>CM060560.1:150868343-153368343 GCA_030625065.1 Alectoris magna
TCCCTATCACAGCTTGTTTTAAAACCATAAATATCTCCAGTTTTGTCAGCCTGACAACCCTCATCTAGGTTCCAGATGAGCAGAAGTTAATGGAGAGTATGGCCACTGGTTTTTGTTCAGATTGCCTTTCTGGAAAAGTGCCTACACTAGAGCAGGATGCAATATTTCCTTACCTCACTATCAATAGGTGGTTTACACTGCAATTAAAGTGACTGATGTTTTAGCAGAATTCTTATGGGTTATATAGCTGATAAACTCAGCTAAAGAAAGTCAGACACTCACTTTCTTTCAAGGGTAAATATACATAATAGTTCAGTGTACCTCCAAGAACAGATTTATCTTATAGAGATTTATGGCACCAATTTTAATAGAATGGAATGGAATATTGAGGGGACAACTTATGCATTTATTGATGGGGTTTCTACAACCAGCTTTAAGTAGCAGCAACATTATGCATGACGCTGGGGAAGAAAGGAATTAAAGGGGGGGAAGAAACTGATGAGAATCCATAAACATTATTAAAAGGTATCATGGCAAACTACATGGAATGAAGTATTATGAAAGCAGCTCTGCTCTCCAGAAAACCTTATCTGTGGAATCAACATTGGGATGCTCTTTCTGTAAAATAAGTTTCAACAGAGAACAATGTCTTCAATATCAGTTATGTAAATAAAAGCAGTAATGTCCCCATCAACTGACAATGCTATACCACTTGAACTAGTTATTGCTAACAAAAATGCCACAATATCTCAAGGTATCGGTGACTTTTGCTATATCCCAGATTATCTTTTTTCTTGAGATACTCATGAAATTAAATTACATTTTTCTACAGTGAAAAATACTGGAGTACCTGTATCTGTAGCCACCAGGACTCATCCTGGTAAACTAGTACTGCCACAGAAAAATAGCAACAGTATCTGTCACTTGATGTTCCTCCCTGGCACACCATTTAAGACTTTGATTCTCTGGACCATTACAATTAATCACTTGCAAGTCTGTCATCACAGCCTAATCTCAGACTGCTATTCCCCAGTCTGCTGGCTAATGACAAAGACACAAAGATGATTAACTGCTCATTTTATTCTGATTCAAAGCAGAAGCATATGATTATTACTAATAATTACACCTACAAGCAATGACATAAACATGTTAACCATTCAGCTGTTAGTAAATGCTAGACCTGACGTTTCATAAGGGTAGCTTCGGACAGACTCTGTTTATGTCAGGCAGACTTGTGAAATAACTGAATGTGGACACTTCTATGCAAACCTAAGTTGACTTCCTTGTGTACAAGTTATGAGAAAATCTGTTTAAGGTTTCATTTCAATGACATGATCAGTCACTCATTATTGACCCTTTGATACCATATTCTTCCACGATGACTGGATGTGATTCAAGCCATAACACCATACAAATTCTGTAGTTGAAGCACCTGCCAGCTTCTCTTGCATCTAAGGAAGTAATCATGGAGATAACAACCAAGAACTACCACAAGTATGTCCTCAAGTAGCATATTTATTTCTTTTCCATTAATATTTTTCAAGTTTTGAAAATTAGTTCCAGCCCCAAATTTATCAGGATGTCCCTCCCTTGAAGTGTTTTAAAGCAGAGAAGTGTTTTGATCAGGTACTTACCTGCAATATTTTAATGGTGAACCAGAGAATTCACTTCCATTTGATGTAGGCTCTGAACGGTTTTCAAAGTCCGACACCAGAAATACTGATAAACTGGCATTAACATAGCCAACCATACACCTAGAGGGGAAAAAATCCTTTAGTCAGGACACAGCAAGAGTCTTCTATTAACTGTTCTACCCAGGAGGAAGTTCTCTAAGTTTCATGAAATTTGCACTTCAACTGCAATGCTTAGTAATGTTTTGAAGGGATACTGAGGCACTATAAAAGAAATGCTGACACAGATCAGTGCATAATGGTAGATTGTTATGGGAGAAGAAATGGTGAAGAATGGGACTGGTTACCTCTGAAAAGTAGACAGGTAGGGAAAATAGTAAGTGTTACCAGGGAGATAATTAGAATACTCCCACTGTCACTCTCACGTTACAAACACAAAGGAATATTAAATTAAAATGGAAAGGCAATACACCCAAAACAGCTAAGGCAAATAAGACTTTATTATTTATTTTTATTTTTTTTTTACAAAATGTCCAGTTAATCAGATAAATTTGGTATTAGAAGATCGCAGATTGGTTGAGTGCTGGGAGGGCTAGGCAGAGTTTGGAGAACACTGAGTAACAGAATGTACATTGCACAATAAAGGGCTGTGGGAGTCACAAGAAGGCTCAAACTTCATGTTAACCGTGTTGAGGATAGGGAACATGCATTGTGCTTTTCACTCAAATATGGGTTAGTATTGGCCCACCAAGAAAGCCTTCATTCTCCAACTGAAAAGACTTTAGCTGGCAAAACCTGCAACAACCAACCACATCACCATCAGGACCATCTGTTTTCAGTATTTCAAAGCTAAAACTTAGAGACCATTGACAGAATTATATGAGGCTGCCAGATTTTGAGTCAGGAAGAAGGAAGAACTGAACCAACCCATCTTCATTCTCCTAACATACATGCTGAACTGAGCTAAAGAGAAAGATATTTAAACATATTTTACAGTGCATCAAGAGGTCAAGTACAAATTTAGCCACCCACAAAACTGTTCTGCATGGTATAGCGTGTACTGTCTTTAAGAATAAGAACCCAAAAGATGAGTATAATTTTTGCGCAAAACACAGTTAATTCTTTCAAAAAGCTGTAATCGATGAACAAATTTATCTACCATAAGGATAGCTTCTAAATGCCCTGGTTCGTATGGTTTTGCCAGGCAGTTCTGACCCACAGGGATGTCTGAGACAGCAAGGGAAAGCAACTCTCACCTCCATTGAGCTAAATCTGTTATAATATTGCTCTGATTTCAAGAACAATTCTACTGTTATTTAGACAAGAATCTGAAATGAGGAACTCGAGGTCAGACAACTGAGGTGTGAAAACTGCTTTTAAGAGAATATTTGAAAATCAATTTACTTCTGCCAAGAACTGCTGCAGGAAGCCAACAGTCTTTGGTGATCTACTTACATCTTTAAAAACCCACTTTGGCTTCATCTGTTGACTATTATAATTAAATTTCAGCATCGCCAAACCAGAAAGCTTAATATTTCAAGTTGTTTTGCCAGAGGTTCAGAAAGCATTATATGGTTTTCTGCACAGTAAGAGGTGATTATTTTTTTAACTAGGGATTTTAAAATATTTGAGAAGTTACATTTAAGAACCATCTAGATTTGATTCAAGATCTCCACATTGATTTGATTTGGAACTTAACATTATCTCGATATTTTTTCTAGTATTGCTGGTGTGTTATATGGATTTAATACCTACAGATGTTTTGGGAAAGAAAAAGAGAATCTCCCTCATGTAAGTCAGTCAATAGCAGGTACTCTTCACGCCTTAATTTAACTTGAGAAAATTCATTATTCCTGTGGATTTTTAATAGCTTCCGTCTTTTCTAACAGCAGTTACGAATAGCAGTATCCAGAATGATTACATATATAGTTTTTATCCTATTTAGCTCCTCCACGGGATTAATATCAAATGATTTCATCTGACAAATTCATCCAGAAAAGCAGCAAAGTTATGAAAATGCTGTACAAGAGGTTTGAAAGAAGAGCTTCTTCTGTGAGCCAAGCTACTTCCCCTGTGCTGAACAAGTTTTAAAACCGGTGAGTCATATCTGATTCCTTACAAAAATCAAATTTCTAAGAGCTTTTTTTTTTTTTTTTTTCTGTGCGCATTGGCTCTGATAAAATCAGTTGCAAGGAAAACTGCTGACAGTGCCACAGTGTCCTATGGATCTTCATCACAGCACAAGCAGAGGCGTAGGCTCAGCAAACACCGGCACCAGAACAAACACCTTACCAGCAAAGAGGTTTTAACTCCTCATGAAAATAAATGGAACAGTCCTGCAGGCACCTGTTAAAATGCCAATCTAGTAGTAGAACAGCAAGTTAGCAGCATTGCTAATCAGGAACTGCCCCATCAGCTGCCCTTCTTCTATCAGTAGGATTAAAAAGTATTGGCAAACACGAGGTGTCAAAAAAAGCAGCAACAGAAGAATCCACTTGCTACAGCAAGGAAGAAAAATCAATCTGCCATATGTCCGACAGCAGAACATAAGCCCTGTAATTCCCTCTCCAGTTAAGCTCGTGTTTCTCTGAACTGCAGGCTCTTACTAATGGAGCTGCTGGAAGATCATTTGCAAACTGCATCCATTTGTGTTCAGCTGGATTCAGTGACCTTCCCCCTGTCCAACAGCCGAGATTTTACAAGTTGCCATGTAGCAGCTAGACTCATACTTAATGTAATCTCAGTGTTTACCAACACTGAAAGAAAATCCACTTAGGCAGCAGGAGTTCAGTTCGCAAATGTCTCCTGAAAGATGTAACCTAAGGACTCTAGTTTTAGAAGGAAAACAAATTACTTTGCTCTGTAAGGATGCCTTGATTTATCAGTTGGGAATTGCTTCCTCCTGTGAGACGCTGCTTTTTGGAACAATGCATGCTGAATACAGGAAATGCAGCTTAATGAATAAATATAAAATGCTGATCGAATCTTTAATCGATAAATATGTGCATAGCTTTAGAATAAAAAGAGGACTATACCCAGGAAATGCGGTTTGTGCAGCATGCTATTACACAAGCCAAATTTCTGTCACGTTTTCCTTGATTTAACCTCATACATTACAGCCAGTCAGCAAGCTACTCTATCTGTGGCTGAAATCTGTTGCCTAAGCACAAGCAATAAATTTGGGTTAGTGGAAGTGGTACATATACAGACAGAACTGTTGTATCTATTCAAGCATTGTGATTTTCATGCACAACTGTCCTCCCAAAGAAAAGCTTACTTTTGCCCAGCTTCTCCTTGGCCTGCACAAGGTCCATATTTGTAAGCATAAACAAGTCGAGGGATGAAATCTGATGTCACGGCTATAACAAATGCATTTGTGATAACAGAAAGAATTCCAATGCCTTCCAGAATCCCGTACCAGATTCCTGTGTGATAAGGAAAATGTGTTATCTCTAGAAAAAATTAAGGACCAAAAGATTTCAAATACTGCATACTCTGAAGCAATTGTCCCACCACTCAAAAATCATATAGTTTCTATCAGAGACACTGACTAAAAATTATTATCTTATTGAGCAGCAAGACCTCAGTAGACCAGATTTATATTCTCACTGGGTGGCAAGCCACCGGTATGAATGTCAGTATGTATCTCTCTGCATCAAAATCTTCTTGCCATGTTAGTGCTATACAATGGCACATGGCCCCTACACATCACCTCGGCTCCTGGGCCCAGTTTTAACTGCCTGAAAGATCTTGTGGCACAGACACACAGTAATTCTGATGATGAGGATCATCACTGAGAAATACATAAAAGGCAGGTTAAACGTAACCATTGATTTTAATGAGGAATCATGCTATCCCTAAAAACTTTGCTGAATAGGGACCAACTGCAACTCAGCTGCCTGAATACAAAAACAACACTGTTTTCCAATGCTTTTATTATTGAAATTATCTAACTGTCTCCTTAGAAATCGTCTGCTGTGAATGCTGTGTACTGGCTGATGTGCAGGCTTGTTACCTGAACACCTCACACATTCACACTGTTCACACTCAAGGCTTTACTCAGGTATATGGCAGAGCACTCTAAGAGCAGAAAGCCTGGGATTCTGCTATTTCATGGTGAGGTCTATGCTTTTCTGCAGTGCAGATGGGCAGCAAGGTATCCTGCTGACCTTTCCAAGGCGCCAGGAATTCAGCACTGGGCAAATAAGTTTGTTTTGTAGCATCCTTCCTAAAGGTGTTTTGCTTTGGCATGCTGCAAGGATGGAGGTGTTTTATAATCAGTTCAGAGAACTCTTGCAGCAGTGTGTGGCCGAGTGACCTCAAAGTTATGTGAACCCTGTATTTAGCAATGCAGGCTTTCCTCATTGACAGTAAATTGTTTCTTGGAATCTAGACCCAGGGACCTAGTGGACGTACCCACTGAGTCACAGGGGATGCCTTTGGCCAGGCAGATAGAAAACACACAGGACCCTTACTGAATGGTGGCTGCTTTAATTTCATTCTGATGTTTCTGCAGCTCTCTGTGGTTATTATATTCAAACTGAGCAGTGGTATGTGTTCACAGTGTGTATGCCACAAGAAAAACCTGTAGAGGATACTGGTCACTTCATTAAAATATAGAATCATAGAATATCCTGAGCTGGAAGGCCCCAAAGGATCACTGAGTCCAACTCCTTGGACATACTGGCTGTTAAGTCACTCAGAAAATCCTTAAAACATTCTTTTTTTTCCAATGTAGACTATAAATTGCATGAATAGACTCGCATTAGATGTTTGAAGCTTTTTGTGCATTGTCAAATTGTGTGTTGCTAATGCAGATGATGACTGAAAATTCCTTAATCTACTCTTACTTTAAGCGGTCAATATTTTGTCCTAAAAATAACACACACATAACAAAGAACTCACCTATATCTTTGGCTCTTGAAGCTAAAGGTCTTCTCCACTGGGTGACAAATTTGTATGCATCAAGCCTAATTTCAATAATATTGTTAAGTAAGGCCAGAAGTGGTGCCAATGGAAAAGCTGCCACAAAAATGGTTGTGAATCCAAACTGAAGAACTAGGAAAGAAAGGGAAAGGTCACAGCGTAACTGTTGAGCTCTAAGTCTATGGGCTAAGAGGGTGAAGTATTTCACACATAAACATCTCTTACTACGCTGTACCATACAATGGCGTAGTGACTGCTGTGCAAATCTTCCTTGACAAAAGTTCAGAGTGAGAATGACCAGAACAAACACACATCTAACCCTGAGATGAAGTTCAACATCTAGAATTTTTAGCTGGGAGAGAAGTTTGGAGGTAGACAAAACACTTTTTTTTTTTTTTTACAAAAGAAATTGACATTTTTACTCCAGCATCAATTAGGATGTCTAAATACTTGCAAAGATTACAGCTTGAAGTACTGGTGGGCTTATAAGGTCTGAGACCTTATGTAAGTTTCTAGATGTAGGTCTTCAGATTCCTAAATTTTGCACTACTTTGAAAAGAATTGTGTGAGTGAGAAAAGAAAAAAAAGAACAACAAAAAACAGCCATTCAAGATATAGACAGTTCAGTCACACAGGGCCAAAGCTTTTTTCTTTGACATTTGTTACAACAGTTATCCTCCCCTGCAATGCCACTGACAGGCAGTAAATGAGGGTGAATTTTAGACAAACAAGCTGTTCCACATAGTTTTAAATAAAAACACAAGGGAACTTCCTTGAGCAAAAATCAGCAAAGAATTTCAGAAACATATACAGGTGAAGGGTTGCAATGTAGAAAGCAACCTTCCCCATACAAAGCCAGAATCAGAAGTGTTTCACAAATGTGGGGTTAGAAAACCAAAAGAGCTGTGGTTAGCTACATTGATTTGGTTTTGTTCTCAGAAATTCACTCCCATTCCTCACCTGACTTGTGAGAATGAGAACCATTTTGTAGCCTCTTTATTTTCACACAGCAATTGCTAAAAGAGCACACCAACTCACATCAACAAAAAAGCAACAACACTCAAATCTACTGAAGAGAGAGAAATCATGTCAGTGCCATACTCATTTCTAGGTATTCATCAAACAGTCCATAAGCATTCATGGGCTGCAGATTGTAGTCCTTTTCCCACTGTGGGAAGCTTGTTTTTCTCTGTGTGCCATACTCTTGCCGTAGTTTTCTCCTGGTCCACCAATTTTGAATTAGCCTACATTTTCAAATAAATGAAAGAAACAAAGTAAAGAATGTTATTGACTATTTGTAACTGAACTGGAAGAGGCTAAACGTGCACAACATACCTTGAACATGTTTTCCAATGCATGGGAAAATACAGTCTTGGTAATATATATGGCTGATGATAGTGTAACAGGTATAAAAACAGATAAGGCTGATGGGCTGTTATTCAGGTCTAGATGTTACTAAAATGAAAAGGAGATTTTGACATATTCTTATTACTTCTTTTTCTCTAAATAAAATGGCAAATCACTTCAAGGTCTTTTTATAAGGCAAAATTCAGCGTTGCATGGAGACAGTTAAGCTCTGAACAAGAAACTGTTAAACAGCTTCTAATGCTGCTTGATCTCTTCCTGTAGGTGGGGGGGGAGAGGGGGGGAAGTTTTACACTACGGAGTTGCCTCCAAATCATGTTCTTTGCAGAAATTATTGTGTTCTTTCATACAAAATGGAAACAAAACATGCTTGGCTGCAGCATTTCAGGGCTAGAGAGGAGATGTGAAAGCTGGAGAGCATCTATATCTCCCACCAGAATGAGTTTAAGCTTCTCAACATTACTGCAACGGTGATTTGTGCTGTGATTCTAAAGAGAAGGGACTGACTTACAGCAGTTTATTCCTATTATAGCATTTGTTCTTAAACAATCTCCTCCTATTTACTTCTGTCAACTTCTGTAATCCTCTTCAGTGCTCATTATTAGGTTTCAGTATCCCTATTAATAAGTAGGAGAAAGATCTAATGAAAACTGACAAAAGAGGGAGGGAGTGGAAAGAAGGATCAATGCTTCTGCTGCTGCTGCTCCCCCCTCCCAACCTCAGCTGCAAAATCCTGACAAGAAGTGCTAGGTGCCCACTCGAGAAGATGGATGAATAGTGAATGTTGAGTACCCTGATTGCCCACTACACTGTGCATTTAAATCATTCACCCCATTCTCATTACGGCTGGATGTGATCAGTGCCAAGGCTGCCTGAAATCACTGCTGCAACACATTCTGCAGCTCAGGGACCAACCTCTGCGCTAGCTCTTCTGTGGATCCTGTGGTGAAGCAAATCCCTCCAAGCTGCAGAACTTGACAAGGGCAAACTTTCTGACAATGTCAGCTCTCTATTATGTTTTCACACTTGCTATTTTCCCTTGATGGCCTGCCACATTGTCTCTAGTATCAACTGTCTCTATTAATCATACTCATTAAATACTAATCAATGAGAAACGAACCTATAGGAAATGAATAATTGTCAGCCTTTTTAGCTAGGGCACAGCTCCACAGTATGCAGATCACCAGAGGACAAATCTACATACCAGTCAGTACATTTTTCTGGCTCTGAGAGTGAATATGCCCACAACGCATTTTTTTTCCAGCTCAGACCCACCCTTTCAGGCATTTTTTTATCACTCAGCAAGGAGAAATCCAATTTAGAACCTCCTGACACAGATAAAAAATGGTACATATAATATTACCTGTGCAAGGCATACAGTTGTCTTACAGTTATTTTTACAGAGTTTTAAAAAATAGAATACAATATAATTAAGTACTTCCTACATATTTGTTTGTTAGTATTGATATTGCACTTTCAATTTTGCAAACTATGTTCAATATCAAAAACCCATAACACCAGCTATCTGGAAATCTAACTTAAGAGCTCCCTACCCGAAAGGATATTTTCTATTCTTATGGCAAATCTACCTTGCTTTTATGTAACAGTCTATGAGGAAACAGTAAACTTGGTATTCTTCTATGATCTACAAAAACATAAGCATTAAGTTTACTTACGGGTAGCCCAGTTCCATGAAATTATTCCAGGTCTGCTTTAGCACCATTATGATACCCATTTGCATACAGAGATCAATAAGGCATCCACTAGGGTGGCACTACAGAAAAAAAAGAAACAAAAGGTTAAATAGAAATAATGCTCAGGTTTTTTTCCATATGAAACTGTATTGTACCATGAGCCCTTTAAGTCTGTCATCTAATTCTCTGCAGGAGCCAGAATCAGCTGAAACAAATCATTTTCATATTAGTACTGCTAATAAGTTGTACAGCAGTGCGTAAGACAGAGGCAAAAGCTAACAGATTTCTCCACTGATTACAGTAGTTTTTAGGGGGACTGACTATGCCTAAAGTCAAAAAATGAAGAGAAAATTCCTCCTGGCTATACATGTAAAGACTTTATGCCCAGAGGATAGTCCTAATACTGTTTATTAAGCACTTAATGTATGACTGAGTGAGCTCCTCAAAGCTATTCTCTTCTTGAAGACTTACAAATATCTAACTGTCAAGTAGCAGTTCTCAACATCTCTTGCTGAGCACTTACTTGCTCCACTTGTGACTCCAGGCCTTGAGGAAGAAGTGCTGTAGCACTGGGGAGAGATGCTCAGCTAGGAACAATTTAGGTGATGACACTATTTTTAGTCTTAGTATTGAAAGAAATCGAAAAGTGCCAAAAACTTTGCAGATCCAAACAGTGGAGTCTAAGCTGTATTAAGTCCTGGGTATTATGGATAAGTGAAGCAGATTGCTGCCACAGAACTGGAACTATTTCTCTTTAGGTTTTAAAGAGAAAAAAATGACATTAGGTATGACATCTAACAAAATGCAGTATGAATTTCTTACACATACTGCATTATAGTCCTCAGAGCCAGGGCTCCTTCTGAGGTTTCTGTTGACCTCATTCAGCTTCTCTTTAGATTAACAGGGTAGCAGATCGATTTCTCTTTTTATTAATTAACTTCACTAGCATCATTATTAAATCATCATCCTTCTATTTTTAGGAATCAGTCACACAAGAAAATATAGCCTAAGTAAGGAAAGTGAAGTAGCATGTATACCTATGTATATCCAGACCACAGCGTACACACCACCAATATACTATGTACGCTGTGGTCTGGATATACATAGGAACATTGGGCCAGTGTATATCATGTTATCCAACGTCTTGCACTTGTCTTCATCCAGTAGGTGAAAAGAGGGCAATTAGAGGGATATCGAGGCATTATATTCTAAAGCCTGTTCCTAATATGACCTTGCATGGATACGGTTGGTAACGTTGAGACTTCTTTATTAGACAATTCTTAATCAACTTTTTTTTTTTTTTTTTTTACTCTGAGACGGGCGAAATAATAAGGTAACAGTAGGTTCCACCAGCAACTGACCCAACCCATAACATGTCACTGCTGCACCTCACACTCAAACTTGATTCTTCCTTCCTCCCCTTTCTGCTCCTGCAAGCATCCCCCATGCTCTGATTCTACCGTGAGCTGATTCAGCCCAATAACTTAACAGAAAAAAAATGATTTCACCAGGAAGAGTTTCCTGCTGATACAGGGAACTGAATAGGCTCCTCGTAGGGTTGGACAAAAAACAGTCAGTGCAGAAGAGGAAGGAGCAAGCTTCTGGAGAACGCTCAAAGGCAGTGTAGAACTGACCTCTTTTTGCAGCAGCAGTCTGTTAGGTCAACTTGGTCTCTCTCAGACTTTGAAGGGATGTTCTGTCTGTCTGCCCATTTACCATTTTTTCTTTTTCTGCTTCAAAATTGGGATGGCTAATTATTCATTTTTTTTTTCCTAGTGGTTGGATGATTTATATTAACCAAAATACTAAAATATCTTGAAGTGTTTGTAAATTCATGTTGGCAGTGTAAAGACCTGAATTTTTTGCTTGCCATTTGTCATGCATTTGTAAAATGGTTTTCCATCACTCATCTGTAAAGCAAGAAAAAATTTAGAACAGGTTGTAAGATTCACATCAAACTGGCCCATTTCAAGGATGAAACATTTCCAACATGAAAATACAAATAAAGGAGAAACTGTTTGATACAGACCTCAAAATGTGGTGCTCAGATTGAAACTACTAGCATTGTAAAGGGCATGTATGTTGATATACAGCTATTTTTGAGGCAGGTGGTCTAGTGTTGGTATTGCGGAGTTCGAGAACAACAGAAAATCCAACACCATGCTCAAAGATACCTGGATAGAGTTTTAAGTCTGCCTTTGCTTGCATTCACTGCAACTGTGGGCAGCAGATAAATCCATGTATATCTTGTTTCAGGAGCACAAGAATTAGCAAGCACTCACCTCTTCCAGTCTCCACCGGTTTATCAGCCTTAGGTAGGCTCCAGGGTGTCCTGTAAATCTTTAACACATGAATATACATCAGCGATGTTGCATGAACAGTCTATTTACAGCAGTGGAAGAAAGCTTACACTGTTGTTTTAATCTAATGTCACCTCAGCATGATTAACTGTAAAGGACATTACATGAGAAAAAGATTTGGGGATTCCTGGAATAATTTACATGAAGGGCTAGATATATTTTTACTTCCAGTTTTATGTGAACATGAAGTATTGTGCTGCTTGATGTTTAGCATACACAAAACAGAGGAAAAAAAATCTGAGCAAAACTGTTTATATCTATTTGGAAAATGACTTTCAACTGCCAGCTCATTTTCTTACTCAGACTGAGGTATCTGCCTTTTTGTGAAACCAGTGAAAATATTAGTTTTCACTTGGAAAATATTATTTTCTTACAATTCTCTCATGATGCCACCCAGAATAATTCCCAGCATCCCACATGCAAATAATCCACACTGATAGTTTATCAATCTCTACTGAAAGGCTTTGCTTTTGCTTGAAGCAGGCTTGCAGGAAGAGGCATACAAATATATACATATATATTTCATTTTATGTAGAAAAAAGGTCTGATTCTCTGGTAATGGTACAAATCTCATAAAACAAAGCAGCAAAGTATTCAGTACTCAGAAAGAAAAAAGCTCAGTGTTACATTTTTTACTTAACTGTACAAGTTACCCACATAAAGACAGAGCTAACTGGCTTGCATGCATATTACTGGGGACAGCATCAGTTTCCAGTAGTGAAATTGTTATGAGTTAGTGTTAAGGTAATATGGTGCTAGGAAATTGAAACCACATATGTTTCAGGGCTTTGGAAAGGAAAATAAAACTGTAATGTTTCCTACGTTTCTAATGCTGAAATTTGCATTTTAAGATGTGCGACAATACAGTACCATCTTGTTTCATTAGAGACAATTTTATTACTCCTCTCTGCTTCATTTTGTGACTATGAGGATGCAGATATCAATCCTACCTTCCAAGGAAGAATGCTATATAAAAGGTAGAGCTGTTCAGGTTGACAAACTGAAAAAGAAACATTTTCAATGTGAAGCTGTTCTCCCACTCAGATTCTGTACGAGGCTGCTCTGTGAAGAAAGAGAGCAGAGTTTGAGAGGTTTCATCAGATTAACAATTTTGTGTGGCACAAAGGATGTAGACACCTCTCTGAGCTGGCAATGTGTTTGTAAATTAGCCTGCTGGTTTCCTTGTACAAACTGACAGTAGAAATTGTATCCAAAAGAAGTACACAGCAAGCTAGCTTGTAAAGACTCTGAAATCTGTTCTGATATCTGGATACGTATATTCCCAGGAAACTGCAAGATAATGTGTGTATTCTTACAGGCTCAGGCTGTTCTCTCATTTCCTGCTTCACAATCTACCATAACAACACACCACTACAAGCTATGTAAGCGCCTGTTTGTTGGAGATGTCACATTGAAATGAAGTAAATAAGCAAATCTTCCTTGTGGTTCTGTTTCAGGGTTGTGCCCACCATGCTGGCACAAAAGTGCTCTGTACAGGCATCAGCAGAGGGCCACTTTCCTTGTCCCAGGGAGCTCCTCACAGAACAATGAGAAAAAAAGACTTCACAGTGGATGGGTGAGGCAAATAGGAAAGAGGTAGACATATGTCTTCTCTTCAGCTGGGCCCTTAATCTCCATCTAAAGAGTAATCAAGACATGAGTTGAGCAAACAACTACTATGCCAACATACTAGTACCATGGCCTGCAACTGCTTTCCAGTTGGCATGAACTTGTTATTAATCATCCTCTGCTGTGAACAGAAGTAATCAGAGGAAAAGCGGAGGTAGTAATTGGTGGTACTATGTATCGTAATGGTAGTACCTGTATATGTGCTTCCAAAGGAATCTCTATTAAATTACAAGCACAAAAAAAAAAAAACAACAACCAAAAAACTAGATTCTGTTTGGTTGGAGACATTCTATCCACGAGGAAATTTCAGACACCTGAACAAAACTGCAGAATAGACTATTCATCAATAACTGCTCTAGTGACTTGGAAATGCCTGTCAAGATTACCAAGTCTGTGTATGCTAGTACATACATACGCAGCTAAGCAAAACGAAATGAAGCATCAGAGATTTTTGATGCCACCGTGTGTTGACTTTTACAGGGCTGCTGCAGCTGAAGCTTTGCTCATGTGCCTTTCAAAGGGAATGGCAAAACTCTGGAGCAACATGGATTTGAGTTCAGAAAAGGTGATGTAATGGATGAAGAAGAACATCCTGAATGTCCTTCCAATTCCACTCTGAGCTTATTACACTGATAAAGATCTTTCAAATGAAATCAGCTATTTATGCCACCAGAGTAAATAACACACAATAGAGGCTGGACATGGTCAGAACAGAGTGACCCACCGAGTCCTCACGTAAGTGCATTCTGCAGAGGCTACAAGAAGACCTACCTTGATGAAAACCTGGCAGAAAGTAAATAAGCTTCAAGGTCTCTACACCATATCTTACTGTCCACAGGATATCACAGGGAATAAAAGGAAATAGCCCATGCAAATCACATATTTGAAAGTCATTTTTCTCAACTGTAACTACTAGGTGTATTTTCCACGGAAATAGGATGGCAGCAATATTTTAAATTCAAGACATAAAAATAAGGATTCTCAATCTAAGAAACAACAGAATAAAATTCTACCTTAGACACATTTTGAACATATCACAGATGACTGTCTAGATGTAAAAAAAGTTCCAATACTAGTTAAAATCAACTGTTTCCTCCGAGGAAACCTGTGGAAATCTGTCCTCCTGAACATCACCAATGTGCACAGACAATTCACAAATTCAAAATAATGTCAAAAAACTTCTCATACACACGCATTTAATGGGTTGACTTAATAGGCCTTCAGCAATCATCTCATTTCAGATTTCTTGACCCAAGTAGCCACTGCCAACTGGCACCAACAACTGCAATCTTCCAGAGTGATCAGGATGTCCAAAGACTCAGTGATAGTCCAGTGCTACCTTAGTATGTGCTGACTGTAAAACCGAAGAAACACATCGTCCTTACCCTAGCATCTTTAAGGCTGATCTGACAAATTAGTTAAACTTAGAACACCACTAGTGTTCCATCAACTGGTAAAAGTTGATGAGACACCTAGCTCTTTTCCCTCCCAGTTACTGTCCGTCCTGTAGCGATGTGCCTTACAGTCATTAAGCAACTTATTTTCTATCTACAAATGTGGCTTCCAAAAGTGATTCCCGTTTCAAGGTTTCTGCAAAACCTGGGAGTTTTGAGTGCTCAGTCTCTGAAAACTTCAAAGTTACACTTTTGTCCGTGTGGTAACACTTCAACTTTTTACAAGGTAAGGGGCTGGATCAATAACCAAGAACTGCAGGTGGGTGATTCTCACTGTTGCTAATTCAATTGCGCTACAGTTCAATTTATAATACTCCCTTATTATAAACTTAAGAAAATAATTAATTCCTAACAGATTTAAAATTAATCAAGACTTTCCACACAGAGAGTTGGAGTGCTGTCACAGCATTGGGACAAAAAAAAAAAAAATCAGCACAATATCATTCAATTTGGTATTTAACATCACTTACCTAAATTTGTCAGGAAAAGAGCAACCTTTTCATAAAGCTGAAACAGAGAAAAAAGAATCTCTTAGACATGTGGTCAGCTCAGAAATATAGTACTGTTTTCTAGGTAATTGCTTTTACCTGTTAGATATGACAGTCAGATTGATCCCTGTCATGTTCTGATAATGACTGTAATAAAACTATAAAACAATAATACCATAATGATATAATCAATCAAGGAACAGTAATAATTGCAAGCTTATATTCAGCTCTTTTCATCTGCAATACATACAGAAAAAGTGCTATCAGTGTTCCTATTTTACAGACACAGTGAAAAGGAGTCTATTATTTCAAAACCACAAAGCAGAGCAATATTGTTTTTGTTTTAGTTACTTGTGGAACATTTATCACACAAATAAAACCACCCTAAGAGTATTCTTTCATTTTCTGGGATATTTTTTATTATTTATGTGTATTTTTGATGCTGAAGGGAATGAAAGTTACTGGGGAGAGAGGGTTTTTCAGAGGAAGTCAGTAGTAGTCCTCATGAAAAGTTTGGGATGGAAGGGACCTTTAAGATCATCTAGTTCCAACCTCCCTGCTACAGGCAGGGACATCTCCCCCTAGACCAGGTTGCTCAAAGCCCCATCCAGCTTGGCCTTGAATGCTTCCAGGGTGGGAGCACCCACAGCCTCTCTGGGCAACCTGTTCCAGTGTCTCACCACCCTCACAGTAAGGATCTTCTTCTAGTCAGAGACATTTCTTGGCTGATCTCAGTGGTACTGTTCTAAATCCTAAGTAAGTTGCACTTACTGATGTTAGCAGTACCAACGTGTCCAGCTCTCTGTGAGACTGCTAATTTAATAAAGCTTACAAAAACTAGCTTGGAGGGTTTCCACAATTGATATTTGCAAAGATTTTTTGAACCCATAAAATACATCACCACCATCAGTGTCAGTGTTAAGTAATACAATCAGTTCAATTTGCTTTAAATGAGGATAGGGCCCTCCCGCAAAATGTTAAATGTCCTTAACTCTCACTGATGCCTACAAGGATACCAAAATCCTCATACTTCAGGCTCAAGTACTTATTCCTAAAGTAGGCATAAGCAATATTTCATTACATTTGCAGTTATCCTTACAAAATGTTACTTAAATTGAGTTATATACAATTTACAGATCAGACTGACTGCTTAAGAGCTGAAGTTATCCTGAATTATCTCATCCACACTAACTACCACTTCTTGCTGTGAACTGCTTTTTAGAACCTTTGCTGTAAACAGTTTTGATTCAAGTAATAAGAAAGATGGTTTCTTCTGGGTTTAAAACCATCTCCTAAGGGCAACTGTAGAAGTGCTAAATGCCTGGATAGTTTATATCCTGATCCCAGCAGGGACTACACTGTTTTATAAATGTACATTGCTCTGCAGATGTGAATATCAAAATTCTGTGCTGTTACTGTTCCTAATGGAACTGTAAGATTGTGTTAGGGATTCCATTAATAACTTCTGGACCAGATTATCTGCTACTGCAGTTTTATCACTACTCGTCCCATGGAGCACCATTTAGGATAATGTTTCTTTGTTCATATTTTCTATGGACAGGATCATTGGAATTAACAGTTTTTATTAAGCCAGGTAAAGACAGTGATTGTTCCCAGGTCAGGCGGCATGGCTGCCTGGGACCCATCACTCTTCCAGGTCAGACCATTCTGTCACGATGGATGAGTCAGTGCATTTATCTAGCTCCCACAGCTTCCAGTCTAGAAGTTACCTGTGGTCCAGACCTTTCCCCTGATGTTTAGAAAGGTTGTCAATTTGTACTAGTATCATTGGCTGTTTTCCAGGCTCTACTGCAGTGAATTCCCTACTGCTACATAGATCTCGGTTCATTTTGGTTTCATTACTCTGTCTTAGCTTTCTTTCCTACTGCTCTTCTTGAGTCACAGTTTGTATATGAGTCAAGTACCCAACTGTTGATGTGGAAAAAGTTTTTTTTCTTTTCTTTTTTCCTTTTTTTTCGCCCCAAAGAAATCCTACTGCTGCATTTCAGTAAACTACATTCATCCATTATGGGAAGTGAAGGTTTATGTTTGTAATTCCTCTTACTAATGTAGCTAATGCAGTTTCATATTCTGGGGATCTTTTCTTTCCAGGAGCCCATATCCAGTTCTTAGGCTGTGGTGCTTACTGCATGGTAATGAGCATAAGGCTTAAGCAATGCATCTTTGTAGTGCTCTATTTATTTACTTTTGGAAATAAAACAAAGTTTCTCAAAAGGCACCTTCAAGCCGTCTTCCATTATTTTAATAATTTCTCTAAGCTGTAGAACTCTTTGAGAACAAAATATTTTGTTTGCGCATTATTGCTTTGTTGCTGCTTCACTGCATATACAATGGCTTATATTGAGAGCTTAGAAATGGATGTTGTATTGACACAGAGGTATACAGTTTTCATTTTATTTCTTCTATGCTTATTGTGTGCTCTAGGTAGATTAAAGAAAATCCCCAAAAGATGCAGACAACAAACAATAGATCAAAAATAGCATGGAAGAAGAGAGTCCTCAGTACAAATTCAAAGAGAATAACAGCTTCCACCATTTCTTTCTGCCCTTGCTCAACCTGTTGTCCCACCCTAGGCAAAATATAGTCCTAATCTCCAGTCCTTGCCAATGCCAAGGGAGAAGTGAAGTCCTGCAGCAAAGCTTCCCAGAACCTCCTGCTTTATAAAATAGGAACTGCTAAAATTAATTTTTAGATGATGAAAGTGCTTGGGTATTGCACAGGCAAGAAAATAGTTTCTAAGCCAGCACTCAGAAATGTGCAGGCCTGAAATAACACCCCTATAAATTATCCAGAACAAAATCAGTGTTATCTTACGGAGCAAAGCCTAACATGTTTTTGACAGAAAATTCATGCCACTGAGTGCACAGAGGAATTCCGCCCTGCCTCCAGGACCTGGAGATTTGTAGGCTGATTCTTTCTTTTCCTTAAAATGCATTCTTACAATGGTAGCTTACAAAGAACACTTAACCTGAGAGGAAAAGGCCATACATCTCTTGCTAAGAGCAACAAATATAAGGCACATTGCTACTGCAGCAATATTCAGAAGTATCTCCATCTTGATGGAGTGCTGAAAGTCTTCTCCCATTTAATCTATGCTAAATTCTCTTACTGGGGCTGTTGCCACCTGGAAATATCACTTTCTTCTCCGTCCCAAGCCCAGTTCCAAGCCAGTTTGTGTGTCCACAGTAAGACAACCTCAGCCAGCACCAAGATCCCAATGCACCCATACCACAGCTCTTCTGTACCCTGTACAAAGGTCATAAGAAACTCTTGGAACAAGTTGTGTCTGTTTAAGTCTCATGTAGTTTCCAGCCTTTCTACTTATAAGCGTTCTACCTGTACATGCCTATCCTTACTGGTAAATCAGCATGAAAACTGAAGCTGAAATAACAGAAACTAGTTTAAATACGAAATAAGCTTGGCTACTGTATATAAAAAGGAATATTTAAATAGTTATTACAAATAAGAATATTAATGAAAGAGAATGAAATCTGCAAGCATAATAAATAAATAAATAAATAAAAAGGCAAAGGATAAAATATGAGCATGGACACGTGTCCCTGAGATATTTCTTAAAACAATTAAATACGTTTTATGTAATGTTTTTGTTTCAGAATTCTACTTAACATAAGTGGTGACTGACGTCCATCAACAAAAATGTCACGCCCAGCTTAGCAATGCACTGTGTAACCTCCATTCCCACTGAAGTCAGGATTTGAAAGTATTTGAGTGTACTCTTCAGACTGAGATATTAATCAGTCTGGTGTCTCACTTTGGATACGTTAGTTTTACTCACCACATTCAGTAGCATGATGATGCAAAAGTTGATGCACACTGCAGTCCCTGTAGTTGCAACCTGAGAGTTATTCCTGATTAAAGCCCACTTGAAGGCAGCAAAAGTGCTGACAGTCACTACGCGGTAAATAACAATGCCAAAAACAGCAGCAATCACCACACAGATCTGGAGGAGAAAAAAAAAAACAACAGAGGGAAGAACCTGAAAACTTACAGAGTAGGAGTTAACTTCTTTCAGAAACTCTGAGAACTAAAGAAATGAAGAGAAAGACTTGAAAAATGTGTTAACGTCGGTTCTAGAGGAAGGCTTCAACATGAAAGTTCCTCCTATTGTGAACTCCTTTTAATTTTTCGTAATGCAAAACACCTCTAAAATCGTATTGAAATATAGTTTTAGTTTTAAACATTTTCTTGACCTTGTATCTTCTCATTAGTATTAGTGTGGAAAACAGTATTGTCAGCTCTGGGAAATGGGAATTTTCCTTACATGGATGTTTCACGTGTGCAATTATTAGTCTCCAGCAAATGTACCAACATAACGACTTGGGATAGAATTTGTGCTTTGGTGCAGTTCACACGAGCAGGAAAAAAGTATCTCCAGTTGTAAGCACTTCCTCAGAAACAATCCCAGCAAGATCACTACAGTTTTGGAAAGATTCTGTCTGGGGAAGGTAAGAATTTCAATTGCCCTGGTAATTTTCTCTGATGAGACTTTCAGCAAACGTGACAGTTCCAGTGTGAAAGCTGTGCAGCTGAGCCAGGCTGCGAAATCACTTGATGTTCCATATGCAACAACTGAGCGCTAAGTGACAACTGTTTTCCACCATGATCAATTCATGTCACAGTTTAGCAAACCACCTGAAGAACAAAGGGTTGGGAATTACATCTGTGACTCGTCTCACACAAATGATGACACAGTACCTTTAGCTCTCTTATTAGATAGAGTTTCTTCAGTAGAATTCAGACAAGTATTTGCAAAAGCTTAGTGTATTGTGAGGTTCTGAATAAGTAACCTAAACATGTCAAAACTGGAGCATATCTAAGCTTACTGAACGGACAAAATGACTCTGGAAATACTGAAGACTAACCAAGCTGTTTTTGCATCTTATTAGTCATGACATCATTTGACATAATCTCAGTGCAGAAGAAAAGCTGTGCGTGTGTGAATATGAACGGTTAGTTTATTTGATCCACAGCTTACACACTGGCAGCCAATAGAAACATTGTGGAGTTACTGAGCTAGAGGATTGCCTCTGGACTCCCTGCACAGTGGTGAGAAGTTGTTTCCCTCTCCTTTGGTAACAGGGAACCATTAATCTTGTTCAAGCTGCATTTATAACTGCACTGTGCGTCAAAGCTCTGAGATTTTGAGAAATGTTCTAACAGTTTTGTTTAGCAAATCTATCTCCTGTGCTCAAAGCTAAACTTTTTAAGGGATATTTTTAACGAAAAGGGGGATTTTTTTTTTTTTTCCTAGCTCATTGGAAGCCCATGCTATGTCAACATCAAAAGTGCCTTCATTGAAAATAACCCTTGTCTTGAATCAAGGACTGTTATAGAGAAGACTTATGGAGCACAGAATTCAGAACCAGGCACTCTGGCAATTTCAGCAGCAGTTTAAGGGCTGCATCACCTACCTGGCTCTCCCTAGTTCCTCACGTTATACTCATTTAGCATTTTCTAGACATGTAGAAAAGTTCTAGTAAATTCAGCTTGGGTCCAAATTAATCCTGACTGTGCTTTCAAGACAATCCTACTGCTATAGCTGTTACATGAATAAGAGCAAGTAACAGCCTCCACCTCCTCCATGGCACCTCTCCATCATTCTGCGGTGTCTACATGGGGAGGATGATGAAATTCAGTCAGCTGAAGTTGATGCCTAAATGTGATATCACTGTTCCAGCAATTGCATTGTTACATATAGATCTATGCATATAGCCTTAATATTACTCCTGAATCTGGACCTTGAAGGAAATATTTAACTAACTGTGAGGCTCAGTGAAGAGTAAACTAGTGTGGACTTTACAAAAACTCAGGATATTTGCTGTGCATAGATTTTCAGCCTGCAGTAAACATGCTAAAGCTTATTAACTTTCAAGCAGTCATATCCAATATCTATCTCCACACTCTCTCAGCAGAGATTATGTTATTTGTATTTTTTTTTTTTAAACTGGTCAATAAATAAAAGTTCTCAAACCATAAAAAATATTCCAGATGCAGAAACAATGAGTCTGCTGCATTTATCTGCAAATGCTTGATAAGGCTCTGGCTTTCCGGATATGGGGTTCATTCGTTCTTTCTTGGAGTACTTGGCTTCAAACTGTGGACGTATCTCTTCCTAAAAAACAGACAGAAAGTGTTCATGTACAGCATGGCTAGGAAGGATTCTGTAGCAAACTTCTGATCATTTTTCAGATTGCTGTTACTAGGAATTATGTCTTCGAATTCAGCAGCTGGCACAACTACTATAAAAGCTGAGCTGGGACATCAGGTACCCGTCATGAGGACTCAAATACATCACTATACCCACAAAACCATACTGGAAGCATTTAGTAAACTTCCCAATTGGCTACTTATCTAAATAATGCTTTTCCAAACAATATGGCTGCAAGCCATGCAATTTCAAGGTTGGTATCATGGATTTTTCCAGCCTGGTATTATCCTACTGATACCAGAATTTTACAACAATGCAGGAGAAAAAAAACAACATCTAATTTTTCCAAATTCAATTTCTGCTTGCTTGGTGGTTACCTCCCATTACAAGCACAAGATTCTCATTTTTTGAAGCCATGCATTTCAGAATTGCTCGATTCCTTCCTAACTTGGCCAATATTAGTAGCAGAGCAGTTTGTAGCAGCAGCAGTTTTGAGTCCTGCTTTGGCATAATAACTCTCTTCTGAAACAAAACCTGGGGATTTCTTGGTCTGAGACTTTCTTACAACTGTTTACAGCCTTGTTAGGGAACAAAGCAGGATTCACCCTCAGTTCAGAGAAGTCCTTATGGTTTCTGTCTGCAGTATAGACACCCCACCGCCTTGCCACTTTTCCCACATCTGGTATCAGGGAGACTGCCAGAGACAAGGGAGTGCACAAGGCTTCTATGATGGACTCACAGCTGCTGGCAGACCGTACACACTGAATTAAGTTTTATAGTGTTCTGATGCATGCTGGCTGTGAGGGAGCACAGAGGCAGCTACTGACTGCCTTTGTAGGTTTTCTGCCAGGCTTCTGCTGCGCTCCTCATTGTGACAGGTAAGAGCCCAGATCACCAATTTCCTTCACTTTCAACACTTCAACTCCCCTTAACTGAACTTTATCTTTCTGAAAGCCACTGATTATGACTACAGGTTCTAATAGCTTAGAAATGAGCAGACTTTGAATGGCTACATCGAAATAGGTGAATGTTATCTGATCACACAAGCCTTTGAAATGTGAATAAAAACAAGATATCTCTAAGTCATACACCCCTTTTATAAAATTCTGCAAAAAACAAAAAAACAAAAACCCAAAACAAAACAAAAAACAAACCAACCAAACCAACCATGTCTCAGTCTCAAATTCTGAAGGCATTTTCTCAAGCCACCTGATTTCCAAATTCAAACAACAACTGGATAACCTGTTATTTAAACAAAGATGATAGTCACGTATGCTCAGCTGCAATGTCTGTATAACTATGTGCTTGGGGGAACCAGCTCTGCATTAGCTAGTAGTTGAACCAGACAAGCTAATATATCTTTTCTCGCTCTAATGCTATGATTAAACTCACAGAAGCAAAATTTGCTTGTGTAGCTATATTAGGGAAAACGAGCATGCAACAAGGCGTACAGGAAATAAGCTTCTGAACCTTGGCATAGCAAAACTTATTTGGGATATACACAAAAGTTAAGTACGTTTCTGTGGAGGGAGGGTACCCTTATTCTTTCCTGCTCACGCTGTTCCTGCCATATCAGGACAGAAGGCTAATGAGACCAGAATCTACCAAGAGAAACAATACAAGTAGTATTCCTGCGTACCCAGGAACATCTAAAAGGACAGAATGTGATGGCATGGAAGAAGGGCACTTGACAATTGCACTCTGTAGACTGTGCAGGGGCTCTCCATCTGACTTAGTGAGCCATATACAAGAAACCCTTTCTTCTCTGCAGGCCTCTCTAAGCCAATGTTTGATGACATTTTACAATTTGCACTATAAGGAAGTCTTATTGTACGCACCTCTCCATGAACCTAGGTATCTTCTACAATCTACAGTCAATTCAGATCATGCAAATGCTATTTTTATAGATACATCTCCACACAAAACTGAAACTCTGGTAGAAACCTTTGTACCTGCTTAATGACACTTATCAACAGTCCTATATCTGGATCAGATTAATGATATACAGAAAGTGGCACCGAAGAAAAAGAAAAGTCCACTGCAAATACCAACAGAAGCCATATCTCAGCTCAGAGTCCCAGGCATACTGTGCAGTTGGTTTCTTGTTGCACACTCAAGACAAGACCCAGTTACTGTCTGTGTCTCCTACCTTGCACCTAATTTATGAGGCAAGGAAATCCAAAGGTGCAGGGCTGAAAGAGTCACAGCACATTGTGCCTGTGCCCCCAGGCTGAGGATCAAGACATGCCTGGAGTTGTGGCACGCCCTTGGGTGAAAAAGCTAACCTGGTCAGGAATTCACAACGTCATGTATCTGTGCAGTTTGAATTCTCCTTCCTGTCATCTTTTTTGCTTCGTTTCTTTGTCTATTCTTTTAGAACAGAAATATGATGGCAACATTATAGGAAGCCCTATAAATCTTTTTAATTTCTATCTAATGTTGGTAGGAATTGGAAAATTTCCCTCTGCAGCAAGCCCTTATTTTTCAATTTGACAATGAAAATTAAAACAAGAGAAAGCTAGACATGGCAGCGAATGTTAATAAAAATAACAATCTTCATTAATAGAAGCTTGTGACTTAAATGGTAATTAGAACAGTTTAATTGATTTCTATGAAACAGCTAATAAAAGAAGCTGGCTGATTTTGTCCAGTGATAACTAAGCAGAATGTAGAAAGGGAATCTAATTAGCTCTGAGAAAACAGCATGTTTAGAAGTAAAATTTTCACCTTATAGAGACACAGTTCTCACTGACACCTCACTGATAAAGGCTAAGGGACCTGGGATTGTTCAGTCAGAAGAAGGCTTGGGTTGGAAGGGACCTCAAGGGTCATCAAACTCCAACTCCCCTGCCCCATGCAGGGCCACCAACCTCTGTATCTAATTCTAGACCAGGCTGCCCAGGGCCCCATCCAAACTGGTCTTGAACACCTCCAGGGACAAGCTGGAATCCCAACTTGCAATCGTAGTTTGGTATATCCATCTTCTGTCCTATCTGCCAGCAGCACCAGCAGTGATTTTTTTTGCAGCCAGGCATAAGGGACAAGATCACTGCAGTTCAATTCTGATTCAATATCTGAAACACAGGCAGAACTGTCTCAGTGTCTTTGTGACTCATCAGCACTGGCAAGAGAAGGCTGCTTATCTCAGAAGAGGTAAATTTGTACCAGAGTATTCTCTAAATATATGAAAACAGTCCTGAAGTATCACCAAGACTCAGCAGATATAAGCATAAACAGTGATAGCCCTGTTGATGTAAATAAACCAATTTCCAGATGTGTTATTTAAGTTCTTGGCTTATTTTTAGCCTCTTACAATCCCTCCAAGGGACTCTGGAGAGGAAGGAATACACTCTGTGGACTCCTGTACATTCAAATCACAGTCAAAGACCATTTTTCCCACCATACCCACTGAAACTTGCTTTTCTCCTGAATCATAAGATCCACTTGTTCCCCACAGATATCAACTCAGTCCTAAGAGCATGGTGTTCTTTCCTGGTAACCATTACAGAAACAGGTTAAGGCTGTTTTTCACTGTTTAGTTTTCTAACTAATGAGATTTCTTCTACCAACAGGGGATGAATTTAGTTTTTTGAGCTGATTCATCTCTCTCAGTTTGGATTTTGAAAGGTGTAAAGAAGAGAACAGTCCCCCTTGAGAAAGTTTCTTCACATTCCAGAGGAAAAATCTAAGGAGAAAATCTAAGGAGAAAATGCTTATTTCCTAGTTTATGAAGCTTTGAAAAATGTATTTAAATAAATCCAAAAGAAAAATGTGCTTACATGTTTTACAAAATCTTTCTGTATTAAAGATCAGGGAGTAATTTTTTTGTTAATACAAACCTCTTCTTCTTCCCAGTCTATCAAGTCCCAGTCATAAGCAATTACTGCTCGCCTTCGTTTCCAAAACTCCAGAAAAACAGTAGCTGGAACAAACAGAAAGAAAAACACAAAATTGTTTTTAAGTCAAGAAAGTGGAAAGTACAATCACATAACTGTTGAATGAAACTCCCGCATTATTTCTCTGCATAAAAAGGTTTCTTTGAACAGGAAATCAGGCCAATGATCAAAACTGCTTTCAAGGTGCATTGCTTTCTAAGGAGTACTCTGTTTTTGTGTCAACTATGATTGAGGCTTTAGAGATTTCATTTAGTTCTAAAGAGGTTCAATTTCTAACCAACCAAGTGACGGTTCTCAAAGAATAAAATTGTTCCTGTGAGTCATCATTACTAAACATGGCAGACTTCTGATGAAGATAAATGTTTACTGGGGCTACTACTAGATAAAGTAGTAAGTTTCCTTCTTAAAATACTCAGGGATCAGAATCCAGAGGAATCTGATTCAGGGGAACATGCAGATCTGTGGACTACTAGTGAGGAAACTGGAACATTTGTCTTATACCTATCTAATGCAGACTGCATCTTTTACCCTATATGACTGTGCATACATGGTGTGGCATTAACAGATGACAGTGAAATACTGCGTGCCAAACTGCCTTTAATAACAGAGTTCAAGATACCGTAATATGCTTGTACATGACTGTGCTTTCTTTTTGTAAGGGAAAAGAACAACCAAGGAAGCTTTTTGTCATGCAATCATACATCTATATGCTGGAGATTAATACTGAGCCTATTCATGGTTAAAGTTTTTAAAGTTTGTTTTGATAAAAGAACGTAGAAGCTGCCTAAAGCTAACCGACATCAACAAAAAGGCTTCTTCAACTATGAGGTTTGGCCCTTGCTTTTACTGCTCAGTGAAAAGCATCAGGCTGACAACCATGGAGAACACAAACCTGTTTGCCAATGAACAAGGACAATACTCACAGTGTCACAACAACCTGGCAAGAAGTTCCACACATAGTCCTACAAGGGTCTCTTTAATGGACCATCTACCCTAATGCAGCGTGTTAGTAATGACATGCTATCATAGCAAGCACTGGCATAAACTTAGTGAAAGTGATTTTTGTAGCCAGTGAGAATGATTATAGCTTAATGTATTAACCAGTGAAGCTAAATATATGGCAGCGTTCATTTTCTGAGCATATCTTCACATGAAGACATGGTAAGATATCGATAGCATGTTTAAGGAGGTTGTTTTATAGTTTGAAGGCATTTTCATACATAATGACATCTTTTTTTCTCAAAGCTGGAGTTGCATTACGGCAGGTAACTGGCTACTTTGATTTACTATCATTAAGACAGTCATTTTAGTCTCCTGAGGCTAATATGTCTATGACTTTTTGTAACAATCACAGTGTGATTGCTTGGGATCAACAGAACTACTTAGTGCTAATGAGGCCCTGGTGCTGCTGCTGAACCACCACATTAGCTCATTCTTGACTTGTCTTCTGGTGGAGCTGCTTCTCTCCTATCAACTCATATTGATTTATTTTGTACAGGCTAAACAAGTAGCTCTGTTCTTTTTGGAGTTCTGTGAGAAAGAAGTCTGATTGAACACCACCATTTCAAGAGCAGCTGGAAACAGGACTCAAGTGGGTGTATGAGTCTACAGGCATGAAGCTCTCAGATATGTCTATGACAAATTATACTTATTGTCTTTCTTGTTTTTCGCTCACCTGTAGTGAGGAATCTTTACATACTATATTTTGAATAGTTAGTACCTGTCAAGAGTTAGAATGTGCAGTTCCTGAAGCTTCTTTCAAAACCTGTTTTCAAATCATTAAGAGGATGATCTGCACAGTTCTAACTTTTACTGTGCCAAACTTTCCTCTATCCAGGTCAGGCAGTTTTCCCTTGCTAGATATTTTAAAATGTGATATAAATAATCATCCTTGATTCACTGTAGTACTGATTTCTTCAAAAAAGCACTGCATTTTGAAATTTCTCCGCTTCTTCTCAAGTAATCACTGATACCCTATTATCATACTTTGCATTCTTTCCGGACTTTGACAGCATAATGTGACACGGTTGTATTCAATGTTCTCCTATTTTCCAATTGGGATGTTTAAACTAGATTCTAAGAATTCTCCAAAAATCCTGCTTGGAATTTTGAATTTCTTGCTGGCCTTAACTCCCAGCTCTTTTGGCAGCTTTTTTCTTTATTATTCTTGCCCTGCTTCAGAGCTCAGACTCGTAACTCAAACCTCAGCATCCAAGGAAGAAGACAGTGATACTAACATCAGTCCACTGAGTCTTGAGCATAGCATTAGAATGATGAATAGCTGGACTCCCTAGCTGGACTTTGCTACTGAACTCCAGGCAATATCTAGAGTGACATCTTGGCATGAGCTTTCCCCAGTACTCCAACCAGAAAAACAAAATTTATACTTCCGTCCCGCTTGTCAACAGCATGCTGAAAGCCATCTGATACATCTAGATACTCTCTTCAAATCAGACACATATGGATTTGATGGATAGACTATTTGATGGACAGGGAACCGGTTGTGAGATCATACACAGATAGTGGTGGTCAATGTCTGGATGAAGACATGTGGTGTCCCTCAGTGATCAGTACTGGGACTCTAACATTTTCACTGAAGATACTGACAGTGGGGTTGAGTGCACTCTCAGCAGTTTGTGGGTGACACCAAGCTGTGTGGCACAGTTGACATGCCCAAGGGACAGGATGCCATTCAGGGAGACCTAGACAGGCTCAAGTGGTGGGCCCAGGAGAACCTCATGAGGTTCAATAAATCCAAGTGCAAGGTCTGTACCTGGGTCGTGGCAACTCCCCCTGTCAGTACAAGCTGGAGGTGGAAAGGATTGAACACAGCCCTGCTGAACAGGACTCAAGGGTACTAGCGGATGGCAGCTTGACATGAGCCAGCAGCGTGCTTTCACGGCCCAGAAAGCCAACCATACCCTGGGCTGCATCAAAAGAAGTGCGGTCAGCAGGGAGTGGGAGGTGATCCTGCCCCTGTGCTCTGTGCTGGTAATATGTCATCTGGAGTACTGCATCCAAATGTGGAGCCCTCAGCACAAGAGAGACATGGACCTGTTGGAATGTGTCCAAATCAAAAGATTCTATGATTCTGTGATTCTGGGAATTCTCTCTGACTTTAAGCGATGTTTACTCGGTATGAACATCTTTCTTACATATTCTGTCCTTGGTAAGAATCCAGTTCAGCTGATTAAAATAGAGAATGAGTACTTTCTAGAAACTGGATCTGCACTTTTGTTAAGCTTGACATATCTTCAGGCACACATAAAGGGCAAAGTGTAGATGTTTCTATCTAGCACAGAAACACAAAAAATGCTACTGATCATCTCTTTCTGAAAGTTTTGAACATTTGGAAAACTTTATCAAGACCAGTGATTCTCAAAAGAAAAATTATTTTCAAATTTCTGAGATGAAACTCTGAGTATAAATCATAATCTGTCCACAAGGCAAGAAAAAGTGTTAGTGTTTATAGGGACTTATTGTTTCTTATAAACAGCAGAGATTTATAGCTTTGATAATTTTGGATCATTTCTTTCAACAAGGTCCAATACACAAAAGCTTAAAAAGACTACCAGCAAAGTCCTTCAGTGGAATCTTTTGTCCTTTGCTCCATCAGTTTAAAATGAATTACCTTAAGTCTTTTGTCTTTTGGGTGGGTAAACTTTAGAAGTATCACATTTTTCCCTACTATATGATTTACTTTCACTTCTTATATAGAACTTTACTTAAAAAAAGCAGAAATACAATAAGTGAAGTGATGAGTCAAAATATTTTTTGAAGAAAAGTGTATTTCTCTTCCCGTATTGCCTCGTTCACTTGAATATCCCATCCTTACTTGGACCCACTTACCCCACAATGAAGCATTATAAAAGACGTGTACCTGTGTTCCAGAGTACTACAGCCATGATCATCGTTCCTCCACTAATCAAGCAGCCTACATTGATATCTGTGGTGGCGATTTATCTCCCTAGCCTGGACACAGCAGTTTGCTTATCATTTGGAGAAGCATTTTGATTCTATTTAAAAAGCAAGTAAGTAGCCCACTTTCTCCATCAACTGAAGTTGTCCTCAGAGTAAAAGAAAGAAACCACCATTAATACCACCTCAAGCTCAACTTGACCATGAGGCTTCCCAAAACCCAAAGCAAATGCCTGAGACTTCTCCCTCAGGGTGGAAGCTCCATTATGGATCTAAAGACAGTGAACAAGGTTCTTTGGATAATAAGGCAGTGGCTAATCCCAGAATAATTAGGTAATATAATTCTAGCTGCCTTTTAGCTTTCATTCTCTTTTTTTTTCTTTAAAAAAGCACTGCCATCATTATTTTTTATGTTACTGTCTACCAAACTGGATCATCTAGAAAGCTAAACTTTTCACAGCCAATTTTTTTTACCCACTTGCCAGTTGTTTCTTGCTGACAGAAAAAAAACATTTCCACAGTGAAAGTGCTATCATTGTCTATTCTCCCCTATGATTTACTGAACTGATGGTAATGCCTGTAGCTGTCAGTAGGTCTACTGCAGACTGAAAATCCTTTTAAGAGACAAGGTAAGCCATCTCATAAATGTAGCATCAGAAAGACACTGAGAAGTGTGGCTTTCCTTATTCTAATGCTGCTTTAACCCTGATGTATTGAGAATATCTCCACAATCTCACTATTGTCTCAGTGAAGCTTTATTTTAGAAACTACAGTTTTGGTACAGCCATAGCATTTGCTCATTCCCCAAACCATCACCCTGTACTCACATCCTTCTCCTGCCTCTATATCCGTCCTGGTGACAAGCTCACAAGCACAGTGTAAGCCAGCAGAAGTGGGGAAGAAATTTCCTACCCCAGTTACTGTCCTACAGCCTCTTCTCCACTAGCCAAAAATAGAGGATAGCTTTCATTGTATTTTTTCCTTTCTTCCCTATGATGCTGAAGATGCATGGATGATAAGGAAGAACAAAAACAGGGGTGCGAAAAAACTTCAGTCTAAAGACATGCTCACCAACAATTAGAAACAGTGGTATATCTCCCCAGAGGTCCCTTCCAAACCCTACAATTTTGTGTTTCTGTGATTACTGAAGTTAATAACATTTTCATAGGCTTTAAAATGGAATCTTCTGCTCTTCAAATTTCTCATCATGCCAAATGTAGCTGTTTCAGCATATGCTCATTTCCCTATTTGTGGGGTTTTCCCTCAATATAACTTATGGTATTTTAATACTATCACTATTAAATGAAATGTCATGAATAGGCTTCATTAGAATATGACCTAATTTATTAAGTCAACTAAGATAAAAACATAGCTTTGGAGGCAGGAATCAAGACAGTCAACTAAGCTAATCTATGTTCTCCTTGTGGCTCTGACACTGTCTTCTGGATTGCTCTTGCAGTTCAGTAATCACAGATTAAAAGGTAGAATATAAGAATTACTTGGATACTTTTCCCAAGCAGTTTGAGATGTGAGTAAGAAGTAGAAAACAACTACGTGAAGCTAGCTCAATCATCCGGAGTTATGAGATGGAAGCCATTTTTAAGGCACCTCATTAAGCCACTTTTAAAGGCACTATCTGAAGGCAAAGAACGCTGGCATACTCAGGACAGGTTTGAAAGACTTTACGTTTTGCCAGAAATTACTGTTTCATCTTGTCTTCAATTTTGCTTACAAGACCAGAGTAGAAAAGGTAGTTGAGCCAGAAACAGAGTTGTCCTATGGGCAAAATTCAGCCTCTGCAGCAACAATTAGACCACTCTTGGATCAACTAGTCATTCAAATATATCCTACATTTATTTCATCAGGGTTTTGCTTTAATTACAACCAGCTCATGTGTATCTATTCTTTGCTGCCTTTCTGCATAAAAGAACAATATGCTAATTCATACTAGTGCAAACAGTAAACTGGGCTTCCCTAAGCTAAGAGAAGCCCAATGCGTTAAAAGAGAATAGGCCTCAGTTCTGACTGATAAAAAACTCCCCCCCCCACATAACGCCAGAATACATCTACCTACATAGACACTGCATATTGCACTTTTTTTTTTAACATTAAAATAATATCTCACAAAAACACTACTGATTTCAGCAACATTTTCATTTTGCAGAAACAGAAAAGAATCAAGCCTATATTGTTCTTCTCAGTGTCTGAAAAAAGCATGCTAGAAATTATAATGACCTATGTTTCATCACAAGCTTTAAGAAAAACATTCTGCAATCATTCAATATCAAAACAAAAACTTACCCCACACTGCCATGAAAACAGCAAAAAAGACAGTAGCTCCATTGTCAAAAAGGTGTGTTACCTGATGGGGATATCAACAATCCAATCAATTTATGATAATACAGATTTAATTTTGAATTTTCGTACTTTTTGCTTTCCATTCCCTTCATAACAGTGTTGCAGTTGTGTTAGCATCTCTCACTTACTTATTTTCTATTTTTCCCTAATATAATTAGCACAGTCATGAGTGCAGCTGGCCTGACAATCCTGAGGACTGAAAATCTTCCTTTGATGTATGACATACACCACTCAAAGAACTCCATATTGACTCACTAGTCTAAAGCTTGGCTTGCACCTGACCCCTGTCAACAGTAACTGTGTGCCTAATTTCAGACCCAAAGTATTCATTTTATGGAGCCACATACAAAAGATGGATCATAAAATAAAACCTGATGTCAAGGACACTGTAGCACATGCATGTACGATGTGACCTCCAGTACTGCTGAATCTGTAAGTGCAAACTGCATTCAGGTGTTTTACAGCCCAAAATAAGTCCTTGTAAAATACAATGGATGTTAACATTGGCTGAATTTGATCTGTCCTTTGAAGATTTTATCTATCCAAGCTCACTAAAGACAATTGCAAAAGGTGAAAGGAATTCTGTTGCAAGGGAAGCATTTTTATTTGCATAGTTTAAAGGGTACCTTGGCATAAACGCAGCTGTCTGACAGCCTCATGAAAGGACAGTATTTATCACATATAGGACACATTATGATATCTGTTGCTTGGCAGACCTCTTTACTGAAAAATAAAATAGATAGAAGTTAGTAGTTTGATGCACAGCGATCAGTCATTAAATGGACTGACATGTTTCACTAATAAAAGTCAGTTACTTATTGAAATGCACTGGTTCTTTCTATAACTGAAGCCAAGACATACTTAACTGTATGTGTATAATTATAGTTTGTTGACTGTTGAAGACTTCAACATTTGTAGTCCTAAGTGCAATGAACAGCTCCTCAAGGCCAATCTAGCAATAGTTCTTTACCATTTCCAGGTTTTCCTTGAGACAGAAGTGACCTTCAGTTGGAGAAGGGTAAGAATGAGTGTAGATAAGTTTGACTCATTCTTGTGACTTCTCTCAAGGACTGTTTTAAGTGTGCAACAACACAGAGATATGGAACTCAGCAGAAGACTGAGGGGGTTCTTCATTTGAAAAATGTTTCCCTGAGGTGGGCCTTTGGAAAAAGACCTTGAAGAGTGAGACTCTTCTGTTGGCTTGTTAGGACAATAATGAAGGAGCCCAAGCCCAATTTTTTTTTCCTACTTCAAGCTGAGTGGCCAGCACTATCAGGAACTGGAGCTGGGCTAGAAACATTACTTCCCATCCCAACTCAGGAACACAACATGAAGTTCAATATTGGGTATTTTATGAGAACCAAGGAATATTTTCCTGAGTATTTAGCCAACCATCCAAAATGAAATAATTAGTAATACTTATAAAGAGCTCTAAGATTAATCATAATATCCCATAGCTGTAACTTCCCTTATAAAAGTGTCCACGTTACCTGACTTGGCAGTGGTTCAAAGTAGTGACTCCATACAAAAAGACAAACAATCCAATGAAGGCAGCTGGGAAGAGCATCCCCGTGTACCAGCCTAACCAGGCAAAGTACAGCCCGATTTTCTCACCAAAGTATCGTCTGTTTTAAAATACAACACAGAGAAGTTTCCTACTAATTAGAATAAATCTGCTTAATCGTGCCTGTTAATAGAAAACAAATATTTCTATCATATCTAAAGAACAGATTAAAGAGCAGGGCCAGAATTTCCTAAAGAAGAAGTCTTCAATTAAGCTTCTCAATCCACACTGAAAAACCTGCCCATTTCAAAAATGAATGTGAAAATTCACAAGCCAGTGTTTGTAATAAGATTAGCAAAGAACTCAAGAGAGGAAATACTGAGTTATTTTTAAAAGCTTGTTCTTTATGTCTAGGAAACTGGTGTCTTTCTTTGCTTAGCTGTGTATTGTACTTCCCAAGTAACTGCACTGAAATAATTTTCACCATTAAAATTGATATTACAGAAAAAATGACACAAGCCCAAATTATTTCTAAGAAATCAGTCAACTAAAGGTTATTCTGCAATCAAGTTTATTTTCACTTGCTTCTTTTTTTTATTATCTCAGTTCCTGGAAAAATAATCATGATTCTGTCGGAGTAGAGAGAAAATTATGAGTGAGGTCTGAAAAAATAAAAAATCTGAATCAGTCCCAATGTATTGTTTAAATACTAACTGCAAAGTGGTGAGGAACTTCTTACTTGCTACATATTCATTATCATTTTTCATATTTCCAAATGCACTCACACTTTTGCTTATATATCAGTGCATACATCAAGCAAACAAAAAAACTGCTGGACTTATCAGCACAGGAACAATCTGTGCGCATTATTCTTTATTTGGGTACTGTGCACAGTAGGCTGATGATCAGATTGGAATGCTTTACCAATCAATCTGCAATTATCACAATTACAACGAAAATTTTAAGAGATTCTTTGCAAGAATAGTTTTAAAGAATGAGGCAAGACAATTTTCTTGCACTTCAGAGACTTTGAAGCCAGCTTAAATGTGCATGTCAAGTGAATTTGAAAACAGCTGCTGATGAAAACCCATACTTATTCTAATGATGAAACTTCTAATCTGTCCAGAAACAAAGAGTGAAGTGAGCCAGCTTTGCTGGCTCCTCTATGCTACCATAAAACATTTTTTGTCAGACTTCCATGGTCAGGAAAAGCCTTATGATGTGCTCCAGGGCTGGAAGCAGTGAGGAAGAGAAAGAAACATTTGGTCAGGAATAAACAAAACATCAGTTTTCAAACTGGGATGGGAATGATAAGGTTGAATCTTTATGGGTAAGGATCAGTGGGTGGGCCAACAAGGCAGACGTCCTAGTGGGGGTCTGTTATAGACTGCCTAATCAAGCTGAAGAGACAGACATGGTGTTCTATGAGCAGCTAGCAGAAGTTGTGCAATTGACAGCCCTTTTTCTCGTGGGGGAATTCAGCTCCCCTGATACATACTGGAAATACAATGCAGGCAGAAGAAGCAGTTTAGAAGGTGAGTGTGTGGAAGATGATAACTTCTTGATTCAGATGATAAGAGAGTCTACCAGGGGAAGTGCCCCACTAGACCTCCTGTTCACAAACAGAAAGACTGGTGGGCAATGTGGAGGTCAGAAGTTGTCTTGGGCGGAGTGACCACAAAATAGTAGAGTTCTCTATTCCTGGTGAAGTCATGAGCTGAGCTCATGCTTCACTAGTTGATAGGCACAAGACTGATTTATGCTATTTATTATCATTTGAGTTTACCAGCACTGTGTGAGAAGCCAAATACTATTTTCTATTCTTCTAACATTTGACAGACTCAAATTTACAGGCTAAAGAGGTGGTAAGCTAACAATAACACACTCAGTTCTGACAAGGTCAGCAGGTCTGGCTGTGAAAAGACACACTGGAAACTGCTTTCTGAGCCTTCACTTAGCAGTGTTAGTGAACTCTTTGGCCTAATTATTTGGTTGATGCACAGGATGTCAAGCTAAGCCTGCTCCACTGAAATAGAAAGTTCACATTTTGAGCTTACTTCTATTGAATATTTACAGTCCTGTTTTTCTCCATGTACAAAATTCAAAGTAGAGAAGTGAACTTAATATTAAGATTTAACTTTTTGAATGATTCCCTGTATTCAAGAACGAATGCTTCCCCATTCCACCTGACATTTTGAAAAATACTTTTGATAAAGTTTATTTTCTATCCCATTGTGCCTTTCCAGCTAACGTGATGGAACACAAAATATGATTCTTTCTTATGATCTAGAGATCGAGCAAGCAGCTCCGTCTTAGATGAAGACCCGAACAAGTTTCACTGTGTGCATAAGGAAGAACATACACAACAGGGAGTGACCCAAATATCTTCAGCGGAAGGAAAAGGCAGCTGGGGCCACCTCTGAGCCTGGTTTTAAAAATAAGTGCTGTATGTTGACACTACTTTGGTACCTATTGGCTTAAATATGGACGAACAGCATTAGTCTTCCACTATCCCCCTTTGCTTCACAGCAGATTTCCAACAGGTTGTACTGCTGCAAGTAGCATCAGGATAAAGTTAATATTCATTTCCTATGGCCCTGTAGTTAGCATATTTCTATTAGCACATTTCTATAGCACTCAAGCTGTAGAAATAAATTGTGACAATGACTTTGGAAACCTGCCTAGGTACCACATTCAGATCATTTTCACAGTTATTCCCACCAGTAACTGGGTTCAACTAGACACTCACCATTCCTAGGAGAAAAAGATGGCTCAGAGACTCCTTTGCCATTAAGGTCATGCCACATAAAATTAACAAGCTCTTTGCTTCTTGTCTGTTTACTGTTTATAAAAGAAAAATTTCATAGAACTGTCCACAGTGAAGTCAGTTCTCTTATCCACATGCTGGCACTTTTCCTAAAACTCAGTTAAATACGTAAAGATATCAGGGGATTTTTTTCTAGTGTTCATTACGTATACCTGAATTCCACCTATTACCATTCTACTCATTGTAGACCTGTTTGCAGTTTTCCAGGCTTGATGACATTTGCATGTTTGTTAATTTTTGTATCTCATTTCCATAACATTTCTCAGGCAGTTAGTCATAATAGAAAAAAAAGTTGTGTACCTTTTGTAGTTCTCCCACAGAAAATTTCCTCCATACAGAATTCTCAAAAGCAGAGAAACCAAAAATCCCCAAGCACCTGACAGAATAATCCACCTCTCCTATCCTTATATAAACTATACCACTAGAATTAAAAAAAATAATAATAATCTCAGTTTCTCAGTTTTATGCTGACGAATGTATTAACTCTCCAATGTTTAACCTTAATGTTTAACTCTTTCTCCCCTTACTCCATTCCAATACCACTGACTTCAAATGGGCCAAAATTACCATCTCTGTATTTGATGATAATGTACATTTTTGAAGTAACAAACTCTAATTTCAAAACCATAAAATGTTATATTTATTGACCTTCATTATATAACATAGCGGTTGGCAATCTTACCTGTGGCAGGGGGGTGGGAACTTGATGATCCTTGAGATCCTTTCCAACCCAAACCATTCTATTATTCTATGATTCTATAATTCTATGATATATTTTGTTTTCAAGATGCCTAGAAGGAAGTCATGGAGCCAGAACATATTTAAATTTGGACTTAAGCCAAGAACACATCTATCTTCATTAATGCTTTTGCTGGTCAGAATTAAATCCTGTACAGGACTTTTTAAACCACCGAAAGAAGTTGTGAAGGATCTAGAACTATCCAATAGATTTTCTGGACCTGTAATTCTTTCTGCTATGCCAAGAGCAATGTGGTGGGGGAAGAAGGCTTAACAGAGTATTTAAAGGAAGTTGTCAGATTGCAACAAAGGCATTATGCTTGCTTCCAGATTCATTTAAGTATCTAAACAATTGCTATATAAATATTGCTTTCTCCCACCCTTTCTTGTCCTGTAAATGAAATGCACAAGCAGCAGCAGGAAACATTTGTGGATAATGTCAGGCAAAGATCTATGCACAAAGTGTGAAGGAGGTGATCCAAAGCTCCTAGGTGTTACTGCAACAGTATCCATTGATTTCTGTAATCCCCAGGCATATAAATATAGAAAGTCCTGCCTTTTTCCAATTGCTATTCGTTCTAAGGATCTTAAGTTATTTCTATTAAGTAACAATGGATGCAAAATTCCAACAGGAGTGTAATTAAAATCATGGGACCACATTTGGTGTTTTATAATTATGTCTCTGCAATTGTGTCAAGTCTATACCTTTATACTGCTGTGTTTCAAAGCAGAGTGAAAGCAGAATCATGCAATTCCCCTCAAATGACTTTTTCTCATTTGTTTCTAGTGACTAGTATCTCTAATAACAGCCAGATGATGAGATTAAATGAAATCTGGAAGGCATCAGATTAACAACACCAGAGACATAAAGGTTTGTTTTTAACAGCTAAGGAAAAACAAAACAGCATCAATGTACGGATGGTTTCATTTACCATTGTGGTAATGTAACTTTAAGGTAGAATCACCATATCTGTTAATAAAAGCGTCATTTTGTTATCTTCACCTAATTTACTCCTTAGCTTTTCTAAAGCGTATATTGAAGGGAAACATCAGCTAGCAGCAGTGAGTTCTGGCCAGATGTCTGTAGAAGAATTAACATCCATCCTCTCCTTTTGTACTGATGGCAATACTACTCCCTTCAAGCACAGCCCACACAATTGCTGTTCTGTGAAAAAGAACAACAAAGTTTCTCCTGCTGCAGAGCTGGTAAAATAAAAGTTTTTGTTTAATGCATGCTTGCTGAGATACTTCCAAGTGAAATGAACATTGGCTGGGGGAGTCAGCTCTTCAAACAAAATCTCCAGCTCACTAGACATGTGAGCTCCTGAGACTGGCAGTAGATAGAAAAGATTTGGCAGCAACTACGGAAATGTGAGAGATCTAACACTCATGAAGAAGGCATTCCACTCCTCTCCTATAACCCCTCCTTTTGAGCATACATAGCCACCAATGGTGTGCTCCAGGAAGCTAAGGACAAGGCTGGGTTTGAGTGGCAGCTTTCACCCCTGCTGAGCTTGAAGCTGTTGTGAAAACTCAGGTAGTCTTGTAACTCTCTCTCCCGCTCACTTCCTTGGATAGGCACCTGTTCTGAACCACCATATGCCACTCATGACTTCAGCTAAGAGGTCTGCTACTTTGCTTATTTTCTCTTGCAAAATAGCTGTGGAAAAATCTTTGCACTGTCTGATGAAAAGCTAAAGGTTCGTACAGAATGTAAGAGATCACACCCAGACTTAATGAGCAGGCTTCTACCAAGGTCCTGTACAATTATTTATTGTTATACTTAAAAAGTCCTCCACTTGCCTGAGGATCACAAAGAAAGTTTAAGTGAGACCTTGATATTGCTTTGTAGCACTTTCACAAGCAAGAAATGTTGATGAAGAACAATAGACTGGACCACTGTGGGCAAATTATTTAAATAGAAATTATAAAGATAAGTTGTTTATATTGTGACACTGATATTGTATAACTGGAAATTAAAACAACAACAACAAATCCCTTCACTATAACTGCTGACATCTCAGCAAATCAGTAATTTCCATATTTTGACAAAATCTCCCTATTTCTGTCCAGGCCAGTATATTAAAGAAGAATTAGGAAGCTCTCAGAATTAAATTATGAGGTACAAATACATTACTTTGTTTTCTAAAGCATTTTAAAAAATATATGACTCCATAAAATTATTTCATTGTATTTCTCTCTGAATTGTTCTCCATGGAAATTGAACATCTCCTGTTTTGTGGAACAGATAGGTTTTATATGGCCTTAAACAATAACATCCTCTGACTCCAGGGCACCCTTTGTGAATATTTCTATCTAGAAATAATTTTGAGAATCGATAAAAAACAAACCCATCTATCAGTTGCAGGACTTATTAGAAGAGAAGATAACTGCACGCATAACAATATCTTCAGTGATCCCAGTACACCTTGAGACTGTTCACAGGCTTTTGTAGCTTCACATTTGCCTTTTCAAACAGAAAAAGCCCACTAATGCCCAGCAATAGCTCTGCCACTATGATCAGCAAACGCTACATGTACATAAAAACTATGTAATCCTCTATTAGCGCATGCAAGCCTATTTGGAAACCTGATTTAAAAGAGCTATAAGAATTTGAAGTCACATCTCAGCTTTTTCAGTGTTTCATCTTTGCAGGCTTCCAAGAGGAAAATAAATTCAGACGGCAGTGACGTGGCAGTGGTAGGGAGGTAGTAGAGGAGAAACAACAAGCTTTCAGTCATCATTAGTGTTGTCAAACACAGTAGCACATGCTGTGTGTGAGCTTTTAGCTCTATACTGTCTGTGAGTTATCACTGAACTTCAACTGGAGCCACTTCTGTGGTTGTTTTTTGAACAATAATAGGAAGAGCTAATCAATGAGAGGCTTTTTATCAAAGCCATGCTTTGAGGAAGAATAGTTCCCTCAGTGGGTATCCATGCAATCATGTCTCCCACTCTCTTTTTTTTTTCCTCTTAAATATCCTATGACTTCTTTATGAGAAGTTATGGCGTCAGAAACCACTATAAGGACACTCCCTTCACACTTAGAGCCTGATACAAACCTCTTTATAAATACCTCTTTCAATGTAGTTGCACCCTGAATGAAATGGATTCACCTGACCTCAAGATCAGTTTCTAAAAACCACATGAATTTACTCAGTACTACGTGGTTTTGAGAGAAGAAAGATAATCTATGCTCATACCACCTAGACTGAAGCATATTAAAAGCATTAAAGTCTTACCTCACTAGATCCAGTGGTTGGTATTTATACCAGACTCCCCAGGAAGCCCAGCACTCATAGAGCAGGTGTCTGTGGTTTTCTGCCCCATGGGTTTTTATCGAATTCTTACTTCTGTAGCTTCCCTAAAATACAAATCAGGATATCAGTGAGCAACAACAGTAAAAGAATATCTAAGAAAACTCTCTCATTCCTGGTATGCATAATACAATTTTGTGCAATCTCCATGCTCGTGAATCAAAATCTGAAAATTACTTTAAAAGAAAGATTTCCTTTGTGTGCAATGAGACTAAGAGAATAAGAATGATAATAAGATAATAAGAGAATAAGAATGAGAATAAGAATAACCTTCTTATTATTAAGGTTATTCTTAAGAAATATGATAACTGGTGTTCATGTCAAAGGCTAAAAACTGGAGAATCTCAAAGAGAAAACCACATGCTATTTTTCCCCTTTGCTAACATACTGATTTACCACATTTAAATACTTTTTACAGAAGAAATCTACAACAACTCTCTCTACTCCTTTCTTTTTATTAAAAAAAAAAAAAAAAAAAAAAGCACTACTGAATGGAAAGATGTCAGAGGCAGCTGTGGAATCCAAAGGAGAATAATAATGTTAGTAAGATTGAGAATTTTTGCACAGTTAAATATTCATGTCGTGGGAAGTGTTTCTTCAAAAAAGAAAAAGAGAGAATACCTCATGAAGAGGAAATGCAGCTTCATAGGAGCCATTACTGAGCAATCGATTCAGACCTAAAAAACAAAAGTATCCAATTATTTAACAGCAGGACCAGAAAAAGTAAGATTCAAGTAGAAAAAAATCATCTTTTATAGGTTTTGATGACCTAGGATATAACTCAAACAAAGAAGATCTGTTCAAATATCAAGCAAAATCTATCATTTATTATGTCTGAGGTTTAAAGACTCATTTGCCAAATTCATCTTTAGTGCAACTTCAGTGAAATCCAGGACCTCACAGGAAGATAAGAGTTTGGTATCATATACTTTTGTCTAAGGAAGCTATGCAAATAAAGGGCTGCATTTCCTGGGACTGGAAAACTTCAGGGTGGATCTTTACTTTTTAAAAATGCAAGCCAGTAAAACAACATAAATGCTTAATTCCTATATGCTGTAAAATATGTTCAATTTATGTCTATAAAAACCCCTTGGACTAGCATAGAACAAGAACATGATGAGCACACATAGTAGAAAAACAGGAAATATACTTGAATCTGAACAAACAATTGCTCTCTGGCACAAAAATGTAGTCATAAATCCCATTCAGTTTGGCTTTGTCCCTCCTCAGTGAGAACTAAGACAGAAATAATGAATGACTGCTGAGATGTGGTCACTTTTCACTTGGAAAGTCATCCAGATAGGACTAAACAACTATAACACAATGGAAAACTAAATCCTGGCACTAACAGCCTGGAGGTATTTGAGCCCCATTCATGCAAAGGAAAAGAATTTTGATTCCATCTCTGATTCACAGAGAATTATAGCAGTGAGAACACAGCAATGAGAATTATTAATTCAACATAAATAACATGTTCAGTGATAGCATTAGTACCTGCTTGGCAGAATATCTTTTCTCCTGAAGTGCTCTTGGCAGAAGAGCAAAACACGTACAGCTGAGCTGGGCTCTATTCAGCCCACTGATCTGTGCAAGGTTTAGTTCATGTAGGTACTGCACAAGTAGATATGTGAGAGAAATTGGGATCTTGAGGCAGGCAGGGATTTCATTGTGGGCGTATGCACTACATTCACCGCATGAATTCTCCCTTTTCACCTCTTCTCTCACTGTCATTGCTCAGAGCTATGGCTTCCCTCATCCCACCTTTTTGACCTAAGGCAGCTACAGAGCTACAGGATCTCACTTCTCCCTTTTGGAGGAACAGATATCCACGGAGATGCTCTACAGGCTGGGATGGACAATAGCACAAATTTTGCTTTCCTTCCAGTATATATGTCTTTCAAAGAGCAAAAGGTTTTCTGCAGAAAAGGTTCCTTTGAGTCAGGTTCTTTCCTTGTTGAGGTAATAAACCTCATGGGGGGACAAAAAGGCCTGGGAAAGCAGCCCAGCATTCTAGTGAAATGGTCAGCTCTTTCTAGGAGAAGCCCCTGCCACCTAGCAATGGGTGAGATGTGCACCGTTCCAAAAATGTCATTAAAAACAAAGCAAAAGAGCCAGACTGCTACTTATTTTTCTGACAGGATTTATCGCCCACATTAAATGTACTTACCAATTTTGTTTTTTCCTTCTTCGTATTTCACTCTTTGTAATATATGGTGTACAATTCTACTTCTTGTAGCGTTATTGAAGAAAGTGTCTTTGTTGTGTATGATGAAGCTATATAAAAACACAAACAAGGCCATCTTAGGAATATGTAGTAGAGTATTTAAAGCAAACATTAAGTTCCACTGTTTTCTGTAGCATGTTTAAAATCTATGTGAGCAAGTGTAAGGAAGATAAAAGGATGTCAGATTAACTGAGATTATTCACTGGGTGAGATGATCTCAGTAGCTGTATTCATTCCCTAGTAAAGAATGGCTTGGAGATGTCTGGAGAAAGATCAATGACATTTAAGCATTCATCATGATAAGCATTACATTTAGATAGATTCACTGAAGACTACAAAATAGTTGCATAAAAATTTGCAGAAGAGTAAGATTTGTAATGCAGCTGTAGAGATTCACATTTCATTTCTATTTCTGGCTTCTTTATTATGCTTTACCATTAAGAGTCAGATGGAAGCATCCACATGGCAAAAAATGACTCTTAAAACTAGCTTGCAGAAGCTACTCATGGAGTTACGCTTGAATGCAGTTTCAATAGTTTAGACAGAATTGTGAAGTGTCTGGGAAATTGAAAAAGAAAACATACCCACAGAATTCATTGTATTGGTTAGATTTTCTGGCACAGTATATTTTATATAAATTTATTAGGCAAAAAATACATATTTGAGGAAAAGAAGATATTTTAGCACACCATCATATCACTGGAAATATTTAATGCCTGAATTTCAGTTTAAAAATACCAGCCCAACTTGCGAGATGAATACTACTGAAGAATTCTTACAATAGCTTGAGTTGTGCAAAGGCTTCAGAATAGACTGTGAAAGTCATTTGGACACTTGAATAAGCAGAGACGTGGTTGGAGTTTCTGATGAAACATGCTCGTGCATATATTTGAGGAAATTAAATATTTTTATAATTGTGGCCCTTAGTAACCAATTGAATGGAACGGTTCATCTACTAAAAAAAACTTTGGATAGGATGTAAGATTGTTTTCTTCTGTGTCGGTGAAGAGCTCCGGGGAACTGAATAAAGTGATAAATGAAAAGGTAAAATCAGAAATTTCATAAAGAGGACAGAGTATATGCCAGATAAATCTAGTGTAAAAAGAGAAAATCTTAATAGAGAGTTTGGCATGTATCTACATCACCTTCTCTTCTGCATAATATGGGAGTTACTGCTCCGTCTTCCTCTCAGTTAATTTTCCCAAATGAAAACCCTCTTCTTCAGAGCAAATAGGAAATGATATATGGCTCTGCACCTCTACATTCATTTGGAAAGCCAGGGAAGGAGTCCAAGTTCTGCACTTTACGGACTTCACGTGCTCCTTCTTTTTTATCCAAAAATCACTACTGAACTTTCCATACAAAACAACATGTAAGTTCATAATGTTCAGTTTCAAAGGCACACAGCAAAAAAATCCAAAAGAAAATATTTAAAAGACAAATTTCTCTGAGAGCAGCACAATTAATAAAGCTTAGTTTTCTAGAAACAACCCCTTCCCCACTCCATCTCAGATACCCACAGGTCATTTCTGTGTCTACTATCTATCCAGTAGTACACTTCTGGTTTTACCCCATATCCCAAAGTCCTACATGTGCCCCAGAGTGCCTGCTGTCATTTCTGCATGTCGGCTGACTATAGTGTGTGTGATCATTTACCACTGGGCTGGTACCAAACAGCATATATGCTTGGTGTGTACTGACTGCCTTTTGGCATTTATAGGCATACATTTGAGCCACAGTTCCATTTCAATCAGCTGGTACTCACAGAGTAAATAAGACTCTGCTTCTCTGTAAGACAAATAGACTCGTACTAAATGTAGTTGAAAGTAACCAGCACATAAAATAAGAGTCAGTAGAAAAAAGGAAATCCCGTTATCACATAATTCATAACGTTAAGGAAATCAGATTAAAAACAGCCTAATCTCTGAAGCAGATAGAAGAGCACTGTATCCAGCTGAAGCTGGATTTAAGCATTAGGTTGTTCCAGTATCAGCAGAGAGAAATTAAGACAGTACTAAAACAGAAATGAATAGCTAGCATTTTTTTCCACTATTTCATTTTCTTGTCATGTCTGACTTTAATCTCCAAGATCTCACCTCCTAGGTAGCACTGAATGTTAAGGAACGATGAAGGTAACTTTTGAAATCAAACCAGCACAGTAATTTTCATTATCTATCTATGAGCTCTTGGAGGATTCAAATGGGAATGTAAACAGTGATTCAGGTAATGGTAAAAATCAGTAGCATTTATCTGTTCTCTTTGTGATATAATGTTGCTTTTTTGGTATCATGGCTATGACATTCTGCAACCATCAGCAGTTCTTTCAACCACTTTTCTGGACAAGTAGCTTAACAGCCTTTCTGCTTTTAGTTGCTTCTGTTTTCATGAGTCATGAGTGAAAAAAAAAAAAGACTAAAATCAAACACTGTTCAATCTTAAAGGAAATAAGAACTATTTGATTAAAAGAACACTGTAGAGATTTGCACTCATTCGTAAACTTAGCAATTGTACTGTTGTAGCTGTTGATCTCACTTGGCCAAGAAGGAACAAGCAGATGTGCTTGAGAAACAGCTGTCAACACTTCACTATGAATACTACCACAAAAAAATCTGCCTATTCCAGAGCTAAAGCAAACGTGAGCTGCAGGGTTTGGCCCTGCCCATCCTTGTGCCATTAAAATGCATACAGGGATAGGAAGGGGAAAGAAAAGGGAGAAGTCACAGTTAGAATAGGTCAAGAACACATCCTTCAGTGTTCTCTAACATACTCACAGAGACATGGATACAGAGATTATGTTGTAAAGGTTAAAAAAAACAAAGCAAACAAACCAACAAAAAAAACCAAACCCTTGCTTAATTTTTGAAAAAAAAAATAATAAAAAATCAAGGATTGTTTTGCCTTTGGCCATTTGATCACCTTGATTGTTTCTGTGAAATTTTCTATAGAACATCCCCCAGAAGAACGGTCTTAGCACAGCCAAAGGGACTGGTGCATGGAATAAAAACAGGCAGAAATGATTGGAAGGCACTAAAAGGATGAAAATATCCCAAGTGACATTAATTACAATAATGCTGGCAGAGACTGCAATTTTCATCTAAAGTCAGAGAGGTTGCCTCTGTCAGTTGAGAATCATGCACTTCAGTGGAAGATTTATCCTTTTGTAACACCACCCTTCTTGCCTGCACTTTCTTGGGCTTTCTTCAAATTTTTTGTGCTTCAAGTTGTCACCTTTTGGGGTGATAAATCCATATTCACAGACAAATGATCAGGGCTCATTCATAATCAACAGCATCCAAATTCAAAGAAAAAAACTTTTTCAGTCTGTGGAGTATCTTACTCTTCAAATTTCAGTCCACAGAAGTCAAAGCTGAAGATATTTCCAAACTAGGTGCTGATAAACGTCCATCAGGTGTTACTGAGCTATAAAATGCACAAAGCAGAGACTTTCCATGGAGTTTTTTAACTCTTGCTGCTTTCAGATGGAACAGTCTCCTTAGCTGTTCTATTTCTGCTGCTCTTGTTAGAATTGCACTATGAGAATAGGTTTGAATATTCATAAGAATGATGCAGCTTGTTTTCAGGCTTAGTGAGGTTCAGGCTTTGGTTAGGAGAAAGTTCAGCTTTAGTCACTTCGTCACCACTTTTGTAAGGCAAAAAATAAGCAAGGATTAATACACTGGTATTTTTATTCCTTGTGAAGGTAATGTATAGGTAGATAATAAATCCAGTGATTTGTTCCATAGGAGTTATAGCCATTAGCCTATTTCTGTAAGCCTTATTTGTGTGAGCTGTTTTAACACAAAAAACTATAAAAAAAGAAATAAAATCCCAGTGAAGATAATGAGAGTACTTCTGCCAGGAAAGGTTGCAGAGCTGATCCTTAATTAAAGTCCCTTTAAAAACTGTCATTCTGGAAATACTGCTCTTACATTCCCACCGTAAGAGACATGACAAGTCACTGAAGGTTAATTGCTTTGAAATTATATTTTTAGCTTTCTTAATTAGATTCTGAACTGGAGATTTCAAACTGACTTTCAATGGATGAAGCACAACAAAACCAACTGTCATCGAGAGAAAGCCCTCAAATAACTGTAAATTCAACAAAGAGCAAACTGCCAGTGGATTCCTGTTCATGCGTTCTCTTTGGCAATTTTACAGGTTGTACAAACCCAGTAGGAGTAGAATTAGCTCTTGAATCTGCATCCAATACCCATTTGAAAAAAACTGCTCTAACTTTTCTGTTTATTTTGGAGGAGCAAAAGACAAGGAAATGCTATTTTGTCTTGTCTGTGTGAGACACACATGCTGAAAGTTGAACACCCGTGGCCTCTGGTTACAAAGCTACAAAGTGAACATGGGGGCTCATACCATTGTGCACCTTTGCTCCATGGGATCCCCTGACACTGAAATGCTTGGTGTCTGACACTCAACATACTAAAATGTATGATCCAAGCAAATGCCTTCTTCTGGAAGTAGTGAAAACCAAAGCACAGGAGATGTTTGAGCATAGGAATTACTATATGAGAACTATATTCCCCTTGTACAGAAAAAATGCCCACCCTTCTGCACTGCCAGGTAAACCACTGGTGCTAACTTGCTGTTGTTGGTTGAGGGAATGGCAGGTCTTTATCTCATTTGATATCAGAGGAAATAAAGACAACAGCTGTAATAGCAGCAACAAGACGAACCTGCAGTATTCCAGTGAGAATATTACCAAAATCCCTGCACATTATTTGTTTGAAAATGAGTTTATGATGATTGTTTTCTATTTTTCATTTTATGCGACTTACAAGGCTGCTAGTAAGATAAATAGAAAGGCTCGAACTTTCCAAGTCAGGCCAGAGAAGACAACAACCCTCCTCTTGCAACATGATAATGCAAAGCGCAACAAGTTGGAAGACTGTGGAGCACGTTGCCAGTGTTGGCTGGACTGTCCTATCACACCACTATATAGTGCAGATCTGGTGCCTTCTGATTCCCATCCGATTGGGTCAATGAAATATGGACTGCATCAGGAACGCTTTTCTAGCGATCATAGCTATCTAGCCATCATAGTAGCTGTGAAGCAGTGTGTCACCTTCGGTGGGGCAGATTTTCATGAGCACAGCATGCAGGCTCTTGTTCACCACTAGTGAAAATAAATAGCTAATGGTAGTGACTATGCTGAAAAATAGTGTTGTGTAGCTGAGAATTTGCTCTATCAAATAGTGGTATTATGCTCTTTGTATCTGTTGTAATTTCTATGGAAATAAATAGGGGGCGTTATCTTTAGAGTGACCTCTGTACAAACACAAGAATGTCCATCTTGGTTCAAACCAAGGGCATGCTCATGCATTCCTGTGCCTTACTGTCAATGGTGACAATTTCCTGACCCATCCATGATCTCAGCATGAGGCAGCTATCGGGACAGGGGTGCAGATCATCTTGGTGAGCGTAATTTATTAAGGGTAATTTGAGCATCAGAGAAAATATAAAATGCAACTCCACTATGACAGACAAATATCTTGGAAACCTGACCAAAATACAGGACAGTATTTTCTTGTACATGGGGACTCAGTACAAATGAGAACAGTTGCATGAATCTCTGGTATATTTTTTAATTTTACTTTTTAATTGATTTTAATTAATCCAGGTACTGTCCTAGTCCCCAAATTGTGTAAAGTTTTAATTTAATTTTTATTGAAATAATAAATAATTATTTTAGGGTTTTTATTCAATTATATAGTATATTAATATTTAAGCAGAGAGTTTGTCACCTTTGGAAGGGGGGAAAAAAAAAAGAGCTCCTGATATAAAGTCTGAACTCTCTAAGCAGCAATTAGAAGTATTTTCCTAGCTAGCATACCACTACCTAAGAAACTGCAGATAATTACTAGTGTTACTATTCCCAGCTGACTAGCAGCTCACTACATAAAATAACTAAGACGTAGTAGAAAAAATAACTAATTACTATCATGTCTGAGGGAAAACATTTTTCGGATGTAGTGAATTGTGCATTCTTGCAACTGATAGTTTTCGGACGAAATGGTTTGGTGTAAATAAAGCCCTTCCTAATCTGTGGCTGCAGAAGTGAGATACTGTTCAGAAGACTATCTTGAAAATTATCATTTTCAATTCTACAAAATCCCAACAAAATGCTTGCCTCAGCCTGACAGAACTTTCCTCCAAAAAGAGATTTCCTATTGCTTAGGAAATACAATGAATTTTGCCCTTCTTTTTTTGCTGGCTCCACATTTTAAGTGCTGTCAGTTTTCTGTTGTTCCATGCCTTTAACAGTGCCTATCAGAAGTGAAGACTGTACTTAGACCATGTTTCAAGCATCATCCATATCACACTGGAGACTTGAATATAAAAGCTTGACTAGATTGAAAAAAAAGGTAAACTACCAATGTTCACCAAGGTGAAAAACATCTGAGACTGTGAAGAAAGGAAGAAATTCAAGACCCATTTTGCAATACTGAGACAACATAAAAGATGAACAAGCTCATTTAAGGAACGGTACTTTAGAAAATTAAAAGCACGTAAAATCAGGATAGAAAGAAAAATTCTGCTTCTTCCAGCTACAGTGTGTGGTCAAATTTACAGTGAATACATGAGAGGTCTTGCCTGCAAACTCAGTATATATGAATATTTATACTTTCAAGACAGTTTTATTTGTGACTGTTCCACTATGTGATCATTAGGCAATAGTTAAAAATGTCTTGGATAAGCACCAATTAATGATAACACAGAATTCCTAGACATGTTCAGTTGGCAAAAGTACATAGCTTGCTCTCTGCAAATACTTGTACAATAGCCAGAAAAAATCTTCTTAGTGTAATTAAAAAACAGTCAGTGGATGGTGAGATGTTGCGTTGCATTGCTAGTGGGGTATCAGTTGGTGGGCAGTTGCGATGTTGCTGGGCGTTGGTTGACAGGTGGAGAATAATTGCAGTGTGGAAACACATATCTATATACAGATACATACTGTTATAATTGCATTTTTGTTTCAGTTTCCCTTTTCTGTCCTAATAAATAGTTTTTATCTCAACTCATAAGTTCTGTTTTGCTTCCAGTTCTCTCCCTCATCTCATCTGGGGGGAGATAGTGAATGACTGTGTGGTGTTTAGCTGCTGCTGGGTTAAGCCACAACACAAATATTGAACAAGTCACTATATTTCAAAGTCCTTGTGAAGGAGAATAAGACAGATACAGTCAACAGGCTGGAGCATGATGGGAGTACAAGGATCCTCCCAGAGCCAACAGCTTTTTGGAGAAGTAAGGCAGCTCAGCCAGCAATATATCAGTCCCCTCATTACAGGAATTGAAGACTAAACAGAAAGCAAAATAGAAAATATCACAACTTCTGGGGACTAGAGCTTCAAAATCTGCAATGATATGAAATAAGTGCCTAACAACAGGAATGCTAGTGAACCCAAAGCAGTATTTACTAAGAAGCTTGTTACTATAACAAATCAAATATGAGCAAGGCAGAAGGAATAAAATACTATGGTTCATATACGCCAACTTTCCTTCATGTCACACATACACACACACACACAAAGGAGAGAAAATAGTCGTGCCATAAATTTAAGGCTGTTAATGGTTAATCACAGAATAATTGCAGTTGGAAGGGACTATTTTATTATTAACAAAACAGTCAGTCCAGACATCTTAGTTTTTTTTGTTTGTTTGTTTTTTGTTTTTATTTCACTGGTCTATTAACTGAACTAATTTGCACATACTTTTCGCATTGCAGGCACAATAACTGACCTGTCTTTTTGTTCAAATATCACAAGACTCTTTAGTCTGGATCTGACATCTGTTCAGTGCACAAATGTTTAGTGGAGGTAACTCTGACTGGTGGCTGGTGCTAGGAGCAGAATTACACTGAAATTTCCCCAGAGATTTTCCCCTAGTTTAGTTTTTCTGCTGTTTTTGAAAAGACACTACTTGCAGCAGATGACTTTCATTTTATTAACTCGTTTTGCAGTAAGTAAATTCACTCCATGAAAAACTCTTCACCCAAAGAAAGGGATTTGAATGAAGGGTTTATTCAAAGAGCAGTAACTCTACCTGTCCTCATCCCAAATAAAATCACACATTTTTTTACTGTTAGTCTTTGATCTGCCTGTGATTCATTCCATATCACCTCAGTTTTCTGTCAGTACCCTGGTTAGCGCTGCCAATTCTTTGTGACTTTGTTCTCAGGTAGACGATGTCCACTCCCAATGTCACAAGCAGTCACTAACTGTATGACAACTTCTTTCTCCAAAGTCAGCCATAAAAATTCAACTTGGGATCTGAAAGAAATGCTGAGCCTTCTTCTGTTTTGCATTTTGCAAGTGAATAAGTACTTCTACTAGTCAAATAATTTCTCTAGTACCATTGCTGCAACACTGATGCATTGGGTATGCTTGGACAAGTGTAACTGACCTTAACACTGGCATTACACAAGCAGTTTTGTTTCTGTAGAAGTTAAAGAGAGAAAAATTCAAACAAAATGACACTGTCCTTTTACACACATAACCAGGAATGAAATGCAGTATCCATTTATTTTGACCATCAGTGCTAGAAGAACTAACATTGATTATACTAAGAACAGAACTGCTGAGTAAGAAGTTTTAAGCACATCTTTAACATACACAAAAAAGGCAGTTCTGACCCAAGAGAGAATTAGTCAGTTGACTACTTTAGGGATGTAATTGAAATTCTAGTGAATCAAAAGGAACTTTTCTATTGATTTCTTTTAGCTTTGAGTTGGACATATATAATTATTAGATAAACTTTGTGTTCTCTTGGGACTCTCTGTCTCCCCCTTTGTGTGACAAAGAACTAATCCGAAGGCACCAGTCTTTAAGGCATGCACTAATAAATTGATTTATTTTTTCCAAAGGTGAATCTAGAAGGAAAAGTTTTAGTCTTGTAATTCAGTTATGATTTTGTGAATTAATAAAGTACTCACTGATGGATCCTTTGCTGGCTGAATGGAGCAGTATAGCAGTCGTTCTCTTCCAGATCTGGCAGTGTCTCCTTGTCCAGTTTCATGGGCTTTCTAGGTAACCATCCTCGAAACCTGCTTATTTGTTTCTCGATCCTGCAATACATGAAAAGTGTGAGCATTTAAGAGAGTGAGAAATATCTTGCTTTTTAATTACATTTTTTCATTCAGAGAATGTATGCTGGCAAACTAGGCCGCTTAATATCTACAGCTACAAAAGAAGCACTGTCTGACTTTTTTGACCAAATTATACACGCTGAACATGATTATTAATAACCAGCTTTCAGTGAAGGAGCATCTTATTTTGTCTCAGCAGAAAAACAGTGCCAATGTTACATGCTGCTAAAAATCTTTCTAAGCCATTAAGCTCTTGGCAACTCTCTAAGCCTTTATTTATCAGCTATTTACTTAATTTAAATTTCAGGCTTAATTGACATATTAGACTTTGGACATATAAACATGAGAACAGTACAGACTATGACAGAGAGCTTTGAAAGTTAAACCCCAGCAAGCTGCATCCTTTTCCTGCCCTCTGTACTGATTCTTACCTTGCAATTGGTGCTATACGAAATATGCTACTTTGTTCATTTGGTTTAACTGTAGTGTCTTGCAATGCTATAGCCTACCCAAAACTGGCATACTCAGTGTACAGATTAATAGGTGACAGCTGCACAGGTTCTTACGTATAGAAGGTGAAAACAAATAAGATTAAGCTGGATTTAATCGCAAGGGTACTCATGCAAAGACACACACTGAAATTACAGGAAAGGGAACAATCAGAGCTGGCTGGAGGAGACAATCTAAAACAGATTCACATCCAAACTAAAACATTATAATGAAAATGTTATGATGAAAACACATAACAAAGAGAAGATGTGTCTGGCAAAATGAACCCCACCCTCCCTCACACCTTCAAGCTCTAAACAGTGATCTCTGCCTGCAAAAATCAGATGACAAATTATGGGCATGCCCATAATTGTCACAGGGCAAGTCTTTCCTGCTAGGGGGCAGAAACCAATATATTTCAAAGTTTAAGACCAGTTGCAGATGAAGTTCAAAGGCTGGAAATCTAGGTTGCTTTTTTTTTTGTTACTTTCAACATAAGCCAGTCCGATAACTCTCTGACTCCAGAAAATGCTGTGAGCTCTGCACAATTTGAGGGAGGGAAATCTATATCCATGAAGCTAAGCATGTAGGACAGTAACATGAAAGTATCACATACTTCCATTCAAAATATATGTAATGTTTCCTGGAATATTCAACCTTTTCTCCTCACATGTTTTAACTTGGACAGGAAAGGTAATGCTTATTTTTAAACACGGACATTCGATTCAAAATTGTAAGCACACGAGCCCTATCCATTCTGGTACAATTTGTGTATTTCTTATCTGTGAATAAAATGGGAGCAGAGGTGTAAATATGCCATCAGAACTGATCAGAAGAATGGCAATGCCTGTAAGAGCACAACATGAGACTTACACTAAAGTTTTCAGAAACTCTTAATGGGCATTGATTGTTCACCCCAGTCATAGTGGAGGTAGAATTAGTTTTCAAGTGTCTGTGCCTGAGTGCAGGGAAGACATTGTCAGATCCCAGCTCTGTGAAGGGACAGACCTGTTGCAAGTCTCTGGTTGTCCTGTCCAGATTCCCAGCCTTGTGCTAGTCTGCGCAGAGACTGATAGGAATGACAAGGGAAAAGTAAGATATCTCATGGGGGATTCCCCCTATCTTGGCTTCCAGCTTTTTCCTCTGTAAAGGTTACAAGCTTTGTATTACAGTACGTTCAGCAGACTTAGTGACCCTGGGTGTGGAAAATGGAAGAGGAATCAGGCAGAAGGATTTTCTGAATATCCCAGGCCATGCTTATTTGTTGACTAAAATCATTTCAATTCTCTAAGCTATTAATGCCCTTGCTAATCTGCAACCCTTTCCCATTCATTCTGCAAGTGCACATTTGAGATATGTGTGCTGCAGGTTTATCACGGCACATGCAGGCATGAACATAGTGCTTTCACAGATTAAGAACAATGCATTATTCATGTTGGCTTCTCACTGAGTGTATGCCCAGAATTTCACTGGTTTGCCACTCCCAAGGTTCAGACTACTTGGCATGCTTAGTGAGCTTGCTCCCTTCCTGCTGGCAAGCAGGTCTAGAAAGGTTGCAGTGACTTTCTGCACAGCTGACAACTTAAGAGTACAGCAGAGCCATCCTTAGGAAAAAAATAGTTTTTTCCTTCAAAAAGAAAAATGACCACATTTAAAATGCATCCAGGCCACACCAACAGCACCATGAGTCATCAGTGCAGGCTTTGTACTGAACATTATCCTCTCTCTTGAGAAGACACGAGTGTTATATGTGTTTTATTGTTTTTTCAAGGGTAACCTGGGCTTCACATTCCCTGAATAGGAGGAATGGTGTTTGGATAACAGGGCAGCCTATACAAGAGCAAGACAGTACATGGAGTGAAGAGGCACCGTAAAGTTAACCACAATGAGAGAGGAAAGTGGCAGAGCTGTTAAAAATTTCCTTCTTAAATACTTAAAAAAAGAAAAAAACCCACACTTGTTAGCCTCACATGGCAAAACTTAACTGTCTGTCTCAATGCATGTGGTGACTCAAAGACACATCCCACTCCAATCCTGGCCATGCCTCTGCTGTCCAGGCTTAGCCTTTACCCAGTGTCCTGTTTCCAAAGATGCACATTGTGCTTAACAAACAAACTGGTTTCTCAAATAATTTCAAACAGTTTTATCACTAGAAAGAAGGGTAGGGATAGAATCTTTTATATTTCTTCCCAAAGGTAAGAGGAAGTTTGAAAAATCAAAACAACTGTTTAGAATTGTGACTGATTTTATCTCTGGCTCAGCTTTGACAGAGCTTTATGGATAGTGTAGTGCTAGATACGGTTTTAGTTAAGTTTTTAACCACAGCTCAGGTTGAATTCTAGATATTGTATGCATATCTGACTCCCCTCCTTTCCTCTAGAACAGATTGGGGCAGTTCCATTATTTGAAATTTTGGGACTACTAGAACTTTTCAGACAGAAAATTCAAGTGAGACTGATAAGTTGCAAGAGACCTTCTCTGGACCTTCCCTGAAACAAAAGCCCTCTTTAATATTAGCTTTGCCTCAGTATCAATATAATATTTGTCTTAGCTCAGAAAATGGACCAAGGCTTCTAATCTTCACTGAACTAGTAAAGGAAATATTTTCACTGTAGCTGTAGATCTGACTATAATATAAATGAAAATATAGCTAAATATGTTTTCTTTCCTTTCCCACTGGGACTATTCAGCTTTTCTGCCTCAAGCAGCTAGTCACAGAGCTGACCATAAAAAGTGAATTTAGCCAAATGCTGTCATCACTCAGGAACTAAAAAAAAACCACCAAAACACTGAAAAAACTGCACTCCTTCTAATTCTGACTGTGAATCACATGCTGACTGATAAGAAAATGAATGTAAAGTGAAATTTCATATGCCAAATATAAATGTTAGAATCTTCTCCTAATCCTTCCTTTTAATCTATTGGTATAGTGAAAGCAGTTGTGTCTCAACTAAAATCCCAATAAAATCTGAAGTCAGCAGGCGATATGTACTCATTGAAAAGTGGACATTGCAAATGAGGAAACACTGACCAACTTCATAAGAACAGTGTTTGTTTACTAGCTGGTGCCAACTGCATAAAATGTCTTAACTCCATAAAGAGCCCACTGGGTGTTTACCAGTGTAAAAGAAGCACATACCATAATTTGAGATCAGTGCTGGTACTCTCAAGTCACCAGCACAGTATGATGGGATTTGATGTATAAAAGGCTTTTTAATATGCTCATGTAGCAAAGCAAAGCGATAATACATAATTCATTTTCCCATGTATTTTCATTTAGTGAAATTATCTGCAGAGTGATACAACTGTTTTCTCCAATATGTGGATTTTTCAAATCTAATTCTTATCCCTCAGAAGTTCATGTGAGTCTTTCCATTGATCTCAGACTGAGACAGTAAATCAAATGCTAGACCCTTTTGAAAACTGCATCAACAGCACTGCAGCATTAAATGCCAAAATATGAGCTGGTTTTTGCCAAACTTGTATATTTTTGGGGCTCTTTGGAGACGTTTTCATTCAAATGTCTGAGGTATCAGAAAGAAAATTCACACTGGAAGTTTCTATTTCATCAAGCCAGGCACAAAATCGATTAAATATAACCTTAAGATATTTAATAACTAAGTGAAAGGACCTCAGAGGTTCTTCAAAAGTACTTATCTCTCAAGCTCAATAGCCTCACACCAGAGATGGATATGGTTCATTGCATTCCTATCTACCAACAAAGTATTAAGCATCCTCACAGACAAAGCAATAAATAAATAATGCCATTTACTGTGACAAGCAAGCCAGGTGCATGGAAATGAAAAAAGTAGTACCTGTGGTATTTTAATCCCCCCAAAACTTCCAAATGAGTGATATGAAAATAAGTAGCTAAGAGTTTGTAGCGACGCACTTATTCTTCCTTAAAAGTCTCCATCAATCAAAAAATATCTCCTTGTTACTAAAAAAGGCAACAATGGTAAAATGAATTGCCTCTTTTGCATGGCAAATGCCTTTAAAGTGTAACTCTGCTGTATCTGTTTTTGCAGATGTACTAATGTGTAACTGCACCCTCCGACCTTCCTAGAAACACTACTAATAACCTTTTACTTCCAGCTTGACCTTAACCATTATTTTAGTGATTGGGTCCAAATTGACATAAGCTGAGCTAGCAAAAGAATTGTACTCACCTATTCATGAACTTGTATCGGCGATGCAGGTAATAGATTTTTCTCCTGGAAGAACAGCAAAAATGAAGCCAGTCGAGAAGAAAACCCATCGTCAGTTACAGTATGAACTAGCAAGGAAGGAAAGGAGATTGAAGACAGAAGCCTGTAAGAGGTGGAGGAAGAGACTAAAAGAGAGATTACAGAACTGTCACAGGAAGCCACACAGACTGGTGGCGTTTGAATTGCAAGGAGGTCATCGTTTTCTCATTGTCTTCTCTTTTTCTGCTACTTGTCATGTGAGACAGGGACCCAAAGATGTGCTTATTTCCAAGAAGTCCATAAATAGTTGTAGGAATTTTGTGGGACCAATACAAAAATGGATAGATTATCCTCTATGTATCTCAGATCCACCAGTGAATTACCAAAACCGCATTTGATAAAATGTAGGGGGAGTCATTTAGAAAAGCCAGGGAAGTGGTGCCTGATGCTGCAATATGCCAGTAACACATGCAGTGCCAACCTGGAGCAGTGTTTACTGATTGAGCATCATTCCTCAAAACAGAATATAGATTGCATAAGTCATTGAGTATGTATTCAGCACCCACCCCAGGATACAGCCACTCCCTCTGCCCCTTGTATAAGCACTGCTGATTTTTATCGTCGGTGCAATAAGCTGTGTGGGGGTGCACATGGGGAACCAGTGAGCAGACAAGGTGCACAAGCAGATACATGCTGACCAAACTCTCTTGATCTTGCCATCTTGTCATGTTAGGAAATACTACTTTTCCGAAAGAGTGGTCAGGCACTGGAATGGGCTGCCCAAGGAGGTGGTGGAGTCACCAGTCCTGGAGGTATTCAAGGAACATTTAGACATTGAGGTGGGGGTCATGGTTTAGTAAGAACTATTGGTGGTGGGTGGACAGTTGGACTGGACGATCTCGTAGGTCTTTTCCAATCTTGGTGATTCTATGATCTGCTTCCCTATGGGCCTTGTAGGGCTCATATTACCCAGGGCAGCAGCCCCTAACCATCCTGTGTAGATACAGAATGGCATGTCCACCTCCTCTCCCACTCTGCTGCTCTTGTTCTCCTCAGAGGTGTCTATTACACTACAACCATGACCACAACTATGACCTTCACTAGAGAGAGATCACAGACTCCTTTGGCCAAATCTTCCACAAGGTAGTCCTGCATCTCTTGCCCTATTCAGCAGGAACAGAGAAAGGTCAAAAGTAAGTGTTACTGATGATGCCATCTGCTTCTTGATTTTTCTTAAAATATTCAGTTATCCACTTTTTGGGACCACCATTTTGAAGCAGGATTTTATTCACTGATGTGTGGACCTTGGACTATTCCAGCCTAACAAGACAGTAATAATTATCCCCCTGTAGATATGACAAGAATGAAGATGTGGTAATGAAGCATTTTTTTATATAATTTGTATGGCACCTAATTTTCCATCTGCTGAGAAATGGATCTCAGAAATGAGACTTAGGACCAGGAAAGAACAAACTGCACACAGCAACTAAAATACGAGTTCCTGTTGTATTTCTTAATCATGAGATCTTACCCTCTTACTAGGGCAGATTCATCTCAAGGAATGCCAAGAAATGCTGAGAAAGTACACTTTTGGCCTAGTCAATTGTTTCCATGGCTGGAATGTTTTTTAAAAAAGAACATGAACATCCTGTAATGATTTGTGATAGCCTTCACATTTTTCTCTTTAGCAGCAAAAGCTCAAGAAAGAGCTGTTGAAGATTTGCTGTGTAAACAAAAAACAAAACAGAAGAAATCCCAACTCATATAGAATAAGCCTGCAATTTAGTCCTTATTTCACATCCACTTTTCCTAGAATGTTCTTAACATTACAGAACTTGTGTCATACTAGAGGCAATTTTTTGTCCTTGAGCAAGAAGAAAATGGGAATAGAAATCCTGCAAAAAACATCAACTCAGCTGCATATTTTGGATCTGATCCTTATCTTGCTTGGGAGAAATTCCATTAAAATAAATGGAATTAAGCAACTGCAAACCCTGCTAATTAAAAGAAAAATCAAGTCCTCTCAGTTCATGGGTTTTGGTCAGTTCAAGTTGAAGACTTCAAGCTATTCTAACAGTTCTGATAGCCAGCACAGTAAAATTGATATTTTACACAAAAAAATTCCATAGCCCAACATGCAAATAATATGAAAAAATGACCAAAATAATCTGAATGATGATGTGAAATTAATTTGGTTGTCAGTGGCATTCAATCAAACTTATTTTCTCCACAGGCAAAGCACTTACAGCCTGAATTGTTCTCCTACTAGAAGTGATATGTATTTATAATCTGCATTTCAGAACTTATGCATAATACAAGCAGAAATTTTACAGGTGCTGAACATACCAGATACGCCCAACAGACTTGCACCTTCTGTGCTGCCTTACGTACCTGGATCTTCTTGACCTCCCATTGATTTCAATGAAATGTCCATTTAAAAAACAGCAGCGCACAAGTATGCAGGGGGCTCCAGCAGTGAAAGGGTTAAAGGGCCTAAGGATAGAATACCCCATGAAAACAGCTGCACTGCTACAGCTCACCTTAATTTCAAACCAATACTCTACTGAAATCGCAGGCAGGCATTAACAAGAACAATGAATATGGTATGCATGACACTCCATTAAATTTTCAAAGAGTGTGTGGTATCATACAGACAAGCTTTCCATGTGCATTCTGGTGTTACTTTTTACTTTAGCTTTATAGTAAAGTGTGAAGAAACAATACAACTACACCTACCTGAACGGCATTCTTACATTCATTAGTTCAGCGTATTTGCCCAGGACCTCCCAAGGGGCATGCAACTTCACAAAGATGATGTCACTGTTTGTTAGAGATGACTGCAAAAGAAAAAGAAAACAGCCACCGGGGCTTAATTCTTCAGATAAGAAAGAAATATCTATTCTTGCCTTGTGACAGCCCTCCCACTTCCCGACTCTTCCTGAAGCATGTGTTGTTCTATTGAGATGCTGTCAACTTATTTTCCTTCTGGTTTCCTGAGAGACGTTTTGCCCTCCTTCCAGCCTGTACAAGCATTTCCTTCACATGGAAAAGAGGGCATGGACAGGAGGTTAATATGAAGTTATGGGTTACCCAAGCATGGGGTGGGAAAAAAGTTGGTCCTGAGCTTCAGCTAAAACTAAAATGGCAACTTTGGATCTGGTTCTGCTAATTGACCTGATTTCTGTACTTATCATGACACAGATGTCTCTTTTTGAGTCATATAATGGAGATACATCTGGCAATTAAGAAAAATTTAATGATATGGACATATAATGAAGTTGAACAGGTAGAGTCGTGGGTTCCACTGTCACTCTTGGCTCCAAGAATTTGAATGTTACAACTAAAGTCAGCAGGAAAAAGGATGTCTGATGCCACCCCCAGCACAGATTTATTGCCAGGAGCCAATGACGGTTTAGGATCATGATCACAGCAGCAAGGAGACCTTTAACTCTTTCCTCTGCTACTGCTTTCTTTCCTATGGGTTGTATATATGTTCAAGAGAGCTTTACATAGCATATTCACATTGGAACAGTTGTTACCTAATAGGCTGTCCAGCAATGAGAAGTGAATGTGCAGTTTAAAGAAGGGGAAAAATGTAGGTTTATTCACTCTCAGGAGGAGAAATAGTGCTTTTCAGGAAAACTACAACAGCATTGGCTGAAACTGCTTTTACTGAGAACACAGACATTCACACATTAATATTGGAAGATGAATTGTACAAATTCTAATGAAAATCAATGGTATTTTCATAAAGCTGCATTCTGTGCAGCTTACAGCAACTAAATGGATCACACTAACAGGAACAACTAAGACAGGCTGAATTCAAGGAATACCCAGGAAATAAGTGAAGATGTACAGAGCATGAGAGAAAGAAAGTGTGAGGACTGAGAAAGTCAGGTGGGAAATTTGTTAGTTTTAAGAATTAGTTAGAGTATAAAGAATGATTTCCTGGTCTTTTAGACTTTGTACTATAATAAATGCTCCTCACATTCATTCTTAGTTATTACAACTTACTGGGGATTCTTAGTCTGAGACTTCAGCAAGTAGATAGCACACAACCAAGACTATGTGCTGCTACTCTAAGAATTTCCTGCAAACTACTCCCAAAGAGGTTAAGGTTAAGTCAGTAGAGGACTGGCAATTTTTTTTCATAAGCAACATGGATGAAAACCAAACTAAACCAAAGAATCTTCTAGTAAAGTCCTGACACACTAACAATAATTGAGAAACTGAGGAAATTGATTTAAACCGGTCTGTAAATTTACCGGTGAATGTTGTATACATTTTCCAGCACGCTGTAATTTAAGCCACACAAAGTATGACAGTCACAGTAACAGCTATTTCACAAGTGAAACCTATATTTACCTAAAGTTGATTTCATATATGTTATGTATTTTCACACAGAAACATGAAAAGATTCCAAATACTTATGAGAAAAATAAACACAGATCTTTAGAGATATAGATTGTTTTTTTTAATCAGGATATTGTAATACTGTTTTATCAACTTTGTCCACAGAAGATCTAACAAATATGCATTTGCGAGGCTCAGTTATTTTCAGAAGAGATGATAATGCTAAATTATGAATATGCAAATCCAGTTCACTTGAGTTTCCTCATGTTAAGTGTTCGTAAGAGAAAGCATATGGAAAGACTGAGATAAGCAAGATTGGAACTAAAAGAACAATCCTTACAGAAGAGTAATTGAATGCAATGTCACATTCACATAATCTAAGGAAAAAATTGCAAATCAAAGCATCTAAAAGAAAATATCAATAGCTCTATCTTAGCTACAAAAATACTTTAGTGGATAGAATCTGCTAAACCGTCTTTGTTATATTAGTATTTAGACCCCTTAGTATCCTTTGGCTTCTTAATGTTCCACTAAGAGGAACATCGTTCTTTTATAATTGACTTTAGAGACTCTGCTCATTAAAAAGTTTGGAGAAATAAACACGGTTTCACATTATAGGAATATGCAGACAAAAATCAATGTTAACATTGCTCAGCTTGGAAATGTAAATAAGAAAACTGTTTATTGACATGAACAATCTGCTAGAAAGTGATGTCTAGATGACAAAGAAATAAAAACTAATACAACAATAAAGGGAGCGGAAAATGAAATATAACACTTTGCAAACATTAAAATGGAGCATGTGTTTGGCTTTGACTCATGACACCAATGTCATCAGTTATCACCTTATAATAATGGCCAGGCCACCAACATTCACATAAATCAGCCATTTCAAACTTATTTCTTGAGGAAGAACATGCATAGTGCGTGACAAGAGACTTGATTACAATCAGAGAACCACAGATTAATTTAGGTCACCTCTAGGGGTCATCTGTGCTCACCCTCTACCTAAAGCAGGGTCGATTTTAATCATTTGCTCAAGGGCTTGCCCTGTGGAGTTCTGACTATCTCTGTGGGAAAAGATTTCACAACCTCTCTGGGCAAGCCACTTACTGTAACTGGTTGAGAAAAAAATATTTCCTATGCACACTTCTCCAGAGAAATGCTGGTTGAAAAAATACAAGTTTTTACACAGGAAATTAGGGAATATTCAAAGAACATGCAAAGGAGGCTTTATAAAGCAACTTGTTTCTTACCGGAATGCATGGGGAAAAAAAACCAAAAACCTGATTAAACACACTAGCAAGGTGTATTTAGTTTAATTGAATCCTCATCTTCAAAACATGACAGAATATCTCATAGAATAGAATTCAAATCACCACAACCTGGGTCACAGAGAGTCAGTATACAAAGAATGCCATTCTATGGCGTCATCAATCATCCGCTATTTTTCACAAGCTGAAATTTTTCTGTCCTTCTCCCTGCTCACTTACCTCTTTTTTTTTCAGTTGATCTGGAACTATACTACTCTGGAAAATACTAGACCAATATTTAATAACCACAAGTAGATGTTTCCATGGCCTGCATTTCAGTATAAGAGATTCATTAATTCTCACCCTTTCTGCGTTCACTGATAGATCACTTTTATCACAATATTATCGCTACCAATATGACAGTATAGGTAGTGCCACAGGACCGCATATGATAGGTAGAAATGGCTATTTCTTCCTTCTGACAAGACCACCTTTATCTTTTACCGCTAAGCCTGTGGAGACACTATATTCCCAAAGGAAACAAATCAACTACAAATGTGCTTAAAAACTAAATACTGTATTCTTCTCCAGTATTACTGTAAAAGTAATGGGAGAATATAATGTAAGGGCCATTTACATAATTCCATAAGTACAAGCAACTTCTTTGGGCCATCAGCTAGGCCAATGAAAACTTGTAAAGAAACATAAGGTTCTTGATCTTCTTCTGAAAGCAGGCTTTCATGTCTAGAAACAGTGTTGTTAACTGCTGCTGAATTTAAGTTCTGGCTAATAAACTCACATGTATTTCTGCAGGCATTGTAAGTTCTTTTGATGTCAGGATTTAAAAATATGTATTCACTACTGGCCTGACCCTGCTCTTTCTGAAGTTATCATTGTTAGTCTGAATGGAATGCTGACTTTGAACATCTCTTGAGAAGCCTACATTTTACAGTATTTGGAGACTGCCTTTTAGGATCAGGGCTGGAGATCTGTGCAAATCAAATGCATTCTTGAAGATTCTTTTCCAACAAATAAAACTTTTAAAATTCATTATTAAAATTGTCAAGTCATTTTAAGATAAAAACAACTGTGGGACTCACCTTAATACAGTATTTTTTAGGTTAAAAATTAGGAAAGTAGAAAAAGAGATTCACAGGAGATGACCTTGAAGAAAGATATGATTACAGTGTCTCCAATTGGGTGGTGTAATTATTTATTTGCCTTGAGGCTACTAGGCAGACAACTGTAAAAACCAATGCTCTGATTTGTGTATGCTTATCTAGGGAAAAGATGTAAAAGGAAAAGAAATCAGAATTCATTACAAACACCTTTTCCCTGTCATCATTTAAGAAAAATTAATGAGACTGGGAATTTTCCCACCTTTTAAAGTAAAATAAGATAAAAAGATTCTGAAACAGATCCAGCAAGTAGACTCAATTCTTGCCTAAATTAAGAAGACTCTGCAAGGTAACTTAAAAAGAAAGAATAGGAGTAGTGCTGTAGTTACTTGCAGACAGTTTCTTTTTCTTAAAACATCAGATAAGAAAAGCCAGAAAAGTGAGAAAATCAACATCTGTCCTCTAATAACAATTCTGCCTATAATCAAACTCCATATGATGTTTCAGTGCAGAGCAGTAAACAGTAACCGTCACAGATTCCACTGTTTTTGAAAAGGACTCTAGTGTATTAACAGCACAGACTGATTTGCCATGTGGACTCAATTAAGTGGTTGAAAACAAAAGCCAGCAAATTTTAGCTGATTAAATCATCCTTCCTCTGCAAAACCAAGATAAATATAAATTAACAAAGATAATTCCATAAAAATGGACAAGCAGCAATAATGTTTTGCCAGTACTTTTCAAAAATGCATACCTTACCACTGAGTAAGTACTTACATAGTCTCAATATATATCCTGTTTGAGGGAAAATATTACACATGCAAATGCATTAACCTCTACATTCATGGATCAAAGGAATCTAGTAAATAATAGTGCCAATATCTTTCAAATATATCCTTTCAATCGCAGCACAGGTGTGATGGAAAAGAGGAATATACTGTCACATTTCAACCAGGATGTTAAGAAGCTTTTGATTTAGGAGAATCTGTCGGACAAAAGCAGTAAAGGTGAAAGTAAGATTCAAGAAATAAAGCCCTAACTAATAAATAGAAAGCCGTTAATAAAACAATTTTGATATAGGAAGACACTGACATATAAAATACAGACTAACTGTATATGGAGCCACAAGGAAGGGGTTACAACCTACTACGATTTTTGTATGAAAATCTGATGTTGGGTAAAGCTTTATCTTTGCTTAGCAAAATATTTCCAGAGGTTCAGCTTCAGTGGAGTTAGTAATACGAACAGGTGGCTGGCTACTGCCAGCATTCGGGCAGTGTGTCATCTAATCCAACTCGGAGCAGGTGTCATTGTCACAGTGCTTAATTTTTGGCAGCAGCTGACATGGACTTAGTAACAAGGGGAAATGTTTGCAAATGTCCCTTCATGTAGACAGAATGTATGAGTGGGAGGGTAACTTAAAAAACAGGGTGGTTTACTCGAGTACAAGACAAATGTAATACTACGTCGTTGCTAAAGTTTAATGTGCAACAATGACCTTACAGTCTGCAGTAAAGAGATACAAATCCCTCTGCATCAAGAAATAACATGAGAAGGTATGCCTTTGATCCTAACAAATGTCACCTGTATTCACTTGAGGTGGAAAGTATGAAAGTCCCAGTAAGGTAACTTAAATGTAGTAAATCTACCAGGAAAAACAATATTCTCTGACTTGGACTCCACTTCCTAAAGAAAGGATTAAAAATACCTGCAGTGTCATCATCCTAATGGAAGGGGTTGAACTGACTGTGAGGCAATGATAAAACATTTCTTAATAATCCCTTTAGTAGATACTGAGTACAAGTTTGACCCACGTGGATAAGATTTATATGGCAAAATAGCTAATCGTATAAATTTTATCTGACAAATAGATGACAGGATACAGATTTTAATTCTTCTGGATGAGAAGATGGTATAAACATGAAAATAATGAAAATAATTGTGAATGAAATGAAAATAGTGAAAATAATTACCTGCATGTTTAAAAATGCAGATAGATAAAACGACTGAGAAGAATGCGTTTTTACCTACAAACGCATTGTTTGATATTGTCTGTTTCTATGAGGTATCAGCTATACACTGCAATTTCAGATGAAAAATGTTAATATTTTATGCAGCGATGTTTGAGATCATAAAATCTTTTTGACTGTATTACTAACCAAGAAATGTCCCCTAAGTACAATTTTTTACTTTTAGCATCATGGGCTGTGAAAAATACATCACACAATTGAACTACATCTTATCAAGCAGCTTCCACTGTGATTTATCCCAAGTGTAAAATACAAAAGCAATATTTTCCCAGTACATTTATACATCTCATTTATCATTTTCTTGAAGTAAAAAAGTGCTTACACTTAATGAAATGTCTATCAAATATTCATATTTGCTTTTAGAGGCTTGTTGGAGAAACACTGCTTTGGCACAGAAAAAGACAATTTATTTTTTGTCCAACAGTTATTTTCACAAACTTAGCAATCACTCAAACACACAGAGCATGCAGGCAGGCTTATTATAGCTTTTGCATACAAATAGCCTACAGGAACCGAACAAGGTACTCATCATAGCATAGAATAATTGAAGTTGCAAAGGCCTTCTGGAAGTAAAAACCCCTGCTCAAACCACAGTGGGTCACGGGGCATTCAGTATTTCTGCAGATGGACACCCTGCAACCTCCCTGGGCGCCACAGCCACACTGGACAGAAAGGACACTACTGATCTTCCACGTGTATGCAGAAGTGTTTGCAGCATCTCATGGTTGGAGCACCTGCTTGTGCTCCAGCAAGGTGAAGGCATTTGGTTGCTCAACTCTTTATTTCAGACCCCTCTTCTTTAGCTCACACACTCAAGGAAGACATACATTATTTATAGGACTATCTGTCAGCGCTTTCCCTGTAGCTCTCAATTACAGTCTGCATACTTCTGTATTTGCAAAATTCTTTCAAAAGAGAGATTCTAATGTACTCATCAAGACCACAATTGCGGAAGAGCCTAATCCAAATACTATCAGGAAAGAGGCTGTGATAGAGTCCACATAGCATAATGTAGCTGTATGAGAAACTGTTAATCACAGCCTGAACCTCTGATTAACCATCTGAGGCAAGTGACAGGTCAGCTGCAGGAGCACAGGTGAAGGTAATTCAGCTGTAATTCAGCTCCCGGAAGGGGTGGAGCTTGACTCCACCACTCCTAGATCCCATTTAAGGACTCACCACCACTAAGGCAGCATCTCTTTTGGAAATTGCTCCTGTGTGGAGTTCCTTGTAGTGAGCCTCAATGTTGGCGAGCATCCATCTTTACTGTGAGCCTCAGTGTTGGTGAGTTATTCCTATATAACCCCTGGCTATCCATCAATTACATCTTGTATAATTACAACTATTCAGTAGCCCCCAGTTATTCAAGTCATCTACACACTCTCAGTGCTAGGATTTACAAGGTGGCATGTGGTTCTCCCTGAGTTGAGAGGGAGCAGCACCAGTCAATGGGGCTGATTTGGTCAGGTGCCAGACCATGCTGATGTGACTCTAACATTTGCAGTGACAAAGCTAATTAACTTAGCAAAGCCTGACTGTTCAAGACACATAGACCCTCGTACTGCTGCCTTCCTCTATTCTGCAGGAAAGGGAAAGTCTCAGAAGAACACTCTGACAGCACCTCCTTATACCTAACAGGCAAAGGAAAGTCACCAAAGAAAACACAAGATCCATTTAAACGAAGGGGAAAGATGCCTGTGAAGAGCATCAATCATTAACATTTACTATCAGTTATAAATGCTAAGAGTTTGCGTAATTCAGATGCCTGCTGTCCCAGTCCACATCCCAGATTTCTGTGCTTAATCTATCTTACTGACAGTATTATTAGTACTGGAAGGAGCCTGAGGAACTCTCTTCTGATAAGTCATTTCACACTGCTTAACTCAGTGCTGCAATACTATTCTATTATGTCTGGCAGAGACACCAAGTAAGCTACTTTCCCATTCCTCTTTACCATTATGCAAAAATTTGGTGTATGTGTTAATAAGAGAGCCTTAATGAATTTCTGATTGACTGCACTCTCTAGTCTTACTATAGATACTCACATTATCTGATAAATTGAAAGGTTGTAAACAACAGTTTAAGAAGTTGTTTCGGAAATCTGCAAAAGCATATAGCAGGATATCCATCTCTCCAGATATGACACTGTTACTCCACCGAAGGGAAGCTTTTTCCAGAGCAAAATATGATGGTGAAAATAGATTTGATTAGCACTATTCACGTCACAATTCAGATTGCTACACTTAGGTAGATTTGCCTTTTTCCATATTCCAAACCATGCTCAGACCGTGTAAGACTTCCTATATGATTTTTTATCTGTCTCTGCTAAGCTAGGTTCATAGTAGTTTGACTTGCATAAATAATTAGATCATCTGATGTTAAAATTTGAAAACAGAAAAAAAAATAAAAGTTTCTTAAACAAAGGTAGCATAGTTAGAACTTAACCGGAGGTAAAAGATGAAATTTAAATGTTACAGTATCTCTAAACAAAGAAGGGGAATACCAGATCCTTTCTGCATTTCAGGACAAATCCCTTCATTTGCTAGATGTGCTTTAAATAAAACAAGGCCAATATATGACAAGGACAAATTATGGTTTTACTCTGGTCTGTTCTAATTTGTTATAATAAAACAACATCCCTTCACTGCACAATGTACTAACAAGGCAAACACCAAAACTTTAGTCCAGTATTAAAGAGTTACTGCCATTCACAATGTGCCTGTTGGCATAAGGTTCTTTCTGTATGACATGGGAAGGTAAAGCAGCACCAGATGGAGCTCAGTGTTTTAATGGTTCACATAAATGTGGTTGAGGACAAGGATGATTTGCTCGCCTAGTTCAGGTCTCTAACATGAATATATATCAAGATAGAAAGCAAGCCTTCCTTTGCTTTAATGCCAGTCTCACCAAGTGAGATAATGTTAGTTTTGATCTGATTGCATATGTAGCAATGTAATGAAACTATCCTAAACATGTTTGCTGAATGATAATGAAATTTGAGGTTCCTATAACTTGACAAAAATAAGGTCTCATGTAGCGCATACACTGGCAAAGATTCTCCCCTCCCTATCTACTTGCTCCATGGAAACCACTGTAATGAAGAACTTCACTTAATATATAGTAACATCTTTTTCCATAGATTAAGAAATGTTCATTCCACTTAATAGTCCTCATATAGCAAAAGGCAGATTGTTCAACTTAGGAAACTGCAAATATCTCTGCTACCTATTGAGCGAATTAACACTGCTGGTAAAGGTTTCTGGAATCTTTTATTTTGCTCCCTTTCCATAGAGGGGCTGAATCACTAAGGGCTGCAGCAGAGCCTTCACATTCCAAATGTGGAACAGAAGTCATCAAAGCGTTTTCTAGCTCTGCAGCACTATTCAGATACTTCTATTCAGTATAAAACTTCGGAGTGGAATTGAAATTCTCACGTATTGTACCTCTGAAACTAATGCATTTGGTAAGCTTACAGCAATCAATTTTATTCTCTTGTGTGGGAAACAGTAAAAATGCAAATTGAAAAGAAAAATAAGGCAAAATCCCACTTCACTTAATAATCCCATTCTTTCTATATACTTCATAAAAGCACTATAATTAGAACTTTTCTTCTATAACAAAGTTTTCTTGGCTGGAAAATTACAATTCCATTAGATAAGATCTCTGAAAAAAAAGTTAATACAGCTCATACAGTCAGGGCTCTATACATTGTAATTCAAACATTTTTTGAGAAGAATGTGCTTAAAAACAAAACAGGCCAGACCCAAGGAATACCAGAAAAGATATTTTAAAACTGGGGAAAAATTCCATTAGTGCTACAGTACTGGACATTAGAAATCATTCAAACTACAGAACACTTTTTCAAAATAACACCACCTAAGGAATTATAATTGTTCATATTCCACAGGCTATCCTCGCTGATGTTTAAAATATAGAAATTCTAGTATGTGCAGTAGAAGTAGTGAAGGATTGTTGTGCTTTGAATCATTTCATGTAACTTTACAGAGATACCACATTTATTTCTGTACAAACAGATATACACTCAGGCATGATCTCTATCAAATATGAGAACATAGCTGTGAATTGGCTAGGAAATAAATGGTATTAAAATTATACGGCACATACTTATCTATGTTCTTGCTAGTAGTTACTGAAGGGTGTGCTATTATCTCAGCAACAAAACTGCTGAATTTCTTCCCTACAATAATCTCATTGCAGTACTGTCTACAATTGCCATGTTGCTTTTCAAAGAGGAAAGGAAAAAAAACAAACCCCAATACTTGCAGCATGATCTTTTAAAGCAGCCCTCCTTCCACCTTTCTGTCTTACACATATATATCTGAGAAATTTCTCCCACTGATAAATTTGCTTCCTCCTGAAGAATCCCATCTTGTTGTCCGAAGGCTTGTCTCCGTTTCGTCAGTCAGTGTCACTTTTCCGTCTCCAGATTCCCTCATGCAATCACAGAAGGATACCTGTCCTGCCAATAGCCCTCTAATTGCACCATAAGTCTAAAAGACAGATGAAGGAGGCATTTCTGACCTCAGAACTCTGCCAAATGTAGGCTCTGGAGCATAAGAAATGACACATATCTGTATTTTTAAAAATTTCAATATGAGAAGGCAAATGGAAGTAATCTTAACCTTTGAGTTGGAGGAGCCATGTATAAAATAAACATAAAATTCCATGAATTACCAATATATGGATCAATTAAAGAAAGATCAGAGCAGAACAATAAAAATGATCATGAGTTTTGAGAAACTACACTAGAGGAAAAAAATGTGAAGAGCTGGGATAATTCAAAATAAAGAAGAAATTGCTAAGCAGATAACAGTATCATTTTTAAAATAGGCAGCTGCGACTAGGAAGGGAATGAATTGCTCTCCACCTTCTGAACAAGGTTAGAAATAACTGGATTAAATCGTATCAAATGACACTTAGGTCAGATATATCAAAGAATAAAAAATAAATCAAGCTCCACAGTACCAAAACATTAGAGTGATTTGGCAAGGGAGGCTTTCAGGAAAAGATTCTTCACTAGAAGGTGGTCAGACACTGGAACAGGCTCCCCAGGGCAGTGGTCACAAACTGAGTTCAAGGAGTGTCTGGACAATGCTTTCAGTCACACGGTCTGATTTTTGAGTGGTTCTGTGTATATGGGTCCCTTCCCACTCAGAATGTTGTATAATTCTGTGATTCTAAGGACAAGGTTGGAAAAATTATTGGCAGTGTCTATCTGTCTTACCCTTGTTGCTGTGGGCATTCCCCAGTCTCCTCTATCACAATTTGCCAGAGGATCATGCAGTTCTTAAAACATTATAAAGTCAAACCAGTCTTAGTTGGCATTGTTTAACTTCACTCTACCCTGCAAGATGTGATAATACAAGACCCTGGAAATAATATTTCATCTTAAGAGACAGTACACTAAGAAACATGAATATAGCATGAACCAAGTACTAGGAAAAGAAGAAGGAAAAAAAAAGAAGAGAGATGTGGGGTGACAATCCACAGAGAAAATAGTGGTAACGTTCACTTCCTTTTAAAACCCACAGATCCGAAAGAGTAGTTCTGTGCTCACCACAACTACTTCTTGGATCTAGCTGCTACAAAAAGCTGTGAAGCTCAACAGTTTTTTATGGCTGAGTTAATAAATAGAGGTTACATTGGCAAGGGAAACACATTTCAGAAGCAAGTGTCAGAACAACAAAGATCAGGGATGAGGACTGAGACGTCGCTGGTATATGTGGTATAATCCTTGCACCCCTACTAGAGAACAGGATCTGGAAGAGTTACGGGCATGTTTGAAAGAGGTTGGGAAACCTTGGAGAAAAGGCAGGGACATGAAGCAAGCTGAAAGTACTCCACAGGGAAAGCTGGTGTTGGGAGTCTTGAAGTGGGAGTAGAAGTGGAACAGTCAAGAATTCCTTAGTTCCCCTACTGTGGCTGAGATTGTGACTAAAGCAGAAAGACCTTTAAGTGTTAAGTACGATCTAGAAGTGGTGTTTGATCTATTTTATGCTTTAGTTCTAGTGGCTAATCCTTAGCTAAAACAGGACTTCTTAGCACATTAGATCAGATAGATATTGTAAACATTATTTTTTTAATTAATTTTTTAATGTTTACAATAACCTCTGGTGAATGTGAAAAGACCACAGCATATCACCTTCCCAAAAGAAACACATGCAACTAATATGTGTCCAGAGATCCAATCTTATATTGGACTGGGATTTTCAGGAAATGGGATTTGGGACTGGAAGGATCATATATGGAATGTGACAGTGTCAAGTCTGGGACAAAAGCCCTACATCATGCTTCTGTGTGAATATTACTGTAATAATTTCTGGCAAGAAGGCACAGTGAAGAGATGGTTCCTGACTTTTCTTTTTTTTTTTTGCATTCATCAGTTTAAATTCAATAAAGTAATAAAGAATTATTTGATAAAAAAAATAAAAATAGTTCAGGCAAAAAATGGTACTTAAAGCACATGTTTACAAAACATCCAATTTCCTTTAGAAATAATTTTAGGATATTTTGAACATTATTTGTATGCAGTACTTAGTATGGAATACAGTATTATTTTATTTATAATTAAAATGAATTTCAGTGATCTTCAGGTTCTGCTGCTTCAAGATCAAAATTAAGTGGTTAAGAGCATTAGAATTACAAAAAAAATCAAGTGGTTAATGGCATTAGAATTACATCTGCTGTTAAAAACAGACACTTAACTCAGAACAATTCAATTTACAAGAGGCTGGGGACTGAAGAGTAACACAGTGTCTTGGTAGTAGCTTGTTGACAGTGCTCTGAGACTGTACTGATGTAGTTAAGAATAATGTTTTTCAGAAGATTAGAGAAGTGCAAATGCACTTAAAAAAAAAAATCCAATTTCATAAAAACCTGAAACATATTCATGCTTCCACTGTAAATTTTTAGGATGTGTGACAATCACAGAATGGCTTGGGTTGGAAGTGTCCTTCAAGCTCACTTGGTTTCAACCCTCTGCTGTGGGCAGGGCTGCCACACACCAGATTGGGTTGCCCAGGGCCCCATATAACCTGGCCTTGAAAGCCTCTAGGAATGGGGCATCGACAGGGCAACTTGAAATCTCTGAATATGGGAGGATAAAAATTGTGCATTAACTCATTCACTTCCATGTACAGCCTGATGAGATCTGCACCAAACTTTGGGTCTAGCACCATATCCCAGACTACTATTTAACTGCACTTTCCAGTAGTCATGAGAAATAAAATACTTGCAGAGTGAACGTGACTACAAAGGCTTCTGTCAGTTCTTTTCTGCATCAGGGTTCTTAGTTATGGGTTTACAAAATCTGGTTTTCTTTTATATTAAATAGGTAATCTATGACAAAAATGAAGAACAAAATCAGTAAATAAGGGCATTTGCTAGGTACACAGTCCTACTTTTCAGTGATCACCTGTGATGACATTTGATAGAACTACATTGTGTTTCAACACAAAACTGAATAAACTATATGAAAATGAAACAAATTGAACAAGATTTCTAAAAATGTATAGGTAAACACTTGAAAAATTTCAATTTTATTTCAAAAATCGTAGTCCACACAAAATAACATGTTTTGGAATCTTTCTGGATTATGTAGGCATTTAAAACATTCGGTTGTCTTTTTTTCCTTTTTTTTCCCATTTTATCTTTTGTAAAATTAAGCATTTCTTACCAATGCACATGGCACTTCAATATCACACATTTAATTTTGAAAATCTTTTAATGAAAATTTTTCATATTTTGAAAATATTTTCCTCTTTCCTCCTCTAAAACTTCTTGCTGAGCCTTATCTATATTAATGACCATTTATGAAGGTAGCACTTGATAGAAGATCTGCTGGTTGTTACTCAACTTTTACTACTAACAAAAGCTTTGCAGTGTGGCTGTCCTATCAACATCATATTACAGCAGATTGCTGCAAAGAAACTTCAATTTCTTTAGCTTGTGTCCAGGAGAAGAATACAATTATAGCCTCAGGCTTCACTCCCGAGTCTTAATGATGCAATAGTACATATTGAATAATGCATGGCATTATGTATATTTCATTGATGTTTTCCAAATGATTTATCGGACAAGTGAATGTTTTCTCTATGCAGCTTTTATTCATCAGTGAACTGGGGAGTAATCTTCCTTATAGTAGTGACATGTGAATCTGTTGAAAAGCTTTGAGGACCATCTTGAAGACATTAGATTTGAAAATGCTGAAGCATGAATTGACTCCGAAGGTTGAGCAATTTAGGCTTGAACACTGTAATTGTCACAATTTTGTTAGCTGTTTACTTTACACTTGACCAGTATTGGGAGTAGCCCTGCAATCCATAGATCTATTCACATAAAACTGTAGATACTACTTGGAGATAAAAACAACAACAAGTACTTATCTGTATCAGTTTACAGCTATGTTGTGTGCCATATACCTGTCCCAGTTTCACCTGCTGGACACCAGCAGGCTCATATATTTGTATCAAAACTCTGGCTCTGCCTAGGCCTTTAGACCACTGATGCTGAAAATTTGCCCAAAGGCTTAGCTCCAAGGAACGGACATCACAGGTGTGATTCTAAGCAACAATATTTAGAATTCTGCAATGGAGATAGCAGGCACCTTCTGGGTATGATTTGTTTGTTCTGTTCTAGTCTGCCACCCTAGACTGAGATGAACTGCCACCCAAGTTGCTACCCAAGAAGAACCCAAGTCAGATATCTACACTGCCAAAAGCCACAGTCAGTAGGTTGATTTTTTTCTCCTTTTCGGGCTCTGTGCCTTATTTTCTCCAGGTTCATATTACCTTCCTCATCACCTACCCCAACTTCTGCAGTAGTGTAGACACATCAGTTCCTACATCTCCGCCTTCAAGGGTTTTCCTAATTCACTCTCCTGTAAATTTCTGAAGCTAACTAACTATAAAATCCATAAACTTGCACTGAGTTTTTGACTCTGGGTGCTCTATGTACCACAGCTTCCATCCACTCAATTCCTGTTTCAGAGCATTTATTTAGCCCAGTCCTGTCTCAGAAAACCACAGCTTCCAATGAGTGGCACTCGTACAAAAGCAGGAAAGAGTCAGTGGCATAGGCATGGAATAGTCACGAGTACTTTGTGTAAGGCTGAGAAACTTAAGAGACAGCAAATTTGCTGCCTAACAAGTTGGAAATGGTAAATGTGCATACACTGGAAAAAGTAAAAATTCCAAACAAACAGATGTAATGAAGAAAATGATCCTAAGAAAAGCCTTTAGAGAGAGAACATTTTAGCTTTGAGCTAGTTGACAGATATGCAGTATTATGAAAAAATAAATACAAATATCTTCCATATGACTCTACCAGTCTCCAAGGAAATTTTTATACATTTCTTTTTAACAAACAGGATTGTATCAAAGGGAAAAACTTCCTTATGCTTTTCACTTCCTGGTCAAAATAATGAGCAGGGTCCTTAATTGGAAAATGTTTGGTGTTACTTGATGATGGGACTCTCAGGGCTATTCCGTTTACTCCATAAGAATAACTTCAGAGGTGCTAAATCCTCACCAGACCATCACATTAAAATCCATATTCAAAACAGTCTTGTATATCCACATTACAAACAAATCAGAAAAAGTGATGCATGATGATCTTTGAGGTCCCTTCCAACCTGAATGATTCTGATTCTATGATTCTATGTAAAAATGCCTGAATAGCTTTCTCCTCAAAGTGGATAACCTCTTTAGAGTCTTTTTAAAAAGAACAATAATAATAATAATGAACAATTACATTACAAAACTGTATTTTTCTTGATATTTTCTAATGAAGAAAATCAGATTTGAACATTTGGTAGAATAATATAAATGTTATTAGGGTCCATTGTGTCTCATTTAAATGGACATTTTAAAGGGAATGGCCTGAATAGAAGAGATTATATTATATTAGACTGATTAAAAACTTTTCATGTTATTTTCCTCACACACACATACACAAAAAGAAGAACAAAAAAGAATACTAATAGTGAATAAAAATATATTAATTAGAATTTAGCTACTACGAACCAAGCAAATAAACTTGCTGATACACTGCTTTCAAAAAACAATGACTACTTCTGAGACTAAAACAATTAAGCTAGAAATGTAAAAAGAAAACTAAAATTAGATGGATTCGTTTTACAAACTTACTGCGGGAGATGATTTTTCAGTCAAATCCACTTTAAAACCTGTCCATATACAAATTCATACCCTTAAATTTTCTACATAAGGAAATGGTGCATACTGAGTGACAGGTATTTTACTTCTGAGACACAGACAGATATAAGAAAACAATATACTTCTCATGTATAGAATTATATGAGTGTGAAAATCCTTTATTATTATATATTTATTACTAGCCTATAATGGCAACGAACTTGAAAAAGTAATGTCAAAAAACCATACTGGAAACAAAGAGAAAATTTCCCTAAATCTACTGGTCATTATAGTATAGAAATTTTGAATATTAGATGAGAAAATACAGAGTTATGATTTCCACATTTACATGTCTCCATTTTGTTCTGCCTTCATTTTCATTGTGGAGGTTCTCTTTTTGTAAAGTTTTGAATTTAAAACATATATAAGAGATGGTTGTTAAATCCTACTTATAAAAAGAAATATCTATCTGAGGCCATTAACAGCAAAAAACAGGCTGTACCTGAGAAAAGTGCTATACCAGGAAAATATCCAAGACAAAAGAAACAGATCTCTGAATTGTTTTGCCTACCAGGCACTTTTAGAGCTTCTCTCAAAAGCTCTTGTATATAAATAGAAAACTTACTTGTGGATAAAACAGAGTTTTGTAAATATGATAAGACTTTAAACAGACTAATTGGCTGACAGAGGTTTCAGTTAACATGGCTACCCCAGGAACAGTATTTCATCAGGTCTAGCTTTATTAAGCTTCATTTCCAACATCACTTCATTGCCAGTCTGAAATGGCAAGAAACAAATATGTATGTATGCAACGAATAATGTTGGATTTAATTTGAACCCAGAGAGCCATAAACCAAAACACCTTTTTCAATAAAGTCTGAGCTCTGAGATAATTTGTCTAGCTCTATTTGTGAGGCCGCTACCATAATTAAAATACATTTAATCCAAGACACACAGCACCAATGCTTCACTCACTGCATTGGTGAGCTAACCTGGATAGCAAAGAAAGCAAGTAGCCAATGAGAGGGCTTGGAGACCTTGTGCTAAGGGAGGGTGAGGAAGGGAATTGTCCTTTCCAGAATCATGGAATCTCTCCTGGGACTGCCTGCAAGGACTGCAGCCCCACACCGATTTGTGCTGCAGAGGAAGACCCAAATAATCCCTAGCTACGAGGATACTGCAGATACAAATCATCGTGATTTTATCATAAATGTAATGCAGTAAATACAATGCAATAATTACAAGTCATGTTCAACCCCAAAAACATCAACACAAAATGAGAACATATGCTGGCATTTCTATATACTGTGTTTTTCTGTTCCCTATGGACAGCTCTAGATTTCTTCTCGCAAAATCAGCTCAGTGAGGGACTGCTGTAGAAAGCCAGTCATGTCACCTTTGGGCAACAAAAACTCGCTGCACATTTAATGATAGTAGCCTTCTAGATTGAGCTTGATCCTGATGCCACTGGCAGACAAATAACATCTCAAAACTAATTGCAGTTTAAGAGCAATTACTGTAAAGGGAAAGGGGACTTTTGACATATAGGGGACATCTAGTATGAAACCTTCACTGTGCTTTTAAATCTATCTCCTGTTTGTTTTTTTCCCTTGAGCCTAGTGTCCTTCAAAAGGTTTTTGACATTTTGATTTGTGAAGATTGATGGCAAGAAACTCTTTGATTAAAAAATCCCACTCAGCGTTTCTGAGGTTGAAGTGTCTCACGGGTCTTTTTATCCTTCTTCAGTTACCCACATAGTTTCTGTTTTACCTTTGCACTCCATGCAAAAGTCATACATTTTTTTCAAATCTAAATCTTTATTTTTTCAGCAACAGCTACATCAGATTTCTTAGTCTTCCAGCTTTACATCATCCTGATAAAGGTCGGAATTTGTCAACTCAAAAACATTTTTTTTTTTTGGCTCCTTCAGTCACTCGAAAAGGTTATTTTTAAAAACTGCTTGTTGAAATTTGAGTTTGGACTGTCTTGATCCAGATTTCTGTGCATCTCCTTACATTTCTATGTAGAATTGTCCCTGTGCTGTATGGTGGACACAGTGTTTGAAAGCTAAAATCGTTTCCTTTGGTGGTCCAGTTAGATGGAAACACCTCCTGTGTTTATCAACAATATATTTTTGGATACAGAGCATTCTCTGGAAAAGGATATCTGTTTATTCATACCTATACATTTTTTCTGTAGAACGGCGCTGAAGAAAGACACCGCTTGCTATTTGCATTAGATCATTAACTAACAATAAATCTGAACTTGGATGAAATGAACAGCCCTATGTTCAATTTAAATGGCTGGAAGCACTTTCACTCATAATACATGTGATAGGCTTGCATTTCAGTTTGTTTCTTTTTTTGCAGGCATAGTTTCTGTCACTCTGATGTCTCCATCCATGATTTGTGGATGCAATCAGACACAGTGCTTAAACTTTAATTAACAAACTGTACCTGCAAATGATGGGATATTATGCTGTTTGTGAAACTGCAGCTCTTGCAGGCTGAGTAATTTGTACTGTAAGTTCATTAGTTGTAGTTATTTGCATACTGAGTAATAGCATCAGGAAAGTGAGAGACTGAAATAACTTACTTACATGGAGCTCATGAAAGCTACAGAATGCTTGATATTAGTTACAGTGGTAACTAATATTCAAAGTCCTTGTTTTGTCCAAATGACAGCTATTGAAATGGGGAAATCCATGTCACTCTTGTTCCCATCTTACTGTTTTACTCATTGTAGCCCTAGCACAAAAAACTGTTCTTTCCCTTGTGTCAAGGGACTGGGTCATTTACATAGTGTTTTTCATTACCTTGAGATAGATACTGGCTACCCTTTTTTTCACTTTGCATATACATGAATGCACGTGTGTTTGTGTGTTCAAGCAGTTTTTTTTTTTTCTTTTGGTAAGGATATGACGATTGGAGTTAATTAGAAGAAATAGGGTCCTCCATCATTATTAAAAAAGGGAACAGAACGGGAAAGAATTTTATCCCTTCTTGAAAATATTCTTGAATATGTTTTAAAATTCAGTCAGTAAGGAAAGAATGTATAATCTGTAATACATGCAAAATCAAATAATTGAAAATGCATTAATATGTAGAAGCAAGATCCTTCAGCTGGCAGAAACTGTCACTGAGCTGTTGACTTAAATGATAAGGTGACAGCCAGCAGTCTGACCCACTGCAATTAAAGGAGTCACACATTATTATAGAACAGGAAAGGAATATGTGAACAGTGTCAGAATTAAGAGACTCATTGTCAGCAACCTATAATTTTTTTTCTAGCTAGAGAGCAATATAGTTTGTCCTAAAGGGAATCCTGTTAACCATATGTAACATCCTCCATGTAGGCTGACCTACCATGCCTGTGCATTATGGAGGATCATCACACACACTGGTGTGTGTGATGCTTCCTAGAGGCAGGGTGTGCACTTGACATATGTTACAGCAGGCATGCACACAGCTATCTGCCTTTCTGTAAAAAAAGGACTCAGAGAACAGTCAACACAGTTTTGGTGGTGGAAACTTTTCCTAGCCACCCTCTTCTCCAGTGGATAAGGGGGTTTTGGTATGTGCAGAGTGAACTCAACTTGAAGGAAGGGATTTGAAGATGAAAGGGAAATGAAAGCTAGGAAAAAGGATTACCTAGTTGAGCTATTTTCCTGACCTGGAGGTCCCTTCCAACCCCTACAATTCTGTGATTCTGTGTGACCTGCACCCTGCTCCTGGCTATCCCATAAACTATCCTGGCAAGCTTCAGGTAGTAACCTGGACACTGGCTGAGCAGTCTGTTATAAACTCTATGCCTTGATTAAATTAATATCCATAGTGGCAATAGATTACTTACAAAGTGTTGTCTTTTCAATAAATGAATGCACTGAAATCAAAACTGAAATAGAAACTTACAGTCACTCAGAAGGCAATGATTTTTTATGCACACTGATCCTCAGAGAGACAAATTACATAAGCTAACTTTATAAAACACCTCTCCTAACTGAGTTCTGCAAATGCCACTTGAGGGCTGGAAGTCAGCCGAGTTCTGTTCTGCCCATGAACCACAATCAGCAGCAACATTTACATAACAGGACTCTTGTGAACAATTGCAGTGATGGCGCACAAACCAGAAAAAAAGCAGAGCAGTTTGATATAATTGTTTTGGCTCTGCAGTACTAAGAAAAACAAGAAAAAAAAAAAAGTAGTAGATGTCATTTCTGCCAGAATGAAAGATGCTAATATTTGACTATGCTCAAGAAGAACAGCTGTTGATTATAAAATCTCATATTCGCATCATCACTTTTTGAGCATAACTATATTTGAAGTCTCAGTCCTTGAAGCTCTTGCTTTTTCTTTTTTTTTTTTTTTCCTACTCACTATTTCTAACTTTTACCTCTCTTTGACATAGTCATAAGTCTATTTTGGTTTTACACTCAGGGACGAGTCAAGAGTCATGGAGATACTATATTGTGTGCTCTTTCTGTCATCTGTAATTTCTCTCAACATTCATCATTCTAAACCAGGCTCCAAGTTGCTACTAAATATACGCCTCTTACTGAATACATGGTTCAAACCCCTGAAGTCCTGTTCCATTAGTGCAAAGGTACAGCCACATCAAGAGAAACTGCTTTATGGATCTCATACTACTTCAGCATGAACTAATGCACATCTGCCTCCAAACCTGAAAAGCCGTGAAATAATATTATCCAGTAATTACATTTTATCAACTACTGGAAAAGTAGTTTCTTAATTAATATTAACTAGTATTCTTAAATTTCTGGTTAGGAATATGCCTGCTAGGAGATACTTATAACAAGAGTGAAGCTTACATTGAGCTTTCCTTTCCCCCTTTCATCTTTTTTGACTTCTTTAGAGAACACCTATTGTACACACCAGCTGCGTATCAGCTTCCAGGTGTTGCCCCAAAAATGTCAGCTACTGCTTGAGGCATGGAGCAAAAGCAATTTGGGACGCACTGGTGACAGCTTGACACTTATAGTGGCAATGTTTAAATTTTTAATCAGGCATGCAACAGAAAAAACATACAGTTTGAATTATTTCTGAAAAACTCACCAGCACGCTAACCTAATGTCTTTCAGCTGGGATACTCAAAGACTGATGTGGAGGCAGCCCAAAAGGACAGACTGCTTTCTGTGAAAAATCTTAAACTAGTTCCTGAAACATTCAGAAACAGTCAGGAGACTTGCTTTTTAGGTGAGAAAGGAATGCTTTAAAGCAGTTCATTATTTTTATATGGAAAAATTAGTATACAAAAATATGTAAAGTATATAAAATATAGGGCTCGAATGCTTCTTTCACCGCTGAATAGTTTCTCTTTCTAAATTTCTATCTATCCATTTCTACCAATATGCCCAACATCTTTTCAAATAAAGTTTGTATCAAATCAATTTCCAAATTATAAATTAAACATTTGGGACAAAATGTGAAGCAAAACATATTTAGTACTTTTCTTAGCACTGGTTTTAGTGGTTTAGCATAGTCATAAGAAGCAAAATTTTAAAAGCCAACAGAACAACACACATGCCAAGCTCAAATTAAAGGTAGTCTATTCCTATGCGACTATTTTCTACCCAACATGAACATTTTTTTTGTATATGCAGTATTTACTTAAACCTAAGATTGATCTCTTTAAGAATTAGAAATCCAATTTTATACAGATTTCTTTCCAGCAGCATCTCTACCTTGCGTTTGCACTGTATTTATAAATCTTTATAACTGTGAAAAATTTCATGCGCCAATGTAATTCTGAGCCTTCATTTTCTCTTGAAACGATAATGTTTCCAGAAAAATGCTGGGTTTTTACTATCTCAGAGGGATGAACACTGTATTTGGAATGACAGATACAATCTGCGTTTTCTCTTTATATGAAAGCGATGATAAGCATATTTTTCTTAGAGTCAATGGGCTGATCTTAAGGCTATTCAAGATTTGGATGAATATGAACCATACACTCAGAATGGATACATTCATATCATAGCTCCAGTTAACCACTGCCAGTCACCTTTGGCAGGCGTTGGTCCTATGTAATCTTTAGAGAAAGTATCTATGTCTGGAAACAGGCATTGCTATTGATACCTCAACTCTAATAAGAACATGCTTCCTTTGAAGATTGATTCTTCATTTTACTCAATACACAAGTCTATTTCAAAGAGTATTAAAAAATTTAAACATTGTGGTCATCAAGAATCCCAGAGTAAATAAATATCATATTTATTTACCTCTCCTGTGAAACACTAACAGACAGAGTAAACACTGAAAAGCAGGGAGAAGGGTCAGAAAATGAAATATGCTGCTCTCCTAGGTTACCCATTCACTCTTAGACCTCTGTTTTCTACACCTTTATTAGTTCAGTGATAGGTTCCTTGGGCAGAAATCCCCTTGTTCTTTAGTACTGGTTACACAAAGCACAAAAATTAGTATAACTTGTTTTGGAGGATGGAGTGATGTAGCTGAAGAATCTGAGTGTGAATTTCTTAAGCAATACTGGTAAAATGTAATAATCATTTTCTACAGTCAGAAACATATCTGTTCAGACCTTTGTCGGCTACACGACTGATGTTGTGCCTCAAGTTATCTCAACATTAATTCATTCATTTCAGATTCACTTTTTCATTTCATGCAGTTAAGTAAACATTTATCTCCCTGCATACACCATTTCCTGGGTATTTTGCTGTGTTATGCTCATCAGTTAGTCACTGCAATACATTATTCTTTGATTGCAGTGTTTCTGAATGGCTTCAGAACTGCATTGTGAAGAGGTCTGTATCTTTTCTTTCTTTTTTTTTCTCCTATCTCTGACTGCACATTAAAAACAGGACTAACATAATCAGATGTCAATATATGGACTGCCTGTAGACAAAGAAGAAAGAACCTACCACCATGCAAATTCATGGAATGTAAAAATAGTTCTCTCAGTCCAGCAGTAACAATCTGTTATTTCCTGTATACGTTCTCTGGTCACAGAAACAAAAAATTCTCTCATTTTATCTCTGAGTAAAGTTTTTCAGTGGAAATAACATATCTAATATGAACAACAATTAGAAAAGACATCTACAGTTAAAATATTCCAGAACTGAAACCCTGCACGATTAGCAGTCTCACCAAAATGGACAAGTAAAAAACCATGGGAAATAATCCAGGCTTTAACCAATCACACCACATAGTTATAATCTAAGTGTTATGCAGCACAGTTGTTACTCTGCAGGAAGGGAGAGAGGATGTATTTATTTCTTTCAGGATTATAATTCAATTTAGAAACTAAAGTGATCATAAAATATACATGCTAGGGTTTAATTTTAGGTCAGAGTCATAAGTTTTAAAAGACTGGTATCCTAGATTTTAAAAACATTATCCTGAGTCATGTAGCACAGCCTCATATGGATCACTCTTGGTTTAGAAAATGTACAATTACTAATGCCAGCAAGAAGTCACACCAAGGCCAGATGAGATTAATAAGAAATAAAACTGCATGTCAGTAGCATAATAGAAACTGAAATGAATAATCAAATGGGCAGAGCATTCATGCAACCCAAGCAGGAAACTCCAAATAAATGATCATGAAAGGCACAAGGAAAGTCTATGGTAAGCACTTAAATCATCAAGTTGAAAACGTTCTTTGGGTAGAATGCTGCAAGTTTCATAATACTTAAAATATAACGGGATTTCATAACTTTCACCACAGTAAAAGGCAAGAACTGAAATAAATCACAAAATAGCAGAATAGTTCAAAACTGTTAGATGTAGCAACATGGAGAATTTATTCCACATTCATTTTCTACACTTCCCAAACTTCAGAGATATTTTCAATGTCTCTCCTGGTGAAGGCAGGGCACAATTCTAAGATATGAAGCTGTACAGCCACAGCAGCATTCCCATGTCCTCAGGTCTTGTTTTGCAACTCTTTCAACCACTGGTATTTTTATGGGAAGTGTATGTAACAAGGGAGCAAAGGCTGTCATTTAAGACATTAAGCAACAACTTCAGCGCCAAAGATGTTACCTTCCAGATTATCTGAAGGAATAATTTAGGTCAACTGTTTGACGTAATCAGTGACAGGCACTTAATATCTATCAGTACCTAGTTCATTATAAAAAAATGTAATAAAAAGAAATATTTTAATTATAGGGGAGAAAAAAGAGCTTCCATTCCTCATCCCAATGTTCTGCAAAGAAGAATGCCTTTTAAGCACACAGGCAGAATACCTCGCCATGTACCAAACTTTCAGTGACAGAAAGGGAGATAATGTACAGCATTTAAACAGTGTATGAATGTCTGTAAACTGAAAATTCCCATACCATTTGCATCAGTGGCCCACCAACACTGCATATCAACACGAATGTAAGTTGATCAATCTCTAGTAAAAATAAGTATTCAGTATATCTATCCCACATGGAAATGAGACTTACGTCCCTTTTAAATACACTTAAGAAAATGTATTTATGAAAAAAAAGACCTAGGCAAAAAAGAGTCTTTTGCATATCTTATCAATACATTTTAAGCAGTTTACATTCATTTTACACTCCTGTTCATAAACGATTCACTCTTTTAGGATATTGTTTTAGAAATAGCACCGACATCGGAAATTCATACATGCTTTTCAATTATTTTAATGTTTATGATTAAGACCACAAGGGAGATTGTAGTCAGTTTTCAAACTACCAAAATGTCGCCAAAGACCCTACACCTTAGCTGACAAGAACAGGAAGGCGGGGTCTTGATAGGTCTCTGAAACAAGTACCAAGATCCTCATCAAAGAGTGGAACAGGTAAGAAATGTATGTGCAGAAGTGAGCACTGCACTGAGTAGAATTTAGGCCGTTCAAAACAAGCATTTTTTTCCTCTATTTGCACAACTCAGAGGATGAAATTCTATGGCCTACTTGTGCATAAGATTGAAACAGATGACTCTAATGGCCTGTTTTGGACTTCAATTCATGTGTCTGATTTTCCTTTAGGCTATGCTTTCCTGCTGCTGTGGCAATAAGTAGTCTATATTTAGTCATGCTTAAAAGCATTTTTCCACTACTACAACAGAGGAAAGGGGTTTCAGAATAAACACAATTCACATTCTGCAAAGATTTAAAAGTTTAAAGCTTTTTTTTTTTCAGGGAAACTCCTTTACCTCTTTTTCCATCTGAATTCCTTCCGCCCTGATATTTCTTTCAAATACTTCCCTCTTTTCTGTCTGTGGATTGGATTTTCTGTATACCAGGATGTAGTCAATCCGACATTTTCCATCTCTAAAATACAATCCATTGGCTTTGTTTTTATCAGGTACTTCCTGTGAAAAGAAATTCAAACAATTCAGTAATGCTAATTTGCTTTGGTAGTTGTTGCATCAGTGTTTGTGTCAAGTTTTCAGTAATGCTCAAAAGGAAAGATAAGGAATTGTGACAAGACGTTCAGGTTTTCCATATACTTTACATGCATTGTCCCTGAGGTTGTATGAAAGAAGTACAAATTTCCCCATTTCAAAACCAGGAGGTCTTCTTTGGTAGATGTATGGCCATATAGGTATGGGATAGGAGAGAACAGAGAATGCAAGTCAACATTCCTCTCCCACTACCCTCTAGAAAATTGGGAATAAATTTTTACAATAAAAAAAGAGCAGAAAATAGTGTAAATAAGTGAAAACTGAATATAAAAGAACTTAGTATAGTTGAATGTCTTTGTACACCTGAGAAGAATAATCACTGGCTTGAACATTAGCTGTACTGAGAAACACAAAATTCAGTTTGAAGTTTCTCCTTGCTTTGTGATTACAGTAGTTCCTCTGCTTCACAGGACACAGTTTTGTTCCTTCCTCACCACACCTCATCAGACTACACAATTTCTTGGCTTGTGGAACAGCTAAAGCAACCCACTAGATTTATTTGAACATGATCTCCAGTGTTTGGTCTAGTGAGACATAAAAGCAATACATAGTAATTCTTGATTATTTCCAGCAAAGAATGTGCCTGTTCAAATTTTTGCTCAGAGAGGAAGAAAACATTGTTAATAAGAGGTCAAGTGGGTCTCTCTCCTGAGATCCAAGAGGCAAACTTCTGGTCTGTTTTAGAAATTCACAAGATGAAATCCTCTGCAGCTTCTCCTCACAATTAAACACTACTTCCACATAATACAAATTTTACTCAGGGGTTAAATTTTTCCCTTTACCCAAATTGAAACTGTGTGGCAGGTAGTGAGTTTGGAGCATTTTATTCAAGTAATGTATACAGTGAATGATACGTGGAAACAAACAGCTCTCCCTCAGAGACAGATAATGGGTAGTGACATCAGGGGCAGCAAGATGAGTTGACTTCAAGTTGAAGGGAGGGTTAGGCTAATTCCTCTTTCTCTTCCTAGAATTTTCTCAATCATTCCTGCCATAAAAAGCCATGCTTTATAATATATAATCTAATCCCCAGAAAATGAATAAATAAATAAATAAATTGCCTTTCGCTTATAGGAAAAGGAGGGAATTTTCAGAATACTTTTGCTTAGGAGAACTGCTTGTTAACTTCAGTTACAAAAAAGTTGTGATAATAACAATTCCTTAAAAAAATAAATAAATAAATCCAATTCAAGGAGTTAAATTTAAACTTAATTCTGGATTCTCAGTGAGCATTTTCTTTAAATGGAAAAAACAATGAAAGCATCCCAAATGTCCCATCCCCTTGGTACACCCAGTTTACTGAAAGAAGAAAGGGAAATTTTTCTAAGATTCCTTCACTGCAGTGCCTGACTCCTGACACAGCTTAATGCAGTCTTGATATAGTGAGAGCTATTCTTTAAGCTGAAAATGAAGGCAAGAAAAAAGACATAAGCCCTAAGGAAATAACAGTAACAAACAACCATTTATTTCTATACTGCATATAATGCTGACAAATGACATTATCAGGATATCAGAAGTATTTTTCACAGAGTATTAAATATGAAAACAGCTCAGGAAGCACAGTCTTTTTTTTTTTTTTTTTTTTCTATAAACGATGTTGAGAAGACATGAAAAACCAAACAAAGCATTTAAATAAAAGAACAGTGCAGCAGAAGATTTAGGGGCAGTGGGCCAGCTTAGTGGTTCTGCTCTGGTTTCTAAGCCTCCTGCCGCTCTTCTAGTTCTACAGGTCCTACAGACACCATGTGTATTTCAGCACATGAAGGAGTGCAATGGGGATGTATCCACAGACTGGAGAGCAATCTGTGCTGAGGGCCTGCTGTACATATCAGGTAGGATTGAGGGTTTATTTTGGGCCCACTCCAGTGTTGTTCCAGAGACTCTCTTGCTGTTATCAGCTTGAGTATATCTCACTATTTATTTGTATCCAGGAAGGATCCAGGTTTGAAATCCAGGTCTGCTCCATAGTGCAGTCCAAAGCATGGGTAGGGCCTATTGAGTGATTCACTTCAAATGTACACTCCTGATTGGAATTAAAATGGTAATAAACCATCTCAGACTTTACTACAAGGAATGTATCTTTCTCCACGAGGAGCAGTGAATCCATTGGAAAAACAGATTTGCCCTCTGGCTTCCTATGTTTCACTTTTCTCTGAAGAAAATTCATTTAGCCTACACTGACTCATCAGTGCATGTAGAACCTTACATTAAGGGATGCCTAAGAGATTTAGATAAGATATTTATCCTGTAGGACTTATTTCTCTATAAATATGACTGTCTGAGACAATTACTTTCTCTTAGACCTATGAAACCATCTCAACTCCAGTATTGTCATTTTTCTTCCAGAAGGGCAGCTTGGACAATATTGTCACTTGGAAGTAGTTTTCATTTTAGAAATTCAGTATGAGAAATTCAGAGTGATGAACTCTAGTAGACTGGTATGGGCTCCAAGAAGGAACACTTGCTGTCTCCCTGTTATAGCCTGTAAGGAGGATTTATAGACTAAACTTGTTTCAAGAACTCTGAGGGTGCAAATATCTTACATGACATGGAGACACTCAAATTAGCTTATCAGTGTTAGGAAACAGCAGCTGCAGGGCTTTTTGCACCAGCATCAGCATTCTAGGTTTGCACTATTCCAGACAGAGACTTTTCTGCCACCTTGGAATTCATGCTCTCCGGACATTGCCTCTCCTTCCCTTCTGTCATGACTTCAAAATTCACTTTTCCTTAAAAAAACAACACAAAAAACAACACATAAATCTAGAACCAAGTTTCACTGCAGTTTTTGGTGGAAAAGTTGTCTAGATAGGTGTGTCAAATCTCCATTCCTTTGTCTGAAAAAGGATACCAGAAGAAACTGGCAGAATGGGAAATACTTCACTTCAGCAGTAAATTTAGCATTTCTGGCTATCTAAAGTTGTGTAACTGTGAATTCTTTTGCAAGGAATACACCAGTTTTCTTATCCTCAGATCCTCAATGGCAGCCATCAACATTCAAAGGCATATGACTCATATACACATACGTGTTAGGAGGACTTTTGCCTAAAGACTTATCCTAACTATCTCATTACTCCAAATCAGGTAATTTGTAACCCTACCAACCATAGAGACTTTAAATGGAACTTCATAGTCAAAAAGGCTGATAGAAAAATCAAGGGAATTCAAACTTTTATCTGTGAGTCTTATAAAAAAAATAAATTAGAATGGACTCCAGTGTTCACTAATTAAAGGACAGATTAGATTTTGTCTTTATTCCTGCTTCCTTTGGTACTTACTTCCTGCTGTTTGTGGCTTCTTGAAATTACAGTCCCCTGCATAAAAATTCCCAGCTGGAAGAGGTGGTTAATACTTGTGATAAACTGTGTGGAAAAAGAATCCAGCAGCACCCACCTTTTAGAATACAGTTCTAATCAAAGAAGGACAATATTTCCTGTACGGGAGAGCAAGTTCCTTTTCATAATGCCATTCTGACCCCTTAAATTACAGTTTTGTGTTGGCTGCCAGTGTATTTTTTCATTTACCTACGCTGGTCAGTGTATTCATTTTGACACCATAGATTTAATTATATGGAACTTTTGCTAATAATGAAGTTATGTGGGCTGCAAGTGTCTAAAAGTTACAAAGCAACAGATTTGTAGTTTTCTTGAAAGCTTAGATAGTGTCTTTCTAGATCCTGGTCACTGAAGAGGACAGGAATTTGATGGGAAAAAAAAAAGTAGTTAACATGTACTGTGGTAAATACAAGAAAACCGAGCTGAAACTGCACAGGGTATCAGAGTTGCCATAAAGAACATCAGAGTTCTTATTTGAAATATGAATAAGTTATTTTTTTTTTCTTTCCTGCCATAATAGTGCAGGCTCCAATTTATACAAAAGATTGTTACAACAAACACTATTCTGCACAATGTTAGTAACACTAAACCCAAATATCATTAGAATTTGAGTTTAAAGTGAAGAGTGCATGGGTGACTTTTACAGTTTTAATTTCAAAACTATGTATATCAGCTGGAATCTCAAGAACAGATACACTATTTTAGGTAGAAATCAATTTTTTTTTTTTACCATTTTCATCATTCTAACTTCCTTGAATACAGAAGACTAAGTTAATACTCTACAGAAGGAAAGGCAGAATAGATGTAGAACTGAAGTGTAGATCTTAAACCATTTCCCCCTTCTTTATGTTGCAACTTTAATTCTCAGAAAATGAAGCTCCAATCAAAACAAAGTTTCAAAATTCTAGTCACAGTATGTCCCAAGATTTAGATTTGTAACTGTACACCTCATACCTACTGTTCTCTGATCAGTGAACAGAAAGAAAACCATGATTTTTAATTTGCTCAGACCCCATCTCTGTCTGAATGAAACAAAACAATGACGCATCTTTAGCCAAAGGGCTTGCTGAATGCTTATCTAGCTCTACATCTTTGATAGTACTGTTTATAAAGCTCTATCCATAAACTCTTCAAGGGATCTTCTGGTTAAGCATGAACCACAAACAACTGAAGCAAACCGTATTTCAAATAATATTTCAACTCGTCAGCTAAGCAAACTGATAAGAAAAATGTGTTTTTTGTATTTTTTTTCCTAAGGTTTTAGGATTATAAATTCATTTTCATGGATTTAAATAACAAAGTCTGAAAAATGTGTCATTTTCTTTTGTAAAGGAAAATAAACCAGGGAACTTCAAAACTCTCTTTTTTCTTTCTTTCTTTCTTTCTTTCTTTCTTTCTTTCTTTCTTTCTTTCTTTCTTTCTTTCTTACTTTAGGCTACAACATTCCTCTTTTTCTTCACTCTTATACATATAAATTACCTTTATTATATATATAAATTACCTTTATTGTTATTTTCCTCAGTTATGGTTATAAAAAAAAAATAATCTATTGAGCTAGGAAAATCTTCAGACATTTTCCCTTTCCCTTTAAAAAAACCAACAAAGTATACATCAAACAGGTGAAAAAATGTTTTGCAGAATTGTTAAATTAACAGCAGCATATATTCTTCTCTCTCATCACTACTCTTCCTGATCATTTTCTGCTCACTTCTCATCTTTAATATGAAAAAGTTGTGTGCCTTTCAACCCTGCCCTTTAGTTAGAGACCACATAGTACACGATCACAAAAAGCTACACATAAATATCATGTCAGGTTACTGCATTATAATTCAAACAGGTGAAGAGGGCCCTTTGTAGGTTGTCGGGGAGGCTGTGAAAGAGCAATGAGGGAAGGGGAAGATGAAATTGTGAGCAAGGTCAAACACATCTCTCGGTGGAATGAATTTTGTCACTCTAATTATCTGTCTAAACATTCTAAGAGCATAGCTCTCTGTGGGCCGAATTTCTAGTACAAGAAAAATTGCTCTATCAAACAGTATTATTGTGCTCTTTGTATCTGTGGTAGTTTCCATGGAAATAAATAGGATGCATTACTTTTGGAACAACATATTTAACCTACATAACCCACAAAACACTCTAGTTCCTGAAAAAGTCATTGTCTGTAACTATGCCTTCTAAGATAGTAAACAAAAGACTCAGGGCAGAGGCTAAAACAATATCCTATGGTCTTCCATTCTTCTTAGTTGTCAGCATGGCTCCTGCCAGTTCTGATCTGTGCTGATCAGCACTTTGCCAAAAATCCTCAGGCACAACTGGGAGGTAACTGCTCCAAGTAAGTAGTCTGGATGTGGTCACAACCCCCAGGCAGGCAAAAGGAGGTCTTAGAGCCAGGGATGAGTCCACAGTCTCTTCACTCCCTGAGGCAGGCATAGGATTCATAGGCGGTTAGAACAGTTAAAGGGTATCACATTCCCTTCTGCCCAAAAGACACAGATTTAGGCCCAAATTTTCATGCTTGAGCCCACAGTGATCTGCCTGTATTAAGACATAATTTAAAAGGGACTATGTGCTGAACAACGATTCCTCCTTGGTATGTTCTATGAATCAACATTATGCATCATCAAGACTGTTCTGCTCTTTACTTGATGGGAAATTGTTGTGTGTCTGACACCTAGTATCTTTCATGAGATTTATAAGTGCTCCTCCTTCATCCATACTCCAGATGGATTAATATCAGGCAAATCTTGTCTTGCAGAAAATGAGATTTTGAATGAAATCATGTTTATTCCCTTTTTTATAGTGGACATTATTTTAATAACTTTCTGTGTTCTTACCTCTCCCACCACTTCCAACCTGCTGGCATCATCAGAAGTACTGGTCAAGTTACCATGGTGAAGCAGGGAGTCATCATCTTTGGAAGGGCTGTTCACACCTTCTAGCTCATCAAAAAAAATGTTGACATCCTTAGCTACTAAAAAACAAAGATAAAAACATATGATCAAATACATTCGAGCCAAATGAAGACACTGAGTATAACACATAATCAGTGATCCCACTTATTAGTTCTGGTGTATCTACGATGTTAAGATTAAAATCTCCTGATGAGCACCGGTGAAGATTTAGGATATCACAATACCTCTCTGATCTTAAATAAGTAATCATCTGTCACAATAAAACATTTGTTAGCTATCTCCTTGGCTTCTCTTGGGATAAGTGGCTTAAAGGACTGCTTTCATTATCACAGCCACAAAACATTGCTTTCAACGAGGAAGGTATTTTTAACCTACTACACAAAATACCAAGTTAGAAGTTGTACAGACCTGTGGCAGAAGACCTCAAATAAGTACTGCTACTTGAAAGACACTGAATATATGAGCCTGGGCCGATGATAACTTTAAAAAAAACTGGCATCTGTTCATATATATAATGCTAACATATTCAGATCTACTGACTGCCCAGTCTTCAGTCATACTATATTAAACCCAACTTGATAAAAAAGTGAGGAGAGATAAGGATAAGAGATAAGATACCCCTGTCCTTGGGGCCTGTTGGTGGGTCTCAGGTCCAAGACACTGGTGTACGTGGGGAGAGGCACCAGACAGTGCTCAGGGTAACCTGCTTGCCCACTCCAGGTCCATGTCTGACACTGATGCCCCTCACTGGGCCTAAGCTTGATCCCAAACCTGCAGGTTAAAGTTCTGGCCTGGCCTCAGCCCATCCCCAGAGAGGTGCCCAATGCATGGGGTTGCGGTTGTCCTAGGGCTCCTGGTTGCTCTGCTCCCATCTGAGTGGTGGGGTGGGCCCTGGCTATGGGGCCCTGCCCTGACAGTCCAGTAGGGAGCCCCCATGGAGTAGTTAGCTCACACCATGTGTGACTAAATACAACAGCTTGAGTAACTGAGTTTAATTTCTTCCAACTTTTATGCAATGTTGTGTCATGATAATTTTATAGTAATTAAAATAAAAGCAGTGGAAGACTTAGAATGTGTTAAATGCTGGCATTTTCCATCCTCTTCCCCTGACTAAGGCAGGGTCAAATGACTGTCATTCCTTGCAGAAATTTGTCTAGCCCACTAGTGTTTTGCTGACTTTTGGACTCATTTTCTGTTGTACAGTATACCCACAGCCCTTTTGCTTCTCTGCAGTTCCCCCAGGTAGGTGACAGGCAGTTGTAATTCCTGTTGACATGAATTTATATTAAACAGAAAACAGCCAAAAATCTCTAATTACTAATGGCACTGTTGCTCCATTTCTAACTACTGGCTGCAGGCGTAAAAACGCATTCCTCCACTGTGAAGAAAGTGAAGATCTGCCAGAAATTAAAGGCCATTAACTGTTCCCCAGCCATCATAAGTGCTATGTGACCTCCTTTCCACCCTTACCTTCCTCAGTGGGCTATGACCTAGTTTAAGAAATCTTTTTTCTTTAAATCTCCAATGCATCAGACTCTGTAGGTTACCTGTTCTTCACTATCACAAGCCAGAGAAAGATTTCTTCATGTCCTGGACATGCATCTATGCTACAGTTTACATATATTATTCTTTTCCTGTCCATTGTGAGCATTGCTGCACTTTTGCACTTGCCTTGGATAGTATCCAAAGTCTGCTACTAACCCTATTGAAAGCTTCAAGAATTCTTCATTTTCACACACATATCAAGGACAATCTTGAGAACATACCTTGCATTTTACATCACAGTACTTTGGCTTATGAATCCTCTAATAATTTCAGCAGCAACAGAAATCCAGATGGCATCAAAATAATCCACAATACAAACAAAGCTAATGAACCAACATGAACAGTGTAATTTTTAACTGAAATTCAGAATTTCTAATGCTCTTTACAGTGTATTCTCCATCTTGGCAGCATAAAAATAGGAATTTTTGTGCCAGATTAAATATTTTCAGGATAACATACTAATCCTTGAGTTTAGCAATTTTGGAGTTGGATTTTTCATCTCATGAGATGACAATCTAGATGTAGATCACCACCAGTTTGCGCACAAATGTTCAAATGAGAAGAATTAATACTCCACATGCTATCCTGACTAGCTGTTTTTCCTGCCATGAAGACTACCCTGGTATAACTGATGAGACCTTTGAGATACTAGAATTGCTGCTTCCTGGAGTGCCAATAAAGCTTGGACTGGCAAAACAGATGTTTTTAAGCGGGTGTCTGAGATACACAAACTGGTGTGCAAGAGGGCAAATATGTTTGGGAGTTTCAAGCAGAGAATTACTGGATTATTTTCAGGTTTTGTGAGGAACACAAAATCTCATTTCAAGGTTATTTTAAAATCCAGCCCAACTCAGTAGGGACTATAAATTGTGGAAACTGCGAATCTCAGCTGGTTAGTAAAGCTAGTTACATGGACCTGTCTGGACTGCCAGTAACGGAAAACTACTTATATTAATAGTACACAGGTAATTGCTGGTTGGTAGCTTCAACAAACAGGATAAGTTGTGAAGAGATGTGCTGAACTACCTTGTCTGTGATAAAGATGCCTATGACCCTCCTCCAATCACAGGAACTTATGCTACTGGTGAGAATGTGGAGATCTTTATACTTCAATTGCCTTGCTGTTTCTGTTTTTGAAGATACACTCCTATTATTTCACTCACTGATACTAAACATAGGGCTGAAACATTTGCTAAGAACATGTTTCTACCCCATATCTCATTGGATAGCAAACAATATTATTTAATAAAGTAATGTGCCACAAATGTAAAAAAAAATAGTTTTAAAACCCACAAATCTTATTTGCTTCACTTTAGTAATGGTGATGATACTTCCAGTGCAACTCTTCTGTTGGTTTTACCTAACTCGGCTATTCTACTGCAATGAATAAGAGCACTCCTACACTGCTGCTAAAGCCATAATCAGGGCTCCATTTTCTCTGTTCCCTTCAGTCTATGATAAATACATATATCATCAAATGTTCCTAACAGAATGATATCTGATAATTTTATTCTATATATGCTTTTGACTGTTCATTTGGGAAGCAGACTGGTATATGGTGATATCTTTTTAGGCAGTGAAATCTAACAGCAGTGCGGAACAGCACATACATTGCTACAGGAGATATCAAGAACTCCCCTCTATGGTTTCAGATTAGCTTCATTATGCATGTTCATTTTTCCCCCTCGTGTTCCACTTTGTGGAAAAAAAATATATATATAAAAATCAGTGAGTTGAAAATTCAGAATCCCTTGAGGAATTTAAAAAATGTGTGAATAGAAATCATTTTAACACAAATGTAGCAGAATCACGTACTTTAGAAACTGAACTCTAGGGAATTCTAGGCAACAATCCCTGTGAAATCTCAGTGGTTCCACAAGTCTCTTTGGACTGAGAGCAACTCAAAAGTTACTTCCTTACCCTTCTGAAAACAGACACTCAAAACTCAAGGTGCCTAAAAATAAGAACTTTCATTCAAAAATGAGAGCTGATTCTATTTTCTGGGGCAAGATGGAAGTACGCTCAGAGATGATGTTTTTGTTAATTAACAGCTTTATTACTGATTGTCACACTTTGCCATCAAGTATACTTTAGCTTTGGGCAGTGCAAGTCATAAATCAGTATTACAGAAGGTGCTCTTTAGAGACTTTTAGGCCTATCAGGTAGCACTGAAGAGTGAATTTCTTTAAAAATCATTCACAGCAATGTTTATAGTATGTGTAGAGCATTTCTATGTGAAGATGGTGGTGAAGATGGTCGATTTTCAAATTGCCAGTATTGGAAAATAGTTCCTAATAAAAAGCTCGAGTACAAAACACCCGTTTTGCAGAGAATTGCAAAGCTTGAGTAGGAAAAACCAAGACTCCTGCATCTTGTTGTACTACAGGTTATCTTTTTGCATCTTTCTGTTGGATTTTTATAGAGAAGCACTGTCCTGAAGTCAGTGAGCCTGGCAGACACAAATGTTTCTGCTAGGAGGAAATTCTAGAGCTACTGCAGCCCAGAACTTTTTCTCACATGAAATGCTGAATTCTATAACTGCACAGTGATCTGTTACCCTGTCTTGGGAAAATCACAGATTCCTGACTACCAGACTAGCAAATCATAGGAATTCATGAAAAAATCTTTGAAATCAGAACGTAAAAAAACAAGCAAACAAAAAAACCAACCAGAATTATTTACCGCTTTTCCACAAGACATTCAACTTCTCAGAATAATAACTAGGAAAAAGCCATGAAAGCCTTTGCCAGCTTTTGTCAGGGCACCAAGGGCACCCCCCTAGCCGTGCCTATCCTTGGCCAGAGCCCCAGGGCTCCCCCACCTGCTCCAGCCTCATGTCCCTACATCTCCCTGAGGCCCGTCAGCCCCTGTTTGAGCCAGGCCACATCAGGGCTGGGCTCCAGCTCCCCACAGCCCTGCCTCCTGCCCAGCTGGGTTCACCTGAGGGCCCACAGCTTGGCCTTAACCCAGGGTAGAGCAGGTGCATCATCCCCCTTGGCAGTTTTACACCCAGTGCAATCTATAGTGCAGGTTTATAGCCATTTTAAGATCAGTAATGATTGTTTCTGGACTGCCTCTTATAGACTACTGATAATTTCTGAATATATTGCTGTCAAGAGGAAACTATAAAACACTTAGAAGAAAATTTTGGAAATGCATGTTTAAGACTCAAGCATGAATTGTGGTCCTCAAACCAAGAATTTAGCTTTGAAGCATTAGAAGTGACTTTTAGCTCTTTTATAACAGCAGTATATTCACATGAAAGTTTATATACATAATACAATAATTATCTTCATTCTCTGTCTAAGAAAGAATCAGGAGGGCAGAAAAAATAAAGTAGCTTCAGAGTAAACTGTTTACTTGTATTTGTAATTAATCATTCATAAAACAACAACAACAAACCTCTACTGTTGAATAATTACATGTAGAGTTTTCCAAATGGAAGGAGTTACCAGCTAGCTAAATTTACACAACATGGCTCCTGAAAAGTAAAATGCTCAGGAAACTCATGGTAAAAAAAATGTGGCTATTAAAAGTGAATCATTAGCCTTTTAAAATTTTCATTCAATGCTAACAACACCTGGGAACAAAAGTAGCAATTACTATTCCAAGCAACCACCTTGGAAATAATATTTAAGTTTATTTTAATGTAATTGTTCTCTGTTCACAGGACTGCAGTTGATAAGACACTCCCCTGGACGTGTAGCAAGATTTTATGAACTATCTTTCCAGAAAAGAATGTATCTGCATGTTATAGAGGTTAATTTCACAGCAGCAATTGTGTCTGTTCTGGATAAAGAAAAAACATTGTCTCCAAGGCTGAAAAAGTCACATCCTTTTCAAATGGCTCTAAAATCATCTTTAAATCAAAATGCTAATTCTCAGAAGACTCTTTGTGTGATGCTTTTTAGTTTTGAAATGATATTCAAATTGCTAAAACAATTTTGAAGCTTACTTCAATGCATATTATATCCAAGAATCACTTCCAAATACTTGTTTTACATAGGGTAGAATTCACTTAAGTGTACATACCCACAGTGCAGAATTTTGTGTCTAACCTGTAGTACTGACTTAAGTTAGCTTATCTCCCTAAATTCCACCTGCAGGTAACAGAGAAAAATAGCCACTTCAAAGTTGTGGGTCACCTAATCTGTATTAGCTACCTACTTCAGAATGACGCAAATTGAGGTGACATCCTTGTTACTTTCCATTGACTATAAAAGGCACTTAAATAATGAAATGAGATGTTGATATCTTCATTGCAAACCCTTGTGTTTGAATTAGATGAATCCTGTTTTTATCATCACAGAAAGATGGTATACTTTTAAAAGTAACTGGTGGTTTTATATAAAAGTTTAACATTCGAGGAGTAAGTAAATGTAAGTAAATCTGTGCCCTCTTGAATCAGAGAATATGCCATTAAAGTATGACACGGTACAAAGAGAAGTTGAGATGTGGCCATATACATGGTTATACATACTAAGATTATAGGATCATAGAATGGCTTGGGTTGGAAAGGACTTTAAGAATAATTTTCTTTCTTTCCCCCTGCTGTAGGCAAGCACTGCCAACCACTAAATCAAGTACCAGCTCATGCTGCCCAGGGTCCCATCCAACCTGGCCTTGAACACCTCCAGGGATGGGGCATCCACAACTTCTCTGAGCAGCCTGTGCCAGCACCTCACCACCCTCTCAATGAAAATTTTTCCCTGGACATCTAATCTAAATCCCCCCTTTATTAGTTTGAAATCATTCCCCCTTGTCTGGCTTCCTTCCCTAGATAAGCAGGAGTTCAGTTGTCATGAAAAGCTCATCACTTCTGATCCCAAAATTTACCTTGTGCAGAAATGTGAATATACACCAGTACTCTGTAAAAACCTGGAACTTCAAATCCAGTCTTAGGTCTCAGACTAAAGGATATATATGACAATAATAATTCATAGAGGTATTCAAGAATGTCAAGAATGGATTAAAGTAACATGACTCAATATTTCTCATCATTTCTACATAGGAAATATATACTGCTGGAATCCTTATGTACATAATAATCCAAATCTTAGTAAAAGATATCTTAGTGGCTTTCAGTAGCTCAGTGAACTTTCTCCCAGATTTTTATAACAAGTATTCACTTGTCATTCAGTTGGTTAATTTCTATGCAGTAATATTTGTAGTTGTAATTTCAATATATCACAATTGATTTATTTGACCATCTAATTGATTTTACATCCAAGTAATAACTTACTTTCTTGTATAGCATTAAGAATTTCTGAAAAGTCCACATCTGTCTTCTGTGCATCTGGTTTTATCCATATTTGTGTTTCCAAATGGTTAACCTGCAAATCCTCTCTTCCTTCTGAAGAAATTGAAGAGATTCATGGGGTTTGTGACAGTGAAATAGAAAATCCAGCCAGGAGGCTTTCTGGTGTGGGAACATACACATGGAATAATGCTACCTATTTTTTTTCTCCCTAGCAGAACCAATTTTTCTTTAGGCAGCTTTTGATATAGCCAGAATTGATATAAAGCTAAATAGAATGAAACAACAGGCTCTGTTATGAGGAATGATGTAGAGTCACCACTACTGAGTTCCTTATTCAGGTGATTATGAGCTGCCATGCCATGAGCATCTCCTCACCACACCATCTAATTAACTCCAAAATATGAAGACAGACAAAATGTTTTGTTGCAAATTACACAACACTACAGAAACGGCTAGGCTAAAATAAAACACACAGACATACAAAAGACAAATAAAAGCTCAAGACAGGAAACAACCATTAGGATAAAAAGAGCATGGACAGCATTTTTCAACCACTGCACACCATAGGGTTTCACATGGCAGGGTGGTGTGCTATGGTCTAGGAAGCACTCCAGTACTGCAGTCTGTTTCAAAGGAGGTCACACTGGCATGTAATTCTGTCAGTTTAAATGTTATGTTGTCCTTTTAAAAGCATTATGGAACATGAAAAACATAGGCTGGGGTGACAGTTTCAAATCTGTTTGCACGTGTGAATAGGCATGAGATTTGCCCCTCTATCAAGTTTCAGTGTTCTTTCAACATGAGCAAGGAAAGCAGGAATTTTTCAAAACACACCCTTTCCATGTAAGCACGTAGTACCGCACATCAAGATAGAAAATTTTTTGGCTACATGGGCTTAAACTCCTGGCTACAGGGTGCTCCAGTGCAGCCAGAAACAGAGGGAACTATCACAGAAGCACTGAATTGTTTGAGTCAGAAAGGACCTTAAAGGTCATCCAGTCCAACTCCCCTGCAATGAACAGGAATACCTACACCTAGATCAGGGTGCTCAGACACCCTCCAGACGGACCTTGGATGTCTGCAGGGATGGGGCATCCACCACCTCTCTGGGCAACCTGTTCCATATAGTCAGTTTTTATTAAATAACTGTTACACAGAGCTAGCAGATAGCTGCAGGGAGCTTGGAGACACTTGAGGAAGGACTTCAGAATAAAAAGTGTCAGGTCATTTAGGCCATTTCTATGCCTTCACTAGTGGCTACCACTCAAGCTTTTTATGGAAGCCTTTTTCTTTCTTCTGCGTCTTGCCTATAACAAGCCAGTCTTCTGAATTTCCTTCTGACCTACTGTAGTCATAGAATGGGGAGAGACCAACTTTCAGTGGTCCCCAAGAGACTACCACCTGGATAAATGTTACAAATTATATTCCTGCACACCAAATTACTCAACTCTATTTTAAAGACCCTACTTCACCTTATGGAAATAAAAACCTCAAAATGAGCATTCAACATTTTCAGTCTTCTTTACTTGTCAGTGCTGAAATATTATAAATTCAAACTATCTCACTCTTGCCCCAGCATATTCTTTTGTTCCACAGCAAAGACCCACTGTTAAATCAGAGCCAGCTCCCCTTATAGATTCCTGTAAAGAGATCTGTCATAATAGCAGCAGGAATCGGCATTTAATGATGTAGAACAACAAAGAATTTCTTAAGTGAGACAGCTGAGTACTCATATAATAGCAGTCTGGGGAAATCTGCAGACGGCCTCAGAGATGGCAGCCTAGGCTCTGCCCCAGAGGAGAATACAAGAGACTAGGGAAAAATACTGCAGCTGCTGGAAAAGGCACATAGACAATAGGACAAAAGTAGAAAAGTAAGTAATGGACAGTTTTGTCAGTGATACCATTCATTTTCCTGTTAAAAACTTACCACTTATTAATTTATACAAGTACATCCTCAGATCCGCCAACCTGTCTTTTCTGTTTGAACCCTAGCTGAAGCAAAATACTGGCCGTACTGATACATATAAAATACAAATGATAGTCTCATATACTTCTCTGAAATAAAGTAACCTTAAGATCTGAGCTCAGGACAAACAAATTCGACCAACAATAACAGCCAGCCTGATTTCACTTAAAACCACATGCACAATCTTCCACCAGTCTTCTGTGATTGAATACATGGCTATTCACAAACGTGCCTCCACCAACACAAGGAGAAAAAGAAATGCATCTGCCAACAACATTGCTTCTACGTAAGTGGCTACAGGAATACTTTCTTCTCTCATGATCTTCATGGTGTCAATAAACAGAGTTGAAACAGGGTACAGTTGCTTCTACCCACCTCGTTTTCCTTTGGCACTCACTTTGCAGAGGGAATGCTGCATTTTTTTTTTTTTTTTTTCCTGAGAGACAAACAACCCCTATGTGATAGGTCATAGAATGGCCAACTCAATGATTCCTGAGTTACTGGCGGACAAAGGTTTTAGACCAGCGGGTGTTTGGACAGGCCACTCTCTTGCATCCTTTATCTTACCAGTGTTCTCCAGTACAACAAACCAGGAAAGTATCTGGTGCTGCTGTTGCTTTTGGCTGGCTTTAGCACATCTTTCTTGCATTAACAGCTGCTGATTTGTGCTTTATTGGCGTTAGGTCCCACTGACTATACTCTAAGAAATACTGCTCAGGAGAATGTCAGGAAAAGACCCATGCAAACATGAGAAATAAGCAAATATGGATAAAAGTGAAGTAACTATTGAATTAATCAAAATTTAAGTTATTTTATTAAAAGGTATACAAGACTTTTCTCCATTTATTCAGACACTTTAGTTCACCTGAAGTTGCATTTTAAATTATCTTACAGCATTTACTTTGGTGTACTCTTCAAAGCAGTGAACAAGTAGGACACTTCTCCTTTATTTATTTTGAAGGGTCTCTGCTAATTAAGTTAAAAAACAAAAAACAAAAACCAAACCCCACGAGATTTTTTAAAAGGCATTTCATTTTTCACAGGCTGGATGAGAAGACTTCTTCTAAACTGGAATTTTCTTAAAATTGTGTTTCAGACAAGCAAGTTGAGTAGCAAGGTAGTTAATATGATGTTAATGTCAAACAAGGTTTCCCACTGCGGTGACAGAGATTTTGCATCTACTTAAAATCAAGAACACACTGAGGTATTTTGCTAGATGAGAACCTTATTACACATATTACCTAGTACTACCCAATTAGCAAAAGCAGCATGTCAGATGTGGGCTTCGAAAACAAAAAAAAACCTATTTTTTTTCTCAGTAAATACCTGGAGCCATACTTTCAAAGCCTGCACATTTTACACATGTGCTGTGATGTGCAAATTGTGTTTGCACACAGACACTCTCACACTGTGGCCTGAAACTGAGCATAAGCAATTGGGTGCACAGAAAAATGTAGAATTTCAGTGTCTGGCACCAAAATAAAGGACATGCAAATAAGTTGGATGGAGCAAATGATCCCTTTCCCAAACTACAATGAGGTGTTCATATTTACTTAATAATTTTGAATGGAGGTAATCGTTGTTACTCAACAAGGCTGTTGGGTTTCTTGAAGAATTTTACTACTTAGGCTCTGTTCATTTGTAAATACAGAAATATTTAACTCAGTTGCCTGCTGAAATTACAGCTTTTCTTCTCTGTCCTCCCTCAATTCCAATCAACTCAGCAAGTGCAAACAAATGATTTGTCTACAGCTCTAGAAATTTCTGCAGAGGTAAATATGTAGCTTCAAAGCATGTTTCTGAAGAGGCAGCTAGGTAGTGCCAGCACGTATGTAACTGTAGTGGTTATATATAATATATATAGTATATTTAGGTGGGCATATCTTAAAGGTCCATTTTGCTGTTTATACAGTTTTCTCTAATTTAAGCTACTTATTTTTACCTGTGTAGGTCACAGGATTTGCTTCGTACATCTACAAAACATAGTTCTGCAAGAATTGTACACACTAGATAATAATGCACATTGAAAGAGGCTTTAGAGACTTCTTATTTAAATCAGAGCACCCCATCCTAAGAGCATTAAAACACAATGTGTTTCAAAGACTGAAAAATTTGGGTGCCCTGTGGAAATATCTGAAGACCTTTTAAAAGACTCTAATCTGGTAGATTGCCAAATACATCCATAAATACTTAGGGATTTGAATGTAACTCCCGATAGGCTTAACTGGCTTACCAGTCATGTTAAAAAAATAGTATATTTTGTCACTGGTCAGCATAGCTAATCAAATCTTTCACCATTTCTCCTAATGGTTTCCCTCCTGATTATGGATAAAATAGCATGCCTGCACGTTACTGTGAAAATCAAAAGCTGAGTGTGAACATACAAAAATGCCTTGATTGTTTTAACTGTACTTTGAAAGGTACTGGAGTCAATACATACGGCTACTTCATTTTACATAGGAAAGTCTAAATAATGTAAGGAAAAAGAATTTTAAAATCCTAAATCACGATTTAGCATGAAGAACCTATGTCATAGCTGTCTCTGCACAATGTCGTGTCAAGCATATCCTACTAACAATACCGGAATTATTTTTGAAAGGCAACTGAAAAATAGCTTCCCTTTACATTACAGTACATTGTAAGGCATATAATACATTTAATTATGTAAACACAAACTCTCTCCTTATCTGCCAGAAGCAGCAATAGTGAACACAATTTCTAAACACCTAACACTACCATATTATCACAGCCTAAAATATTTTTAAGACGTATGATGTCAGTTCTGCCCTATGTTATACTTTAGGTGATGTCAGAAGCAGAGAAATCCCTTCACCCACATAACTACAAAGGGGGATATCTGCATGCTCTCTCTTTCTGTCTCTCTCATGCTGCCCATGCCTTTTAAACAGACAATCATAGAAAAAATGGATGGATAGCCCTTGGTGCAAACCCACATCTTTAAAATCTCTCCTGACAAAGCAGCCTGAACACCAGGCTATGGGGACAGGATCCTGCCAGCCCTCAGCCTTCTGTTCTTGCATTTTGAATATTTCCACTGCCCATAACGTGCCTTTCGCATGGGGACTATCAATTCCAACAGTCTACACTTACCATCAAGAAGAGGGAATCTCCTAAGCAGCAAGTACAAACTGGACAACAGCTCAGGAGAGCTGATGATCCAGGTCTTCCACACATACATGCAGCCAAATCATTGAACAATTGTGCAAAAGGACATAACCTCCATCATTATTCTCCAACTATTCTCTTATATGACTGAATGTTTTGAAAGCTGAAAGGACTGAAATGCCTACCCAGAAGCCAACAGAATACCATGTCACATATTTCTATGCCTTGTATTCCGCACTGCCTGCAGACACATGGCCCCTGTGCAAATCCTTACACAATCAGTAGAGGGGCATTACTGCACAATGTGCCTTAAAACTACCCCTCCTAGAAGCACTTCTCTTCAACAAAAAGAGACAAGGAACCAACGTGTGTTCTACTGAGAACAAATCTCATCTTTTCAGTTGCCACAATATATGGCATAGGAATCCATGGGAGACAGTCTGAAAATGGCACAAACCATTGTGTGCAACAAAGAAGAGACAGACAATGCTATATGGTTGCACGTTGCAAATGAGAATCTAGAAAGAAGTTTGAGATCTAAATGAACTGAACCACTCAGCTCATTTAATGTTACTCATATTTGTATTAAAATGGCAGTAGGAATGATTATGTTTTAGTTCTGCCTCTTTCTTTTTACACTGCAAGTGCGCATACAAAGACATAGTTATCAAAGATCGCTATCATGTATGTTCAAACATTTGTCTATGTTTGAAAAATAAAACTACTTGTGAATGATAAATCCTTCAGTTTATCTCTTTAACAATATCAGGAGTTGTTAGCAGGCAATCAAGGAAGGGAAGAGTAAGAAAACATTAGCCGAATAAGCCGTTCACTGCAAAGAGTTTGCCCAGTTCTGAAGTCAACAGTATACTGGTGAGAGAAGCAAAAAAGCTGACTGCATGTGTGTAAGAGGCATGACCTAATTAATAGATAACTTTAGTGCACCAAAGATTTACTTCATTATAACATGAAATATCAAGATATTCAGCTTCTCTCCACAGTGGAGTTAAATGCAACAATCAATTATATATAGACTTACATCATACCATACCCTATCACTGCCATCACAGTCTAAATACATCCTTCTCATTCATTCATTCAGAAGCCATTGGTAGCTAAAGCATTTTGGGAACTTTAGCTGTACTGGGACTGCTGAGGAATGAATATAGCATCGGAATATGAAAATGCTTCTCCTAAATACAGAATAGTAGAATAAAGTTGTATCCAGCACAGAATCCTATTTCTGACAGCAGATGTTTATACAAGGGGAGTACAAAGGCGTAAGGACATATCATATAATCACCAAGGTTGGAAAAGACCTGCAAGATCATCCAGTCCAACTGTCCACCTACCACCAATGCTTCCCAACTACACCATGTCCTTTAGTACAATACCTAAATGTTTCTTGAAGACTGTATCTTACGCATATTTGTTGCCAATTTGTCTCTTCCAGCTTGAACAGGTTTAGACATTTCTGGAGTGGAAGATTTCATCTAGACAATGATTAATGGCTGCCAAAACATCTCTCAATGTCGTCGAGGGTACCTTGCAAACAGCAGGAATCCTGTTCCTAAACCTGATGTAATGAGTCCTTCTTATAGGGCCCTGTGACCTCCTGAAATTACCAAGAGCAGACAGACTACTAAAAATGGACTATCTTCAGTAATTAGCATTAAGCACAGACTCCTCTGCAAGCAGTAGGCGAGCATCTGAACCTCAAGGGTCATCATTTTCAGGCATCTTGGCAGCATAAAGGGTCTTTGAAGTATGTGTGCTTTTATTGACCCTTAAGGAGCTTCCAGTTGAAGTTCAGAATACTTCTTCATGCCATAGTAGAACAGGCGCTGAATTCCTTTTCTATGCTAAATGTTCTCCTAAGGTAAGCTCTAAATAAAGTAATACGCATGGTGCTATCTCCTTTTGCTGTAAGTGAACACCCTGAATAAAATCAATAGTGGAGATCTCAGAAATGTCTTTCATGCTCTGCCGGACCTCTGTAGCACAGCACAGTCGAGAACTGTGTAGTCCAAGGATGTACCTAGCAAACAGTGTGCCTTCATGATATCATCCAGCTCATGGACAACACATCTGCTTCCTGAGATGTTCAGTCATTTGTAGCACAGGGAAGGGCAATAGTCTGCATGTCCCAAAGGGAATTTGTTCCTTTTTTGTAGCAGATCAAAGATGAGGCCACCTTTGCACCGAGAGTGCCTCCTTAGACTGAATGAGTACAAGTCTATGGGGCCAGATGGCGTGCATCCCAGGGTCCTGAAGGAGCTGGCTGAGGTGGTTGCTGAGCCGCTCTCCATCATATTTGAGAAGTCGTGGCTGTCAGGTGAGGTCCCGGATGACTGGAGGAAGGGTCACGTCACTCCCATATACAAGAAGGGGAGCAGGGAGGACCCGGAGAAATACAGGCCAGTGAGTCTCACCTCCGTGCCTGGGAAGATCAGATCCTCCTGGACAACATGCTCGATCACATAAAGAATGAGCATGTGATCCGAGACAGCCAGCATGGCTTCACCAGGGGAAGGTCACGCTTAACTAATCTTCTGACCTTCTATGATGGAGTGACGGTGATGGTGGACGAAGGGAAGGCGACCGATGTCATTTACCTGGACCTGAGCAAGGCCTTTGACATGGTCCCCCACCACATCCTCATCTCCAAATTGGAGGGAAGTGGATTTGATGGGTGGACAACTTGATGGATAAGCAATTGGTTGAAAGGCCGCAGACAGAGGGTGGTGGTCAATGGCTCTATGTCCAGGTGGAGGCCGGTAACGAGCAATGTCCCCCAAGGGTCTGTCTTGGGACCGGTGCTCTTTAACATCTTTATTAATGACATCGATGAGGGAATTGAGTGCACCCTCAGCAAGTTTGCTGACGACACCAAGCTGAGTGGTACGGTTGATAAGGTGGAAGGAAGGGAGCCATTCAGAGGGACCTCGACAGGCTGGAAAGCTGGGCTCAGGTGAACCTAATGAGGTTCAACACAGCAAAGTGCAAGGCTTTGCACTTGGGCCGGAAGAACCCCAGGCACCTGTACAGGCTGGGAGGAGTGGTCCTTGACAGCAGCTCGGCAGAGAAGGACCTGGGGGTCCTGATGGAAGAGAGACTTAACATGAGCCAGCAGTGCGCTCTGGCAGCTCGGAAAGCAAATGGGATCCTGGGCTCCATCAGGAGCGGGATGGTCAGCAGGGATAGGGAGGTGATTGTCCCTCTCTACTCGGCTCTTGTGAGGCCCCATCTGGAGTACTGTGTCCAGGTGTGGAGCCCTCAGTACAAGAAGGACATGGAGATTTTGGAAAGGGTCCAGAGGAGGGCCACGAAGATGATCAGGGGGCTGGAGCACCTCCCCTATGAGGACAGGCTGAGGGAGTTAGGCTTGTTCAGCCTGAAGAAGAGAAGGCTGCGGGGTGACCTCATTGCAGCCTTTCAATACCTGAAGGGAACCTACACCCAGGAGGGGAATAAACTCTTGGAAAGGGCTGACAATAGCAGGACTAGGGGAAATGGATCCAAGTTGAAGGAGGGAAGATTTAGGTTGGATGTTAGGGGGAAGTTCTTTACTAGGAGAGTGGTTAGGCCCTGGAACAGGCTGCCCAGGGAGGTTGTGGATGCCCCGTCCTTGGAGGTGTTCAAGGCCAGGTTGGACGGGGCCCTGGGCAACCTGATCTAGTAAACGTGTATGTTGGTGGCCCTGCTAGGCAGGGGGGTTGGAACTACATGATCCTTGAGGTCCCTTCCAACCCGGGTCATTCTGTGATTCTGTGCTCTGCTGCTACCCTTACGCCTGCTGTAAGCCATGATGTTTTGTTTCATGCAATCATTTTTAGGACTCATACATCTGTATCTTGCAGTAGTAGGAATTTTTTGTGGGGTTCTGATACATACATGCACTTAGTAGGCAGTTGCACTTGTTGACCTTTGAAGGTCCAAGTGAACTACCCTGCTCTGTCCTATTCTATTCTACCAATCTATTTGCTCAAGTAAGTAGATGCAGAAAGGACTGAAGAATGGAGCATTGGGCTTGAGGGAAAGGTCTTGCTGTCCTTTGGATGGCAAGAAACCCTTTGTGGAAATTATCACTGAGCAGCTATGTTACAGACAAATTCACGTTCTGACCTTAAAAACATTTCTGCTAAAGCAGAATTATTTTGTTCCATTTTTGACAGCCAAAAATCTTTCCCTGGGATATATGAAGCATATTTTACATTAGAAATAGAGGCTTATGTAATACCAAGTCCTACTTTAGTTACAGCTATATCTAAGAAAAATCATTAGCCAAGCATTACAGGAATATACTGACTAATTATTCAAGGTCTCCTTGACTGCTTCCTGAATGATAAACATTTTGTTTTTAATAAAATGGATCTCTGATTTCTCAGAAACATTTTATTTATCTCTGTTTTATTTAAATCTATTGTCTGCTTGTTTTCTTCAGTAAAATTAGTACTGTCAAAAATATTCTTCATTGTTTTAAGATGATTATGGTACACTGGTCTATGGACACTACGCCCTTTTCTTGGGATCAGTAGTATTCCCTGTTTGGTGCAAAGTCACATCTACCGGTTCCATTCCAGATGTTCCCCTTTGCAAGGAAGCCCTTTAAGGGTGAAATGACTGAGAACATGCAGAGGGACTGGCATTTTGCAGCTTTTGTGAGCTAACTGCATGACGTAAACTAACAGCAGCTCTGAGAGCTGAAATTTGAGGGTGAGCTGCACTGATTTTAAAGTAACCATATATAATTGATTGCAAGACTGAATGACAGATCATTTTACAACAGCAAACAGGAGGCTGATCAAAGCAGGAAAGGAAAAAAAGTCTTTGAAAAGAGATGAGTTTAAAAATACATACTTTCCCAGAGAAGTAGAACACCCTCAAAGCCACCACTTAAAATTACTAATATTATTTCTGAAGTTCCTTATTGAGGGCATGCACAGATCCCAAGCAGGATCAGTACTTTTGTGTGTCAGGTACAGCACAAACTGAAACACAGGAAGAATGCAATTTGAGCCTAAACCAATTTTAAAAAAAAATTGAAAGAGAGAGCATTGGAAAATATCCTTTATCCTCTAGATTTTTTTTTCATTAGGAGCAGGTGTTTTTGAATAAGTGGCTTTTGCCCTAAGAAAAAGAAAGTTATGAATGAAATGGGCTAAATGACTAAGCAAAGTGACAGAAGATTTCAGGCTCTGCATCATGCACTAGTTCTATCCATCTTTAAATTCAGAGTAGCCCATAATGACCATGTGATGACCCGTCATTCAGCCCAGGAACAAAAGGTCCCTACTGTAATTGCAGCAAACTGCTCTCCCTTATAACAGCTTTGCAGAGGCTCCCAGTCACCAACAGTCAGGAGAAAGAGCTCTCCCCATGTTCAGAAGAGAATTTCCAGTTCACACCTGAATGCAGATGTAGGAAAAATTTTGTTTGGTGCATCGAACTTGCATTGTATTGAATAAAAGCTGTAAATAAAGAGAAAAGTTAAATATCCAGAGATGTTTTTTTTTCTACATTAATCAAGGTATTACTACATAGGGCCATTTCTTGTGAGTGTACCATTTTTTTTGTAATGCACAAATAATGAAGAGAACGTTAAACTTATTTGAAATCTGCTTGCTTTTTCCATGCTTCATTCCACATGAGAGGAAGTTCTTATATACGCCCACCAGAAAACACTGAAAAAGGCTGTGTCCCTAAGAATATTAGACAAAAAAGATAACAGCACTGCTGCCAATGAGAACATAAATTTTCAGGTGAGGTGACGTCAGTCACTCCCATGCCTTACATGCATTCTCCACCAAGAAATATTTGCATGACAGAGCTTTCTGGCAGAATTATTTGCAGGAATTTATTCTTTTAATCTGAGGGAGATGTATGCCATATGCCCTGCCAGTCAGCAAAGAACAGAGAATGTGATTGAACCAACAAATCACATCTAACTAACACAGATCTTCTGAAGAACACTGAACATACAAGCATGTGCACATTTTATGATAAGGAAAGGATATCTTTTGCACATTAAATTATCAGTTTTATAGGGTTGAATTCTAGCTTCCTTGATGATTCAAAGTTCATTATGTTGTGACTAAGCTCATTAAACATAATTTCCTCTTTTGCTTTAGTTTTGATTGCAATAGTTTCAAGATCTGTGCATTTTTTCTTGTCTCCTGAAGTCAACTGTTCTGTTGGCCAATGTCAATGTCATTACCTCTTTCTTATTTCATGCCCAACAATTACATGCATAAATAAAAATTGTGCAATTGAATAAGGAATAAAAAAAGAGAATCCAAAAATCAAGAAAAGCATGCCAAAAGCAACATACATCTTCTCTTAGTGATTACGACTTCTATATCAGGTACTATTTATGTTAAAAGCCAAGAGACTGACAAAAAATATTATCACTGGACCCAATGATGGCACTAGCCTTCCATCATCATTCCAGAAACCAGTAGGTTTTTCCTTGCCACTGACCATGCAAGATATTTTTGGTAATTTATATACATCAGAATAATCATCACTCTGAAATACCAAACTATTTATAATGTACAGCATTTCATAAGGTACTGCCATTGGCCAACTAGTGTATTAGGAAAATTATGCAGTTAAGAGTTAGTTAGTTGCTTAATAGGAACTAATAACATGATTTCAGTTTTGTTTTTTTTTTTTTCTCTCCTAATAGTTCTATTTATTACTGTTGTTGACTGACCATAATCCTTCCTACAGTCCACTTGAACACAGCTTTAGCCAGACACAGAAAAATTTAGTGTTCTTAAACAGAAATAAAACAATCAGATTCAAATAATTTCAGATGAAATAATGACATTGTAAATTGTCTAAGATAGGATTCCTGCCATAAAACCTGTTTTTCAAAGTCTGCAGCCCTCAAGACTCTAGGTTCTATTAGCTCCTATTAACTTCAGTGAAGATCATGATAGAAAACACCTCCTTGAACTAAGCCACTGAGCATGTTCTCTGAAGGTCATGGATGCTGTTATTGGATATGATTGACAAAACTAATCTCACATGACTGTACTGAAAGCTAAATTCCTCAGAGAAGCATCATCCAAATGATGCTCACTAATGAGCTCCATTTTAGGAAACCTCTGAGGTCTACATAAACAGGGATCTTTTTTCTCAATCAAAAGCCCACATATGTTGCTTATGCATTATTTAGTGCTAATGCACAGGCTATGTCTATTGACATATAGGTGTAGAACGTATAGCAGCTGAAAGTGAACATGGTTAGCATAACCTATTGTGCATGAACAACATGCTTGTTTCACAAACTGCGCTGCTGTCTTTTTTAATTGACATTTTATCATGCTGCAGTCTTTGTAATATATATTGAGCAACGATAACATATCTGCAGTAGTAGCTTCCGTACCTCAAAGACAAAACACAGAAGCTAAAAAAAATAGGGCGAACAAGTGAATAGAAGAACAAAAATAAACAAAGCAAATGGTTATGAGTCACCATAAATTCTTAATTAACCCATGTTGACAAAGATTATTGAGTCTGAATAGTATAGGTATGTGAAACTCATGGAAATAGAGCTACATAGCAAATCAAAATAATCTAAACTCTCAACTTGTACAAAAAATAAGGAATGCCCCAGGTCTGCAAGGTAATGGAATCACACTGAGGGTTTGCAGGCAGAGCAGACTGTCTCACACTGATGGACTCTGTCCCATGGCACCCCAACTTCTGCTACAGAGTGCATCATACCCTTTCCTGGGCAGCAATAGTGGAAGATTATCAAAACCCTTCAATATAAAATCTACGAAACTGACCTCATGGGCAGTCTTAATTCACTTTACTCAGGAAAGAAATTAAGAGTTTAATTTTCACTTTGAAAAACCAAACATGGACAGCACAAATGCACTACTCTATTGTAAGAAAAGATATTTCTAAAATAGTTCTGGTAGTTAACATAACAAGGAATGAATCCATGATGTCAATAAGAATTTGATAGTTCCCAAGAGACTCAGGTTTCTTTCAAAAAGTTTCATTTTGCTAACCAGTTAACATAGTTTGCAAAATGTCCTTCAGATTTACAGATTTGTTTCCATTCTGGCAGAATGACTTTGGTCTGCACTCTGCATTGTATCACATCTTTAGTTCAAAACCAATGTTAGTGTCAAATACAGAGTTCCACGGGGATGCCTGTAGCCTTCACAGCATTGCCAGCATCTCATGCTTAAATTAAGTGTATAGAAAGAGTGCAGTATACAAAAACAATAATCCAAATTTATTTCTGCATTAACATTTTGGATACCACTACAGATTTGTTTATGGTTGGGTTTTTTTATGATTTAAACTTATGTTTTCATTCCCTATTTTCAGCTGTCCCAACTCTTGCTACTCCCAGTGAAATTTGTAACTATCAAAAACATAGAAAACATACACAAAACATCAGTCTATACCTCTGATGATCAATAGACTGATCTTCATGCAGATGTGATCTGATGCTATTGATACCAACTTCACAACACAATGACACACCATACAAAAAATGTAACTGAAAAAGTTGTCACATCAAATCTCTTACCTGGCTGGTGGGTTTTTGCTTTTCCACCAGAGACTGTTGGATTACTTGATCCAGCTGATGAAGCTTCCATCTTTATTGACCTTCTGACTTGTGGGAATGAAGGGTGCCCAACCACAGGCAGATGCTGTGACACCGGGTAGCTTGCTGCAGTCCTCCTCTGACAGATTTGCACACGCTTTTCAGCCCCATGAATAGATAAACTTATACCTATCAGGAATAAGAGTTAGTACTATTATTAGACAAAAGAGACCAGCACAGAACAACTAAAGTATAAAGGTATAAAAACTGCCACATTTAAAAATGAAGTCATAAAAGCTTTCATAAAGAAAAAATAAAAAAGGAGGAAAGAAAATTAGAAAAACATGAATTTTCTATGAAAATGAAAAATGTGAACATCTTCACTGCTGCTGTGCTGCAGATAAGAGAATCAACTACACTAATAGATTTTTAAACTCATACAAAGTCATGGTTTACTGCCATACTGGCCTACAGGGGAATAATCATCCACCCCTTCAAAAACCACACAGGTCACACAGGACCATAACAATGAGGTAAGTACCACACAGTTTATTAAGTGACAGCTTTCTGATTGATAGACTAAAACTCGGCAGTAATAGGTTCATCTCTTCTGAACATCTGCATGTACCAGGATGTCTCATCATATGGAAAAGACACCACACTATACAAGTAGTGACCAGTTTTTAATTAAAACGAGTCTGTTTTTAGGACAACAATAATGCTACAAGCAACAGTAACACGACCTTATGCTTGAAAACCAACTCCATTTTCACCAGTTCTGAAACATTCCCTGTAACACTGGAAATTCTTTCACACCAAACATTCTCAAATTTGTCACAGATAATTTTTAAATAGAAATCATTTTCTGCGATGAAAGACAGGCTTCACTTTTCCACAGAGAATAACAAAGTTGGCATTTCTATCAGCTGTATGCTCTTAGAAAGAAATGCTACTTTATGGCAGAAAAACAACTGCTTCTGACTTTCTTATGTTCACATTAAGGCAATTGCCGCAACTTGAATTACTGACAGCATCCTCTGGTGAAAATCTTTAGCCAACGTCTTTCAGGCAACAAAACCGAACAATAATTCTACAATACCATTTAATGCTTAATTTAATTGTGATCATTATTCCTTTCTTCAACAGCTACTCTTTGTTTAAAAAAGAAAAAAGAAAAGGAAAATCTCTGAAGCTATAGCTAGGCAAACTGAGAAGCAGCACACCGTGAAAATCAGAAATGTGTAAGCATGTGAATCACGAACTGTAAAACTGGTCATTCAGGTGGCATTGACTACTCTACTCATGTTAGCAAAAGGGGTCCTCCACTGTAACGCCCAAGACTGCCTTAGTGACACCAGTCTTCCAGTTCCACTGAAAGTCCATGCGACATAAGCCTCCAGATCACAGAAGAGGCTTTGAAACTCCAACATCTTAATACACTTCAATACCTAACATACTACCAAGGGGAAGAGAGCTGTTAGTTTTGTAGACAAATGGTGAAAACAGTGGGGTTGCACACATGAAGAAAGGCTGTGCAAATTGCTCTCCTCTGAGATGGCTTTGTGCATTCAGAACTGAAGCTGCATGCTCTCTACCTGATTTTGCTGCACTTCATCAGAGCCGATCTCCTGCAGGAAGTTTAAATGGAAGTGCTCCTATGAGCAGCTGCTCACATACCTCCTGGTTACAGAGCTAATGTAACCGCTGCCTGTTTCTAAGGATTGTTGGAAGCACATCTTCATTAACACAGTCAGCAAACCCCAGTCATTTTATTCATCTTGAGAAAGGCAGTGTAATAATCCACACAAGCAGAGTAATAACAATTATGCCTGGACAACACATTTGTTTGAATTAGAATTTAGTTCTAAGAAGATTCAAACAGCGAAATATAAGCCCCACTTGGGTTTTCTTGGGCAGTCACTAGAAGTTCATAATGCTCAAATTCTTGTGCAGTTATCCCTAAGGTATTGCAAAGGTATTCTTCTAACATTACCATTGATTGCTTTATCATACAAAGCAACCAACTCTCAGAAGGTTACAACGGAGTTGAGGTACAGCTAAGCGAAACATGAAACTGGCACAGACACACCCTTACTGATTGGATCTTATTAAGGGTATATCTTAATTTGGTCATAAAAGAAGGCCTCTTTTTTAGAAACTGGTTCCAAATATAAACTGTGATGAGCAAGGGACTGGAGCACATCTCCTATGAAGAAAAGTTGAGGGAGTCAGGCTCGTTTAGCTTGGAGAGAAGAAAGCTCTTGGGTGACCTGATTGTGCCCTTCCAGTATTTGAAGGGAGCTTAAATGTAGGAGACAGACTGACATTTTACATGATCTGGTAGTGACAGAACTAGAGGGAATGAATTTAAACAAAAAGAGAAGAGATTTAGGTTAGGCGTTTAGGCAGAAATTTTTTATTCAGAGGGTGATGACGCACTGGCACAGGCTGCCCAGAGAAGCTGTGAGTGCCCCAGTCCTGGAGGCATCCAAGGCCAGGTTAGATGGGGACCTGGGAAGTCTCATCTGGTGGCTGGTAACCCCAACCCATGGCAGGGGTTTGGAATTAGACAATATTTATGGTCCACTCCAACCTAAGCCTATTCTACGATTCTGTGATTCTTTGAGGCTAAAGTAAATATCTTCATTTTCTGCAAACACCGTATCTGATGTGTTGTGTGGCTCTGGCTCAGCTTCCTAAACTATTTGTGCAGCCACCAAAATAATGGATACTGCAGACAGACCATTCTTCCCAAAGACTGCAAAATCTGCAGACTGATCACATGCAACACGATGTTCAGCCTACAATTTAACTCTGACTACATGCAACCTTCTTTCTCTTGCACTGAAGGGTGAAGCTATGAAATGATAATGCTGAAGTATATGAAAAAGAATGTGCCAACATTATTGGAAATGTAACAGATTATTCATTGGACATATTTCCAATGATGTGTCACCAATATATTCGTGAATTCAACACACTCTCCACCACATACATACTTTTTTTTTTTCCCTTTTTTATTTTTTTTCCCCTAGGACACTGAATTTCCCCTGTGTTTTCAAGAAAGACAAGTACAGGACAAAGCTGCAAGCATCTTTGTTTAATTAGCATTTCAGATTTTTCCAGAGGAAGCCCTTGCTTTTCTCTGTTCATTTCTTTTGTTAAACTAGAAGTAAATGTCTGCAAAAACGTAAGATTGCTGTCACAGTAAGCTGACGTATTACCTTGTTTTCATGTGGGCGAAAATCCTTTTAAAACAGATACTGGCACTTAAAAATACATTCCCAGTTAGTATGCACAAAAGTAGAGAAAAAGAGAAGGGGGAATCAGAGGCAGAGAAGCTATTAGAAATAGTGCTTATAGCTTATGGGGGATGAAAACATGCTGAATTATTGGCATTAAGCAGTCGACTGTGCAAACTCTCCCTATTCTTGTAAAAAACCCACACTGTTGCTGAATCATGGGTTTTGTGGGACAGAAATGTGAGAAAATGGTGCAGAGATCCCTGAAGAATAGATGTTCAAGTTGACATCTATTACTTTTTGCAGCGTGACAATACCCACATAAGACATCTAGAAAGACAGACAAGTTCTCCAGCAATACACTGCAGACTAGGTCCTCAGTTTACTCTGTTTGGTGGAGCCTTTCCCTGGCTTTCAGGTTTGGTATCACATAGATGCTGACCACCAAAATCCCACCACTGTTACATGCCTCACTGGAACTATGCCTGTGGCATGGCCATTTGTAAATGAGCTTGGCAGCACTGGCAACACACTTGACTACTCTGACAGGCAGTAGAGATGCTGCAAAAAAACAGTTGTTTATTTTCTTGCTTCTCACTTACTACAGTGGATCATTTCAACCTCAGGCTGCAGGGCAGATGGAAATGGAAGTCCTACGTGCTGTCCAGTACCCACAGCCAATTGCCCACTTTGGAGCATTAGCTTCTGGAAAGGGCTCAGGCCATCATGCTCTACAGTCTGAAAACCACTATCAGAAGTAGAAGCTGAGCGTCTTGAAGCTGGATGAGGTTTGAGCCTTGGAGTATTGCATGCATCACTCAGTCTTTTCTCTGCATACAGCAAAATTCCTTCTCTGTATTTTCAATATTAACATGTCTCTCCATCCCTTTTCTTGCCTTCCTCCCCAAACAAGCTTTTTGTCTCCATGAGGAATTGCTCTTCTTGCTGCATTTCTGTTTTCCTCTGAAGCCTCTGTTTGAGGTTCATGTAAGATAAACATCTTCAGTCCCTTCTTACAAAATCACCTCAGCTGTGCAGCTTGTCAGCAGGGTAAAGCAGCCTTGATCCTGCTCCTGGCTAACTTATTGCATCCAGTTTTGTCTTTATATGAGGTATTATTCTTTTCTCTGAAGCAGCGTTTCTTTTACATCGAGCATATTTCTCTGATAATGAGAGAGAACTAGAGAATTGATAATGCTCCAGATAAAACCTGCATATCAGAACATTAAAGTGGAGTACTAAAGTACTTCAAAGCCAGGAAGCACTAAAATCTAACTTAAGGAAAAGGAGGGAAAAGTTATTAGAAGTAGAAACCACCACTGCATGGCTTAGGACTGCCCTGCATGCAAAGCTTTATATGATAGTGCTGTTTGTTTTGTCGGCTTTTCAGATGCTGTATCAATCACACTGTGCTGCACAGCAGTCTCTCATCCAAAGTATGTGATGGGGCTCCACTGTCTCAGCTCTGGCCAGCACGTCCTGAGCACCACACACCTCAGCATGAAGCAAGGCCCACCACTAGCAGGTCTCATCCAGCCAGTCTGCACCACTGGACTGAGTATAGTGCAAAATGGTGCTGGAGGAGATGGTTTTAGTGGCAGTACTGGGGCCAGCAAGGCACTGTGTCCGAATTATACTGCACTGAAACAGGCAGCTTGATAGACCAGTTTGGCTCAGCCCCAGTTCAGCTATAGGCACATACTCATAGGCTTCTTCCTGACATGTCTTCCTCTAGACAGAGATAACATGAACATGAATAAACAATAACAACACGATGCAGACTCAGGAAGCTGTATAAATGATCTATTAGTTAACAGTGCTAAATTAACCTCAAGTGCCCTGACCTGTTTTGTAGATCTCTGGGAAAAGAAACTGCTGCTGGCAGATGCAATAAGGCTTTTTATTTTGTTGCTATCAGCATGTCAGTATTCATGCTGGAGGCAAATTACTTCAGCTGTTTCTCTTCTTTTTTTACATGGGTCTTTTATTCTGCTTTGGCCCTACAGCGAACTGAGGCAGACCCTTTCTTCAAGGTCCCTTTCAGAGCAGAGCAACTGTGGCATTGCACAGAGTAAGGGAATTCAGCTGTGATGGTACATAAGACCCCCAAGAAACAAGGCAGCTCTGGGCAGTCCGCAGTCACTAAGGCACAGATAAGCATGGTTATAAGGATGCACTTTGGAAAAATGAGCAGAAAGCAAAAAATGAGCCTTTCAGATGCAATGCATAAAGGGGCAAATTGCTTATTTGGGTCCTTTCGACTTTTACTCCCAGCAAAGGAGAAAATGAGCCAATCTGTCCACCTTAAAAAGCTAAGCAACCTTTCTTCAGCTTGCACAAATTGTCACATCTCCTATTAAAGTCAATGATGCTCAGCAGACAGTCAGCTTTTTTTCACATTTTAAAGCTAGCATTGAAAAGAGGAAGCTCAGAAAGGGCAAGTAAGATTAAAGGTTTCTCATGCAAAATCATTTTCATCTGAGGCTCAGCAGAAAGACAGCTACGCTTGATGCCATGACTGACTCTTCTGTTCCTTTTGAATCCTAGGTGGAAATGAATGAGCAGGAGAGAAAAATCCACCTGCTGCCCTCTGAACCCACAGCTGGAAACATAGTATAAAGGCACTTCTATTTTTCTTTTTCTTTTTTTTTTTTTTCTTCCCACCCTATGCCCTACTTAGATAATAAACACATAAAGGAAAGCATAGCTATCTTTCTCTACACCTTTGGGGAAAAATGTTACAACAGTGTTAGGATTCCTACATGAGATTAAATCATTTTTCATAGGTTTAAATATCAGCTCTCTGACACAGAATCAAGTCCCTTGCCATCGGTAACACAAATCATAACTAAACTCAGATTATTCTTCAAGTACAGCTTTGAAAATACTGAAAAACTTCCAACCACACTGATGTAATAAAATAAAAAAACACAGCAAAATCAGAAACAACAAAAACCCCTCACAACTACAAACATTTAAGTGAGTAAACAAGCAAGCTTGTAGTTTCCTATGAATGCTCTTTTTCTGAGGTGGAAATGGAGTATCTGAACTGAGCCATCCTGCTGGATTCCAAATTTATGTACACGTTTTAAAGAAGTTTCTGATGGAAAGAGGCCACACAGCTTAAATATGCTCTCTGAAGGAATAACTCTTGTACTTTGACTGGAACCTGTCATCCCTTGATTTTGTATTGGAAGAGATAAGCAACTATTTCCTTTTATTTCCCTGTTCCACTCGTGATATTATGGAGCTCCATTGTACCCCGTCTTCACTGTTTCTATTCCTGAGCTTAGCAGACCCAATTTGCACTGCTGTACCTCATAAATATGCTGCTGCGGACCTCTAATCACCCCTGATTACACTTTCTATACTCCCTTCCTTTTTTTTTCCCTCCCTTCCTTCCCCACCCTTAAAAAAGTAAGGGTGGGGGACTTGAAAGGCACATTATGAGTCTTTCAAGAAGTAGGACTGGAAATGCACATGATGTTCAGGTTGTGGCTTCGATACAGAATTACACAGTGAAACAGCGGCATTTCTACTTCTCTTCTTTCCCTTGTAATACCTTTTGCCCCAAGATGCAGATGTAGATGGACTCTGCCTCCCTGTTGTATGTGCCAGCTCTTCGAACTGGGAACCTCCTTAATTCACCTGCTTTATGTCTCCATGTCAAGCAAAGGCTGTAGGGAACAATGTCATATTTTCCCATAGGCAACTTGCAACTTTTTCCACTTTAGTTGCTTTCCAGGTCTCACATTTATCACATCTGTAAGAGCATCAGTGTACAGTTCTCTGTAGCAGCAAAACAAATCTTCACAAAGGGCATTTTACCTGTCAGCACTTTTTCCCCCCCACTTATTCTCCTTCAATGGGATGAGTAGCATCACGCTGTGCGTGCCAGTATCTATCAATATTAAGGTCTGTGATTTGAACTGTGTTCAAAGGGACGTCTGTAAACTAGGAATTCAGGAAGGAAGGTCTGTGCATCCACTGGGGTTGTGCAGTTTTCTCTGCACTGCTTTAGACAAGAATAGCTAAAACGTCACAGACTTCACGAGAACAAAGGTTTACACTCGCCAATGTGCTTTAGGCCAGAACAGCTTATTCTCCCCAAATTGACAGGAGATAGAATACCTATGGTATACCTGCAATCCAGAGACAGCATTAACTCTGTCAGCACTAAGCAAATTCCTAATGAATAAAAAGTTTGTACTTACCTTAGGCCCATCATCAAAGGGTTTATTTTATAGACTTGAGTGCAGTTTATTGAATTACAACAAGCTAACATTCATCATGACTGCAGCAGGCAGCTTTCAGGGGACTTATATTTTGCTTGAGAATGATGATGAGACTCCTTGTTGGAGGGTGTGACCATATTGCTGAGCTGGAAGCTCCAGGACCCTTCGTATCCCTGATGAGGGGCTGTTTCCACATGAACTGTCTCAGGACTGTGCTGCTTGATGCAGGGTGCTGCTTGTGCAACTCTTATGTGCCCAAGAAAGTAAATGGGAATTTTTGTTCCAACATGCCTAGTTTGATGAATTTCTAAGTCTTGTATTTTTATTTCTAACATTTCATTTCTTAGTTCCGCTCTGCAAAACCAAAACACATTACGAATATCTGTATGCTTCTATTTTTTTCAGGCTGTCAGGATATATGCCTACCAATTGCATGTAAAACATGCCACCCATCAGTTCTCCCAGCAAGCTGCAGTCCGTGTCATTTAACACCATTCCTGCTGACCGAATTCCTACCAGGCTTCCCTGAGATTTTGTTGATGTCTTTGTTCCTCTTTTTCTTTTAGTATCTACTTTGATTTGCTCTACTGTTGTACCTGGACTTCTAATAGCATTAGAATTGTATTTATTATGAAGCATAATTTGAAAAAAGAAAAAAAAAAAAGAAAGCAAAAACATTCCTCTGCTTACTCTAATGTGGAAATAGGAGTGAAAAAGCACAAATTGCCCTGAAATTTGATAATTGCTGTAGAAGATTTCAGTAGAATATTTCTCTATCAAAAAAAAAAAGAAAAAAAGAAGTCAAATTGTTAAGAAAAAAAATTGCTGTTTGTGCTGACAAAAAAAAAAAAAAAAAGAAGAAAAAATAAATCTGACTGTCTGGACTGGAGTATTCTGGCTTTTGATTTTATAATGACTTGTCACTTTGAAAGATGTAATCTAACATATCTAATAGAGTACAAATTATCAATTAGAATATCAGTTGCCCCTGAACAAGCAAAAAAAACTATTATCATATCAATTACTGAAACACCATCTGGAATACCAATCATCAATTAATGCTACCGTAATATACAAATGGTAAGAAAGAATTCAAAATATAAAAATTAGAACCAGAGAGCAAAACACATCCAAAAAATGAAGTATAACAAAACAAGGATTGCAAACAATATGAAATATTTCAACCAGAAGTTGAATATCAGAATTTCATTGTGTTCAGAAGAGATTCAAAGAAAAAGAAATCACAAGAATAACAGAATTCCTGTTGATTGGATGCTCAGATTTGTTACACCCTCTCCTGTACTGTGTAAGCAAGAATTGTGCTACAATGAATGTAGGTTCGTACTGAAAACAATAGATTTAGATCTCTGTTTCTGTCACAATAAATAACCTCATGTCAACTCCTCATGTTCTGAAGCAATATCTACGTTTCAAAAGCAACTGGAAGATTGACTCTATTATTAAGTGGCAATTACTGATTTGGAAACTATGCAGTACTTGTCTTACTCATTTTACTGCACACGGCATTTACTTGTCAAAAAAAAAGACTCAGAAATGAAATCATTTAAAACTTACTTTCACTTATGTTAAGCACCGTGTTCAGAACTGTTATATTTCTCCACAACTAGATATTACTTTGATTTCCTAAAATCAAAGATTTTCCTGTTAAGTTAGTTTGCACTTATTTTTGAGCCTTTTTCTCGTATGAGCGCAGTAAACTGTAAGAGCACACACAGCAGTAATAGGTACTACAGACGTCAGTGCAAACCACAACATCCAGAGAAAACAAGCACTAAGTCCCAGACGCCTTTTCCTGACCAAAGAATGAAGTGAAGGACTAGCCATGAGATTTCTGCAGATTTTCTTTCCTTTTTTTCTTTCCTTTTGAAGTATTTATGCACTACGTGAAATGCCAATTGCTACAATTCAAATACCACACATTTCATTTTACCTTGTTTAATCGAATATTCTCTATAAAGCAGAACAGTGCAATCAACCTAAGACATCATCCATGGAACAGGAAAAGACCCAGGAGACTTCACAGATGGAGAAAAAGATAGCTCAGGACACATCTGAATGTGCCTGCCTCCACAGTACAGGCAGAAGCAATTTTCAGCACAGTAACTAGGCTTAATTTAACTGTATTTTAGAATCATGCTTAGGGGACTGGTACACCATCCATACTCTTGGGCACTATGGCAGTGTCCCTCACACAGCTCGCGCAGAAACGAGGATGGAGAAGCAGAGAGGAATTAATGTTGATTCAGGGAAACTACCCAGCTCTAAAGTCTCCTCTCAATGAGGAAAAAACATCACATCCTATATTGCAGGAAGGCACACTATTTGAATAATTTCAAACTAAAAATTCATTCCAACTGATGTCTATCTGACTAAACGGATCACCTGTTCTGGGTCAAGTCTAGCACCTAGGAGGGCTTTTGCCCAGAACAACCATCTGTACAGGACATCAAGCCTGTTCCCACAGTCTGGAAACTGCAGGCACGTTTCAGGCCCTAAAAAATGTTATCAGGGACCATTTATATAAAAAAACGTTGAGACGTGTGCTACTTGTCTTTCTCCCATACAGCATAAATTTCCAGCACTCTCTCGGCAAGTAACAATTCGGTTGTAATAATGCCTATGCTGCCAAGATTTCTAAACGGTCATAAAGTGAGGGTGATCCCCAGACGGGATAGCAGCTGTAGTGTGCAGCAGATGCCAGTGAATATCTGTGTTCATCTGCCACCTCATCTTTCTGGCAGGACTCCAGGCAATTAACAGTAACAAGATGCTATTGAAAAGGGTATGTAAACCTGCCATGTCCCTGCTTGTGTTCTTCGTAGGAATCTGATGATTGTTCTCAACTTACACCGACCTGCACTGACTAAAGCACATAGGTCATGCTTATTTCTGTTCTAAGCTATGCTATATTTCTGATGGAAGCCCAATAAACTCTGAAAGATGGTACTAATCTCACGATTGTCTGAATTTGGCAGAGTAGTATGCAGAGATAGGGAACAAAGTGTTTTACTGATTACTATGATTTTAATTTCTCAAACTTTATAGCAAAGTCAGGAAAAAACGGTAGGAGGCTACAAAAATCTAGTAACCACATCATACAATGTGAAGCCTATAATATACAGATTCATTTTTGTAAAAGGTGGCCTATGTAACTCATTTACTGAATAACAAACCCATGCAAGGGCAAGGCCCATCATTCTTTCAAGTGTGAATAATTCTGAGACATTAGCAATTCAGAAAACCATCAAAAGTATCTAAGACAGACTTTAAGGTTCATGTTATGAACTACATACATCAGATGTTACTCCTAAAGGTTAAGAGGAGGTAGAGGAGAGTCACAACTTCTCTGAATCTGCCTAAGACAACCTGATTATAGAAAAAAACCTATACAAAGAAACCTAAAGTTAGCTCCTACAAATGCCATCTTCTCAGTGAAAGGAATTCCACAAATATTCTTCCAAGAAAACTTCCCAGTCTTCACTTACATCTCTGACATTGAATGTCTCATTACCAATGTTTCATTTTCAAAACCACATAAAGTAAAAAATTACTTAAAAAAACACAGTACATATGCAACAAACATTACAAAAATCTTTAAATTCTATTTGTCAGAACATTCCAATCTGAAAATTATGATAAGTTTGATCTGAATATCAAAGGTGCTAAATATTTGAGCATTTAAGTAAAAACAGATAGTTAAGGAATAAAAACTGCTTCTATGCTCAGACATCATTTATCTTAGAGTCCAGAACATACAGTTAAAAAGATTTGTGGAAGGTAATTTTTATGAATCACAGAATTGTAGGGGTTGGAAGGGACCCCCAGAGATCATCGAGTCCAACCCCCCTGCCAAAGCAGGTTCCCTACACCAGGTAGCACAGGTAGGCGTCCAGGCAGGTCTTGAATATCTCCAGAGAAGGAGACTCCACAACCCCCCTGGGCAGCCTGTCCCAGTGCTCCGTCAGCCTCACCGTAAAGAAGTTCTTGCGCACATTCGTGCGGAACTTCCTATGCCCCAGCTTCATCCCACTTCCCCTTAGCAATACTTCTGAGAACAGCTTAACTTATTATTAACCAGGACTATCTTTGAACAGTTAAAGCTGGTTGTGTTCTCTACTGCTGTGCTGCTATCCACAAAGAGAAAATTCAAATATAGGAGCAGTAGTGTATTTAGAAACCAGGAAAATAGTAAGGTCCATCGGTAGAGCAATTAAACCTAAAAATATTGAAGGGTGTTCTAGCATTCTAGTCAATGGCTTGGAGGGGAAATCAGTGCCTTCCAAATGCAAAGCCCTTCTTAAAAAACAAAACAAAAACTCTAAATTAAACAAAAAGTCAATAAAATAAACAATAAATTAAAAACTAAAACACACCTAATTCCATTCCTGGGTGGATGCCTGGTTACATATAACTACATAAACCTGTCTTTGAAAGTCCCTGAAAGAAAAAGCACGTGTACCTCTTTGTATTAGACCTAAGCCCCAGAATCAAAATGGCACTAAAAATCCTGGATACTACTGGCTGCACCCCTTTCTTCAAATACCTTTCTGATCGTAAACCTACATCTTGAAAGTGAGATGCTTTAGCAAGGGGCATTCTTGATAAATTAGCATGAGTTGTTACCAAACAGAAAACTTTTTCTTCTTACACAAAGCAGCACAAGCCTGTCAACAAAATGATATTAATGGACCATAGTAGTCAAAACTCCAACAACACTACCCACAATCTTAAACAGATTTCCGAAGATGATTTTAATACTTCAACTAAAAAGTACAAGGGCTGCTCCAAAAGCAATACCTCCTATTTTATTATGTTGGCTCACGACATCAGAGGTCAATGTTGGTGGTATGGCAGTAGATGTTGAACCTTCCCAACAGTGTTCTATTACATTTTGTTGCATTTCAACAGATGGCAGCAGAGGGGAAGTCTGACAAAATGGCATCTGACATGGAAGAACATATGAAGCAAAGGTATCTTGTTGAATTCCTCCACGTTTCAAAAATTGCACCCACTGACATTCACTTTTGCTTGCTGAGAGTTTATAGAGAACAAACAGCGGGTGTTGGCACAGTGAAGTGGTGATGGCACGTCAGCAGTGGTAACAATGACATGAAAGACAACCACATCACAGAAAGCCAGGCACAGCTGTAACACCATGAGAGGAAGAGTTTCTCCATCAGCTCACCCATGTAAATTGGTGGATTATGATCAGGGAACAGTGAACAGAGCTGGGTATCAGCCTCAATCTGTTGGAAATGATTGTGACAACACTAGAATATGGCAAAGTCAGCATCAGGTGGGCCCCCACAAATGCTCACACAGGAATAGAAAGAGCACTATCTGTTTGTCAGGATCTACTGAACAAATATGAGGCCGAAGGTGACAATTTCCCGGACTGTGTCATTATCTATGACAAGAAGTGGTGTTACCACTTCAACCTGGATTGAAAACAGCAGACCATGAAGTGGCAACATGTGAATTCTCTTGTTCATTGCTGGTGAAAAATCCATAGCTAAAGGTGATGACTACACTGAAATTTTTTTTTGTTTTGTGTCTAAGAATTTGTTCTACTAAATAGTATTATTGTGCTCTTTGTAGTTGTTGTAGTTTCCATGGAAATAAATAGGAAGTTTTACTTCTGGAGCAACACATGTATATTACGTACATAGGAGTGAAAGAAGCGGCTGAGTTAGAACCCTAAGGGATGAAACTTATTAAAATATTATATCAGTTACTTTAATCCCATCTCTCCGAGTGCCTGCAATTCAGAATTCAGTCATTACTCTCCCCAACACTATATCCTCATTGGAATAGACCCTAAGTTTTCACAGTTCATGCAAAGTAATAGTTCTGTCTACTTTCCTTCTAATTTTTAACAGTGCAAGAGTCTGTGAATATATGAAACAGTTACATTCTACTTTTTTATTAGACTATCCCACAACTCATATCTTCTAGGTTTTAAAATTGCAGTTGTTATTTGTGATGTGAAAAGACTAATGCTCACCAGTTCTATAGAAATAATTGACCACTGTCTGTAAAAACACAAAAATAAAGACTCATCTTTCACAGCTACAAACCCCAAATCTAACTTTCTTGTTAAAAAGTGTATATTCTGTTTTGCTTTGCGCTGACAGATGGTGAGCAAAATGTTTTGACCCAGCTATAATCCCACCTATCAGAAGCAATGAGGAAACAAAGCATTTGACAACCTGCCTAAGGTCAGTCTTCCAACCAGTTTTTCTGAAATTCAGTTATGGTAATTCCCAACAGTTGCTTCCATTCCAACACTCTTCTTCAACTTTCAGTCACACGGTATGACCTGCAATTGGCTTTCTAACAGGCACAATTCCACACCTCAGTACATTTTGCAAAGGTTGCTTGCTGAGCTGCTCACTGACCAAAAACCTTGTCAAGTTTTCAGTTGACTTCAGAATGTACAGTTCTTGATTGGACCCTTTACACACTAGAAGAAACAACCTTTCAGATCACACCAATGCTATCCTTTCATTACAAAAGGCTATCTTTTATTTACCCACATTTCACATTTAATTAAAAATACACAAGCATGGTGGCTCTTCTAAGAGCACTACTGCAGATAAATGCTATTAACATTACTGCTAACTTAGCTCCAAAAGTGAGACTTTTCTGAGAATGTTACATAATATGAATAATTAAGTAATTGCACTTATTTTTAACTGTGTTTCCTTTTAATTGAACTACTGAGGTACTGAACTTCAGGCTGTCACTTTTAAATAACTTGTTACACTAATAAGACAAAAAGCCTTTCACAAACTTCCCCGTTGTTGGAAGTGCCTGCTTCTTCCAGGTAAGGCACTGTACACAGATACACTGACAACAACACTCGGAGTTCCAGCGGCACCAACTTGCTTTCTCCACACTGGGGAGCAGACTAGCAAAACATAAAAGAACTGCAGCAAAACAAAGCTAAATAAAACCAATCAGTGAGTGCATGACTGGAGCCCATCATGCCTGTGCCAGATGTCAGTGGCATGGCTCAACCACCCACCCACAAGCAGCCCAGACCCTGCAGTTCCACTCCCAAGTGGTGGGAAAGGAGATAAGAACACTCCTCTCCTGACATCCTGATCCTTATGTGTTCTACAGGATCGGTTCCCCCTTATCTCAAACGCTTCCCAGTCATTCAGAGCTGACTGGAATTTTTTGTAGCAGAACATTTTCTGTGGTAAACTTGAAACTCAACAAGAATTGGCTGCCTCTTACCAGTCCATCAGTCTCCTTACCACCCTACAAAATCTTCACGGAGTCAATCTCTTAAGCCCCTTCTCCCGGAAGAAGTCTCACACCTTTGGTTACAAGAAATTCACCAGTAAAACACTCCTACTGCAGTGATTTCAGAATGAAACACCAGAGTTCCCACTTCAGAGAAGACCTCCGGATTTTATAGGACTCATAATAGTTTAACTGCGGAATCTTCAGTAGGAAAAGAACTTCCTTGTTCCTTGGATTTAATATACATAGATAATAGAATATTAAATAATTCAGCTGAGTGCTGAGAGAATGAGAGGAACACAGAGATGACTTCTAAAGTTACATTTCACTGAACTGTAATGTGTGAGGGATTTTCTTCTTTTAATGCATGAACAACTTTTCCCCCCTTGTTCAATTACCTCAAGTACTTCTTCAGTTTTAAGAACAGTATTTAGTATTTGCCAGTAAGATTCTGGATATACATAAAAAGACAGCCGAAAACTAGGAAAAATATTGTTGAAAGTATGAGAGAATCAGTGGCAAATTCTTAACTATATATTCACTTAGATGATATCTAGTTAGATCTCATTGCAAGTATTATCTCCAGGCTCTAATTCTCCAAGTCTATTTTTAAGCCAGCATTATGAGGAAATTAGTTAACATGCAGCATCTTAAAAAAAATAATAAGAAAAAGCAGCTTCAGGATCATATAACTGTTCCTTTCTCCATATAAAAATCCCTCTAACCAATTTCTGTAAAATCCTACATTCTCTTGGAACACTGTTAGAAGCTGTAAAAACTCACCTTTCTCTTAGAGAACCATGCTTCTTAAAGGCAACTTTCTATGTTTGGAAATTCGCTGTAAAGGTTGCCATGGTGATTAATTTTAAAAGTGAAATTCTCCCATTTTAAAGTTCTTTTTTTTTTTTTTTTTTTTTTTAAAGAGGAAATGTTCCATAATAGCACCCAGCCCTCATCAAGGCAAATAGGAATGAAAATCTCTGTCTTGAAGACTAAAGGACATAGACCCTATGTAACTGAAACTTCAGAACAGACACATTTTCAGAAAAACAGTGGGAAACATATTTTTACCTAAAGTTGAAAGAAAAATATATTAGTGGAAAAAGAACTGATGGACAAAACCAGCATCTTCTAGTGGTCGGATTGCAGCCAACAGGGCAGGTTATACTAGTAAAAGGAAGGAGGAAAGATAAGGAGGAAACGGCAGTCGTTACTGGTGCTTAGCAGCAAAAACAGTGAAGCAGAAACACCCAAGATAGTTTTATTGCGTGGCAAGAGAAAGAAAAGAACTGCATCCTCAAAGAAAGAGTCTTGAAGTCAAAGGTCATTAATGAACAGCTCTTTACCCAATGAATGCATCTTTATTTTTCTTTCATGAGTCAAGATGCAATTTCATATGGTCATCTCCATCTATTAACTTCTCCTCTGCACACTGCTGCATTAAATCTTGGCTCTCCACACAACTGCATTACCGCAGGGAGCAGGCAAATGTATAGCCTTGTTTCTGCAGCAGGAGATGAGAAAATACCATTTCTTCTCTAAAAACATATCCAGTGTTCGGCATCACTTTGTGCAACTTCACGCTGTGTGAGTAGTCACTGCAGAAATAACAGCAGATATTGTGCCAGTTCAATACTGGCAAAATAGGCAAGTTATGACTTCCTTATTCATACAAAGATCACAGTACTGTGAGACAGATGCATTATTCACTAGGTGTTTAATATTTTATCCTTCTAGGCAGAAGTATCCATGCAAGCACAATTAAAATGTCTGACGGAGACAAAATTGATTTTAACACAATCAAATTCTGTCTTCAGAGACCTTAAAGCTACAGGTTAAATGGGAGAAAGCAAAAACATGCTGCAACTAACGGGCAAGGTGTCTGGATGTCACTCATGTTACTTTACTCAGGAAAGACTGCACTTGATCTACTATCATGCCAGCCATTGCAAACATTAAAATCATTTGATATAACTTAGAATGTTTTAACAAATAAGACCATGAAGACAATGAAATAAATGATCAATTTGAGATGGCAAAACACAAAAATAGTTACTACTGCTGTTCTATCTTTACTGTAATTTTTTATAAATCATTATGCTTCATATTTACCTACTAGGATTTCTAGGGAAATAACTGTTACCCTCATGACACCAGATTTGCAGAAACACACGAAGTGAAAGCTGGGTAGAAAACAGTCAACATCTTTGCTCCCAGCTGCCAGAATAGCATTGGTGGTCCTAAATCACTTGTCTAAGAGTCCATGCATTTTTACATTCTCTCTAAACACAACTGTTAGCAACACACTGCTCCCTAAAGAAAGCCAAGTCTAGTTCCAGTGCACAGGAAGTCCCAGAGAAATGCAGCAGCTGTGGACACAAGAAATAAAAGAATCTGCTTACCATTGGAAGGCCCCAGGTACACAGAATCTCCAGCAAAATACCCTCACCTCCGCTGCTAACCCTTACATGAAGGCTGGGGGTGGGGGGGTGGATCCTGGCACCGCCCTTTCCTGTAACTCAGAGCATTGCATACACATGAGCTCCCCTGGCTTGGTTCTTCCTTTCCGCCATGTGCTCAATCACAGTTTCAAGCCACAACTTAGCATTTCTGCTACACCACACCACAGAAATCCAACCTTAAAATTTCCTAGATCTCCATAGAGACTGACAGTTCCCAGTGCTCCCTTACTTTCATGGAGATAAGTCCAAGATGATAAGACAGGTAAGAAAACAAGCATTTACCAGCTTCATTCCACAGGGGGGAAGAAAGAAAAATAACAGGAACAATTCTATCCAAAATCCTATCTTCTTACTGTGATTTTCATCTAAGAAGTTTTGCTCCTTGCCCTGAAATCATGATACATAGCTTTTGATGAAAAGAAGTAGGAAAGGAAGATCCCAGAGGTATTTTCTAGAGAGATTGTTGGCACTCAATGCTGCTACCTCTGTGTGCCTGTAAACTCTAAGCACGTGCAGTACACCCTTGCTGGGCACAGAACTGGTGGAACTGGGAAAGAAATACCAGAAGAGAGATAAAGCCCTCCAGCCACTGCTCGTGTTTAATACTCAGCGCCATCAAAGACTGACCTCTATGTTCTTGATTTATCTTCATTTAAAGATATGGATGTTTACATCAGACTTGAAAAGCCTCATATGACACTGAAAGACATAGAAATGAGATGGTATAGGGCATTATGTACTGCTAGTATTCCTCTATAATCACTTTCAGTGGTCTACAAACCCACTCAGCCATTGCTTGTTACCTCCAAATACAGAGGTCAAGCTTCACATAGCTGGGAGCAGAGATGCAGTTGATGTAGGTCTCCATTTAATTGAGAACAAAGCTGAGTATCACAGGAGCTAAATCATTCTATTAAACATCTGTGAAAGCTGACACATGTTGTTGTGTCCACGAATAAAGTAAACAAATGAAGAATAGTACTGAAACATCATTTGTGTGCTTTGTGCCTTTTTTGCTTTGCTTTTGTCTCTCTGTGTTTCATTTTCTTGAACTAGTATCTTCCTTAGACAATGATTTGCTTCTCATTTCCTCAGCTTCAGGAAACTGCAAAACAGTTTCTTCCTACCTAGAATATTTGTGAATGGATTTGGAATCACCACTAACTGGAAGGGATAAAATCTAGATGGGAACCAGTCCAAATTTTGATCAATTAAAGATCAGTGAAGCCTGTTACACCCACTTTATTTTGAAAGGCAACATCACATCTATAGCAAGTCTTGGATATGCATGAATTCAAAATCACGACTTGCAGACAAAGCATTTTGAAGGCAAAAAAAATCCCTAAAGAGGAGCAGATTGGTGGCCAGAAAATTGCACTACCTGTCAGTGAAGGAGATAGATAGAAATCCCTACCTGCTGGCCTGGGACTCCTGCAAGGCATGGAGCTAAACAACAAAATCAGCCAGAAGGAAAAATGAGAGCTATTTCACACTTCTTCACACAGTGATGTGAAACTGTTTTGCACTGAAAGAATAAAACCACTGCTGACCTGTTCAAGCTTTGGCGTGCAACTAAATAAGTACATGAAAGATGAACAAAAATATTCTCTATAATTATCCTCTTTTTAATTTGTTCTGAATTTTACAAATTCTAATACCCAGAAAGGCTTAATTTAAAGCATAAGTGGAACTGTTATCTTTGAACAGGCCAGGGTACATTGATGGAATTTTTGAAGATTATACAGCCAGTTAAATATGTGGCATCTGTCTGCTTTTGAAAGTATTTGAAAATGGACAGTTGGCCTTCTGGTCTTTCACTGGGATGGTGTCAGCATTCAGAATGAGCAGACAATACAAGAGCATACTGTGGAGGATGCTGGCTGGCAAGGAGAGCCCAACAGACTAATTCCTGACACTAAAAGAGCAGAAACCCATGGAATATGTTTCCCGGAGTTAGAAGCACTCTTTCCATCCAAGCCAAGAGTACACGAAGAAAGAAACTAAAAGAAAATGCTATGCTTTTAGCTAAACTTCCTCCTCAGCAACTTTGCTCAAACTGCTGGCGTTTCCCTTGAGCACAAAAAAAAAAAAAAAAAAAAAAAAAAAAAAAAAAGAGGCACTTCAAGGCGTTCTGATCTCCTTTCTCTCCTTAAAATGCATCTGAGGTTCTCCCAGGAGCTTGCTCCCTTTGCAACAAAGATAAAGAAGCAAATGAAGACTCAGCTGCCCTGTACAATATCCAAAACACAAATATGTGTTAAATGTTTTGTATAATTTTTGATCTTGGACAGAACATGAATAAAAAGAAATACTGGATTTTTCACCCACCTCTCAGAAAAAGACTCAATATGAGAAATACATACTTTCATTATAAACTTGGAAATTCCATGTTATAGGTAGCCTTGGAGACATAAGAGACTCTTAACTAGAGATAAAAACTTTTGTGGTTGTTTCTAGCTGCCAAGAAGGCACTGCACAGACACAAATCTAAATACAAAGACACAATTCTGGTTATTAAGACCAGCTGAGATATCCTAGGACCATATAAAAATGATGAGTGTTAGTAGCATAGAGCAAAATAAGGCTTAAACTCACATCCCTCAGAAATGAAAGAAGACAAAAGAATTTACTTGGAAATCTTCCTCCCTTCTCGCAGGACCCTTCCCATTAACATGGTAGTGTGATGGATCAGTGTCTCCTAATCCAATCCACATTTGTACCTACCCCATCATTTCCAGATGAGAGAGAGCTGCTTTGTGAATGTAGTACATTCAAAGACTCAGTATCCTGCATTACCAGAACAACCTGCCAGCAATTCAGCTGCTAAATTTTCAGCTTTGCTGAGATCAATGATCGATTCAGCCCCAGCTGGGTGGGGGGAGTCACTGCAATGTAATCTCCTGCAGCACTGCTAAGTGGCACCATTAGACTCTGGAATTGTGGCCAAATGCTATTAATATGCCATAGAAGCTATCTATGAACGCTACAGAAACATACGGCCTCTAGCATATCCACAAAAGAGCAGACATTGTCATTCAGAGTCTTCAGAAATAGACAATGGGGACATCTTCTACACTGCATGTCAGAAGGGCATTATACGCCAAGGTGTGAGAGTGATACTGGAAGCAGCTGGTAACACAGCGCTCCCCAGGTGCTGCATGCTTGGAGCTCAGCAATGAATCATCTGGTGTCCCTCTACACAGCCCCAAGCTTCCTGAAACACTTGATCATGTTACCCACAGAGGAGTCATTGAAAAAATAACTGGTCTGATGATGATGAAAATGTGTCCACTGAAACAAAAAAAAAACAACTTAGTATCAGGGAGAAAACCCTCTGGCAGAGAGCCTTCACAGTCCCACAGACCAAAGCATTGACTATGAATCCCTGTTTAGTAGGAATAATTCCAGTTATTAAACCTGTGAAGGACACAGGGACCCATTTCTAGGGCAAAACTATCCCTTGCCAGCAGTACTGAGAAGTCCTTGCGTAATAAAGAAGGTGGTTAGCTTTCTTAGCGAAACTGACAGAGAGGTAAAAATACTGTTGACTCTGATCTGCAGCAAACATCAGCCACCGTCTAGAGGTGAAGTGTGAACTGAACCAAGGGTCAAAATTTCAGCAAGGACCCTCTTGTAGGAGGAACAGAGATGAGGCAAAGACAATTCAGGAACATGGTATTAAGTTACATCCAATTCTTTGCAAGTACTTTAAGCACGACACCAGGGAGGCTGTCTATCCATCAGACATCAAATATTGAGGACATTGGAAAGACTCCAGCTGAGATATCCAGAAAACACTCAGACCAAGGAGGCAAAAGGACTCAAGCAGTGATCAGTACCTCCATGTCCTTCACACAGCTTAGAAGATCCCGAGGATACTCAAGGCAGCCAGTGCATGCTAGTGACCAGTGGAGATGGTCCAAGATCAGGGAACAGACATTTGACTGGACAGGTGAAGAAATAAGCAGAGAAGTGATCCTAGCATACTACTATGGGATTAATATTAGTGAAGAGCTGGCCCACGCACCAGCCAGAACTGTGTTGCTGTGCAGGAGAGATCTGAGACTGCAGCCTTCATGCAGTCCCAGTAGTTCAGAATACATTACACAGCCCTGGCAAAACAAAAGCTGTTACAATAGAGGCTGAAAGCAAAGATGGTCACTACTGCTGGCAGAAATACTGAAGAGTACATACTTTCTACAGCGCCACATCATAAAGATTTCAGCCTCCTGCAATAAGCTAACATACCTGACTGAAGGCTTGAGGCAATCCAGGAATGATGAAGAGTTATTATGGGTGCCCAGAAATTATTCACAGGCAACTATTCTCTTCAGGCAAAATGTATGGGGCAAACGTACCGTCTTGCACCTCCTGCTGCTGGGTGAGAGGTCCCACTCAGGACTGGATTCTCTCTGGGGGAACTTTTGTGATGTCCCAGCAGAGTTAAGAGATGATAGTATGAGATGAGCGACACAGCTGGGTACGCCATCCATCACAATGACAGAGTGAAGGCCAAGGTGCCACAACACACAGATGTGTCGGTCCAAGTTGCCAGTTAAATGCACAAGAGAAAAAGCAGAACTCTAAGATGCAGGAAGTGGGAGAAGGCTAACGGGGGAGGGGGGGGGGGGAATAATAAATCCAAGGTAAAATCCAAGACAACTGCAGAGTAGCTGCATAGTAGATGCACCTTAACTGCATCAGGCAAAACTAGAGCCAGCTCTTCCGATATGGGCAATTCAGCCCCTTGGAGGGCCAGCAGGAAGCTGCCCAGCTACTGTGCCACCTGGAATGTTAAACGGAATGTTACCACCTCCTGGAACAACATGAGCTAGAAGGGGCAGGTCAGTGAGGGGTTATTTAGAGGAATATGAAGCCTACTAGGTGGAATGGGCTGATGGGCAAAGCACCAGCAATCTCAACAAAAAGAGAAAATATTTGCAAAAATATACAATGTCCTGCAATGACAAAAACAGAAATAGAAACCTGTCGTAACTTGAACAACACTTGGAAAGAGGAGCAGATCTTGCAGAGAATGCAGACTGAGGACTGATCAATCTAAAAGTATCTCCATGGCTGGCACTGCAGCTATACTTACAACACGCCTGCAAATAGCTAATTCAGTTGCCTGCTGTTACATGACTCACGAAACACAGTGATTTTCCTTTCCTTGCTGAAAAAGATTAAAATATTACTTCCATACACTCAGTAGAAGGAATACTAAAGTTATTAGCAAAAAAAATTGAAGTGAGCTCAAGCTTTTCAAAACAGTTTTATTTTCCCTTCAGAGTTGTGCTTGAGCAATCACTCATTTTTAGTTCTGTCTAGTTTTAATTTTTGCTCCCCAGGTTCTTCTTAAAATAAATGCTTTTTTTTTTGCCCTGCTTTTTTGTTTGCTAATGTATTATCAAAGATAATAGAAAGTATCTATACGGTCTTAAGCTTTAATTCTGGAACAACAGAGATTTTATTTTAAATACAACAACTTGCAGTGTGTGACATGAAAGGGAGTAAGAATAAACTTTCTCATGCTAAACATTTATTCATTTTGGTGATCCCACTCAATCTGTCAGCCAAGTCAAGAACAGATGTGGATTCCAGTCAGACCGGGTTCTCTTCTCCCTGCTTACCAGGAATCAAAAGGAACAGATATCTCACTGCAAAATAGCACAAAAAACAACAATGAAGGTGAATATCTGATGATGTGTCTCACTGAGATATCACCCATCTTCATAACTGAGGGGGGAGATTCCCATTCCTAGCAATAGAGAAAAACCTCAAAAGAAAGCGAAAGCCCTGGCAATAATCATATAAGTTTTGTTAAGAAAAATCACTTGTAGTTTGAGAGCTCATTAATCATTTTTCATTCCTGAGGAATCAGCTTTCCTCAGAGTCACGCCATAAGGAATGTAATAGATCATGCATTGCCACTGACACAATGTAATTTGCTCTTTATGCAGACACTTATGGTTTCATATTGACCTACTTCATACTTATGATATAATAATGCTAACCTGTGGTTTTTAGAAGGAAAAAAAAAAAAAAGTAGTAAATCTCAAACAAATGGCCATTGGAGCAAGAAACCACATTTCCCAGAAGAGGACCTGGTCCTGCCATTAATGATGCCACCTCCTATCAACCAGCTGACTTCCAAGGAACACTGTTTAAAATGTGAAGTTCTTGGTGTCATTCTGGGAGACTTGCTAACCACCCCCCAACATGAAACAAGCAGAGAGGCACTGCATTCAGCTGGTTACGGCACTGTGCAGCCTGGGCTTCAGACTGATGCCATCACTGATGTGATAATGGCCTGGGCCAAGGTAAGGCCAAATTCTCCCAGAATGGGGAGAGGCTGGGTCTGCTACTGTGATGATAGAGCAGTGTGGTAATATCCTCATTTCTGAGAAGATCTCAACCTCAGGTCTTGCTGCTTCATCTCCCCTGCTTCACCAGCCATGCCAAGGCTGCCTTTCCAGAACGCTGGCTCAAGCACCAAGAGCAAAGCTATTTGCTCCCTGACCTCAGCAGCTGCCAATGGTACCTCTGCCAGGAGCCAGCCCTGTCCTCTTGGCCCTTGGGCTCTGTCTTTGCTAAAATTCAGCCCACCCTGCATCCCCTCTGGGACTGCTGGAACTTTTTCATCAGCTCCCCATCAGGGTGGCCTGCTTCCCTTCCCCACCGAATCCCATCAGTCGCTCAAACATTTTGCTTCTTCCTATAAAAATTCCCATTACGATTATTCTCCATCTCCTTTCTGTTCCCATAAAAAAAGACTTTCCTCCATTTCCTCTATCTATGATCTTTTAATTAATCTGCTTTCATTTGTTCAACTGCAGCACAATGTCTTTGCAGGGCTATTTTCTGTGCTGTGCATTGCCTCAGTTATCTTAAATTCTCCAAAGTCTTCTGGAGATGGCTTATTTACAAGACATTCTGTAATTATAGGAAGGCTTTTACGTTAAACTGGAAATGAAGTTGTCATTGTGAAAGTAGCAGTGAAATAAACTGTAGGTTTAATCCACTGTTTAAGTCTTATACTCAGGCACAAACAACACCCAACTGCCAAAACCATGAATGCAGGTTTCATAGTAAAAACAGTTTACTCCCAAACGAAACAAAAACATCTTCCCATAATTGCACCCACTGAAATGATCTACTAATTACATTTTAAAATCAGTATTCAGAATAGTTGTTTCAGCAGGTACTACACTGTATGTCATTCACAAACATTTCAGTATGCCGATTGATGTTTAGCTATAGTATTTAATGAAAGCAAACCCTTGCTTCTACTCTAACAGCTGGGAAATAGCACTGCTGGGACTGGCATAACATGGGGCTGAGGTCTGTTCTGCAGTCTGTGGTGGCACACAGTGACAGCACTGTTCCAGTGAGCAGGCAAGTCCTTCTGTAAGGAGTCCATGTAAAATGTGTTTCTATCACAGGCTGCAGCAGAAAACAGGAAAGATCAGAGACCATCATTAATGTATTTTCAGTATACTGTGGGATGCTGGTGACTGCAGTCAGTAAAAGAATTTCTAGCACCAGAATCCCTTCCTCTACAACCACAGACAAGGAGCAGATAAAAGGATGAATCCAGTACACACTGATGGATTTCAGCAGCAGGATGCCAGGACTGCTGTGCCAGTGCTGTCACTCTGGTTACTCGCTGACATCTTACACTGGTCGAAAGATGTAAATGAGAATTTAAGAAGTACTTTTTTTTGGACTAGAATTCTACAGAAGCTTTAAGCATTCAGGTTTCTGTATACCGCATGCCAGTTTACATCTGGGATTGCCTAATGCATTGTTTATTCGAGGAGGCCAGATTTTCAATTCTGTGCAGAATCCTCATTTAAACATCAGCTTCTTCTTGGGATTTTAAAAGGCCAAGGTTCCTCTGCTATCCTTGTGGTAAATTTAAAATTCTTATTTAAAGGGCAAAAGAAAAGGCAATAAAAACTTGTTTTAAAGTACTCTTGATGGAGTAATTATAGTTGGCTTAACACATTGCTTCTCGTAAATAATTCAAACTACTTCTCCCAACACATAACTAAGTTTGGATTTATCTACTTAGAATTTCATCTACCTTCATGCTGCCCATTATCTTCAGTTTGTTGGGTCCCATTAGGGATTTGCAAACTTCTACTAGTTTTGCCTTACCTAAATAATTCTTTACTATTTGTAAATCCTGCTGTTCACCGTGCACAAACCCTTCCTATTTCCCCTCCCAACTGCAGCCTCTGATCTCTTTCATGCTTTCTCAGTGCATGCAACAGCTTCTGCCATCCAGTTATGTCTAAGCTCTTCCAGCCTCACACCTTTTACTTCACCCTAAACTACTTTGGAAACAGGTATTTAAGGTTTGCCCTTTTACTATGAACCATCTCACTCCTAGAAGAGCAATACCGGATCGACAAAGAATGAAACAAATTTCAGTGGTTTACTTCCAAAATTTCTTCTCTGTGCTCACTCCCCTCATCCTTCCCTCTCTGCTCCGCTCATTCTCAGGGGTGACAACTGCACCTTTCTTATTTGTCAGCAAAATGCCATGGCAGTCCCTGACATTCTGGGCAGAAAACATTTAAGACTCTTACAAGGAAACAAAATGTCTCATATTCAATGCTTGAATTAGTGACATTTAAGGTATGATAATATTACAAATGCTGTACCAGATATTTCCCTGGCTGCGATGTTCCAAGGAACTCCAGCCACAACATGTTGGATTTAGCAATCATCTTCAAACACCTGGAGATGCTTTCACACCTGGCCTCTAGAGAAAACCCGCACTAATGACATTTGTTTAAATAAAAGCAATAAAAATGCAGCCGGTTTAAAACAAAACGAAACATAAAATTGACTAAAGAGTGAAAGCCACCTACTATAAACCTCTGCCCTACCAACAGGAGATCAAACAGAAAACCAAAAGGAATGTGCAGAACAGTGATTTTTCTGCCCCATTCTGTTTGCATATGTATACATATATTATAAAACCACACCACATATTTAACAAGACATCATGACTGTTCCAACGGTAACACTCATACTTGTCACCTCTTCAAAATACTGCTATAACAATATTCTAAGTCTAATGGTGTTAACAATCCTGATTTCCCTTGGGAACTGCATGTTAAGAAAGAAGATCTTGCAGGAAGCAGTAACACATAGCACTATGACACAATTCCCTCAGGACTATCTGCTTTCGAAAAAAAAGCAAATGTAATGACAAGAAAGGTAAAGCAACACTTTGGAACAAAACTACACAGGATAACAGATGATCACCTATGAGGCTGTTACCTTGGCCAATCAGCCTGATTTGAATGCCAGGGGTGTTTTTGACTCAAGAGTGTTGAATAACCAGCTGGAATAAAGGGCAGAGAAAAATGCAGAGTGCAGGTAAACTCACTTAGGCTAATAAAATGTAAAAAAGCTCAATGGGCAATAGGGGTGGTGAGGCACTGGAGCAGGTTGCCAAGAGAGGTGGTGGAAGCCCTGCCACTGGAGACATCCAAGGTCAGGTTGGAGGGGCTCTGAGCACCCTGATGAAGCTGTAGGTGTCCCTGTTCACAGTGGAGGATCCAGACCAGATGACTTTTAAGGGTCCCTTCCAGTGCAAATGATTCTGTGATTCTGTGAAATGGAGCCAGGGCAGCAGGTGGACTCAGCTGTTGCCCTACAGGGTTAGGAGAGATGTGCGGCACTGAGCCAGGTGTAGCTATGGGGCAGAAAGCAACAATGCTCTGGGCTGCAGGTAATGAAGATAAACATTGCATAGTGTGCCAAATGCACAAAACTTAAGAGGGTATTTAGAAGTACCACCATGAAAACTCTTGCCAAGATCCCATGTTTCTGCAGCACCCACACTTCATTCTCTTGATTAAAAGCAAACTAGTAACAATTCAGAGCCTCTTTTACTTAAAAATGAACCTTTCACTCTCAACACACAGTTTTTCTTTTGATGGCCACAGAATATTTGTGAATTATTTCCCAATCCTGTTTTCTGTTCTTTTAATGGTCAGCTATTTATCAACTAAACCAAAGAATCCACCATATTCCATGACCCGGAAAGATAACACACTACTCATATGGAAAATACATGTTCTTTGTGAGGAAGGCATGAAAGAGATCAATTCTTTTGCACCTTCTGTCTATAGTAAACTCCCCAAATACAGTGATTTTTAATTGTGTTTGTAGTCCTACTGCATCAGGAATTTCTTATTTTTGTTATATAAATATGGAAAAGCTTTTTTCTTTTCAAGATAACTGAGTCTATATACCATCAGAGGTGACTGAGATAAAAGCCATAAAATGCCAAGGAATGAACACATAAGTACTGACTTCAGCACAAAGCCACAAAGCCTCAGCTCATCTCACAGATACCTGGTTCCTGTTCTGTCACAGTGGCAAACAATATATTTCTGCATTCCATTTTTCACTCTTCGCCTTATTCTACCATACATGGTATCACTGCAGTATGGGCTGCAAAGCCCCCAACCACATCTCCAGTGTAACTGCTTACAGATGTGGAGTGGCTGAACACTCACCTATTACTGCTATAGGAACATGACAGAAACATCCAAAAACCTCAAAAAACACTGAAATCTCACAGTTTGTGTGCCACAACTCTCAGCAAAGGTACAAAAATCTTATTTTCTCTGCTGTTGCCTGCAAAAGTCCGGGTTGATTTGGATAGATGCCAAATTGTAATTGTAATTATTCTGTCTTAATAAATCCTTGTTTTCTTAGCACAAGACCTATCTTGCTGTATATTAACCTTTTATTGTTATTATTTGGCTAAAGTCACCTTAGCCTGTTGGCTTTACTAAAAAAGGAAATTCAAATGTTTTTCTTTTAGTGATTTGTTTGATTCACAGATGCAGGATTTGAAGTGACATAATAAAATGCCGCTCATTTGGTGCCAAAGCATCTGGGAAAACGGATCATTTTGATATTACATACTTTCTTGGGCACATCTTTATCTCTAGCACAATCACAGCTCCTGTAAATAGAAGAGAACTGACTATTCCCAAGTCCTTTAGAATAAAGTTCACATTTCCTTGTGAAAAATACTGTTACCTGGAAGCTCTGAAGCACAATGAACTGATGGTGCCTTCTTCAGTCATCAATTGCCTCAGAGAGGAAGGTTCATTTCAGTTTGAGTGGAGTGATTTTTGACTACATAATTACCACCTGGATTGCCTCTAGCGTGATTTTTGCTATACAGTTCTTAGAAATATCAGTGCATTGCTGATCTAATTCTATGTGTGTTATAAAACTTCCTTCGGATTCACAATGGCAAGCCAGTGCTAATATTACTTCTGAGCTGAAGGCAGGGAAGAGCTGGCAAGTGAGCTCACTCTTTTTCTCAGCACAACTTGAATTAAAATGTCATTACAAGTTCGTTACACTAGGTTTTATCTCATTTACTACCCTACATCTTTGTAACGCTTTCTCTCTTTAAGCATGCAAGGATTGCTGATTGTCTGCTTAAACCAATTCAGTTTTACTGAGGATACACCGCAACTTGTTTTTATCTGATGGTGAACTTTCTGAAATTGGTCCACACTAAAGCACTCTAGCCCTTTTGAACATGAGTGATATTTGCTCACATAACAGTGGATGGGTGCACAGTGGTTTAGCAACGAGGTGAACAAGTGGCTGTAAGTGCAGTCCAACTCTCACTGAGATGTTGCCCACAGAAGATGTGGATGCCCCATCCCTGGAGGTGTTCACAGCCAGGTTGAATGGTGCCCTGGACAGTCAGAGCTGGTGCCTGATTTAGTGCCTGGCAATCCTGCTCACAGCATTGAGGTTGGAACTAAATGACCTTTGAGATCTCTTCCAACCCAAGAATTCTATGATTCCATTGTTTGTTATAACAGTTCAGAAAGACAATTTCTTAGCCCATAACTGTTCTCAGATGCAGTAAGAGACATTTAAGAAGTGAGACATATGAAAGACAAATCTCATTATGTGAAATGAGGTTACTTAGTAACTGGGGCTCTTTTAAAGTATTACCTGGAGACATCCATCTTAAAGAAGGCTCACACATGGCCTTGCAAAACTGAAATATTAGCAGGAATTAAAGCCCTAATCCTAACAGAGGGACAGAGCATCACAAGGACAGCAGGCATGAGAATACACTTAGCCCAAAGCCTGGCGACCTGTCTGGATTCAAAAAGTCAGAGCCCAGACTGATATAAAGGTGCTCTGCAGCAGTGTAAAAGATGCTCTGAGACCTTGTTCCCTTAACAGAAACAAGTAAAGCCTACAATGACCTTTAAAATGTTGTCCACAACATAACGCCATCATGCCCCCAGTAGCACCAGCTGGGGCAATGCTCACACTGCACAGTGTCACTGCAGAGCTGTGCGGGGAGGTACAAACCAGCTTTGTCAGGGCAAGTGTTTCAGCAACATGGGAAACAGGGCTACAGAGAGCTTGCAAGGCCCCCCAGCCTCTCCTCTACCCTCTACTTTGGGACACCAAAGCCATTCAAGACACGAGGTAGCTTCACCACTCCCCCACCCTCCAGAAATATTCCAGGATTCATTACACAATCCTCCTGTTCTGTCTCCTCTTCCAGACTCTTGCTCTCCTTGCAATTAGAAAGTTTTCCTTAATACCCAGAGCTACATAGTGTAGGTTAAGGTTTTTACTCCCTGATCTACTCACTGTGGACAGAGAACAGATTAGTTCTTTCCTGTCTGCCACCACCTTTGCTCCTGTGAGATAACGTAACATAACTGAAGGGACATGCACAACATCCCCAATCTTTTCCCTTGGGGTGCACTCTTGGAAACCTTGTCTTCCAAGCCTTGACTGCCCTTGCTGCTCTATACTGAAGTTTCTTTCTCAGCTTTTCCACCTCCTCCCAAAATGCACTGCCGCAAACCAGGCAAAATACTGCAGCTGAGATCTTCCTGTTGAGATCTGCCAGCAACAGAAGGAGGATTTATCCAGGTATCTTTCAGACAGCTATCTTCCTCCTACATCCCCGTACATTGTCTGTTCTCCAGCACTACAACATTATTGGCTTATGCTCATTTTTTATATCACTGTGACTCTCCTATCCACGGATCCTTTTCTAGAAAACATCTGCTTCTTGTTCCCCATCCTTAACAGTTGCGGGGTACTTTTTTCCTACCTAAATGCAGTCACTCTGACTGAAGAGCATCCGATATTTTCAGACCGCTTTTCTATTTTGCAGTGATCATTCTGAGCTTGACTCCTGTCCCTCAGCACATCTGCACCCCTAACAAGTTCGTGTCACATATTAATGTTCTCATAGTATAGCATATTTTATCACCCTAGTTTCTAACAAATTATTGTGCAGTACCAAACAAACACCAGATGGACCTCTTGAAAAGCCCTGTTTGACACATCCTCCAGGGTAACAAGTTCAGTATCCGCCTTGGATGTTGGGTTGTTTTTTTGTTTTTTTGTTTGTTTGTTTCTGAACAATGAGGCATTCACCTTATGAGTTTCATAAGTATCAAGAATCAGTAGCTTGCAAATGAGAACATCATCAAAGATTTTGTCAAAAAGCTGAAGAAATATGTCAACTACTATTTCTCCCATATCCAGAATGCTTGTTACTCCAACACAGAAGAAAATCAGGCAGCTTTCATATGATTTCTTCTCAACAATCCCAAGGCTTCTGCTCATCTCCTTGTTATATTCTACGTATGTATCAAAAGCTTATTTGCTAAGTAACTTTTCCCAGTCAGTTTTCTTCTAGGGATTAATGCCAAACTAACTAGTCAATAATTTCCTGACTCCTCTTTCTTTTTCTTCTTTTTTTTCTTTTTCTTTTTAAATGTGCTAGATTTATATGTTTTCTAGTAAAGCTGTCCTGTGCTGTCTCAATTAACCATAGTTCTTCTCCGATACATTAAGGTAAAATTAGCTTCTTTACCTGCAATGTAAAATAGGAAAGCTTTGTCAGCATTGCTCTTTCCCTTTAATCACCCTAAAAAGGTCTTTTTAAAGCCAGCCTCTCCTCTTTTTGTTCCTTCTGCCTTTGAAAACATCTCTCCTATTTGCTTCAAACATAACTTCTTTGTAGCGGGATTCTGCACTGGAAGGCATGCTTGGTTTGAAACCTCCGAGGCCAGCAGCAGCTGCCAGATGGGGATCCAGAAAGGCTGATGGGGTAAGTTTTCATAAATCTGATACTCTGGCTGCACGTATCCAGAGCTTCAATCATCATGGTGTTTTAGCCTGGGTTAGCAGTGGTTTGCTCTGAGGCGTCTTTATTTAATTCACACAAGTTGTATGTGAACCTTGCCCCAGGAGTGCCAGAATACTGAGACTGCAATTCTGCATGGTAGGTTTTGAGAATCTGAGATTAGCAGTTCCCTTTGAATAAACTCTTTGCCCTCCATGTAACCTTTCTATATGATGACTTGGGTCAGGAATTTTGTGAGGTGGGGATGTGTTTAAAAATTATCTTTCTTCCACCTGAGAACACCTTACCACTTGGATGCTGGTGAATCAAGCAATGCTGAAGTGCATCTGCTGTGCTGAAACACCGCACTGCCATTGCTTTCAACATTTTCCATTTGTTTCATGAGGCTGCAATTGCTGAATTTGACTTAAGTTTTCAAATCAGTTAAATCAGCATAAAATTGCATATGCTGCTGTTTATTTAGGGTCAAATAAACACTCTGAAATGTTTTCTGTGTGCCTCTATTTTCTAAATCAGTCCAATTTTGTCACTTACTCTTGCTCATAGAATTAATTCCGATTTTTATAAGGTTTGTTATCTTGGCAAACTGTGGGTAGTTTTTCATCAAAACAGCAAAGGTACACCACTCTGTCAAAAAACATTTACTGTAAAGATTTGCTACAGCTACTGAGCATAATGGCTATTAAGCTCTTACTAATATTAGCAAAACATTTCTACAGTGATACATAACTAAAATGCATGAGCAGAAACTTCAGAGAGGTAAAATCATCTGACAAATGAAGCACCAAACCTCAGCTGTTTTTTCATAATCTGCTCTTTTCCTTGGCCCTCACTTTGTTGCCGCTGTTCAGATGCCATAAAATGCAAAACCTAACTGCTCAAGCTCTGCACAGATGAGTCCTATCCAGAGAAGCAGCTGTTCAGTGCTGGCTCCTTATTCATCTGGAGTATTCTCCAGCAAAATTTTAGGGCACCAGGCTAGCACAGTTCTGTCAGTGCAAAAAGAACAGAGAGCAGCTGTAAAAGACGTGTTTCTTCTTCTTAATATAAAAAATATGGGACTTAAGTAATTACAAGAGAGTGAGAGAGATAAGAAGGGGAACATCAAGGTTATCAGCAGAGCACACAAAGCACTAATCCTGGGTTTGACCTGAATTTTTCTAGTAAATGTTGGATTAGCTCAGATACTTTGCATTAATCTTTTCCATCAGACATTATAATTATGTGGGCTGAAAGTGGCTAGTTTTGCACAGCTTCCCTCCCAGGTCATTTTCATCATCATTACATTATATTAATTTAAAGTAATACAAATAATCTGCCGAAGAGATAATGGTTTTCCCTATTTATTTTACATCTCACTCGCTAAACTGGATTCAACCTGTCTCTTACAACATCATATATTAACCCTATATTTATTTATTTACAGCCAAGCTGCCTGACAGAATAGACTCTTTCCTCCTGATCACATACACTCTTCAGCTCATGGCTCATTTAACTCGAAAGAATGACTGTTGTCATAATTACAAGTTTTCAGGATTATGCAAAGGAAAATTTTTGAAAAACTTTTTTGTTAGGCATTCCAAACAAGTAATTAATCAGTTCTAAATATTTTCTGGATATTTCCTTAGGAGAGCTTGTAGGAGAACAAATTCTTCTCTGTCAGTTCATGAATGCGATATGGAAAATGTTCCTGCAGAGTAAGGGGTATACTTCAGCAATGCTCAGCTTTATTGGCAAACATCTTTTTTAATGGGTTGCAGTATGACTAGCTTGTTCTGAACCTTACATGTCCTATACTGATGATTAAACTGGAATGTCATGGATAATCCCTTGGTACAGGAGTTGGGGGGGTAGTAAAACCAAAAGTGAATGGAGAAAGAGAATGAGTGGGACAAGGTGATACACTTTCCAGATATAAATGTAATAGTATGTATGGGTTAATAGCAGTATGATTATTGTAATGATGGACTAAGTATATAACATTGTTACGTACCTGTTTCTTCCAAAAAAGAGATAAAGCAATTGATCAAGATGATGTATACGGCAGTAAAGCTAAAGCAAAATTCAAACTTACAAACTTAGGAAACTGTGCTCTCTGAAAAGGGATGTTATGTTTCAACAGATACAAATGCAGAAAGAAATTCTAAGAAATCTGGTCATAAAAAAAATAGCAGAGGTATTAGCAGAGGTTCCTGTTTCCAAATTAAAAAAGAAAAGAAAAACAAAAAAGAGAGAGAGGGAGGGAGAGAAGATGAAGAAGAAAGCAGACAGAGCAGGCTTTGACAGAGACATCAGCAGTGCCAGTTTTCCCTGGGTTCTCTCCCAAATAACCTGTGGCCTTTTCCTGCAATTGCCCTTCTGCCTCACCAAATGCTGCTACACCTCAGGAAGTCCCAACAGCAGAGAGGTTCAAGCAGCAAGGTTGGATACTGCTCCCCTGGAATCAGGGGAGCAGAGGAACTTGGTACAAATAAAACTTTGCCTTTCCATTGTTTCTTGGCCTGCTTCATGCCATTAATGTTTGTTGTGCTAAGGAGCAAAAATGAGAGGGAGCTCTGCCGATTTCAAATCAATTATGGCACAACTACTTTACATCAAAAAAGATGAATATATTCATACTCCAAATAAATATTTAAAGAGCATAAGAGCATTCAGTTTCCAGTTTATTCAGATTACCACATCTTCAATTCTGCATTCAGTTCCTGGCACGAACTTGCACCAATGGGACTGGCATCACAAGTAATTGCCCACTTCACAGTCCACTTCTGACAGTAACTGCCACACTTGAACCACAGAATCACAGAATTATTAATGCTGGAAAGACCTCTAAGATCACCTAATCCAACCATCAACCCATTACCACAATACCACTAGACCATGTCACTCCCTTCTACAGGCTCCTATTCCACAGCTGGATGGACCTTCCATGCATGTGCTCACCAATCAGATTTCTTTTTCCTAGAAACTGACTCAGCTTAAAGCAAACCTATGAGAAAGTTAATGCCCTGTTCAGTGTTCCAGCACACTGACTCCCCACAGGACTGCTGCTGTCACTCACAGCAGGGCACACTGATGCTCAAAACACCAGAGGCACTGCAACAAAAAGCAGAGTTCCCCCACCATGGTGCCAGATAGTGAGGTCCTGGATGCTACATCCCATCACATCCAACTTTGGAAGCAGCTTGGCCCTGCAAACTCACAAACACGAATAATCTTGCCTAAAACAAAAGCAGAGGAAATATCCACATGAATAGGGAATTGCAAGTGCAAGCCCATTATTTAGCAGAGTACACAGCTGGTTACAAAACCAGTCACTTTACATTCATAAGGCCCTTAGGCATTATGCCTGCTGTTGCTATTTTTTTTTTTCTTCCTTTTTCATAGACTCGGTTTATTTGAATCACTTAGCTTTGGAGCCTAATTAAATAATAAAATATTCTGTTTGCAAATTGTGGCACATTGCCCTCACACAATGCAAAGCACCAGATGGGGATTTGCTTGGCTGCTAAAGGTTCTATGGTTGTTGTTTGTTGTTTTGCTCTCTCTTTAAAAACTGTGAATTTCAGGTCATGATTTTTTCAGCCCCAATTTGCCAGGGATGGTCTTTTCAGACTGCAAAACTGGTCTCTGGAAGGCCTGCAGTACAAAACTAGCTGTTCTCTTGTAGAAGTCTGAGAAACCTCTAAGTGCTCCATTCTTTTGAAAACTAGACTATTTACTATCTCCAAGTATACAGACTTGGGAGCTCTGCTTTTCTAAAACGCTGTCTTAATCAAATAAAAGAAAGCCAACTCTGTTGTTTTCAAAGACATTTTTGAACACTTATCCACTTGTTCTTCAATCTCTAGCTTTCACAGTACTACAATATTTACCAGTGCACTGTCAGAAAAATGCAATGTGGTGATGCTGCCACTTGTGCCGGAAGTATGAAAGAAAATGAATACTATCAAATCTGTGCTAGCATCTGACTTTCATTGACCAGAGTGTCATAAACATCTCTACTCCTGAAGAAAAATGGGAGTGCTTCATTGACAATGTGATATATGTGAAGTGGCAAGTGCACATAAGAAAATATGATTAGAAAAGATGCCTTGTGGGGTGTCTAATAATTCATATTAACTACATTAAAAAAAAAAAAAAAAAAAGATAATAGAATTACTTTGGCCTCATGAAATGATGCCACGTAAAGATAAATTGCTTGTGTTCCTAGCATTTATCTTTCTTAAAGTACATGGATCAGCCTCATGGGATCTGAATACCTCAAAGATTTTCATGGGTTTATTATCATTAAAAGAAGAAAAAGAACCAACCAAATAACCCAAAAAACAAGACAGAAAAGTTACTCTCCTCATCCTCCTAGATGCACATTGCCTGTGATTCCCCTATGGTCTCACATGAAGAACAGGGGCAGCCCAGACACAGCTACTGTAAAGACCTGATCCTTCAACTTTCTCAAATCTACCCCTTCCAGCCAACAGATCTAACAGGATAAAAATACTATTATTCAGAAATGTGAAAACGTTCAAGGCTGTGTGTTGGCCGTATCATGTCCACTATAAAAGTCAGAGCTGCAAACCCAGTAACACAGCAGCTCTGGCCTACCAGTATGTAGTCTTGGTTATAGCACTATTAAAGAGCTGACATATCAGTAAGCTTGATTTCTCTAGAAATTAAGAGAATTAACTAAAGTAACGTATTTCCCTGAGCGTCTGTTTTTAAATAATCCATAAGTATACATTTGTATGTCTGTGTATGTTTAATTCTACTTGCATCACAGATGTCTGCAGTTGAAAAACTGTCCTGTATTTAATAGTTATCTTTACCTGAAACCAGTGTATTTCTGAAGAAGCTAGGTGGTTTGTCTGAGACCACCCCAAATGCCAGAGATGCAGCTGGCATCAGAAGTTGGAGCTACAACCTGCAACTCTGTGGAGAGGTTCTCTGTCTTGGAACACTTGGATTGTGCTCTCTCTGCTGCTGCTGGCCTTCCAATTGCTGCTGGAAACAGATGCAATTTGAAGAATCACTATCTGTAACAAAACGGCTATATGACATTAATAAGCTCAACATAATAGACTCATAGAATGCCTTCGGTTGAAAGGGACCTTAAAGCCCACCCAGTTCCAAGCCCTGCTGTGGGCAGGGCTGCCACCCACAAGATCACACTGCCTTGGGTCCCATCCAACCTGGCCTTGGGTGCCTCCAGGGATGGGGCACACACAGCTCTCTGGGCAGCCTGTACCGGGGCCTCACTGGCCCTATGAGGGTGTGGAGGTCTGTCAGACAGATCCTTGAGGGCCACCACTGACCACTTAAATGAATTAAACCCCAAACCACTTTCAGTACTGAAAGACTATGTCCTGGGCCTAAGAAATATAGGGTACCATTCCTGAAACCGAAGAACCACAAAAGGTACAAAATCAGAGCTCAGACAAGAACTTACTTAAATGCAAAGTAAGTGTCTGCCAGCAAATTCACTAGGATAACTACTTCCCATGTTCTTGCTCACGCGTATAACTGCTTGGATCTCCAACAGACATTTAGGCTGGGAGCATATTGAAATCCGAATGCATTCGTCTTGGGAATTTCTCATATCAGTTTTTTATGATCATTATTTCATTAGTCTGTGGTTACATTCTGCAAGATAAGCAATGTCCAGTCTTTCAGTCTTACAGGCCTCAAATTATATCAATAGCAGTTCATAATCCAAGCTCGATCCACTATTTATCTTTTTTAAAATGAAATTCTTATTTCACAAAGCATATTCAAGAAGTCTCCAGTTCTCTTTTCTAGGCCACAGTACAGAAAACAGGAACACAATAGGATCCCTACCCCAGTCTCTGTTTTCTTTGGGTGCTTCTTCCATGTCTCATGACACGTTAGAATCTCCTTGTAAGATCAAAAAAAGAAGGGAAAAAAACCAATCTGTTGTATACTTCAATATTTTCCCTCTGTTCTGCAGCCTAGTAGCTCTTCAGGAATAGTAAATTAGCTTGAAGCACTGATTTTTCCCCAGACACTTCTGTTACTTTGAATTTGCATCTTTATCCTGTAGATTATGTATGCCTGTGCGTCACTGTGCCTGAATTAGACTACAAGTTCCTCGTAGCAGAATACCTTATTCTGCTCACAGCACTACACTCAATTTTGATGTTCAAATAAGAAAGTAACATAGGAAATATAACGGCAAGAAAAATCAACCGAAATACCCTTAGCACAAGATTGACGGTAGGTCTAACAGCTACTTGACAAAAATCAATAGGCCTCGCAACCTAAACGTTTACAGTTGAAGACTTAAAAAAGTATCTCCACAGACTTCAGATGATCATTTCTTTTCCTAAATGTTCATCGTGGGAGCTTTTCTACTGAGGAAGAAGAGCTCTTCCTAAAATAGCTCCCTCCATGGAAAGGCTTATTCTGAGATCCTGAGCATACATTCTTGTTTCCTCCTTTTCCTGGCTCTCAAGGCCAGGGGGGTGGAAGGGGCCAAATTCCACCTGGGGGCTGGGCTTTCAGAGATAAAAGGATCCTCCCATGTCCAGGTGTGTGTGGTGGCAGAAGTGACACCATTTTCAGATCAGTGCAAGAGAGCAGTAAGAAAATATCTCAAGACTCTTCAGAACTGCATGCAGAAATCTTGGAGATGTATGAGGAGGAAGAAACCCACTTTGTTCTGAGCTCAGAGTCACAAATAGAGTCTCACCAGCTGAGTCAAACACAGAACATATATGAAATATATAGCATTAAGAGCAGCCCATTGTCAGACACAAGGCAGCAGATGAAGAAATGGCTTGATAAGCAATTTCTATTCTATTTTGTAGTCATTCACAGACTTGCTTAATGTGCTGTAGTGACTTGATAATCTCAGTTTTTTCCATCAGGACCTTGTTTTTGTAAGGAGACAACATTCAAACAAATTACACTGCTGTATAGTATACTGATATTGTACCATGCCAGGACTGGAATTACTACAGATGAAGAGAATTAGAGGAAGGGAACAGTATATTCTGTCTAGTCAGCTGTTTTTTTTCTGTTTGCACTGGATGCTGTCTGTATGTTCTTTTACTCAGTAGTTCCAATACCCATTTTCATTTTCCGTTTTCCTGCATTAATCCTGCTTTACAATCTTATAAGTCCTGCCTTCCCTGCACAGCTGCTGCTGTCCTGGACAGGATACAGCTGGATGCAGCTCTCTCATTTGGCAAAATGTTTTTGTTTGTTTGTTTGTTTGTTTTTTGCATATATGACTGCATAAAACATTTATACCTGCTATGGTATTTATGCAGCAAGCATAAGTTTTAACTATACAGACACAATCCCTTGGAGCTCCACCTTCTATGAAGGCACCAGGAGGGGCATCCCCATCTCCCAGCTCTCACATATTTTTCCTGTTCTCCCTCTACCTGGAGATGGGGGATTGCTGCTCAGAGCCATGCAGAGCATAGGGAGAGGTGGTATCATGCTACAGCAGCTTCAAGGAGATGTATTGGTTGTTTCAAAGACAGCAATCCTTTCAAAATGGAGAGCAAAGCTTAATCAGCAAAAAGTTAGCGACCTGGAAAGACAGGTAATTTAGTGCTTGGTTGCAAGATGAACACTTAATTGAAGCTTTTTCAAGTGCATGCACTTGAAACTTATTCCCAGAGCTTGCAAATGAACCTAAATACCCCATAAAGCAAAAGGGATCGGTCATTTCTTCCTCCATCCAAACCAGCTGTCTTGCGTTTCCAAGCAGCCAAGCAAGCCAGATGGAAATAGATGGGGCTTCCTAGCACTCCACTGCCCTCCATCCTCCCTGCTGGCAATTTTCCGTGGTGCCAAAACAGCCACAGATTAAGCACTGCAGGATAAGCACCAGTGCTCATGTTCATTATCTCTAGTCTAGGGGCATACATGTGTTCAGGCAGCTCTTGAGTTCTCAGTTTAGACCATGTAGCTATTAACATGGCTGGAGTAGGGTTAAAAGTACCAGTTCATTTTTCATCTACCACTGGTAAGCTGGCCTCCAGCCTAGGCTGGGTTACAAAACACAACCAAACAGCAAAAATCTCAGAAACCAGCTGCCACCTGCCCATAAATGCTATCTATTGTGCTATGTCTATTGGCTTTGTTGAACTGGTTAAGGAAAGTGAACCAATAAAGGCTATTATGTTAATTCTTTAATTGACTTTGAGCATGAATAAGAAATGTTTGGGATTAGTCTCCAGCACTTCCGTATGGTCATTCCCTGTCATGAGTGTTGTCAATGAACATAAATGCCAGGCTTTGCAATGCTTCCGACCAAACTAAATATAACTCTGCGATGTCAGTTCTTTCCCCTCTATGTCATCTGGAAAGTGCAAATAGGACATAACTTGGTCCTAACTGCCAAATGGAAATCAGCAGCAATGGAGGGGAACTCTCAGCAGGGAGAAAGGCAGCCAAGGCTGTGCCCTGCACAGGCAATGGCTTACATCAGAAGGGAGAAATCCTTGTCTGCACTCTGCTTGTGCTGATGCAGCAAGGGCACCTACTCAGACAGGTATCAGCAAAGGGCAGTGTGAGAGCCGTGCAAGAACTGGAAGCTGTTGTTAATACTTCTACACTTTTTCAGAGCAGAGGATTGAATTTGAGAAAATTTGGACCTATACTTCAAGTGTTCCTATTTGTCAGAAGTAAGTAGAAAGCCAAAGCAAAACCTTGATCTAGAGGTTAATTAGTTTTAAGACATAAAATAAATCTCCATGAGGCCGTTCCTCATGATTCTTTCAAATGCGTAGTCTTGTAGCAATGGGTGAGACACTACACTCGAGTTCTTCTGAAACTTCTGCTGGTGTTGCAAAATGCACAGTCAATTTAGTTTACTGCAGTGGATTATAGATAAACCTGCTGATCTGAAGAAATGACCTTCAATTTCTTTTTTATCAGAAGCTCAGTAAGCTCTTGGATGTCATTGGCTTGACAGCACAGTAGAGCATTTCTCTAAGCCACTTGCAAATACAAGTAAAAATGCACTACAATGGAAGTGATGAAGTTCCAGTTTAAACCCAAGTACTGTACACTGCAGCTCTGCCTGTTCTGTCCCCATACCCTGCCCCAGGTGCCACACTCTGATCAGTTTACTGCAGACAATCAGTCAGATGATCACATTAAGCAATTGTGCCATTTCTCCCCTCAATTTAGAATTTTACTGCTTTAAATGTATACATTTATCATCTGTTTCTAAACTTTGGCTAAACCACCTTTCAAACCTCTTTCACAAGACAAATTGCACTTTACACATGAGAAAGAGAAGATATGAAAGGCTGTCCATGTTTCAGTGATTGATGTAGCATTATTGATGGACAACACAACTTGTACAGCTGCTGGTGCCACTCATTCCTGCATGGATCTGGTAGAGTTAGAGCAATGGCTGTAACATATCCTAACCAACAAAGCAGTAGGCAAAGCCTGAGTGACTGACCCTAAAGGCAGACTCCTAAGTATTGCCACAATAAGAAGGCAGGTTCCCTCACCTACTTTACATTTGCTACGTTGAGATCATTCCATTATGCCATTTTTGTTTCTCTCTAGAAGAGATATTTAAAAACCAAAAAGGGATAAAAAAATAAGAAAAATTACAATGATTCAATACAGTTCAAAAGATTGAACTCACTGTAATGGGAAATCAACCTGAAGAAATCTACCAACAATGTATTTGGCTCCAAACATTTACTATCTATCAAAGTAGTCAAGGAAGCCCATGCTTAAAAATTCAGGATCTTCCTGGGTCTGCAGAAGTACTAGGCTTGGTTTGTTGCCATCCTATACTGACAGCTTCATTATGCTCAATATAATTGTAGTATTACTGAAGAAGGTACCATAACATAGACTGGCTCTGATTAAGTACAATGTCTCTGGCTAATCGAACCCAAGTAACGCATCTCAGTGTAACTCAATAATCATGTCAATGCTGTGCTCCACGCATCTGCACTTAGCCTGTACAGTGACTTTGCAGCTTCTCTTGTTCGGTCATTTGTTTTTGTTGTTGTTTTGTTTTGCTTGTTTGGTTGGTTTGCTTTGTTTTATTTGAATAACAGGGTAAACTTTCTGGCTGGCTTGCACTGCAGCTATTTAGAATCAGATGAACCCTGCAGACACCATCAAAGCAGATTTAAACTATGTCAATTCCTTGCTACATTTAGGAATACCTAAACAAGATTCCTTGCTGTACCATTACTGGTCAGCGCTGAAGGGCTTTCTTGATTGCTGCATCCATAACATTCTAGAGGGTTTTGCCTTATTTTCTCTAAAAGTCCTGTGCATCCAGACACATCTGACATGGAATTTCATTAAGCATTTCAAAATCACTTTCAACACTACCCGTTTTAATACCTTGCCAACAACATCAATATTTTCTTGTATTTTTCTTTGGGAAGTCGCATGCCACTATCATACCCAAAGGGATTTTGCTTCCAGATATGACCATCTCAAACTAGTTCTTATGGTCAAAGTGAGAAGTTTGAAAAGGAGCAATTTTTATCGAGAGAGATCTGTGAGATATTACAGAATTAAACCTCACCTAATCTAGATTCTCAACACGTTCACTCTGATGATTTTAAGAGCTGCCATCCTGCAACTTGTACCTACATTCTGTATTCTTTATACCATCTTATTATGATTGTGCTGAGGTTATATCAGGGGAACTATGGTATTTTTTAAAACTGCATAATTGTCTTCCACATTTCTCCCTTTTGTAGCATGCTTAGCGTACCCACTGCATAAACAGAAATATAATGTATAATTGCTTTCCAAATACTTTGGGCTGTTTATGGAAAGAAGAAAATATTTTTTATTGATGCCATTTAAGACTTTTATTTAGTGTGAGGTTTACCCTTGCATATTTATTTTCACAACCAACAGTATGAAAATGAGAAGTGAGAAATACAATCCAAACGTTTCTATGGATAATGTTGAAAAGTGGCCATGAAAAACATGAGCTTAGCCTCCTCGTGACACTACTTATATTTCCTCTGTATAAATTAATACCATGCAAACTGAAGGCTGATTTTCACAGGACCAAATCAGCACTGAGAGTACCAGAGATCAAAGTGCTCCATTTGAATGGCACTTTTGCTCTTGCTAAGGTGGCTTCATCTGGAAGTTGTCATAAATGTCACAGTGCTCTCACTGAGCATTTTTGGCATCAATAGCTCTAGACGGGCATCTTTCTCATCAGTTTCATGCCACGGTAGAACCAGTTCAACCATTTGCAATATCCTGAACACTCGAGTCCTGAACACTCGAGTCCTTTAAAAACGCTCTTCAGAGACTCTGCTGTTACAAACCCTTGTTGCTCACAAGTCTAACCACTCCCCACTTCAATCCCAAATTAGGCATTTTTCCCATGTAAGCCTTCTGGAAATAGCAGCACAAACGATAATGGGAATCAGCTAGCTGGAACTGAGGAGCTTCTTCTGTCTGCAAATTAATGTCTCGTATTAAAAATTAATTGGAAAATGAATCTGTTTATTTATTTGGACCTCTTTCTACCCAATGATCCTGAAAAAAAAAATATGTTATTATTAAGGTAGAACTTTTTTTTTTCTTTTCTTAGTTGATCATTCTATAAGCTTCAAGCAAGGCACTGCTAATTTCTAGTAATTTAGTCATCAAACTTAATGTAAGATTCAGAGTCCATGAAATCTATGGGTCTTCTGTGATTATGGCAGGAATATGAACACCATTTATTTTACCATAATAATCTAATTATTTCTCTGTGCTGGCCCAAATATGTCTATGAAAGAGAAAATTATTTAAAAAAAAAATAGTAATAATTAGAGCTAATGGCAGTGAACAATGCAAGTTTCCAGATACTATATCCTATACTCTTTCTTCTGCAATTTTTCTGTGTTAATGCTATATCTGAAACATGCTTCCCCATCCCAATTCATTGTTCTGCCTTCAGTTCCCCTTTAACAATAACAAAAACAAAACCAAAACAAAACAAAACAAAACAAAAAAAAAAAAAAAACAAAACCAAACAACCCACATTTCTTCCTAAAGTAGAAAGGTACAGGGTGGAAACAATTTTCTTTTCTTTCTTTGTTTTTTAACCCTAAAGAATAGAAAAGCCTAATTAAAATGAAAATACACAATTCTGAATTCCCTGGGCTGATGCACTTTTCCTGCAGCCTGTATCTGCTCCTTGCAGGCCGCTGGTATGCATCAGAAAGCGGAGTGAGACACTGTCATCACCAAGAGTAAGTGACGATTAACAGCTGTCAGCTCTCCCTTCCAGCATGGGCAAGTGAAATGCAAAACACTCTAACTGATTTCTTGAGCATCTTCAGTAAGATCCAACTCCAAGCTCCATACATCTGTACTACTCACAAACTGAGAACTGTGCTGGAAAACTCTTGACCCTGCTGCTTCTCATCATTCACACTTCCCCTTGTTCCTGACATTCATTTCTACTGCTCTAGCAGCGTTGTTCCTCTTCAAGCACTGGGAAGCAGAGTTGGCAAAAAAAATTGCATAGAAACAAGGGGATATTTTGCTTCTCACTTCTATAAAGAATTTCTGTCCATTGTCCAAAGCAGACAAAGAGGGACATGATCCCTGTCCCCACTGGTAGGCTCATGTGCTGACCTCTGTATTCCTGGGGGCTTTCTCTGTAAGAAATTTCAAAATTATCCAAAAGACTAAAAACGTTGGGAGCGTAGAAATGCAGAGGGCAGCAAAAATTGATTGGCAGCAGAATTAAAAAACCCACAATTCCAGGTATCGGACATCATGTGCTTTAAAAATAAATAAATAAATAAATCTCCTGTCTCAAGTGATTATTGAGGCAAAATTAGCAAAACCCTGAAAGTAAGATGTGCCTAATAATAAACAAGAATTGGAACAAACTTTGCTTGCTTGCCTTTCTCACTCATTCCCCATGACAACTGTATGGACTATTTACTAAAACTCCCAGAATAATACTTCATAAAAACTGATACCATTTCATGAAAGACGAGGTGACTTTGAATTTTAGACTTAACACCAGCCAGACAGCTATCACTAACCACAGGGAATCCACTGACTGCAGGTGAACAGCAGCTTCTGCCTGAGTCAGGCAACACCCTGGTGCAAGAGCAAGATGAAGAGGAAAAGCATGCATTTTTACTTACAGATTTCCTGACAGAATGGAGCACTAGATTCTATTTCACACTTTCACCAAAGATTTTCAATTACATCAAATCCTGCTGATGTTCTTACATGGGGAAGAAGTTCCCTCTTGCATCACTCCACTTATCAGACACAGCTGCCTCTGAAATAGTTAATCCCACATGAAGTCTGAGCTTGCTCAGCAAAATAGTAATACTAAATCCAGGATTAACATTGCACCAAAGTGCTCAGCATCCTACACTTAGCAGGGTGCAATATTATTGGCTTGTCAGACTTTTTATGAGAGGAGTAACAAAAAACTTCTCCACTTTTACAAAGTGTAAAATTCAACACAGAAGAGACCCTTTGGTTGCAAGGTTGCAAGCCTGACTTTTCCTACGTCAACTGATAAGTTGTGCAGGGAGGAAATGGTCATTGTGGGAAACCAAGGGTTCTGTATATCCTTCAGTGTAAATCAATAAGTCTCTAATTTCATTGGCACAAAATTAGGTACTTAGTGCCCTAAAAATGCCCTGTAGAGGGACTGAACGTCCTATTTTGCTCTCTGTGCTTCTATTTATGCAAATGGCAGCCTCCGCTTTCTGAGTGTATTGTTATCAGAAAACCATAAACGTGATTACATGTAAAAACATCTCCGTGATACACTCAAATTATTATTGTAAGAGATAAACAGGGATTGGAGGAACATCCTTAGTAGTATTTCCTGATCTCTGAAATTTCTCTCTCTTCAGCTTACAAGCGCATTAAGATCATGGCATATTCAGTGCTTTAATTCAGAAAGAATCTAAAGTGATTGAAAGAAATTATTTTAAAACATGAGGAATTATTTTAAAGCATGAGAAATTTAACTCATCATGAGGCCCACTGGGTAGAGACAGGGGCAGGCCTTTTCCTGGGATCATGTGTTAAACACAGCTCTTGTTCTTGCACTGGGACTAAAATGAGCAGGCAACTAATCCTCACAAAGCTGCACGTGTTGCAGGATGCTGTGCTGTGACACCTGCCTGCAAATGGTGCTCCAAACAGCATTTCAGATGCTTTTCTCACTCAAAATTTGCAGTCCTGTGACCATGACTCACAGGCCAGACCTTCTGGTAAAGCTTCTGAAGCATGGCCATACCCCTGGTAGTTTCAAGGGAACGCAAATGAAGTTTTAGCTGTTTTTCTCACAGCACTTAGGACAGAAGAATTTTTTAGTTTGAGAGTTGACTGATTACAATTATCACTTACACTATTTGTATTATGTCCTTTACTAAAAGTGATATTAATGTGGAAGGAAAACATTTTCACAGTTTAATTGGATTTACGTTTAAGACCAAAACTGTAAAGATAAAACTCATGCTCACTTAGTAGCTAATCAAGATTTTTCCTTTCTTTTAAAACTGGCGAAGTATCTTTTGGGTGAGATAGTCCATTACAGCCCTTACTGTCAGCTTATTTAATTCTCAAGAAGGAGATACTCAGTTGCTTAGGATAGCAGAAGTAAGAACCATACTTTGGTGTGCCAATTATATATATATATACATATATATATTCTCCATATGTTAGAGCAGGACTTGATATTTGATGGAAGCTCAGTAGCCCATTAAGGCAGACTTTCATCAGTCATGTGAAATCTACACAATTTTTTTACACTAAAAACTTCAGAAATGGTGTTTCTCATGTACAGTTAGGGTTGATAATATTCTCACGCTGTGGTCAAGAACACTTTAACAAGGACAATGTTTTCTCACCTGCACTTAATCCTGTTACAGCACAAGGGCATCAGTCAGCAGCAGTCAGAGTAAGAAAGCAGAGACCTTCTCTCCTGGGATCTCCTGGACAGAAGCCATACCATACAGCAACAAAGGAAGAATTACACTGATGGAGCAGAAGTAGGGTTTGTAGCTGTAGAAAATACTTTCTTCCTTTAAATTACCCATTACACGTTATGAGGGAACTCTGTAGTAACAGACATGTTTTCCCTTTGTGACCCCTCTGCCTAGAGAATAAGGAGCATGGCTCCAGGCTGAATTTGCAGTATGCTCACACCTAGAACAGAGAAAACCGAAGCTCTTAAATATCTGTCCTACATATATTGCCAACATTTTTCTCAGTATCAGAGGGTGAAAGTCCTGGATTTCATATTGCCTTTTAAAATATTTACTTGTTGACATATTAAAAAAAAAACTGCATCAAAAGAGTGTTTAGTTTGCAATATCAAGACACCAGACTTAAAGACAAGCCAGGTTTAAGGCTGCATCAATGAAATACACTCAACATTTTGTGCTTATGCAATACGATACATCCACAAATAATTTTTATCTTCAGTGTGCACTTGGGAGACATTTCTGAGATAACCAACAGTTCCGTGTGGCCTCTCCCTCAGCACAGAGGGAGCTGCATACAAAAATGGAGATTGAAGCTGCATGAAAAGAAATGTTAGTCTCTGGTTTAAAGAATCCAAATTTTTGTCTTTAGGTAGTTGTCTTCTGCCTTCAGTGCAGAAAAGGGTAGACATGGCAGATATGGTAGATATGGCACTGAGGGACATGGTTAGTGGGCACAGTGGTGATGGGTTGGTCGTTGGACTAGATGATCTTAGTGGACTTTTCCAACTTTAATGATACTGTTATTCTAAGTAAATGGCTACAGTGGGTGCCCAGCTCACATCTCTGGCCAGTATCAATTCACCTTATTTTGATTCTATGAAATGCTATAATACTATAAAGGCATTAAAAAACAACAACAACAACAAAACCATGCTCTTGGGATTTCAAATTCAGTGCCCTAAGCTAATGGGCATTTCTCATTTTCATGCAAAATCTCACCTTATCTATAAAGTAATAAGAACCAGCAGTGACAACAAGAAGGGAAAAATATTTGCCATCTGGTGATCAGCAGAAGTTATGGTGATAAGACTTAAAAATACATCTATCAAGATGTGGGTTTTTTTTGAGCACAGTTTGAATCATACATACTAACCATGAGACAAGAAAGACAAAATGGAACATAGAAAAAACTCAGTGAAAACCACTGCATGTAAACATCTGATTAAAGTCTACACAATAGTGTATAGATGCAGCCAAATTATGCCATTTATTAATTCTTAAATCATAGATTTTACACTCTCACGTCCTTTTAGTATAGTAAAGCATGCCTGGATTGCACAGTGCAAACATCCAAGAATGCACTGCATTGCTCACAAAGCCAAATCTGAGGCATAAAATCTATTTGCAGGCTTACAGATGTTTCCAAAAAATGCAGTTCAAAAGATATAAGTGGTAACAACGTGGCCCAAGAACATGTTTTTCCCCTGGAGTCTATAAAGAGAAGAGGACATATGTTTGACAACAGTGAAGCAGAAATATCACTTCAATTGCAAGTCAGTTAGCCCAGAGTGCACTGCAACCAGAATACTAGTGAGAGCTTCCGAGGACATAAAAGTGTAACCAGGAATCATGATATGCCCTGGAAAGCAAAATAACTGGGAATGCTTAGATAGGCAAAGACAAGAATCAATGATATCAAAATTCTTTAGCAAATATCCTAAATATTTCTTTATGTTCTGTAACAATATGATAATTCCCTTTTCCCCTCACACTGTCTCTGGAAGAATAAGCTATCTGACATTAGGAGGGCACTGGCATAGGTTTTGAGAGGCCTGGGTTCAGCTAAGACATGTATTTTTGTATGATCCTGAGCAAGACATGTAAATCCTTGGCAATTATCAAGTTTCTGTGCAGAAACTGTCACAGTGTGACTGAATAGCAGAAAGTGCATAGCAAATCCCAGGTGTAGGGATCATCATAAACTGACCTCAAGAAAATGTTGGAAATCATTGAATCTGTGTCACATTGGTCTCACTGCTTCTCACTCCTCTCCCTCTTGGGACTGAAATGAAGCAGGTATCCTAAACCCATCTTCCTTTTCTCACTACTTGTCTTTTCAAAATAACCCAAGAGCCAAAGTGTCCTTCAGCAAACAATGTCACATCAGGACAAGAAAGGGCCTGCTGTACATCCTCACTGCAACACCTATTGAGTTTCAATTCTGTCATTTTCCTTAAGTTTAGGAAATGAGATTATCATACTGAAATTTCACACAGCACTTCTGGTCTGTTCTGCCTCTGCATTGAAATGTGACCTTTAACTCCGTCCTTGCACTGCTTTCCAAACACTTAATGGAAAATCATTATTTGTTGTTTCAAGGAACGTTGATCTGTGAAACAATCATTGCTGAACTACTGTGATTCAGAGGTTTGACTGGGTTCCCTTCCTTCTCCTGTGGTCTGGAGAGCTTTCAACTTTATTTTCCCCTTCTCATCTAAAATAGAGAACTTCTATGGCAAAAACCTCAAAAACCATGGATGTAAACCACAGCAGCATTGCCAGCTTCAGTATGAAAAGCTTGAAACAATTCTGGCCAGTATCAATTGCCTAATTCTTCTTCATTATGATTTTTCGACCTCTAGATTTCATAATTATGGAACATGGTGTTTTCCTAGTGTATTCAGAAAAAAATAGTATTCTTGCTAATGAGGTCATCATTTTATTTGGCTCTGAGGTTATAATCCTGTTGTCCTTCTAAACCTGCCTGTAGCTGCCTCCTGTTCTCCAGTTTTCAACATGAGCTTCACAGTCTCTTAAGCCTGCAGCCCAAGCTGTTCATCAAGAAATCACAGTGTCTGCTAATCCCTGGGGACTGAATCCGAGCTAGGCTCTGCCTAGATGAAATAGTATACAGTATACAGCAGAAACTAAGAGCGAAAAAACCCTATAGAGGACAATCAGTATGAGAAAAAAAAACCTATCACAGATATCATCCCTATGAAGAACAAAGAAGAACAAACAAAAGAAAACAAAAAATATGAAAGGGATGAAGGCAACCCAGTACATAAAAAGGCAGAAGAAGTATGTGCCAAGGGAAGACTGTGAGAGAAGCAACAACATGGAGCACTAAGAAGAAAAATTCTCAAGCTAGCCTGAAGGAGAGAATAAAAACATGGAGAGAGATCGTGGGTCTAGCAGAACACGTGGAGACACACCAATAGTCTCATAAAGCCTTGAATTTCAGCTGGCATTTTATAAGAACTCATCCTCCAGGAACTCTCAGGCTCATTAACAAAAAGTCCAATATGATGTGTGAAATATTGTGCCTAATTTTCACAAGAAACAGTTTTGTCAAAGAAAATTATCTGAAATGGGAATAATCTCCTGGGAATCCAAAACAGATAATCACCAGCCTAGCTTTTCCCTATAGCAAATTGGCTCAGAGGAGGTTCAGTCTTGCCCCTCTTAAGTGATTTTGATAATTAGCTTCTTCTTTAAAAAAAAAACAACAAAAAAACCTATGCACAATTTTTCTATACTTAAGGCCACAAGCACCATGTAGAATATGGAATTAACATCACTATTGCAGGGGGTTACAAATAGGAGCAAATAAATGAAGTTTTAAAAAAATCTATCCTGAAGCAGGCATCTTTTTCAACCACCTAGCAGTGGTGATATAAAACCTAGAGGTAGCTTAAATTATACAGAAACTGCTATTCCTAGCTTCTTGTCATCAAGTAGCAATAGGCTCCTATGAGAGACTTGGGACACAGATCTTAGATATGCTTCAAATTGCAATCTAGAATCTCTAACTTCTAGTATTGTGCCTATGGAGAAAGTGTGAGGAGCCAACCTGTCAGAATCCTGGCATTTTAGACACACAGCAAGTATGAGATGGTCCTAATCCTGTCTTGTGTCATGTAAATATTAACTGTTCAAAAATGGTTGTGTTTTTAGAGTGCCAGACAGGTGCCCGGGTGTGCTGGTGGCTCTAATCTCACGTTGATGATGCGCTAGTTTGGATCTAACACCTAACAATCACTACCAATACTGAAACAATTCCAGGGATTGTATTAAGAATAACTCAGAGAGCTTATTTAAATAATAATAAAAAATATCCATTGGTAATATGGGCTTTCACATGACCAAGCTGTGTAAAAGTCTTGGACAGCAAGCCTGTTGTCAAGCCTGACAGTCAAACCCTAAGTGAAGAGCCTGGAAATCTCTGAACTCAAACTCAGACTTCACCATCTGGTAGGGATCAGTCTTCTCTCAGGGCTGGATTTGGAGACACATTTGAAAGTATGCTTGCTGTAACTCCTCCTTAGCTGGTAGAGGGAAGGGAAAGTATATTGAGAGATGAGCCTTGCAGTATTGTAAGCTTCTACATCCAACTCTTAAAAAATAATACTATTTTCTCTACTATAAAGAAACATGAGTCTTTCCTGAAAATGATCTCTCAGACTCATGCTATCTTAGGCCAAAATCCATCCATATGCACAAAGCTGTGTGCCATTAGGTCTCCTATCTGGGGACTTAATTGCAGCTTCGCTGATATTCATCCGGTTCAGAGACGTTGTTCTTAGAGATCAAACACTTGCATTAACATGCTTCAGTACTAAAACCCCTTCCACTGGGATGCTGAGGAGCTGTCCAGTACCTTTTCACCAGATTATTATTTCATTTTATTCTGCAAACAGAACAGCATAAACGTCTTGATTTTAGACATCTCAGATGATCAGAACAAGACCACTTGGATTTGGTTGACTCAAGTTTAGGTAATTTTATCTTCTTCATACCTTCCACCAAAAAAGGCTATGAAGGTTTCTGAAGTAATTCTGAAGTAAATACATTATCTTTAAACTTTCCAATCAAATTTTATGTTCAGAACTGCTAAAGAAACCTATAAAATAGAGCAGTCCTTCAGGAATGCTTCAGTTCTTTGATTTTTTCCCAAAATAAACAGACCTAATTCTGCCCCACTGATCCTGAAATGAGATAGTTGTGACTTATTCTATGCAAGAGAAAGTTCTTTACCTTACAAAATTTCTCAATTTATTGTCTAGTATTTCCTATGAAAAAAATTGTTCCCAAGCAAATCTGCATAGCATGAACAGAAAGCCCACAGTTTCCTCGTAGATTCAGTCAGATCTACACAAGTGCTATACTGTTGTAAAGACAGAAAGCATAAATGTCTGAGATCTGACAGGCATAGAGTGAAAGCACTTAGCAGGAGGGCAACGCATCCACAGAAGATGTGTTTAACATATTTATGGAAAAAAAACCCATGTGTTGAACGTACGTATGGAAAAAAAAAAATCATCCCACAAACACTTCCCAAAGTACCAAACACCTTCTGACACGTTATGTAGCATAGCATCCAAGCACTGAGCTTCTGGGCATCCACAAACTGCAAACATAGCAGCTGGGCTGAAGACAGCTAACTCGTTAATGCCCCCGGACATATAGAGACAGATTTGTAATATTTACAGTATTAGAGCTGTAAAGTCCTTGAAATCAACATGTACAAAATCTACAGACTTAAAGAGGAAAAACGTTCAGATAAATCAGTAGAAGTTGTTAACTGTATGAATAAAAGAAAGCCTAGAAATTGCAGTCAATTCTTGATACATGTCAATACTTGTATCATTATGGATGAAGAAGCAAACAAAATCGCAATTAATACAACATGAAATACACACATGTTGTGGATATGTTAACAGGTAATTACGTGAACTTCATAAGACTATAATGTAGCACGTTTCCTTTCAAAACATTTGCAACCAGTTTTCATAAGGTGCTTTGAAAATCACTAACCAGCGCACTGTTGGGTTCTGATGACTTGAGCTCTGCATCATGCACATCCCAGCATCACATGTATCACATGTCAGTCTGGGGCCCAGAGGGAGACTGGGGCACAGTTAATCCACCACTTGCATTCTTTAGCCAGTGACCATCAATAGCTGGATACGTCTTGTCCAAAAGGAGATGAGTACACAGAAAGTATAAAACTAATGAGAGTACTTTTAAGGGAAATTAGTGAACATTCTGTAGGAAAGTATTCCTTTCTGTTTGTAACGTATATGTATATGATTGAGTATTTATGGAGTATGAAGTTTTAAACAACTTGGCTTTATGGACAAATCAAGTGAGGAATGCATACTTACCATGCACAGGAAAAAAAAAAAATGCAGTGACTTCATCAGCCCATTGGGTGATTTCATCTGGCTGCATTTTTTTTTCCCTCCCTGCAGTTGTTTTCTATGCAGTCCTCAGACATTCTGCAAAGGAATTAACATGACACCATGCTGTGAAACAAGGAAGTACTATGCATGCATCCCCGTATCTCAGCATTCATGGGATTCCTTAAAACCGAATGGAACATCTACCTACTTGGATTTCTTGTTACTTGGGGGGTTTCCCTCTGCTCTCTACCTCTGAAGGCTTTTACAGGAGCTTGCATCTTTATTTTTTAGCTCAAGGCTGCAACAGGATGTGCTGGCAGAATTTAGGTGCAGTCATCTCAGTTGCAGCACACAGACGTCAGATTCCAAATGTAAACATCCCACTGCAAGCTCATGTGGCTTAAACTGGAAAAAAAAATACTTCAAATTTCTTATTTTTCTTCCTTCTCCTTTGCCTTAAGACTATTTGAAAAGCACACTGCATTATATATTTCAGCTTTTAAACTTTTATTGAAAGAAGATGTGATTATTCTTTTAGGTTAAATATCAGCTTTTACAAGATAGTCTTTCAGACACAATGTTTTTCAAGTGAGAACAGTCCTTTGGATTAAACATTAGGTACAAATGTAGATTTTAACATATGGGAATGTCTGATATTCTAATAATCGCTTGAAAATAAAAATAATGTGCTGTGCCACGCTTAACTATCTTGGTAATCATTTTGATTGCATATGTATTTTGTAAATCCTCTTACTTCTAAAGTTTACAATGATTTTCCAAGGAAGAAGAGGACACAGTAGGCAGCTCAATGTGTAGATGCCTACACACAATTACTTATTACTTTTAATACAGAGAAGTCTAAACTTGGTCTCCTAGAAGTAATACGATGACCTGCAGGCACTCAGGAGCGTTTCCCCATGTGTAATAACAAGATCACTGCTCGTCTTATTTCACAACCAAAAGTTTCTTTACTGCTGCAATTGTGTCAGAGCTTATTGAAATGGAAACAGAACAAACACAGACATCTTTGTTCCCCACTTAAAAAAATTAAGAAACGCAGACCTTAGAGCCTTTTCATAATAGACAGTGAGGAGGACTGCTTATGCCAAGAGAGCAGGAGAGGCAGGTTTGCAGCATGCTCTCCTGGACTGGTGAAACGAGAAACAGGTCTCTGCTGCACCAGTGGGTGCAGCATGATGCCATCATGAGCTGATGAGGCAGCTGACGGGCCACTGGCATCTGGGCATGTGCTGGCCCCTGCCATACTTTTGTTTCATTTTTTTTTTAAACTCTGAAAGCAATGGAGCAGGTACCTCACTGCACCATGAAGTCCTCTACCTGCAGATCTATGTGAGGATTCCTCCTCCCCCTGTACCTCTTGCAGGTGCTGAATGCTGCACGTCCTGCTTTGTTCCCTGAGTGTCCTCCCTTCCGCAGCCACATCACCCCCCCCCCCCCCCCCACATACACACCAAGCCAACCAGACATAAATACCCTTTCCCATCTTTTCTGTACTTGAGTGCAAAAACAACTGCAACGGCTGAAAGTTTTTACTCATTTGGCAGAGGGAAGGAGGTACACAAACTCTGCTGACCTAAGCAGCTCATGTGAAACAAACCCCTCTGAACTACAGCATGAATCACCAGCAAAATTATTTTATTAAACCATGACGGGAAACACATTAAACAATAAAAACCATTTATGGATACCAGCATTTCTCTTTCTTGAAAAGGGCACTGCAGAGACAGAATTAAAGCTTTATTCTTATCCTACCTCATTAAAACAAAAGTGTCCGAATACATCGCCCCACTGCCTCCCTTTGAAGGCATGTCAGCCTAGGATGAGTTTGAGTGTGTGTTACATCTCTACCTTCAGTGGACCTTTTAATATTTAGTGAAGTCATTATTCCTGCAGTGTGTAAGTGCCATGCGTACTCAACTCACATAATGGATTCAATACAAAACATGTAAGTTAATACTTCTGCAGTTGTCTCATACTAAAAGGCATGTATTTGCATTTACTTTTATGTCTCACGCAACAAACGATGATGTCTAAGGTCACAGATGTCTGTGGACAAAATAATGACCTTTCTTACTTGCAACATCAGTGCTGTTAATATAGGTTAGGACACGGATTAAGTAAGAAAAGATTTAATTTAGTTGCACTTCTTTTCTATTGCAGAATTGTAGAAGAGTAAGAATTTGCAACTATATACATCAGAGAGGGACCAGGGCTATTGGGTTGCTTGTGCTGCAACTTCTCGTCCCAACCAGTCAGCACTTTAAAGATTCAGAAGGTCCAACTTAAATCTATGCCATCAGGTGTTTCTGTGTGTATAATACTGGAAGAGCGGGTCCTTCCTATGCCAATGACACACACTGGCACAAACCACATGTACTCCGTACTCTTGCACACAGGGGTGTCAGAGTTTTCTGGATGACTAGCCAAAGCAGGGGCTATCTGTGCCCTTCTGCCACAGCAATGCAGACCTACACAAACTAGTCATCTTCATCAAATTTCTCCTTCAGTTCCCCAGAACCTTAAGCCATTGCTGCCACGGGCGATCGCGAGCAATGTTCAAGCCTCCTGTTTCAAGGACAAAGAGGCAGCACTCAGACTGCAATCACTACTTCAGAGCTCTGAGTCAGAGAGGGGAAAAGAGCAAAAATCAAGAGAAAACTTATATTTCAGTTAGCTCACAACTGCTACAAAGTAGATGAAAATGGTAACTAGTACTGAGTGAAGGTCACAAGGCTTATCTAAGAACATAGGGGGAAAAACAGACAGGGAAAGGAGAGAGGGGAGAGGGAGGGAGGGAGAGAGCATGAGCACTGCAGCAAAGAAGCTATGCTCAGCCAATACATGCTGGCACTTACCATAAAAATAGAAAGATCCAAAGAGAATCAGATTAAAGATCCTTTTTATCTCTCTTCAATAGAAAGATTTCCACATGAAGCTCTGAACACAGCTGTCCAGGGAAAAGCAAGGCAGTTTGATGCTGCACAGAAAACACTAACACAGCAGTGGCAAGTCCTTGCTCAGCCTTCCAAAACCTGCAAGCAGTTTGTGCTGAAAAATCTACGGTAAGAAGTCTGGAAACGACTCCTACATAACACTGCAGCTAAAGCAGACTGCTGTTTTCCTCCAGTCACTCAGGCTGCACTGTTTTCATGTTCATCTTCTCACCATTACTTACATCCTAGAGGTGGGCTTGGGGGTGGGGAAAGAGGTTTCTCCTCCAAGTAGAAAGGAGCGCAGAGACAGCATCAGCATTTTTAATCAGTGGCTGAGAGTACCCAATCAGAGGAACTGAGTTATGCCAGCGTGACAGTTGTCTCAAGCACAGCAGCCTGGCGTGGTCCCTGCTTGCACAAGAACACTTTAGGTAATCTGCTGCTTAACCCCTGCAAGCTTTTTCATGCCCACACGCAAACAAACTGTTGTCATGCACTGTGTCTTCTCCTTCAAGGAAAAGAGCTTTGAAAACTATGAGGTTTTTCCTGGGCTGCAACTCTGATGTGCTGCTTTCTATATCTGCGCAGTAGTATAAAAGGAAGAAAAGTTTGGAGGTTTGAATCCCAGCATCATTTCATTTTGCAATTAATTAATCGGTAGCTTCCATGTGTAAAGCACACATGAAACTCCTCCTTCTTCAAAGGTCTGTTTTTGGAAGAGAAAGTAGTCTGCAGGAGATTTTACAGTGCAGATCCACTGCCGTGGAATGTCTTATTAAAGGCAGCAAAGACAGCATTATTTTTGATATATCATGAAACTCTAACAGCAGCAGATCCCCCAAAATATATAATCAATGTCTCCTCCAGCACCCCCTCAAAAGACAACTTGTATTAAATGTTTGTGATTTTATCTATCTTGCTATTGGACATTTTAAAAACAAAAATAAACAGACAGACCTCAACCTAATTTGCAATAAGTCTGGAAACAAACCATCCTGTGGCATTTAACCCAGTCAGCACAGGACAATGATGCAGTCAACATTAAAGCTGCCAAACTCTTCAACTTCCAGAGAATTCTTCTGCTTCCAAAATACAAATGCCTAGATTTAATTGTGGAGGAGAAATTCTTCTGGTCCTACTGCACAATGCAATCCACAGTGGAACAGGCAAAAATACAGCATGCAATTTGCATTTAATTAAAGCGGACACTCTGCTAGTAGACATGCAATGTTAAATGTTCATCTTCTAAAAGCATTTTTAGAATGGTCAGTCCCAGATTTCTGCCATACCATAAAATAAACATAAATATCACCCAGTTCATATTCACATTTCAGAAGATGGCTCAGGTATCTATAATGGTATTTTGGAAATTAGTCCTGACTCAATTCTTTCTCAGGTGCCGTGTTGCCACAAGACTTGGTTTTCAAGGCCCAAGACAGCATTTTGGGCAGCAGCATGGTGCATGATATATGTTTCCAGATCTCTAGCGGTTGCTTCTACCATTGTAAGTCCATGGCGCTTGTTGTGGCAGGTTTGTGGGAGGGTGATACAGTCAACCTGCGAGGTCTCCCTATATCTATACTTCTGCCATCATCCTCCATACCAAAGAGGCTTTATCTGCTTGTCTTAATTGCAACGTATGTTTCAGATTCATGGACAACCTATGTAATAATGTCCATTGCCAAGTCCACCCCTTGATCCCAAGCCCATCTATAAATTACATCCCTTCCTTGATGGCTTAGAGGTGTCACGAGTCTACCAGACTAGAAATAGTTCACTCTCATGTTGCCAATCCAGATCTACCTGAGCCACTTCAATCCTCACAGCCTGATCCACTGGCTGATTGTTGTGATGTTCTTCAGTGGCATGACTCTTGGGTATGTGGAAATCTCTGTGATTTACTTTTATAGTCATGTTCTCTACCAGTAGAGAGAACAGCAGCAATATTGGGCAGCAGTATCTTTCCATAATGCAGTAGCATATGATAACAGTGCACTCCTTACAAATTTCCAACACCTAGATTGCAGGCACCTGACATCATCAGAATCTTGGGATAACTGATCATCATCCGGGTCATTATTATACACCATCTCCAGCACAGATAGTCCTCTCGGGTACTGAATATCTTTCTCTATGGTGACCCACCTGCCTGGGAAACATACCAGATCTTCCTTGAAGGACCGTATTTCCTTCATGGCTAACTAGAGTTGTCTGATTAGGGTGAAAGCTTGTGTCCTTTTTCCAATCACTTCGTCAGTGCCCCCTTCCCTAGAGAGGCCTTCCAGCTGCCTGGCTTTGCTGCCCATTAAGTCCAGGATACTGGCCCCTTTATCCCAGCACTGGGTCAACCAATTGACAATACACACGCTTGCCTAGATGACATCTGAAGTCTGTTTGCATGTCTGACAGCTCACTTAGAGTTTGGAAAATTATTAGTTGGAAAATTATGACTCTTCATGCTCCCATCCTCATGATGGCACTGCTTCATCCTTGTCTTCTCCTTCCATTGTCATTTTAGTAGGAGTTTGTGTCCTTACTAAATGAGCTGAATTTTGTAGCCATTTTTGTCTTGTGTATAGCAGTGACTGATGCTGGCACAGATTGGTTCCTGATGGAGCTGCAGGGTTCCGAGCAACCTCAGGGTCTGTTGCACTGTCATCAGATTTGGAGACCTCTTTCCCTTAAGGGTGCTGAATAATGTTAAACTTGGTAGTCACTAGCCAGACCCCAGGATGTGGCAGTGATTTGTGCCCTTCTAGAATTGCCAGGGCGACAGCACACCTTTTCCTACTTCATCTGTTTCTCAGGATTCTGCAGTTGTTCAGGAGTGAAGTTACAAAACACTGGGGTTGCCCACTGTTCGAGGTACCTGCCCATACCATCCCACTCTTCCTACACTCATAACTATCCAGCCTCAGGGCAGATCCCTGGGGGATATTCATAAATAATTAACTTTAAACAAAACCAGAAACACATTCAGTAGGCACAGCAATGGTAACATGCTGGCTTGAATATTCCTGCTTTTCTCCCCCATAACCAGGCTTCCCGAGGAGAAAAACTGAAGAATAAAATTATAAATAGTTTCCAAGATATGGTTTCCAAAGTGTGAAGATGACTGTATTCAAAGATGAAGATTGAATACAAATTCCAGATTAGTTTCTCAACCAGCGTTACACCATACACAAAACTGACAACCTTAATCCAGCCCCTGGAAATGGTAAACAGCGCAACAGGGATCATATGTAGTAAGCAATATGGTTCCATGAAAAACTCTGAAAGATCTCCAAAAATAGAAAAAATAGCATTGTGACTAGCAACTATTAAACTACTGTAACACTTACATCAATTCTGTTTCAAGGTACTCTGGTCAAATCTGTCATTATCTTAATGCTTAGAGCTCCACGTTGGGTGCCAAAAGGACTGTTGTGCAGTAACCTGGCAGCAGCTCAGCACCACACCACTGTGTGCTCGCTGACTCCAGGTGGGATGAAGGAGAGAACTAGAAACGTAATAGAATTCACAGGTTGAGATGAAAACTATTTACTAAGACAGAAGAGAAGAATGGAAACAAAAATGCAATGATAATATATATGTATGATATATATATAGCTGCAGTGCATTCACTCGCCACCTGCTGACAGACACCCAGCAACAACACAACTGCCAACCAACCAGCAACACAAGGTCTTGCTCCCTATCAATCGATGTCCAGCAGCCCCTGAGCAGTAGCTGACCCCCACACAGCTCCCCACGGCTTTATGGTCTTCCATACAGTGCCTCACAGTATGGAACAACCGAACAACCCCACACCTCATTCAGGCACTGTCCTGGCTCTTCTCACCATGCTGCCCAGCCTGGCCCTGGGCATACTCACATCACTCAGCAACAATCAAACATCGGTGTTCTACTAACCCTGCATAGGCTGAAATCAGGACAACGGGTGTCTGGAGACACTTTGTATAAGAAAGACTTCACACCTACTCCTAAGATCATCTCTTAATATTCATTCTACAGCCTTTTTTCCCCACATTCCCCACAGAAAAAGCCTTGAACTAGAACAGTAAAAAGAGGGAAAGTCAGAAACAAATTCTGTATAAATGAACCTCTCAATTCCCTTTTTCTCCTGTAGGGATGCATGCAAAGCAGAAAAGCCATGCAAAACACTGGCATAACAACTCTTTGGAGAGAAGAAAGCAAGGTATACTTTGGTGGACAATGCTATGAATATTTTCCAGTGAGCATCTTAACAAATAAACCTGGACCTTATCTTTGTAATAGGAAGGGACTGCACGGTCTGTCCCTGCTTTTTTCATGTAAGCATGGGAGGTGTGAGAAGAGGCTGCCCACAGAGAAAGCAAGAACTGCAGTGGTGCCATCCAGATCCTCTCTGATGTCAGCTATAACAACACGAAATATATGAATAAAGGCTAATGGAGTTGTAAATTCAAGCTTTCTGCTAAGAGCAAAGGATTGAACACTCAAGTAGTTTATGTAAGCTCCTATTGAAGAGATATGAAGAAGTCTCTGAGAGATGCTCAGGGTATATTTAATGCTGGATCTATATTCCTGCTGAACAAAAGATTTCAGTGTCTTTGGAAAAACACACATATGTCCACAGATAATTAATTATCCCCTCTGTTCCAGTACAATGACCACTGCCTGAAAAAATTACTGAAACCAGCTCCTTTTCTACATCTAGTTAGAGGAAACAAACAAACAAAAAAAAAGTATTTTTGTTTTGGTGAAAGAGAGCCAAAAGGGCACTGCTCATCAAAACTGAGGTTTGCTTTGTCCTACTACGTACCTGTTAGTCCAGAAAGGAAAACAAGCTCAGGACTGGGTGATTCAGAACTGTTTTCTCTATTCCTCCTCAATAATTTAGGTGATAACAGTTCAAAACAACATTCCTGAGCAGGAAGTTAAAGATGATACGCAGGATCCCATCTCACTACTGGAGCTTCAAATGAATCACCAGCTGCTCAAAGAAGTGAAAGGTTAAGGAGGGCAGAGGGGGGATGGACTCTGCCAGCATGCAGGTCTCATCTTCACAGTGTACTCTGATGGGTGGATGTGTGAATGTTGCAGGGAGGTGAGGGAAAAAGTAGAACTGAGCATAAAGGAATTCAACAAATTTCAGTGAAAGATGTTTAAAGTTTCAGTGAGCAGTTTTGGTGCAAGGGTTTTTTGTCCGGTATGTCAGGATCAGAGGCACATGGACAGGCTGGGGAGTTGTTTGGAGAGGAACCTGATGAGGTTCAACAAGGACAGATGTAGAGTCTTACACCTGAGGAGAAATAACCGCATGCATCAGTACAGGTTAGGGGCTGACTGGCTGGAAAGGAGCTCTGGAGAGAAACACCTATGATTCCTGGTGGACAACAGGTTGACCACGAGTCATCATTAAAAAGAGTGTGACCAGCAGGTTGAGGGAGGTTATCCTCCACCTCTGGTGAGGCCACACTTGGAGTACTGCATCCAGTTCTGTGTTTTTCAGTCAAGAAAAACAGGGAAATACTGGAGAGAGTCCACCAGAGGGCCACAAAGTTGATCAGGGACCTGGAGTGTCTCCCTATGAGGAAAGGCTGAGACACCTGGGATTGTTTAGTCTGGAAAAGAATGAGAGGGGATCTTATCAATGGCTATAAATTTGTAACGGGCAGGAGTCAAGGGAATGGGGCCAGGCTCTTTTTGGTGGTGCCCAGCAACCAGACAAGGGGCAACAGGCACAAACTGGAACACCGGAATCTCCATCTGGACATGAGGAAGAGTGACAGAGCACTGGAACAGGATGCCCAGAGAGGTTGTGGAATCTCCTTCTCTGGAGATATTCAAGACTCATCTGGATGTTTTTCTGTGTAACTACTCCAGTGAACCTGCTTTAGCAGGGGGTTGGACTAGATGATCTCCAGAAGCCCCTTTCAACCTCTACAATTTTGCGATCGCTCCTGAATACAGAATGTTTCCAAGCTCTGAATTAAATGGAGGAGACAGGAAGGAAACAGTAAAATCAAGAATGTAAGAAATCCGTAAAACCTTCATTCCCTGATTGTAAGAGTGTTGAGGCACCTGTCCAAGGAACTCAACACAACTCCGGTACCCTGTATTCAGGTTTTTGATGAGAGCAATGAAAAGCCTAAGCTTCTGCCAATTTTGCCTTTGGTCAAGGTAACTAAGAAAAACTAGTACTACTCAGTTCAAGTACCCTTCAACTTTGGGTTCTGTATTTGTGGGGTTTTTTTTTCCACTTTGTAATTGTTATTATACATTAGATTGTTTTCAGTTATCAAAATTCTAACCTCTATGCTGATCACTGAGTGCTGTGACAAGGTTTCTCGTTAGTCATCTTCTTGGCAAGCTTAAAACATTTTCTGGTCTATTAGCCTGCCACATGATGGTTCTTTGCACGCTTTGCAAAATTCCAGGACTATTTTTGAGGCCATGCAGGATTTTAACCGGATCTTTTAAAACACACTGAAAGAGGATAGCTTTCTGATGATTCTGAAACAGTTTGCTTTGTGATTTCTTATTAGAAAACTCTTGAATTAGTGTTGGAGCAATGTATCTCAAGTTATGATTTTTTTTCCCCTTAAGGCAAAGCAGAAATAGTTATTGTATTTTTCTGCTTTTAAAATTATAATCAATTGCCCCAGTATTTCTACAAAAGAAGTTTAACAGACAAGAACAGTTTAAATAAAAATACAATTCCTATCATACTGTAAAATCTTTCCAGCCTCTAAGAGACGCTTTAACTATTATCTACAGCATTACATATTAATATTCACAGCTGTCAGCATAGCAAATTTTCAAAATCTATTTTATAGCTTTCCTTGTAAGATAAAAATGATATGTTTTTAACAAGAGAAGACTTCACTCTTCAAAATGTTCTTTCCTTGGAAAAACTGAAATGTTCTTAAATATTCCTCAGATAAGTAAATAATTTCTAATCACATAAAAGTGGATTCCTTTTCCAAGTCTGCTGATAATAAAGCAAGAAGTATCAATATCTGTCCAGGGAGAAACTTTATTTATCTTTGTTTTCTAGATAAATGAAAACCAAGGAGTTCACAAACTTCCACACATGCTGCTGATGCAACATTTAGAATTGAGTACAGGAGGTTCTGAAATGCTCATAGAGATGGAAAGGAAAAAAAAAAAAAAAAACACTGAAAAACATTATGGAAATCAAGAAAAGATGCTGCTCACACAAAGTCAATATGACTACTTTTTAATGCTTTCTACCTTGGGTCATTTATTTATTTATTTATTTAATGTCATTCATATAGCAATTTCAGAAGTACCAGAAACATTCATATGGAAAAGATGAAAATAATTAATCATCCAGACCTTCATTTCTACAACATAAATTTAATACTAATGCAGGTGGGAAGTAGTACAAGTAACTGACAAGACCGTGTAGATAAAAACTACAGCTGCTGAGTATGCCATCTTTAGTCCTAATTAGAGTGTTCGTAAGACTTGTTTGATAAAAATCTGAGTTCTTCAGTGATGGAGCCAAAATCCCTAGAAGAAAAGCAGTTCATGAAAAAAAAAAAAAGAAAAAGAAAAAGAAAAATCCCTGAAAAACCAATGTTTATAAACATAATTTGGCAGAAAAAGCTGTAATATTCGTGACCGTATTCTAGAGACTCCCTAAAGGAAATTTATCTAGGGAATAATGGTAAACTCCCCTTACAGGTTTTTCTTTTCACTAACATTGAATGTCCCTGTTTGTTACTGCATATAAAAAATTCTGACATTTAGCTTCATTGTGGGAAAAAAAGGCATGGTCTTGCACCCCCATTTGTCAAACAAAGCCACAAATTCTAATGTCTAAGCATAAAAATGGGATATTTTTCATTTTCTTCCTACAAGAGAAGGTTTCCCCCCTCCTCACTTCCTTTGCAAAGAGGACTGTAAATCAAAGCCATAGAGAGGTAACTGAGGGATATGACTCATACAAAGCATGCCATTACCAGTTCTTCATTTAAAGCATCACATTTGGTCTTTACCTCAGGATCTCAGAGTTAGACTCTAAATCAAGTAAGAAAATTATACATGTTTTACTTATTTAAGTATAAAGTACATCTTTAAGAAGGCTGTAATAAGCAACAACAACAAAAACCCACAACGGTGTAGCCTGAAGCCAAATCTAGTAGATACAATTAGGGAATATACAGAGCCCACTGAAGTGAAGTCTTAATTTAATGCTGCTTTTTTTTCAAGTGGGGAATCAGTATTTATGATTACCAATTTTTTAAATATTTTAAACTGAATTATGCTACTGCACATAATACTGCATATTAATGATATTATGCACAATGAATATAAAATTACCACTGATCAAATCAAAACACAAGCGTAGAAAGCAATTTTAACACTCTTTACACATCATACTTTAATGGTACAGAATATTCTATTAATTTCTAGCTGTTTCCCTAATTTAACAAAATTACACTCCCAGCAATGAAATGATCTTATAACAGGCCATAAACCTTACATTTATTTTCTAAATAACACATTTATCCCCCTATCCACACTAATTCCAGAACAGATGGCCAGGAGATAACCCAGTTAAATAGTCAAAATAAATACAAAAAATAAATATATATATTTTTTCCTTTTTTAATGCAGGAGTTATTTTGCCACATATTGTTGTGCTTTTACTGTTAAAAAAAAAAAAAAAAGAAAAGAAAAAAAAAAGAAAAGTTTGCTGTTCATTTGAATCCTTGAAGACAAAAAGGACAAACCCTTTCAGGATGACTGGTGACTGGAAGGAATTGATTTTGAATACACAAAGGACATAATCTCCTGAAGCCCAGTCCATAGCTTGGTCCCTAGCATAGATAAACATGGCACTAAGAAGATGGACTGTCCAGTAAGAGATTAAACTGAGGTCCGCTTACCTTTTAATGACAGAAGTTAGATCTTGTCCCTGAAAATGCTAAAGTTAGCAAATAAGTCAGAAGTGACAGTATGCTAACCCATTACAAAATCAGGAAGCAAACACAAAAACATTACAAATTAGGATACACATGCAGACATGCACATGAGAGATAAGAATTTTACTTCAAAATATTAACATAGGGAGCACTGCCGAGCATACAAACACTTGGCACCTTTTCTGCTGATTTTAATAGGTTTATAAACAATCATTCAACATAAAAAAGTAACTGAGTAGGTAAGATCTCTATGAAGAAATATTTTTATTAACCATTGTTTTGAAGTTTAACATTCCTTGATTAAAGGGTATGAACTTGATCTAATCAAATCCTGAAACTAGATCTAATCAAATGCTGAACAAATTAAGCTGATTCAGGCTGGTCCTGTTTTCTGTGGAGGGCTGGACAAGACAAGCTTCTTCAAATCCCTTCTAAACTAAATTATAACACTGATGAACTCTCTCAAATTAAAACTCTCAAATGAAACTGCAAAATTCATCAGTCCGTCACTGATGCTTATACACACATATACACGTTTCATAATAAAAGAACCTGAATATCTTTCAACAGCAAATGGGAAAAAAGAAGTTCATAGGAACGAGAGGAATTCTATCCCCCTTTCCCCACCAAGCAAGGACCCAAATGAAAGGACTCTTGCTGAGCAGCTTCAGCAAGTGACTGATCAAGCTTTGGACACTGACTCCATCTTCAGTTGGAGACCTTCTCCACTTGTTATTCATGTAACTGGTCCATTACTTTAGTTTGTTCAGAAGCAGGGACCTTTTAAATATGCTCTACTTTTGGATGCTCAGACAAATTATGAGAAATTTCAGATTTTTAATGGATTTCTGGTGTAAGAAAAAACTATCTAGAAATTCCACTGTTAATAACCCTGTTGGATGAATCTAACTCCAAAAGCAAGAGGAAATAAAAACAGAAATCCTGAAGTATAGTTGGAACTATACTTCTAAAGGCATCACTCTAGGCCACAGCCATAAATATGGCCAGCCACTGACAACACCATTTGAATAAAACCTTTTATTAGTAGCTGTACTGCCTTGTAAAAGATCTTTTTCAAAGAGCTGAAAAGTACTAACTCCTCATCAATAAGTAAATGCTATAACATGCACTTAAGACACGATATAATGGAGAAATGTAATAAAATAGGTGTGTTTGTGATGAACTCAATAGTTAACACGTGACCGTCCTTTACTGACCATTACTGACCATTTACTGGCCATTTACTGACCATCCTTGTCTATATGTGACATGAAAACGTGTTAATCAAAGCACACAAATTAATATTTTCAGACCATTGTTCCTTATCCAGTGATAGAAACTCAGAAAAAGGCAAAAGGAGAAAGATGTCAATGCAACAGTTCCTTCAGCTTGACAGGTAAGATGAAGACAGAAATGCTTCATTTAGTTCTGAGTTCGTAAATCCTTCTATTGATTCCCTCCCTCCTCCTTCCCTTCCCTTTACTTAGATGCATTTTCATATGCGGAGAAGAAATGTTTGCAAAACGTTTTTTTGACAAATAGTTTTCAAAGCTTCAAAATACATTTTTTGGAAGGGAGAACTTAAAAGAGAATGCCTGTCACATAACACTTGGCTTTTCCCATCCACCTTCAGCACTTGTCCTGGAAGTCTGCTAGGCAGCCAACAGCCTTAGGGCACAAAGAAGTCACATTTGAAGTGAAATGGATCCTGCATCTAATCATAAAGCTGCTTACTGCTCAGACACACAGAACCAGCCAGGAATTTGGGGAGCAGAGTCATGTGCCTAAAATTATAGATCAGAAGAAGAAAAAAAAAAAAAGCACTCAAACTATCAATAGTTTGGAAAATATCAGTATTTTCCAAGTGAAACACACTGACGTGAAAAAGGAAATCAAAAGCAATAAGACGCTGACATTGCAGCTGTTACAGTTAAATAATTAATAACAGTGATAATAAATTCACCCACTCTAGAGTGGCTTCTCATTTCTAGGAAGAAGCAGGAATCTGTTTGCTCTTGGATGCTTGCTGGCAGTGTGAAAGAAAACTGCACATTCCTGTGCTATTCCTAGGAGATGCTAAAAGTGTGAAGTCCTACACAGCTCAACAGAAAGAGTCAGGAAGAAAATCCAGATGTAGTCCAACAGGCCTGTTCTTATTGCTGGCTACAAAGAATTGACATCTAGGATTTAAGTCACTTTAGGTCCTAAGCAAGTTTCCACTGAAACCCGTAAGTCATATACAAGGAGAGAAGATTCAACTGTTTGGAAGGGTTGATCAACTCTCTGAAAGGGTAAATAACAGCAGGACAAGTGGAATTGGTTGAAGGAGGGGGGATTTAGGTTGGATGTCAGGGGGAAGCTCTTTACTATGAGAGTGGTGAGGTGCTGGAACAGGCTGCCCAGAGAGGTTGTGGATGCCCCGTCCCTGGAGGTGTTCAAGGCCAGGTTGAATGGGGCCCTGGGCAAACTGGTATAGTATTAAATGTGGAGGTAGGTGGCCCTGTCTGTGGCGGGGGGGTTTGGAGATTCATGATCCTTGAGGTCCCTTCCAACCCGGCCATTCTGTGTGTGATTCACAGGGCACTGTGAATCAGATCCCTAATGGAAAAAAAAAGCTGTTGTAATAACTTTAAGTATTTGATAGCTCCTTCTATTGCATGAAATTAGGACTGGTTCAAAAGACTGCTGAATTTGGACTCATCACTTTCCAAGGTAGCAGTAAATTATCAGGGAAGCAGCCATGTCCAGCTGGCTCTGATGAGACACTGCAACATTCTGTCTGCAACTCCCCATGCACACTCTGTGAGGGGAAATCCTGTGCACAGTGCAGGAGATAATAGGGCCAGAGAGATGAGAAACACAAATAAAACACACCTCTTGCTTTTGATCTACTCTTAGCTCTCCAGTTCCACCACGGACTGATTAATGGCCACTGCACGCTTGGAAGTATTAGAGGATGTTTGCTTTTGTATTTTTTTCCCCTTAAATACTATTACCTCCCTGATGTCAAACACAACTTGAAGACAGTCCTGAAAGCTGGAAGAGGTTTTCTAACCAGACATGCTCTCATGTTCTTTTCCCGTCTTCACCTGAGAAAGGTACCTTGCATTCCACAAACCAACATTTTGATATGTTCAACACTTTCCAAAAAACACAGATTCAGAACAGCTTTGTAACTTGATATTTTGCCTCATCTTTATATTTGTCAGGTGTGGATCTGAAGCAATTATTTGTTTTGCTCTTCAGATTCACGGTCATTTCTACACTGACAGTCCATTGTAAAATACATGACATGAGAAGGCAAAAGAACAATCAGCTGAGGAACATAGAAAATAAGTCAAACAGATTATTATGTAAACTCACTATTTTCTTTCACCTTCCTCCCTTGCATTTCTTTTACTTTATTGCCTGGGGCTAGGAAAAAGAATTGACTAGGTCTCTGTGAATAAGCAGAACAGTCTTATAGCAGTAAACTCAGAAACATACCTTGCAAAGTTTAAAGACTGTCAGACTGCGTATAATTAATAAAGTCAGAATAGCAGCTTACATGGATACATTCACATACATTTCTTCCCAAGACAATGTGGGGCTGTGCACACTTTTCTGATCGCTGTGGCTACAGAGCAGTCTGGAGGAAAGCAAGCACCTCCACATCCAGACTGCAGCTAGAGCTCTACCGGCGCAGTCACCGAATAACACAAGCCAGGTCACAAGGCAGATGGGTGGCAGACTCCCTCCAGGGCTCTTGCAGTGGCTGCTGTAGGGCCCAGCTATCAGCCCTCACCAGCCCTGACCCCCAACCCCAAGGCAGACGTCCCAGATTACCCCATCCCCAGAAGGTACGCAGGGCCCAGAATGGTGCCCAGGGCTGCCTCAGTGCCACTGGCTGCACTGCTGGCTGGCAGGACAGGCCCCAGCTGCAGGGCTCTGCATGGTTGATGCAAACAAGCCCCTCTCATTTCATCTCTGCATGACTGAAATATTTCCCAAAAAAGTAGTTTTTCAGAATGTTCAATTTTATCATGAAGTATTCAGTTCTACTTGAACACATGTGATCAAATCCCTTACATCCCTGATCACGCAGTTTGCACAGCATTTTTTTTTCCTTTTTTGTTAATTTTTTAAATTATTATTATTTTTGAATACAGTCAGTCAGGGGAACTTCAGAAGTTCAGATTTCAATCTTACATACACCACAGGCACGTGTGCTTGCTGCCAACACAGCAGAGCATCCTAGTGCCCTGCTCCCTCCCTTCCTTCAGCAAGAAGACCCAAGTGACCATCCTGTAAGCATCCCGCATCTGGCTCCTCCATTTTAGCAGGCCTCAGCCAAGTGCTTCACCTTACCTCTCTTCCATTGGATTGGCTCACTGGCAGAAAGACAGTTCATAACTCTGAGAATGCTTCAGGATGTATTTTTAGATAATTCAGACGTAGGAGGACAAACAGAACAGCACAACCCTATTCCCTTGCACATGACCATCATCTTCTCTCCTTTGACTAAGCTTAGGCATCCTGTCCATTATGCATGCTCACAGACAGTTAATACTGTTTTTGTGACTTCTATCTATGCAGATGTGGAAAACAGCTGATGAGCATTACCATGGATCTGTCTGCAGCTGGGACACCGTGAGGCCAGTGCACATGCCTTCTCGCTGCTCCTCTTCCCATGCAGAAGCATGTGGGCATGTGGGCATATCCTGCTACAAGTGCTTCCACAGACTCAAGAGGCAGGACTTCTTTGAGGAGAGAAGGGCTACGCTCTTCCAAGTCACGAATCCCACTAAAGATATCCTAATAGCAGTGATACAACAGCAGCAAACATCACAAAAGGGACCTCTAGTTTCTGCTGCATGGGTGACTTGGGGTCTCTGGTAGCCACAAACAGCAAAGATTTAGGTAAGGGCTCCTTGAGTTATAAAAACCAAAAATTTATAGAAACACATGCAACATTCACTCCTGCAAACTTCTGTGGGTCTTAGATTGAGCCTGAGTTGACAGACAAGGTCTCTGGAATCACAGGTTTTTTCGCAGTTACTACAGAAGGCATGATGCCAGTGAAAAAGAATGGCTGCAGGAACCAGGACAGTGTAAATGACCCCTCCATGCAAAAATCGAAACCTTTCAACAGCTTGGCGCGGAGATGAAACCATTCCAGCTTCAACAGCCCCTTTTCTCAAACACAGCATGAGGCGTTCAGGGAAAGATTGAAATGCTCCTCTTCCACCTGTCCTTGTGAGGACAGCACTCATCTAGCCAGACTCTTGTTTTACGTTGTAACTTGGCCTCTCCTAACACCAGTCCTCAAACTGCCCTTGCCATTTGGCACATATTACCCATCCCCTCCTCTCCCACTTCCCAAGTGGCTGTCTGTATTGTACTCACTGTAATTGGAGGAGTAATGTACATTAAGTTTGCCAGCTTCATTGGGACTCATTTTTAATAACAAGATTGAAAAGGTGAAAGAAGTACAAATTCATTCTGTCAGAGCCAAAGGTTTGTTCCTGATGACAAAGTAGCAGGAGAGAGCAGAGGAACCCAAACCTGTTTTATATGGTGACGGATCCTTCCCTGGGCTGCCACTCAAAGCCCCTGGAGCTCCTTTTTGCAGTAACGACAAAAAAGTGGGGCAACTGCACTCCCTCAAAGCAGAGCCTTACAGACAGCCCAGGGGCTGGGGCACCAGACAGCTTTCCTCCTGCTCAAGGAGGGCCTCCTTGCTCATATATCCACCTTTATTCATAGTTTTTCTACTGTTGCCGGTCTCATTGCTGGTCTCATAAAATCCAAAATCTAAAAGCACAGGAAGCGAGGCCTCTCCTGTTCCTGCAGCCTCTCTGATCACATACAGCCCCCATGACAATATATTTCTCCTAGGCTTAGTAGTTTTTCAGGTGCTTGCAGTGCTCTCAGGGCCATCATGCTTTTTTGCATATAGCAATCCATCGCAAGGGTTTGTCATACATGTGCCTTATAAAACTTGACCATACTGCAAAATAAAAACACAGGAGACGGGGGCCATTGTAAAAGCAGCCTTGCAGTTGTCCCGTCGATCAGAGCCCAAAGAGAATTTCAGCTTTCTTGTACAGGCCCATTTCCTTAGCACCCTTTCGTCCAGTACAGCCTATGTCAGCTGCACGATGTTACAGAATAAAATGAAGGGGAAAAACCATTTTCCTGAAGTCTGATAGTCACTCATCAGATGTAGAGAGATTTTTAGTTTCCTGAAAGTGCTTCTGTAGGTACCCAACTTTACATATTATCATAGCTCCTTCAGAATAAATTCATTTTGAGGCCATTCAGTCCAACCTTCAGCTATTGTAGCACCATTTAAGGACTTTTTAAAATCATTTCAGTGCAGACTGAATTCTTTCTTCACTTAAGCTGCTAACAAAGTTTTCATGAGTGGAACCACCAGGAAGCCTCACACTGACAAGTTTCCCTGCAACTAGCAAAGGTGTAATCTGAGCTCATATGCATAGGGGACCAAGAGCCCTCATTGGAAAGGCATTAACCAAGATTGCAGAGCAATCCATGATGCTGAGCATTTTGCTGTATCATACATGAATTTCTTAGCAGTTTGCGTTATCTGTTGGCTACTTCAGCCAAAAAACTAAGGGTCTTAAAAAAAAAATAATAAGTAAACCTGAACATAAGGTCTAGACCTCCAATACAAATATGCTTCAGTTTGTTAGAAAAGAAAAACAACTATTCTAAAATAGATTAGCTTGAATAATCAGCTAGTATATTCAGAATGGTTTACTTACATATTTATACTGATTAACTGTTTACCTTCCTAAGTGTCCTGCATAAAAGGGTATTAACTTACACAAATTAGCCCAGCTTATTCAATTACAACATTTATCATCTTTGTAAAAAGTCATTTCTTGTTAAGTAAATGCACTGTTGAAAGCAAATGTATTTCTACTTTATATGGAAGGAACAGGTTGAAAAAAAAAATGAAGAATTTAACAAAAAGTTTTAAGCATAGGCAATAAAACAAATACCTTCGTACAGACTGTTGCATACAGATTTGGAGTATTCTTTTTAAACAACTATGCACAGAATCTGCAGAGTCAAATGCTTATCGCAGTTATTAAAACAGGTATAAACATTTTTAAATGAAATATCCAAATATGCAAGTAATCATGCATGCAACTTCTAGACAACTAGCAAGCTTGAGGTGAAATGCATTTTTAAGTTGCTTCAGAATGAAATCTAAATCAGTATAAAGCAACGTTACAATTGAAATACAGCTAGTAAGTCATGTAGCCTTCCTTCTATGTCACATCTCCTTAGCTGCCAAAGAGGGTTTTAAACAATGCTTGAAAGATAAAAGTGAAGCCTCTGAGACTCAGTTATTTTGAAGAATCACTAAACAGGAGACTGTAGTATGCCACCAAAAAGGATTCTGCCAATAAAATGTGTTTGATTCCTAGCTAGAAGAAGGTGGGAGTGCAACATTCAAAAGAATGTCAGAATGTTGACTTAGAGCATGACAAAATCCTACAGTATCTTCCACAGCTTAAGAGGAAGACAAGTTAGAGTGCCTACTGGAAATAACGAAATAAGATGGTGTCATGGTTGTTCTGATCAGAATTCTGTCACCTGGGGAAAAAAAAATCCAAACACCTAATCAGAATATGTTATACTAATGCATCACAATTACCCTAGAATACAAATTTAATAGGCATTGGCAATGAGTTTATCAATAAATGATCACATAAATTCCTTATTTGAAGAAAAATTTGTACACTACTAGTTAAGCTTATATACATTAAAGTTTGCAATTAGATTTCTTCAAATGTGGATTTATTAAGTCACAATAAATAAGAGCAAGCAGTATGTTCATGATCCAAGTACAAAATAAATGAGCTTGTGAGACCACGGGCAATGGAAAGAGTTCATCCTAAAATGTGTGTTGAAACTACATTAGCACTGTGTTAGTTCTCCCATGCATAAGGACATTAAATAAGAATTTCAGGGGCCCGTTTCTGTAAAGATAACATTAGCTGATGTTATGAGCTGAAGCGCCTCAGGAACTGTTTCACTGAAGCTTATGTCAGTCAGAACTCCAGGTTTTTAAGTAAAATTCTCTTTGTTCAACTGTTGATGATTCTTGTGGTTCAGTTTTAGATTACGCACTGACCAATTTATATAACTGAACTCAGAAAAACTTTTACTGGCAGGTTTCAAGAATATTTTTAGCAGAAGGTACTTCTAAAAACAATAAAAAATAAGTTAGGCAAAGATCGTTTTTCTGGACTAAATAGTCAGCAGTGTGCAAGATATGCATGAATAATTTTACTGAGCTCATGAGGCTGTTTGTGTAGGATGCCTGGATGTTTACAAAGAAATGCATTTCTGAAAATGACCAATTGTAGTCACTGCTTAATTGAAAGAATTCTTGACTATGCTTTGAAGTAATCGGTCTTTAACCTTGATGCATGCCCTAAGAGTTAAGCATTAATGTTCTTGCACAGAGCCAGGAGTTGACTCAATCATCCTTATGAGACCCTTGCAACTTAGAAAAATCTATGTTTATAATATTTATTTATAGAATTTTGCTCTGCTTTAAAGATGATTCTTGGTATTTTGCAGTTTCATCATCCAAAAAGCAAAATAAAGCCCAAAAGAGGAGATGAAAAAACTGAAAACCTATGGGTATTTATTGCAATTGAATAGAAAGTTATAGAAATATAATACAATAAAATAGAAATACAATACAATAGAAAAATTGTAATAGAAAGTAATAAATTAGTAATAATTTAATATAGTAATTAACTTAATATAGTAATAATAAGTAATAATATTAATAAATATACAGCCTCTTCATCAGAAGTCTTACTTCCAAGACGAACAGCATAGGATGCTGAATTAACTCAAAGAAGGATGCTTTTATTCCCCTCTTGTGTCTTAACCAAGTGGAGGTTAAGACTAGCAGAATTCACAGTACTGTTTAATCTAAAGAAATGGGACCTGACTGTGGGAAGAATCACTAGTACTTATGCTATTGCGCTTATGGAAGATGTTCAAGGAATTTTTTTTTAAGTCATCTGAATTACAGTGAGAAGCAAGTGAACCACTGTTCAGGTTTGTCACACTCTACCTTTAAGTTGTGGAGGAATATAACCTATAGTTTGGTACATTTTGTCAGATGAGAAGCATTCTTAGTCTACTTTCTGAAACTTTCTGTCCACAGTTCTAATGAAGTCATCATTCCCTGCTGTGTTGATCATTAGAAATGATCTCCTCTACCCCCACTATTAACTGGCCATGAGACAAACTCCATTCCTATCAGCTATAGCTTAAAACCAAGTTGAGCTCGTGATTTCCCTTACTTACCGATATAGCCTCTTTTTACTTTTGCAATTTCTACTTGCCTTATTAATCACTTGATCACTTACCAATCATAATACTCAATACAAAGAAAGACTTAAAAGTGTTGTGCTTCACATGGCACAGGAAGCAACACTCACCAATGGGCTATTCAGATGCTTTACTTTCCCTTTGTCAGTTGTAACAATACACACAATTCCCAGATCATTTCCCTTTTCAAGTATTTTTTTTTTTTAAACAACTAACTAAAATTGCCAGTAACCCATAATAACAATGAGTTTATGTATCACTTAAGGTTTTATACAGTGTAGACACAGCCAATTCATCACAGCAAATTGCATCCTTTATTCAGCCGCCCATCTAATTCAGGTCCAAATCCTATTTTTAACAACGACTCATTTAATTTCATCCTCACCATCCTGCTATCTCAGCTCAAGATTATTACATAATTCAACCCAACAAAACATACTAGGCATTTTTGTGTTACTGCTTCATTACCTACTCAAAATCAATGATGCCTTTTACTCCAGCTCAACAGAGAATGTTTACTAATGCCGATTCTGAACAATCAGCTCTATTAATAACAGGAGAGACAACAGTTTTTTTGCTATCATGAAGATAACCTTCAGGTTAGTCTGAAGTCTAATTTAGACTAAGACTCAGGTAAGTCTGATTTCTGCTCCTACCAAAAACTACATTTGTGACCTTGCAAAATAGCTGGAAAACCGTTCCACCTTTCTGTCTCTTACTCCATCACCTACCAACCATATAAATTGCAGTTTAATATCTCTGCTAAGAAAAAAATATTGAAGCCTATTTTCAGCAGGCATTTGGTGCAGAATGTTCTTATCTTTATGTATGGAGCTGCAATGATATTCTCCCTTCCCCCACAAGCTTCCCCTCAAATATCTCATTTTTCTTCTGCAGTATTTTCATCTTAAAGACTGAAGTTTTTCAAGCATGTGAATGATGAGATTTCTGGCAACAGAGAAATGAAGCATCTAGGGGAAGTATTTGTTGCCATGCACCTGGCAACCCATGTTCTTTTAGCTCTGAGCCTGTGTTGGACTATCGGGTAAAACCTACCCGGGCCAAAGAACTGCACGTGAATACCAATATGGTGAGCAGAAAAATGGCGTTTATTGCGTCATGCGATTTACCTATATACCTATCCTACTTTGTCTATGCCCCTTATGCATATATTAACCCTTCGTCACCGAGCAAGGGGAGAGTCCTACCACGTCACATCCCGAATCCTCGCTGTCGCCTACTAAAACGAGTATTTAAGCAAGAAAGAGGTACGCAGCTTCTTGTACATGAGGAGTGTTTCCAGTTTTTATTCTGTACATGCAAAAGATGACTGGGCTTTGAGAATTTGTTATTTGCAAAGCAGCAATTATTTCTGTAGCCACCAAGTAGCATCCTGAATGTGCATTTTTCTTCCCTGCAAACAAGAAGCAAGTGTCTCTTCCAGGGGATTTCTGAACTTTATTTCTAAGGGAAAAGGAAATAAGGGGTTGAAAACATCTGGACAAAAGGAAAGATAGGCAGTACAGAGAGAGAACAGTTGTATAACAGCAAAACAGAGCTCAGTCTATAAACACAATACTGAGAGAAAATGTATGATCTTACACAGGAGGCAGCAAGGAGCGCTTCTAAGACACGTTTGAAGACATTTGGTCAAATCTGAATAAAAATTTTGCTCATCCTGGATTATATCACCTCATACTGCAGCACAAGTCAGTCTTCCCATTGATTCCAGTGGAGCATAAACACTGTCTTGAATTTCAAACTGAAAATCAAAGTAAGGGACCTCTTGCACTCTGGTCAGAGGGATTCAAGCACAGGCACATCGGTGGACTTCAGAACTCTGCCTGAGGATTTTCCCCAGAAATAAACACTTCTCAGACTTCTCAACCAAAAGACATTGCCTAGGCATAAATGTCAAGAGAGTATTAAAACCGATGATACACAAGTACAAAGCAGCTGATAATCTACTGAACACTGGATCAGCAAGTGCCAAATAAACCCTGCTTCCCTCTTATGGCTCGGGCAGTTGTCTGCAGAACAATTCTCCGGAGCACAGGGATCTGCTCTCTCCTTGGCCCTCACCAGCTGGGTCAGCAGCCTGCATCTCCACCAGCCCACAAACATCCCTCCTGATTTTGAGAGGAGTGCAGTGAATACTATGAGAATAATGAAGAGGAATAAATATAAAACTGAAAGAAAAATATGATCAAAAGAGAAAGAAAGAAATAGGTGAAAGAAGCCAGCTTTCAATTTACATTTTCAGTTTTTTGAGGAAATCGATAATCTTTCTTCTAATTGGGGGCGCAAGGAGAAACCAAGCAAATTACCTTAAGCCAAGCTTTAAAGACAAAAGGACAAGACAAAGAAGGGCTTGATTGGAGCTATTCTGCATAGCTCATTCCATTTTAATTTTACGGCTCCTGCTCCCTGTCTCAGTCTTGAACTATAGTGCTATATTTGAATGCTTCCTACTTGACATCTGCAACTCTGACACATCCTTTCTCTTTCAAAAGACCAAGACTTCATTACCTACACTGAACTGGAAAAAAAACCTCATTAAGAATTTGTGTTTTCTTTATAGTTTTGCCACATTAACGATTTTTTTCCCCTTCTAATTCAGTCTTTTCAATATGACTATCAAAAGATTAGATTATTAGGGTTTTTTTTAAATAGGTTTTTCCAGCACAAAGATATAGAAATTACTTACACACACACCACTTTAATGTTTAACTGTGCTGTATTCACTAATGAGCAATAAAATAAACAAACATTCTCCTGGACACTTAATTTCTCTGGAGACATAGTTGGGAAATGCACCCATTTTTTGTTCTGTAAAGTTAATAAGATTTTAAAGAAATATTTTATTTTTATCTTTTACTATATTAATTTGATTATAAAATATGCAAGATGATAGGTACACAGAGTAAGGCATGTCATTGACAGAAAAGCTAAACAGACTGTTGTTTTGCAGAGCATCCATAAATCCCTATCAGGTTTAAAGTGTTAATTAAACACTTCCACCTTGCACTAAGACTCCATAGTGCTAGAGGACTCCACTGGAGAAGTGGTTCAGAGACACATTCTTATGTATAAACAATCTTGTGCCATCCATAACTCCATCCTAACCCTTTTCTGCTTTAACCAACCACTATGCAACAGAATGATGGCCAGATGAAAGGAATCTCCATGAAATCTGAAATTCAAATAAAATTTTTGCATCTGTTGTGGTCAATATACATTACAGATGCAGGCAACTAAGAACACAGCAAGCAAAATGAAGGAACACTTATAAATCCAAGCCTGTTAGCCAAGCAGCAATTTGAGAAGGAGAGTACGTTATAGATCCTGCTGAGTTTAAGTTCACCTGAAGCAACAGCAATGCACAAATGGTGATAGCATCAATTTAAATTTGTGCAATACCTGGCCAACCTCAGGTCAGCAGAAAGGGCAAATACCCACAAGAAATACCTTGCAGTCAATTTCAGAAGAGATGTTAGCAGTAAAATCTGCAGTAAATGCACTTGCAGCTCTAAAGATGCCCTATAAAGACAGCAGTGAAGCACTGATGCAGCACTACAAGAGGCGCATTTTAGCACTGTCAGTGCTGAGTGCCTTCAGTCAACAGAGCACAATCCAGGCTGTTGGCATCTCTAAAAATATGACTTACAAAAGGAACCTCCAGCTCGTTGTTCTTAGATGAGTTATGGTTTCTAATTGCTAAGTGGGAAGATCTGATAGAGAAACAGATGATAGATTCATTTCAGTGGCATAACTCTCAAGTTCAAAATTAAGCATATACTTAACTGCTTTTCTGGATCAGAACCAGGCATTTCAGTAGCTTCTGGGCTTGAACCTATAGTAAGGTCAATAGAGAAAGTAGTTCCAAAATTTTTCTTTAAGTACACATATTCAGATATTTGAAAATGTAGACCTTATGGTACTCTGTGTTCCAAGAGTCAGCAAAGATGGCTAATGTTACCAAAATACTTCATATTGTTCTGCAGGATCCTAATTCATCATACTTATTAAATGCAGTATGGTGGTTTTTTGTTTTGTTTTGGGTTTTCTTGGTTGGGTATTTTTTTTTTTTTTTTTTTTTTTTTTTTTTGGTGGTGGTGGTGGGTTTGGTTTTGTTTGTTTGGTTTTTGTTTGGTTTTTTGTTTGTTTGTTTTTGTTTTTTGGACATCACATGTTTAAATTTAAACACTTCTTGCCTCGTTTTTTCGCTGGTGATAAAAGCATTCACTGCCCTTTAGAAGCCAAAGCAACACTGTGTTTCAGGAAAGGTATTCTGTAACAACTTGCACTCCCTCTAATTTTGATAAAAGTAGTTAGCAGTTGTTGTTCATTACACTGGGAGACTGCTGGTAGCTGAATGAAAGAACTGAGGAGGATAAGCATTCTACCCATGGCCACATATTGCAGCAGAGGCAATGTGCTGGCAGTCAGGATACAAGTTATCACCTGGGCTGCATCATTTTTAGGGTTCAGCTACCTTTATGGTTCCCAACTTGCATTTCTGGAAGCAATATTTTTTTCTCTTTATAAACCCCATTATCATTATGACTGTCTAGCATAGAGTTCCTAGACTGCTGAAACCTCATTTTGTTTCAAACCCCTTGAAGACACCTATTGAAAGAACATCAAACTAATCTCCCCCAAATTATACCTTTCTCAATACGCAGAGTGTAAGCAAAGAAGCAGAAGCAGTCAGGACCACTGTAGGTACAACAAATATTGCCTTTGGCATCAGTACATTAAACAGTACATAGTATCTGGATTGTCGGGTGAGGTCTCTAACTAGGATCCAGATGACCAATCAGAAACATGCACTTTCTATTTCTCAATTTTATAATTTCATTAACCCCTTTGCAGCTAAAAGCAGAGCAAAAAAGAAGGTACAATCTCAAGAGTAATAACCATCATATTTCCAGTTCTGTCGTCTTCTCCTTCTTTTCCTCTGATATAAGGAGTCCCCTTATTCAGACTCCTTGAGAAGAATCTGTGCATAATGACAAATCGTGGGCAAAACTGAGCCTCTGTCTGGAGTCACTTGGTGGACAAACACGGAAACACCAGTTACACCAAAGACATCGCGCATTGCTCTGCTGCTTTCATAACGCTTCCACCCGTGATAAGGAGAGGCAGCACCATCTTGTGGCATTTCCCCTTGTATGCAGTCCCGAGAAATTTGGCAATTACCAGCGCTCCAAACCATGATTTGCTACCAGATCCCATTAACCCATTCAGTGTCTACCATCAGCAATTGCACCTCTGGGGTCACTTAACAGTTTCATCAATCTCAGATGCTGCTGATCGAGATATGTGAACAGATCATACGCCTGTTCTTTTGTAAGAGGTATTTCTCAGGCTTAATAAACAGTAAATAGTTAAATACGCAGAAAATGAAACCTACTGACATGGTTTTTCTTTATTTCTTTTTTTAAAATTGCTTTTGCTTTGCTAAACACAGCAAGCTTTTTTACCCTCTTCCAATACACTATGGTCTCCTCTACCATATTGAATTTTCTAGTTAAGTTCCAGTAGATCTCTCTCCTTTTGTGAAAATAAGCAGTCAGTTTGGTTAAAGAACTTTAATCTCTCCTTCTGCATCAAATATTTCACCTAAGACATCCCAGACTTCCATTTGCTTTTTCACAGTTGCAGCACACTCCTCATTAGTAGCTTTATATTCCTTTGCCTACATTATATTCCTCTGCCTTTTCCCTTTGAGGACTCCCAGTTCACACGACAAAATAAAATCCTGTTATGAACAGCCTTGAAATCTGTGCTATTGTATTTTTATTACTCTTCCCTTTTTCTGCTCCCAGAAGTCATCCATTCCTTCCCACATGGCTTTCAGGTTCTCCTCTGCAGTCACGATGACTCCAGCTTAGAATCATAGATTCATTAAGGTTGTAAAAGACCTCTAAGATCACCTAGTCCAACGATCCACCAACCATCAATGTTGCTCACTAAACCATGTCCTTCAGTGCCACATGTTTTCTGAACACCTCCAAGGACAGTGACTTTACCCCTACCGTGGGCAGCCTGTTACAGTGCACCACCACTCTTTCTGAGACAAAATTCTTCCTACTATCTAACTCAACAGCGCAGACCATCTGTGCACACTTTTTTTCTAGGCAGATTTCATCCCTGAAAATATTTATCTTCTTTCCAAGACCAACAGTGAGGAAACTCCACTCAATCATCTCCTTACTCGCATTGTAATTCTAAGCCTCAATTTTCTCCAAGTGAAAAAAAATAAATAAAAAATCCTAGGTAGTCCTATACTATGCCTGTTACAAAATTCAGCTAATATTAGATCTGTTGCATTCTCTTCCTTTAATTGGGTTTTTCCACCATACTAAAAAGTAGACACTGTCACAAGTTATGTCTTCATACAGCTTTTTACTGTTATTGTGTGATTTAAAACAGGTCTTAAAAGCTGCATGAATATATACGTATGGAAGCTACAGAGTCAAAGAATCCATTTAAGTATGCACTTACACGTACAGCATCAAGAAACACGAATGCGATTGTTGTCCATGACAAGAAACTAAATCCTGTGTCATACAAACGAAGGGGAAAGGTTCAGTGCTATAACCACATCAGCAAAAGAAAACAGAGACATGGTGCAAATGTAAAAGAAGCAATGCATTTCTCATGTCTGCTCAGAATACAAGTTCTCCTGAAGTAGCTCCATCTCATACACTCACACATCAGGCACAGACCCAGGAAGGACATTAGACCGTCGTGAGACAGGTTAGTTTTACCCTACTGACGATGTGTTGTTGCGCTAGTAAGAGGTGCCTACTTCACATTTCCTATAACTGGTATTTAGGAACCTATATACCTTTTAAGGAGTACACCAACTAAGCAAGGATGAGGTAAGGACTAGAAGTGGAGAAGGGCATAATAAAGTGCTTCGGGTAATTACAGAGCAGTCAGCTTAACATCGATATTTGAGAAGAGATGGTGACAAATTAGAAAGCAAGCAATAAATCAAGCAGTGGGTAAGCACCTTGAAGAAAGGAAGATAACAAAGAGCCAATAGGTTTTTCAGAAGCAATTTCTGGTAAATCAATATAATTGCTTTCAAAACAGCTGATCTAGCATTTGAGGGTGACAAGCTGCTAAAATAAACAAAAAATAAATACTGTCTAGAGGAAAGTGTGCTAATTCCAGTACAGAAATGGTTGAAAGAAAAGGGTGAGGTTATTAGTAGTGAAACTGGGAAGTAATTTCAAGATTTGTTTTCATTACGAGATTTTGCATTTAAAAGTTGTTGATGACAAAAATTTGTGATGTAATGTAAGCCACGTTTAGGACTGGTTCAGAACTCGAAATGAACCTCATGAATGTAAAGGACTGGCTTAAAGATCAAAGGCAAATACAGGTAGTAAAATAAAAGTATCTAGAAAAGGTATAACAAATGCATTATAAAAAGTCTTAGAGAAGAATAGATCCTTAAGATGGTGGTGATGAAGAGGAATTAGCAGGTTGTACCAGTAAACATATGCAAGTAGAATCAATAATAGCACTCTTCAAAGAGATGTTTTAGCTAGGGAAATTAACCTCATCTTTATAAAAGTCAGAGGTAGCAAGTATTCTACACTAATTAGAGCTGGTTATACTTTCACTGCAGAATTATACCCTGTCCTAGGTACCACACTTCAAATGAAGACAAACTGGAGCAAGCTCAGACAAACGCAAAGATGAATAAAAGTTGAAATAACACAGCCTATGGGAAGAGGACCAGGTTTATTAGCTCTGGGAAAAAGAAAACTAAGCATGGCTATGAAAACAGCACCCCATTACTGACAAATTAAGCAGCAAGTGGCAAGTGAGGTATTTTTCAAGTTTGTAAATGTCTATCTTAAAACCTTCAGAACACGTTATACCTAAAGAAATCAACATATGTCGTGCAATTATCATAGAATATTTATTTTTATTATGATAAAGCATCTGCATTTTAACTGAGTAATTAAATTACCATTGACTATGAAGACCATTTTCAAGTACCACTTCAACTTGATCGAATACTGTGTGCTTTTTTCTTTATACACATGCATGCATTTCCAATTTTAATGTAGTCATCTTCATGTCTGGACCAGCACCAGCAAAAGCAGAGTAGATAACATTTAGCTTTTTCTTTTTTTGCTGCTTTTTTTTTTTTTTAATAGGCATTTTAAAATCTATCTGACACAAGAAATTCACATAACAAATGTAATCCAGTTAAAAAAAGTAAGACTTTTAATTAAACAGGTATCAAAACTGTTCTCTGCCTGTACTCTTGACAAGACTTCTGAGCTGGGAAACTAGTACAGAATAATTCTTCATGTTTTGTCCTATTCTGAACAGAAGCATGGTTGTTTGTTTGTTTTTTAATCAGTCAGTGTAAATCCCTCAAAAATGTTGTTGGCTTTTTTTTTTTTTTTTTTTTCCCCCCCAAAACAGAAGTCATATTAGAAACTCAAGATTTCCTTCCTGAAGTACAGAAAATGGATTCTGATGTTCATTATACTCCAATACTCAAGAACAATATCTGGTACCACTCTGTCAATTATCTAGTGTTACAGAATGCTGTGAAGCACCAAATGCACTGAACTGAAACTAATGGTTGAAGTAGGATGCAAAGTACCCGCTGAAATGTGCTTACCAAATGCTGTTAGTGGCAGTTCTACATCTTTCATACCGCATATCTAAATGCACGCTTTTATTGTGTCAATACCTCATTTTCAGCACCATTATCTTGTCCCACACACTGAAATTCAGCTCAGACATCCCAAGCACAGCTTATTACAGGGCTCTGAACGTACGCTGCTGTGGAGAGAGCAGTCAGAGTTTTCCTGGTATTGGTGTTTAGAAAATAACTTGTCTAAAAATACAATCTTATGTCTTCATCTCGTACTGGTGGTTTAGCATAGTTTGTTTTTCAATTATGCTATCAAAATGTTAGAGTTTGGTATGAATCCACAAGAGAGTAGCTGCACAACTACCCTGTGGCATAGTATTCTTTTGCATCTTTTCCTACAAATGAGCTGATCAAGTAGTCTTGGACATGAGCCTGGACACAATTTTATGACATTCTCTACCTCATTAATCAATTTCTAAGTTACCCTCTGTCTTTTCAGAAAATCCACCCATTTCAGCTGATGCAGTGCTCTTGCCTGAGCTTGCACTGAACTCTGTACGCTGCTGAGCAGCTGTTATCTTTGCTGCAAACTCGTTTCTCCCTCACTGCAAGAAAGGTTCTGAAACCTTGATCAAGTTAAAAAAAAAAATAACTGAAAAGTTTTTGTGTTATAGGAGTGTTACATAATAACATATGGATTATTATCAGTGCGGCAGTCCAGTCACACTGGATAATCAGATAATCAGTTTTTGGACTGATTAGGAAATAAGGAAATTAACTCAGGATGAACGTTACATCTCCTTGGGCACAAGTCATGCTATGCAGCAGCACCTCCCAGCCCTGTTGGGAATGGACATCATTGCCTCAGCTGTGCTGCCCTGCCCTCTTTGGTGGAATACCTACATACATTTCTTGATATGTTTTCTTCAAAAGCACTGTAATTTCTTAAAGAACAAAACTAGGGAACTTGCATTTGACTTGCTAGTTTCATACCAGAACCTTTGACTATATGTAGCCATGATTTAGATGTACAGTGGCATTTCTGCAGAGCTGGCAGTTCCTTATCAGGTTTTCTTATAGTTTTATTATTGCACTACTATTTTTACTAGTATTTCTCCCTCATCCACAACATCAACTCTAGGTGGCAGGCACACTTGAACCTTGGAGTAATGCTCACATGCTACTAAAAAACTTCACAGTTAAAACTGAAGGGTCATCGCTCCTCATATGGAAAAGATATTGAGTATTTCACAGCACATACAGTGTTTCTATAATTACAATAGGTGGTAAGACACATAAATTAAGCTTCTAGGGTATAGTCATGGAGTTCATAAAGAGATCACCAAATTGTGCCCAAGATGTGTGGATTTATACTGCTCTTAATTTGAACTAGGAATGTAGATAAATGAGAGCCACATTTACCCTTGCATGAATTGCTTAGCAATTGCACTAGCATTCCTGCTTTACAAGTGTATCCATCAGAGCAGACATTAGGAGTGGCATTTGAAGTACTGGCTCCCAGGATTTTCAGCTGCCACAAGAATCCATGCAATTTGAGAGGACAAGTCATTAAAACAGAAAGCTCTGGGAAGTAAAAAAGTCAGTTTTGCTTGGATTTCAGTACCATTGCCAATTTTCAAGCCCAGTATTTTTTGGTGACATGATTGCATCAATTACAGTGAATTATATTTATAGTAATAAAATCAACTGAATAGTATACACTTGATCATACTTTTTACTACAAAGACATCCGGCCCCCTGTGGTGAGCAAGTTTTACAGTACTACATATATTTTAAGAACTGGAACAGAATTAGGAATTCAGACTGGCCCTTTTACAGTAGTACCCCATTCAAAACTGGATCCACTAAGACCCCATTCACCATACAAACCTTTCTGCTTCCTGGCGCCTAGGCAGAACTTTGCTAATCCCACCCTGTTATCAACAAAAGAAAGGAGACATTAACCAGTCCTTATACGTGAATCCATTTAGGAATCATAGAGATCAGGGCCCCATCTGCAAGCCAGGAAAATTCACTGAGTTCATGACCCATTTCCTTATCATTACCTTAATCAAAGATCCTGTAGATATAAATGGGAGCAGACTACAGGTCAAGTGATTTGTCCTGTCTCCACAGTCCCTTGCCATTCATCCTCTTTCCTGAATACCCTCAGAGGCCTCTGAGCCCCAGAGTGGAAGCACCCCATCGCTGACCAGCACACTTCTTTCTCTGGTTTCTGATAGACATAAGCCTGTAGTGGCCAGAAACACAAGTGCATTCTCAGGTACATAACTGGATACTCCTTGTACATGGTAGCTTGTGATAAGCCAGATGCTCATAGCGTTTTGAATGCATGATGAACATATCAGTGTATTCTCCATCACACAACCTTTTACCATAGGCACAAAAGAGACCATGGTGCCCCGGATACCTCCACATGCTTGTCAAAATGTTTCTACCAGAGTCTATCAGTTTTAAAGTAAGCATACACTAATAAAATATTGTGGTTGAGAACATGTATTACTTGTTACAATCTTAAATTCCTACACAGAGCTTCTGTGGTCTAATCCTTCCTTAGGAGCAGACAAAGCTGTCTGGCAGCAGAAAGCTATTTAACTAAGTAGTAAAACTACTGATTAAACTAAGTTCTGATGTGTAAAAAAGGAATAATCACTTACCTGTAGAGTCTAGACTTAAAGTTTCTTGACTACTACTGCTGTACGAAGGCACTGGAGTGATAGAAAGTGAAGCTGGACACGATAATGGATATAAGTCATTCTGTGTAGGAAAACATTGAAATGCTGGACCACAGGCATCTTCAGATAAGATGAGAGGGAGATGAGGGTTCCCATACCCATGCAGATTTTTCCAGCGAAGCAGTCCTACTGCAAGAGTGCCAGCAGTGTCAGAACCTAACAACAAACATCTAAAGTTAAAACTTGTGTCCTTGTTATGTAGTAACTTATGATTTTGGAGAAGGAAGTTATAACAAGGTAATATAATTCCTATTTAGAGTTATATGAGGTAGTCACTGATAGATACATACATACATCAAGGTGTGGCCACTCTATAGAAAGAGCAGGGTAGCACTGCAGAAAGGTCAGTGAAATATAATAAAATATTGCTAGATAACAGAGAGAACTATTATTAGTAGTAGACTTATTAGCAGTAGATATCATTTAACAAAAATCCTTCATTCCTACTTTCATCCCTTTCTTTAGACAAATTTTTGGTTCATGTTTTTCTTGAGAACAGGATTGGTGGATTTTCTAGGTAGCTAACCTCCACTGTATTGTTAGATTACTGTCAGAAATAAGCAACACATTTCAGCTTATCAGTAATACTGGCAGTAGAACTAGCAACGCATGGCTTTGTCTTGGTGTACCTGAACTGTGGCTTTTTAGTCAGCTTTTCTTGTTATTTAGGTTTCTCTGAATACAGGTACCTACCTACTAAATACAACACACGTCATAGTGCCTGATTACTTTATTAAAAACCATAGAATCACAGAATCGTAGAATTGCTTAGGTTGGAAAAGACTTTAAAGATTGAGTCCAACCGCAACCTAACCATACCACCCTAACTAACAACCCTCCGCTAAATCACGTCCCTGAGCACCACATCCAAATGGATTTTAAACTCATTCAAGGATGGTGACTCAACCACCAGTTTTGAGGAAGATGAAAGTATTAACACATACATATATGATATAGAATTTATAGCTACTTTTTTTCTTGGATATAACAATGAAAAATCCATAAGCACTTCTAACATCCCACTCTATGTCCAGATTTCTAAAATAAGCTTGCAGCCCCTCCTTTCTCCTTTACCATTTCCAGTAGACATTGATTTTTCACTTTTAGCGATAAAGAATCATTTTACAAACTCATCTGAAAGCACATTATTGATTTTTTTTTTTTCTGTGAAAAAAGAAAACCCCAAACAACAACAACAAAAAAATAACACATGGAGGAGACTATTTGTTTTCTTGTTTATCCATTAATCAATTCAGGAACATACTGCCTATACTAAAACTCCAGTTTCACTTTGAGGTTTATCTGTTAAAGAGCGCATACTGTAGCTGTAAGCATGTAATGTACAGACTGAGACTGACAAACTACATTTATAAATAAAAACTACTCAGAATCCTTGAGTGAAGACAAGACCCTCCAAGGTTTTAGCTGATGTGGCTATGAAGATTAAACAAAGTAAATAACAGCTGTCACCAGAATCACTTTTTGTAGCCATGTTAGAATAATTATCTAATGAAAATATTGTGTACAGAAATGTTTGTGTACAGAAATAATGTATTGATCGTACATGAGTGCATCCAGGTATAAATATCCAGATATAGATATACTTCCTCACACGCAGAAGACAAGAGGGAGAACCTGTGACAGTCTGTGAATGTCAGTTCTGAATTACTAAATTGCAGATCCATTCACATATCTGTCTTCCAAGGTGTGCACAACTCCATGGATCACAGCCGAAGGCAAGGACCTGGCTAACCTTGCTCCTACATAGCTGCAAAGCAGCAGCTGAGACAAAAATAAAGTACCCAAAGAAGAAACTTTGCAGTGATATTTGAACAAAATCTGTGCCAAGATTTTCTCAATTTGAAGCAACCACAGAAAGCTGTATCTAGTTCTCAGTGCAGCTCCTCGACTGCACGGCAGGGAAGGGGTTGCTGAGATGAGCTGAAGAGTGTTTCACAGCCTAACAGTGTATGGCTGGAAGCACAGCAGCACTTTAAATCTGCAGACAGCATTCGTGCCATGAGCTTAATACTGTCTCCTGGTGTGCTGGTACAGCCACGCTTCACAGAACAACAAGTACACAAACCCTTCATTAGTGAAATGTAAATTAAACTGTACATTCCAGAACTTTTTCTCCCAGTCTAGATGACATAATTGGGCTTGATATTTCCCTAGAGCCTTGCAGATGCATCGCCTCAAGGAGTCGGTCTTAAAGTCTGAAAACAGATAAAAACCTGGCTACCCCAGTCCCTCAGGTTTCCTATCAGCCAAGCACTTTTTGTGCTGCCCTGCTCTAGATGCTTCCCTCCCTCTCTTCCCTTCCCACAACATTCTGAGAAGCAGTGGCTCTACATCACCAAGTTGTCACTGCTGCACACAGACTGCTCTCAGGCTGGTTCTCTCACAGATTCCACCATGCACAAAAGCTCCCTGAAAACCTAATATATATATTTTTAAATTATTATTATTTTTTAATGACCTCGTACACCAGTAATCCTTAAAAACAGTCCCTAATGTTCTTCCTCCTCTATCACCACTGGAGTGCCACACACAACTGCACGACACAGTAAACTCCTGTCTCTGCCCCATGACAGAACAAACTCAAACTACCCAAGCAAGAAAAAAAAATATTTACCCTGTGTGGTCCGTGAACCTGCTCTGCCCAGGCTGCAGGCTGATGCTGCTGTGGCAAGGTGACAGCGGCCAGTCCCCTGTGCCCCACGTACCCGCAGACCCCTGCTGCCGGTGGGGGTGCGGGATGCCCCCATCCTGCAGAGCCTCTTCCCTCCAGCCGCTGCCACCCAGAGCCTGCAAGGTGCACGCCGTCACATGCTACAAGCTCAGTCCTGCCATACAAAGCTTCTTTTCTTTTCTCTCCTCCTCTCTCCTTTGCCAGCTCGTCCCAACCCTCACAGTCAGACAGATACGGATGCTGCTTCAGCCAGGCTGCTCTGTAGGGAACCAGACTCCATCAGAGGAGAGAAAAAAGAAATCAGCATGCTCAGGAGGCTTTGCAGAGACACACACATTTGTTCAGTTAGCACCTTCTCAGTGCACAGCCCTCCCTATGTGACGGTGGTAAGGACAGCCAGGCTCAGCGGTCTCACACGAGGGCATGAGTTTGCTGAAGGATGAGCCAAACGCACCTGCAGGAAAGATAGTATGGCAAAAAAGAGTGCATGTATGGAGAGGTAACCCCTACAGCATTACTTCAATAAAAAAAGCAAGTCCAGGAGACTTTGGAGATGAACTTCAACCCTATGTTTCTGAGCAGGCTGATCTCCTGCCTCACCTGACCCTGCCCAGGGCACAAGGCAGGAAGCCCAACAGAGTTTTAAGGGACTCATAACAATCATCAAGTCTAACAACTCCCAGCTCCACACAGGCCTGCTCAAAAATCAAACCATGTCTGAGAGAGTTATCCAAATGCTTCTTGAAGTCCAGAAGCTTGGGGCCATGACCACCACCCTGGGGAGCCTGTTCCAGAGTCTGATCACCCTCTGGTGAAGAATCATTTCCCAATATCCAACCTGATATCTGGACCTAATTGCCTGCTAATGGCAAGTAAGGCCAGCTCCCTACTTCCCCTCCTCTGCTGAGCACATGGGAGGGAGACTTTAGACTGAGATTCCTATCCAGAAACTCAAGTCCAGCTGTGGATGCCCTGCTTACAGCTGCTCAGAAACACCAAAAACTGTATTGCACTGGGGAGGCCCTGACACTGCTGGTCGTAGCCAGACTGGGTGGGTCAGACATCCCTTGTCTCCTGGTCTAAACCTGCCCCAATTCTAGCAGCAGCTCTGGGTCTGTTCCATGGGGGACAATCAAAAGCTCTGCAGCACAGGCAAGGAGGACTGAACAGGAGCAGGACTACGCCTTGGATCAGAGTTCAGCTTGCTGCCTGCTCAGCTTGCTTAGGAGCCTGATTCAAAGCATTTCCTGGGGTACTTGCTCTGGAAGTCACTCTCTTCATCCTCTGGTTAAACCTTCTAAGAAGTTAAGGGGTTTAGACGCCACATTTCCTAATACCTTCTGCACTTTGAAATGTCTTGGTTCCTTCTGTTCTCTACAGATACCGATTATTCTGTTTTCAGGTGACCTACTTTTAATACAGTACCCTCACTGGGAAATACTGTTCTTCTCCATTTTTACTGAATCAGATCTTTATGTACATACTGTTAATGAATGTTAAAGTGGCACCTACAAGCTAAAAGGTCACATAAAAATAAAAAACCGAACAAAAAAAAACTAGTAACTAGCCCACAAAAACAATAAATAAAGTTAGAAAATAAAACTTAATAAGCCTGTGATTCACAAACGTCATCCTTAAAAGAGTAGGAAATTAACCTACTCTAAAATGGGTGGTGATGGAGAAACAAAAACAGGATTTGGGGGTGAGGAAAGAATAGAGTTGAAACATCTCATCTAAAAATGAGCCCGGTTCACCCCACTTCAAGACTCATCCTCACCAAGTGGAATCTCACCATCTCAATAGTTTGACAGTCTCTATCAAGCTACACACTAATTTGAACAAAATTGCAGAAATGCTGAGTTTGTAACAAATTTAAGCTTGCAGAGCAAAAGAACAGATGAATGATTGCTCAGAAAATATTCAAGTGAAAATGTCTTTATTGGCCAAAAAGAGACAGAAAATTAGAGGAACGGGGTGTTCAGAGCCCAGCAGCCAACATGCGTGTGTCTTGTTTAGATCAAGCTGAGGAAAATCCATTTCATCCTAATTTTTCTCACCCCAACTATTCTGTTAGAGAGTTTCTGTCCCCAGAAGATTCTGCCCTCACTAAATTCAGAAAACATCAGTTTCTAAACAGGTCAGCACTCACTCTGCAGCACTATGCTTGTCTATCTTCCTCACCCTCACTCTACACCCACCCTACTCTAAACTCATCCATCAATCTGGCATTTATGATCCAGAATGTGGAGGCACACCATAAAAGACCACATAAACTCTGCTGTGTCGATGGGCCGCATGAAACTATGGTGGTTCAGCATATGCGTTAATAGGCTACAGTTAATACCTGGTAAGCCCAGTGCAATTACACAGACAGGTGTACATAGAATATTCATAGCCTTAACTGCCATTCTTCGTGAAAAACATATAATAATCAAGTATTTACAAAAATACATTAAGTATCAACAATATTTTTAGCATGTAGGTGATTTATAGGTAGTATAGCAACAAAAATCACAGCAACAGACCAACAGTACCAATCTCTACAAAGTAAAAAAAACCCATAAGTTTATATCAGCACATTTTATCTTGCATATATTTGGTACATATACGTATACAGAGATATATTTAGCCAAATGGGATGACACCAACTACTTTCAAGAAATTCTGTGCCAACTAAGCATATTTGACATTTGCACACAGCATAAAACTGAAAGTGCTTGTCTAGGACTTTTTTCCAAAGTTTGGGTTAAGCAGAAAAACAGCTTTTAGCCTCACTATTTTTATATGCCCCAGTTCAAACTTTTGAGTTTAACATCATCTCCTTGCCCGCCTTTCAAATGCTGGCATTAGCTGTTAGAACATCTAACACAATTGAATACCAAAGAGCAACTTGACTACATTATGTTATCAAATATGTGAAGTGAGAAATTTGTTTTCCCTATTGGCAACCACTATATTTTCCCCTTTGTGGAAAGGGAATTATCCTTTAGTTGCCTCTCATTTAGATATTTACTCTCAAGGGAGAACCAGACTTCCCATGGCTGTTATTACTTGCTTCACATCTAGATTGATCAAGAACTGACGTTTGTGCAAAGTTTTGTTAAAAGCTAAGCATAGATCTTTAATAGAGACACTTTATGTATGTATATACATACATACACACACATACATACACGTTAAGGAAATAAAATGAGTACTAGCATTGCACCTACTGATGTGCAAGCAACTTCCTACGGTTCACATCAAGACAGCACCTCCACATCCAAGGACAGGATTTGTGGTTCAATCACAGAATAACCGAAGCATGGCAGACCCTAAAGCATAACGCAGAAGGGCACGTATTCTCCGCAAACTTCAGTTAACTAACTTAGATGGCTGGTGTCCCCAGGTTCTTCAAATACATCGCAAGAGCAAGGATCATCTCAAGAGTCATTTGTAGCGAGACTGTAACTGTGGTCTGTGAATTATTCTCAAGAGTTTTTGTCTGACTCCTGTAAGTATAGACACAGCATACAGGAACTACCTGTATGTTACCTAATTTAGCTTGTTAAATTAATTCCCTGAAGAGGGGGAGCGCAAGCAATCGCTTCAAGTATCCATTTTGTCACTCAGTCTTCTTGAAATTTTTGCTGGGTTCAACAAGCGTTGAAAAGCTTATCATGAAGAGGCATTTCCACAAGGAAGGGTTAGAGGAGAAGAAATCAGAGACCTAAAATAAGTAAGTTTACAAACTTCTAAGCTTTATAAACCATACTGAAACAAAATCTTGAAAACCTTCTCATACAATATCTTTTTTTTTTTTTTTTTTTTTTTTTTTACAGGAAGAACAATTTCTGTCACTTATAGTTTACTAAGAACTCATTTCTGTTAAAATGTTCAAAAGGAGCTTGCTAAGTAATCAGTGGCTGTTGAAATCAATAAGCAAACAAACAAAAACATGGGATGTACATTATCTGCAGATAATCTTTAGAATTTCTGTATTTCACCTGTGTCACAGGAACTGGACTGTTTCTTTGCAGCCCAAACTGAGAGCCATATCTGAACCTGACTTATTTTTTTCACAAAACACCTAACAGGAATGCTTGAGTTCCGAGCCCTCTGACACAAGGAGGACTTTGAGTTGGAGTGGGTCCAGAGGAGGGCCATGAATATAATCAGAGGGCTACAGAACCACCCCTACAAGGAGGGACTGAGAGAGCTGGGGCTCTTCAGCCTGGAGAAAATAAGGCTCTGGGGGAACCTTGTAGTGGCCTTCCAGTACCTGAAGGGGACCTACAGGAATGCTGAGGAGGGACTTTTTATGAGGGCATGTAGAAACAGGATGAGGGAAAATGGCTTTAAACTGTAAGAGCAGATTTAGATCGCACATTAGGAAGAAATTCTTTACTGCAAGGTTTATGAGACACAGGAACAGGTTGTCCAGAAAGGTTGTGGATGCTCCCACCCTGGAAGCATTCAAGGCCAGGCTGGATGGGGCTTTGAGCAACCTGGTCTAGTGAGGGGTGTCCCTGCCTATAGCAGGGGGATTTGAGTTAGATGATCTTAAAGGTCCCTTCCAACCCAGACCACTCTATGATTTACAGTATGATCTAGAGCTTATAGTGCACAAAGTACAGTTCAGATTTTATTCCTCAGAGCAACATACGAAGCCACATCTAAAGTTATAAATGCTGCAGAGTCAAATGTTATAAAAATAGGGGGAAAAAAATTATCAGACTGGCACAAGCCACTTGAACTCAGATTTTTGACATGTTTTCAAGATGAGCTGTAATCTCCTAAAGACTCCCTGCTTCTTTTCCTATAGTACTGATGAATGAGCCCACTTCAGGAAAATTGGGCGATTCTTTTGCCTTCTGCATCAGGCATCACCTCTAGGAATGTAATATATAAGTCCTTTTTCTCGCTCAGAATTTCAGCATGGTACCAGACAAGCAAGCTAAGCTCACCCTCTCATAAGGCAGCAGAGGGAGTTTAGGATTTCACTACACATTCCATCTACTTCACGCATATGCCTTAAGCCCATTAATCATATTTACTAGCTGCTAAACACTCCCAGCTGCAAGTAAAGTCCCCTGAATTTATTAAGTCCTGCACCAGTCTAGCTCCTTTGACTAATGAAGTGCAAGATAACTCAATTACCTCAACTGAGTGGATGCTTTAATGTCAGTAACGTAGAGCCTTGATTTTTCTTTCTGTTTAAGGAGATAAGTCTATTTGCTTTACACCTCAGGAAATAATCAGAGGCCAAGGACAGGATCCTGGAGGAACTCCTATGACAATGAATCATGGTTTTCAGCACAGTGTGGAGAATTGGGAAGGGACCACATGCTAAATACAGGGAGAATCTCAAATGCTGAACAGCTACTTGTACAGTTAGAGCTCTCTTCTATGACATCCCAAAGGAAAAAAATCCAAATCATATCTTTTAATGAAAGTATGCGTCAAGATGGATCCATACAAGAGAAATTTGAAGGTAGCACCGACCATCTGAATTATGGTGTTTTCTAAACTGTATTTGATTTTACAGTCCCAGTAAGTTACTTTCCCAGTCCAATTAAAATGGGCTATGAGTTAAGGCCCCAGATTATCAAGAAAAATACTGGGTTTTGAAACAGGTATTCCAAAAAACTTCCCACCATTTTCATCTGCAGTCTCAAAACCAGACATAATCTAGTGTAGAGGCTTCCATAATCATTTTCATATGGGCCACTGGATTCTAAAAATGCTTCTTTATGCATTTGTCAGTAATTTGACATAGCTGAATATCATGCTATATCTGAGAACACGTTGAAATTTGACCATACAACTTGTGTATTCACAAAACCTTCCCAAATCTGATGTACAGTAGGGGAGTCTAATTCCAGGACTACAGACCCAAAGCGTATATATTTAATTTGACTTTAAAGAAACTCTTTCTGCTGGTCTTTCTTTTCAGTGCATCAACAAATAATTTCAAGGTACAGCAAGGGTCAATGCTGCAGTACGTACACAATAAACATAATTTATTGTGGTCCTGTTTCACAGGTGTCTGTAGAATAATATGCTCAGCAAAATAAAAGAAAGCATACTGTTCATCATCAGAGTGACACACCACGGTAATTATTTATGTTCTTCTGGGAATATAGGTTCCAGTACAAGGTGCTCTCTGTTGCAGTAGCTACACTTCAGAAAAGGAAAAATTAAAAATGTTTACATAAAGGATCAGAAAATTGCAAGATTCTGAACTTCAGCAGTTGCTTTTATCCTTAAGTAAGTGCAAGAGAAGTGTAGAGCACATTCTTATTTCATATCTGTAAGTACACATATAAACATCTTAATACGTTTCTTGAAACATGCCACGTTTGAGTATTCTGACAAACATTATTTTGTGCTACTTTTCCTCTGTGTGACTACCTCTCTCTTTTTTTTTTTTTCTTTTTTTCTTTTTCTTGAGGAAACATGCAAGCTTGGCTTTATTTTGTAGGACTGCAGCTTTGCGCAGCACTTTCTGACTCAGCACTCTGTGCCAACTTGATATCTAAGTACTGCACTGCAAATCTACCACCGAAAACCTCCTAACACAACTAATCTGTCAACTTTTTCTGCCTAGCTACATCCCTCAGAGAAATGGCCGGTTGTCTCCTGCTCTGTAAGGTTTTTCTTCCATCTGGAACACAGTACTCCACACAAAGTGCCATAACTGCACTGATCTTAAGCAGCATCAATTCTCCTCTCCAACTGAAAAGCCATCTGCTGCTGGCACCTGCGCTGGTGACACACCAGAAAGTTCAGCTCCCAGTAAATGGGGATTACTAGGGAACTAGAAGAGCTGTGCTGTGAGTAGGTCACACCTCTCGGATGTTTTTACACTTTAATCTTTCTTAATGGGCCTGAAACTGTGTTCAGATCATTTACATTTCACACCATTTATTTTTCAAAACTTCTAGTAATGATCTTTCTTCAATCTTGGCCCTCATGAAAAGGAAAATTTCAATATGCATTCGCATGAAATGAAATGAAAGGGTCTTACAAAATTAAATCTCTTGCATTCCACACCCGGACTTTACTAACCTAGAGCTTTAATTCGAATCAAAAAGAAAGGTTTTGCCTGTGGATTTTGAGATTTAGAGACCAGCACTTGAGTGAGGAGCATCTATAAAATCGTTGGACACCAGAGGGCCCCATAGCACTCACTGATCAAACAGATTTCGGTCTCCCAATAGGGACACAAAGGAGGATCAATTCAGTAGTGTGCTGTTTGAAGCTAAGGCTGCTTGAGCCCTAGAAGTGCCTTGAATTTTACCAATTAATTTATGTATACAAAATTGCCAAACAATAAAAGAAGTCTTTCAAACTGTATGTATTACGCATTCATGTTTGTGTACTTCACTAATCCAGATGTTTTCCAGATGTTAGTAGGTGTATGCTGCTCACATTTAAATGTTTCTCCTGAGCCAGATACTGATAGAAAGGAGAAAAATTTTGAAGTGTCCCAGAGCACTACAGCTATACAGGGCTGTGGTATCAGCCAAATGCAAAGCTCTCAGAGCCTTACCTGCACACCTATGTTTATCAGTGACTTTGTTGCTGTCTCTTAAGATTTTGTCATCAGCCATAAATGACGTACGTTTTAACTATCTTGGAGCATTTCCTTACAGGGACAAAGTCCATTTGAAATAAGTAAAGGGCAAAGGTAATCCATTCTGAGCAAGATTTGTCTGTGCAATGGCTTTTCCTGTTATAAGCAGAACACCATTTTACTGTGCGAAATATGTACAACTTTGGGAAGAAAACAGTAATCTATAGCTCGATATAACTCTTGCGTTTTTCAGGATGACTTTGGAGTACGCCCTTAGGATACATAATCCAGTTTACATGTTTTATAATGGATGATAGACCATTGGCCACCAAAGGATTTCAAACGGCAACAATGTTGAAGAATGCAGCTCTGCTGGTTCAAAATCAGGGATCTACACAACCCGAGAAGACTGGAGTGAATTGACTACATGGGAGCCTTTATCAGGAGTATACTTAGACTCTGAGTTTTAACACTGTCAAAATTAGCGCTAGGTAATTTGATCAGCACGAAGAATAGAACCTCTTCCAGTTTGTCATTCCAGAGAAAATATTACCAGAATATGGCAAGGATTTCTCCTTGTACCAAAGGGATGCTCACCTAACTAAAACATACCAGAAATGTTATTTGCTTAACTTGCATTATCATGAATCAGTGGCAGGGAAGATCACTACACAACACTTCTCCAACTTACGTGCTGGGGAACAGCAAACTGGAAAGGAGACTCAAGGCCTGTAACTACACGTATAAAACCCATAGGACATACAGGATCCGGACTTGTTTTGGCCAGAGGAGGGTTGTTTGACATTTCCTACAACTGGATTAACAGTATCTAAATGAGGAATAGAGCACTGTGATGATTACTTTAGACAATCCTTTCAGAAGTCAATGTTACAGCCAACTAATTACTAGAAGAGTAGTGATAATACTTTGAGGAGCTTGACAGTTGCGGGGAGCAATATATTGCTGGCGGAGGAAATGAAAATATTGATGCAAGATGGTTTGTTAGCCAGTTGCCAATTGCACATCTTCAGTATAAAAAAAAATATATTAAGTATAAAAGAGCTCTAAGTCAAATACCTACAAACCAGCAGAGAAGGTGCCCTGGTTTTGATCTACCAGCTTAGCAATGAAGTGGTGTTTTCCATTATGTAGTTTTGAACAGGGCCAAAACTTGATCACTCCTTCTCGTCACTCAGTTACATTGCTTGCACCTGAGGTCCCTGAGTTGGTCATGCCTCCTCACCTGGTGTTCAACCATTGATTCAGATCATGACCTGGCAATTCCACTGCAGTGGTATATCTGAAACTACTCAGGCATGTTACCAAGTAGGAAAGAATAAGAAACCTCTTCTTCTCAAACACTGTTTTACTGAAACACACTTTGGAGGTCTTGAACTCCAAACAAAACAATAGCTATTTATGTCTTCATAATAGCCTGACACGGAAGCTATGATTATTTAAGTGGTGATCAAGCAAAAATATAACCCTTCTGAAAAAGCAAACTCCATTCCCACCCCCCACCACCCCCTCCCCCCCACACAAAACGACAGTAAAAAAAAAAGTGTGCATGTAAAAAGGTGCAGTATATGTTTATTTAGAATAAGTACTCAAAGATATCAAAAGCATATGGAGAATTCAGTAATATTCTTGTTCCAAGTAAACTTTCCCACACAAAAAGTAAAACAAGTTGAAGATCAGATTTATTGTTTGGCAATATAAACGTGAAAAGAGTATTTTCAGCAGGAGGTATTTTGTTACATTTCGATTATTGGCTCACCTTGTGCCACATGACATCATCAGTTATAAAATGACTGAATAAAAAGTTGGAGACTGCAATTATTTGTACAAGTTAGATCATACTTATACTATTTTTGTAGTAAAAAAAATCAAACCAAGCTAGCCCATATGTAGCACACGAAGCATCTTTAGATCAACTGTTTAGGTTTTCAACAGTAAAATGACTTTTTCCCCCTTTTTCAGCACCTGCGTCCCACTTTACACTTTTCCATTTCACTCTGAACAACAAAATTCAATCTATTACGCGAGATAACAGATTGCAAAGTTGAAACCCTCCACTTTACTTTCTCTCAAGTAATTGTTCTCAAATGTAGATGCTGAGATAACTGTTACACTGGGATCCAAGAGTCTTGGTGTTTATAGTAGTACTGTGGAACTTGTAAACAGTTCAAATAGAGTTGAGGGTTGAACCTCAACGAGAAGCCTAACACTCACTCCCAACCCACTTGCTGTCAAGGTAAGCATGGGGGAAAGAGAAAGCCCTGATGCTGTGCAAACAGATTTTGGCAGCTACCCAAATCCTGCTATGTTATTAGCGTTGTGTCAGCTACAAATCCAGAACACAGTACCATATGGGCTACTATGAAGAAAGCAAACTCTATTCCAGTCCAACTTAGTACAGAAAGAAACCCCAATTCATCTATTGTATGGGATATCGCATCACAGCTCACTATATGGGAGCTCAAAATCAAAAGCAAGTCATCTACTGCAAAATGCTTTCAGAGTATGAAGTAGCATGTCAATTTTAACCTAGCTCCCCTGCAATCAATACTCTTCTTAACATTTGCAGTAGTGGCTTTGGCCAGTGCATTTATAAAATGAATAAGCAGTAAGGCCTTCTCCACACATACAAGTTTGAACATAAGTTTGTGGAAGCTGTTTATATTATTAAAATTGATGTTTTCCTCCAACAGTCTGTATACTCTTACTTTCTGTTTACTCCCAGCAGGTTGTAAACAGAATTGCACAGTAGTGATGCATAATTAGAATGATAAATAACTGAAGCTAATAAGGTGCTCAGAAAGGTAGCTTGATAATGTCACTGCAGCACATGAAAACTCATTATTAGTTTACAATGCTTGCTCATCCTAGTTCCAGGAAAAAATATTCAACATACAGCATCAGAAGCTGCAGTTTCCATGTGCCTCTTCTACCCATAAGTAAATATCTTGACAGCAGGAGTAACAACAGCCTGTGGAAGTCAGCAGTCACAGTGTCTCCACAGAACCTGAGAGTTCCTTGACGTTCATAGGACTGACTGTTCATTAAACCCAAAATATCTTAATGCTACCTGCAAACACAGTCGTTTTTATTCATCTACCATGAAACTCATTTCTGTTGAGCACCACAGACCCACTAATTGCCTGCAGGAGTTGAGAGTAAATAGCACCTGACTCTGTGGCACTTTCAAAGGCATTAAGGCAAAGATAGGCACTTGTTAGCTCTTTGGGAAACTACTCCTCACCTCTAGAAAATACAGGAAAGCCAGTAGCAAGGTCTCCATAAACAAAACAAAGGCCAACACAGACTAAGACTGCCCACACAAATAAACATCAAGCACCAGTAAGTATTCAGCAGTTCAGTTTTATGAAAAAGGCCACTCCTGCAGAGCAGCAAGGCTCTGCCTGAGCAGGCCCTGTGCCACTCCATGGGGTCCATCCTGCAAGAAAGTGCCCTCACAGCAACTCAGGTACTTCTCCCCACACAGCAAGAGCTTCCTAGGAAAAAAAACAGGCTTACCCGTAGTCACATTGGAGCACACACTAAGCAAAGTTGTCTCCCCAGGCCTTTACAAATAGCATTGCTAAGGCACAAGAAAAAGAGTGATCAAGGACATGATTTTCAATGCACAATTTAATGCAAGCCAAGGCTCCACGCCCAAACAAGCTGAAGCCGTGTTAAGGCATGTAAGAGCACTGTGAATGCTGATAGCTGCAGCAAACTGAACAAGACTAGAGATTTCTCTCTAATCATAGAATGGCGTAGGTTGGGAGGGACATAAAGCCCACCCAGTCCCACTCTTTGTCATAAGCAGGGCTGCTGCCCACCAGCTCAGGCTTCCCAGGGCCCATCCAACCTGGCCTTAAGTGCCTTCAGGGATGGGGCACCCACAGCTCTCTGGGCAGCTGGGCCAGCGCCTCACCACCCTCTGAGTAAAAAACAAACAAACAAAAAAAAGTCATCCAATGTCTCTAATATACACAGGAGACCCAGATTTGGGGTCCTGGAACACTAACAAACTTAAAAACTAAAGAAAAAAGAAAGGGTAAAAACCATAAGAATTTTATTTGAGGTATTTGAAATTTTATAGCATAAGCACAGTTCTATCACTTGCTACAGGCCCTGATGCAGATGTGCTTAGAACAACCAGAATTGCTCAGCTTAACTCCCTGGAAAACAAACAGCAGCAGCTATCCCAGCTCCCCTTCCTCTCTCCTGCCTTTCCCCACAGCAGGTCAGGCTAGCAGCAAAAAGGATTATCCTCTATTCCACAGTGCAAGCAAGCTTACCTCTAAATATATATCTAAAAAAGTATTAGAACTTCAAAATAAATACAGTTATTACTGTAAGTTATGCAGCAAAATGTAATTATGCCTAACATTTCACATGGCACATGTAGTGTTAGTTAACTTTTCTCCTTAGAGTGGCAATTTTCAGAGGCCCATCTGAATGTTAATGGGACTTTGCAGAAGGTAACAGATAGGTTTACTTTCTGGGTTTTTTACTCCCAGTCATAACAAAATAATGATCATCTTGTTTGCTCTTCAGAAGAGGCCCTTTTGACGTACTAGTTGCTCCTTTGTTACAAGCTGTTGCTGATTTTCCTTTAGAGAGAGGTTTCTTGGCTGCTGGGACCAAGTTTCCATTGGCTTGCAAGTCTCTGTTTGAAGGCTGACTTTTTGTGGAGGGCTGCACTGCTTTTTTGGTCGCTGCCACTTTGGCTGAAGTTTGAGGAAGCCGCACAACAGAGAGCGGAGTGCGTTCAGGAGGTTTGGATGAAGAGGGTTCAACCTCAGGGGGCTTACTGACATTTTGGGCCTGTAGATGCTCTGTAGTTGGTGTCTTATTGACAGATGCTGTTAGATTTTTGCTTGTAGATCCCAGTGTAGGTGGCGACTTCAATGCTTTACTAACTGCCAGGGAAGGTACAGAAGCTGAGTGCTTTAGGATTGAAGCAGTCTTCAAGTTTCCTGTCAGGACAGAAGCTGTTTGTGGAGCTTTCCGAGGACACTGAGACCCAGTTCCTGATGCCTGAGTAGTATTTTCAGAAGGAGATTTCACATAGAGCTGCTGGGAATGTGCAAACTTGGAAACAGCACGCAGATTGGTAACGGGTGGCCGCGCTGGCCTTGGAGCAACTTTGGTTTTAGTAGCAGATACAGGTTTAGATTTAGAGGGGACACACTTCTGTTTTGAAGCCAATGTTTCAGCTGTTGCAGGCAACTGAGACAACTGTTTCTTAGATGCTGAGAGTGCAGAATGCATCCCTCTTGCTGGGGAGCCTTGGGCTGGGGCAAATCTCACCTTTGGGGCATCAGGGGAACGAATACGTTTGCGTAATGTTTCAGAGTGAACAAGAGCTGTTCTTGACCTTGTAGACGAAGCACTCTTGCTTGCAGGCAGTGAAGGAATAGGAGCTGGCAAGTGGTGCGCGGGAGACTCCAGTTTCTTTGAGGTGCCCATCAATGGTCTGACAGGAGACTGAGCATCTGCTAGTTTGGGTCTGGCTGACAACATCTTGGCAGCAGAGGATGTGTGCACTGGCACCTTTGGTGATGTCAGGGCAGGAGACTGAGGACGTTTAGATAAAGGCTTCTTAGCTGTCGCCCCATGGATAGCCTTTAGGGCTGGAACAGGAGTAGCAGGGTTTGCTGACTGCTTTTGAAACATATTGACAGCTGACATTGGGTTCATGACAGGAGGTTCCTGGATTCTGGCTGGTGAGTTGGAGATGTTGTCACTGGTGACCCCCTTCTGAAACGCCAAGATTTTTTGCTCCAGAGTTGCAAACTGAAGCACTCGGCAGGGATCATATTTAAGCAGAAAACCCTGGAGTGTATCCCAGCCTCCACCAACACGGACCATCACGTGCTTGCCATGCAGCATCTGAGAATGATGGAAGAGGGGTGGGAACAGAAGAACATTAGAAACCTTGTTTTATGCAGCACTAAGTCTTCACCTCATATTATAAAATATTTAAATTGATATAGGATCTCCTTTCTTATGGAGAATCATTTTAAGAAAGAATTTATGGGATAACTAAGAGGTTTATACTTCCCACATGTTTTATTAGTTTTTCCAGCAGAAGGAGTCATTACATGTCAGGAAATAATGAAAGCGTATATGTAGAAAATACATTGACCATTCTTTCACCATTCTTATTTAGTATAGAGTCTTAGATACCAGTTTTGATCGATTTATGAATGCCCTCATTTTTTTAATCCCACAAATTCTTATTCCTGAAGAACTTGCTCAGCTAGCTGCAAATTAGGTATAAACCCATGTGAATGGATTTTGAACAAGCAGTGTTTCCAGGATATTATATTGTATTATCCTTATTTACACTACAAATCACTACTGAAATTTTGCAAACACAGAAAAATACTAACTTTCTCAGATTAGTGTGGTTCTAACATTAAAATCGGTGGTTTTAAGATCTAATTTGATAGACCTGTTTTAAATAGGATTGGATCATGCGGTATCCCAACGTAAATCATTCTGTAAATCTAAAATAATACCACAAAAAATAGGTATTTCACTTAAAATTACTTCTCTCCCATTTTGCATATAGATTGTAATGTTGAGAAACTACTTACTCGTATGAATAATATTTTATCTCCCAGTCTATAACGTCCCTCAGATAAGTATTCAATGGAAAATCGATGGGAGCAGCTGCAGGGCGGATCTTCTGCTATGTGTTTAACCTAATTGTTAAAATTGAAAGCACGTATTAGTATTTCAACAGAAGTACATGTTTAACCGCTTACTGAGATACCATTGTCTTGTTGTATTAAATATTTTCTCCCCTTAATTTAAGGGAGCACGAGAATTTTATGCCCTCACAAGAAAATCTTAGCTACATAAAGCTTTGAAACGGAGAACAAAAGACTGAACAGAACTGTACACGCAGTCAAATATTTTGGAGTTGTCTAAATTCAATTTTTACGATTTCTGCACTTTTAACATTTCTATTTTCTTTTTAAAGATTTGTTCACAATATTATATAGAGTAGTATCAAATTCCAGACAGAACCCTTTCAAGAAATTGAAACACAAGTACCCGGATCTCTCTTGTGACTAAATTGGTACTCAGCAGAACCAGTTCCATTGCTACACCTTACCCAGGAGCACTTCAGCATTATCCCTCACTTTTTAGAAGGCCTTTTATAAGTTAACCTTCTATGTGATACCCAAGAAGGAAAACGCTAAAAAAATGAGAAAGATAACCCCCAAATAAGTCTACAGTTAGAGAGGATGTGTCTGTTAAAGCCACTTAGAAGCTTCAAAGAAACAAAAAGTTGAAAACTACTGGTAAGCAGCAAAACTAGTGAGTTATCAGTGTGAGGATCTGGTGGCTGGTGTTCGTTCCCAAAGAAGCAAAAGCTTTACATTACAACACAAAGGACTGCTTAAATAAATTAAATTTCAAATCTCATTGTGCATTCATTGTTGTTCATCATTTCTTTCAGACGAATTCACAAGTTGTACAAGTCACGTCCTTCCCTGCACACATATTAATTTCCAACAGGTACAGCTATACAGGTGTTTGTTTTTTTTTTCCCCAAGTCTTTCTTGAAGAATTTCATCAAAACTTACTTCAGCATTTTATGAAGTTCACGTTAGTCATAGCATACTGATGCACAACACTTCAGCGACAGGCTGCTCAAAGCAGCAGTGAAAGAAGGGACGAGTCAAGGTAAGTTACATGCATTGAAGCATTAACTTCAAAATACATACAACGGTATTTTTATAACATTAAAACAAAATTTATTGTTCAAAGAGGTGCATCAACTTCTGTTTTCTTTTTAAGAAGACTCACAGATATTAGATGAAAATGAATCTGTCATATCGCACTAAGAATTTAACTTAAAGACCACTTCACAATAAATAAGTACTTACAGCCTCATGTAACTCGCCATGGTGGCAACATGACTTTGCTGTGCTGACAGGTGATGCTGGTCCAGAGGTCCTTAGCAGTGTTTCTTCTAGCTCAATTTCCTTCTCCAGTTTTACTAGCACAGGAGGCTCAACTCCATATCTCAACACAATTACATAAGTAGAAATTTTAATTAATAATTTGATAAAGAAAACAAGTGATTATAACAAGCAAGCAAAATTGTGAGTAGTTAGACTAAGAGCGAACAGCACTACAGCAGTCATAGGAATAACTGTCTTGATAATCCAAAGAGAAGGAGCAGCTCCAAGTTTTTGGAAGAAGTCCTCTCAAAGGCGGTCCTAGAGCTGCCAGGGAAGGCAATAACAATTTTGCTCAACTGAAAAACTTAGTTTATTTGAACTGGTCATGAACCACCTTAAAGCTTCCTACTCTATGCTGGAAACAAATTAGAAGTCAATTTAGAGAACAACGAAGAGTTGCTTCCTATTTAAAGGTTTCATAAAACTTCCAAAAAGCTTAAAAATTAAAGACCTTAAGGACTATTCACCGAGTTCTTCGAAAATGTACACATATCTACAAGCTGAACATTTAAACATATGGTCACAAAAAGGAGTGTGGATCAGCACCTCCCCATGAAAATAAAGTGATAAATATTTGGAAAAAATACTCATACAGCGGTCCTGGAGGTGCTACTCATTACTTTCTGCACATAATTAACATCTACTGCTTTGCACTTAATGGCCACAGACCATCTTAGCTTTTGACTAATAGAATACATTCTTCAGTTTCTATTTATGGTCATGAATGGATCAAATACCTGGATACAATGCGTCCAATTTCCAACAAACAAAGATACACTTGTCTTGGATCCTTGTGCAAAACTAAAAAGGAATAAAAGGGAGTTGTAACCCATTTTTATTGTGGAAAGGCCTGTGCAATTGGATAAAGAGAATAAGGAGCAGACGATTGCAATTCAGCCATCATTCTGCTCAGAGGCAAGTGGCATTATTCCAGTGAGCCAATCTGAAGCGTACTGTACTGTGGCTAAGCACTAGATGCTTTCCAGCTCTAATTTTCTTGTCCAAAAAGTGTCTAAATCCATTCTAACACAGCTGTAGTTGCCTTTATGCTGTTCCTCCTAGATGTGAACTGGAAAGCAAAAAAGTTGAAGAGCTTTTCTTTCTCTTTCCCCGTATATATTATAGCAGTATTGCAGATAAAGAGTGCTCAACAGCAGCAAATAGGAAAATACATTGTCTGTTAACACATGCACATACACAGATACACACATTCACTCAACAGGTGAAAACTGCAGAACTAGGTGCAAGGGATCTAGCTGACAAGCAGATGCCTACGCACGGCCAGTCAGCTTGAGTGGTTTATATCACTGGCTGGGAAAGAGCAATCCAGGTGACTGTAATCATTTTAGGAACATCTTTTTCTTCCAACTCTTTAAAAATCCAGTGTCCAACTCATGGCAGATTTACATAGTTGTACTAAAAGACATCACTTTGCCAGTGGCAGGTCCCTCGTGGAGCCCTACCCCATGCTGCATGGCTCTTTCATTCCCTGCTTATTAGCCCCCACACTATGCACCTGAAAGTCTTCTTCAGAACCATGCACCCTGGTGAGACTGTGCTCTGAGAAAGAGGGTGGAAACCTCTGACTGTAAGAAAGGGGTGAATATGATACTGATCAAACACTCAACCTCTAATAGCAGGTATTGGAAGTGACCACAGTGAAGTGGAAACATTAGCTCAGATATGTTATTAGCACTTTTGTGCCAGGCTTCGCTTCTCCACAACTCTGCCTATATTCACTGTACAGCACACCCCTCATTTCAGAACAGCTCTAACAGCTGTATGCACTTGATCACGTAGGCACATGCAATCATGAGCTCCTGAATCTTGAATCATGAATACAGATGAATCCTGAAGCTGAAGAATGAGAGGGAAGGATGAAGTGATAGCCAAATGGTATGCAGATGACTCTGGCAGCTGCCTTGGGTTTTCTTGACAACTTTGAAATGCGAGCACTCAATTATTTTTACTGCCACTCTAAAGAATGAAAGAGCAGAAGAAAGCAAGGTCTATTTTGGTTTTGTTTCTTGCAGCATCTAGGGAAAAATAAAGGGACAGAATAGTTTAAAACATCACACAAGTAATTACTTCCTCCTCAGCCCCCATTTAAACCTCAAAATTGAGACTGTCAACAATTTCTAAAGTCCACAAACAGTTGTATGACTGTCATAGAAAACAAATGGGCCTCGTGCTTCCTTAGCCATTAAGGAATGCTGCTTAATAACTCAGAAAGCAAAGGCTGGAAAAAACGTCATTCAGCTTGCTTCACCCTACACACATGCCACTGTTCTTCACCCACCATTAAGTATAAGAAATGGAAAAAAAAAAAAAATGTAGATAGAATTTTATATGGTGTACCATTTATATAAACTTCCTTCATGCTGTACAATACCAATATTAACAGAACATGAAAATTCACTCTGAAGAGAAACTTAATGAGCCAGCTCCATATTTACAGATTAAACCTAATATCTTTCTGATGTTCAGCTTGGTAAGTAAAACAATTTCACTTTAAATAAGACTAAAACATTTACTGAAGTATGAAGTGAGCACGAAGTCAGATGTTCTTGCTTACACAGAATGGCTTGTGTTGGAAAGATCATCTAGTTTCAAGAAGTTATATCATCTACTCCAATTTGTAATCCTACTTATTGAAGGACCTGATTATGATGGGTAATTCAACAGAAAGTTGGCCCAGCTGCAATCCAAAACGTGCTAGAGATTATTTCATCTTTTTTTTTCATAAGAGGTTTTGTCAGCTCTGAGAGAAAAGGCATAATTTGCCTTAATCCAGAACGGAAAAATTCAAATATACGCTTAGCAGAAACCAAGACTTGATGTTAGAGGGCACCTCATAATGGCTACTCACTCTGATATCTCAGGAGCAATTAAATTAAATTAATTTTCTCCATGGCCACCCACATTTATCAGGAGGTGTTGCTACACGTTTGACATGAAAAGGACAATTGCCAGGTTGTCTTTCCCCTATTTCATTCATAAAGAACAGCTAGAAAGTTTGATGGAGAACATCAATGGAAAGAATATGTCATCAAGGAGACTTCAAGTCGGCTCATTTCAACTGCCAAATAGGCTTACAAACGATATTTATGCCACACAGCAAGCTTGTGTCATGAGTTACAATCAGACTTCAAAACACTTGACGATGAGCAAAAGCCACAGCATTATGAAATCCTGTCTACTTATCTCAGGGAGGCTAAACTGGTTTTAGTTACCCAGCCAGTTAAAGGAACTTAGATGTTTAAGCAGTGTAATTCCTACAAGTTAAAATTAAAAAATACTAGAACTAATTTTCTTCTATCTCAATTATCCCACTCATCTGTATTTTGTGAGTATGAAAAGAAGATATGGTCCCTAGTTAAATGAGAATGAGACGGATGCAAGTAAGGATGTTTTATCAACTGCTTTAAAAGGTGTGTGATGCAGTAGGGAAGGCACAAGCAGTCCAACTAGCAGGGAGAGTTTAAAAGAAAAGCAGCTAGTCAAACCAGCACCTCCCATTTAAATAGCATTACAATTCAAGAAAATCTAGTAAGTTTTGTGACATATTCATATGATTACTGAAAACAAAGGATCTTTGCATTTTTTTTTGCTGTTCTTCTTGAGAGGAATATTCTTTTTCCTCTTTTTAAAAAAAAAAAAAAGTATTTGGCTTGCCAAAGAAAAGTTTACATTAATTATTTTCTAGAGGCCCAATAACTGGTAGAAGAGCATTACATTATTTCCATACAATGGAAGCAGTTTCTCTTAATTAGCAGTCAAAAAAAGAACGTATTCCATCTGGAATTATCTGTCTAGTAGTTGTTTATTACAAGCGATGGGCTGTGCACTGTGGCAGGCATACACGCAGTTGGTAATATTTATTTTCATAACTATCCTGTTAAGACAGGAGAACACACATGGTTTATAGTTATGCCAAGTAAGACTTGAACTAAATGTTAATTGCCAACAGACTGTTGTCATTTCAGCCCCAATGCTCTGATGCAGTTACCAAACTTAGTAGTCATAAATGCATTATTCTGAATGCTTTCTCCAATGAGAATTAGCTCTAATACCAAATAAAGGATCTTATTGTGACTCTATGACCCTGTGGTCTTCCAGAATACATAAAGAATGAGGAGTGGAGAAGAGAAGGGACACCACCACTTCTGCTTCTTGGTGGGGCTTTTTACAGAAGAAAAACACGTGAGTTCACTGCACAGCTCTCACTACCCCTCTTCCTCCCACACGGCAACTTTCAGAAGCCTGGAAAAGCATCCTTCACTTTAGAGAAGTTACTGAACTGATATTTCAGTGCTTTTACACTAAACACTGCCCTAAAATAAATGTTTGCACAAAACAGACACAGTCATGACAAAAGCTTTATAAGACTACATGCGATAGTTCTCCCTGGCGAGGTAGTTATCCACATGCAGACCAAAGAAAGTATCACAAAAAGGTGGATTTACCTAAACCTTCAGATTCAAAGAGATAAGTCTCATCAACTCCAATGGCCCTACACCAGTTAAGAAAGTTGGCTGTGTTATCTCTGGCAAAAAAAGATCCTGATGGAGCATCCTTCTTACATGGAACTTTTCTCATTGGAAAATTCTGGCAAGAGAAGAAAACAAAGTACATTGTGCACATAAACACTGCCAACAGATTTCAAAGCACGTTTTCAGGAAAAAAAAAAATATCCTAAATTTGGAGTACAGAAGCAGTGTCTGGCATCTATTATTGGTTCAAGAACAGCATGCATTATATTAAAAAAGCTACTCTAAAGTAGATGGTATTCAGTTTTATCTATGTTAATAGTCACAGAATTAACAATACTTAGCTCTCTAACCTCTCCCAAAAAGTTGTCTACTCCCCCATTTCTCCCTCTGCTGGGGGAATTTATCTAGGCATTTGACATGCCTAGATAATGATTCCTTCCTCCCAAGTTCTGTTCATAGCCATAGAATTAGCACAAACAGAAAACCCCAGATCAATTAAACTGTACGCGGTTGCCTCACTGCAACATCTTAGAGCTCAGTTTAGAAAACAGAGGAAAAAACATGGAAGCAAAGGACAATATAATTTTAAGATAGTAGTCTTAAATAAATACTGATATGCTTTAAAGTTAAACAAAAAGGTTTGGACAAAAATACAGAAGTTAGGCATCTCGCCTTCCTTATTATTTAAAGTGTTTATGTATTAAAAAATTAAATATAACTCACCCTTATATTATTTGAGCTACATGATTTTTTAATTGTGTTTTGAAGAACACCAATCAATTGGCAGAGTAGTACTCCATTATCAAGTTCTTCTAGCAGTTGTTCTGCTGTGACTTCTATTCCTAAAAAAGAAGGCCAATACTGGAGTTACTCCACAGAAGACAAAGAAGTTTCATGTGAACTTATAGGCAACTCTAAGAGTGTTCCAGTGCTAAAGACTTCAGTTAAACTAGAGTCCACAAAGGAAGAGAAGCCTGGTGACCAGCACTCAGTACTGTTGTTGCTTAGGCTCATCTATCACAGGTGGATTGACTTCAGCAGTTCTTCCCATACATGGGCTAGACCAATAAAAGAAGTTGCTGCTGAAATAATAAAATAATGAATCGCAGAATCACCAAGTTTGGAAAAGACTTATAAGATCATCCAGCCCAACCATCCACCAATAGCTCTCACTAGACCATGTCCCTCAACACAATGTCCAAACATTCCTTGAACACCTCCAGTGATGGTGACTCCAACCACTTCCCTGGGCAGCCCATTCCACTGCCTGACTACTCTTTCAGAGAAGTAGTATTTCCTAATGTCCTGCCTGAATCTCCCCTGGCGCAGCGTGAAGCCATTCCCTCTAGTCCTATCACCAGTTACACAAGAGAAGAGGCCGGCCCGCAGCTCACAACCTCCCTTCAGGAAGTTATAGAGAGCAATAAAGTCTCCCCTGAGCCTCCTCTTCTCCAGACTGAACAACCCCAGCTCCCTCAGCCGCTCCTCATAAGGCCTGTGCTCCAGACCCCTCACCAGCTTTGTTGCCCTTCTTTGAACACGTTCCAGGGCCTCAATGTCTTTCTTGCAGTGAGGGGCCCAAAACTGGACACAGTACCTGAGGTGCAGCCTCACCAGTGCTGAGTACAGGGGGACAATCACTTCCCTGTTCCTGCTGGCAACACTGTTTCTGATGCAAGCCAGGATGCCATTGGCCTTCTCGGCCACCTGGGCACACTGCTGGCTCATATTCAGCCGACCATCAATCAATACCCCCAGGTCCATTTCCTCCACACAGTCTTCCAGCCATTCTGCCCCAAGCCTGTTGCGCTGCCCTGGGGTTGTCATGGCCAAAGTGCAGGATGCAGCATTTGGTCTTGTTGAACCTCATCCCATCGGCTTCAGCCCAGCTATCCAGTCTGTCTGGGTCTGTCTGTAGGGCCTCGCTACCCCAAGACAGATCAACACTTCCAGCCAACTTGGTGTCATCTGCAAACTTACTGAGGGTGCACTCAATGCCCTCATCCAGGTCATCAATAAAGATATGGAAGAGGACAGGCTCCAGCACTGACCCCTGGGGAACACCACTTGTGACTGGTCGCCCATTGGATTTAACTCCATTCATCACCACTCTCTGGGCCCAGCCCTCCAGCCAGTTCCTTACCCAGCCAAGGGCGTACCTGTCCAAGCCACGGGCTGCCAGCTTCTGCAGGAGAATACTGTGGGAGACAGTGTCAAAGGCTTTGCTGAAGTCTAGGTAGACTACATCAACAGCCTTTTCCTCATCCACCAGACAAGTCACTAGATCATAGGAGATCAGGTTGGTCAAGCAGGACCTGCCCTTGGTGAACCCATGTTGGCTGGGCCTGATCTCCCCGTTGTCCCGCACTTGCCGCGTGATCTCCCTCAAGACAATCTGCTCGATTACCTTCCCTGGCACCGAGGTCAGGCTAACAGGCCTGTAGTTCCCCGGGTCCTCCTTACAACCCTTCTTGTAGATGGGAGTCACACTGGCAAGCCTCACTGAAAAGCTGTTAGCCTGAAAGCTCACTGAAAGCTTTTAGAAAGAAATTTCCAAAACTTTCATTCTAAATAAATACTTGATTATCCAGCCCAACTATATGTCACAGGTATCTCCACACAATAAAAGAAAAAGGGATTTCACACACTGAAAATTAGTAGAAATATAAATAAAGTAAAATCAAATATTCACTTAGACTAACAAGATTCAGAACTATAAATTAGAAGGATTAATCACCTTACCTCTAACAGTTGGAAGCTAATAAGATCTGGAACCAGAACATGCATTTTTAATGCAATTCTCCTAATCACTCAGGCTCAAATGCTATTAATATTATGGATATTAAGTGTCAGTGTTGAGTCAGATATTTGAATGTGCTTTGAAATTTATTAGACAATGATTTATTTTCAACCTCACCCAGCAAGCCAGACAGCCAGATTGACAGGTCTTCTTGCATAGGCACCAAAGTTGCTTCATGCCGCACAGATATCCACTGGTCATACAGGCACACATCTGCCAGACCTGGGCCATGTCTGGGAGTCAGAGGACTTCGAGGACTTAAAGGAAGGTCATCTCCAAACCACACCTGCAGGAGATTTCAGTATGTGCAAGACAGTGAGCTGTAATATTTGCAGACAGAGGATGGAAACTCATGGTTCTGAATAATACACCTTCACCATAATTCAAAGAGTAAGTTTTAATTTTCCTTCAGACAGACACACCAAACAAACACAGCAGTAATCAAGAATGGTACAGTTTTCATTAGTAACTCCTGCATCAAAAGCACTACTACGTTCATTCTGTTGTCTTCACAGTTACCCTATTGTGGCTATAAGCAGATCTTCTTTAGTAAGTAAAGAAAACACACATTACACATTCATGCTGTCTTCTTCCTCCTCACCACATATTAATATAACCTGTAGTTTATCATACAACTTATTACAGACTACTGACTTCTCTGATCAATCACTTCAGGTGCATTTTGAGTTTAAATCATTAAAGAGACAATACTAAAAGAGGAAATGTGAGCGTACACAGCTCATGAACATGAATCCTTCTCACTTCTCTTAAGGATCCCATGTTTTCAGACTGATGGATACCTTCACACCTCAAGAGAAGGATCATGCTGAAATGGCATGGATAGAATTCCCAAAGAGAAAGAGACCTTCCAATATTCCTAGCCACTTTCTTCAGCTCGGGAAGGATGTGTGTCTAAAATATACACTTTCATTTTTGAAGCAATTTACTAATATGCAGGTTTTTAGAAACACAATAAAGTTTTATATATTCTCATCCTTAGACTTACAAAACTTCTCAGGAAATAGTGCATAGAAACTGAAAGTATTGCCTATCTGATTACAACATTGGGTTATCTGTCTCACACAGTGCTCCACTTGTTGAAAGGGAAAACTCCTATTTATTTATCTGTTTAAAAGGCTAGAGATTATTCTGGGGATTTTGTCATTTCATCTGCTTCAGGGTTGATGTTTGCATAAAAACATATAATATAGAATTCAAACATTACAAAAGGCATTTACCTGAACTGCATTCTGCATGTTCAACTGCATTTACATCAGTTTCTCCCTCTGGGGAAAGAGAAGTTTTAATACAGTCAATCCTGCTTTCTAAATGATCCCGATAAAAACCCACCAGGCAAAATATGAGCAAGTCTTAAAAGACACAGATGCAAGAAAAGAATAGTTATTTTAGCACTTAAGATGTTAATTCAGTATTTAGGCTCCTTTGGCACTCTGTCCTTAAATAAAGTAGCAGTTATTACATCTTAAAGTAGCAACTAACGTCAAGTGCATAAATAATGCTCAGAGGGTTGCATTGGTTCAAGGAGCTGTAAGGCATTTGCTTTTCCAATGAGAAATACTAATACTAAAACAGTTCCTAGACTTAGCATGGCTGGCACTTATTCTTCCTTCCCAACCTATCACAAACATATATTGTACATGCACACAGACACGGATGTACATCCTGAGTTTACTTAAAATACTTACAAGATTAAGAACAATCTTAATGAAATCATTTCTAGGAATGAGATTTATTCTTGTGTAGATACTCAAGAGAAATCAATGGTTTTATTAATTTCTATATGGATTTTGACATGGATTTCCAGTCAGTTACCATAAACCTAAGTTTTCAATGCAATGCTGCAAGCTATGAGGACAATGCCTTTGCAAAACAATCTTTAAGGAAAGTTTTAGAAGCAATCTGGGCAACACTTCCTCATTCCTTTTCCAGCAGTGCTTTCAACAATAGGAAAAACCAGCACAAACTCTTCTCCAGGCTGGGGACCATAAAGTCTCTCCTCACAGGTTTGAGGTTTAGAAACATGTAGCACCAGTTATATGGGCACTTACTGGAAGGAATTTCCTCAGCATAGGTCTCCACGGTGGTAGCAGAGTGCATTACTGCCTACAAACATACCTGCACATGTCTTGAAGCCAGTTAAACACAATTTTCTTGGTTCACTAGTTAAGATCACCTTACTAATCAGGCTGGAAATTAGACTGCAGACAGACAACATCAGTAGTTGAAACACACATTTTCCCTTGAAACTTAACTCCTCACTCCTGTTCCAGATGCAGCCTAGCCTTCCTAAGACAAAAGGCCCATCTCAGAGAATCCAATACTTCCATATACTTGAGCCTCATGCATTACATAGGACCACACATGTCAGAAATTTCAGACAACTTACCTCTATCACAGGCAACGGAGCAAGCACTTTGTTTCCAGACTGAAGCCACTTCTTTCTAGCAGCTCTGTCAGCACTACTCTGACTTTACCAAAGATGCCTTCAGCGGTATCTTTCCCCCTCCCTCGCTTTTATTTCCTAAAGGAAACAACAACAGTGAAAAAACAAGCCATCCTCACCATAATGCCATTTTTCCTTCGATGAATGAACAAGGGAAGGGCAGAGTATGTACAAAGCATTACTAATGAGCATGTTATGCTTCCCACAGCTCTGTCCAGGGGAATACATTTTCCTTTAGCATAAGGAAGCTATTGTCCCAAAAGAGTTGCAGTAAGAGGCTTCATTGATCAAAAAGAAATAAATAAAACAACAGCAGAACAGCCAGCAGAGAAGCTGGTCTCATTAAAACAAGGAGCTCCACGTTGGCCAACAATCTGGCATGCTAACTGCCACGGGAAGAACAAAAGGCAGCCTAATTCACAGGGAGTGCTCCAAGCAAGAACAAAGCAAAATATTCACACGACAGCTATCACAAGAATGTTCAGCATCTGCAGTTCTGCAGAAATGCCCAACAAAAACTGGTCTTAAATATGGAGATTGAGGAGAAGAGTCGTAGCACTTGAACTTCAAGGGCCTGCTGTTCTGAAACAAGTTATTTTTTAAGCCTGTATGCATCAGGGCTCTCTAGAAAGAGAAACGGGTTTACTTATCATTGGGGTACCTGAATGGCATTTAACAAAAAAATTCCTCAGAACAGACTGTCCTGAGTGGATTTTGAGCTGACGGTTACAGTTAGCTTAAGAGTTTGTCATTCTTCAAATCCCGTATTTGTCTGTTCTCGGACTGCAAGGAGCACAGATGAGCACATCCTCATGGATGGTAATGAGAGGGATGGTGAAGAAAACACTGCAGGAGAAGGTGGTCATAACCAATGGGGTTTCCTGCATCAAGAAATGGTACGTAATGAATGAATCAAGTATTAGACATTGAATTCAGGCAACTCCAGCTAGAACCGTATCACTTTCTTCAACTCATCTTCATTCAACAAGCAGTTAGTGCCCAGGGTTCACAGGCGTGAAAGAAAAGGCTCCAGAATGAATATGTAATATGTCATTTGGCCATGTCTGGCTATGCCATTTCCATACCATTTCCATTTCCAGGCCAGCTGGTATCCTAAAGGTGCCTAGGAAGGCTGTCTACTCGCTTCCCCAATTTAAACAGGAGAAGCAGTAGAAACTGGAAAGTGCTTCCCAATCAGGGAACAAAGCCCAGTGCTTGACAGATGCAGAGATTCCTGACCACCAGCACCACTCCCAGGAAACACATCCCATCTAATCTCCTCTGGCCTTTCTGCTGCCCACAGGCTCCATGGGATGGGCAGAGAGGAGAAACGCTGCTTAACAGCGCCTGATGGCAAGATCCGTACAGCAATGCTAATGTGCAGCAAGACAGGTGGACAGCCCCAAATGATACACTGGGGAAGGCAACAGCTGCCTTCAGCTGGCTGACTGCTCCGCCTCCAGCAAAGGACTGGAGCTTTAATAAAGAGAGGTGGAAAATAAGGTACCTAACACAGCATAGGGACAGACATTTCTCAGGAAGAGGGGTGCAGACACATGCTGACAGCCACACAAAACCATTCTGACTGCTTTGCTCCCCGGTGCTCTGTCCACCAGTCTTCCCTCAGGCAAACTGTGGAAACACCAAAGCCCTTCAACACCAGCACTTCAGGGTGCTAAGCACATGCTCTTAGATGCTGCCCAAGATATCTTGCTCAGTATCAGTTGTATCAGGTTGAATACATGGGCCTCAACCAGCAAGACATGCTACACTAATTACAAGCTATTCTGTAGCACAAGATGAACAACATCCAAATCTCATTTCCTTGGATGGCTCCATTTACAAGGAAACAAAAAAGTCCACAGCTCTGCAGCTATTAAATATGCAGATGAAGCAGCCGTTCATTTATCATATGGAACTCAAAGGGATTCACAGGCTCATTAAAAACCCTTGGGAAGGAACACTTTCACATCCTCACCCTCTGCTTAAGAAATGTCACACTTCACCTTCAGCTCCATCAACACCCAAAGGCCGGTACAGCAGACTAGCCCAGAGCAGCTAAAATATGCGGGTGAGTCTGACAGCACCTACGAAACCCACATTTTTAAATGGTGTCAAATGAAAGAAGCTGTCAGATCACGACCTGTTGAAACCTAGCAGAAGACATCCAAGATTTTTTCGCTTATAGACCCTAACATGCAGAAGAGAGGTTAGCACAACATGACACAACCTCGGAGCACTACTCCCTGTCACTACGGCAATTACAGAGCCCTTTCACTCACGGCTGAGTCAGCAGGAGCTCTGCTTCCCTGGGGAGGCCTCAGAGGCATGAAAGGGAAGGAACCAGACGAGCTGGCACAGAAGGGCTGTGGGATGGCATCACAGCATGCTGGCGGCTCTCCTCAGGGCTGCCTTTCCACACCCTCCAGCGAGGGCAGACACTTCCCCGGGGGCACCTGACAGGGCTGAAGCCCACCTGAGCTTCAAGGCAAGCACTTCATCCCGGAGGCTGCCACAGCTCCTTCCCCACAGGAGCATCCCGTTCGGGAGCCTCTGGTCCCACCCTGCCACCGCTTGCACTCAGCCATCCTGGTTTATGAGAACCAGCTCTATTTTCTCACTTTCCCACCCCGGTTTTCTTCCAGTGAAGTAACACAGAGGGAAGCACTACTCAGTGCCCTCTGGCCACCAGGAGGAATGTGCTGGGACTTGATATAAAATCTCATCTTATTATGAAAGACCCACCTGCCACATTTATCACTACCATGCACAGGCCAGCCCTGCATCTCCGTGTCTCTATCTGATACTTACGTCAAAAATGGCACACCGTGCCTGGAGCACAGCCAACCTTTCGGCAAAGAGAGGAACCGACGTTTCCCAGCTCGCTAAGCGACACCGATAAGCACCGTAGCCGAGAGCACGGGGCACGCTTCCTACAATACCAGCACCGCACCCCCAAACGCAAGAACTGATTCACAAAGTTCCGTGCGAACGCTTCCCCCTCCCTCCCCAGGCTCGGCTCCGCGGCACTTCCCTTGTACGAGAGTTACCGGGTTACCGAACCGCCGTCCCGCTCCCGGCACCCATCCACAGTACCCACCTACACACCTCAGCGCCCACCGCTCCGCGCCGCCGCCACACAGCAGAGCACCCCCGCCCCGCGCCGGCCGCTCCGTTCGAAAGAGCCAATCAGCGCCCGCGGGGCGGGGCCGCACCTGGCTCCGCGCCACAGGCAGCCGCGCCCCGCAGGGGCACCGCCTGCCCACTGCCCCTTCGGTGCGGGCGCGCTGCGCGGGGTTCGGCTGCCGGGCCACGGCCGCTGTCCTGGGGTACGCGCTCGGATGTTACCGCTCTAGAGCAAAATAACCTGATTTTTACTTTGAAACATTAAGAACGCATATTAAGTTACATGTCTGTCTCATGGAAAGGGCTTTGTGTGCGTGTCCCTCTGCCCTTTCATCTTCTGAAGAAATTGGAGCTTGCCTGTACCACGTGGCGAGCACATTTCAGTTACACACCGTGGCAGTAATAATTTCTGCTGGTTTATTGCGGTAAATATTTGGAATATATTCTTTAATGGAGGCCAAGCACAAAAACACAGCAATGAAAAATGTGAATGGAAGCCCACATCGCCCCGCTTTGCAAGTGGAACTCTGCAAAGAGCGCAGCTGCAGGAGGGATTAGCGGGGTTCCTGCGAGGAGCCGCTGAATTCTTTCTGATCGGAGAATATAAATACAGAGAAAGTTATAACTCACGTGTGGAAATCTGACAGCTATACGGTATTCTGTGTATGACGCGCAAAACGGCTTTTGTGAACTCCATGGCAAGTTTCTATAAAAATGCAGTAAAGAAAAATTAACGCGCTGTGGTATATTGCTTTTTCCTGTGAAAATAAATGCTGTGTGGTCCTTTAAAAAGACGTTTGTCCTGAAATAGAAACAGCCGGTATCCATCACTGCACATCCCAGATCTCGCAGAGGAGAGGGGTGAATTTGTGGTCGTTCACTCTCCAGGACATCAGCATCTCTGCGTGGTGGTGGTTAAACGTCCGTAACTCGGTGAGGCGGCCCAGGAGGCACGCGAAGTGCTGCGGGTTGTCTGGGTGATGCAGCTTGCAGAACTTCTGCAGGATATCCAGCAGTGGCTCCTGAAGCCTTTCCACCGACTCTCTGTCCTTTATGTATTGTCGGTCTGGTTTGGGTTTCAAAAAAGAAAGAAGTAATTAGCAAATGTATGTGCTGATACAATGGAAGTGTTTACTCTGATAAACGAATATCAATATATTTCATTGGGCACTGATGTTCACACCTAACAAGAACATCTCTTTTCAAACGAAGAGGGAATAAAAATGCCTCTGTGTGGTATTTTTGGTTCAGCGTTTCATAGCAACAAGTTCTCCTAAAGAGTGGTTGGGCAGTGGCACAGGCTGCCCAGGGAGGTGGTGGAGTCACCATCCCTGGACGTATTCAAGAACTGTGTGGTTGTGGCACTGAGGGACATGGTCAGTAGGCCTGGTGGAGATGGGCTGGTGGTTGGACTGGATGATCTTAGAGGCCTTTTCCAACACTGATGACTCATTGATTCTATTAATTTTTTAGTGTAAAAACATTCCCAATCAGCACTAATCCAAAGAGCAATGGAATTTCTTCACCTTCGTCATCCTACATGAAACCTTACTTGGAAGCCTTAGTGATCCAAGTAAGTTTCACGTGAGATGGCGAAGGTGAAGCAATTCCATTGCTCTTTGAGTCTTTTGTGTTGAGGCATTGGGGTTCTCTTTTCCCTTCCTGCAGGAGTCAGTTTGTTTAAGGCACTGTACAATTTCTCCATAATTTGTAGGTTACTTCTGTCTTGCCAAGGAATTGTTTTTTACAGCAAAGCCTGGTGTTATTATGGAAGATAAGCTTTCAGCTCTCTACAGCCTAAAGGACAATTCCCTGCTGTCCTCTTGCTCTCTCCCGCTGCTGTTTGTGCAATAGAGGCTGAAGCCCTCCATTGCCATTTTCAGTTCTCATATATAGGATTTCCCAATTGCCATTTAAAAAATGTGCCATTCCACGATGGACTTGCAATGCACATGTAACCACACCTAAGATATTCTAAGGGAGTAAGCCCACTGCTCTGAGCACTGATAAGCTACCAACAATTTTTTTAAGCAAGGCATTTAAGCACTTTTTTCCCCTGTACTCAAAGCCAGACAGTGCAGTTGGAGTTTGGATTTCATAGAATCATGAAATCATAATGTATCTCAAGTTGGAAGAGTCCTCTAAGGATTGTTGAGTCCAACTCCTGACTCCCCACATGACCACCCTAAAATCAGACCATGTGTCTGAGGGCATTGTCCAGATACTTCTTGAACTCTAGCATCTTGAGGCCATGCCCACCGCCCTGGGCAGCCTGTTCTATGCCCACCACTCTCTGGTGAAGAACCTTTTCCTAACACCCAGCCTGACCATCCCCTGATGCAGCTCCATGACGTTCCCTCAGGCCCTGTTGCTGTCACCAACCTTCCGGCTGAACAACAGAATATACTGAAAACCAGAACGTATGCTCACTTACTCTACGTAGAAAGTGAGTTTTTGTAAGTCTCAGGTCACAGTCCTCATCCTTTCTTTCCGAACACACTAACATTGAATTCTGAATTAGGAATTACCTGGGGACAGGATCACTATTGCTGTGAGTAGTGCATATTCCTCCTGTGTCATCTTCAGCTCTCCAATACTCTTATAAAAATTAAACATGGGAGTTATGAATTCATCTGAGATACCTGAGAGGAAAATAAAAGCTGTGTTATTTCTTTAATTATTGAAATAGTCTGGCTTATTTCCAATGAGCAATAAGTTAATATTTAAAGCCATGACTGTTTGTCTTAGTGGGAGAAATTTACTACACAAATCAGATCTGATGCAATACAATTAGTTTACAGAAGTGCAAACGTGTCCTTGTTTTCCAGAACAGAGTTGAAACAGGTAAGTGCTGGCAGTTTCATAGTTTCAAGGTCTTTCTTTCAAGTAAGTTCCTTTTCACTCCAGGTTTGTCCATCTAGCTCTTCATAACAGCACTCATTTGTATTCTTCTTGCTGTCTGCTGATTTCTCAGTTGTCTTCTTTTTCCAGTATCCACAGTTTGCAAAACAGTCCCACGTTCCCCACCTTCATGTTAATTATATGGAAATCTTTCAGGGCAAATGGCTTAATTCTAGCCCAACTCTACTATACAACTAACTGCCATGGGCAGTTACTTTGGTTGTCTTCATAAAGAGACTAAATTGCTCCTTTTATGTAGCCTGAAACTTTAGCTAGGTCTAGGATTACCTGTAGTCCGAGATCAACTTGCTTGTGACTATTACTACCTCCTAGCATGAACCAGTGTATTATAAAGTACAGAGACATAAATAATGAAAACACAGCCTAGTTTGACTTGGGATCATGTGATTCTCTCACCATCACGAGAGCCATTGGGGTTACTGCACTGGGGCATGCCAACTGGGCTTCCTCTTACAGACTTTGTCATCGAGTCACACTGTTCTTACACAACCTTCAATTATAGATGTATTTCGCTCTACCCTTTGGCGTAAAAGAGAAGTAAGTCCCGTGGCATCTTTTTTTTTTTTTTTTTTTTTTTTTGGTGTCATTGTCACTCAGAGCAGCCACTGACTGCTGCAAATGGCCTCTTGAGCTCAGAAGTGGCTACAGGGTCTAAAGATTCAAGCCAGTGATTCTTGGCTGAAAGGACAAGGATTTCCTCTGTTCACACAGAGGAGGGCTATGGGATTTCTCCTCCTTTCACTCTGTTTAGTTTTAAGCTGTTCTGGAATGAGGCTTTACAACTTAGTTTGGAAACTGCACGAAACCATGCAGTTTAGAGTGTCTTGTACAACACGAAGCCAAGCCCAGGTCTGGTAGTTAGAAGCTGCTGTGAGGTCTGGAGTGACTCCAACAGGGGAAGTTCAAAACGAAACCCAGCAGATGCAGCTCCAAGAAAGGAAGTGTGAAGTCACTTGGCTGAACTATAAGTCACATTTTGCTGTGACAGTGACAACTCTTAGGAGTTGGACACATCGATCCCTTCCAGCTTGGGATATTCTGTGGTTTCATGAGCTTGTTTTGATCAGTAGTTATGTGACACAGCAGTGTGAAAAGTATAGTCCTGCATGGTGTGGTATGTTTTGTGGCTAAATAATGTATTTAAACGTGACATTTGCAACATAAGTTTGCTTCAGATTACAAACCACAAATCTAGTGTTTGTAACAAGTTCATTGTGATTGAGTTTGTGTTCATTAAGAAGATCTATATGGTAACAGCTCACCTATGGTAGGTAGTAACACAGCTGGAGCCTTCTACAGAGCAAGCAATAGTCACAGCATCGATGTGTTGCAAGCTTAGTCATCACAGTTAACTATTTACAAATTTGAACACTTGTCCTTGCTAACTTTTGAGGAACTGCCTCAGTTGGCAGTATGGCAGTTTTAAATGCTGAAGTTTCTTACAGTACAGTGTGTGTAGGGAACACATGTATGTGATTAAAGGTTCACATGAATCTGGAAATATGAAAAAAAAAAAAAAAAAAAAGTTGAACCCTAAAGTGAAGTAAGTGAATTCCTCTTGTGAATAGTTTAGCAAAAGTAAGAGAAGTCAGGGCCAACTACAAATATTTTTAGTACCCCCAAAGCAAAGTGTCACACTGCACATCATCTTGGCAGCAGGCAGGGAACAGGAAGAAGTGGGCTGTGACTAAGAGTCTCCTCATTTGTTTCGCATCTTCGTCACTTAACTAGTTTTATTTATTTATTTATTTCCTTTCTTTTGTGGGGAGAGGAGGAGGAAGATTAGTTTTCAGCTGGATGAACTTTCTCATTGCCTTAGTGACCACAGAGCTTCTCAAGTTCCCCTGTCAATACAAGAGAAGTGGGATGAAAGAGGCGCTGGTGAAGTACAAGGTGTGAAATACCTAAATTGAGGTCCTCCTTGATGATTAGGGGGCTGGAGCACCTCCCCTACAAAGACAGGGTGAGGGAGCTGCAGGGTGACCTCATTGCAGCCTTTCAGTACCTAAAGGGAGCCTATAAGCAGGAGGGGAGTCAACTCTTTGAAAGGGTAGATAACAGCAGGACAAGGGGAATTTGTTTTATGTTGAGGGAGGGAAGATTTAGGTCGGAGGTCAGGGGGAAGTTCTTTACTATGAGAGTGGTGAGGTGTTGGAACAGGTTGCCCAGAGAGGTTATGGATGCCCCTTCCCTGGAGATGTTCAGAGCTACATTGGATGGGGCCCTGGGCAACCTGGTCTAGTATTAAATGTGGAGGTTGGTGGCCCTGCTTGTGGCGGGGGTTTGGAGATTCATGATCCTTGAGGTCCCTTCCAGCACAGGCCATTCTGTGATTCTGTGATTCTGTGATTCTCCTTGAGCCCATGTGCAAGTATGCAGTAAAACAATCCTTGCACCAGAAAGCTTATAGGCTAACAGCTAACAGTAAGAAACTTAAGAAATGAGAGAGAGGGTGGAAGGGGTGAAAGAAAAGTTGTGGAAGCAAATAAAATTACATCAGAGGGCTTCTCTGCACTACTGCAACTCAGAGAAATAAGACAGAAGAGGTAAAAGGGTGTAATAAAAAGGAACGTAATAGCAATGCAGCTGATGTTTACTGCTTTTATGAAAAGAAAAATAACAACAGAACTTTGAAATCTTTAAACAGATGTATATCACTATGCAATTATGAACAAAACCATGCAAAAGAGCAATTTTAAGTCGAGAATAATGTTGTGGGGGTTTTTTTGTTTCTTTGTTTTTTGTTTGTGTGTTGTTTGTTTTTGGTTACTGGTATTGCCCCTGTCCCAGCTGTGCTGGCTTTTCCCGGTTAGTTCCTCGTTTTGAATGAACACATTACACAAACTGCTGTTCCATCACAAGAGGGGGCTGTTTTCTAATGTGATTGAAAGAGCTTCAGTTTGGATTTAATAAGCTTCACTAGAAAGCAAAAAAAAAAAAAAAAAAAAAAAGGCAGGAAACAGATGTTTATAGTTCTTGCTTTCTTTCCCCTTATCTACTGTACGAGATGTCACTTCCATTCAGGTTATCAGAAAAAGAATTAAAGGCGATTTGTTATTTGTAACTGGAAGGGCTGGAGGAGTAATGAATTATATGGCTTTTCAAGTACCATTCCTACCAATCATACTCCAAAAGTGAAAAAAATCAAATAGATAAAGTTATAATGTATTTCTGGCCTCAGTGAGAACAGAAAAGTGAGTTGTTTATACTTCTTTATTTAGCTCAGATGAGAGCGCTGTACTTATCAGACAGGCAGCACTTCCTGCTTTGCATTTAATGATGTGCCCTGCTTAGGCTTTTTTCAAGAAGGTTTAAAAAACTTTGCATGATGTTGTCTTAAGGCAATAGAAACTGGACTCTCCTCTGTGTTTCGTTAAGCAGTATTCTGAATTAGGCAGATTTCTACCTAACCACCAGCCCAGCTCTATCATCTGCTGAAGACACTGCAATTCAATTTAATTGATTTTGCTGTGTTAATGTCTGACTGGCTGGAAACCCCAAGGTAGTCAATGGGAAAAACTGCCTTTACTGAGTATGTCCCGGCAGCATTAGCCGAGGGGAGATGTAAATTTGTGAGCATTATTCATTCAGCAGCCCTTACTTCTTATACAGTTTAGTCCACCACTGTAGCTTAAGACAAAGTCTTGTTTCATGTTTTGCCTTGCTTTTTATAGGTTTGTTCCTATGATTTCTCAGTGAAGGTAAGACGACTTGCTTTCATAAGGTTTGCAGTTTCAGGCAGGAAATAATTATCAGGTTAACATGGCCCCGGAATAGACAATTTTTTTTTTCCTGTGATATCAAGACAGTACTGCCATTTCTTGAGACCAGTATTCTCTCTTATTTTGTCTATTCATTAAAACAGAGCAGACTGATCTATTGCAAAAGAAAGCCTGCAAATAAATGCTAATTAATAGCAACTAGCACTGTGTGATTAATATAGATGAAGAGACCTTTTTTTCTTGATAAATGTGGAGATGACTGGATATTAAATCAAGAGTATGATAGTAGCTGTTTTATGAAAATAAAATATATTAATTACTTACAAAATTACATCTACCAGAACCGTCTTTCATGCTGTAAAGTATTTGTTATGAGCTCTGCATTCGAATCTATTCAGCAGCCCTTTAAACATGGGCTGAATTCACCCTATTGGTGCTGAGAGCTGATAAGGGGGGAATATCTATCCAGTAGAGAAGATACACCAGGATATGGACAAGGGACTTCTCCTCTACCTCCCCTTCTAGAGGCGAGCAACTTAAACAAGAAGTTAGCGTGTGTCAGGGAGAATTCATAAGCAGGATAGCAAAACCCCTTCCTCTCAAAATCAATTAATAGTACCAGTGTGGAGCCACCAGTGCAAGTGAAGAAACTCCAGGAAACCAGCAAGGAGAATGCACATGGCACTGCAACATCCCATCCTCTGGCAGCAGCTGTGTTTGGGCAGTCTGGAGGGAGGTGCAGCTTAGCAAACAGCAGCAGCTGTGCTGCCTTCTGCTAGTCCTCATGGGCTGAGACTACTTATCCAAGTAAGTTTTTGGCCTAGAGAAGCACATTTATGCAGAAGGAAAGAGATTGGGTATCTGTTCTTATTTTCATATACATAAATTAACTCTGTGGATATGGTTTAAACACTTGCGTAAACTTTATTCGTAATTCAGAAACATGGCACTCAGCAGGAGAGACCATGCAGGACCACATACAAGCTGAGAAGTTCTTTCCTATACTCTGTTCCTTCCTATAGTCTTTAATTAAAAGTGTCCCTAATTTCTAAATGTTCTGTGCAGGCTGCTGATTTTGGGTCAAGTCACGGCATGGGAAATGTCTCCTTCCATGTGAATGTGTGCAACCACTGGCAGAGCTGGACAGCTTAGATTTGCACCTACGTTCATAAACAAGGAGTGACATGAAGAGATTACTCTGTCTCAGATTATCTGGTCTCAACAGTGAAGATTATTTCATTTTGTTTCCCCATACAGCCTCCAGCACAGCGGGCTTTTGAAGCGCTATGGTTACTCAGTACTGATAATCAAATAATGAAAGCCAAAGGCAGCGGAAGTGGTCAGGTAGCCATTGTTCCTCTGCCAAATTTTGCCCTTGGTTGCAGGAGGCCTTGTCCAAATCAATAGGAACTTTGTATCCACTTTCAAGGGCAAAAGGTGGCCTTTTGCCAATGATTTGGAATAGTGGCTGTTTTGTTTTTCTCTTGGATTGCATTGCACTTCAATACCAATAACCCATCCAGCAAGACGAAGGTATACTTCACAATGGCAGGTCTCCTGCTGCCAACTGAAAGTTTGAGTCCCAATTCTTCCACTTCTATTCACATCAGAAAGTATGCTATCCCTGACACTGAAATCAGTAGAAAATGATGACATAAAAATCTAGGGCTCTTAATGACTACTGAAAACAGATGTCCTTAGGAAAGGAAGGTATAAAGGCTCCCTGAGAAAACATTCAGTATTTCAGCAGTGATTTTTAAATTATTGTCCTGCTAGACAGTGGGGAGAATTTGCTTTTAAAACAACAGAAAGAAACTAGGTATGAAATTGCCCAGATGTCAGCCTTCAACAAAGTGAGTCAATCGGTGACAACAAGGCATATGTGTAGTGAAACATTAAGTAAGATGAGTAAGTTGTACGAGCTCTCATTAAAGTCAAATAAAATGTCTGTATTTCTCATTAGGTCTTAATATAGATTGAGTAAGAGAGGATTTCAGTTTCAGGAGCCGTGAATGAAAGAATTTCCATAACAGGAAGACTGTACAGGCACAAACAAAGGCAGATGTAGCATGACTTATGCAATACGCTCAAGCTAAAAAATAAAAATACACCTCATCAGCATGAGAATAAAAGTGAATAGTGATAATGCTCAAAGGTCATCACCATCAAATCTCTGCCTTCTTTATAAGAAAAAAAAAAAAGTCATAAGTTCCATAGAATCAGAGTGGAGAAGGCATACATATTAATAGATGAGAGCAACTTCTAAATGGACACAGTGGCAGGTGACAGAAGTTTGGACAGCCCGTGACTTTTAGGCAGGATACCCCCCCTTCCCACTTGATTTTATGGATTTGGATATCAAGGCTTGACAATAGGACGATGTGACATTCAGACATTTGTCTGCATCTAAAAAATGCTGATAGAAGTTCTGACTAAAGACAATTTATGGCTGATGGCCTGATAATGCTTAGGACCTCACTAGGAGCTACGAATAGTCATGATGCTTTTTCTTCGCTAAACTCTCATCCAATTGTCACTGCATTTGCTTTGCTACTCTCACTTGGTTTTGCAGGGTGTTTTGGTTTGTTGTGTTCAGTCAGGTGTATGCTAAAGTTCCTGTCTCCATACTTATGTATAATTCTCTCGGGCTTTCTTCTTTATGTAACTTGGATTCAATCTTTCCTGGCCTGCTTATCTCTTGGACCAGTCTATAACATGATAACGTTCAGCTGCAGCTTTTAACAAGTAGCATGTTTCCTTACTGGTGAAGTTTAGGAGAGGTTGCTGAAGTTTCTACTCTAAAATCTGTTGTGGTTTTACCTGGCAGGTGGCTGAGCACCACACAGTCTTTTGCTCACTCTCCCTGTTCATGGTGGAATGGGGGAGAGAATCAAAAGGGAAAAAACAACAGAGTAGAACTCATGGGTTGAGATAAAACTATTTACTAAGAGAAAAGGAAAAGGATAAGAATTATGAAAAGTACATATGTGAATGTGTGTAAGAAGTGACGCACAAGCAATTGCTCACCACCCATGACTGATGCTCAGCTAGGCCCCCAAGCAGCAGAAGAGAGCCAGATGAACTCCCACTCCTTTCAAAACTCTCCTTCCATGTGACGTCATATGGTATGGGATAACCCTTTGGCCCCTTTAAGTCAGCTGATTCTGTCTCCTCCCAACCCTTGCTTAGCATGAGCTGAGAAATAAGAAAGGCCACGGCTCAGTACAACACTGCTAAGCAATAACTATAAACTTTGGTGTGTTATCAACATCGTTTTTCTCTTGGAACCAAAATGTAGCACCATATCAGACACCCTGAAGAAAGAGTCCCAGCTGAAAATAAGACAGAATCGCATCTGTTCAAGCCAGAACCCTGGTGCTAGGTCCTACAGGATGCAGGGCTGTGAGCTGCATTTTTAGTGCTTTTCAAAGCTGTATGTGTAAGCAATGACAGCAAAAGAATTTGGATGCTGTTCTTTTAGTTCATTTAAACTCAGTATACCTGCAAATAATCATGAATTAGACCACAAAAGAAAAATGCCTCAGTAGTAGATATAATATTTTGAAATGAGTCAGTTTACCTAAATGTGTAATTCTAGAATTTATCAGAAACCAGGACAAAATGTGCAGTAAAAGTACACTAAAGCAGGAGCTTAACATGAAAACAAGAAACTGATAGCTTGTGACATAGGAACAAAATTCGTTTGAAAAGTCAGGGAACACTGAGAAATGCCTTTGGGAAGCATGAGAGGGTCAAACCTATCTCTTGACTCTTCCTCTTAGAAACCCATCTGCTTGCATTGCCATTGCAAAGAAAGTGATAATGCTGTCTGACCAGCACTGAACAGAGATGCAAAGGGGCATTTTAAAAGCACATTTAAGCAGTTTACCGTAAGAGACATTGCCACTTCTAACTGATATTCTCTAACATGTCAGTGAGGCAGTGCTCATCCAAAATGAGGGACTCTTGCACTCTTGGGAATTCTGAGTGACTTCTGGTTCTGCTCAGTGGCACAGTTAGCATCACCTTCAGCAGCATCAGTAGCAACAGTTAACACAGCTACAAACACAATGACAAGCTGCTTTTGTATACTGTCAAAACCCCATTAGGTGCTGTCAAGGAAACTGTTTTTAAATAGACTTAAATTTGCACAGGAGAAAGAGAATACATAGCAAATATTGCTATTTCTTGTATTCTGATTATAAACAGAAAGAAAAAGGTGCAGCCAGCAGCAGGTATGATGGGTCATACTTTATTCCCCTGCAAAATAGGGAGGGAGCTATTCTAGTAGCAGTATTTCTTTTAATGTTTCTAGCTTGATTCCCACAAGCAGTAAATACATAAGTGTATGCGTTCAGCTTATATATATTTACTCACTAAAAATTTGTAGTGCTTCTTTCCTTGGGAACTATTCAACACAGGTCCTGATCCAGAACTCATTTTTAATTTATCTTGGTGGCTTTTGTTCTCCAAGAAAAAAAGAATTGCAGGAAATCTTCCTTTGGAATAAATAACACCTCATTGGAAACTATTTGTTGTCTTGAAACTTTCTTATGCATATAATGCTTGGGTTTTTAACTAGTTCATGACATGTCAATAATATTTCAACAGGATACAGTGTTGTTTTCCAACTAGTCATGCTATGGCAGGAAATGTTATCTTTAAGTCTAGTACTAACTCTCTCAGAAAGAAAGACACTGGATTTCATCTTGACTCAACAGCTGCAAAGAATTAAGACTAACTGAAAAGTACGAGTAAGGAGAGAAGTATTTGCATAACTTAATGGGCTACCTGATATTCAGGATCGAAATATTTCCTGTACGTTTGGCCTTCCTGGCACATTCCTTTGCCCACAGAGCCTGGCCCAGAAGCCATCTGTATAACTCTTATATCACTCTCAAACACACTGTCTCCAGTCATTCAAACAACGGTCTCTTATAATTAAATATAAGAAATATTAAAAACAATAAATGTAAGCCTAGAAATGAGCGTGCTAACTCAAACTAAAATCATAGCTTCAGCAAGTGAGTTATTCTCAAGTTTTCTGATTCCTTTTCAGGGTTTCAAATCTACAATTATTGGCATCATTTTGCACACATCTGTAGTCCCCTCACGTCACAGGTTTTAATTGAATCAGAACAGAATTCAAGCCCATTTCTATGATTAGTATCGTTCTCCTATATATATTTTCCTTCTGGCCATTGTAAAGGAGGGCCAGAAGCTAGAGTCAAAGCAGCCTCTCCTCAATTCAGAATTTTTATTACATTTGAATTTTTAATGATGAGATGAAGGGTAGATAAAATTTGCTAGTCAAGGCAGAAAAAACAAAACACATTATGTGTTGCATCAGTGGAGCACAAAGGCTATGTAACAATGCAAAACATGGCTTTGCCTGCATTAAGGAACAAATATCAAGCCTAGTTATCTTTTTGTAGTGTTCCAGATTTATACCTTTAGAATGACCTTAAGAAGCAGCAAATATACTGAGAATATTCCATATTTGTAATTCTTCTATGCACTATATATCATTTTTGCCAAACTGACCTTAAGATGTTTCTCTTCTGCAGTAGCATCCTAAAATCCTCTCTTTTTCTTTTCTCTCTCTTTCTTTCTTTGAGTAATTTCATTTGCAAGCATAAATACTGATATTTTATTTGAATAATTTGAAATGGAATCTGTTTTCTTCATTCTTCTATGCTTATCATTGGAAAGTTGTACTGGGTTTATTCAGTATTGCATTATTCATAACACCTGTGATGTATTTATGAATAAATCTTTACCTTATGATCTTTACACTCAAGGCTGAATTAGATTTGTTCTTGTTAATATGAAGAGCAGCTTTCAGATGAGCCTTTTTCAATACTAGTAAACTATTTTACTAGCTTCTCAAGGTGACACAGAACTGCGACCATGAGGTTTTTTGCCTTGTAAACAAGATGCTTACCACTATTACGAATTCTTTCTTCTAGAAGGACAGTATGTCCTGTGGGAAGTTTCCTACTGAAGATCTCAGCTGAACGGAGGAACATGGCTTCTACTGCTGAGCCCTTCAGCAAAGCAATCTGATCTTCATGGTCAAGGGTTTGGAAGCCTGGGGAGACATTAGCGATAAGTAAGGCATCAGCAGAAAAGTCCTCACTACTTTCTGTCCTGAACTTCTCAAACATGAGGTGCTACACATCTGTGTAACCTTGATGCTGGTGTTAGATTACTTGACAGGTACAGAGGCCGAAACTCAGATTCTACAAAATAACAACACAAGCTCAGTCCTCACCAAAGCCAAGCAGGCAGCATTTGTGGAAACTTTAAATTCCAGGCCTTTTCCTCAGCATAAGGCCATTTGGCTTGCAAAAATCTAGTAAGGCTTTTTTCCTCTTATCAAACTACTATCATGTTTCTAGCTCATAGCCTTGCTTCCTCTCAGGTGTGTACATGCACACATAACCCTGTGCTTGACCAGTGATTGCATTCAACCAGAGCAGCACGTAGCATACTGAATTATTTCTTTTGTGCCATTAAGGAGTTGTCTTAGCATCTTTCAGCAGATATTGCTATACTTTTCTTTGCTTAATTTGTACCCTGTTCATGCCCTGTGAGCCAGTATTCTTGTTAGCATAAAAATAAAGCTGTGGTATTAGCCTTTGAAGCAAGTCTGTAACACACAGAAAAAGTCAAGATCATGGGAATGCCAGGAGAATAATGTTTTTCTACAGCTAGGCATTGCACTGCACCTTCCTTAAAAAAAGAAAGGCCTGAAGAATCTCTTCAAGGGTGTCTCAGTTCAAGGCTTCAAGGCTGAGTGTTGAGAAAGGAGCTGCAATCCCTTTCCAGATGGAGACAGGCTTTGAATGGTGGGCCAGTGCTCAGTGCTGGTGAGAAAGCACCTGCAAACACTGCTTCCTGGCAAAGAAGAAGGGGTGGGACTTGTCTCACAAGGAATCTGTACTATGCCTAACATTGACTCCTGAGGTAACAACCACTTGGTAGTTGAAATTAATAATAATATTAGAACTCAGGTTTTAAGTGTTTGTCCATAGCACACAATGCAAGGTCCATAAATATTGGTGCCTCCAACTAGGCAAACTTGTTTAGCATCCACAGTTCACGGCTGAAGCACTTTTCCAGAAGGGCAGCAAAGTGAGCAAAGCAGTCTTGCCAATGTTAATGGTAATTTAGAGAAAGAGTATTTGGCATTGCACTGGTATATGAAAATAAAGTCTCTAGAGATATCACTCCTTCTCTGAACATTTTGTTTTCCAATAGGTAGAAAGTGCCACATCTCAGAGTGACAGAATATGAATTATTCAAAGTATTCTCTGTAGAGCACAAAGCCCCTTTTCTTCAGACTTCAGGTGTCCGAAGACTGCGTGTGTCAGAGGAGGTGGCATTTTGATATGGCATTCAAAATATACACAACAATCAAATGGCAACTGAAAGCATCTAAGTTTTGAAATAACAAAATGTGGCCCAGCAGACTGGTTATACCTGGTAGTTTTTTAGTGAATTCCACAAGGACTTGTACATGACTGGTAGCCATTTCTGTTAAAATCAGAAAATTCCCTTCAGCACTGAATTCCTCGTGTAACTGTTAGAAATCAGAACAAAAAAATCCTGTTAATACTCATCAGCACTTCACATTTAAAGACATAAAATACAAGAATTATCAGAGTGGGCTGGGCAGGAGGCCTATCTAACCCTGTAATTTGTCTTCAGACATTCACAAATCAGGTATTTTGGAAGGCGTTGTAACAAATAAAATATGTAGGAAGTGTCCTTTCCCTTGAATATCTGTCTCACTTTCAATGCCATACCTAGCAGTCAATGATCTAGGCACTTCCTGACCTAGAAGTTACATGCGCACCACAATATTTAATTTTAAATTGTAAAATGAAAACCATTAAAGTATCTTTTATGCCTCGTGTTAAAAAAAGAGTTGGCTATTTCCCAGTCTTTTACCATCTTAGCATGATAACCGGAAGTTTTTAAATGGAAAACAGAATTTCTAGAGGGTGGGGAGGAAAAAGAAAGAAAAAGGAGCGAAGAAAAACCTGTAAGATGCTGGGAATTTGAAACAATAAACTGAAATATACTTAAGCATCCAGGCTGGTAACTTTAATGAAAGAAAGCTTGGTTACATGTCAAACTCAAATCACTGTCTATATTGATGACGCAGGAAAAAAAACAACAACAACAAAGCTCCAATCAGCAAAAATTGGATTTGAGCATGAAGGTGTATTTTAAGAGTAGAACGCTTTTTCTTGGCATTTAATTTTGGTAAACAAAGATGTAGTATAATTAATGACTGAATAGGAGAGTCTCTGCCCCCTCACAACATGTTTAATCTTATACCCATAGCCTACTTAATCCTCTGCCTCTTCATCCGCAACTCAAGAATTAATGAATCAATGCACTTACTTACCAGCTTTTTTGACACTTCCTGAGGTATTTGTTGTTTGCTGTATGAATCCATGATGTAATCAAGAAGGTTCTGCTGTTCTGGGGTAAATTCTACTTTCTCCTATACTGGCAAAAACAAGAAGCCCATCATGAAATGCAGTTATGTAGAAATGACCCAGCATCACTTGTTTTAGGCAAAAGATATACATCTATTTCTCGCACCTGGACATCAAGCAGACTAGGTTTGCTTGTCACCAAGAGACACTGGATTTCTACAGAAGTCAAAAGAGGAGAGGTGTTTCAGGTTTCTAAACAGCATGAGTTTGTGTGGTTTAATATTAGATATACAAAAATGATTAGCAACTAACCAGGTGTGCTCAAACTTCAATACCTCGCCTCACTGTATGTGAAGTATACCAGACATATAACAGAAGACATCTTTTATGGCTTTTGTGGAGGCTTTGCTGAGTCTTGACTAAAGATACCAGAACTACTATGCTCAAGGCATTTTGACTTGAGTGAGAGATGGATTTTTAGTTGATGCAGACAGCTCCACAGAGTTTATGAGTACTTATTCACTGTACTAACCACATTTAGCTAAAAACACCACTACTGTTGCAATAATTTTATTACCCTGTACATTTTAGTTGTAGACGTCACTTGTTTCATGTCGTGGCCTTCATTATCTTCATTGACTGTTTGATCTGGGAGCTGTTTCACATTTTTCCGTAGCCTTTTTGACTTGCACTGTATTTCTGTTAGCAGACCTGGAACACATAATACAATCTAATGAATGTAATGAGACATACAAGTATATACCAATGAAGAGCCCAGCCCAATAGGAGCCCATCTGCAGAGGAAAACAGTTGGTGCTGCACTCCACCAGTTGGTGCCCAGCATCTCCACAGCATTCATATCATGGGGATTGTGTTGGATCACCTCTAAAATGGTCTTACAGACAGAATGTGATGGGACTGTGCTGGAGTGTGTCTTTAATTCAGTTTCATCCAAAAGAAAACCCTTTATTGTGCCCCAGGATGCAAACCAATGAGCAGTAAATGAGGGCGATTAGGAGACTGTCTCATTTGATCCAAAACAGTAATCAAGGTGCAGCTGTTCTTACACAAAGGACAGTGGATTTTTTCAATAATCTTTAAGCTGCGTTATGGCTGTAGTGCAGCTTCTTTGTAAAGTTCTTTTAGAAGAGGACTCCCAGGCTTCATGCATTTGTGTCATTATACAGATAGACCAACAGCTGAAAATTTAGGCCCAGAAGTAACTGAGGTTGGCAAATACAGCTGAAAAAATGTATTAATTTAAAATGTTACCCAGTTGCTCTTGACAGGTTGCATTTCTTTGTCTTAGAAGACTGGATAAAACAGTAGTTTTACTCTAGGGTTTCATTTGCCCCAGTGAAAGGATATTTGCATTGGTGTATTTTCTTTTAGGCCACATTTCAGTCCTTTGAACCAGGGAGCATCCCTATATGGATGTCATAAAAACTAACAACTTGCTTGTGTAACAAAAGAAAGGGACAGTACGTACCTAAGCAACCAGTGGAAGACGGCCAAAAAGCACAAATGAAAAAGTAAATAGTTAAGCACTCATCTAAAAATAAACCTATCACCACAGGATTTTTATTCAAGCATCCTTCCCATTCTTCACCTTTGAAAATGAACTCATTCAGAGAGTGTATGATGGTAGAGGAAGATACCATGAAAACAGTGAATTTCGTTGTGAATGTTTTTAATTTCCTGTTTAAGCACTATATAAAATAACCTACCTGAACTGCTGAGAGAAGAGGAAATTTACATGATTAAAATAAGACCTGCAAATAATACGTTGAAAGGGGGGAATAGGAATGATGGAGATAATAGTTGGTATTGAGCCATGTAATTTGTGCTGCTGCACAGCATCATAGATTTCTTTTTCTAAATGATAATATTTGATACATTCTTTGGCAGTGCTAATGGGCTTGCACCATTTTCCACCAGCTTAGGATCTAGCCTGCTGCTTTCCTAAGGAAAATGTGGTTTACTTTTGCCTTAAGCAATTAAGACTAGATTTTCCCAAGTTTCCTGTTACTGACATCTTATTCTAGCTCCAACTGAGTTAACTGGAAAACTCAAGCGAGAGACAGGACTTTACTTTTTATCTCAAAGCTAGCTCACTTTCAGTGGTTATTGAATGGTTATTAAATTCTAGGAAGAGTAGCATAATCTGGATCTTCCCTAGGTAGACATTTCATACAAGAAACGTGGAGTTTGTAACAAAACCACAGGGAACAACTGAAACTGATGATGAGCAGTTTTGATCTTTCATGTATAAAGGGCAGGAGCAGGATTATTGAGTAGCCATACCATAAATGTTTATAAGACTTTACCTCCTTATTCACTGGAAAAAAGGAATCCACGGTGCTTGTAATTACGATCCCACAAAATGAGTAAGTGAAACAGTGAAACAAAGTCCAAGGTTGCCTTTTATTTCCTAGTCACTTTTTTCAAATAAATGCTCTGTACTCCTAGAAGCTTCATGTTTTACTGTTCTAGATTGCCTTGAACTAAAAGCAATTATACAGCACACTCCTACTTAAAAGCCATTAAATAGTACCTTGCAAAACATCCTCATTGCAGTGCATGCTTATGTTTAAGTCATGAGCGACACAAGATACCCAGTGTTTCCATTGCAGAGAGAGAGTCAAATGGCAGTGCCACTCACTAGCTTTTATTTCACATGTGCCAATTTGTGAAAATGATCAGCCAGCTTAAAACTTTCATGCGTGCCCAGTCAGTATTATTTACGGTGACCTATTTTTTTTTCAGAGATGGCTTGTTTTTCTACTGAGTCACTCAGGCTATTTTAAACCCTACAAATGTTGGAACAATGGATCTGGGATCAGCACCACAGGGGAGTCATTTCCCTTTGACATGGAGGGACCCATTGAGTACTGTCATCGCAGTTGTGGTGTCTGTTCATATATTTACATATTGCACAAGAATATGCCATATCACAGGATCTCTGTAGCCTGTTCAATTTGCAGAATGGAAGATTAATTACGCTATGCTGGCAATGCATTCCAAACACTGATGGAGCTTATTGTTTCTCACAAAACCAACAGTTAATATAGCATCTTCTGATCAGATTGAGGGATGGAAGTATATTAAAAATTCCAAGTAGATTAATTTCCTGTATGAACCTAAATTGGTTTCACCCATATGTGTATGCTAAAATGATTGGAGCTGCCAAGAAAAATAAATTGTTGCCCTGTTCATAGAAGGCAGAATAGCAGATATTTACAGACTATGTTCAGGAGCTAGCTTGAAAATATATTTTACGGAAAATGGTTTATCTATGCTTAAAGTTGCACTTCACTTTCTCTGTTCTAAGTTGGCACATGTTTTATAAGCTGTCAGCCTGAACAGAGTATTCTCTTTAAATGAAACATTATTAGTAAGTCCATCTGCTTCATCTGGAGCCAGTGCTACCGATGTATCTACACGAGGGCAAGAAAATCCATAGTGCCACTCAAAAAGCAAATGAGACTATAAAAAAGGGCCAGCCCTCAGCAGTCTTAACCTGATTGCTGGGTGGGGTCTGGGAACGTACACTTGGCAAGCCCAGAGAAACTGCCTGCTCATGGCAGTCTTCCTCTTTTCTGAAAAATGGCGTTGTTTAAATGCCAGCATTTGGACTTGGTTAGCAAGAACTGGACAGGGAGAAGACCAAAAAGAGCAACAAGAGGAAGCACCAGGACTTTTCCTGCTCTGCCTCACACAGCACTGCAGACTCCTCACTGTCTGAGACGTGCTCCACCCGACCACCTTTCCCTCCCACTCACCTACTCAAGGACAGACTTTCCTTCATCATTTGCTCAGCTCTTATACCTCCGTGTCCCTGACCACCAAATCCTGTTCCTTACAAATGTGCTTGCCTTTTCCAATGGGATTTGATGCACAGGTACAGCATCATCTTTATTGCACTTTCCACCCTCCAGACTCTTTCTTTTATAAGTTTATTATTAAAACCAGCTCAATTAAACAAATGCAGTATCAGGTGTGTTCTCTGCTCACTCTGTATGATGCAAATACCTGTATACATACATTCAGCCAACATGCCCATTTGCTTGCATTTCCTTAGACGGCACTCTTGGCACTTCCTCCTCATGTACATGTCCATCTCACAGTTGCCTCCATTTTTACACTTGTACACTGCATTTTTTGTGATGCTTCTTCTGAAGAACCCTGCACAACACAACAGTGACATAGATCAAAGAAAACTCTCAAAGCAGCAAACAACAAAGATGAAGAGCACCTCCGTATGGGTTTTCTGAATGACACCAGTTCTGCTGCACTGCAGGTTTCTTTTGGCTCCTGGGTGATTAAATTCTTGCTGTTTGCATTGAGAATAGTATCAAAGTTGTTCAATTTAATAAATGAGTGTGATAGATCAGGTGTCCACATTAGAAATTAGCTCCAAGAAAGGCCCTGCAACTGCTGACCTTGAGAAAGTTCAGACCCAAATCTGAAACCTGCCAGAAGCAGGCTGAGCACCTGCTGTAGGAGTTGTAGCATACATACTGGTGAAAAAAATACCAGCCTGTTAAGTCTCTTGACATATAGAATGCACAGGAAGAGAGATGAATAACTGGTTATACTTCCCCCACCTCGTGGGAGCTGCAGAAGCTTCACACACTGGTCTACTTGCCCATTTCAGGTCTAGTAAAGAAGCTGTACCATATCCTCCTATTGTATGTGAGGCCTCTTCACCTGTTAACCCTAACCTCAGTCCTTTTCCCTAAACACTGCCCCCATGATGGCTAAGCACTTACCTGATTTCAGCTACACAAGCACTTGAATTGATAATATCACTGGATTCACACAAAAGTTGCACAGCAGTTACTGCAAACCTGAATTCATCCCAGAAGCCTACAGGGACTTGATTCAATCTGTAGAAATCTACTACTTGTTGCTGCCTAGCACAGCTCTGTGAGAGGAACTGTGGGGAAAATGTAGTGCTCAAGACATGGATTTTTTTACAATAAAAGAGTCATCACGAAAACATCAGAGTCTTTGCAGCCAATCACAACTTAAATGCTTCCTGAATTTTTAGTGTGACTCACTGCACCATCACAATCTTTTGAAGTTATCCTTCATATGGCAGAGAATATTCAGCATCAAGTGAAAAGGGCATTAACACTCTGCCCCTCCAGGGCAGGTTGGTTATCCTCCTCACCTGAGGGCAGGCTTTTGAGGTAGATTTCTGTGAGCTTCTCCTGATACATCATCGATTTATAGTGCAATTGAAACTAGAGCTCTGCGTAAATTTACAGTAACCAGAACTATTCACAGAACTTTTGCTTTCTTCTTGCCCCTGGCTAGCACAATAAAGATGCCATTGTTTTCCAGCCTGGCACTTTCATGCAATACCAGAGGCACCAAATAAGATCCAGTCTCCCACACTCAAATTGCAGGGCAAATTTAGATGTAATTCTGAATTTTGGTCCATTGAAGGATTTGTCTGTGTGTTTTCAGAATATGTGGAGGTAGGATAATATGCTGCTGAATCTGAGCAAGGTAATGTGGTATTACATGGTGATTTTGCCATTGTCAGATGACAATTTCCCAATTTTGGTGCAAGTTTCTATAGCTGTGTCATCTCTTCAAAGCACCAGTATGTAGCTTTGAGTAAAACTTCTGGTCACTAAAAAATCCAGCATTTCTCTAAATCTGCTGTATTTCCTGCTTGAAATAGCTTTCATTCTTGGCTTCTTTTCAGATAAATATATTTGACTGGCATTGGTCTGTTTTGAAATGCAGATTGCTTAGAACCTTCTGCAGCCCTAGGTATTATTTTTATTCATCATTTGCACTGTGTTTAATATATTACCATTTAATGCTCAGGGAAGGAAGAGAAAGGCCTGGATTTAAGCTGTTGGTTCTCGGTGTCAGTTAAAGGCAACTATTTGTTAAATTTAAATCCTGTAATTTGTGATAAGTATTAATTAGTAGTAAATATTAAAAAGCACTGTTCAAATATTAATGACATTTTAAGTCCAATTTTTCACTCATGCTCTCTGCTAGTTTGCTTTCTCTCAAGGGAGCAAAGGAAAAGAGCCTTAGTAAATGAGTGTTTAAAGAACATGAAAGGATATGAAAGGATCCAAAAATAAGGGTGTAAAAAGGTAGAAGCTAATAGGACTCAAATATTTACTCGAAAAAGAAAGTTTTTGGAAAAGCAAAATTACACAGAATAAGTAATTAAATACTTTTTTTTTTTTTAATTATTATTACAAAAAGTAGTTTTACTCCTATTCTCATTGCATTTTTATCATGCAGTGACTCCTGAATTATTTTCTTCTCGAATAGATTTCACAACTGATTTAGCAATAAACATTTTGGTACAAGTAATTTTTTAATACACTGTCTTCACTAATAATTAATTCCAAATAAACTTATATTGCTTGAAGTATTTTATGCACAATCTCCTATACCAGAGGGCTTTTTACAAAAACGTGGAGACATGGCATCTGTTAGAATAATGAAGGGGCAGCCCCCGAAAGCTGAAGGCTTTTCTGGCACAGTCTAACTTTGATCTGATCTTACCAAATTACAAAAATCTCACGTTGGCTGGAAATGGTGATTTTGCTTTGTTCTCTCAGCTAGTAATGCATATAATTAATTATGGCTAGAGTTGCTCCAGTGTTACCAATCCTAATTCTTCCTAAGGAAATTATAAAACACTTAAGGAAAAAAAAAACATAGATGAAAGCTTTGTAGGTATCTCAGTTTGCCATCCTGGTGTCTAATTGTTCCAGGAATCTCAATCTAAAAGATTTTGAAGATCACAGCTGCTAACGAAGCACTACTCCGCTCTGTCAGACTACCAGGACATGCTGTGGCACTCCCTCCAACCATGCCCACACGGTGAGTGTGAATCTGAGGAGAAGATTAAAGTAGCACTTAATTTCACAGGAAGTACGCTTGGTCTGGTATAAGAATCATTAAGCATCATCAGCAATGTTTTAAAGAGTGCCAAAACTCGTGTCGTTCTATGTAAGGGGAATTCACAACCAGCTTTTTCTCTCAGCAAACACGCTCGGTAGCTTCACTAAACAAACACAATACTGCATCAAACTTGTTCTGCAGCATCTCAAAATGGCCTTCAAAGCCCAGTACCACTATGCACATTCATCTGTTCCTAGTGTTTATTATCTTATTTATGAAATGGCTTAGTGTATTTTTTAAAAGATGTGTAATTATAAACTATTGGCTGTTTTAAAAATGCCTTTAGGAACTTTGATGTTTGCCTGCAAAGAAATGGCCTCTAGAGGAGTAGGCTTTAAAACACGGTACAGTGGTCCTTAGCATGGAATGGTAAGGACTGTGGACTGCCTTATCCTTTATGGACGACAACTGTGATGCTAGTATTATTGTAGAGCAAGGCAGTATCTTCAAAACTGATGTGTTAGAGGTGAGAGAAACCTCAAGAAACCTCTTATTTAATTTAATTTCTATTTTTGTAGTACTAGAGGCAACTATCCTATGAGAGCAATTGTTTTATCTGCTTTTATACAATATGTAAAATATTAATTAGATAATATTAATTAATATTTCTTAATGGATGTTCATGTATTGAAAAAAATAATATAGAAATGCAGAATTCAATCCATGTTTTTAGATTGCTATTCTCATGAGGGATGATAAATAAGATCTTAATATTGCTCTACTCAACAAAGAACAATGGGGAGTGTTGCTGAATGCACTATCCAATAAAGTAATAATGGTAAAAAACATTCACATATTCATCACAGAGAATTGAATCCCATATAAATATGTGCTAAGTGTCCGACTTTGAATCAGAATCTTCACAGCATCACTGGAGCAGGGACACTGCAGGGCAGGAACCAGACCTGCAGAAAGAGATCTGTGTATTATTCAGAACACTCAGTGAGCATGACTTAACAGTCTTGTCACTGAAAAGAAGAGCTAATCCCATGCTCAGATATGAGATGTGTGAAGTAATCCTACTACACTGATAAGAGTGCAACTGTCTTACCGAGCCCAGTTTTGGTCAATGTGTCTTGAGGTAATAGATAGCAATGTGAAAAATTCCACAGAGACAGAAGAATGATCAGAGGTCTAGAAAAGACCATATCCTCTTCACATTGTAAAAGAGAATTACTGTCCTCAGCACATCTTTTTCCTGAATCAGCTGTTATTTTAACAGCCTCTCAAGTTTATTGTAGAAATTGATTGCATCATCTTTAAATAATTCAACTTTTACTATGTTTGATCAAGGGTACTATTGCTCCTAATTGATGTTGCAGTCATGAAATAGAGAGAAAACGTAAAATAAATTATCCTAGTAAAGTAGTATAATTATAATTTGGCAGAATGATTCAAACTGAAACAGTGGAGAGATGAACGCATATTGCCTGTGTATTTACCTGATGGCTTTAACTAACTCCTAAAGACGTTTTTTAAACATTCCAGAGTTGGTAATTATAAATCTTTGAAAAATAAGTTTGAAAGTTTGTAATTATAAATCTTTGAAACTAAGTCGTTTCATATCTGAAATAATAAACAGTAGGAACAGATAGCTAACAAAAATAAATGTATCATGAATTGGAATCTTCACATTAAAACTGAATATAAATCAGGTTTATAAAGTCAGCATTAGTGTAAGTTATTTATTTTATTTTATTTTTATTTTGCGATTACTCACTCAGGCAGCAGAAAGAAACCAATCTCTTATTTATTGGAATTATTCAGATAAACTATATGACCTTTAATTGCATTTATGTTTACAGCGTTGGACCACTGAGGTCTGTTTTTCCCTCAGAAATGAGTCTGTAAGAGGTAGAGCAAAACCTAAAAGTACTTCAAAAGCCACCCTCAATGGCAGTGAGCTCCACATTAAGATTAGTATCCATATTCATACTGTACCTTTATCCATGGAACAGAAACCTTAACTAAACATTTATTCACAAAATAGCTACCTTGCACCTTGCCTCATCACAGAGTAACCATTTTAAGGTACAATAGTTGTTCCATCAGTATATCTTTTTTGTTTCCTCTGCTGAAATATCTGGCAATAATGTCTTCAGTAATGGCAATGATTTTCTGTATTCCCTTTATCCTAACAGATTTGTGAATACTGTTCCCCTAGGAAGGAATATATTTACGCTGTAAATGTTTTAAAAATGTTTTCAGGTTTAAAAAAAAAAAAAAACACAGAAAAAACTCCCTTTCTAAGGATAGAGACTGTTTCTAGAAACACACCTGCAATTAGAAAGGTTTGTTCATTTTACAAGCCTTAAGACACACTGCTTATACATTGGGAGCTGAAGGAAGGGGGCTCTTTGGGAACAGTTTGGAGATGGGGGCTGACAGCTTTCACTTCCTTTCAATGTGCACTACATATGGACTGAAGTCACAGCTAATTTCTAGGGGAGCCTAGCACAGAGATAGATCCTAAGGGGCATCCATGGGTTTGGCTCTTTATATAGGAGCAGGCTGGGTTCAATAGCCACTGAGACAGCAAAGCCAGGCTGCCAGGCACTGCATGGAAGCTGGTCTTCAGCTTAATGAAACCTAATGATGGCTCAAGAGTTACAGTTTGGCCAACTGTGCTCTGTATTCACGGGAAAATGGATTCATAGGTTGAAGATGTTGACAATTTGTCTTGGGGAAAATCCAGAATAATATATATCGAATCCAAATTTACATTTCTACAATACTTAATGACTTGGACAAAAAATATAAAGAAAAAAAAATCAAAAGCTGACACCGCTATACTTAACAGTCAGGTAGTGTTCTGTAACTGATTTCTTCTTACCTTTGCATCCTTCACAAGTGAGAGCATTGTAGTGGTACCCAGAGGCTTTGTCACCACAGACCACACAGAGCTCTTCTCCTTTCATTCTTCCCGTGGAGTGGCCCAGTCTAGGCTTTTTGGCTGCAGGGATATCCATTATCTCTGTCTCTCTTGTGAAAAAGGTCTCTGAGGGTATTCTCCTGAGCTCGTACATCCCAGGGGAATACCATTCCTCATGCTGTGGAGGGTAGAAGCCCAGGTTGGAGTAATAAGGTGGTGATGAAATCTGAGGCTGAACTTGGGGAAATGGCACACCGTTGTACTGTGTGTAAGGTGAAACATCTGCCTCTTGCACTGGAGAACTCATTGGCTCTGAAAGGATACCTGGAAAATAATAAACAAACAAAGAAGAAACCCAAAACACAAATTATTACTACCGTGGAAAGACAGTTATCAGAGAAGTTTCCACTTCTTAAGACATCCATCTCAAAAACAATATGGCATAATCACAAAGTCTGCATGGTCTGTGCGTATATCTTGCAAGATGTTTTCACATCAGCCACTCTCAGATATTCCTTTATTAGTGGTGGAATGTCATACACTGCCATTTGCGTTAAAAAATTGAAAGATACTATGTAGCTAATAATGTAAACCTTCAATTTATGAGGAAGAGTAATCCATACCACAAAGAAATTAGTGACCTGAATTAAGATTCACAGTAGAATAAAAGAAATCCAAGTAAAAGTAAAAAATCTTATTGTATTGATGAAAGCTAGATCAAGACACAAAACGTTGTGTTAATTTCTATATAATTTTGAATGAATACAGTGTGATGGGAAATCTGCATTGGGGAAAGCCAAGGGAGAGACTTAATTATGTGACTAAGTACATGAAATACACTTTCAAGAAAAGTCTGAAAGGGGCAGTGAGACTGCAAGGAAGAGGTAGGGAAGATATTCCTGATGTAAGTGGCAAAATGGGACCATCCCAGCAGCCAGCCTCCAGTGGTCACCCAGCCAGCCTCTACAGCCCAGTCTCCAACCCCTACAAGCCTGTAGGACTTAGAGCATTGGCCCACTTCTAATGGACACACCTCCCTAGCCTGCACTATTCACCTTTGAGCCAACAACAAACTTGGTAATAGTGAATGAGATATGACAAAGAATGGCATCATTTCCTGTAAAAGTGGTTTGTAAAGTTGGTATCAGCAAAGTACCTGGAGGCTACCTTACTTTGTTCATTGAATTGCAGGTTCAAAATGCCAACAACTTAGATCTCATTTTTGCAATAACACAAGTAGAATTACATCTAACAGAACTTAGATGATATAAGTAAAAGGAAGCCCGTGTCAACCAGATGAGAAGGCTGATTAAAAAGTTATTTGCAAACTATTCTACATTTTCTGTCGGAAAGTTAAGTTGTGCTATTTCATGAAAACACTGACACTGCTCCTCCATTAATCCCAAGAAGACAATTCAATAAAAATAGCGCGTGTCACTGGAGAGATGCCTGGTCCCACTCTCATTGAAGTCAACAGCAGAATTTATAATGAAATCATAGATAAAAGTTTGTTGGTGACCATTACTTAACTGTCCTTCTAAAGCACTCAAAAAAGCTTTTTCTGACAAAATCAATTCCTGGAAAGTCTCCTTCACTTCTGAGGAATCAGAAACAATGGAGAAATGCTAATAGCGAAGAAGGAACATTCTGTAATGACAGCTAGGAAGAAAAATCTGTAGCAGGGGATTTTTCCCTCTTCTTTGTCTCTCCTTGGTTAGCGACAGAAACTAACCTTTGCTGTTCAACTACTTTTCCCTTTCAAGGTCCCTCACTTGCTGCGCAGCCTTCTGCCCCTCCTACTTCACTGTGCTGCAAAAAGGATACAACTGGTTTGGATTTGGCTGAATGCTGTATTGTCCACAGCACATCTTTGCCAATAGCAAATGTGGACGTTCAAGAATAAACAGAAAGGCACAAGTCTGGAAAAATAAGACACAAGCATAAAAGAGGGTGATGGTGCTACTTATTGTTAACAGTTATTTTGGTTATTGTTACATTTTGTTCTTCCAGAAGATGCCAAGACCCACACAATACGCTAGTGTGTAGCAGAAGGTACACCCCAAACCCAAGTTTATGCCCTTCAAATAAATAACAGACATCTGGAGACCTGAGAGAAAGCATTGACATATTCTATAGAAGAGCCTGGAGATGAAGTCAGAGCTTTGTGTGTCAAAACTAAACTGTCACTGCAACGATACCTGTCAGCTGCAGTGGTGACAGAAGGTGTGACAGATGAAAATAGTAATGATTTAATGCTGAGCTTTGCTGTTCAGTATTAAATTCCAATACAAGGAAAGGCCTCACAGCTACAGGTTTAATGAGTAGGTGGTCTTTCTTTTGTTTTATTTCCAGTTTGTTGAGAATGCTGCCCTTTGATATTGTTCAGAATACTTTATGCACAAAAGCAGTGTTAATTTAATGGCAAGACACACAATCATTATACAAATCATTCAGTCTCTTTGGAAAGGAATCTGTTCACCATGGAAACCTAAGCTGTTGTTTGCTAGTTAGAAATTACTTTGTTGACTAAGTTTCCTAAAGGAAAGTGGAAGATCCCAGAATGAAAACAAAGAAACTGTTGATTTTTATCTTTATGCCATCCACCGGAAATTCCACAAAAGCTCTATATCAGTCTCTTGAGCCACTTGGAAGGCAACATTCCTTCCACAGCAGAAAATCATCTCTGGGCTTATTAAAAACTCAGGGCTGCAAAAGAACTGCAGCACATGCTGAGACAACATACACTGAGCATTTATTTAAAGTAGCTTTTGCATTACAGATGTTTACAGAGATCTCCATAATTGTTAATTGTATTCTATTACTAGACGCAATTCTAGGACACAAGAACCATCAGTCTATAATGTGAAATACAAAAGAGAGATGAAAACTTTCAGCTAAATATTACCCATGGTTAGAACAGTGGAATGAAAAAGGGAGAACAGGGTCAAGAGAGACCAAGAGAACACAATCTTCTTTTCTGTAAAGCTAGTTTGCAGTTAAAATTCTGGAAGTATGCAGATGGCTCACGGATGGAGACCAAAGTGATTTTTAAGGATATGTAGTTACAGTGTAGGCTTTCCTGCTTCGGCTTAAGGCTTTATTATTACTAAGTTGACCTGATTTGTCTAGTATGAAGAGCTTTGGTGGGTACTTCTGTTTCATCCTTAGAATTTAGCAGACTTGTGCTGAGATGTCTTTACCCAAAGCAGATCAACAATTGCTGTTGAATGATTATTATTCCACAAGTTCATCAATAAGTCTTGAATTAAATATTGCAAGACCATAATCAGCAATTTAACATTTTTCCTAAAAATGTTTGTGTAAAAATGTAGAGGTCTTCCATAAAGACAATTTAAAAATGAAACTCATTCTTTAGTCGAAATGTCCTTTTATTCTGAAATATTTTCTTTAAAAATGAGAAGGTTGAAACAGAAACCAACTGCTTTGAAGTTACCAAGATGAAGGATTTCTTTGGCCAGAACCAAAACGTGTGGTCCAAGCAGTGTTCCCAGCCAACAGTCTGCACAGAGCTTCTTACAAAGGCTGCAGAGATTCTGCTCTCAGAAGCATACATTGCGCTGCTCTGTCTTGTGTGAACTTTTAAAATCACAGCAACTTTGAGAATTATGCTTTGCAAAGTACATGCAAGTCTAAAACAAGTAGTTTCTTATCGCAAAAACAAAATAAAAAAAAACACCACCAACAAAAACCACCACCTAATCTTATCTTGCTAACCAGAATGCACATATGCTTTTATCAAGACATTAGAAGAAATAAGTCTGCGATGAGCTGGTCTCGTGCCACTGTGAAGCATGAGCCAGCCACTGAAATCACTGGAATTGAGTAGTAAAAAGCAGTGAAAGTGAAGTCAGAAATGGACTCACTGGAATATAATCATCTTTCTTATTTGAAAAGCTATTTTGAAAAGTTGCTTTTTCCTTCTGAAATACTGCTTTTTACAATTTTAAAAACTATTTGAATGCACATAAATGTGGCATTACATACAGTTGTTGACCTTTTAGGTTATCTTTTGCAAATAAATGACTTTCAATGAAAGTATTTTACAAAAAACCAGGAAAGCAGTGAAACATTTATATGGATGTAGTCAGAATTTTGCAAATATTTTTCCACAACATTGCTTGCAACTGAAACACGTGGGAGAGTTTTGAGTTTGTTTCTTCAAACTCTACACTGAGTATTTTGCATTCAAATTAAAACATTTTTAATGTAGGCTTAAGCACTTGCTGAATTGAAAAGGAATTTCCCTTGAAGGAACTAAAGAAAGTGTTTTCAATTAGTAGTTTTAAAGAGAGCTTCAAGATTCAAGAATAACACAGGTTGATTAAGAATATTAACAGAAATTACAGTGATATCACATTTTAAGGTAAAATGTTATTAGTCCATTAATACAAAGCTAATAAAGGGTCAAAAATATAAGAAGGTTTCCAGTATGAACCTTTGGCACTCTTGAAGATATTCACAATGGAACTTAAGGAAATCAGCACAAGATTCAGAATTAAGTAATGGGAAACCTTAGGACAGCCATTAATGAAATCCTGATATGATTGCAAACAAATTCTTTTCAGAACGTTCAGATCGCTTGGGTTAAGCAACCTTATAGCACCGTACAGTTTCAGTGAAAAATGCAAGTTCAGATCACACACACACCTAAACAAGAGCATAGCGATATCCTACCTCAGCCAGTCTTCAGTCAGACCATATCTTGAAGCAAAATACTGTCCTTATGTCACCCAGTCCTTCTTTCCCTCTTTCTCTGCTTTTCTTTTTTTCCCTCGCAGTTTCTGCTTTGTCTATATCCCGTCGCCTTCTTTACAGTGAGAACTTTCTTTAAGACTCACAAAGGAGTGACACAGGCCAGAGGTTATGTTGCTTACTGATTAACTTCATTACAGAGAAACTTGTTAGTAAATGCCTGAAACAATAGCAACACCAGCATCCACTGGTAATTTACCTGGTTAAAATCTGCTTTCCATGTGAGGGGGTGCCTCCAAAAAGCCTACATATTGTAATTTTCTGTAACTACAACAATTTATTCACGGCAAAATATTCATCAATAAAGATTTAACAACGTCAGGTGATTCTGTGCAATAGATTAACCACTTCAGTATCACAAAAAGCCTGCTTTAGTTGACTGGATTAACAGTGCTTTTTAAGCCCAGAAATGCTTGTATTCTCCAAAACAAGCCAGAGTGCTTAGGCCTTGCTGGACACATCTACATGATGACATAGAAGAGTGCCAGGGAGATGCCCTTGACCCAAGGCCAAGTGCCAGTTCTCCTCTGTGTTTCTTAGGGGTAAAGCTCAGAAGAGCAGGTAGGATGCAGCTGAATTTGTAGTCCGTGTTGCTGACCTTACTCTTCTGGGCCCATGCAGCCTTCCTGTGGCTCTCAGGTATTGCTTACTATGTGTCACTTCAGCTCAAGTCATCTGTAATAACATGAGGATTGTGTTGCATGCCACCACAGTGTACTGGGCCTGCATGAAGCCAGGAGAGTCTGTTGTATGCCATCATTTGATAGCAGCTAACGTGTTAAGATGTGCAAAACCCACTGAGATAGGGTATGAGAGGACACTGTAGGGCAAGGCCAGCCAAATCTATAGCAGTCTTGTCCAAGCTGCTTTTCTGGGAATGGTTCCTGCTAGATTCCTGTGTAATTTCACAAAACAGCCAGCTTTCCAGCTTAAGATGCACAGGAGGAAGCAGTATACATGCATTTTGGTTTTGCCTTGCTCTGTGGTGCAGTCTTCACTCTCAGTAGTGTTCAGTTGCATACTTTTCCTTTAATTTCTTTTTTTTTTTTCCTCAGATCCTACTCAGTTTGCTTTAGCTCTCCTCATAATAATTATTAAACATACATGATTTTCTGTTTTAATTTGTGTTGCTTTGTTTCCTTTTGATCTGGGGGTCTGTTACAGGCCTAATTATCTTCTCTGCAATGATGAAGCCAGATGTTTCATCACTGGCCAGGTGGTACTGAGGACAAACAGTTATTTAACATATCTTATGATCTGGAAGGTGTTTAATCAGTTTGGACACTTTATCCTACTACTGTTAAAAAGAAAAAAAAAAAAAGAAAGAAAGAAAGAAAACAGGAGGTGGGCACAACCAGAAAAAATACAAATTATTTATCTAAAATTGAACGAGCCTCTTTAGTTGATCTTAGGTACTGTTCTATGCGTACAACACTTTCCAATAGCATTTCCATTGTTTTGTTAAATGCAGATTTAAAGAGCACTTTTTCACCTTACCATACTCTTCTCTAATAAAGGCATGCACAATTAGAAAAACATTTCTTGCCTTGTTATGTTTTGATATTACGTTACAAGAAATTTTAAAAATCAATCTCCGTGACAGCTGTAGTCTCACACTTGACATCTTGCATATGAATGACCCCTATACAAGATGCGTTGACAGAAAATAGGATAGGGCTATTGTGTTAAAAGCCTGCTGCTTAAGATTTGTCACATTCTTTAAGTTCAGGTTCTGAAGTTGGGCCAGTCTTTTCATGCCCTAATTGACTCAGAGGGGCTTGTGGAATGGGAACAAAGTTTGTCTGAGGAAGAGAAGCAATTTAGAAGGACAGGTGCCATGCAGGCTCAGGCACCTTAGGGATTTCTTGTCATTAGGAGTCCCAGAGCTGCGAGGAAGAAATTTTACAAAGCAGATGCTATATAGAGTGCATTTTATGCAGCTGGTTTTGGCAACTTATTCAAATAGAATTTTTTTTCTCTAAAGAGATCTACAAAGTTTCTAAATCACACTAGTAGTGAGGTAGAAAAATAGAAGCAGTTTTGCCAGAAGAGAGGATGGAAGAGAGAAGTACCCACTTCTGCTGTGGTTAGAGATGCTTCCTGCTTTCTCTTTCCTGTTTTGAGTCCTCTTTCCAGAGGTTCATAATGACAGAAATGAAATTTCTCTTAAAGCTAACTCTGAAGACATGAAGAAACTATTTACCATAGACATACGCTGTTAAAATAGCAATGTACAATTTCCAACTCCTGAAAGGTAGAAAACCCTTTTTTCCTTTATGATGTTCTGAAATCTACTGTGACTATCAGTGTCGAGGGCAGCAAGAAGCAGTGCCCTTGGAATTACCAGGGTGATGAGGCTCACAGAACCAGCAAGTCAGGACTGACAGCCTCACTTCTGAGAGACCTGGATCCAGTGCTGATATGCAGAGAGGCACTTAGTTGTGAAGATCTACAAACATTCTGTAGGTTTCAGTGAAGCATAATGAGAAGAAAATATACTTTCAAGGTTTCCTTTTTCCAGAATGTGAGCAAACATCTTTGAAAAATGAGACTATTCATAAAGGCTGATGTTTATAAGTCAGCAGTTTCTCATTTATATTACATCAAAGCTGTAATGTGTGAGAACTCCTTTAAGAAATGTATATTCTAAAGATATCATTTAGGAGAAAAAATTGCTTCCTGTTTCCTTGGGTACACAAGTCTCTACCTGCCAAAACAGAATGCCAAAAATGCGAGTTGCTTACAAATACAAAACTCAGAGATGAAGCAAATTGCTACAAGAATCTCGAAGAGATAGAACCTTATCTTCACAACAAGTAACTTGCTGCACAGAATTGGCTACAAATTATTTCTATTTTGGGGGGAGGGGGGATCTTAAGAGCAGATGACATCAAACTTACAAATAACTCAGTTTTGAGACTTAGTTGAGTGACAACCCACAAAACAGGACTGAGTGATCATAAAAAAGAAGAGTTGGAAGTCAGCTTAAGTGAAACAGCAGGAATGTTAAGTCTCCTTCTTAATGGGACCCCTAATTCAGCCCCATAAAATACATCATTATTTCTTTCTGTTGCTGAAGTGTCACTTTGAATTAAATCTCCTTAGTGCTAAGCTCTGAATATCTGTAATGGGAGACATAGTTCCTCTTTCTGAGACCTGAAGGTTTCTGAATGTGATTTCAGTGTGGAGGAAAAGTCTTTTATAGTAACATAGTTCCTTGTGTTTTGAAGCTACCTGATCCTCTTGAAAAAATAATTAGCAAAAAAGTAATTGTTAGAGGAAAAACCTGGACAAAAATCTGAAGTAGCTCAAATTGTCAGGACTTTTAAAGGAATGAATGAGTATAAAATTTAGTGTCCTAAATTTGGATGTCCTCCTCTTCTTTACGTATTATGGCCTGAAGTGTTTGAATTATTTTACATATACTTTTTTCAAACTATTGGCAAAACATTTCATCTGCTAAAGTATTTCTTCCTTAAAACAAACAAACAAACAAACAAAAAACAACAACCCACAAAACCACCAAATTTAGGGAAAGAAAAATAGAACAATAACATACAGTAATGAAATGTTTGTGTTTATCTTTAGTGATAGTACTTTGGGTTAGTTGTATGGGGCTGGGATGCTGGTGGTGGTCTGATTCGTGGAGATGCTCCCAGCTTCTAAGTGCTCTGCAGCAAGAGTACCTCTATGTCCCTCTACACCAAAAATGCTATTCTTATTTCAGACAGAAGAAACCAAAATGATTGCAGTGCTTTCCACCACTCAAAAAGACAAAATTTTGGTCTTATTTGGAATGGAAATTTCTGAAGTGCTGTAGCTTTCTGTGTATTATGTGTGAGGCCCTGAATGTATCATGACACTCAGCAAAAGTCCTTCTATGCTGCCAAAAGAAAGGCTTAAAATTGTCTTATTCTCTCTCTCTCTCTTTTTTTTCCTCCCTGAGCAGAAGACAGCTTCCCCATGCCTGTAAAATATTGACCAAAAATTCTTCATTCATTAACAAGACTATGTTTATCCTTGAAAAAAAACCTAGTGGAAGAGGAGCAAGGATGGATTTTTGCAACCTGCATTATGCATTGTTTTTGCATTAACGTTATTAGCATAAGTTTTCAATGGTCACAGTTTTAATTTAGATGAAATTACTCTCATAAATACATATAGTATGGCAATGCAAATAAATTGGCAGCATAATTTTATTCCAAACTAACTGAAAATATGTTTGCTTAGCCTGGCTTAAATGACTCACGTGAAGATAACATCCAGCCTACATATGAAGGTCTGCCTTATTTTTTTTCCCCCTATGCCTTTCAGGTATTAGAAGTATTGTAATAGATAATAATATAGAAGTGCTGCTATCAGCATTGATGGTAGAATGCAGAATTAAATGACAAAACACTACAGACTTATTATTTGTCCTTCTTTCCATAGGGACTGATGAGTCAAGAAGGTGGGCACATGTCCACCACATATCCTTGGCTCTGATTTGTTTTCAGCGCATTTTTTTCTAGCAAAGGTAAAACAGCAAACCATCCTTAATTCATTGACTTACCAAATAAATGAGGACCTTCAGCTAGAGAAAATCCATCTGCAGTAGCTAGCTGGGGATGTCCTATTAAATTCATTTCAGATCCCATTTATTCTTCAGTTCAGGAGGAATATAACTAAGAAACAGGTTGAAAGGAGAACCTGAAAGATATAAACAAAGAAAAATATTTAAAACAAGGTAATTCATTTTTGTGTACCTGTTGCAAGGCAAGATCAAGGAGGTTGTTTCAATATTTACTATAACAAACCTTGGATTGAAGTTACAATGTCTAGTTCAGCCTTCAAATAAAATGCTGCATCTAGTTTATTTGTTTTTTCCTGGCTGTGGTGTATCTTATTTGCCATCCTTCTGCTGTTCAATTAAAAACCAATGGCAGTTTATGCTCAGCTTTATTCAGATATTCACAGACTGAAGAACCGGGCTGACCTGCTGAGGGCAATGCTGCCCAAACCCTCTCCCAGGGAATAGTAGTTGTTTGCATTATTTTTGTTTCATCACTCTTTCATCATTTCTTTGTTTTCACTTACTTAGTGTAAGCTTATGGTTTAGGTCAGAAGACTCCAAGTCGGGAAACTTGAGTTTAATTTCCAGTGACTGGCTCTTTATCTTGCCTTCAGTCATTACTGCCTAAAGAAGGTAAATGGTGGCAAAAACAGAAAGCCAATCCTTGCTCTAATAAGCAGGCTAGCTCACCTGCTCCCTCAAGCAGCCGTACAACTTTCTTGCTTGGGGATGTTGGGAGATTGTGCCTGGTCACTGGCAGACTTTCCTAGTCATTAAGCACAGCCACCACCTCCTGAGGTTGCCAGTAGTGCTGAACCCAGAAAAACAACAGGGTTTTCTCCCTTCCACTCCAACCACTGGGCTGTTAGGAGGTGAGAGGCCTACCAGTGCCTCTTATGTGGGGACATCTCAGAGGCTCAACACAGACACCAAGAGGACTCTCTTAATTCTTTATTTGATTTCATTCCCGTGGGACTGTTCCTGAGTCTGTGTTTCCACTCACTGAAGCTGTTTGTTTGAGAGTTAGAGCCCAGCCTGCTACCCAGTGAGGGCTCGGCATGCTTCTCAAGCAGCAGTGAACTCATCTGACAAAAACATGAGTGCAGCAGGAGGCCCCAGAGCCCCACAGACTGGGAAGGAGCTTGTGAGACCAGCAAGCACGCCATGTAATTATATTCAGACTTGTCCATAAGGATTCATTAAGTTCTTTCTTAACATAAACAAAGGCCCTCTAATTAGACCAATGCATCTTAAATGTCTGCCCACAGATAATTTAAACAGTTTACTGAAAAATGTCAAAAGCTACTTGTGTCACAGACCAGATCAGGGTCCTGCAGCAAATAATATGTAAACACTCAGTCCCAAATCTAGCACAGAAACGGTTTTGCAGCAGCAAAAAAACTCCACATATCTTGGGATGGGGCTTAGCAACCAGCCTAGCCATCCCAGCAGGCTCACATCCACTTCTAGACACGTCATTACCTCTGTCACATTTGCTGGGGAAGGTTTACACTGCCAAAACCCCTCAAGAAAAGGGGCTGTCCGCTGAGGTTGCTAAGGGAAGTCAACAGCAGTACAGTAATTTTCTCACGAACTTCCCATGACAGACTCTAGGGATTGGGGCTCCTCTTACAGCTCCGTACTAAGAGTCCTACAGTTGGAGAGGAGAGCAGCAAAGTCAGGACTGGAAAACTGTAATAATAAAAAAAAGGAAAGCCATAGAGAAATGCCAAAATGAGGCATCTTTGGAGGTATTCTGAAGTTTTCCATGAATTTTCTTGCTAAAATAGAGGGCATCTTCACCTTGCCTTCACATGCAAGCCCATCAATAGTTTTCTTATTGCCTACAAGAGTGCAACCCATGCAGTTCCATGCAGGATTCTCTCTCTCTCTGCAACCAAATTTGAAGATTATGTTCTGTTATTACTTTTAAGCCTCATGATTCCTCAGCAAACCTAGCTAACACTACTACAGCAGCACTGGTATTGTGAATTCCTATACATTCATACAGAGCATAATCGCTCATATTCTTAGAGAATTTTGGGTGTTATATCAGGACATTTTAAAGACAGACCCCTACGGCATTATAGTTTCTTAGCTTATATGGTATTTCTCCTATATCTGTCTAGTCTGCGTTGCATATAAGGTAAGAAAGCTGCGTGTTAAACTCTAATGATATTTGCATTTTTACAGTCTCTTTGAACTGTTCCTTTGAGGCTACCCAATTATTTTTTTCTTAACACATCATTAAATAACATCACTCAAGACAGAGTTCCTAGGCTGTTATTCTTTACACAGACACACACACACACAAATGATGCCATTAACAGTGCTTCGTTCATTGTGATAAATTTGGGGGCATATTTGGTACAACTTCTCTGTATGCTCAGACATTATGAGTTTTGTAACTCCACCCCTCCTCCCATATTAATTTTGATCTAGACGGATTCAATTCCAGTAAAATATTCATAAAGATTTTAGAGTTCCCATTTTTTTTTTATATATGTAAGTGCATGTCTATCTATCTATAATTTCCCTTAATATATTCAGCTGATATAGACCATTTACTAGATCTCATGAAAGAAACTGATCATATCTTACTAGGCTTTTTGCCATATACAAGGCATGATCACCACATAAAAGGCTAGAAATATATTTTTTGATAACATGTAGCTTTGCTATTGTAAATTTTCCCGAATGCCAAACTCTTCATTAAATACTGATTTATATTTTGCATTAGAATGCTCCTGACTGCAAACTGCTGTGAACCTGTTAGATTTACCCAATTAATTTCATCAGTAATTCAAAAGCAGCAGCTAACGATTTTCAGCTTTCGGGCTTACATCACTTACACAATATGGAATATTTAAACACCACTTCTTTCAAACTTCTCTCAGTTCTAGGAAATAGTATAGATAGGCCAGCATAAGTCTATGTCACAAGGCACCACAGACCCAGAGGCAGACCAGTCTGCTTTCAAATATCTGTTTCCATAACTTACACCATGTCATTTGCCAGTTCTCAGCTTAATCCTCTGGGGCCAATCCTGCAGTTAAACAGCAATGGTCCCAGCTTGCTCCAGCTCTCATGAAGCAACTTCAGAAGCATTGCACAGACAGGCAATATAGTGCCACTCAGCAGGCATACAAAGGTATGCTACTTGCTGGTGACATGGCTGGGAGACATATAGGGCCATCTGCACTACCTATGCACAGAACCTCTTGACAGAATTTTTGTTTTCCTAAGATAAGACGTTTATTTGTTTTGGTGACATAAAACTATGTCATCACAGATCCTAGAGGCACTTAATCTCTATGAAGGGGGATCAGCAACCACTTTCTTACTTCAGATTTCTTTACCAATCCAAAACCTCAGCTGTCTTACCATACTTAACCAATGCTCCATCATGATGTGTAATAAAAAAAATCATCAGATAGGGGAAAAGCTGAAATAAGGGCAATAGGTGCCTAGGAAATCAATACTGTTCTCCAAAATAAGAGCCCCTCAAGAGAAATTAAGAGGAATGAAATAAGTAATAAAGCTGTTTGTATCAAATGATTACTTTAGATAAGTTTATTCAAAAACAATTTACTCCACATCTTGAGATTATTTTCATAGAGCAAAATAAGGCAAAATAAGGCAGTAAAGAAAAAGAGAGCTCAGTACAAATACAACAAAGCATATGTTCAATTTCTTGAAATTGTCTTCACCGATTATGTATTAAAAGAGCCCTGAATTACATAATTTTAGTACACATACCCTTTAGCATACATCAAAATAGTCAATGAGTGGTTATGTATTTGATGTTTAGAAATTCGAGATATATACTGTGAAAGAACAACATATACATGCATGCATGTTTATTTGGCTTTCTTATGGGACATGTTGCTGGGTGTATACCAGCATGTGTATGTACACACAAATGCACACAGATGTGGGTGTAAGTTTCAGGTTTATCGTGTACTCTTACCAGTGAACTGCCTCTTTGCCTTCTATCATCAATACAAAAACTTCCCCTGGCTTCTGTGCTAGCAAGGCAAACCTCTTAATGAAGTAATTAAAGTTAAAATTCACCGGGTTCACTGACAGAAAAAAGCACCATAGACTCATCCCTTCAGCTAAAGCAAAAATACGTTTGATCATCAGAAACCCCCCTCAAAGCTCTATTTATCTTCAGAAGATGCACTGAATCTATTTCAAGAGCTCAGTCAAGGAAGATATGTCAAAGTACCGGCAAAAATTTTCGCAAATATTAGTGAGACTTTTCCTTCTTTCTGCCTTGTAATGTTGTCCTATTCTTTACACATGTGGCCACCAGTTCTCAGAGAAGTTTCAGTTAATCCATGGCCTGATCTAGACACTGTTAACATCAACGGGAAGGTTCCCATCTAGTTCACAAGCTTTTGATCTTGCCTCATAGCCTTTTGTAGAATATTCAACACGAAACCTCACTTTTATGACAGTCTTTTTTATGTGCCTGCCTGTTCATTTTAAAGTATATCAAAGACATGAAAGCATGAGGAAGATTCGCGATCCTCATTTCTAGCCTTTCACTGCCAGATCACCATGGCATGAATGGCACCATGGGCAGCTATGCAGCAATTGATGCAGAACATAAGCAGCAATAACAGCAAGTTTTAGAAATGTGTTATGTTGAAATTTGCTCTGTGTGTGGCTGTTTGGTTTTAGTATGATGTTCAAAATCAAAGGAATTAAAGAGATACAGCACACAGATAAAACACGAGATATTCATACAAGTAGAACTGAAAGCTCTGCCAAAAGACTTGATGCCATTTCTGAACACAGGCAGGTTGACTTCAAATAGTGGAGCAGCTTCTGACTGGCTCTGGACTGAACTGAACACCATTCCTTTGCACTTTCCTTTCTCCAGCATCTTTTTCCTGTCTCAGCGCCATGATTTCCTTTCTTAACCTGTTCTTGAACTCCCATATAACCTAGTGGGGGCTCTGAGCTCTCTGTAACATGAGCAACAACAGTAAAAATAAGAAATGTATGTCAAATGTGTGCCACTCTTGCAGTATTTTGAAGGTATAAGGCTAACAGGAACATTCAAAGCAAGCTGACATTTTCACATATTTAAAGATTTAAACAGTAGTCACTTGAAATGTGAAACCTTTTTTGCTTGCACTAGTTATAAGTGCTGAAGTTCTGGGCTTCAGAAGATGCACCCACTATCTACACACAAAACTGTCAAACTGAGAAATTATATAAAATGACTATAACTATTCCTTTAGATTATCCTATGTAGATTATTCCCCATTTTTTCATTAACCGATTCTTTTCCATTTCTTAAAATGAAAAAAAAAAAAAAAACACACACAAAAAATCAGTGAAATCATAAAGCTGAGGCATATAATTAACAAAATTGTTTCATTTCAGGAAAGACTCAATGTCAGTGTTAACCTTTCTTTTCCACCAACACAAAGACACCGAAGTCAGCTTTCTATGACAAATTCCAACCGTGACGTTTTCTCATGATCTTAACTTTTTTTTCCCATGGGGAATATCTGTTGTTGCATCAGTTTTATAGATGAAATTACTTCTCCTCATGTTATTCTTTCAAAATTCCTTCTATCCTGACCAAGAATTCATTAACATCCTCTAAGTAATTCCGTTGAGAAAACTGCTTTTATACTGTACAACATAACAGCAAGGTATAGCAATGTAAGGAGTTATACTTACTGTCCTTTTCTGCAAGATCGTGGATGGCAGGATGTAAAACAGTTCTGCAGTCAGTCCAGTATCCTAACGATTCTCAAACAGGAACATTTTTGTTTTGTTTTTAGGTTTAGCAGAAGCCTGTAGTGATAACACAATGAATCAAAGCTTGGGCTCTTTGGCTCAGTGCCCTAATGGACAAGGATTACTCATTAACAATTCTTTCTTTGCGAAACTCTCTAAACACAGGCTGTATTAAAACATTGTGAATCCCAGCTAGTCCATCAGCTCAGGGATTTGAGATGCTCATTAATACTCTGCCTTCATGTGTGGGGGAGGCTGGCTCAAAAAGTGCAATGACAGTACCGTGTTGTTAATTGTAATACTTTTCTTACACACGTTTTTAAGACAGTCTCAGCATCCTTTCCTTTTCCAGCCAAGGAGTCCAGATGGCATTCCAAGCCATATACCTGATTCTCAAGTATTTCTGGTATATTTACACTTTTAAGGGCAACTGAACATTTCAGAATACGACACCGAACACTGAAAGAGCAGAATGGGCTATGAGTTACAACATTCCAGGGATCATGAGACATTAAAGTTCAGATTTGGCATGTCCTCTAACAAACTGCATCATTTTGATTCAAGCTCATCCCATAAAGCTTTAGGAATGCAGCTGAGATTCTTAACTTTAAACCTAGTTGTTTCTTGCACCTTTTGTGTACAAATGGAAGAATGTAGTCCCGGGGGGTGGTGAAACACATCCTGGGTGCACTGTACATGAAGATGCTGATCTCCTACTACTGACAGAAAGTTAGCCTTGAACAATTACATCCTCACTTACCCAGTAAGGAAATTGAAAGTGAAGAGCAGTGAAGCCAGGCTGTTCTGTTACAACACGGCACCCACATAGCGAAGGTAATAATACCTCGTTCTGTATTGATGACGTATCCTCATATCCTCATATCCTGGGGATGAGTTGATTTGGCAGTGGAATCGAGGCAAATTTCAGCCAGGAAGGGCAACTGGCAGCATCTCTTATGGTAAATGAGTTCATGTCTGCCACACAGTCGTTGTTCTCCCTCCTTCTCCTTTTCATATTTGCACTGTCTGATTAAGAGTGCATGCACACAAGCTGTGCCTCCTACTCCAGGAGACAGGCATTGGGCAACAAACACAACACTTTCTGGGAGAAAGGTGACAGTTGCCTGCTCTGGAGTTGTCAACAGCAATATTCCCTTCTTCTCTCCCAGTTAAAATAAATTAGAAAAGGTGTATTCATCCTCAAGATTACATCAAGAAAAATGGAACTCTCTTTAAAATGTAATAAGTGGTCTTTCTCATGATCTTCCTCTTGTAGATTCACCTGCTCGCCAAACACACATGGCCTGACAGGTTTCTGGTGGGATCACTGCCATAAGGCTGCTGCAGGACACCACTGTTTTTAGGGGGTTTGTGCCCACGATTCCTTCTAGCAGACATTGGCTGCATGATAAATAGATCAGCTGTCCTTGCTGATTCTCTGGAAGTCATCACTACTGTAAATGATGGGATTTCCATTTTACAAATTCATTCACAGCAACATTTCCAGTTCTTGCAAAGAAGATAATTCTTCCAAAATAATTCTGTCCACAGGAGGCAGGTGGTCTCACTCAAGACATGCCAACATCCCATCTGACAATTTCCAGTGAGTACCCACTCTGGTGGTGCCTAGGAAACACACACAAAAAAACCCTTCAGTCAACCTGAGGCCAGTAATAGGGTTTTGTCAGTTGGTAGGTGTAGCAACAGAAGCTGCATGAAGATATCCCACAAATACCATATTATATCTCACATTGTATAATATTTCGTCTACTGACTAATTCTGAAGACCTTAAATTGGGTCTTCCAGTATTTAGCCCCTTGCAGGATCAGTCCTAGGTATTTAATGGCACAGCTCAATTGCTATTTAGAAGTCCCTAGAAACCGACCTTCAGTAATGGCTCTTTTTCTGAAAGCATTTTTCTCTGCATGGATACTGTTCTTGGGATAGAAAAGAGTTCACAAAAGAAGGAAGCAGAATTTAATACCTGCATTCACCAAATAATTTGTTATGCTAAAATGTTTTTCATTTTCATCCAGTAATAAAAGACAAAGTGGTGAAGTTGTGCTTTGTCCACTAATCAGTACTTCTGATACATTATTGGAAAAAAAACAAGAAAGGAATAACACGCAATCAGAAGAGGTGTTGCCTGTAGCAATGACATGTGGCATTACTAGTTCAAGCCAGATGTTCATATTTTATTGTGGCTGATTTGCAAATGAAAATAGAATGGAAAGGATTTAGAGCAAATCAAATGTCTTCTATAGAGTTGTAAGAGACTATCTACGAGGGAGAAAAGGGGGAGTGAAATGGTTCAAACCCACTTCCCCACAGATGGAAAGTCTTTTCTAAAGAGCCTACCCAAGCCACACAAGCTGTTGCTTAAAGCTTCTGAAGTGTTTCTGACTTGGTTATAAATAATGGTCTAACCACTGAATGCAGAGTCACCTGCACCTCTTCTTGCATCCTTGCAGCACCCTATATTTATTGCTGCTGCACAGGGGACACAAGTCACTTACAGCACTTCGGCTCACGTCTGTCTCATTGGATTGGCCATTACATACTCTTGGGCACTCTCAGAAATACCACTGTTCACCAATCTAATGAAAAGAAAGCATTTCATTTCTTGAAGGATGGCCAAAATTATCACCAGCTTACAATAAATTTTATCATAGAAAGATAATTAGGTAATCTTAATAGATAAGGGTGCTTCTGTACGGGAAAAAAAAAAAAAGGAAAAGAATGGGGTGCAAAGTTTCAATGACTTAACTCTAGTAACTTTACATCATTCTTTTCCCTCTTGTATTTCAAAGGCAGAACATTAACTCCAGTGTTCAGATTAGTTTCATTTATAGAGTAAGTCCTTCACTGATCTGAGCCACTTAGTTGTAAATTACTCTCTGATTATTTGGTTTCTGGACACAGCAGAATTTGTTCAACAATTTTATGATTTGAATGATGTAATCCAACATTTTGCCTTTATCACTCACATATTTAAAGTGGAGAGTCATGAAACATAACAGCAAGGGGGGGAATTCCTCCCTGATGGCAAAGAGTTAATGGTTAGCCAGTGTGCTCTAGCAGGAGCACATATGTTATTAATGCTATACCATCTTGCAGCTGATCTGGTGCAAGGGAAATGCTGAGCATATGTGGAATCAGAAACATTGTCAGATAACAGATTTCAGCGTGTGTGGAACTTGGTCTACCTCCCTCTACCTGATTTCAACTGGAATTCAGAATGTATTTTGCTATAAATAAGTTATAAGGTTATTCAACAACATCAGATTATCTCATTAGTTTTAAATTTTAATTAAGGCACTGATGTTATACTTTTCCCCCATTCTCTTCTTTCCTGCTAGGGGTTACAAGTTTAAAAGTTACTAGAGGAATCACAGCTTTAAGTCAAAAGTGTTAGAACAGTATCAGCTGATAAGAAGTTCTGCTACCGGCCTTGGGGTAAATATACACTTTATTTTTTTCATTTTTTTTCCCTCTTGATATTTTAATGTTATACAGTAAGATAGTAATTGAGTTCAATTAGGGTTAGTCTTCATTTATGTAAATATTTGGAGAGAGAAAAATATTATGAAATGTTGATCTGTTCCAGTAAATGAATGCACTACCCTTTCATTAATAAGTAGTTCTTCTAAACTGAATGTCAAAGGTGATGAGTGAAGTATCATTAATAAGTAAATATTAGAATATTTCAGTGATTTTTTTTTAATTGCTGCCTGAAATGCACTAAGGAAATTCCTTCTGCAAACATTTGAGCTCCTGCTTGCTTTTAATAATGTATTTTGCAGCAAGGAAAAAATGTTTAGGACTGATGACTGACAAGAAATCAATTCTTTCAGGATAGGAGAGGACATTGCAGATTACACGAATGGATTGCAGAAGCCATAGATCTTTGGAGGCGTAGGAGGAGCCTCCACCAATGTAATTTGGCAAATCAGAGTCACTACTGTTCTTTTAAGTAGTTCATTGCTCTGTTCTGCACCTTTTCTCCTAAAAGGGGCACTACCATGCTCTGAAGCACACAAATGATTGCTCTCATTGCTTGTTGATAGGGAGGGCTGCAGAACAGGTGCTGCACCCCAGATGATACTCAGAGGCCAGGGACACAGCCCCATCCTGTTCCAAGAGCTCCATGACCACTCAGGGTACAGGGGGGGCCATCACACACTCAGTAGCTATAGAAAGCTCATTGTCTACATGTGTCTACAATTTCAGGGGTAGGGGGAGCATCAGATTTTGCTATGAGAAGTCAAGTAGAGTTCTGTTTGGAAGAAGCTGCATTCTTCATGCTGCAAGGAAGATCTTGTGTCAGGGAGGAGCTGGGCTGCTTCGATAGGAAAAGAAGTCAGGAGCCAAAGATAGCCCCACTGACAATGCACAGTCCCACAGCACCTGAGCAAGGCCCAGGTGCTGTAGCAACAGGCACAAAGAAAGTTGGGTGGCAAATCAAGTCCACTGCACATCCAGAGGTCAGTCAAGAGCAACAGGAGGAGAAGGCAAGGCTAGATACAGGCCTAGAGATACACTACCTGCAGAATCATCATGAGGTTCACCAAAGAGACAGAGAGCAGAGGCAGGACAGAAGATAATGTTGCAGGCTACAACTCATACCTACAGCAAGCCTGGATAGAAGACACCAAATACAACTTTAACTTAGTTCAGTCCAGGACTGAAGGCCCAGGCTTGAAATTGAACACTGACGGTCCAGCTGAGGAATATCAGGGCCATCAAGAATTCTTGGTGCCATCAGGCTCCTGATGTATAGTTGCCCTAAAAGTCATAGTTGGTTTTGAGAACTGCTTGCTCCTTTTTCCTTACCAGACGTAGGACAAGTGGTGAACAATTTCAGGTACTTGCAGCAGGCAAGAGAAACTGCAGCAGGACTAGACCCAGTGTTCACATTCTACTGTAAAGACTAAGATGAAAAGTCCATTGTCACAGATTCAGTTGAAGAGACTCACGACTCCACCTGCTTAAGAAAAAACAAGAGGGGCTGAAAGTTAGATTATTTTGGGTCTTGTATGTAGCTGCAATATTGCCAAACTTAGAGAAGTGAGAAGATGATGATACATCACATTAGATTACTCCCCTCTGAATTCTAACAAAGGCATCCATGAATGTGTTTGTAGAGCCCTTCCCATTCCTGCAGGAGATTTTGCTGGGATGACGTTTAGTGGGAAATTTTGGTGGTGTATGGGTGGTTGGACTTAGAAGTCCTTGGACAAAGATCTTAGAGGTCTTTGCCAACCTTGGTGATTCTATGATTCTATGATTCTATGATTCTATGACTGATGAAACTGGAGCACAGCTAATAGGTGCATTCCAGCAAAGAGGATTAAAATGGCCACAACTTTCCCAGAGCAACAGTTTCCCTTGCCACAGAGGTGCACAGAAGTGCAAACAAAGCTTGAGATACAGTCATAGTACCCTACTCTACCACATGTTAGGTGCTTGTTAACCCAGGGGAACATTGGCTATGCATGCTTACGTGGAGTGCAGTAAAGAGCAAATGAGTAGGCAAGTGTGTGTTGGGAGCTAAGAAACACGGGTGAAATGGAGGAGAGTAAGAGCAAACATAGATGATAGTGGGGCAGAGGATTCTAACTCCGTGCACCAGGCCCAGGTCACCAACCATCCCATTGGCAGCCACCTGAAAACAGTAGGTACTGAGGAGAGAAGGAGATCTGGAGGACAAATAAAGGCATGGAAGTTAAAAAAGGGGATGTTAAGCAGTAGATCTTGGGAGAATTGAGGGATTCCATTTGTTTTCCTTTCTTTCTTCAGTTTACATCTTACCATTCTGAAAACAAATTACTTCCCTTTTTGGAAGAAAGAAATTAAATGCAATAATAATTTTATTAAATTTAAACAATGCAGATAAGGAAATGCAGATGTTACTTATCTCACTGCATTATTAACTTGGGCCCACTGTGCAGATCTTTTTATATCAGAACCTGATCTCACCGTTCTTTTTGTTCAAAATTGGGTTATATCCCAAAATATGAGTATTTGCATTGGCAGTTCCCTCATTTATTTCAAATCTCACTTGGCAAATGCATTTCATTTTCCCATCTCACCTTGCAACGGAAACAGTATAACAAAAACAGGTTATCTAGAGAACAGTTACAGGGTAGATTATTTGCCTGAGAAATTTGTCTAATTCTCTTTCTGCCTTTGGGCTGAAAAAAACCTTCACAAGGAAAAGAATCTTACAAATTTGTGACTTTTAGGGTTTTCCCTGTTTCCATAAATAGACGTGTAGGGCTGAGACAATATAGGTGAAAATGTGGAAAAATCAGTTCAAAGCATGAGTACTGTTCCACCCTCTGTACTGGCTCCTCAAAAATACAGAGCCACATTTAGATATATGTGCATTTCTTGGGCATATATACCAGTTACCACAATGGCAGATACGTAAAGGTAAGTGTTACTGTTACAGAAATAGTGGCTATTCTTTGAATAATGGGTGGAATTAGAGTAATGAATTAAATTTCAGTGAAAAGAACAAGCTATCAATAACTGAGGAGCTGCTGTTTTGGTCTTCACGGGGACTACAGCTGAGTCTTTGCTGCAGCAGACTTGCACGTGAAAGATTTTTGGCTGAAGGATGTGTGTGTCCATATGTGCAGGTGCTGCTGTATTTACTCAAAGGAAATAGAATCTGCAACTGTGACTGACAAATAAATTAACATCACTGAGATCTGAGGGGCAAGTAATGTGCCCTATCCTTTTCTCAGTACTTTCCCCTGTAGTAATTGCTGATGATAAAAACAGAAGCAGAAGCTCATGAGAGCATCAAAGGTACCAAATCCTAGAGCAACTGTGCTGCTTAGATACAAATAAAGCTGTTCTAAATACGCTGTTCTAAAATTGTTAAACTGATAACTTCCCACATATCATACTTGCTCATGTAAACACAACAAAAGTTTGTGTGAGTTTCCTTCCCGAGGACATGAAAAGTTATTCTGTGCAGATACTCAGAAGTAATATTTCAGATTGGATGTTTTATTAAAGGTAGCCAATAAATGTATATTTATTTATATTTATCCTGCAAAATAAAAGATTGATAGAGGGAAAAGAATCCTTGTATCAAGATCATTTTTTAAGAACAGAAAGTATTTTTCTCTTGAATATGTGATATCAACTTGGAAATACACATAAACCCTGGAACTGCATTGTCTTGGCCTCATATCCAACTCATTCCAGAGAGGGCCAAGGAAGGGTATATGTATCTCTTACCATTTTCAATTTAGTCTAAGAAGATAACTCAAAATCAGAAAATAGGAGAGAACTGCTGTTTTCCAGGTGAGATAACTGCTATTCAAGTCAGTAATCAGCACCTTGAAATATGCAAGACCTCAAAGTCACTGCTATAGCACAATACCTTCTATATTCAGGAAGTTTGACTGGAAAAGCATCAGTTCTTAAATATTTTGGCAAAATGTAGGAAAGAACAAGCCTGCTGTAAAGTTGATACAAATATGAGATTTACCGGATATATGCCTTTCCTCTGACATTAAAGGTTATTAAAAAATTAATTCCCCAAGAAATATTGTTAATAAATATTGGAGACTTTATTAAGTAGCAGCAAACACACTCAAAAACATCACTGATGCTGAAAATCAGTTCAACTTACAACTGAGAGAAGTGTATTTTACAGACCTGATACTTTCTAAAGCTCTTTTAAAACTATCCTAGTGGATACTTATTTTATCAGTTTAATCATTGACTTGTTGCTTAACCTGTCTTTTCACTCAGGTCTTTAAAAGTCAACAGATAATAATATGAAATAAATAAAACCTTTGTCACTCATTCCTACATCATTTTACGTAACTCTCCTAAATATGAGTTGCAACAGAAACCTTTGAACAGTGTGCCAGTAAAATGGGCTGTATTGCAAAGAAGCTGATAAAGTCTAATTTGGAACATTGTCAATTTATTCCAGGAATTTAAGTGTGTGTAGCCAGATACTTTAAGCTTCTTGAATTTTATAAGTTTTTGTTCTGTAAATGACACTGTTCAGACTTCTTCAAGTGGAAAAACTTGATCTATGATGGCCAAAATAACTGTCTTCCTTTTTGAGGCTGCCAGCAAAAGTGGGCAGACAGAATGATTTCTGTAACAGGAATGTCAGCCAGCAGGTGTTAAAGTGAAATGTGACCTCGACTGCCTTTACGCCTGACCTTGGATTACTTCAAAGGAATAACTGAGGTGTGAAAAAATGCTTTTTCTGTACTCACCCTTGATCCCTTAACTGAATATCCCAACATAACAATATTTTAGCAATCACCTTCCTAGTTTTTGAAGTGAATTAAGTGAATTAAGAAGTTAGGATGCCTCCAGTTTTGTTTTGTTTTGTTTTGTTTTGTTGTTTTGTTTCCTTTAGAAGACAGATACTCAGTTCCTGCTGCTCCCCAATGCAGCTACAGGGGAAAAACAACAAAAATTACACATATGCGGTAAGGCTCTGGTCTCACTGGGATCATGGAGACAGGATGAGATGGTGTATGTACTGGAACTTTGTCTTAGATGGATACAAGTTCTTTAGGAGGAGCAGAAAAGGACAGTGATGAGATGGAGTAGCCCTTTATGTGACAGCAGCAGGAATGAGGGAACTTTGCTTTGGGATGGAAGGTGAGCCAGCGTGGAGCTTGTAAAGGATTAGAAGCAGACCAATGAAGGCAATGTTGTGGCTGTCTCCTCTAGATTGACGAGAAAGAAGTATATGAGACCTTCCCTGGTCAGCTTGAAGAAGTCTCTTGTGTTCAGCACCTGGTCCTCATGAGGGATTTTAATGACACTGATGGGTCCTGCTTTCACTGGAGGGACAACACAACCAGGCACAAGAAATCCAGATGGTTTCTGAAGTGCATAGGCAGTAACTGATTATAACTGATAACAGGTGATTAAGAAGCCTGAGAGAACATGCTTTGCTGGACTCAATTCTTTAAAACAAGGAAGAAATATTGAGGAGCGTGAGGGTCATGGGCAGCTTAGCTGTAAAGAAAATGAGACGCTGAAGTTTAAGACCCAGGCAAAAAAATACGAACACAGCCTTGCACCAGGGGAGCAGCCTTTGGCCTTTTTAGGACTTGCTTGGAAAAATCTCATGGGAACATGACCCTGGAAAGAAGAGTGATCTGTAAGAGCTGTTTGATAATCAAAAGTCACCTCCTCCATACTCAAGAAAATACCATTGTGAAAAGCAGAAAATCTAGCAAAGGCAGTAAGAGACCTATCTGGATGAACAAGGAACTCCTGATTAAATCAAAAATAAAAAAAGGAAACTTACAAGAGGCGGAGGAAGAGTGTAAGGTTAACCATAAGGAATACAGAGCATGCAAAGACTATAGAGAAATGGTTAATAAAGCTAAAGCCCACCTGACATTACATCTGGCAAGAGATGTGAAAAGCAATTCGAAAGACTTCTACAGGTATATCAGGAACAAAAGGAAGATGATTAGCAAAAATTTGGACTTGGTAACAAAGTACCTAGGAAAGGCCAGTGTATTTGACGCCATCTTGCCTCAGTCTTCATTGGTAAGACCAGTACCTTGATCTGGATTTTTACATTAATCTCAGGGATCTAGGATTCCTGGAGGCAAGGAAGACCTACTCAGTATAGAGGAGAACCAGTTGAGGAAACATCTAAACAGAACGAACGTGCAGATGTCCATGAGTCCTGATGGGATTTACTCAGTACTGAAGGAGTTCCCCAATGTTACTTTGAAGGCCACTTTCAATTGTATTTGAAAAGTTCAGAAGAAAGTAATGATCCTTAGTAATCTTCTATGGTGAGAAGGCTCTCTTGCTGAACAAGAGGAGACCTTCACTTTAGCAAGCCTTTCAGCACCGTATCTCCAAACATCCATAGAGAAGTGGATAGAAAACTGAAGGAAAAAAGGCTTTGAGGTCAGCAGCATGAAGCCCAGCTGTAAGGCATTCATTAGTGGTTCAATATCTGGATTTAACTAACTTCATTAAGGATATGGATAATGGGAGAGTACACCCTCAACAGCTTTGCAGAAGGTCTAGAACTGGGAGGAGTAGCTGATACACAGAGTGACCATGTTGCCATTCAGAGTGTCTTTGGCAAGTCAGAGAAATGGCCTGAAAGAAATATGGTGAAGTTCATCATAGGGAAATCCATGTCCTGCATGTGGGGAGGAATAACCCTGTGCACCAGCGCAGAATGGGGGCTGAGAAATATCTTAGCAGAGAATGCCTTGAGTGTCTTGGTGGACAAGCTGAACATGAGCCAGCAGCATGCCCTCACAAAGAAGGCCAACAGGTCAAAGCAGCTGAATCCTCCTGCTTGCTCAGCCCTGGAGACACATTATGGAGTACTAGGGCCAGTTCTGGGCTCCCCAGTGCAAGTAGGACACAGACTTGGAGCATGATATGCGATATGTGATGAAAGGCTGAGAAAGCTGGGACTGTTCAGTTTGGAGAAGATAAGGCTTGGGGGGGATCTCATTAATGCATATGAAACCTGAAGGAGGGAAGTAAAGAAAATGGAGACAGACTCTTCTCAGTAATATTCAGTTACAGTCTGTTATGTTTTAACCTGGCAAGCAGTTAAGCATCACACAGCTGTTCGCTCATCACTTTCCTTACCCAGGTGGATGGGGGAGAGAACTGAGGAAAAAAAAAAAAAAATGTTTTCAACGTTGCTTTTCTCCTAAATCCATAATGTAGCATCATACCAACCACTATGAAGAAAATTAACTGTCCCAGCCAAAACCAGGATACAGGAAAAGAGGTAACAGGTATTGACTGAAATTCAGGGAAAAATATTTATATTTTTTTAAAAAAAAGGAAAAAAAAAAATAATTGTTTCATTGTGAGAGGGGTCAAAAACTGGAACAGGTTGCCCAGAGAAGGTGTAGTCTCCATATTTGGAGATACTCAAAACTCAACTGGACTTGGCCCTGGGCTACGTGTTTTACCTTACCCTGCTTTAGTGGAGAATTTGTACTAGGTCATGTTTAGAGCTCCCTTCCAGCCTTAATTGTTCTATGATGCAGCAAGAAATAAGGTGTTTTAGAATAACCAAATTAATCAGGGCCCATTTTAATAAGTCACTAGCTACAGAAATCCAGCTTTCCGAATAAAACCAATGTCACAAAATAAATGAAAATGTTACTCACACACTGGTGGTACACCCTGTGCTGAAACTCCAACTCTGCCCAATTTGGCAGCTTTGCTGGTCTTTAGTTATTTTGTAATTTTTTCAGGGATGGACTAATGAAAAATAATAAGAAGGAAAAACTCTGCTCTCTAAAATGATCTGTACTGAACAGTCCTTCTGAGGAAATCTTCATGTGTAATGTGTTGGGCTGTAGGGGTTTTCTGTCCTTCAGCTGTTGCAATAGTATGAAGGCTCAAGGAAAAGAACTGAGTCTTAAGCATAAAATGTGCCCATGATGTCCTCTAAGAGCAAAGCCAGCCATTGACAGAAGCCAGAGAACAACCTGTTAGCAAACTTCTCCCATGTGCCTTTTTGAAGAATCAAATTCTTTTGTAAAACTGTGGCGAAGTCTTTTTCAACCATTGGTTTGAGCCAACACCATTCCTTCACTGAAAAATATACAACTGCCCAAGACCAACTGCTAGATAATCCTCCCTCCTGAGCCACAGCACGTGAGAGCCAGCAGGTCAGTGTGCTGTAACCTGCCCTTTCTCTTGCCCTCTTCATACTGCAATTTGTGGGGACCCCACAATGTTAAGAAAGAGCATATCCACCTGGGCTGGCTGAAGTCATCCATCCCAATGGGAATACAAAAACACTGCTCCCATCCACACACAAGCAGCCTAGGTATGGCTCAAGAGCACTGGGCTGGGCTGGGAGCACTAGAGAAAATGGGGGCTTAGCTCTGTATACAGAGAAAGAGAGAGAAGGAACTAGCTGTGGGCTGCTCCAGAAGTAAATACAACAGCACTGGGCGTGGGACAGCTTTAAACTGGTCACAATTATTAGTAAAGCTGGGACAGAGATTGGCACTAGTACAAATATTAATGAAGTATGCAGAAAAGGACTTGGAAACAGCAGCTGTTTCTCATGCTTGTGTAGTTCCTGTAACCACTTTAGCCAGCAAGGGTAAGGGGACAGAAATCCTGACTGCAGCTTCCCTCCCAGTTTTGTCAGCAACTTTGCCCTCTAGCTCTGTCCAAGGGTGATGTTTCCCTTAATGCAGAGCAGACGTGCAGGGCAGGCCAGCACGGCCTTGGCCTTTGGCCACCCAGGGTAACACTTCAGTGCCACAGCTGCACTGCCACTGGGAGCGGGAACTTCAACACTAAATGTCCCTCTTTCTGGTAAAAGATAAGGAAAAAAAAAAAAAAAAGGAAAATAAAGGAAAAATAAATAAAAATAAAATTTGCTAAAAACAAAATTCTTGTCATTACTGACTGTGTGTTGGTCCAGGGTCTTGTGTACCGTTGCATGAGTTGGCAAGGGTTGGGAGGAACCACTCATGAAAACAAGAAAATATACAGTAAAGATGAGGTCCAGCACAACCGCAGCTATTCTTTTCTGTGCTGTGCCCACAGCCACGTGAAGTGTAACCTGTAGTCAGTACAGAGCAATAGGAACCGGGGAGTGAACAGTGCAGGACAGAGGATGTTGCATTCTCTTGTTAAGGCAAAACCTACCTTGTGGGGCTCTCCAAGCAGCTTCTGCCTGCCCCATACAGCTGTGTTGTACCACAGGAGTAACAATAGGCACGTCAGTGTTGATTGTGCTTCTCTCGTTTTTCTTCTTAATGTTAATGCTCTTCTCTTCTAAATTCAGGTTACCCTTTGGTACTATGATTTTCCCTTGCCCATCATGAGTCAGGAGGGACCCATAAACTACTTCTAAGCTGTGTAAATTTCTATCAGTACAAACTACTGATCACAAGAAATAGACTGAGTGTCTCAGGACATACAGACTTTTTTTTTTATTACATATGCAGGGAGGCAGGAGGGAACAAGCAGATAGGATCAAAGTCCTCTCCCTAAAGCAAGAGAAAGCCTCACTGCCCTTATCTTACTCACAGCATCAGCAAGTTCCTCTGACTAATTCCTTTGCCATTCATTACTCCTATGCCCAGCAGACAAAAAACACCTGGCACAGTCCTAATGATGACTGCTAGTTCCTGAGAGGACAACTATTTTTATTGGCTGCCTTAAATATTTACTGTTTTTATGAAAGCTTTTCTTTTCCTGAAGTTGGTGCTCCAAAAATAAAATAAAATAAAAATAAAAAAGCTTTGAGCTAACAAAAATGTATTTTTCATGAGTTCCAATTTTTGCCTAATACTTATTTACCAAAGCAGCCATGACCTGCTCAAAGAAACTGAGCCTAAAACAAGGAGAAAGATAAATGCCAATTTCCTACGTCACAGTTCTGAGCTCTGCCTTTATTGTGCAGATAAATCCAGTTGTAGGTGAACAAACATGGTCTGTTGGCTGCTGCAGATACACTGAATGAGAGGTTCAATGAGTCAAGCTTTTATTATGATGAAGGCTTAAAATATCCAAATGGTATGCTTTCAGGAAAAATGTGTTGGCTCTCATTTTATTTCCAAGATATTTCAGCATGAAGGAAAACAAATCTTACTGCATTTCTTACACAAATTCCTTTCTTTCGTCATATAATTCTGAATATAAAAGAGCTCTAAGAATACTAAGCATTATAAGTACTAAAACCCAAAAAGTTTGCAATAAGAAAGGACATTTTTGCTTTCACTTCTAAATATTATCAAGTGGATGTTAAGATATGACTACTATTGGTGCGTGTGTAATTAAAAGCGCTTTTACAAAGAAGCCTACCAGACTTCTGTATATACATATGGATCTATACAGTGTAAGTAGTGTTATCTATATCACATAGACATTCAAATGGCAAAAGGATGCAGAGTTTTGAAGCTGTCCATTTTTTTATTCCTGATTTCATGAGATTTAAATTTTGGAGGAGATTGCTGAACTTTGAGACTGTGCAGGATATCAGGTCTTGACCCATCTTGTAGGCTTCAAACTCAAAAATCTGCAAAACTTCAAGTTCTGTTTCCAGGATTCGGATGCTGAATTCCGGTCCTTCCTCACCCCTCTGTCTGTGTTGGTTCTCAGCTACAACTTGTGTTCATTTTTTTCTCTTTTTCCCTTTCTGCTTTTTCACCACACAAAATGCTCACTCCTCTCTCTTAAAAGACAAATAGTTAAATAGAACTTCTCTAATTATGATCTTTAAAGGAAACTGGAAAGTAATTCTGTTGGTTTTTTTGTTTTGTTTTGTTTTTTTACAAAATTTTTATTTAAAAAATCCTCAATATTGTAACTAAACTTAAAAGATCTCTGTAACTCTCTGACATCAGGAGTCAATTGGAAATACTCTCACGACACAATTTGCGTAACCTTGAATTAATTTTTGCTGTGCTCCTTTCAAATTAATTATGTTACACACATGAGACTCCTCCTGGCACTTTGTTAACATCTGGATCCCCTTGTTATGTATTTTACCCAGAAGTCTACATGCTTTTTTGGACCAAATGTTTATTTCCCTGGATAAGTTTCTACTGAGGTGAATTCTCATTGTTTCTGTCATTATTTTTTCCCTTCTTACTACAGGGAAAAATTCATTTAACTCCTACATAAACATAACAGGAGCATTAAGTACCATTAAAACTTCTGCTTGTTGTACTTGGAAAAAAAAAAAACAGATGCCGAGGAATTATAACTGCAGCTTTGTTAAGAAAGGCCAGCAGTTGGTTTGGACAACCTGCACCTAAGACTTGCTGTCCTACTTTTTCTTCTCAGATTTAAATTCTTATTCTGTGGCCTGCCTTTATCATTTCACATTGAGGAGAGATGGATCACCCTCTGACTTGATAGAAAGCTTGATGGAGGTCTCTTTTCCAATACATATCAAATTTTACTTCCGTCTACAACCAGAAAACATTTTTCAAATCAAACACTGTGTGTATGAGTTCTGTCTTACGTTGGGAAACATGAAGAAGTTATTTTTGACACGGGGGCAGAAAAATGTGCAAATAATGCAGTTACTGAAGTTTAATCAATATAATATCTCTCCTTTGGGTTATTTGCATCCATTAGCTTAGAGCTATGACGTTTTGGGAGTCAGGTTGGGTTGTGCCAGCTGTTTCCCTTATTCTTTAAACGTTTCATATTTTAACATATTTTAAGAAGACACTTTCAGAAGAAACAACTTCAGTGATTGCGCTCTCTCAGATCTCGCAAGAGAACGCTGTTGAAACAAGTTGCAGATAAAGAGGTTTAGGATCCTGGAATTACGAAGCCTGTTTAATCCCAATACGCTGTCTTCATTCTCGGACATAAGGTAGTGTGAAAGCCACTGAGTAGATCAAACACTTGATTAACTAACAAAGATTTCCAGGAAAGAAAAGTAACTTCCAAGTAGTGTTGCTGTTTACATTTTATGCAATACCTCTGAGTAATTTAAAACAATTGAAAAGGAAGGGGAGAAAGCCCCAACATCCTACTGTGATTGCCTAGAGAAGCACTGTGGTCTGTAAATATCTTCAGCTTCTCAGATCTCATATTCTACCCCTGGACACAGTTACACTTAGAAAAGAATGAAAATACTTACTTAAGTGCAAAAGCTTGTCCACACGTTTTTAACCATTTCTTTCAAGGCATTATTTAATGTCCAACTGTCTACTGAAGTCAAACTACCACTGAACTAAATCAATATAGTCAGTTTGCAGATGCAAAATGAGCTCCTCACTGTATTGTCACTTGTGACAGTTTTCGTGCATAACTGTAAGAAATAGCAGCTGCCACAGCTACCACAGGAGCAACAGAATTCTCACCTTTGGCCATTCCTGAAATTGTCAGGATGCTTGCTGTTTTTCTCATAACAAAACATTCACTTTGTGTTCTTCTTAGTATAATCCTTAATCAATACTTGAAAAATTATCATTGTAGGGTCTTCTCTTTACTAAGGCTGGCTAATTCCCTTCCTCTTTCCTCTCTGCCAGATTATTCTTAGATTCTTACATAAATTCCTTTCATAATAGTATTTTCCATATAAAGAGTTCCTGTAGTAACTATGTGCATTCCACATGATTGAAAAAGGAGTTGTTTGGTTTGTCCATATGCAAAGAAGTGGCCCTCTCTCTTTCATAAGATGTGGTTGATATTGCAAAATAGTTTAACATCATCACGTTCAGCTGTTTTGATATTCTGGTGGGAACATCTGACCACTTCCTGCCTCTTAAGTCCCCAGATGTTGATTATAACCTGTAAGAAGTCCAAGCTGAAGATTAAGATTTTGAGAAAATATATTTTGCCCTAAAAAAATAAAGTTAGTTTTTTTTTGGGGGGGGGGGGTGCGGGGGTGGAGTGGTTTGTTAACAAACTGCATTGTGCCAAGGTAGGATTGCTCTGTACCATAGCAATACTGTGTCATTAAATTATCAGTTAATACCAGTTTAAAATTCCTCACTGAAGCCAAATTAGATGCACCTTCACCTCACTTTGCTTTTCATCCACGTATACTCTTGTAGATTGGATTTTGCTGGGTAGAAAAGTGACAAGAGACATATGAAGAGAATAAGCTAATTTCAGGGTCTCCCTGTTTAGTTACACTTATGGGAAAGATAAATCATCCATGGATTCAAATGATTGCACAAATGTAATTCCACTCATGGCATTCAATTGTGCTTCAACAAAACAGTAAAACGAGTATTAGAGATGTTCTCATTTTGTGTGCATCAGTGTCTGTATATGAGAACAATAATACTGAAATATCACAAAGCACATTGTAGACTAGAGAGGATAGCTTTCAGTTGAATTTAATGAGGCAGTAATAATAACGTAAGACAAATTAAATCATATCTTACTGAAATTCTCCATTCTGAAATGAATAATGTCACGATGAATCTGAGTTGCGGCTGTTTGTGTAATATGGCATGTTCCACTGGCTGGTTCTAAAAATGGTGGGAAAAAAGCTAAAGCCACACTATGCTGTAAAATATATACCTATAGAAAAAGAAAATTACTTTTAAACATAGACATTCTGCTATCTCTCAGATGCTACAGTACTACATCTTTTGCAACAGTGAGACTGTTGTGTTGAGGAAGAAAAAGTTGTAGATCCAGAACTAAAGACTTTACTCATCTAAATAGGCTTATTCATCTAAATAAGGGCTGTTGGGGTTGAGTCCAGGTACTCTATCAGTATAATACTAGAAAAATATATTTAAATTACTTCACAATAATTAATTGAATGAGAAATCTAATCCCAGCAGGACAATGATTTCCTTTTGTAAGGATTTATAATATTGCACCGCTAAAGATGGTTTTATATTCAAAATTATTTCATGCCAGCACAAAATCTTTAAAGGGGGGCAGATCTTACAAGTATCCATTTAATTGCCTCATCCAGACCCTGTGGATTATACCTACAAAGCAGATTCACAATCAGTTTTAGGAAAACGTTGAAGCAATACTGTGCCATCTCTGCTGCATGTTACCTTCCAGTTGTTGAGTGACCACTAGTGTTTACATCCTCATGTCATAAATCTGTTTTTCCCTCCACTTTGATCTTTTGCAGTTTTCAGTTTGACATGGGTTAAGCAGCTCGAACATTAATCTACAGGAATCCTCAAAAGGCAAAGCAGTGCTACTCAGGGCAGATTTATGTGCTACTAGAGCCCCACCAATCACATGCATCACTGTGGATCCACCATCTGATATGACCTTTTCTGTTGTCTGTTCAGATGAGAATAAAAAGGGTGCTCCTTGTTCCTACAGTCATAGGCTCACACAAGGCAGAAGCTCTGCCAGGACCGAACATTGAACAGGTACAGAAGCTCTGTCCAAGGGAATCCAGTTGCAAAGTGAAGATTTAGTGTTACTTCCCCCTGTCCCATTGTTGTTAGATCTCTTCCACAGTATTAGAAATCAAGTATTACCCCTCATGTCTAGCCACAAGGACAGACATTACACAATTGAATCAGAAAATAAATATGGATACCAGGCTATTTGGGGCAGCTATGCAGAAGGGAGGATGGGAATAGCTGCTATACAAACCGTACAATTTCAAGTATTTATGACAAATCTTGAAAATTCCCATTTTCGTAATGGTAAGAAGTCTGTTCTTCCGTGTCTTGAGTCATTTGCTTTTGCTTTCTCCATTCCCTTCTCTGTATTTCACTGTTTTGACGCGTAGCACCATATGTTTTCTTTGGACTTACAAAAGTTTCAGTGTTCATCTCAGTTTCCTCAGCCAGTTCGTCCTGATCAATTATACCACATTTCTCTTCATTCAGGTTTTCAGGGTCAGCCCATTCCTGCTTCTCCCCAGAAGCAAAAATAGCGTAGAATATTACTCCACTGTAGTGCACCAGGGCTGCGATCAGAAAGACATTTTGCCATTCTTCACGGGTCTGAAAAAATGGTACAGGTCTCATTAAGTTTGCAATAAAAAGAAATAGTAATGTCTGAACTATATTATGAATTAGCAGATACTGATCGTTGTTTGATTCTTGATGTTACAGATAACACAATGTATGAGATGTGAGTATTTTAAATTTCATATCAAGGGCTAACACAATAGAAGAAGGGTCAAGAAATACTCACAGAAAAGCAGATCTCTCCCTAACAACTGAGTTAATCAGTGATTGCTCAGGAGCCCTACTACGGGTGCATTGCAGAGGTGTTTCCTAAGTAAGCCTGATAAGTATTCACTAGTAGCATGGGGATATTGAAGAGATTCATCCTGAGGTGGTATAAAATAATATCTCCCTACATAGATAATTAGTTTATAATAGCTAATCTAGCATCTGCACTGTTGTAGAAATGAATTTTTAAAACAACAACAATAGAAAACAGCTGAAGATATTAATGATGAAATTGAGGTCCCAGGAAAATTGAAAATGTCTTAATTTTCACTGCATAAGCCAATCCCTTCCCTAGGAAACATGGAGAAACGTTACCTTGTGTTTTGTCATTGCACCAACAATGAGTGGACACACCATGCCCGACAGTGTCCCCACACCATTGGAGATCCCCATCAGGATGCTGGCATAACGTGGGGCTATATCCAAGTGATTCACATTGAATCCTACAACATACCAGAGACAACAGTCAACTTTGTGTTACTGGGCCAGTACAGTTTTCTCTAGCTGTTCTGGCTGAAGAAACCTGAAACAGGTAGGAAATTCTAATCCGCATATTTAAAGAAACAGGGTAATATTTTCTTAGTGATAAAGATGGAAGATACGGTGTAACTCTTTATTCTTTTACAAAAACTCTTTTTAAATTCCCCAGCCATGTCGTGTAGAAAACATAACTCATTTTGGCTTCGCAGTGGTATAGAGTACCCATACTTCCTATCTTCTCATACTGGAACAATGCATTCAGGAAAAAATTTTAATCAGGGAGGGAAAGTGTCATGTTTGTAGAATGTATTTTTCTCTGTAGTGGTGTTTTTTAAACATATTTTCCAACTCTTTAAGTTATATTTAAAGAATACGGTAATAAAACACATGAAACAAAGCAAGAAAACTCCCACTGTATATAAACCAGTCGGAAAATTAATTACCCTGACTGTACCATATCTTCTCAGTGAATATTTTATTGGAAAATAAGAAGAGATAGTAAAAATCAGCTCAGATAATTATCATGCTTTAGGTAATGACAATTAATCATAAGTGCTATGGGTGATCACTAGAAAGGATGATGAATTTCAAGTCCGTGGGATTAAATACAGTAAAAAGCTGAGTGCTGGGAAAATTCTGCAATAAAAATTGATTGATAGAAATGGCCTGCCATGAAAGCACCTCGTAGCTGAGTAGCACAACTACTTCCCATCAGTGTAACCCCGAAAAGATGGAAGATCAGCAGTTATTTTGTTTTGTTCAATAGATCCATCTTCTTGACAGTCTTCCAGGAGGTGGGCTTCCATCTTCATAGGAAGACATGTTAGTTTTAATAGCAGAGATACTGTTGGAATTACAAAGCCAGAGATTGGTAAACCTCATGAAACAGGCAGAAGCAGCAGTTCAGATGAACAGGGTTGATTCTAGGATACAACAGATACACAACTGGCCTAGGAAGCACAAACTGCTAGATAGGGTTGGCAGTGGGATTGCAACCAGTATCCCTTGAGTTCATTTCGGAGTAATTCTCTCTCCCTCTTTTAAGGGATGCTCATTATGGAAGGTGGCTGCCACTGTAAATGGTATTAGACAGCACATGGTATAAACTATAAACAAGACAGAGCAGGTTCTTTCAAAGCTTCATGTCCTACACACAACACTTTTCACAGATACTGAAATAAATAATTTCTGATATAGGAACACCCCATAAGTAGCCACGCTAAAAGCAAACAATAATAAAATGATGACAGGAACAACACTGAGGGTAACATCCCTTTTAACAATAATAATGAAATTAATAGTAAGATTAATTCTTACCTGAAATCGCAAAGCCGCTGAAACCTACAGCTAACACCAGAAAAGAAATAGCCACACCTTTTGTATGAGAATAACCAACCACCAAAAGCAAGGTTGCTTCCATCCCAAAGCCTGAAAATTAAACACACGGAAATAAATTACATTGCAGGAACATGTGAGTATTTATTCTTGGGAATATACTTGTTGGAATATTTCAATAGCTTTTATTGAGAATATACTTTTTGCTCCCCCCTCCCCTGTGCAAATGAGCTGAATGATAGAATAAATTGACTCATCGAGCAGTATAGAGAAACAGTGAGAAGGTGATTCTCTACAAAACACCATCAAATTCACAAAACAAAAAATAAAAGGGGTGGGGGAAGGAGTCTTATAGCTGTAGTGAAGTGACAAGTTCTTGGCAGGTGGAACAAAAGACTATTTTTCAAACAAGTGTGTCAGCAACAGAAAAGGGCATGCCTGGGTATCACAAGGAACTTCCAAGGCTTTGCCTTTAGTAGAAATCAACATTTCCTAATATTTGACTTCAGAATCCTTCTGTTTGCTGTTTTTCATGTGTGTGTTGGGGGAGGGGCGGGGGAGGGGGTGCTGTTTGTTTGTTTTTGTGGGTTATTTTTTTTTTTTTAATTAATGCTGAAAGTAAATCTTGAAATTACAATTAATAAAAGAATCCTTTGTGAAGATGTATAGCCAAGCACTGTGGCATCTCTGTTTCAGGCAGCCCATACCACCCATAAATAATGTAAGCCAGGAGCCAAAAGAAAAGCATGACTCCACAGTCATGCTACAGTTTAGTATTTGCCAGTTACATGCAGATGCCTGTGATTTTTCAGTTCCAGTGACCAAACTAAAAATAAACTATTTTGTGCTCAGTAAAAATGAGTTTGTCCATCCACCATGTTTCTTTCAGCTGATCTCTGCAGCCTGAATTTGTCAGTGGATTCTTCTGGAAGTAACACACAGGAACACAGCCAGTTAAAACGAGGTTGTGAAAGGGTCCATGCAGCACAACAAGATGTGGCTAGCTTTGTCAAATCAAGTTTTCAGGATGAGGCCTATTTTATCATAATCTCTTCTGAGCCAGTCCTTATTGCCCTTCTATTTATTAACAACTTGTCTTGCCTCCTCTCTTTTTAAAAGCATGCTTATATGAGTAAGGACTTAAAGCATAAGGAGACATCCTAATAACATCAGCTCTCCATTAAGTATTCCAGATTAACCAGCTGCAAATGTAAACTAGAGTAATTTTCTCACGTTGCAATAAAACATTGGCCAAACTATGATATCTGCACCAGGTGCAATACACAACTGAAGTACTATATTTTGGGAATCCAGTAGTACCTCCACAATTCATGACCTTCCTTACAGTGGTAGTAGTTAAAATCTTCCTGCTGCGTAAGAAGTCAGCTATCTGCCCTCCAATGGGTACGATGATTGTCATGACCATGTGGGGAACTGCAGACAAAAGGCCAACCTGAAATTAGAAAAGTAAGTCCTTACTGATCCTATCTGTCCTTGGGATTTAGGGGGAAAAGAACAGGAATCATATATGTATAGGACACATCTTTAGCACATATCCTTGTGTGGATTGTGGACTTTTTCTTCAACAGAAACTGCAGCAAGGACCTGGCCAACCTTAAGCTACCCTTGTCCCAGCTTTAGGGATTTCTAGGAGCTTGAGGGACTCCGGCATGATCCCATCCAGGCAGTGGCAGCTTTTCTCCCAGCTCTGAGCATCTGTACGCAAGCTATAATGGGGCTCAAGCTATAATAAGAAGGAAAAAAAGAGAACTCTGTCTAAAAACTCTGGAGTTGGTGCTCTAGATGAATTTTCTCTCTCCAATGATCAGTGCTGGAGCACAAGACTACTACAGTTTAGCTCATTAAGGTAGGTATCCAAAGCAGGGTGGTGTGAATATCTCCTCATGGTCCTGGGGGAGAAGGCACAGCACAAGAATCTCACCTTAGAAATATCATGCAGTGTCTCTGCTTTTTGGTGTTTGCTCTGAAGAATGGCACAGAGGACTGCAAATATTTTCTATTGTAGGTACCAGAAAGCACTTACTTATGTGTTCTACAGTAAAGTGTTCTGTCTCAGTTTTCAATGCTTTTATGTATTTTTATTATTCTGTTCTCAAGGAGATCCTTTCTGCATAGCAAATCTGTTTCTTGGCACTATTATAATGAAGGCATCACATGCACATTGCATGGGTAATAAGTGAATATACAGTGTAAAACCTGAAATTATATTAGAATCTTATGAGTAAGCATACATTTGAAGTCAAGCATCTACTTCTGCTCTTGTGGTACTAGGACCTATAAACTGATGCTCATTTTATCACATACTCTGGGAGAGAGTTCTTACTTTTTCCGTAGGCTCTGATACTTACCTGGTACTCCAAATACAAGAAAAGACTGTTTTGCACAGTTTTAGTAGCCAGCATATCATCTTATATAGGCTTAACTTTGGAGAAGTAATTTAGTAGGAAGTTTGAGTTTCACTTTCCTTACACTGACACTAAACCAGCTTTACATTCCTTTTTAATTAGTGAACATTCTAACATTAATGAAAGACAACTCAGAATAAACAAATCTACTTTGTCTTAATAACCCTGTTCTTCATATCATTGCTACACTAGGCCATTCAGAGTGCCATTACCCTGAATAAATGATTATTGCTATAATGAAACAGTATGTTTCTATATGAAAATTATTATATAACAAGTAGGTTTTTTTAAGGAAAGTGGGAAAAACTTTTTGGTACAACCACTCCACAGTCCACATTCATGCTCTAAAAGGAGATTGTAGCAATACTGGCTTTAATGAAGCGGCAGGAAATATCAGTCCATGGAGAATTTGACCTCTGATTGTCAATGAAATGTACTGAAAAAAAAGAAAGAGAAGAAGGAAAAATATTGCCTGGCAAGTACTGCTAAGCCACCAGCACTAAACAAAATGCACATTTCTATTTACTTACCTCTTGGTTTCTATGATATGTTGCTTTGTTATCAATGAAAGCAACTCTTCCTTTCTCTCTTTTTGCTAATAATTTGATGCTAGCATGTTCTCATGTCTATCAGGTTTGTAAATGTGTGTCATCCCAGTTATCTGGAATAAACTACAGAAATGACTCCGGTGACATCTGGGGATCCTCTGTCTCCTAGAGTGGAGTCTGAAGGTCACTGCTTCATCTCAGACATTTACCTTACTTATTGCAAATCCAAAGACTTCTTCAAAGTAAGCAGGCTGACTTATAAGGAGTAAATAGAAGGTCCAGCTTCTACAAAAGTTAGCCACAATGATTGCATAAACTGGCATTGAAGTGAAAAATCTTTTCCAGGGAGTACTAAATTTCTAGGGGGAAAAAAAGAAAAACACCATTTTTTTTTTTAGTAGGCAGAAGCATAAAGAGATGAGAAAGTATCTTCAGTATCATGATTATCCATTATATTGCATAAGATTTACACTGCAAATTGCTTACAATGTAATCCTGAATTAACAGCAAAAGAAGAGAGACAGAGAAACTTTCTTAGAATCATTAAGATTTTTAGGATGACTAGTGTGTTATTATTTCTCTGCTTACTGAAATTACAAATTCTGTTCTGAAATCCTGCTGTTGGGAAAATAGGATCAATAACAGAGTCAAAGAATACTAGAGGAAATACTGTTCTGTTCCCCATTCTCTGTCATAATGAGGTTTGAGACGGTCCCGCAAAAGGACACATGTTGATGGTACTCATGCCCTCTGCAATCAAACCTCCACATAGAAAGGGCAAAATCATGACCTGAAAGAAGTGTGTGTGTCTCCAAACAAGACCTGAGTGACTTCAGCCAAACGTCAGGAGCATGCCCAAAAGGAGAGTCTGATACTTCATGCTTTCTCTTACACTGTTCTCCAAACCATATAGAGGAAAGGGTTTGGAGAATTGACTTTCTTTTTCTTTTTCTTTTTCCAGAATGTTAAACAGTAAAGCCAAGAAGGAGCAGTGTACTGAGAAACATCTCTGTTTTTTGCCTATCACAAAAATGAGTTACTTAAAGGAATGGATAAAGTTTGATAGGAAAATAAGTTTTGATTGTAAGTTCCCAGGGTCCTCCTAAAGAGAGAAGTCTTAATACAGAGTACTGAGCTATTGTGGGAGAGAACAGGGCAGAAATCCCAGCCTGAGCTCTCAGAATTTCAGTCATCCTTGGCAGGAGCCCATAAGGCAGCTAGATAATTTAACATCCGGAGCCAGATCCTTATTATAGCATTTCCATTAGTTTGGGGATTTATTTTAGAACAAGTCTGATAATTTCTCAAGAACATACCAGAATGTGTTGTTTCCTGCTCTCCCCACTCCATTCCTCTCCCTAGACTAGGGATGCTTTGTAAACCAAGAGCTGAAACATCCCTGCAGGTTTTGCCTGTTGCTGAACTTGTCCTGTACACTTGCATGAGCCTGATCTTGCAGTCCTCATAAAACAAACAGCCCCCAAACTTCAACAGAAATAGTTCTGCTGTTCTTAGGAAGCTAACGGTAACCATCCCATTATATGCTGATGTTATGCAAAGAGCTCATGAATTATAACTAGTCACTGAAAAGCTTTTTTTTTAACTTACATTTGCACTAGCAAGGCTGGCTCCTTCTCCAATACTTGTTTCTATATATACCCTTTCTTCTCTGGTTATTGTTGGGTGTGCAGCTGGACTCTCATAGGCATGAAGCAGCCAGAACATGTACCAAACAATCCCAAACATTCCTAGAGAGGCAGGAAAAGCAAAATTCACTTTTAAAAGCCAATTAAGCCATACTTCTATATCTAAAAGCATTAAGGCTATTTCAACAGCCAATTAAACCAAATCTCCATTAGAAAATACGCTCAGAGAAGGGAGAAAAAATGATTCCCAACTCTATACATACTGCATGCCTGTTTGCAAAGCGTTTGAGCATTGTGTTGCTCATGACAGAGTATGTGTACGGCATAGAAAAGGTAGAAACAATGTTTTATGTGGAACTGAGAGAAGAAAACAGAATGATCTTAGCATGTTCACATCCGCATACAAAGTCTTCACAATCAGAGAAGACACAGAAAAGTCATCTCAACTGCATGGGACAGATTTTTCAGGGCAGAAGGTTTCTGAAGTATTAGGCTCCCCATCAGCAGCATATTTTGACCCTTATGCTGTATAGGGTGCTCTGGGATACATATCACTTGAGTGCTTGTGGTGCAGAGCAACCTGCACAACTGCAACCAGCCCTGTCGTGGGATGACCATGTGTCACTTCCACCAAGCACACTACAGAAGGCCAGAAAGTGTTTGCTGTTGGTCCTTTGCACCATGGGCTGTAATCTGGTCATTACAATTTTAAAACATGATATAACAGATTACAAAACAAAAGTTCTCAGAAGCTGCCATAAGTAGAGAATAATTGGGAAGACCCACTTGCAACCACTTCATTTGTCAGAACAACTTTGATCCATACCCATCACACAGGCTTAACAAAACTGCAGGCAATACCAATACCAGATGAGGAGAGGAGATTCCTTATGTTAACAACTCACCATAAATATAAAAGACTGATGACCATCCTATATATTGTACTAGCACACCTGCCAATGGCATGGCGACCACTGCACCTGCATAGGACCCTGAAGAGAAAAAGGATTAAGAAAACGTATCAGCAGTGTTAAATGAGTCCAGCTCTTACTACAGGCTGGCATCATTTTCTTTTTTGTGGACATTTGTGATGGGATGGCAGCTGTGATATTTTGACTGGGATGGAGAGACAGGCCCTTTGCTGGAGTGAGATCATCTGGCTCATTCTATAGCCAGGATTGTGCCCTCTAGGTAAATGGGATTCACAAAAATGACACTGAAGGCATACCACCACACAGGCATAACTTTTAAGATCTGATGAGGGGATTCCCTCTTAACCCTGTGGCATATGAAGTAAACCTCAGAGAAACCAACAGCTTGAGTTTCAGAAGCCCTCTTGGTGTCCAGAATTCCTGGTGGCTGCCGATATGCTGAGAAGCTTCTGTCATGGCTCTAGTCCCACCACCCGACAAGCACTGCGAGTGGAGGCTCACATCAACCTTAAGTCTGTTTAACCATGTTTAGTTTATGCCAGTGGCATAAATAGCCTAATGTTGGCAAAGGTCAATTAAAAAAAAAAAAAAAAAAAAATTGGGCTGGTTTTAAGTACTTGGAAAGAAATTTTCATGCAGATTCCAAGGAGGATTCATGTAATCAGCGCAAGTACAAAATAATGACATGTGAGAAGTGTTGCTTTGAATTATTTTAGGGAATAAGAAACACGTGCTTTTGACATTATTATATACTTTGTTAAAAAACACCTATAACCTAAAACTACAGGCAAGTGCAGAAGTACACCTCACTCCATTCATTAGCAAACACTTCTCATTGCAGAGACCCTTTGCCTCTGGACAATTAATTTAGTGTTCTTGAAGAAGTAGTGAAGCCCCAGGTAGGAAAATAGAGTAACTAGGAACATCACTAACACAGGGCTTCCTAATCTTTCCATCATCCCTGTTCAGCTTTCAAGAGCTAGAACAGATGATCTGTAGCAACTGAAATGGGTGTTGAGCTACAGGATGGATCTTTCTCAACCCGCTGCTAGGATTTCAGCACTGAGTGTGAAGGAACCTCTCTTTTAATCTGTTCCTCTGCAGAAATGTGAATCTCCTAAATAATCACTAAATGCCAGAGTCATTTGTAGTAAAAATAGCATTCCCAGAGTATTAAAAGAAAATGCTTTTTTTCACATTTCAGTCCTTTTTTTTCCCCTACTATTCCACATGTATTTTAGCCCTGCATTTTCCCAAGCTTTTCAGTTCCACTGCTAACAGACAATTATTTCCTGTGACTTTTATATTTTCTATTGCGTATTCTCTCACACATTCATTTGTCTTCAGCTGGCTTTACCCCACCAACAAGGCTTATTTTCTTTTTTTTCTCTTCCTCCATTCTCAGCTGCTCACTTTTCAAAGCATTACTATTTCTGATATGTCTTCAGTATTATTAGACACCCTCTCACCGTTCCAGGTTCCCTTTTACAAGTAGGAAACAACAAGACAAATAAAGATGTGTGTCTTAGAGGATAAGAAACAACAGACCAAAGTAATGAGTAGGACTTTTCCTTCACTCTCAACACAGCCCATCTGAAATTACAGCACAATCATTTCTGCTCCATACTCTGGACCTTTTAGGGTATGAGAGTGGAGGAAGTGCATTTGGATTATGCCTTATCTTCCTCCCATTTAGCCCTCTATCCAAATCTACCCTGGAGTCAATAAGAAGATACAAGCACTCACAGCTTTCCCTGAAATCAGCAGTTAGGCTGGCCACTGAAATAAGATGAATAAATGTAAGGGCCAGAAAGGTGTGAGAGTCAAGGTTTTTCTCTGGAAAGAAAATGTGGTAGCACAGAGTGATCTGCAACATTTCTTTTCAAAACCTGCTACCCAGAGGATAGATTTAAAAGAAGAAAAGCCCTTTATTTTTAATATGGATATGAATAAAAAAAGAACGGGATGTAAAACTCAGTATTTTTCCTGTTCCCTGTTTCATAGAAAGACCTAAGGCTCTTGTCAGAGGCTAGAAATGGAATGAAAGAATTTTATTTCTCCCATCTTTCCACTGGATTCCTCTCCCAAAGCCTTGTGAAATTTCCTACAAGCCATCTTCTAGAAGTCTGTCTGCCAACAGTAGGAAAGACCCAATGAGCAGAGCAAAGAAGAAGGCTGACCAGGCCCTCAAGACCTTTAAAATAGTTGCTGAGTGCATGCTTAATTAGAATAGTCAGTTCAATGTATACAGCAAATAGAACGCCTAAAGACTAAGCAAATGAAAAAAATTAGTAATATATATGTCAATACACTCATAAGCCTATCAACTTACCACAAAATGATGTCGTTGCCAACCTGCTTCTCTCCAGTGGAGGAGCCCATTTACTCCACATCCCATGGCAGGCTGGGTAGGTGACACCCTGGCAGACATTTCACACATCATATGATTTGCTTTTACTGCATTTCTACTTTAAGCAGTTGCTGAAAGAGTTAACCTGTCTAGCTTGTTGTCATTACATTGGAAGGGTTAAAATAAGCCTGGGAGAGTTTTCCTCTGGGGGGTATGAAGATGGCAAACTAACTTGGATAATCACTTAACTGATAAGGTGTCCTGGGTTAAAAATGCTGCTTAACACATGCAGTGGATGGCTTAAATAGGCAGAACTAGGTCTATCTGCAGTACTATTAATCTGTTATTTTAAGTTCCTTTTAAGAACAATTTTAAAATATGAATCAATATAAGAAAAAAAAATCATCACTGTAAAAATACCAATGGAAAAAAAAAAATATGAGTAACAAGAAGAACTGTAGATGGATCAGAAAACCTGACCAAAATGTTCATAATTGTTTTTAAAAACCAAATTTCCCCAAATGAAAGTGGTGAATGTTCTTACCTCCACCAGACCTTGCAGAATTCTTACAAACATCACGCAGCCATAATGTACTCTTGCTGCAGAAGGGATGAACATGTTCAGTGTAGACGTTAGAAAAATAGCTGCTCCAAACACCCTTTGAAGAAAAGTATCATAAAAGAGGATGTAATTATTATCTGCATTTCAGAAGCAACGCTGTTCTCAGGTACAATCTCAAAGACAACTTCTCCACTACTCACCAAGTCACCAACACAGATAATTGTAAATTTGCCTTATTGGCAAAAGGGGTAAATATACATAAAGTCACTGCATTTTCTTCCCTGAATGAGACAGAAGTTTTCTGCACACTTAAACAAAGGTTTTGGGTTTTTTTCCTCTATCTCAGAGGATGAGACAAGGGTGTAGTTGCTGGTGGCTAAGCTGTTTACATGAGTCCCAAACTGAGAGCATTATTCCTATTCTGGGAAGTACTTGAATTTTTTTTGTATCAGTAGGGTTTTACTTAAATCAGGTGAAGTCTCGTTTGAGTGCCTTACTGACATGCGGGAGTGCACTGATTATTTCCACTTCCTGCTGCTAAAACTCATAACAGCACAGTTTGAGATCAACTCCTTCCCAACATCAGCTCTCTAAATAATAGCTAAAAGTGTTCTTTGCAACTGTGGCATAGAAGTGGTGCTTCTACAAGAGAGCTTCTGTGGAAGACGTGACATGAACATTTTGTTCCCTGCTCGGGAAGAATACTTCCTGCAGCTGGGTGCAAGGCAGTCAGGGCTCTCCATGCACCTGTGGCCTTTGGGAAATCATTTACAGCCTCACAGAGGTTACCATCCATTAGAAAAATGGGCAGCAGAAAACTGTGTGGTAGTTATAGATCCAAGCAACATCCTCAAAACTTCAGGACACTCAGAGGCCTTGGAGAAACACTCAGAGCAGTGTCTGTCTCATTCTCCACAGTCTGTGGGAGCACTTCCCAGTAGAGACAAGGGCTTTTCTCATCTTAACTGAAGAGTGGTGCAAACTTAATGCATTGTTTTAATAATAAACAATAGTGACGATAGACATAGAATCATAGAATCATAGAACCACCAAGGTTGGAAAAGACCTACAAGATCATCCAGTCCAACCGTTCACCTATCACCAATAGCTCCCACTAAACCATGTCCCTCAACACAACATCCAGTCGTTCCTTGAACACCCCCAGGGTCGGTGACTCCACCACCTCCCTGGGCAGGCCATTCCAGTGCCTGACCACCCTTTCTGAGAAGTAATATTTCCTAATGTCCAGCCTGAATCTCCCCTGCCGCAGCTTGAAACCATTGCCTCTAGCCCTATCACTAATGACACGAGAGAAGAGGCCGACCCCCAGCTCACCACAACCTCCCTTCAGGAAGTTATAGAGAGCAATAAGGTCTCCCCTGAGCCTCCTCTTCTCCAGGCTGAACATTCTCATTTCAGTATGGGATGGTTGTAGGCTTGCATACATTTTCTAACGAAGCTGATCGAAGTCTCAGGTTCCCTTTCTGTACCACAGGCAGGGTTCAGTAGCTGCCACACTCTGAATACCAAGTAGTTCATGACTCCAATATCTTTGGAGGATGATAGGCAGGAGGATCCCCTCTCAAATCCTGTTACCAGCACTGAAAACTATTAGAACTGGCAGAAAGAGCTCATTCTGCATATAGAAAGCTGCACTTGCTGACGGCCCTGGGGACCACAGCATGTTAGAAGGTCAGGTCAGAACATCCTTGTCTTATCCCAAGACTGGGGGTTACACCTGAGTTTCATCTCTCCCTTGTGGCAGAGGTCCTCAGCTGCTGGCTACACTGATGCTACCTGGCAGCACACTGCTCTTTGAGGACCGCAGTTGACATTCCTTTTGCAAACTGCTCAAACTCAGTGGTACTGAACAAGTTCTGAATTGGCTTATTATGCCTGTGGCATTAAAAAAAATGACAGATGACACATTAAGCTTCATTCTGATATTGGAATGGTATTAGATATTTAAACTGAAATAATGACAGCAGAAATATTTTCTCCTTTTTGATTTTTCTGCCGAAGACATATGCAGATCTCACTGTGTATGGCTATTTATCATCTTCCATTGAAAAATATTCGTAAACTTTTAAAACCTTCTGATGTCAGAAGTTTTTTTTTTTTTTTTTAAATATTCACAGGAAATATACATCACGTCATATTCTTAATCTAAGTTTATGATCTGTGGAGGAATTAATGATAGCATTATAGCACAAAGAATCTACAGTCAGAGGTTAACATTGTTTTGTCTCATCCTGTACACCTCTTGACAAAAGCAGCAGCTCATGCCTTGACAGCTTATAACCCGAATGACAAGAAAGCAATCAGCACATGAACACAAAAGCAAAGAAGCTGAGCAGGCTGACAGAGGAGGAAGTGACAAAGGGATGAATTTGTATAGAAACTGGTCTGAAAATCTGAAGTGGTACACAAAGCCTGTGATCACATCTTGACATTTAGGAGGCTGCTTTCAAAGCCAAGTAAGGATTCAGCTATATAAAAAGCATTTTTATGCTTTTATAATAAATAAGCATTACTGAGAGCTCTGTTATGATCAGTGAAGAGTTTTGCACCTTGTGTCTTCCTTGCCATGTGTAGAGTTACTGGTTATGTTATCATAGTGCTACTGGCCATCTCAGGGAACCACAGCAAACTATGTAGAAAAGTAAGTTATGGAGCAAGTAGAAGAATGAATAAGCCATAAGAAAAAGAATATGTTTAACTACCCAACCAGCTAGCGCTGGGGATTGAGTTTCCAATCTTAGCTACTTCACTTATTGCCAACTCTTAACACACCCATGTTGTAAATGCATCATTTACGCTGTGTTAGAACCAGCCACTCTTTTGTTACCTAGAAGCTAAGTAGTGTTTCTGCAAATAGCCGGCAGTTTCCAGCCTTCAATCCCAAAGAAGCTGGTCTCCACCATGGCCAAGAATACACCAGTTCTTTTCAGTTCATTGATGTATTCTTTTCTCCTCACCACCGTGATCCATAGCCAGCTGCCATTTAGCATCAAAACAGCCTTTTCCAGCAACAGGCTCCTCTGCCCAGCAGCCATTGCCAAAAGCTGATACCATGGGGTGCCTTATGTTTCCTGTCTCCTTGTCACTACCAAACAATCAAGAAATTTTGTAAGGACACATGTTTGCGGATAAGGAGTAAATCAAAAGGGCATAGTCAGTAAATGGTCCGTGAACTTTTTGGTGGAACGCAGATCTATGCAAATTTGTATGTGTATAAAGCAACTTACGCGGTGTCAGGTGGTTTTAATGCAAAAGCATAAAGCACTTAATATTTTCCTCTGTTCTGAGATCCGTTTGAATGCCACATTATTATACCCAACTGTTTGCATTAATGCTGGCGGGGTGGAGGGGATTCCATGTGTGTTTAAGTTTCCGCAGTGCTGAGCAGGAATTAAACAGGTAACAAACGACTCTATACCTAAATCTGTAACACCAGTATTAGGGCAAAATAACACATCTCATTACTGAGCACAGTTGTGAGACAGAAAACATTCTCTTTCTAGGGGAGGTGGGTTCACAGGGTGGCCCCACCTCTGCCTGTTTCCTGCCTTGCGGTGTTATCAAGTAGTTACGCCTCTGAAAGGGAAATACTGCTGAATCTACCCAAGTAGAAACTGGTTGGGAGAATGAAGAATAAAGGAAAAATGTGGAGTTAGTCAGATCTGTGGCCCCTATTACTACAAACAGGAACACTCCTTTAGTTTATCCTTTAGGGGGGTGTTCTTCCTCAAGCAGATTCTACTCCCAAACCCAGTCATAATTAAATTTATAATTTGATGTCAAAGTGTAGAATCAAAATGAGTCTGAAAGTGTAATGGGGACAGAAGTATAGCTTCCTGTGCATATGCATGATACATACCTAAGGAAGTAGTTAGCTGATAGAATATGTTGAGCTGCAGGGTATACTTGGTTGATTTTACTGTTCATAAAAAAAAAAAATAATAAAGGTAACAAAAGCCAAATTAATAATATAATGAATTATTCAGCCAACAGTGCGCACATCTGTGTTTTTGAGCCCTTCAGCTGCCAAATTTGGTGGCAAGACTGGAAAGAGAGGGGAAATGATTAAACCTAGCTAATTTGTTTGGCTTACTCAACAGAATGAAAAGTATCCAGCTTAGGCACCTCATATGGTAGAGAAATTAAAAACTGAGGCTGCTAGTAGTGTTGAAGAAGTGCACTCGGAGTTACTTTTTGTTGCAGATAGAGCAGAGCTGGGGCTGAACTTCTGGAAAATTCTATGGGATGACTCCATCCTGGAGTCATTTCCATAAGGGGCAGGGGTGAGAAGAATTCTTAAACAGCCTTCTAACCCCTGTAACTCTCAAGAGTACAGAGCACAAAGGACTTTTATTTGAGGGAAAGCAATGCAAAGAAATACAAAGATGGTCTTAAATTTTTTTCTCCATTTGTGAAACCCACTGTAGATGTCAAATCTTGTTTGCAGAGAAAAGTATGAGTGCCAACAGTCTTTTTCATCTGTAGATCTCAAACATCTTTCACGCGCGTATCTCACGAGTTCATTTACAACCAGCTGTCTTCAGACAAGCTCTTTGTTTCAGATGGAATCATATTCCAAATTCTGCAGACTTTTTGAAGGCTTAAAACCAAAATTATCTTTGGCAAAATTAGCGAGTTTTCTTATTTTCAAAAATATTTGAATTAAAAGCAAACAAACAAACAAAAATCCAGCCCACAAACAAAATGGGCTTGGAAGTAATCTGCATAGAAGTTCAGACTTTGCCCTACAGATATCATGAGGCTCTGTTTGAAAAGTTCTGGGCAATCCTAATTACAGGCATCACTACTGTATCCAACCACAGACAGCATAACTATGTTGATTTCCTAGAAATGTGTGTGAGAATGGGCTTGTGTCTTCAGAATATAAATAGTTCTCTATCTTCTAAATGCCCAGCTTCAAAATTCCTGGAAAATTTCAATCCAAGGGGAAATTTTAAAAGAGAAAAGTCAAATTTATTTGGAAAAAAATGAACTTGGTAAGTTAAGCTAAATAAAGCATTGACGCAACTTCTGAAAGACAAACTCTACATCAAACTGCTATATCAAACATCAGGTGTGTGTTCCTAACATCCTCCAGAAAGCACTGCTGTTCAGAAGACAATAAATGTGTAAACATTTGAGATGAACGAGTCAGTTGGAAGAAGCAGAAATCAGACCCATGACAGAAGTCCAGCTCCTTTTTTGGTTATAGACAAAAATACTGCAATTTCAGCTTCGAGTTCTTTTAGCACGTTTGTTCACTGTGTTAGTAAGCAGTATAAAACAGACATTTGTAAGGCTGTAATTAACTCTTTTGATTATTGTTTTCTAACCTGTTAGCAGCCAATTTGTTTGCGATGAACCCTCCTGGAATTTGTGTCACAATGTAACCCCAGAAGAAAGAGCCGTGTATGAGTCCCACTGTCTCTGGATCCCAGTTGAACTGGGCTGTCTGTAAAAGAAACGGAAAAAAATGTAAAATGAAGCACACTGATTATGAGGTAAATGCTATTTGCAAGTCTCACAGAAGTCGCTCCATCTTACAGATCAAGATAATCTCTTTGCACTGGTGTTACTGAGGTTGAATATTCTCCCATTCATGGCAAAATGCTGTCAAATTGCTAGGTGGAATTACTGCTGCTTCTCTGTCAGGGTGACTAATAGAAAAGAGTTTCAACCAAAAGGCAGCTGGTGCTGGCCCTTCATCCTTGGCTATTGCCACTGCTTTCCTTTGGGCCGCTTATTCTTGAAGACTTGGTTTTCATGCCTGCTTGGTGTTATAAAAAGAACCTGCTGCTTTCAATGGGCACATCCATTTACACGAGATTGCTCAAGCTGGACTTTGTCTCATCAAGGCAAAACTCTTACCATCCAGCATCTACATTAAGTAGAAGCATGGAAGCAGAAAACATTTATGGAAGAAGGGGGAGAAAGGGTAACATCTGAAAAGGTGATCTAAAATTAAAGCTAGGTTAACACTGGCTGACTAGTGTATTAGTCTTTTATAAAAAGTGATGCCAATCATAGGGTTGGATTTGGGTACAGAATACCACCCCCAGGCATGTTGCAGATAGTTCCTAGCCAATAATTTCTAGAGCTAAGAGAAATACTTTCACAATAAACATCATCCTTGAATACCAAATAGTTTCAGTCTCCTCAAATCTTCCTGATTAAGGGCATTTCTCTGATTAGTCTTTTTTAACGTACTCTGTTCAGAAGAGGGATAGTCAAAACCCAGAAAAAAAGCCATGAGAGTGAAGAAAAGGTGACCCAAGATGCCCCTCCTGCCCATCATTTTGGGACATCAAAACAGGGCTTGACTCAGTACAATTACACTAAGGTAAGGCCAGTGTCAACATTTTCTCCTTGAAGCTTCCATTCAGAAGAACTATTCCGGAGAAAAGAGAAACCATGTTGTTTTGCTTCATGATTACTTTTGGGCTAATCACATGGCAAGGAAAGGTGGTTAAGCATCACAGCACAGATAGTCTTATATTCTGAACTAAAATTGTCACTAAAACATGATAGAAATATGACAACGAAAGAGCTAGACCCGGTAGTCTCCTTTTTTCATATTACTTTGTGTGTCTAGAAGGACATATATAGAGTTGTAATTCAGTTTTTTAAATATCTAATTTTCTACTAGTGATTTTCAACTTAGTTTCTTAGTGTTAATTTGTAAGTGCTGAGACAACATGAGACATATGAGACATAGAGAAAATTCCATTATCAAGAGTGGCTGTTGTCCAGACAGAACAACTTGGTGGTGTTACCTCAAGGGAAACATCAGGAAACAGCAGGTAAGAGTCAGTATTCCTGTGAATAACTTGTTATAAAAGAATCCAACAGTAAGTCAATTTTACATGCAAGAACTGGTACACATGATAACACAGCCCTGTGCCAAGGCAGGACTGGAGAAACTTAAATATGCTTTGAACCTACAGTTCATTGGGTACATTTTTAAGAGTTTGCCATCTGTCACAAATTTGCGATAGCGTGGCACCTATTTCCAACTACTTCTAGACAGCACTCCCTGCTGTCAATAACTTGCAACTAACTGTTGCCCTATTGCCAGTGACTACTTAAAGGTCTTGAAATTCATCCACTGATCTGAATAGAGACCTGAAAGACAGGAAATAGTAGAGGCTTCTGCAGCTGAAACATCTGTCTACAACTGACAGACTGGGAACTTGATAAACATACAAGCCAACTCAGTTCTCATTTCTACTATTTATCCTCTGTACGTCATTGCAAATGCTCATATCTCACGGATTTTTTGTGTGACTTAGAGACCTAAATAAGGATAAAGAACCCACACATCTGTAGGAATCCAGACTTGCATGTCTTCCTGCCTCAGTTTTTGCTCTATACATGCACTGCTCTTCAATATGTGGCACTTAGACAACTCTACAAAGGAGTCCAGTCAGAACATGAGAAGGAGGATGGCTTCTCACCTGCAGCTCTGGTTTGCCATTAATATAAACAGTACTATTGTTCACCATTTCCACGATGGCAACACCCAGGTTGCACCGAATTCCAAAGGAAATGCAAAAGCCCAGGCCGCTCATGATGGCGATGATGTAGCGCTTGGGCAGTCCACAGCAGTAGCAGTCACACACTTGAGGCTTGCGGGCGCTGGCCTGCACAGGCCTCCCCTCTTCTGTCAGCTCAATGTGATCCTCCTCAATGTTGGTGCCATCGATTTTCCTAAACAGTAGAAGCGAGAGAAAATGGAAATGCCTTACTGTGCAATATAGATGGACGATTAGGTGCTGCAGTCAGCTGTTAAAGCACCCCTGCATGAGAGGTTTGCCTCTTGGTGCTGTGATGAAATTATGCAGGGCTCGCACAGCCTGTATTTTTGTAATGAACGACCTCTGAAGTTCCAAAATCCCAGACATTTGGCTGGACAGCTTGTACAGAAGTGCTTGTGGGCTTTTCACAAGCATGGTTATGAAAGGTCTGATGAGCTCTGCTATGATAAATCCTGCTGGTTGTTAACAATAATATACACATGAAGAAATCCATCTTAACTTCTAATTAGATCCACTGAACAGACTGGCAGTGGGTTTCAAGGAAAGGGCAAATACAGCATGAAGCATATTTTTTCTCAGATTTAGATGAAATGTTGGGGGAATTTTTTTCCTGAGAGGACAGTGAAGCCCTGGCACAGGCTGCCCAGAGAAGCTGTGGGTGCCCCATCCCTGAAGGAGTTAAAGCCCAAGCTGGGTGAGGCCCCGGGCAGCCTGACCTGGTATCCTCAATTAGTGGTCAGCAGCCCTACCTTCAGTAGGGGCATTGGAACTAGGTGCTCCTTCAGGTTCTTTCCAACCCAAGCCATCCTATTATCCTAAGAGCCAGGCCCAGGCTCTCTCTGTCCAATCGGATTTGATGACAAGTAACCTCTCTGCCCTTCAATATCACTCACCACAAGAAGTTAGCTCATTTCAAAGTCCAACTCCTGTTGCTGAGCATTTTACCCTTTTCTTTAAAATAATTAACATTCAATGAGATCTGAAAATTGAGCAACTTACTGCCCCTCAGCAGCAGAGGCTGAAGGGACTTCACCTGGGAGCAAATTTCATGCGGGCACTGCAGTGTAACTGGGGAGAATTCAGATAGAAGGTCCAGACACGGACTTTCCTGTTTGCTTAGGAATAGAAGCAAGTGGTACCTATGCATGTCAGCCTGCTCTCGCTAGAGCCCTGCACCACCAGCAGGGAAAGGAAGGGCCCATGGAGGGCAAACAGCTGCTGCCATCAGCCCAAGCCGCACAGCATTTTGCAGTACAAATGGTCTCATCAGTACAAAAGTTGCCCACTGCTATTTCCTGCACTTACGGAAATACTTTCCTGTGGTAAAGCAATTAAAAATTGATTTGGTTTCCCAGTTTGATTGGAAAAAGTGACATCTTGTGCTATAGGAACACGGAATGTCTCTGGAAGGAAAGATGAGATCAGAAGGAACTGAAGACACACCATTAAACTGGAGTTAAACACTTCCTTTCCAAACACTAATTTCTAATGCCTTTATTTTAAATGCAGTCTACAGGCTTTCCAACATGCTGAAACACTTAAGCACGCAGTTTGCTCCGAATGCATGACTGCCCTCTGAACAACACCTGCAAGATTAGGGTTAAGTGTTCTCTAAAGGAAGGCCTTGATCAGCAGCTGTGTTAGAAAGCCTTTTAGTTTTGGCACTGCTGTGAATCAGTGAGTGCAGGATCCAGCTTCTTTTGTGTCCACCATGGAGGTGCTCTCACCACTAGTAAAATATGAGCACATACTTAATATAAAAGAAGCCCAGCTTGGTGTATAAGATGATGAAATGATTTAATTCATTCTTTTCTGATAAGGAGTAACTTATTTCCTTCTTTCACACATCTGGTCTGAAATGTATCTGAAATCTAATGCACTTCAGTCTTCCATATAATATTCGGCTATTAAAAAATATTTCCAGAGCATGTATGGATGGGCTATACCTGGCAACCTACACAGTGGTTGGCTAGCTCTTTCAAGAGAAGAGTGTTTTGTTTAATCGCAGCTTTCTCCAATTGCTGTATGTCTAATGTACTCCCCACAACCTAATGGATGGTATTCCAAACTCAAGGTTTTGCAAGTACGGATGGTATCTCTGGCTTCCTGGGCTGCTGCATGTGGGTTTAAATAGGAAGTTTCACTTTAAATTGTTAGCATTTCTAGCTTCAGGTGCATTACTCTTTTTTACATTGTATAATAAAACTGTTGATCCAGCTTTACTCTCAGCAACAATAAAAAAAGCATGTTAGAATACATCAGTTCACACTTCCAAGAAATACCAGAACTGGAATGGTTATTTGATTTAACGCCTTGCTCAAAGCAGTGCTAACTGCGAAGTTAAATTGGCTTGGTTTAGGCTGGAGTGAGGACTTTGTGTTAAAGCAAGGTAACACACGAAACGTGATAGGACTACGATGTTATTGAAGGTGATTGAGATCTTGCAATCCATTGGCAAAGAGACAGCAATGTTGGTGAAATGAGAGTACACACAGAAACACAGCGAGTTCCTTTAAAAGGAAGACCCTATGTCTTGCTCTGTGTGCTCATGTCAGCAGGTGTAAACCATATAAAATGTCAAAAATGAAGAAGACAGGAAGAGAAAAGATAATTAAATAATTATTTCTAGAGCTATTGTTAACTCAAAAGATCTATTAACAAACAAAAAAGTAATGTTACTGTCTTACTCCAGCATAAACTAAGATACTGAATGAATTAAAGCGTAATTCCTCATTTTTCTGTACTTTTACCACTCCATTTATATGAGAAAGATTACACTTTAATTGGTTTATCATTTTTGGGTGGCTGGCAAAGATCAGACACATCATCCAAAGCAAAAACATCTGTTCCTTTCTGGATGCTTTCAGCAAGCTGTCAATTCACATAGGCATGAAAACATCCTTTGACTCCAAATTCACTGTTGGGAGTGTTGGTGCAGGAGGATGGACACTATGGTCCAACATCACTTCTGCAGTGGAATTAATTGTTTTGCTATTGTATTCAACTACTCATTAATAAAAGCAGATGGAGAACTGATTCATGACCTCAGAATATTTGGTATCTTGAAAGCTTAACATTAACCCTTCTGCTATAGCAGATTTGTATCAGAGGAAACAGTTTTGCAACAGCAATTCAAAAATGAAGCTGTAGCAAAGTGTAAGCAGTGAAAGCATTCACAGAGTCTGTGTTTGACCTTGCATTTTGGTCTTATGTCACCAAACAGTGTAGACATAGAATGAAGGTATGACAAATCCATAAAGGATGAGAGATGTATCTTCCAGTTGATCAGTACCTTTTGACAGCGCCACTGAAATTGTCCTTGTTGTAATTTAGGAGAGAGATGTTGAGAAACAGTCTTCTCTTTAATTATTTGAGCAAGGCTGGAGAGCATTTTGCTGGATGGGGATATGTTTATTTGGTGTTTATAACACTCTACTTTTTTCAGCAAACACACAACACTTGGTACATAAGAACATCTTGGCTGTTTGAAAGTATCTACATCTATATTCCATACCCAAATGTTACAACTGCTGCATGTAACATTTCCACATCTGATGTTCCTTCTCTTCTTTTTTGAAGGGCTCTAACTCTCGATCATGCAAAGTTTTGGAAAGCTGGAATTTTTAAAGCTAAATAGGTCATAAATAAAATTCATAGAGTACATACGCATTTACCAATCTGTGATTTAGCATAGGAATTAGTTATTCTTCTAATTATATAAGTGGGATAGAACCACACAAATTGCTTGGAAAGTAATGCCTCCTATTTACGTGGAAATGACAGGAGATACAAAAAACATAAACAACGCTATTTGAAAGAACAGATTCTCAGCTATGAAACAATATTTTTCGACATAGTCATCAATTTTAGCAATTCACTTTTACCAGCCATGAACAAAAGCCTGCATGCTGGACTTGTGAAAATCAGCACCAGTGGAGGTGACTTCACAGCTGCTATCACGACATCATTGCTAGGAAAACATTGCTCAAACTTGTCCAGCTTTCACTGTGTCCACATCCACTGTTCGGTCTCCATATGCGCTCAGCAAATGTCAATGAATATCAATGGGTGCAATGTTTTCTACACTGAAGAATTCACTTACACACCTTTGCTTCATCCTCTCTTCCATTCCAGATGCCATTCTGTCAGACAGCCCCTTTACTGCCATCAATTACATGCCAACAAAACATAAAGGAATATTGGTGGGAAAGTCCAGCCTCTACTGCCGTACCACCAACACTCACCTTTGGCATTTTTGGCCAGTAGAATAAAATAGGAGGCATTACTTTTGGAGCAGTCCTAATCTATTATTTCGTTTAATTTGATTAAAACTACATGGATTCTACAATAACAGGAAAACACCAGTGCTTGCCATGTATTAAAATACTTTCTCAAATTAATTCTACCAGACTACACACTTTCCTAGCCAGCAGCAGCCATAGGTGCTCAAACTTCACAGCCACATTTACAACAGCAGTCACTGCACACAGCAATTACTGATGATCCTGATGTAATTTTAGAATCCTACACACTGGCTATTGAAAAAATATTATTTGTGCAAAGGCAGATGCAATCATCTGAGATCTCATCTACTCTGTGGATTTGTCTGTGTGATAATTATCCATAGCAAATCCTGCAGTTGTTGCAGTAGTGCAGCGTTGCAGGCAGAGGAGCCCTGTCCAACACAAGGGTAGATCGAGCAGCTTCAAGTTGCAGTTTTTAGCGGGCTGGGATGTCTAATTCATTAAGGGTGGTCTGCAGGTGATACACCTAGCAGGGCCCAAACTACAAGCAGCAGCTGTGTGACTCAGCCCATGTTAATTCCCACATTAACGATGTTGTTATTGGCAGGTGAAGCTGTTCAGCTCCTTATAACCCCACAGGTGTCATTAACTGACCAAGGACTCCTGAAATCCTCCAGATCAGAAGAGCAGAGATTTTGCTTGAATTCACATTTTTTCTTTGCATGCACTGAGCACACATGGCCAAAAGTGTTTGCACCTGTCAAGAAGTTCTGCAGAAAAAGTTTTCTCTTCTGAGAAACTTAAAGTGTTTTCAGAGCTCCAGCGTTACTCACCCAGGCCTTGAATCCTCTAAATCGATTTTCTTTGCTGCCCTTAACTAATTAAGAACAAGCCCCCTTTTGCATCTGATGAATTTTTTCCAGGTGGTGGTACTCTAAAAACAAACGTCTCTGAGATGTTGCAAGTGAAACTGCCCAGAGTCAGGACGCTTTTGGGTCTCTTCTGTTCCACCCCCTTTGCCCTCCAGCAGCGCCTCAGCTACCCCAAGGTATAGTCCTAGGGGCAGAGTCCTGTTTTACAGCACCCACAAAATATTTGGAGGCTGCTACCCACCCCTGGGGAGGCAGTGTGTCACTTCTGTCACATGCTTGAGCATCAAAACATATCAATCTTCACGCAACTGCTATGAAGACAGGACCTGGTAGATGGTCTTGCCAGACACCAGTCACTGGATCTTCTTTCTTGTTTGATGAAACGTAGGCGGAAGATATAGGCTCATCATAGTTACCAAAGCTAAAGGTACTTTTTCTAGCCATTTTGCTGGCTACTACAGTCAGTAACATTCTCAGAGACCTGACCTGTGCTAATACAACTAACCACCTATAAATGTGAGAAGTGAAGCCAAGTTCTTTCTTGGTTTACAACATATTAGAGTCAGTTAGCAAAGCTGGGTTCACAACTGGTAAATACACACATGTACCACATGTACCACCACACAATAAACAAGCATATGCTCTTTTTTATAGGCTAAGTTGTGGAGAGTTAACTTCAAGTTAAAAACACTCATGTTTCCTTCAGAAAACTTTGGATGTGGCTGCGTATTTCCTAAGAGACTGCTAAACTTGTGGCAGTTCTTGCTTGGGTCTGATTGCAGACACAGTAAGAAAACTTGCATCGTTTGGTGTATTTCCTCCATTGACCAGTACATCTAGGAAAGGCACAGGCTTACCTGTGTTTAACACAAAAAAATGAGGAAGTTCAGCAAACTTTCTTGTATGTCTGCTCAGATCTGTTCACACTGGAACAGGTTGCCCAAGGAGGTTGTGGTGCCCTGGAGGCATTCAAGGCCAGGCTGGATGTGGCTCTGGGCAGCCTGGTCTGGTGGTTGGCAACCCTGCACATAGCAGGGGGGTTGAAACTGGATGATCATTGTTGTCCTATTCAACCCAGGCCATTCTATGGTCTGTTCTGCTCTGATTCAGCAGCAATGTGGATGAAGTTAGGTATGAGTGCTTTTAGCAGGGCATTCCTGATGCACAGCTACAAGAGGAGAGCAATCCAGATCATCCAAAGCCTGTGTGCCACAGGCACTTAGCGAAGCCTCCATACTGGCACAGTAAGTACTCACTAGATACAAACCCTGAAGGTATTTGGGTAAGTTAGCAAAGGAAGGCCACAGTACTTAGAATGTATGACTGAATGGACAAGTCCTCAGGACTGTGTGGAAGAAGATACTCCATTCAGGTGGTATAGGAACAGTGCAACTGGCAACATAATGGTGAATATTAGTAACTTCCACCAAAGTATACATGCATGTTTTCCCATACAAACACAATGTAGTATGATACATGTGAATTATTGTGCATTTTCTTGTGATAAAATGCATCTTCAGATGTGCCAAGAATCGTATCTTGACTCAAAATAACTTTCCCAAGAGAAAGTAAGAGGTTACACACAAAGAAAATCAAAACATTATAGAGATGTAGAATTCAAATGGTGCCCTGACCTTTGCAAAGGTGAATAACACTTAACATGAAGCATGCCAGCAGTGCCGAGCTCCCTGGCTTTCGGCTGTCCGTTGCATATCTCAATGCTGCCAGTAACCACTCCAATAGAAACAAGCTTCCATTTAAACCAGCAGTCTCATTGACCAAACTAGTCATTTGTTACATTGTACTTTCATTTATCCCATACCAAAAATCTTGGTTTACTGTCTCATAAACTGCCAGATTAAGCTACAAATCTTCAGTCTTCTTTTTGCAAACAAACAGGAGCTTCTCCTGTTTTCCTTCATTACTCTCAATAAGTGCACACACAGATGCACACCCACAGCTGAACTTGGTATTTTATTTCTATTTGTTTTCTCTTATCATGTTAGTAAGAGAGAAAAAGATTCTCTAGAATTCCTCTGTAATTTAGGAATGTTAAATCTGATTTTGAGAGTGACATCATTTGGGACCGTTAGTTCCCATTAAGTCATCAGTTTTTCTCATAAGTTAAAACAGAATGATTCACGTTTCATCACACAGGGGTTTCCTTAATTAAAACCCTTTTTCATGCACTTTGTAACATCAGAACAGTATCTTCTAACTTACTTTTGCGGGAGAAGAAGAGGTCGAGCCGACTTCTCCTTCTCCCACATCTTCACCTCTCTTTTGCTCGATATAAATATTCTCTTATCTACAACCACATGCTGTTCCACGCCGCTCCTCTGGCACAGTTTGCTTTGCACAGCAGGGCGTTTCACACTACGGGCACTCAATAATTCTGCAACTCTAAATTGTTTAATGTTCAGATATTTTTTGATACTTCATTTCTCTTTAAGCAATGTAACCAATGGATCTCGCTAGGAATTTGCTATCAGATTTTACCTTCGTAGATTCCCCAGTGAGTCGCTAACGGTGTTCTTCACCTCCTCCTTTCCTGGGTTAAAAAATCTTTCCTTCAGCGAATCGAACCCTTTGAAAGGCATTTTGTCCTTTTTCCTCAGGAAATCCCTGACGTTAACAGGCGCTTGCTTCTGCTGTCATATTTCCCGATGCCAGACTCAGGAGCCTGTGCCGGTCCCCTTGGTGACCCCTAAAATAACAACCAGTTGCTCAAGAAAGGAAGGCAGAAAGAAGAATTCCGAGCAGATCTTCCCAAGCCAGCAGGCCAGTTCAGGAGAGCCGTGGAATCCCTGGCAGTGCTCAGGGTCTCAGCAGCACACTTGCAGCAGCTCCACCGTGCATCATCTGTGCACCTCACGCTGCCTCACCAGGGCTCGTCCTCCCTGCCTGCCTCCCTCCCTCCCTCCCTCCTTCCACAGCGAGAGCTGTGCGAGGTGGTGCTATAGTAACAGTCACAATACCTGTCCTCAGGCCACACCAGTTCAGTGGCAGGACCTCACCTACAGCAAAAGCAAGAAGTTTATTAAACATTTACGATCCCTTTCTGCAGCAAAGGGAAGGCAGGCTGCAGCTCCCATTCTCTATTTACACCAACCCAGATGGGCCGCTGCCCCCTGCATCTGAAGGGCCCGTGGCCTCTGTCCCAGCCCTGGCATTAATTATGGATGCTGCCAGGCCCTTGGGCTGACAGGCATAGAGATGCACTGCCACAATGCTGTTTGACTCATAGAACTGCTAAGGTCAGAAAAAAGTGCTGAGATCATCTGGTCCAATCAAGCAGTGAAAGAGTGGCCGTGAACTAAACACAGTGTATTTTCAAAACACAGTGTGGTTGAAAAAGGTGAACCATTTCAACCCAGCATGAATTTGTGATGGCAACATGCCTTTCCTAGGAAGGAGAAGAAGGATTTCATGCAGAGTCCTGGGGAAATGCTGCCTCATCAATCCTCCATGTTGGCTGGAGTCAAACGAAGCAGGCCTCACTCATCAGGGAGAGGAGAGCTTAGGAACTTGGGGGGGCTCCCAGCAGCTGTGGAACAGAAGCTTTTAATTTGCCCCCATGCCTAATCTTCTGGTCCTGCTTCAGTTAACGGGAGCACACACCAGGAAAGGAACTGTGCTCTATATTTAATGCCTTATTCACCTATCCACACATATTTGTTACACCGAGTGTGAAGTCTGTCTTTCATGCAGTTGGAAACCTTTCAAGCAGCTTCCCCAGAGCTTTGTATCAAGTGGATGGGTATGTTCCCCTCATGGCCATCAGTGCTCTCTCCCCATTCCTGAAGGTGCCCAAGGCCAGGTTGGATAGGGCCCTGTGCAACCTGATCTGGTGGGTAGCAGCCCTGTCCATGTCAGGGGGTTGGAACTGGGTGGGCTTTAAGATCCCCTTCAACTCAAACCATTCTCTGCTTCTGTTTTGCACACCTCACCTCTAGTACAACCATCCATTTCTCATAGCGGTTGTCACCTCTCCCTGCCCTTTACAGTTTGTAATCCTTCCGCTGCCTGCAGTTCTGCTGTGCCACAGTAGAGGCCAGTTTGCAATTTCCTAACCTCCTCCCCAAGGCTTAAAGCAACAGCATTGCTAACTCACTTTTCTGCAGTGAGGCTGCTAGACAGGAGCAGCGCTGCTTCTTGCTTCCCCCTTTCCAGGTTCAAAAGGTGGCAAAAGACCCTCACCCCAAGCAGCTGCTCTGACGCAGGTCCAAGCTCTGCAGGGCCCTGATCCTAATGGACACTTTCCATGATGCATCACACAGCTCCCAGCAAGGATGCTCTGGATGAGACAATTGCAACCTCTGCAATCCCTTTCCTGCACAATCCAGGTCTGCATATGCAAATAAATCTTTTGTAAAATTAAAACTACTCCTGGCTACATACAGATTATAGTTGTAACTGGAACTACAGACTCATATCATCAAGGCCTCTTGCAAGGCTATATTAAAAGTGTATTTTAGAGACGCAAAACCAGCATGCAGACAGCAACTGCTGGGGCTCACATGCCATCATTACCTTGGGTGCTCAAAAAGAAAACGAGTTGTAAGAAAACTCAGACCTTGATCAAGTGCACCACTCTGAAAATAACTGTGTGCTGAAGACACATAGCTGGATTCAGGATGGCAGCATTCTCTCAAGAATACCAGGCAAGAAAACATCAGAGCTAGCAGGAAACATAATTCTCAGCTGTATGTGGGTAAGTAAATGTACACCTGGAGGCTATCTACTTTGTTAGAGCTGTTTCTTTTGTTGAAAAGCCTAGAAAAATCATATTTATACTGCTTCTATTTTTGACCACCCAAGGTAATGGTTAGGGTAAAATCTGTCACAGTTAAGGGGAGAAATTTGCTACTGCTTTCAGTGTGGGCTGGATAGCATAGACTTTGCACACAGAGGTGTCATTTAAAATGCACGCCTCTGTTAACTATGATCCCTGACATAACCTGGCAGGCAGACATTTCTACTAAGGCTCGTAAACCAGAAAAAAAGCACTGAGGAGACCCTAGGAAAGTCAGTTTAACTACTCTGGTATCTGCAGAATTAGCATACAACTCTTTCACTTAAGGTCAACCTTGCCCAAAAGCTGCTGGGGTCCTCCAGTGGAACCACGCGCAGGTGTGCAAAGCATCCTATAGCCTGGCCAGTCCCAGGCACACCAGGAAAACACTGTTAATTTTTAATCTGTTTCTTCTCTGTTTCAGGCCATGTGATCATATCCCTGGTGCTTGTGAGCTGCTTAATGGATCACTCTTGTTATTCCTTTGGAGAAACATCGTTTTGGTAAACCTGGTTAAACCTAAAGCAGAGCAACTTTGACAACCCACAGACAAGATCTTTTTAAAAAGCTGTCTCAGAGATTTGTTGGTATCTTATCAAGTGTGTGCTACCCCACTGCTTATTTGCTTGAAATAATGTAGCAACTTAAGATCCTGGAAATTTCTACTCCTCCAAAAAGTGTTGAAATAATAGGCTCAAAAATTACAGGAAACATAGAATAACAGACAGGATTATCACATGTGCTTTGTAGTGGTAGGACACCAAGCTAAGAGTCGCATTAGGTGCTCCAAGAAATCTTAAGAGCATAGATTAGAAAGCACGAGAGTCCTTATCTAAATGGATATATTTTGCTTTCCTCTTTTCAGACAGAATTAAAGTCATTCAAAGCTGAAATTATCAGTTCACCTCAGGAGGCAAAGCATTAAGTAATGCAAATAAAACTCTCACAGCGAGAGGCAGGAGTTGTAATGTGGCACTACTCCAGAGCACAGGGCTCTGTGCGCAAGGAACAAGAACGCTCTGATGACTCCTGCTGACAGGCAGCTCCTTCAGTGGAGGGGACTGCAGTGGTCTACAACCAGTCATGTCAACTGTGAATTTTATGTGAGTCTTTTTCAGTCATGGTATTTCCAGCAGAAATCATAACTACAGGTACAGTAAATAAAACCAAGGAAAAGAACATATCTGAATATCTGCAGATACTCAAAACCTGCCTGGACACTCTCCTGTGCAACCTCCCGTAGCGGTCTGCTGGAGCAGTGGGGTTGGACGCAATGACCTCTGGAGGTCCCTTCCAGCCCCTGTGATTCTGTGAAGAATCAGAGACTGGGGATGTTAACAGCAAATCAATAATGAAAGAAAGAAAGAAAGAGCTTTCCCTATTGGAAACTGCTAATAGAACGATAATTTCTTGCACCTTACACAGTGGGTATATTTCTGTAACATTTGCAATTTACTTGAATGTTGATTGGGTTACAGTGACACCTTATGGTAGTTTTATTGTATTTTACAGGTCGTTTGGAAAGTTTAGGCTCTTTAAAAGCTTTAAAGCCTGTCACTGCCACCGAGGAACTGCTCCGATATTTTTAGAAAGCTTTTCCACAGAATCACAGAATTGTAGGGGTTGGAAGGGCCCTCCAGAGATCATCAAGTCCAACCCCCCTGCCAAAGCAGGTTCCCTACACCAGGTAGCACAGGTAGGCGTCCAGGCAGGTCTTGAATATCTCCAGAGAAGGAGACTCCACAACCCCCCTGGGCAGCCTGTTCCAGTGACTTTTTCCTTTAAGTTACTCAAATACATGCTTAGAGTATATTGTAAATTACTTTTAAAAAAACACCGAATATCTTCTATTTATTTAGCTGTTCACAATCTTGTGCATGAGTAGGAAAATGTTTTCTCATACTAGGAACCAGCTCCCAATCTACTGAGAAACTGCAGTGGTCTCCAGGTAGTGAAGTGAGTGCAGGGAGCTTCAGAGATCCAGAACAAAACCACATTTGTATCCAGCAGCAGGAGAAGAATATCAAGTGAACCCTTCTTCTTGCATAAAACCCCACAAATGGCTCATTTCATACACCTCGCATTCCTAGCAGCTGCAAACTTGATAGCGTAACACAGCTCTATAAACACTGACATAAGAATGATTAACCTAAAGCTTTGGTATACTATTTACTCAAAAGGAGGGACTAGAGATACTAAGTAAAGGGACGAAGTAGAGACATACTCAACCACCAGCATCAAAGCGCCCCAGGCAATGAGAAAAAAAATGCAAAGATCTTCAGCTTTTCCTGTTTTACACATAGGTTAGCGGCATTCATGAAAGAATTTGTGAAATTGTGATTTCTAAGCAACTGCAAACCAACCCAGAACATCAGGATTACAGCACTTTCCTGCTCAAGATACAGACAATAGTTATGGATCCAATCAATGCCTAGAAACAGAGGGGGTGAAGAGAACATTGGGACAGTAAAAGACACTCAAGTCAGAGATCATGACTGTGATTTTCACTGTGGGGTGCCGTTGAATTTACCTTTACTGCAACTTCACTCTCTTCTCTCCTATGACCAGTGAATGAAATCTGGCATACAAGAAGGCTGTCCTCCCTGCTGTGCTTTCCTCTCTTACCAGCCCCAGCCAAGGATGATTGTTCTAACCAGATGAGATCTCTGACATCTCATACTCCATCAATCAATGTCATAAGAAAACTGAACACTACCTTCCTTCAAAGTGCTGGTAAACTCAAGAGCCTGACAACTCAGCATATCCTGAAACCCAAGTTCAAAGTAAGTTATGTTTCTTAAGAAATGAACAATGAAAATGAACATTTAGATCACCGTGTGACATCCAAACACCAACTTCAAACCGTGGGCTTAGCACGCTTTCAGAAGAAGTAAATGTTAATGTCAGAGATATCCCATCTGTCAGTTCTTCTCCACTACTTTCATTCTTTCCATGAAGGAAATATATGATCGAATTTCACAGGAACCACTGTAAGAAATAAAATTATGTTCCATAAACTATAATTCAAACAAAATGTAAAGTGATAAAGTTCTCCACAGAAGTTAGTATTTTAATGGAGATTTAAAATAAAATTGTACTCCAACACAAATATATGAAAAGTTCATTTATTTCCATAGGCAACCTCATTCACAGTACAAAGTGATAAGAATTTCTCAAAACGGTCACTGTACCTTTTACATATTTTAAGTAACTGACCTAAAAGTTGATACAAGAATAAATTTGTTTTTGAAGAGCTGTCCATTAAATTGGAGATACACCAATGCCATGCTATGACAGTTCTAATCATGAATCACAGCTGACACTACAGTAACACTACTTTATAAATGAGGATTTTCATGTTTTACAATCAAAACATAAAATTGCCACTAGTACAGAGACTGTACGATCAGACAAATAAACAAATATTAAATATTTTGCACAAGGCCTGAGTTCACTATAACGTATTTTGATTTACAACTTCATCTCAGAAATCTGTACAGCAGTTAGAATTGTTTCAGACAACTCAAAGACGGTACAACTTCACGGGCTCGTATGTTCGCTTGATAGAGGTGTGAGGCCTGGAAGGCAAGAGGATTTGGTGTATGACTCCAAGGTTTTACTGCCTTGTGTAACTTCTTTGTAAAGCAGTCAAAACCTACTGGAAAGATAGACACAAAGCAGGACCTCACATGAAAATCAGCTCAATCATCTGAAAATCTCTGGACAGGTTTCCTCACAGCTATTTCAGAATAAAAGTCCGTAATTGAGTATATAAAATGCAGCATATCTCTTAACAAAGAACATAAAAGGGTTACGTGTACAGTAAGATATTTCTGTATTCCCCTTCCCTACATTTCTTTAGTTGTAAGTGGCACAAATTAGTGATGTTTCCCTCCTCTATAAAAAACTCATCAACGAACAAAAATCACCGTAAAGTCCAAAGTTTTCATCTGTAACGAGAGACTCAGTTTTTGTAAACTTACCTTTTAAAAACCATTCTTTTCTACTCAAATCACGTAGATACAGGTAGACTAACCGAATGGATTTATAATACATAACAAAGCAGCACATAATTGTTTGCCAAAATGGAAGCCTCATAGAATTTGAATTTTCTTAAATTTTAAACTAATTTTTGTTTTCTTTGCTCTCCTGGTGTACTTGAACTGAAAAAAAAATAATAAAATCAATAGTCTTGTAGTCTAAATACACACTTAGCTATCTGTAGCCATACACACAAAAGAGGTTACAATACTAAAGCTACCACATTTTCCTCACTCTCAGGTGCCAGTGCGATATTTATGGAAATATACATGAAAGAGACGTTGCTACAAATCAAAACTTAAAGTTTTAAATCATTAGGACTTCGGTGCACAATGTTTCAAGCATTCAAAAACTCAACTTTTTACTTGGAGTACTCACCTGGGCAAACCTGTAAGGCCTCAACTTCCCCAAGCCATTTCTAATTCACATCACCATTGAGAGAGGAAGACATTCAGTATTCAATAAAACAAACTAGGAAACACCCTACCTCTGTTCTCAGTAAGATTTCTAACTTTATCTCGCATACAGCTGGTGGATTCGCTAACTTTCAAAAGATTGGTACCACCCTTCAGATAAGAAGGCTTCACAGGCCTTTCTATGCCTTATTCACAAGACGTGTGGGAAAAAGAAACAGAAAGTCTGATCTTTCCTCCATCCTTGAAATGACACTTGTGCCACTTCATTTCCACTTCTCTCCTCTTGAAAGAAGCAGGCCTATGGCCTGCTAAGCAAACTACTCAGTAAGCAACTAGTTTCAAGGTTCCCCTCAATCAGCCCCAGTAGTGTTGGTTTCTCAGGCCTCTTTAATACCATCCTTCCATCTACAGAATTAATTTTTGACTGGGTTTTCAGAGAATGCTTCAGAATTCTGAGCCAATAGTTCTGATATGGAAAAAACTGCTGTCTTGGTACAAGAACATTCATTTAACACACACCAACCAAAGGGCAACTGATGCTTACACTTAAGATATGCGGCAATTTCTACTTCTCTTTGCATTTCTCCTTTCATTGTAAACATTTCATAGACAAATCAATCAAAAAAACCAAAACATTTCACCCTTCTCATCTTTGCTAGTCCTTTACAAATGAATGGGAAGTATGGAGGAGGGCCAGGCAAGCAAAATAGGTGCGCAGGGTGGAGGCCATACGGTGATGACTCAACCAGTCAGCTTCCACATTTTTTTCCTTTAAATTAGATTGAATACAAAGGGTAGAAATTTTGTGTAACTTACAGTATTGTTCAGACAATGAAGGCATACTTTATATCAGGTAACTTTTCCAATAAAGAATTTGCAATTTCTTGAACAGACACCACTTTTGAACCTGTGTTATCCATTTTGTTTTGCATTAAGGCTGAACCGTCCCCTCGACTTCAGGCCAGTCGAGATGTAGCACTGTTTTCCATCCAAATCCAGAAATAGAAGGCCTCTGGAATACCCGTATTTTGTAATACGGTTCCTTCCTCCTACTCCTTTTCACAAACTGAAATGGATCCGAAGTACAGCTGTTGCTTTCAAACACTAGTGTTCGCTCTGGCCATAAATATCAGTCTTTCATCCTCTTGCAGAGCTTCAGAATGATGATGTGCAAGTGAATAGATGAATTGGACAATGCTTCCTAAAGAAAGGCTGTTGTAGCTGGAGCAAAATAGCACACAGCTTTGGTGACTTACCTCTTGGAACTCCTCTTTCCTTCAAATTAAGCAGAAATAATTGAGATGTTCAACATCCAGTTTTCTGACACACGAAATAGGAAGTATATATAAAAAAGAGGGATGTGATCCTCTGATTTTAACTCAAATTACTTCTCCAACTTTATTCTTAATAACTGGGGAAAAAAAATGCTACAATTTTCATAAGCTCCCTATTTTCTTTGTTTCTATTCCTCTACTCTGGTCATTCTGAAAACTGAGGCAAACAGAAATCAAAATTATGTGTGGAAATGTGAGATTAAAAACATTTCATATTATTTGAGCCACATAAAAATATTATTCCAACACATGAGCATCACAAGAAAGAACCTCAGTTTTACCTTGTAGGATATTTTTAGCTTTGTTCTTACAAAATCTATTCTTCAACAGTAGATGCCAAAAGCATACATCTCAAACCCCAGAGTTCAGCAATCTTATGCATAAAATTTGATCACAATATAATCAAAAATTTTTAGTCAACTTTCTCTCCATAGACTAAATCTAAACGAAGTTCTGAAATCTCCTCAGGCCAGGAGGATCAGCGACTGAAAAGCAAGATCAGGACACTGATATTTAAGACTGCCTTTACCTTAGATAATATTAATTGAATACACTGCAGAGTCCCAAGAGATGTTATTTTGAATACAACCTTATTTTCCAAATAATTTAGAGGAATACAGATTCAAATAATTTTTCAAAGTCTTGACTTAAGTTATCCTAACAAAATGTAGCTTTCAAAAAGTTGACGTAAAAGAAGACATTAGTGTGATCAAGAGTATAGAGTAACTTTAAATGAATTTAAATAATTTAACAGTTCTACTATTGTACTTAGGTTTACACAGATACCTTAATATAACCTATGATGTTTACCATGAATATTAACAGCACATAAGCATCACAATGTGTTAGGCTTTGTTTTCTAAACCATAATTTCACTGGTCCCAGGTATTTTAAAATAATAGGGCTAAGGCAGCAGCTACAATACATAAACAATTATTCAGGAAATACGCTTAGTGCTATTTCCGCTTAGAATTGTGGAAGTATAACAAAATACAAGTCACATTTACAGCATAAGGCCCTTTGGTTTCTTAAGCAGCAAATGAAAGAACAATTTCATCAGTGAAAGGCTTTGAAAACAAAGCATGTAGGCTTTCCATAAAAAAGGTAACTAGTTCTTTCCTTCTCAAGATAGCCAGCTAGAGTCTCTGAAATATTACATAAGAAAGTTCCTGAAATTCCAAGGAAAGATGTAGTTAAAACCCAACAGTAGTATCTGACAAAGCAGAGATTCTATCATGGGCAAGCTGAACATCTACCTTCTGCAAACTAGAAGAAACTACTGCTTCTTTTTCTGGAGAGCTTTATTAAATTTGGAATAATACAATAAAAAGGATCTGAAATACCTGTGTATTTACCATATATTCTAGAGCCTACAAATCTGTATTTGAGAACTTACTTCGCATTAATCTATCCTTCATAAGGACTTGAGTTAAAACAAAACTAAAATGAAATAGTTTATTCTAGTCAAGGCAATTTATGGCAGTCTACTTTTTCACAAAACCATGTGAAACTTCCAGGCAGGCATCTCTTTCCCATCTTCCCAACAGAGCGCAGTCCAAGTAATTCAAGACATTTCTGCTACCAAATCAACTGTAAGAAATTGGGGCAGTCAACGCTAGAATTTTAGACATTTTTTTCTGGGAAGCTCTGTAACTACTCATACCGTTCTTTTCTTCCCCCCCACCAGTCAAAAGCAGTATCACACAAACCAAAACTATTCTGAAATGAATAGTAAAGATGACTGAATCACCACATGTATTTTTAAATTCTGCTTAAGTGGTATGTGGTTTTTGCCACGGAGTTGGTAACAAGGATCTGATGTTATAAAACAGGTTGTCAACTGTAGCAGAATTTTCCCACTGCCCAAAATTTGCATAAAATTTTAAAACCACTTAATCTTGTCGTTAACTACCACATCAATTCTAATTATCTCACAGGTGAAGAAAGGCAAAACATTTTTTCATAGTGTCTTACACAGTTATCAGGTAGAGATACTTCTATGTAATGTGGCTACCAAAACATTCTGCATCAGCATAAGGATTTACTTTCTGCAAACTGTCATGGGATATAACAACAGTTGGTACCAAATTCAGACGGTATAAATCATTAACAATAGTTGAATTCAGCAGGCACCAAAAAGACTGATCCACAAGATAGGACAGTGCTAAGTTGCATTTCTTAGTGTTATTATCCCCCTAAACATTTCTGTTTAAGAAATGCAGTTTTGTTTAAATCCAGGAATTGTGAATACACTTCTGAATAATTTTTAATCTTTTAGCTCCTTCTTTTTCAATTGAATTTACGCATACTACCTTCAGTGCTTTGAAGTTGGGTAAAAAGATGGGAAATCTTTAGCACGTAAGATGACTTTGCACTTGCACAATTCCACTGCAGTACCAGGTGAATGCAAAAATCAGTCTTTTTTCTGGTGCAAAAATCTTTACATTGCTGGGTCAACTTCCCCCAAAACCATGCTTTTATCATTAAAAAAAGATGTTAATCAGCTTACCCACGATTCAAATTATATCAATCTTTGAATGAAGAAAAGACACATTACCCAAAAAGATCTTTTAAGTCATTACTAGCTGAGCTGCTGTTTGTCATTGTGTTTGCTGGTTGTGCAAAGTTCTGAGGAGCAAAGAAAGGATTACCCTGTATGCCAAAGCCAGTCTGTCCTATCATGTTCATCTGAGGCCCCATGACTGAACTGCTCACACTCGGAGACCCTTGTGGGGGCACGAACTGATTAACCCACTGGTTTGACTTCTGTTGAGCCAACTGTTTCATACTAACTTTGGGTTTTTGAGGACCAAAAAGATTATCTAAAGCAGACATATCTGGGGGTCTGTTTGGTTGTGTCAGTGGAGAGATCGCAGATGCAGCACTCATAGGACTGTAATTTGGCATGTTGGCAGATGGTACGATGCTCATCTTGGTTGTTCCTGTTGCGCTTGGACCACTGAAGAAATTCTGAGCAGTGGGACCACTTCCCATACTGAATCCAGCAGTCTGAAAACCCATATTAGTATTTAGTCCGTTTGTCATATTTATCTTTGTGCTGTCAACAGGTGACGAAAATCCCATTCCAACACCCATACAAGAGACAGAAGAGAAGCTGTTTGAAGATGCCACTTTAGCTTTGTTAATAGAATGGCTGGCCAAAGATGACATATTGTCTATTAAGGTATCTGTCAAGTCTTTTGTCTGCAAAATAGATAAAACTTAGTTAAATGTATTTCCTGTACATACATGCTAGCAACAGTTCTTAATCACCACCCCCACAGAAGTGGCATTCATTTTTCCAGAAATTCTCATTTGTTGCATGGAATTGGGTATGAAATGTAAACTAATTCACCTCATGTATAATTATTTTCATTCTTTGCTATTTGGAACTAACTGTTTCGCGGCTTCAGCCTGACAACTACAACTATACAGCAAATACTGTTAGGTGTATACTGAGAACACCATTCGCTTGCATGCCCCATTCTCAACTCCAGGCTCTCTATGTTATTTAGGTAAACTGTTTAGAAAAAGAAGATTTTGCTCTATCTGCTTTTCTCATATCTAACACAACGGCCATCCAGTAAAAATGATGTCTTTGGAAACTACTGCATTTTAAAAAGTGGGAAATATTGCTAACGATGCAAGTACAGGGCAAATTGCAATTTAGTTTTCCACAACCGTAGCACTGCACTACAGGTGAAAACAAAGATTACTCCTAGCAGAAAAAAAATTGCTAAATGCATACAGCAGGTGAGGGAAAAAGAAAAAAAAAGCATCACAGCAAAGTATTATATTGTCTCCACCAGAGCTGTATCTCACCTGCTTCACTGGAGGTGTTACTGAAGTTGCTAGCGGCTTGAGAGGTTGTTGGCTTTTCAGTTTCTGTGCCTGTTCCTGTTCTTTAGCTAACTTTTGCTTCTCTTCAAGTGTAAGTGATGCCTTTAAAAGAGAAAGTACAAAGTTGAACAGTATAACTATTTATTATGTTTTTGATTTTTTTTTTTTTAATAAATAGCACTATTGTTTCAGAGCAAAAAGTGGATAAGCACATATTGATAAAAAGCATTTAAAGCAAATAAAAATAATAGCGAAAGCAGCATGACGAGAAATTCTGGGCAGGTCTCAAAAAAAGCAGTATTACAAAAAAGTCCTTTCAGCTTTGACTTCTTAATATTGGGAGTAAGAAGTAGTCTTTTCAGCTTTTGCTTTCATATGATTACCCACTGGCACCTGATACAGAATTTCAACTGACAGTGTTGTTTATTTTAAGATTGTTTAGATCTTTCAGGATTTTAATTCTACTTTCTTTAACAAATGATAAAATCACAAAATCATTGCCCCTTAGACTAAAATTAGGAAGAGAATTCAGATGACAGAAACAATTCAGAAACGTTAAACTACCTATAATCTGGGGGAGTGACTTGTTGACAGCCATGGCCATGAAAATAATTTTATTATTGAATACTAACTATAATCACAGGCTTCGTCATGACATGCTTATTTTTTGCTTCTTGTACTTATCCTCATATTGGCTGTTTTCATTTAACTTTGAATTTTTACACTAGCTGTTATTGTCAGCTACCTTATGAAATTCTGGTTTTGATCTTTACCTCCATTTGTGATTTTATAATAAAGTTGCCTGACCATTTTAATTTGGCAAACTAAGTCCACTGTTGCAGCTTCAATTTCATTCATATCCATAATTAAGGAGGAATAACCAAAACCATATTATCCTACTCACTGAATTCTTTGTTTAGAAGAGCTATTTTCAAGAAGAGGCTTTCACAGAAATTCAAATTTGCTATCTGAACATTTTTCAGTGCATCTTCACATGTGACTGGGTTACATGGTACGGTACTCTACAAAGACAGTTTTTCTTGTGAAGCTTTAAATACAGTGAATATGTATACATACTCTTTTCATGTAGCCATACCAAACTTACATTAGACAAAAAGATGTAAGAATTCCAGAACAAAGAAAAGCATACCTTTTTCTGTACTGATGACAACTCATTTTCTTTACTATCAGGTCCACTAGTTAGAAGGTCAGTTCCAGTATTATTGAATACCTTGTCAATCTGTTTAAGGTCAAAGAATCAAAACTAAGTTATTCAAATAACTGTAATTTTAGGTAATGTAAACATTATGGGATATTAAATTTCAAATTTCTAGGTTTAAGTAATACAGTAAAATACTGCCTCTTACCTGATTATGTGTACTACTAGATCTTGCCTCTTCAGACACACTCATTTGATTAGCTATATCCAAAGATCTATATGGTGTAGAGTACACATATTACAAAAAGGAAACTTTACAGTTATATCCACTACATTAATTCAGCAGCACAGATTTGAAAATAAACAAAACACTATGAGAGCACTGTCATATTCAGAATGTGCATTGTTTGTGCTCTCAACGACTACAGAAAAGCAACTACTCTTGGTGTACAGACGTAAGGTATAACTGTACCGGTGGAACTCAGTATAGACTTCTATATTTAATGAATTCCTTAATTAATAAAACAATAAACTGTGAGCGAACAGTGTAAAGGAAAGGATTTTACACTATAAAAAGCTGACATCAAAATAATACTATCATTCCACGACTAATAAATAAGTGTTGACAACTGCACTTATTTGAGGTAATTCTCAACCACTGAACTGAGAATTACCTCCATTTTTATTGCTATGGCTAAAAGTTTTCTCACATTTTGCTAAACAAAGAAAAACCCCGTATTTTATCTCTGCTCACTTAGTCCATCTCTAACACACCCACAAACACTTACTTCTGTTGCTCTTGCATGACATGAAGTTGTTCTAGTTTCGTTTTATGTTCTGCCTCCAATCTATTAAGCATATCTTTTATAACACAAATAAAAGAATTGAACTGTAAAAGAAACGTACAACAAGTTTGGATTTTGCAGTGACAGAATTCAGACATATAACCTAAGAGGTAGTCTCTCATGAAACCTACAATATACAATATGAGTTAAGCTACAGGCTTTTAAATAATTTACAATCTGGCTTCACTATCTGGTATTAGATACCTGGCTACAAGCAGAGTGTATATTGAAACAGTGAAAATAATGTATCACTACAAAAAGAACATCATCACAACAGAAGTGAGACAACTCAGACAAAACAAAACACGCAAACAGATGAATATTACCAGATTCATTCTCCAAAAAAAATCCTGTTAGGTATCTTATTTCCTAATCATTTCATACCAACACTACTACATTTTTACATTATCCAGAATATTTACAAGCAAAACTAAGGGAAGAAATACTAAGATTGTATTTCAGCTTTTAATTTGAATTGTAATTATGCTAGTTGTTTACTTCTCGTGCAGGCTATTTGGAAGGAGACAGTGTTCACTTTGAATTTTTATACTAGATTAGTAAAACTGAATGCAAAACAACAACCCTTAGACACGCAAACAGTAATATTGGAAGTGGTTTTATTTCATTTTATTTTTACAGTAAAGAGACTCATAGCAATGTATGAGTTTTCCAGTGACAACAGTTTAAATCTATTCTCCGACAATTTATCAAGTAAAAGCATGCAAAATATTTCTGTTCCTACCTGATTGAGATTGAGATTATTCTCAATACTAAGAGGAATTAGATGGGGCAATACTCTTCCTGCAAGTTGTTCTTTGGTAATGCCCAGCTTCTTATGAGTAAATGTACATTTGTAAATACCTGCCGTGCAACATCAAAATAGAAAACCTGTTAAATTTTGTAAATAATGTGAAAAAAAATTCCAAGTAGTACTCTCTACATGTATAAATTATCTGAATATACATTGCTTATAAGTTACCACAAACTGACAAATCGCCACTACGCGAAATGGTCACTGTCCTCCACACTCGGCCACTCAGTCACACCTCTTTCTTGATCATTGATCAGCTGGTCCCCTTTAATACTCAAGCTATTAAAAGTGCGCATCCTGAATTGGTCACACACCAGAGTGGTACTAGGAAAGCTCAGCTCCGTACTGGAGGCCTCCCCCTCCAGAAGTAAACGAGTCATTAGATTTTCTTAGCTGTTTTGTGAAACCTCACCCAGACTACACTCCATTTTAGTGCAAAGGCAGCAATGTTTGCATAAAAGTCCAATAAAATGAGTCCGACAAAACCTGCAGTAAAAAGTAATAGATTTGTACAGCAATGATTTACAGCATCTGACCGGCAAGAGCAGGCAATAATAACACCTTAAAAGCTCCAGCCAGGTGCTCAGCATTTGAAAGAGGACAGATTGCATACTCTTCTGGGGAAAGGAGCCCTCTGACACCATGTGGGCAATACAATCCATGAAACTGTCACAGCCCAAGGATAGCAGAGTACTCTGAAGTGCACTGTGTCTTGAAGACTACAAATATATGTACTAGAGATCAGAAGTACCAGCAGTACATAAAGTAAATGAACAAGGACATACTTATGAAGCAGAGACAATTAGTTTTTAAATAGTCACAACAGCAATATGCTATGGAAATAATATCAATGATCAAACAAACTCTCTGAGATTTACAAAATCAAAAGCATGAGAGAGAGGAAAATTTAAAGTACTAATTACCTAAAATTCCCATTAGCACTGCAGGTTCCTTGGATGGAATTTGTTGTAGAAAAGGTAGAATATCATCAAGCACGAACCATTTATCGAGGTACTCCAAAATCTTTCCTAAGCAGACTAGTGAGTTTACCCGAACCTAGGAAGTATAAGAATTAAACAAAATCTTAATCATGCTTTTATCTTAGAAGCTACAAAATTCGTAGATAGAGAAGTGTTTCTGAAACTACAGCCATCATGTATGAAAATTCAGTACAGTTTAAAACACTTTTGTGTCAGGAAAGGAAAATATACAGTTGTACACTACTCACAAAATCTTGGCTTTTCTGCACAACAGGCATTACTAGCACACAGTACTCAGAAACACACATTAGAAATCACTATATTAACAACTCACTGTTGTTAACACTACTTTAAAAATTCCTAAGTTTAGAAGTAAATTGTGTTTTGAACTTGAAAAAAGAAAAAATCTGGGTGTGCTGTTTGTCTTTCCTTTGAAAACACAACAGCCAAAAAGCCAAAGTAATGAAAGGTAACAACATTTTCTGAGGGCTGAGAAAAATATAAGATTTCAGGATACTTACAGCAAGAGAAGAAGTTTGCAAACATGCAGTTTTAATTCTTGGAATTAATGAATTTTTCATTGATGGGTAATCTATTAAATTGGCAAATGTGGGAATTATGTTTAGGCAAAGCTCCTATAAAAAAATAAAATATTCCACATAAGTTTAATGTTCCACATAAGTTTAAATATGACTTCCTATTATAAGATTAGTACTAATATTACTCAAAATTGAAATTAGCTTGAAATGTCCCCCTAAGCTTTCAATTTAATGAAATGTTCAAGTAGGTACACTCATTTAAAAATACATAAAACAATAAAACATAACATTTTGAAGCTAGAATTTGGAAAACATATTTGAAAGTGTATTCATACATTTGTAGTGTATGGGAAACTGTTAATCACAGCCTGAACCTCTGATTAACCATCTGAGGCAAGTGACAGATCAGCTGCGGTAGCACAGGTGAAGGTAATTCAGCTGTGCTCCCAGAAGGGGTGGAGCTTGACTCCACCTCTCCTAGATCCCATTTAAGGGCTGACCACCACTAAGGCAGCATCTCTTTTGGAGATTGCTCCTGTGAAGAGTTCCTTGTGGCGAGCATCCATCCTTGCTGTGAGCCTCAGAATGGGTGGGTTGTTCCCCTATAACCTCTGGATATTCATCTGTTACTACCTTGTATAATAACAACTACACATGTAGTAAAATACTTGTATAACAAGAATATCTTGCATTTTCACAAAGCGCCTTTGTGTTTGTATGTATATATGTTTTATTATAAGGCAATCATCAAAGTGCATTATTTTTCTACAAAAGTCAAGCAAATTTGAGTAAGCACTACAAATAACATTATGCACCAGTAAAATGACACAGTGAAAGATAAAAGAGCATATTTAGCATATTTAACCAACAGGAAAAAAAAACACCTACTCAAATTCAGCCCAGTCTCAAGAAATAAGAGTGATATTAATTATAGATTGCAAGCAAATATCTGAGTAACCAAATTATTACTGCAGAGAAATCTCATTATCCAAATTCTTCTTTAATTGATACTACCTTTATCTCCCTCCTCCCACCCCTGAATGTCTAAATGGGCATTAATTCCAATGGAAGTTAATTCCGTTCCCAGTGCAATCTAATTCCAGTGGAAAATTTGCAAAACCAAAACAAAACCAGCAAAGTTAGAAATATATAGAAAGCATAAAGGAAAAAAAATGAAGACACAGAAAAATGTCACCAGCGTGATTTTACAGCACACTGTATCTTCCAAGGTGACTATCAGTACAGGTGTTCCTACCAGTGGAATCCCAGAACAAGCCACCTATCGCTAACTGGTAAGTTAGTACACGTATGTTTCTTGCAGAGGTAATACATAATAAAGGCACATTCAACTCTTTGCTGTGGTACTTAGTAAGAATTTAGGATACAAGTGTTGGAGCAACAGTCAAGTGGTTACCCTGGAAAATCAGGGAGCTAAAGTTTATTTTAATAAGCCAAATTGTTCTTAAGTAAAACATCATTCTCTTTCAACATTCAAGTATATTACACAGCTATATCCTTTGGGCTTTTTTCCCTCCTTCAAGTAATCGGACAAAAAATTGGTACATCTGAAAGAGAGAGGAAAAAACTGTTAAGCAATGTTAAGTAAAGGCTGGAATTACTATACCTGGATCTGAATTGAAGGTGCTTCCAGGGCTCTATAAACCATTGGTAGAACACTGTTCTTTATTTCGTCTGGTGGAGTTTTGGTTAGAAGTAAGTCCATCTTTTGCAGGAAGATCAGTAAAATCTATTAAAATAAGGACAGTTAAGAAGTCAAAAGGTTAAGTTGTGAGTACATCTTTCTGGAGTTAAAAGTGCATTGCACCATAACAGTAAAACTTCAGAAGTTTTCTTGTAACTCAGTAAATGTGATCACTTACCATGTTGCTTGCCTGAAGGCATGGAAAACAAAAAACACTTTGACATATTATTGCATTTTAAGAACAGAGAATACAGATCAAACAAAATATGTCTTCTAGACTAATACTTCTGAAATTAGAAATCATAACAGCTGGGGATGGCATTATTGTCTCTATTTACAACGTTGGATTTTGTTTGTTTGTTTTTAATTAAAATCAACTGTACAAATTATTTATAGACATCACAATTGAAAAAACTAAGCCCCTCCACCCCCCAAAAAAAACTTAAGGATCAAATGTCTTCAAAGCATTTGATCGCAACTCCACCTAGAGAAGCTGCATTCCATCTGAATCTAAAATCAAAACTGGGACCTGATGACATGAATATTACAGCTACTATACGGACATAAAATAGCTTTATTATATTTCATATTGGAAATGTCTACCATAAAAAGAAAAAATCTCAAGCACCAAAAAAAAACAAAACAACGCCGCAAACTCACCGCACGCTTAGCTAAAAAGTAACACTCCGATGGCACATTTGCAAAGTGAGATCCACCTTGGTTAGGTTAGCCATCTAAAAGCTAGCTGATAATGTGAATTACTTATCCAAGCGAATTCTCAGCTCAGAGAACTTTGCAACTAATTTTGAAGGGAACTATTTGAGTTAAGTAAGACAACGTTTTACAGGGACTGACGCTCCATTAATATCCAACCTTCTTTTAGAAAACAGGTTGGACTAGGTGGAAAAACTGTGATAAATGGTGTCACACATTATGAAAAGCCAAGAATTTCACTGAAGGAAGTGATTTCAATGTTCAATTCTTAAAATATGTAGCAACCAGAGTTGGTGCAGGTCAGATAAATAGAAGCATCAGAATGTAGAAGTGTAAGCATATCAATGTAAAATACAAGTTTTCTCTTTCAATTTTCTTAGTGCTACAGGATAGCATATTAATTTGCAGCACTCCAGGTACCCCACAGTAACTGTCATATGAACGGTTTAACTAATTATTCCATTTCAAGGTTATAAATTCCCTCATACAAAATCATTTTAACACTGGATAATAATTTCTTCCTTCTGAAATACGGCAGCCTCCCAATACACATTCGTTTCCTAACTCAGGTGTCTCACAGAAGCAAAGTGACATGCCTTATACACATCCGAAACATCTTGAGAGAATATGTGAAAGAAACATTGACATCCTCTCCGTGAGTTACAAACACACAGGAACTGAAAGTTTGTGCCTTGCACAAAGACATGATGTTGCCAGTCATACCTGGAATTAAGTCCTCTGGCACCTTTTATTTTTTCCCCAAAATTCCTAGTATATTGACTTAGAAAACAAGACTAATTATATGAACCTCCCCATACTGAAAAGTCCATAGAAATAAAAACAGAACAAGCCACCTCATACTTAGTGCACATTAAAAATATCAACATAAGAGTATATAGTATCTAGTAAGCTAAGAAACGTTACAAGTCTGTATTTCAGTTTCCTCTTATTTCCTAAGAAATAAAACAGCTGTAAACATAATAATGTATGTTATAAGTACGTATGAGTTTTAAATAGAAAACCCATCATGCTTAAGATAAAACCTAGATATAAAGTTTTTGCAGGAAGGATTGCCTACAAATCTGATGTCAAAGCTAGAAAAGTTGAGCATTATCTTTTACGATGAAACAGCAGAAATGTTTATCGGCTGTGAATTAGACACTTAACTTTTTCAAGATAAAAATTAAGATGACATAAACCCACAATGTACCAAAGGAAAAGGACAAGAAGTTCCATTTTTATGAGCTATTTCGAGGTAAACAGTCGTCCTCTTTCCCTTCTCCCCAGTATAATGGGAGTTCTCTCCTCTGCTTCTTTGAAACTCAGAGGTAAAACATCTACTTGCTTTTTCCTACATTCACCTTGGCCCTGAAGTGCTTTGCAGACAAACAGCCGCAGTAAGCATTAAAATAAGGTGAGCTACAAGGAATGCATAGCTACATTTTCTCTCCCGATGCACGATGCCTAACTCAGCGACAGAACTCTCAAAAATCATCACACACAACGTTGACAAAAAGGATGCAAATCTTGTGCTCCCTTGCTACTTTCATGCACATAAACAACAATGACATAAAACATGTTTTACTTAATCTATCATGGTAACATTTGTCAAATAAAATGAAACACTTCAAACTTGCGCACAGCCCTCAAATAAACAGCATTTTATTATTATCAGTAAGCAGCACATTAAAGAGTGTCAAATTTATGACTTTTCCACCTCAAGATCCCAGTGTTACCAATCCAGACACAAGAAAAAAAATCATAGGTTCAGTTATCAGTAGAATATGTGCAAATACTGTACCATACAACCCTGCTTCAATCAGCTACAATAATGATAAAAAGATTTTAAAACATACTTTCAACAGCCAACTGAAGATGAGAGCTGAGTAAAAACTGTTTTCTTTTCGTTAATCTAGATCTCATCTATAAATATAATATAACCTCAGAAGACCCAAGTAAATAGCAGGAGTAAAGACTTGGTGAACTTCCTGGAAAAATCTGTTTTTTATGAATTGAGGCTGACTGCTTGAACAGCTACAGAGCAAGCCAGACAAGCTGCGTGAAGCTGGAAAAGGGAACTAGAACAAACAGTCATTTCTCAGGGAAGAAGCACTGAAGAGAATAACTGTAATCTGAACAACTTTAACATACCTGGATTGGTTCTTGTTGCTTAAAAACAGGACCAAGATCAGGCAGAATGAGCCTGATGTATTCTTCTTTGGTGCATTCCTCAGCAATGAGTAGAACATTCGGCAAGACAAAGGGTACCATATCAGGATTTACAAATTCGGAGGTCAAGCAAGGCAAAATTCGCTGAATTATAACACGCTAAGAGGGAAAAACAAGCATGCATCACATTACACCATGCTGCTACTGTGCCAGCTCAACCGCTTTTGCATTAATCTGATATTAACAAAAACAACAACAAAGATTAAACTTTCCATTTTGAACTTACTTTCACCATACATTTAAGCTAATTTACACTGTTCTACTTTTCTTACTTGTCTCTGCTTGCAATCAAGAAACAATTTGAGACTACAGCAGCTATTCAGGTCAGTAAAAATTTACTAACTGTACAGAAAATAGGACTTTAAGTCACTTAGATGAATTATGAAAACTTCATTCTACATATTTCCTTTAGAAAAAAAAAAACAAAAAGTTTTATCACCCAAGATCTCAGCCTTTCACTATCTCACAACCCATTGAACAAACTCATAAACATAATATATCTCCCTGAAAACTCCAAGTACATTCTCTAAGTGGGATTCAGCTGACAAAATACAGATGATTACACTGCAGATGCCTAAGGTAGAGACAGGCAAGCTTACACGCTTTAAAAATCATTAAAGAGCAAGGGCACAGTCCATCTCCATAATAATATTTTACAGACAGAAAAAAGGGAATGCCCTAAAGGCAATTTGTGTCTGTCTGAAGTTAGCTGAAATACATCCCATTTATACCCGAATTCTAAATGTCAGGAATTTCTGATCAAAGGAAATAGTTACTAAATTAAAAAGATGACAATGTTAGATCTGAATTTTGCACTGTGTAGTTCAAAATTCAATTAAAAAGAAAGTTTAATGCAACGGTTGAAAGGCTCATGTATTCTACCATGTGTTAATCTAATACTACTTCTACATCACATACGCATTTATCTTACACAAATATGAGAATACCACAAGAAGAAAAAGAGTCAGTCTAGACACAGTGTCTAGCACTACATAGGAGAGATGTGGAATGACAGACATTAGCTTTAGGTTTCTGGGTCCTGCTAGCACAAGAAAGCATTTAGTCTTTTGAGGGAAGGATACTTTGCATCCTTCAACATTAAAGTACTACCTCACTATAAAGAAGCAATCCTATAAACAATCTGGGAGAAAATAGGGCAAGATGATTTCAAAGAGCTAATGATAGCATCTAGAAAAAAAGGGAAAGACTTTTAAGTGCAGAGTAGACAATTCCCTTTCAAAATGGGATGAACTACATAAAGGACACACAAACAATTATTTCATAGATAAACTAATAGCACAATTTACCATTTCATGTTACCTGATTTATCAATAGCTGACCAGAATCTACATATTATTTTCCAACCTTCCTTTCTTTCCTGCTACTCTATTCTGACAATCTTGTGGCAGTTTACTATGGTACAATGTTACATAAAGTTCAGAATGCTAAGATTAAGAATGTTAATAGATATGCACGCATTTTTAAACTATTTCAAGAAGTCATACTTACATACCTTAGGCAGCTTTGGCAGAACCTTTGGTAGTCCTTTAAAAAACTGTGATTTCTGAAGGTTATCCCTTTGAAATAATGAATCAAAATATTGAAGTGTCATTGCTCCTACATCATCAAAGAATGGTATCTAAAAATAAGATCAAGGCTATTAGAAAGCTTACTTACACTCACATAATCGTATGTTTACCTTCTCAATGTACTACAGTAAACTTTTACAATGAATTGACTGAAACCAACAATTAGAAAAGTAAATATTTACATACTGAGTAGTATAATATTCACAGACAAAGGCTGATCATTAAGACAATTTTCCTAGCATTTTAAATAAGTATCTAAATTAACTTTTTGTAAATAAAAAAATATTTCTTACACAATAAGGAAAAAAAAGAGGTGAAAACACAAACTAAAAGTTCTCTAGGAGTAAGTATGCTATTTAATATTACAAAGGCTTATATAAAAGCCTTCCAGGTCTAAGTATCATCCCTGGAATATTATAATGTTTCAACAAGAATTTATATGCAAGATATCTGATTACACAAATTTATCTTCAGTGTTTATACGTGCTTGTAAAAAGCTACAATGGATGGGATATACATGATCTCCCATGTTTGCATCACGTCAGCCGCAGCTCTAGTTGTCACAAAAGAGCGCAGAGGCCTTCTTAAGTTTTGTGTAACAATGTAGTTTTGTGTATATACATAGACCAGGCTTATGAACATGGCATTAACAAACATGAGTGGATCATCCTATTGCCTTGGTAAATCATTAATACTGACAAAGCTGCTTCACCATTAATGAAAGACTGATAGAAACAAACACATGATGAGGACAGGACTGGTTTTATCTAATATCCATCCCTGAATATTCAGCTTTCAGCTGGCAGTTGAACAAAAAGAAGAGTGTATTCCTCAAACCTACAGACACTGTAAAGCATTTGAAAACGTGCATGAGTAAGAGTCCTCCTTTCTGCTAGTTCTCAGGGAAGGATATATCAAACTTTATGGTCTTGCAGTAGTTAGAGAGAGAGAGCTCAGTCTCTCTGACCATTTAGACATCTGTTTTCAGTTGAAAAATTTGTGCAAAATGAAAGCATGTAAAAACACATGGAGAAGCTGTGCTGTCAGGCAGAAAGAGAAGTTGATAGGAGTAGGGCAGTAAAGACAACAACAAAACAATCTATCAGTACCTACTTCAAGCTAGTCTGTAGTGTAAGACTTAAATTCTGTATTCCAGATCACGTGCCGTGACAAGTCTTGTGGAGCTTTACGTAGGTTAACTTAAGCTCATTAAAAATGGCATGGTAAATTTTCCCATGCAAAGCTCCATACTAGCTTGCACCATGCTGGTCTTAATTAACTGCTTAACTCACATTTGTTACAATACATATTTCAGGAAAGAAATACATAATTCAGGAAAGCAATAAAGTAGTGTTGTATTGAATGATTACTCAAATTCTATTTCAGCACACACTTCTTTCATATTAAATGTTAGTGTAAGAACAATACTTGCCACCAGCTAACAGCATCATTCCCTAAATAGTTAGATTTTTTTTTTAAAACATTTCAACCAAAAAGATCAACAGGAAAAAAAAAAAACACCTAACAACTTCAAAAAAGCTCTATTATTTCCATAAATTAAACACTGTTTTCCCTTTTTCCTATAGCTACCGTATTTTCCATGAACTGACCTTGGTCATTTGATCTGCATCTGGTCTGACTGCTGGAGCTACATTTAAGAGCAGCTTCACATGTTCACGCACCTCCTCTGGTATATTCTGGAGAGTACTGGAGCTTAAACGGCTCAGCTGCACAGAAATTTAAGCATATGTACCATGAAATCAGAAAATCCTGTATGTAACTATTTCCAGTATACATTAGCATTACAATTTGTCATACTGGTTTCTTTAACGAAACCTTTGATACCATTCCCTTTTCCCCTTTCACAACCCATTTGCTCCTGATCCCTCATAGTTTTCCTTCTGCTTCCCAACAGCCCACCTGCGTCCAGTCACATTCTCCAGTTCCCAGCTTCTAATTATGTTCAGGTTACTGAATAACAGAAAATCAGTATTTTTAAAGAAGTATGTGTTATTACCTGAGGCCTTGTTTAGATACATAAAAATACTGTACATATGGTTAAGGCAATGGGCACCCAAAGAAGCTGCAACAAAAAAAACTTGCATATGACCATATGGTACCTCAGTTGTTCTAATTAACTTCATCTGTGAATACTCAGAGACCACAAAGAAAGTGAAATAGCTGATAACTGAATGGCTGGCAACTGATCAAATCACTCTAAAATCATCAAGTCTCCACCAGCTCTATGCTGGTCATTCATTGTCTTGTGTTTGCCCTAACAGGAAAAGCACTTATCCCACAAGACCAGCATTCAACATGGTTATAGAAAAATCAGCTGAAAAACAAATCCTCTAGCTGACAGTTAGTACATAAACTTCTCTACACATACTTTCATTTTCCACATTTTGCTTAGGATTTTTTTTACTTGTGTCTAAAATATTTAAATTTGCTTTAAAATAGTGACTTTTCAAACATGAAAATAAATGTATAATATTCATAAATAGATACCTGATCAAGTTGTCTACTAAAACTTTTATAAATATCCTGTTTGTTGACCTCAAAAATCGGTTTCCCTTTATTAAAGACTGCATACATAACAGCTCCTAGAGAGTACATATCACTTGCTGTCTCACAGCTCACAGAGAGAATGTATTCTGGTGCCAGATATTCAGGATTTGGAAGACACAAAGCTGGCAAGTTTGGATCCCATTCCTTACAAGGGAACTTGGGCTATAAGAGAACCAAAGAAGAAAAAAAAAAAAGAACTTATTATGGATTTAAAAAAACAAACGAATATGAATATTGAATAGTAGCAAGTTTTAATCCCTTCAAATCATGAAACAGAAATAAAGTAAAGCAGAACTGTTAGAAATGGCTGTAACTCAGAGTGATTAGTTCATGCAGTAAAATCTGGACATTAGAATTAACAACTGTAAAGCACTGCTGTAAGGAGAGAAACATGAACTATGATAGAAATTAATTTGAGGAGGTAGCAACAAGGCACTGAATGGATGTAAGAGAATAATGCACAGCTGTGCACGTCATTGAACATGCAGGTTAGCAGAATCACATGCACTTTCAGCCTTTGTCTGAAACTATCACTAGCCTATTCTGAGCCTACTGGGCCAAGTCAGGCTTTTTCTCGGATGACCAAAGGCAGAACTTCAAAGCAGACCTGTGCCATATATTCAGACTTTCTGCTAACAATATACAGATGTCAATATTACATAAATGTATTGAAATACAAGCTCAAGAAACTGGTTTCAGACAAAGATCTGAATATGAAATGTACTAATAAATAAAAATATAAAGATGGATCTAGTACCTCCTGTTCAGATGGATTCGTTGACTGGATACAAAAATCAAAGCCTGTAATTTTCCACGCTCCACTTTTATTCAAAATTATATTTTCAGGAGTAATATTTCCATGGACCATTTTCACACTGCTATGCAAAAAGGACAAGCCTTCAGAAACCTGTTAATAAAAGATTTCAGGTTAAATATTTCCTAAGACAGGTTGTACAACATCTAAAAAATTTCTGTCATATCTACAGCCTTATTTCCCGTGGTCATGGTTATACTAACACATTAACTCATTTCTTAATTTTTCATATCAGAATAACCAAAAATAGCAGCAACTTACAGAGCCTCCAGTATTCACCTTCACTTATACTTACAACGTTCAGGTCACTATCATCTTTCTCTTCACAATTACTTGATTTACTATACACAGACATGGCATTTATAAAACAACGATTAATAATAACAGCCCATGAAAACAATGAAAATAAAAATGCCACACCTGAAGCAGACCATATTTAGTCTCCACATCATAAAGTTTGTATTCTTTAATGTCGGATGGTACAGGAGAAGGTAGGTTGTCCCAGCTGCCAAGAACATTAGCTAAACTTGCACACACTGGTTCTGTACAAAAAGCCAAGCAATCTCTACAGAGAAAATAGATTAAAAAAATGTTTTTTATAAATAATGTAATACAACACATCTTGACTATGAGCAACCATGAAAGCATCATATTATACACTAGCAGAGACCCCGTGTTAACCTAAAAACACATTTTATTTCAGGCTTCTAATCATTAAATAAGAGATTTTATATATGCATATACCTATGTGAAATGAAAAAAAAAAAATTATAGCATAGAAATCAGCTTAAGTCACTGTATTCTCTAATATCAACATATATCACTCATGATGCACACAGCGCTTCACAAAAGTTTTAAGAAAACTATACCTTTTCCTGCCCTGATCCAAGAAAAACAAATGTTTCTTACTACCATTAAACCCTGTAAAATCAGGCTGTTAGCTGTGCCTGAAATTGATATGCCCCTTGAGTGAAGCAATGCTTAATGTATTCAGACAGTATCAGAGATGCACACAACTATGCTTGTTGTAAGCACTGTTTCTCTAATTAATTTATCTACTGCTTTATCTACTGCTTTATTCCTGAATGATAAGTCTTTTTAACGGATCTGTGTTAGCACTGTTTAAAAACCACAGATGAAGCACAAAGCACGGAGTGGTTGTAACACTGTGCTCCAAAAAGTCAAATTCTGAAGTCCTGAAAACAGCATACATCACAGTTTCACAAACTTTATGTAAAAAAAAAGACCAACTTGTCCTATACATTCCCATTCTTCACCCTGTTCTGAACAATATTAGAAGCTGTAGTCTGTTTTTTACTCTTTGGAGAAAGCACTGTGTGGATGGTAGCACACATATCTGGTCTAAGAACGAATATTTTCCATGCAAATCCATTGCGTTCATACACTGCACCAGCATGAACACAGAAAACTAAGACTGAATAACACAAGTAAAGATATTTTCGTGAGTAATAAAGCTACTGGCAAGAAGGCAGAAGCCTAACCTTTTGTTTATTCTCTTAAAATAATCACAGAAGACACAATGTTTCAGCATGAATCTATCACAGTTTTTATATATCTCAGTAGATTAATACATTTGCTCTCTGAGGTAAAAGAAGTTGATGAAACATGCAACACTCTCATTATTCATCCAGACTAGGAGTGACTTTAGTTTTTTTCTGATGCCTTCCTGAAGGAAAAAAAAAGAAAATCAAAATTGACTGATTCACAAGCCTCAACTAACCTGACTGAACTGTAATTGCTTCGCCACCTTCGCACCATTCTGCAGACACCATCTCTTCCACTTCTCTGTTAACACAGCTAGTGCTACAAACCTCATTTTTTGATTAATCACCCAGAAGAATCAAAGCACAGAAAGACAAAGACCTTCATTTTTAATCTGATTTCAGCTTTACTGTGGAGCTCCTCCACTTAGTTATGGTTAGGGCACTGATGGCAGAAAATACTTACAAAACAGTTATTCAGTATTTTCACAACACAAGCACTCCAATTGCTGTTGCTTTGAAGGAATAGAAAGATGGCTGCTTGTCTTTTTACTTCAGGAGTTAATTAAATAAGGTTCCATGTCAGAATAGCGGAAGGATGGGGCAAATCTAATTAAAACAATTTAATATTGTAGGAACTGTTATCTGCCGTACAGTGCACCCTCTTCAACAGTTCCCTGAATAATATCAAAATGACATTCCGAGTAATAAAATAAAAGAAAACAAGTTACAAAGAAAAGTAACGGCCAAACACGCATATGCTTTGGGAAAAACTACAACAGATGGAGTGTCTATGAAATTAAATATCTGGAACCCTTCATTCTTTGTAAATGGTTTTACAATTTAGATTTCTCATGCTTTTCTGTTACTGGAAGCCAAAACAAGCTGTAAGTAAAAATATGTTACATTAAATTTTAGTATAAATAAAAATATACATTGCATATATTATATAACTGCATGTAAAATTCATATCTAATAATATATTTATAATCAACACAATTATGCTGAATACCAATTATATGAAACAGAAGCAACACATTAGCAATAGCTACCTACATACTGGGTTCAAAACAGTATGGAAATGTCTACTTAGTACAGATACACCAAAAGCATTCTTTTGCATCACACTACAAAAAAAAACAATAAATTGTGCAAGCAGTTCAGCACAGCTGTATGTTATTTTGGATCCACCAAAAAAAAGACCAGCCCAGAAGGAGCCCACTGTAGATGTCTTCAAAAAATAAGCACTCCACAAACACCTTCCTCTAGTCTAAACAAACTGTCAGTCTTACAGTACACTTGTACAGGAATATATGAACAGTCTAAGCAAATTTTCCTTCCATGAGTCCCACAGATCTCTTATGCCAGTTTCTAGCACAGCAAGCAGCTGGGCAGGTTTGGTCATCGTGATGCCCCTACAAAGAGCTTATTGAGTATGAAAAGTATTCAGAGCAAAGCAGAGTGTTACTAAAAACTAATGAACAGGAACTCTGACCAAATTGCAAGATGAATTTTACTCAAAAGGCTTAAATTGTTTGCAGGAAAAATACCAAAGCATTCTTATCTCTCCAAGGTATGAATCTTACCATCTTCTTAAGTGTAGAATTTATGAAAAAATACATGGTTTCTGGCTCAACTGAAACACCACGTCAATTTTAAGTGAAAACCTTGAGGTATATCCTGGGATATACAACTCACCTGCATAAACAATGACTGAGACAACCCTAGGCCATTAAATTGGTTATGATAATTTATTTACTGTACAATATTGACAGTTCTCTTCAATTAACCATCCACCTTAGACTTATGCAAGGAGCATACCAAACCAAATGACTTTAGTACAGTAGGAAAGATATATATGAATATGCAGTTGTCATTTGATCCAATAAATCTTTCCCAAAGTAGGCATTGCAGAGATAAAGTATTCCCATGGCTTTCTCCGCAACTAGAAACCAGCGTCTTTGGAAATGTGCAGATTAACAGGCAGAATAAAAAGTGGACAAGTTTGAAAGGTAATGTACATGAATCTTTAATTAGATTCTACTTAGAAAAAACTTCCTTGGAAGAAGTTGAAAAGCTTTATGATCTTCCTCAGTAGGAACAGCTTTCTATTGCAACGTGAAATTTTCATTTTATTTATCACATTTTACTATGCTCTTATCACCATAATTGAATAATAACGGTGTAAATCTAACCCACTATTGCACCTAGTGACCAGTCTTATATGCATCAAATCAACACTACAAAAACACAAATTTGTCTCCCTCATTTGGTATCTCAGGATCTTTTAAATGCATATGTGCCACAAAGATACAATTTGCGAACAGTCCCCAATCTCAGAAATGGAAAAAAATGAACAATCTTCTAAAAGACAACAAATTTAAAAGGCTCTTTAAAAGCGAAATTAATTGAACTACTAAACATCCTTGCTGTCAGGGTCACTTGTAGTCCTCCAGCTGCAGCTGGACTTAGATCATGGAACAGATTATCAATTAGATTCACACCAAGGACACATCCTATGACTTGGTGAATGAAGATTTGAGGATGGGGAGAATACCATTCTCACCTGAGTAAATATATTAAACTTGAACCTCATCAGATGCAAGTGCTGAATGTTCCAGACTTTTTATATTCAACAACAAAACAATAATTAAGAAAGTCTGTTCTCACCTTTACTACAGCTTACCTAGATTCTTCCAATGGATGTTGAACAGTAAGCAGTCGAGGGTGTCGAAGCCTCGTTAGCTGTTGAACACCTCGTTTTAAAGAATCAATAATCTGATCCTTTTCAAATTTTTGATACTTGTCTATTAGCTTCTTATCAAACACGAAAACAGCCACTTCCTAGAAATAACCAATGAAATTCACTCAGTACATAACACATCCAAAAAATAAAACCTATGTGAAATCAGGTTCATTCATACTTTTTTAAAAATCAACAATTTTAATTTAATTTTAAAAATTAACAGTACAATCCAACCAATGCAAGAAGCATTACAATATATATCTACAGCTACGTATTGTCCTTTTTCTGTCCCAGCCGTTTTCACCATGACTGTATAGAATATCTGGAATATGTTGTTTAAGAATTACTGTGCTCCAAACCTTACAAACTACTGCATAAACTACAATCACTTTCTACAGAATTATAGAACAGCAGATTAACAAGATAGAAATCAGCCCGATTTTTAGGTAGACAAAAGCATTTATATTAACTATAAACAAATAAAATATTCTGAGGATATTCACTCATTTGGCATTAAGAGATGTTTCATTAAACTATGCTCTTTCTCGAAATTCTGTTCCAAACAAGTATGTTCCATATTAAAGTACACTTTCATAAGACAGAATTTGTGGTGATGGAATAATATATGAGATCAATTAACCTGATCATTGCCATGATAACACGTTAAGCATAATAAAAAAATCCTGAATGTGTAAAATGAGTCCCAGTAACGTAGTAAATGTTAAAATAGAGGAAATAGATTTCCCAGTGAACCTCTGCAAACGGAGTTGGAGAAAACTAAGGAGTTCAAATGAAACTTCAAAATTACAGAGGTGGATATGGAATTAAATCAAAACAAAACAAAACAAAAAAGCAACAAAGAAAGAAAAACCAATAACTGGACATATCCATCATGGAAGCTATTAAACACAAATAAATCAGTTGGAAAAAAGTTGGAAAAAAAAGTACATTTGCATCCGTACTTAACTAGCCAAACACCTTATAAACCAAAGAAAACATCAAAAAGGTTTTCCCAAATCTTAAGAAAGCAGGTAGTAGTAGTGAAAAGTCAAAATTCAAAAGCAAGCCCTGCTCTATTCTCAAGGAAAAGGAGAAAAAAAAAAAAAAAGAATTTAAGTATTGCTGGTTTCTATCAACAAAGGCCATGACCAAGAGAAAGAAAGTAAATAGTGCAATCACACTGATTCTCAGTAACCTATGCTCCATCGTTTCCATTCTAAGCTCCTGATGTACTCTGTTCCTAACAACAAAAGGCAACCGGGCCACCTAGTCATGTAGTGCTTTTGCCACTGAGAGGAAGGCCACTGAGAGGGAAGGCAAGCCACACAAAGATAGCAGAAACACTGAGTACACGCATTGCTGAAGATGCAAACACAACTATAAGGCATTTCTAAATAAAAACTCTAAAAGTTGTGAAAATGTAATGATATAACAGCATCAATTCATCCTCCCTGCTTCACTGCATGTTGAGGAAAGTTGTTAACAATATAAAACACATCCAAGCACTGTAGTGACGGACATCGGACAAACTCAGTCACTCTTTTCAAGGAGATTTAGAATAGTGTACAGTAGTAACAGCAGAGACTTAGCACAGGACAACATGGAAGGAAGAAAAACCCACAAAATGCTGAATGACAGCAGTTTGCCATCTATCCTACGATTCGAATGATGTGGTGCTCTTGTGCAAAAGATTAAATGTGATCATGCTGTTAAAGACTAAGCTGTAAACAAAATCAAAGGAGTGCTTGATTTTAGAAATTTTGCTTGCTTTGCCTTTTATATTTCTTCTCTATTTTACCCAAATGCACATTTTTTTTTAAAGGAATAATCAAATGCCACTCAATATGAAAACACACGATGTTTTACCAAAGCCTCCCCCACTGTGCAAAGCAAAACAGTCTCTGAATTAAAATACTGGAAAGCATTCCAGTGTTACTCTGGTCTTTTGCCAGAAAAGATTTTCCTATATATATATATATTTAGAAGAAGTTAGACAATGTTTCTCTACAATGTTAACTATACTATAGCTGAAATCCAGAAAGCTGATTTACCTATATCTAGCACTATGACAATAAAAACTAAACATGACTGCAATAGTCTTGAAGTGGAAGCCATTAATTCCACTACTTTTTACAATCAAGCCAGCACGAACGTCCTGAAGTAACTTTACCCTATGCGTTTCCTTCTGATTGCTCTAACTGGAAAAAAGGACAAATGCCATATTATGCCAGAAGAACATCAGTACATTCAAATTACATAAGCAAATATACAACGGGCAGAAGCGTATACTATAAAATAAGCAATGTGTTACTTAATGTAACATGCTGTATAACTGGAAGGTAAAACCAGAAAGACTCCAAGATATTTCAAATAAACAGCAAACAACACCAAACACAAGCACACAAGAAAGTAATTTCCTCACATTCTGTTAGGTTATTATTTGGTCACGTATAAAGTAAGCAAAACTAGATGAGATATTTAAAATATATATGCACATAAAATAAAAGAATACTATCATACATATCTGCTGTCACCAGAGATTGAAGCTTTGAATTTTTGCATATGTCACAGAATTAAAATAAGAATCAAATTAATTCACGTTAGAAATTTAAACTTCACCTGCTGACTGCCATTTGTTCTGGGAAACAGACATTTCAGATCAGCACTGCTGATGCAATACTGAAACTCCAATTTAGCTATTTTACATGGCTACAGTGTCTTAAATTACTACTTGTGTTGTAAAATAACAAGCAGGGCAATTAAGCCTTACATCCTCTTTGTTTGATCACTATACACATTTATTGTAAACAAACAAACATGCTAAGTGCTCGTAGCTCCAAGTTAGATAGACATATTTGCAACACAGGAATTGCATGCAGCACATGACAGAAGCGACCGCAACCACTTGGAGTAGGACAGCCAGCCTCGTCCATACTGCCCAAACAACCTTCAAAAGGCCCACGCAAAAGAGATACAAAATAATGCTAAAGAACAGACGCAGCAGAACAGAGTGTTCTGTCCTGATGGATAGCTCTCTTTCACAATATTAAACTGAATGTTGGCATGATGTTACCTAAGTGGCAATATTAATAATGAATGGTAATTGCCAGCTAAAATTCTTTGCAATAAAACTGCCGCTGTATCTTTAACGACTGATGTTGGCATACAAATGTACAGGTGTTAGTCAAAGTTTACAGAGAGAATGCAGGTTCAAATATGGTAACATCTGAACTAACACCCTTTAAAATCCACAGTCAGACACCCATTCAAAGGCTTGGAAAAAAACACAACACACAACCTATTCACAGGAATGGATTTCCTTGCACTCTGTCAGCTGGGCAGAGTAAAAGAAATTACAATACTCCATACCCTCAAAGCTATGCCCACTACAGGTCACTTGCTTATGGAACATGGAGATTGTACAAAACCTATCAAAACTTTCAATATTATTACGGCATTGTATGATTGAAGAAGACCAAAAAACAACACAAAATAAACACAAATTCAGCACATTTGATGAATTCAGTAAATACTATGTGTAAAATCCTGTCATGGCTATAGGCAGATGCATGAAAAACACGGCACAACATGCTTAACGTTACGCAGATTCTGACACAGATCACACAATGCCCACACAGTATTTACTCCGCATGCTACCTCTCTGCTAGCTACCATCTGACAGGCTGTATACATGCTTACCAAAGTAAGTTACTCTGTGTCCATTTCTTTTGGCACCTATAGCAAGCTGATTCATGTTTATCTTCTACTTAACTCAATGAAAATTCTACTTTCTGTCCCAGTTTTAAAAAGGCATTTCACGTTTCTCCCAATCAATAAAATCATGTTCTATAACACCAGCTCTTAAACTCTGTTTCTCATAGATTCATAGAATCAATTGAGCTGAAAGTGACCTTAAAGATCATCTATGTCCAACCCTTCCTCCCCTTGCAGGGCTACGACCAGACCAAGCTGCCCAGAGCTCCATCCAACCTGGCTTAAAATGCCTCCAAGGATGGGGCATTCACAATTTCTCTGGGCAGCCTGTGCCTCATCACCCTCTGAGTGAAAAATACCCTCCAGTACCTAATCTCAAAACCTCCTCTTTCAGTTTAAAACCATTTCCCCTAGTCCCATCACTATCAGGCTGTGATAAAAACGAGGGAGATCAACTTCTAAAGTTCATTTTAAGTATTAGAAGACCAAAATGAGGTCTCCCCGGAGTCTTCCCCAAGCTGAACAAGCTCAGATCACTCAATCTTCCATCACAGGATAGGTGGCTCCAGCCCTCTGATCATCTTCATGGGCCTCCTCTGGACCCGTTCCAACAGCTCCACATCTTTCTTGTACCAGGGGCCCCAGGCCTGGACACATCACTCCAGATGGGGCACCACAAGGGCAGAATAGAGGGGAACAATCCCTTCCATCATTGTGACCTTCCAGTACTTGAAGAGATCATATAAACAGGAGGGGGAATGGCTGTTTACGAGGGTGGATGGTGATAGGACAAGGGGGAATGGTTTGAAACTGAGACAAGGGAGGTTCAGGTTAGATATTAGGAGGAAGTTTTTCACTCAGAAGGTGGTGACACAATGGAACAGGTTGCCCAAGGAGGCTGCGGATGCCCCATCCCTGGAGGCATTCAAGGCCAGGCTGGATGCGGCTCTGGGCAGCCTAGTCCGGCGGTTGGTGACCCTGCACATAGCAGGGGGGGTGAAACTGGATGATTGTTATCATCCTTTTCAACCGAGGCCATTCTATGATTCTTCCCTTACCCTGTTGGCCACCCATCTTTTGATGCAGCCTAGGAAACTGTTGGCCTTCTGGACTGAAAGCATGCACTGCTTGCTCATGTCTAGCTTTCTGTCCACCAGAACCCCAAGCCCTCCTCCACAGGGCTGCTCTCCTGTTCTTTTCCTGGTTTGTAATCGTGTCTGGGATTGTCCCAACCCAAGTGCACCACCTTGCACTTGGCCTTGTCGAAGTTCATTAGGTTCACGTGGACTCACAGGCCCCTCTGGAAGGCATCCTTTCCTTCTGTCGTATCAACTACACCACTCAGTTTGGTGTTTCATCCAAAAACTTGCTGAGGGTGCAATCAATCCCACCATCTCTGTCATTATGACTTCGGAAGAAGGTTTGTCTTTCTTTTATCTATTTGAGCAGCTTCAAGTGAAGCAAAAAGTACATATACTAGTGCTCTAAACTGTAACACTTTAAGACAGAGTTACTTCTCTGGCAACAATACTGGCCTGAAAGTTGCACAACCCAGGCAGAATTCACTTCCTCCACACCCTCCTCCACTATGCAATGCCTTTCTGCCACTGTATCTCATTTCTTAATAACATTTCTAACCCTTCAATTAGTGTGTCAAAGCTGAACAAAAACAAACAAAAAAAATCACAGCCTGTTTTGCTGAGATCAAAAAATGGCACAGTTAGTGATCTTTTAACACTGTAAAAAAAAAAAAACACTGCATAATTGTGCCTCAAAACTGCAAAGTAAACTAAGCTGGAGAAATGAACGTGTTATGTGTTAATGTAATGTGTTAAAATGTGTTAAAACAAACAAACAAACCTCATCCTTCTCATCAGATAATTCAAACCAGTTCTTGATCTTGGTCTTGAGTCGTATGGTATGAATACAGAATCACTTCTTTCTCCAGCAGCAAAGTTCACTTAAGTAGCTGATAACATTATGTTTAAATAATTTTGGGGTCTTCAATTCATTTTTGCACCCTTAGCATTCATCTGCACAGCTGGATTTTCATTTTGAATATCACTTACCAAGTGATACTTACCAGTCTGTTATTTTAACACTTACAAACATAAGTTGTTACTTGACAACGCACCTGCTTTGTCGATTTTTTAGTTCCATTAAATATCTTCCAGGCAAGACCATTACCACCACTGGCAATATGTCGACCAACATCAAATTCCCTGGTAACAGGATTTCCCATGACTGCACTGGTGACATCGGCTGTTACCTTTGTAACAGTACTCTTCAGCTTATTCAGCATGGACTCCATTGTGTCAACTGTACGTCAATGTACTACCCTAAAAAGACAAGAAAAAAGGCTCAGTAGTCTTTTAGAAATTCTGTAAACAAAGACAAATGTTGAAAATAATACTAAGGTCATCTAATAAAGAACCATTAGGATACAGGAGTAACCATAAAAAAAAAGGAATAGTGAAATATAATTTCCAAGGTATATTCATAGTGAAAACATATTTGCGTGCACGTGCCTGGGGCTGTATGTCCTTGCTACTTCTCCTCAGAAACTGCTGAATCCATTGATCACTCTTCATAAAATCTATCAAAGCAACTGAGGAGTGAAGAACTCAACCATTTATTGAAAAAAAGACGACAATCAATTAGAGAATCTATAAACTACTCCTGTGAAAGGAAAGGGTCACAACTTCTATATTAATATCAATCAGCAAAACCAAAGGTGAATGAAACCAGGCTCCATTTATTCAGTGTTCATGGAATTAGACATTTTCTGAGAGAAAAGACTGCTCATACTTGAGGGCCAACGAAAGAATGATTTCTACTATGCAGAAGACAATGTAAAAAAAAATAATAATCAAACTGTTCTTTCCTACATTGTGACTAACAAAACACAAGCTCAAAATTTAGTACTTTACCCATTAGAATTGCTGACATTATTTGTCTGACCTGAGTATTCATGAGCTGATCAGCTGCTGTGAAAGTAGGAAACAAGAAACTGCCTTTTTATGCTTTTTTCAACAGAACTGTACATGTAAGTTTATTAGCATAACCTTGCAAATTAGAGAGCTAAACGACTGTGGCTCCTTACAGTTTAGTTCACTTTCCTCTCCCTCCACCGTGTACTTACACAGTTTCCTAAGTCAACATATTTAGTTCAAAAAAATCTGATTTCCCCTTTCTGCCAGAGAAAAGTTTGAAGGATATGCCACATTTATACAATTGCCTCTCTGATAATGGATATACAAGAAAGAATGGAGACAAGAAAGAAATAGTGAGAGAAAGAGACAGGCATTCATCTTCTTTATCGGTATATGCAAAGATGAAGAGAGAATGCAAAGAGAAATGATTTCCTGGAATCGGTATTATATGGTATATTTCAAAGAAATATTGAAGAATATTTCTTCATTCCTCCTTTCATATAAGGTATGAAGAATACTGATGTCTTCAACTTGTAGCATAAACCTAAGATAACACATTAGCAAATATGCTGAAATATGGCCTTACTTGTTATATACTTGATTTATTGGATTATAATTTATGCAAAACTACCTTGAAAAATAGAGAATGTCACTGCTAACCAAATGGAAGAGACCAGAGTCAGTTGTGATAAAGATGTTTTCCAAGTCATGGTAACGAGGACAAAATAAGCGGAAGACAGTAACAAGTAATTCAGGGAGCACTGGGGCCAATCAGCCCCTACATCCACCTGATCTATTTGAACAAACTAAAGCTCTTCCCACTGCTCAGGTATCATAGGGCATCGTTCTGGTCTACACAGATTATGTGGAGTCTAATCAGATATGCATTTATTATAACATTTTCCATATTCAAGGCAGAAAAAATGGAGCTTGTTTCTTCTCCATGGCTCCTTAGTCTCACAAATCTGTTGCAATTTATCTTTGGCATCTGTGTATTTCAGCCAAACATATCTGAAATTGATCACGCTATTCAGAGATGCAATCTTTCTCCCCCTTTCCTAAAAGGAGAAAATAAACATAGTAGGCAAATTTCCTCTTAAAAGAAGAAGAAAAAAGAGTAATTGAAGAATTCATTCCAGTGTAGATGTATGGAGCAGTACTAACCTAGGTTTAAACAAATCCTAGATCTTAGCCCAGGGCTGGAAGCATCATAGCTATGTTGCCCTATACTGATTACTGTTGCAGCTACATGGCATTTTCAGTATGACTCCACAGTGGAGTGTAGAAACACACTCCTGCTGTGACTCAATAAACGTTTCTCCAACAGCCAGGTCAGATGAGCAACACAACTTTGCACTTCTGAAGAGAGTATCAAAATCAAAAATTCAAGAAAATGTACTACATGAAAAAGAGGTATTAGTATAAAGAAAGAAAGGCATCAGCTGTATAGATCTCAATCTCACGCTCAGCTTTAAAACTGGAAGCAACAGTTATGGCTCCAACAGGACTACTCAGGAGTAGAACCAGATATGATGCATATGCAGGATGAAGAGAGTCAAGCTTTAGATAATGAGGCTCTGAGACTGAGTAGTCTAAGTACAATGAGATAAGAATGATTACGTACATGCTTGGTATGAATCATTTTATTGAGAACATCTGGAAATAAACTATGGAAACATGGAATTCCTTTATTAAATTATATTACTATTATAAGTGACATTTTATAACAACAAATCAACTTTATCAGTCATGCTACGGACAAATGCATGCAATTCTTAACTGTGCAGCCCAAGACCAAACAGTTGTTAGACACTGTCCAATATTCCTTTATAAACGAACGTTTTATTAACCTGATGAATATGAGGAAGTAAGGATCATGGAGTATTCTGAACACAGCAGTAGGAATCTCCAGAACTTCTTCTGCAGCTATGTCACGGGACAAACTCTCTATATTAAGGAACTATAAAATCGATCTTAACGAGTTTAAAATAACCATAAATCTCATTTACTTGCTGTTAAATTTTGTGCTATTTGTGTTCTTTTTCATTCACTCCCTACTGAAGTCTTCTGTAGTACCAGTGCAACACATTCTTCTGCTGTAGTTCTCAAAACTGGGGAGAAGTTTCACAAAATTAGTTGCAGAGAGAGGATGAAGAAAACATGCGCCCGCACATGCTCACATTCCTTTGCATAAACCTGAAAGAGAGCTTCTCTAGCCAGACAGTGGAAAAATGGTGTAGCATTCATTAATTCAGAACTGCCCTCTACTGCGGGTGACAGATTAACTATAGTGAGAAGGCTAGAAAAGCCAGTAGGTGAGGATGCCCACAACATCCAGGTGTCTGAAGGGTCAGGATTTAAACAACAATCCTAGCAGGCCCTGTCCAACCTGTTCATCTCCAGCTTGAGAGTACACAAAATACTGATTGGTTCAGCAAAGGGAAAGGAGTACTGAGAAACGCACTCCTCAGTAAACAGTTTTGGTTTTAAGTCTATCAAAAACTGTTTATACATTTGTAGAAATCCTCATGTCAACATTTGGACCGTGTTCTAAAAGAAGCCCTCCCCCCCCTTTTCCCTTTTTTTTTTTTTTTTGGCTCTGTAAAAATAATTGTTACTATTGATTTCAATAAAAACATTTACATCAACAAGAACAGCATACTTCAAAAATCCATGAGGAAAAAAAAAAATAAACATTCTGTTCTGGAAAATAACGATAATACCACAAATCTTAATGTTATTGACCATACCTGAAACATGTAACTTTAGTTCTCAACTGCAGGAAACTGTGCAATTGTTCAGTTATTCTAAGCCTGAACTACTATTGATTGCAGAATTAACAGCCACAGGGCAACAAAGCAAGTCTGTTACCCAGAATGACAATCTCAGCTCAAAATAAAAGGTAACAAATTAGAAAAGTACAAGATCTTATGAGTAATAGTGCTCAGACAAGCAACACAAGACACATAATTACACTTAAAAACTTTGCTTTCCTTCTGTTTGAACACAAAGGGTTACTGATAACGAGTCCATGACAGCAAGAGCCTGATAACTACACCAAGTCTATGGAATTTGGAACCAATCCTAAAAAAAATTCAGCATTTGCTTAGCGCATTGTTTTCATGAAGTCCCCTCAAAACTGTGGGTGGTCTTCGTGCTTGATATACATCAGCAGAAAGACATCAGCAGAAATACATCAGCACAGTGACGACCCTGCCACCGTGCGAGGGGAGAAAGCAACAGCCCTCACAGCAACAAGAAACGAAACAAAACAGCGAAAATACTGAAATAAAATCCAAAATAAATCCCCAGAGTAAGTCACCTTCACGGCTTCATTTTTTTTTTTTTTTTTTCTTTTAGCATTTTGGTAGCAAACTGCAGCCGAAACCTTAACCAGCACTGACAGAAGACGGTTGCGCCGGTTCCTCGTCAACAGGAGTGCCCTAACCTGAACGCCGCACAACCGTCGACCGCCTCTCGCGAGCCGGCCCTCCGCACCAAAATGTCACTGTTATTTACAGCCAGAGCGGACCCGCAGCGGAACCCCTCCCCGCAGCTACGCCGGGGCGGGAGGGGCTGCACTCCAGCCCCACGGCCCCTCCCGCCCCGCTACTGGGACGGGCCCTCCCCTCGGGCCCGAGCGCCGCTCCCGGGACGCGCACCCGCAGCCCCCGCAGCCCCGCGCAGCGGCACTAGGCCCCGGGTGGCCCCGCGGGGCCGGGCCGCGCGTCTCACCTGAGCCCGGAGCGAACCGCTGGCGCGGGACCCGGCCGCCCGTCGCCCTGTGGGCCCGGAGGACCGGCTGTCGGCTAGCTCCGCCGCTGACTCCGTCCTGTCCCGCTCCGGCTACTCCATAGCGAGAGCCACGGCGCCGGGAGAGGGGCGGCCTGCGCGCGGCTCACTTCCGCCCCGCAGGGGCAGGGCCGAGGCAGCGGCGGAGGGAGGCGGCCGGGGGCGGGAAGTGATGCGCGCGGTCGCTTCCGTTATGGCGGCTCGTTCGGCTCCGCACCTTGGGGGTCTCCTCAGGCGGCGTGGCGGGGTGTGAGGGGCCGCTCGTGCCCGGCCGAGGTGCGGTGCTGCGGCTGTGAGGAGAAGCGGGGGTCGTCCGGAGAGGGCGTGGGAATCTCAGCACCTTGGAGATCTACAGAAGCCGTCTGGACGTGGCCCTGCGGTGGCCCTGCAGGAGCGGGGGTTGGACCTGAGGGCCCTGTCAGCCTCAGCCTTGTGGTTCCGGGGAGATGGCAGTTAAATTGGGCGAGAAATATGCCAACGGCTTTGGTATGGCTTGTTGCTTAGGCTGATGTTCTGGTGTGGTATTGAGAGCTGAGTGCATGTGGGATCACAACAGCAAAATTTCCTTGCTTGTATCTGTTGCTTTTCTTCTGTTGACTCTTCCCCAGTGTGTGTGAGTCAGCTCACAGGAAGAGCTGATTTGTGAAGTGATACCTTTCCTGTATTTTTGTAAAATTAGGCATGGTTGCTGTAGAGCTTATGTATCGAGAGAGGACTGATGTCGCACAGTAAAAATACCTTTAGAATGTGAATGTAAAGCTTTATATGCCTGTCTGCAAAACTTTCATAAAAACATTTTGCACATGGCAATGGTCCTTTTCAAGCAAATCAGCTGTGGAATCATAGAATTGTAGTATACATGTATGTATATATATTGTGTATCCCCACACAGCACCACTTGAAATCACAGAATCACAGAATTATCGAGGTTGGAAAAGACCTAGAAGATCATCCAGTCCAACCATTACCAATACTTCCCAGCTAAATCATACCCCTCAACGCAACATCCAAACGTTTCTTGAACACTCCCATGGTCGGTGACTCCACCACCTCCCTGGGCAGTGCGTTCCAATGCCTGACTACCCTTTCCGAGTAGTAATACTTCCTAATGTCCAGCCTGAACCTCCCCTGGCGCAGCTTGAAACCATTCCCTCTAGTTCTATCACTGATTACACCAGAGAAGACGCCAACCCCCAGCTCACCACAACCTCCCTTCAGGAAGTTATAGAGAGCTATAAGGTCTCCCCTGAGCCTCCTCTTCTCCAGGCTGAACAATCCCAGCTCCCTCAACCGCTCCTCATAAGGCCTGTGCTCCAGACCCCTCAATCAAACTGTATGTCTGAAGACACTGTCCCAAACACTTCTTGAACTATGGCAGGTTGAGGCTGTGATCACTGCTCTGGGCAGCCTGTTCCATGCCCGCTACTCTTTGGTGAAGAACCTGTCCCTAACCTCCCTGACCCTCCCTGATGCGACTCTGCACTATTCCCTCCTTTGTTATCTAGAATAGTCTGGCAAAGTAGCACAATCTTTTGTTCCTGTTCATGCAGTGTCCTGGGTTCATGCACTCACTGATGGGTTACTTGTAGCTTAAACAGATATGAGTAACCAGGCCACAGCTGCAGACTTGGTTCACCTCAGATACGAGCCTGGTAGAAATTCCAGAAAAATGAGGAGGTAACTTACTTGCTCTCCTAAAAAATAAACAAAAAAAGCCACAACCAACTAACCCCCAACCTCTTTTTAAGAAGGAAATGTTCCAATTACTCTTTTATGCAAAGTCTATGCATATTACCAATAGCAGAGGTCACATTTCAATTATATTCCCCTCATGCCTATTCACTGACATAATCATAACCAAGACTCACATATTCATTTTTAGAATGGGCAAAGTTGAAGTGACCTTTTAATAATTGTTTGATGTCCATTCAATTGCATGACAGTAACGTTTATTTTTGAAAAAAAAATAAATCTTAATTTCTTACCCTGTGTTATAGCAGTACAAGCATTTGCTATTTTAATTGTCTCACACTATTAAGACTTTTTGCTCTAAGAACACAATGAAGCAGTCAGTAACGATTAGGCTTGTAAAACTTTATTCTGAAAATGAACTTCTCCCAATCCAGTGAAGTACAGGAAAGCTAAAACACAATCCTAACTGACAGAGAACAGCTCAGAGCTCCACTCTGAGTAAAACAATGGAATAACAATATAACCAACTATGCTTCTTAAATATCAAATTTCTCTTCACATATATTGTGTCCATGTTCTTCATAATCTTCTCTGGTTACTACCAAGTCTTCAAAATCGTCATTTTCAGAAATGAGCTTCCCACCTTCCCAAGAGTAAGTAATAGGGCTGAAAAATGAACAAAACCACTGTTGATCTCGTGCAAGTTCATTTAAAATACAGTTCTTGGAAATCATCACTGCATACTTTTATTTGACCATATCCATGAAAAATATATCCAATCAGAAAAGACTGTTCTCAGATGATGGGGTTTTTTTTGACTGCTAAATGACACCATCCAGCTCCAGTCAAGTTTTGAGACAAAGTTTGAAACTTTGTCAGGGCTGACTTCCCATTTTATAAAAATTAAGTAACTCAGGAGGCAGGTGTGAAGGGGGCAGGAAACAGAAATGTCTTCGTATTTTCTTTGCGTAGGTGACTATCCTTTAATATTCAAAAATATTCTCTAATAATACTTTAAAAGGTAAAGACAATCTTTTGTATGACCAAAGACTACTTGTTTTGCCTCTACCATATATTCACTCTCTGCAAAGACATTATTCCTTCAAATCCCTGAAGTGCCTGCATTAAAACTGACACATGAGCATTCATATGCTAATCATTCTTTTAAGTAAAGGACTAAACTCATATCATGCATACTTATGTATCCACTTCTCTTGAAGAGACTACAGTCTTACTGATTTATAACACTCATCCTGGAAACAACTACTTGTGTGCTTAACTTTATTAGGCAATATACCAGACAAGCAGATGGTCTCTAAATACATTCAATTTCTCTGAAAACACAACAAATTAAAACAATCTTTCTTAAACGATTTTGGCTCACTTAGAGGGATTAATATAAATATTATGTATCTTTTTTTTATCAGAAGCAGAAGTCCTTCCTGATAGCTTGTTCAGTACAGTTTAGGACTTACTTTTCAGGGAGAACAACAGAAACATCATAGTCAGTTGGAGTAAGGCATCGCACTTCAGAATACACTCGATCTCTGAAGCCTGGAAATAGTGTGTTTCCCCCAGTCAGAACTATGTTCTTGAAGAAGTGAGGCTGCATCTCTTTAAAATAAATAAAACCCGCAGTTAGAGACTAAGGATGTATTTAGAAATTAGAATTTTCTTCCCCGATTCTGTTATGAATTGGAAATGAGTTAAGAAATACACACAGAAGTTGTGATAACATCACAGTTGTATTAAATGCAAAATACAGCTGATCAATCATCCTCTGTTCTATAATTTCTAAAAATCAAGTTTTCTTTTAATTGCCTATTAGATTTCATGCCTGCCAACACATTCTCCTTTCAAAATGAATTTTATCTTGTACTCTTAAAAACTGTACCATTTCATAGTCTCAACACCTCCACCCTTATATGGCATCACGAAACCTATGAAAATCCTTGTAGTAGTGGTAACATTAACTACATCTATATAATCTATAACATGAAGGCACTAATATTAATTCTGTCCAACACAGAAAGGTTTTAGATTTTGATGCTTAAATGACTGATTTTGTCCAGGCTGAATTTTCTTTCGCTGAAGAAATAAGCATATTCCATCATCTAAGACAGGTAGATCACATTAGTAATACAGTACACAGTGATTAACTGAAGCAAAAGTAGAAGCCAATCTAGGAACTACCGCAAAGCTGTGTTTGTGTAAGCAGGCATCTTACAGACAGTAATCAGTTCTAGGCTACGTGATACATGCCAAAAGACAGAGCAGTTCACAACAGCCTACCTGGCATATTGAGAGCATTTAGCTTCTTATGGCTCTTTGGGGGCTAAAACAAATATAAAATAAAATAACAAATTCCAAAATGCTTATAAAATTATACCTTCTGGTAAATTCTGAATAGAATCAACAATGGCTTCAGGAATTCCCATCTCTTGAATACCAATATCTGAAGGATGGAAGAGTATCTCTGGAACTGCAAATCTTTCATTTGTTAGGCGAAGTATTTGTTCACCAGTTTTGTATTTTCCACTTAGCACCATCTCTTCCCTTGGCTAAATGAAAGACAGAAATAGTAAACACTGCTTTAGAAATGAAGTTATATTCAGGAGCACTCAGCTATTTTTTTTTCATGTACTATAGTGGTAAGCTATATATTCCACATTAAGTCACATTACCAATACATCTTTTAACAATAACAATACATACTTTGGTATTAAATTTGAATTTATCAACTTACCAGCTGCAGATCTGCCCAATGCAAAATAAAATAGGTATGCACAAGAGTGATACTTTAAATATTGGGACAGCTTTTGAAACTGAAACTATGTCCAACTAAAAAAAAACACCAGTATAACACTTAAAATTGTTGTCACTAGTATGAAGATTTTTCAGGCTCTTCTATTCTACAGCTTTGAGCTTTCTATTTACTGGCACACTTAGATGAAATTCAGGTAGACTTACTAAGACTTACCAAAGAGAAAACACCTTTCAGCTTCACAAAAAGAATAACAGTGATACATGATAATTTAGAGTAGGTTTCATGACAGCACAAGCATAGACATCTGCAAGTGTTAGATAACAGGACATAAAATGCTATGCTAGAGAAGTATTTCATTTTCATGTCAGCTTCCTAAGGAAATGAGTGACAAGCTGTCTGCTTTTCCTTCCTATCTCAAAGGCAAATTAGAGAACCTTCAGGTAACTGCATAGAATCCGTTTTTTCTAGAAAATGTACATATCTCAGAAGGTAGGCAAAACCTACCTCCAGCAGGAAACATCAAATCAGCACTTCAGATTACCAGGTAGCTACAGTGGTTGCAACCAAATTTAACACAATATCGCACTGACAGCAATCTGAAATCTGAGGATAGCAGGTCAGTTTCTCTTGGTGAGTACACCTGTATGTATACTACAAGTTAGCATTAGTACATGTGAATATATACTATAAAGGAACATGCTTCAGGAAGAATGTAAGTTAAATGTATTCTTGGTTTTAAGCAGCAGATACAAAGTGTATGGAACCTGCACGAGAAACTGCAACATAACATATGTTGCAACATATCACAAAGCCTTCAAAAATAGATGACAACGCATCTTGTCATTTTTCTACCAGAATGAGGAAAGAAGAGATGGAGCCTTTGCCACTGTTCAGTTTTCAAACTACATGCAATATGCCTACAAGCATCTGAGCTAAGGATTTGATACTGCAAAGTAATACATCTCAGGTAAAATTTTTTAAGTGCCAAGAATCCTATTAATACATAGAACAGAAAGAAGTTACAATGCAGCATTAGAACAAAGAAAGTCTCTTTAACAAACAGGAACAGATTCGTGCAAAGGAAAACAGTCCAAAAAAATATTTAAAAACTCTAACATCAATACCTTACAAAATCCTTTTTTGATTGTGCTGAAGTCTGGCAAAACATAATCTACCATTACAGTATTTTCCTCTCCTTTTAATCTGAAAAAATAATGTAAAATACAACAGAATCAAGAGCAAGTTCTAAATCTCACATTTTTATACTGATAATACTTCCTCTGATTTAATTTGAAAATTTTCTAATTAACAGCATATTTTCATTTGTTTGTACAAATCGATTATTGAGAAGTACCAAGTTTTACCCTTAATAGCACTGCATACGTACTTCGCAATCTCCATGTCCTTGTAGAAGTCTTGAGACACGTAACACACATCTTCTTTTACTTGATTAATTACATGCGTTTCATCCATAACGTGTAACTGCCTGTGCAAAAACAAACAAACAACCACCACCATTTAAAACTGAATTTAGGTTTGATAACAGTTACAATTCTTAGCATTACCTGTCCAGTTTTTTTACTGGAGATGGGTTACCAGCTTTCAAACCGCGGAAATCTAGCACTGCAGCACATATCTGACAACTGTCTCAGTAGATTATCACTCAGCTGCCTTAGAAAGTTTTAAGAACTTGTATCATTGTGAACATACAGGTTGTTTCAGCAACTTCAAAAGCCCTGGTACTGTGATGAATTAGGCTGTTAAGTTTTTACAATTTTAAGTTCAGGACAGCGGCCAGCTGATTGTAACAGACAACAGTTCCCTTTAAACAGTATTTAATATAAATTCATAGAAAGAATATCTTCACAAACTTGATCATTTTATATCAAGCCTCATGCTTTACCTGTAAGAGATTATCTCCTTCAGATGGTTGGTTAACAGTTTTCCTCCAACATTAATCCTACAGAGGAGAAGTAACACAAAGATTTTTGTTAACTTCATCAGGGAGAGGGAGGTGATTGTCCCCCTCTGCTCAGCTCTTGTGAGGCCCCATCTGGAGTTCTGTATCCAGGCCTGGAGCCCCCAGTACAAGAAAGACATGGAGCTCGTGGAACAGGTCCAGAGGAGGGCCACTAAGATGATCAGAGGGCTGGAGCACCTCTTTTATGAGGAAAGGTTGAGGGAACTGGGCTTGTTTAGCTTGAAGAAGAGAAGGCTACGGTGAGACCTCATTGTGGCTTTCCAAATATTTGAAGGGAGAATATAAACAGGAGGAAGAATGGCTGTTTACAAGGGTGGATGGTGATAGGACAAGGAGGGGTGGTTTTAAACTGAGACAGGGGAGGTTTAGGTTAAAAATTAAGAGGAAGTTTTTCACTCAGAGGGTGGTGACGCACTGGAACAGGTTGCCTAAGGAGGCTGTGGATGCCCCATAAGGCCAGGCTGGATGTGGCTCTGGGCAGCCTGGTCTGGTGGTTGGCGACCCTACACATAGCAGGGGGGTTGGAACTGGATGATCATTGTGATCCTTTTCAACCCAGGCCATTCTACGATCCTATGATGATTCTATGTATAGCAAACGATTCTTAAAAAAACAAACATGTAACGTAGTTTACCTGATAATTGCTTCCTTCTTCTTTTTACTTCTACAATAAGGTACAATATGTGTAAAAGAATATCCGCTATCCACAATGATACAACACAGCTCAGATGGATTATCCCGGAAATACCTGTGCGCACTAAGAGCTCCAGCTGAAATACAGAAAACCTACTCAATATTTACATGAACACGCACTTTTAGAATTTACACTGATATAAAAGTGCTTCAAATTGTAAATGCCTTTGCCAGACTTTCAAGAACTCAATACAGAACACTACAACCAACACACAAACTAATTTTGATAGCACTAAGATCAAGTACGTCTAATGATACATTTCATTACAACAATGCTGCATTTTATTTGCTAACACAAAACAAAATTTAAAAAACCCATCACCATACCTAAAAGAAGAAAGTCTTCACACAAACCCTTGGTTGACTTTCTCAAATGCTATCTTATTTCAAAATATATTAATCATTCCTGCCAACTTTCCCTCCTCTTACATTTCCTTTAACTGAACTTAAAGGAATGATGCTCTTAAAGTAGTAGTCTGGGAGAATTCCAGTTTGAATACATCTTCTGTCATATTACTCAGGAAGACAACAAAGTAATTTCTGCACATGCATGTATACATTTATATTTATTTATTTTCAAGTTTGAGCTTTCAAATATATGAATGTGAATTAAAATGGGATATACTCACCATTTACTCTAAGAACTGCTTGAAATTGATACTCTTCAAATAGGATTTCATTCATTGATTCTTGTATTGAACTGAAGTTAAAATAAGGTTCAGTGATAATAATATTGGTATCTACGAAATCCACCTATGAAAAATACACAGAAATTGCCATTACTTTCAGGGTGACCTCACTATGGCCCTCCTGTATTTAAAGGGAGCTTATGAACAGGAGAAAAACAGACTTTTTACACGATCTGATAGAGATAGGACAAGGCAGAATGGTTTTAAACTAAAGCAGAGATTTAGATTAAATGTTAGGAGGAAATAATTTACTCAGAGGGTGGTGAGCCACTGGAACACATTGCCCAGAGAAGTTATGGATGCTGCAACCCTGGAATTGTTCAAGGCCAGGTTGGATGAGGCCCTGGGCAGCCTGAGCTGACGGAGGACAGCCCTGCCCACGGCAGGGAGTTGGAACCACATCATCTTCAAGGCCCTTCTGAACAAAGCCATTCTGTGATTCTATACTACGTTTTACTGCAATTGAAAACTATGTACATTTAGATAAATGATTATAACTTGTCATATCCGAAAGCAGAAACTAGGTTTGTTAAGTTCTACTTTTTTTTTCTTTGTAAGAAATTTATGAGCAGTGACAGATCTTAACATATTAATGGGTTAAAATATAATAGACGGGACTACCTTCATTGTGTACTCTGCTCCCATTACCATCCTTAACATTATAATGCAGCATTTTAAAGAGATATGCATAAAGAACACTACAATACTCAAGTAAGATACTACCAACTAATGAAAAGCATCTCTTCAACAGCTCAGCATTTAATCAAGATGAAATTCCACACCAAACCCGCAAAAGATTCTGGACTTTCCACATTTACTGATTCTTTGAATTCAACAGCAAAAACTTCACCGTTTTTTTCACCATACCTAGACATGACCCCAAACACATTACATGCATTATCTCTCTAAAGCCTTTATTCACAGAAAGGGATTAAAAAAACAAAAAAATTCTTCTTGAAACTGTGACTGAATTGAATCCTAGGACCAATGTTTAAATGAAAGCTAAATATGAAAATCCAGTACTATGTATTTTTAAGTCCAGGAACTAAGCATTTGGGGACATTATTTTCATTCTGAGTACAATTCTACCCACTTAGGCATCACAAAAATAAAAACACCCCAAGTTTCAGCTTAAATAACAACACAGCATTTTTTACATGAAAAAACAGAAGAGCAGCCTTACTAAGCTTCTTGGGCTAAATCTAGTTGGTGTCACAAGTAAGAAAAATTGCATTAGATCTTTATGTTTTACTCATTCAGTTGGCAGAAAACTGTTAGCCAAAGATATAGTTAATTCATGTAATTTGGCCCACTGACCCAGTTTTTAACTCTCCTTTACATCAACAGTCCCTTAATCTCTAAACCACACTGTATCTGCCTATGATGATTTTCTTTTTTACTAACTTGAACTCTTCATTAAATTGACACGAATCTAACATACGTAGATTGTACTCAGTATGGATATACACACAACTGAAAACATCAAATGCTTTTCAAATTCCTACACCAAAGCTCAGTCATAATTTTCCTCATTAAAAAAGGATAATAAATAATAATTAAAAAAATTCCCAGTGATTTCTAATAGGAGTCATTTTCAAGGAGAAAACTAAGCTCACCAGTTTTACTTAATAGCTGTTGTCTTTACGGTAAATCTACCAGTGAGTATATAACCTACAGAAATTCATAATTAAGCAAACAAAGAAAGAAAGAAGGATCTTACTTGATACATTTCTTTTCCAAAGAGATAATCCCAAACCTGTCTCTGGACATCCCAGTTTACCAAATAACCCTGTAGAAGTTTGGAAAGGAAAAAAGAAATTGATTAGAAAATACATTTACATCTAACTCAACCATTAGAAAAAAATATGTAGAAAATACAATTTCACTTTATTTTTTAAAAGCAATTACCAGAGATCTAAAATCTCAAAAAAAACCTGATAGGCGAGCAGCACAAATGGAAATTTGAGAGTAAAAATTTCTAAATTCTTCCAATTCTATACCAAGGAATAGATGTTACGTAAGAAAAAAGAATGTTACTATCATCTTCCATTGATATGTTAACTACTACCTTACAAAAAGAAGGTAGCTTCCTATATGCATTATTCTCTTTGACAGAAAGGAATATATTGTCAAGTTGGGATGTCTATGACACCATGTTAGACCCTGCAGCTGTGGCCTATAGAATGAAACATGTTCCATTAAACACTAATTTCTAATTGGCTGTAATGCCAGACTGGGGTTAATTTACTCACTTTCTGGAAAGGGAGAATATAGAAGAGGCCGGAAGGGTCTTTGATTTCATCTAGTTGATTTGCCGTGAAGGTTTTCAAGCGTGCAGTCTTGGATCTGAACTGGCAGTTGGGAATGACACTGAAAGAAATACGAGCATTTCCTACACATCACAACATAAGACACGAGTTGTCTTTCCACATCACTTTCACACTAGCATACTTTCAATGGAATATTTGTAGCCACGCCTCGTGTTTAAGCTATTTATCGATACAGGCTACCGAGAAAATATTGCAGTTATTCAGAATGGTGAGGCACAGGCTGTCCATATTGCTGCGGGTGCCCCATCCCTGCAGGCGTTCAGGGCCAGGCTGGACAGGGCTCTGGGCAGCCTGAGGCGTGTGGCAACCCTGCCCACGGCGGAAGGTCCCATCCAACCTCAGCCGCTCTGTAACTCACAAGCCCGCGACCCGCAGCGCTCGCGCCACAGAAAGAAGACGGAAGGGGCGTGGCCGGCACGCGCTGCTGGGCGGGGCCCACAACGGCCGCAGGGGCGGAGCCGGGCAGTGCGGCGGCGGGAGCGGGCGGTGGGGAACGCGAGGGGCTGACTCGCCACGCCGAGATCAGCGAAGAGCGATCGTTAACGAAGGGACGGCGCCATCGCCGCCGCGCAGCCTCACCTGACGTGCGCGTGGCTGTAGCCGATCTTGGCGTTGTAGGCGCCGTTATCCAGCACCAGCGTCGCCATGCTCCCCACGGCGCCACGGCCGCCGCCGTCCCAGTATTGATCCGCCACCGCCGTGGATCGCTATGGTTACCATAGAGCGGAGGTGCAGCGCGCGCGCGCGTTGCTTCACGGGACGCAGGAGTGCCGCGGGGACCGCCTCCAGCCGAGCACCCGCCTCCGCCGCCGGACGCTCGCCGTTCACGTGATGCCGGCGACGCTCGAGGATCCGCCGAGCCCGGCGATTGGTCAGACGCCACCCGGAAGCGCTCGCCACGGGAGGTGACGCACATCAGCCCGCCCAGCCGTCCCCGGCAGCCCCAGTGCGTCTGCGTCGGTGCCTCTCCCAACCTCGCCTTCTCCCGGCTCTGCGGCGCACCACAGCGGCCCCCGGCGGCCGCGGCGGGCAGGACGCTTTGCTATGTACCAGCTTCTGCTCTGTCAGTTGGTCATGCCATCATTTAATGGCCTGTATTACATTCAGGGATAGTTGTTGGAAAAATCATTGGATCAGGACTCAGATCAACAGACCCATGGAAATTCACACATAGAACTGCCCGTGAAGCCTCCCCTTCTTTCCCTTCTCAGGTGTCATTTATTTCCACCTGCACAGGGCTCAGTGCAGATGCATCAAGAGCAAAGAGCTAGATGAAGGAATCTTTCCTAGCTGTGTCTTTAAGGGCAAAGCACTTGGGAAGAGTAAGCCTCTCTTTGCTGCTTATATTAAGGCCACAGCTGATGGTACTCTCACAAGTGGCATCCTTCATAAATGGTTGCCTTCCTCTATTGAATAAAGGAATCATTCTTCGGATGTTGCATCAAGCATCAGTTCCACATAGCAGTACTCCAAAATGCAGGAGCCTTCTGGCACTCATCTGCTTGAAAACATGGAATTGTTATATGGAAAAAAAAAAAAAAAAAAAAATCAGTCCAAAGTCTAATAAACACTGTGGGAATATTCTGCTATTAACTTCTATCAGGATCTAAAACACCAGATATTCTGCTCTGAGCAAGATAAGCTGGGCTTCTTATCACACACCCTTATAATTCCTTGGGGGTGGAGGGCTGATTTGTGCCTCTTCCTCTAAGGAGTGTGCTCCAAAATATGAGGGAGAAGGTGAGTCCATGGCTGAGATTAACCATGCTTGACAGGAATATTTCAACATTCTCATTCGGATCATCTTGTCCTCTGCTAGTCCTACGTGGGCAGAACATTTGGAAGAGAGCACATGCAAGGATCTTGCTTTCTTTTCCCCCACATTCCTCCCCAACCCCCCCTTCTTTTCTTCCTTGATGGGAAACTGTCATGTTCTCCAAGTTCTCTGAGAATTCTGAGACAATGGTGTTTCTTTTTTCTAGTTGAGAAATGTGAACTAAAACATGAATAAAAGTGTTGCTTCATTCCCACTTTATAAATCTTCCAAAGTAATATAACAACGTCACTATTACACAACTGACTGGTTTTTAAATGCCTAGGGAAAAAATAAATAAATAAATAAATTGAAAGTATTCAATTGACCTCTTTCAAGAGGTCTCAGTATTCAACTGACCTCTTTCTTCATTTGTTACTGCTTCACATCCAATGTGAAGGTCCTTGGATTTTTTTGGTTATATTTACACAAGAAGCAAATTAGTGTCTGATATATTTCCTCTGCAGCTCTAGACTACATTCTAGAGCCAGTCAGCCATCTTTCTTAAAGAGATCACACCTGAAAAACCTTGCAGTTTTACCATTCTTCTTGCTATTTCTGATTAATATTCTTCTTGCTAATATCTGATTAATATTCTGGTTAGCCACTAATTAAATTTCTTCAAGAGATCTTTCCTGACTGAAGTAGCTCCAGAGAATCCAGAGAAGAGGCTTACTGAATGAACAAAGCTATTACAGATCATTTAATTAACTGTCTTGGAAATTTCGCCACAGCATGAGAAATTATTCTCTTGAAACAATCATAACCTGTAGGCTTCATAACAACCATGGAAATTACCTGGAGAACGTGATTTTAGAAGTCTGAAAGTTTGAGTAACTGCCAAGACATTCTGCTTAAGGAAAATGCTAGATTGGAGCCAGCAACATGCTCTCACAGCCCAGAAAGCCAACCACATCCTGAGCTGCACCAGAAGGAGCATGGCCAGCATGGAGAGGGAGGTGATCCTGCCCTTCTGCTCTGTGCTGGTGAAGCCTTACCTAGAGTGCTGCATCCAGATGTGGAGCCTTCGGGATAGGAGAAACACACAGACCTGTTCGAGCATGTCTAGAGAAGGGCCACAGAAATTATCCAAGGGATGGAACACCCCCATGTGAGAACAGGTTGAGAGAACCAGGGCCAGAAGCTGTGCCTGGGCAGTTCTTCATCTTGCTCACAAGGCTGAGTTTATTGCTGGGGGGAGGGGGGCGGGGAGGTTGTTAGTTTGCTCAGTTCATCGTTTTGAAATGATCTAGGGGATCCTACATAGAAACAAATTGCTTTTTGTGGCTAGAAATGAGCGTTACTTTGAAAAAGAGGTGTAATAGAATGGAAAGCACAACAGGGACATCAGAACAGCAAGATCCCAGGCCACAGCAAGCAAGGATTCACTCAAACACAGCGACCATGAGAAATAAGCTACTTATCTCCAGAAAGATACCCTTACCTCTACTGCCAACCCTTAAATGAAATCTGGGAAGGGGTGGAGCCAGGATCCACCCCTTCTGGTCACTCAGATGCACTGCATGCACTTGAGCACCCCTGGGTTGGCTCTGCCTTCCTGCCGGGCGCTCAATCACTGCTTCAAGCTGTGACTTAGCATTTCTGTTACGTAAGGTATAAAAAGATTAAATATCTTACTGGGCTCATCAAAATGAATGTACTGCAAAAGAGAGGTAATACTGGAGTTTATCTGGAAAATTTAAAGCAACTTCAACATTGTTTCTGTGAGTGAACTTCCCGACCACTTGCAGCTCTGGCTCTTGGGAAGCACATGAAGTGCACACTGACAGCAGCTAGTAATGCATGCATGCAAATTAGCATTTTATCTGGATGAATCTTCATTACATATCGAAACATTTATTATTGCTATTGCACATTACATCTTTTAGCTGCACTTTGTAACAGCTTTTCAAAAAAAACAACCCAGTGCCGGTCTCTGAGGGTGCAGGGAGTGGGCTGGGTGCACTGGGTGAGGGACAGCTCATATGGCCTGCAGGAGACATGCTCCACAGGGCAGCAGACGGAGAGGCTGCAGCTGAGGCATAGAGAAATGCCTTCTCAGTCTACCATCTCATCATCAGTGGGGGAGAGCGAAGAAATGCAGAGTGATACCCAGAGAGTATCAGTGAATGGAGTTAAATCTAGCTGGTGACCGATCAGGAGTAGTGTTCCCCAGGGGTTGGTACTAAGGCCAGGCCTGTTTAACAATTTTACTGATCTGGACAAGGAGATTGACTGCATCCTCAGTAAATCTACAGATAACACCAAGTTGGAAGGAAGTATTAATCAACATAAGAGTAGCAATTAGAGGGATCTGGATAGGCTGGTTCAATGGGCTGAGGCCAATTGCATGAGGTTCAACAAGACCATGTATGGGATCGTGCACTTTGATCACAACGATCCCAGGCAACGCTACTTGCTTGGGGAAGAGTGGCTGGAAAACTGTGTGGAGGAAAAGGATCTGGAGGTACTGATCAACAGTCGGCTGAACACAAGCCAGCAGTGTGCCCGGGTGGCTGAGAAGGCCAACAGCATCATGGCTTGTATCAGCAATAGTGCAGCCAGCAGGAGCAGGGAGGTGACGGTCCCTCTGTACTCAGCCCTGGTAAGGCTGCACCTCGAGTGCTGTGTTCAGATTTGGGCCCCTCACTACCAGAAAGACATGGAGGCCCTGGAGTGTGTCCAGAGTAGGGCAGTGAAGCCACCAAGGGTCTGGAGCACAAGTCTGATGGTGAGTGGCTGAGGGAACTGGGATTGTTCAGTGTGGAGCTGAGGAGGCTCAGGGGAAACCTCATTGCTCTCTACAACCCGAAATGAGGTCATTGGTGAGTTGGGGGTCGGCCTCTTCTCCCAGATAAGAGTGATAGGATGAGAGGGAATGGCCTCAAGTTGTGCCAGAGAGCGTTCAGATTGGATATTAGGAAAACCTCTGATGGAGTGGTGCTGCACTGGACCAGGCTGCCCAGAAAGGCGGTTGAGTCACTGCTCCTGGAGGTGTTCGAGAAACATGCAGATGTGGCACTGAGGGACGTAGTTACTGGACGTGGTTGGGATGGGCTGACGGTCGGACTAGGTGATCTCAGCAGTCATTTCCGACCTTAATGACGCTATGAATGGGCGGCAGTACGGGCTGCGGGGGGCAGAGGCTGTGGGCGCCAAGGGGAGGTGGTAACAGAGCGGGGTCCGCCTCTCCCCGCACGGGGCGGTGGCTCCGTCCCGCCCCCCGTCACTAGGCGATGGTGCAGCCAAGATGGCGGTGGGCACCGAACGAGCGTGAGTGGCGGCAGCGGCTACTCCGCTCCCCGCGGTCTCCCTGGCTTGGGCTGGGGGAGGCGGAGGGATGAGGCGCATCCCCGCTTCGGGCCGGTCGTGGTGAGCGGTGCGTGCCGGTAGGCGTCATGGCGGGGATCATCAAGAAGCAGATCCTGAAGCATCTCTCCAGGTCAGCTCGGCGCCGGGGTGGGCTGAGGTGCGCGGGGGAGCAGCGGTGGCTACTGGCTGGGGATAGGGCCCGGTGCGGGGTGTATGGGCCGTGCGTGGGGCTGTCCCGCCTTGACACGCGTGGAAACGGCCGCTGCCCCCCGCCCGGAGGCGGCCCGGCTCGCCTGGCGCAAAAGGGAGTCCCTGGGTGAGTCTCCGCCGCGGAGGCAGTGCCGCACGGAGCCCGGACGGGCGCACGAAGCGTGACGGTTCGCCAGCCGCCGGGAGCGGGGCGGGCGTCCGCGCAGAGCTGGCTGCCACAGCCGAGTTTGTGCTGGGTGAGGCCGGATGGTAACAGGGGGTCCGTGCCGCTGTACGGAGCAGTGAGAGCACTGGTGCGTCTGCCGGGGAGCGTGGTGTTGCACGGGCCTCCTGCTCGAGAGGAGAAATGGTAGTGCTGTGATATTTTGTGGCTGGGCGTGAAAGTTGGGGAAACTCTGCAAAATACACCGAGTACACAATTCTAAAACGGCATAATGAAATCTCTTCCATTTTGTAAAGAGAGACAACAGCCTTTTAGGTACCTTCATCTATACCTCATACTGCAACGTTGTTATTCTTCAGGATTTACTTTTATAAATTGTTACCTGAAAAGTTGATCCCATGCCGCTTTGCTTATGTTTCTCAAAATGTTTCATTCTAATTCGGTGCGGTATTTCTGATGGGCGTTTTTCATCAATGCTAATAGAGACCCAAAGGAAATACAGCAGTTGTCATTTGACAAATCTGTTGATGGTGCCCAGTGAAAACAAAATTCTCATTCTAAATCCTTTGCTACCTATCTCTTAAAGGCGTTACATCAAGCAGTAGTAATATAATGTAACTCCTCCAGCCTGTTCTTGAGGTTTTTGTAGCTGGGAATGCCAATGAGGAAATCTTTTTCCAAAGACAATAACTGAGCACTGTGAGAATGGAAATGCCGTGCTAAGATGTCATCTGCCTGGAGTGAGCTTGGAATCAGGAGTGTGCCTGGAATCAGTGCACTTAATTGGTTGACTGAGTTCGCTTCCCGTAGTGCTGACAGCATGCTGTATGGAGAGCGAAGGGAGCTGCGAAGTGAGTTGATCTCAGTGCCAGAACGTGCCTCATAACCGGGCATGAGTAACTCGAGCTGCTTCTTGTCTGGTTTGTGAAACAAGCAGCTTTCAAATCAGCAGATTTTTTTTAGGTTTTTTTTTTTTTTTTTTTAATATTGATAAATGTGTGTGTTTTTGTGTGGGTTGTGATGATGTTGATTCAGTGAGACTGCTGTAATTGATTGCTGTGAGTTTTGGCATTTTTAAAAAGCTTATGGGATGTGTCTAACGATCTGAGGTTTGCAGTTTGAAACTGAGGCTCCTGAGCCACACTACACAATACTAAAGTAGTAAAACACAGACCTTATTATTAACGCCCTTATTATGGGTGTTTTTAATCCTGTGATCAGATAATATCTTTCTTCTTGCAGAACTTGTGCTTCAGTGATTGCACAAGACGCACGGAGAACAAATTCAGGTGGATTTTTAAATTTCGAGGATTTGCTTTTTGAACCGAAGTGACAATCTCGTTCTTTATTTTGGGTTTTCCTTTAATGTTATAAGGGTGTGCTTCGTGCGCTGTTTTATTTCAGTCTGGAGCAGAAAACGTCAGGAAGTTCCTGTAACACAGGGGGTGACAAAGGACTCTTTCACTTCAGATTCTGTCACTATTTGGTTCCTGCTCTGCAGTTCTCATAGTTCCTCAAAACTGATGCCCTTCTGCCACCTTCAGCAAGGCGGGTGTTAGCGTCAGGATTGACACATCATGGTAAAAGTATGTATAATAGAGGAAGAGTGGAAAAGTATTATCCAGTTATCCAGATTTACTTTCATCTTTGTTTCCTTTCTTTTTATTCCATTTTTAATGATTCAATTCCTCTTTGTTTGAGCAAGGCCAAGTATAGTTTTTATTGCAAAGAACAAATAGAAGACGTGAACTCGTACCTCCAATTACAATTCCATACTTTCGTTTTATTGTCACAAATCATGGAATGGTTGAGGTTGGAAGTGACCTCTGGATAGCATATCAGCCAGCCCTTCCCCATGGAACACTGAGTAAGCAGTATTTACAGCGGAGTTTGCCGTAGTAACTGCCATCATGTGTTAATGCTTTTCAACTTTCTTACAGCTGTCTGGATACTGTTTATGTGAAGTTAAAAGTGCATTTTGTGTCATTCAGTTATGTAGTTTCCATTTAGCAGTTTACAGTTTTTTTAGATGGATGGATGGATACTGGGATTGTGAAGCATCCTTACCCTGCAGAGGGATCTGGGTAGGATGAATTGATGGACTGAGGCCAATTGCATGGGGTTCAAGAAGACCAAGTGCTGGGTCCTGCACTTCAGTCAACAACGCCGGGCAACTTGGGGCAGAGTGTCTGGAAAGTTGTGCAGAGGAACAGGATCTGGAGGTGCTGATCGACAGTCAGCTGAACATGTGAGCCAGCAGTGTGCCCGGGTGGCTGAGAAGGCCAACGGCATCGTGGTTTGTATCAGCAATAGTGCAGCCAGCAGGAGCAGGGAGGCAGCCATCCCTCTGTACTCAGCCCTGGTGAGGCCGCACCTCGAGTGCTTTGTTCGGTTTTGGGCCCCTCACTACCAGAAAGACATGGAGGCCCTGGAGTGTGTCTAAAGAAGGGCAACAGTGCTGTGAAAGATCTGGAGCGCAAGTCTTATGGTGAGCAGCTGAGAGAACTGGGATTGTTCAGTCTGTAGCAGAGGAGGCTCAGGCGAGACCTTATTGCTCTCTACAGTGACCTGAAAGGAGGTTGTGGTGGGGTGGGGGTCAGCCTCCCAGATAAGAGTGATAGGATGAGAGGGAATGGCCTCATGTTGTGCCAGAGAGCATTGAGATCAGATATTAGGAAGAATTTCTTTTCAGAAAGAGTCTTGCTGGCACAGGTGGCCCAGGGAGGTGTTGGAGTCACTGTCCCTGGAGGTGTTCAAGAACCATGTGGGTGTGGCTCTGAGGGAGACGGTAGCCATGATGGCCTTGGGCTGATGGTTGGACTAGGTGATCTTTGTGATTTTTTCCAACCTTAGTGATTCTTCCACTGAGGGGAAGTTCTTACACAGATAACAAGTGTTTAAAATCTGAAAACAGGAAGAGATCCAGACTGTGTAATGGAAAAGTTTTGATATCTAAATAACTTTTTAGCTTTGTAGAAGATTTATTTTTTTAGTACCATATTACAGCCTGGAAACAGTGAAGGTTTAAGGAACTTCGTTTTTAACAAATCTCTATCTGATGTCAAGGTCTAGTGATGAGTTTTCAGTTTGCTCACTGTCTTTTAAAATCGTTGGAAGTATAAGCTGTTCTTTGCCTTCAACGTGCGTTACTCCAAGACTGTGGAGGAAGATGAGGAGAAAGAATGCAGTGGGGAACAAAGTACATTTTCCTTTTATTCTTCAGATTATGTGGTACTTGGTGTAGAATATAAAACTAAACACTGTTTTACTAAGCTGAAGAGATGAGTTTGTAATTTGGAAGCTAGGTATCTTGAGTTTTTGACTGCTCCTTATTGTGTTAGGTTGCTTGTTTTTGTTTTTTGAACATGGATGGTGGAATTCCTTTGGTTCCTAACATGCCTGCCCTAAAATTAAGCTAGTAGATCTGAGTAATGGCATTATCCTTTACCAAGGTGGGAATGAGACATAGCAGCTAGGGGCTTGCTATGCAATGTTGAGATCACTTGCTTGTGTTGTCAGGCTCTTCCACAGTGAACCAAAACACATCAAATCTTAACCACGTGCTGTTACACGTTTTCATGGGTGAGAGACATGCCTGCTTGGTGAGGGATGTTGTCGCTCCAAGAGATTGGAGGTTATTCATTTCAGAACTTACCAGTGTAGCAGTTACTTATTTGGCCAGAGTGGACCATTTCTTTTCTGTAAATAATTATCTGCAGTTGTTTGGAAAACCCTTAAAGTTCCAACTTATTCTACTAGCATAAGAAGTGTGCGTTTTATGCTCATTTTCACACTTCTGAGTATTCCATTTCTGTGTAGTTTTGTGGAAGTTAAGCTGGTTTTGGTGGTTTTTTTTGCCAGCCAAAGAACATGAAAGTGTGCATGTTTTCTAGAATAAGCATCAATCTGGTTCTCTCTCTGCTTTTACGGAAGTACTTAGAGGGTGTGTTCTACATGACTGACTTTATTGGCTTAGGTACTATGTGGAAAAACTTCACAACACGCTGTAAATGGAACAATCTACATTGTTCGGAATAAGTCTATATTTAATCTGAATGCTTATGGAAAGCTTTACCGTCGTGTTTATGGCAAGCAGAAATGAAAGAGGTGCACATTTCAGAAATGAAATGGCTGCACGTAATGAAAGAATCAAGTCTGAAAAAGAATACAACAGGTAGTAAAGAAGAACTGCTTGAAATGACAGGAGAAAACTAGGAGAAAGTTACAAAATTTGTTCTGTATTTCCTTAATTCCCAGTCCCTTCTAATTTTCAGTTTGGTCTACCTTATTTTTTGCAAATTCATTATAAATTTGGATGCTGATTCTGCACACGTTTTATTTGTTCTCTTAAAGTTGCGCTGATGTTTTGTTTGTCAGACAACTCTTCTGTATGCATATAAAAAATTAATACATCTACACAACCACCATGAATTAATCAGTAGCATTTTGCTTGCATTGTATGTGATCATTTTCTTTGAAGCCATTTTCACGATAGGTTTACTGGGACGTAAGTTTTGAGAATTAAGTAGTGTTGAAGATTACCGTGTGTACGGGCAGAGGATAGAGTAGTGCAAAGCATTCTTAGGAAGAAGGCTGTTTAAATAATGCCCCTGAGGAATAAAGTTGCTTTATGATTATGCAGTGAGGAGGAATAAAAAAAACTCAAAACAATGTATTTGTATTTCTTGAAATCTGGTATTTCTCCTGCTGAAGCCTTGGGTGGCTTTTTTTTTTTGTTTGTTTTTTGTTTTTTGTATGGAGGAGACATAAAACTATGTACTTAAGCATCTTGCACTCAGAAATTTATTGTTCAAGTGTACGTCATTGTAATTGCAGTTATCTTGTACAAGCAGATTGGACAGAGGATATCAGATTGCTAATAGGTCACTAACAGCATTACAAGTGCGTACACAAAATGATTTGTTTCACAGGTTTTGCTGTGAGAATGGTTGCTAACAACTGATTACATGACAGATATGCAGTTTTTGGCAGGTTGCAGGGACGCCCAGGTTTCTCGATCAGTAGCTCTTATAGTTCTTTGCATGCCTTTGCTAGCTGATGCTAACCAAAGTTCAGACCTCTTTCATTCCATCGTCTTTTCACTACAAGAAACAGGAATGTAAGAAGAGCTGACACTCGGGCTGTGGCTTTCAGTACTCCCAGGCTTCATAGTGTGGATCCAGAAGCCTTGCTCCTACAGGTGTGAGGCAGGCTCCTAGCACAGGTTTTGTGGCAGCTCTGCTATTCCACTTACTGCACAGTATAATACCGGGGCTTTTGTTTTCTCAGACTAGTTGGCTTCTGTCCTCTGACTCCCAAAGGAGCAACCCTGGGATGCAGCTACCCAGGAATCTGGAAGCTCTGTGGTTGTTACTTCTGGAACAACTTTTGTGTTGTGGTTGCTCCCATTGCTTGGGGATCTGGAGACCATAGAAAAATTATTATCGTAACTAGGCATCTATAGTAAGGTTTTGTGATAAACCTCCTAAATGTCATTCAGATATCTTAACAAATAGCCTATGAATAGCCACATCCAAATGCTAGGATTGTATTGTATCCACAATGGTATTTAGGCTGAGGCATCTTTTCAAAGGGAGGATAGTTAACAATGATTTTTTTTTTTAATTATCATATTAAGTTATATTTTTTATATATTTTTTAATTTTTGACAGGCTTAGTGTACTAAAACTCATACCCTCTGAAATCAGAATGATGAAAATGTGCCAGTCTTCGTGCCACGGTAACAAGTACAGTCAGATAGAAAAAGTCCTATTCCATTACCTCTGTAGAGTCATGTTTCTGAAGCACAACCTTCAAATACGTGTAATGGAGACAATGAATGGAACAAGTGATGGGGATTGAGAAATCTCGGGTTAGGCAAAACAACAAAGTTCTCTCCCACTTCAAAATATACTAAAAGTCCACGATGGCTGCCTTCTTGCGTTGCAAATAGGCTGAGTATCTCTGAAACTACTTTGTTGTATTATGTAGATCTTTCCTGCACGACTGAAGTTTTCTATGTAAGCCGTTCATTTAAATACAGCTGCAATATCGTAGTATCAGGAAGCAAGGGATATTCTCGTGGGAATCTAGAACTTCACACGGCTCTTTCCTTTTCAGTTATTTAATGTCTTAATGTATAACAAACTGTTGTGACTGCAGTTCTCTTCAGTGACAAATCTCTTACATTATTGTATCACTCCTTTTTCCCTTTGAACTTGATCCCTTGTGTGTCCCCTGTGTCCCGTTCCCTGCAGCGATCCCTGCTGGCTCTGGTGGAGATGGGTTTGCTGTGAATATCCTTACTACCAAAATGAGCACCAGAAGCTTCTCAGAAACTGTGGCAACTGACCACTTGCTTTCATCAGGAATAGGGGCCTTTTGTCTGAATACCTTGCCCTCAGGTAACTTCCCCTCTCCCACCTTTGTAGATTAAATGTAAGAGGGGGTATGTATTTATACAAAGTTGGCACTAAAATGAGCTCTATAAAATGTTAATTGGGTTTTCTCTCTTTTGCTTGCTTTTGAAACTTACTGTTGTGCAAAAAGTAGTTATGTTTAAAAATAGAAGTAGTCTTATACTGATTTTGCAAAACTGGTTTGTGATCCCTTGCAATCCCTTTATAAACATATGTTTGTTTGTAATTTCTAAATGTAATCTTTCAGGTGTGTCTTTAGGCTACTTGACATTTGCTATGTATGGTTTTCACTTTAACGTGCATTTTGTTTGGATCGATAGATGCTTGGAGGCTCAGTGAGCTTTTCATGTGATTTGTATAAGAGAACAGCTGTGGGTTCTGTTTTTGTTTTCTTTCTTTTGAAATTTTTGAAAATGTCTTAGCAGAAAACCCTTGGTTTGTTTAACGTCTGATCGCTTTGCATTAATAAGATATCTGTTACTGTTACATAAATCAATGGCACAGATTCCAAAAGGCATCAGATGGTCTCATGCTTTTATGCCACACTGTTGTTTCTTGGTTTTAATTTACAAAATCATTTTGCATCAAGTGGCTTTAGCTGCAGAATGTTGTATTTTGACTGGAATGTAACTTCCCGAATATCAACAGATTCTCAGAATGTGACACATTATTTTTGCTGCCCGCAGTATGGAAATTGCATGTACTTTCCCAGATGTCTTAGAATGTTAAGGATTTTATTTTCTTGTAGTCAACATTCACGTTAAGGTCGGTCATGTAGAAGATTGTCATATCTGTAACAAGTTTTGTGGACTTGATCTTGTTGACCATTTGTATGCGTGATAAGTGATACATGCAGAGTAGAGTAGTGATACATATGAGTAGAGTAGTCTGTGAAGTTTAATCAGGAATTAAATAAATTAAGCAGTATTTTACTTACAGGATCATTATCATTCATGCAGCATAAGCTCCTCGTCTGTGTGCAGAGTTTGGCTGTGTCTGAACAGATTCGGTGCATGGCACGTCATTAGATAGTAGCTATTGATGACAGCTGCTGTTTCTGTTCTATCTGTACCCAATCAGCAGTGCATACTTCTTTGGGGAGATTTATATACTGCCAAGTCAAGAGAGTTGTTGGGAATGTTGTTATTGGAGAAAGTATGGAATGAGACTTAGAGTGAATGGATGAGTATATTAAGTTGTTTTTAGGAATTAAGCTTGAGTAGGAGTCCACACTGAAGCCCATCTGTGTAGTGATGAAATACAAGCAATTATTTGGAAGATATTAGAAAGCAGATGCAATGCTCAGGCACCCAACCCCCAGAATGGGAGAGAGAAGGGGAATGGTGTGAGATGTCATGGAAGGGGGGGTTGGGTGTTGAGTCAGGATCTTAGTGATTTGTCTGGTGAGTGGGTTGGGAAAAGAAGATTTGTCTTTACACTACGCTAGATCAAAAGACCTGATAAGAGTTAGGTGTTTCAAGTTATGTATAGTAGCCTGAAATGTTCCACCTGAAGTTGTAGCGTTGTAGGTGGTGTCTTGATCTTGTCTTGTGTTCTGTAACCCACAGCCAGCCAAGAGCAGTAGCTCTGGGTAAGGATCACAGACAGGTGAATGGCCTCTTGCTCTCTGTAAGCTTGGCCTCCGAGAACCTCTGCAAGACGATGTCCACCATCTGTTCACAGAGATCCTCACCACACTGGGTGTACAGCCAGTCATGCTGAATGCAGCTTACCATCTTGCACTCAGTCACCAAATACACATTTGACAGTTCTATGGAAATTCAAGGCCTGGTTAAATAGAGCACGCAGGTATTTGTGTGGGCTGGCCACATTAACAATGGGTAAAGGGGTGAGACCTTTCTCCTGTACAAATTGATGTCAGAAGGTGGAAGAAAGTGGTAATCTGATACCACAGATAATGTGAGGTGCTCTTGAGAAGTCTGCGGTTTGTTTCAGCTACTATGGTTGGTACTGCCATTTACTTTTGGATGATCAGAGGGCTGGAGCGCCTCTCCTATGAGAACTATGGGAACTGGGCTTGCTTAGCTTGGAGAAGAGAAGGCTCCAGGGAGACCTCGTTATGGCCTTCCAGTACTTGAAGGGAGCGTATAAGCGGGAGGGGGAATGGCTGATTTTGAGGGTGGATGGTGATAGGACAAGGGGGAATGGTTTTAAAGTGAGACAGGGGAGGTTTAGGTTAGATATTAGGAGAAAGTTTTTCACACAGAGGGTGGTGATGCAGTGGAACAGGTTGCTCGAAGAGGTTGTGGATGCCCCATCCCTGGAGGCATTCAAGGCCAGGCTGGATGTGGCTCTGGGCAGTCTGGTCTGGTGGTTGGTGACTCTGCACATAGCAGGGGAGTTGAAACTAGATGATCACTGTGGTCCTTTTCAACCCAGGCTGTTCTATGATTTACGAGTCTCCTGTGAATGCCTGTATGAAAATAAGGAGAATGGAAGCCCTTGAAATGTATATATATCCTGATAAGGGCCTTTTGACAGAAAATTGCATTGGTGTTCTGGGAATCCATGCAAAACACTTAGTGGCAGATTCAGATTACTTCCATGTAAAGACTGGAGGATAGCCTTTGAGACCACAAAAATTGCACCTGCTGTACACTTGTCTACTGGTTACCCGCAGGCTGCTAATAGTGGTGTTGAGATTTTACGGTGTTATGGCAATTCTTTTTTTCCTGATGCAGACTGTGAGAGTACTATTGTTTGTGGGAGGTTTTTAGCCACAAGAAATACCAACACTTACCCTTACAAATGTTTCTTTGAAGCCTGATGTATTGTGAGCGTACTTCAGTGAAGAACTTGAAGTGTTTATGTGTCAAAGTCTAGGCAAATATACTTTGTTGTAGGTGTAGAATGTGTTGCATCCCCAGAAATTCTATCATGATTGACTTATTATTATTTTTAATATATTTTTTTCTAATTCTGCAAAACTTCTGATTTTTGTGCTTTTTTTTTTTTTTAAATAAATGAGTATCCAATTAACTTTCTCTGCAGCGTTCATTTCATCATTAATTTTTCTGTTTATCCTCTCTGTTCTTAAATTGGCTTTAATGTTTCAAGAAATGAATGTAGCATCCAACATGAGGACATGCTTAATTTCATGGTGATATTTAGAACCGCTTTCCATTCGTTCTTTATGTACATAGTAGTACTTGAACCTTCTTGTGTGCCAGGCTGTTTTTCATCAATTTTCTCTCATCTTCTCTATTTCCTTTAAATACCTTTTACTTAGAATCAAGCAACTTCTATGAATTTTCTCTTTAATGTCTGGTATCTTTCATCATCATAGGCTCAGCTGTTGCTGCAGAGGCATTTGCAGATCTGTTAATTTCCTTAGAAGGTCAGTTTTCTGAGGACTTGATGAAAGTGACTTTAATGTTACCTGTCAGCTGTCAAACATTTTAACTCAACCTGTGGAGCTAAAACTAATTTACTCTAAATCTTCCATTAAGTGTAGTTAATGATTTCGTGCTGGGTGAAATATTCCATTAAAACTAGAGCGTCCCTAGGACAGCCAGAATTCACTCACAGGTGAGTGAAGTAAATACCTTCATGTGCCTTTGGATTTCCGCTTATCCTTTGGGTGTATTAGATATTGTTGCTCATTTAGTCTCCTCGCTAATTTCTACTACCCTTAAGCCACTTAATGTATACTTAATGTCTATAGCAGCTTTTGTGACATCTTGATTGAAGTTTATTTAAAGTTCCAAAAGAAGGTACACTTGCTTGATTCTAGTGTGTTTGAGTAGGTCCGAAGGATGAAAATGGACAACTTCTACAGAGGTCCCATGCCCAATCATGATTCAGACTTCTGTAATTTCTCTATTAAATCCAGAGGTTGTAGCTTCTGTTTGACAAACTGGACAAGACGTCTATGTAGCCTTTGTGGAGCACTGTTCTAAAACTCATGTGATCTGTTGACTCCATTTTACAAAAGACCAGCCTTTTTAGTCCTTTCTGGCTTCTTACTCTGTACTCTAGTGTGGTTTTTCCTCCTGCTTTCATTTCTTGGCCATTTTTCCTGGATGCCTTGTGGAGCACCCATTCAGAACTCCAAGCCTCTCTTGTCACAAGCAAAACATAAATGTTTTGAGCCAAGAAAATGTTTATCTTCTGTATGGATTTTAAGTTTTTTTTTTTATGGAGACCTCTGGATTACTGTTCACTGTAGTCCTAATGAAATATAGTGATTGTAACTTACTACTCTGCATATGATTTTCAGTACTTTGCTGTCATTGTGGTGTTGCTTGCTTTTCACTGTACTCTTAATCAGTAGTCTTTAAATGGAAAATTGAACTATTCATCTAACTGCACAATATTATTGTGTGTGTGTACATACTCTAAGGGAAGTGATGTAAAGTTACTTGTGGTATTGCTAACCTTGTATTTCTGGATTCTTAAATTAAGGTGTCCCATATTTTATAACATTTATCTTATAGAATTGAATATTAAACTGAATTGAAATTCATGTTATCAGGTATAATAAGTCAAACCTCAAATTGTATGTTCTGAGAAGGGAAGGGTATTTTGTTCAGTTGAAACTGAATCAATGAAAACACTTTTGCAAAGAATAGCTTGTGGTATTAATAAACCAACTATGGATTGTCTCAGAGTGATGTTGTTTTACTGCCTCAGAAAAGCAGTGTGACAGAAAACGTTGGTGAACTCAACCATGCACTTTATTATATTTCTGTTCCTCTTGCCCTTTACTTTTAATGTTCTGTGTTTTCCTGTACTCTCTTCCTGTATGAAGTAGTGGTTATTTAACACTGTCTGATCTCTCAAAAAGAAAGCTCGTGGGATGTTGTGCCGGGAAGTGGCTGTGTTGCCTAGGCTTCTGCTCCCAGTTTGACCCAGTTTTTAGGCAGTAAACTAATTTGTTCTAAGGAATGTACACCAGGGTGAAAAACAAATGGCGTGGGGAGGGAGCTGTTAGCATGAACCTAGTCAGAGAGAAGAGCATGTACATATCGTGGAGCTGTTTACACTGTTAATTCTATATGGAATATATATGGAATATATGGAAAGCTCAGAGAGTTTTACGATGTTTTTCCATATAACACGCTCACTGCATCAAATATGATCACAGACTTCTGATTACTATTTATTCAGACTAACAAGATTTTGTGTTAACTTTTTTGTAAGCATCTTTCTATTTTACATGAAAACTGTAAAATAAACGTGATAGTCTACTATGTTGGAATCATTAGAATCGTGGAATCATTAAGGTTGGAAAAGACGTCTAAGATCATCAAGTCTAACTATTGAAGTTCATGAAATTTGTGCATGCCAGATTACAAAACTAAGACGACATGGTAGTTCTTTAGATATTTGCTAGTCTGAAAAGCTGTGCTGTGTTCTCCTTAAACTTTCATTGACAGTGAGCTCTTAAAAACATCTCCAAGGCATTGTTACCACCAGTGTTTTCAGAATAATGTTAACATTCAATTTAATAGTACGATTAAAACTTAATAGTATTAAAATACTAAGTTTCACATGTAATCTGGGTAAGATTGTTGGTGATGATTTTGCTGGCTTGTGGGACATGGAGAGGTCAGCTCGGCCTCATCAAATGTCGACTCTCTGATAAAGAGGTTCTGAAAAGGAGACAGAAGGTCTGAATAAGCAGGGGTGTTTTGTACCTAGGCATAAGATAAGCCCTCTGCTTGTTATGGAACTTACTTGCTTTCTAGCCAGTGGATTATTAGCGGAAATGTACTGAATGCATGTGTTAGAATATAAAAGGCTTGCTTAGAGGAATAAGCAGGAATATACAAGATGATGCAGATACGCATCAAGATCATGATCATCACAGCAATAAAGAAATCTTCCTGGCATGAGAAACCTGTGTCGCGTTGCTACACTGGCTCATAGCAAGTTGACTGGAACCTGATCTAGAAGCACATCAACATGACTGTGACTCATTTGCAGGGCACGTCCTGCTTTGATGTGCTGTGGGATCCTGGAACAAAGCCATTTGGAGAGTGGTAGTTGTCCCTAATGTTTTTTTATTTGCTTGTTTGTTTTAATGGATAATGCTGTTATTCTTTTTGCTTGGCCCTTTTAATTTCCTCCACAAAGTTTTGCATTCTTCTGAATTCTAACTGGTATGATCACATTGTATTTTTGCAGGACTAGCTGCCCAAATAGGCAACTCATATTTATTTATTTATTAGTTAGAAGAGGCCATGTAAAACTAAAGGATTTCCTTTTATTTGAAGTAGTATGAAATGGTAGAGTGGTAAGTTACAATTACTATATTTTGTTAGGACTACAGTCAATAGTAATCGAGAGGTCTCCCTAAAAGAACTGAAATTCCATATGGAAGATTAATTTTTTCTTTGCTCAAAACATTTTTATTTTGAAGTTTTGCTTGAGACAAGAGAGACTTGGAGCTCTGAATGTTTTTGTGAAGCAATTGAGTTTAGAAGGAACAGGGAATCATCAGAGATGCATAGTTATGTCATCCTCTGTGGAAAAAATGGCTCTGTAAAAAGCAGACGTGGTCACAGTATCATAGAACTGCTCAGGTTTTATAAGACCTTAAAGATCATCGAATCCAATCACGACCTAACCATACTACCCTAACTAACAACCCTCCGCTAAATCATGTCCCTGAGCACCACATCCAAATGGTTTTTAAACACATCCAGGGATGGTGACTCAACCACCTCCCTGGGGAGCCCATTCCAGTGCTTAACAACCCTTTCAGTAATGAAGTGTTTCCTAATATCCAACCTAAACTTACCCTGGCGTAACTTGAGGCCATTTCCCCTCGTCCTGTCACCTGTCACCAGTGAGAAGAGACCAACCCGACTCTCGCTGTAATCATCTTTCAAATATTGGAAGAGAGCAATAAGGTCTCCCCTCAGCCTCCTTTTCCCCAGACTAAACAGCCCCAGTTCCCTCAGCCTCTCCTCATTGTGCATATTCTCTAAGCCCTTCGCAAGCCTTGTTCTCCTTTGGACCTGCTCCAGCACCTCAATGTCCTTTTTGTACTGAGGTGCCCAAAACTGAACACAGTTATCATATGTTACGAAGTTATTATGGGTTTGGGGGAGATGTCACCATCTTTCAAGCATCTGCTCATCAGTGTCATTCCAGCTGTAGAAATGGAATGAAGAGATGTACTTCTAGAGGTGCCTAAGCCTGAAGTACCTTCTCACTACTCAACCGCTGGAGTTCCATTTTGTTGCTTTTTAAATGAGAGGTGCGGTCTTCCTGGTGGATATCATCTTGCGTTGACCTTTGCTAGATGAAGCAGCAGACAGCATTCTCTCTGGCTAGAAGAAAGGCAACATATTCAAAGCAACACCGTCAGAAGAATTTAAAAATAAAAACGCAAAAAATCAACCCTATGTAGAAAATGGAGGGAAGTGACACTGCTTGCTGAGATCGTCTTCCTGTCCTTCTGCTCCTTGTTGTAAGGTCTGGCTCCTATCTTGTCTGCTTGAAGATGTTCAAGATTGGCTTTATTGTCTCTGTTCTCCTTAATAGTGTTTTAGGATCTTTCTCACTGTGAAGTTTGGAAATGTGTTCCTGTAGATCCCTTGGGTTTTCCTGTGATTTCACTGCAGCTGAGACCAAGCTGACATTATATCTGCCTCCGTGTTGTATGGTATTTCTTGTGTGGTGTAGCTGTGGGGGGCCCAGAAAGGGGTTCCTACAAAGAGCATCAGTCTCAGGGACCATGTGTGTATATAATGAGATAATGTTTTGGCATTTGCTGTATAAATGTGGCTTAAGAATTACAAGTTGGTATTATTTTCTAGACGATCACAGAACCACAGAATGGCCCAAGTTGGAAGGGACCTCAAGAATCATGAATCTCCAACCCCCCTGCCATAGGCAGGGCCACCAACTTCCGCATTTAATACTAGACCAGGCTGCCCAGGGCCCCATTCAACCTGGTCTTGAACACCTCCAGGGATGGGCACTCCCAGCCTCTCTGGGCAGCCTGTTCCAGCACCTCACCACACTCATAGTAAAGAACTTCTGCCTGATGCCCAAATCTTTCCTCCTTCAACTTAAAACAATTCCCCCTTGTCCTGCTGTTTCCAAGAGTTGACTCCCCTCCTGTTTATAGGCTTCCTTTAGGTACTGAAAGGCTGCAATGAGGTCACCCTGCAGCCTTCTCCTCTCCAGGCTGGACAAGCCCAGCTCACCAGCCTGTCTTTGTAGAGGAGGTACTCCAGCCCTCTGATCATCTAGAAGTTGGTATGCTGCAATGTAACTGAAAACATTCTATGTCCACTTCTTTATTTTAGAAATTTGTATCAAGCAAGGCAGGTGAGACTTGTCAATATGATTTCTGATACATGAGGCTTTGCGTTTTGCAGTTACTGACAGGATAGTTTAACGAGACAGGTTGTTCAGATCATCATTTTGCTCTTGTTAAAAGGAATGAAGAAAGGCAACTGGAAAACTGAATAATTTAAGTCCTTTATTCCCCACATAATGTTTCTAAATGGAACATTTAAAAGTACATTAGTTTTCCAGGAAAATGTATTTGCCAATACCCTAATCTTAATATGTTTTTAGTACTGTAATTATTGAAATATATTCTTGAATCTGTGCTCTTTCCTTCCGGGTAATTATTCCTTTTAAGCAATGCAGAAACACTGTTCTGTTGAAGCAGCATGCCTGGTATTATTTGCAAATACATCCTGGATAATTTCAGATTTGGTATAATTCAAATAAATAAATAAATAATCTTTCAATTGTGAACAGACTTATGTGCTTACCCCCTCCGCCAAGTGTATCCATCTTTGGGTGTTCCTCTTTGTGATTAAACTGACAGGTGATGAAATTCTGTAGGTTTTCATGGTGGCTAACTGAGTCTTTATAGGAGTGGTAAAATGAGCGTTTTGGTTTTGTCAGGCTAGGTAAATACACCTCCAGAGCTTACAATCACTATAGTGCAATAAAGCAGTTGGCCTGAGGCTTCTTTACCACCTTCATCTAGCTCTTCCTATCTTACTTAATAAGGATCTCATAGCTTGTATAGAAAGCAATCTCTTGAATGGAAAGGATCTATCCGAGTGGCACCAGAGCGGTTGTTTCAGACAGATGGAACTTTGCTCTCTGCCTGAGGAATATCAGCTCAGGTGGATTTCAGTGGGAAAAGTCCCAAGTTATAAAGCAAACAGCAGTATTTTTTCACTATGTAATCTTCCAAAATTAGACCTGCTCATGAGCAGAAGCAAATTGCTGTGTCAGAATGAAGGTGTGGATAAATATAGCCCATTCTTTTGCTTATAGTAGGTATAATGCTGTGGTTGTTAACTTTGTATATCAGATTGATCTTTGAAGCTTCTAATGTATTACAAACACCATATTTTTGTGTGTCAGTTTTATATTTATGCATACATGTATAAAAGTTCTTGATTAAATGCTGTGATTAAAATAATATAGTAAATGAAACTTTTCATTTTGAAATTTGAAATATGCATATACACATATGGAATGGTACTGTTTAAAAACAGCATGTTTTTGTTACCCATCCTGAGTGAATTCTCAGCTGTTCCTGCGTGCTCCAGCAACGTTACAGAAGTTTTGAACTTTCTTTCTTTTGAAAAGCTGAAGAGTGAAATGGATTTCTGTGCTAGCTTATATGGCTTAAAATAAGCAGTTAAATATTCTGGCTGATGGACAGTTTGGAAAACGTCTCGTGTTTAATTGTTTATGTTCTTGTAAATGGGGTTGGTGAGATGCAGAAATGCCGAGGGACAAATCAAATGCAAAGTTCTGTGGTAATTATGATTTTCTGAGTGAAATAGTATCTAAGATATTGTCCATTCCTCCCCACTGCGCTGCTGGGCTATTCCTGTAAGTCAAGTTGTCAGCTGCATGTGGGACAGCTCTCATTCACTTTATGTTTGAGTGGAAGCTTTAAGATGCATGTTTGTTCTTAGGTTCACCAAAAATCTGTCGCCTGACAAGATCAACCTGAGCACGTTAAAGGGGGAAGGTCAACTGACCAATTTAGAACTGGATCAAGAGGTGCTTCAAAACATGCTGGATCTGCCAACGTGGCTTGCTATAAACAAGGTCTTTTGCAATAAGGCATCCATTAGGGTGAGTATTTTGTTATGCTGGAGCAGTAGTTAGTTCAACTTCTTTCTCCCCTTCTGTCTCTGTAAGCTTTTGAGCAGAAGTATATTAACAGAAAATTGTGGTATGTACTTGATGAAATTTTAGAGAAAAGCAAAGGTGTTACCAGCAGTAACTGGTTCTCACTGATTTTCCTTTGTCGTATAATGGCATGAATTACTTACAGAAACAATGAAATAAGCTGAGATTACTATTTTTTTTTTTTCCCATTGTGTAGAATTATTCCTCTATGTTCAGAAATAAAATAGAGGCATAATCTTATATCTGCCCATGGTGATTAGTACTCTTTAACTTACTGTGCTCTTTTTTCATGTTCTGTTTCTTCTCTTTCACACTTCTTTTTTTCTTTTCCTTTTTTAAATTGCTTTCTCTCTTGATCCTTTCCTATCTTCAAAAATATCTTCGGGAGATTCTGATCTTTGTGGGAAATGTGGAAATGCTCTATAGCCGACCAGTGTTGCCTGGTGGCTGCTAAGCATTGAAGCAATGTATATCATCTTCTCTCCTAGATTATTCTAGTATGTAAGAAATTAAGCTGTGGGTTGTTATAACAGAAGTTGTCTGATGAAATTTTAGGAGTTTGTTAGTCTTATATATTTTTCTTGATTGGAGTTTGTTTTGATTTTTCTGAAGGAAGGGAGCTAATGATTTGTCATAGACATCCAGTTATTTGTAGGCCACCAGAGCAAATGTGGATTTTTCTTCCTTTTAAAGGAAAGAATGTGGAAGTCAGCACTGCTTTTGCTGATGCTTGACAATCCAATGTTAAAGAAACATATTCTGTTTTGTTCCTCTGTCTTTCCTTCCGGTGCTAAGTAAATTTTGAAGTTTTATTTCTAACACCTGAATGAAATACATGTATGTGTAGAGTCATAGAATATCCTGAGTATGGAAGGGACCCATAAGGATCGTAGAGTCAAAGTTCTGGCTCCATAAGTTTATTATATGGTAAACTTGTTCATTTGAAAGTAATACTGTTTTGAGTTCAAGAGTTATTCATACACCTAAACCACTATTTTACTGTATCTTTAGTATTTACTTTAGGACAATGTTTTCCTTTGCAGATACCATGGACAAAATTGAAAACACATCCCATCTCTTTGGTGAGTTATGAGATCAGCTCCTAAGTATAGAATACAGAGCAGAATTTATCTCAGATATTTGTATCTTTCTCTTGAATTGATTCTAGAAGTGGTTGAAACATTAATGGTCGCTTACTAACTAAACCTCTTCAAGAGGTTTGATACGGTTAACATTAACAGGATTATTGTAACAACCTAGGATACAGCTTGTATATAAATAGGATGTGGAAGATGGAAGTAGGGTTCAAAAACAGAGTAAAGTAAACAGAAGAAATAGTATTTATTTTGTTCTTTATTTTTTTTTTAGCAAGTATACTGGGAAATGTGGTTAGCTCAAAAAGTAATTTACTCGATGGTGGCTAAACTTTCTTAATTGGATATGCTTACGAATGAATTGTCCTTTAACAGTTGTGTTTCCTGGACTTGCAGTGAGTTCCTGAATGTGCTTCTAATTCCTCAGCTCTGAATCAGACTTGGAAAAAAACAAGTTTTAAATACTTGATGGATTTGCTAGTGACCTAGTTGTAATGCACTGATGTCTGTACTACTTTTCCTGACACACAAAGCTTAAAGCATGGTAATGCTGGAGTGGGATGATTCAACCTCTTGACTGTGAGATTCAACTGCTAAATTAGGAAATTGGTTTAAGCCGTGCTATTCTTGAAGATTACATACAGACCTATCGTAACAAGGCCTGATTGTTTGCTTTACTTGCGTGAACTTACCTTAGCAGTCTTTGAGACTGAGATTGTTTTCAAGGTCACCTTTGTTACATAAAGTTTCCCTTGAACAAATCTGTTAGTTAAAAACTGGTATCAAAAGATGACCGATTGTGCAACAGGTTTTCTGATTTCTCAAAGAAGACAAATGTAAAGGCCTAAATGTCCACCTTAAGCCCTTTATTACATCTCTAAATTTTCACTGTTTTGGCTGAGGTATTTTTACTGCCTGAAATCTGATTACCTCTTAAGTAATTTTCCCCAGTTGGCTATTTTTTCTTTTTTTCTTTCCCCCCCCCCCCCCCCCCCCCCCCATAGCTTAGGAGATAGCTGGAGCCCAATTGTCCAGCAAAAGGTGCTTGCTTGGAACTCAGTCAGAGTACATTCATTTTCCAGGGGGGAATCAATAGTCAGGTGTCTATATCCAGGTGTTCTTAGTATACTTTTACTTGTGTTACAGAGAGTCCTGAAATCAGTGCCCTGCTGTTCTTTGCATGAGTCATGTAGCAAAGGAAATACTTCCAGTGGTCTTAATGTAACCTTAAAAGAGTGATCAAACATCCAGAAATGGTAGGATAAACAGAAAAAGTCTATTTCCCTCTGTCTCCCCAAAGTGAAGGATTTGTTTTTTCATTTTTTTTCTATGTTGTTTTATAAGGCAACTTATTCACTGAGGCAGCAGAGAAAATTTGTTTAAGATGTCCAGATTTACCTTTAACAGCTAATGTTCCCTCTAAGCGTTGCCATATAGAATCATATAATTACTCAGGTTGGAAAAGACCTTAAGGATCATCAAGTCCAACTGCAGCCTAACCATAGTAGCCTAACTCTAACAACCCTCTGCTAAATCATATCTCCGAGCACCACATCCAAACGGCTCTTAAACACATCCAGGGATGGTGACTCAATCACCTCCCTGGGGAGCCTATCCCAGTGTTTAACTACCCTTTCTGTAAAGAAATGTTTCCTAACGTCCAACCTAAACTTACCTTGGTGCAACTTGAGGCCATTTCCCCTCATCCTGTCACCAGTGAGAAGAGACCAGCCCCGCTCTCACTGTAAGCACCTTTCAGATACTGGCAGAGAGCAATAGGTCTCCCCTCAGCCTCCTTTTCCCCAGACTAAACAGCCCCAGCTCCCTCAGTCTCTCCTCATAGGGCTGATTTTCCGAGCCTTTCACAAGCCTCGTTGCCCTTCTCTGGACCTGTTCCAGTACCTCAATGTCCTTTTTGTACTGAGGTGCCCAAAACCGAACACAGTACTCAAGGTGAGGCCTCACCAATGCCGAGTACAGGGGCAGGATGACTTCCCTAGTTCTGCTCACCACCCCATTCCTGACACCAGACAGGATGCCGTTGGCCTTCTTGGCCACCTGGGCACACTGCTGGCTCATATTTAGCTGACTGTCCATCAGTACACCAAGGTCCCCTTCCATCAGGCAACTGTTCAGCCACACCTCCCCAAGCCTGTAGGGTTGCCTGGGGTTGTTGTGACCAAAATGCAGGACCTGACGCTTGGCCTTATTGAAACTCATGCTGTTAGCCTTTGCCCACTGATCCAGTCTATCCAAGAGAAATAAGAAATATAAGAAAATATAGAGTAGGAACTTTTGACTTTCAGGTAGCTGTTGTCAGTGTGGTTCATGGATAAGAGCAGCGTGGAAAAATGTTGGTAAAGGAAGTGTGGAGATGGGCACAGTGACTACAATAATAAAATGAGGTAGGTAGAGCAGGTTGACCTGTGAAAAAACTGAATTTGAGGACAAAGCTATTCATATGTTTTGTCTGACTGGAGAGGGAGTAAATGAAGGATTCAGATGAAGTGATATAATGTCGGAGCTAGACAGAATGGAATATTAGCTGGTGAATTCTTAGCTTGAAATTTCCCATTTCAAGCTCATTAGAGAATGAGCTTGAAATGGGAAAAGGTTGCAGAACTATGCGCCTTAAATCAAGAGACTTCCCAGTGTATGTCATCTATGTAGATAATGAATGTTGCGCTGTAAGTTAGGAGATTGCTGGACTTGCTTACTTGCTAGAAATAAATTGTTGATTTTTGGTGTATTCACATTCTCATCTTCATCCTGTTATTATGCAATATGTATAATTTGTGTTCTAGTTCTGCTATTTAAATAAATCCTATTTTCATTGAAGGCTTTAGGTGTCTCATTCCCTTAATTCCCAGCTCCTTTTGTAAGGATCCCACCTCAGGTACCAAAAATACAATGACTGCATACAGTTATGCCACAATATGGCATGTTGCAAATTATACCAGGACATATCTTTTTAGAAGATACTTCTGCTAGGTTTTTTAAGAGTTTTATATACAGATTTCATCTTAAAGACGCAACACTAAACTTCATCTATTATCAGTTTTAGTGGACTAGGTTAAAATATTTTCCATTAAGATTTTCTGAACATATTGAGCTGTGTTAAAAGTTTTACTGTAAGAACAAACATATGGGAAGAAAATCCACATTAGAAGGCATTAAAACATGTCACTTTCAGAATTCTCTTTATGAAAATATGTATGATAAGTAAATAATGATTAGAGATCAAGAATTCTGCAATCCAGTGCTAAACTGGGACTACCTGTTAGAATTCTTAAAATATGAAAAATTATATAAACAAGTTTAAAAAAAAAAAGATAATTCTGGTAATGTACAAAGGTTTACAGGAAAATGACGCTATGAGAAAAGATTTATGAACCTTTACAAAAAGATTTTCGGTGCTTTTGTTCCTCATATGTCAACTTTTCACTTTGTTACCTCTTGTGTCTCCATTTTTTTGTTCTGTTTCCCAAGTCCTTGGATAAAGTTGTAATGGAAATGAGCACTTGTGAAGAGCCACGTGCCCCTAATGGACCCTCTCCTATAGCAACTGCATCCGGACAGAGGTCAGTGACAATCGTGACTTGTATTCGATCTAAAAAAACAGGTTTCAGTTACTCATTTCAAATTAGCGTAGGACACTTGGAAGCCCTGTGTCTTTCCTAAGCATATAGTACTGCAACTCTAACTTTTTATTATTGATGGGTGGAGTTACATATGTAGATAGAACTGTTTAATTTCAGGCCTAAGCTTGGGAAGAACATCTGAACTGTATATGCAGCTTGCTAGAAATGTTTCATTTAAGTGTAACTACTCCATCAAAAATACACTCATTTCATTTGATGTATTTAATTTTCTGAAAGCTTACTATCTTCACTTTGTTTGGAACATCTATATAATTTTGGGATGCGTGTGTCTTTTTTTATCTGACAAATGTTATTAGTGTTATTTGTTAGAGTGGTATTCTAAAACTCTAGCTCCTTTATTTTATTATCCAAATCTTTCTGAAAGATTTAATACGTGTTATGTAGCCCAAATGTCACATCGTTTTTGGGAGAAAATATACCATTACAACACGTTGGCTTTTTTTCTCCTGCAGTCTTTTTATGGAATCAAAACATTTTTCAATGAACATATCCATATATATCCATATATGAACATATGTCCAAATATGAACAGTGATCCATATATAGAGAGAAATTAGTTTGACAATACTTTTTTTTTTTTTTTTTTCTTTTTAACTTAATGCTTAGGAGTGATCCATGGGTCTCCATCTCTTGGAGCACAGCTTGAAAGTCATTGCCATAGAGATTCTGTGTAGGATGGCACTTATGAAAAGGAAAAGGAATGACAAACTGTAAACAAGCAGAAAAAAATCCAAAGCCAAATAATTTTAAATTCTGAAAAAAATATTAAAATAGGAATTTCCATTCACTAGCCTAGAATGTTCAGAATGGTTAAGATTTTTATTTAAAGCATTAAGTGCAAATGCTTCATCTTTTTCACTACTGGAATAGATGTTGAATTAATCTATTAATTCCACCACGTTCAATGCCTATATTTGTAGAATGAAGCAAAACAAATACTTTACCTTTTTTTTATATACAAAACAGTATGTTAGTGTTAATAGGTGGTAGAACTTAGCTCATAGAAATTAGTACTAGCCAGATTGGAACTGTCAAGTAAATTGGCATGAAGGAGGAGTAATAGTATAGACTGTTTTCTTACATAAAAATAAATAAAATCTGTTATAAACACGCTAAGTTGCATTAATTGTTATAGTTTATGGAAATCCGTCGTTGTCCAAAATATGTTATTTAATGATCATTTTGAGATTGTATAGTGGAGGAGTAATTACTGTCAAGTCGGTCAAATCTATTTAACAAGAATTTGCAACTGGAGAAGATTACATTATGAACTTGTTTTATGGTTTGCATCATCTTGCATTTCTGCTGTTTAATAAGTACAGTTTGTGCCATTTCATTTGATGCACGATTAATATGTTTGCATTTCACCTTCTAGTGAATATGGTTTTGCTGAAAAAGTGGTAGAAGGAATTTCGGTTTCTGTGAACTCCATAGTAATAAGGATTGGCGCAAAAGCTTTTAATGCTTCGTTTGAACTTTCCCAACTGAGAATATATAGTGTAAATGCGAACTGGGAACATGCTGACCTGAGATTTACCAGGATACAAGAAGCTCAGCGTGGAGAGGTAAATATTTTCTTTAGCTTTTTTTTTAATAAATATATTGTTATTGTGGTAGAAGAGGAGGCAGTTGAACTGCAAACTTGCATGGTTTAGGAAGCGTATTGTTAATAGGAATGGAGACACTGCTTTCCATAACTTCAGCTGTCTTCTGGGAACACAAGGTAGGTGTGAGTCAGATCAAAGGTTATTTCTCAAGCTGCAGCCAAAATTGATGCAAAGTGCAAAAGCCAGTGCAAGCCTATCTAATGTTCCACTCCTACATTCTCCAAAACAGTGACCATTTTAAAATGCAATCTGATTGGAAGTCATGTGATGTTCCTGTGACTTTCTGGGGATAGAGAGTAAGATAAAGTATTTATTCCTGTCACCTCTGAGTGGGATAAATGAGTAAAATGTTCTTGTTCCGTTCATATAGCCCTGCATGAAGGATGTGTTTGTGTCTGTTGATATATGCACACACGTGCACATCTGCACATACTGCAGTAGAAGTAAGCCCTCATATTCCATGAATGCCTTCTTGTTTTTGTCTTTGTTTAAAGGTGTTGACTTTTAAAGAAATCAACTGGCAGATGATCAGAATAGAAGCAGATGCAATTCAGAGTTCCAAGCATGAAATCATGAGTGCTCCAGTTCGACTCATTACGAATCAATCAAAAATTAGGGTCACACTTAAAAGAAGGGTAAACTTGAAAAGTTTGAAATTATTCATTATTTTATGAATTCATATTTAACTTTTAATTTCCATGTATATATGCACATAGTAAATTTTTTTAATCCATATGAAATGTGGAATTCCCTGAAATAAATTTTTAATGACTTTAAGACTGTAAGCACAAGTAGTTTTGCTGGCAGAATTTAAAGCTAAAGAACTCGTACAGATTCTACTAATAAAACTATTTGATCTCCAGAGCTTTAGTTACGCATTTTGCTTTACTTCTCTAGATTCAGTCTATTTTTGTATTCCTTATGGTTAGATAACGAGTTTAGTATTCAATGCATGTGACACAAGTAAAAAGTGAGGCATAACTATGGATTCCTTTGTATATCATAGAAATCTTTTAATTACTACAAGATGTAATACAAAATATTTTATATTGAGTATACAATACTGAATATGCTTTTTAGGAACTTTGGGGTTTTAGTCAACCTTTTTTGTCATTTGATATTTGAAACTCAAATTTTTATTCTACAGCTAAAGGACTGTAATGTAGTGGCATCAAAACTGGTTCTGATTCTGGATGACTTGTTGTGGGTTTTGACTGATTCCCAGTTGAAAGCCATGGTGCAGTATGCCAAATCTCTTAGTGAAGCCATAGAGAAATCAACGGAACAAAGAAAAAGCTTGGCTTCTGAAACAACGCAGGTATGAGGCATGTTTCAAAATTTAATACAGTGTGGTCAATGGATTTTTGAGAATTCAAGTTTATTCATTTTAATTCAACCGTATATCCTGAATTACATTAGAAATGATTACAGTAGTATAAAATACACTTTATTTTACGAGGTTTTGTGTACTGATGTCAGTTACAGGAAGGAAAATTCTATTTGTTTATCCATGTACAGAGTAGTTTGAGAACAATATTTTGATTGTTTATTTATATAGTTCTCAAACTTCTGTTTTACTTAACTATTGACTATTTAGTAAACTTGTTCTCAAAATATGTTCTGATTAATAATGAAAAAGAAATAAATTTGAGAGACACCAAAGTAATCTCAGTGTGTAGTTAGATATGCTTACTATAATGGTTTAAACTGTTTTCATGGCACTGAAATACTAGGATTTAATAAGAGCTTTCCTTCTTACAGCTGTCTTGTTGGAACACATAGTGAAAGATAATTCTACTTTTAACGTACATCTTCTGACATAGGTGTGATATTTGTTGCTGCTTCTAAGATAGTCTTACATAACCCTTTGTCATCTTTCAGATGACAACATATAGCGGACTAGACCAATGAGGCTTTGTTCATGAGTGTTGTGGGAGGGATCTCTTGTCTGTGAAGAAGCAGCACAAATACACTGATAAAAAATAGTTCTATGAAAACAGTTAAGTACTAAGAACTATAGAATCATAGAATTGTCAAGATTGGAAAAGACCTCCAATATCCAATCATCCACCTACCACCAATATTTCCCCAGTAGACCATGTCCCTTTGTACAATGTCTAAACATTTCATCAACGCCTCCAGGGACTCCAATCTGAGTCAGTAATCTCTGTAACAACCTTCACAACAGAATATATATATTTCTTCTGATGCATCTGTCTGGTATTTCATCCCTCTCATCTTTTTGTGTGTGCTTTTTAGGCATGCAGATTCACTAGTGAAAGAAATTCACTGGTGAAAGACTTATAAGCAAGCAACTTCTTTACCAGGAAGCAATTAATCTAAAGACTAGAGTGCAAAGGTTGTATAAAGAATAGTTGAACATGAACTTGCACTGTAGAATCTCATCCAATAAAACTAGTGTACTGTAATGCAGACTTCAGTACTTATGGTGGTCCTGATGACTTGCAGAGTGATTTGATGATTCAACTACAGCAATCATGCAGCTGCTACTGAGCAGGGAGATCCTGATTCTTCAATTCTCTGTACCTACATCTTGCCAGTTCCCTTGCCCTGGTGCTAGCTCACGTTTGACCATATAGTGATGTAGTTTGGGTAACTAAATGAGTAGAAATGAAGTGGCTGTTTTTCTGCTAGTTTAGTTTCCTGAACAGCTTGCAGCAAAATTTAGAGAAGTACTAGTGCTGCAGTCATCAGGGTGTAAAAGACATGGGGGAAGGGAAAGATGGGGCATGAATCATCATTGCATCTTTGTGACACTTAGCCAGTATTTCAACTTAGCTGTATTCTAAAACAGTACTCGTAAATCCCATTAATGATCCAAAGTGTTCATATATGATGTGGATGTTTCTTTATTTGAAGGATTTGTTTTAGGTAAGAAAAACGTGGTGGTTTTATGCTTGATGGGAAGGATAAAGTTCTATGCATTGATATGACTAAATATTTTCAGAGCTCTGCTCCTGCACCCAGCTCTCAGCAGATGAAAGCGCACCAGACTACAGCAGCACCTGATCAAAATGATGCGATAGTAAAACTGTTTAATGATTTTGATGTTAAGGAAACTTCTCATCACTTAGTAATCTCCCATTTGGACCTACATATATGTGATGACATCCATTCTAAAGAGAAAGGTAACTATTTTATTTATGTATTTATTTTATGTAATATACCTGTGAATCATAATTGTCCTTAGAAAAAATTTTGAAGAATCCATTAATGTTAATTAGCAGTTTTTATTTTAGAGTAATTGTCCTCCTGTGTCTCTAGACACATCTAACATTGGCTAGATACCTTCATCAAGAAGGTTCATTATTAACTGCAATTATTTTAGAATAAATGTGGGAAAAAACAAAAACCAAAACCACCTGCTAACAGTACAAGTAGCTTCAGTTCTTTTCCTGTCTTGTAGAAACTGATTTTGCTCAGTTTGTTTCTGCTGATTTTCTTTTATACCCAAGCTTTGCTGGGTTCCTAGGAATGCTGTGGCACTGTGGTACTCCGGGTCAGTCACTCTGTCAAGTCAAGTCAGCACTCTGACTTGAAAGAGTCACTGTAAAACCTGCTTGAGTAATATTCCTTATAAAATACAGATAGTTTAGATTACTGAAAAAAGCAACCCTCTCTGTTACTGGTTTAGGGAATTTAGGATGTTCTGTGATTGAGAAGAATGAAACAAATGACCCGACACTTGGCCCTGTTGAAACTCATGCCGTTAACCTTGGCCCATAGATCCAGTCTATCCAGGTCCCTCTGTAGTGCCCTTCTCCCCTCTGGCAGATCAACACTCCCTGCCAGCTTGGTGTCGTCTGCAAACTTACTGAGGGTGCACTCAATCCCCTCGTCAAGATCACCAACGAAGATGTTAAACAGAAGTGGCCCCAGTACTGAGCCTTGGGGGACACCACTCGTGACCGGCCACCAACTGGATTCAACTCCATTGACCACAACTCTTTGGGCCCGTGCTTCATCCAGCCAGTGCTTCACCCAGCAGAGCGCACGCCCATCCAGACCATGGGCAGACAGCTTCTTCATGAGAATGTTATGGGGGACAGTGTCTTCAGTATGAAAATACAGTATTCAGTATAAAATACAGTATAGTAAAAATACAGTCTTCAGTATAATCTTCAGTATAAAAAGTTTTCATTCAGGAAAACTTCAGGTGTGTGTGTACAAAGAATTGCAATTACTTTTTAGTCGCATTTAAAGCAATATGCAGTTGTTAGTAATGACTGAATACAGAACATGGGGTTCTTTTTACAAGCTGACCTATAGAAAGCAGCAAAGACCACCTGAATGAAAATTCTGAGGGAGATCAGTGAGGTTGTAGTGAGAGCTAGTAGTAGTAGTAGCTGTTAAGTGTTTCAGAGAATGCATGAGCATGAGATTTACCATGCTAAATCTAAGGTTTGCAGAGCAGTATTGCTTTATTTTACAGATTCAAATAGACGTGTAACAGGAGGAGCCATGCAGCTTTCTTTCAGCTATTTAACGGTGGACTATTACCCGTTTCACAAAGCAGGTATGAACATTTTATGCATTACCTTAACTGTAACTATGTAGCTAAATTACTAACAACAACAAGAACAACAAAAGAAGTATACGTATAAGGCTTGGATAATAACATTGTAAACACTTGAAATGTACACCTTCTGCAAGCAGGATGAAACAACAAAAGCAACAACTTGAAACAAATTTCATTCCTGTAAATGAGCTGTTCTGTGCCGAAAGGTTTTCCAGTTCGCTCTTTTGTTTGGCCAACAAAATGGTGTTTACACATTTCTGACATGGAAAGGATTGTTTTGACAACAGAAGGCAGTACAGCCGATTGAGAATTTGCTAACTGGGTATCTACAGGAGTCAGATGCAGCCTTTTAATACAGCAGACTTCTTTCTACATAGAAGTCTATGATTTTGTGGCCATTTATAAACAGTGTTCATTTGTGTTTTGGTTTTGTTTTATTGTTTTTTTTTAACTTTGCTAAACAAGAATGCTAGTGTGTAGAGAGCCAGTTGTGCAGCCTTCTTTAAGGTTTTTAGAGAATTGTTATTGAACAGATGTTACCAATTTCCAGCCAAGCATTTCTTACAAATTACTTTGAGTAAAAGTGTTTTTCAGAAATCTGAAAAGAATAATAATTCCAGCAGCTATTAACAAAGAAGAGATGAAAGTAATCTACTTTTGAACTTGAGGTCAAATTCAGTTCAGCAAAGGAAGTTCAGTTGCTTTGGAGTGATATCCAAATGCATTAAAAGTATAAATTAGCAGTAGCTTGCTGCAGGTCCTTGTCACTTATGGTTGTGAATGGAATTCTGTGATGTTGATATATTTCATTCATAAGTGATTCGTACTATGCTTAGGTGAGAGCATAATCTCACTACTTACACTTTCTGTGAGATCTCTAAGAAGACATAGGAGACGGGAAATAAATAATAATTAGATTTTCTTTTGGAATGATTTTATTTTGGAATTTGAAGCGTGAACTGTAGAATCTTGGACAGGCATGTTGGAAGCTGACGGAGAATACTTTAAAAGTAATGGATATGAGGGACTTGACTCCCACCACATAAAACCAGAGGTAGAAAAAGTCATCTGTAGAGCAAACGTAGTGTTCTCCTGCAGTTTTAACTCATGTTCTATACAAGCATGTTTGAAAAGAAGCTATGATAAAAATCTGTCAAATGTTCTTTTCAATTTTTTTTTTTTTTTCTGTAAGAAGTCGTCATCTTTGTATTAGAATAGCGTGTCAATTCTGTAGGCGAACTATTGTCACAGGTGGGAGAGACCCTTTGCACAAGGGAAAAAGGTTACTAGACTGTTCTGCTTTGTACTTTTCTGGCTTATGGAATATTTAGAAATGCCTCTTTTGGTGTAGTCTTCCTGGAAATTAAAATTAGCCCTTCTGGAAGAAGCCCTTAATAAAAGAAGCTCGTGTGGGCTTTTGTTTGTTTCTTAGTTTGCTGTTGGCCACAGCAGGATCAATGGGAATTTGAGGCATTAATTCCCATAAGGCAAATTTGTAATCCATTGAGCATCAGTCCTTCCAGCAATTAGCCTTTGATAATACTCAAGGCAAGTGAAACAGGATTGGGCCCATTAACTGTAGTAATCGAGGCATAAGCCAGACTGTTGTTAGATTTTTTAAAGCTGTCTGTACAGCAGTCCATCTCTTTATTTGTCCTTCCAGAATTGCTCTGGACGAATTGCTTGTAGCAGATCTATTACCTGTGCAGCTGATGTACTGCTGGTTGACAATCAGAGAAAGCTACTGCTTTGCTATGATGCAGGACATTTTGCAGTCCAAGAAATTCCTGATCAAGCTGATACATTGAGACAATATGAGAAATAGGATAGTGTTATCTTCCTGGGTAAGCAGCAATAAATTCAGATGGTATCAATGTCAGTGCTGGACCCAATAAAATGCTGTTTTCTTGTTACAGTCTGACTTATCTCTTCACTTTGTTACAGATAAATGTGGCTGTGATATCTGCATGTATAGAACTGTGGAGTAATTGAAGGTGGAAGGGACCTCTGGAGGCTGTTTAGCCCCATCCTCTATCCCCAAACTAAAGCAAGGTCACCTAAAGTAAACTGTCTGGGATTGTGTTTAGTTAGGTTTTGAATAGCTTGAAGGATAGAGCCTGTACAATCTCCCTGATCAATCTAACCCCATGTTTAATTACCCTCACAGTAGGAAAGCTTTTGTTTTGTTTTGGTGGGATTTCCTGTATTTCAATTTATGCTTCTTGCCTCTTGTCCTATTAGTGGGTACCACTGAGAAGAATCTGACTCCATCTTCTTTACTTCCTTCCCATCAGCTATTTATGCACACTGATGAGATCTTCTGAGTCTTCTTTTCTCCAGAATGAACAGTTCTAGCTATCTTAAATTTGCTTTGTCTGAAAGGTGTTCCAGTCTCTTAAGCAAGTTGTGACCTTTGCTGGATTTGTTCCAGTAAGTCCATTGTCTCCTGGTACTGGGGAGCCTAGAACTGAACCAGGCACTCTAGATATGGTCTCACTAAGACTGAGCAAAGGGCAGAAATTGTTACTGTTGAGCTGCTGGGAGTGTTTTTCCTAAACAGTCCTAGATACTGTTGGCTTTGTTTGCCCCAAACAAAGTTGTTGGTCGTGTTTGGCTCATTGTCCACCAATATTCCTAGGTCTCTTTCTGCAAAGCTGGTTCCTAGCTGGCTATATCCTAACCTGTACTGTTGAATGGGGCTATTCCTGTCCAGGGCTTGGATTTCTCTTTTTTTGAACTTTCTCTTTGTTTTTGTACCATCTGCAAAGCTGCAATCTGTGCTACCATCCAGATCATGAATGAACTTACATTGGCCTCAGTAACAACCCTTGGGGTTACCTCCAGTGACTCCCTCCAATTGAACTTCATATTGCTGATCCTAGCATTTTGAAATCAGGTTAGCCAGTTTTCTGTCCACCTCACTGTGTACTTCTCTAGTCTATACTTCAGCATTTTGTCACTGAGCATGTTACGGGACAGTGTTGAAAACCTTGCTAAAGTCAAGGCGGGCAGCGTCAGCTGTGTGTTCCTCATCCACCAAGCCTTTCATCTTATACTAGAAAGCAGTAGAGTTCATGAGGCATGACTTCACTTTCATAAATTCATGTTGACTAATCCCAATCACCTTTCTTTCCTCAGTGTGTTTTAAAATGGTTTTTAGGATTGTTTGCTCTTTTGCCTTCCCAAGAATTGGGGCTGACTAGTCTCCTTTTGTTCTATTTCTTAAAGATAGGAATAACACTTTCTTCCAGTCCTTTAGAGCCTGTCTTGATCACCAGTCATTGGTAAGCTTTCGAAAATGATTTGAAAATAGCTTCCCCATTACATTAGCCAGTTTTCTCAGCTCTTGTATGCATCTCTTCAGGATCCCATGGACTTGTATGTGTCTGATCTATTTAAATATTTCCTAGATTAATGCACCTTTGCTGAGGGGAAGACTTCCTTGCTCCTAACTTCCACATTGGTCTCAGGGACCTGGGAGTTCGGAAGGTAAGTACTAGTAGTGAAGGTTGAAGCAAAGAAGGCACAGGGTACCTCCGCTTTCTGCATGTGCCTTGTCACCAGGTCCCCTACTCAGTTAATCAGCAAGCCCGGGTTTTCACTAGCCTTCCTTTTGCTGCTGGTACACTTGTAGAAGTGTTTCTTCTTGCTCTTCACATGTCTCACCACATATTATATCAGCCTATGAGGTCAGCTTTGGCATTCCTATCCTCATCCTCTGTATTCCTTCTGAGTTGCCTGATGCTGCTCCCACATCTGATATCCTTCCTTTTTTTTGGTATTTGAAATTAGCTCCTGGCTCACCCACAGAGGCCTCTAGCTACTTTTGTTTGATTTCCTGCTTTTCAAGGTGGACCATTCTTGGGCTTGGAGTTGATTCTTGAATATCCACTAGATCTCCTGGACAGCATTATATACCATGAAATTAATTCAAGTACACCAGTTTGCCTTCTTGATGTCCTGGGTTGTTATTCTGCTGTTTGCCTTGTTCCTTCACCTCAGAATCCTGAAGTCATAATCTTATGGAGTGACTTCTTATCCCTGCCCAGTTTGACTTTTTTTTCCCCCTGTAAGAATCAGGTCCAGCAGAGCAGGTCCTGTCTTTGACTTCCTTACTACTGGTGTTAGTAGGCTTTCATTGATGCACTTTGCCTTTTGGAAACCACATAGATTGCTTGTGTCCTAATGTGTTGTCATTCCAGAAGATTATGGAGTGTTTAAAGTCTGCCATGAGAGCCAGGGTCTGTGAATGTGATACTACTTCCTGTTGTCCATTGGGTGCCTTATAGTGTCCATGATTAGATAGCCTTTAGCAGATATCCACCACATTGTCATCCATGTTGGTCTGCCCTGACCTCGATGCTCTGAGTTGGCTGATCATTCATACCAAGGCAGAGCTCCATGCATTCCTGCTGCACTTACAGTAAGGGAAGCTCCCAGTCCTTTCCTTCTCAGCCTGCTCTTCCTAAAAGACTTGTATCAATCCTTCGCAGCAGTTCACTTTTATGTGCTATATCACTACGTTTTTGTGGTCCCAGTGAGATCATAGCCCTTCAGTTGCATGCAGATCTCTAATTCCTCCCACTTCCCTGTGCTCCTCATGTGCATATGTTAGTGTACAGGGACTTCAGAGAGACATCACCCATCCTGACTTTCAGGAAGGGTATGAGACCTTTCCCTCCGATGCTGCTGTCCTATAGTTGTGTGCAAATGTTTGAGGTGACCCCACTTTATCCTTGTTTTGGAAAAACACATCTTCATGGACTTAAATTTAATGTACTTCTCTCTTCTTACACTCTTGCTGTTTTCTTCCCTTTCTTCCCTCTTCTTTCTTAGCTAGAAAGATAGAAACAACCATCAGAAAAGACTGCAGGGCAGGCTGATGGGGTGAAATGTCATCTCTTGTGGTACATTTCTCTGTTGCAGTGTCTTCCATGGGAAAGTCTTTGCATTCAGGCTCAAAATCAAATATTTTTCCCCAAGTTGTTTTCCTGTTTTCATACCAGCCATATTTACTCATCTCCAGTGTTAGTTCAAAATGAAGCAAGCTTTCACATGCTGATATTTGAAGAACAGTGCATCGTACTTGGTAGAAGTTATTTGTATTGCACACTTATTATTGAACAGATTAGTAGACTGTATTTACAGAGTCTGTTAGAAGAGCTCTCAATTTGTTTCAATTGTTTAAATGCTTTATTAATAAAAACCTGTCAGGAATAAAATATTTTTTTTATTTTTAAGTCTGGGTCTTATTGTGCATATCTTCTTGGTTGCATGCCATGAAGGTGCTAGAGAAACAAAACAAACAGTACACTTTTGAAAAGGGACCAGCAACATCTTGGTACTGAAGTTTTGGTGGTAAAATTAAGATTAGAAAGAGTGAGTATGGGAACGTTTTCCTGTTACTGGCTCTCACCTTTTTTTTTCCTGGAAAAGACGGTTTTATTTGCATCTTCTGACATAAGAAATCAACGTGTCATCAAATTTCTCTGGACTAGAAATACCAAGTGATGTTTTTCAGCATTAGTTAGTGGTGTTAAAAGATATGTAGCAATATTACGTCATTTTTGGAGTAAATTTATAAAGCTCTGTGACTTGCTTTTTATGCAGTATATAACTTATTATAACATCTGTTTTAACTTCTGTTGTTCTGTCATTGCAGCGTGCAAAGGGATTATATTTTGAATAAAGTATAATAGTGAAGTAGTGAAAACTTGTTACCCGGTTAGAAGCTTGTTTACAAGTGAAATGAACTAATATTTTCCTCTTGTTTTCAGGAGACAGCTGCAATCACTGGATGCATTATAGTGATGCCACTAAAACCAGAAGTGGGTGGGCTCAAGAGTTATTAAATGAATTCAGAAGTAATGTTGAATTGCTTAAGCAGGCTGTGAAGGATCAAGGCGTAGGTTCTCCTGACACATCACCACCTGCTGTATCTCCTCAAAAGCCACAAACAGGTACTTCGCTTGTATCGCTAATGGTCTAATTCCATTAGCTATTAGAACTATCCTGAAGATGGCTGTTGTTTTCATTGATTCCGCCACTTTCCTACAGGCAAGGAACAGACACTGAAAGGAACTTCCCAGCAGCCAAAGGGCAAACTGATGTCTAGTCCTGTTGTGGTTAGACTTGCGGATTTCAATATATATCAGGTATGCTTCTTTGAGCTTCGAAAACTGGGGCTACTTTGACCTTGACTGCTATGTAAATATATTTTTTCAGGAAGAGATCCAAAGTCCATTGAAATTGAATAGAAGTCTTTCCATTCATTACTGGATTAGAGCTTCATGGACTAGCTTCTACTATGTTAAAATTGGTGGATATTTCCTTACTGACTTATTAGGTAACCTATCACAATTATGTTTTAGATGCAATTCCTGCCATCCCTCAAATCCTGACACTCTCACACTTCACTGTTCTTTCTTAGTTACCTAGAATTTTAATGTGTTGTTCTTTTTATTTTTTCATGCTTCTCTTATTGCTATCTTTTTCAAAGTGCATAGGTTTTCTTTTTGTTAGTTTTTATGAAATGTTAAATGAAGGTTTTTATTTTTCTCCAAAACCTCTTTCACCCAGTGAGATTTTGAGTATTCTTTAACCACCATTTTCTTTTATTTGTTTCAGTTAGCAGTTTTAGTTGCTTGTATTTGGTGCAGACAAGGCAACTGGAGAAGGAATATAGTTGTGAAATGGTAGTGGTATTGGAGGACCTACTCCAAATTTCAGAGCCTAGTGTGTTCCCTTAGTCACTGTTACTTCTGCTTGATCTTGTTCCTGTTTCCAGGGCTTTCAGCTGTATCGTTTCTGGTAGCGTAGGAGGTTGGAGCTTGCTTCCAGGAGCCTTCGTATGGGTTTCAAGTGTTTTTATAATATCACTTTGTACTGTCAGTGTTTTCAGTTGTCTTCTGCTCTTCAGATGCTTGTCGTCTTCTCCTTCCTACACAGCTACCTTTTCAATGTTCTTAATGTCATTTTTTCTATACAATTTACAAAAAGCTATTTTTTCTGGATAGATCTATCTGTGCCATTGCTTTAAATCTGTATTAATACAAAGATATTTGCATTTTGAAAACAGCTACATGGACTGAAGCAGGCTTATAAAGGTTATCTATTCATTATTACCAGTGAAAATAATACAAATATATCATCATGCATGCAATATTAAAAACTTGCCTGACTTCAGATTAGCAGTGAGACCTGCAAAGTGTTGGATGAAAGAACTTTGTTTTGAAAGTGTACATTTTTAACTGTGGTACGTTTCATGAAATTTTGAGTCAAATATGTATCACAATGTGATCTCTTCCTTGATTCATAATTTACATTAGAACAAAAATCTACCATTTCTGTTTTTTTCCATGATGTTTTGATTCTCCTGTAAAGTAGACTTTTGGACACAGCTGAACTTATATATCCCTGGTAGGACCATGCTGAACAGCTTGTGTAGCAGTATACAGTCCACAGTTGGCCCATGTGCTGGAATTTGTCCTTTTGGAAGTGCAAGGACATCATAACACTTTTTGTTAACAAGCTTATCTAGCTTATCCTATGTCATCTAGATATGGTGCACTTTGGAGAGCTGGTATGCAAATATGCCATGTCCTAACATAATTGCTTATATAGAAAGTATAGAGTTTCCAATAAACCTATCAGTTTACTCTAGGCTTCTACTGAATGCCTTTGAAAGTGACCTGCTTCACAAGAGTGAGAGATCAGGTACCGTTAATGCTACATAGTTTTCTCCTGCAACTGTTCTATGCAGACTTCTACTACAAGGCAGCTGGATATTTCTTGCTTGGGCTTTATGTAGTTGGGGTCTACATCTGAGAGCAGTGGAATGTTACCTGCTAAGGGGAAAGCTTTGCAACTACAGCTGCTTAATGATTTATGGAATGTAATGTATTAATGAAGTTAATCTTCTACAGGTCTCAACAGCAGACCAGTGTCGTTCTTCCCCTAAAACTTTGGTCTCTTGCAATAAGAAGTCGCTTTATCTTCCACCAGAAATGCCAGCTATTCATATTGAATTCACTGAATATTACTATCCAGATGGAAAGGACTTTCCTAGTAAGACACATATTTTTCTCTATCAATATGTAAATCTTGTATTTAATTTTCATCTTTATGAAGCTTAATATTGATTCCAGGTTGACGATCAAAAATAGTTAATGGTTTTTTTAAATGAAAAGAACACAACACTGCTTCATTTCTGCTCCTCACAAATCCCTATAAATACTGGCTTTTACACACGTTGTTTATTAAGTCTGAAAACACATGTAATGTTTTTACTGAGACATTACTCATTCTTCACCATACACTGTTTCTGTGGTTACACTGCCTGGCTGTATAAAAACTCAAACTACTGTAGTTGTATCTAAGATGCAATGAAAGATCTGCAGGAGCTGATTTCATTTATGTGTTACGGGGCTGTCGCTGTTCTATATTACGGAAATGTCAGCGGTTTTCTTGGGGATGGAACATGAGGGCAGCAAATCTCCTTGGTCCTGCCCTTCTTTGGAAATGAGGACAGCCACCTCCTCTCATCTGATTTCATTGTATTTTAGTAATTTGAAGTCAAAAATTCAATTTGTTGTGAGGGAAAGGAGTATCACTTTAAGCATCCCCTATCCAAAAGAGTGGGTTGCTGTTACTCTGATGTAAAATACAAATGAAAATAGGACTCTGTGCTTATTTTAAAGAAAACAGCCAACAAAACCCACAAAACCCCTAAATGTTTTACATGTTCTAATGATTTTGTTTTGTCTTCTCTTTTAGTTCCTTGCCCAAATTTGTATGGCCAGCTGAATGCTTTACAGTTCACCCTGGATGAGAGAAGTATTCTTTGGCTAAACCAGTTTGTGTTGGATTTGAAACAGAGTCTTATTCAGTTCATGGCCATGTACAAGTTAAATGACAATTCAAAATCAGATGAACATGTTGATGTCAGAGTTGATGGACTAATGTTAAAGGTATAATGCCATTGATGAGGGATTTTTAGGTTCTTTGGAAGAAAATACTTTTACTCTGAAAAGCTATTAGCCACTCAGCTTAAGGAATAAATGAACAAACAACCCATGCAGTAAACTGCACTGCTCTAAGAAAACTATGCATATATGATTTGAAAGCATGCTTCTTTCTTGGTACTAATTCATCTATGCCCTGTGGATTTTTTTTCTTCTTTTTTTTTTCTTTTTCTTTTAGTTGAAGATCTAAATGGAGACTATTAACAAAATATATTTCATTATGCTTATTTCATTGTGTTTGGTAAAGCTTACACTGCGAAAGAAAAAAACAACTTGATGACTAATATTAAAATAACTGCAATAAAATAACAAAAACCTCATATTTGCAAGGGACCTTCCTTGCTCCTCTGGTTGTAGTATGTCAGAGCTCTTTTGTCTTATTAGAGAATGTCTAGGGTAAAGAAACTACTCCATCTGAAAGCATTTGTCCTTCTCCAAAACCCACTTTTACCATTTTCTGTTTCACAGTGGCCCTTTGCTGTAGTTCAGGTACAGAAGTCTGTTCTCTGCATGTTTATTCCAGAAGAGTGGCATTAGATATTATAGCTGTACATCAGCTTTTTGTCTTCCTTGTCATCTTCTTTGAAAGCGAAGGTTTGTCAAGCCATCAGTTTTGTTGTTTTTTGTTTTTTTTTCCTTGCTTGATTTGCACTGGGTATCTGCTTCCAAGCTCCAGGGGTGAAAAAAAGACATCTTTTCAATAATATCCACAGGAGAGTTTTCAAGGGTTCTAAAAATCTAGCAGCTTATGGAAAGATTGTTGCCTTCCTAAGGCCCTCAGTGCATGTTTAATGGATCTCTAAAAGGGTACAGTGAAGTGGTGCTGAATGGAAAGATTATTGAGGGCTAACAACCAGTCAGCTACAAGTACGGGCTGATAAAATATTTAATGACTGTATGTGAATAGCCCACTAAAATAAGAAAACGTAGAACTGAAGTACCCATAAATTCCTTAAGCTCTGATTCATATTATTTATTTAATTATACATTAATTATTTTTTTCTTATTTTTTTCTTTCTAATGAGTTATGAATCTTTATTACTGGTGTGCATGATATTTGCATATTATACTTCATTACTACATAGCTGTGTATTTGGTTATTTTGTTTTGAGTCTTTTTATTTAGAAGGGAAGACTTAGTCACTTCCATCTTTTAAGCGTCTTTAGGATGAATTTTTTACTCTGATCTTTCTAGACGGAATATGAAGATGTTATAACACAAGGTGTTATCACTGATAATAGCAAGGCTGGTGTGTGCAGAGTGCAATATCAGATACAAGAACAGGCATTAAATACTCATTTCCATTAAAACTCAAACTAAAGGTATTCAGGTTAAAAGTAAGTCTAGAATACTCTTGTATTTTGAGTATTTTTAGAAGTTGGAGTGTACTTTATTTTTTTTCTTAACAAAGTTACATTTTTCAGATAGTTGTCACACACCACCTCTTCTGTATTCTGCAATGTTAAGAGTATTACCTATGTTAGTGTATTTGTTTTTTATTTTACAACGCAAATAAAATAATACTATAATATACTATAATATTCAGTGCAGGGGAAAGCCCTACCTGACAAAGCAAATTTTAAACAACAGGATTAAAATTTGGAGTTCAAAGTTTTAAATATGTTGAACACTTGGAGGAACTTTCTACCAAGCCATTTCTCAATTGAACTAAGAAATGAGAAAAATTAGCCTAATGGAGCTGTCCTAAATCTAAGTCTTTTGGAGAAGAAAAACGTGAGTCCCATGTGTTTGTGTAAAAGCATTGAGTTTTAGAAAGCACATTATCCTTTTTAAAAATTAGAAGAAATATAAATGATAATTTCCAAGCTTGACTTTTATCCTTGTGTCGTGGATTGAGGGCCTTTTGTCTGCAATGAGGGGCTAGGGCCTCCTCACTCCTCCCCCTGCAGGAAAACCATGATACCTTGTGCCTTTGTTATTGTACTTGAGTTCTCATAAAATTATAATTATATTCCTGTATTTTAGCTCTTGTTGTGGCTGCTATTATTAATTTTTTAATTGTATAGTTAATCTACATCTTTATAACTATGAAATATGTTATGATGAAATATATTTCTCTCTTGTAGTTCATAATCCCAGCTGAAAATAAACTTGAAATTCACAAAGACCAACCTCGTGCGCTTTCCATTCAAAGTTCAGAGATGATTGCAACAAATACAAGATACTCACCAAACTGCAGGCACTCTGATCTAGAAGCTTTGTTTCAGAACTTCAAAGACTGTGAATTTTTTAGCAGAACTTTCACAACGTTTCCTAAGTCCCAGAAGAATTTTAATCTCCTGCATCCAATCTTCCAGAGACATGCTCATGAACAAGATACTAAAATGCATGATGTTTATAAAGGCTATATCATCCCCAGACTGAATAAATGTGCGTTAAAGACATCTGCAGCTACTGATGTTTGGGCCTTGCATTTTTCTCAGTTTTGGATAGATTATGAAGGAACGAAAAGTGGGAAGGGACGACCAGTCAGCTTTGTGGACTCATTCCCTCTTTCACTTTGGATTTGCCAGCCGCTACGATTTGCGAAGTCACAAAAAGAGCTTTTATCACACAATCAGCCAGCTTTTAACATTCCAAAAAGTGAATCTAGTGATCTTGCTAATAGACTGCAACGCAAAAAACTTCTAAAAGAGTATTACAGCAGTGAGACAGAGCCCTTGGCCAATGGCATTCAGATGTCTCATTTCTCAGACACTTCAGGAGTGCTTTCTGAAAGCTCTTCCTCTGATGCAGATGTACATGTTCTTGTCCATGTTCAAAAACATGTAAGCATGCAGATCAATCATTACCAGTATCTTTTCTTGCTGTTTCTCCATGAATCTCTTGTATTGCTCCTGGAAAACTTAAGGAATGATGTAGAAGCAGTGACAGGAAAACCTGCAAAGCAAACAGATATCTGCATTGGGTTCCTATTGAAAAGTGCAGAATTAGCCTTACTGCTCCACCCAGTGACTCAGGGAAACCCGTGTAAGTCTCCAGTTGTGGAAGAAGGAAGTCCCGTGGCATCAGAGCTCTCTCCTGTGGGGGATGGGGAAGCTCTTAATTCAGAAAACAAATTAGTCAATAATAAGATGGAACAAGCTGGTATTAATAATATTGACTGTGTATCTGACTGTAAGCCTATGAATGCAGAAGTTAAAGGTGTTTTAATGGATCCTCTTTTGTTTAAATCAGACAGTACTATGGATTTTCAGAAAGGAACGTCATTTTCAGATGATGCATCAGATAAAGGCTTGGGAGATACCAGCGAAGGAGGAAGCAGCGGGCTTTTTAGTAGAAGTGATTCAGAGGAGGTCTATGGACCTCTAAGTGACAGAAGTGGCTTGCATCATAGGGATTCACTGTCCATTTCAAGTAAGAGAGAAGATTCTACAGAATTTGTCCTTGATAAAGAGGATGACAAAAATATGTTCTCAAATAAGTTAAATGAACTGGAAGGTACAACTGAAGCCTGTCTTAACCAAGTCACTGACTTGGAAACAGAAACTGCCTTAGAATCCGAAGAGCTTGAAATCAACAAAGAAAAGGTGACTTCAGTTAGAATGTTTGCATCCCAGTCTTCATCAAGGTATAGAAGATCTAATACTAAATCAGTTTTACAGCTATTTAAAAAATATTTCTCACTCTTGTCCGTGTCTTTTTGATAATGATCAATGAAAGTGGACCCACCTACCTTCCAGTAGATGAAAATGTTACAAGTATATAAATTCTGAAGATATGTGGTAGCATTCAGTAAAAGATAAAATGAAAGTGAAAATAAAATTAATTGGTTTAAATAACTTATTTAACTTTCAGTTTAAATGCTACGAAATACATATTGAGAAAAATATTGACACGCATACAGGAATGCATGTGGTTTCTTTGCTTGTCTGTTCCATGCTAAAGGATTGTAAAATAATGGTTTTTTTTTTTAAATTTTATATCTTGCCTGGCTTAGATGACTTCTCTAAAGTAACTTCTAGGAAATTCCCTTAAGGTGAAAAAAATAATTTCTTATGTCTTTATGTTTCAAAGTGCAAAGCCTAAGGACCGCTGTCCATCCAGCCTTCCTGCGTTCTCTGTCTCCTACAAGAATATGAAAAGAAGTCCTTCACAGGTCTCTCTGGATACCATCTCTATTGATAGTATGATGCTAGAGGAGCATTTAGTAGAGAGTGATGGAAGTGATAGCCAAAGCTTTCTAGAAAAAGGTAAATACACTTAACAAAACGCTTTTAAGCAATGCATGAAAATGTTTGTTACTAAAATAATTCTCAGATGGATTGTGGTGCAGCAAATCCTGGATATGTTATAGCACTATTTCTGGTAGCTCCACTAGTGAGTAATACGAAGCGTTTTCACAGCGCATCATCTCAAGGGAAAGCAATTGCATGTGCTACTTAGGTAGCGCAACTTAATTTAAGCAGTACGTAATTTTCACCTCTTGAGGAGAGCTAATGCATTGCAGTGCTGTGTTGGAACCCTGAATTAAGCAAAAAGTTTCCTGCTTTGCTTTAAGCACTTGCTTCAGCTGTAAGTTTTTACAGACTTGTGCCCTGAAATACACTTGAAGTGGTAAAGGAGCTTCAATTTTAAGAGTAGATGAGGGGAGGAAAAAAATATATAAAAAAGATTTTCACTAATACTTGTCATGCATCCTGGCAGATAATTTGGTAGTCTACTTGCAGTTCATTCCTTATAAAGCAGTTCATACCTACTGACTGTGTAACAGCAGTTTAATTTTTGCTCATCTGTGCATGAGCCTTTGGTTTGGATCTATGTGAAAAAAGGAATTTATCAGTATAATAATTGTCTCTAAATAGTCTGCAGAATTGTGGTCTTGTGCAAGTGATGATGTAACTGTCAAAGTAATTTTCTAATGTCAGGAAATATAATAAGTAGACATTATCGGTACCTGTTTTCTAATGAGTTCTACTTTTGAATTAGAATGACAATAATTTTTTCTATAGATTTATTGCTCTAGGACAAAAAGAAAGAATAATAACTCTTCACTTGCAAACCTGATATATGTTTTGGATTGTAGGAGTATTCCTGCATATGTAGGAGTATGCTATAAAATAAATCTTCAATTTTTAATAACCTTCATATGTCTTTTTAACTTAAACACTATTTAAACTGCAAGTTAAGTAAGTCTGCATGCTTCCTAGTTGTCAAGGAAACAATAACCTCAGTGATCACTCTAATGAAAAATATATGTATATATCTCATTTCTTTAAGCATAAAACTACATTTGCTTTAAAGGTGCTGTATAGTATTCTAGTTACGCACCTCAGAATCCTTAACCTTTTTTCTGCTGAATTAGACTGATATTTTATTTAGAAAACTAAGAAAGGCCTTTCACAAATATTCAGGCAATCCATGTAGAGCGCCATTTCATTTCTGCCACCACCCTGCCTTAATTGCATTTCTCTTTGTATGAGGAATAGATTTGGCAGTTCAGTCATAGGTATTAGTTTAATAAGCTATTCAGCTCATCTTTTAAAAATGAGTTTGTGTGTGCATATGGTATCAGACACTGACTTTATTCCTAATGCAACAGTGATTCAGGCTATGCTGTGCTAACTTTGCATTTTTTCTGATGTGTGTGTGGAAGGTATTACAGCCACAAACTATCAAAGCCCATCAGAAAATGCCCATGAAGGAGGCACAGTGATTGAAAATTGTGATGGGTCATCTCCAGATGCCATGAGTGCTGCTTCAGAGAATGCCCATGAGACTAGTGAAGAAATGGTAATGCTATTGAATTCCAGTGGAATACATGGTTCAGAAAATCAAAGATGAAAACAGAGCAAATATGAATACTTTCTGAGGGGATTTTCAAGTAGTTTGGGGAGGTTTTGTTAGTACATTATGTAGGCCTGTTGATCTGGTGCAGTTAAGTACAAATGAACATTATAATCCAAGTTATGCTGACCATTCTCTATCCTTGTTATCTCCTCTGTAGCTATCATTAGTAAATGCTATTTTAATTTAAAATGCCAGAAAATCTTTCTGTTTTCGTACATAGCAGTATTTTGTAATATGCTCTTAAGTATTGAATATGGTAAAAAGTCGTTTCACACTGAGTATAGATTAACCATTGTAACTCAAACATCTCTTAGCTGGATATGTTTCCTCAGCACATGTAGTATTCCATAGTATTTGCAAATAGGAGCTTGCCAGTAGTCCTCCTGGCTCAGATGAAAGATGCTTTTTGTCCAGAATTATGTCAGGACAATGGCCAGTATTTAGTGAGGATTGTAAGAACAGGGGATATAGGGATATATCCTCTTCCTGAGACACCATGCAAGCACCACCTTTTTTTCATTTGCTTATCTACTTACTCCTTCCTGGTCCTTGTGCTAAGCAGTACTTCTTCAGTTATATTCTTGTTATCAGTTAAGATCATGAACCAGAAACCCAGGGATGTATGGGTCAAATGAAATGGAGTGAGTTTCATTTTCATTCAAAAATAAAAACAAATGAAAAAAAAACATGGCTCTTTTAAGCAATTGGTTCCTTCCAAATATGCTCTCTTGTCACTTGTGCATATGAGTAATATGGAGAGTACTGAGTTCATGCAGCTTGTTACACAAATATATGCTGGAATGTTTGTTCTACTTGCAGAATATACCAGGAAAAAAAAAAAAGAAAAGAAAATGGAGCCCAAATTTGTAGTAATGATGATTGATGGATGTATATATTCCATATTCCATATTCCAATACCAAAGCTGACTTTTGAAACTGGCTTCTACTTTTTTCAAAAGACACTGCAAATAGAGGAAAAAGGACTGACTACTGTGCAGATTGCTGAAGTTTTGTTTCTGTCTTGGTTCTTTATCTTGGTCTGATTCAGCCCTGAAAATGTATGGTTGTGCTTATGATATGCAGGAAGTTCAGTGCATCCTTAGAAAATGTCAGGTATGACACAGGCCACATATCAGGAGTGGGGAAAGTCTGTCTCAGGATGTTTTTGGCCAGTTCTGAATTGTTGTGGTGGGTTATGAATACAAGACTCTTGTCTGTACAGACAATTGAATTAACTCATTCTCAATCCAGTGGGTGCAAAAAGAGAATAAGAAATGAAAAAACTTCATGTGAGCAAGAGTTATGGATATAAAGATTCTTTTCTTTTTTTGAGAGAGAGGAGAAAGGTTTAGGCAACTTCATAGACCATAAACAATATAAATTCAATTTAAGATCTTGTTTTTTATCTTTCTTTTTGTTGACAGATGTCTGTTGTGGTTTTCCAAATATTTGGTGTTAATGGCGAAATTGACATCAGAGGGGAAGACACAGAAATATGCCTTCAGGTCAACCAAGTGATACCAAATCAACTTGGAAACATCAGTGTTCGACACTATCTTTGCAACAGGACTGTGGGTAAGAGCTAACAGTGAGATCTCAATTAAAAAAAAAAAAACACAAAGCAAGCATTTATTGCATTGAATTCTCCTGATTAATTTGCTTTTTTTAAAGCTCATCTAAGCTGCATTACATTTTGTTATTGTTTCATCAAGATGGAGTTCTGTTACTGCTCTAACAATACTTTGCTTACTTGTACCTTGTCTTAAAAGACTGTTTCTGAATACAGTTCATTCTTTTCTCCAAGATGCTTTCTGTGTGTTAAATTAAAGCCCACAGATTAAGCTAGCTTATAATTTGTGCTTTAAGAAAAGTGAAAACTGACTCTTTACCAGGAAAGATGAGCCACCATGACAGCCTTTTTTACCTTTTTTTTTTCCCCTAAATCTTGATGCGAATGTAGTTTCATGCCATGTATTGGCACAACTAGATCAACCAGTGTATTAAATCAGGGCTGTTCTTGGGTGTGGATCCATGTACATCCTCTGCCAGAAAACCTAGTTCACATACTGTGAGACTTTTTTCTTGGCTTGCTCTGTTGGCATGCCACTTTGTCACAGTTTGTTTTCCTCCCCTTTGCCAGCCTTCTACACAGATTGCTGGATGCCAGCTCTGCACTGTAAGGTTTTTGGGGTGGATCCCCCGTGCACCTGCCTTCTGCTTCTGATTCAACTCCTTTCGTGGAAAAAGTTACAGCAGTGCTTGACTGCCATTTATTTCTAGCCTTTCAGCAGTATGGATTTTCTTCAGGAAGCTTGGTGATGCAGTCTTTGATGTCCTAGCTAATACAAAACAAAAAATTTACTGCTAAGCTGAGTGGTTGCCAGCAGCTGCCGCCTGAGCAGCTGTTGCATGATGTTGCAATTGTGTTCTTGCATCTGAAGGTGAGAGGTCCAGCAGGGGAGGATTTATGTCTGACTGTTGGTTCATGCATTAGCAGACAGGTTTGGTTATCTGTCATGTCCTTATGAAAGCAAGAAGGAGCAAATAGAAGAAACAACAATGGAAAAAAAAAGCAACCACAACATGTGCTACAACTTTTTGTCTAATCCAGACAGAAGGGATTTAGGTATTAAAGTCCTTAAATATTCCTGAGAGGAAGAGAAACACTCTAGAGTACAGACTGTACACTTGGCTTTGTTGAACCTCATGAGGTTCTCCTGGGCCCACCACTCATGCCTGTAATTTGACCAAGCAGAGTGCCAGTGTGACTTATGAAATAACTGCCTGGTTTTCTACAGTTTTGGTCTGTGCTGCGTCTGGTTTAGAGTATCTAAAAACCTGAATCTTTATACACTGACAGTGTGAGTGGTTACTATAATATTGCAGGGGCAATTAACAGTGTACCAACTATGCCTTTTAAAAATATGTTCACGTAGTTCAAACATCTTTTCTTTGACAGGCAGCCTAAGTATGTCTGTAGAGACGTGATGTATCACAAAGCTTATGTCTCATGAATGTAATGTGATCAGCAGAGATGTCTTGGAATTTTAACCAAGTGCCTTTTGAACTGGGTGCATAATTTCAGAAGGAACACTAATTCCGTGAAGTATCTTTTTTCTCTTTTTGATTTGGAGGTGTGCAGGATAAGCATTACTGAATACATATTTTTTTCTTTTTTTTTTCTTTTTTCCTCCCCAAGTTAGACATCACGTGTACTGCTAACAGCAGAGTGTGCAATGCTTTAAACAGTGTAGGAATCTGTGACCAAGAAGCAATGTAGCTAACTTGCAACTCACCAGCATTCTAGTTTCTTTGATTGTTTTTGCAATGCTTGCCAGATGATTCAGAGTAGGTTATCTCTGAAACAGAGAGGTAAAGGGTAACAAATACAATATGCTTCATGATTTAATGTTAGTAAACAGCAAAGCAGTCACCACAGGAAAACATGAGATTACAGGATAACTGCCCTCATTCCTTACCTTCAGTTTCAGCTTGGGCTGTTGTCTCTCAACTAAGAACCACTGTGAAGATCCTGACTCAGCCTTTTTTATAACCTCATCCTAGGTATTGGAAGACTGCTTGTAGACTTCCCCTAAGCCATCTCTTCAGCTTTACTATAATTTTATATTTACACAACCAGAAATGAAGAAGGGGCGATTTCAACAAACTGCATGTCAGTAATGTGGGGAGAACAGAAGGAACAGGATGAAACAGGCTTGCCAATGTGACATGCATCTACAAGAAGGGCTGTAAGGAGGATCTGGGGAACTACAGGCCTGTCAGCCTGATCTTGGTACCAGGGAAAGTTATGGAGCAAATGGAGTATGGAGCAAATATGGGTGAGATCACACGGCATGTGCGTGGCATCCAGGGGATAGGGCCTGGCCTGCACGGGTTCATGAAAGGTGGGTCGTGCCTGACCAGCTTCATCTCCTTCTACGACTGGGTGACCAGACTGGTAGATGAGGGAAAGGCTGTTGATGTAGTCTACCTAGACTTCAGCAAAGTCTTTGACATGGTCTCTCACAGTGTTCTCCTGGGGAAACTGACTGCCCGTGGCCTGGACAGGTATACCCTTCTTTGGGTAAGGAACTGGCTAGAGGGCAGTGCCCAACGGGTAGTGGTTAGTGGAGTTATGTCCAGCTGGCGACCCATTACAAGTGGCGTCCCCCAGGGGTCGGTACTGGGGCCTATCTTGTTTAATATCTTTACTGATGACCTGGATGAGGGGATTGAGTGTACCCTCGGTTAAGTTTGTAGATGACAACAAGCTGGGAGGTGGTGTTGAGAGGTGGTGTTGGTGTAGGGAGGCCCTTCAGAGGGATCTGGATAAGCTGGATCGCTGGGCTGAGGTGAATGGGATGAGGTTCAACAAGACCAAGTGCCGGGTCCTGCACTTTGGCCGCAATAACCCCCTGCAGCGATATAGGCTTGGGGCTGAGTGGCTGGAGGACTGCGAACAGGAAAGGGACCTGGGGTGTTGGTTGATGCTTGCCTGAACATGAGCCGATAGTGTGCCCGGGTAGCCAAGAGGGCCGATGGCATCCTGGTCTGCATTAGAAATAGTGTGGCCAGCAGGAGCAGGGAGGTAATCACCCTGCTGTATTCAGCACTGGTGAGGCTGCACCTCAACTACTGTGTTCAGTTTTGGGTCCCTCACTGCAAGAAAGACATTGAGGCCCTGGAATGTGTCTAGAGAAGGGCAATGAAACTGGTGAGGGGTCTGGAGCACAAGTCTTATGAGGAGCGGCTGAGGGAGCTGGGATTGTTTAGTCTGAAGAAGAGGAGGGCTCAGAGGAGACCTCATTGCACTCTACAACTTCCTGAAGGGAGGTTGTGATGAGGAGGGGTTTGGCCTCTTCTCCCAGGCAACAAACAGGACCCGAGGAAATGGCCACAAGTTGTACCGGAGGAGGTTTAGATTAGGCATAAGGAAAAACTTTTTCTCTCAGAGAGTGGTCAGGCACTGGAATGGCAGCCCAGGGAGGTGGTGGAGTCGCCATCGCTGGCAGAGTTCAAGAGGTGTCTGGATGAGGAGCTACGAGATATGGTTTAGAGTTTGTGGTAATAATGGTCATGGGAGGATAGTTGGACTGCATGATCTTGTAGGTCCTTTCCAACCTTGTGATTCTATGATTCTACAAAAAGAAACACAAATAGAAAGGAAGTTTTACTCCATCTTTAGATTAAATCTTATCTACTTCTTTTTTCCAATTTCTAAGCTCCTATGTATTGGATATGGCTGAATTAACCAGAGGTTAAACGAAAAAGCATCTCTATGAAAAAAAAACTCATTTTAATTCTGTCTTCAAATGCATTTAACAGGTGGATGCCCTACTGATATAAACAGATAGAATTCAGATGGTTTTACTTGAGTTACTTTGTTTTCAATTATCTTCCTAATTTCACTGCTTGCTTCATAATATAATTGCTGTGAACATATGCTTTTTGTTATATAGATTATTTTGCTAGGTCAGCCATCACAGTGATGGATATGATTTCAAAAAATCCCTTGGGGTACTTATTTCTGGTGGTGAACCCTCTTTTTCTGAAGTACAAATGGATATTGGACTTATTTTCTCAATATCTCATTACCTTAAATCTTTCATTTAATTTCTAGAACTGTTGAGTTGAATGTTGCAATTGTCCTTACCAGTTAAAAAGTCTGAATCTAACAAGAGAATGCCAGTTCTTTTAAAGTTCAAATCTACTGCTACAAATAATAGAAGAACATATGGTCACGTTCTCTATCTTAACTGCTGTTTATGTTCCTGCGTGTTAGCAACTAAGTTGCTGTGTCAGGAAATTCTACCTTTCCAAGAGAATACCTGCTTTCCCGAGAGTGTGAACTGACTTGCAAGTGAGTTGATGGAAAAATATTAAAATAATTGCTTTTTGATTGTCAAGGCATTGAGAAAATGCAGATCTTTTGGGTGTAACAGTACTTCCATATTGTCTCATTTGTCACAGTGAAGTACAAGTTCTTGTTACATACTGAAAACTTTGTACTTTTAGGTGCTGTAATTACAAAATCAGTCTGAATTTAGTATATATGTGCAATGCTGCATTATCCTGAATAATACTTCCAAAGTACTTTTGGAAAACTATTTGGAGAATGGAGATGGAAATAATTGAACCATAATTGCTTTTTGTACATTGCAAAATTTTAATGCAGATTTATATTCCTTTTGCAACAGGTTCTGATTTTAAAGCTGTGGCTGGACCGGTTAAACCATCACCTGAGATTAGTCTGAGATGGGAAAGTGGGCCTAGTGCCATCATACATTCTCTGCTGGCTGTAAAAAATGGTTTTCTTCAGTGTCACGTTGAGAACTTCAGTGCTGAATTTCTAACGTCTTCCCTCACAAACATTCAGCATTTTCTAGAAGATGAAGCTGTTGCAGAAGTGATGCCTATGAAGATAAAAGTTTCTAATGCGATGATTAATTTAAAAGTATGTTAACAAAGAGCTGTTTAACTGCTTTAAGGATATTGTGTTTTCATTTCTTTGATAATAACTCAGTAATCTGGATACGGTTAACTTCAAAGAAACTGCTATTGTGCTTTGTAATGTCTTTAGATAATACTAAAACAATTTAAAAATCCATAGATTTGGTTAACTCTGGTATGCCCAGAGAGGAATTCTCTGCATGACCAAGCTGTTTACATAAGTTAGTATCTGTTATTTTTTTGAACGTCCTCTCCAAGTCACTTTTGTCGAGTGACAAGGTTTAGGAGTATTACAGGTAAGGTATTCAATATTTCTAAAGGCACTTTAGAAAGTGTTTCATTTTTTGTTTTTAAACTAGACTTTTTTGATTAGCAAAGCAATGGTATTTTAATTACAAAACAGTTTTTTGAGGTTGACTTTCTCTTTTACTTTAAAGAACAGTTTTTATAATGAAAGTTCCATTCAAAATAAGGAAAAAAGTAACAAGAATTCCAGTTCAAACCTCTTGAGTGCTGTTTCTCCAAACTCAGATTTTCAGGTTCTGCCCTACCTAGAAACAGTTACTAAATGCAGCTCTTCTCACCACTCTAGCTTAAAATAGTAAGGCTAAGAGGACAGTGCTACTCAAGTCTCCTCGAAGACATTCTTTCAGACACCTAAAGGAAGTGGTGAGTTCTGTGCTGCAGAACCATTGGATATGAAAATGAGGACAGTTAAAAACAATAATAAATCATTGTAACATTACTTTGGAAATTAATAATTGCTCATGTAAATGATGAACACAGTGAGAACTGGAATAGTAGCCTTGATGCTGTTATCTTTCTTGACTAGAACATCAGCTGTTGCCTGTACGGTGTTCTGCTCAGACTTGAATATCAGACTGCATCGGTGTTCCCTCCCTCCTTTGTGCAGCTTCTTCATCCCCTTAGGATCTGTAGACACTCCTTCAGAGCTATTTCTACAACAGAAGTAGTGCAAGGACATTTGTTAAGAATGGATCTGTTCCTCAGATTCCATTGCATCACAAATGTGAATACTGAAGTGGAAAAAGGAAGATTTTAATATACAGTCACTTGTATATGATGGAAATCAGGGTTGTGCTGGCTTATTGGCAAAAAAGCAGACTTAAGCAAACAGTTCTTGAGAGAATGGCTGTTTGAGGTTGGGAATATACACCAATAAACAGGCAATAAGATTCTGCTTGGCAGTGTAAGCACTGAAGTGCTTGCTCAGCAGTGAAGTTGCTTGTGATGGCTGACCGGTGACAGATTTGGTATACAGATTATTCATTTTTGTATCATTGTTGGTAATAGGGAGCAAGAAAGTATGGTTTAACCTTATGTCCCATCATCTGTTCAGTGCTGCGTTTATTCTTCTGAACGAGACTTGTTGCAGGGTGTTTTGTGGGGACAAAAAAACCCTTCCTTAAACTCCTGATTTGTTTTTGTACTTTCTGCTGCCATCTCAGCGATGTTCAAGAAACTTTGACAATTACACCTCATCCAATTTCTTGCTGTGTGCTTAATGATAATATGTATGATTTTTCTGCATTAATGTACTTGACAGGGATAATGAACTATAAAGATTTCCTGGGGGAACCCCAAAGGAAGTAATTAGTGACGTTTTCCTTCTGTTGAGTACAATAATGAACTGAATTGCAGCTGGCGCCATACCAGACTAAATTCTAAAACGATGAAGTTCTGGCAAGGATGGTAGCTGTGCCATTGAATCTTCAAATAGGTCAGGGGAAGATCAGATACTGTATAGTGTGGGCTTCTTATCTCTGACTCCAAGAGCTCCTGAGCTAAAAAGTGTCTTCAGTTGGGATTAAATCTTACTGAAATGTCTGTGAAAATACTTTGAAGTATTTTAACTGAACTGTGTATATTGAGTTCAGCAGACTTACTCGAGAGATAAATTTAGGCCTTTAATATGATCCACAGGAAAATTTAAAAAAATAAAAAAGCAGAAGTATAGTGGAGATCCCATTAGAAAATTCTGTTCTGAAATGTTCCCTTTCAAGTTTCATTAAAGAAACTTATGTTTAATTTAACACCTTAGCAATTTTGATTTCCTGGTAGACTCATTTTTGGATACTTGTGTTTTTCAGGATGATAGTCCACGTGAAAATCTCAAGGCATGTGAGCTGGTACCCATAAAACTACATATTGACATACTTTGGATAGAAAGAAATGATGATGGCTCTTTCTTCATTAGAGGTTTGTATCTTCCTGCCACTGGTTAACTCAATATTATAATCCAATTATTACTGATACTGTATTTGTATTTGTTTAGACGCATACCTAATAATGAAAAGGTAACTGGTGGTTAATTTGTGTCAGTAGTGCTGCAATAGAACTCTAAGTGTAGTCACACAGAAGAAATACTCCTTTTTGAGTAGAGTATTGTTTGTGGTAACAACCTGCAGCTGAATCTGTCTGCGAGGAATATGCATAAAACACCTTCAGGGCTTCTTTCATCAGTGTACATCATTTCATCAGATGCTTGAGATTTCTTCCTTGGAGGAAGCTGCATTTCTTTACAGTTCAACAAGACAGCTATCTGCTTGCTTTATGGTTTTCTTGTGTTACAGGTAGCAGATAATCTGTTTTACAATTTGTGCTATTTGAGAAGTTCAGTAAGGTATTTTAAACTGTGCATATTATGATAGCATCCTGGCTAGGATGACTAGGTTTGTGCTGAGACTTGCATTTCAAACAGGGATTTAAGTTTGTACCTTTTGTGAAATGTTTATAATGTGTTAATTTTCTTTCTTACATATATAGGCAAATAATAAAACTGATAACTGCTGTCTTTTACGGATAGGTCAAAATATCAGAGTAATCTGGTCCTACCCCTTGCTCAAAGCGGGGCCAGATCTTGGCCATCTCCACATATTAGACATGGGAGGAATGAGTAATTTAAAGAGAGGCTTTAGAAGGATGGAAAAAAAAATTGGAATATTAAGAAAAACAGTTATTCATGTATTAAGAAATACAGTTATTCAAATATGCTTTTTGAATTGGCGAGCTCTGTTGTCTTTGTTGTATAGCTGATTACTCAGAGCACATTCTCTATAGCGATGACAGCACTCTATAAAAATGTGATAATTTTCTTGGAGCTAGAAGATACGTGTGTTGTGTCTTCTTACCCCTCCTTTCCTTTTTTTTATTCCTCCAAAAGAGTATTTGGCTTCTATTTCAGTTTCATTTCAATTTTTGTATTTAATTTTGGAAGGTATATATGAACGTTCCTGATATTAAAAGTGTATTTGTTGAAGTGGCTTTAGTTTACTGCTGCTGCTGGTTAAATTTTATTTCCAAAAAAAAAAGACATAAATGTGAACACTACTCTCAAGCATCTTTCTGTGATACAGACAATCAAAGAGTGAATGATGGGTCAAAGAGGAAGAATTCAAGTAGTGCACTGCAGCAAGCAACAAGACCTGCAGGACATAAAACACAGGACCAAGCCACGCAGACTACTTGTGAAATTCCTAGCCCAGTTAAATCAAACAGAGATTCAGCTGACTTCATCAAAAATGAGGTATTAAGAATTCTCTTTTTTTTTTCCCCTTCCCTCAAAGTTGCTACAATCATCACAATTGTTAGATTATCTGAGAGTGAGCCAGGGTTTACTTGTGTTTAGAAATCTGTTTGGGTTGGAAAGCATAAATTGCAGGTAATATAGTATGGCTCAGTACGTAGGCATGCAAAATAAATTTCATACTGCTTTCTAAACAGGGTGGTTGTACACTGCAGACCAATTCTTTCCCTTTATATCAGATGGAGTTTTACGAAGGCAAAAGTCACAAACTATGTAATACTCCTCTCTTCCTTCTCCTCGTGTTCCTGTTTCCTGTATGGCACAACTATCAAAGGCAAAGGACTGGATGGCTGAGTCAGGTTGTTACTAACCTGTCAGTCATATCTGGATTTTGAACTGATGGTGACAAAGTTCACACACCAGTTTAGCTTTCTTTCTCCACTGGATAAGAATACATTCTTAAGACCTCAGAATGTAGTGTTACCTCCACTCTGCTCCAGAATGGAAATGGCATAACCAAAACGTGGAATCTGGGGGTCTTGAATCAGTTCTTTCAATTTTCTGCTGTCATTAACTGGGAATCGGTCACTGACTGCAACAGACCTTCCCCAAACGATGGGTATGACTACATCTCATGAGTGCATCTCATTTTAGACGTTACTGTCATGGATAGTGTTGTCAGTATGCAGAAACACCAATAACATGTTTTTCTAACCCAACTGTTTCAGCTTATTGAAGAAAATGAATGTCTCAAACAGGAACTAGCCAAAGCTAAAGCGGCTCTTGCTGAGGTCCAAATGGAAAAAGATGCCCTGCTTCATCGTATAAAGAAGATGAATGTTGATCATCAGTAGGACAGTGTTCTGTTGGTACAAGGCATTGCCAGAACTTCAGGTGACTGCAACATCTGAAGAACTGTTTGTGAATTGCTGGAAGACACGCTCATTTTTTTTTTAGTCACCAACGAATGTTTTCTCATCACAAACAAAATGTTTTTGAGATAGTTACTATTCTCAAAATGTCATTAGATACTGTAACTTTTTTCAGCCCATTTTAAACTGAAATGACTTTGGAGAAATCAGTTTATATCGTACTTTATTAATTTAAGGAAGAAAAAAATCATATCGCCTACTTTCGATGTTATCAAAGGAGATGTTATTTTTAAAATGTTTGGTGGTTTTGGTTTTTTGTTTTTTTTTTTTGAAAACTGGATAGCTCAGCAATGCAAGGAGGTGCCCAGTTGCTTAACTGAGTAAAGTGTACCATGCCTCGTTAACAAACCGCACCTCTGTTTGTTATGGTTATGTTCTAGTATTACTAGACGGTTTCTGTATAGGAGGTTACATTTGCACTATGATGATATGTTAGATCCCCTAGAATAGTATAGCTACTGAAAATTAAAACAGCCCTAAACTGGCCCTGAATTCTATGTAATTTGCCCAGAGAGGATTTTAAGAACAATCCTCTGGTGCTATAGAGTTCCATATATCCTTTCCACACATGCTCCTAAAATATCACAGTAAATGCTGGAGAATGTAAGTAAGAGGGCACTACTGGACTTTATTCCAGCACGAAAGCCCACAACATCTGTACAGCTGGTCTAATTTAGACGTTCACACATGTGCTTTTCTCTCTCTGTGACGAGGAGATAACCCTGCAGAAGGATCCAGCAGTTTGTGAAAGGTGATCTTTGAGCCATTTTGCATCCATGTCTGATTCTGTGAACTTTTATCAGACATGCCCAAGGATTTGGTCCAGTGTATTTAAATATGTAAGGTCGATGCTTTGGGGGGGGGGGGGGGGGAGGGAAATTCCTGCAAGGATTCATTAATTGTATATTGCTTTTTTGATTATAGATATATATATATATACACATATATATTAAAAAAGCTTTAGAGAAACATTTAATTACCCTATAAAATTGTGAGATTACACGAGATGTAATTATGCAATTTAAACCATGGGTGACTTGTACAAATTAATCAATTTTCAGCTAAAAACTGGTACGAATGAATAAAAAAAGCACAATGCTGTGAAACAGATTATCAGTGTGCTTCTGAACAGTTTTGGAAACAACATCAAATAAATGCATACCTGTAAGAGACTTGTTTTTGCTAGAAGTGAAAATGACTGAATAATTTAACCGGTGACCTTGAATCTGACAACTAGAATCTTTGATTTACTACCACAAATTGTTTCTGCTCCATGGGACGTCTGGGGGATATTTTGTTTGTAGATAACGCAGATAAATGTAGATATATCTCAAAAAGTATTTGGTACCCCACGGTTTGACTCTGTGTATTCAGGCTATCAAACTGGTTTAAATTAAACTGCTTTTCATTAAAACTTTTTGGAGGACACAGAATTTTCGCTGCTGTACGAAGTTATTGAAAGCGTGTAATTTTAATCAAGGGCTCTACGGAAGAACTGGTTCAGGCACTATTTTAAAGCCTGCATCTCAAAACCCGGAACTCCCTTTAATACCCATGGAAATTTGTATCTTATTCTAAACAAGGTGGGGAAAAAAAATATGCATGATGGTTTCTAATACAGAAACTTAATATGTGTATTTCAGAAGGGTAGTTAAGTCATCAGTGTTAAACGCGGGTAGCCCAATTTACACAGATATCACGTCAGATTCAGGGGAGGAGTTCTCAACTGGTTGAATTCTGATTGGTAATTGTTGGTAATTGTAACTCGGCTCAGCACTGCCAAGATCTAGCTAGAATTATTCTAAAGAAAGGAATGTGTAGAGTGGTTAGCAGCATGATGCCGGAATAATATGCTGAGACTTGTTTAATTTTTAAACAGAAATAGCAATGTCAGACACTTCTTCCTTGTTACTGCACAAGCTGATGCCTGCTTCTGTTAGCAAAAAGGAAAACCAAAAAAAATTAGCCCAAACAAAGCAGCTCTTCCCAGTACAGATACAGAAATTCTGTTTCATCTTCTTGCACTTCATTCCAACAGAATCCATTCCTTTTCAGGACAGTTTTGTAGGAATGAGCGTAATGCACGGACTGTTCAGAGGTGTGTGCTTGGTGATGGGCTGCACGTTGTTGAGAGTGATGGTACTGTGCCACTCTGACATCAATTTTGCCATTGAAAAAGTAACGAGAGAGGGGTTTTTTTTTGTGTTTGAAAATACAAAGTTAAATGAAACCTTAATAGGTAATCCTAAAAATAGCAATTAAAGACCCCAGATCAAATAAAAAGGCTTCATTCCTTCGTTTAAACACAAATAAAACTCAGTGAGCAGGACTGTGCTCACCTCGCTACCACTAGATGGCAGTCCAAGAAGTCACTTGTAGCTCCGTTTCCTTCCTGACCTACTCTGCTTTGATTATCAACTCACGAACGGTCACATTAAACAAGATGTCAGTATTCATAGTTGAATTTCTTATAAACTTTTGGTTATTGATTTCATAATGTGATTTTAAGATGGGTTTTATTTCACTTTTAATTCAGATAGCTTACCTTTTTTTCTACTGCCTTCCTTAAGGCATAGTCTGCTCTCTTTAAATAAAATGTATGAACTGCCTGAACATTCACCACTTTGCCTTCTATAGTAAAATGTTTATCGTATTTGTTGGACTAGATGATCTTAGGGATCCTTTCCAACCTTCACGATTCTGTTTGTAGCACTTTATGATTATCTTTTAAAATAGAACATTTGTTGTTTTTTTTTTCCTAGTTTTCCTCAGATTCTGCGGATGAACAACTCCGCCTTGATAGCGTCCATTTATTTGTTCAATTATCCTGCTAGCTAGAAAAAAAAACCAACAACAAAAACGGACTCATTTTTAGAAAATGGAACATACAGAGAGGTTTTCTGCATTTGGGGAACAACCATATTTAATCCCTTACCCACCTTTGCCAGACGGTGTAGCAGAAATGCTGAGGCATGGCTTGAAGCAGTGGTTGAGCACCTGGTGGGAAGGCAGGGCCAACCCAGGGGAGCTCAGGTGCATGCAATGCACCTCAGTGACCAGAAGAGGTGGATCCTGGCTGTATCCCTTCCCAGACCTCATGTAAAGGTTGGCAGTGGAGGCAGGAGTATTTCATGTGGGGATCCCTGCTTACCTAAGGACCTTACAGGCCTTTTGAAGGTAAGCAGATTCTTCCCATTATTTCTGTGCCCACTGTTGTGTCTGAGCAGATACTTGCTGTGGCCTGGGATCTTGCTGCTCTGTTGTCTTGTGCTTTTCATCGTGTCACAGATAGTGATATAACAAGAGGGCTTATATTAATACTACAGTCTGTGATCTGGAGTTGTGTCTTTTTATACCCCGCTCAGTTCTCCGAAAAACTTACAAGCAGGATGACTAAGCAGAGAGAAAAGCAATCTACATAAAATTACTGTAGGAATGGGGCTGTGTTATTTTTGTCATAGCTGGGGAAAATAACATAGGAAGCGGATGTCTCTTCATTCCTCCGGAATCTTAAATCTGTTCATTCTGCTTTAATTTGGTTGATTTTATTCTAAGTAAGTCACTGCAGTTCAGGACAGGTGTTATGAGAGTTGCTTCTCAGGTGTCACCCTGTAGTGCCACCCAGGAGAACACGTAGAATTGGACAGCATAGCAGACACCAACACAGTCACAGCCACGTGGCTGAGCAGAACTTGGAGCAGTAATGAGGCAACTCTGGTCAAATTCAGCAGGAAAAATCCTGAAAAATCATTACACAGAAAATAATATTTACATGCCAGAAAGCGTTCACCAACCAAAAAAAAACCCACAAAAAACAACCAAAACCAAACAACCAAAACCAAACAACCAACCCAATACAACAGCCTGCCTAAAAACATAATAAAATGCCATTCTCAGCATTTTATTACCTATACAGGAGTAACGCAAGAGTACGATAAGTTTCAAGCAGCCATTGAGAAATTCTATAAAGCAGAATCAGCTGTTAGCTTTAATGCATCCAAAGTCATCCCGACTTGCTGCCAGCTGGCAACATGCGGCTCCCAAGAAAAGTTGCAACCTGTAAGTTCCCATCTCCCACTCGTCTGAAGGCATAACTGAGAGTTCGTGACCTGAACGGTAAAGCTCTTAAAACCTCCTTCTGCAGTTATCAGAAGCACTTTCAGCTTATACCACAGGAAAGTATTCCTTCAAAGTCATACCTCGAAGATGGTTTTAAAAGACTCTTTGAAATGGGACTCAGGAAAGTATTTTGGTAGGATCAGACAACGTGGTTTCTTTTTTTCTTTGCAATTATGCAAAATGTGCCCAGAGTTACTTCCTGTAGATCGCTGCTGACAAGAAAGTGCAGGGAAAACAATATTAGAACAAATTCTGAGTAACTTATTTAGGAAAGCTTGTTCCTGTCTGGCTGAATAGTTGTCACTGTGATCACTATTAAGTCTACAGGTGTTGCGGTCAAAAAGGGGAAGGAAAAAAAAAAAAGAGGCTTTGCCTAGAAGTAATTACTGATTTATAGGCAGTAGCACCTTTTATTTCTGTGGTGATAGAGACTTTCACATGGAGCAACACCATCGTGCACATGCAAGCTGGCTACTGATTGATAAGCACTGTCATTAGAGTATCACTGTCACAGTTTCCCACTTTGCTGATGCTAATCACTTGGAAACTTATAATGCTAATCAGTATAACCTTCTTAAGGTGAGACTTGAGAATAACAGGGGACTTAACTTCATCGGGTAGTGCTTCTGAGAGCTCATCTACAGCGCGGTCCCTGAGATCCACCAGGAGCAGGCCAGGAGGGGAAGGAAGGGGAGACTGTCAAGCAGTGGAGGTGAAGTGTTCTCCCTGGTCAAGGATGCTTCAGCTGACTTAGTAAGTGACCTGAAGTGCATTCTTACAAAGGATGAGGCGGAGCTGTAACTCAGGCATACTCTGAGCACGGCGTACTTTTTCATTTCAAACCCATCCTGACAGAGTAATCTTCCCTGTGAGAAATATGAAGTGATATTAAAGAAGGTAAGTAGAAAACAACATTTATTTATTTATTTATTTATTTATTTATTTATTTATTTATTTATTTAATGAAAGGATGTTTAAAAATTGTAGCAAGGCAAAAGATGTGTAAAAATAAACCCATGCTGACTACTAAATCAGGTCGTGTGAGTGTTACGAAATGTACCAAAGGATTCAAAATAGCTGGGATAGATGAACTAAAGAAGTCCTATGTGAAGAAAACCAAACTGACCTGGCTTATATGTTACAGCTGAATCGTTTTCTTGCTAAAATGGGGGAGAGGGAGGTGGTGAGGAGGAACAACCTAGGTTATAAACAGGTTTCAGGCTCAGTCCTCACTGGGATACTATTCAGGGAAGCAGTAATTTGATGAAATGCTAACATCAAAATAAAGCTGAGCAGTGCCACATTTTGCCGTTTCAATGTTACAATTGTTTTATGGTATCTTCTTCACTGCCAAATGAAATATATGATGGAATAGTAGTGTCACGAGCCTACAAATCTGACACAGAGCTTATTTTCGAGACGTTATATGGTGCTTGACAGGTTCAGATGCGAATGGAGAAACAAAAACATTAAAAAAACAACAACACCTCAGCACAGCAATTATTTGATTTATATGACTTAAGAAGTTTCTGACTTCAAGTTGTCTCCTTGCATTAAAATATTTTCATACATTCTCTTTACTCTGCATCTCCCCTACAAGGACAGGCTGGGAGAGCTGGGGTTCTTCAGCCTGGAGAAGAGAGCTCCTGTGGAACCTTATAGCATCCAGTATCTGAAGGGGGCCTACAGGAAAGCTGGGGAGGGACTTTTTATAAGGGCATGTAGCAACAGGATGAGGGGAAATGGCTTTAAACTGGAAGAGGGTAGATTTAGATCAAATATTAGGAAGAAATTCATTGCTGTGAAAGGTGAGGCGCTGGAACAGGTTGCCCAGCGAGGTTGTGAGTGCTCCCACCCTGGAGGCATTCAAGGCCAGGCTGGATGGGGTTGTGAGCAACCTGGTCTAGAGGGAGGTGGCCCTGCCTGTAGCAGGGGGGGTTGGAGTTAGATGATCTTAAAGGTCCCTTCCAACCCAAACCATTCTATGATCTGTTTTTTGGAGGGAGCGGGGAATGTTGGAAGTCAGGGTCTGAAAAGATTTAAGTTGCTTTGATTTGTGTTATATCTAATTATTTGATTAAAGAACACATTCCACTGATTGTTGCATGTTTTTCTAGAATGATGTCGGTCTCTTTTCATATCCGCAACAAAGTATGTCTCTGCATTCTCTATCCTTTTAACAGAACAGAACATGGAAATGGAACATCAGCCATGCATAACCATACCAATTTTCTCTCTTTGGAAAAGAATCCACAGACTTGTTCCTAAACATGTTTTGCTGACTCAGCTCTTCTTAGAAGAACGTCGTGGATGTGCTGGTATTCCTGTAATCCTTTCTGCTACCTTTGCTCCTAGGTCTGGGTAAATGTGCTTTTGTGTTCTTTAAACATTCCTCTTACACTTAATATTCTTTGTGTATGTTTCTGCTCTTGACTCTTAACTTTAACTCAGCTGCTGAATTAAAATGTGTAGGGCTTTTTTGCCTGGTGTCAACAGTCACCTTTGCTTCTAATAAAGTGTAAATCGAATGAAGTGGCTATTTTAGCTACAGACTTCGCCAATTGTTATTTTTTAACTAAAATCTCTTGTATTGTCTAAAGGCTGAAAATGAGAGAGTTCTCATATTAGCAAACAAATCACTCATGCTAATATTTTCCTCCATAATTCACAGAAGGGATACAGTGAATTTCTAAATCTAATTTATAACCACGTCCTCTCACGCAAAAAAAAAAAAAGCAATAACTTTCTTCCCTAAGCAGCACAGGACCAGCTTTCAAATTTCAATAAATGCTATAATGTTGTTCTGTGGGATCTGGAGAAGTAATCAAGAATGAAGAGCCTCTTTAAGTCTGGGCTAACTGAATAAAATATCAAGGGCCCCAATCTTATGCTAGGAACAACAAAATCACCATCTCTGTCAAACTCAGTATTAACTCTTCTTGGCAGGTAACAGGAGAAGCCTTGACATCAGGATGACTGTGTGGCTGTGTATGTACTGTGCAGAAATACAGCCAGCAATACTCCGTGTATTTAAATTTACATAAGAAGACATTAAACTACATTCTTACACAAGGCATAATCCAGAGTCAAGACAGGTATATTAGCAAGATGATGAACAAAGCTATTTCTCATGCTGTGTTAGTATCGGTGTGCGTGCGTAAGGCTCCATGCTAAAAGGTGATTTATCAGAATAAAAGCACATGCAGTCAAGCATAATGCAAAGCAACCCTAAGCTTATTCTAAATTGAAATGTTTGAATGAAGAAATACCTCTGGGAGTTTTAAGGCTGTCCCCTGAAAATTCCACTGTTTCCCTGGTTCTTGTCTGGAAAAACAAACAAACAAACAAAAAAAAAAGCACCAGGTAATGGGTTTATATTCACCTTTTACATACCACTTATGATTTTATCTGCTTCTATTGTGCCTCTCCATGACTATCCTTTTAAAAGCTGAAGTGGTCTGCTCTATTCAAGCTGCACAATGGCTGCACTATACAGCTGGTTGTACCTCTTACCCTTTATTGTGTCTTGTTTCTGATGAAATCTTATTGGAACAGGTCAAACATGATGGTTTTTTAAGTTGACATAATGATGCCCGTTTCCCTTCCTAACAATTCCCAATAATTTTCTTTGCCATGCTGATTACCACGGAGCATTCACCTGGCATTTTCAGAGAAATATCTCCAACAACTTGAAATTATAGAGATGTGACTGCAGATTTGGAATTGTAAAAAGGGAATTCCAGATTTCCCTCCAGCATCACAACAGAGAAATTACTCCTTTCTTTTGTCAGTGCTGAATTCCAATTCCCATCTGCTTTCTACTCGAATGTTGCTGCAATGTAGTCTTGCACACTCAGTTTTAGTTTATTCTGAAATCTGTTGTTTTCATTAGCAATATTTGGTACCTCACTTTATACCCTCCATGGGGATTATGAGTTCGCTGGGACTTCTACAGAGCACTCACCTTTGTGAAAACTGACCGTTCTTCCAGTTCACCTTCACCTCTTTAACCAACTGTTCATTCACAAGAGATTTTTCCTTCTTACTCACTAACAGTTCAGCTTCTCTGAAAGAATTCAGGAAGGATCTTGCCAAAAGCTTTTTAGAAAGCCAAATACAGTCTATTGATTCAATTACCATTCTCCATATGCTCTTTGACTCCTTCAAAGAATTCTGATAGATTTATGAGACATGACTTGCTTCTCCAAAAGCTGTACTACTGTATGCTACTAGGTGTCTCCCTATTTGCCAGGTACAGAAAACAGACTCTAGTTTTCCAACTTCCTCTTCGAGCCCTTTGAAAATTATTAGCATCACATTCACTACTTTCCACTCATCTAATACCAAGGCCAATTTAAACAATAGTTTGCAACTCACAGTTCTTAATTTCTCGCGGTTTGGATCTGAAGTTCCTTTGGACTCTTTGGAGAATTGGATCTGGTCAGGCAAGCTGCTTTTATCTACTGGTTTGGTTAAATAAAGACTTATGGCACTGCAACTACAGTTGATCCCTTCAACTTTGCCTGAAAAGAAGGGCCCTTACAGTTAAAATGGTGAAAACTTCTTTCACGATGAATAGTTATGTCCACTAAAAAAGAACTAACCAGACTCAAGACTGTCCACTAGAACAGGTTGCCCAAGGAGGTTGTGGATGCCCCATCCCTGGAGGCATTCAAGGCCAGGCTGGATGTGGCTCTGGGCAGCCTGGTCTGGTGGTTGGCAACCCGGAACATAGCAGGGGGGTTGAAACTCGATGATCATTGTGGTCCTTTTCAACCCAGGCCATTCTATGATCCTATGAAGAATCCAGTACAAAATTACCTTCCTGCAACATTTCTGTTAATAACTACAAAAGTTATAAATTGCAAAAGTTTGGGAAATTGCAGCCGGTAAGAGAATCACTGGAAAATTGTTCTTCAGTGTGTACAGTGCTATATCCATTTGATTTTTTGCAAAGAAAGTGTTGTGTTCAATTGGATGCGTTAATTCCTACTGCAACATTAACCATAACTTGTCAGACCTTGTCATGTATTTCCATTTTCAAATGTTTATTATGTATACAACTATTACTCTTAGTTGTATCAAGATATTCTTCCCCAGCTGTGAGTCTATACCTTTTAAATACATACAGACAGTTCTGAATATGAGTCTATACCTTTTAAATACATACAGACAGTTCTGAATATTTGCAGTTTTCTTGTGTGCAAGATTCATTTCCATTAACCATTCTCTCTTCAGGACCCACTGATGTCAGAGATGCATGTTGCAGAGCGGCACAGCTGGAATTTCAAGTACATTCTGCCTTGTTGATCATCGAAGTGTGTACCCACAAGCATAAACATACCTGAAGGATGTATGATGCACTGGCGTTTGCTCAGCAGTTTCTGTTACTCGAGTGATTTACCAATCTATATTCCTAATCACTAGTTGCTATTGTTAGAGCAACAAAGAGAATGGAAATCATTGTCAGGATGCCTCTAGCAATGCTATTGCCTTACAGTGCCCCAGCCCCTATGGTGGCCTTCCTGCATTGCTGCTCAAGGGCCAGGGAGGATAACATTTGCCCATGATTTTAACTGCTGCTTCTACCTTCAGTTGCTATCCCTCATCCCTAGCATGCTTCATTTGAGATTTCTTTATAATCATTCTTGCAGGCAGACGCAATCTGATATGTTGGCAATGCTGTGCATATATTAAAAAGAAGGTAAGATGTAGGAAATATTTTGAAGACTGAAAGAATTTGCAGTGTATCAAACATAGAAGGAAGTAACTTTTATTGCAGCAAGCTTGACAGGCAAAGCTTTAGTCCTGTATTGTAACTGTCAACAGACACTAGATTGGAGCATCTAATCAGCATGCTGCTCTTACCTACTTGTATTCACATTTCATTCTGCATTTCTCTCTAATGCATGAAAAACAGGGTTAGGCATATTTTGATAGCAAACTGATGCAAACCTACATCAGAGTGGAAGGACTGGATGAATAATTATACTGCTAATCCCACCTGCTGTCACACAACAAATACATGCACAGAAATGTATAGATATGCCAGTTAATCTTAGCAGCTACCACCAGAGCAAAACAGCAGCTGCACTAGCAATGGCGTGGTAGACATTGACTTGCTGTCAGTACTACCTCTTCACTGCTTTCTGAAAGCTTTGCTCTCCAACATGAGCACGACATGCAGCCCGCATGTACCTGAGACTTTCAAGCAGAGGGATATTACAGCCCACTGGGGAAAGCAGAACATTTCCCATGATATGTTCTGATGATGCTATAGGTCACTGTCTGTGTGACAGAAGAGTTCAATTTCTTCTCTTCTTCAGCATGTTCTGAGCCCCAAAATAAGGATGTAGTGGGGTCAATCAGTGCAAACACTGAAACAGCATCTTGCTGCTGTGCACCATCACTAATAATGGGATCATCATCTTGCATGTTCTCATCTGTTACAAATTTACACCGTGATGATGTGCCTTGCCTCAAAGCAAACAATTGTTTACAAGATATTATACCTAGTCAGAATTGTACAGTCTGATACTACTGTTGTATGTAAGTCATCAAACATGGCTTTTTCTTTATATGCTACTTTTACTTAATCTGATGGCTCTTTTGTGGAGCCATAACATCTTGGTGTTGTAAGTTGTGTCTAGTACCCTCATTTACTCTTGTTTTCTTTTTCAGTGGAAGAGGATTTAAGCCCTTGGGAAGGTATAAGTCCTCTTCCTCTTTCAGTGGCAAGACCTAACATGTATGTACCGCAGTGTGTCCCACTCATCTAAACAGAAGGCCTGTCTGCTGCTCCTCCCTTCTGAGTGAACCGCTGGGGAAGGTCATCAGAGGAAGGCTGATGGACATCTTGATTTCACGCTGATGTGGAAACAGGACTGGCATTTCCACCTGCCCCCTTGCTACAGCGTAGATATAGAGACCTTGAACATTCCAAAGAAGGGTAAGGAAGCTAGTTAAAATGTCTGGAGCTCAAGTCTTATGAGGAGCATCTGAGCGAAATGGGATTGTTCAGTCTGGAGAAGAGGAGGCTCATGGGAGACCTTATCACTCTCCACAACTACTTGAAAGGAGGATGTAGTGAGGTGGGAGTTGGGATCTTCTCCCAGATAACAGTAACAGGACATATTGTAAAGAGCAAAATATAGTATGAAGTCTAAAAGAGTCTTGCCACCTAGATGCTGCGTGACAAATAGCTCTTTTTCTAGGGTATTTCTGAAACCTTTGTCCCTAATCTACGATGGATGTAGAATAACGAGAAAAATAAAGTAAGGCTATTTAATACCAATTTGTTTTTTACTGCCATTTTTTTTTACTGTCTTTTTTTTTTTTCTGGTGGCTTCTTCCAGCATTTTGAGCACTCTCTCAGAATATCCATCAGAATTTCTAATAGGGATCTTTGCATCTTTACATGAGAGTATTGAGAACAGGCAGTCCTGAAATATGATGTTAATGTTTGCTGTTCTACACAGCTATTTTTAATATCACAGATTCAGGTTTTTTCAATATCTGCAACTCAGTTTTTCATATCCCCTCTATGCTCCTTCTGGAAAATAGAGTGGAAAGTCAGAGAATCTGAGAAAGCACTCATTTAACTTGCCTACACTATGGGAGTCTGCAGGGAGAGGAAATCAAGTTGTCACCCTGAAATAGGAACAAAACCACGTGACGGTTGCATTGTAAAAACATTAAGGAAAACCCCTGTTTATCACAGTCAATCCTAGTCCTTTCAGATAACAAACCTATTAAAGAATTTCTAGGTAGGCTAACTGCTTTTTCTGGTATTTTAGAAAATGGAAGAAAACAGAAGGTAAGGCATATGTTGTGTTAAGAGAAATTCTGAGATTGAAGGTGTGATGCCACTTAGGCACTGACAGCTGCAGTGGTCATAACTTAAAATGTCTTTGCATATACTAAAATCACAAAATCAAAATTACTCTGTGGTATGGAACAGCACTGCTTGAAAATCAGACAATGTTTTGAAAGATTTCTTGGCTGTTTTACAAATTATCTCTCTCATCTCTAACTGCTACAAATCAGAAAGCTATGTACATATGTCTATTGAACATATTTACGACACGTCATTTTGAACGCTATCCACAGTGTTGTCCTGGCATTACCAGAAACAAAGAATGGAAGACATTTAAAAACACAAAGAAGGCCACCTGATTTAGCAGGTTTGATGATTTACATTCAGTTCAGTCTCAGTACCTTTTCTTTCTTCCCACAGACTATTATGGGTTTGTATCCAGAGATGAAATCGATGTGCTGAATTCTTTGCTTCAGTAGCTATTAGAGTTTATTTCTGCTTAACCCTGCCATTAAATAGTGCTGCTTAAATTCATTTTTCTTTATCAGACCAGTAAAATAACTGTTTACAAATTCTCTGCTTGGACTTGCAGTTTGGCCAGGTGGTAGGCTGATGGGTTTCCTGGGTAGTGTTTTGGACCTTGCTACGTTCATAAAACCTTCCTGAATTTGCTGGCTACTGCATGCATCTGCTCCACTGATGTTTCTATCCTGATCCTCCATACTGTTCTTCAACAGCTTTCTGGATGATCTTTTCAATTAGAGCACAGCCTTGAGATTTTATTTTCCCAAGAAGAATTATGTAACGTTTGTACTGAGTCATATTTGCCATCTGCTGATCCAACCACATAAATAATCCAAATTCTTTAAAAACTGCATTTTCCTTAGTGTCTGCTTCTAGTCTCGTTATTCACAAACGTGCAGGTCTGTGCACGCACTCCTGCCTTACAATCAGCTCTTCACAGAACACTGGCATCTCTTCAGTGGTTCTTAGCAGCTGTGAAGAAGTTTTCCCATGCAGAGGATGCAGAGGATACACGTGAGAAGGTATTCATAAGGTGATACATGAGACTGTATAGAAAGTAAAAGACAAAGCTGAAATAGAAGGAAACTGTGGCGATTCCAACAAAGTACATCACAAAGCTTCCCAACAGAACAAAGCAGGAGTACTCTTAGTTTATGGCTAGCTTCTTTGGAACTAGTTAATGGATTCAAATGGCTGGTAACAAGATACAGAACTTTCTGCTTCAGCTTTAAGTCACTGTTTTCCACTGTGACTCCGCTGTTACCAAGGTCTTCAGCTGCAAATCCCAATTCATGTGGTTATACATGTATTTATTCAAAACTAAACTTTACTGAAACACTTGTGATCTCAGAATCACTCCTTAAGACTGAGATTTACATCAGGCTGCTTCAATCAGAAAGGCCATAGTGACAGTCTCTGCACCTGGCTTTACGTCAGCGCTCAATTACGTGTCCTTATGACAACCCAGGAGAAGACAGCATTTTGCATTCTAAAAATGCCAAACTATGTAAAATACATTTTCCATTGTTTTGGTGCTGAGGACAACTATATTGGAAAAGCAGGTCTCCAAGATGAGCATTTTTTTCTATTTGTTCTTAAGAGATTTTTGTGTTAGGTAAAAAAAAGTACATGAAAATGGGCTTTCTCCATTGATTTGGGTGTACTACAGCTCTGAAGTAATTAACACTCGCTCTGAAAACGTCACATTGAGATCCTGCCTACCATGATGCCATTTTGCTGGTGCTGTGTGTGCACTAAATGGGAGATGCCACGGATCTCAGTGGGGCGACAGGACGGGGTCATATTTGCGTGTTGTACCTACTGAGCTCCCCGTATCAAGCGTTAATCAGGGCCGTGGGGCTGCAATGGGAGAACACGGTATCAACTGGCACATTAAACAAGGATGTGCGCACGGGCTAGCAGGCATGAAACACAGCATAGCTTATAAGGACCGAAATCTGTAAGGACGATTGACTCTGGTGCCGGGAAGGAATCGTATCATTCGAGGTTGCACGTGTGAGCCCGTAACCGCCCCCGGAGCACCAAAAAAAGGACTGAGCGGCTCTGACACCGAACGGACTGAGCTGCACTCCTCATCCTTTGCAACGCTGAGAAGCTGCGACGCTGCGGCTGGATCCGCCTTAGCGGTCCCATCTGCCTGATTCGCCAACAGCCCCACTTCGTGCCTCGCCTCAGCAGGGCCCGGATTTTCCTTTTTGTCGACACGGCGCAGCGGGCTCCTCCATGTTCCGGCTGCGGTTACATCCCCGCTCGGGGGATCTCCCCACGCACCCACACCCGCGGTGCCGCCCCGCCTCAGCCCCCCCCCCCACAGCGCCGCCCGGCCCCGCCGCACCCTCCCGGCGGCAGCAGCGCGCTCCCCCCGCCCTCTCCTCTCCCCTCCTCTCGCCTGCCCACCCCGTCCCTCCCTTCCCGTTCCGCAGCGCGAGGCGGCGCCACCTCCCCGCCGCTCCCCGGGGCCACCTGCAGCCGCCTGGGCCGCGGGCTCCGCACCTGGCGGGGCCGAGGGGCGGGCGGGTGGACGGACAGCTCTCCCCGCACGCGCAGCCCCGCACCGCAGTGGAACGCGCGAGGGGCGGGCGGGGCGGGGCGGGGCGGCCGAGGGCTGGGGCGGGCGGAGGGGGGCACGCGGCCCGGGCAGCCACTGAGCTCGCGCCGGGCGCGTCTCCCCAGCAACGGGCCCGGCTCCGCGGGGCCGCGCCGCCTCCCCCGTCCCGCCCTTCTCTTCCTCGCCCGTGTGAGGGTCGCCGTCCCCCCGCCCCGCCCCGCCCAGACACGGGCGCGGGGGCCGCCCGCTGCCCTCCGTCCCGCTCTCCAGGCCGAGGCTCGGGGTGCGCGGATGGGAGTGGGGGGGAGGCTCCTGCTCGGCCTGGCTCCCCCCCTCCTTCCCCTCCACACTCCACCCAGCAATGATCCAGTGAAACTAGGAGGAGGTGAATCTCCTCCTCCCTCCCGCTGCTGCTCCCGCTGCTCCGGAGGGGACTGCAGGAATCCACGCTCCGCTCCCAGGCAGCGCGGCGGGGGGAGCGGGGGCCGCGCGGTCCCCGGCCATGGGCAAGGACCAGGAGCTGCTGGAGGCCGCCCGCACGGGGAATGTGGCTCTGGTCGAGAAACTCCTGTCTGGGAGGAAAGGAGGGATCCTGGGCAGTGGATCCGGAGCTATTCCCTTGTCCAGCTTGCTGAGGTAGGGGCTCCATTCCCCGCCAGGCGCTGGGGCTTTCGCTGCTCTTCCTCACCATCACCATCGCCCCTCTCATCCTCATCCCCATCCCCGTATCCCTCATAGTAAGAATAAATGGTTCACTCTAGCCAAGTACCACCGTGCTTAAAGTCACAGGCAGGCATTTTATTTACACAGCGGTACAAAATCCTCGCCTTCAATGCGTCAGTGAGGCACTTGTGCCTTCTGTTGCTCGCTGCGGTGCAGAACTTGCATTTTGATTGCGGGGCTGAAATGCACGATAATACCCTTTTGGTATCTCATCTCCAAATGACTACTCTCAGTCACGGGTGGAAGCGTTCATCGCAGAAGCGGGGATGCGTTGCGTGTGGGGAATGCTGTGTGGAACGCCGCCGCGTCGCCCCACACCCTCACCACAGTTGCTCCCCTCACTTGCAGAAGAAATTAGGCATGCCATAGTAATGAGCCTACAACACAAAGAAAGGAACCTTCTCTCTGTCGAGGCAGACAGGCGTGAAACTTACGGAGCAGGTTAGGTAACAGCAGGGTTAGTTTCGAGGTACCTCGATAGAGTGGAGTGAAACTGGGTTACTGGCCGTGCTGGTGGAGGGGCTGAACTTTAATCATCAGTCATGTCAAGGAGCCTGCAGCGTGGCTTCGGCGTGAAGTTTCATCATGCTCTTCATGAGAGCATTATCACAGACAGGCATTCATGGCACTTGTCACTATTGATGGAGAAGGTCTGCATCCCGCAGCCCTCGGCTGGCGTTATGTGTACCACGCTGGCCGTAGCAGGAAAGCAAAATGAGCTGAAACACTGCGTACCTAGAAACTTGAATGAATTGTTAATTCTGTTTATTTGTGGAAGAAAGAAAAGGCCCGGAGAAATGGAAATTGCTTGCATGAAAGCATGCTTTTCCTTCTATTGTCAGTATGTCCTCGTCACTATATTTATATTGTTTCAGTATTCCCTATTACAGGAAATTTAGGTGACCGTCCAAATTATAGTTGTGTGAATTCTATTGTAAGTCTTCGTATTTTGAAGATGTTTTTAGAGCTGTAAACAGCATCGGTCGGGGTAGTCATAGTTTACCAAACTTCAGTGTTGCCCCAGTCCAACCACTCGTCGAACTGTTGTTTAATTACTCACCCGCTGACCACAATCAAAGCACGCCATGCAATTGTTTCTTGTGCTGTGCTTGACTGTGCAGTTTAGCAGGCGATATGCCAGATAATTGGTGGGATTTAAAATGTAGGGCTTTGTGAAATGTGATGTCCATTTTTGGCAACAACAGAAGGAAGTTCACTTCAGTACAATGATTAGCCATTTGTCATCCAGTTCTACTGCACAATTTGTGTAGTGCCTTTCTTCAGGGCTAGCACCTGTGCTGTGTTCTTACGCTGTTACTTTCATGTTGTAGATCCAAAGTTCTGTATATCCAGAGGGAATGCATTTGCTTGTGTTTTTATCTTTTTATTAAACAAGTGTTTCACTTTGTGTATGCAGAACCCATTAACCATGTGTTTTGTATATACAAATGGGTTGTGGCAATCGTAGTTTGCCGCTCAGAATACGAGTTTTTCACATTGTAAACTCAATTGTATTCTGTATTTTGAAAGGCACTTACTTCATTCTACTTCTTTTTAAGCTAAAACATGCATTGTTTTATTTATGCTGTTTCTTACTAGCGGTATAAAGAATATTTATGGCTTTTGTGAACATAGCTTAAAACATCTAAGGTGAGTATTTAGCATGCAGCTGCTAAAATATTTCTGATTTTGAAGAACCTATTTCAATACCTTTAAAAAGAAGCCAATAATAGTTTGATGCATAAACATTTCACAGTGTAACACGCTACTGAACATAAAGCTTTTTAGAGGGAATATTAACGATTCCATTAACTTCACCAGGAATGCTCAAAGTAGCTACTGAGTAGCTATAGAACATATTTTCAAGCAAGTTAGGTGTTTTAATGTATCTTTCTTGGTTTTGTTTTGTTTTGTTTGAGATTTTAAGATGACCCAGTTCCTGCCAGTAATTATGGATGAGGTCCGGAATGACGTGCAACATTAAGACAAAAATGTAGGATTGTATCTTGGTACAGAACTGCTGGAAACAATAGAAGATACCGAAAGGCAGTCATGCCAACTTCCTGGTCTGATTTAGGAGAACAACACCTGACTGAAAAGGGCAGAGTTTTAGAGGAGCTGTATATAAAATTTCGAACTTGAGGGTAGGGGGATCTGAAGATTTCTTAATGGAAAACAACTTGCAGTAGCTTTCCTAGTAACCGTGCTACTGTTTTTCCAAACATTTTATTAGACTGAAAAGTGCTTATGCAGAAGTGTTTTTGAAATGTATCGGATAAAGTGATAGGAAAAAAAAAACAACATGTAGGGACCTACTTTTCTTCTTTTTACAGACTCCTTAGTGAGGAGTTACTGCGTTTGACAGTGTCTTCCAGTGTTTCATTGACCTTGATTGTTCATTTCCTAAAATGCAAGGCCCATGTTGCTGTTTTTCCTTTTGGCTGTGCTGTTTCTAGCGTTGGACTGGGAGAGTTCAAGTCCTTCAGCATCCATGTGGACCTATGCTGTCCTACTGTGTGGGACTTGCCTTCATCTTTCATCTAAGGATAAAACTCAGTTTATGTGGCTGAATGGCATGGTGCCTTTGTGGAAATTTGCTTTGCAGTAATTATGGACCTTGTGAATGAAATCTAATATTCATGAATCAACAAATGCACATTGATTGTTATCTGAACAGAGGAGCAAGCTGTCCAAATTCTGATCTTCTATTTACATTTTTATAACTTTTTTTTTTTTCCTGACTCTTAGCAAATTTTATGGCACTTCAGGGAAAAATAGGGCAAGCCTTTTTATAGTTGTTTTATAGTTGAATACATTCATTGATGTTAACTGCGTAGTAAATTATCTTCTAAAGGGCTGACTTTTAACTTAGAAGTCATTATACTGAATTATGGCAATAGTTCAGGAAAACAACACTGTCCAGCAAAGCTATTTAAGCACACACAAGTAAATGAATGAATTCCTGTGTGGACTTGAACACATGCTTGAAACAGAATACATGCAAAGTGCATAACAATGGTATATGCTTAATTAAGAGGTCATATGCACCCAGATATCTGGAATGGATAGTTACATAGGACTTCATGCCCTAATTAATTTGTCTGAAGGAATGACAACAAATCAGTGATGTTTGACTGTGCAGACCATGAACTACCTTCAGTTCAGGAGATGTGCTGAAAGGCCCCTTACCTTAACAGAGAAACATAGATTTGCAGTGGTTGGAAGGGACCTCAAGAGGTCACTGAGTCCAACCCCTGCTAAAGCAGGTACCCTACAATGGTTCATACAGGTGGGCATCCAGATATATCTTGCAAATCTCTGCAAAGGAGGCTTCACCACGTCTCTGGGCAACCTGTGCCAGTGGTCCGTCACCCTTAGCAAAAAGAAGTTCTTCCACGTGTTAGTCTGGAACTTCCTATGTTCAAGCTTTAGGCCATTGCTCCTTGTCCTACTGCTACACACCACTGAATAGAGCCTAGCCACATCCATTTGCCTCTCACCACTGTTTAGATATGTATAACCTCCATACTTTCTGGAATGTAAAGATTGTATAGTGAGGGTGAATTGTTCATATGCAGAAGTTGATATAAGGCATTGCAGTATATTGGAGCAAGTAAAATCTTCCGGAAACACTTGTCATAGAGTAACTTAATTGCTTAACTCATAGCTGATTAGTCGATTAAACCTAGGTATTTAGTTGCATTTTACACACCCAGTAGTTTCTGAGTCATTGTGTGAGCTGACACACTTAACAAAGATCCACATCCTCTGGAGATTCAGCTGGGTTCCAGGTGGGATAGACTAGGACATCTACCGTGTGTTACACATGAATGTGTTGGCTGCAGTTGGCAACCCGGCTCAGTAGTGCAGGGCAGGGATTTGTTCTTTAACTATGAAAAAATGATATTTTGAGACACCTCAGGAACCATTGTGAGTTTAGAAGGCCAAAGTATAAGGGAGTTTGCTGTTTCTTTTGAGATTCTTCTTCCTGGGAGTGTCGTGCATTACTATATTAACTATGTTTCAAAATTTTTGAGGAAAAAAAAAGAAAAGAGCTTTTTGGGCTTTAATAGAGGAGAATTTTCACTAATTTTTAAATTATTTCACTGTTTTTTATATCACTCTCACAGTATCAACCTGAAAACTTGAGAGTGAAATCCCACAGTTCCTCTAACAGAATATCTCACTCAGATCCTGTATCCCAAGCCCTTAAATGTACATTAAATTACTTACCACACAAAATAAAACGTGTAAAGTGTTTCTAACAAAACCAGTATTCTTTTTCTGTATATTAGCTTGTTTATCTGCATACACATAAAAGTTTTATTGACCAAGCTATTTTTCATTGTTGGGTAGAGATAGGCTTAATTTCCTTCCAAGTGTTTTGGTAAAAATAACGGTAGGTTTCCATAAATCTCTAAGACCTTGTATCATTTTGCAGCAGGCAGTCACATACAGCCCTTTTTGCCTTACTGATACGTTATAGCCTAAAGAAAAAAAAATGGATAGTTCTTGATTAAATGCTAATCTTTAGCCTTTTAAAACTCTCTACTGTCAAGAAACATTGGATTTTTAGCAAGACGGAGGAATAGAGTATGAATTACTATGTGAATTGGCACAGAGTTGTTGGGAAGGGTGAGTTGGCCCTTTTTTGCTCTTTGTTGGCTCCTGCCATTACACAGCATGGGTGGGTGGAGCAGCCTGCATAGAGCTGTTTTTTCCCCTTCTCTGCTTGGCAAGCTGTGGCAGGGAATGGCTCCCTTCTTTGCTTGTCCTTAGTGCTGCTACGCCATGTATATGCCTGGCCCAAGATATTTCTTCTCTCAAGTAGAAGAAACCCAGCAAGCAGATTGTCAGTCTGCAAGCCGCAATCTGTTTCCTCATCTGTTTCTCAGAGCAGTGTCTTGCTCGCAGCAAAACCATAGTTTAGCCTGATGGCCTTGGTGCATGCTGAGAACGCACAAATCGACTTCTGTCTTTATGCAGAGCCCTGTGATTTGTTCAAGTTCCTGTGACAAATCAGATCACACATAAAAACTGCTTGTTTTGTAGAGCAGAAAGTATTTAAAAACTAAAACATTTTACAAAGCTTTAGTTAAAATATTAGCAAAGATGTTCCCCTCCCCCTCCCACACACATTTTAAGTTGTGTAAATGGATCTTCTTATCAACAGAAATAAAGGCACTAGTTCTGTTCTTCTTTGCAAATACCATTGTCTGAAGGAAGAGAAGAAGAAAGCTTCGGTTTATGAAGTAATTATATTAGATAGAGATTTCAGTAGCAGGTTTCTGATCTTACATACTTCAGTTTTAGTCTCACTTCTGTGTTATAAGATATTTAATCCAAATAATCAGTGCCGATAGCAAACTGGTGAGCATTTGTTACCTGTAGGTCAATGAGGCATTCCTTTGTTCTATGTTTATGTCTAATTTTAGTTACACTTCTTTTAATTAACACATAGAGGTGTTTGTACCAGTGTTCCAAGCAGAGACCAACATTTCCAGGTTTCCGTATTACCTTTTCTATCCTGGGTAGGATATCAAGTCTTTTTGGAACATTTCATTTTTCTTCCTTTTGTCTTTCAGTATGAAATATGAATTACTGACCGTCACAGAACTTAGCTTATGGTGTTTCGTATGATTGATAGTCGGATTGCTGCGTTGATTCTGCATGTTTGTCCTTTCAAATGTACGGGCTTCTGCTAAACCCTCATTTTGTTATTTTCCACCTTTCCTAGATTTATTTTCATTCTTATTTCTGATAAAAATGCTCTCAATCAAAACTTAGAATAAGAAAACTCAGACTAGGCTGTATCTATTAGGCTCCTTTAATTTTCTTCACAAGTTTGGAATATTTGCCATATGTAAGGTAGCAATATGGACAGTTTTTAGGACATCTGGTAGAAACCTCATTGTTAAGACAAAGCAGTTCGTGGTTTCTGTAATTAATCTTCACTAGGAACTCGACATGACCCTGGATTCACAGCTCTGTAGTTAGTGTCTGTTCATAAACTCCTCACTTCTTATTCCACATTTTATTTCCTAAGTATTGTTCAAGTTTCCATTCCAGTAGTATTCTGAAGTCTGTTAGACCAAATATCAAAAATAAGCAGCAACAACTGCAGAGCTTGTGTAAAATCTACCATGGTCAGATTATGTGCCATTATATGCCAATGGAGAGACTTGGGACATGAGATGTAGTAGTGCTAGGAAAACTGCTGGAGTTGCTGATGGAATTAGGGAAGACTAATAAGAGAACTTTCACAAGCAGATTCAGGAGAAGGTAAGGAATTAAAAAAAAATAAAGGAAAGCTGAAGTACCTGCAAACTGAAAGAACTTTTTAGAAGATGGCTGATGTCTAGTTCTGTAGTAGACCATCAAAATGCATTTTGACCTCCATCTTGTTTTCCCTCTCAGTTATTTGGTAATTCAATAGAATTAATGCTGCATTATACGTTTTTAAAGTTGATATGGCAGTGCTGGTTTTAAGAGGTAGTGTGTTAGGAGAACTAAGGGGAAATAAAATAGAGCAGTGAAGAATGATGTATAATGAAAGGTCTTCTATCTTATGACTTGTCAGTGTTGGAAATGTGATGATGAGCAAAATACAGACGCTTTCAAGACAAGCGTTTGCGCAGTAACTGCACCAGCGAACAAGAACATGTCAGTGTTTTTTAAATTCTGCAGGTAGATCCCGTTTGTCTCAGTCTCAGTTTCGGTTTGTATGGGTATTCGTGGGTGAACTATCGAGAAAATGCTTGTAGCTCTAGGCCATTTTTTATTGCCCTGACATGGACACTAGTTGAAGCAGCCTACAAACTACTTTAATTCATAGTACTGGCATATAATCCCTAAGAGACAATACTGTTCAGAGTGCAATTACACTCCCTTTCCTCCAGCAAGTTAAGTTTGCTGTCCTGGGGAATTGATGTATACAAGAGTTCTACAGGTGGAGAATTCCATTCTGCCATGGGATTTTTCTGCTGGCCACTTCCAATCAGAGTACACATCCTAACCATTTTTATTATTTCATGATTAAATATTTTTATGTTAAATGTTTAAGTCACAATGGGTGGTATTAATTCCTGCCTACCGATATGACGTTTTCAAGTATGTAGATCCTTTGGGGAAGTAGGGAATACATTTTGTTTGAACTTAATAGCTTTTACGTGAAGATTTTTATTACTTTTTAATTACTTTTTTTTTTCCTGATGACAGTATTTTCAGTGTGTTCATTTTGCATTTTAAAAGTGATATAACTACTCTTCTGTACCTAAATTAATGTCTGTGAATTTCTAATAACGTATATCCATCTAACATAAGAAAGATTCTGAGATATTTAATTCAGTGAGGTGGTGCTTTTATTAAAAATGTTTTACGGTTTTCCATCTAATGCACATACATTTTCTAAAGAAAGAAGAGATGCTAAAAATGACATTTTGAGTGCATTTTGGTTCTGATTTAAAATACCTAGTGGTAGCTTTGTTTCTGTGGCTATTGATGTCTGCACTAAGTTTCAGTTAGAGCCAATGGAAATCTAGTCAATACAGTTAGGGAGCATACAGAGAGATTCAGCTCACCCCAAATTCTATATAGAATGATTTTGTTTCCAGCAAGACCACATTCCTAATTTAAGTATTCTTGTAGGTAAAATATTTCAGCGAATAACAGAAAAAGAGCTATTTTAATACAAGGTATACGTAGAATGTGTATATAGATGACTACTTTACTGGCTAAGTTAAACCAAAAAATTGGGTAGAATGTCTCTATTTTATAGTTGCTTTATATTAATTCAGAAATAGTAGGCATTAGCTACCCTGTAGATGACCAGTAGATCACCTGACCCAAAGGCAGAATCAAGTGCTGGATGGTTGAAGTTGGATATAAATAAAACAAACAACGTAAAGTGTGTGCCCAGTGTGAAGATGAGAAAGCTAGTGGGTGATCTTAGTGCTGCCCTCACATGCGGAGTGGAAGGATATAAAGAAGGTGGGCTAACTTCTCGGAGGTGTGTATTGGCAGGACAAGAAGCATCAGGCAGTAGCTGCCACATAGAAAGTTCTGTGTAGATAGTGGGAATAACTGGGTTGGTGAGAGGGTGGTCAAACCTGGGAAAAGTTGCTCAATGAGTTTTGTGGTATCTCTGTCCTTGGAAATATCCAGGCTCCTGGGCAATGATATCTAGTTGGCCTTGCTAAGAGAGAAGGGATTGTCATTGTGAGTCTTAAGTTTTCTGTGATGTCGTATTACAGCCTGTGTAATATACCACATAACAGGTCTAAAGTATTATGGTTTGTTGACCTTAAATTACCCTTGCACACTTAATACAAACCCTTTCCTTTATTTTTGGAAACTGAATTCTCGATGACAGTAAAGCTGACAACGTTATTCCACTGTTTCAGCATCTTAAATTCTTTTAAGAATTGAAAAGAGGATTTTCTCCTTGTGCTGTTGAGAGGAGGGAGCCTGGACTTAGAAAGTGGGCTAATAGGAAGAGTGAATGACCTCACTGTGTGCATTTGTTGACATGGTGGAAGGGTTTTGAGAATTACGTGTTCATTTACTATCTATCTCCTCTGTAGTCTGGGACCCATTCTACTCTGCCTAAACTTTTCCTGTTGAGCTTACTTTTTATGTTTCATCTGGACAATTTTTTTTTTTAATTTTTCCCCTCTGTCATATTAGCCATTCCAAAAACCATTACTATTGTAATGGTTTTTCATAACCTCAGATGACTGCTGAAATAAGTCTAAGTTGTACAGTGTGTGTAGTTCTACCAAATGAGAAGAGTCCAGTAAAGAGATGACTTTCAGAGAAGGTAAAATAATTGGGAATATCTGCTAGAATAGCTGTTTTCCATCTGCAAATTGCCTCAATTTCAGATCTTTTAAATAACTTTCTGGGCTGTTACTGGTTGTTCTAAGAGTTTAAGGTCTTCTGTGGTTACTTGTTGACTTGTCTGGGTCTTTGTTTACTGTTGGTGGATTCCACTGGGTATCAAGAGAGAATCTGTGTATCTAGATTATTTTTGCAGATTAAAAACCCCAACATATTAGTATTAGCAGTTTGACCCCAGAATCTCCATTAAGTCATTGATGAGGTTTCCTAAAAAACATAATTTACTCTTATTTTTAGTTTTCAATTTTCTCAAGTAATTATTTATCCACTTCCATATCCTCCTTGTCATCTGTGTAGCTAATTTGTCAGATTATGTTCATAAGTAATTTGCAATCACTCTGCTTCCTATTTCGCACACATTTATTGCAGAGCAGTGTCTTGCATAACCAAGTGGTCTGTGATTTGTCAGGGAACTTCTCACATAATGTGCACACGTAAATATTCACAGAACCAAATACACCAAATGCAGAAAGAAAACCTATGGCGTGTAGTATATATGTATATGTTAGAAATCTGTCACAGTGGTGAAAACTATCCCTTATATTTTTGCTGTCATGTAGACTTTACAAGTCTTGATTTGAGAAGAGTCATGACATACGGAGAAAATGGAGCCTGTAAAATCATGAATAAGCGTGTATACTGGGTGGAGATATGCGTGGAAGATAGGTAGAAAGACTTGCACAGCAGGCAGGTTGTGTAAAATACACAAAAAGGTTGGAATGCTAGAAAAAGTTGGTAACATAAATGGATGTAATGAGAACTGGAACTAGTGAGCACTGGTGAGGAGTGGAAGAGCATATAGTTTAGGGGTCAAGATACAAGGAACAGGACAGAGATAAATTTTGCAGAATAAAAAGAGAATGTCTATTCAATGAAATATAGTTTTATTCAAATCCCGATATTTCCATATTTTACAATTATTTGGTGTAGCATGGAAGTGCATTTGCAATTTTTTTTCTTTCTTTTTTAATGTTTACATAGGCACAAATTAATAAAATACCATCAGTCATTCTATTACTTTTAAGTGGAAGAGGTTGGATGAGACTGTTGGGAATAGACGTCTGTTAAGTTTTGCCAAGAGGAAGCCACGTGGTGGAATTTCATGAGTTTTAGTCTGCTTTTTTAGAAAATTTGACATACCTGAAAGTATGTAGAAAATCAATCGTTCTGAAGTTGCTAATGGTAAAAATAAGGTTGCCTGTGCAGTATATATTTAATTCTCTGAATATTAGGTATTCTTAATGACACAATCATATACTCTTCTTCCACAAGGTCCATACCTTAGTTGCAGCTCAGGACAGACAGTGCTCAATGGATCAGTAGCTATTTGATATTTTTTATCTTTGCTATTCAGTTTTTACCCTCAAGCCTTAATGTTCTGCACACTATTCAAGCTCTTCTATAGAGAAACAATGATTGGTTTTACTCCTTGGCTTTCCAGTGTTGTTTGTCACTCTACTGTTTGAATGCTTCATAACATGAATGCACTTGTTTCCACAGTACTTCTGAAACTGAGGAAAGGTGTTAATATCCACAGCTCACAAATACTAACTGAAGCACAGTTAGATTGCTGTGAGAAGTACCCACTGAGTTGGTTTTTCCAGCTAGAGACTGCAAGTTCAGTTTACCCTGCGTTTATATGGTTCAGGTAAAAACATAGGAATGGGTCTTCAGGCTCAGAATGAAGGTCCAATCTAGCCCAGTATTCTCCTTCAGTAGTGGCTGGAAGTTAGAGGTTAAAAGTTGGTCTTGCTAAGAGTGAATAGCAAAGCAAGTGTACAGTAAGCAGTATTTCCTCAAGTGTAGTTTTGCAGCTTCCAGTGATTTATGACAGCTTTCCAAGACAAATGTATTGTCCTTGTATTTAAAAGCTCTAGCAGCGTTTTCTTCCATGCCTTTGTTCAGTTGGTCTTTGAAAAATATGCAAATTTCTTGCGTTCATAGTATCCCCCAACAAGGGTTTCACATCGTAATGAAGTATAATGTGAAGAATGTTCCCTCTAAATTATATGGCATCTCATATATTGAAAATGTGTAAAGGTATGTTCAGATGTTCAGTGGTTTGTTTTGGAGCACAGACATGGATAGAATCTGTTTTGGTGTGCAGCATTAAACTGCTGTTCATGTTCTTTGCTAGTTTAATTGCAGTACACCTTTTAATATCTTTGATTTACAGAAAGAAAATAGTTCTTATCAGTCACCTGTTACAGAACCCCCCATCATTCCAAGACCAGCATTCTTCGCACAAAGAAAAATAGTATAGAATAACGAAATTTGTAATAGCATGACACTATGTACATGCATAAGTGGGATGAATTAACACAAGCACTTTCATCCTTGCCTTTACTACCTCAATAATTTTTAATACACATTGCTGTCTAATATATTTATCTGTTGACAATATAGATTTAGACTGTGGTGATCAACAGAACGTAATGGATTTGAAGATGCCTCTGCTAATTTGTAAATATTACAACTCCCGATGTGTATATTCCATGTCTTTATGAAGAATTATGAGAGATCCAGGACCCTGAAGAATATTTCTTTTTCATTCTGGCATATCTAAAAATACACATTTGAACAAGGTTCCCACTATATTGCCTGGAATAACAAAGGTGGAGTGAAGAAAATCAGTCTTTGAATTGTTGAAAGGAATTTGTGAAGATGGAAGTGAAATAGCTGTGTGTAAGATAGAAATGGTTCTCTCTTGTGAGGGAAACTTACTGAAGAGACAACAAAGTCATTCACCAGTGAGGTGGGATGTGTATTATTTCCTTGCTTAACACTAGCTAATCAAAATTAATGAATTACTTTTGGAGTATCAGCTTTACAGTAGGTGAAGTCCATCCTGGTTACTGGTACTTAGCGTGTTGGTAAGAAAGAGGATTTAGATCCAGGTGCAGATTTTAAAGAAAATCCTGGAGAAACAATAAGATAGTCGCGATACCATTCTTTGACCTCTTCTGAATCCCAAGAAGCTGGTTATGGGGAGCAGGTTGAGATTCAGGCATCACTTGGGTTTAAAGGTGGTCTAATGAGATGAAGAGATGGGGTCATGAAAAGTTCATAGGGATCCTCACGGGGTAAGATTCCCTTATTTTTCAGTCACTATGTTCTAGATCACATATGCCTATTTAATTAAAAAACAAACAAACAAACAAAACCAAACTTCTAGAAAGGCAAATTTACCTTGAAGAGGTGCAAGTGTATACTAAAAGGACAATCACCTTAATGCCTACTTCACCTCAAGATTTAAAGTGTTCAATAGTGTTCAATAGGCTTAAACTCTCAGATATTTAGCCAAATGATCATTGGATATATATATTACACCTGCTTTTACATTTAATAAGCCACGGCTTAATGAAGTGCCCCTAAAGAATATTAGTTTATTTTGGGATATTTTCTGCTTCTCTCCAGGAGATCCAAGTGCCAGAATCTTCACACGAGATGGAAATGTGTTGCAGTAGATTTCATGATACTGCAGTCTTTTGTTCTTTAAATTATATTTTATTTTTTAAATATACTAATATTGCTCAAATGAGGGCAATCAGCTCAAGAAGACCATTTAACTTTGCTTGTACTATAATTTTACCTTTCATTTAAATTAAAAAAAAATGTATCCTGCTGAAGTGACTGATTAATTTGAAATTTCAAATTATTAATATGTGGACAGTATAATTTATGCTGACATTTTAAAGCGGTTACATCTAATGTAGTATGATAATAATTTAAAAGATTAATGAAAATTTAAAGATCTGGGAATTTATATAAATAAAGGGCTGTCAACGCAAAACCAAACAACTCCACCCCCTCTTACTCCCTCCACCCCAAAATACTCCAGAATACTTCTAATTCATTAATTTATGGGGGAAAATTGGAACATTTTCTGTTAATTCCTATACTTTTCCTTATTGAATGTGTCTCATACATACAGAAGAAGAATCTTTGGCTTGTGTTGCTCACTTAGTCAGACGGGATCATCGACTCCTGAAGTTAGTGTTTAGAAATGATTTTCCTTTGTTTGTTGTTTTTTTTTAAATACTGCTTCTCACACAATATTAGTTACTCCTCTCAAGTCTGAACCAAATTGAACCAGTTTTAAAATGTGGTCTGACTATACTGGCAATAAGTGATACTCAAGCTGTTGATGAAGGTTGACTACCATTTGTTGTTAGTTTTCAAAACAAACTTGGAGTTGACCATAGTCGCACAATCTTATCACTCTTCTCATCAAACCTGAGGTATATGAGAACTCAGAAATCTAGACCCTTAGTAGCAGTTACAAGATGGCCTTGCAGGAGTCATTTATGTGCTCCAAAATTGTTTAATACAGTTGTGAATGTCAGAAAAGAAGTAGCAGCAACAAAAATCATGTGATGTTTCAAATGCATAACTGTTTTTGCTTTTTATTTTTATTTTTTTTGTACATATTTTTTGCCACCAGATGAACCATTTCAATATTTGCTTCTCCTTTTCTTGCTTTGATGCTCTACAGGCTGTAATGGGGTACAGACTCAGGAAATAAGCTTTGAGAAAAGCAAGTGAGGTTGCTAAGAAATGTTTGTTAAATAGCCAAGGAAGCATTCTTGTTGTGAAGCTACCTACCTCAGCCATTAACCTCCAGGGAATAAATCAGCTAACCACAATAAATGACAAACAGCTTTTTTTCCTTCCTTCAGTAACAAAGTACCGTGTTCATTATTTTTTTTCCTGATTTCTTCCTTCCCCAATATTTGCCTCTCTTTTCTTTTTCTTACTGTGATAACCACCTGGGAAAAAAAAAAAACAACACGAAACAAAACAAAAAAAAAACAGTGGAACAAATTAAGAAGTGAAGGATCCTGTTGTTCCTTATGCCAGCCTTGAAAAAGAGGACCTAGCTGCTGATACCCATCAAGGCCAGGGTGCCCAGTATGAAAAGGAGTTACGTTAACGCTTCTAGGGATTGGAGAAGACACTGAATTTGACAAAGGCATGGAAAAACAACAAAATTCACCGGGAAGATTGAAAGAACTGACAGTGCTTGGCAGAAGTGAGAAGATTGGGAAGATAGGATTGAAGCAGGGCACAATCACTTGCTGGAGTGAGAGGTAGAGATCCACTTTCAGTAGCTTCCTGAAAGACTGATGAACACTATGAAGTGGTAAGTAAATGTAGTTACAATGACAAGAAAAGACAGAAGTGGTTGGATATTGTTGGGTTTTTGCCCACCAGACTTGTAGCTTGCATGAATGAATCTGCCAGGCTACTTGGAAAAATGCCAAAACCAAAACCACCGGCTCTGAAAGAAGGCAGAGGGAAGGAGCTGAGTTCCTTTGTGGTGTTTCTGTTTAAATGTGTTCTTGTGTGAAAAACAAAAAATAGAAAACTCAAGGGAGTCAGACAGCAGGCCTCAGGATTACTCTTTAAAGGATGGAGCCAGAGTGTCTAGACCTCTTTGGAAGGAAGTATAATGCTTCAGAGCTAGTCTTCAATTCATAATAGCTCAGTTTTCAGATCTCCTTTGAAAATATGGCTTTCTTAAATGCCACAAGATGTCACCATTTATGGATAAGTTTCTAATAAACTCTAAAGAAGAATTAAGAACAAATATTACAGGAGATCATCTCATGGTACTCGTCTTTCTCCAAGTTTCACTTGACCTGTGAGATGCTGTGGCTTTTCAGTAGTATCAGCAACCGTCATGCAGCACTCATCATTACAGTCTCCTGGGATTTCTAAAAAAGTCCAGAACACAACTTAGATTTCCTGACTGGAAAAAAAAAAAATTGGTTAAACTGGGAATTCATTGCATTCCTGAAAAGAATCTTGGTTTATATTTGGATCTTTGGACATTTCCATTCTCAGCTCTACAGAAAGCAATCTGTATATCATATTCATTCCAGAGAACCAGCTAATTGCAATACCACACTTGACAGGAATCAGAGGAGGCTCCTATAAAATATAAGTCTGCAAAGGCTTTCTTTATATTTACAGTAACTAAATAACAGATGCTGCCTTCCAAAGCAGCTGGATTGACACTCACATAGGGAGTTGTCAAAAACCATTTAAATAGCGCAGATTTATCGGGGCAGCAAAGGGGCTGTCCTGTCCCTCTTAGCACTGCTCGGTGCTTTTTTCTACTCAAATGTGATTTAAGTCACATGCCCTAACATTCAGATCATTACAGACAGATGTGCTAAAGTTTTGATGACAGATCTCTTCTGCAACTCTCTTAGAACCCATTCTTGTATATCTAAACAATAACATGAATGATAAAAATATTTGTTTTTCATTTCAAGTTGGTTTTTAAAACTTTTGTTGTTAATTTATGAAGAATTAGTTTCTTTCTAAAGTGTTTTCAGTTTAGCTGTGAACAGATGCATTGAACTACTAAGATCAGTGATTTGAATTGTGCCTTGAGAATTGTCAAAAAAGGAAAAAATGACCTGACTTTAACTTCTTGTCTGAAACATAAACTCTCTCTTAATTTGGTATTGTGCTGCTGTGCTGAAGTTAGCCATGTTTAATAGAATATCTGGTTGTTTTTTTCCTTATCGCATTGATTGATTGGTTTTTGAAGTTTATTTTTGGACAGTAAGTATATGCTCTGAATAGCAATGATTATGCCCAAAGGTGAGTTTTCCATGCATCTTTTAAAACTGATTCTTAGGCTTATGCTGTTACCATGCATAACAGCTCATGGCTTGCACACCTAAGCATTATAGTTCAATTTTCAGTCATATTTATTTCTCATTTTCTGATATATTTTTTCTCAGTTGTATTTTACTTTTTTTTTTCTATACAATTAATCCAGCTTCCCTTAAAACTAATAGTTCTTTGTTTCAGCAGCAGTGTATTCAGTAACTAGATGCTGAATGTATTAATAATACTGTGTAACTGGGTACTACTGCTCCCATTTGTGCTAAATATTGCGCAGATCAAATTATGGTAGTGCTTTGGTTGTTAGATTCTTTTTCATTTGAAACACTATCAAGTTGCATTTATGTGTTTCACTGTTAATCAATACTGAGCTAGCCTATCAGTTTTTCAGTTGAGACAGGATTTTCCACTACATCTTAAATATCTTCTGTAAATAATTACCTTTCTCACTTCATCTTCACATACTTCTCTGCCTAGGGATGCTACTTAAATGGTAATGAGACAGGGTTTGGTATTCCCATCCTGCAGAAAATAATTCAAGCAGGGACAATCATAGTGAATATTTGCATATTACTTTGAGTGTTGTCTTGCCTACATAAATATATTCAGAAAGTTTCAGAAATACTTAATGTGTGTAAGATTTTTGTTTTTATTGTCAAGACACTTTCTTGGAAAACAGGACAAGGATGAAAGGTGGCTCGAATGCTCCTATCATAATCCATCAGTCTTAAGTTCCACATTCTGTTATTTCCTTTCCAAAGTAGAAACACCTCCACCTCATCCCCCCAAAAAAATCACCAAAAGAAAATCAAAACGGAAAACCACACAAAAGCAAAAAACAACAAACAAGAAGAGAAAAGTCCCAAAATTTCAGAATGAATCCTAGTTTTAGTTTCACATAAAACAGTGAAATTCTCAAAAAAGGCAAGTGAACACCTTACAGGATTGAGAAAGGCAATATGTTGAAAACTATTGGCACTGTATGAAATGGACTCGTAGTTTTCTTTTCTCTGGGGCCTGGACTTCAAAGAAGTACAGAACCAAACTTCTGTAAGTATTGGGACTTTATAGACTTAGTAAGAACTTCATAGTTACACCCTTGTTAGTCTTAGGTTTGGTTTGTTTCAACACCAAACAAAATGTAAAACTGTCTCTTTCAGATAGATATTGTAAGTCCATGGTAATGTTTCCTGTTTTGTGTAATAACTCATTATTATTTTTGTAATAACTCATTACAAAATAATGTGTATTACTACACATTATTTTGTGTAATACCTCACTATCTGAAGTAATTCCTGTTCATATGTGGCTTCTCGCTAAACTGATTTTTGGGGAGAAATGTTTACTAAAGAAAGAATTACTGAAATATAATGATTTAGAGCAGATGATAGTTCTCTTAAATATCTAGTTTTCATTCTCTTTCCTACTCTGTCCCTATCCTCTACCCCTGGTGTGTTTCTCCATTCATCTCTCTTTCCATCCATCCGTACACTGACACACCACCCATGTCTCTAACTCTTCCTCTCTCCCCTCCTCTCTCCATTAATGTCTCTCTGCCTGCCTGGTTTTCTCTCTTTAACAGTTTGAATCATAAAGAGAATCACCTGAAACAAAATAATACAAGAGAGCAAATGAGGCAGTATTGTTTGTTGAGCTGGAAATAGTTAGATGGAAGAATGTAGTGAAAAGGAGTGGTGATCTGAAAAGAGAAATTAATGTCTTTACTTAGAAAACAGATTGGTATTCCTCTTGAGGATGAGCCAATGACAAGTATGATCAGACTAAAATAGACCAAGGTCATCCATAATCCCATCTAACATTGTAAAGAAAGAGAGAGACATAGAGGAAGAGACATGTTTTACTTGGAGTATGGAAATATGCTTGTGATGTATTTTCTTTTCTAAACAGGGATGAGTAAACTAAGAAATAGCAAATATCCTAAAGAGTTTTTGGAATACTTGACTAATTAAGTTCATGAGGGTGTAAAAGCCTGTGAAGTAATATCTGATAGGAACATGAAGTACTTCAGACATTTAAGAAAAGAGCTTAAGATCAGAATGTCTGATATATTTTCAGAGATAATGTAGATGACAACTATAAGTGATAAGAAACAAATTGTGACTAGGGATTACTGACAGTAAAGAGAAAACAAGCTTTGGATTCACAAGCATTTGATTGACTTGAGTGATATTACTGGATTGTATTGGATGGGTATCATATGATCAGAAATGGCTTTTTTTTCACTGTATTGTAAACAAAAGAACACTCAAGTACTTCAGATTTACAATAGAGATGCTTTGGAATAAGCATGAAGAATAAGACTGTTTAAAGTATGAGGTTTTTTTGGAAAAGCAAGAAGAGCAGGGAAAAAAACAGTGACTGAGTGATTTAGTGGCTTATAACAAACATGGGGGAGTTCTGTTAAACAGACGTATGGGTAAGTATATTCTATTTAGAAGAGAAAGGAAGATAAGGTAGAGAAGGGCACATCTTTCCGCTCAGTTTGCAAATTGTCTTGACAAAGAGATAATTCATGTTGGGGGCAAAAGAGCTGGTTTGTAAGGAATAAGATAATGTGCACTTTGCATTCCACATCCTAGGCTTATCTGTTTCAGAAAGTTTAGACATGGAACCATAGAAGGTGAGATAACACATTTAATGTCTCTTAGAGCCAGAAGCACTGCGAAGCATGGTGAAGTAACACTCACCCATTTTGTGTGTGGATGAGTTATCTATGGCAGTGTCAACAGCTACAGTTAGCTAATAATCTGCATTTAGATTCATATGGACAAATGACAGCCTAAATCTTAGCACGAGCTTAGGTCTAACAGTGCTTATCAGCTCAGATTCAATGTCATGAAAATGCAGCTACAGTTCTTCCAGACCTTAGCAGGCTTTGGAAGGTGGTTTGCTGAGGAGTTGTGATAGATCCAAACTACTTTTATGAAGACAGGTTCTGTGCCTCTGTACTCACAGCTGTTTGCAGTCTGCCCATGAGCTATGGCACGTGGACTGTATGTCGACTGTATGTTGTACATACCACTGATGTTGGATGCTATTTAGTATTTAATTTCTTCACTGTTTTTGTAGGCTTGTATCTTTAGTGCACATTATGCAGATGTTTCTGTAAAGAGGTTTATTTTCCTCACATGCTTCTCAGTAGAGTTTTGAAAACATTCTGCATTTATTTTCAAAACAACCCTGTTTGATGACAGGGTATTATTACTCTGCTTTACAAACGGGTATGTGTAGTCCTGAGACATTAAGTTCTGCATTACCGGATAATTTTAGATATGTAATTCAGAACACCTAAAACCTTATTCCTGATTTTGCAGAGTATTTGTTGTTACATGCCATTTAAAAGTGCAAAGCACAATTTTCTCTGCCAGGGCAGCTGTAAATGGTCGATACTTTTACAGTCAAAATTCAGGATATGAATTTGGGCACCCTGAAAGTCATGTGCTAATGATCATTTTTGTTAAGTTAGATTTAAGAGCTTTTCCTGCTGTTTGCAGTCCTCTAGATCATTCAGAATATACTTCCCGTTCTGTTTGACTTGATATTCAACATGTTCTGTTACTACACTGTCATGACCTACCTTCAGAGCAAGGTGCATAGATGTGCTGAAGCAGGAAAAATGGCATACAATTAATAGATCATAGGATCAAAGATAATACGTTCACAAGCATGAGCTGAATTAGTATTGTAAAGCTGTATTTGTGCTCTTAACTTTCCAGTGTATAACTCATGTTCTTTTGAAATATTTGTATCTATGTGGTATCAAAAAAACAAAACAAAACCAAAAACCAAAAAACCTCAACAAACTGATGGATTAAAAATTCCATCATCATATTTGGTATGTACTCATATACACTAGGCCTGTGCAACTTTTGCATCATAGCTGCATGGCAACAACTGCTTATGGGGTTAAGAACATGAACACGCATGGCCAAAGAAGTCATCTTTCAGACCAGATGAAGCTTGCAAACTGCTAACTAAATGGACCTGTTGTAGGCCAACGACAGAGATGGTATTTTAAGATATGTTGCACAAAACTCTGTGTTCCTTAATGGAATGCATGGTAGGAGTAGCCAGTGTTCGTGTACATTATTATTTTGCCAGACGGTTTGCTGACGTTACTGAGTTATTCTGGGATTTATTCAGTTAGAAAAAAGTGTTCTTGTAGAGCATCTTAGAGACTTTTCTGCTCAATTGGTGGAAGTTCAGGTCTTGTAATCTGTCCCACTGTCTTCTTAGCTTTAGCCCTTACTCCAAACATCTCATGCTTCTCACAAAAGACATGGGGTTTTTTTACAAGTCTTAGTCTTATCCTGGAGACTGACACATCCTGTCGTTTTACTCAACTTCCATTCCTTCAACTTCTCCTGAACAAACTTGTGGTCTTGCCTGTACCAGTTGAATCCTCTTTTATGTCTTCCCATTTAATTTTATTTTGATTTCCTGTGAGTTTCCATTCATCTGCTCACTCACAGTTCTTGTCCTCAAAAATGCTGTATTTTCTCTGAAGATTCTAGGTCTGCTCTCTTAAAATTCTTCAGTCTGAGGTAGATTTTGATGTATGGAATACCAACTCAAAGCAGTTGTAGTCAGAAGTGAAGTGAAATGTGATGTTACACTGAGGAGTGGAGGTAATGCTTAATAATAGGCAATGTTGCTAGGGCACTTTCTAAATTTACTATCCATGAAGAAAAGAGTTAGTGGGGAAGACTATGATTTATTTAATTCTGCACAGTAGAATGAACAGATTCATAGATTGCATTAGTGCAGGAATAGTACACTCTAGGAACTTTAGTGTTCGTAAAAAACAATCATGATTATTTTAGTGAAATAAAGGAGTTATTTGTTGTGATTTAACCAGGTAGGCAGTCAAATACCATGCAGCTGTTCGCTCACTCTCACTCTCCCAGGTGGGTTCAAGGATGGAATTGGAAATGAAAAAGAACTTGTGGGTTGAGATGAAAACTAATTACTAAGACAGAAGAGGAAAACGGAAAGAAAAATGCAATGATAACTGTATATGTATATCTGTATATATTTATATATTTATAGCCACTATGCAGTTATTTGCTACCCACCAGTCCACACCTAGCTAACAACTCAAGGTCTCACTACCACTGACTGATGCCCAAGATCTTCTGAGCAGTGGCTGCCCCCTGGTCAACACTTTATAGCTTTATGGCATTCCCCTGCCTCATGCCATCATGGCAGATGCTCTACGCTGCTGAGAGGTTCAGCCCAGCCCCAGGTGTGCTCCCATCACTCAGCAACAACTAGAACATCAGTGTGCTAATAATCCTGTCTTGGCTGAAAACAGGACAATACCATAACCAAGCAGTACAGAAATAGTTTGAGAAATTCTAAAATAATACTACTGAGTCTTCAAAAGATCAGACATAAAAGTGCATGAAAACTTGTGTGTTAAAACCCTACTATTTTAAGAAAAAAAAAAAATCTACAAAATGATATTCAGTCCCATGAGACTTGCAAAGAAGAATTTGGAGCAGCAAGAAATATATTAAACTTGTGATTTTCATGGCTAACACAATTAGGAAGATGCCATGAAACGTGTTGAAAGAGGGAAGGAACATACACACACCGAGTGCAGTCCTACTCTGTGAGATATATATATGTATATATATATAAAAGAAAATACATATATCAAAGGAAAGATTAAATATTTTAGTAGCTAAAGTTAATTTTATTGGTTTAACTAGTTACTCTGGAAAAGGAATGGGAGAAGACTTCTGTGGCATTAAGCACTGTTTTGCTGGAATCCACCGTATATGCATGCTACAGGTACTTTTTATTACAATATTACTACTGTACAGGTAATATGTTCCAAGTGGAGAATTAATTTTGATACATTTTACATTCAGTACATACCTTTAGAAATATCTTAACTAAGAAAGATACATTCTCAAAGTATATGACTGATACCTAAGGAAGGAAGACCTCGTAAACTTTATTCGAGAAATTATACAAATTTTGGAATACTTAGGTACTTTTTTTGTTGTATTGTCTGGGTGTTTTATTTTCTAAGATTATTATTAGCATGAAGATCTACTTCACACTTGGGACTTCTTAATGAAAATTATGAAGAACTGAAATCATCCCACAATAGGTTCAATGGTTTTTGAAAAGAAAAAAGTAGGATGCTAAGGATTATTTTCCATAAGTTTAATATCACATTTTACCATAGTTTTACTCTGAATGAGAAAACAATAATAAGTTATCCAGAACTTGGACAGAAAGCATTGCTGATTCATAAGCCATAATTTATGAAAAGTTCTGTTCCATTCAAAATAGAATTATAAAATTGGATAATGATGGGAATGCAGAATACAAAACATTTTTTTATTTTAAATATATAATGGGACTTAGGCAAACCAAATGATACTCTGGTCTTTAAAACTAATTATGAAAAAAGTTACATTATCGTGAATATGAATGATTTAGAGTATTACGTTTTTACTTGATAACAACCTGCAAAAATAGAGATAAAATATAATACAAATTTTAAAATAAAGTAAAATTTAAAAAAAAAAAAAAAAAGAAGTTTTTTATGCTTAGTAACTTGAGGGTTTCTCTAATAGTAAAACAGACAGGAAGATGCATTTAAATGTGGCTTACTCCGAAGCTAACCTCAAGGAAGTCTGGTATGAAAGCTGAGATGTTCCTCCACTGTGTTTGTTTGCCTTGTTCAGAACCTTGAAATGAGTTGTCACCTGGGGACATGCCAAGTGATTCTGCTCAATATATTCGTATATATTCATTAACCAAAGTTAAATTTATCACTTTACATATGTTCAAAGACTTGAAAAGACTACAAAATGCCATAAAGGATCAAATCATACAATAACAAAATCTTATATTCTACAAGAATGGGTTGATATCAAATATTTCTTTAATAATATTTATAAGCATAGAAATAAAATTACGATGACAGAATAGAGAGTTCCTCTAAACTGTAGTCTGTCTACTTTAAATCTTACATATGTTCTCCACCTCCATTGTACCTGTTGCATCTTAGTGTTTGTTTTCCTCTTCTTTGATGTGTCTAACGAAAGTGGTGTCCCTTACACAGTTGGTGCCTGAGAAATATTCTGGTGCCTGCCTCGTCTTCTGTTGAAACACCCAGAAGGAATTAATATCTAATAGCACCTGCAGGTAGCTGGGGCAAAATCTGTTATTTAGCTCTGAAGCTGAAGCTTGGTCTATGCGTAAATATCAGGATCCATTCCTGTTGTCTCAAATAATGAACATTTTGGACTCAGATTGTACATGAAGGGTGGCATGTAAGCACCAATAGTTAGCTGTTCTTTTCAGTGATTTCTTAAATAATTTGAAGATGAAGTAGATCTTAAGATTACTAAAAGTTTTCACATGACTGCTGATATAATTTGTGCCGCTTTCACTTGATAAACTGATACGTTCCTTCTACAGATTCACCATTTTATTTTCAGAAACAGTGTCAAACGTAATTTTAATCTGACGCTGTTACTGTATACAACACCTGAAATATTTATTGGTAATTGAAGCTTGACAACTAGGTGCCCGTATTTTGAAATAGATTCCTATTGTTTTTACTGAATCTGTGACAACATTACTCTCTGTCCTTCCACGCTTAATATGTGATTTGCAGAGAAGTTAAAAAAAATGCCTTCAGTTGGAGATGTTTGAGGCTGAAATTACTGTGAACCTCAAGAGATGTGAGTTACACTTTTGGTAGCTGACCAAGGCGGGTGAAGCAAGCATGCTTTTAAAGACATCTTCAGATAGTTGTACAGACCTTCAGAGAAGAGTACTGTGTATAAACAGTTGGAATAGGCCCATCATTTGAATTTTACTACATTACTCCATTTCAGATGTATTAGATCCTTTCCTATGAAGGTGTTTTGGAATGTACAGTGAAGTTCATTGCTGAAAATTCATGGAAAACCTAACAGACAGCAAATTAGAAATGGTAAGAAGTAATGTCAGTGAAACATTATACAGGTGGCTAAGTTAATCAAACTTTTAAAGGGTTAATTTAAATCGATCTAACCTTATGCAACTCCCAAAGTCTTCCATATGCATTGTTTGCTTTCTAAAGTGATTTTGTGATAGTTATGGTCATAATAAAATAAAGCTCTCGTTCTCTGTCAAGCTTAAAATTGAAAGAACTCAGAATACAATTTAAAATTATCACTAGTATCTGATTTATAAAAAGATCAGCTATTTTTATATTTTGGTTAGGTGTGAGTCTTAATAAGTTTTGACGAGTTCCTATAGGGATTATTAATTTTAATGCTGATTTTCTAGTTCGTTATCAATACAATATCATGCCAAGTCTTATTTTCAAGTTTATTTTGATCTCCTGCTATTAAAGCATGCTTTTAGTGTTAGAATTTTCAATTGAACTTCAATCTTAGTCAGTCTTGAAGAAATTGTAAGAGTATCCGTTAATTTGAGCGTAAGATTAAAAATATATTTGTTGATTGTCAGTGGCAGAATTCAAGATAAACTCAGAAAGTAAGAATTTAATCTGAACAAATTTCAGACTTCCATAGGCATCTGAATTCACAGGCCTCAATATAAGCATAAGCATCTGGAAAATGGAAACTTCTGTAAAAAATGATTTATCAAGGGAAGAAATAAAGCAGGAAGAGTGAAGTAAAGCTGGAAAGAATACAAATATGATTGAGTATTCTTCTAAAATCTGAAGATGCTTTTCAGGAAACAGGCAGAGAGTAAAAGCAAAAAAGGATGCGTTTAGTGAGAGTGAATGTGTGAGTATGTGTGTATTGCTAAGTGGGTATTTTTCTTGGCAGTGGTTTACTCCATCTTTGGCAAATCATTTTAATTTAGAAAGAAAACATTTTCCCAAGGCTACTAAATTTAGAACAAAACTGTATGGACAGCTGGCTTCAGGATAATTGGTAAATTTGAACTCCGACAGCCCAGGCTGACAGCAGTGAAAATATCTGTTGCTTTAACCCTTTAATTGCAAAGACAAAAGTGTCTTTGTCCTTAGAATTCTAAGTCAATACAGCTCTCATACATTTTCCCAGCTTTCTCTCCTATGCTATCACAGCACAGGCTTATTCTTCTCTTAATCTTTCCTGCTGAGAGATGTCTGCTGCTTCACTAACTGGTCTTGAAAGGAATCTGCACAAAGTTCACCACCAGTCACTTTTTTTCTACTCGTCTGGTAAGCAAGCTCCTTAATGGTGAAATACTCTGATCGTTTGACTATTCTGTTCTTTTCCGTTCTGAGATGACTCTGAGTAATGTGCATCCTTTTGTATTTCCTACAAGCGGGACCAGTAGTAATGGAACCTGGGATTAGTTGTTATTGTGTCTTCAATGATTTTAGATCATAGGGAGTATAGGACAATACTTATTTTATCCTTTCTGATATGCAGTTATCTACCACTCTTAAATTCAAGAAATGAGATGATAGTTATGAAAGTATTGTGTGTTTCAGGAATATCTTCTGACAGCTACTAAAGGCAAAATGGAGTTCTAATTTTGTTTTGGTGTGAATCTTAAAAAAAACCCAGACCCACAACTTCCTGGTTTCAAATGACTAGGTCTATTTATTTCAACAGATGGAATTACATGTGTTTTGGTTTGTGCACATTGACTCTTGCCTCCTTGCTGAGTGCCTCTGGGACACTCTTTATACCCTCATATCAGATACTTATTGATCAAATTCTCCCTAAGCTTTCTCCAGCCTAAACAGTCCCAGCCCTCTCAGCCTCTATTCTTTATGAGAGAAACTTCTTCCTTTAGTTTGGGGAAAAAGATGTTTATTCCCAGTAACAATTGTGTGTAACTATGCTAATGATTTGGACTAGAATTTGTCATTTCATTTTATCCTGAAAATGTAGCTTTATTTAAAGAATCTTTATCCCTTCACATAAGAAGAATTATCAGGAAAACACTGCTCATGTTATGCTTTCATATGTAAGTACAAGAAAACGAAAAGAACACAGAACCAGCGCACACAGAAATAAGGAAGGACTGATACGTGGAGAATAGATACTTCTACATTGCCTGAATTATTGACAAAGTAATTTTGTTCATTCAGCTTCCAAATATTTTATGTATAATTTATGTGTAGTAGGATAGTACCAGATGTTGGAGTAAAAAAATAATTTGGTATTGCTATCTTTGCAATGCTGAAATATTGATGCTGATTTCTATAGTAGCTATGTTGGGTTTGGGTAATTTCTTATTTATTTAAGGCTTAGGTTGAGTTCAGCGTAGGGAGAATTTAAGTGAGTGCCTTTCTGTGGAGAAAATCCACAAGTTGTTTTTGTTGTTGTTCTTGTTTTTTGAAAACGTTTGTTTTTTTCTTCAGAGATATTAAAAAATATGAGTTCTCCTTGTTATTGCACAGTGTCTGTGTTTGGAAAAAAGTCCAGAGAAGTTAATAGGCCTTAGGAAGAAGTGAGTAATCATACTGTACACATATATCTCTTATTTACAAAATTTTCCGTAGTATGTAGCCTTTAGAAGATTGTCTTATCCTGTGTTTGTAGATGTATGTCTTCGCTTAGAGCAATAACTATATTTAAAATGGTTTAAATTTAAAATAAGATAGCATTATCTGTGAAGTGATATGTAGTTTCTAACTGTGGATTGTCTGCATATGGATCATTGTTGTTTTATTTTTTAATTGATGTCTGTGGGTTGGAGTATAAGTATAGGACTATACATTTCTTTTAACTCAGAGTGAACCACATCACTGGAAAGTGTAAACAAAGATTAATAAAATAATGTGTATTTTATCTTATAACTAACTTCAGTTGTTATTATTTTAACCTTGTAGTTGATGGATGCTGTGTGCAATTTAGTAGAACCACTGCTATTTTTTTCTATTTTTTCCCATTCCCTCTCATATCATGAGAATTCTCTTATTTGCATCCTTTTCTTCCTTTTTTTTTTTTCTCCTTCTACAGGCAATACCCAAGCCGATCTAAGAGGGCTTCAGTTTGATTCTGTTTTCTCACCTCTCAAGTACAAATATTGTTGTTCCTAAATTTTACACTGTGCTTGACTTCTAGACTTCTGCACACTGCAGAAACCAAAACTCTTTGACCAGCAGTATCTGTAATTCATGACAATCACAGTGTACAAGAACAAAGAGGATAGCATGGCCTACTAACATGCTCTTCTTTCTTAATAGGTCATTTAATAATTTGAAACAGTTTTCTTGATTTTTAGGCCAATTTTCCAGTGTGTAACCAGATCCTTCTTACCTAAGAAGGCTTCTTTTTCCTTGATTTGTGATGAAATGAGAGATGTGTCTATTTAGTAAAAGCTTTGGCTGACCTTAATTTCAACTCTTTTCCTCCTTGTGGGAGGTATTCTGTTCTCTCACCCAGTCATTTCTGGGTTCCTTCCAACAATTTGAATGCAAGTTTTTTTTTCCAAAAGCTCCTATTCCTCTATAGAACCTAAATTTGAGTGTTTTTGATGTGGAATTTTTCAGGTCTGTGCATACCTTGTCTTTTCTGAACCATTCTTTAAAGACTGCTTTTTTTAATAGGTACTCTTTCTTCTAAGAGGAAGAGGAAATTCATGCCACTATAGTTATTAACAGCCTTTTCCTGGAATAAGTCTACTGTCTGAGTCCACTGTAGATTCCTTTCTTAACTTGAGACCACAGAATAGAACTGGTAGACTGCATTGCAGATAAACTGTGTAATTATGGTTGCACTGCTAGGAATTCTAATTAACATAAGTGTGCTTGTGAAAAAGGTCAAAAAGAATTCAGTTTGGGATATTCATATATACAACTTTCCTTACTTTTTGTTCTTGAATCTGGCAGAGGGTTTGCTACTATGCCATCTGCTGGGAGACTCAAGCACATAAAGCACAATTGTGAACAGTGGGCAGATGTTCATCAGATCCATCTGGACCCAAACCCAGACAATATTGGTCTTATATCCTCTAGACTTAGGGGTGCTGTTGTTGGGAGACTGGTATGTGCCAGATCTGTGACAGGAATTTGAGGCTACATATATCTTAAACATGCCAGGGAACATCTGGATATTGTCATGTGGCATTCTCCCAGAGAGTGAGTTACCAGGCACAGCTGAAGAATTAGTATGGGCCTGCGGCTCCAGAGACAGTTGGATGCAGCTATACTGTTTGGAAGGTTTAAATAATGTAAGTGTAGAACATTCTATGCCAGCATGGTCTCAATGCCAGAGAATCCTCCTGAGCACCTATAGTTTACAATTGCTGATGCATCCTGGTTTGGGTTCAGACTGAAAGTGGAGTCGGAACTGACATGATAGTCTGATGGAATGGAGGGTCCTAACCTGCATACAATCCATGGCATAACTCCTGGAAGCTAAACAGGTGCAGATGGTCTTAGTGATCCAGACTGTACTTCAAACTCAAAAGTATGTAAAGATTCTAGATCCCATACACCCAGGGAGGTGGTTGAGTCACTGTCCCTGGCAGTGTTCAGGAGACATTTGGATGTTGTACTGAGGGACGTGGTTTAGTGGGGAAACATTGGTGGTAGGTTGGACTGGATGATCTTGGAGGTCTTTTCCAACCTTCATGATTCTATGATTCTGTGAATCTGTATTGTCCATTACCTTTTTATAAATCAAAATACTTAATGAGGACTAAATCAGTTCTACCTGTTACCTGGAGGCCAGGTAAACAAAACTCCACTACCGAAACATGAGGGTCTGTAAAATTTGTTAGACTTCATTTTGCTCAGAGTAATTGGGGAGTATGTGAAAGCCTATCAGAGAAAGAGTTTCTGTTTGCAAATTTAAAAAGACAGTCCTGTATCTTTTTATCATTTAGGTGAAAGATTTTGTAACTACGGTGACTTCAAAGCTGAAGTCATAAATTTCATCTTGACATTTAAAATAAGCCTCTAATGACATTCTGAAATGATGTCATGTCCTGAATTTGTTACTAAATTTTAATCTCCTAGTTGGCAAAAGTATTTGGTCAACTAGGTTAAAATTTGTATTTCACTCTAATGAGAATGTGTTGCTTCATTGCTGTTGAACTGTTAATGTTTTCTGTTTTTCAGAAAGATCAGAAATTTTCTTTCTGTTTTTGTTTGGTGCAGATTTAAAATTCCTACAACCGTGAACTGCCCAGAACTGAATCCTGGCATTGTGTGTCTCTGCTTATAAGAAAGCAACCTTTCAACTTTGTTTGACTCCACTACTACTTAAAACTTTTTACAAGCTATCCTTATAGTATGCTTAAAACTAGCATGATCAAAATCTGTGTGGAGTTATTTTTGATCACAGCTGGTAATTCCTTGTGCTGGTAACATATCTCTAATTAACTCACTTTCTCAGTTATAAACATGAAAGGAGTAGTCCTGTGAGACGTTTTATCAATGCAGGTATTTCATGCAAATATGGGATGAGCTCACTTGTCTTTTGGGATGCCAGTCCAGCACTTTATAAATTGCTTTCCACTAGAAGGATAGGTACATATGTGTATTTTTCTGATATGACTCCAGATATAACAAGCTTTTTTGTGGTCAGGAATATCTTTTTCATCCTACAACCCCAAATCAGACCGTGCACGCTCTGGTGAAATGATTTCTTGGTTTATCAGAATAATTATTCTGTCAAGATTGAACTAACAAACAAATCGTTTTGCAGAAAGAGACCTTAAAATGAGATGTAAACAAACAAGGTCTTTTTTTTTTTTTTTTCCTTCCAGATTAAAGATAATCAACATTTAGCATAAGATAAATTCAACAGAACCAGTTTTTCAGGCTTTGGGTCTGGATTCTTTTAACAGTTATTATTAAGTAGATTTCAGGGAATCTGGCACATATGTATTCACAGGCCTTCCATCATTCTCTAAAAATGTTAACCTTTCTAGTGATTTCACAAATAAGAAATTCTTTCTCTGTCCAGAGCTTTAAATTTAATGACCTTCGACATAAAGTTTATGTGACTTATGGAATAAGAAAGGAAAAAAAGAAATAATCTGCTGTCTTTCAAATACATGCCATATTTTTTTTTCTGTGTGTATCACTTCCCCTTTTTACTCGTAGCATAGCCTATTGTATGTTATGTTTACTATCTGAGATATTTAGTCAGGCATTATTCATTATATAGAAATTCATTATATCATATAAAAAACTAAGAATGCTGTTTTCATTGAACACAACTAAACATTAGTAAGAATTATTTCATTAGTAATTTCATGTCTTGAATGTACCGTGTTGCTAATAGTAGATTACAGAGAGAAGATGTTGGGATGAATCATTTTGCGTAGTGTTTTACTGTGGAACTGGGTTCTCTTTCCAGTGTTTCTCAAAATCTGTTTTGTTGGCAGGAATATTTGAATGCAAATTTGGGTTCTCCAAATATGTCTTACTGAAGAGGCAGTTTAGAAAGAACAATAAATTAATCCTGTAACGTCTTAAGTCCTATAATGCATTTTGCATAAAGTGATCCACAAAAGCAGATTCTGTGAACATCCTATTGATTCTATTTAAAGGAGCAGAAAGATTATAAGATTATTCTTAAATTTCTCTTAATATTTTCCCCCAAATTTAGCATTTGTATTTTAGTATTGATGATAAATTCACAATCTGAAACTGAAAGTAAACAGAGCCCTTGCAGCATTTAGAATAGGCGGCTGTTTCATTTTCTGGAAAATGTGTGCCAGTAGAACTTTTTGGGGATACAAATGATGCTCCCCGCCAATCCCCCGTGTCATTTAAAGCTCTCAGTCTTGGATTTCATTTCTACATTTAATAAGGCTTTTTAATAAAATAGAGACAATATCATATAATGGATTTGAGTAGGGAATTCTAACATAAATAGACTGTAGATTTAGTGCATATTTTCACATTAATTACATTTTGCCTTCCAAGCTGTGTGTCATAAATAAATAAATAAATAAATAAATATTTTTTTTTTCAATAAGAGGCATCATATTGACTGAATTTTATTTTTTTTCTGAGTAATTCCTAGTACATCCCATAAATTATTTTGCTGGTTCATGAAATTTTAAAGTGGTGACATTCTTGTTGGATACCCAGAAGCTTTGGAACATCTTTAAAAATGTGAAGTTCTGAAACTTTGGCTTGTCTAGTTAAAGTATGTTATTTGTGCAAGTAATTTTATGCCAGTCAAGTGATTCCAGTCATGATCATATTAATGCTTTGGGTGCTCCTGAAGTAATTCTGACCTCTGTTGGCAAAGCAGAGCAAATGAAATGCATGCTTGGTAGCATACTTCTGTTTTGATATTATTTCAGACAGGACATGCTGCTGTAAGGAGAAATTATGGGATTCATTATCTGTTTTTGTTGTTGGAACACTTTTATTTTTGTCCAGCTATTCTGATTAGCTTGAACATAGGTTAAAGAAGTTTTGCCCAAATTGTTCCTAGTTAAAAAATTTCCTTGTTTAGTTATATGTGTCCCACAGAACAAAGCTTCATCCAGTATCTTTCTTATCCGTATTTTCTGTACTGTGCTAACAACATACAAACATATCACATTATAATAGCCCAATGTGTTAAAGATCAGATGCCACAAGGACTCTGTTTTAGGTTATGCAGTCTCAGCATAAACTGAGAATAAGATATGAAATAGCCTTCTGGAATCAGGGGGAGAAGAAATAGCTTTTTTTTTTCTTATATCTATTTTTTTAGTGTCTATTGGAATTTCTCTGCTTTTCAGGAAACCTGCAATGGAAGACAACATATTAAAAGCTGCTGAATTGCAAATTCTACAGAGAGTTCTGTTCTGTATATCCTAGAGCCATAACAAAGAATCTCATTTTGTGTTGGTCTCTAGGTTGAACAATCTGTAATTCTGCAATGAGGTCATAGTTATAGCAGCATCCGTATCTCAGATTTTTTAATATGTGTTATTATACTTCCTGATGCTACTTCAAGTACGAGAGATTTAGGAGTTTTTATTATATATAACAAAGTGTCAATAAATGTTTCAAGATGCATAATTAGTCATTTAAATATTTTTAAATCTTTTGTAGCAAATAGTGACTTTGCTTGCCCATGGTAAGAGTGTATTTAAAGTTGCAAACACTGTGAATTTATGATGGATGGGAATACTGTATTAGACTTCCAAAACTGTGCTCTGGAAAAGATCTTGTACTTAAAATTCACATACAGCTGATTTTAAGACAGAATAGCTAAAAAAAAAAAAAAATCCCTTCTAACAAAGCATGTCAATATATCTAAGTTCTTGAAAGAAAGAGAAATTTGACCTTGTTTCAGTTTGTTTCTGACATGAGAAATAAGGTTGATTTTTGAATTTTAGATCTCAACTACTATTTACTAAGGAAAAATAATTGGAGTGGTCTATCTGAGAACATTCTTTTCTTCTAAAGAAAATACTGACAATATGTAATATAATTGTGTCCATAAATATATTCATGTAAGTGTATTATACAATCATGAGATATGCAAGGGTTGTCAGAACCCTTCAGAAGATCCACTTTCATTCCTATAGTTACAAATAAATAAATAAATAATATTGTTTATATCATTTCATTAAAGAATAGTTGTCTGAGAATAGCTTGTATTTCTAATTGGAGTTCAACATATGTATTTATATATATACTGAAAAACATATAGTTAATTATGTCTTATTATTTTTTTCTCTATCATGTAGGCTAATATTACCTAACACAGATGGTTGATCTTGATCAATTTAGTGACCTTAGATAAAGCCTGTAGATCTGATTCATAACAGATGTGTGGAAGTCTTGTAATTTATACATGTAGGGAGCCTAAATCCATGATACATACCATGTAAAGTTGCCACCTCCAGGAACAGTTAATCTTATGCACTGATCTTCAGCATTAGCTGTATGGTATTACTCCAGATTGCTCAGATCATGTAAAAGTATACCTGGAGATATCATATCAACAATTTAAAAACACAATTCAGACTGCTTAAGCATCAGTAATTCTGCTTATGAAGGATATTGCCTCCTGATCTAGCTTTGGAGTTATAATTTAATTAATAGATGTTCACATTAAGTTCTGGTGCAGAATGATGCAGAATGAGAATTAACGTTGTTGGTTTTTTTTTTTCCTATCTGGATGACTGAACTCTCAAGGACAGAATGCTGGAATGAATCCAAGGATGTGTCTCACTTGTCACTGACAAGCTGGAGTTACTAGGTTTGCTCTGAACTAAGCAAAACCTCAGCTTGTCCCAGTAGACAACTGGAATACAGAGAAACCCTGCTGTCATAACTGATGAAAGCTTTCTCCCTTTTAACGGCTTAAGGCAAATTGGTCTTGACTGTAAGGATAAGGCAAAGCTAACCAATATTAGTCAGGAACATATTGCTCTCTGAATATAGCCGCAGTATTATGCAGTATACCCAGACAGTGCACTTCCAGATGAATATTCCATAAAGAATGATGAATTCTTTCTGGTTAGGTAAAGGTCAAATGCAAAACAAGATTCCTTTAATAAAGAATGACCAGTTTATCACCTATTACTTTGCATCATCAAAAAAATCAGTGTTGTTTCTTTATTAAAAAAAAAAACCAAACCAACAGATAATCTGCAAAAGGATAACAGTTATACTGATACAACTATTAGCTATCGATGCAAAAAAAAAAAAGACATATCTTTGAATGAAACTGATTCCCAGTTCAAGCAGAGTTCCAGTTCTGTTAATCTAGTGTATGTGACTTGTGTTAATCTTGTGTATGTGAGTTGGATTGGGTTTATTTAATTTTTATGGTATGAAGTACTTAACTATAAAAATGGAGTGCTCCTCAGCAAGTTTTCTCTAGTTAGATTCTTTACCAAACTGAGCATGTCTAAGTGTGCATGTATGTATGCACAATGTCTAATCTGCACGCTTCCAGAATGTACCTACCAGTGGTGTAAGTCTGTCGTATACCTACTTTTAAGCTAATCTGTTTGATCTTTGCTAGCGATCACACACTTTTGCACATCTATATCCCCTACAGTAGCAAGCTCCGTGGACACATGAACCCACTGACTAGTGGTCCCACTCCAGTTGGTGGCTCTCATGGTCTGACCCAGTTGTTGGCTGTTGGAATCTCATACACATACATATACACCAAATAGAGTCCTTCAGTCAGGAAACTAGAAATGGAATTTAATAAGGTCACATGTAGGGCATGGCTAGACAATTATACTCTACAGACAACTATCTACATGTGGTTGGCTCTTTTTGTCCCTTTATCCCTCTGTTTTTCCACTCCTTTTCCTCCCTGAATAATCTGAATCCATCCCTTTCCATGTGTTTGGTTCTTCCACAAACATCTCCTAGGCTGTATTGTACAATCCCATAATATGTCCCTTACCCCTGTACAGTAACTACCCTCAGCTGAAAAGGTGTTCCTGCATGTCCTCATCTTGATGGATGTCACCCGTGGACAACAGGGGTAGATTCTCATAGAACAGCCCCAACCAAATATTGCTTACTCTGAGTTTGTAATTTAAGTTCCCACCTACTCCTGAGCTTCTGTGCTTTGTTGGGGCCTTTCTTGGGCTGATGACTCCCCTGTAAGGAGCTTGGGAGCAGCTAGGGCAGAGTATTGTTTGGGCTCCCCCATTTTCTGTTGTCTCTTTTGCTCCTTTGTGGATGTGCAGATGAGCATGAACGAACTATTATACAGCACAGTACTGTGCTGGCATTTTGCAGTCTGGATGTACGCATGTGTATGTTCTGTAATTCCTTGCATAAGAAGCTCCTTTAGAGTTGCTCCTTACATCCTAACACTGTCAAAATACGTTTTTATAAGACCATCTCTGTTTCCCTCAATTGCAATCCTTTTGTTGCCCTAGAATTATTCAAATGATAATGCACGGCAATGTCACGCTGTCTCTGTAAAACTTGTGGCTAAGGGTATTCTTGATGTTAAGAACTTTTGTGTCTCTCTATTTGGGATTCTGCCTCTCCTCAACTACATGCTGAACTGTCATTTACAACTGGCATTCTCTCAGCTTGTTCCATGGGAGTAAGTGTGGATGGCAGATGGAATTTGTGACTCTAATAGCCTTATAATTCTCCAATCAAAAATACAGTTGACAATTTCAAGAATGGTAATGGGTAAATATGCTAGATTGGCTATTTGAAACTCAAGCTATTTGTATATTTCTAAGAACTTTCCCCCTCCTCTAAATTTTAGTCTGGGTAGATGCAGCCTGTTAAGTTTGTCAGTGCTCATTTAAACAGTGAGATTTGGCAAAACTTGAAAAACAATAATTACAGCTAAGATATTATTTCTCGAGTCATAGATTGTTGGATATGATGCCTTCGATTTGTTTTAATTACCCTTTTTAGTTCCACGCTGTGTTGTCACTTTAAGTGATGATTCTGCTGTTTGCATATTTGGAAAAAAGTCATTTTCTAACCAACTCTTGTTGTACCTCCTTATGGAGGAAAGAATTGTGATCTATAAAAGATAAACACAGTTGTCGTGCTAAATTCATAATGTTATTTTTATGATTTTTTTTTCTCTTTTTGTACTGTTTGATATTCATTTTTGTACATAGAATTCTTAAGATGGACTTTCAGAACCAAATTCTGAACTCAAGCAAAATGTATGTAACAGGAATGCTTTGTACAGATGGACATTATTAGGTTGTTATTGGTGGTCATATCTTTGATTGGCTAGATGGGAGGGACAATTTATCTTCACTTGCCTGTTCCGAGTTAGCATTCAAAAGGAGTTGTGAGTATGTGTGTATACTAGTGTATACTAGAGGCTTCTACAGCAGATGGGGGGAAGAAACACTTCCCTGCCCTTCCAAGAGGCAGAGAATCACAGATAGACACTCCTGAAGCTTCCCAGCATTGTTTGTTTTTTTTTTGTCAATGTCTACTGTATATCCACAGTAAGGAATCAAATGTCTTTCTGTATGTGCTCCTTTCTTAGCTTATCTCTACATGTTCTTGAAGGCAGGAATGGTGATACTTGAGTGATACAATTTGCTGCATAGTGGGATTTCCTCTACTTCTGGAAATCTTCATTGACAAAGTAAAATGGAAGCTAGACTTGCCTTCAATTATTGCCTGCATGCCATTCCAATAATAATCTCTTGTTACTATGAAACTTACGGAATGTAGACCGTACCTGTACATCTTATGCAGGCAAATATCTTGTAAAACTCCTGGCCTATTACTGAAATAAGGTTTGTTGGATTAATGTGGCCACTTATAATACACTTAGAAAGAGGAAGGACAACCTGCAGTTTCTTTGTCATCCTTTCTGTCTTGATAATGGACAGTAAATACCTGCAGTGAACTTCATGCATGATATCCAGCTATTTAGGAGATTTCAAGGTAACAGTGCTTAGATATATGGACTTACATTTTCTAAATGAATAGATAGTTCTTGCATATGGTATTGAGGGAGGAAGTAGAATATTGAACATCAATTACTTAACGATAGTCAATACAAATAGGATGTCCAACATCTGATATTTAATATCCCATTAATATGTAAATGTGTTACAATATACAATAGAATTCATAATAGTTATAATACTGAGATGTGCCAAGAAGAACAGTTAAGCTGGTGGAGAAACTAAAAATCAGGAGGAGCAACTGAGGGAGCTGGTGTTGTTTAGACTGGAGGAGAGGAGGTTGTAGAGAGGAAGATGTCTTTTCTCAGGTGACAAGTGATAGGACATGAGGAAATCATCCCAAGTTGCACTGTGGGCAGTTTAGATTGGATATTCAGAAGAATTTCTTCACGGAAGGGAGTGGTCAGGTGCTGGAATGGACTCTTCATGCATGGCGATGTTTAAGAGATGTGTGGATATGACACCAAGGGGTATGGTTTAGTGGTGGTACTCATCAGACTAGGTTCATGGTTGGAATTGAAGGTCTTCTCCAACTTAAACAATTCTGTGCCTCTAAAATTACACCAACTTAACAGAATCAGCATGGAAATAACATCATGGTTCAGTAGAGCTCTCTGTTTTTCCAGGCTTAAACTATTTAGTGCCAAGACTGTAACAAGATCTAGGTTGAAGAAAATGAATGGAATAAGCTGCTGTAGAGCCTTAACATACTTAATCTCTTAAATTGTTTAGCCACAAATTTTTGTTGTATTATTTAAACTGACACAACTAGGCAGCAAGAATTAAAACAAGCTAAGCATATGCCACACATTCAAAAGGGAAGTGTGTTTGAAATGCAATTCACAGTAAAACAACTAAAGTACTTCAATACACAGTTGAAGATATATTTATTTATATATTGTTAAAGTTCACTGAGCAGATAGCAGGGCAAGGGAGGCAACTGTCCTCCTCTGCTCTGCCTTTGTGAGGACCCATTCGGAATATTACAACCAGGCCTAGGGCCCCCAGCCCAAGAAAAATGTGGAAATGTTAGAGCAGGTTCATAAAAATCAGAGGGCTGGAGCACCTCTCCTGTGGATAAAGGCAGAGATAGCTGGCTAAGAGAAAGCTCCAGGGAGACCTCTTCGTATCCTTTCAGTTTTTAAAGAGAGCTTAGAAAAAGATGGAGTCCAAGTTTTTTTAAGGACAAAGGAGGATGGCTTTGAAAGAAAAGAAGGAAGATTTATGTTGGATGTTAGGAGGAAGTTCTTTACTCTGAGAGCCTTGAGGCACTGGCAGAGGCTGTCCAAAGAAGGTGTGAATGCCCGATCCCTGGAGGCACTCAGGGACGGGTTAGGTGGGGCCTGGGCAGCTCACAGCAGGGGATTAGAGCTAGATGATCATTAAGGTTCCTTCCAACCTAAGCCATTCAATGATTCTCTGATAGTCCCTCTACTCTTCCCCTTAAGAAGCAAGAGAGAATTTTAGGGGGGTTATAAAATACAGTTGTTGGAGGTTTCCTTCTAATATAACAAGACAAAAAGTAAATTATAAGCTGGTCTGAAGTGTGAAGACTCTTAATCCCTATCCAGTTAGAAATACGACTATTCATGAAGACCCTTGTTATGTGATTTTGAATATGGTCCATTTCATCCTGACTTTCATAGAATGTTCATAGTTATTCTTCTTAGTGAACAGTCAAAAGTGCAAGCAACATGACCCATCTCTGTGTATTTTGTGTTCGATACAACACTTTCACAGAAACTCTGATACCTCTCCACCTACCATGATATGCCTCAAAGAAAATTGCTCTGTAATAAAGGAGAACTGCTTCCCAAGTCTTTCAGGTTTGTTTTGGGCTTCTTTTCACAAATACGACCTGTTGTTTTCCAAAATAATTCTGCTTATGGAAGAATTTTATTTCTAGAATGATTTTTAAAGTCATAAATTAATAATTATTTCAGTTTACATTTCAAAAGTAAGTGTCTTATGAAAGCTGGATTAATGTTTCAAAGAAAAGTTCTCCCAGTCTGTTTTTATTAAGTTAGTAATACTAAATCTAAATGACTAGAAACTTATAAAAGTGATTACAACCTATTTTTAATTATTTTTATTATGATTATTTTCTTCTTTTTTTTTTTAACTCTCAGTTGCTATATGAAACAGCAGTGTAAAATACTGAAAATAAGATATTTCACAGCCTTTTTCAAGAAAACCTCTACTTTTGACAGTTTAAACCTATAACTTCCAGCACAGGATATTCAGTGATTCTGTGATACTTTATGGTATTTATTATGCTCTGAAGAGTGAATTTCTAGCAGGGTTTTTGCTCAGTTTCACTAAAGCAAGTATTTTAAGTTTGTTTTCCTTGAAGGAATTGAAAAATGTAGCTCATATTCAAAGTACTGTAAATAATAGGTAAAACTGTACATGACAAAGACATATATTCTTCATACAGAGTAAGATACCTAATATAACACTGATTGCTATCAAAGAGAAATCTGTTGGAAGAAAAGAAAAATAAAATTTACTAAATCTAAGCACTTCTATGTTTGACAAATAACATTATTACTTTAAATAGGTTACAGCAACATGGTTGTCAATTTGATTTATTTATACATAGAGACTGGGAACTGTTTTGCTAATGATCACAGCAAGTAAAATTACTATTATGTGTCTGAGTAACCGATGATGTATACAACATTGTGCAAAAATTTGCATTTTCAGTGTTGCTCTTTAATTTGTCCAAATATTTTGTATAAGCTCAGTTTACATGATTGAAAATTTGTATGAATGTAGACAGAGCAATATTTAACATAAGAACCTGACTATGCGCTCTTGATATCTTTTGGCAATGTATCTGTCAGATTATGCAACAATAGACATGGCAATTTTGGAAGACTGACTCAGAACACAAATATCTATATAATTCCATTTTTATTTTTATTTTTTAACCTGTAGAACACTCGAATAATATGAAATCTGGATTTATGTGAGCTGCTTGGTGTTTATTGCTGACGTCAGTGGGTACAGGATGAAGCTTAGGGTTCGCTAGAACTGACCCACTACTAGAACTGACTACTTAGCACAATAAAATTCACTACTTCTGTAGACCTGAAAAGTGGATCTCTAGGAATATCTTCAAAGTATCAGGAAGACCTGGGATGGTGGGAAGAGGAGTGGGAGGTGTGAGATTAAGGCATATGCTAGGTCTCTCAGCTCTTGACAGGGTTTAGACCCCCCAGGTGTGTGCCATGAACGCTGTGCTCTGTCCTTTTCCTCTGCAGGAGTTGATTTCATCCAGGCAGTGTCATCCTCTTCTTTGCCACATCATTTCTGAGAAGGAAATGGCAAAGAGAGTTATCACTTGTCAGATAAAGTTTAAATGAAACCAGTGGGCAGATAGATAGACACTGAGGTCATCAGACAGCTCTTTTCAGATTTTAACGACTCTTTTTATTGTTTACCAAAATATTTTCCTTTCACCCTCATAGAACAATGACATTAAGAGCGTAACTGTTAGTACATGGGTAATGAAATACTGTGAGTATATATACCGATGAGAAATATGATGAACACAGACTTAAGGTTGTGTCAGACATTCTGTACATGTATGTTCTTGTGCTGTTGACAGCAAATATTATCCCTGTGTTCTGATGATTAAGTGAATTAACTTTTCATTTCCTTGCTTTTTTGTTCGTATGTGTGTAACAGTCACTTCACAATTTTTTTTCCATATAGCAAAAGACATAGCAAAGATCACTGAAAAAGAGCAAATCGATCAACTAACGTTTTCTCAAGTAGACTGTCATTTTCATCTCATTTTTGAAATGCTATTTGTTGTATGCAATTATCTTCTGCTTGTAAAAAAGAAATGAATCACAATTTTCTTACTAAGTGTATGTCCATTTAATATTTGACATCACTTCAAAAGGTCAATATTCTTTGTCCACATTGAGAGCAAGCTATTATTAAAAGGTCTTTCTGTTTTTGGCAGTATAGTTGAAGTAGCTTAACAAGACAGTTTCTTAGTGCCTCACTTTGGCTAGTTGTAATGGAAGAAACTCATTTGTGATCATGTTCTAGCTCATCATTGACAGAAAATTGTTTTTTACAAAAAATAATATGCTTAATGTTTAAAAATTTAGTAAGAATCTTAGATTTCCGTAATGCAGTGATGTGCATAGGGAAAAATTACCTTACTAATGTATGTAAAACGAAGCAGTTTGATTGCTGGCAGCTTTAGCTAGATAGTAAAATAGTACAACTGTGTTTTTCAGAACATTCTCAATTAATGATAATCTAAAGAGCTGTTAATCTTTTGTCACTGAACATTGTTTTCTATAGGTAGAATTTTAATTATTTATTTAGTTCCAGATTCACCTGTGTGTGGATTTTGCAGTAACTATGTAAGTGTTTCGATACACTGATAAATCAATACACGTGAGAGTTCCTCATGTATTGTATTTATGATGCCAAAGAAAGGCTCTTCAGGCATCATCTCTTCTCCACCCCACCTTTCTGTTAAGTGTGATACACCGCTATGCTTTTGCCCTGCTATATTCTGATTACAAGAGAAGGTATTTAAATGAACCACTCTCTATTTAGTTGGTAAGAATTTCTATTTGCAGACCATCAGATTTGAATTTGATGATCAGTAGTTAAAGCATAAATATCCAGTGCATTTGCTGAACTTACATTGATTTTTGTAGGAAATAATACTGCAATATCATAGCAGTGCAAGACCTTATAGAAAGGAATTCCTACACTGGTACAAAGAAAGAAAAGCACCTGAGTCCTGCTTGTGTTTTCTGATTACTTTAGTTTGATAGATATCTAAAGGGTGAGTGTCAAGAGGATGGGGCCAGGCTGTCTTCGGTTGTGCCCAGTGACAGGACAGGGGACAACAGGCAAAAACTGCAACATGGAAAGTTCCGTCCGAACCCAAGAAACAATTTCTTGTCTCAGAGGGTGACAGAGGACAGGCTGCCAAGGGAGGTTATGGAGTCTCCTCTGGAGAAATTCAAGACCTGACTGGATGTTTTCCCATGTAACCTACTGTAAGAACCTGCAGGGGGTTGGACTAGGGGATCTCCAGAGGTCCCTTCCAACCCCTACAATTCTGTGATTCTGTGATAACAAAGTTCCAGTTTTGAATATGACGTTCTGTACCGTTTGGGAGGTGATTATGATTAGTCTCTTCATCCTGTCTCATGTCTCTGAGTCATCAGCATTTACTCACACTCCTTTGTCCTTTTTACCTTTGTATCCCAACCCGAGTGTCCTGTGAAGCTCCATATAGCCGCATTTATATATTTTAAGTTTAAAAAAAAATAAAAAAATTAGTATGGTTTCACTATTGAAAAATATATCCAAAGGCCAAAATGAGGAATTACAACAAATCATGCCTGAATGAAAGGAGAAAATTAAGGGGAAAATAACTTTAGGGACCATTTTTTAATATTTATTTTTAGAAAAAGGCTTATGCATAATGAATAATACATGAATTGCATTTGGAAAAACCAAGAAACACAAACACTAAAAAAACTCTAAACCAAAGCAAGCTAGCAAGCAAGCAAGACCATGTAAATTAATATTCTGATTGTTCATACATTTATTTAAAATATGAGTTTTTATACCACTTTTAGTTTTCTGCTTTTTTTCTGCTATAAACTGATACAAATTAAAAGAAGAAAGCAGGATCCAGTGAAAAAGAAAATGATATATATTATGCAAAACTATAAAAGACATTGTATCAATAAAGAAGGATTTGATTTCTTTCCATTACATGATGACTGCCTGTCTTTGCCATATCAAAAACATCTGCTGTATTATGGAAGGGCTATCCTTTCAAGGACTCAGTTTTTACTATTTCAAGAAGTTAAACATTTTTTTAACAGGAAAAATTACAATAGTTTTTACCTTCTGCAGAAAAGAACATCTCTAGACTTCTGATCAGATGGAAAAAAACCCCAAACCTTTGCTTTTCTGCACCAAAGGAAATATCCCAGTCCAGTTTTTCCAGGAAGAAGTGAGGTATCCAGAACTATATGGTACTACTTGACTGCAGAACACAATGTATCACGAAAATAATTCTTTATGCATGCAGTGTTTATGGGTAAACAACTGTTTAAATCTGTGATCAAATTAATCATGATGAGGAAAAAGAGACCATTCTGTGAAACATGTTTTCTGTAGGTAATAAAACATATATCCAGTATCATGAAGTTTTAAAAAAGCATGTGCTAAGCATTATGTGCCTTTTTATTGATGTAGATCATGGAAAGTGACAGCATTAAAAATTCTTTTTACTTGCTAGCTTCAGATTATATAATCTTTAAATTATATAATTTATATAATATTTATATGTTATATATATTTATATAATTTATATAATTTATATTATAATCTTTAAATTATATAATCTTTAAACTGCAGCATTTAATTTTAAAGTATGAAGTAAAATGAAAATGTTGTTTGCCAATGACTGTTTAACACTGGATTATTTGAAGCTGAGGAAAGCATACTGTAATTCAAGATTTATTATCTTGTGTACTGGAGGTCATAATATTAAAGAATGAAAACAGTGTTACTAAATAAAAAACAATAAAAAAAAAATTGCTTCCGTAAAGCATGCAGTCAACTTCCAATTTAGTCAGAAAAAGAATTGAAGGTACTCTTTCTTTGATATCCAGTTTCCATTTGTTTGTGTGTTCTGATAGATTATCAATCACATTTTTCTACTTGGAAACAAAACATCTCCTTTGCTATTTTGTGAGCTGTTCGTAAGTTGGGAAACTGTCTAGGAAGCAGGGCCTACCATGAAGCTTACTGTAAAATAATTCTGAAATGTAGTAAGATAACAAAAATAAAGCACTAATTTTTTATATGTAAACTTCATGTGAAAATGTAACTGTCAAATGAGAAGAAAAATCTGGTAATTTGTAAAGTACAGATTTAGTGTCTCTTGAAAGGATGTGATTGGTTCTTACTAATCTTACCTTTGTATGAATCTAGGCTAACTGACCTAAAGTCAGTGAGTATATCCTTGTAAAAAAATAAGTGTAAAATGAAATCATGAGACCAGTGTAATTACCAGAGTAATACTGGGAGAACTGCTCTAATTGAAATGACGGAACGGTTATTAGTCTTTGAGAATTGCCCTATATAAAGTTCACGACTGAGATAATGATGAATGCATAAAATAACTTTTATAAATAAATTATACTGATATCAACATGACTTTTGGTATGCTAAGGTCTTTCAAAGATAATTTGTCTCCTATAAAGTTTAATCACACTTGTTGCAGTGATCTTTAGGTGAATTATACATTGAATTTCTGACATTTCTTTACTTGCCAAACTGAAAAAACATAACAAACCAAAATTTTAAATTGTGCTTTATTTGCAGCATCTGGCGTGGACCAAATATAAACTGCACAGACAGCTCAGGTTATACTGCTTTACATCACGCAGCTTTGAATGGACACAAGTAAGTAACTCATGTTTAGTTCTTATTTATGAGAATGGTATTTAACTTTGTGCTTTAGCATAGCATTGAAGTACTTGCTGAATGGTGACACAGACTTACTATGTCCCATGGGAGATAAGATTATTTTAGTGATAAAAGAATTCTTGACACTGTCATTTATATCCCCATGTCATAATTGAAAATGAGAAATGCGGTCTGGTACTTACTGGTTCTATACTGACTCTTCCAAATTCGTGTTTTGCATCTGTTTCCTATTGTTACTGCTATTGGTAGCTCTAGTGCTTTTTAGCTGATTGGAAATTGCAACAGAAAAATTTGTAGTATACTTGTGTGCATGTATGTGCACATGCATAGTGCAGTGGATGTTTAATGGTTAACAAGAACAGTATAGGTTAGTAGTTATCAAAGTGAAAGTAGAATGATAAGAATGCTTAGTAGTTGCACGCTTGAAAACAGAAAAAAGAGATTTCCATCTGATTTTATGTGACTGTAATTTTTACTAAGTCAACACATGCATTCCTCCACAAGCATGGGGAAAACCTGCAAAACTCACACTGAAGGCTACTGCACAGGCATACAAGTGCAGGTGAACAGGTGAACTCTTTGAGTAATTTAACCAACAAAAAGAAAGTGGAAACTTGCTACCTATTCTGGTTTACACCTTGTAGTTTGTTCTGTTGTTATATGTTGCCCCTTACTCCGTGTTACATCCATTGTAGCATGCTGCCAATCGCATGCTGTTATTAAGACAGATCAAGAATGATTTTCGAGGTCTATAACTTTCTTGGATTGACCCGACTATCTCAAAGGTGAGAGCTGCCCCACTTAATGCAGTTCAGCTGTTCTGTTTCTAAATCGGGGTTGAAGAAAATTCACAGAAGAAAATTTTGATGTAAGGCTGTGGGAGATAAGGATCTGATCAAAACTTATGAAATTGAGAATGATGGGCAGTAACTTTAAAGTGACTTTGGACACACAGATCTGTAAGATAATACGAATCTGTAATTATTATGCATTTAATATATTTATTTCACAAATTTTTCATTCTTGCTCGGAAAAAATTAAAACTTTAGGATGTGTATTTGATTGTATTCTAGAGATCTGCTTATTTTCTGAAGAGTCATCTTTTGGAGAAAATACTATATTCTCTTTCTGAATAAATAAATAACATTAAAATTTTGTTTAACTAGATATTATAAATTTTCCGAAATGTAGTTCTGTAGCAAGATTTAGAATCATCCATTAGTATATTTTAACTCCAACGTCCTTACTATGACCAATATGAGTTCTTATTATATGCTCTAAGTCCTTACTATGAAATATTAAGCTTTACCTTTTTTCAACAAGGGAGAAATCAGTCTTCTCCTTTATGAATTGTTTTCTGGCCTTTCCCTTGTTTTGAATGTCAAAGGGCCCATGTCCTAGCTCACAAAAATTACTCAGGTTTTAAACACACTAAATCTACTTTTAGTACAAACTAATAATTATCCAGCAAAGTAAATTGCTGTATAAAGCGGAATCCATTATATATTTCAAGTGAATCCTAGCAGCATAAAGAATGAAATTTCAGAACATTCAAAACTGAAATGGTATTTTCAGACACAATATTGACCTGCTGAAGTCAGAGAGAAGTTCGAGATGTGGACTTGTGGCCTCTCGTTCTATAACCCTTTACACTCACAGCAGGGTAAGGAGCAGTTCCTGACACCATCTTTCAAGTTCATTTTATTGAAGTAATCTGAAGTACATAATGACATATTTCGTGATAAATTACATTGACCCTGCTATAATGGTAGCACAGCAACAGAGTTGGACGGACACCTGATACTCATAATTTCATTAGTCATCACAAATAACAAATATAACTCTACACTCTATTTCAGATTAGAAACTTGATATTCAAAACCAATAGTGAGTATAATCTATTGGCAGGATCCTGCCTACACAGGAGAGATTCTTGCGCCATGAAAACTTCTGGGGTTTTAATTTTTCACACTTTACACTGAGATGAACTTGAGAGATTTCAAAGTTTTTCATGAAAAGTGGGAGCCTAAGACACCATGACCTAGCCATTGTGCTTATGGCTGGGGTACTTGTTGTACTCCAGCATTTAAGTTCCTACTCATTCATTGTATATGATGAATTTCTTCCTCATTGGTTATTCTGGGATAGTTCTCTTTCCTACTGAAGTTATGTAGGCAATTAAGTCATATCTGGGGCAGGAATTCAAATTTCAATCTCCCCTAAGTAATTTTAGTTAGCTCAGTAATTTTACTGGGCTAAGGACTCAATTTTTAGCTCTCTCAAACTTATTTCTACAGAACTGAAAAGTTCCTGTGGAGCACTGAAAAAGACCAAGCCTAGAAAAATTGGAAAGGTCAGGGCATTCATAAAGGCTGAAGGAGACAAATGTACTATTTTGTAACTTGACAGGGGACTAAAATCTAAGCTTTCCTCTTTCCGAGTTGGTGTCCTCTGTTAGGTCAACCACACTTCAGCACAGTTCATCATGTGTTTGCTGTATTTGCATTTCTTTAAAACAGTTATGCGTTGCAGACTAGTATTATCTGTCTGAAGAAAATTTTAAACTACTTCTCCCAGTAGTTACTGTATATTGTTGTTATCTATAGATTTTAGTTATGGAGTGTTGTTTTTTGGTTTGGTTTGGTTTGGTTGGTTTGTGTGTATCTGTTTTTCCCCCACTTATTTCGATTTTATTTTATTTTTTGTAAAGTGTGTCCCTTTCAAGCCACTTTGTAACTCTGGCCTTCATTAGACTACCTATTGAAAGACCAACTATTGTGACATGAAAAGTCTTTCAAAACCAGTTTGCACTAAGAAATCTCTCTGAGTAGTCTCTTTTCTAGAACCTTCCACATAGCAAGTCTTTCAGTAGAGGATTTACTCTTTCATGGTTGTTACCATGCTTTCTGATTTTGCCGGGAGTACACAAAATTCAACTTGAAGTCTCCCTCAAGGCTTAGATGTGGTGACTTATTTTGGAAACGACTGTGAATTTCTTTTGACATTCATGCGTTCACTCCTCTTTGCCATATTTTTTTTTTCTCAATAGGCAATTAAATGAGTTTCCATCAAGATTAGGAGACCAATTGCATTGAGATTTGCCTTCTACCTTCCTTTGTAGCAAAGGACTTCATTTATAGTCATAACATAGGCCACATATCTTGGCCGTGTTTCGCTACCTATTTAAGGCTTAGAAATGATTGATCTTTATTTTTATAGTTGTTTCACTTGAATAACATTCTTTTTTTTTCTTTTTGGTAATATGTATGTTTATATAAAAATGTAGCAAAGTAAGCTTCCCATCAATTTTTAGATTTACCTCCTGTTTTCCAGGGATATAGTTCTCAAATTACTTCAGTATGAAGCATCAACTAATGTGGCAGATAATAAAGGTTATTTTCCTATTCACTTGGCTGCTTGGAGAGGAGATGTAGACATTGTGAAGATTCTCATTCATCATGGGCCATCACACTCCAGAGTGAATGAACAGGTAAAGTGATTAATAATACTTGTGTATATCCTCAGGAAAGAACAGCATATACTCTTTATGTCTGTCAAATTTATAGTCAAATTTGAAAAAAAAAAAAAAAAGATGTTTTCCATTGTTCCAGTATTTTCTTCTCCAGGATTAATAAGATCTTCCAGGTATCTTTCTTCTGGTTGGACGTAGACCTAACAAATATTAGACTTAAAGATTATGAAAAATCCTTGTCAAAGAATCATAGAATCATCAAATTTGGAAAAGACCTCCAAGATCATCCAGTCCAACGGTCCACGTACCACCAGTATTTCCCCACTAAACCATGTCCTTTAGAGCAACATCTAAATATTTCTTGAACACCTCCAGGGATAATGACTCAACCACCTCCCTGGGCAGCCCATTCCATGTCTGACCACTCTTTCGGAGAAGAAAGTTTTCCTAATATCCAACCTGAACCATCTGCTTTTCTGAGAAATCATATGAAGACATACTCCAGCTGTTGCATTTTAAATGTTAATGTAAATTTGCATGAACTTGGTATCTTTTTTAACTTATTCTTGATAAAAATTGTGATGAAATTAATAATGGTCGTATGTTGAGTGTACTGTAAATGAACTGATATGCAGGGATAAATGACAAACCACATGAACTGCATGTGTGCACATGTCTACATGCACACACCTGTCCAAAAGAAAGCAGATTAACTTGCCTGTCAGATACAGTAGAAAAAACATAGCACTAGTAAAAATAATAAGAGTATTAACATTGATAAGGGTAGGATAAATAAATTCCTTTTTTTGCTGTCAAACATATGGCATAACTTCTGTTTTCAATCTGTATATACCTATAAGTTTCATTTGTAAAATCAGTATTAAGAAATAGAAAATCTGATGTTCTGTATAGTCAGCTGAAATGCCTGAAGACTGGAGGTAGACTATGAAATGTGAGTAGTAATCATAATCTATTGAATTTGCAAGGGTAATCAGAAGGTTATTGGAATGCAAAGGTAGGAGTCAACTCCAGATTCACATCTAAATGTTGGCCGTTATCTGGCCTGCATGTGCATCATTATATTCCGTGGAGGTCTAGTCCATGTAATCAGAAGAGTCAATAGGGTTATTCTGGTGACCAAAAGTAAGGGCAGGACTCATTTGCCTGAACACAGAAATTCACAGCCTTCTGAGGCCTTGCAATAGCTGAGATATTTGCAGAGACTGGAAGGTATGGGAGAAAATGCCATGGAGTGGCTGCTGGGCTCCAGGTAGGATATCCTAGAACATGAGTGTCCAACCTTTTGGCTTTCCTGAGCCACACTGAGTGAGAAGGAATTGTCTTGAGACATGTATAAAATAAATAAGTCACTCCAAAAGTAATGCCTTCTATTTGTTTCCATGGAAAGTAGATAAAATAAGCAGAGCAAAATAACGCTACTTGATAGTACAAATTCTCAGCTACAAAACACTATTTTTGAACATGGTCACCACCATTAACTACACATTTTCTCCAGTGATGAACAGGAGCCTGCATGCTGCGCTACTTAAAATCTGCACCAGCAAGTGTGCCCCCCTGTTATTGTTGCTACTCCTGAAACTCACCATCCACTGCCTCACTGCGGTCACATCCATTGTTTGGTCTCCATAAATGTTCAGCAAATGTAGATTTATGTCAATGGGTGCCATTTTTTCTGCGTGGAAAAATTCAGTGACACACCTTTGCTTCATACCCACTCCCTCGTCAGATGCCATTCTGTCAGATTGCCCCTCTGCTGTGGTCTGTCACACAGCAACAAAATGTAATGGCATGTTGGTGGGAAGGTTCAACCTCTACTGCCATACCACTGCCATCTACTCCTGATGTCATGGGCCAATAAAATAGAAGGTGTTACTTTCAGAGCAGCTCTTGTATGTAACACAGTTAGTGCATATCACTAACAAAACTTATTTTATTTTTTAATATATTTTACTAAGACATAAAGAAGATGTAGTGAGATATGTATGTATGTGAGATACGTAGTGAGATATTTGACCTTGTTTTTGTGAAACTAATGCATCAGTCTTTGGTTTAATGGCAGTGGTTGAAATTCTTAGTGAGTTCTCTATGTGCTCATCAGAGATTTTTGATGCTTCATCCTTGACAATAGTTATTCAAAATAGTTAGTTATTAAAAAATATATATATACAAGGCAATAACATGAATAAGACGTGACTGTGAAATGAGGGATTTTTTTTATCTTACCAGAGAGATCTTATGAAAGTCTGGCAAAGAGGTGTTATTTCTGAGTTCAGTATCTGATTGCAGTTTGATGTATTCCATTTCAAAATTTGCAGATAATGTATTTATGCTGACTGAAAATGGAGTTGCAAATATATAAAAAAAATTGATGGTTTTGGTTTTGGTTTTGTTTTGTTTTTTTTGTCAATTTTGAGTCCTCTTCTCAAAACAGAAAGCACAGCTGCATTTTTTTTTTTTTTGCTGTTGACAGGACTGCATTTAGCCAGTGTAGTAAAATACATACAATTATTACTCGCCGTAACTTTAGGTAGCACCAAACTGTGCCCTCCCCTTGTCCTGCTTTCAGACCAGACAGTGCCAATTGCACAGCAGTGTTTGGCTGTTGCTGAGAAATGTGTGCACTCCCAGGGCTGGCCCAGGCAGGCCATTCAGTGGAGCACAGCTGCTGCCATGATGGTGTGGGGCAGAGGGTGGCTAGAGATCAGGCTGTGCCAGGCCACATACCCCCTTGTAGGCCATGGGTTAGACATTTCAAGTGGCAAAGTACAACCTGGCAGATAATAGGCACCTGCATTGCCTACTTTAGCATGACAGGAAATCAAACTGAAAAAAAACAACAAGAAATACTGTAGACATAAACTGCAAACACTTCATCACCGTGAGATGCCATCTCTTGAATGATATGTTTGATATTTGAGGTTGAACACTTAGCAATTGCAATTTATAGAATAACTTTGACTTGAATATCAAGTATTAGTGCAGGAAATAAAGGAAAAACAAAACAATAAAATTCACTGATATGAAGAGTTCTGGGAAGTGCTGTAAAATCTGGGCTCACCCAAGAAAAAATACAAGGAACAAAACTTATTCTGCGGTTTGATTTGCAGTTTTGGAGTTTCTGTAACTTTCTCATTCTTATCAGATGTTGCATGGAGGATGAATCCAGCTGAATTACAGGATTACTTTTTGTCAGTTGTACAGTTTTCTTCCATATTATTTCTGTGGCAAAATAAAGAAGAGCAACTTCTTGGTTGCATGCTGCTCCTTTACTTAAAGAAATTCCTTACACTCCACTGGCAGAAACTGGGAAGCTATGCAGAACTGGACAGAGAGAGTGGAAAATACATTTCATTAAGATCAGAAAGAAAAAAGTAAATTCAAACCTAATTCCAGACACAACCCAATCCCACATATGTCCAAATTTCTAGAATATTCTTGAGCTTGACAGTGGCTTTACTGGGGGGCCACTTTTCTGGCACCTAATTGTGCTAAATTAGCACTCCTTGAAGGAGATATTATCCATGTCATAGAATGAAGGGAAACCAACTCCACCCATATATCCTCAAGTAATATCAGAGTGGCACCCTCATCTGAATAGTTGTATTTTGCATTCTTAATGAGCCTGTTTCTGTAACTTGTGCTTACTTTCTAATAGGGTCAGTAAGGCATATGGCTTCTCACAGTATCCACAGAAGTTCTTAGATCTGCAAAGCTGAAGCTACAATTTGTCAGAGATTCTGGGCTATTCTCTCCTTTTTCCTTCTTTCTCTCCTGCTGTCATTTTTCTCCTGAATGCTGGAGACAAGAATAGTCATGGTGTTTTGTTTCTTTGTTTGTTTGTTTCTGATACTTTTTCACCACAACAAATAATATATTCAAATCAGACTTTTTCACAGTAAGAATTCATATGCTTTCAGCTTAAGAAAATAAATTTGTTCATTTTGAAAAAAGCTGTTGCAAAAAATTTGTAATACATCTTAATTCTTCATTTATTATTAAAATCTATGTGAAATAAATGTTTCTAAACACTTAAGTGAGTGTAAGTAAGATTGAATAAAGCAGAGAAGTAAATTAGAAACTTATGATACCTAAATTTATATTACAGGAACAAATAGATTTAATGATGTGGTATACTGTAAATTAATTGAACTGCTTTCCACACATTTATAATGCAGTTAACTAAAATCATAAGTTCATATCCAGCATCTAAAGCTCTGAATGCCCCCTACTGTTCTTATTACATAAAGTTAAAAAAAAAAAAAAAGTAAAAATTAAAGGGTCCAACAGTTAAGCAACAATTTCATGAGGATGGTGGAATGTAGATATATAGAAAATGGTCATAGCATGACAAATATGGAAGAATAATTATATTGCTGTTTAGTACGGAAGTCTTAGTTGACCAATGTAAAACATACCTGACATAAATTTTAAATTACAAAACATGGATAAATGAAAGAAAAAAAGGTTAAACTCCATTCATGAAGACTTGAAAATATGTAAATTATGAAGTGAACAAAGATCAAGTAAATAGTAAGAGATCAAAACTTGTTACTAAATGAATACCAAATGTAATAAAAAATGTATGCTGTTAAGACACAAATTACTTACATGTTTGTTTATAGAAAGTTGTGCAGGTCATCAATATAAAATCATATAACTGATAAGAAATCCTATTATACAGCAAAGTTATATAAATAACAGACACATACATCTCAGTGTGTAGTGTTCAGTATACGTGCAGGAGAAAATGAGCTTACAGTCTCATGCAGAAAGATGAATCATATAAGAAAAAATGTAACATTCAACATATATTTTTAATACATATTCAGAGAATATGAATAGCAAAAAAATTACAAGAAAAACTATGAACATTTCTGAAACTTTTGGTCTTCTGTTTTGTGAATTTGACTCTTTCTTTCTACACATTAGACATTTCACTTACATTTATATATTTAATGTGCCATGAAATTTTTCAGCGCATCAGATCATGATAGTTGTAAACAATAAACATTTCCATAATGCCGTTTGACGTGCCTTCTGAGATGCGAAGGAAAAGAGTTCAGGATGTATTAATAATATTTAGTTATTTAACATTTTTACTGACTTAGCCAAATTATCAAAATGAAGCATAGGCATTATATTCTTATCTTAATGATAGTAGTGACTTCTAGAAGTTCCAAAATAGCCTGAAAAATAATTGTTCCATGTCTGCCTTCCCTACCCCTCCCTTCCCTGTTTTATTTACAGAATATGCAGATGAATGATGGAATTTCCTTCACAGCTTTAATATACTCCCTTCTGAATTTAAAAATAATAGTGCAGAGGAAATTTGAGTTGATCTGATCGCAGCAAGAAATTTGAAGAAACTTTTATTCAAAGGAATCAACTAAATTTAAGAATTACTTCTAAATTTTATTTACACGTCAGTAAAGGCTAACTTCAGTGGAAGTTCATTTCACTTAGTTTTGACTCACACTGGATAACTTGCAAGAGAACTTTTGCCAGTAGCTTCCAAGAAAATTATATTTTTGAAGAAATCTTACTATCCGAGCGCAAGTGTTCTCTAAATGATTCTTATCCATGTGAGAACAATATAGATGCCATTTTTTTCACAGTTCATATTTTCATAAAGCTATTCGTTAGAACATGTTCATTGGGGATTACAGTACAGAGGCTTAAGCAGCACTGAGAAGGGAAAAGTAGAAATGGACGTGGGCAGCATGCAGTAAAGTATTTCAGGATCTCTGTATCAATTTGTAGATTTAAAGAGAAATGTAAAGAAACACTGTACTTCTGCAGGGAGAAGGAAATGTCCAAGCCCAATTATTTTATTTATGAGTATTTCTCCTCATAAAACTCATACTAGCTTACGTAAAGTACCTGTAGATTTACTCAATTTCTTCTGCAAATTATTGTAAACTCTCAGAGTCTGAATTAAGCTATACATCTGATTTCTCCATGGAACTATTTCCATTGAATATGTAAATACAGTAACTGCTCACAGAAATTACAACAACTGGCCATCTTATGTGCGATTACCTGATTTTCTTATTTAATTGTGATAATTGTACACAAAATTATCCTGCAATTGCCTGTTGATCTGTACACTTCTCTCTATGAAATAGTGGAAATCTGTGCTTTTATAAGTAGTTTCTAGTGAATTCTACAAATAAATAAATAACTACAAATATAATACAAATGACAAATTCTACAAATAAATAAACAATAAACTATGCCTGTGGTTTGTGGGTACACCACTGTACTAAAAAAATTCTTCCCCAATCTTAGGCGAAACATATCCTATATGTTTCCTACAAAGTCATTAGAACTCAAAAAGCATCCCACAGGTAGTTGATAGATCATTGCAACCATGTGATGTTACAATTGTAGATATTTTTACTGAAATTTATGGTTGGTGTAGTAGAGATGACGTAGGGGTCTGAATAATGCACACATTGAAATTATTGTTAGCCATTGAGTCCTGTCTACCTCTCACTTTCTGCCTGGCTCTTCTTACTTTCCAGCTTCTGTCTTGTAGCATAGCAGGAAATGCATTCCAGCTGTAGAGATCTTCAACTTGTGTGATGGTTCATTTACCTGAAGGGTTTATCTGTAGCGTTAACTTATCAGAATGTATTGTTCTGTGTTTTCTCTCTCCCAGGTTCATCTGAATCATTTTAAATCAAGATGAGATTAAAACAACAGTAATGTTAAAATGATAAAACAGGGTTTTTAGTTCTTGATTATAAAATTAAGAACACCGTTATCAGGAAAAAATAGTTTCTAGGCAGTACTGTGCAACAAGGATTTTATCATCCTTGCTAGCATCTATTTAAAAGGCCAAACCCTCATTTTTCTGATGTTCTCGTATTTTTTGTCTTTCAAAAGGCAAATCTTTTCTTTCCTACTTTATCCTGTCTGTCTCCAGAACTTTTATCGGTTGTTTCCTTTAAATATACAGTCTGTAGGTTCAGATTTACCTCTTCTGCTTTCTTCCAAACAACACTTTTATACTTCCTTAGTATCTTTCTTTGATAGTAGTTCTTTACATGGTGTAATGGCTTATTGGCTTTCTACTTTCACAACATTTTCAACTGTCACAAAATTTTATAAATCATCTATCAGGAGAAGCAGTCAGTGTGCATAGTTTATAGCGTCTAGCCTATTTTAAGTCTTCACAGAGACGACACAAGATATATTAATAATATAGATGGCATACAGAATTCAGAGAGCTCTATAAATTATTTCCTTCCTGTCTGCCTAAAGTTATTTGTCTGTTTTGTATTGCAAGCATACAGACAGAAGTGGAAGAAAGCAATTAAAGAACTTACTGCTTATTCTGAATATTTATTTATTATTAAGGTTATTAAATAGTTTGGGAAGAAAAACATGGGATGGGGTTGTTTATAAGGCAAAAAAATATACAATCTGTAGCATACAAATACTCATATGCCTCCTAATGTGATAGAAAAAGTCTTCCTAATATCTATACTATCTATTTTGCTTTCTTCAGAGTTTTGATTATTGTCTTGATGCTAACTTTTTCAGTGCTATGTGAAAGTAGTGCGTACCTGATACACTTTCCTTATGCAGTTTTACTCTGTATTTTCATAATAGAAAACTTTGATGGCTTAAAAGCAACTATACTGAGAGGAGAGGCTTAAGTGTCAGAGTATTTCTAAATGAAGGACTCAGCTGTGATTTTAAGAACGGTTGAATCAAGAAGGGTTACGGATTTTGGCATATCCTCACGAGCAACATGTATTTTGGGACATGTTAAAAATGCATTGGGAACTCAGGGATCTGATCTGCCTGAGACCCACAAAGCCTCCGTATTAATGTATTATTAGTAAAATTTTATTGGAGTCATTCTGAAGCATTTAGCATGTATTACCATACATTATATTGCAAACCCTGCCTAGGTAGTTATCTCAGGGAGGCAATTTTTACAAGCAGAGCAGTTCCATTGTGTGATTAAACACAAACTTCTTTTTTTTTAACAGAACAATGAGAATGAAACGGCATTGCATTGTGCAGCTCAGTACGGTCATTCAGAAGTAGTTGCTGTTCTGTTGGAAGAGCTAACAGACCCTACAATAAGGAACAACAAATTAGAAACACCTCTGGATCTGGCAGCACTTTATGGACGTCTGCGTGTTGTAAAAATGATCATCAAAGCATATCCAAACCTGATGAACTGTAACACAAGAAAACACACACCTTTGCATCTTGCTGCACGAAATGGCCACAAAGCTGTTGTACAAGTGCTTCTGGAGGCTGGAATGGATGTCAGCTGCCAAGTTAGTGCCCAAATTCTTTCTTCCTTTCTTCCTTTCTTCCTTTCTTCCTATCTTTATTTACTTTCTTGTTATCTTTATCTTTATCTTTAGAATATGATTTTTTTTTCTTTTTTTTTTTTAAGTGTATATACTTGTATTTTCTGTTATAAATGCTACAGGATGATCTATAATATCGATTTAGTTTTTACAAACCAAACTATATGTTCTCAAGAAAAATTTCCAAAGCTGAGTGTGTATTTTAATATTGCCTTGAGGATTTTAATATTGCCTTGAGGCATACAGATTTAGATACTCAAACTATATCATGTATATAAATAAATATATGTATTACGCTGTTGGCTTTAATGATACAAAGCTGACTTGCTAAATCTGTGGCTCTTAGTGTAATTGGTCATGGCAACCTGAAGTAATGTTTGAATGAGAACTTGTTTTCCCAGGGCTAACCCATTCTAAAAACAAATCCAGTAAGTGATAATATTTTTTTTCTAAATACTTCGTTGTATAAATGTAAAAGAAAATTGAAGTCAGTGCTTTCAGCTATTCAGTCCACCATACTATCTGTTCAGTGCACAATCCAAAATAATGGTGTCAAAGGGATAACCTTAAATAAAAGTGGCATAGATGAGAACAGAGGCAAGGGCTGAGTCTGAACAATATCCTTTGAATTAAGGTGGCTATTGCTTTATATCTATGTTCAAATTAAAACAAGCATATAAACGTAATTACATCTATTTTAGAGCCACATCCTGGCATTCTTTATAAATAGGCAATCTAATAATTCTTGTGACCTTTACCTAAACTTTGGCTAAGTTTGTAGCCACTTTAATATGCTTCAAGCATATTAACAACCTGAAACAGTGATAACCTTTGTACAGTAAGAAATATTTTACTTCTGTTATTTCTGAACTTTACATCAAGGCAGTTTCATTTTTCAGCTTTTAAGGAAAAGGAAGTGATAATTAAAATATAAACAAATAAAAAAAAACAAAAACCAGACCACAACAAACAAAACAGAAAATATTAACATACTTTAAGACTGAAAATGGATATTCCCAAATGTCTTCAAAATGAAAATGTGATAAAAATACTTTGCTACTTTATTATCATTACTGTATTTAATGTTCACATCATTGGTTGTTTCAAACTGAAACAATTTTTTGTGTGCTTTACTTGCTTGTGTATTTGCCTACCATTATGCTTACATCTGGGACCATATTAAATTTATTTTTAATTTTTTTTTAGAAAATGATACACTCGAAAAGGCTAAAACAAGCAGCTTTTTTATTTCAGCTGTCCTTTACTGCCACTACATCTTAAGTAATTTAGAAGAGTTTAATGCTAAAACTACACATAATTGAACCCTTGAATATAGTTTTGTGGATGTATTATTTATTTTATATGTGAGGCAGAATGAATGGGGAGGAAGGCAGAAAGGAAATTGAAGCAAAGCCTGAACTGATGTTTAATAAATAAAATAATTCAAGAAAAATAGTCTCTGTCAAGGCAGCTTACAAAGCAATGGTTTCATGAGGGTTGAATATCATGCAGTGCTTTTATGAAATGTGTCTTCCTCTTACATAATCAAGATAATTTTAGCACTACTGTGAATTCTTCTAAGCCATTTCTATCTACAGTTATACCAGCATTTTTTTACTGATATTTAAAAAAATATATTGGCTGCCAATTTTGTACAGTGATATCTCTTTCCTAGGTAAAAATTAGATGTTCTTTTGGTGATGTTGATCTATTTGCCAGGCATACTAGAATCCTGGGATATTATTTGTTTTCTTATTTATTTATGGTGATTTTAATTTTTGCACTGGAGAATCTTGTTTCATTTGTGTTTGACCTACTTGCCATAAGGGAATATAATTTATTTATTTTTTTTAGCAGTGTCCATTTTCTCCATCAATATATTTCTTTCATTCTGCATCTTAGTGTATTGGCAAGTTGGTTCTGTGCATATCATTAACTTCCGTAACCTCTGAAAACTTCTTTGTTGATGATTTCTGGCAGCTCATTAAAATGAGCAGAGCACACGATATCAGCCTGTTACTTAAAACTGAACTCAGCTGTTTTAATATTCATTAAATTGCTCTGCATCGCTGATTGGGAAAGAATATACAAAGTATAATCTCGTGTGGTAAATAAAATTGTACACATTCATACACATTAAATACATTCAGCTTATCGGCCGTAAAGAGTTATCAGAATGTAGAGAGACAATTATAGAAATAGGCTATCATCTGCTATCACTCTCTGTAAATGTAAATATTTATTTGTTTAAATGGGAAGCTTACTTTAGCCATCTTATCTTTCTCTTTTGTACTCCCTGAGCACTTTTAGTCATAGCAAATATTTGGACTAATAATAGAGAGCATTTAATTTTTGATTGAATTAAGCACACGTTTTATTCATTTCCCAGGTCTACCCAATATCCTTCTACCTGAAATTATTTAGAAGTGGGCAATACAAATCTCCTTCATCAATTTTTGCTTTGAAGTTTTCATTTTAATTGAAACATATGAAAAATACACAGGTTTTGGTGAGTGAGAGATTTTGGGCCTTCAGCAGAAAAAAAAAGATACTGCATAGTTCAGTATGTTTCATGTAAATAGTAATTTTGTAACTGTAAATACTTTCACACCTTGGCCCTCTCTGCCTATCCCACTTTTATTTACCTATGTTTGCCTTCCTTGTGTGATTCAGTAGTGACGACAGTTTCCACTGCTTATCACCGAAGTTCTTCTGCAAAGAGCTATGCCCCTTTTTGCTGTTACTATGTGTGGAGGATATTCCATGAATCAATTTGCAAAGCTACCACTCCGTGATTCAGAGCATCTCTAAGACTCCTATCAAGCCTATAGTAAAATGCTGATGAATAAGCACTAAACAAGTGACCTAATTACACGATAGTGCATATTAACATAATTGAAAAATGAACAAATGAAAGTTCTAGTAAAACCTCCGATGCTTTTCCACGAGTTTGCAAATTGTACACCAAGTTGATTTGTGTATCCTGGTGTTCCTACTCATAATGTCCTTCTATCCTTTCTTGTTTGGTATGCCCAGCTGTGACACCGTGCCTGTATTTAGCTATAAGCTGCTTGGGGCAGACACTTGTCACAGAAAACTTAAGACAACAAATCAATATGTAATACATTGGCGTAAACTCATGAAGATTTTAGTTCACTGTAATCATGAAAATATATTTTATGTATCAAGGGTCAGTGTGGAAGAATTTCCAGATAGATAGATTTCAAGCTGTATGATCCAAGGCAATGAAAGCTTCATGAAGTGAAGCAGAGAATGCTGTTTATAAATTTAAAGTTTACTTGCTGTAATATAGACAACAAGAGTGTATTCACACATATGTACACTGTTATAAGTGAAAAAGATCTATACTTAAAATCCCTTGTGCATCTTGTGTAAGGGTAGATAAATTATTTGCCTACATTTTAATACTTTCAATTTGTGTAATGTGCTCTACTGCACTGGAAAAAAAAACACAAATTTGTATCTTCAAGTTGTATTCCACATGGACATTTACAAAGGGATATGTAACTATTCTTCCAGTCATCTTGGCCCTGTCCAACCTGGGGATCAGCCTTTTCCTTGTGTTAAAATGGACTTTAGTAACTGAATGCTCTGGTAATAAGGACATTTCTGCCTTCTGGACAGTTTGGTTTTTTTTGGGTCAAGAAGGATCTGATTCACTCATTAGGTATTCTGTATTACCATGAAATCCTGCCTAGAGCTTTTAGGATTTGCGTCAGCATTCATTTTTGTGATATCTCATGCAGGATTACACATCTGCATCTTACAAATATACTTCATGTACATCTTCATGTTCCAGAATGATTTCTTTTTTGAATTTGTTGGTAATATTTCTCTTCCAGAAATCTTAGAAAATTAGAAATAAGATTAAAAAATCTTATTTCTCTTCCAGAAATCTCTTAGAAAATCACCTTTGTAGTGGACAGGTCAGTCCACTGCTTATATGGGGTGCCTTTCAAATTCCTTATCCCAGTAGATTGTTTGTAATCTATACCTCTTTTCTGGAAAGTGGCATTAATTAGCACTGTCTGATAGCTTGGAGTTGTAAAGCAAAGACTGCCCTGTAACTCATGCAGTGCCAGAATACTTGCAAAGTGTTTCAGGATTGTGTTCTGATATTACAGGAAATACCACCATGGAATACACCAAGAAAATGCAAAATAAAAAAAAAAAAAATGTCACTTGGCTTTGTATTCCTCACCCAACTTTATGAATTATATTTGTAAGTGGCTTAAGTCTCTCTACTGCCTCTATGTATAACAGAGCTTTGGATCATTGTTAGAGAACAATATATCTTTCAACTCTCAAGTTGCTTGTTTAACCCTCAATAAGAAAATTCCTTTTTTGTTAATCTTCATTTCAGTTCTTACAAGATACATGCCTTGGCCAACTGTTACTTACCTTTCCTCCAGTCTCTCTGATTTGGGGACTTTTTATCAATAGAAGGGACTGCTGCCAGTTCTGACTATCGTAACAGGATTTTTTTCCACCTCTTAGCTGAGGAATGAGTCTAAGGATCAGTCTTCTTCTTTGTCCTCAAGTCTATTGTTTTGGCATACAAGAGCATTAATTCTTCTCAGTCTCAAATCACCCCACAGCAATGGATTCTAGATAGATGTTATCACTAAAGTGCATTAACTTTTTCCACCGAAAAAGATTCCTCATTATTTTTAATACAGAAATACCTCTGCAGTTTCAGCCAAGGCACATCTGTTTTCCATATCTGCACTTCATCATCTGTAGAACCAAACTTCTGTGAACTGCTTTACTGGCATATGCATCACTGAAATTACTGCCTCTTACAGAATCACAGAATGGCTGAGATTGGAAGGGATCTCTGGAGTTCATCTGGTCCAGTGCTCAAGCAAGAACCCAGAGCAGGTTGCCCATGACAATGATCAGCCAGCTTTAGAATAGCTTGAGGGAGGAAGACTCCACAGCCTTTCAGGGAAACCTGTGGCAGAACTAAGTCAACCTCATAATAAAGAGTATTTCCTTATGTTCAAACAGAATCTCCTATATTTCAGTTTATGCTTGTTGCCTCTTGTCCTTGCACTGGGCACCAAGGGGAAAAGCCTGATGCTGTCATCTTTGCACTCTTCCCTCAGGTATACCCTACTATTTTGTTTCAGAGTTAAAATACTTTATGTCGGATATATATAGACATTAATAAGAATCTCCCTGAGTCTTCTCTTCTCTAGGCTGAACAGTTCCACCTCTCCTAGCTTTTCATCACAGGAGAGATGCTCCAGTCTTCTGATCATCTTAGTGACCCCTAACAGTACTCTATCTGGTGGCTCCATGAGAGCTTGTACTGACAGGAAACTCTGTGTTAACAGTATTAGGTCCACTCAATAGTCTTGAGGTTTATTAATGACAGCAAGCAGCCAATCCAAAGGAAATGTCATATCCACATAAACACTGAAGAGGACAATAGGCTGTATCGAAGCATTTTGTGAGATTGTTCAAGTGTTCAGGCCTTTAGATTTTAATGCCTTTTATGAGAACTGTTTCCATGCCCAGTTATTTCTGAGCTGCAGCTTGCACTCTGCATGTACCTTTGTGGTTGCACTATGTCATTGTAGGGTCATCTGTTAATGGAAAACTCCTCTAGATACTTTTAAATAAAGGATTTTGAAACTGTCTCTAAATAAATCTGAATACTTAATTTTCTTGTTCAGAATAAGTCTGTGAGTGTCCATCTTTTTGTTTTGAAAATTGAAAAATCAGAAATTGTTTTGAGAATGTATTTCATATGGATATTCTCTTATTTACTTCATTTTCCTCTCTGTTTTACTCTTATACATGATGTGCTGTATGACGTTTTTCATACTCTGCTTTGTACATCAATGCATCAAGTATGAAGAAAGATAGATAAAAAGCTGAATGTTCCTACTAAGGGCATAGCAAAGAGTTTTCAGGTGTAATTGTTCAAACATGCCTATTCTGCAGTCACATCAAACTTTGGGATTACTGATTATTTCTAAATATCCTGTCTTTGCATCTCTGTAACACTGCATTCTGATACAGCTAATAAATAATGAACTACTATTTATTTTGTCTGAGAGTTGAAGTACCTTTGGTCTTGGAAGTCACATCACAGCAAAAATGGCATGGATGTGTTTGGATAGAAATGTAACAAAACCAAATAATACAACCAGCCAAACCTTAAACAGTTGACCACAATTCAAAACCACTCAATATCCACTTTACTCTCTGAAAAAAAATAGATGAGCTGGAAATTCAGTGAGATCTAACAGTATGCTAGGTATTGTTAATGCTATTTTCAATCTATAGCTAATGCTACAGATTCTCGAGTAACAGCCAGGAATACTAAATAGTAGGAGAGAGAATTTGTTTAGAGAGTTTGTTTCTTTTCAGAAATGTGAATTTTATTTGAACAAAATTTTTGTTCACAAATAATTTTGTGTAAGAGAATTCCTCAAAATCAGTTTCACAGTTACCTAAGGCAGGATTCAAATTATCTAAACATAAACACCTAATACTGTTGGAGGTATCATACGTTATCGCAGACATCTGCATGGAGCAGATTTGATGCAGATTAAATGCGAGCGTCAACTGGAACATCAACTGGAGGCCAGGTGGGATATCCCAGGGCAGTTCTCACCATACAACTGAACTGACAATTAAGGGCGTAATCCAGTTACAGATTAAAACACCTAAATGTAGCTATCTACATGTAAACTGTCTGCTGAACAGCTATGTTCCATTGAACTAGATTTTCACTACTTGTAATAAGAGTTCAGAAATTTTGCACAAATGCAATTTTATTTCATAGATTTATTATATCCCTATTGTATTTCCGTATATAGTTATTAGTGTTCATAGTAGAACTGACAGAATTTACATTGTCATCTTGAATAAAAAGTGATATTAGGGTAGTATTTATTCTTTCCCATTCAATATTTTTTACATGTAGATAAAGTAGAGGGAAAAATAGATCCTTTATTCCTAACTGTAGTGTTTTCAAAAAGATTCCTTGGTATTTTAGCTTTGTGTTTTAATTGTCAAAATATTTTTGTTCTTCTAGACAGAAAAAGGCAGTGCGCTACATGAAGCAGCCCTGTTTGGAAAGGTGGAAGTGGCACGCATTTTGCTTGAAACAGGTAAGTTTAACTTACAGGAAACACTTATCAAGTACTCTTAATATTCCTAACCTGATGTTTACCTCCTCAAATATTGTTTATACATATTACTGCTTTATTTCTCAACCTTTGCGTATCTAATCGCATGACTTCTCATTAAACTAATTTTCTTTTAGAATAAGAAAATAATATGCACGAAGAGAACAAAAGCAATGTTTTCACTAAGACTAAGAAATTCTTTACAGGACTTAGTATATGCCACTGCATTCTGAGAATAAGTGTGTTCTGAAAGTAAAATGACTACAGATTTTTTTAATTCACTCTCAAAGTCAGCCAAGTATATTTAGATTCAGCTAGGAAATGAAAGATTTTATTTCCACATTTCTTTTTTTTCTTCCATTTATTGGAGCTTGTAGTGGCCTGTGGCACTTGAAGATTATACAGCAGCGTAGTCCACTGAGTGTAGTACCTGAGTGGACCTAAAATGCCTGTTGGCTTTGCTCCCTTACCTGTTCTATAACCACTGTGAAAGAAGTTTGATTATATGTCATCCTTCTGAGATGACAGTGTTACTACATTATGGAGATTCCATATACTTTAACTCTTATTTCAGGTAAATCGATCATCTAAACAACTGTGTTCCCAGATAAATGAGAAGACCAATGAAATATGAATATTCAGAGACAACTCTTCTGAGATGCATGAACTTCTGTTGCAGTGAGGGATCTTACTGATCTTTATTGTCAGTGCTTGCGGGGTTATACAGTGCAAAAGAAGTAATGTCATGCTCAAAGCTCCTCAACTGAATCTCAGCTACTGCGTATCTATCTTGTCTGAGATCTACATTGGAAAAAAGGTCTTTCCAAGATGTTTTTCTGTTTGGATAACTAAAAAAAAAAGGCAAAAACAGATCTGCACCTGCCCTCAAAAAGGCAGTCTTTTTATATTAATTCACACAAGAGAGGAAGAAATGGAGAGTATCTCTGAAATATGCGAAGCCCTTAGACCACAGATAAATAATGCGTTTCGTGGAATAGTACATGTTATAGCCTCTACAGCTGTATAATTTTACAAGGTAGCAGAGTAAAACATTCACTATGAACTCCTTCAGCACCTTCTGGCAATGTTCTCCACCCGATCACATTTCATCTAGCAATCTCCTTTTCTTTAATTCTGCTTCAAGAAGACTCAGATATTATGAATAGCTATTGCAAAGGAGAAGGGTAAGTTGATTTCTCCAGACTCTGAAAATCAGCTTCCGTAGATAACTAGCTCAGCAATATCTTGGCTTTATTTTCATTGAGAAAACAAATGTCTCTTTCTCATAAATATGTCTCTTTCTCATAAATAAATTAGGAAACTCTCGATCAGGTCAGGAAACAGCAAGAGCTGCAGTCTTTTCTGTTGAGTAGAGAAATCAATCCCTTCATGCTTCCTCAATATCTTCATAAATCCTGCAGCTTCTGATTTCCTCTATATAGTTTTCTGTGAAGAATCTCATTCTATTTGTAAGGATCTTTCATCCTTCTTGTCAAAGTGCATCTAAAGTGAAAAATTTCATTCTTACTCCATTAGGCAAACATTCCTAAAGACAAAACAAAGTTGAGGATTCATGCAGCATCGTATACACCATATGCTCAGAAACCTATCCAAGATAAGCCTCAAACTTACATATTGATGGTTACGTTCATGATTTGAACCAATTACTTGTTTAACAGTCTGTGAGGAAATGTTCTTACTTTGCATACAGCCCTTACACCACATATGGATATTTCAGTCCTTTCAGGAAATACAAAACAACACAAATGACTATTTCTCTGTTTCCCCCAAAACTCAAACTATGCACTAGAAAGTTCTCAGTGAATTACAGCAGACTGGGGAGAGTTAGAATCCAGGCATGCACGAAAAAATATTCAGAATTCTTAGTTTTATAAAATTTATTAAAATAGAAAATTGATTTTATAAAATTTCTTGATTTTTGTAAAGAATTGTTTTCAGGATGTCTGTATCATAGGAACAGTCTGTTAAAATATTCCCAAATTTGGTTTAAGAAGCTTACTTTATATCACCATGAGCTAGAGAAATATAAAACCAATTCATGTCAGCAGGTGAATTTTAGGCCACTCAAGCTTTAAACTGAAATGGATGTTGTACTTCAACTGTAGCACAGCTGTTAATCTGCTACACTTGTTTAACTGCTTTCATTCGATTTGTCAGATAACTGAATCTGATACGCCATGCTTAGATGTACTTGGGGTTAAAATTTTCACCAGAAATCATTCTCTTTTTCAGGAGTTGATACCAACATAAAGGACAGTTTGGGTAGAACAGTTTTAGATATTCTTAAAGAGCATCCATCTCAACAGTCACTCCAAATTGCTGCTCTGCTTCAAGGTAAGTTATATTCAGTTACATCTATAGAAACAAACCAGAATTCTATTGAGGCATATGAAGATATATTGCAACTTCTCTACAGAAAATATTTCATTACACAAAAAGAGTTCTTTTTTGAATTGAAAAGAAAATTCTTGTTTGCTGGATACACGAAATTAAGTGGTTGAATATCTTTTCACTTTCTGACATTAGACATTAGTGTGGTGTGTCACTTGCAGTTACTTTTTGTACATTCTGCATCGGAAAATAATACTATAATGTTTCACTGCAGTTCCATTCAGTTGTGATGGTAAAATAAAATTGAAAGGCTTGATTCATTCATAAATAGCAAATGTAACTGAAGAATGATGACAAACTTTGAAAACCTTTTATGGTGTCTTTCTCATTTTCTTCAAAATTAAGCAGGCAGTAACTTTTCATTATGGCAGAATCAAATAAATTTTTTTTGCTTGTGTTTATTCTTTTTCTTCATTTTCATGGTGTAAAACTCATGAAACTCAATTTTTTACAGTCAAACATGAGCTAGTATATAATACAGTGCTACACATCTATGTTTTCTTGCATGGAATTCTTACCTTCATTTTCAGATTAGTCTTTCTGTAGCTGTATTTTACTAAGGTGAGGATGGGAGGTATCAGCACTGCCTCTACACATGTACTGATTCTTATTGTCTTTAAATGAGCCATTTTAATCAGTTTACTACAGATGCTAGCTCATGCTTCAGTGTCCCTCGTATCTACATATCATAAGAACCTCTCCTAGGGAAAATGATGTCATGTGGCCAGACAGCATCCTTTCTTCAGGTTTTCTTTTCTTTACACACTGCCTAGCTAGCTTCAACAAACTTTTCCAGCGTGGGAGGTGGTGGTACAAAAGAAAGAAAGTTTGCACAAGTACAATTAAAACTTTGCGGAGTGGGGAGATACTTCTCTTAAGGTACTGATTTGTGTTATAGATGAACTGAATTAAGAGCTCTCTGTTACTGATAAGGGTTGTCTAATTCCTTTCCCACCTTCCTATTTTCTTTTTCCTTTTGTCCCATTTTCTTTTCCCCCTTCTGTACTTTCAGCTATACAGTTCTCTTCCTTATTCCCTGTTTACAGTTGAGTAATGATCACCTTGAGTGCAAGGTGATCTGATTTAGTTTATTAACCAATAATATACAAGGGCTGCCCCAAAAGTAATGCCTCCTATTTTATTGTGTCAGCCCATGACATCAGAGGTGGATGCTGGTGGTATGACAATAGAGGTTAAACCTTCCGACCAACATGCCATTACATTCTGTTGCTGTGTGACAGATGGCAGCAGAGGGGCAGTCTGACAGAATGGCGTCTGACATGGAAGTGGTTATGAAGCAAAGGTGTTTCATGTAATTCCTCCATGCAGAAGAAATGGCACTCACTGACATAAATCTACATTTGCTGAGTGTATATGGAGACCAAACAGTGGGTATGAGCACAGTGAGGTGGTGGGTGGTGCGTTACAGCAAGAGCATCAGAACAACTGTGGAACTGTGGTTCTTCGCTGGTGCAGATTTTTAGTAGTGTGGCATGCAGGTTCTTGTTCATTGCTGGTGAAAATGCGTAGCTAATGGTGGTGAGTGTGTTCAAAAGTAGTGTTTTGTAGCTGAGAATTTGTAATATCAAATAGTGTTATTGTTCTCTTTGTATGTGTTCTAGTTTCCATAGGAGGCATTGTATTCAGAGTGACCTATATAGTTTATTACAGATATGTAGCAGTATTTAAAATAATATAAATCAGTGTTGTAATTACATAAATATGTCTATTTGCTTTAATGAACTTGCCTCTTATATGACGAAGGTCCCAGAGTTAGTTTTGTTCCAGGGAAATGGCAGAATTGTTCATCAAAAAGTGGAGAGGAAACAGCAGAGGAGAGCTCTAAATTTGATAACAGTTTGATAGTCTCAACCACACCAATCAACAGTCTGTTCAAAGTAACCTTGCTCTGTGTCAAACAGTAATATCCACACCCAAACCCATCTCAAGCCTTTGTCATTTTTATAGGTCAGTACCTGCTCCTAGTTTTTATCACAAAAAGAAGAAATCTATCAATTTCAAAGCTTCTTTGTGCTTTGACACAACATCTTTTTCACATGTGCCTTGAAAATATGAAGAAAGCTGCTTAGTACTTTGAGCCTGTAGTACTATGACTTACTTATAACAAATAGCTGTTTATTTTTGCTCAGTCTGCCTTGTAGTCAGAAGTAATGGGCAAGGATGAAAAATGTTTATAAAAATGTCATTTTGAAACTTGAGAAAACTGGACAAGCCCCTTCAGTACTCCTTTGTGGAGCTTACTGAGATTCTTTTTCATCAACAAAGGGTTTACTAAACCTTTAACCATCAGAGATAAAGTTTGAACTTTGAGATGAAGTTGAAAAATCAAGAAGAGTGGTGGAATTCAGTACTAGCACTGATGATGATACAGCAGACATACCCTGTTTCCAAAAAGCTAGTTGAGTACATTTTTTCATTGAAATGTGGGCATTTTTTTCACTGTAGGTGAAAAATCGGTGAAGCACTGGGAGTTTGGGAAACCTTAATGTACTCTAATGGAGTTCGACTTCAATAGGTAATGAATTCCATGCAAAGAAAGAGCAAATGCTGAGAGAGAGTTAGGGACTTCCAAATACATTCCTGCTAAACCTCCTGTGTTCAGATGATTATCTAGGCAAGTTTACATCTTCTTCATGTAGACTAAAAGGAAAAAGAGATGAAACGAATGGTGTCAGACAATTACTTACTGAATTTTGTTTCTTCCTATTTTTTTTTTCTGTACGTCGACATAATGGTATTGAATTGATTCTTTCACCTTGTTGCCAGGTTAGAGTAACATTTTATCTTCTGGCATTTTTACTAATTTCTACCATTTTCCCCTTTGTATTGTTATGAAACCTAGAAATCCTAGTTAAGTCTTAAAGTGTCACTGTACAGTTTATAGTATTAACACAGAACATAACATATGTTCCTGATACAAGATACTAGCTTTCAAAATTTACTTCAAAGGCTGAAAGATGCATATATACAGATTGATGAAATAAACCTGGAAAAAATGTCACCAGTATTAATGGTGAGATTGATAGATAGCATTCAGTGCTATATACAGAGGTATAGCGAAGTTGTAAGAAAAGTTTTCAGGGAGAATTATGAGTTATTTTTAAGGAAATTGATGAGGAATTTCTTTGAATGGAAAGAAGTTCTCTGAAAGAAGAAATTAATTTACATCCATGGAAGCTGTTCATGGAGGCAGCAATATTAAATCTGTTCAACCATCCTGAGAAAACAGTAGTTGAAGTTCCTGCAGAAGAAAAAAACAATGCTACTTGAAAAGCCTTCCATTTTCCTGGAGAGTTTGTTTCATTATCTAATAGATGGCAAATAAATAATGAAACCTCTTTCAAGAGCAACCCAAAAACAAATAACTAAACTATACACCACCTGAACTTTTTTTATTGCCTGTTAATTAGACAGATTAGAATGACAGCTCAAGTTTTAATGCTATGTCTTTCATATATGTTTCATCATTTTCTGTGTCTGGCTCAGGTCTGAACTGAATTGAGCTTAGTTAAAATACTTATTACAGTATAGATACTTCACATGGTAATGAAGAATTAGCTGTTTTGACATTATATACTCAAAGACTGGAGAATTAGCACATTCATTTATTGGATGTAGTGAAACAACAGCATTCAGTGCTGAAGCAGTTAACAGTATTGGCACTTAGGGATTTATAATTAGCCACTGAAGATGAAAGGGATGTTGCCAAGGCTAGTAGGCCTAAAATTAAACCGACCAGCTGTGTTGTAGTTTCAGCACATGTGAACGTGATGCAGATGCACACTATACCATCTTCCAACCCTTTCTCCCCAGCCCAATGTGCTTTCTGTTAGAATCTTGCTCTTTCACTATTTTTGGAAACATAATTCTTGCTATTATGAAAAAAAAAAAAAAGGAGATGATAGTTACACAGATGAGAAACGATGGGAGCGCCATAAAGGCACAGTAAGCTCTGCAGTATAGGCAGTATGGAGGGAGATGTAGTAGAAAGCCACTTCCCATCTCTTCTACTGACAGTGCTTAAGAAAGTAACGTAGTTTGTACATGTTACCCAATTATTCATAAGTGGAAAATACATAAGCAGCTGCTGGAATGGAAACAGAACCAGGACTCTATTTTCTCTCCCCTGCATACATAGCTGCAGTGTTGTTATCACAGGGCTTTGGTCTATTCTCATTCTCTCTTCCTGTCTTTCTGTGGACAAATAGGTTTTCCATTCTCTTCAGTACAAGTCTGCAGCCTCACTGCAAGACTTTTCCAGTCAAGGATTTATTAGATCTTTGTGGGAGGAAAAGAATTGGGATGTCAATTCCCTAGCACATCCTGCACCTTTAAATTGTTTTTTCCTGGGTATTCATCAACTCCCTTTACAACATACTGTATAGCACTTTAATAAACAATGTTTGTTAATTAATTTAACCACTGTTTGCCCTCTTCCTCGCCTATCTCAGAATGATAGCTCCAGTGCTTGTTTCTGTTTATCATCCCTAAAATGTCTCCTTATGCGCCTACACCAAAACATCTAGATTTTTTTTTTTTCCCCTCTGGCATCATGTTAAAATTGATTCATTCAGAATTCTGCTCTGACATGCAGGAGACTAGAGCAGTCCAGCCTTGGTGTCAGCTCACACCTGCCACCTTACTAGATGTGAAGGTAGCAGTCAGCAGTTGGATTCATGTAATGAACCGCTGCTGCTGTGAGAAGGAGAAATTGGGTCATGAAGCCTCTGGTTGACTGGGGTTTGCTCCTTCCCAGGGGAGCAGTTGAGGCACTTTGGGAGCTGCTTCTAGAGAGCTGAGATGGGATGTGGTGGAGCTGAGGGAGCTCAGTCAGGTGTTGTGGGTGCAGGGAGCCAGGCCCGAGGTGTGCAGAAGGTTGTTGTGAGATGATGGCTGTGCAGGAAGGCACAGAGAAATGGAGAACTGAGGTTCTTCTGCAGGGACACAGGCCATGCTCAGGGTATGCGCTGGTGGGCCTGCTTTATTCACCTGATCTAGTTATTGGAGATTCTTCTACTCGGAAAGGTGAGTGTCCATACTTTTATGTTAATCAAATTTGTCTCTTTTGGAGTTTAAAAGCCTTTTTCCTTTTCTTTGAGAGGAAGTCACACTAGGGAGGAACTCTAGGTGATTCTACCTCATTGCATGGCTGATGTAGACTATCCAAACAAATGTCAAAGGAGCTTATACTAAGTAATAATGATAATACAAAATAGAAGTAAAGGTCTAAGTTCTCTCTCTAAAAGCCAAAGTTTATAAATTAAGCAAAAATCCTGACCTCACTAAGGAATGAGGGCATGGAGGAGCTGAAGCTAGAGTAAGTTGACCTGAGCCAAAGCTTTCACTGCCCCCAGATGTTCAGCAACAAATCCAGCTGAGCTCAACCATCTTCTGTCATGGCTGATATTCCTGGGGCTCCTGCATGAGACAGCTGTATGTGTCTGCCTACATCTTTATGCTTTCCCTTCTGCTTCACTTTGGCCTAGCACACATTACAGAAGTGTGGAACCCTTCTGGAACATTACCTTCTTGAGGTCATTTTTCCCACTGCTTTTATTTCCATTGCTATTTGACCACTTCTGTACTGTTACTTTTTGTACACATGGCCCTGTTTAAATTGAGTAATGCTACTTTAAAATCAGTTAACGTTTGACAAGAATGCTGGAAATCAGGCAAAGGTTCTTTCTTCACTGAACTGTAATGTGCCATTTGAGTCAACAGATGTAAAATACTCCATTCTTCCGAAAGCAGTTTGGTGAAGAGCAATCTCTGAAGTGCATGTATTAACATATGCTTCCCTCACTCTGTTTGTGCTAGTCATGTCCGCTGTCTGTGAAATATGGAACAGGATGACATGACACAGAAAGCTGGAGAAGCATTATGGTGCTGACAGGTTGTGTCCTGAGCAGACTTCTCCCTCCTTCATTGCAGCACTCTCTTCTCTAAACTCTGTCAGACCACAACTGTGGAAACTGTTCTGGTCATGAATTGATCTAATTGACTAAGCTCGTCTTTCTGTTTTGAGGAGAGTGATAGAATCCAGAGAAGTCTCTAAGCTACGCCGTAATCAGAGCACAGATGATGGTTAACAGCTTTGTCTTTTTCGTTGTTCGGAAAGGCATGGAAGATGAGTTTCTAGCTAGCTGCAGGTAAATAGATTTTTGTTGCAGGTGAAAGCATCCACTGCTTTTGAGTAGTTTGTATTTGGCTTCTAAAATAGATCACTTGGTTTGTGATCTGTTCCTTGGATAACATTATGAGTAAGTTCTCATTTACCTAGTCTATGAGCTTCTCACAACTGAATCCATCACTTTCTTGTTTTTGCATATACAAAGTAGAATTTTCAATAGCATAATGTTAACAGTACAAGTACCACAGAAGTCTGAAGCTGTAAGTGTTGCACCATTTGTTTTACCAGGATGGCACTTTCTGTTGGCCTGTTCTAAACCTCTCCAGCACATTGTGTGCTGAACCTTTTTTTAGAGGTCTCCTGAGACTTATATGAATATCAAAATGACACCAAGATTAAAGTTCTTCACTATCTCACCTGCATTTCCTTTCCTAATAATTTAATTATTAATCCATTAATTTGAATGTTGCCACTTGGTAGAACTTTTTATTTTTAGTTTGCTTTTGGACAGTTGCAAAATTACCAAGTATATATTTTCAAGCATGAATTCTTCTTTTCCCTTTTCTTTTTCTTTGGATCTTGCTTTTCTTTTATTTCTCCTCTACCTCACACAATAACTCAACAAATATTATAGCTGGCAGAGCTGGAAAACATTCCAGAGTATTTTGTCTTGCTGCTGCTTGCACCATGCCCAGGTGGCCAAGAAGGCCAATGGCATCCTGGCTGGTATCAGAAATAGTGCTGCCAGCAGGAGCAGGGAAGTGGTCATCCCTCTGTACTTGGCACCGATGAGGCCACATCTTGAGTACCTTGTTCAGTTTTGGGCCCCTCACTAAGAGAAAGACATTGAGGCCCTGGAGCATGTTCAGAGAAGGGCAGCGAAGCTGGTGAGGGGTCTGGAGCACAAGTGGCTGAGGGAACTGGGACTTTTTAGTCTGCAGAAGGGGAGGCTCAGGATTGACCTCATTGCACTCTACAACTGCTTGAAGAAAGGTTGTGGCGAGGTGGGGGTTGGCCTCTTCTCCCATGTAACTAGCAATAGGACTTGAGAGAATGGTTTCAAGTTGTGCCAGGGGAGATTCAGGTTGGACATTAGGAAAAAATTCTTCTCCAAGAGAGCGGTCAGGCACTGGAACAGGCTGCCGAGATAGGTGACAGAATCACTGACCCTGGAGGTGTTCAAGAAACATTTAGATGTTGTACTGAGGGACATAGGTTGGTGGAAAATATTGTTGAAAGATGGATGGTTGGACTGTATGATCCTGGAGGTCTTTTCCAACCTTGGTGATTCTATAATTCTACAGTTAAAACTTATCTTTGCTTCTTTGCTTTAAGTACTAAATTAAAACAAACCTGTATGTTTTCAGATGGAGAAATTTATGACAGCTTATCCAACAGCCAGTTGCAAGCCATCTGACTTACTATATGACATTTTCAAATCATAGTCTTAAGAAATAACAACCTGCAAAGCATTCTAAAACTGCATGCTGTTCTCTGCCATTTCCAATTTCATTTTCTAAGATGTTGATTTCATCACAGTTTGTATTCGGGTTATTGGATTTGTTATTTAATCAGAAATAAAACTAGCTTAACAAGTACATTGTAGACTGCAGAAATTAAATCAGGGAAGTTTTCAGTTCCCAGAAACACTTTACTTATCCAGTGTGATACTGATGAAAGTGGTTATTGTAGGTCATTGTTGTATGTTGTCATCTGTACTGTTGGGCTTACTATCTGGGTAGAAACCTTCAGGAAATCAAGAAAGTGGAGTTGCAAAATAGCTGTCTGAACTAGGAACCTGTCATTCTGCTGGGAAAAAAAACAAGCCAAAAAACAAAACAAACAAACAAACAAAAAACACACAAAAAAAACACAAAAAAAACCCACACAACTGTATTGCATAAATTAATTTCTAATTAGTTATGTAATATCTTTTCTGGATTAACATTCATTTAAGTCTTACAGTTTCATTGAGCTAGGCTGTGTACTAATCCACATTAAAATAATGTATATTTACACAAAATTAATAGTGGATTTGAAGTTTATCTCATTCATCATTTCACATATGTTTGTTCTTATAAACGTGCTCATGAAGTTGGGACAAAGCAAATTTTAAAAATAAAAGAGAGAAAGATTTTATAACAGACTTTTTTAGACTAGTAATTATATCTGAATTTTTGAGAGTGCCTTTTTTCTCAAGTACTTGGTCTCTGCACTGCAAGCAGAATATCTTCTCAGTATCAACATTTCTACTTATTGTTAACTTGAATATTTTGACTAGAACCCGGAAGATCAACTGTATCTTAGGCTGCATCAAAAGAGGGGTGGCCAGCAGTAAGAGGAAAGTAATTAACCCCTTTACACTGCCCTTGCAAGGCCCCATCTTGAGTCCAGGCCTGGGTCACCCAGCACAAGAAGAATGCAGAGCTGTTGGATCATGTCCAGAGGAGGGCCACAAAGATAATCAGAGGGTTGGAGCACTCTTCTTTGAAGAAAGGTTGAGGGAGCTGGGCTTGTTCACCTTGGAGAAGAGAAGGCTCTGGAGAGACCTCATTGTGGCCTTCCAGTACTTGAAGGGAGCTTACATGCAGGAGGAAAACTGATATTTTATGCTGTCTGATAGTGATAGAACAGGAGGGGATGGCTTTAAACTCGAAGAGGAGAGATTTAGTTTAGGTGTTAGAAAGAAATTTTTCACTCAGAGGGTAGTGAGGTGCTGGAACAGGTTGCTCAAGGTTATGGATGCCCCATCTGTGGTGGCATTCAAGGGCAGGTTTGATGGGGCCCTGGGCAGCCTGATGTGGTTTGTGGCAACACTGCATTGGGATGGAACTAAAAGATCTTAAAGATCCCCTACAACCTAAGCCATTCTAGGATTCTTTGACTAAAAATTCTTAACAGATTTAAAAGAAAATAAAACTCTTTCAACAGTAATAATATAATGGGAAAAGTAATATAGATATTTCAAAAGCAATATGGATATTTCAAGGTGATAGGAAAAACACAGTGATACTTACAACTCATTGCTCTTGCAGCTAGATTTCTCTAACAGTTTCAGTAGATTAGAGGAGGTAACTGGCCATTATAATGTTTACCGTATTTTCAATAAATGATTTCCTTGCAGCAATGTTTATGAATATTTACAAGGTTTTAATATGCAAAGCTGGAAAAGGTTTCAGAAAAAAAGGAAGTAGGAAATATACTTTTGATTAGAATCAACCTTCTTCATTCTGGAGTTTATATGTATTTGTGTCTTTAAATTGCAGAATATATGGAAACAGGAAATACAAGTGTTTCAGAGGAACGCCCACTGGAAGGTGCAGAACATCAGTCTTGCATTTTGTCTCCAGAAGTTCCTCCATCTCCAAAGGCTAAAAGTAAATACATGTACTCTGTGAATACAGAAGCTGTATTGAATTGTCTTTAATGGTAAAATTATATTATTAACATGTTTGTAAGAATATAGGAAATGAAAAAGAGAGATAAAGAGAGATTGATATTGAGAAACTTTTCTTCCATTATGAACTACCTAGCTTGACTGCATACACTGTAATGTATACCATAAAAGAAAGTAAAGAACTATTCTCAAAAATGACAAGTGATAGATTGGTTAGTCTATTACATTGCTTGATCTTAAATATTTTTAATTTCTATAACATAATGCATTTCATAAGTAAAACAGAAGATTATTAAATATGCCAAAATAATCTGTAGATGTTCAAGATAGGAGAGAATTTATTTTGCCTCAGCCAGTGAGTACCTTTTCCAGTTGTGTTACATTTGGCTCTTAAAAGGATCATTTGTGTACTGTTCTCCCATGCGTCCTGCAGATAAATTTTCTAACATACCTTTCGTATATCGTGGCTGTCACTGTTATGTGTACATGCTTTCATCTTATGCTCTTACTTAAATTTTATGCACCACAGTGTCATAAGAAGGACATTTCTTGAGCGTGTTGTAATCCTGCTTTTCATGAAAACCATCCTAATTGTAGAACCTAACCTGATTACTGGCTTCTAGAGTCATCCAAAGTACATATAATTAACTGCTGGCAAATAACTGTGCCTGTCTTTGGGTTTTTCTGAGTCTCTTTTACCCCTTTACTAGGAGAGTTTAATTCATGAGAAAATTAAGCTTACTGCTGCAAGCCAGATTATGATCTTCATGGTGACAGTAAACAAATACTCTGGTTCTAGTCATGTTTCCCATTGGGGTGCTTGACAGCCATGTAAAATATGAATATAAGTATTTCCTTTGAGTTTAGTAAAATCATTCATGCAGTCAGCTTCCTTGTGCCTTAGAAACATCTGTCATTAATTTAGGTAGTAAACATTTTTAAAACACATTGTTCTGCTTTCAAGATATAAGTTCTGTAAAACATGCTACTTTGCTTTTTCTTGTCTGTTGTGTAATCTGATTCTAAAGGAAAGAAATTGCATGTGATTGTATTTCCCATCTGTCTGTCATTTTCTAATAATCTAATTTAAAATAATTTAAACCAAATTTGAAAGATGGATAGCTGTATCAATTACCTTATTGTGACTGTCATGAAAATAGATAGCTAGATAGACGTTCCTTAGGCCTGCACTCAAAGAAAGTTAAGCAAAATTCATCTGTTATGTATTCTTTCTGGCAGCGATCAGATAGCCAGTTAATGTACACTTACAGACAGGTCAGTTATCACATTTGCAGCTCCTGTCTTACCTCACACGACTAATTCTTGCTCAGCAAGAATTACTGAAGGACATATGTGGAAGAACATGAGATTTCTGCACCGAGGCGACATAAATCTATAGGAAACAGTAATCCTGTGTTTTCATTATGGTACTCCAGGATGTTTTTAAAGTTGTTCTTAATATTCAAGTCTTCTACTTCCAATTTTCACTTGTTCTGATATTAATCTGCAATAAATTCAGATTTTTAAATTAGAAAGCTAAATATAAATAGACCTAATTACAACTTTGATTCAATTTCAAGTTTTGTGCAAACATTGACAAAATGTAAGAACGGTTTTTATTAAAACATTTCTTATACTTCACTAATAAAAGGCAATTAGATGCTTTTAATTAACAGCTTATGCTCTTGGATCTAAAAATTGCAGACACAGTTGTAATTTAAAAGAAAATATATCATAATAAATTGTGTCTTTTATGTCTACCTAAAAAATAGCTATGAAGAATGGCACAAAAAGAGCTCTAAACCAAACAGAAAGAATCTTACCTAGGGCTTCTTTAGTTACTTTTTTATTATTATTATTTTTTTTTTTTTTTTCCCCCAAAGGATAGAGTGAAATGAAATTATCTCTGTATTTTATTGAGTAGGTGGACTTTAGTTTCCAACAGTATGACTCTTGGAACCCAGTCAAGAGAAAAAATCTCTTACTTGCTTCAAGAATAAACTTTGCTTTCATTCACTCGTTCATTTCCATTATTAAAGGTAACTGTGTAACACATATGCACTAGATTATCCCAACCAAATGCAGTTGTTCCTTTCAAGTTGTTTTTTACTTCATGGAGAGCTTGCTGTTGCCAGTGAGCTATTTGTGGAAAAAATTAATGCTTAGTGTCATTCTAATACTTTCTACTACTTCTTATCTTTCAAGTAGAGGCCCTCAGTTAGTATAGCTATTAAAAGCCCATTGTTTTATACTTTTGGTAAGTTGCTTAACTGAAGATGTCTGATAAATGAAATACAATAAAGAATGCACTAAACATGGATTTCTGATAGGCTGATGTAGGGAGGAATGTTTCAAACTTGTGGATTTTGACCAGCATAACCCTCCATGATTCCAAAAAATTGGACTCTGAGAAAGAGAGCAAGGATTGTTTATAAAACATGGCTTTTTTGCAGGGACAGATGTTTATTCTCTGAAACTTAGTCCCAATCAACGTAAGAGTTTATGGAGAGTATGTAATGGCTTACTTGTTCAGGACAGCAAGCATGAATCCCATGCAGCGTATGGAACAGTAGTTTTGTATGTTTATAGAAACTTTCATTTTCTGGATTAATCTTATGTTGGATATAAGATTAGCTTGGATAATCTTGGATAGCTGCTGGTTTTATTCAGTGTTGGAAAACAGAGAAAGGGTAAGTACGTGTTGTGTTTCATCCTAACTAAATACAAGTTATAAAGGAATGGAAAAATAAGTAGATTACCTCAAGTGATTCCCATCCTGAAATGAGATGCCATTATTTCTGAGGGTAGAACTGTGTGTGAAGATCACTGTTTAGATGCTAAGGCATGGAATGTAAGAAATACTGAGTAAGAATGTACATAACCCGCATTCCCTTTTTAATCATAAATGATCTCTAATTTTCTAACTATTGACTAATGGTGTGTCTGTTTTTAAAGGTGAAGCTGTGACTGGAGAATTATCAAAGCTCTTAGATGAAATCAAATTGTGCCAAGAAAAGGAATACTCTTTTGAAGATCTGTCTCATACAATATCAGACCATTTTCTGGACAATTTTAGTAAAATATCAGAGGAAGAACTTATGACCAGTGGAATCCAAACCAAGCTTAACGTAGTAAGTAAGATGAGATACAAAGACAATATATTCAGTAATAGTTGTTCTGTGTTGTACCAATGGATCCTGATTCAAGGGAATTGCTGCCCAATTATAGCTTTCTTCTGCCATCTGAGGCTATCAGGACAACATCTCCAATCAGTTTGATCTCCTTCTGGGGGCCTTTTGGAAAAAAAAGTGAAAGACGTAATGATCTTAAGTAGTGCCAGAGTGGGCTTAGTTTGGGTATTAGGATAAATTTCTTCATGGAGGGGGTGGTTTAGCATTGGAATGAGCTGCTCAGTTAATTGGTTCTGTCTCCTTCCCTGAAGTATTTAAGAGAAGTGTGGACATAGCACTAAGGGACTTGGTTTAGGTATGGGACTTTCTAGGTCATGCTGGTGGTTGGACTTGATGACCTCAAAGGTTTTTTCCAACGTAGCTGCTTTAGGATTCTATATTTGCTTTATTTACATCACATTCAAGAAAGAAATAGTGCAAGAGTAGGATATGTCTAATTATGTAACAGTAAAAAAAGAATAGAATACACTCATTACAGACTTAGCGTCCCCCTAATTTGATAAAGATATTGCCTCCTAGAACTAAGAATAGCTTTTAATGGCACTACAAATGTGACCAAAAGCTCAGGGTAGTTTTACTTTTGAGCAGGGGGAGTGCAAGGAGGGTTTTTTTGAAAAATGCATTCAAACTGATATACTCAGAACTATATCTGAGGCTGCATGCTTGCAGAATTTGATCAGAATTACCCCTCAAAATAAGAAGCTAAACAACTTCAGTTACAATTCCTACAAATTTTATTACTATATAGCTTTCCCAGCAGTTAATGATATTAAAGACTGAGTGTCTAATACTGAAAATTGTTGTGGTTGTGATACTTCAGTGATTTCTACCTACAGTTGAAAATATAACTTCATCAATACTATTCCTGTAAGTAAAGTGCTGTAGTATTCATTTTTTCATTACAGGGTAAAAGGGCACTTTTAATTTTATTTTTTTCCTTTTAATTTAACTCTTTTCCTTAGTAAGTAAAATAAGTAGGATTGCTCATGAAGTAATACACACAACAGAGGTAAAATGTTAAATGCTAAAATTCATTTTCTTTTTTCATAAATTAAGAACAGTTATGCTCTAATGTGTGGTGAGAAGCATAACAAGTAAAGACACTTTATGTGCTAGAGAATTCCTTACCATATATGGAGGCAGAATTAGGTTTACAGGAGTGATTAGCTGCCCCAAAATGCAGTAGTTACTTTTGTAAAGCCCTTTTATGTTTGAGCAATTAGATACATAATCCACATTGAAGTCAGTCTACACAAGGTACTGGAGTCATTTAAGCATTTCTGTATGTCTTTCAAGTGTCCCTCTGTATTTAGATGCTAACTGCTATTTAAGTCTGCTCTGCTGCTGTTTTGCAGAAATTGTAAACCCTATAATTCTGTCTATTCAAACTGAAATTTTTACAGGCCTAAATGAAATAGAATGTGAATATTCAACCAGTAAATCTGTAATTTACCTACAGCAGGTAAATCAGGCAAGTACATTTGCTGACATTTCAGTTATTCAACCCAACATGAAAGCAAATCTGTGAAAATGGTAACTGGCTAAAGCATGTCATGGCTCTTTCCCACCTGTGCAACAAGTTTTTCTTTCAGTGAAAACTAGGACCAAGGTGATGATGCACACTTTTATCATCAAGTCACCATTCAGAGCAGAGCATGTTTTTCCTTTGAGTAGACCCAACTCCACAAGCCTATGCATGGAAGGAACTGTATTGTGATGTAGGATTTTGCTGTTTGATCTAAAAGATCTATTTCATTACAAAAAAAGTATTTTACTGTTATTAAGTCTGTTCAGTTTCTGTCTGTCTTCTCTGTAGCCAAAATTTTCAGTTTTGAAATATATTTTTTTTATTTTGGGGGAAGTGCTGCTTTTTAGATGAAGACCCATAGGCTCAGTAAGGAGCCATCAAGGCATAGACAAGGTGTTAGAAGAGTGAATGAGGATGACTGAAGAAACCTACATGTATAAGAACATGAATATACGGAGAGAAAGAGATAGGTGGAAAGAAATATATACACAGAGAGGCAGAAATGGATTTCAGGATAAATATGAGAGAGATTCTCACAACTTTTTTTCTGTTTTGAGTTTTCTTCTTTCTGGGAAGCTTCTGTAAATAATCTCGAGACTGAGTTCTCTATGATCTCTATTAGGAGATAATAGGTAGACCATAAGAAAACTGAATAGGGAAATTGAAGGGCAGGGTCTTGCAAATTGGATTACTTGAACCTCTGGGAGGAGATCTCCTCTGTTATCTCTGTTAGGAAAAGGATTTGGGGGTGCAGGAGAAGGATTTGGATGCGTAGGAGAAAGATTTGGGACTACAGGAGAAGGATTTAGGAATGTCAGTTGATGAAAAACTCAACATGAGCTGGCATGCACACTCGCAGCCCAGAAGGCCAACCATATCCTGAGCTGCATCAAGACAAGCATGACCAGCAGGTCGAGGAAGGTGATTCTGCTCCTCTGTTCTACTCCCATGAGACCCCAGCTGGAGTACTGCAACCAGTTCTGGGGCCCTCAGCACAAAAAAAGGACACTGAGCTGTTGGACCGAGTCCAGAGATGACCCACAAAGATGATGAGAGGGATGGAGCACTTCCCCTGTAGAAACAGGCTGAGAGAGCTGGGGCTCTTCAGCCTAGAGAAGAAAGGCTCTGGCAGACCATTATAGCAGCTGGAAACAGACGTTTTATAAGGGTATGTAGTGACAGGGCGAGAGGAAATGGTTTTAAACTGGAAGATTTAGACTAGATATTAGGAAGAAATTCTTTACTGTGAGGGTAGTGATGCACTGGAACAGGCTGCTGAGGGAGGCTGTGAATGCCTGTTCCCTGCAAGCATTCAAGGCCAGGCTGGATGGGGCTTTGAGCAACCTGGTTTAGTGGGAGGTATCCCTGCCTATAGCAGGGGGGCTGGAACTAGAGATCTTAATGGTCCCTTCCAACCCAAATCATTCCATGGTTCTATGTGTGCATCTATTTAGCTTGCTGCCGCATACTCCAGGACCCTCTGGAAGCAGCGACAGCACAGTAACACTGGAGTACTGACTCCTGCCTGCAGGACTGTATTGTCCTTCTCTGTTGCCAGTTCCAGCACAGGTGTGAGAACTGCACAAGGTGAGCCTCTACAAATGAGCACTTGCTTCAGACTGGAATCAGCAACTCCTCCCCTAACACGTGTTGTTGATTGTGGCAGTGTTAGCCCTGAGCAAGTGCAGAAGTCAGGTCTCCATTGGTAATATTTTAGGTGATATTTCCTGGACAAATATTGGTTCTAGAGATGATGTCTGATGCATACTTTTGAACTTCTATAGTCCAGTATTCTGAACCTTTCCAAAATTCAAGCCATGAGACTTTGTGACCTTTAGGAGATTCTTCAAAGGAACTGGCTGCTAGGAGACATTTTTCTCCCTGCCTTTGCATTGTACTATTCTTCAGAGAAATAGAAGGGACTGTGGGTCAAGATATGATCAAGCTGGATTAAGGAAGCACCTCCTCAGGCTACCCTAGCATGGACACAGTAAGGAGAAAGCATCAGGAAGCAGAGTGCGTTTGTTAGCTTTCGTAAACAACTGATAATCTTGAAGAGGGCTAAATCTTCTATGGGACCGAAGATTTGGATTGATTCAGAATTTAAGAAAGGTATGTTTGTCTATCTAGTATTCACAGCTTGGAATTCTGTCCTGAATCTGTGTCAACCTCTGATATTTTAAAGAGCATAACTGTTTTTCTTTTGCATAGTAGTAGTAGTGATGCTGTCTGCTTTTTAATGCAGTAACTAGACTATAAAAAGTTTCATCTGGAAAGTGGAAAAGTGCAGTTCAGTTCTCTCTATGCCATAAGGGTGAGTTTTAACATCACATTTGTAGTCTCCCACATGATTCCCTCAAGGATTCTTTGTGTATTTTACAGCCACTGGAAAAATACTGATGCAGTCCTGAGTGGCTTAGGACTTCTTATCCACTAGTAAATTCTACTCCTTTTTTTGGACCTTAGATGTACTGCACTGTTTTTCGCTCAGTGATACAGCATCTACAGAATGCTACGTTTTCTTTTGAAGAAGTTGTGGGTTAGAACTTTTTTAGATTAAGAACAGAATGAAATCCAGCTGTCCATTTGCTGAGTAGTTGGATAATTAGTCATCCAGCCACTCAGCAAGTTTTCCTGATATGTCTGGACTAGAGGACTTAAGCCTTCAGGACAACCTTTTCAACAAATTTTGCATGGAAAACACATGTTTTATTACTTTATATGCTTCTGTTGACCTGATGTCTGACTTGTGACATAAGGCATTTAACAAAATAAGAGGTTAATGTGTTTACAGAATCTTAGAGTTTGCACATCTCTGAGGTCAGGTGAAACTGAAAGGAGCTTTCTATAGGGGGGATAAAAAAAGCTTTAGTTTCCTTTCTGTTGACTTAACTTTCCTCAGGACATAGGAAAATTGAATAGAAAAAAATGAAGGGCAGAATCTTGCAAATTAGGTTAATTGAACCTCTGGGAGGAAGAGAATGCAGCGGAACAGTAAGTGAAAGTAAGGGGAATAATACTAAATGCCATGGTATAGGTTTAAATAGGAACAGATGAGATAAAGTGCCCCCACTGCAAAATTCCACTCCAGAAGTTGGAAGGGAAACTGGATAAAATTTGGGATTCTAGAATGGTGTGTGAACTGTTAGCTTCCTGAATGAGAACAGAAGGTAAATACTTTGAATGCTTGTTTGTTGAGTAGTACAAAGTCAGATGTGAATATATTAACTTGATAATTTACTTGAAGAGCTCATTACAAATAATGAAGCAAAGAAAGTTAAAGCTACTCCAGAATCTTCATTATTTTCCATGCTTGATATTGCAAATTTGGCTTTGTTTCAACACATGTACGATGTGCTCTCATGTAAAATATTTCAGATCATTTTAAAATTAAGCTGTCTTAAGTATGATTGCTTGCAAATCAGTTTTTTTGCAATAGCGTGTAGTACTTTCAGTTTTCAAAAAAATATAATTTTAGAAGTATTTCTTTTCCAATAGATGGCAGTCTGGCTCAGTAATTTCAAGAACAAAGCAGCCATGTTATACAAGAGTTTCAACTTTTTTTCTTTGCTTTCTTAAAGTCATGCGGTTTTAAAACAGTTTACAGTATAAATTACTTTAAAATGTCTCTAATTGTTGTAAGTGGACAATTTATCAAGCATCATGGCGTACATTTAAGGTATAAACTAAAATCTCAGGGCTAAATTTAGAGGTGCTGTATTGCATAGGGGTTACGTGTCAAGAGTCTATTCAAAGGATCTGTGTGAATTCAAAAGCAAGTAAGAATATTTAAACGGGTATAGCTTGCAAACAAAAGATCTGGAAGAATGAAGTGTCAGGAAAACAAACACTAGAATGTTTAAGAGTATGTTGTGAGGAATGTTACAGAGCTCCTGCTAGTAAATTGTTTTAATTTAAATTCCTCTGCTATCCATTTCTTGTCGAGTTCGAGGTGTAAGTATTTGTGTCAGAACATACTGTTCTAAACATAATACTAAAAACAGAAATATGCTGTATTTATTACAGTGTACTTTCTGGTGTTTCTTAATTTAAAAACATTCAGAAAGGAGAGAGAATGGCTTGTGTGTGTGTGTGTGTCCACATAAAAAAGGTTTCTATTGAATGCTACTTCTTTGTTTTTCCAAAACAAAAAACAGAATATTAAGACCATTCATGCTGTTCTTTGTGTGTATGTATATGTATGTATACTTCTATATGCAAGATGTACATATTATATACATCTCAGTCTTTTCCTTTCATAAACTAGATGTGTTAATTTGATGAACACTTCTAAAAATTGCCTCTTAGAAGACATCGTTCAGAAAGATACTGCATATTTCTAATTCTCAATTAAAAATGCATTTGGAAGGTGGTGTGTTCTTTACAGTATGAGAGTAAACAAATATTCTTCACATTTGGAGTTGAGGGGGAAAAAAAAGAAATTTGGAACTAAAATTAAATTTAAATAATAAAATTCTGCTAGATACACTTAATAAAAATGAAATTCCAAAATGGAACTATTTTCTTCACATCAGTCGTTTCAATCATGTGTAGAAGGTATTTACTTGCAATGTTTGCTTTTACATTCATGCTCTCATGTTCAGAAGTAGAAAACATAACCTACATTATAGATTTCCAAGTGCAAACAGAGTATCTTGCTGTCTTCGGATTGTGAGTTTAGATTAAAGGAGGTATAGTTCCAGAAAGTGTTTTTCTAGTGTTCTTCTTCATTAGCTGGAGTAAATACTGAGAAACTTGTGTTATGAGATGCCCTTATTTTTTTGCTTTCAGAATAAAACTGAAGTACTAAAGTTGTAGAGGATTATTGGGGCTGCACTACAGACGGATTTTTCAGAAGAGGTAGCAGTATATCTGATTAGATTTCAGGTGGTTATATAATAGATAAGAAAAGCTGGCAGAAATAATATAAATTGAAGCATGGAGAAAGGTTCTGTAGTCTCAGGAAAAAAGATTTGGATTTCATCACAATCTAAGTGTCAATTTCTCCTTAATTCTGTCATCTGAAATGGGCAGTTAATACTTACGTACTTTAAGAGAGAATGAAAAAAATCTTTTAAAACATGTCATATTAACATTGTTGAAAACAGTGATGGGATGTATTCAGAGGGAGGATTCACTTTTAATTCTCATGTCAGAAAATCAAGGTGAAGGTATATAAAGGCAATATGATTTATTTTTGTATGTTTAGGAGATTTGAAATGATAGAATTGTGTGTTATGGAAGAAGATTGTTAGGAGTAAATATAGAAGAGGTGAATAAAATTTACGTGTGGTCAGTTATTTATTTTATCTAATGCAAAGAAAAAGTAATTCTTCTAGGAAGTGCATGTACCAAAAATTAGAAGTGAATATTTTTTATTTTGCAAAGAAATAATCACTGGAATTTGTTGAAGATAATGAGACAAGCAAATTACATTCTTCAAGCATTTGATAATATTGATTTTTATTTTTTTTTAATGCAACTTTTAAACAAATATTGTCTGGACTGAAATATTATAGTGGAAAAGAGTGATCAGATTTTCTGGAATAAAATTATTACTCTCTTAGATCAAAAGTGGAACCCTTTGATCGTATTATAAGTTTGCATATAGGCATTATTGGGAGAGTGAGGCAAAATTCCAGATGAGGAAGATGAGCAACCTAGAAGTATATACAATGTCTGACTGATGTGGATATATTAAAAACACATTCAAGAACAGTTAACTCAACTTTTTTGTTACTGAATAGTAAAATCACCTGGCCTGATTTGTTGAGAGTCCATGGCGAGAATCAGGTGTATTATAAATTATTTAATATAGGAAAAATATGGTAACACACCTTAGTGGTATTTATTTTTTTTATCTGTATTTGTGATGTTAGAAAAAGGGAATTATATCAAGAGCCAATGTTTGGAATACTTTTGTTTAATTCCCCTTAGATAATTTTTGTATTGCTGAATTATGACATTGAAAGAATTCTGAATGGTCAATCGCTAGCTCTTACCTCTAGTTCAGTTACAAACCTCATTTTACAAGCTAATGCTAGCTCTTATTTCAGTTTGACATAAAGGTACAAAAGCCTTTTATTTATCCCGTGCAGGATATATAAACTCCACATTTTAAGATTCCCTTGTTACAAAAGTCTACCCACTCTCTGAAGATAAGGTTATATAACTTTATGAATTGTTTTTAAAAGCTACCACCCAGCAGAAAACCATCTGTTAGTTCTAGTTCCTAATGCATACGGTGGTATTTCCCACCGAGAAGAACTGCTTTTACTGTATTTCATCCATACCAAGCATCTATGGTTTGTTTTCAAGTATGGTACCATGCTATGAAGTACTTTTCAAAAAGGCTTCTCAGTTCTATGTAAATAGGAGATAGACATTACAAAGAAGCAGATGAAAACACACTGACTTCATGCAAATCTTTGCCCGTTCTTTTTTTTAAGCAGTATACCCAGCACAGGGAAGTTCAAACAATTCTTTGGTATTTTTTCCTAACCTATGTTCTGTAGATATTAGAAGAACTACTACTGTAGGGTTATTTTCTGTATCTGTAAATTACGCTGTGCTTTAGAACACCATCATAAAGATTTCTGTGTTGGAGGGAGCTGAACTGCAACCGAGTGGAACTCTACATAGAATAATCTGCCTGATGGCATGCTTCCCAGCCAACTAAATTAGCCTGCAGCTCCCTGCTGCTGTGATTTCTGGTACAAGTATTGCTAGACAATCCTCCAGTGTGCTGCACAGACATACCCTGTGAGATAGTCAGCACTTATTTGAGAATGTAAAATGCCAAAATATGACAGTGCTTAGTATGATTTAAACTACATAGAGTCAACTATAACGGGGGGGGTGGGGGGAGGGGGGGGAGGCGGGGGGAAGGGTCTGCTGCCCAAACCACCAATTCATCTGATCTGCATTAAAAAATATGACTTTATTTCTGCTATAATGGTTTTCTGGAATATTTAGTCAGTCTCTCCAATTATGTCTGCGTGGGGCAAATTCCTTGACTATCAGATACTTGCAGGAAAAAAGCTTACAGGCAAATGTACCATTCTGAATGCTGTTAGGTGTTTAGCTTGCACTGGTGAATCCTAAATATGTCTAATCCTTTTGGTCCAATCTGCCACATTGTTTACCATGATAACAAATGTATTATTATATTTTGCAGAACATGCTGTGTGTGTTGGCATTTCATTTCCTGAATACATGCTTGCATTTATTCTTCTGTGGCAAAGTCTGACAGAGTAGTAAAGAAAAAATAGTTGGTGAATGCTCTCCACAACTTGCAATAACGCAGGCTTGTTTTTTCTTAAAGCTATCCTTTTGCTGGATGAGTAATCCTAACATTCACAAGTTTATTTTCTATGTTAATCTTGCCATGCTACCAACCACTTATTTTGCCCTGCTGTGGACTGTTTCATCCTAGTTTAATCTCTTTTATACAAGGATCTCAGATATGGTTGTAGCACTTTTTTTTTCTTTTTTTTTTTTCCATATAAAGTCATTATAACTTAAGCTTTTCTGATCAAAGAGCTTGTTTGCCTTCATGGCTATAAAGCTGTTTGTAAATTTTGGATGTTCAGCAAATGATTTGTAGTATATTATCTATTTGAGAATCCTGTTGGACAGCTATTTTTATTAAATTAACCACAAAAGATCCTTGTGGTTTTTGGTGTGTTTTTTTTCACAAAGACCGTTTTAGTTCAGAGACCATCATACATTGTAGTACAGAGCATGTATACAATTTGTCATTATACTCAACCGAATACCAAGGAAATCTACGCTCTAAGCAGGACTACTCAGAATCTGAAGAGTCTATTAGAACTGATTATGAGATTTATCTTGCCAATATGAAATATGTTTAATTAGGTATCTTTTTGTGTGTGCGTTATTCAGTGCTTACGTGAACATTCTTTTCCACACCCATTTTCATTTCTTACCTTTCCTGAGCTGCCTGTGCCATTGTGCACGTTGTTACCAGGTTTACGTAGCAGAACACTTTTCTTCCATACTCTCGTGTCTGCTGTCCTGTGAGTATACAGTACTGTGTAACGTCGTGTGCATTTTTAAGCTGTAGTTTCCAGCTTCGGTTGGGATCTTCTTAGTTGCAATTACTTATGAAGGGCATGAGAGAAATTATGAAATTTTCATCCAGAAAGGTGATTTTGCAATATTAACTTCAACTCTTTCTGTCATAATATTACAGTATCATCAGTGAGACTGATGAACTTTGCTATTACTAGGATAGCAGTCATCAGAGATTGTTCCTTCAAGCCCTGACTTTCCCTAGAGACCTTCAAAAGATCTGCAGAGGACTCCTAATTGAATTTCCCATGGGTTTTTCCTCTCCTCAGATTTTGTTCTGTTGTTCTAGCCAAAGTGACCTTTGAAACTTCTCTCTCACAAGAGGACAAAAAAGTTATTTTCATCATGGTCTTGCTTGATTTTCTTAAAATTTATTTTCTTTTTACTTGATTGTAGTATTGCCAGTAGGAATGCTGAAACTCCAAAGGTAGGATTCAGCTGCATAATCCTTAACTAGGTCAATTCTCTGTAGACAGACAAGGTTTCTTTTGCATGGGGTTAAAATGGGCTCCATCATGCCTTCTGGAGCTGTGTTTAAGGTTCTGCAGCTACATTGCACTGTCTAGGATAGTACTGGATGCTTGTGATTTGCAGCTGAATCCTTCAAGTCAGTTGCATAAACATAGACATCTAGTGCTGTTCCGATCAGCAGCTGAGATGTCCTCACAGTGCTCAACTTTGAAAGTTGTTCTGAAAGAATGTTCTGGAATCACAGTTTGAGGTTAGGCAGAGTGCACAATGACAGGCAGTGGACCTTGGTATAGAGGCTACTTAATGAAGAACCAAATGCTCATCCCGTAATGACCCATTTGGTTTGTCACAATTGAGCAAAATATTTCTAACAATGTATGCTGTTGATAAAGAATGTGAGAGAGATCTCTAACATTTAATTACATTTAGCTTTTAGTTTCTAAAAACATATTTATTCTCTTTGAAAAACTAGTTTGGATGGTTTGTAAGAAGTGTGAGCCTAAATATATGGGCGATTTATTTTTTGCTGTCATATGGAGATGTTTACCCTAGGGAAAGGTAATTGAGTCAACAAGGAAAGAAGGAGAAAGCAAGCTTTAAAATGAACTCATTTCTGATTTATAATCTTAAGCAACAAGTAAATAACTTCAGAACTTCTTAGCATTTGATTTTTTTATTATTATTTATTTTATTTTTTTTTGCACGTTACAGAAGTGAGTATTTCTGTAATATTTCTAGAACTCTCTGTTTTGTTAGGAGGTACCAGTGCAGGTATTGTATTTTAATACATAGCGACATTAGTTTTACCTACACAAAAGATTCAAATGGTAGAAAAAACGATAGAATTGTTGAATGCCTTTTATATATACCTGAAATCAACACTGATTTCATGTCTTCTCCATTAGTATAAGAATAAAATTAAGCTCAGAACTAGCAGATAAATAAAGCCTGATGACTAACATCTTCTAGGAAGTGCATGACAAAAGTGAATACCATATGAGTATGTCTTTCATCTGTTTCTGTTGTGAGGAGAACAGTATAAAGAGAACTTTTTTCCTCATGGCATAAACAAAAAATGGAGCCTACTAATCCATTAGAGTTATGTGAATTCTCACAGGATGCATTAAAGAGTGGAGATAAATGACAGCGTACTGTTTCACTTCATCATATTCTATGACTCTTTTGAAGTTGAATAAGTAGCTACTTTCTTAGCAGCAGCAGTCTCAGTTTCCTTTGTTCTGTTCCTCTTGGTAAGAGTATACAAGTAATCTTAATGGTAAATATTCTGCCATATTTCAGAGGGCACAGTTACCTCCTGCAAGCAATCCAGGAGACTCCTGGAGTCTGTTGAGGGCAACTTCCTGGCCCAGATATTGGACAGACCAACTGGAGCTTAAGTGTTACTGGATCTGATACTCACCAGAGCAGAGAAGATCATTACAGAAGTTAAGACTGGAGGCGTTCTGCGCTATGGCAAACATACCCTGGTTGAGTTTGTGTTCTCGAGGAATATGGGTCCAGGGCTACTTGACCATGTGCACACCTGTTTTTACATTGCTTTCTCTTAATTTTTTAGAAGGATGTAAGAGTTGAACGATTAATGCCATTTTTGATCATCTGTTTCCTTCTCTCTTGGCATCTGTTCTTCCTAAACTTATTAGAAGTCTCAGTTTAGTGCCATGAGCGAAAATCTCAGAAGAGACTCTCCAGTTTTATTTGCTTCAGTAGTTATTTGAGATTGAGCAGTTTCTGTTAATGCTGGTTATTATTTCTGTTGATGTTGGTGCTCTGCTCAATATCTCTGGAATATTACAGTCTGCAGAGAAGCATCCTCAGCACTGCCCATCAACCTTAGACAGAACGCATATTAAAATGTAACAATTCTTTTTCCAATGTTGATCTTTTTTTAAAATTATTAATGGTTGATTCCTTACAGGTGTTGGCCTGTTTACCTCCCTTTCTTTCTCTCTGTTCAGAATGTTTTTTTTTGAAATCTCAGGAATTTTACCAGACCACTGCTTTAGCCATAGGTATTTCATAAGAAGCAGTGTTGCATAGGAGTTATAGGTGAAGGCATGTCACTGATTTCATTTGTATTTCACTGAACTTTTAAGGCACTATATGATAGCTGGCTGAAGAAAGGATTAAGTATTAGCTCTTAAGCTACCCAGGAATATGTCTGGAAAATGAACTAAAGGTGTACTTGTATTGGGGTAGATCTCTACATACTATGTTGACTCTACTGCAGATAAAAAGAACAGTACAGATGAGCTTGCACAGGAAAAGCAACAACTGTCTTAAATCTTCCGGTAGTCCTTGTTATTGAGATAATTGCAATGAAATCATTATTTTAGTTATGAAAGACAGGAAGAAGCAACAGGTTGCTGTTTTTTTCTATCCATACCAAAACGCTTGCCTTTCTATTGAAGATGATTTTAAATTCTGTTTACACATGCTATTGAGCAAAGAAAGACTAGGAATGAGAGAGAGCATTTGGCTGGATCACATGTAAGTCAGACTTCACTGAGAATTCAGCATCTCTTATGAGAGATGTGTGTATACGTAATCCTTTTTTTTTTTTTTTTTTTTCCTTTTTTTTCCCCTAATATCTGTAGAAAAATCTGAGCATTTGCACATTTTACTCTTTGACTGATCTTTTGCAGTTAGGCCTTCAGCTTCCATACCACACTGACTTTACTGTCAAGAGATTCATCCTATTGTCAGTTATTCCAGTGCATTGTCTTTATATTGTATTTAGTACTTTAGATAAAATATGACAAACTGCTTGCAGTTGGTTACTGATGGATCTGGAGATGACCTTGTACAAGTGTTCTTTAAGGTCTGTTTGATTATCCACTCTTAACCAGCACTCATCTTCAGACAGATAACTGTCTATATCTGTCTGTAGTATCTCTTTAGAATGGCACTGTCTACTCAGGTAGGATTTTCTCTTGTGTTCTTCATTAAGCCAACAGCATCTTAATGCAATAACTTCATTTTCAGTAACACATTTTTACTGAGAATATATATGTGAAATAAAAAACTGTGTACTGGAGGAGTAATAAAGTGGTGACTTCTGCCTACTCAGATACCACCTGATTTTTCCCCTACTTTAATTTCTGTTCCTTCTGCTCTATTTCATGACAAATAATATATTTTCTATAAGTTTCATCATTCTGCCACCCACTTATCCACCCTCTATTTCACAACTTTTAAAAAGGAAAAATACATGTTTTATGGCTGATTTGCTTTGCAATTACATTGCATTGAGTTTTTCAAACATTATATGATAACATTCAGTACAGCGGTGTTGAATACTGAGATGCCACTGTAGTTATTCTCCAAGCAATATTTTCTTTTCTTTGACTTTTAAAGCCAAAAATGCTGAACTGTGAAGCTTTTTTTTTTAATGTGAAGTAAATATACTTAAGCTTTTGTTTCTATTTAATATTTCTGAAAATATCCATCGTATTTTTCTGCAGGCCTTTCATTATCAGTTTCTCTCAACTGGTATGTGAGTTTTTCAGTGAGTCACGTTTTAGAATGAGTCATGTGTGTATAAACACTCAGTCCTTGATTCAGGGAGACACACTTGCCATTAACATGAGAAATCCCATTAACTTAATTGGAACTATTCATGTGTTTAAGGCTCAAGACTCAAATTAAGCATTTTTGCATAGCCTCTATTTGTATATCCCCTTAGGTCAAATCTACTATGCTTATGTGGTAGAAAGGCATCCCCATAATTGCATTTATGTTAGAGAGTGTTGTTGCAAACTGAGTGGTTGCTGGGTTGAGTTCCCCACTGGAGCTTTATCCTTCAAAATGATGAGTTCTTTCTCCTCGGTCAAACGAAGCACTCAGAGTGCTTTGATGCTAAGTAATATCAAATCATTTATTTTAGGTTAATATCAAATATTAATACCAAGAATCAGGACCCATCAGTACCCAGTGTTTGGTGTTGATATTTGAATATTTGGTATGAACTATGAAAACAGTCCAATATATGAGGATTAGGTACGTACTCAAAGTCAGTTAAGCACTTGTAAGTCAGGTTAACTTTGCTTCACCTGATGTTAGGAGATAAAAATTCATTTGGAAGACAATTCAGTCCTCTCCCATGAATATTAGAATGGAGTTGGTTGTGAAAGTTGAATCCGTAGACTAAAAAAGTAGCTCAGATTACATAGTTAGCTTTTAAACAGTTCAAACTAGTTTAAGAATGATTTTTAAAGTGCATTATCAAGAAAATCTATATTGCAACTTCAAGCAGCTAATGCAGTTAATTTATAGCAGAAAAATAAATGCAGTACATTTCCCAAAATATCTAAGAATGAAGACTCTATCAGCTCCACATACTAAGTAATCCTTAACTAGTAGCTGTTTATTATAGTTAAAGTATATTTTTAAAAAGCATAGTGTTCAATTCTCTGCAACTTTTCAGTTTATTGAATTACTGAATTTTCTGCCATTTGAAAATCTCCATCTACTCTGAACTGAATGTGGTAATCTTCATGTGGAGACTATTTTATGTATATATAACCCATGATAACTACATTATATTCAGAAGCTGTTACTTCTAGTGGAAAAAAATCAATTAGCCAGGATCAATGTTTTTTGAAATGCATAGTATTCTCTTGATGGACCATTTTCTTGATGTTACAGTCTTTTGGCAAATGAGAAGTTATCTTTCTTAAAAAGCTGTAGTTCCTTTACAGATGGAAGAAATGGTATCTTTTTTTCTGCAAGATTAAAATGTATAAGCTTGCTGTGAAAAACACATTCAGATATACTCATTCATTTTATAATCTTGTTTTTCCTTACAAGTCTTGCTTTATTCAGTGCACACCGTAATTTCTTATTATTTGTCATCTAGTTCAAGGGTATATTTACTGCACAGTATCAGATCTTAATCTGAAGAGAGAACAAAAGAATCAGACTGGTTTAGATTGAAAGGGACTTCTGGAGGGCATCTGGCCCAATGCCCTGTTCAAGCAGAGCAGCTTGTCCGGGATTGTATCCAGTTAGGTTTTGAATGTCTACAAGGAAAGAGACTCCACAGCCTCTCTGGGCAACCTGTTCTGCTGCTCAGACCACCTGAACAGTAAAGTGTTTCCTGATGTTCAGATGAAACCTCCTACGTTTCAGTTTGTGCCTGTGATCTCTTGGCCTGGCACTGGGCACCACTGGGAAGAGCCTGGCTCTGTCCTCTTTGCACTCTTCTTTCATGTAGTTCCAGATGCTTATAAGATCTCCTAACCATCTCCCCTCCCTCAGCTTTCTCTTCTCTAGCCTATACAGTTTTAGTCTTTCATCATAGGAGAGATGCTCCAGTCCCTTAATAATTTTCTTGGCCCTTCACTGAGCTCTATCTAGTGGCTCCCCTGGAACCTTGTGTACTCAGGAGCGGAGAACCAGACACAGTACATGAGGTGTGGCCTCACCAGTGCTGAATAGAGGGAAAGAATTGCTGAACTTGAATGATTAATTTATCACTGAGCAGCAGTAGCTGCATTAACGGGAACATCTATGAACTTTTTGTGAGACACAGGAATTAATCATGTATGTCTGAAGTTAATACATTTTACTGTTGCACATAGTAGATGGCTGTGATTCACATTTTAGTGACTTCCAGTTCCAGTAATTTATTTCCAGGTTCAAAAATTGTTGTGCTTGAGATCGAAATGTTTGATAAAACATTCAAAACATTTCAGACAAAGCTTTTTACGGCAGAATCCCAAACAAAAAGACTGTTACGTACAGCTTGATTGATGAGCAGTGGTGCAGAAGTCAAGACTCTCTTTCACTGGGACTACTGGAGCTTGTACTTAGGTTGCTTGGAAAGTAATGCTACAACAGGTACAAAGAGTACAATAGCACTGTTTAATAGAGCAAATTCTCAGATACATAACATTATTTTTCAATACAGTCACCACCATTACCTGTGCATTTTCACCAGTGATGAGCAAGAATCTGCATGGCACGCTTGTAAAAATCTGCTCCAGCAGAGGGGACTCACTGTTTCATAGCCTCTATAATGGCATAGTTGCTGGGAAAATGTTGCCCACACAGTTCATCTTTCATTGGCCCAAATAGATGGATGTCAGAAAGCACAGAATTTGGATTGTACGGTGGGTCTGGTAGGACAGTCAGAATTGGTCATTTGTCTTCGCTCCAGTAAATCCTGAAAGATCACCCCTTTCTTATCCCAAAAGACAGTGCACGACACTTTTCTCACTGAGGAATGTGCTTTGAACTTTCTTCAGTTGGGGATTCAAATGTGGCTACTCCATGGACTGCTGTTTTGATTCTGGCTCATAGGGATGATACTGCGTCACGTCAATGATAATGATGTGATCCAGAAAACTTTTACCTTCAGCGTCATATTGGTTAAGCTGGTCCTGACAAACTTGCATATGGTGCTCTTTCTGTTCTTATGTGAGCATTTGTGAGACCCACCAGGAGCGAACTGTGTCGTATTCCAGTATTGCCACCATTGTTTCCAATGCATTGAAGTTGATATTCAGCTCTGTACACAGTTCCCTGGTCATAATCTCCTGATTCATGTGGATAAGCTGACCTAGGCATTCTTCTATTGCATGCTGTGACAGCTGTGCATGGTCCTCTGGAATGAGGCTTATCTTTCATGTTGCTGTTGACGCTGCTGAAACTTACCATCCACTGCATCACTGTGCTGACTTCCACTGTTGGTCTCAATAAACATTCAGCAAGCATCAAATGGTTTCAATTTTTCTGTGTGTGGAGGAATTCTGTGGCACATTTTTGCTTCATGTGCACTTCCATGCCAGACGCCATTCTGTCAGCCTACCCCTCTGCACCCATCTGTCACATGGCAACAAAATGTAATGGAATATTGCTGGGAAGGTTCAGCTTCAAATGGCATACCACCAACATCTGCTTCTCACATTGTGGGTCAACATAATCAATTAGGGGGCATTACTTTCAGAGCAGCCCATGTACTTTCAGAGCAGTTAGTTAGTCTCATGTACTGCTGTAAACAGTCACAAAATATCTCACACTGGTTTCTGATGTAGCCCAGCATCTCTGTAAACTTCCATCTGTGATTTTGATATAGCCAAGAAATGAGGACCACAAAGTTAGCAGTCATCTTGGAGAAGTTTGCATCGTGCCCTGCATCTCACAGGGGTTGTGGCAGAGACATGTACAGCATGCTATTCTCCAGCATTCAGCAGCTTGAAGTACAAGATTGTCCTTCTCCTGGTGTTCCCTCCTGGCTAAATACAGGAAGTGCAAACAAACTCAAACCATGCTCACAGCATGACAATGATGAAAGAAATGTGAAAAAAAGAGGAACTTATTCGTGAAAGAAATGTTCAGTGCATGGTGGAGGATGAGATAATGAGGATGGAAAATAGAAAAACACCAACCAGGTTGAAGGGTGCCTTGGGGAATGTGAGAAAGCTATGCCCAGGCCTCTAAAACATTTCACTGTCATTTTGTGTGCAAGATATAGCAAGTCTTGTGAATGAGGTTTCTCCCTGCTGGGATCCTTACTGAATCCCAGAAGGGTGCATTTGGTTGATGTAGGGATCCTGCTGTGGAAAAATTGTTATCGATGGTGTTACACTTTATGCTCAAATGCTGCTTTTTTCCCTTCTGTGGTAAGTGATTCCCTGGGTACATCCTGGGCACTGGCTAGGGGTGCATGAGGAACCTTGTGGCCAAGGGAGCAGAGACAGCACAGCACTCTTCTTGGCCCAATTTGCAGTGGATATTCAGGAACAGGTTCCTTCCTTATTAGTTCCTCATTCATTATAATGTAAATTTAGAGTATTAGACAAAGAGCTGCATTATTTTCATGGTTATTTCACAACACTATTACTTATCCTTTTGGGCAGATGAAGGAGAAGTAGAGGCATGCCTTTGCCACCCAGTGGTTGAGATCATATGAAATATTGGCATGGTCATGTTTGTCAAGGCAGTTTGCTCTTCAAGAACAAACTGCCCTTAACTTCCTTGCTGCGCACTGGGTAGTGGCATTTAATTTATCAAACATCTGGTTGCTTTCTACCTTCCATAAGCAGAAGGAGATTGCTTTCCAAAAGAAAGGTTGATTTTGTCCTTGCTTCTCTGTTTCAAACAGAGTATTTTTCTCAATATGCACCAGTGATAAGATGAAGGAAAATTTAATATTAATGTCCATGATGCACTATCAGATGGTATAAGTCCTGCCCTAACTGTTTTGGTGATGCTGTGTTGTTTTGGTGAGTACTGTCGTAAAGGGTATTTGCAATACTTCTGCAGCCAGATGATAGCTATGCTAAAGCAGTGATACAACAAATGAAGAAAGCTTTTAATGTTTTATATTACTTTTCACTGAACTGATGGGAAAGTCTATTCTCTATCCTGAGACCAGGGTGCTTGTTTTCTTATATCAGGAGGGAGAAATCAGGTTATTGTGATCCTCAACCTGGTGTACATAAATATATCGGAAGAACAAATAGCCTGTTTACAGATTAAAAAATACTATTCAGTGTAAAGTTTCCTACTGGGACAATCCTTCAATTTGTGTAAATGAAGAAATAAAGAAGAATTCCATACCTAAATTTGCAGAGACTTAATATAAATTCTCATCAAATTGGTGGTTATGTCTCAGAACCAGTGAAGTATGAAGAAAACTTGGCACTAATTATAATAGCCCAATGCTCTTACATTAGGTCTTGCTATTCTCTTCTTGCTGTATTGTTATTCTCTCTCTTTTTTATACACAGAAAATTCGTTAGTAGTCTTGCACCATTTTAAGCAATTTTTATTACTTATTTTAGTGTCCCAGTTAGAATATGGCTGTCTTTTATTAGGTGTTTTATTCTGCATAAGTGTCTGGTGATTTCCCTACCAATTACTACTTTTTTAGAGGTAGTATCTGATATCTTTTAAGGTTTTCTGTCTGATATGTTTGATGATCTATGACGCTTACACTCTTGCTTCTTGTAACTCACAGAGTTGCCTTTTTTGAATCTTAGTACTACAGGTTATGTTGACTTCACCATTTCGTAATGTCAAAGTCTGTTAATTGAGCAACTGTGATCTAGGTGGCATTTTCTAGCTACATTTTTTGTTCCTTTTTTTTTTAGTCAGAAAAGGCATATATAAAAGGTTCACAATTGTGTCTGTTTTTCTTCAGAGGACAGAAAGCTCTTCCTCTCTTTTTCTTTCTTTCTTTTTTTTTTTTTTTTTCTTCTGGGAAGAGGGCATAAATAACTTCAATTCCACTAAACCTCTCCCCACAGGGCTATTTCAAGGCTTCCCAGCAGCATACACAAAATTAGATTTTCATGTCCGAAGGATCTCTGAGGAGGCAAAATTAAATTTTACAACAGAATGGAAAAATGAAGGAGATCTGAGAAAAGAATGAAGGCTGGGAAGGGATAGCAAGAAAGTGGGTGGCCTGGGTTAAGGGTTTTATGGTCTTGTGTGTCATTTTGAGATCCATGGATAGATTATAAGTCTTTCTGTATCTCATCTGCCTCCCCCAGATGTCTCCATCTCTCTCGTGTATGCAAACCCACGGCCTCATTTGGGGGATTTCTGACTCCCTTTTCTCTCATGCAGTTGTTAAGTCCTTCCCATCTTTGCAGCTATTTTTCCCAGCAGCAACTTGTTTTGACTTAGTCCTTTCTGCCTGTTGTCTGGGAAGAACCCAGGCTTCTGGCATCTGGGATTGGTGAGAAAAGTGATAGTGATAGCTGCTCGTGGGCCTTCATACACGTTTATCTTACTGCTTTCTTTTTAGTGCTTTATCTGTAGCAGAAATCTGTGAAAGAAGAAAGCAGAAATCAGTCATTCAGTATGAAAAGATCCAGCCCTACTTTTCAGTTGTCTGTAAATTAGCCTGTATTGTGTCATACCTGGATGTCTAGTGGCATCAGAGTATCAGTCGATGTATTCCAAATGTCTCTAATGCATTTTGACATCTGCTGGTCCTTTTTAAAATGGTCAGGAGATCTGATTATAGAACACTTCCAATATCATCTCATCTATCTTGACAGCATTAATTTAAATTATTGTGATATCCATTCTATCTCTGTACTCATACATTGTGTGTACTGTAAATAATAGAATTCTCTCTTGTTCTGCTTGCTTACTTTTTGTTGCTCAATCATATTTTTGCCATGATCCTTTTCTACTTTTCCTGTAATAGGTAAATCTCATGCATTCACCCTTGAATTTCATTATTATCCTCTGTTGATTATGCTAAAAAATTATCTCCAACGCGGTGCTTAATTTTTGCCGTTAGAAAGCAAATTGACCATATTTTTTTTCTCTGACTTGTTTTTAACCTCTTATATTTGCTTTTAAGATCACAGTCGATGCATGTTACAGGCTTTTCTGCACCTAGTTTTGCTGCAGTTCTTTGCTTTGTGCTCCAGGGGGCAAGAAGCGCTTTGTTCTGTGATCCAGCAATTCTGAAATGTAAAATATGAACACAGGGTAAACACTGTGGGAGATGGCATCATAAATACATGGGAAGGACTCATATTCTGCCTCCTTTGTCTGTCCAAATGCAAAGCAGTAATAGTCCTTCATGACCGACACTCAGCAGAGTTAACCCAATCCTTTTAATAATCCCTGTAAGAAAACTGGTTGCTATGGCAACACATTCTATGGTACCACTTGACTGTCAAAATAACCTCATGAAATATCTTGCTAAGAATGGTTTAGAAATTGGTTTAAAATAAAAAGTAAATAAATCCACCTTACTTGTGGCTAGATGCATGAAGTCTGCAACAAGGGAACAAACGTTTCCTACAGGGGAATCAGACTAGTGGAAATAGATGTATCTGGTTTCTCACCCCTGGTGAGTGAGCTGACATACATAGAATTTAGAAATATTTATCATGCTTGAGTTAGTGGTATACCAACCTGCTATGTGCAAAAGAAATTGGCACAGGGTCCAAAGGCTAAATGAACCCCAGGTATTACATGTTTTATTAACACCTGTTTGTGCAGTGCCTCTGCTTTGCTTACCAGTATCCTTCCATTCGTGTTCATCTTCAAACTGCTCTGCTGTTTCTGCTCTTCCCCAGTACATTTCCTTCTCCTCTGCATGCCCCTTCTTGCAGCATACTCCACATGCTTCTTTATTCTGTTGCCTAAAATAATCTGCAGTTCAGTGGGGTTTTGTCTGTTTGTTTGTTGTTTTGAATATAGGCCTCATAACAGTGCTTTAGAGCCACTGTTTCAAGCAGCCTTATGCTGGCCACTCAAAAATCCAGCCACTTCTGAAGGATTGCTTGAGCAAGTATTCCTAGAGATAGAATTTGTTATCTGAATATTAGATGGGCTTATTAAAGAAACACCAAGAAGGTTAGAACAGCTATTACATGTACTCCAGTTCAAGTATGGACAAAATAATTATCTGTGGCATTGAGATCAGGTGCAAGTAAAATTTGCAATTTTTTGTTGTTGCATTTTGTTCTTAACATCATATTTTAAAAATCATTTGTCAATAGTTTGTATCTCCTCCTCTGGGTATCAATAGAAGTTTCCATTGCAATTCATTCAGTTGAAGTGAACTACCCTGTGTAAGAAAATAATATAAATAAATGGATAATGTCCACATGTTCTGCTTTCAACTGTCATAAAGATAGAATACCAGTTTAAGCAAAAATCAGGGTTATTCCTTTATCAATGAGGCCAGTATGGAAGTCTGAATGCTCACAATTCAATACCTTTTTTTTTTCCAGTACCTTTCAGGCCTTCTAGTTTTTGGGAAAAAAAAAAAAAAAAAAAGACAAATAATTTTTAAATATATATATATATTTTTTGTCAGCAAAGTGTGCTAACCAGCAAAGTGTGCTAACGTGTTTGCTATTTGTAAATAGCAAATAAAAATGGAAAACTCATACTTTGACTGTATTTATGGGTTTTTTTTTTTTCCCCTAAGAAAACCTTGAATTAATCCATGCAAGTGGAATACAATTCCATTTTTGTCTTCTGAACACAACAGGTGACTATTGAAGCAAGATACCCTTAGTTCATGCTATTTCCCTGTCGGAGGATACCGTATTTTTAAATATCTCAGAGCTGTTCTCAACTTAATGATAATAATAATAAAGCAAATTTTCAATTAAAATCAAGCCAAAATTGCTAATTACATGATAATGAAGAAAACAAACATATATTACTATGCTCGCTCAGGTTTAAAGTATAATTGCAGGTAGCTCCACATACACCTTCCTGAGAAAGAGTGATTTTCATGCAACAGAATAATGGTTGAGTAATTGCTCTGTACTGAAATAGGAGGTTATCTTTTGGCATTTATAAAGGAGAGTCTTTCAAGTTCTTTTTTATTAAGTGAAATGTTTCTTTACAATCTGTCTCTGTTTAATTTGAAAGTACTGCTTCTTTATGCACAGAGGCCTTCTTCAACGTGTTTATCTCCGAGAGAGGAAGAAGAAGATGATGGAGGTGAAAACACTTGTGGTCCTTCAGGTTTATGGGAGGCACTGACACCTTGTAATGGATGCAGGAACCTTGGATTTTCCATGCTTGCACAGGTATACGCTTACCTTTTCATCCTAAAACTCAGTAACTATGGAATAGCTGCTTAATCTCTTCTCTACCTCCCCTTATAGTCATTTACAGGCTTGCCTTATCTACTTCAGAATTGTTATCTTCAGTCTTCACTTTAACCTCAAAATCCAGTTTTAAAATGAAATGTTGAGGTTCAGTTATCCTGTTGTAATCCTTTTCAGTTATCCAGCTGCCTTTAATATTGAGACTGTTTGATAATTACCCCCATTTTAGACAGTTTTTATGTTGCATAGCTTTCTCTTCTGATTTAATGTGGCAAGACATTTTGCAGTCCATAGTTTCCTTTGGGATAAGTTCTCTATTTTTGACCAGCTTCTAATTATTGTAATGATATCTCAGCTACTTTCTTTATAGAATTAATTGAGGACATCGTACATAACTCAACTGATGTAAGAATATAGCCTAAGTCTTCTCTTTGAAGATTATGTAAGTTTAAAAAAAAAAAAAAAAAGTCTCCTAACATTTTCAAATACTCGTGATAATTCTGGGAATAAATAAAAATGGGTTATATACTTGGGTCTAAGTCCCAGCAACTCAGAGCAGACCAGTTTGCAGTAACCACCAAGGCATGCCGACAGCTGTGTCCTCAGCAAGTGATACTGTACTGCAACAGAACAGGATGATGCTTATGGCTGCTTCTGGGTCTCCCTTGTTCTCTCCCTCCTCTATAGCTTAGCACTCTAATTTCTGTTACATCTTTCCTGAGCTTTTCTTGTAGCATTGGATGGAGGTCTGCCAAATTTCTATTTAGAAATGTCTGTTTTGGGGTTGTTGGTTTTTTGTTTTTTTTTTTTGGTTGCATCCTTATTTGGCACTGTGTTTAATGAGCTTTGTCAGAATCCTGTGTACCAGATTGGAATTACATATCCTGTCTCACCACACTTTATACACTGTTGCTTTCATATCATGACTGTACCTTTTATTCCCCTTAGTCTCATGAGACTTGCACCTGTTTGAAGTCAATGGTAAGGCTTCCACTGCAGTCAGTAGAAACAGGATACGGCAACTAATGTACTTGAATAACAATGAGCACCGTCCTGTCTTTTTATAAGCTGCTTTTGTACTGTGTTCCACTTTCAGTAGCTGTTTTCTGCTTCAAACTATCTATCATTTCAGACATTTGGCAAGGTGTAGAGCCATTGGAGTTATCCTGATTTACAACAGAAGCTCAGTAGTTACTAATTCCTCATTTTTGTAAATTTATTTTGAAAAATTATTCTTAAATGGAATTTTTCTTCTCCGAGTGTGTAATAACTGCAGTTTAATTATTGTTAAACTGTCCTGTGATGAATATATGGGTCATTTTGGAGTGATTTCCTGATTTTTAAGAACCTTCTCTGTTCCTAGTTTCTTTTTAATATATATTTAAGAATGTTATAGAATTGAAGAATGAATTTGAAAAATAGTATGAAGTTAGCCTGGTTGGTCTCTCTCTCTCTCTCTCTCCTCTCTCTCCCTCTCTTTTTAATAAAGAGATTAATTTCAAGAAGGATGTAAATTTTAAGACAGTGACTACTGAGCCAGTATGATTCTTTGTATTGCAGCTTTAAACTCAACTGCGCAATAACTCGTCTTCCTTGCTCTGAAAACTAGCAACACTTTTAATTATGGCTATTAAAAAAAGGATATTTAATCCTCATTCTTTCACAAAATGATATAATACCTTTCTAGCTCATTTTTTGAAGATGGAGTTAGTGGTAGTGTTTGGTTTTTATTGATTTTCTTTCTTATACAAGAAAAGAAAGAAGTTACGTAGTGAAAAATTCCAAATTTACAAGTTGTTGAATTTGGTTGAAAAAGTGTTACCACTTTTTCAAAAACCACTGTTTATGGTTTTTCAGACTATTAGCTCATCAGTGGAATCTTCCAAATTTAATTCAGATTGCAGCAAAGAGTATCTTGTTCATAGGGATCCAGAACACGTGCTTTTTTATTTCAGTGGTTAGAATAGCACCAGTATGTTGAATTGGCCTGAAAAATTATGGTGGATATAATCTACAACGGTGTGTTTTAGATAAAAGTACAAAAATATGCTTCTGATATTCATGTCGATACAGTACCATGACAGAAAATGCAGATTTCATCGTGAATAAGGTGAAATAACTGTAGTTAGCAGTATGTCTTCAAATCCATACTCTATTAAAAAAGACTGAAATAGACAGAAGGCTCTGTGAATTACTCCTAAATACCAATGACAAGTTTATTTTTGCTGATCTCTTCTAGCTAAGAACAGATTTTGCAGCTATGTAATTAAACTCCTCTTGCACATCGAAGAACAAACATTAAATTGATTCTTGGTTTGTATATACAGTAGGAGGTGCAATGGCAAAGCGAAAGTGAATTTCTGGTGTGATTATGACAGTGTCCATCTGCAAGCTAATAAGCTGACAGTATGCAGCATGCCAAAGAAAAGAGCAGTTACCTCCTTGACAAACTTGATTTCTTTATTGTAGTTATGAAAAAAGTCTTGGCTGGAGATACTTCTCATATGCAGGGTGTAACTTCTGTCCGTACTATGCTGGGAAGTTTCATTTTAATAATGACTGTTATATAAAGTTCTGTAGCCTCACCATTGGTGAAGTCCTGGAAGAGCTTGAAGTAAAAATCTTTCTCCTTTTTTAGAAGCTTCAGTGTTTTAGAAGTTGCTTAATTCTGTATAAGAATGGAACAGTTAATCAGCTTCATCCAACCCTCAAAATAATCAAAAACCAGACCACAAGGATACCCAGCTGGATTCTATAACTGAAATTTAAATGACTTTTTTTATTTTAGCAGAGCATGAATTCCATCTGTAGCTTTTAATTTTTGTTAGTGTGTGGCTGTTTGTTGGTTTTTGTGTTTTTTTTTCTTTCCCAAAATTAATCTTTCTTTTTAAGCAGAAATTCCATCCTTTGTAAAATTGGTATGTACATTTTGATGGAAAATACTGACTTCCACAAATGAGTATTTTCTATCTGACAGGACCTTTCTTAGAAAGGTTCTGTATTCTGTAAGTTCAGCCTGCATAACTGAATAATTATCTTCTACAAATTTCAGGATTTCATATAATCTGAAATATACATAAACAGAATTACAACAAACTTGAAAACTTTCAAATATGTAAGCCCCATAAGTTGTATATAAACTACTTCTTTGGCACTCTAAAATTCTAGCATAGCAGGCTTTGTTGGGAACAGTTCAGTGTGCAGTGATATATTTGTTAAACTGAAACAGAATTTTTACAAGTGATATAATAGTACCAACCCCTCTTCCACAGGTCTTCAGATCTTGTAAATTCTTTCTGCAGTAATTGCCAAGATTTTTAATGCTTTAATGTCTGTATTTCTTAACTATGCTAAAAGAAATGATTCTAATGAACTTTCCTCCTGCCTCAGATCTGGAATCAAAGAAAATGCTATTTCCCATACAGCTTTCTTTCAGACTAGCCATAGGAGTTATGTAACAAAGAATAACAACTAGCTGGAGAGGTCTCGCTGTGCTCTAGATAACTACTGAAATGAAAACTGAAATATGATCCTTAAAAATGTAGTTTTGAACAGTGCCTGATAGGCCTGATTCTGCATAGAATCATGTAAAAGCTAGAAGCAAAGTCTTATCTTTGTTACTGACCATTTAAAGGAGGGAGCTTTTATCAAGAGTGGTAATTCTGCTAAATATAGGAAGTTGTGCTGAATATGAAAGTTTAGATGTAGAAGTAGCACATTCAGCTAAATATCTGTGTGGGTACTTACGAGCATCTCTAAAGAAAAGCTGGCAGGACAGAGTTCAGCGGATGTTTGGGTTGCAGAGAGATCTAGACGAGTTACAGAGCTGGGCAATCACCAACCACGTGATGGTTAACAAGGGCGGGTTCCAGATTCTGCACCTGCAAAGGGGCAGCCCTGGCCATACATATAGACTGAGATGCTGGAGAGCAGCACCACTTAAAGGGATCTGGGGGTCTTGGCAAGTTGAATAAGAGACAAGCTGCGGTGATGTTAGACAGAAACCAGGGCCCGATCATGGTAATGAGGCAGATTTGAAGTCAAGCTAGTCTGCAGGTCCTTGGCTAAGATACATTTGTTGCAGCGTTGCGGCAAGACCGGCTGTCTTGCAGTTTACCTGAGGCAGGAACCAAAGGCCCAAGGCTGAGCTGAAAATGCACAGAGGTGTGGGAAAGGTCCTCTAATGAGTCTGTTCAGGACATTAATCAGTGGACTCAGTACTGTGACAGATACTGATGGAACTGATTAAATACATAAACTGAATGCTGAATTGAAATAAAGTTGTTATTTGGCCTGTTACAGCAGAAAGTAAGCATAAGACAAAGAAGGAACTCTTACTTTCCATGCATTTCACATAGAGACATTCCATATCAGTATATAAAGCATATTTCATCTGCTTTTATAGCTACATGTCTTGGCTAGCATTTGTATAGGTAGTGTTCTTCCATAGACTCCTTTCCTGAAAATTCTCAATGTTCTGTGCTTCAAGGGCAAATAGGATTTGTGAAAAACTATGTTTGTGGGTCTTTGTAATGGTGTGATTGTGTGGCACCAAAGTACAGGAGTAACACTGGTAACAGTGAGGGATGGGCTATGAAGAAGCACTGCACTTTATGGTATACTCCTGGCTCTCATTTGAGGAAAGTTGTAAGAAGCAATTTGAACAGTTTGTCAAGGGCATTTATTTACTTTATTAATTGGTTAAGGGGTGCAAGGTGAGTGGAAAGAAATAAGTAGAGGTAGAGCATTCTGCTTTGCCCATTAATAGAAATGTATCTTGGTCTTTATCTTCTATTTCACAGAGCTGGTTAGTTTAGTATTCAGCTTCTAACATGTTTATTTCATAAAGCAACATACAAACATGCTGTCATTTTCTTTGGAATAAAACAGCATACTCCAAAAGAGCTAATTCTGTAGTTTCCACTCCGTTTTGTTTTTTATGGATAGTTTACTCTCCATATTTTTCCGCTGAACAGGTGAAGTTAGCAGGGCTTGACATACAGAGATAAATACAGAACTGTCTGTCTTGTCAGAGAGATGGGTGGTACAGAGTCCTGTGTGAACACAGCAATATTATAAGCTTAAAATAAGCAATCTGCACACCTTAGTCTTGACAGCCATGCCAGCATATTTTCCTAATTGTGATATAAAGTAATTGTGAGATAAGGTAGGTTTAGCTATGTCCCATTTAGGAAGCTGCTGGATCAGCTTGACTGCATTGTCTCTTGAATATGTTATATGTATAACTTAAAACCCTGACAATTATTCCCTGTGTTTTATATGACAGCCATCTAGGATCACCACATATTTTTAACTATTACAGCATAAAAGTAATGTCTGTAGAGAGAGTAGTGCTGTTACTACAGAAAAAAATGGAACTTTGATTTTAAACCTTTAAGCATGAATCTTCATGTTACCAGCTGCCAGGAAGCATGGCTGCTTACAAAAGAAACAGATAGATGTGGAAAGTTTACTGAAGTATTTAAAGAAGAACTGCACTGCTCAGTTAATGTCAGATTTTCATCTTTTTAGTAGCAACAGACTGGGAAACCTTTGCACTTTTGAGGCTGAGCTGTACTCAGAGAATTCATGGATTGCTATAAATAGGAACTCTTATCAACTTTGTCACAGGTTCTGCTGTGGAAATTTCTCAAACAAGTGTTTTGTATTAGGAGGGAAGGATGAGAAAGTGGACTCCAGACTGCATTTATAGCTGATAAACTGTAGTACTGTTTCTGAGCCAGTATAAATTCTGATAGGAATATTTAGAGTTGGATGCGTCAGTTAGTAGGATTGCATATTTAATATCTTACTTCAAGCAGATCATCATGTCTGTCTTTTCTTATTTTTATGTCATTTTAAAAAGCTGTTTCTAACGGGGAGGAATTTTATATTGCCAAATGGAGTAATTTTCCTACTTCACATGTATTTCCCTGATAGAAGCAGTTAAAAGTTGGTTCTATAGAAAATCTGACTATAACAATTATTATGTCACAATTATGTTTAAAATCACAAAGACAGTTCTGGATATATACGAGATGAACAAGGAAATTAGGTAAGAAACTAACTCAGTTTTCACGTAGATACCAGATATATTCCTAAAAATGTCACTGGTACTGTCCAGAAAGAGATAACATGCATCTCTATTGGATAATATTAATATTGGTAAATTTATTAGGCATTATATGTTTTCATCTTAACCCATTAACCCAGCTTGAACTTCTGTTCTCATCTGCCTCTAAAAATTTTTATAGATTTTAAGGTCAGTGTGAGTGTTGCATTTACTGTTCCAACAGAGTACAGAGAAGGGACCATAAAATAAGGAGTATTTCTCCTTCACTATTTAATAAGAGAAAACTGAAAAGCATATTTTTAACTAAACACTCTTGGCTAAAGTATCTGAATAAAATGTACCAAGAAGTAGTGTGTCATCCTTCACTCCCATAATGACTTTCTCTCTCAGTACATTCAGTGGAAGAACATTTCAAGTTCGACTGGTAAGTAAACTAATCTGGCTAATACTACTTGTTGTTAAAGTTCACCAAAATTAGAAATAGGAAGCCTTGAGGCATTACCCAACTTATATGTTACAGAGAAAGAAAGACATTATCTTGTTTGGTGGAATACTAATTTGATAAATGATTGTATAGATAGAGATGGAGTTACCCGCTGTAGGGAACCTGCTGTAGCAGGGTTTTTGGGCTTGATGATCTCTAGTGGTCCCTTCCAACCCCTACAATTCTGTGATTCTGTGATTATCTTCCAGGGACCACCATTAGCCAGGGAAACGCTGGGGGACAGCATACCTGAAACGCAAATAGCCAAATTAAGATTGTTATGTTTTTCTATAATATTTTCCTAAGGTTTCAAGCCTTTTGGTAAAAATATGTTTATGTTTTCCTAATTTAATAGATTAAATTGTGAGTTTATTTAAATTGTATTGATGTGGAAAGCAATATTATCCATTATTTCTGTTAAACTCATGATTTACAGTGTTGTCTCTTCTCTGGTAAACTGAAGTTTCATTGGTAATTTCAGGAACATGCCACCCACACACTGAAGCAGCTACTGAAAAGTGCAGTATGTATTCTGCCTAGAAAGGATCAGCAGGTGATGATTATATCCTGCTGAACAGCAATAGGAAATAAATATATTGGAAAAAATGTGGCTTATTTTAGTGGTATGCTACACTTTCTGATTGTGCTTTAAGGAATGAAGCTGAGTATTTTGTTCTTGTACGTAATATGAAACTACTTAATTTCCAATATAAATTTCCAGTTGCTGATGACTTCAGATGTCTTGTGGCATATTCATTTTTACTATGCTAGTTGCACAGTCTAGACACCACTGCTCAGGTATATAATTCAACCAGAAATGTTGTAGTCTACTAATCCTTAAGTATTTTCAGAGTTGACTGGTCAAGCCCAGAGCATCCTGTGCTGATGGTTTACATAGGTCTGTTTTGACTAAAAGGTTGGTTGAGGTGCCTTCCAGGAGTCTCTTCCATATTGGTATACACAACAATCTACATTCTATAGTTCTGTATAAAATGCTAGAAGCGTGACCTCAGACAAGCTCTATTTTTTGCATATTTAGTAATGAGACTGTTTTCTTCAGTTTGTAAATTATTGTCAAAGAATGGCAGCCCTGACCAGCACTGCATAAGCCTGGACACTGTTGGTCTGTGTCATGTCTTGGTATGATTGTGAAACAGCAAAATTAAATGGGAAAGACAGAGAAAGAGGAATCAAACAAAACTGGAAGTGCTGATATGTATCAGAAGTACATCTGAAGTGTTAATCATACTGATTTTTAAGACATGGCTTCATAGGTCAGGGAGAATAAGTCCCTGAAGAAGTTTGTTAACTTGATAGAACCTGATTTCTTTCTGAAGAAAAAAGATCTGAGTGACAACAGAGCATTTAAAAAGAACTTCATAACCTGTTACTGTAAATCCTTTTCTACTGTACAAAAGAGATTGGGTTTAATGTCGTGCCTGACTGTTGTATTTCACTGAAAATTATTCTTATTATGAATACCTATTATACTGAGGCTGAAAGTGAGATAAACCCTGATTCAACAAATTAATAAAGCCTACTTAAGCATAAGTATTCATTTTCTTAATCCCATTTGGGCTTCCATTTTTCTAGACATGTATTCACAAAAATCCAAACTCAATTTAAGGCTAAGAATTTCCAACAATCCCAAGCTGATTTCGATTAATTGTTCCCAGTATTAAGTAATTAATATGAAATCATGAATTGCAAGTCAAAGAAAATGAAATCAAAGTTAATGATAGTCCGTGTTTAAGATAGAAATGGGAAATAAGATTACACTGCTGTATTTTTTCATGATCACGTACTTTGAATTTGTTCACTGATGGAAAATGAGGTCTGCTAATTCTGGTCAAATAAGTCTTTCAACCTTCTGGCCTCCACAAAAAGACAGTTAGCTAGGAAATGTGGAAGTCATTTTTTTTATGTTTTTCTGCCTAGAATGCTAACAATCATTTCTATTGCAGTAGAATTTAAATGCTCAGTTCACATTCTAGAAACAGTAAACAGTCCTGATATCTTACTGTAATAAGTAGAAATAACAGTGATCCTACTATAATGTAGAGAATAGTTGTTTTTCTTTGGGAAAAAAAAAAAAAAAAAGGAGATTAAAAACAAACAGACAAGTCTTATAAAAAAGTTTCTCCCTTTAACCAGAACAATCCAACAGACATTTTGCAGAGTTCTTCAGAATAAAGGATATACATGTGGGGACATTGATGCCAATTGATAATTCGATAGGAACAAGTTGACTATATAATTTCAGAGGTGACTTTGATTTTATTACATCCTAGTTTTCAATTCACAACATTGTATACTATGAAAAAGATGAGAGACAATAGAATATTTGAGGAATGTTAAATTCCATTTAATTCTACCTACATTTGAATTTATCATAAAAAGGTCCATAACACTCAGGCAGTGTTTTACATTCCCTTTTCTCCTGTAGCACACTAGCTTCCTCTCTAGTTATCCTTTATATCTGAATGATGCTCAAGTTCTATATAGACATAAGCTTTTTGAGTAAACTATTGTCGACCACCTCTGTGTGGAGAGTGGCCTAAATCCTAATTCATCCAGATTGATTTTATAGAGTTATTGTTTTTTCATTGGAATGCATAAATATTAATGGCAGAAAGTTCATTCAGAATCCCATCTGGGAGCTTGTGCTCTCTGTATTAATGAGAAAGGGTAGATATCTCTGATTCAATTCATTTCAATTGATTGCTATTTTACGTTGAACAAGGAGCCTCTGGAATTCAGCCAGAGAGGTGAAGTACAGGGGTGCGTTTGACTACATACCTGGCCTTAGAGCTGATTTTGTGTGTAAATTAAACACGGGACCCCTTACAGAGGATGTACAGCTGACAAAGCAGAAGGTCTGCCTGTGCTCCTTTCTACCCACTCCTGAGGATAACCAACTTAGCTATCTTTCTTCTGAGAACAATTATTTCTCATTCCAGACTCAGTGACCAAAGAAGAACTGCAGTTTGTATTACTATTGGCTAGGATGTCATTTTCAGTCTGATTCAGGTGTTTAAGACCCAGAAATTGGTTCTACAATACATGCAGTCTGTTTGCATTATAAATTTATTTTTTGACCAACTCTGTTTCCTAATCATGTAACAGTGAAAGGATCTAAAGTTTTCAAATTTAGATTAGATGGCAGGGGGAAGTTTTTTATGGAGAGCGTGGTGAGTTGCTGGAACAGGTTGCGCAGAGAGGTTGTGGATGCCCTGTCCCTGGAGGTGTTTAAGGGCCAGGTTGAATGGGGCCCTGAACATTCTGATCTAGTACTTGATCTAGGGAAGATGGAACTTGATGATCCATGGAGTCCCTTCCAAGCCAAGACATTCTCTGATCCTTTGTTTCTATGATTCTGCGATTCCCTGTAACTTTAAGCATTTACATTGCTGTTTTGAAGTTGAGTTATGTAATTATTGAAATGCATAACTAGAATCAGTAGGTAAAAGAGTTTTATGTACTTTTTAGCATTTTGAGTGAAACACCGAACAGTAGTTCAAATGTGAAGGAAAATTGAGCAGCATTAATGAAGAATATCTGCAATAAAAGCTGGTAGGACTGCATATCTGAGGCGAGGTTCTTCAATTCTGGCCAAAGAGAAGTCAAATTCTCTCTGAGGTTCTTTAAAATAGGAATATTGCAGTAAAATTATAGAAAATTTTCAAAGTTCAAGTTTAATATTCAGAAAAGTGTTTTCTTGTTCTTTCTGTTTTACTATGGAAGCTCCATCTGAGTTTCTTTTCTATGAGAGCCTAGGCTTACACTGTTGCAATAATAACCCTCATACCAAGCATAGTTAATTGTTTTATCTTCATATCAAACTGGAAAACTTTAGAACATGGTAGACTCCTCTTCTGAAATGTATATTTGTAGCTTATGTTAAATTCATTGTGTATGGCATCAGGCTATTGGTTTCTATTGTGCTAACTTGTGAAAATTTGTACGATTTCAGAACAAATGGCATGGGCAGATACTAAATATTTTCAAAAAATGCACAGATTATTAGTAACAAACTAGGACACTGAGATGGTAAAGCTTTCTTGCTACGAAACTTCTGCTCCTAATGCCTCTCCTTTTTGATTTTATTTGCTCTCTAGTCAAGTCGGCTTGCCATTCCGGGCTTATTTTCTGCTTTAGGTTAATAGTAAAAATTACTGTTTACACAGAAGACAAAGGATAATTGTTTAAAAGTAAAAGAGCATAGGTTTAGATTAGACAAAAATAACTTTGCTACAAGAGTGATGAGACTGGAACAGGATGCCCAGAGGAACTGTGGGTGCCCCATCCCTGAGGGACATTCAGGGCCAGGTTGGATAGGTCTTTGAGCAACCCAGTGTAGCACTATGTTTTACTGCCAATGACTGGAGAGTTGGAACTAGATGATCTTTCTAACCCAAGCCATTCTGTGATGTTATGAATCTATAAATATATTATACTTCCATATCTACCTAGATGTACTCAGTTCCTCTGTCTCCTCCAACTCATTTATTCGTAATTTACTGGCACTATAATTAATAGGAACTAAGCTATAAAATATGAGAAAATTCCAACCTGTCTGCTTAACACAAAGTAGTGAGTGAAGGGAATTTCATAACATTTTTGTTGCATTGCTTGTCCAGTAAATACTGAATCTCTGCTGAGAGATTATTTTCGCTTTTTTTTTTGGGGGGGGGAGGGGGGGGGGGGGAAGGTGGGAGGGGGGCTGTTCCTGCCGGAGAAGTAAGATTGGCAAACCTTAGTACAGTTTTGATAGGGCAGAAGAAAAAAATTTCTTCAGAGCTGGACAGAGCCCATGGGTCTTTCAGCTGTGGAAAGCATGCTGGCAAAAGCGTGAATGGTTCCCTGTCTTATCTAAAGGCAGAATTCTGAATTCTTATTCACTCTTTAATTGCATATTTCACACCTACTCTTTCTCAGGCACATCTAAAAACATTAAAGAAGAAAATATTTCTTTTATTCCCTTAGGGGAAAGCAATTTAATGGTGACTTTAAGAAAAAGAATAAATCATGTGACGCTCATAATCAATCTGTCAGTTGTTGACTGCATACTACTGAGATTTCTGTAAGTCAGGAAGTCTACCACTCTCCCCATAAATCCTTTTCTTTTCTGTTGCAATCCTTTTCTTAAAAGCAAAGCAAAACAAAAACCAACCAACCAACTCTGGAAAACTCTCTCTCTTCAGTTTTATTGAAAAGGTCTGATTATATAACAGTTGGACTGGATGATCTTTTAGGTCTTTTCCAACATTGGTGATTCTATGATTCTATGATTCTATGAAATTGAGATTGTGTAAAATGTGCCTTCAAAGCTACCTTCAAATTTTAGGACTGTTAACAAATTAAACTCAGTGCCTGACAAAAGTACAAATGCATTTATTGATCTCTGTTAATGTGGAAAGCTGCTTCTTTCCTCTCTGAGTATAATGTCAGAAGAGCCTTCCTCCCGTACTTCTGTGTGCTTTCAACTTTGAAACTTACCTCTTGTAATTGTGAGATTATCTTCCTTCATCTTCTGATGCATCACCCCAGCTCCTCACTTTCTAACAATTTATTGTATCACTTACTGCAGAAAGTAGTGTATGAAAATAAAACATTTGTATGTGCTCTCCTTCATATGTGGAAGCCTATCTATGAGATGATAAAATGATATGGGAATATTTGACAAAGACTAAAGAAGTGTTTTTATTATCATACTTAGCAGTGCACAAATATATTTTTCTTTTTTTTTCATCCTGATTTCCCTAAATTTATAGAAATTTGAGCTAAGTGCTTTTGTGTGTGTTGAGGAGAGAATGTAAAACCAAAGCATAAGAGCTAAGCAACTTGCAGAGAAGCATTGTTTCCATGGAGCTGAGATTTAGGCTCATTTTATCTGTTTAATATAATAACCTTTGTTTTACATAGGCATTTCACTATAGCTTGATATACAAGCAAGACTTTTTTTGTTTAACATTGTTCATGAAAAAACATGGAAAAAAATGGAAGAATATTTAACCTGGAAATTTCTTTCTAGTTTTTAATTGCATTTTGTTCAGCTAAGACTCATTCATTAAACCAGTTACTGCATTATGCGACATTGTCACACACAGCCATTAGCATTTGCATAAACGAGATTATTTAGACTTGCAGTACATTCTTTGTCATAGTGAGTTATTTATTAGAGGAATCATCTGCTCTCTTTCATGGCCTGAATGTCGCATGCATAGGAAAATGTGTTGCATGACTACAACAATATAACTTCATTTGAAATTCTGAATATCTGCCAGAGAAAATTATGAAAATTCTCCATAAAATACAGTGATATGCTCCTGCTGCTGAGGTTAACACTGCATTCATTATGCTCACGATGTACCCATCTTTTCAGACAATTTGTAATTTGGGCTACATTAGCTAATTTAAATTGTGAAACTTTGTAGGACTCTTCAGTGCGTAAGGATTTACATTATCAGACTTTTCATATGAAATTTTAGTTTTTAAGCAAAAGATGTGAAAATACACATTTGAAAGGAGAGGGTAAAGCTACACTGATGGTGCCATATCGATAATAATTTTTTTCTTGAACGAATATTTGAAAAAGAAAATTCAACTTTTGTGAATGGTTTCTAAAAAAAAAATCATGTATCTTCTTTATTTTACATTTCTAACAATATGAATATACAGGAAAAAAATCCTCTCTCTTTTTTTTTTTTAATAAGCATTTTTATCAGCTCTTGGGATGACTTAATGAACCTTTATCCCGCTGGCTGTTCCAGGTACTGGTCAGAAAAAATTGTTTTGGCTGACTTTGGACATTCAGTAGTACTACAACAGCAAAGCCATGATTTCAGATGCTTGCAGAGAGGGTAAAAAAGACTACTTTTAAAATCTGTGTTATTAATACTTCATGCAACCAGAGAAGATCCTCCAATGTGATAACCCTTAAATGAGATTACTGAGGATTTTCCAAATTTTGTAATATATCATGGAGTGAACCTTATTATCTATTCTGTGACAAATTACATATTCGAGTGTTTCTAGCTGTCATAACAAGGAACATTCATCATAGTTGATTCATGAAAAATGATTCTAATTACACGATACTATACAAATGGCTTTGGTTATATTATTTGAAATAGATAAAAAAGAATTTTTATAGCCATAAAATTACAGTAATATTACTGCTTTGTTTCAGCGCAGAATAAGTCAAAATAAATATTTCACTATCTAATTGTGGTTTTGAGTTATAATGACGCAGGAAGTATTTTCAGTGATTTATTCTCAGTACGTTATCGTTACAAACTCACACAACATTGCTCCAGTTTGGGCATTCTCCCCACAACCTGTGTCAATAAACTATCCCAATTATCTTCAGTCGTTGATCAGAAGCCTCTTTAGGACTTCTTTCTTGAATGAATTCCTGATTCATCTCAGCAACCTTTGTGACTTATCAAGAACTGTGGGACATGTGAACTGTCCTGATTAGAGAACATTATATAACAGTTTTTAAACACTGAGAAATAACAAACATGGTAAATGCAGTCATTGCTCAGTTTCATGCTGGCTTTAGGCTGGCAGTGTATTTAGGGTCAATAACACTCCAAGGTATTATTAATAGAAGTATCGTAGTATTCTCCTAAATAGTGGGTAGAATTTAGCCTACTATTGTGGAAGAAATTACGAGAGTTAGAATTTGATGGAAGTTCATCACACCTGATATAAAAGAAGACATCTAAAAGTGGTGGATATGTCACATTCTTCTTTTGTACCTTTATTAAAATATTTTTTCCATTAAGGGTTTTCAAGAAAAAAAAGGGAAAACGTGTATCATACCTCTAGCCTATATCTGTTTGCAGCTAATCAGTGATTACAGCCTTAAAGTTTTCTGAATTATCTGACAATAAGATCATTGAAACCAGCCTCTAGTTATGCTCTTTCTAGACCAGTGCTCTTAACTTACCTTTTAAAGTATAAACACTCAGAGGGAAAACATATTCCACATATTTTCTAAAAAAAAAAAACGAACCAAAACAAAAACATCTCAAACCTAACATAACTATTTTTTTCTAATCTGTATGATACTCATTAGGAGTCTCACGTAACTTGTGATGACAGCTAATATTTAATGATGTCATTTATTGATACTGAGGCTTATGTAAATTGAGATGTGGTAAGTTTTTAAACAACAGGATTGATTGTGGCCTTCAAATCTAAATAGCCTACACTCCAAGAGGTCAAGTCAACTGTTCATAGTTTTAGACTTTTTAAGTTATAAAGAAATTAATAATTGTTAAAGCACAACTTATCTGCATGAATTGCCACTGCAGAGAAATGATGAATGGTAGCAGATGATATGTAACAGTATATCCTGTAAGAATGGTTCTTTTTCTACCATTGCTCACCTGGCAGTCATGTGTGACTCAGGTGTGTTGTTCACTGTTCCAGGGAAATAGTAAACTTCATCTAACCTGATTTCTGCAGGGTAGGAGATAGATAGTATGAAAAATAATTCCGTTACAGATAGATTATTTCTTCTTGACAGAATGTCAGTTCAGATTAGATGCTTACAGAATATCTATGCTTTTCTGTTCTCAGGTCATACAAAAAAATTATATGTACTGCTAATATCATACTCCTTGAGCATCTGTCATTCAGACACATTCTTGTAAGAAAAGTAAGAGAATCTAGAAGGTTAAAGCTTGGCAGAAACTTGGAGAAAAGGCCTAACTCAAAATCTTGTTGTTTTTGAAGATACATCCTGGGTATGGAATACCGTTTTCACCTGTTTGAGGGCTGCTCCAAAAATAATGCCTCCTATTTTTATTATGTTGGCCTGTAATGTGAGAGTCAGATGTTGGTGGTATGGCATTAGAGATTTGAACACTTACATTACATTTTGTTGCCATGCAGCACTTGGCAGTAGAGTGGCAGTCTTACAGAATGGTGTCAGACATGGAAGTACCTATAAAGCTAAGGTGTGGAACTGAATTAATCCATGCAGAAAAAAATGGCATCCATTGATATTCATGGATACTTGCTGAACATTTATGGAGAACAAACAGTGGAAGTGAGCACAGGGGGGTGGTGGGTTTCAGCAGTGGCAACAGTGGGTCACCCCCAATTTGTGTAGATTTTTACTGGTGCAGCATGCAGGCTTTTGTTAATTGCTAGCAAAAATGCACAGCTAATGGTTGTGACTATGTTGAAAAATAGCATTTTGTAGCTGAGAATTTACTGCATCAAGTAATGTTGCACTTTTGGTGTCTGTTGTAGTTTCCATCTAAATAAATAGGAGGTGTTACTTTTGGAGCAACCTACATATATTATCACTTGCAGTCACCGTATATATTTTTTAGAAGCAAGTTCACTCCTGCTGGCCAACAGTCACATACTTTTTCTTTCAGTTTCTGTTCTTTAGTCTTGTATGGGTTTTTAATTACAAATGAGGAATGTTAGACCATCAAGTATTTTCAGAAGAGACCCAGTTTGCCGGAGACCTCTGAATAAAAGGCATGGTGTTTCCCTGGCCTGTTGTCTGCAACTTGAGCCTCATATTGCTGTTTATTATATTATAATCTGTATTGTAACAGAGTGGACAGCTCTTATACTTTTCCAGTGACCCACACATTTTCAACCTTTTTCTCTTCATTCTGTCAAGTATATATCTTTATCTTTTCAACTAAATACTTATTTGAATATACCCAGCATAGTATATTACTTTTATAAATTTTAATTTCAAATGAGAACTAATTCTTAGTTCCTGATGGTGGGTAGTCAGTTACATTTGTCATCTTCAACTTTTTACAGAAATTTGAGATTTAATTATCTCTATTTTTTTAAAAATTAAGATCAGATTACTTTGATTTCAGGACTAAAGATTACTCAACTATAATGGAATTGTATTTCTTTAAAAGATTTTTTGGTACAGATGAAATATCTAGGACGTATGTACTAGAATTATTGTAGAATTCCTGCACATTGCAGTGGGTGAGGTGAGACAACAGAACTGATATTACTGAGAAGATTGCTGAAACTTTCAGTCTTAGGAAAAAAAAAATCACATTGCTTGATGCCTGATACTTCAAGATAATTTTATGTAATCTGCTATCATTTAGCATGGATGGGTTAACAGCTTAAACATTTCTCGAGTATGTTCAGTGCCTACAAAATGAAGAGCATGTTACAGCAACCAGAAGAGTATGTTGCTTTCTTCCAGCAATGAAATCTTTCTGTTTGTCGTTTTTGCTACATGCAGTCTTTCTAATTAAGGCTTAACATCTTCAGTTAATTTTCATGTGATAGAATTCTAGATGATTTAATTATTAACTTTATTTTGACTTGAACTTAAAGTTCTGCTTGGTTTACTATTGTTATATTTACTTTTTTATGGAGAGAGTTCATAAGAATTTATTTGTCAGTTGTTTACATTCCAACCATTTTCCCAGTAAACCCTTCACTTTTATGTATCTGTCCATTTTATTGTATCATACTTGATTTACGTGCTTGACATTTTCAGTCATCCATATGCCCTATATATTTAGGATTATGTCTTTGTCTATACAATTCCTTTCTGCTGTGATAAAATAAAGTCACAAATCCAGTAACGCTGTTGAGACTTGATGGTATATTCTTAATGTTCTAAAGTACAGACAGTCTGCTTGATGGGGCAGTTCAGTATACCACTAAAACTTCTGGCTAATGTCTTTTTTCCCTTCCTCAGCATTTCCTAATGGTGGGGGTACTCTCTATGTATAAATGTTATGAGACTTTGTGTCATTATTGCTGCTCATTCAAATATACAGAAGTAATTCATCTTTACATCGTGGGATTTTGCCATCAATTGCAGCTTTTTGTGAATAAATGTATGTGTACTTTGTTACAACTAAAATAACATTTAAACAAACAAAAAGGAACATTATCATACTTCAAGCATGCAAATAATCATTCCAGTCTGTTAAAATTTGCATTTCAGCAGAATGTGATATTTAACTTGTTCAGTGTTAAACCCTGCTAGCCAGTTACTGAACCTGGTTCTTTTCCTGTCACCTGAGAAATCTCTCTCTTACCTAATTATTTTCTTGTATTTCAGGAATCTTACTCAAAGAAGAGAGGTTATGCATTGGAAGCTATACCCTCTGTACCTCTGGATGCAGTTCCTTCAGAAAATGACAGCAGTCTTTGTGATTTGATAGACATAGCAGTGACCAAAAAGCCTTGTTCTCTAGAGATAGCAAGAGTATCTTCCTCAAGACCAGGTAACTCACCAAATAATCCTTTACCTAGTCTTTGGTGTAAGTGTAATGCAGTTGGCACAGAATGTCACCTGCTTATATTTTTATTTTTAAGAATAAAATACTGTATTTACTTATCTCAGCATGATTATAGCTTTCAGCAAGCAACCATAAAAGCTTAATATTAGAATAAAGATTAATATCAAAATGCTACAGGAGAGAAGATAAAGCAGAGGTTTAAATAATTTTATAGATAAATAGACAAAGACTGAAAAAAAAAAAAAAACCATTAAAATAGAATTTCTTTATTCCCAGTCATTTGCAGTAAGCTATTTATCAACTTAATTTCTGTTTTTTAATGAAGTGCTTAGCAACAACATCATACAACTACTTCAAAATTTAATGTACTCTGAGAGTCCACGTTACATAAGGGAAGATCTGCTCCCTTTTGGAAAATGAAACACTGAAAAAGAATTGATAGAAATATTAAACAATACTGAAATATCTTTTCTGTTTGGCAGACTGCTATTTGTATTATGCAGGTTTGAACACTGATTATAAAACAATAACATTATTCTGAGTCAGATTAATGGTATCTATAAGGACTCTGTTTACTCTGTTCTCCAAAATTAAATGCTCTCTTCCCTTACCCTTGTATGAACTTTTCATTAGTCACCACCTGGTACAGGAATTTCAGAATGTAGTAGTTTCACTGAAAGTAACTGGACAGGGAGACTGCTTTGACAAATGAGAGTTCTTAACAGCACAGACCTATTTGAAATGGGCTGTTGACTTTTTGACTTTTGCTATCTTGATTATGTATCATGATTTGGGAAATATACAAGAATGACAGATGATTATTGACTAACATTGCATTATGTATTCTGCTTTTCTGTTTAAGTGGAAGCACCTTCTTGATTTCACAGGTGAATTGGAATTGGAAGAGTGAGAGACCTATATTAGACATAGTATATAAGGGCCAAAAATCAAGCCACAGCTTTGGGTTCTGCCATCTGAGGTAGAGTGGAGCAAAACTCCCAGCTTTTCAAAACACTTGGGCAGTAACAGGCTTGAGAGGATATGTGTTATGAACAATGATCAAAGAGGTAGCATGAAATGGGATAACATCCTTATGGCATAGGTGCACCAAACAGACTAGAATCTGACCCAGACATCAGTGTGACTACTCATGTAACTGAAACTTTACTTTGCTGATTTTTTGGCTTTCATTATATAAAAAATTAGCAGATTGTACAGAACAGTCCTTAACAACGTTATCGTTTGTCATTCAGTAATGAAAGAAAATGCCAGATTATCCTTGTTTTTCTGACTTGTGCTAGATTAATCACCATAAACATGCTTACTGAGATGGGAAGATTGCTGTACATTGCCTCAGCCCCTTAAATTGGCTGAGGGCGTTCATTATCTTCTTCCATAGTAATGGGGCTAGACTGCAGAGCTTTCCACTGTAATTAGCATGAAAAAAATGCTGATAGACTTTTCATTAGTTAAAACACCAGGCTGTAGAAATGTGCTGTCTGATGAACACAGACATTTTTCATAGGCATAGTAAGTCCACTGAAATAAAAATAAAAACCAGATGCTAAAAAAGGACATTTTTAGACCATAATATGAAAATACGTATGGTTAAAAATAAATTGTGTCAGAAGCCCAGAGAATAATGAACGAAGTTGTGAGACATTCATGAGGGCACCCATCACCTTTGTGACATCTAACAAGGTCAAGCTAGCAATAAAAATGTACAATAATTCTATCTTAATTTTCCCATATGCCTTTATGATCTTTTCCATGGCATTTTATTTGGAAGAACATTTGGCTGTATAGGTGAGCAGATTCCAAAATGTGATTTTTTTTTAAGCTATAAATACAGTAATTATCTAACAGGCATGGCTTGTAAGTTGTATCTGTAATCACGTCGGCTGTTATCTTACACTAGAGATGACCCAAATGAAATCAGCCTTATCACTCACAGTTTTAAGTTATTTAATAATATGCATAATCATATGTGAATGTCAGCCTGCCACTTCAGTTCATGCACATTTATTGCTTGAATAAGTTATGTATGATTACAGGGATCACTCATTTAAAACAAGGATCTAATTTGCATTCCTTTTTTTCCCCTGAATTTCCCTATTTTTGTCTCATTGAGAGTTGCTGACTTCAATAATATTCTTTTTTTTTGTCAAACTGCTGTACTATGTCACATGTTCACTTTAGAGCATGAGGCAGCATTTTCGAACATGAAATTGCATCTGTCTGTCTCCTTTCCCCAGGTGGGTGGATGCTCTGATGAACTCTCCCCACTGTCTGGGCATTACTACCTCTTGATAGTGTGTGACTGGCTGAACTCAGTCACTGAGTTCTCCTTTGCTTTACTGAGAGGAAAGGTCATTCTGGCTGGCCTTTCTAGCTGCAGAGCTGCATGTTGTAACTATTACCAGCCCTGCCAGTAAAGTCCTGACAAAGCTGGGAGTAGTTACCTTACCAGCAATCTACTTTCTCTGATATACTGGGGAAAATGAGAGACTGGTCTGTAGTTCTCTGTATTATTATAAATTTTCTGAATGTTATTCCTGAACTAGCAGAGAATAGCACTCCATGCACCAAGTGGCAAATGATTGTTAGCTGTAGAGAATAAAACAGGAGAGAAAAGAAATGGTTTGTTACTTCCATTTCTGAAATCCTGCATTTTCTGTCTGATTGCTTGCCAGAAATGAGGTTTACATAGTAAGAACAGTTTTATTTTTGGTTTATGCTGACAGCTAAAACAATGGCTTCGTATTAGGACTGGTTTAAGAGAAAAAAGAAAAAAAGATTGCCCATGTGTTTGGATTCATGTAGAGTTGTTTTCTTTTTCCGCAGTAGATGGATAGAACAAGGTTGACAGTGTGTGACAGAATCTCTGCCACAGTTTCTCTACTTTTAAACTAGCAGTTAAGACTTGATAGGAATATTCCGAAATATTGAACTTGGACACAATTTTTTCTGCTAAGTAAAATATAAATTTGCATTTAAGATTTTGTAAATGGATCTCAAAAAATCAACTTCATGGAATAAACTGATTCACAAATCCATCTTGCTAGTATTTCTGTGAAGCCATTCCTGAGCAGTATCAGCATTTCTTAAACTAGACATTTCCACCTCTCATTTTAATTTTCAGAGAAAAAAAAAAAAATTGCACAGGGAATATTTAACCTTGAAAAATAACCATAAAATTTTATTAGTTCATAAGGCACACATTAATATTGCCCTTTTGATCTTACAGATGTAATTAAATTTTGTGAACTATTAGCAACAGATTCATCATCTTGGATAGGTGTAAAATCTTAATAAATGTCTGAATCTCAGGGCACTGGATAATTCTAATGCTAAAGTAGACTTCATCAAATATCCTCATGAATGCAGTATTACTTTTTTTATCTGTTACACCATGCTGTATTTGGACCTGCGCTGTGGAAGACTCTTATAGCCTTAACTTACACCCTTGGATGCTCTACCATCCTCTATTCTTAAGCCTCTTGGTGTCATACCCACTTTATTTAGCAGAAATAGAGGATGAAATGAAATATGGGCTACATTAAATATATATATATATATACACATTAATTTTTTCACTGGATTAAGTGTGACCATACGTGCTCATATCTCTTCCAGTCTGCCTCTATAATTTTTATTGCAAAAGGTCACCAAGGGACTGAGTGGCAATCTGTGTGCTAAATTTGTAACAGTAATGACTGATGTTCAGTACTACTTGAATCATTCTTAGGTCTCATTGAGAGTCATTAGGAAATAGGGAGGAATTTTCACTTTTTTTTTTTGTGGTTAACTTGGTAAAAAACAACTTCATTTGGGGAGTCAGTTCAGCCATGTAGATTAACAGAGGTTTCCATACAGCATTTTGGTAACTGAAAAATACATTACTATCTGTACGCAGCATGAAAACCTTCCTTGAATGAGGGAGCTCTAGTTCAGGGACCTACTTTTACCAGATACCTTACAGAAGCTGCAAGTTGAGCAGGCCTTACTGAGACGTCTTTAACTCTGGAAATAGTTCAGCTGCAGCAATGCAGAACTCAGTGTGGGTTGTGAAATCCACTTGAGAAATAAGTTAAATACTTTGGTGCATCATTTATGCTGAGCTCTCAACCACTACATCGTCAAGGGTTCCCCAGTCAGCAGTTTTAAAGATAGCTCTGGTACAACCTTACCCAGTTGCATCTAAGATATGGCATCTGTCAAGGGGATGAAAATGTCCTTAGATGTGCGATGTGTTGCCAGTAGCCTGCAGCAGGCAAACACAAGGCGAGGAGCTGAAACAGAAAGGAAGAGAAATCTTAAAGCCTATTGTGGTCATCTGCCTATCTATCTCAGTGCATTTCAGAGAAATCTTGGTGTTGTCAGTCATGATGTTTTTGATACTTAGAAAAATTACGTGGTTTGCACGTAAGTGCCAGTAGCAGATCATGCAGTATAATAAATCTGTAATGAATGGCGTCTTATAGTCTCATAAACAAAGCAGAGAAACTGATAACAAATTCTTATCGTTGAATTGTCAAAATGTATTAACTGTCCCCAGGCTGTTTTATTTACTGTAACATAAGGGTTTATTTTTGTTCTCTCAGCCTGGCTTCCCCCTCCTGCCACTATGAGGATGAGAAAATCTGCAGCCAGTGTGTCTGATCACCTCTGCTTTCATTCTTGCATTTGCTGTATAACAGTATCAGCAAACTCATGCAGATAGCTAGGGGACTGCTCTTCAGAAACCTGAATCAAAAAATACCCTGGATGTGATAGTACTGTTATCAAAATTAAAATAGCAATCTTCTATGCAGTTTCCTAAGTCATCAAAGCCCTGGCTTGGTAAATTAATGTTTGTCAGGTCATAGGTTCTGATTTGTTCAGCAACAAATCTTCACAGCACCTGTTCTGACTATTTGGACCTTTCAATTCTCCAGAATGAGACTTAGGAAACGCATATTTTCTTGTGTAATAAATGTATGCCTTCACTTTTACACCGTTATTTTCTAGCTGCATGGCAACCAGTGCAAGGTGGCCATAGGAAGCAACCTTTCCACTTCAAAATGTATAAAATCGCCTGCTTGCCATTCCATCTGTTCTATGGAATGGGAATTAAAGGGACTAACGTGAGTCATCCATACATCATAACTTTGAAACTAATGGATCTAAAAGATCATGCACTAACCTTTTTTAAGTCCACTTACCCAAATTACTTCAAGCAGAATGGTTGCTGTTAGACCTGTGTTTCATTTAAATATGCTTTTAAAACCAGAGACAGCAGAATATAGTACACATAAACACATGACTTCAGTCCATCAGGATTAAATGGTCTCAATGATAAAGATCATTTTAGCTTTTTAGAGGGAAGAGCATGATAAGGAAGGCAGTCTTCTATGAATCAGAGTAACTGTGGCATGTAAAAGTTGGCCTAGAGCTATCTGCAAGTAGCTAAATTCTGTGAAATTTCGCCTAATCTGACACATGCATATCTACAGACACTCTTGCTATGGTAGCTAGAGGACTCCAATTGGTGGTAAAAATGTTGTGTGAGGTCTTCTATGGATGTGCTCTGTATTGCAGAACATTTATGTTGTTCTGCCTTACTTCTATCCATATGCATCCGTTTACAGTATTGACTTCAGTTGAAATCTGGATGATAATTTCTACACGCTGTGTCCTCATAACCCTCCCTTTCTTTGGGTAAGAATAGGAAAGGGAAGCTATAAGGGCTACTTAAAATCTGAAATAGACGAACCAAAAAAAAAAAGATACTTTTCAATAATTAAATGTTATATTTAGTCCAGTTGAAAAAAATAAATCATCTTTCCTGGTTTTAGCCAATTTTTAGTCAAATTTGCTTTAAAGTGAAAATTGAAAATTATGAGAAATTTTCATAAACTGTATTTTTGAGTTGTTAACTTATTCATAATGGCATTTATTGCCCAATCATAGTGTAAGACCTGCATATACTTTTTCTCTACTCTTATTTTTCTTCATTTAACCTGTATCTGAGCCATATGGAGAGCATTTGGCTATGGTACAGAACTTCTCAATTTATTTAACAGATTAATTTATAAAGATATAAAGATCACATTCAGAGCTTCAAGATGGAAATTTTTACTAGAACGTAGTGTATTGAAAACTGTACCAACATTCTCCTGACTGAGTTTCAGTGATGACACATTTTGTATTTGTCATTTCTGCTGCCACAGTATAGAGTGCCCACTTCTGATCCAAAGCGTTTTCATCTAATGCACCAGCATATGTTTGCAATTAACTTCACACGACATTTTAGTAAATGTTAGAGTGCTGATGAAAGAGCAAAATATATAATAACTCTTTTATAATTCATTTTGGTTTTTTTTTCATCAATGCAAATATGTTTTAAGTACCTTTCAGCAATATAAAGGAAAATATTATCACAATATTTTTATTATGCCACAAATATGCAATTTCAATTACTGAATTACATTCTTCATTTTGATTACTTTGAGGGAGTTATTCTGAAGTTAGGAAGATTTTTTTAGCCTGTTATCCTGTTTGATTGTGTTTGGACATGGGAACGATAGTATTGACATCTTCTGTCTCACTTTTTCTTTCTTTTTTATGTTTTTCTTAACATAATCCTTGGAGTACTGTTAGGATGCTTCATATTCACTTTTTTACCACTACATCTTTTAAAGAAGCAAACTTCATCTGTGTTTCTGGTCCTATGTTGATGTCTACATAGGTCACTCTGAAAGTAATGCCTTCTATTTATTTCCATGGAAGCTACAACAGATGGAGAGCACAATAACATTATTTGATAGAGAGCATTGTCAGCTACGAAATGCTATTTTTCAACATAGTCACCACCATTAGCTATGCATTTTTGACAGTGATTAACAAGAGTGATGTGCATATCTGTTTTCTGCCCAGTTTTCCACTTCTCTGAAATAGCGTTCTGACAGTATGTGAAAGCTGTGACCCATTTTATCCCTGGGTAGTTTTCAGTAGGTGAGTGAGACAGCCTGAAAATTCTTTCTCCCGAGAAGTTAATTCTTATGTCATCAATGTGATCAAGTAAAAAAATCAAATTAGTTTCTTTAGGGTGTAACTTAAGTTATAGATCTATTAGTAAAACATCCATAGAAACAGAATGATAAAATAATTCAAAAATTTTTTATCTCCTGGCTACATCCACTCTAAGCAGTCCTCCAATTCACCAGATACAGCCAAAGGTTTCTCTATACATCATTTCCTTTGTTATTATATGTTTTAAACATTAGAGCAGTTTTGTATGTGGGCAAACTTCTGTTGTCATAGAATTTCCTTACTAAACAATAAGAAAAATTTCCCCACCACTCAAGTGATAAACTCTTAACTTCAAAACACTGTGTTAAAAATTGAGATAAATGAAGTTTACAGAAACTTGTTGACCCTTCCATTAAAGATAGATGAAAGTGTTACTTTCCCTTTCTTTTTGCAATGTGAGTAGATTGAAAAGTAAGAGCAGGTGAGTTTGATATACCATAAATGCTTCTCAAGCATATACTTCTGCAACCAGTACTAACTTTCTCTAATTACCTAATTTGCAAACATAGGCCACATTACTAAACTTTAATAATCCAAATGTAATATTAACCCAAATGTATTAGAAAGGAAATGTAAGACTAACTCTATTTACTTATATTAAACAAACATAATTTCATTTAAAAACCAAGTTAATTAACAGGGTAGGGTTTCTCTGAAGCTATGCTAATTTGCATGATCTATGCCCCTTTAATTTATTATTAATGGTGGTCCATATAATCTATTCTGTATTTCTGATAGTGGGTTGAAAGCCTGTAACGACCAAGCTTCTTCCATTAGTTTCCTTTTAATCTTTTCAAACATTATCAGTGTTCCAAATCCTATTAAGAAACAGCACCATTTATGCTTACTTCCTACCAGATCTTTATAAACTCTTTGAAATAAATTAGATCTGTTGAATAAAAGAAATTTAGCATCAGTAGCTCTCATTCATCATTCCCTTTGAATGGAAACATATTTTCACGTGAGTTTGTTTGATACTTAAGGAAATTATTTCACATTTCTGTGTTTTTTTTAAAAAAAATATTATTTCTCTTCCACTTTTATGTAGTAATGTACGCAAGTTGGTTTGCTGCAGTGTCCATTTCCCCCTCTCCTTTATGTTCTTGGTGCAGCAGGTTTTTGTGGAGAAAAAATAGGCATTATAGTCATAATTAAGGACTCCTTCAGAATGCATATGCACAGGAGGCTGAATTAAGCCACTTTAATTCTTACGTATTCCAGGCTTAATGTATTTTCCTTTACAACCTTATCATCCTTCTAAGAAGTTTTTAGTATATAATTAAGATAATTGCTTCCCATCATATTCTCCTCTGGATAACATCTCTGATAACATCCTTACAATAGAATGTTATTAAAAATACTCTCATTTCTGAAGTCAAGCACATGGGGATGACTGATACCACACGAACAGTTCATTGTCAAATTTCATATAGGTCTCCACCTATCCAATGTGTTCATACAGTTTCACTTTCCAAAGGACTAGTGTACATTTTCTCTGCAAACGAGAGAAAAAGGCTGCTGCTTGACATATGCTGAGCATTTTCTCATGATTCATTTCTTTTAATCATTATTCTTTGAAGTACAGCTGGAAAAAAAATTAGCTTTCATACGTAATGAACAGGAGTTTTGGACAGTTTTTGCAAATGAGTGCTGAAAGTATTTCTTGTCAAAGTGAGTACGTGCTGACCAACATTGAGCTCCATCCATCCTGGTGTGATTGCCAACTAGAATGATCTCATTACACACTTGATTGCATGCTGTCAGACAAAACCATTTTTCCAAATCAAGACAGTAATTCAAAGGAACGTAACTAATGTGAAGTACTCTGCATTTCAAACCTGTATGCAAATATTATTTATCAGGATTCAAATGTTTGTTAAATGGCTATTAGTTCCAGCATCTTTTGCAAGTAGAATTGAGTCAGGGACAACATATGCATAGATGTATAGAATATATTCCATTCTATTAAGTAATCCTACACTTCGAACTGCTCTTTAGATTGTTCTGCAGTTGAACAAATAAGACTAACTGCCTTTCTTATAAATAATACTGATTTAACAGATATGGGAGGAATAAGATTGCTATAAAACGTAGTGAATTGCTATCATTAGTAGTAATAGCAAAACTTCATATTTCTCATTTGATTTGTTTTCATTTTACATGCATCTGGCATGTCCGAGGGAAATATGAGCTTTTGTAATGGGTTTAATACTGCATGGAGATTTTCAGTAGGCCGTTAGCTCATATTATATGTCACCTGGTGCACCTGTGATTTCCTACAAACCTTTAATTTAATTTTCTACAAACCTTTTCAAATTGAATTTACTCAGTTTTAAAAACCTTGTCAAATTGAATCTTATTCAATTTAAAAGCTGAGAGGAAGCTGCTACCTTATACTTCATATTTTTTATTGTGTTAAACTCAAGAGTTTGCGTGTTCTCCTATTTTACATTAGGGTGAAACTGAGTCCTAAAATTTGAGAGATCCAATCCTGAATAATCAGTGGGCTTGAATCCATAATGTCATAAAGTTCAAATAATATTAAAAGAAAAGCTAAACTTTTTTTTTTCATAAACAGGGAATACAACATTGGCACATCTTGAATCACACAAAGAGCTCAGCTGACTTCTGTTACAGATGAACTTCTCCACTGTTTTGGTCTCAGTGTCCCCAGTGAAGCTGTTCAACTCTGAACAACTAATCATTAGACACTGTAATATACATATCTTATCATCCAGGCATTCTCAACTGTTGCAGAAAGTTATGACATTAAAAATGCTTCTATTCTCTCCTGCTCTTTTTGCATTTTTTTCAGGCCTTTTAGGTACTTTCTATTGAAGTTTGTAAGTTGAATACAGCTTACTAGACAGTGCTTTGTGACTTGCTATGAATGGGGAATAGAAGATACATAGTCTGCAGGAACCCTGCAGCACAATTATATAATTATCTGCAGTTTAGGGATTAGATCCGATAGTTTGAGTGATCCCTGCTATTCCTGAGGCCTACATTAAAGAGGATGCGGGGGAACATTACGTACCAGGCTATTATGTGAATGACTGAGTCTGTACCCTAGTGCATAAGAATGTTTTTCGGCATTGGGCATATTTCTATCCTAGCTGCATCTCAGCTCCAAGTCAGGCTGGGATATATTCATTCAATCCCTTCCTAAGGGTAGAACAAGGTTGAGCTCCCATAGGACCTGAGATCTAAATGATCAAAGGTAGGTTTCTGTGATACCTACCTTGCAGTCTCTGTCTGTTTTTCCCATTAATCTTTTTTGCAAGCAAATACCAGGAGTTCTGTCCCAATCCGAGAATAATTTCTGATGGAAATATCGTAAAAATGATACATTTTCCCAGGAAAATCAGTTTTGATTAGTCAGTTTTTATATGGTGAAAATAATTTTTCAAAAGGTTTGAAACTAGCTACGCACTGCATTCATAATGCATCAAGTTTGATGGCTTTGCTAACTGATATTGAGGTCTCTGATATGTTTTATGAATTTTAAAGCAAACTTTTCTACTAACTTCAGTACATCTGGAATGCAAAACTCTTGGCATAGCTTCCTACATGTTGCTAAAATAACAATATTTCTGAAAATATTAATCAATTACTAAAACAAATCATTTTTGTACATAATGAACAGATTTGTTTTGTTCAGTGTCAGAGATGACAAAAAATAGAAAAGCATTAATTCCTACTGAAGGTAATCAGTGTTACATTCTGAAAAGAAAACCAACAATTTTCCATCCTGTTTTATGTTGTTAAGTTAAAAACAAAAATCATTTACTATCATTTTCTCTGCTTCTGCCTCCCTTTCTGCAGCTGCTGGTCCTGATGGCAGTACGTAACTTGCAGCCAAAAAATTTCCTTCTATTACTTTGCAGAGATTTCATTTTTATGTTTTTATACCATTTTCATTTTTGTACAGGCCATCTCAAAAAAGAAATTCAAAATGTGCAGGAAATGTAGGATATTGCTGTATGTCAAACTAGGATGGGACATTGCCAATCCACATATGTATAGATAACAGCATATCTTTACTAGCAGCTGGTGATAGAATCATTTCCTCCTGCAGATAGGATATCAAAATAGTCTTCCCCTTTTTTCTCAGTATACCTTCAAACACTTCAGATTTGAAAGAACACATAAGAAAGAATGTTTTCACACTTGGTTGCTTTATTGTTTTCAAAAAGGAGAAGAAATCTTCAGAAGGATCACTTCATATGTTTTTGCTCCAGGATAAGGCTTCTTATTCTTTATCTATTACATTATATCATTGTACACAGTATTATATTTTCTGGATGAGGATAGTAAAAGCAGCTGTTATTAAAAAACTCCTTCCACTGTTGCTCCAGATAGTCCCTTAACTTTTGGATATGACTGCCTCCCTGCTAGAAGATACTTAAATCATTTAGTACAAGTAAAACCAGTTTCTTACCAGCAGTACTGGAATTGAAACTAATTTTCTCTCTCAGAGCAGTTCTATTATTTTTTTACATTTCTTTCTGTCCTACATTGTGATGAAAAACAATGAGAAATTTCTGTACCTATTTTGTAAGTAAAATTAGCAACCAAGAAATATATTTTTTTCTGATAAATTCTGTGTTTTCCAGTTTTTCTTATCCAACCTGTTATAACTTTAACAAGGGTCTGCCACTGATGAATTTCTTAAAAGTATTAAATGCCTTGTGAAGCGCTTGCAAACACTAAGCAGTATGGTTTTTTTCCATAGCTTGTCCATATTGCTAGATATCAGCCTTGTAAACACACTTTGGAATGAATTTATTACTCATATTGCCCACCGAGGTTGTGGATGCAGTCTCCCTGTAAGCATTCAGGGGCAGGCTGGATGGGGTTTTGAGCAACCGAGTCTACTGGGAGGTGTCCCCGCCTATAGCAGGGAGGTTGGAACTAGATTGTCTTCCAACCCAAACCATTCTACGATTCTGTGATTCTGTATTCTCATGGGATAATGGGAATTGAAATAATAAGTCCATGATGGTTAGAAGTTCTGACAATAAAACTGTCAGGAATTCTGTGAATTCTGCTTTTGGCTTTGCTTAAACACTTACGTGCCTGTCATCACGTAAAAATTAGATATGAGGAGAACCAGAATAAGTAGGAAACGTGGCTATGTATCACTAGTGCACACTACCTGCTGGATAGCTTCTTTCTACTTAACCATCTTAACCACTTAACTTAGGCTGCATAAAATATACATTTCTAATTAGGAACTAAATACTTTAGATAATATATTACGTACAAAAATGTAAGATTTTCAGTGTGAGTTGAGCCAAAGCGAGAGGGAGAGAAAGTCCCAGAGCGAGTGAGAGTCACTCAAAAATTTACAAACTTTGGGTATGAATATTTGGATATTGAAACATTTCAAAATGTAATCCTAGCTTTTTGGCCTTTAAACATTCGATTATCTTTATTACTTCAATATTTTATTAGAGAGCTTTACTAATTGATACTTCAGAAGAGAGGAAGCTTATGAAAATATAATTTTGTCTATACATTGCATTTCCTCGCAATTAAAGATAGATGCATATCGGGCAGCTTATCTTCAGGGCTGATTAAATTATTTATTAATTGGACTTGATCCCTGGGGAGTATTGCTATCATCAGTATTATTTAAGTGGTTTGAGAGCACTAACTCTGATCACATTTGCAGTTTATATTTTGGGATAATTTGAAAATGTAGCCCAATGTAGCTATAGTGTTTGCAGTTGTAAAATGCCATCTCTGCATGGCACAGTTTTGATGTTCTCTTTGGATTACAGAACAAGCCTTGTGAAATACTAAGGTGTACATGTGATAGCATTCAGTGGCATCTCACTGATGAGCTAAACTTAAAAATAAGCCTGAAGATTCCTGTTATGTATCATTATCTGGGGGTACAAGGATGTTTTGTTTTACAGAACTACTGGTTTTTTTAGTGAATGGTCGAAATAAATAAAAATATCTTGGCACCTGTACCCATGCCCTGTGGTTTCCACTGAACTTCCAGAAACAAGAAGACTACACACTGAGAAAAAACAAACATGGACATCTATTAAATATCTTTCGTAAGCCGTGCAGCATTTCACTGTGAACCTTTTAAACATGTGAAAGCAGCCAACAACAACAAAATTTCAGGAAAAAAAAACATATGACCACTGTGTAGCATTGTTTTTGAATGCTCAATTAGACATCAACAGCTTGCAGAGGCAGTCTCAAAAGATTACTCAGGAAACGGTGGAAGTCACCCATCAGCTCTCATTAGCATTTAATGAGAGATATTTTTCCAGACAGTTGCCTGGTATTACAAGAGTTATAGAAGCTTGAAGCAGTTCCAAAATCTATTTGTGCAGGTGGGTGATTAGAGGAAATAAGAAGTTGACGATAGTCATACCCAGCTCTTGTGGATGATACAGAAACAACTAAGCAGACTCCCTATTGCCAGTGGAATGCACTTCACTGATAATTAATTCCAAACACTATCCTGAAATAGCTGGCACATCCAAGATTGGACCAGTTATAGCTTCAAGTGCTTTCAACAAGACAGTTGCAGGTATATATTTACAATCCTGCTCAGAACAATGGTTATTCAGGTTTAAGTGTTCAGGAAACAAAACAAATTCAAAAGAGCAAATTCAAACAGCTTAGTCCAACTGTTCTCTGTATGCATCCAGTTTAGCTACCTACTGACTCTATTGTTCCATATTCCATCTGCTCTTTCAAAATTTCTTCTGTAATGTTCATTCCTTGAAATCCTGAAATACATGCTTATCCTTATCTGTAATTCCTAAATTTGCCCCATATTAAATAGTCATCTAGGAGCAAATTGCTTTGGGGCTGTAATCAAGTTAGAACAATTTTAAATACTATACTGTTGGAACTTACCTAGCTCCTCAAACAGGGGACTTTAGAACATGCATGTCTTTGTTCTTCTGATAAAGTAGTAGATTTTCCAATTTTTTTCCAGGTTTTCTTCTTGAACTGCATCCTGGCTTAATTTACTTTATTACAATCTATTTAATCTCACAGAATGGGGTGCATGTGATTCTTGAAGTGAGCCTGGGTTATTCTCTTACTGTCAGAGAAAGTTTAGCAACAATAGAAAAGTTTCCCTGGGGTATAATCTGGACAAATTTCTTAGTCTTCTCCCCAGTATTTCCTGTATTCCTGATAAAGCTTCCCGGTTTGTGATTATTGCTGGAAAGAGAAAATATTGCTTTGTCTGTCCCTCCAGTGAGTTTGTAACTGATAAGTGTTCTTTCATTCAGGTTATGATTTTGTTTAATAACTCAATGATATTAATATATTAATATGATATTAATAACTCAATGATAATTCCCATTTAGATTCCCATTATTGAAGAACACTAAGACCTCTCTCTTATATCCACAACAGGGATGTTTGGTTCTCAACTAGTCAATGAACTGGTGGCTATTACCTCTGCAAGGAGACACTTAAATTTGGCTGCCAGTGACTGATCATACACAAACAGTACCATTTCCCATTTATCTCCTTTTATAATCTTCCAAGTTTTCTTTTGAATTTATGACTGATTTCTGTCTGAGAGAGATGATTTATCTGTTTCTTTTCACAGCTTTATGCATCCATACAACACATTTGGTGTTTAGAAGACAAAGGCATTCCAACAGTTTCCTACTGAATGTTTTCTAAAGACAGATTAAAGATTGTAGACATTACTGGATTTCATGAATGGTTTTCTAGTGTTTTTGTAATAGGCCAGCAAATTGAATCTGCAAATTGAACAGGTCAAACTTAGATCTGTCCTGAGACCACACTAAAAAGCATTTTGATCCCATACAGCATCAAGCCATTTGGAGCACAAAGCTTTTTGCTTTATCCCGATGCTAGAGTATCCAAAACAGGTATGGGGTATTGGCCCATCTTCACTTTTGGAGCAGTATATGGAATGATCCTAACTAGGTAGTGCTTGGGGAATAAGAGGAAATTATTTACTAGTAATGTAAATAGTCTCAGTGGCTCGATTAGCCTTTTGAGGTTGTAGTCATTATATATGTGTGGCAGTGCATCTGTCTTTATGTGTGCATGTGCAGTCATTTTCCACCCCTTTCCTTTCTCCTGGAGTGCTAGTGTGAAAATTTTTCCAGGCCCCAAGTGTTATATTCTAGAGCTATAAAAGGTCATCATGATTAAGCTTTGCATGTGATTTTGTGTTTAGTATTACATCTTTAGGAATTTTAGAATTTAGTATGTATATATGTATATACATCGTTAGATGTGTAGCATATCATGTAGTTCTAGATTATTACTGCTCCCCGGCACTAACATTAATATATATATTCCTTCTGTTTTTACAGCAAATTGTTAGTTTAAACATATAGTATCTAAGTGACCCTACAAATAATTGGGATATGGAAATCAAATAGTGATTGAAAGCATTGTGATTGAAAGCTTTTTGTGTGAATCTGAAATAATTACCTTGATAGCTCCCAGTTGCTGTTCGTTGCTGGTTTTGGTACATAGGCTACACTTCCTTTTGATTTGAAGCTCTATTTGAGATTGGGCTCTAAATTGTTATAGCTTGTAAGAGAGACTCGGAGATCTGAATAAATGGTGGGTTCTTGTGGAAGCTGTGAGGTGGGGATGATTTCACAGAATAAATAGCATGAAATCTAGTCCTAAAATTTCAAACCCACAGTACTCTAAATGAAGCATCGTTGGGATTGACTGCTTTGATCTGCTGATCCATTTCCTTTGCACTAAATCGTAGACATGGCAAATGTAACGGTTAATATGGGCATAACCATAGGTTTCGAAAAGGAAACTAGTGTATTTCTTCAGTGATAGTGGAAGACTACTGCTTAAATGTGTGTTTCACTGTGAAGATTTATTTCTGAGTAGAAATCTAATTATAACCATATTTCTGGAAGATGGGAGTTGTTTTAGTTGGTACTGGTATGTTGGCATCTGCCTAATAGTTAATGTGGAACAATTTTTCCTCACAGTTCCTGGATAGCGGGGTAGAATTTTAGATGAAAAAGTTATGTTGAACTGTGGTGGTGTGGTCTATTCTATCCATAAAGGCATTTTTCTGTGTTTAACATACCATGTGATAGAGGTCAATTATCCACTAATTGACTACTAATATACAACATAGTAAAAGGCAAAGTTCCCAGTGCATGCCTTCTTGACAGGTTCAGTTAAACAGATAATATCTTTGTGATGTTGTCTGACACCTTAATAGTGATAATGATAACCCATAATGATCATTGAGTCTGACTCCTGGCTCCACACAGGACCACCCCAAAAACAGACTACATGGCCGAAAGCACTGTCCAGACGCTTTTTGATCTCTGGCAAATTTACTGCCATGACCACTTCCCTGGGGAGGCTGTTCCAGTACCTGCCCCTATCTTGGTGATGAACCTTTTCCTGATATCCAGCCTGAACCTCCGGTGTTGCAGCTTCGGAGTTTGCTCTTACAGTATACTAAAAGGTGATGATAGGAACTACTTGTATTCACCTCTTTTGTTGTCCTGCTATCTGTTAAACTTCAGGAAAAAAAGAAAAAGAAAAACAAAAACAAACAAAAAAACCTTTCCATAATCTTTTACCATAATGCTACAAAATAATTAACTCATTTGCATGAAGACTTTTAGGAAAAAATGGTTACAATTAGTAGGAGTATGGAGTTGGGATTCATCACATGCAGTTCTCGTTGTTGATTCAGTTGTCAATTTGTAACTGTTCATTGACATTTGAAATGCTTTTGGATGACCGGAGCTGATGCTATTGAAATTGCGTTGTTGACTTTGCTTTGGCAATTGAATCTTGCCTTACTTGCATACAAAATAAGTGCATGAGATAGCTTTCTAGACTTTAGAGCTAAAGCGTGCTTTCTCAGTATTATCAATGAAATTTTCCTTGTTTCTAGTTTCCGTGTTCTTCTGGCCCAAAATTTCTTCATTAAAATTTATCTATATATGGAATATATCTGAAATTCTAATCTGCATTAAATGGTTTTCAGTTATCCCCTTTTAAAGGGGAATTTTACTGAATTGTAGCTGTATTTAGAGAAATTGCATCATGTGAAGCTAAAGTTCAGTTTCTGATTGGCTCAGAGCTTTGAGAAAAAAAAAATTACTGACATTTCTTGGGAAAGCAATTTAGTTACCAAGATATGAACTCAGAAACTTAACTTTAAGCCCTGCACTTCTTTGTCAAAAATCAGTCTTACTAAATAGGCAGGTATAACACAGTGTATAATGAACTTTCCCTTTTATTCAGAAATTCTTTTACTGAGAGGCTGCATTGCAAATGAATCACCGAGTATTTGTAACGGCAGCAACAGCAGACCAACTTTTATTTCTATGAAAAGATTGGTTATGATGTTAATTCTTATGTAATATCTTTTGTGTTAGATACGATAATGAACCTTTACAACTGAAAATATTGTTATGAACAAGACTAATTACATAGTTGCTCCAGAAGTAATGCCTCCAATTTATTTCTGTGCAAACTACAACAGACAGACAGAGCACAATAGCACTATTTAATAGAACAAATTCTCAGCTACAGGATGCTACTTTTCAACATAGCTACCACCATTATCTATCCATTTATGTCATTTACGCCAGTGATAAACATGAGCATGCATGCCTCATATGTAAAAAATCTGTACCAGCAGATGTGACACACTGTTTCACAGCTGCTTTGATTTTGACATTGCAAGGAAAATGTTGGCCATGCAGTCTTTCATCAGCTCAAAAAGATGAAAGTCAGAAGGCCCCAAATTCAGACTATACAATGGGTGCTAGTCAAGCCAAGATTGTCAGTGTGCCCCATTGCCTTCAGACAGGTATGGGGCCTGGCATTATCATGTTGCAAGAGAAAGGTTGTCTCCTTCTTTCATCGGACTCCGGAAGTTAGCACCTTCAGTTTAGTTAGTGTCATGATGCAGTGGTCAGAATTGATGGTTTGTCTGAGTTCTAGTAAATCCTGAAAGATCACCCCTTTCCTATCTCAAAAGACAGTGCGCATCACTTTACCTACTGAGGGATGTGTCTTGAACTTTTTCTTCAGTGAGGAATTCATGTGTTGCCACTCACAGGCTGCCATTTTGACTCTGGCTCGTAATGGTGACACCATGTCTTGTCACGCATGATGATGCAATCCAGGAAACTGTCACTTTTGGCCGTGTATTGGTTCAGTACATCCTGACAGACTTGCCTGTGGTGCTCTTTCTGTTCTTGTGAACATTTGTGGGACCCACCTGACATAAATTTTGTCATATTCCAACATTTCCACCATCATTTCCAATGCTTTGAAGCCAATATTCAGCTCTGTACACAATTCCATTGCCATAATCCACAGATCCAGTCACATGAGCTGATTGAGACACTCCTCATTTCGTGCTGTGACAGAGGTGCATGGCCATCCAGAACATGGCTTGCCTTTTACTTCACTGTCCCCAGTGCTGAATTGCACCACCCACCCCCTCACCGTGCACACATTCACTGTTTGGTCTCCAGAAACATTCAGCAAGCATCGATGAATGTCAATGGGTGCAATTTTTTTCCTCATGGAGGAATTCAGTGACACACATTTGCTTCATACGCACTGCCTTATCAGATGCCATTTTGTCAGACTGCCTCTCTGCTGCCATCTGTCACACAGCAACAAAATGTAATGGGATATTGGTGGGAAGATTCATCCTCTATTGCTGTACCACAAGCATCTGTGCTGACATCATGGGTCAACCTAATTAAATAGCAGGTATTACCTTTCGATCAGCCCTTGTAGATGTAGAACAAAAAGTGTCTTTTTTCACGATTTTTTTATATATGACAGTGTGGTGAAAAAGAGATTCTGTGAGGTGTTTCGCTTGCTGCTTCCTTCCTTCTTTATAACCCTCATAAACAGATGCTGTAAAAAATAAACATAAGACAGAAAATGACTTAAAAGCTTCAATGTTTTTAAATTTCAAAAAGCCAATTACATAACCTTTTTCTTTTTCGCACTCTGAAATTTCTTTTTTAGCTTTTTTTTCAAAGAGTATATAAAATAACTGCTGGTGAAATATGGAAAAACAGAAATAGACCAGTAAAAACCAGATCTGAATTTCTGAATTTAGTGGAGTTAGTTCAGTATTCATATTTTTGTGTAAATGAAATCAATCCACCTGTATATAATCATAGGGCATATTTCTAATTGAAATAATATTAGTGTACCTTGAATGTAAGAAGATTCTTTTAAACGATGGCAGGAACAATGTGATGTTCAACTTCCAAGCAATTGTGTCATCAGTTGTCATCTTTTGATGCGTAAGGAAAAGGTTAGTGAGAAAAGAACAGGGATTCTGTATTTCTTTTCTGTGGTGTATGAGTGTGACCACTGGTGTATATACTGGCTGTAATTCTGTAAATGCTTCAGAAATTGGGAGAAGCAGTGAACTAAGTCTTGAGAAGTCATAAGATTTGAGATGTGGAAACCTGTCTAATCCTATGAGAAGTCTAAGAATAACCATTCTTTCAGTATATCCACGAGATGCTGGTAAATTTGATTATGACTGCATAGTAATACTTTCTGTCTTTTAAAGCCTTGGCTAACAAATTATTTTGGTTCTTTTGAACACAGGAAAAAGGTATATTTTCCTTTCCCTGTTTATTTTCTTTGCCTTTTTTTAAAAACCATTTTTTAAAATCAGAATTGGCTCCAGTAACATCATCCTGTGTCAGTTTGTCATGTATGATGGAGGCAGGAAGGAATATTATTAGAACATACTGCACTTCAGTAATTTTAGCTGCCAGATGATCCCTGGAACCTGTTGTTATCTGGCTTGTACAGTAACATCACTTATTGTAACTTGAGGCTGAAACTAGAAGAGAATGACAGCTCTGTCAGCGTTTTGGCTCAGTCTGTAGCACCTGTCAGAAACTCAGTACAGTAGCTAATCTTCGTTTGATAAATTTGGTAGGTAAATTCTTTATGTGATGAAAGGATGCACTGAAACTTCCAGTGATACAATTATGTTTACCTAAAGGTAAAAAAAAAATGTTTCGTTTTCTCACCAGTAACAAAAGAAAAAGAAATATATGAAAACATAATTATTATATCGTTTAATTACAAAAGATAATATATTTCGATTTATTCTTAATGAAATGGTGCGTACTGTATATGTAACAGGAAAAGTCCCCTAAATTGATTGCAGTAGCTAATTTGATGGTGATATTCTCTGCCTGATGAAACAGGCCTAGGTAGTAAATCATTATCGGTTGCCTAATGGGAAGATCCTACTGTGAAAATAAACAGCTGTCCACAATAAAGAAATTGTTTACAAGGAACCATTACATGTCAAATGCTTGATTCCCTTGAGGGAGGACTGAAGGCATGAAATACTGAGCAGCTGGATATATATATTTTTTTTTTCTGGGATGTTATTTTAAAGAAAAAGAATGTACTTTTTTGTTAAGCCTTTTTTTTTTTTTTCTATTAAAGATTCTGAAAGCCTGATCCTTTTTTATACTACCACTTTATTTCCCTAGGAAGGAATGACTGTAACTACTCTTTTCTGTGAGTGTGGAATATTATGTATATTTATGCATACACTGTAGCTGTAGAACTTCTTTCTCAGCTTTATCTAGAGAGACATATAACAGCCCTGTCTCCCTGCATGAACATCTTCCAATAAATCTTCATTCTGAGAATTTCAGTTCCAGTCAGTTCCATGCTTCTGAGGAAGGACTGTAGTAGGACCAGCCTTTAGTGACCTGTCATTGAACAGGATCAAGAAGAAGCTTCAGATCCCTGTGGAAAAAAATCAAAATCTTGTTCATACAAGACCTCTGTTACCTCTGCTGCATATTTAAAGAATGAGTAAACAGAAGCTGAAGAAGTGACTATTGTCAAGGGCTTATAACAGATTGAAAAGGTGCACAAAAAACCTATTTGTTACCATCAACATCAATCTGTTTTTATTACTATCTGGCCTTTGAAAGAAACATCCTCAGAACACTTCCCCCAGCTGCAAGACTGCCTGATTTCACTGTAAAGGCTTTCAGATGCTAAATAGCTAAAGGGCAGCTGTGCTTAAGCATAGCCACACGGGCTTCATGGTGGAAGAGCAGTGACTGAAATGTATGGACAGCTAAAATACCAGGGAGGTTTTATTCTTTATAGGTTCAGAATCAATCTATGGTTTGTCAGAATCAATCTTTCTGTTTATTTCTCACAACAGTAAGCAACTAACTAACTACAGTAAGTATGCTTAGCCAGACTCATGTAGAACATTTATCCCTCCAGAAGTTTTTTCTTAGCTTCCTAGATGGCACTTGTATCACTGTATGTCTTGGCAGTACCATAATCTGTTGTTTGGTGTCTCCTAGCACTCCTATTTAACATTCATCCTCACTATGAGAAAGGCCTTGTTGGGGTGTCTTGTCATCAAATCCTTATAAAAAATTCTCTAGTTCAGGGCACTGGAGCTACTTCTGTTTGTCTGTTTTTGTAGTAGATTTGCCCACAAAGTGAAAGGATGGGTTGACAATCTACCTAAACTGCAAATAAATAGGCTTTCATATGTGAACCCTGTAGGCTCTCAGATATGAGATTTGTATGTAATCAGTGTAATGTAGAACTGCAGGTGTTGTAGCAAATTGAGGTGACATGTCTTTGTGACCCAGAAAGAAGGGTACTCAGTAAACTCACAGGCTCATGAAGACCACCGTGACCATGCACTCTCAGTGGGAAAATTCCAGATCATGAACTAAGCCATAACTTCAATAATACAGTTCTAAAAGCATGAAATAATTTGAAGCTTTTGGCCTCCTGCTAAGTCATTCTGGTGCTTGGTTACCATCACAGCTGGGAAGTTATGTCTATGCTCTGAAAGGTTTTTCACTAACTTTACGTCAGTCTAACTGTATGTAAGAATGACATTCTCAGTCCCTTTAATGGCCCTTCATTGTGCTGTAAAGTGATAACAGCATCACAAAATATTTCTGAACATCTGTTCCTCATGTACCTGCATGTATGTAGATATTTCCAATCCAGGTGTAGGTTATCTGGATGAGATCCTGCATGGAACTCATACTGTAGTATGCAGCTCTAGGAAGGATGTGGATTTCATCTGAGAAGCTGAGCACATTTCTGTTTAACTAATCCTCTCTAATCAGTTATGTTCCTTGTGGTGTTCAGGAAAGTTGTGACTGATGGCTGTTGGCATGCTCCAAGTCAAGTATGTGTTTCTCTAATTAGTTGAACTGGGTCTTACATGTTAGGAATTAGCAGGATGAGATATTAATTGCATCAAAAAATCTGTTTTCAAGGATACTTGATAACACTTGGATTCACAATTAGTAATTCAGAGTAACAAATGTAAAATATTGGTGGAGGGTTTTGTATGCTGTATCCTGACTTATTATGGAATAAATGTATGTACTGAAAAAAGAAACAGAGATATACAGTACATCCCTTACCAAACACATTTATGTTTCAGTAGTTTTTGGAAGTTGAAATAGTGTTTTGAGTAACACTTTGTTTTAAAAGTAATTTTTTATTTTAAAATGTATAAAGTATTGGTAAGTTCACATACATTCTATTTTTATTCGCAGATAATGCACCTCAGGTAGCAATTACTGCACCAGGATCTGGTAGCCATAGAAACAGCTCTACAGGCCCAACACCAGACTGCTCTCCTCCATCACCAGACACTGCTCTTAAAAACATAGTAAAAGTTATACGTCCTCAGGTAGGTGATCACCATAAGCATCCTCTTAGCTGTATTCTTCATTATAAAAGCAGAATATGATGCACGTATTCTAGGAAGATGTTGTCACTAAACATATATTTATAGATCAAAGATAAGCAGAATACAAAATATTTCTGTACTTCGAACGCTGTTTTGAATGCAGGAGAATAGAGAATATTTTGCAAATGAGCTCAGCAGTGTACATGTCTATTAGTAAATTATTCTTATAGCATTAGTCAATTAAATATTTATGCAGAATTCTCTGTTTTTATGTACTGTTGGTTTTCTTCTAAGGTTCTGTTCTATTTTTTCAGCATTGATGGCACATTACCTTTTCAGGCTTTCTTCCTTCTCTATTTACATGATCCCATACATTTTATACATTCTTGAGTTTACCTACCTTCTTATGTTGTATTATTTCTCAACTTTCATGCATTGTAACTATAAACATTTTAATGTGTTGGTAAACAACGTGCACTGATATGCCACCTTGTAGCTCTTTAAGGAGTACAGCATTTTAAGAAAAGCAGGTCAGAGGGGCATTTGGAGCAGAAGAGTGGTGACATTTTTTATAGTCTGTGGTTCCTAGTGAGATCATACAGTAACAAAATTCTCCCTATTGCACTGTGATAGCATTTTGTTTTGTTTTAAGGTAAAAAAGAAGCTGTCCATATGTCTTAATTTGGAAGTTTTAACATTTCTCTAGCATATCTTGGGCCTCATCTATGAGCCGTGTTTGAAATTAGTTGAACTTAGAACTGGATTCACTAGTATGGTAGTAATCTGCATGGAAGAGTTTATTTTAGAATCACAAGATCATATAACAGCATAGGTCAGTCAGAAGAGATCTCAGGGTATCCTAATTAGTTACCCTAATTAAAAAGATCTGCCAAATTGAGCTCTGACAACTAGCCACCAAGTAAAACCTTATTGGTGTGAATATTCCAAAAAAAAAGGTAACTTCTACTCCTCTCCTACCCTTTTTTGTGTTCATTGCTGACCTGATGTCTGCTGCTGGGCCACTTTGATACCAGTGGATCTAGGCTTTACCTGATCAGTATGTTGCTGCAGGTTATGTGAGAAGCAAGCTGATGGATATGTGGTATTTTGATAAGAATTATGTAGAGTTGATTGCTTTGGAACTGCACAAGTGTACATGTTGCACTGGTGGAGGTGGAACTTCCTTTCAGTGCTCGTTGGAGCACAAAGTTCAGAAAATAAAAGGTAATTGCTATGTGTACCTGCCATTCCTCTCTGAGGAGTCATTAGCTTCCTGTGGCTGACAATGTTAATGCACAATAATTCTAACCACGGACTGGTGCAGACTGTTCCTCTATGACACTGAAGTAGTTTGGGTTCCACATCCTGGTTTAAATCTAGATTGCAGGGGGTCTGAAATAACAGCTTCATCTTCTTTTCTCTTTTTATAGTTATTTCTAGTTTTGTTTGTTCCCATAGTCTCCCTGTCCCTCCCACCCTAAATCAGTACAGTACTAAAGTCCCTCCTTTCCTCTAAGCTGTTTTTTATAGTAGGTGGCAAGCAAATAGAAAGGTATTGGAATAGTGTTGGAACAAGCTGTTGTGTGATAGCTTGTTCCTCTCAATTGCTATTGAAAATAGCAATTAAAAAGCTGTTTCCATCATGATATTGCCAACAGATGGACCCAGAACACTGAATGGTGATGTTCTCCTCTTAGTTACTGGAGTCAGCAGATTCTAGGGAGCTATGTCCAAATTTACGTCATACCATTTACTGACTCCCAGTATTCTCATCACTCTGCAGAACGAAAGCTAGCTGTGCAGTGTCTATGCTCAGAACTTTACCACACTCACTAATCTCTCTATCCTGTGGGCCTATTACCTGTGCAGAAAACAACAGCTGAAAGACACATGTAGGCTGGCCCTTAATTTAAGCTGTAAATCTGTATGCTTATATGCATAGAAGTTGAATGCACTACAGCATTCAAATCCCAGTATGTTTCATCTTTCTCTGTGTGTTTTCTGGTCATTTCCTCAGTGTTCTGAGTGTTCACCCTCTTCTTTTCATTTGTGTTTTTTTTTCTTCAGTTTACCTAATCTCATCCCCAAATATGTCAACCCAAGAACTTAGACAAAGCAGTGGTAGATGTCTGCAATGTGATGTTTGCAAACCATTAAAGTTAATTCATCTAGATTATTTTATTCTTTTATTCCATGCCTTTTGCATTGTTTTACGTGGAAGGCTCTTTGAAGGTTAATGTAATGGGTTTCTACTCTTGATTGACCTCTCACCACGCATGTGAAACTAATGAACCATGATGTACAATATATACACAATCACTAGCTAACTGTTGTCTTCCAGAATCCCTACGCATGTCTAGAAAATAATCAGATTTTAAATAGATGCAAAACAAGGATAATATACATTTACGAAACAGCTGTCTGTCCTTTCTCCTTACTCATTTTTCTCATGCACTCAGCACAGGAAAGTGATAATGAGTTGGCCAATGGAAGGCAGACAGATACTAGCAACAGCTAGCTTTGCACTGGGCAGGCTTTGGTAGCTTGGATGAAACTGCCAGGGGGAAGTTTGTCCTTCAACTTTTATTGTTATTTTCATTTATAGACTCAATTTTTTTTTTTTTTTTTTTTTTGCACTTGTACATATAATATTACCCCCCATGAGAAAGAACACCATGTTCTTTGTGGTATATGTAAGCAGCTGCAGAAAGGACCAAAGATTCCTGTCTCCCAGCAATCTAGTGAGGGCAGATGGGTGACAGAAAGCAGAAAAAGATAAACCTGGCAAGCTGGGCTTGGAGGCAGTGATACAGGCCACGTTTTTCCTCTCCTTTCTTTGGCCAGGCATGAAAGAGGATGTGCCAGATCATATGGTACACATATATATATATCATGTTGATATATATATCAAACATGAAACATGTTGAAAACATGATATATATATGTGCCATACATATATATATCATATTATATATATATATATGTATGGCACATATATATATCATGTATATATATATATATATATATGTATGGCACATATATATATCATATATTTTCATATGATATATGTTGATCATGTTTATATATGATATATATATATATAAAATATGATATATATATGTATGGCACATATATATATCATGTTTTCAACGCAGTGGCCTTTCCTCTTTCCTCTTCCAGAAATTAACAGACCAAACACAGCTTTTTTTTCCTAAGAGACTGTCTCTTTTGCCAGTGCTGCTCATCTCTGAGTCACTGGCCACTTGTCGTAAAACTTAATTCTAACTTGCCTTTTAAATTCTTTATGTTATAAATTTGATTCAGCACCTGCATATACTCCTGAATTTCTAAGGTATTCTTCAAATAACTGTATGTACAGCTTTTTATGTCTAAATGTGGACTGTACAGAATTTATGTACCTGGATTTTATCTACCGTAAATTACTATTTTCCCCATTTTATGTGAATGAGCAAACTTCCTGAGGGTGTTGTTTCAGAAATGTAAAGAGGGCTTCTGGTGGAAAGACAAAGGAGCAAATAATTTCATCATCTCACTGTTGCTAAGATCCCTAGTGATTGATGTAAACTCTGTTTTTGTGGGTTTTTTTTTTTCTGTTTTTTTTTTTTTTTTCTGGTGGTTCGATGTACTATCTTTACGTTAGTTGTCGGAGAGTTATGATTTTGTAGGTTATGACTCCATGCCTCCAAACTAAAAGCACTCCTGTGTACATGGTATCATGAAATTCATAGAATCGTAGAATCATAGAATCACAAGGTTGGAAAGGACCTACAAGACCATCTAGTCCAACCGTCCTCCCAATACCATAGCTACTGAAAAACCACTAAACCATCAGACTGTTTTTGAAAAGTACTGTATGTTCCGAAACCTACTAATATCAGAATGTATTCTGTGTTCCACAGGTTGCAGGTCTAGATTTTTTTCCTGCATTATGTAGCGTTTTCAAGTCCGTGTAGATCCATTAGGTCTGAAAGCACTTTAAGGTAGTTGATATCAGTCAATAATGTTAATTCTAGATAAATGGAGATATTAAAAAATTCTCTCTGTTTACTTTTGTTTATAGACCTTTGAAATATCTACGCAAATCTAGTGTAAACAATTTGATATCTTCTCATTCTAATGGTGTTGAAATGAGTGAACGAAGAAACAAACAGATAAATAATGCTCCTAAGTAGTCTTAAAAACTCAAAGAAAACAAAGAAGTAAGGGATATACTGTCAGTGCCATTAAGATGTGGTTAGTAATTCAAGTATTCATGACCGAAGATAGGACAGACATGATGAAATTATTTTATCTATCTCATGATACTGAGTACCAAGTTAAAAAAAAAAACAAAAAACACAAAACAAGAAATACGTGGTTGGAATTACCTCACAGGGTGAATTTTCCTTTTTTGCTATTTTACTGTAGAACTAGTGGGTAGAAGATGTATAGCTCCATAAGAGGATATTTTGAAATAATTTCCTCAGAGCATAATGGATAATTTGTGACTACTTAGTAACAACTTTAGCCAAAATCTTATTAAGGAGATGCATTGCAAAATACCTCCTTTGACATGTGACTATAAAACACAATTCTATTTAGATTATTTTAATTAGAGCTGAGCTAATATGAAAACATAAACATAACTACCCAATACAGAGTACTAATGTAAATAGCGAGCAGTGTATGTGAGTACATTAAATCACTGTTCAACAACGTACTAAAGCACAAGACTAAATTAAGGCACAAGAATACTCTTTCTTGTAAGGAATATTGTAACTTTAAAATATCACTTCAACATGCATCCATTATACTAGTTGAAGCTGGCTCTATACCTGGATGAATTCTCTTGGTTCAGTTTCCTTATTCAGTGTAAACAGAAATAATACAGAATAACTGGACATTTTTCATATCTGAATTAGTAATGTTACGAGTTGATGAAATACTGAGTATAAAGATCTTTTGAATACTGAATGGTAGATATGTACTTTGATGCTGGTGAATTAAGTAGTGTCAGAGAAGGTCTCCGAACTCTTGAGAGCAAGTAACCTATACTGTTAAATTCTAAACATTGTCTTTGTACAGCTATGGTTGTGTATAATTCTCTCTCTTGGGCCGTGTTTGAAATTTCAGTGGGTGAAGGTCCACTCCCAATAGGCAGTTTTTCTTTGAAGACCCTGCTCTGAAAGTTTGTTTTCATAGTTGGGTGTGAGCTAATCTCTACCAATTGCCCTTTTCTAGTAAACATGTTTGGAGAAGGTAACGCATTTGAAACCTCAACGCTTAAAGCCTTATTCATGGTTCTGTGATGGGTACCAACCAGATTCATAGCATTTTCTGTTGTTTCAGTATAGTACTGGGTAGTTCTGAGCACCTTAGTTACTGAATAATCTTCTGTCATCATCAGAAAATAGACCGCATTTTCACACATGCATGCTTTCTGTAGCACGCAACCTAAAAAGCAGCCATCACCTTGACCCTCTGAAATCTGTAATATGCAAATGTAGTGACATAAGCCATTTTCATAGCCTGTGGGTCAAAATGGGATATTGCTAACAGCTGAAAACTGAGTTGTTGGTGGTGGTGTTTTTTTTTTTTAAAGAATACAGCATCCACTTTCCAGCTGCTTAAGTGAAAATAACATGTTTTCTTATCTTTGAAAGCTAGAAAGTTTTTCTAGCTGAGGAATAAGACATTCCTATTATTTATCATATTTATTTTTCACAATTTGAAGCTTATTTCAAGAAATGTTCTCCCAGGATAGGAATAATGGAGTATTTTCAAAGTTTTGTCACATCCGTCAAAGAAGGAAACCACTGCAAAAAACCACTGTAGAAACCAAGGTAAATGGGAACTGGAAAAAGAACCATTTTTCCCTTTATTCATTCCTAGCCTCATTTGTCATCTGAGATAAGACCAAAGGTGGAAGGGGACAGCAACTCCCCGCCTTCACTAAAATACTCCAGTGGAAGACGCCTACAGGAGGAGCTAGTATAGTATGCCCAGGGGAGATCAGAATCACAGGAATAGAAAGCACTGTGCTTACATGTTATCAAATCGTATCAAATGACTTTCTAACCACAGGCTAGAGAAAAGAGCTGCATGCTTGTGCCATCCTAGAGCGTGTCACTGACAATGGTATGCTGACCATGAGATCATTGTGAAGTATGCACTTATTGTTCATGCTGGATGGAAGAGGTATTATTCCTGAAACTGAAAATCAATCTAACAATTTTCTAGCACTTTCATAATGCCATTAAAAGTTAACTTAGTTTCAAACTGTCTTATGCTATTGGTAGGGAATTTACAATAATAAGAATAAAAAAAGCACAACAGCAGTGAAACCATTTTTTTTTCTTTTTAAAATTCTCCTGGTTTTATAAACTCCCTGTTGTGGCTGCTTGGGATGTATTTGTTGCCAGTCACTATGTAATTTCTGCATCCTGCTGTTAGACTAAATTAAGATTTTGGGAAATAAAAGCAAGAATGTCAAGATGAGTGTTGAAACTGCCTATATTTTATTTAAATTGTAGTTGGAATTTAAGTTGAAATTTTATGAAATTAAGTAATAGAAGACTAGATTACCTTGTTTAAAAGGCAGTGCATCTCCAGCTTACTTAACATGGTATTTTGAGGCTTGACAGAATAATTGATTGTGGAGTCTATTTCAGTGCAGTCTTTCACTTCTAGGTTACTTAAATTAATCAAATCCAGATCCATTGTAATTTCCATATATTACACTTTCAAGGTACTTGATCATCTTATTTCAGATCCTATAAGCCAAGTAACTTTTGGCAGCATCACTGAATGAATCAGGCCTGCTGATCTCTGCAGATCAGAACTGAAGTACTAGAGGCAGAAAAAAAGTGAAGAAGCCAATCTTTTCACTGGCTTTTAACAAGGAAATTGTTATGAGATTTAATGAAGTATATGTAAAACCTTTACAGACATAGAAGCAGAGATTGGAAAGATATGGGTTTGAAGTATGGACTGTTTGATGGATAAAGAGCTGTTTGGATGTTCATGGCCAAAGGGTTGTGGTCAACGGCTGCATGTCCAGGTGAATGATTATAACAAGTGGTTTCCCACAGAAGTCCATCTTGGGGCTGGTGCTCGACATCTTTATCAGAGACCTAGACTGTGGGATTGAGTGCACTCTCAGCTACTTTACTGATGACACCAAGATGAATGGTGCAGTTGATACAACATAAAGAGGAGATGTCATCCAGGAGGACCTGGACAAGCTTGAAAAATGGCCCCATGTGAGCCTAAGAGGATTCAGCAAGGCCAAGTGCAAGATGTTGCCCTTTGGTCAGAGCAATCCCAGATATGTGCACAGCCTGGGAGAAAAATCCATTGAGAACAGCTCTGTGGAAAAGGACTTCTGGTGGATGAAAAGATTGACAGTACTTAAATGGAGCTTATAGTCAAGAGGGAGACTGACTTTTTACGCAGCCTGATAGTGATAGGACAAAGGGGGATAGTTTTAAAATAAAAGAGAGGAGATGAGATATAAGGATGAAATGAGTGTGTGGAAAGAGAATAGTATCTGAACTAAAGAAGGAAGGTGAAGAAAGGAAGATTTCTCAGGTGGTACTGAGTTGATCAAAGAATCACAGAATCACAGAATCACAAAATTATCAAGGTTGGAAAAGACCTAGAAAATCATCTAGAGATGAATGGAGCCATCTGGTCAGGTACCAAAGTTAGAGATTCATGTGGCTACATTGCCATACTAACACAGTGCTATGTATACAAGATGAGCCTGGTGGAAAGGGCTATAGCCTCTTACTTTATTTGATAAGTCTATATTTTCCATGCTAGCTAGAATTTGAGAATGTGGATTCAGTTCTCTATTCTATCATACATTCTCTGCCTAGTATAAACCAATTGAAACCAATTTTTACATTATGTAGGGCAGATGAAATTTAGCAGGAACAGTGCAGAATTTCCTCAAGCTTTTTGGTTCACAGTGATTTAATGAGTCACACATCTGTCATCTGGGAGAGTTCTGTACCCTGTTTCAGCATCTGTAAAATGGGTTTAGTAATTCTACCATAGTGCAGAGAAGTATTATGAGAAATAATTCTGTGAAGACTGTGATGGAGCTCTGTATGCAAATTCGTGATAAGAGAAAGTGGAGTTGCGAGCTTGTATTGCAGAGTATTTCAAAGTTTGAGAAATGTCCTTTTCCTAAATGTTTTGAGAAATATTTGAATGATCCTTTGCATCTTCACAGTGCTACTTGCAAGTCATGGTAGCTTCACAGAATTTGCATGTAGCTTTCTCCTTGTGCATTTAATAGAAAGGTAAATCAGTATGTATATTTTGATACACAGAATCACGGAATCACAGAATTGTAGGGGTTGGAAGGGACCTCTAGAGATCATCGAGTTCAACCCCCCTGCCAAAGCAGGTTCTCTACCTTTTGTGTTTTGCAGTATTCAAAGTGATATCTCCCATTGATTATGTTCACTACTGTCTTAACATGAAAATATTCTTATTGGACCAGATTTCAAAGTTAAATTCTTTTGTTGCCGTGTCTTCCAGTATTTTTATTGATATATTTTTGCTTTTGTATTGATCGTGTCTTTGTCAGGGTGACTTGATATGCTTATCTAATGGTTTCTGTGTCTGTATTAGGACAATACTGACAAAAATACAGACAGTACAGCCCAAAATAACATAGGAAGTATTTTGTATAACCCAGGTCAGCAGATGGTTGCATGGTAACTTGAAGAAATAGAGAACATATTTCTAGTTTCAATAATTATCTTTGAAAACTGCTGTAGACTTATTTTATAGCACTAACCCCTGTCTCCAGAGAAAATCATGGCTATTTATTGATGGATATATTGTTTAGAAGTTATGAGCGTTTGCATACTAAACTGTACTGTAAAACAAGCTTCAGAACAGGTTGTTTTTTTTATCCCCAGAGACTTACACAGGTGTTCTTGTCAGAGATTTTAAAGATGTTATTATATCATGTAATACTACATTGGGGTGTAGTGAAACACCTGATCACCCATAAGTTAGTGGAAGGCTATAGAATGCATCAGGTGCTGCCATTTTGGTGCTGAGAAAGAGACAGTGTTTGGAAACCATACTAGAAAAAGACCTGAGCAGTTGTTTGCGCAGCTGCTTGGGGAAACTGAGCTGGACCACCCACTCTGTATAGCTACTGTCTTCGTTGAAGAATAACCAGGTTCTTTCGCGTCATGTTAATGGCAGTGACACCTTTTCAAATTGGAAACTGAATTCCTGCAAAACCACAGATGCCACTGCTCAGGAAAGGGCAAGCAAAAGTTTTCTAAATGATCACAGATCTTTTCAGTTTTGAGAATTAATTGGGTCACTGATGTATTTGTTGTCAAGCAAGTGTGGAGTTAAGGTTTAATTAATACATATGAATATTTTTTTGACTGATCTGAGAGTTATTTTGGCATAGGTCCCAAACAATGACTTTTAACCAGACTTTTAACCATTGGTATTAACCAATACCAAAATACCAATTTGGTATTGGGATCTATCCCTTTCCACTGAACTCTTGCATGAAATTACTAGTCCTTGGAGTCAATTTTTTGAAGAAAAAGCTATTTTTAATTATTAAAGAATGTAAATCCCTTCAACAGACAATAGATGAGTTCCAGATGAATGCCCAAATTTACCGTTTGCAATTTTATCAATTTTAATAGGACATAGTTAATTTGCTTGGTGCCCAGCACACCTTTAGCAAACAATATTATACAAATCTTTTTTTTTTTCTTGTTTGATATTCTAATAGGAAATATAAATTTTTAGTGAAAATAGTCTAGTTTTGTATTTGTAACATAAGCATTCCAGGTCTCATAACCTAAAAATGAAGTAGACCACAAACAAAACTGAAAATTCCTCCGCTGTAATAGACTATATTTTAATAGGTAGTCCTAAGTAAGGAATGGTGATCAGCTTCATGATCTGAGGAAGGGTGCTCCCAGGACAATAATTTAGTCTTGGCACTAATAAGTAGCAAGATCTTGACCTTTACAAATATTCTGACCTGTTAAACCTAGCGTGTTAAAACTAGAAGAGTTACAGCTTCCTTTACTCTTTTTCTCTATTAATTTGTTTCCAGTTTTAGGTATCTTGGGCATAAATTCCTGAGATATTTTTCACTGTTGTGCAGGGTAAAATATGTACAGACAACTGTGGCTTGGCATGCAGGACTATTTTGGAGAAGACATTTAATGTTTCAGGTCATTGAACCTAAAACAGGAAGGAGCATCATGAGGCTAGAATAGTTTGTCTGTGGAGCCAGAACAGTGCTGCAAATTAGCAACAGACTATTTAGCAAATCGTCAGTGGTCTGTGGCTTATAGTCTGTAACTTAGAGCACTAAGGTTATATCTATATTAATAAGTAGTGCAGTGAAATGGGAGCGGATCTGTGGAGTGAATAATTTATTGCTGACCTCATGTTCCAACTGAATATATTTCATGGGTTTTATTTTAGACTAGCTTTAGCATGGTCTTTTCACCAAAAGGCCATAGGAAAATGGAGCACCTTTTTCTAAATTTTTGGGTGTACCTTATGGCGTAGTTCCAGCCTGAGTTTGTTGTGCTCAGAAACTGTTCTGGAACGTGAAATAAAACCAGTTCAGAGGTTTGCTTCAAAAGTATATGCTTGATATAAACTAGTAAAGATATATTTCATGAAATTTCATTAAGAGAGTTTGATTCCCCTTTACTTTTTTTTAAGCTAGTATTTTTCTGCTAATCTTTCAGACATTTCAGTCTTTGAATACGTCAGGCAACCCTTCATAAAGTGAATAAATAGTAGAGGGTTGCTTTTGAGTGATGAGTGCCAGGTATTATTTTGGAAATGTCTTTATACAATTGTAAGTACACTAATTGTTTAGCAAGATATATCCAGTAATGCAGCTGGTGAAGAGCTCCCTTTCTTAGCAAACAATGATTGCAGTTACTGTATGCAAGGTTGTAAAACCTTATTTTATTTTGAATTTAATTGATTAGAATTAAAATATGCTATAAAAGATTAATCCAAATTTTGGAAAGTAATTATCTCTAAATCACCATGGCCTTTCATAAACTTACTGTTACAAGTATAGCCTTTGGGCCAAATAAAAATCGTAAAATGAGAGAAACCCTACATAAATTTATTAAATTAACATTAAATTCATTAAAATAATGCATAAAGCCTGTATTTTTTTACTCCAAACGTCTGTTTTTCTTGTAGCCCAAGCAGCGCACATCAATAGTGTCTTCTCTGGAATTTCACCGAACAAATCACAGCCATGACTATTTTGAAATCAACTCATCCATTGCTTCTCCAAGTTTTATTTCTACTCCTACAATCAGTCCAGCTAACTATTCCTTTGGATCTCTGGAAGACAGTGCTGAAGAGAAAGAACTTCCAGGTATAGAAAGTTTACTTTGTGTATCATCAGAGGTCTATAAAATGATAGAATTGCTATGTCTTCGGTAGCAAAATACATACATTATAAATACACAGAATTATTCCTTAAGTTTTTATGTTGCTCAGCAAAGGGGTTTCATCAAACATGACTGATAATATAAAAATATATTTATTGCTGTGCATTGGATTTTGAATAAACCCAAGTTTATCTTACAGCAATGCAAAGAATTTAGGTAATATCTGTTTAGAAATTACACTGATTCAGGTTCATGTCCACTTGCATTGTCTGGTCAGCATATTCTAATATGAATTTCAATTGGAAAAATAAAATAGATATCATGATGTAGCCATTGATTAAGACAGAGAAACAAAGATTTCATAGTAGCCTGACACTGTTTCTGCAGTAGTAGTGGGATTAATTACTGCAGAACTTAAATATCTTTACTCTGATGGTATGAATTGCATAGAGTGATAATGTGATTGGAACTATGAGAATTTGATCTATATAGTGAGATTTACATAATGAAAACATTTTAAAAAGCCTTAAAATTGTCTCCTCACCATAGAACAAAACTTCAGTAGGAAGCATGGATAAAGCATTCACTTAACTACTTCTGTCCCTTAATTTCATATGCAAGTTGCTTTATTTAGGTTAAACCTGTAGCAGAAAACTACAGTGTTTGGGAATGCTTGTGTATTGAAACAAATGTTTTTGACAGCTAGTTTACATGACCTGCAGATAAATTTATTTCTTTTAAAGGGATGTTGTATTTAAGATATGAATAAAAGTAGATCACTAAAATGAAAAATAAATGTAAATACAGAGATTCAGTACAAACTTACCAGTAGGCTTCTGACAATTGGTCTTCAAATGAGGTGAATCCTATACATTTCTGGTTGATAGGGTTGAAAATTCCAACAGCGGAAAATTTGTTGCTTTTAGATGATCATAACAAAATAAATTTCATAGTTAAAGAAAAAGAATACTTTTTTTCATGAAAGATTCATTTTAAAATAAGCTAAGAATGAGAAATCCGATCTGTGATGATGATGAAAGAGTTAAAAGTCAGAAAGTATTTGTAGTTCTTTCCTCGAACTGGTTGAGACATTGTCTTTGAAAGTAAAATAATGCGCCTATTTTAATAGTAATAGCAATTTTAATAGTAATAGCAAGACTTTTCAAGCCTAAATGTTTTCATTTTGTCTCATTTGGTTATGTTTACAATGGATCACACTTAGTAACTTCTAATCACTGTGTTTCCTTTGGTCGGATACTGGAATTATCTCATGCTTATTAGAACTGTAAGTTTCTAATTTGTGGATGATTTGATTTATGGCTTGAGTAGAAGCTGGTTTTCTTCTTGTGTGTCTCTCTAGAATGTTGAGAAAAAAAAAAAACAACAACACAAAAGGAATATGACTGGTTCTGAAATTCTGGGTATCTTTTATAAGTTTTTCCTGAGTACAGTTTACTAGAAGTAAATAATATAATTTACCATAAGTACATGAAATAATTATAGTAAAAGTTTACCCCCCAGGCCCCCATCCACAGACTGTTTATAGCCTGGAATTATTAAATATATGTTATGACAGATCTGATGCAATCTTAGTCTGAATGAACAGACTAAAGTTTTATTTTGCTGATCATTAAGGTCCTTTCAACTCCTTAAGTGACAAATAATGCTGTATTTCTGCAAGAGGCAAAGAATGTGAACGTGTAAAGAGAATAGCACAATCCAGAAAGAGCAGATCAATATTGTCTCCTGGAAAAGGTGCTGAGGTGTTACTCTCACCTGGACTGATAAAGGCTGAACTTTGAATAATAATGCTCAGCAAGCAGTGACAGTTTGCTACTGCTTTTTTTTAAGTAGCCATTGTTTCAGTGAAAGGTTCCTTTTTCCTTTTCCATATCTACAGTGGTAATTACATTTCCTCACATTTCTTGATTATAATTCCCTGAATTGCCAGATTTATGGAGGAACTGTGTCTTGAAAAACAGGTTTAGTTCAAGACAGTGGAGGATTTCTGTGTAGTTGAGTGTTTCTCTTTACATTTTATACATAGATGTTTCTGCCTGTCATGATGTTTTAGAAGAAAAAAAGAAGTATTATGTTTATTAAGGTCAAGGGACTTCTTGTTGACTAGAAAGAAGGAAACTGAAGGAAACCATTTTTATAGTAAGTGCACCAAGTAGCTTTCCATTGCCTTTCTTGAAACAATAAAAATGCTCGTTACAAGATTTCTAAATTACCAGCTGCCATCTAAATAAGCCATTACTATTTTACTACTCAGTTCCAAGGCTCTTTATGTTTCCTTTAGGAATCCTGGAATAATTCAGTATCATTCAGATGATTGCAGGAAGAAAATGATTCCGTCTGTCTAATTCTAAAATCTTTATAATTTTACCTCTATTTACGCTACCAAAGAAGAATATTGTAAATTTTTGTGAATTAGAGAAAATTTCATTTTTAATTTGGGGATAGTGGTTTTACTGGTGTTTGTTAATTCCCTGCTATGCTGATTTTCTATGGAAATTCTCTTTCAAATCCTCTGATTTGAAGCAGGACTCCAGGTATTCATATAATCTGTTTCTTGCAAGTAGAAAATCACTGAGCTCTACTGCAGTACTATGTTACCCTACTAACTGCACATTGCAGTTGTTTTTTTTTATTAATCAGCTGGAAAACAGTCCACATATAACTGTATATGCTGTAGCATAGGTCAGATGATCTTGTTAACAGCAGTGTAAACAAAACCGTTGCTATTGCCTGCATGGATTTCAGAAGATACCTCACTAACAGGTTGCTTATTGCTAAATTGTGGGGACATAGATTCTGTTACTTGCTTTGAACTTCTTTAACTGAGGAAATAACCTGCAACATGTAGACAGAAATGTTTTAGTCTAGCCCCATCTGGAGTACTGCTTACAAACCTGGGGCTGTCAACGCAGGAACAACATATAGGTATTAGAACAGGTCCAGAGGAGGACACAAAGATGATCAGAGGACTGGAACACCTGTCTTATGAAAAAAGGCTGAGAGAACTGGTCTTGTTCAGCCTGGAGAAGAGAAGGCTCTGGGGAGACCTCATTGCAGCCTTCCAGTGCTTAAATGGAGCTCATGAATAGGGGGGAGAGCAAGTTTATTTATTGGCAAATAAAGATAGGACAGGGGGATGGATTTAAACCAAAAGAGTGGAAATTCAGGTTAGATTTTAGGAGGATGGTGAGGCAGTGGAGCAGTTTGCCCAAGGAAGCTGTGGATGCCCCATCCTTGGAGGTATTCATGGATAGACTGGATGGGGCTTTGGGCAGCTTGATCCAGTGTTGGCAACCTTGTCTGTGGAAGGGGGTTGGTACTGGAAGATCTTTAAGGTCCCTCCCAACTCAAGCAATTTTATTATTCTACAATTCTATACACAGGGCGAACTTTGAATGCAGTTTTGTTGTGATGTATATAAATATTTTTACAGCTCTATTTGCAGCAAGAAAATTGACTTCATAAAAGTATTATAGAATTCAGAGTGGACGATCATGATGTTATTAACATTGCTTTTTACCTCAAGTTGAAAGCCAGTAAGTCCAGACATCAGCTATTGGCACTAAAAAGAAAGCAACGAGTCCACTCTATTGCAAGAGGAAGTCATTACTGTATGTACTTCTGTCAAAGTGAGATGATAATAATATTTTATTACACATTTAGTAAGAATTTTGTATGACAACACACATGAAAGATTAAAAGCTTAATAATCAGGTGAACATTTTGTTACTTAGATGATTCTCATGCAACTTTGACCATAAATGGACCACTACATGTGCAAGATCATTCAGTCCAGAAGAGGGCAGTCAGGGCATTCAGGGATATGCCTCTGTAATTTCATAGCTCTATGCCTTATAACATAGTATCCCTGAAGCTCTTTTGAAACTCAGCCTTAAAGATCAAAGAGGGCAAAATTGTAGACATCTTCATAACTTCAGCTTGGCAGCAGAAATTGTCACTCTGTTTTTCATTTCTGCTTAATCAGTCAGAATAATGGATCATTCTCTAACCCATGTTAACTTCCCTACATCTTCATGGACTTATAATTGCGTTGTGAAGTTGAAAAGATAGTTCTGCATATATTCTTGTTCTGTTTGAGACCAGAAAATAGTCTGTGAAGTTCATACATGCAGCAGAAATGTAAGCAGTTGTTTGTAGGTAATCTCACTGTAATCTGTATTTTCATGGACAGAAAATTTCCCTGGAAATCTCTACATTTTCATTGAATTCCAAACATTATTCATCTGTTAAAGAGCATACAGTTCTTCTCTCATTTTACTGTGGTATCTAAAGGTCCAGCCTGAGTTTATTTCCTAATTACAAACTCTGTGTTCATTTTTGGATCCTAATGTAGTACTTACTCTTTTTACATGTCCTGCTTTCTGGCTAGGATTAAGGTTATGTCTTTCGTCTAAGAAGGCAAAGTTCCTCCTTTGAACATTCCAGTATGCAATTTGAGAGTTACGTTGAGTTACGTCTTTGATATATGGACTACATTTCTTTGTTGTTGTTTTCTACCAGAAAAAAAAAAAAAAGAAACCTTGGGTTTCTTTTAAAAATGTCTTCAGATCTCTTTTTTTTTTTTTTTTAATAAATTTCTGATTACATTTATTTGTCTCAGTGTGACATTCTACCTGTAAGGGGAGGGAAGGGGTGACCAAGTATTTCTGAAACAAGAACAGTCCTACACTTAAAGATAAACTTGTAGCTCTGTCTTTCAAGAGAGTCACAATATTCAACATATCACTGTAGTTGTTTAGATATGTTGCAAAAAGATCAAAGTATTAGAAATTTTACTAAGAGGTCTGGTTCAAAATTCCTCGCTCTGTTGCATTCCTAGGTGCAGTCAACATTTATTCTACTGGAGGAATGTTCCCTTATGTGATATTATCCAACATGCTATGTGAAGGAGGCCACGTACTTGTCAATGTTGGTTTCTTACTCAAGTGTCTAATTTATTACAGTATGATTTAGAAAGATCAAACAATGATGTCTATGCAAACTCTTCAAGTATTGTTTCTTCAATTATAAATAGTTCTGGAATTTCTAAAAGTGAAATAAAAGTTAGGAGAATACAAAGTAAAAGGAAAGTACCTTTCATTGCTAGAGGGTAATGTCTTTGTTAACTGTGCCTTACTAATTACCAGAAGCTCACATGGTAAGAAAGGGGAAAATATTGGCACATATAGAAATAAGTATGGTCAACAAGTACAGGTAAATAAAACATTCCCCTCTTCTGCAAATGGACACTGGCACCTCCAGGTAGGAAAAATCTCAGTCAAATAAAATAAAGTAAAAATAAAAAGGTAATTAACAGCCTGTTATAACTTATAATTCAACAAGGACTCTCTTCCAGATGAAATACCTAGGAAGGTCAAATTAAAGTCCCATTTTCTTTTTTTGGTTGGTGTTTTTTTTTTCCATTTTCTTCATCATATTGTTGCTTACAATACACCAAAATCAGCTGAGGCATTCTTCAAAACAGGTTAACTTGAGCTTTTCACCTGTGAAGATTATCCCTTCTCTCCCTGTTTATAAACAAGTTCAACAGAATACAATTATTAAGAAGTAGTAGAGCTGCAAGGGGTTGTATTTGGTACTGTCTCAAACCATTTATTTTATGTCCCCTTAAATCTGTCCAGCAGATGTAGCCTGTTAAGGTCTCCTTATGTTCCCCTTCTGATTTGCTGTTTCTAATTTCATCCTCTTTGCACAGTTATCCAATGCAAAGATACAGTCTGCTCCATAACACAAGAGAAACGTAGTTTTAATTAATATTATAAACTTATTTTTGTCAGACAGTTTCAAAATAACATCACAAAGCTCATTGTTATTGTATCTTAGCGTTACAAAGAATGTGTTCAACGGTCAGTGTAAAAGGGCTCTGAAAGTAGTGCCTCCTGTTTGATTATCTTGGCCCGCAACATCAGAGGCAGATCTTGGTGCTGTGGTAGTTGAGATTGAGCCATCCCACCAATATTTCATTGCATTTTGTTGCCATGCAACAGATGGCAGAAGAGGGGCAGTCTGATAAGATGGCATCTGACATGGAAGTGCATATGAAACAAAGGTGTGTCATTGGAATTGTTCTGTATGGAAAAAATTGCACCCATTGACATACATTGGCACTTGCTGAACATTGATGGTGACCAAATAATCATTGTGAGCACAGTGAGGCAGTGGGTGGTGCATTTCAGCATCTGTGACCATGACAGTGGATCACCTCTGCTGGAACAGATTTTTTTATGAGTGCGACACACAGGCTTTTGTTGATCACTGGTAAAAATGCACAGCTAATGGTGGTGATTATGCTGAAAAACAGTGTTCTCTAACTTACAGTTTGGTCTAGTAAATAGTGCTCTTTGTATCTATTGTGTTTTCTACATAAATTTGAGGCATTACTTTCAGAGTGACCTACATCCAATGACCATAAAACTGAGAGCAGACAGATCAAGTCAGGTGGTGCTTGGGAAACTGGAGATGAATCTGGCTCCTGTAGTTCCATCTGAAAACACTATTTCTTTTTGGAATAAATTAAACTTTTGTACTAGTGCTTGCATGAAAATTTAGATACTGTAAGAACCCTAATTCCATGCCACTTGAACTTCAAAAATAGTCTTGCTGAAGAAGGTTATATTTTTCCAATGACAGTGTTACCTAGCTCTTCAGTAATACCTGTACAGCGTTATCCTTCAGTCTTTTCTCTCTAACATGATTTCTCTGGACTAAATCCACTTATCCCTTGTTAGGCTGAACATGCTCTCTCCTGTGTCACCATGTCGATATTCTGATCACTAAGTCAGTGGGAAAATAATATGAAAATAACTTGAAGAAGGCATATTGAAGGAATAAAACTGCAGATGGGGCCTCTAAGCCCTATTGTCAGAAATAGCATTGGATATGTTAATACAATAAGAAGTGACTTGAACAGCTTATCTCTTTTCAACTGAACCATCTGACCACGTGTGGATAGGCACGTGTGCAGCAATGTGTACCTGTCTTTTATTGATTTGTCTGTCCTTCAGAGGATTTGTTCCTTTCCCCCATATTATTCAATACTCTAGATCAAGCCAATTAGCAATTAAATGTTACCAATAAGGAGAACGAATCCCGTATAACATGTGAAATACATTTGATAATTCTGGAAACCTAACAGACCTCAATCTGGCAAGCAGGGAGATAGATAGATAGAAAAATTGTATACTTAGAAACACTATGCATGACATTAAAGCCAGCTTCAGGTATTAGCCATATCCTTGACTCTATTTTCCCCCAGAAGTAAAAACATAATGTATGCATGCTTGTAAACGTCGATTGGTTCTGTTAAAATGATCTATTACGTGTCATTTAATTCTGCACGTCACATTTTCTTAGTGAGATGACAGAATAGACAGTAGAGTGGTTATGTTTTCCTGAAGACATGTTGAGTATTACAACAGTAAACCTACAAAAAAAATTTAAGGAGCTTCTTTGGTGCTGCTTCTTATTCTCCCTTCCAGAATGTTTTTAACTGTTAAAAAGCTGTCTGCTCACCAGATATATTTCTGAGGCCTGTGAGAAGTGATTAGATCTGAAGCAACCGGCAAAAGCATGGTTTTTGTTGTTGTTTTTGTAAAGAACTTTTGTCCTCTGATTATATATGGTGATTTGCAGCTAAGGAGGGGGGAAAAAAAATGCTGCCTGTATTTCTGCTTTTATTTGTTTTCTTTCCCCCCCTAACTTTCTGAAATGAAAGACAACTTTTGTTTCTCTTTCTTACTCTCTGCTCATGTAACTTAACTACATCTTTTTCTCCTATCTTTCCTAGCTATCAAATTGTAATGCTCCAGTTTGATCTAAAAATGTTTCTTTTTGTGTTTTTCACAGCATAAACATGTATTTATTTTGTTTTATATGATTGTGAACACAAGCCTTCTATACCCTTTATGAATATCCAACAATTAGGATAGTCATTAACTACATATTTCATAACCAGCTGTAGCTGAACATGTAAAAGAAACAAATATGATAATGTATGATACTTGATGTTACTGTTGCAGAAAATGAAAGCTTGATGCTGTTTGTGAAAGGAGAAAAATGAATCTAGATCTTCCTCATTCTTGAATAGTCACTATGCTTCAGTCTGAAGTGAAGATGACATCAGGTGTCCCAGAATTTTGAATGAAGCCTTGAAAATTGTTTTCCAGCAGGATCTAGTGGATAAATCTGAGCCACTTGAAACTGATTTCAGAATGACAGATCTTCCTCTAAACCTGGGTGAAATATTTACATCTGGGTTGGTGGGTTGTTTTTTTTGTTTGTTTGTTTTTTGTTTTTTGGGTTTTTTTTTGACTTATTGGAAGATTTTTAGAAATATGGCTTGCTCTCAGGAGAACCATAAATTTCTATACTTTTTTAGAAATTGTGGCCTTGGTAGTAGTTTCTCAGAGGAAAATCTGAGAGGTCAACGCTTGTGAATTAATCATATCTTGTCTTCCAGTTATAACTATCATCAAGAAGTTTATTTGAAAATACATAAAACTGCTATATGCTATGTCTAATTATGGCTTTGGTAACAGAATTTCTATTTATGAATGTTCATTTGCTATTTCTAGTTTCAGTGTAGTTCTAATTGCAGTTGTATTAATTGGAAGTTAAGAGATTTTTTTTATTTTTATTTTTACTATATTTGTTTCATTTCTAATTGTTAGACAGTGAGAGACTCATTATCTTCTTAGAAGTACTCAGCGAGTACTGTTGACTGCGAAATTGGACTTGTTCAGATTAATAAGATAGGGGACAGTTGCTTAGTTTGGGTATGATAAAAAGCTGGGTGTACGAAAACTGTCAAATGAATGACCCAAATTAATACATTCTCATAAGTTTAGTAAATCCAAGAGGACATTTAGGAAGATTGGCCCAGGTAGCAGTAAAGTTTTAGCTACTCTTTGTCATGTTTGACAATGAACAAACATGAATGCCTTGGAAAATTCATAATTGCAAAAAAAAATGCATAGTGATGCTTTCTCAGAATACTGTTACTCCCTTCAGCTATTTGCAGGACAAGAGCCTCATAATAGTGGATGTTTCCTTTGTATCAAGTACCCTTTGCAGATGCATGTTCTGTGGATTTTTCCATTCTCTGTTGAACCTATGTGTAATTTAAGCACCCACAAGATATTATTCCAAGGACTTCTACGGTTAGGTATGCATCTAATTCCTAAAAGAACATTTGAACATTTTAATTTCAATCATTGCAAAATTAAGAAAATTGAAGCTCGAGTCCACTCTTGGTGTCAGACATCTTTTATTTGTGTGACTTGGACCTGGCAGACTGTGACACCAGGTGATGCTGATGGCTGTTTAATGCATGTGTCAGCAGCACTGTTAGAGCTAAGATTCATAACTCATAGAACTGAAATTCTTGATTACTAACATAGAATCATTTTCTTCTGCATTATGGCTTCCCCCAGCTTCCATCCTTCCCTCCTCCTCTGCAGTTGCAGATCTTAAGATATTACATCTTTCTTGTATCAATGGAAGCCCTTTGTTAATTCATTTGACAGAAAAGTCTTGACACTTTCATATATTTGTGGAGTTCATGTATGCGTAGTGGTTATTTACTGCTTGGAAATTTACAAGAATGACAGTATTGAACACATTCTCTGTAGAAGTATTAGTTATGTCTGTTATTTCTTTAAATATGTCATGATGCAGTATGCTGTTAAGAAACAATCCTAAATCCATCTTGTACTGATCACAAAGAGGAATATTGTCCATCTCCCAAGGATTTTATTTTTAGGAAGATATTTATAAAAGAATTTTAGTTTCCAGATTCTCTGTAGTCCTCCCTTCCCAGAATCCAGTAGCTGAAGGACACATCTCCAGTGTCAACAAAAAAGTTGAACACAGATTCCTCTGCACGCTTGTCAAGACATTTGTTTCCCACTTCTGCTGATCAATTATATGTAATGCTAGCTGCAGTTTTTTGGGGTTTTTTTAGTACATCAAATGGCTTGTAGCTGTGATCCTGACATCAGTCAGGCTTTTAGGCTGTAGAGAAATATGCCTTTGCACAATAGCATGCAAGATCTTCATTTGTGGAGAGGGAACTTCCATACAAAACCTCTATATTAAAAAGCCAAAATTACAAATAAATCATTTAATCATAGCATTTTAGCACCACTGTAGTAATACTAGTTCAGTTTAAATTCAACTTACTTGGGTACTCTAGGACCCAGTATTTTGACTTTTTCTTTAGTTTTTCTTTGAATATAGTGCTTCACTAGAAGCTTTTCATGTATGAAGCTATCAAGAATATGAAACATATACATATATATATTACTGATACACATACTTGAGACATGCCTTGTTATTGTTATGCATAGCCTGCTTGAACGTTAATCAGGAGAAAGGTTTATGTAGGTTTGTTCAGATTTGCTGTTCACTGGATTCCATAGACCTCTATAAATCAATACAGTAAATAAGTAATAATTCAATATTTTAACATAAATATTTCAACAATAAATGGTGAAAAGTGAATTTACTTTTATGTTACCAGTTTTGGTATTTCCATAAGGAGAAAGTGTCTTTTTTTTGTTGTTGTTGTTCTTTAGGATTTTTGTTAATGATAAATGGGTTTAAATCATGAAAAAATATATTTACGTATGCCAAAGGCCACAAAGAGGCAATTTAATATTATTAATTCTGTAACAAAAGTGAAACTCAGCTAGACAGCAAATGAATCCAGTTTGTCATTTGCTGGATCTCAGAGGATTGTCTTAGAATCCTTCAACATTGAGTAGTGCCTTAAAAATAGTGAAAGAAAAAAAAATTATTTTCTACGATGAAAAAGAAAGATACAGCACTTTTATTGGAGTCCATCTTTCCATTTAATTCCATCCAAAAGAAATTCATTTCACATATTCTGAGGTTGCTCCAAGATGTGAAGCAAAACACAATAAATGGGAACTGTCAGATTTCCCAGCCAAATTGTAAATTTAATGTAGGTGCACCCATAAACAGACATTGTAAGTCAGCTCTTATTAACCATGGAAGAATCAGAAGAGTGAAAACAGTAACGAAAGATTGTGAATCGATTATCTATAGGACAGATGCTTGTTGTCCCTTTTACCATGTAAAATACCAGGAAATCTGACCGTGAAATACAGGGTTTTTAAAGTGAGGCTTACTGTTTTGCTTTTCCTCCCTGAGATAAACTCAAGGAAAGCTAATTGCTAAAAAACATAAATATTCAATTACTTGAATCACTTGCTGTGTTCTCAAGCAGTTAGAACAACCCTCTTACCTTCTAGCTCACTTGCATTCCTCTGAAGAATGAGGTGACACTCATAACTGTGAGTTACACCCTCTGCTCCCTCCTCCTATGAAAGGTGTCATATACCTTCTTCATAGACAAGAGAAAGGTAACACTGAAAATGAAAGAAATCAGATAATAACCTGCAAAAGAAAAATGTTGCTAAAAATACAAGTTTGGAGGATGGGGAAGATTGTGTTTCCCTGTATTAACAGGTATTTTAAACTATAGTAAAAACATACACTGTTTCCTTTGAGCTACACAAGCTATATAGTCTATGCATTTTCATACTTTTCCCTTACTAAATGGTGTACTCCCCTTTGAAGCCTACTGTACTGTGATAAATCCAACAAGAAGAAAAAGCTGATGATGTTACTGGAAGTCAGAAGAACTTCGAGTAGCCCTTATCTGCCTAATTATGTGTTTAAGTGTTATGAGAGGAAGTTGCTTTTGGACAGGGAGTTATTTATTTGGTATTCAGAGAATTTTGGCACAGGTTGTGTTATTGTGGCTTGACAGGTAACTAGTCCTCTCCTGATCTGTTGAATATTCATGCTTTTATGTGACAACAAATATTAAGTCCATCTACTATACAGTGTGTTAGAGCTATTTCTGCTATTCTTTACCACCTGTGTAGGAGTGCTAAGTTCATACTTGTTGCCGGATACCACAAGAGCATTGATGGTCAAATGACTTGTTGCCCTTTACTGTTTATCAAAAGGAAAATGAATGGAGAAATACTAATATCAATAATCTCAATTAAAGATAAAGGTGAGCAGCACCTAAGGACAAAGTGCTTTGCTTAATTTTTCAAGCAAAATTTTGGAACAGACATCTTTTGAGTTCCAGTCAAATAATCAGACATGTTTATTTCAAGATTTCAGGAAGTTCTGAGCTGTTGTACATTCTTTCCCTCAAAAACATTCTTCCACAGTATAGCAGCAATTGATACATCACCTATAGCAACCGTAGCCATGGGGATTTTTTTTTTTTTTTTTTTTTTTCAGTGAAAGTGAACCACTATCACAAGATATGGTATGTACAATAATATCCAAAGAAGAATATCTTATGATGAAGATAACCTGGAATCTTGATGAAGGATCTTGATCTCTTGATGCATATTTTAGATTTTTAAATAACATCTATTTTATCATATTTTAAATAACAAGTTTTATAATGTCATGTATTTTGGTTTAGATTGTGTTTCCTCTTTCTACTCCATGGATGATACTGGGTTGCCTTACTAACTTCAGCTACATAAATAATCAACACAATTAGAAAGCATCATATAGTTGTTTCCCTTCTTCACTTTCTGTGATTTAAATAATCTCAGATGATTATACTTTGAATCTTTTTTTTTTTTTTTAATTTCTTGTTATAATTAGATATTGAGTTATGTTTTCCTAATGGGAACTTTATTTTTATGGGAGCTATATGCACTCTTGTTAGGACTTATAAACCAATCTTGCTTATTGTATGAGTTTTCCTTCCCATCTGTTCTTTTATGTCACATCCGGGAAGACTTGTTACACTACTCAATGACAGTAATTTCAATCAATGAGAACACATCTATCAATCCGTATATAACTAAGATCCTCCTCAACCCTGCAGAAAGCAGGTCTTGTTCGTTTAGCATCTGTAAGCAAATAAATCTTAACAAAATAATTACTAAGTACTACAACTGAAATAGTATTAGGAAAAAATAAAGAAAATAATAAGAGGACATTAACTATATTTCACTTCCATTAGTTATTCTAGTCCTATATTTGGTATGCCAGGAACAACAACAGTGTTGATACAGAAAAAACAACGTTTTTATGTTTCTGAGCAGATACATTTTCATCTAATAGAAGCATATTTCTTAGTATTCATTATACCCCTCATTTAGTCCATGAAAACTTAAGAGGTAAACCTGAAATAAAAGTTACGGCAATAGGTTCAGAGGTTCTCCTAAGTAAACATCAGTGATCTGATCATACTAACATCTGTTAGGAAATTTTAAAAGTACTTTATATTTGGACTTAGGAATACTATCAGCTGTCTAAAACACGTAAGAAAGAGAAGAGGAAGGTAAGTCAAAATAAAAGAGAAAGAGAAAGCAAATAATCAGCAGCTTACTGGTTATCTAGGGTATAAAATACTACTTTCAAGTACTTGGGCCAAGCAGGGATTTCAGCCTTTGTTTTCCACAGTACCAGTGAACACCTCACACTCCTGGTCTTGTAGTTTCATACTTTTTGTATTTTCATCCATTTCTTTCCTGGAGCACAGAATCAAAGAACAGTTAACATTGAATGGGACCACTGAAGATTGGCCAGTCCAATCCCTTTTCTTAAGTGGGGGCACTCAGAACAGAATGCCCAGGTGGCTTTTGAACTTCTCTAAGGAGACTCCACAGCGTCTCCGGGAAACCTATGCCAGTGCTGTCACGTGCACAGTAAGGAAGTACTTCCTTACTTCCTCTCGGTAGTTGCATAGGCTGTGTGATTTTTTGAAGCCACTATGTAGACCCAAATTTGTGTATATATTTTGCAAAATAAAATATTTGGTAAGGTAACTATGGTTTTGGCTGTGTTCAGGAGATATCATAGAATACCCAACAGTGAAATTCTATTCAGTGAAGTAAAAAGTGTGTTCAGAATGTGGATTACCATCTAAAAATCTCTATAGGCCTGAACTAAAGTTTATTGTTATTAGTGGAAGTATTCATATGGAATTTAGCACATTTTGGATATAATCAGACTTCAACACATTAAAAACTATTAGCATGGATGTTTTTTTCTTTCTAATAAAACTGGAGACCAATGTATTAGTTCAAAAGCAGTCAGATAGCATTCTGAACCAAATCTGTAATTCTAACCTGTAATATGTACATGATAGGTCTGAACAGTGATTTTAAACAGTTTCGAATTGCATTGGTACACTTAGCTGGGATTATTCTTTGCTCTAAAAAGAACATTTAAATCTTCATGCTTCCTGTTTCTAAGGCTAGAGATCAAACTGGGGCATTTTAGCACACTACATCGTTTATTTCTGTTTCAGATTCTAAAAACTGCTTTGAAGTGTGTGCCAGAAGCAAAATTATTTCTACCCATAGTTTAAATAACTCATTCTCTGTGGCTTCCTCAGATATGAAATCAATCTCTTCTCAGGAAAAACACTATTTTTAAAAATAGAATAATATGGAACTCCTAATTTTAAGTTTAGCGCTTAGCACTCAGATAATATTATGGACTAAATTATGGCAGATTGTCGCAAATCATCACTCTATATCAGTAGGGCAGAATCTGCTCTGGGAAAGAAGAGGAGGGCCTGTTGCTGGTTGCATATTACACCAGTGAAGAAGTTTTCATGATTCCTGCTGGATAGGTGGTTATTGGAAAACCTTGAGGGTGCTGGAAAAACTTATTCCATTTCTAGTATTTTTGACCTTTTCTTAAGTGTATAAACTTACGCAAAATACTTTGAGCCTTAATAGAGGCTGTTATCTTCTTGCCTGGTATCCTTAGATACGCAGTGTATAATATGCCAAAAGAAAACAGGATTGGTTTATCTCTTCAGTCCCTAGCATAAAAAGAGCTTAGGGAGAGTTGTCTGCTATTCTTGAACAGCTGTCTTGCTAGCTGGTGCAAGGTCTTATGGCAGGCTTCCACACATGCACAGAAGATCAGGAGCAGTACACAGTCTGGCCTTTTGCAGATTTGGAACAGTATATTTATAGAAAATGTAAAATTATATTTTAAAGAGGTGTTTAGTTCAGATCATCGCAGCTGCAGTCACATGAACACTCATACAATCACAGATTACCCATGTTCTGCAAAACTATGAATTATGAAATATTATGAGATGACTGGAACGAAGTGTCTTCTCCTTTGCTGAGGCATTCAAGGTCAACTATGTATTCCTATGTTAGTAAATATTAGAAGGGGATTTCATATAAAGTGAAAGGAGGACGTGTTAACACTCATGAGAGGACCTTTGGATAAAGTTGGAGATAGTCGTAGGTTTTTCCAGGATAGCAAAAGGGTTTAATTTGTGTCTACAGTGGATCTGCAAAGGTATTTATTTTTCCACCCTCTGCTCTCAGACTTCCTAGGTTTACTACAAATTTCACAGTCCATTCCTAGTTTGAAGTTGGGAGGACGCATTTTCTTTTAATGGCCTATCACTGGAGCTTTTTTCTGCATAAACTATCAGTGGATTTGGCTGATGGGCTAGTTTAGAATAAATACCTTAAATATATAGAAATTATTCTGACATGCTTTTCTGAGAGTGTCCAGATCTCTGAAATGAGTTAAAAGGGTTGTACTGCTATATACTTTAGAATACCATGTTTCTGAAAGTAATAGGATAGAAGATGTTTATCCAAAATGTGAAGGCTGTTTCAAATGTTTAATTGGATGTCCCATGATATTTTCTCATGAGATTATCATTTGGTGAGTTTAAACTTCTGCCTGGAAGTAAATTGAAAGTGAAAATGCACAGTAGATGTGCACGCTGTCTTGAAAAGTGTTTTTAACCATGGAAATGTACCTTTCTAATAAGATATTTCCTAAAGCTGTAGGAAGCTCAAAGCTTAAATAAACAAAACAGATACAAAAATTGTCCCAATTGTGGTTTAGGTGTGATACTGCATTTTTTTTTTAATATATATAATTAGTTAGCATATTGGAATTATAGATTTGTTGTAAAGAAAGACTTGGGGAAAACTGTGCTGCCTTGATATTTTTCAAAGAGTTACTGAAAATAAGCTAAGTGTGAAGCATTTCCCAGATGGTAAAAATTCACTCCAAGGAATTTAAATTGATACTCAAAATGTTGCTGTGTTCATGAAGCTCTTTTTGCATCTTTAAAAAGAAAATTGCAATGTACTCTAATCACTGCCAATTGTACTGCAATTTATTACAGAGAAGATTAAATGAACACAAAAATTGCAGGTGGAAATTTGATCTCTCCCTGCATAAAAAACTTGCAGTATAATATCCTCATCTTTCAAATTCTGACCTATTTTTGCTGCATTATCATGAAACTGAGCTTTCTTCAGGGAAGTATCAGTAAAACATCATGCCCTTATGAAACAACTGTCAGTGTTAATTTAATTTCAGAGGCATTTCCTTCAGTGTAAGCTCTTGAAGTATTGGTTTCTAAAAAAATATTTTTAATCAGATGATTTTTTATTGAGTTTGAATATTTGAGTCATCTTAAGATAACAATTTAATATAAATGTTCTTCAAATTCTTTAGTATTTCAGTAGTCTCATCGGTGTGATTTTTTTGCTGTCTAACATACTCAGTGGTGAGTTACCAATAGACTTTTTTTTTCCCCCAAAATTTTGTATAATATTTTGTTATCTAACATTCAAAATGGTCTTTATGCCAGCTGCGAGTCAATGCAAGTAATGCTTACATGATTAAACAACAGAAACATACTAATTTGATTTATTGTTATCAGTGTAATCAAAACTAATTTGTATAATAAATGGCACATTCTTTGTCAAATGTGACTTAGAGTGCAAAAACAAAATTAAGTACTTCCATAATTAAAGCATCTATTAGCTTTATGGAGAGAAATTTTCTTCCAAGTTAAGCAGGTGCTCATGTATGCAAATACATAGACATGATCTATTTTCCCAGAATCTCCAACACAGAACTTTAATGTTTTATGAAAAACAAAGAGAGTGAAAGGACTTCAGCTGTGACTGATCCTGATTCTCTCCTTGCTCATGCATCGCTTAGAAGCTGATGATAGTTTCACCCATATATGTCATAACAGTTTGTCTCTTTGAAATGGTAAGCAAGGGAAGAATATGATTTAATTTCAATGGTGAAAAAGAAATAATGTGGTATTGCTTGTTGTCTGATAAAGTTTCCATTGCATTCTTCAGAGATAGCAGCCTATTAGGGGTAGTTAAAATGTGTTTCATGATATTAGGATCAAAGCAGTTTATGAATGTCTATGGTTCTAATTATAAATTTATTTCCATGCATTTTGCAAGCAGGATTATTGCATCCCTTTCTGTGAAATCACTGTGTAAGCAAGCAGCATAAGCCTTACAGTTTGATATTGGGAAATGAATGTGCTGTTATGAGAAGAAGATATTTCTGGGATTTGCTTGTATTATTTGGTTTTATTTTCCTTAAGGCGGGCTGTAAAATACTGGTAGAAAATCTGAAAATGGAGATATGACTACAGTTCATTTTGTAAGGCAGCCAAGGCTGAGGTTCTCACAGCGTCCATATTTTAAAATGAAAAAATAGAGAAATATTATTTTTTATTTCTCTTAAAAAAAAATACACATCCAGACTTCTTGATCATTGACATAAATGGAGCCAGAAGAGGATATATCAAGCAGTAGTGTACATTTGACTACATTTGACAGTGAGCTATTATGTATAATATAATCACCAGAAGACTTTCTCCTTTACAGAGACATAAGTTCATGTATGTCTGCATTGTGTAGATTATGTAGTGCAACCCCTGGAATAGATGACATATTTATTATCAGATTTATTAGTAGAAACCGTACTTCAAACTTATCAATATTTTGAGCATAAAGCTGCGAAGTTGGGTTAAATGCCAAGTTTTAGAATCTTACATTTGAACTAACTTATGTAAAGAAGGGCTTTTAGCGGCCTCACTATCTACTTAAATATTTGCCTCATTGCCTTGATTTAAATAATTCTTCTATATCATATGTCAGTCATTGTTTTCCTAACATCTTTATCACTGATCTTCTGATCTTTAAACAGACCCCTTCCCTTTCTAAAAGACAAGGAATGACCACACATCTGCTCTTTTTCAAATTCGCTAGAGTATGCTAAATACTGAGCTCTTGGCTGTGAACCCTGTTCAGCTCTTTGCTTGTGTAACCCTCCCATCTCAAGATGTCCCATTACCTTTTGTTCTATGTCAAATGATATTCATTTGTTCAAATGAAGTCGAGTATCTAGGGAGCCTACGCTTATCTGGATACAGCTGGTGAATGATTGCTAAAATTGAAACTAGCTTTACTGTAAGTGCAATTCTTAAAATACTATGGAGCGAATAGTATTAATAATACAGTTTATATTCTTTATTTCATATTTAAATAGTGAAAGTATAGATTACTGGATTTATGGTTGGTTTTTTTTTTTTTGAGATAGCACAAGGATCCCACCAGCAAAATCAGTGCTGTTGCCAGGGGTGTGCTGTGACAACCTTGATTTGGTACAGTAGTATGTATAGTAATATACAAAATATAGTAATGTATAGATTGCAGTGATTTTACAAAACCTATTGTCTTCCGTTCAAGACATCAGCTGGGTAAATCAGATCAAGAAGCTCAAGGAGATCTTATCCATGATGTCTTCCTGATGTAAAAGTTCCCATAAAGTTAGTAGGAGAATGCCTTCCAGAAATCTCACTCATATATATATGTAACAAAAATTAATCCAAAACTTCTTAATGCTTTGCTTATTACTAAGCTGATGCAATGTACCAGTAAGTATTTTTGTCTGAACAATGAGTTTAAAATTTAGCTTCCTTAATAATTTTTGAAATAACTTGTTTATATCAGTTATTTTCCAGTTTCGTTGGCATAAAATACTTCAAACACGCACACAAAAAAAACCAAAACCACAACACAAATACACAGTTTTTCTCATCCTGTGTAGAAATAGCACTTCATAAACTGGATATTTCTGGTTCTGAATTGAGTGGATTCCCATTCAGTGAGATTACTTTTCCAGTTTCCTCATAGTGGATCAGGGTTGCCTAAGCAACCGGTAAAATACCAGCACTAGAACATGGCTGTTGCTTTCTTGCTTTCTTTTAGCTTGAACACAGAGCAGTGCAAAGCTTCCAGTCTTGAGTGCTCACATAAGAAAGGTGCCCAATGCACTTCAGTGTGAGTAATTTCTCCCAGACTGGACAAAACCTGCATCGCTTCATACTGAGTGGTCGCCTAGGAAATATAGGAAAGAGATGGAACAGCAGAGCTCACTGTGTCCCTGAGCCGTGTATTTCTCAGGAGTCCTGTTGGTGATTTGATATTCAAGACCCGCCTGGATGCCTACCTGTGCTACCTGGTGTAGGGAACCTACTTTGGCAGGGGGGTTGGACTTGATGATCTCTGGAGGTCCCTTCCAACCCCTACAATTCTGTGATTTTGTGATTCTGTGATTCATGTTTCAGCTTTTTTAGCTCCAAGAGTCCTTCCTCTTGGATTAAATAGGAAGTGAACAGTAGGCCCAGTGCTTACATGAAGTGTACCAAGCTAATTAGTTTACTACAAATTAAATTTACAACATTGAAATCTCCTCCAGTGTTAAATCTGCAGTAAAATTTTATTGGTAAGTTATGTTAAAATTTCTGACAAATAAGAAATAACAATGCTAGAGTTTTAGCCTATTCTTAAATGTATGAATTAGGTTAAGTACTCTTCAGATCAGATGCTGTATTGTGAGAAACAGAAAAATTATGTATTAAAATGATGTGGGTTTTTTGGAGTTTGTAAAACGACAAAGGTTGAAATTCTTACACTGACACTGTCTTTCTTGGCTTCAAATACTTGATTTCTCACATTCACTTTTGAAGCAACTTTTGTCATGATTTTTTATTTATTTATGTTTTATTTTTGAATATTTCCCACAGCGCTGTAATAGGAGATCACATTTACTACTTACCTCATTTTAAGTAAAAATTGAGGCAATAAAAAGGCATTTTAAGAAGAAGACAGTAAATGCAGTGAAAGAAAAAATAATAACTATAATTCTTCTTAGCAGCAAAAAGAAAATGTGAGTTTAACATAAACTGATGGAGTGTAACTTTTCTGCACATACTGATAAAGAACTGTGCTGCTTTTATCTCATTTTCTTGAGTGTACGGTTCTTTTACCTGGAGGGAGAAGTGATAAGTTTGAAGGTTACATTTTCCATTTCCTAAGAATCACAGTTGTCCGTGGTTAAATAGGAGCATTTTGCGGCCCCCAAAACATGACAATACTGAGATAGGGTCTCTGCTTAAATTTTTTCTTACGTAGCCAGGCTGAGTAGAAATGTGAAGTCACCTATCTGTTCTGCATGCCACTGCTACTGAACCGTGCACTATGACAGTTTATTATATGAGAACAGGCCTTTTGCTGAAGTACTTGATGACTTTGCCTTTTGCCTGTACAAACTGCGTCTCCACTACAGGGTGTGTGTGTCTTCTAAAACACTTAAAGCTAAACAAAAAGTCCAAATCTGTCCCTATTTTAGTGTCAGGGAAGGAGGTTCTGCAGACACCAATCCATGCAGAAGTTCCTCATACGGGTAGCTTTGCTCATGCACTGGAAGGTTACTGAAGGTAACTGGTCAACTGAAATGAGTAGTTACTTATATGTAATTTTATATGAACCTTGTCCTTTTCTAGATTAACAAAGATTAAATAGATTAAAAAAAAAAAAAAAAAAGAAGAAGAAAAAAAAAAGCTTTTCCTCAATTTAAGTCTTTTGAAACATCACTAATTAATGTAACAAAAGTGCAGCCTATGTAAGAGGTAATTGCCAGGATGTAGAATTGAAAGCAAAATTAGTGATCTTAATTTTTTTTATCATATTCTTAGCCTTTTCTACATACAGGCTGAACAAATCTGTTTTATGTTCCTGGTGGCTACTTAGAGATACGTATGCACTTACTGCAGGGAAAAATACTAACTAATCACTTGGGGACTACACTGAACAAACATCAATGTTCAAATCTAAATACCAAACAAAACTGGATCTATGTTTTTTGTTTTGTTTTTTTTTTCCAATATTTGAAAGCATTGGTTTTCAACATTTGAAGATTAATAAGCTACAGACAGGTACTATTGACAGGTATGTATTCTATTTCTCAGCAGTTTCATTATGCAGCTTGCTTTTTAAAGGTTTACATATCTTTAGAGCATGACATAAGTAGATGCAGTCAACAAACGGGAGGCTTGTATCCTGCTTAAACTTTGCATATCTGTACTGTGAACACAATAGAAAAATATAACTTAGTATAATATTAGGCTTCCAAAATAGAGTTAAACTGCTACGTATCTGTTCCTGACATGGTTCCAGTGAATTCTGACAGTTATAATTACACATTACTAGAAGAAAAAGTGAATAACTTCTAAAAATAATTTGGCTATTTTATTTATTTGCAGTTCATTAAAGCCAGAAATTTCATTGTAATAAAATTAGCACTGAAACCGATAAACATTAAGCAAATGGTCTTGCTAAGTAATATAGTCCTTAAATCTGTTCTGAGACAGTTTCGTATGTTAATTCAGTAAGTTTTGTAGGTTTTTTAACAAAGCTTCTCTTGCCAAACTTAATGGCAATTCATCACCACTTATGTTTTATCAGAAGCAGAATTATCACAAAATAATTATTTTTAAGCTATCTGTGAGAAATATGGCGCTCTGAAAATAACAAATATATTGCAAAGTGGCATATTTTAACACCGTATGAGTGATCATTGCAACAGTTTCATGGATGTTATGTTCGTTGGGTATATATTCTGGGTATTTTCTCTCAAAGAGTTATATGGAGATGAAAGAACCATGGGCATCTGAAGTATTATTCTCACCTGCTGAATTCCTGCAATGTAAACTCTGTTGGTTTGGGTTTTTTTTAAGGGGAATTTTGTTTGTCTTTTGAGGATTATTTCATTGTCATTGTTGTTACTTTGTTTTGTTTCATCTTAACTGTTTATGAGCAGTTGTTTTGGAACCAGTCCTTATTCTTCACTAAGACCTAGATTCCGTGGCCCAGTCCCATATTCACATGTCACTTTGCAAAGGCTTTAGAGACTGTATTCCTCCATCAAGGTCATGGTTTTCTCTTGGAACTGAAGTTAATGGGTGGCAATTAATACAATCAATGCACAGTGCAACTGTCCTGTCCATGAAGTTTTTGGCCAGTATTAAATTAAGGGAAAATGAGTCCAATGAATTCAGAAGACAAAGACTTGGGAATAAAAGTAACTGTGTAACTGAGTAAATGTAAATATCCTTTTTCCTGGATCCAAAGATGAGCAGATGGTGCTCAGGAAAGAAAGATCTTATAAAATAGTTTGATAATCTTTAACAATAGTAATTGTTGCAGTAGTAGTAAAGCAGTTATAACAATTACTTATTTTACCATGAAAGGTCAGTATGATCCCCATTGTACCATTTTGCTGTATTGTGGACTGAACATGTAAGATAACGAGAGCAATTCAAAATCTAGTAGCAATACCTGTGTAGGCTTACATGAGGACTCTCTTGTTCTGAAAGCACCAAAAGACAAAGCACAGTAGATAGGAGAACACTATGTGAGCAAGCAACACTTTATCTCAGACCTTAAATTCTAGTTTTTGCATGACATTGCACTGTGGTATCAGGCTTATAACTATGTTCATATTTAGATAAATCACATTACAAATCTCTGTAGCAATTGGTGCTTAGTGTGCTTTCCTTGGTAGGACTGTCAGAAAAGAAGTGTTAGAAAACATAGGGTTTGAGTCGTTCTCTGGGAACATGAAGTGTGTACTAGGAGAGAGTAGAAGGCAGATGATGTGGATTGGGATCGTAGTGTAGAAGGGAAGACTGCAAGGGTGTGCAAGTGTAGGAGCTGATATCCTATAAGGAAAGGTGGAGCTGTGCAGTGGGAAGGTAAAGAAGAACAGCTTTTTAAGTTGAAGATTCACAGATGCACAGGTAGGGTCTCAAACTCTCATATTTTCTAACTTTATCTCTCATAGAGTTGGATACTCTCACAGAGTTGGATACTCTCATAGAGTTGGATACAAAAGCATGAAGGAGGATGAATGCAGTTTTTCTTTAAAAAAGTTGTTGATAAGTCTAAGAGATAAGTGAGTTGCTGTGGAAGAGCTCATAAAAGGATTGAGAATGTAATCGAACTTGGCAATCATAGTAATGCTGCAGATTCCTAATACAATTTTTCTCCGTACTTTTCCTTGTTCTGCTGCAGCAAGCAGAAAAAGTAGACTTTTAAGTGACCACTTCCAGTACAAACAGCTTCTCAGGACCCTGGAGAGCCTGTCTGTCTTAAACAGAACAAAGAAGTAATTGTCTCTGTATTCTCATAAGTTTTAGGAATATTGGGTACTGTCTGCCTCTCATTTAGTTTGGTGTATTATGTCATGCGGAATGTCATCTGTCTTGCAAAATAAAAGAAAATTTAAGAAAAATCTAAATTAACGTTTTAAATTCATGACATGTTAAACCACAAGTTAAACCACAATCCTGAAAAATCACATTTTCATTTGAATTAGCGTGCACAAGATAGATAGAAGTAACACGTCGTTATTATAGCCAAAGGGCTTTATTTAAAAAATCCCTGTTTTTTTTGGTTTACTTTATGTATTTAATGACAGTTTGTATATTGTGAAGTTAAATCTTAGTTTTCTCAAGTATTTAGTTTCTTTCAAGTGAAAATAAATAAATAAATAAGGTTTAGTATGTAATAAGAGTGGGGTATAAATATTTTTAATGGACTTCTGAAGTAATTCAGAGTTTATGGTGTAGTCCTTCAGAAACAAGTTGCTTTCTGTAATTCATAACACTTTTCGTAATTTATAAATCTTAGATTTTTTAAATTTAAAAATATATAGGTTGGGATTTTTAAAGGCACTTGACGAAGGTGGGCAAAAACACAAAACCGAATTCCCTTGCAGCCCCAGTATTTTACCTTAAAAGAGAATTGCCAGTTGTGCAATCTTTAAACTGCCTCTAGCTTGAGAACTGGTATCAGAACACAGCGTAGCGTACACCAGCTTGCTCTGTTTTTTGGGCAAATTTCACGGTCTTTTCTGTGCACTGCAATGATATTGCAAGATTTCTGAAACTATGTAGCTTTTTTAAAAAAAAATTATTTCTATGGATTTTCTGTAGATGTTTAGATTGGCAGCCATTAAACAAGACAGTGTTGAAGTATTTGGTCTTTGGTTTATTTCTAGTGTACACTTGTATTAATACTTAGAAGAGAAGAACATTTTACAGTTTCAACACATATTCCATGCTACCATTTTCAGTCACATTTACACTTTTCCCATCATCCAGAAAGTCTTCCAAAGAAGCAAATTTGCCACTGAATTTGGTAACTATAAACATTGCCTGTGTTTCATAAACAAGATCTGTGCATTATCATTTGTATCCAGCAGGGCTTGTGTAAAATCTTATTTTCCCTCACTGGAAGGAAAATTACCACTTCAGGTAGTTGTTCAGATTTTTCACTGAAATCAGCGCTGATTCAACTGGATAGCACAACTTATTTTTGGAAGGGGCAATCTCTTAACTGAGTACTCACAGTGAACAGCTGCTACAAAGTAACATTTTATATCATTACAGCTGCCTTCAGAGTAATTTAATGACTCAGCCTTAGTTTGATACCAAGACTAGAAGCTTAAATTATGTTCATTTTTTCTCTTTCCATCCTTCCAAAAAAATGTTTTCTTCAGAATTAAATGACTTATATCTTCATGACTTGATGGACAGAAGTCATAAGTTTGTACAATTCTAAGAAATAATTGCTCACTTTTAAACAATTCAGTTACTCTCCAGGGGAATTGGAGAATGACTTGGGGGTCCTGGCGGACAAAAAGCTGAATGTGAGCCAGCAGTGTGCTCTTGCAGCCCAGAAGGCCAACGGTACCCTGGGCTGCACCAAAAAAGGGGTGGCCAACAGGGACAGGGAAGGGACTGTCTCCCTCTGCCCTCATAGGGCCCTATCTGGAGTACTGTGTCCAGGCCTGGGGCTTCCAGTACAGGAAGGATACAGGGCTGTTGGAGCGGGTCTGGAGGAGGGCTATGAAGATGGTCAGAGGACTGGAGCACCTCTGCTGATAAGAAAGGTTGAGGGACTTGGGCTAGTTTAGCTTGGAAAAGAAAAGCCTGTGGGAAGACCTCATTGTGGCCTTTTAGTATTTAAGGGGAGCTTGTAAAGAGGAGGAGGACTGACTTTTATACATGGACAGATAAGGATAGGCCTAAGGGGAATGGCTATAAACTGGAAGTGAAGAGATTTAGGTTAGATGTTAGGTGGAAATTCTTTACTCAGAAGGTTGCAAAGCACTGAAATAGGTTGCTCGGAAAGGCTATGGATGCCCCATTCCTGGAGATATTCAGGGTCAGATTGGATGAGTCCCTGGGCAGCTGGATCCCTGTCCGTGACAGGGGGTTGGAATTAGGTGAAGTTTGATGTCTCTTTTAACCTAAGCCATCCTATGAGTCTATGGAAATGGAAAAAAAAAAAAAAAATCAAGTTTCTTTCTAAACAGTTTAAATTTTTATTCACACCTTTATTTGGAACATTTTGAATATTCTACCATAAAAACATCAACTGAATTACATTTTTTTCCTACACCTAATAGCTTCATATTGTGAATTTAGTTGAATAATTATTATTCACCTTATCTGTGTCTTGTGTGCAAAGATGTCTTCTAAGAATGCACCTCTGTGTTCCCAAATCCCCCCCCCCCCCCCCCCCCCCAAAAAAAAAAAAAAAAAAAAACACAAAAAAAAACCAGTTTGGAACCTTGAAAACAATTTGAATACTGGAAATTTGGCATGATGACAGATTTATGAGAAAAAACATATGCAGTGTTCTTACTGACAGATTAGCAAAATTCCCACTGAAATTGTAGGGAAGGAATTTTTTATAAGAAGATAGAAATCTTCAAACTGAAGGCATTATTACTAGAAGCAACTACTTGGAGAGCACTGTAGTGAGTGGTGGCAGACTTCTCATTGGAGCAGGATATGAGAGAATACAAAATGGATCTACAAAATCATAGAATCACTCAGGTTGGAAGGGACCTCAAGGATCATCAAGTCCAACCGCAGCCTAACCGTAGTACCCTAACTCTAACAACCCTCTGCTAAATCATATCCCTGAGCACCACATCTGAACGGCTCTTAAACACGTCCAGGGATGGTGACTCAACCACCTCCCTGGGGAGCCTAACATCCAACCTAAACCTACCTTGGTGCAACTTGAGGCTATTTCCCCTCATCTTGTCACCTGTCACCAGTGAGAAGAGACCAGCCCCGCTCTCTGTAAGCACCTTTCAGGTACAGAAAGAGAGTAATAAGGTCTCCCCTCAGCCGCCTCTTCCCCAGACTAAACAGCCGCAACTCCCTCAGCCTCTCCTCATAGGGCTGATTTTCCAAGCCCTCACTAGCCTCGTTGCCCTTCTCTGGACCTGCTCCAGTACCTCCACGTCCTTTCTGTACTGAGGTGCCCAAAACTGAACGCAGTACTCGAGGTGAGGCCTCACCAATGCCGAGTACAGGGGCAAGATGGCTTCCCTAGTTCTGCTCACCACACCATTCCTAATACAAGCCAGGATGCCATTGCCCTTCTTGGCTGCTAGGGCACACTGCTGGCTCATATTCAGCCGACTGTCCATCAGTACACCAAGGTCCCTTTAGCAAGGTGCCTTTAGTGTGGCAGCTTTCCAGCCACACCTCCCCAAGCCTGTAGGGTTACTTGGGGTTGTTGTGGCCAAAATGCAGGACCCGACACTTGGCCCTATTGAAACTCATGCTGTTAACCTTGGCCCATCGATCCAGTCTATCCAGGTCCCTCTGCAGTGCCCTTCTCCCCTCTGGCAGATCAACACTCCCTGCCAGCTTGGTGTCGTCTGCAAACTTACTGAGGGTGCACTCAATCCCCTCGTCAAGATCACCAATGAAGATGTTAAACAGAAGCGGCCCCAGTACTGAGCCTTGGGGGACACCGCTCGTGACCGGCCGCCAGCTGGATTCAGCTCCATTGATCACAAAATGATTGCTGATGCCTTCCGTCTTCATTACAAACTGCCAATTAGTTGAGCTTTGCCCTCCTCTTTCTGCAGATGTTATTGGAATTCTCAAAGATTTTTCATCAAGCTTCTGAAGTATTGATTTTCTTTGTGCTGCTCAGATCAGCAGTTATCTTGGTATCCACTTCCAGCTCGGAAGCTTGGCTTCCACTTTTACTCCCTGACGTTTTCTCCCTTTATTTTGGTTTGAAATGCTATTTTTGTTTGTTTGTTTTGTTTTGTTTTGCTTGTTTCCAAATTTTTCTGGAATCTTACAACAACTGATAGAGAAGAAACTACTTGGGCTGAAGGATTTTGAGTGGGGGCCCATAAATATAGTAATATTTGTTCAGGAATGAAAATGCAGACCATATATAAGATTGCACAGCAGACGGAAAGGTGTGTAAGGACTGATAAGTTGTCTTTGAAAAAATCCTAATGACTGAAGTTTATCTTGGTATAAAAATAAATTTTCTTCATCTCCTTGCAAAATCAAATGTAATTCCATTGTTATTTCATTATGTCATTGTTAAGAAAAGTCTCATTTAAACACAATTGACCTCAGAAAAGGTGCGTAATAAAACTAATGGTATACACTAGATATCAAATTGAGCAGTGGTCACTGAACAAGTATTTTAAAACCTCTGCTTGTACCTGGGCAGTAATTTAGATTTGCAGCAGCTATGATGATTTGAGAGAGGAAGATGGCAGAAATGAAAGATGCATCTTATTTTGGTGTCTTGATCAAGTGAGCTGCTTGGCAGAAGACAGAGATGTAGCAAGAAGGCAGGAGGGAAGTACAGTTTTGATACCATGCCATAGTTCTCCAGAACTGGAATTCAGTGTCTTCCGTGATGCCCCCTTAACTTCTGCTTCTTTTTTTTTTTCTTCTCACTTTCCTTTTCTAATTCACTATTCTCGAATATCTAAGAGCATAAATAAGACTATTTTTACACATTTAAAATCTTTTTTTTTCTTTTTTTTTCTTTTTTTTTTAATTTTCAAGCTATGTTTTATGCATTACATTTAGCATACAGTGTAAAATGAATTCTTAGGAGCTCTGCTTTCCACAAATATTTCAGTAAAGATTAAATTGTGAAAGAAAGAGCCTGTGTTTAGAAGTGAAAACTGATTTTCATATTTAGTGTCCTAGGAGTGATGCATACAATCTAGGGTCATTTTTTTACATCTTTTACTGTTGGATATGAATACTGTTAGGGTCATAAATCTCCTAATTCTGTGATGTTCTTACATGCAGGACAAGTTCAAACGAGGTTTTTTGACCTTAAGTTTATGATTTTGAGTTACCAACAACTGTGTCAATATTCATTTTTAAGACATTTTATCATACTTATCAGCTTCAGAAGACAGGCTAATGCTGCCCTAAACTCCAGTCCACTTAATATGTTTTCTCTTCTTTTTTTGTTGTTTTTTTATTTATTTTTTTTTTATTTTAAGTTAAATTTGACGAAGGTGCAGTACATATCAACAGACAGGGTTGGAAGAAAAGTAGGTGCTTAAAAAAAAAAAGCCTTTCATTCTTTGCTCACTAGTATGGGAGCTATTCCAATTATTTTAAGATTTACCTTGCTCTTTAGTTTCTGAGCAAAAGCTTTAAATAGGTTAATGCCTTATTTTCTATCTAAAGACTTGGGAAAAAAAAACTACAGTTGTCTCTTAACTAGCGTAGTGAAAAGCAAGTAAACATGTCACAATTTGTAGTTCACTCCTTGTTATTTTAAAAACTCCTGGCACTCTGAATATAAATTATTAATACATGTCTCTTGTTCCTACCACCCCCAGTAACCTTCTTCCATTTCAGTAGGTACAGACAGAATAATAACATAATCTGAAGTGCTAACACTACTATAACATTCACGGTAAACTATTCCAGAAGTAAACATCTCTACTTTTTTGAATGTGTTCCTTCCCATCTTCCTTCTTTATGTATTTACATAAAAATATTAAGGTGCAAGTAATTCTTAGCATTTCATATTTGTATCCCTTGCGATTTTTAAATGCTATTAAAGATCATAAACACTATTTGTACATTTAAAAAATCATTTTCACAAGTAATTGAATTGAAAACACTCGTCTGGTATTAGAATATTTGGTCTTCAGAATGGCTGCCTTCTTTTCCTTTTTATTCTCACTCTGTTTGCTCTTCCTTTCTTCTCCCTATCTTTTTTCTTTCCTGTTAGATACAAAATGAGAGCAATAAAGTGTTTGCCCACATTTAATCAAAGCATGATTAAAATGCTTTTATTATCATTTCTGATTATTTAATAATACTTTTTTCTGAAAATTAAAAACAAACAATGACAACAAAAAATCTGTAAGCTTTAGTTCTGTGCTAATATCTGTCACAGTGCTATGTAGTAAGTTGAGCTGCTGATGTCTATTTCTTTTTTTTAAAGAGGGAAAATTTCCCTTGTTTAAATTTCTCAGGAGACTGTGATTGTTTGATTTCCAATTTATACCAAATGAGGAATATGCTAATTAAAACAATTGTAATATTGTTTCTGTAATTATTTGTTAATTATGATAGATTTAATGAAGTACTTCTGCATGCTCAGTTCTCCTGAGTGCCTTGGGCAGGTTAGACAATTTGTCGGAGCAGCACTTCAAGTCTGCATCAAAGGAAACACAGGAAGGTTCACTGTTATTTCAAAGTAGGTTGATCTTGAACCTCCATAGAGCTGTAAAGCAGCAACAGTGGATTTGAGGCAAGCAAGGAATTGTCTTTTTCAGTAATACAATGTTAATTTTTCTACAACTATCAATTTAATTGAAGTATGAAGTTTTATTGTTCTGTTACAATCCCTTTGATTCATAAAGTGTTCTAGTGATCCAATTCCGCTACATCAGAAGTAAAAATAGCGAAATAGTAATGATGGGTCAACACACAAAAGACAGGAATTAATTATTTGATTACTTGTGAAGTTTTATATTAATAAAGAATCTGAATGCCACTAATTGCCCTAAAATTGAGAACAGAAGAGAGATAGGAAGCATGCTTGTTGCAATCTACAGGGTAATTTTCACAGAAGAGTTCTTGTATGGGTCAAAATCAGGGAGCCTGAAGTTTAATCAGTACAAGGCAGTGGTTCGTGCTAACATTTATTGTCATCATAATAACTCATAACTGTAGAAGTGCTGATCTCTCTGATCTGGTGAGCAGTGACAGGACCCAAGGAAACGCCAGGCAACTCCATAAGGGAAGATTCAGGTTGGGGATTAGGAATGCGTTCTTCACCAGAGGGTATTTGGGCAATGGAACAGGCTCCCCAGAGCTGTGGGCATGACCCCAAGCTGACACAGTTCAAAGTGTTTGGACAACATTCTCAGAAATATAGTTTGAATTTTGAGTAGTCCTGTGTGGAGCCCTGAGTTGGACTTGATAATCCTTTGGGTTCCCTCTAATTTCGAATATGCCATGTTTCTGTGATCATGCACATTATTCCATCTATCTAAGAAGATTGTGTTCTTAGTATGTGTAACGTTCTTGAAAAGAAAAACAATTTGGTGCTTTAGGGAGTATCCACCTGATGTGTATCACAGTGGCAAGCTGAGCTGACCCTTACATTGTAGAGAATTATCCTTCCTTGAGTGGCAGAATTCTGTGGAGGTGACTGACGATGGTGCCAGCACCTTTGTCATTGCTCTTCTTTCATTGTTGTCACCTCAAAGAGAGTTCAGCAGAGCAGTTTCCGTGACCACTTTCTCATCCATTTAAAGCAAAATAAGCCAAAAAAAAAAAAAAAACCCACAGCTACTTTACCTAAGTTGACGCAACTAATTTACCCCAAGCAGATCAAAGGCCATTCTTACAAATGACTCTGGCAGTGGAGCTGTTGGAATTATACCTTCTGTCTGAAGAGTAGGTGGCAATGTTTTCTGTTACTGTGGTAATATCCACAAAATGAAACTCTGTCCTGTAACTCTCACATGATCTTGAGAGAAGTTTAATCTTTCAGCATTACTATGAGTAAAGCTTGCGTTGCATGTCTTTTCAACCAAATAGGTAAGTGGATTTTTAATTGGATTGAACTGTATCCACCTCTGTAGATCAAAAACATGAATGGCAGCCCCTCTGTTTCTATCAAAAAAACCTGACCTATATTTGGGAATATAAAGGAAATGTCTCTTTGGGAGCTTGTGACCAGCAACTAATTAGAATTATTCATACAGTTCTTCATAGTCATATTTTTAATTAATGTAAGAACACCAAGTAGAAAAAGAGTATTAAAATGAAATTTTGTCTTACATATATCTGTTGTTTTAAGACATGGAGAAAACTTCTGTAAGCACTGATAAAATACAGTTACCCAAATACTAATGCAAGTAGTCTGAAGGTTTGCAAATTTTGCCTGAAACAGCTTCAGATCAATAATTTCTCTTTCCTAATTTCAGCTGGTCCTTTTAGCTCCTTGGATGCTTTTTGTTCTGTGCTAGTAAGGGACTTTAATAATATAAGGTGAATCTGAAAGTTGTCATCTTTCAAGCTTATTCAGTGTTTTTCTATGTTTGAACTATTTTCTAATGCTTGTTTTTCCTGTAACTAAATGTGGAAACAACCTAGTGCATTTCTTCATTCTGGTAGCTTGATAAATCTTCACACTGACATTCCTAACAGTGGTAGTTAATTCAGAGCAGGTTAATTCCATGTTTCAAATGCACATAACTTTCCAAAATGTCCTGAGCTGATATCTGGTATCCACCAACATTTCATGCTCAGTGACATTCAGATGATCATACTTCTTAACCTGATATGTAATTTGGTAGGTTTACCCAACAGTCTACTTAAAATGCTATGTTTCAAGTTCCTATCAAATATAAGTGTGTCCGAGTCAGCTAAAGTGAGGTATATACAGAGAATTTCTTCAAAATAATTTAAATTACAGTAATCGATCTTTTGAGATGTGTTGTCTATATGGATACTACCATCTCTACTCCATGTCTGCTAGCATTTGACTACAAGGAAGCAATTCAAGTACATGAACAGAGATATCTATACCATTTGCAGTATCCCAGAAACATTTTCTGTCTCAATCTACTTTCCCAGAAAGACTCGGGTTTCCATTAAGATGTATGTCAGCCCTTGCAGCCACCTTGGATACTGTATCAAGAACGTCCATAGATATCTGTATTTAGTCACCTGAATTTCTTCCCTCTTTTCACAGAATCTGCTTTTAAATACTGTAATGTGATGTTACTGTCATCGTTTTGTGAAAAGTAAACATTTTTAGAGGTTGTCATTGTATCTAGAAAAATAATATTCTTAGCTACATTATTTTGCATGTAATTTTTTAGCATCACAGAGTCACAGATTGCTTTAGGTAGGAAGGGACCTCTGGAAGTCATCTGGTCCAACTCTGTGCTTAAGTAGGGACACCTAGAGTAGGTTGCTCAGGACCATGTCTAGGCTATTTGTTTGTCGTTTTTCATTCTTTGCTTGATTGATTGAAGATCATTTGTATTTTCTAAATACTTTTCAAGATAATTTATATTCTACAAAGAATTGGAAAACTTTGCAGTTCCGGATGTAATCTTCCGTGACTATGACTGTATCTGCCTCTAGAACTGTACTATAATTCTACAGTCTGAGATATTTTTAGACGTTTTTGAGATTTAGACTCAAGACAGTAAGAACTTACTGTTCTTACTGCTTTATTTCTACTCCCTTGCAAGAAATTTTGCAAAAAGCAGTGCCATTTCTTCAATATTACTTTTCTTCTTGGGACCAGTGTTAAATAAGTCATGTTAAATAAGGCTATTAGTGTTGAGGCTTTTATTTTGCATTATTTCTTATTTAAGGTTTGATTCAATATTTACAGGCTTTGTAACTAAATTATAAGATGAAACAGAGTGTAGATGAGCTTGTTTTTGTGATGAGAGGAGAGGAAGAGAGAGGAAAGGAGATTCACCGAATCACAGACTCATAGGGCTTGGAAGGGACCTCTAGAGATCATCGTGTCCAACTGCCTTGTAGGTTCCCTACAGGAGGTCACACAGGTAGATGTCCAGATGAGTCTTGAATATCTCCAGAGACGACCCAACCACTCTGGGCAGCCTGTTTCAGTGCTTCATCTCTCCCTCAGTAAAGAAGTTCTTCCTTGTGTTAGTATGGAACTTCCAGTGTTTCAGCTCATGTCCATTGCCCTTTTTTCTATTATTGCTCACCGCTGAAAAGAGTTTAACCCCATCAACTTGACTACCACACTTTAGATATTGATAAAGTTATGAGATCCCCTCTCAGGCTTCTTTTCTCCAGGATGATCAGTCCCATGTCACTCAGCCTTTTCTTGTGTGGGAGATGCTCCAGGCCTCTAGTCACCTCTGTGGCTCTCCACTGGACTCCTTCTAGAAGGCAGAGGCAAACAACCTTGTATCCCATCTTAAGCATCTGAAAAATACTGCTCAGATCAGAAATAGATGCTTTATCAAGGTTAGCAACTGAAGAAGTGTGCCATCAGTGCAAATGCCAGAACATACGTTTTCTATTCTTTTGACTTTTGTCTTGGGACCAGTACTCTTTAACAACTTTATCAATGAGATAGGTAATGGGATTGAGTGTACCATCAGCAAGTTCGCTGATGACACCAAGCTGAGTGATATAGATGATATAACAGGAGGAAGGGATGCCATCCAGAGGGACCTTGGTAAACTCGAGGGATAGGCCCATGTGAACCTAATGAGGTTCAACAAAGGAAAGTGCAAGGTTTCACACTTAGGTTGGGGTAATCCCAGATATTAATACAGACTGGGAGAAGAACTCCTTGTGAGTAGGCCTCCTGTAACGGGCTTAGGAGTCCTGGTAGATGAAAAACTTAACATGAGTCAGCAGTGTGTGCTTACAGCCTGAGCTGTATCGGAATACGGGTGGCCTGCAGGGAGAGGGAGGTGATTGTCCCTCTCTGAACTTGTGAGGTCCCACCTGGAATATCAAGTCTGGGGCCGGCTGTACAGGAAATATGTCAAGCTGTTGGAAAAAGTCCAGAGGATATCTGTGAAGGTAGTCAAAGGGCTGGAGCACCTCTCCTATGAAGACAGGCTGAAGGAGCTGGGCTTATTTGGTCTGGAAAAGATAAAGCTGTGGGGAGACCACATTATGGCCTTCCATTATTTATAGGGAAATTATGAACAGGAGAGAAATCAACTTTTTACAAGGGTAGTCAGTGATAAGACAAGGGGGAATGGTTTTAAGCTAGAGAAGCTTTAGATTAGATGTCAGGGGAAAGTTTTTCACTGAGGGGGTGGTGAGATGCTGGAACAGGCTGCCCACAGAGGTTGTGGACGCACCATCCCTGGAGGTGTTCAAGACCAGGTTGGACTGGACCCTGTACAACCTGATCTAGTACTTGAGCTAGTGGTTGGCAACCCTGCCTGTGGCAGCAGATTGGAACTTGGTGATCCTTGAGGTCTCTTCCAACCCAAGCCATTCTATGATTCTGTACTTCTGCTTGGGGACACTTAAGCAAATCCTGTATTCCATCTGGAAGTGTTGAAAGTGTTGAGCAACATCTCCATTTAGAAGTAGCACTTTAAAAATTCATTATTTTTCCAGTCTCTTTTGCATTGTCAATTAGTAAGTTTTGTTCCTAGTTGGTGAAGGACTTTCCTATTCATTCCTTCTTTGCTTTTGATGTATGAAATATCAGCAGTGAAACAATTAACTAGATTTCATTAGAGTCTTCCAGGCTGGATGCGGCTCTGGGCAGCCTGGTCTAGTGGCTGGCGACCCTGCGCATAGCAGAGGGGTTGAAGCTAGATCATCATTATGGTCCTTTTCAACCCTGGCCATTCTATGATTCTATGATTCTATGTTTCTATGATTCACCAAATGGATTTGGTTCCAAGAGCTCATCTGTTATATTCATGTTGGTTTGCACAGATTTTAGTTATTAAGTGTCACCAAATTTTCCTTTTTTCCTCTTCCCTGCTGTACTATGTTGTCAAATTAACAGGCACTTTCTGGGTACAGCCACATCCCACTCAACTGCTAGCTTTCTCCTGCAAGAAGAGATTACCACAGAATTTCTCAATGCAATTATATGTGAGCTGTCTGCAAAATTACATTTTGCATCAATATCCATTCATTTTGTAGAATTTCTTATGAAAGATTGCTTGAGTGTTACAAAGTTTTACTGATTTTTGTTCTTTTTGCTGCTTGGCAGATTTGTGATATTGTTACAGAATTTTATCTTGAACCTGGGTGTTGAAATAGTCCAGTGTATCACTAGGGGGATGTTGAACATTATTTCTTCTGCATTCATTTTTTAATCCATAAATCTGTAAACATATGTCAGTTTTCTGGAGAATTCTTATTTTGAAGAGCAGGTATAAGTCACATTCTTGTGCTGTGAAATGTGATGTTTCATGAAACTCTGTCTGTCATTAAGATATCTAGGAACCATTCCTTATATAGTCACATAGAAAGAAATCCTCATGGAAACAGCATTATGGAGGTGGCAGTTGCAGCTTTGTATTTTTGTCTAAGCTGAATCTTGCAGTTGAAGATTAACCCTGTGTGATCCATGTAAAAGTTACATTTCTGACTGTCTCAAATACAGAAAGCACTGCACAAGAAAAAAATCATTAAAATGTGCAGGAAAGTGAATACATCTCTATGAAAAATAAGATATACTTGCACTGCATTATACTCCTATTTCTGAAATTGTGAGCAAAAGCTATGTTTGAATATTGTAATGTGCTTAGAATTAGTAATAATTACTAGTTAATATCCTTCTTTACTGAAAGCTTTTTTACTTCATTAGAGCCTGGCAAATCATGTTCAGAAAACTCTGTACCAAACTGTCTATACCCTCAAAATCTTTGTTGTCTTCCTTTGTTGTCATGTAGTTCCTGATGGGTCAGTGTAAAACAGATTAGTAAAACATGGACAGTTAAACTTCTAGGAAGGTAGCAATAGTCAGTAGAATCCTTCTGTACACAGTCAAGTTCAGACTGTAATATTTCATGATTGATTTGGCAGCTATGAAGCTACTAAGAGCAAACACACAATGCACAGAGACTTTTATCAGGATTCTCAAGGGACTACATGGCTTTGAGAAGCTGGTAGCATTGAAACCTGGGCACAGAACCTGGAAACAATTGACACCAACCTTGCAAACCAGCTTCTGGTGGTATCATTTGATTTAGAAGTAAGGAGAAGTAGATGCAGCAGTCTGGTTGGACACTGTTGTTCAGTTTCTGTGCTGTTGCTGTTGACAGCAGAAACCAATATTCTTCATTAGTTTTTTGGTAATCATGTTGTTGTGTCTCTCACACAGGTTCATGGTACCTTGCTATAACATTTCCTAGAGTGAGAAAACATAGTGCTGTCTCATCAAAGATATTTGCAGACAACATAACCACCACGAAAAATCTGGATCTTGATCAGAGCACCATGTTGTTTGCTGTGAAATAATGTCATACTGAAGAGAGAGTAGGGGTTCTTCAGCCTGGAGAAGAGAAGGCTCTTGGGGGGACCTTATAGCAGCCTCCCCAGAAAAGCTGGGGAGGGACTTCTTGTAAGTACATGTAGCAACAGGATGAGGGGAAATGTCTTTAAACTGGAAGAAGGTAGATTTAGACCAGATATTAGGAAGAAATTCTTTACTGTGAGGGTGGTGAGATGCTGGAACAGGTTGCCCAGCGAGGTTGTGGATGCCCCCTCCCTGGAGGTACTCAAGGCCAGGCTGGATGCAGCTTTGAGCAACCTGGTCTGGAGGGAGGTGGCCCTGCCTATAGCAGGGGGGTTGGTACCAGAGATCTTCGTGGTCCCTTCCAACCCAAACCATTCTATGATTCTATGAATATTGCTACTTCAGTCTTTAAATCTTCTGTCTTACACATATTCTTGTTGAGTGTCCCATTTTATGATGTCACTTTGAAAATACACCCAAGATTACAGGTGAAGGTGTGTCCAAGGTGTGTCCAAAGCAATCTTTACTATGAAAATAAGATGATGTTTCTTACCATCCATCTATTTCAAATGTTTCCAACATACACAAGTGGTAGGAAGGGACAAGAGTGTACTTTCCAGTAATTACTCAGGTGACTCTTTTATCTACCAACACAGTGTGTGGATAAGATAGTCGAGATTATGCTTTTTTGGACAGATACTACATATGTGCAGAGTATACTCCTAAAAACATCTTTTTGGATCAAACAAGAACAGAGCATGATTCTATTACTTGTGCAGGTTTCACGATATGGTTGTTACCATAACCATAGAACAAATTTCTAGTGGATTTTTATTTTACATTAGAAACTTGTGCCATGGCAACAGCAATGCCTGTTGAAGATGTAACTCCGTCGTTTTATTTATTACAGCTCTTTCATTACTACTATTAATAACTATGATTCTACTGAATGTATTTCAATTTTGAGCATGGAATCCCTTGAGATGCAAATGTGAATAAGCTGATTTCCAAGTTTACATGAATGCAAAATTTCTAAGTGAGAAATGATATTCCACAGAGATCCATGCATGTACCACAAGCAACTGTGCTGGGGTGAACCAGTGTGTAAATAGCTGATTGAATTGCAGTCTGCTGCCCAAATGCCAGCATGATAATAGCAGTACTTATCTGTAACTTTAAGATTATGGTAGAACTGAATTATTTTTGTTCCAAATGTAAATGTGTTCCATGTGATACAGATATGGCAGTATCACAGTGATTTTCATAAGTAATGGAAAAGCTGTGGGTGCACTTGTAATGACACTGAAGTTCTATTTATGTTTTGGTATTTAGGGTAATATTTACAAGTAAAAAAGATAAGAAGGGATGACAAGCAGTATGTGGTGAGGAGGCAAGATCTAAGATCTTTCTCTGTTGGATTTTTTTTTTAATTACTTTTTTTTTTTAAGATTACAAAAATAAAGATTGATACAAAAATAAATAAAACAGTTTTTAATAGGAAACTTCTTTCCATCAGAATTTGATTCAAGAGCTTTACCTTCTCTGCCTATTTTCTTCCCCAGTATCCCCATATCTTCCATTTATGCAAAAGACTGTGAAAAAGCAAAACTATTAAAATTAACAAACTGCTCACTGAATATTGATGTATGCAATACAGTTTCATACAGCATTCTTTGCTAATACCATTTGAGTTGGTTCTAAAAGACGAAACAAAACAAAAGTGAAGCAACTAATGAAAAGGTTTGAAAACGTGATGAAGTTAGGAGATTGAACAGTTTAGGAATGGGCAGCCTGAATTTCTCAGATGCATAGATTTAAGATTAATTCCAACCACACAGGACATTGGCAGCCTATTAAATACATGAAATGATAAACAAAATACCACCTTTTGAAAGCTAAGAAAGGAAGGTTTATTTCATTTAATTTTTTTTTAGGCATGGTTGCTTTGAAGTTCTTGGGACTGAGATTTTGTTAGGACATTCACATGGCCAGTGAAGAGGTATAGTTGTAGTTTTAGAGATGCTGTAATTTGAAAATGATTCTTTGTATCTCATGCTTCAGTTACTGAAACAATAAATACTGATTTGTATCAGTATTTATTGTTTTTTTCAGGGGAAAAAAAAACAAAACAAAAAAAAAAACACCCTTACTCTTACTCTAGAAAATTAATTTATGATTGTTTATTGCAAGGATGTATGTATATATATATATACATACATCCTTGCAATAAACAATCATAAATTAATATATATATATATATAGAAAATTAATTTATGATTGTTATATATATATATGTATATATATATATATACATACATCCTTGCAATAAACAATCATAAATTAATATATATATATATATATTTTTTTTTTTAGTAATATGCTACTACATTCTATAGAGCAGTGATATGGTCCAGTTCAATATTCTTTCTATTATATATTAGCTCCAGTAGGAAATGAAAAGAATATTACAAAACTATATTAAAAGACATTTAAGGATTAAGTTAGAAATTCAAAGATCAGAAGATTTAGAGTTATAATTGGATAACAGAAGACTTGTTTTGAAGGGACCTCTCAAGGTCATCTAATCCAGCACCCTGTTTGGATCATCAGATCAGACATGATCTTTCCTAGCCAACCTTTGAAAACCTCCACAGATGGAGACGCCACCTGTCTGGATAATCTGTTTCTAGGACTATGGTGCTGCAGGCATGCTGAATACTTCTTAACATTCATCATAACTGCATGCTGTATTTTCTTGACAACCCCAGTCCTTTTTGTTGCCCAATACAGCTTTGGTCTGCGTTGTTCAAAATCACGGGGTGAAGGAAGTCTAGCTATGAGATCTTTGCTTCCTTTATAATACAGTTATCAAAGTTCTTAGTTAAAATTAAAGATATCAATGAAAAGAAATGACAGCAGTGGCAGCTGAATACTACACAGAGAATATTCCATCTCTGCTGGAGCTGTTTTTGATCAAGGCAAACCAAACTTCATCCAAGTAACAGCAAGTTAACAGCAAATGTTTTTTGAATGCTGAATTTGAGACTGTAAGGGGTCTGACTTATAGAACTGCTGATGTCAATAACAACTCAGAAAATATTTTGTGTTGTATAATATTAAATACCATGGACAAAGCAAATGTCAAAGAATATAAAGTTGAATGCCCCAAATCTGTCGATATTTTCAGCATGATCTTGTTGTGCCTTACTCCCAGTTTGTCAAATTAAAATGTTATCACATTATGGCCTCACTTTATAAACATATGTGAATTCATATTTGTGAACTATGTGGATAATGATCATCATACAAAAGTTTCATGAGGTGCTGACGAATTTGTCATTTTAAGAAGGATTTCAATGATATGTAGTAAATAGGCAATGTCTACCCTTTTTGAACAAGGAGAATATAATATGTAGAATTGCTTCTCCTCCACCAAGCAAACTTCAATCTGAACACTAGATGAAACAAGCAGTTGTGTTTTTGTTGTTGTTTTTTTAATAGCAGGTGATTATGTAAAAAGTGAAGAACAGTGTTAACACAGAAGACTAAATGTTACACAGGCAACGTTTCCATCTTTCCTGTCTTAAAGTATTTGCAGGGCATCTTGATGCCCTGATGTTTTCTTAAAGGTGAAAGTTGGAAGTACATATTCATATTCTTATTCAAGAATATTCATATTCTTATGTGTGCAATACAATAACTGTACTTAGAGATCATGCTGCGCCCAATATGTTTAAAATCTTTCTGTCCATTGCAAAATTCTTCCACTTCAACTAACATAGGAACTTAAAATAATGTTTTGATATGGTGTCACTGCACCACTGCTGTAAAGAAGCGAGATACAGTTTTTAGTGGTCGCTACATATATTTAATGTAGAAAAGAATGTACAGAGAAATAGAGAATTTAATGTACAGAAGAATGAGGTTACTCAGAAACAATTTTTGTCTATAGGAGTGAAGTAAACAAAATCAGGGCATAAGATGACATTAGCATTGGACAGTCTGTACTGTTAAACTCTTACGTGGATTTTGGCAAGATTTATCTAAGACCAAGTAGTACCCACCTGGATGGTGCCAGGATACAGCTCAAGTTTTAGCTGAGGTTGGAGACCATTCCCAATAACTGGGTGTGCCAGTCGTCATGGACATTACAGAAAGAATTCCTCTAGATCCTAGGAATAGTATTTAGCCATTTTTATTTACTAGTATAGATGTAGGAAAGCTATTACTGAAGTTTGTGTAGATATTAGTGAAATCCTTGACATACAGGTGTATGCCTTTTCCCTGATTTACTGTTCCTTCTTTCTTTCCTGAAAAGCACATCTGTTTCTTAAGTGAATTCGGTAGACAGCTATAAGACTTGTCTCTGAAACTGTGGAATAGGATTCAGTTGATTATTAAGATGTCCAAATGCAGGCATCTGATTATAGTCACTGGTAATATAGTCAATACAGTTAACAGAGAGTAATGCAGAGAGTAATAAATGTAAAGTAAATAAATGAGAAAATAAATAAGTATGAGTAAATAAATGTGGAGGTTGGTGGCCCTGCCTGTGGTGGGGGGGTTGGAGATTCATGATCCTTGAACTCCCTTCCAACACGGGCCATTCTGTGATTCTGTGTGATTCTGTAATACAGAGTATTACTGTACAGAGTATAGTAATACAGAGAATAATTCACCTGACCACAATATTCAGTTCATACTCTCTAGGATCCACTGACTGTCAAACTGGTCAGAGACTATGGTGGAAGCTTGCATACTTAGTCTTACAGATATGTAAAAAGAGATGTCTTAATCTGAAGTTGAATCTCAGCTACTGAATTTTTCATGAAAATGAAAAACATCAAAATAAATCATTATATCATTCATATCTTTCATGCCACATTTGCCTTCTAAATTGTCGACTTACAATTAATTCAGCAACTTTCAGTAATGAAAGAAAGTAAGAATGTGTGTCCTAAGTCCTCATTTTCCCATGCTCTTTAGCCCCAAACCATTTCTTCTGGAGTTACTGATTCCTTATGCTCTGTAACATCTTATATTCAGCCTTTCAACATTACACCCCACACCTTTCTAGTTGCAAAGAGTCTGAAATATAAATTCTACACAATTCTTCTTCAATGAGAAATTTAGACTTTCTTAGGTTGCATTCTTTATCTTGATCAGAATTTTACAGTGTTAGTTTAATAAATGCCGTAAGCATACAATTTTAAATTTTCAAGATGCTGACTAGAAGAGCTAATGGTAATTTGAAGTACATACCAAAATATTTCTCCTACCATACATATGTCCAATACTATCTTATTTTAGAAATGATATATTGAAATTTGTGGTGTTTTTACAAGCGTATACTTAAGCAGATAATGGAAAACCACTCACATTCTTTGCAAATTATGACATAATACTATGTTTGAATCCTTCTGGTGGCTCATGTTGTGCATACAGTCCTAGAGTTAAGAGTCTACTATTATGGATACATGCAACTTCTAGCAAGAATGAGGTGTTGTTTCTCGTGACATAGTTTCTGAAGATGCAACTGTTAGTGAGGTTACATTTATTTGGAATAGAATATGCTAACTTAATGCCACATGGATAGAGTGATGTTATCCATAGGAACACTTCAAATGATAGGTTAGAAAAAGGCACAGTTAGAAAAAGGTCTCAATAATTTTCTTCTGGTCCTTACAGAAACAGATAGAAAAAAAGAGCTGTACACTGAGAATTCTGTCAAAAAGTGTGTTTTTCAGTAGTGCCTGCTTTTTCTGCTAAATTGTTTATAAAACTTGATTCAGTTCTTATGAAAAATCTTGATTTGCAATTATTTTACAAAGATTTCTATAATTCTGAAGCTATTCTTGTAAGTTCCTTGAAATAAAAATAGTCAGAATCTATTCTTTAGATAGTGTCTGTAAAAAGGCATACTGGAGTAAATTCACTATTTTTTTAATAATGGCTATTATTGAAAAAAATATTAGCAGTCCTCCTGACAATACAGATTTTTTATGTGCTTTATTACCTACAAAGGAACTAGCTAATTCCTTGTGCAAAGTTGTATAATTTGAACACAGTTCAACTCAGTAACTAATTAAAAGTGACACTTCGAACTGATAGAATAGGGAAGAGCTGTTTTATTTTATAAATTTACTTTTTCCTGGAATGTATGTGTAGTGCTGAGTACTTTTGGCTGTCGTTCAACCAGTCAGGATAAATTAATCAAGTTCAAGGAGAGAATTGTTTTTTAAGAGAATAATAAATCAACTCCTGTCATAACTATCTTTTCTTTCTGAATAAAAAATAATTTAAAAAAAAACAAAAACAGGAAGCATAAAAAATAGATTTTTCAAAGTAAGTTTTTTGTTACTTATGGTATTTTATCATCCCTTTTTTTTTTTTTTCTTTTTTCTTTTTTTTTTTCTTACAAGATATTCTCTTTCATTTCAGAGCGTCTCTGTCAGGGAGAAACATCCACTGAAAGTGAGCTTCCTGAAGGGCACCCCACTGAGCAGTTTGCAGGTTTACTTCATGGATCATCACCTGCATGTGACCCACCTGATAACCCACTCCAGCTGTACAGCAAAAGAAACCAGTGCACTAGTCCACTGGACAAAAGCATTTTGAGCAAGAGCACAATACAGCAGATGCAGCTACGGAAAGAAAGCAACACTGATCCTCCTGTTAAGAAAAAAAAGCCACCAGTTGTAAACAGAACCATATTTCACTCTAAAACTAAACCAGTAGAAAATCATACACTGGTCGGCACATCAACAAGGATAAGTGAACAGTGGGTGATTACTACTGGAGGATTTGTTGAGCGAGCATGCACACTTGGGAGAATACGATCTTTACCAAAGACTTTGCTTGAAATGCATTTGTGCAAAAATGTTTCAAAATCTGATTCTAATCTTATCACCCATCCACCAAGTGGCAAAAAAGCAAGAAGCAACTGGAGTGAACCCACACCAAGTCAACAGTGCTCCAAAGGAAATTCTGAGAGAACACCTTCCTTCACATCAGAATGGGAAGAAGTAAGTTTTGGCCATTTTTAAGTACAAGCAAATATATTGTGTTGTGAAAACACTGTTATTTTTTCCATTTCAGAGATTAAATAATGAGTAGATCTTCCACATTACAAATCCTGAGAATATATCATAGTGTAATGCAAGGTAGCTCAACAGCTGGCACAAAATGCCATGCATTTTTATTGAAAATGCCATATTTTTAATGAAGCCTATTGTTTCCATAGTGAATGAAGTCAACTAGAAGTAATGCTATAATTTGTTGTGACATTGAATTTATTTTCTACCAAAGCGCTCACCGCTGACACTGATAAAATTGGAAAAAGTATTGTAGCAATGGCCTTTATTTATATGTTTACTAATTATTTCCCACCACCACATTGCTTCCCAACAAGAGACACGAGAAAACAGCAGTAATAAAGTCTAAGAAGATTTTTGGTTGATTTTTCATTTCCCAAACCCTCTATGAGTAACACACCCTGTAATGGTACACAGCATTTGGCACACGCTTTCGATTCTTGTGTGAAGTGGGAATACGCTTGTAGCTACAATGAATTCAGGGCTATTAAAATAAATTTCTCCTTTGAATTTGTGATACACATGCTTGCTCATACAAAAGACTTTATTTTATTTTTACGGCTTGATTTAAAGGAAGTTTTATACAGTTTTCTCCTAACTTTTTTTTCTTTCTACTGTGCTAAGTTTCAAAAAATGTACGCAATTTGTCACAGACATGAAAGCTTCCATTTTACTGAGGTAAATTAAGAATGGGGAGTGTTTGTCTGTTTACTGCTATTACAGAGAAGCAAGCATTTATCTTTAAAATGACTGCCGTGGGACTGTGTATGCATCTCCAGAGTACCATTTTATTTCAGAAAAAAAAAAAGAAAAAAAAAAAAAGAGTTTGTTTGTGTAATTGATTTATTTTCTAGGAAAATGTTTCCAGCTCATTTAAATGGCTGGATTGATAAGATATCTAAAGGTTGTTTTTGTTTAAAAGAGAAACTTTCTCAGTGGAAATTTACTTAGGATGAGATTATGATCTCACTAGCCTAGATATGTTGAAATCTTGAAACTAGTCAGTTTGCTTTTTCAGGAGGAGTTCAATGTTTGGTTGTTCTTAAATTAAGAAAAATGCAATTTACCAAAAAAATAGGTAAGAATTCCAAATCTGCAGATTATTACATAAATCCCAAATTTTCTCTTGTCACCAGTGACAAATACATAGTATTAAAAAAGGAATCAGTTTTCCCAGTAGTCCTAACATTAATGTTGGTAGAATCTAGTTCACTGTGTCCGCCTTCTTTGACAACATTAGATTTTTATTTTACTTTTTTGTGTGTTCTGTTCTTATGGACAATATAGTAGGCATACGTTCAGACATAGTCAGTACAATGTAATCTAAAATTACACAAATGAGCTTTGCGTAATTGGGATTTGGGATGAATGTGGTGCTGTTCCACAAGTGGTTTATGTGGGCACGGCTACATTTCATATCTATACCAGTGACCTTGGGGCAGTCAGAAGAAAGAGAACTAGGAAGTTTTCTGGAAATCTTAACATGAATGATTTAGTACTCTAAAACACACACACAAAAAATATTTTTATGCATTAATATTACTGCCTAAGTTGTTTTCTAGTGAATCTCATCAACCATCAAATAAAATAAGCCTATACAATTAAAATCTATTTCTCCTTTGTATCCATGTACAGAAATATGACAAAGTAGTTTCAAAAACTGAGATGACCCTAATCATCAGTAGGACAGGAACTGTAGGTAAAGAAACAGTAGTTTCATCAGTTTCAAGCTTTAGCTTTCAATGTGTTCAAATACGTTTCAAAATAAAAATCAAAGTGGAGAAGTTAATTGTCAACATTTGATTTTTGCCTTGTTCAGTCTTGCTTATACTGTTTTCTTAACGAGAGTAATAATGCCAGAATTTCACACATGAAAAACTAAAAATAATGAAGATGGCACTCAGCAATTGTTTTCACTGTTCGTTCTTTTGTAGATTGATAAAATCATGAGTTCCATAGATGCTGGAATTAATACTGGACTCGGAGAGATGAATGATCACACTACAAGTAAGGAAAAACATCTAACTCTTGTTTAATTATAACTTAGTTGTCTGTAGGGAAACCACAGAGAAGATATTGCTAAGTAACCTACTGTGTTAAAATCGTTTGAAAGTATTTGAATAACCATGAACAGAATCAATGTTGTTTACTTTTAGAGATGCATTAAGACCAGTATCCTGGAGCTGTTACTTTAAATAGCATATTGGAATCATTAACGTTGTTTTGAAATCTTATCAGAAAAATGCTTCTTCATAATGAAGCCCTGTGAAGCCCTTCTACTAGAGGGATATTTTCCAATCTTTTTCAGCTGTTTGTTTGTTTGTTTGTTTATTTATTTATTTAGAATGATAGGATACTCAGTGTATATGTAGTCCAATAGCTGCTGTCACTTTTTAAAGCTGGATAGGCTGGATAGCTGGTCTGAATAGAATGCAGTTCAAGAAGACCAAGTGCTGCATCCTGCACTTTTGCCACAAGAACCCCAGGAAACACTGCAGGCTTAGGGCAGGATGGCTGGAAGACCGTGTAGAGGAAACGACCTGGTGGTATTGGTTGATGCTTGGCTGAACATGAGCCAGCAGTGTGCCCAGGTGGCCAAGAAGGCCAATGTCATCCTGGCTTGTATCAGAAATAGTGCTGCCAGCAGAAAAACAGGGAACTGATAATTCCTCTGTACTCAGCAATTTTGAGGCTGCACCTTGAGTACTGTATTCAGTTTTGGGCCCTCACTACAAGACAAGGAGGCCCTGGCGAGTGTTCAGAGAAGTGCAGTGAAGCTGGTGAGAGCTGGAGCACAAGTCTTATGGGGAGCGGCTGAGGGAACGGATTGTTCAGTCTGGAGAAGAGGAGGCTTGGGTAACCTTATCACTCTCTACAACTACCTGAAGGGAGGCTGTGGTGAGGTGGGGGTTGCCCTCTTCTCCCATGTAACTATCAATAGGACTAGAGGCAATGGCCTCAAGTTGTGCCGGGGGAGATACAAGTTGGATGTTAGGAAAAACTCCTTCTCAGTGAGAGTGGTCAGGTGCTGGAATGGGATGCCCAGGGAGGTGGTGGAGTCAGCATCATCTCTGGAAGTGTTCAAGAGGTGTTGAGATGTTATACTAAGGGACATGATTTAGTTGGAAATATTGGTGATAGGTGAATGGTTGGACTGGGTGATCTTAGAGGTGTTTTCCAACCTTGGTGATTCTATGATTCTATATTATGTAATGCTCTTTTGTTCAAATATTTGGCACAGTATTAAAAATGTCACTGACAAGCCAGCAACTGGTGTTCGCAATGATGGGAAAATTTGCAACCTTCCCTAGTGTGGTGAATTCAAAGAACTCTAAGTTATGAATAGCTTGTTGGGTGTGTTAGCATAAATCTGTGCAACTGTGCTGATAAGAATTTTGGAAGTATTTTACTATGATGTGTTTTTCCTAACTGATGGAAAGAAAACTGACAGGCATGACTGAATAATTTGGTCTGGAGGCATAGTTATGTTAACTCACCTGTACCAGCACACTCCTGAGGCACAGTAATGTTAACTCACTTGTACAGGCACGTTTCTGCTAGCAATTCCATGAAATTCCATAGGTTCGTATATTGGTCAGAGGACTATGTACACATCTTATTACTTGAGATTAAAAAAAATATATTTTAACAACCATCCGTTACATGAAGCATCATATCTGTACCGGATAAAACTGTCATCAATTAAGCAGTGTTGACACTGCTACTTTAATGTTTTCTGGACAGTGAGAAGAGTATCTAGGAAAATGAGTAAATAACTGATTTGAATACAAATATGATTGCAGATGCAGATTTTGTTTCGTTGAAAATGGAAGGAAGCAATATAATGAAAACTGTTAGGCATATGTCCTGGAAGACTGTTGTTTCTTTTTGAAACTTGTAGTGTTGGTAGGGAGAATTATTCATCCCCTAGCTTTATGTTTGGAGATAGTCGCTTCTGAAGATATAAGAAACTCAGAATTTGCTGCTTCTTATTTTTTTATCCTGATAATACACAGGCAATACACTCAAAATCAGGCCTCTATTAAGAAACTGTACAACAAGTAAGAGCTGTGCTTGAAAGCAAAGGTATGAGTTCACAGCTTTGCATAACGTAGGGATATGCAAGCACTATTCTGTTTCTTCTTTTGGCTAGCCACTATTTGTTTTTCTTGTAATATCAAAAAAGAAATCTTGCTGCAAAACTTGTTGTCAGGCATTTTGTGACTTCTTCTGTATGCATTATTTTTCTTGGCATTGAAATGTGGCATTTGGTTCTTCAGCTCTTTCCACTGGCATGAGATCTTTTCGTTTCTTTCCCCAGAAGGGACTCTTGACTTGCAACTTTCCTGTTCGGTGTGCAGCTGCCTGAACCAATAGTTTTTTCCTTTCTGTCATCTCCTGATGGTCTTCAGCTTGTTTAGAATTATGATCTTATTTTGCTCTTAATGATGGAATCAATTTATAGGTTTTATGAATCATATCAAAACTACATTTCTGTAAATAATCAACACGCAGACTGTAATGAAGACATCTCTTTTAGTTACATTTTCTTTCTGTTGTATATTCCTGCGAGTTCTTGTCTAATTCTATGCAGATTTGGTGTTGTCTGGATCCAAGTGCATTTTTACTTTTATCTGCCCAAGTGCTGTAGTGCTAAGGACATAAACTCCATCTCAGAACTTGGCACTCACCTTTTCTCTTCCTAGCTCTGTGCTAATATTTCAGATTATGTGGCCTATAACTTGAAAGGAAAACCATGTATTATCAGATAGTAATCTGAAATACTTCATCTGTTTATGTATAAATATATGAGTTTTGTTTGCTATATTTATATATATCTATATAAACTAAACAATAGAGACTAAAAATTAAAAATGAATTATTTAATGTTCACGCTGTACAAGTGAAGAAGATTTCTGTTCATGTATATCTGAAACCAGGTAAATTATTGAGCATTGTTTTTGGGAAGCTTCACTTTTCTAAAGCATTTAGAGAGGAAGTGTTAACATTATTTTAAAAATACGATGCATGCCTTGAACATGCTATTAGTTAGAGCTATTGTATATCAGTTGGTCTCCCTGAAAGCAAAAAAAATATGCTTGCTCTTGGTACAAATCCAAAACCATTGAACTTGACAGTAACTAGAGATTTGGTTATTGTGGCACTTGTTTGAAAAGAACGCTACCAAGGAAAACAAGTCTCAAGGAGGGAGATGTCAGTAAATATAGGAAATTTATTTATAAAAATTTCTAAGATGCAAATTTCCCTGGAAGTGTTCAAGGCCAGATTGGATGGGATCTTGAGCAACCTGGTCTAGTGGAAGATGCCCCTGCCCGTGACCAGGAGGTTGGAAGTATATCATCTTTAAGGTCACCCAAACCATTCTGTGATTCTGTGAAATTTTTGAGTTCTTCAACAGAACACTACTAAAGGCATAATTATGAGGTTGAAAAAAAAAAAAATGTAAGTAAACTAGCTTGCATAAATTGTCATATCTTCTTTCAATTTAGAAATAATGAGGAAAATTTCTGCTAAAGACAGAAGAATAATGCAAGCATGTACAGACAAGCCAGAAGTGCCAAAGCACTCAGTGAGATGCAACTAGCAATATAAGTAAAGATTTAATATAAATACATTGGTAAGTTAATAAGGAGAGGAAGAACAAAGAAATCTTTGGCGCCTTAGAGAGGTACTGGGAGAAGGGGAAAGCTGCTCATAGTAGGTACAGAGAAGGCAAAAATGTACAATAACCTTTTATCACACACTACCCAAAAATATCATCAGTGAGCATATGTCATGCACAGCTAATGCTAGGGCTAGAACCTCAATGGTAGATAAGGAAAGAGCAGGTTTTTTTAGCTTAGATGTCTAAAAATTGATTTGATTAACTTGATTTTGTATTTCATAACTGTCTAAAATAAGCTTAGACCCAATAGTGTGTTTTTTTTTAGAATTTTTGGAGAATGGTTGAGTTACCAACAGACTAAAGGAGGATAATGTAGAGCTTATATTTAAAAGGGGTGAGGAAGGAGAATGTGAGGAATTGTTTTCAATTCATAGAAGAGTTGTTGAATAAATGAGAAACTTAATATAGAAAATAGCAATGAAATAAGTAACAGACAACAAGGATTTGTCAAGAGCAAAATTACTCAGGCAGTCTAATGCCCTGCTATTAGCACATATCAGCTTTTATAGGTTAAGGAAAGATCAACAGATGCCAAGTATTCTGATTTCAGCTAAACCTTTGACAACGTCTCATATATTTTTATGCAGACTGCATTACAGACATCCAAACTAGTTGTACGCAGCTAGATAACCAGGCACTTTCTCAGTACCATTCATCAGTAAAATGTCTGAAGCATAGCAGATGGCATCGGAAGTATCAATCAAGGGAGCCTAGAGGACTTCCTCGAATGTAGATGTCTAAAACTAGCTGAGATGAATCTCCATATCTTCTCTCCAGGACAAAATTTTAAGGACAAATACAATGAAGCATTCAAATCTATTATTAGGGAGATTGTGACCTCTGATATGTTCAGCATATTCTTAAAGATTTATGGATATTCGCCACATATTAAAAAATAAGTTGAGGTAAAACTAACCTTATCTAGAGTCAGTTGAATGGGTTGGGTTTTAAGTCCTTTCAGCCCTTTCTGTAATTAATCTACTTTGATAATATGGTTTAGATTGAACTCATCTAGAAGGAGTTTAGTAAATTGAACAGCTGTCCTTTTTCTTTTTTTTTTCCCAGCATAGTAGATACTTCCACTGATTAGTAACATATATTTTGCAAAGGATTTAGAAAAGCTAATATCTTTAAATATCAGCCATCTGCACTTCCCTGGTAAAAAGAAACACTTCAATTTCATATTTTCTTTGCCTAATTATAAACATATTTTTCTAGAATAAAAATCTCTTTCAAGGCATGCTAAGCAGCATTTCTGTTAGTTGGAGCCCAGTAGCTGTTCAAATGTATGTGATTCAGAGGTTATTCTGCAAGTCATTAGAAAGGGAACGATCAAGGAGTTTTCTACTTTGGAGATAACTTTTCAGCATGGGTAATGCCTATCATATCATCATTATTAAAGTAAAAATTGTTTCAAACCAGAGTAATTAAAATAAAGGCAAGGAAAATAATTATGAAAAGTAATTCCATACCAAGTCAGCTTAGGACTGGGCTGGCATGTTCTAGCACATGGAGGCTGATTTACAATCTCACAGTTCTGTTAATGATTGTTTGGATACTGTCCATAGATACAATGCAAATGCACTGTAGTCAAGTTTTCTTTGCTTAGTTGAACCCATCCCTGTCCCTGAGTGCCCTTGTTGTATCTAGAGAACTGTGTTCCGTTACGGGCCCCTCACTATAAGAAAGACACGGAGACCCAGAAGCATGTCCAAAGAATCAAAATAAAGGGTCTGAAGCGCAAGTCTTATAAGGGCAGGCAGAGGGAACTGGAATTCAGACCAGAAAAGAGGAGGCTCAGGGGAGACCTCATCGCTCTCTACAACCTGAAAGGCAGTTGTAGTGAGGTGGGGGTTCAGTTTCTTCTCACGGGTAACAGCAATAGGATGACAGGTAATGGCCTCAAGTTGTATCAGGGGAGGTTCAGGCTGGATGTTAGGAACCATTTCTTCTTAGAAAGAGTGATGAGGCATTGGAACAGGCTGATTAGCAAGGTGGTGGAGTATTAAATACCTTGGAGGTATTCAAGAAACATCTGGATGTAGCACTGAGACTACCTGAATGAGTGCCTTTCAAAGATTAGTGCTGAAGTACATGAAGAACTGTATTAGGATGCATTTTGTCGTATAATTTCTTTGATCATTTTTACAGGGATGCAAGTTATAAGCATTCATCACAGAAAAGTTTTTTCTGTGTTTGTTTTGTCTTGTCTACTGATATGATCAATGTTATTATCAATGAATTCTCATTCTCAATATTGAGAAAATACCAAGAAATTTTCCACTTCAGGTTTGTGAGATGTGTGAATTTGAGAATTAAGGTTGTGAAAGTAAAGCAGATATGACTTCACTGGAAAAAGAAAAGATGGATTCAGGTGGGACCACAGCCAGAAAAGCTGAGTGAGAGGAATAAGAGTTCAAATTATGCCCCGTACAACAGTAACACGTATTAGAAATTGTACAGATCTTTGACTGCCAAAAGCTACATGCTCAGTTTCCTCTGTTTCTCCCATCTGTTTCACTGCCACTGTTCAGACATGAAACCTTCATCTTACCTAGTAGAGCTCTGCCTATAAAAGCTAACGTTTCACTCCAAAGAAGTTCAACTTTATCTTAACAAATGAAGACTTGTTGGGCTGACCCTTTTCTGTTTGCTGCCATATGGTTGCAGTTTTGGCAAAGTGGTCTTTCTCCAAAGCTGTTAATATCCTCCCTCCTCAAGGGCAGAAAAGAGATAAAATATAAGTACTTAATTAAGGCAGAATTTTAATTAGATATGTGTAGGCATGTTGGCATAAGGCAGTTTTCACAGCAGTAAGTTATATATTTGAAAGTATGTACTTCATTTGTAATTTAGTGTCTATTTTGTCTAGTTCTCTGTTTTAAACCTTTATGTGGTCAAACTAAGTGCTCTGATAAAGTGGGTTCAATTCATGGATTTTAATAAAATGAGCCATGCACCCTCTCATAAAGCGGGAGCCCTCTTAAGCTTATTGTTTTAAATCCACAACTTTGACTTTGCAATAGCCAACCGTAACTAGACTAAAATAAGGATAACATCACTTCCCTCCCAACTCCCGCCTTGTCATTGAAGCTGATATGTTGTGCAAAAAGATCAAAATATCTCTAGCATCATAAAGAGGGGAAAAAATATCCAGAGGGATCCTGACTTTTTAGCTGAGAGAAAAGGGACTTGAGAACAGAGAGCTCCAGCAACAGGTCTCTCTTCCCAGTGCTGTTTGATGCTTCAATAGCAAATGCGTATACAGTTTGAAATTTTTGAACTGCAAGTCTGTGAACTCTTTATCATCATTTATAGGATTGCGCTGTAGGGAAAAAGCTCCTGTCTTTGAGTCTGATTCTGCACTTCCAACTCCAAAGTGAACAGTGGATTTTAAATCAGACTAGCAGAATCAATGGCAGGAATTCAAGGAACTAAAGTCAATATGAGATGTTATGGAAGGGGGAGGTGATGTTTATTTTAGACAAAACCATTTTCAGGTACTCACATTCTCTTACAAATGGTGTTTGTGTGTGTGTCCATCCAAATTGTGTCCACGGTCACTTGGACCCCACACAGAAGACAAAAGATGCTCATTATTGCATCCTTTATCACATCTGTTGGGTTGCTTTTGATTAGCAATAACTTTTTTGGATCAATTTTTAGGAATCAACGGTTGCTATGGTGTGATTATTTGATTCAGAATTTTGCTTACTTCAGTGGCTCTCATTGTTTTTGCTTTGTTGTCGTGGACTAGAGCTAGAGATTATCTTTCTTTTGAAATAACAAGGAGGCAAATAAATAAGATGTAATGTTCTGTTATGTTGTTGCTGTCTTCCTGTCTAGTCTGTAGGGTCTTCTGTGAACAAATTATCTGTGTTCTTGTTTTATTAGAGTGCATTCCTTTTGTCTTGATAAAAACATAATTCTTAGTGTTTTACTCCTGTCAGTTATGTGCTTGGTTATCAATGCAGACCATGCTCGCAACCCTTTCTACCACTATTGCTTCTGGTGCTTTCAAACGTGTTTTCTATTCATGCATCATTCATACCTGTCTTCATATATCTCTCACAAATCTCTGCATTTCAGATGATCTCAATGGTAATTGAGGCTCATGTGATTGACTAGGTTACAGATAGTGGAGAACAGAAGTCATAAAACTGTAAATTATCTAGAAGTATTTTTGACATTTATTTACTGAGAACATGATAGTCATAATGAATTGCATGCCACTGAACTTACCCAAAGATCATATAAATTCTCCAGAAGTAATCATAAATACTGGGATTAGTGTTCTGTTGACTACTGCATTATAAAAGCCTAACAAAAGATAAAGATGCATCTGTTTTAATGATCCATTGAATACCAAAATAAACCTTACAGATGACTAGGCAAACTGCAGGATAATTGTTGAACTTTCAGCTATGTTGTATAATAAATGCAATGGGAGTTGGATGTAAAAAACAGCAAGCATTTCTTTCATTTTTGGTTACTCATTGACAATTTTAACTTGTAGTATCACAAATGTAGTGTTCAGCTATATACTCTTCTTAAACAAATTAATCAGAGCTGTTTTTGCAACATCCTACTAAAAATCAAAGCATAGACTAAATTAAAAGGGCAGTAAAAATGTAGGTAATCAGGTTGTTTTTAACCACATAGGCTGTAACTCCAATGTACTCTCTTTTTGCAGTTCCACTCTCACTACAAGTATCTACCAGCATGTACCTTTTTTTTGTGTGTCCATACTTTTTGTGTCTTCTGTTAGACTTTTTCCAAAACTGTTTGCAAAGCAATTCAATAATTATATTCACAGATTTGAAAAAAAAAAAAATCATTTCTGGAATATATCTTCTAGAAAGAATAGAGGCAATTAATAACAAACAAGGAAGCTTAAGAAAACAGAACAACAGTGTATAAAGATATATTGATGTTTATTAGTAAATAAATGTAAAGCCTAATTCTTGACAGTTCTTTTCTTTCGTTGTCTATTTGTGACCATCATATTGTCTCATGCAAAATTTAGATAGACTGTATTAGAACTGCTTGAGAAGTGAGTGGTGTGATGTTTAAGCATGTTTGGAAACAATAGTACTATTCAGAAATACACCCTTAAATGAATAAAAGTTATTCACACCTTTAAATGTTTGAATGCATTTGCCTATTTGCCTATCACCTTGCTTTACAAAATTCATAGAATCATAGAATCACAAGGTTGGAAAGGACCTACAAGATCATCTAGTCCAACCGTCCTCCCATTACCATAGCTACAACAAGCCACTAAACCATAACTCATAGCTCCTTATCCAGACGTCTCTTGAACGCTGCCAGGGACAGCAACTCCACCACCTCCCTGGGCAGGCCATTCCAGTGCCTGACCACTCTCTGAGAGAAAAAGTTCTTTCTTACATCTAGTCTAAACCTCTTCTGGTACAACTTGCAGCCATTCCCTCGGGTCCGGTTTGTTGCCTGGGAGAAGAGGCCAAGCCCCTCCTCATCACAACCTCCCTTCAGGAAGTTGTAGAGTGCAATGAGGTCTCCTCTGAGCCCTCCTCTTCTCCAGGATAAACAATCCCAGCTCCCTCAGCTGCTCCTCAAATTGCATTGATGAGAACAAAACCAATCTGAACTATAATTAATTGGCTATGAAAGCACCTTCCAAAATATTTCTCACATAACCACCAGGATTCTAGTTATAGCAGATGGGCGCTAACCTTTAAGTCCATTTGAAAACCTTTTTGAGGATTGTGATGTTAATACTCCAATCTACTCACTGTCAGATCTACCTGTTGTATGAATTGTATTTTTGTACCATAGGGCTAAACACTACTGAGCTATGTTCATCTATATAGGAGATTGTTTGGAGACTTCTGAACATGAGCAATGGCTTAAAACATTTTTTAGGTAATTTCCAGTAGAAACGAGGCCTTGCCATTTTCTTCTCTGAACGATTTCAGTTCACAGGGAGTATTCAGAATCTGTGTGGTTTCCACAAGGGTAGTTTGTCTGGATTTTACAAAATGGAATCATGTAATCCTTAGAGTTGGAAGGGACCTTTAAAGATCATCTAGTCCAACTCCCCCACAATGAACAGGGACACCACAGCTAGATCAGGTTGCCCAGGGCCTTATCCAACCTGGCCTTGAAAGTCTACAGGGACGAAGCATCAACCACATCACTAGGCAGCCTGGTTCAGTGCCTCACCACCCTCACTGTAAAAGACTTTTTCCTTATATCTAACCTAAATCTGCCCTCTTTAAGCTTAAAATTAGTGTCAGAATATTTGCTGGTGTGCTTAAAAAGTGACAAGCTAATGGTGCTCTCATTTTTTAATGCTTTCTTAAGTACCGCACTGTAATTCCAGAGGATAAGAGAAATTTATTTCAAGTTATGATAAACTATATGAAAAGAAAATGATCAGATTAATTGATATCTTTATATTCAGCTTTCTTTTTGCAGTTTAATCTGGACCTTGCAACTGTGTAATCATTTACATCCATGTATATTAATTTTGAATTCATCCGATGTCACTGAATTGAAGAGCTTTTATTTCTTAAAATTAATTTTAATATCAGCGACAAAATGTGTGCAAAATAGGAATTAGCACCTCCGTGGAGTTAAAAGCATCATCTGTTGAGAAATGAGGCTTTCACAGTCTATGGCCAGGCAATACTCTAAAGAGAGCAGAATATTCCAAAATTCTAAAATAGTCTTTATGAAAATCATGAAGCGATTACCAAGAGTAAATCTCTAAAATTTTCTTGAATATCTTGGTTGGTTATTTATCTCAGACAAATTTAATATTACTCTTGTACTTGACCACAAAATACATGAGAGTTGGTTATTTTCTGGCCAGTAAGTCTATGAGGGAGTTTATTTTTCATAAAATATATAAAGATCTCAGTCTGCTAAAACTGAATTAATAACAGTATCCTGAAAATTTGGTTGATTCACTCATCTTTCCTTCTTAATCTAGTAGACTTCAGATCTAAATAGACATCAATCCTTGGAAACTCATTTCTAGTACTCACAAGAACATCACCTGCTATTTAAAAATCTTTAGCTTATTATAGATTTTACAGCACAGAATTGTTTCTAGATTTGGTTCCATCTACAGAAAAATAATTAATTTAAGAAATTGAACTAACTAAAGTATATTAATTTGCTTTCTGACCCATACTGTTAACCTGAATTTGTGATCATAACACTAGAATCTCTGTCTTCTTTCCTTGTCATTTATTCGGGATACTGTGTTTGAATGCCTTAAAACCCTCCAAGAATTATTTGCTTTAATATTTGCTACATCTACTTCCTTACTTCACAACCTATGATGTGAGAAACTTTCCAAATCTTTGTTTTTCTACTTTTACTCTCCGTTGACTTTAGCTCTTTATTGCAACTCTTAAAGGGTTGACGTTAAATTACTGTTTGCTAATATGAATTAGCATTAAATGCTAATAATAGCATTTATTGTAAAGCTGTGAACTGTTCTGATATCTACTTCTAAAGTGTATTTATTATTCATGACCATACATGCATTTGGATAAATATTTTATATGAATTCTGCAGTTTGACTTTTTCTCTATTTATGGGATGTGATGGACCACCTCAGTTACTTAATGTTACTTCTATTGTCTGATAGGATATTTGAAATGTTTTAGAGTGTAATTACAAATAATAAATTATCTTCTTGTTACACAGATCCGTTTATTTGCAGATATATAGCATTCATATAGAGACCAATAATTCCTCTCAAATTTATGCAAGCAAAAATATATGTTAATGAAAATTTCCAAACAGTGAATATCAGGCAATATAGCTAAACAGCTCACAACTAGAATTTAAGATAATTTAAGAATAACTGTAAGTGTTGTTTTCAATTATTCAACTAGCTCTAGTTTTGATCCTGTTTTGGTATAGGAAATTATCATCAACATGTTATAAAATGTTAGTGAAACAAGTTTGACTCGTACATTTTCAGTTAATCTACAGCTTGTAAGACCACTTGAGCTTCTGCTGAGATCCATTAGCCTTGACAAAGGAATGATGGAAGAAATGATGCCTGGAAGATAGTTAGGAAATTTGTCTGTGAAGTTACATTCCTATTACTTCAATTTCTAATATAAAACATCATGCAGTAGTAACTTTAATGCCATGAAAGGTGTTCAAACTGTCTGTAGGCATCAACACAGATTCCTGAAACATGATCCTAGTCTCCATCTGTGGGTAGGAGAGGACAATTCAGCGTTCCTGCTCCATTGGTGGGAGAGTCAAGAAGTCAAGTGTGAAAGAGCTCACAGATAGCATGAGCAGAGTTTATGTAACTTCATCCATATACAGACAGTGAATGGCCAGCATGCCCACTCACTCAAGTAATTTCTTTATTGTTCATTGAAAGATACTGCAGTTTTCTTCTGGTATTACAGACTTTTGTAGCAAGGGAGCAACATTATAGAAGGTGGTCAGATTTAGAGGTTTTTGTATAATACAAGTTTCTGTTGAGACTTTTTGTAAGGGAGAAGAGTGGACCAGTCATTCCCTATTGGTAGCAAGCTGTGCCCTCATTCATTGGGTGTAGTCCCACAGAGCCAGGTGCTGGTAACAGGCTCCATCAATGGCCCCAGATAACAGGAGTGACAAGCCAAGTCCAGGGTCCACATAGGGAGCCTAGCTTGGCATTAAAGTGGATAAGGTCTGAGACAGGAATGGAGAGAAGGCTATAGCATGGGTTCCTAGTTAATGAAGGAGGCAGGACTGAAAATTAGACCAGAAAACAAAACAAAACAAAACAAAACAAAACAAAAAAAAACAAGCACAGTGTGTGCCTGAGAGGTCTATCCAGGATGTGAAGTATCTGGTATTAAAGTCCTGTATTGATCTAGGAGGTAGGTCCAAAGGCAGGTCTACAGACTTGCCCTATTGCAGCATCACTTGTGAGGAAACTGATGGCTTCAGACTGAGCCAAAATGGGGTCCTATACCATGGACAGGGTGGGGGAGATCCCAGGAGATCACAGGCAGAGACAGCAAGGCTCATTGGTGCCCTAAGGATCCTTATACATCTATTTTTTATTCATTATTATAATTTTGCCTTATCATGTCAGTAAAAGTGGTATGTTTTTTCTAGTTCATATATTATTTATTTTCTGAGATTTTGAGCATTGCAGGGAAGAAATGGTTGAAGAGTTTTTCATTGCTATTTTTAATGAAGACCTTCAAGTTTTGTTTGCTCCCATTTAAACATATGATTTCCAGTGCAGATTGAGAGACCCATCTTTACAATGAACTCCCAGTTTATGCCAAAGTGATGTTCTCTAATCATTATAAATATAGAATCAAAGAATATCTCAAGTTAGAAGGGACACGCAAGGATCACGGAGTCCAAACCGTGGCTCCGCAGAGGACCACCCAAACCTCAAGCCCTGTTTCTAAGAGCATTGTATAAACATTTCTTGAACTCCGGCAAGCTTTGTGGCATGACCACAGCCCCAGGGAGTCTGCTCCAGTTAAATCAGGACTAATTCAAATGTCTAAACCAAATCTAATCTCAACCTCAGACAAATCACAGGGGACAAATTATCAGAATAAGTAACTTAGTTTTAAACAAATAATTTTTCCCACTTTTAAAAAGGTTCAGGAGGGGGACTGGGGGAAAAAACATAAGTAAAAGGAAAAGAGACAGATGTGAAACAACATTGCAGGTTGTTGTAGCTACAGGTAAAGTGTGACACGAGCAAATGTTCACAATGTATGAGAAGAATAAATGAAAGTAAAGGTAAATAGAGACTATAGAAAAAGAATTATAAAATGAAGCTAGAAAGAAAAGGAAGGAGACATGGAATTCACCTGACCAGTTACTGAAAGCAAATCACAGTAAACTCTGCAGAATCTGGGGCAGGGGAGCCTGTGAGCCTAACTAGGCAAAGGAGGGGGGTGGGAAAACAGTGACAAAGTACCTCAGGTTGAATATGATGTTTAAAATAATGCCCAAGAAAAATCCTTAAGCCTTCATCTTTTATACTTTCAAGAGTCATTATTTCAAAGATCTGGCAGTTCACTACAGTGCCAGTAGCAGGACTGTGTATTTCCACTGCTCTCTGTAGGACTTTTTAGCAATTCCCAAGTCCATGAAATCACAGCTGCCATTTACTTTGTGCCTACATTTCACTTCTTGAGATATTTCCGTGCAGTAGGTTTTCTTTCAGGTTTTTTTTTAAACATTTTCTTCAAATATTTCTCTGTTATTCAGTTTTGCTTGTTTGCCAGTCCAGTGTTAGTTAGCACAGAGCTGCACAAAGATTTCCTCAATTTTGAAATTATGTGAATTTGTTTTATGGGGCTGGGAATTATAGCCTAAAGTGTTAGGATTACGTAGCATTTTTATCAAGTCTACACAGTATACATTTATGTATGTGCATTTAAGTGTGCTAGTTTTTAACAGTAGTCTGAAGACTTTACTGAATTAAATACATTTTGATTGGTCATGGTATCATGTAAATTTTAAAGCTACGTTTTCATCCTGGGTGAGAACAGTGAAAATGATTACTCATAGGTGATAAGTGTAGTGCTACTACTATCCTGTAAAAAGTTCCCGAGACAAGCAGGGAAATTGTTCTGAGAAACTACCTTGTTTTTTCAGAAAACGCTATTAACTTGCACCTAAGCTACAATTACCCTTTAGATGTGAATAGGATTCCTGAAAAAATGGCAGGTATCTGAAATATCTGTCCCACCAAAGAAAACCATATTAAAATGAGTAATGTCATAGTATAGCAGAGGTCCACTGAGGTTTCGTTTAATGTCACCTGCCCACCACTACCTCCATCAGTAGCAGCTTCTTCCATGTTTTTTTAAGAAAAAACAAACAGCTGAATTCCAATTGCATTCTAACTGTAGCTTTCCTGAGTGGACTATAATCACAGTAACCTAATAGACTTGTGATGGTATCCAGAAAGCAGAGAGTCACATTCCTTTCAACTTCTCATTGAACAGAGTTATAGTAGAAAGGTGGGAAATGAATCTAGCTTTCCTTCCCTGCAACCAGCCCAGGAATACACATTATTAGTTTACTCACTAGAATACCCAGTCATGCTAACTCTCCTGTGGCACACGCTCTGTTGCAGTATTGAGATAAAACTTTTTCTCCAGCTGAAATCATAAACACAAGAGTAAATGATATTCCATGTAGTGTTATGTGAGGCAGAAAGCTTTTATTCACAAAACAACAATTCACAGTATTTAGTTCTCCAGACCTGCTAAATTGCTTGTCAACTGAAAGATTCATCCTTTCATATTGTGAGAATCTCCTCTCAGAAATGTTTTGGTCAGTAACTTCTGAAATTCTCCTGTCTTTGATTCTGTAACAGCAGAAGTGTTTAGTAATGTTCAACAGGTACCAACTTATGTAAGAAAATAGATTTTATAATGTTAACTGTGGCAGCACCTTCCCTACAAGTAAATCATGACAGTCCCTGTATTTCCTTATTTTCTTAAATAAAAAAAAAAAAGAAAAATCCATGGTGCTAACAGTAGAAACAGTAAAAGAGGGGACCATAAATTCCTGAGTATTTAGAGCAAATCTGCCTTACATCATGTGCACACTGATATCGCAGATTAAGTCAATTCCACCACAACAAGGATATTCTGAGTCTCACTGGGAACAAGACATCTTGTAGAAATTGTTGTATAGCATACCAGATGGCATCTTTCTTGCAGACATCACTTGAATGTGCTTCTATTGCCTTGGAGAAGAAAGAACGAAGTATTTCTATCCTTGTAAGAGACTTCCACATCAATTCTTCCATGCAGAAAAGAGTGCATCAGTTTTAGTTGTAGTCTCACAGAAAAATTATCATGGCATTTGTGTTCTTTGAAATCATAGGAAAGCACGGTGATATTTAAATGTACTGCAGGTGAGACCATATCTTACAGTCTGGACTGTGTTTTTCATTATCGGGACCAGCTTTAAGCATAGGCAGAGTAGGCATTGCCTGCTGTAGCACATGCACACAAGGCTGGCACTGAATCATAAACTCAAGTAAAATGTAGAGAGAGCCTTCTGGTCTCAAAGCTGCGGCTCCGGGTTCCATTTACAGTAGCTCAGAAAACTTGTCCAACCAGCCCCCCTTTAGTGAGTCTCCTTGACTGGTAAAGGAGATCAGATGAGCTTCATGTTCATGTAAAAGCAGACATGATCCTAATTCCCGCCTCTGCTCTTTGCTTTCTATATTACTACTTTTTGGTGGAAAAAGGAGGGAAAAAAGTCTTTACAGATACCAGGATTCTTTAGCACTGAAATACTAGTCAGGGATGAGGACAAAGCTGTAAGCTGGGCTGGCCATGCTTCTCTTTATTTTCTTTCCCCATGCCGAGCAGCCTTATGTTGTGCTGAGGGGCTCAGACATATAGTTATTACTGGCAGGGGACAGAGCTGGAGAGGAACTCACCCTGTGACCAACACTGCTACAGGCACCTAGTGCTAGGGTCAGGGAGACAGTTAAACACAGTACCAGTAGCTGCATGAAATGTGTCTGGGGAGCCACTCTGAAGTGGAATTTTGCCTACACTGTTGCTAGGCATTAAGCCAAGCACTTTTCATATAGTCGCTGGCAGCACAACTTCCATGCTGTTTATAGTAAGGTAAGGAAGAAGCAGTTTGACAGTGAAAATGGTGTATTGATTATTGGCTATGCATTACTGTGGGCAGAACATTTTTGTTGATGGATTTTTGTTGATGGAGGACAGCAGATTTAGAGACATTTGTGTCTGTGAATTAACAGGAAATACAGGAGTCAATCACACATAATCCTTTGAATGAGTGAGATTATGCTTTACTAGGTCTCTTCCCATAATCTTTTTTTTTTTTTTGGGGGGGGGGGGCTGGGGGGAATGGATATGACAAAGGTAGAACTCCTTTTCAAAGGAATTCATCATTTCTCAACTAAGAAGAATTCAGCATGGTCTTAATTCTCATTGTGCTTGAGATGATCCTGTTTCCAGTTTCTTATCTGAAGAGCTTGCCCAGCTTTTCAAATTTTCTTGCCCATTATATTTCAATTCAATATAGTCTATCCTCCTCTTTACTGCTTTGCTACTGACCAGGCACAGTGCTGAATGGATTATGCTCTAGGTACAAAGATATTTAAATTGATACATGGATATACTGATATAACGATAAGATATTTACAGTAGAAAAACTTTACAAAATAGGGAAGATTTACAGAAGTGTGAAGAAATGCATTTGCATCTCCACGAGATCTAGATTCTCGTCATTTTGGAATATCTACTTTCTCTAAGAAAAACTGGATAATCCAGTAACATGATTGAAGTACATATAAGTATGAAAACTATGCAAAAATATGTGCTCTATATTGCATATATTCATATGCTACTGATATTAAATTACTAAGAAGACTTGTAAAAGCAATTGCAGGCTGATCACCTCCTGGAAAGCCCAATGAGAGGCCCAATGAAGCTTCCATACTTCATGTATTAATTCTTCAAAGCACCAGGAAGACCTGGAGTAATGTCAGCTCCCACAATAGACCTGTGCTTAGCTCCTTTCCAACCTAATGGAAAATCTGAAGCTCAGCTAGAGTTATTCTAAAAGCCGCTATGGACTTCAGTTTGCATGAGATGTTCTACAAATCCAAGCAGCAACATCAGACAGAGAAAGGTCATCTGATTTTTGTTCAAGGACTGTTCAGGTTGCTGTACAAACTCTTAGAATATGTTTAATTTTAAATGTCTGTCTCAGTTTGGAGTCCATTCTGGTATTGCTTGGGAAGCTTCTGCATGTCACTTGCAATTACAGTGTGTATTATATCATGATGGTTAGAATGTAAGTTTGTTTTTTTCTGAAATAATTTTATGCCACAGTATGATCAATTTCAAATGATACTCTTAGCAGGCTGGATGTGGTTCTGGGCAGCCTGGTCTGGTGGTTGGCAACCCTGCCTGTGGCAGAGGGGTTGAAACCAGATGATTTTTGAGGTCCTTTTCAACCCAGGCCATTCTGTGATTCCATTCTATAATTCCAACAGGAGTCTGTAATTTCCCTATGCTTGGAATTAAATTCTGCCTTGTGCTGGTCATCACTTGTGATTCACAGTGGACAAGAAAAACAAACAAACAAAACGTATTAATGTGTTCAGTAAAAAAAGTTCTGTTGGGGTTATTAGAATTATATCTGAATGTATCCATTTTCTGCCTTTTTTGGTTAAGCCCTGTAACCTTTGAGCCTGTTATGAAAAGGAAGAGTTTAGTAAATACTCCTCCGAGAACAAAGGCGTAAAATGTTTCCATTTTAGAAACGACCTCCAAAATTAAACATTGATGGCAGATTTTTCTTGAAGTATTTAATTTCTTGAGAAGAAATTGCTTTTAAATTCACCATTTCCTGTTTTTTTCCAGCTGTAGTTGATAAAATATACAACATCTACAGCCTTACTAGAAATCACGTGTCTTGTATGTCTGTTTGCTGTCTTCGTAAGAAAAGGATATAAACTTAAAATTTTATTTAGTAAAAACATTTTTTTAAATTATTCATTTGAATGGTGACCTTTTCAAGTTGAATCATTTTCCGTTGTCATGAAGGTTTTCTTGTGTCTTATAGTATTTTACGGTTGAAGAAATCATGCAGATAATTTAATTACTTGGACTAAAACTGTTGTGCAGTTTATGTCTTTTGCTGTACCACAGGAGAGAAACTGTGAAATGTATTCATTATTGATTCATTAAAGGGTTTTGCTTTTATATAATCAGAAATGCAGACCACTACCTATGTTGTATTAAAAAGAGAAAAGGGAATGCACAGTAAATCATGCCATAGGCTATGGTTTATGTATTGTCTTTCCTAATGTCTTGTAAAACGTAAAGATCTACAACAAACAGATATGTAAAGCGTAAGTGGTATAAAGATTCTATTCAGATTTAAGAGCTCTAGGTTGCTTTTGAATCTTGCTATTTTCTGCATTTGTTTTGACTGCTCTCATCATTCAAGATTGACGCTTGGATGGGTGTGTAGGAGGAAGCAGCAGCAGCAGGCTTACAGCTTGCAGACAAAAAAAAAAATCTGCCTTATCTGATGGCTATTATTGAAAATGCGAGGTGTAGCCTAGGCTGGGTAATGAAGGGGAGCGAGCGAGGGGGAGCAAGAAGCATGGAGCTGCATACTGATGAGTGTAGGAGTACTTGATAAAAAGAATTCTTGCTGCTGGCAGTGCATTGCTCATTGTGGAGTATTCCAACAATCACATATAACGGAGAGCTGCTTAGCTGACAGCTTGATATGCTTTTTTTTTTTTTTTCTTCTGTATGACGTACTGGTCTGTAGTAAAGATTAATAACCAAGAAATGTAGAGCTAGGATCAGATCTTACGGTATATACTGCCCTGTAAACTATGTTTTACTTCTGACTTTTCTGCTTGCTGAAAACATTAATCTGTCAAGCTGGCGGGCTCCTTTGATACCAACTTTCCCAGGAACACGATGTGGCAATGCCACCTCTCAGCCCAGGACTACCGCTATTATCCAGTGGACGGTTATTCGTTGCTTAAACGCCTCCCTCTTCACCCTCCTACAGGACCCCGATGCCCTGTCCAGACAGTGGGACAATGGTTGGAAAATATTGGGCTACCTCAGTATGAAAACCACTTGCTGGCTAATGGATTTGACAATGTGCAATTTATGGTAAGATATCTTCTGTGCCTAGCCGTGTCTATACACTGTAGCTGCCTTTTTTTCTGTCTGTCTCTTCTGTGATCATTAAAACCTTAAAGCTATTCTGCATTGCACTAAGATTTGTGTAGTGTTTCACTTTTCTGTGTCTAGCTAAATTAATATATAGACTGTCCTATAATAAACTTCTAAATTATACACGTTGCAAAATGCTCTAGCAATAAATATGCTAAAAGAAAACTGCATATTAAGGTTTTCTCTCCCCTGTCTGCCTTCAGGTTAAAAAAGAAAAATGCACAGTTCTTTTAATCCACTGCAGGAGACAATTTCACAATATTTAAAGCTGTAAACACTCCTATTTGCAATACCTCACCCATTACTATTTTTATTTAAATGTTAACATAATCTTCACGATAATTAAGTAGCATGCAATGCCATCCTTGCATTGAGAGGTATTTTAAAAGCAGATCACTATTTAATAAAGTGCACTCTCTTTGCAATTGATTCTGGATGTCATCGTTAAATGTTTTTGTATCTTAGATGATCATGCTGTGGGATTCACTTGTTGAAACTTATGCCCTGTGTGGAAAAGTAATGCATTCCTTTTAATAGTTCAATTTGCCTGTTTTAACACTAAGTATATTTCAGGAACAAGTGAATGAAATAAATTTTATCTGCTTCAGAATTTACAGTATTAACATGAGGTGCTAAGTGACACAGACCTGCCAGAAAAACTTTCAGCTGAAATGAATATTGACTGTAAAGAGAGAAGCTTACTTACAAGATTGTTATATAATCACATTTATACCAGCTTCAGTATTCCCATTATTCATATCTCTCACAAAAATCCCAATCACGGTTCTCATAAAGAATCAGATCTTAAAATACTACTAATCACCCCTTACTTAAAATATTTTTAGTACCCAGCTACGCCTTAGAACAGTTCTAACTTTTCATAACTTAAACTTGGCATATGAGAAACAGAAGTGAGACATGAATATTATGACTATAAAATCATCTTAGGAGTTGTGTTTTTCCTATTCAGTTTCTTTTGCCAGCATCATTATATGCCTACATGTTACTGATCAGAAAATTAAGGCACCAATTTATGTCATTTCCACATTAAAATAGTGTAGAGAATTCTTCCTGTTTTCACGTCTGACATCTTTTGCTTCTATCAGTAAAAATCATCACCACCTTTTCCTTTAAATAATCTTGGAACCAAAGCTGCAAGGGAGTGCAGAGTGGGGAAAAAAAAGTTCTGAAATGCAATTCAAGGCAAAGTTTCCAAAAACATAACAAATTCTTATATGTATATATAGTAGCATTAGTTACGTAAGTAGGTGATCATTTAGTCTTAAAGAGATTACAAAAGGAAATTGTTCACAAGAGACTGTAGGTGGCATAACAAACAGTCAGAGGGGTACGCCTACCACAGGTAAATGATGAACACACAGGGAGCTAAAAAAACTGCCTTGGAGGGCTTTCCAGTCATTCCCTGGCTGTGTAGGGGCCCCAGCCACATTCCATGGGAATTTATGACTTGCATTTCCTAAGACTCTTATTGGCACAGTTTAGTAAATACACAAAATCTATCTGAGAGCCTATTTAATACTAAAATCAAACTTTTCAGGCATTAGACAGATTAAATTAATGTCTGGTTGTTGTTGTTGTTGTTTGTGTGTCTAGCTGATGTTTTCCAAATTATTATTTTCCTAAATATACTTCAGATAAAATAGACAACTGCTTTTAAGAATAGTTGTGGTAGCATGCACATGTGAACAGAAGACTAGAGCCTTGAATACAGTGACTAGACAAAAATCTGGAAAACTGTCTAGTAGTAAAAGTATAAAATTGCAATAGTTTAACAATTACTAATTTATGGACTTCTCAGTTTATTGAACTGCAACATATTTCAGTTTATGTTTGCATTAGAAACCGATCATATCCCTTATTTTATGAGAAATAAAATTAACAGAAAATACCAATTTCTTTTTATATTATTCTTTTGAATATGAGGGCATTATGTAAGGAAGGACTGTCCTGAAAAACTCAAGAGACGGTTTGTTAAAATATCTTCCAGCCTATCCAGAATTTTTATGGGAAAATTAAACTTGTTTGTAGGAAAATGAGAAAGGAAAGAACCGCTGAAAAATCAGACTTCTCCAAACTTGAATGTATTATAGTCTTCTTTAACATGAGAGAACTGGATTACCTTTATTAAAATGGCTTACATATATTTTACAAGCTTATCATATCAAGTGTTTCATGTTGGTTATCTGCTTTACATCAACTGCAATACTTCAATGCACTAAAAAATCAGTTAGACATATTTGTTCTTCATTCTGTACCATATTCCTGCTTTTGTTTTTCTGGAAGCACATTCTGACCTGCATTTATTCATTCTGTTGCCTAAGCAACAACCATCACACTCCTATTAAGTATGATTTAGTAGTACAGGTCTTTCTAGATGTTCAGAGCAGGAGAGAGGATATCACAATGATATAATTAATGTCCATGGAATAACATAAATCTGAGAACAAATATAACATATTTATACAACTCTCAACAGCAAATTCTACTAATTAAATTAGCTCTCTAATATAAAGGGGTTTTTTTCAGATAAAAGGATTTCATAGTTAATCGTTCATTAGATCACAGAAATTAACTCCTCATATTTAGGCCCCCTCAGGCATTAGGGAAGTTGTTCTTATTGTACTTAGAATTAGGAAGATTTGTTCATGCTACCTTCAGTATATGGACTTCATAGCAAGAAACAGCCTGCTTGCTATTAACCTTAAAGTATGTATAGTTTTGCCTTAAGTTCATCAATATATATGTTTTAAAACTATGGTGAAACATAGTATTAAAGTGTTAGTTATGCTTTCCTTAACTACTCTATTTCTATTTACTGAATATTGGCACACATAGCAAGTTGCAGTTCCTACCTTCTATTAGTGTCATGCAGGAATAACAATTGCATAACATTTAAAAGGCCTGAGGCAGACTCAGTCCCAAGTTTCAGCTCATTTATGCTGTAGGAATGGAATCATACTTGAATATATATATGTATATATGCAATCATTATTAACTTCAACATTTCATTGTGTAATAGGCTGCAGTGTTCTTCAGATGTGAAAACTTGCCATAGCTTTGCAGGGATATTCAGCATTTGAAGTTGCAGATGATACTGTGATTTTCATAGTGGAAATGTTATTTTGCAGTTACGCTAATTCTAAAGCACACAAAAACAATCTGCTCAGTAATACACTGTATTAGATAAACTAGACATAAACTATGATGAAACCTAATGAATCAGTAAACATCATTTTGATGCGTAGGACCCATGGGTACCCCTGGGACAAGTTAAAACCTCTTTACAGACTTGCAGGCCTACGTAACAGTCTGCTGAGGAAAAAAAAAAAGTTTAATAGGTGAAAATGTACAAGTGCACAAGGTCACTGGACCTGCATGCTTCTTTCTGCAACTTTGGAACTTTATCAGTGCTCTTGATTTACTGAGATAAAAGCAGTTCATCAAACTGCAACCCAGTAAAGACTAGTTCTTATTAATTACTTCATATGACTATCTATTTATAGGTTGTTCTAATCATTTAGGATATTCTAAGATTTTCTCACTTGCTCAGTATTGCAATTTGATGAAGATAATCTCTCTTAAAAAGTTCTGTAAAGTAGTGTATGAGAGAAACAGTAACCAGGAAGCCAAAATGAATTAACATAAAGCATGAAGCACTAGATTATGGTTTTTTGACATTCTAAAGTATTGTTCACTAATAACAGTTAAAATGTGAATTGGCATTGGACAGTAGACTGTCTTTCACCGCTGCTGTGAATTTACACACATGCACTTCTAGTCCTCCATGTACTTAACTGACTTGCATAGCCTGACAATATACATAGTGCCTAAATATTTTTAAGAATTCACTCTTTCACTCTCAGGAAACTGAGGCATAGAGTGACTACAGGGTGGAATTTTAAACTGTGAGATAAGAGGCACCAGATCTTGAAAGAGCTACTATTATAAAATTTAACAGATGCATTGAGTCACTTAGGTATCTAGTGCCAGTTTTGTACTGAAGGAAATCCAGGAGTTTTCAGACCAAACTGAAAGATATTACTGAGGACTAGAGTCGGCCCAGCCCTTTGTGATTAGCAGATGTAGGCATCTTAGGTGGTCCTACGCTACTGATGCATATGTAGCTGAAATGAATCTTGAATGTTCTAGCTCACAGAAAGCTTGTAACATGTCTTGATTTTCTTCTTAGTATCTTAGTTGCTTATGCATTTCTTCCATAGAGTAATGGAGGTTGGAAAGGAGTTTTGGAAATCATCTAGTCCAAACCCTTTTAATTATTTTCTATTTATATTCATATGCATAAATATAGTATTTTTATTCATCTGTGAACTTACCTGCACAAGTTCAAGGGTGCCTCCAAAAATAATGCATCCTATTTTATTATTCTGGCCCACAATGGCATGGCTGTAGAGTCTGAACCTTCCCACCAATATTCTGTCACTCTTTGTTGCCATGTGACAGATGGCAGCAGAGGGGCAGTCTGACAAAATGATGTCTGACATGGAAGTGTGCATGAAGCAAAGGTGTGTCATCGAATTTCTCCACGCAGAAAAAAAATGGCACCTGTTGACAGTCATTGACGTTTGCTGAATATTTATGGGGACCAAACACTGGAGATGAGCATGGTGAGGTGGTGGATTGCGTGTTTCAGTGGAGACAATGACATGAAAGAAAATACATGCTCTGGTTGGCCATGCACATCTGTCACACCATGAAATGAAGAGCATCTTGATCAGCTCTGGCAGATTACAACCAGAGTATTGTGTATAGAGATGAATATTGGTTTCAGTGCATTGGAAATGATGGTAACAATGTTGGAATATGATGAAGTTTATGCCAGGTGGGCTCCACAAATGCTCACATGGGAACAGAAGGAACATCATATGAACATTTATCAGGACCTGTTGAACAAATACAAGGCTGAAGGTGATGGTTTCCTGGATCACATTATTACTGGTGACAAGATGTGGTGTCACTACTACAAGCTGGAGCCAAAACAGCAGTTTGTGGAGTGAATTCCTCCTCAAAGAAAAATCTCAAGACACAGCCCTCAGTGGGTAAAGTAATACACACTGTCTTATGGGATAGGAAGGGGATAATCCTGGAACTTGGACAAACCATCAACTCTGACTGCTACATCATTACTCTGACTAAGCTGAAGGCTCAAACTTCTGGAGTCATGCCAGAGAAGAAGATAACCTCTCTCCTATAACACGATAATGCCATGATCCATACCAGTTTGAAGACCGTGGAGCACATTACCAATCATATCTGGACTGTCCTACAACACCCACCATACTGTCTGGATTTAGCACCTTCCATCTATTCTGACTGATGGACTGCATAAGCAGTATTTTCCTGGCAATTATTCTGTCATAGCAACTGTGAAGCAGTGGTGCTGGTACAGATTTTTATGAGTGCAGGATGCAGGGTCTTGTTTATTGGTGGTGAAAATGTATAGTTGGTGACTGTGCTGAAAAAGAATGTTCTGCAGCTGGGAATTTGCTCTATTGAATAGTGTTGTACTCTTTGTATCTGTTGTAGTTTCCATGGAAATAAATAGGAGGTATTACTTTCAGAGTAACCTACAGACTTACTTGGGTTCACAGTGATGCTAGGTATGGGCTACCTTCTCAATTCTCCTTAGCTGCTTGTTTTGAATTTAGTTTTGAGCTAAGATTTGACTTTTCTTTCTCCCTTACACCCCCTCTGTTTCTTTTCCTGTCATTTTTTTACTAAATCCAATGGTTTATTAGTCAGCTAAAGTTTATCTGCTGTCTATCTTCAGGTCTCATTCCTGGGATTTGCTGTCCTGGAACACCCAGTAATTCTTGCCTTTAATCTGTTTGGAGGATTTAAAACTCTGTATCAAGTGTAAAGGACAGATGCAATTTCATTTCTTTAGAGAGATAGGCACCTTAACAAAATTCTCTGCATGCATTAGCTCCAAGTCTTTCACCTGCTGAGATCACTACAGCTTTTGTCCAAAAATACCTGATACAGAGATTCATGATTTTGGCATGAGAAGAAAGAGTGAGTCAGTCTGCCAACACCTTACTTAAATTAGCCATGCTGCAGATAATGAAGAAGAGGCCAATGTTTTACAAGGGCTCTATTCTATAGTGACTTCAGTGACTCTCAGGAGCCAGCTCCTGAAATGCTTAGGAGAGCAGACTGACCTTTGCAAGATCCATGTTCCATTCTCTCCAGGTCCTCATTGGCTACCACAGGGACTGATCAGGCCACTCATGAATCATTTGAAGCACAAGAAAATTCAGACAGCATTGCCTATGTGTAGTCTAGCCTGGATGATTAATTGTTTAAGGCAGCCTTAAAACTCAGTTATATGCAGCAAGTCATGCTTTTAGCATCACAGAAAGTATGCCAGTCCTCCTAGTTCTGGAATAATCAGTGGTTTTCTTTACATCTGGTAGAATCTTCGAATATACACCTGGAACTAGGAGTTTCAATCTCCTTAACTGGACCTCACTTGCAAGCCCCAGGATTTGCTCCTAGTTTGTTTTATCTACAAAGCTTTGCACTGAAACTGCTAGGCTTCTCTCAGTGCCAGCGTGACTCTGGCTTCTACCATGAGCCAAGTGCCTATTTGTTAGTCTACACTCTTTAGAGTCTTCCTCTCCTTCACCCTGACAAACTTTCGCAACTGCATCTTGTGAGGCAGGCCAACTCCTCCCTTAGGCCGACCTGTTAATCATACATACAATGGGGCACTGTTAGTGAAGCGGTCAGTAGATGTTTAGAAATCAGTAGCCCATATACTGGAATCACTCATTTAAGACTTTTATGTAGACCTGGAATGTATGATACAGGTTCTATGAGAAACCCGTAGTCATCTGGAGATTCAATGCAATGAAGATTATAGCATTCAAATGTCTGGATTCTTATTTGTGGGCTAATAGATCAAAGCATCTTGTTAGCCATCAAAGCCAGGGGAGGATAAAGTGCAATTTAGCTGACTGGCTGACTAATTATTAGAATGAAATAAGGTAGATTCATCTGATCAGCTGAATTTCTTTCCAGGCTCTATTTACTTTTTACTAGGTCTCCTTAAGTGGTTCTGTAGACATAAAAATCTAAATGGCTCAGTAGAATCTACCCACTGTACATAACAAGTCAAAGAAATTATTTTTGTTGGAGTTTATTCTCCTCTCTGAGAACATCTACCCCTGAAGCTTGAGGTTTTTCATTCTAATAGGGATTCCTATTACAAGACCTGCAAAGTTGAACTCAGGTGCATGCCTGAGTTGAAGATTGTGTCTCTCATCCAGCAACAGCGACTGGTCTCACAAATAATCCTATTCTACATTCTCCACTTAATGGTTCCATTATAGCATGCCTTAAGCTAGTCAAGGAGCAGAAGGGCTTCTTCATGTACTCCTCAATATCACATATGCAAATAATATCTTGCACTATATCTTCCTCTCTTTAGGGAACCTCCGACCATTCTTCATCATTCTATGATATGATATGATATCGTGATCATCCTATGATATGATTCTATAGATAAAAGATCTGGAGAGGCAGTGCTTATTCTGATTTTCCTCAAGAGAAACGGTTTTTAGAAGGATCTGATCCATATTTATACATATAAATATATATGTTGTATGTGTGTTTGTGTGTGCGTGTGTGTTTGTGTGCATGCGTGTGTGTGTGTGTGTGAAAAACAAAGGCATTATAGTCGGGTGACTTATCCTGCACTTGACAAAAGACTTTATGAAAGATTTGGCAATAATAATTGTTCAACAGAAGAAAGAAAAACAAGACAATTTTTATTGATATCATTTGGAAAATTGAGTCATGTGGAATCCATCCCCAAACTTAATTATTAAGATATCATGGTTATGGTGGATTCCTTGAGAGCCAGAGGTTGTCTAAACCTGTCTCTACCTGCCTCACAAGATACAGTTGCGAAAGTTTGTCAGGGTGAAGGAGAGGAAGACTCTAAAGAGTGTAGACTAACAAATAGGCACTTGGCTCATGGTAGAAGCCAGATACCTGTTGTATCTTAAAAGTATGATCATGGATGGGTCCATCTATGTTCTTGCTAAGCTTTGCTAAGTTAACCTTTAGATGAGGGTTTGTCTGACTGTTCTACACTATTTTGCCATCTGTATTTAAATGTTATTCTACACAAGGTCATACATACGAGGCACACAGCCTGTACACTTGGTAGATCACTCAGTTGCCAGTGTATGCGATGAAAAATCCTTTCACTCACCTCTTCCATTTGGGACAGTGACATGTAGTGTCTATGTCTCTCTTTGGGAAGCTCACTAAAACAGTCTGAGAGAAAAGAGCTTGTCCAATGTACATATAAACAGACTGGACTCAGTAATACCAACACTAAAACAAGAGGGTAGGTCCAACTTATCCAACCAGACATTGAAAGCCATTGCATGTACAGTCACCAACAAAAGTGAAATTATTTTGTTATATATATCTGTGAGTAGTTAAGGGTTGAAATGAGTTCCATCTGTTCTAACAATATGTTAAATGTTAGTGTTAAATGTTGTGCTTGAGCTAAAAGCTTGCCTGGTGCAGAGAAAGACTCAGTGTGCAAACACTGATGAACCCTAAAAATTTTTGAAACTACAAATACAAGGAATTTTCTGTTGGCTCTAAGTAGAATTTTATGAGAAACTACTAGCAAATACTTCATCTGAAAAATAGGTTGATAAAACAGCTGAAAATTCTAAACATGGTAAAATTAACGTGGTTTTTTATTACCTCATAAAATAAGAGATGCCATGCTGACAAAATGTTCTTGCTATGTATTTATTTAAGGCCAAAACCTTTACAGCTGATTTTGCTACCTAAAAGGAAAATGATATATCTACAAGAATTAGAAATACTTGCATTTAGAATGAAATACCTAATGCTATTCTTCACAAATTATGAAAAATGTGGAAAAGATGCCGATGTGAAAAAGAGCATTAAAAGTAACAGAAAGCCTAAAGGTTAAGAGAGGAGACATTCTAGGATCTTTTACTCTGCAATGTAAAAAAAAAACAAAAAACAAAACCCACAAAAAACAAAAACAAAAACAGAAGATTCAAAGGATAATCAGTTTATTTACATTTACATATTTATAGGTAAATAATGGAAAGCTTTGTAATGCAGGGCAAAGATAGACTTAAGACCAGTAGCCTGTATGTAAAATTAAGTTACAGTTTATTCTTAGTTGTTTTATATGAAAATATTTAATGCAAAAAGAAATTACAGAATGAAAGGAACTAAATATGGAACAAAATATACATAAAATATACATTTGTGTATAAGATTGTTTTAGAACTGTATTGTCCAATAAGAAACAAATAAATGGTGTCTGGACCATTAGGTAAATTAATCTCAAAACAGACAGACTTCCCTGACTAAGTTAAAGATGTTTGAAGGAGACAGTAGTACAGAGGAGCTTGATTACAGATAATTACACTGTACAATGCTAAAGGAGTTTTCAGGGAAAGATTAATGGATACTAACAGGTAACTGGAAATTTCTAGCAGGTGTTCTCAGACGTTATTCTTTATGAAGGAAGAGTGGGTGTTGTTAAAAAAAAAACAAAAAACAAAAAACTCAGGTGTTTATGCAGAGGGAAAAAAAATCAAACAAACTATATATAAAACAAGAAAAAGAGAAGACATCATGAAAGAACTGCTGAACAACCTAAGTAAAATAAGGGAAAAAATAGTAGGGAAAATGACCTCACATTAACTGTGATGTGAGTAAAATGCATTCTGGAAAATTTTTAAATATGCTATAGCTAAAAGGAATATTTACAAAGTTGTGACCACCGCTAGAACTCACATGAGTCATTTCAGTCTTAGCATAAGGAACAAAGTACAAGAATTAGAGAAACACAGTACTAATGAAGGGCACTGAAATATTAGAGAAAGGGGGAGAGAAGGAGAGAGAGTGATCACACCACAAGAAGATAAAACAGTACTTCATTAATTAAAATATGTGAATCATCTGGGTTAGGTGATGTTTGATTAAGAGTCTTAGGATGCAAAGGAGAAAATATTGGAATATTCAGTAATCACATTTTAGAACTGGAGAATGAATGAATTACTAGAATATAAATAAAATACGTAAAAATAAAGTCTCTTGACCTTCATCCTTTCACCATACAGCTAATGCCTCATTCAAGAAAGAAATGGGTGGTTGTATTAGTGACAGATAGGTACTATCATCAGTGCTGAGTCTAGTGAGAATAAAATGGGGTGATCAGAATGTGGCAGTGGGATGTAGCTGGAAGAAAATAAAGCCAAATGAAGTAACTGTGCAGTTAAGAGAGAATCAAAATATTTAAGAGAAACCAGTAAAAAGGTAATCTATATTACAAGGCTTCGTGCCTCCCAGCAAATAGATGAGAAGCTTTCCTTCCCTCAAGAATAATTAAAATTTCTGCAAGGGAGACAAATTTAATTTTGCTAGTAAATTTACAGCTACCTTTTAAAAGCTGTTCTAAAATGATGTACCAGAATTGCCATGCAAGCAACACTTCAGTAGAGAGTTTGCCTGATTGCTTTGCATTTCCTTGGCACCTAAACTTTCTTCTGTTTAGACATCTTCCATTTTCCCATACATTATTGAAAATGATTCTTTCTCCCATTCCCCATGGCCATGTATTTTTTGTGGTATCAACTCCTCAGCACCAGTTTTAACCTTCGTATTGACCAAAAGCAGTGCATCCCGTGAAACCCTTATCAGCATGCTTACTGTTCTGCCTGCCTTTCACAAGATACTGTTCTACAGAATGTTTCACATTCTGCCTGTTCATACACACATATGCACACAAAAAAAAACGAGCACAAAGGTGAAAAATTCCATATGCTTAAATATAAAGAGCCGGAGAATTAGATGTGCAGCTGCAGTTTGTCCTTCACATTCATGTGACTTACCATGCAGTCTTGAACTACAAGTTTTTCTATTTTTCTCCCTTGAAACTCCCACTGCATTCAGCGTGATGAGACTTGATCATGCACATGCATGCATTTCAAACAACTAAATTTTAACAGTAAAACTTGTGTTTATTTTTCTGATCTCACACTGCTTAACGGTTTTACAACCTTAGCCAAATGTTTTGTTGTTGATTTTAAAAACAATGCTGAGATCCCCAGTGGACCTCTCTTCTCATTCAGCAGCAATTTACATGTGGCCAATATTGGTTACTGGGAACACTGGATTTGTGTTAACACTGTTCAAGTGTTTTTACATCCAAACATGCACCTCGTTTTTGGAAGTAACATTCACAGTTTAAAACTGTGAGTTTAAAAATAAAGAGTCAGAAGAGATTAAAGGGGTAACAACACTATAGAAGATAACTTGTTTTAGACACTTAAAAATTAATGTCTTCAGTCAGAAAAACTTTTTCTCATGGCATTTCATAAAATTGTGCATTACAGGCTAGCCCCAAAAGTTTTGTCTACATGTGTTCCAGGGGTCTAAGCACTTCATCACAAATACAAAATGACGCAATGAAAACTGTATCTGCTCTCTGGTCTTTTTCTTAGTTCACTTAGTTAACCATTTTATTGGGTTTGGAACATATCATATTCTGTATCTTTTGCTATGTCTCATTAAGCTTCAATTGCTATGCATACAGGATAAAATTTCTGTACAACGATGCACTGTATTTGTTTTAAACTGGCTGCTCTGAAGCTGATAGTAAATACACTGATAGTACATACAACCCATGGCTTGCTCAAAATCTCATGTTTCAGGCTTTTATTAATATTATCTTATGAAGTACTTCATTTTACTACAGTAATCTGAATGATTTAACGAGATTATTGATGTGAACACCATTACCTGCTCTAAGTTTATGTAAATACTTTGACTGTTATAATGATTGTTCGAAAATTTTTGATCCCAAAGACCAGCTCTAGATGCAAGTTTTATAATACCAAAGCTAAAGCATTTACACAGACAGCAGATGTGGAGGTATAAGCTTACTGAGCAAGTGAGTGCTAATAATCACTTTAAGTATTAAAAAATGGAATACCGTGAGTAAAAGTAGGTTGGATAAGCATCTATCAAATGGTCTTCCTGGTATAAAGCCAAAGCAGTGTTTCACCTGATTTCCCAAGTAAGCAGCCATGAACTGGCTAATAGTGGCCCTCTCTGCACAGCCCCCTGTTTGTGGTTATGGAGAGGGGGGGAAAGACCTGCATCTAACTCACTGTAATCTTACAGCGCACACTAAAAACAGATATCTTTGCAGCTGATTTCAGCTCTTAAAATTTCTTGAACTCTTGATGGCTTCTGTTCTTCAGCGTCCACACTATTTAACAGCTTTTTTGCTTTTTGAGGTATGCCCTCTTCGAACAGCTCCCCTTAAAAATGCATAAAAATCTCACTTCTTTAAGATGTTTAAAAAAAAACAATAGTTATATGTTGCAGTTCCATGCTGCATTAAGATTAAAAGATTGCAAAAGACTGAGTTGGTTTTTAGCCTTGATCCATTTTTTTAATGTACTATGAATAATATAGTTCTGTTAGCATTTCTGAACTCCCAAGGCATGCCTCTTGTTACCAGAAAGGAATTATAAATTGACAATGCAAGTTATTTTATTTCACTTTCCTTCTCTCTTGGAATTTGGAAATACGTTTATTCTGCCCATGAAGTTTTTATTACCTGATGTTTGGATTTTGTATAGTAGCCTGAGGATACAGCACATCTCCATCCCTATCCTATAAAAATAACTTTATGCAAACAAGCGTGAAGTATGTTGAAGAACCCTGATACAAAGAATTGCTTCTCTGCAGTATCAGGCCTTTTGTCTGCAAATTCTGCTGTTCCTGTACAGCAGAACTGCTGTTGCATGTACAGTTTGATTTCTCTAACTCTGTTAGGTATATATATGAATCTTGCTTCATGTATGTATTTGTTCAAGACACATGCCAATTTCTTTCCTTCTTGAACTGAAGACTTGAGAGAAAATGGAATAAAGAAAACACTTGCTAGCACATGCAGAAGAAGCCTGGTCTGTAAAAAGTACACAGGACAGTATGCCTAAGGGTCTTTTCTGAGGTCAGCCTTTGATTTGGATTGTGAGTTTTCAGAAGCCAGTTCTCTACTTCCTTAATTACCTGGCTAAGAAATTACATAATGTTGATGATCCACACATATAAAATCAAGAAAGGATACTGGGATGGAAAAGTCTGTGTATTGAGAGCTATCTTGTGGTCAACTAACTGCTTGTGTTTCACCTTAGAAAGTTCAGGTTTCAGAGTACCTGTAGTTGGAAAGCACAGTTTCTCAGGAGTTAACCAGATTGCCTGAGAAATCTCATTAAGTCAGTTAAGCTCTGGGTGAATTCAGTGACAACTACTGGACTCATGCTAAAAATATTACATGAAAATAAAATGAGTTCTTAATACTTATTAATATTTTTATGGCCCTAACAAAATGAAATAAGGAACACTTTCCTTGTATGAGCTAGTTATAAGTAGTTTATAATTATTTTAATCTTGAAGTCATGCATTTTATTGTTTTTGTTAAATCAGACTCAGAGTAGAAACTATATCTTAGTATTCCTGATCTCTACTTCTGTAGATACCTGGGTACTATTCTTCCTTCTTTTTTATTTCCAAGACTCTCTATAATATCTGACTACCACAAAATCCACGTGTACTTCTGAGCTCTCTCCTTACCATGCTATCCCTTCAAGATGGATTCTTCTTGTGCACCCTTACTCCTACTTTTCCCCCTTTTCTGTTTCCTCAGTAGAAATGACCATGTGCCTTTTTTTGACTACAGAGGAAGGAAGGAAGAAGGAAAGAAAGGAAGGAAGGCAAAGAGGGGAAGTAGAGAAAGTTGCTTTACATATAAGTCTTTTTACTGATTTAGCACATTTATGTAGTTCTAAACAAAGCAGAAGGATGTTAAACTGGATAGTTGTCTCAGAGGCATTCTTGTTACTCTGGGAGACTGCTCTGGCGCAACAGAGCTAATGCTGAATGAGAGCTAGTTTCCTTGGCTGGGCTTCATTTGACTCCTTGCAGAAAGCCAAAAACGCTCTACAGCATGGTTTCTAATACCACATTATTCAGATGATTGTTCCATTTTCCAAAGTGACTTCTGAGTTTCCTGGACAGTTTGCTACATATTAAGACAAACTTTCCTGACAACAGTGTGTTGAAAATGCTTTGATACATATGTCCAAAAGAAGGAGCAAAATTCAAATTTGTTGAAGTGTGAGAGCTCACGGCTAAAATTGAATTTGTCTATAGGTCTCCTTTGAGTATATATGTAGATAAGTGCTAAGCACTCATTAGACTGGAAGAAAACAATCCCTATACTTAGGCAGTGAGAATTTTTTTTATTTTTATTTTTTTTCAAATTCAGACCCTATTTAATCGTGTTCTAATTCTTTATCTGTATAATGGGTATAAAAATGCTACCTTTCAGAGTCATATAAAATATATTAATTGCTGTTTTGGAGCTGTCTATTATTATTTCAGTGAATGTCTATAAAAAGTCAGAAGAAAGTGAATCATTCTTACTGGTGAAGCTTTCAATGGAAAAATAGATATAAGACATGGACCCACACAGGGAAAGATAAAGGCTAAAAAAAGAAATACCAGCAATCTCGTTTTGTAATCCCCCTGCATTGAATTCATGGATTATTCAGAAATGTAATTATACTCTATGTATGATCACGTATAGAATATGTATCCTGTGGTGAAGGCTGGTAAGCCAGTCTTCATTTTGGTAGTTTGTAACTTTGGGACTTTGGAAAATTGCTTTAATATCTAGTGGGGATCAGCAGTTCTTATTTTGTCTGTTTTATTTAGTGCAGTAGCTTCACTTTTAAGGTGTACCAAAATACAGAAACGATATCAACCGAAGTTACATAGTATCCTACTATCTTGTCTCACAAGCACATAGTTTTCTTTTGGACATGTTACTTGAGGCAGAGAAGGACCAGTGTGAACGTACTTGTCAGGACCACCAGGGACATTTGTTATTAAAAAGTTAAATTAGAAAAAGCTTGCTTACAGAGAAACATACTAAGCATCATAATTTTGAAAGAATGGAGGCCCCCAAAACTCCCTAAATGTTGATTGTCAAATGTTCAAATCCCTGTGTAGGAAACAGATTCATTGGTAGCCAGCAGTGGTAGAAGGAGGGAGGGTGCCATACAGAAGATTGACTTGTGTGACGATTTCCTTATTACTAAGGAAGTGAATTTCTAGAGTGTAGGATTAGTGGACTATGGCAGTAGTTGTCCTCACATGTGTACTTGGAAAATCCAATGTGTAGTAACATTGCTGGGCTCTTCTACAGTATTTTGGGAATTGATCAATCTGCATTCAGGTAATACTATAAGAATATGTCAAGCTTTGCTCATACTCATTTTGAACATGTTAACTCAGAGTTTTAAGAAAATGCAGCATGTCTATGGGAGTAATCCTATAAAACAAGTAATCAGATAAATCCCATGATCAAATAAATAACAGCATGTTTACCTTTACAAACAAAGTTCTTCAAACCAAATAATGTGAGATACATAAGACCAATCTGTGACTTTTAATACTTGCAGTTAGTAGTTGCTTTGGTTCAAGTTACACAGTTCTGTTTCTGAGAACACACTTCTTGAAATGCATGGATTTATTTTTATTAAATTCATCATTAATAAAAGGTTATAGCTGTCTTTACCTACCTACTTATGGATTGGTATACAAAGATAATGCTCTGTGAATAATTTCCTAAGTATCTGTAATCCCTAACTACTCTGCTACAGGTAGAAAACAGAATTACAGTAGTCACACTGATTCTTGCTTTTGTGTTGTGTCCAACTAAATAATGCAAGAATATTTGCAAGAGTGAAAAATGTGTAAATAAAGGGGAGAATGTGAACAGAAAGAAAGGCCACAGCATTTATTTTACTAGTATTTAGTTAACTAGATACTAGTTAGCATATATTTAGTTAACTAGATTTGAATAAACAATGTGTATTGCAAATAAATTACACAGGGAATAAAAGCCGATAGGAAGGGATAGTACAGAAAGTACCAAGTTTAGGATTTGAATTTCACAGCCAGAAATCTGATTTTGCCATTTTTTTGTTATTTATTTTTACATTTCAGATCTATACATATTGCCCAGTTATACCTTGTTCAAGTGTTACAGGACAGAGTGGAATATTCCCTTTAGGAAAGAATATCCTTTCTGCCATGCAATCTATAAGTCTAGGCCTATTAATGCAGTTACTGAAGGGACAGCTCTTATTTTGATTCTTGTGTAATATATCATCTCAAATTTGTAAGAATTAACAGTCCAGAGCCTATACAATACACAGAAAGCAATGAGCACTGCAGTGTGGGGATGACTTGCTGCAACCTGGAACAGGCATGGTAAATCACCTCTTCTATGGGCTGAAGGGCAACTAAGCCATATATACCAGCAATCTGAGTTGGATTTGTATTTAGTAAAATCAGGTCTTCTGTCTGCTCTCAGCACTCCTCTCTAGTGTAGCTAAATACTCATATGCTTAGCTTTAAATTAGCCCACTGATGAAGTACAAGAACATTATATAAGAGCAATTATTAATGTGTTTTGCATTTCTGAGCATTCACCAGCAGAGACACCCAACCACCAAGGCAGGCCTTCAGCCTCATCTAGCACGATCATGCTTGTGGCTCTCCAGCTAAACGCAGGGATTCTCCAATGCATTCCTGAGGAGCAGTGCCGGTGGACACTGAGCTCAGCCTCTGTGGCATGAACCATTCGTGAAGTGACTGTACATGAAACGCTTCCTAACACAGTGCCGTGGCTTCACACAGGACGGCCGTGCAGTGGAACACTGATTAATCTTCCTTTATGAGAATATGGAAAAGCATTTCCCAGATTGTTATCAGAGAATAATCACCCCATGTAGTGACATGAAGCACATGGGATCATATTACAGCGAGCTGCTGGTTGCCATGGTGACGAGAGTGGGCCTGCAACGCCAGCCACCCAGCTGCTGAATTGGAGGGAATAAGAAAAACACAGCCCACTTCCCATGTGAAATGAATTACAAGAACAAGGAAAGGAAGAAAAGAAAATTGTCAACCCTTAATCAAATGTTCTCATATTTTTAGAAACAGTATGAAGAAAATGGAGACCATCTCTGTTACCTCTTGGGCTTCAGGGGCCCAAAGAGTTATGCCTCTGCATATACCATGGAAATAAATAACAACAGTTTGTATTAGAATAATCATAGGTATCAGAAATCTCATGTGTGCAATGGGAAACAACACCTTGTTCAATCCTGCAATGTCTTCTGTCTGCCTTAACGAATAAAATCTGTAGGAGTATATTAAAAATGGGTCTCAACATAATCATAGAGTTACTCGTAGGGGCTGGAAGGGACCTCTGGAGATCATTGAGTCCAACCCCCTTGCTACAGCAGGTTCCTGCAGTAGGTTGAGCAGGAAAGCATCTGGCAGATCTCGAGTTTCTCCAGCGAGGGAGATGCCACCACCTCTCTGGGCAGCCTGTTCCAGGGCTCTGTTACCCACACAGTAAAGAAGTTTTTCCTCATGTTTGTACGGAACTTCCTGTATGCCAGTGTTTGCCCATTTTCCAGTCGCTGTTGAATTTATCTGGCAAGCCTGACTGCACTTACCCCTTTTAATTTTCACCTAGAGAAAATTAGTGTGTTCCAGCTTGTTTTACAGCAGCTCTCTTACCTTTCACCTTTGCTGCACCACAACAGAGCAAAAGAGGCATGAACATGAAATACATCTAAACACAGCAACTCAGTGATGCATAGAAAACACAATCCATTTTCCAGTACTTCTCGTTTTTGGAAGTGACTTCATATTTTTTGTTATCTTTTGTAATAAAATATTTAAAAAGCAAGTTTAGTCGACCTAATTGCCTCCAGCTGCTAACATCTACATCTGGAAAAGGGTCTGGGTGCCTGAAGGTCAGACTGTGGCTTCATTTCGCAGTGCACAGGTGTACCCCAAACAGGCAGGTGAGGCCTCGAAGACCTCATTAAAAATGCAGATAGCTGTGGCTACAGTGGACATGGTCACTTTGGCTTTGTAGTTCTTTTGTGGATCTTTGCAACTGACTTTGGCACATAACACACAGCACAACTTAGTAGGAAGGAAAAACTGCTTAAGAAAGAGGTTTGCAGTGCTAAGCAGAAGAGACTAGCAAGATAGATACTCCAAAGCAAGAACTATACCTGAAGATTTTGCCTCCATATGCAGCCCTGCTTCAGAAAACATTTGGAGGATGAATTTCTCATCTTGCTCCCTGAATCTTGATATCAAAGTTGTCCATTTGGATGAGGACAGCTTGCTGACCACTGCCTTTTGAATTACAATACACTATAAAAGCGTGACTCTGTAGCTCAAGTGTTATGATACCCAGTTGCAAGAGACAGTCCTGAATGCTTAGCTTTCCCTCTGCTTTTTATGTTATGCAGTTGTTGGTTGTAGACCAGACACACTTCTTGAAAAAGCAGTGTAAGACCAATTTGCCACCCCCAACTCTCACTAGTGTAAAGGATAATGTTCCTTTCTGACTTACTGACCTAATTCCCTGGTGATTTACTTTAATCAGGATCACTGAAAAATTCTGCCTCAATCCCAGAATGTTCTTCCATATCAGTTATTTCACAGCTTGCTCACTTTTTAGGAAATCCAAAGTTTGAGAAAGATGTGAATCTGATCTTCTCTATTCTTTGTATATCCTCTAGTAAATGCGCGGTGCTATGAAAAAAAAAAAAAAAAAGATAAAGGAATTCTTCCTTCTTCAGTCACATTCTTAGGAAAGTGCAGCCTACCATTCATCTTATGCTTCTATGCCTCTGCCCTAAGCATGCCCTGGGACTTCCCATAAGATCATGCTCCCATGATACCTAAGAAGCAGAGCCTTGTTTCTTGATTCATGTGAAGGCAAAGTTGGATGTAGTTTCCAAGCTGTTCCATCTGCTCACAGCTGAAAACCAGGGAGCCCAGAGGTAAAAGCAAAAAAACAATGTGAGTGGGGTTCTGCTGCAAGCAGGAGTTGAGCAAAGGCTTTTAAGACCACAGCTGTAACTTCAGGGCATTGGCATGTATAAGCTTAAGTATTTTCCTGAGCTTATGCTTTTCTTACTGCCATTTCACAGACCTCCTCTCTGAATAAGTTATTCTTAAAACATGGGTTCTGCCCAGAATTTTACAGTCTAAGGCTTTGACAATGTATTTTGTACTCTTTGGGCTGAGTTGCATGGCTCAACATGACTAGGGTTGATAAAAATGTAAGAAACAAAATATCTGACAGACAGAATTGAGGTTTGAAACGTGCATTTAGTCTGTGAGACTTTCTTGGAAGTGAGCAGGGTTCCTACATTTATTACAACAACGCCAAGCTTAAGTAGAATCCCATGTAGCAACCAGCTCATGTATTCAGAATTTTTATTTCTGAAAATACCATATTTGTCTCTTCTTGTGCTCCTTAAACTTAGGTACTCACTGGAGAAAGGAATATTTTCCCAAGAATTTAGAAGTCTGTTAATTAGCACTCAGTAATATTGATTTTAAAGTAAGCCCTTTGAGAAATTTAGCATCTAGGATAACTAGCATTTATCTCAAGTAATCTGAATAATGGTATAATATAGATTCCTCAGAGTTTTCATTACTCAAATGAAGTGAAATTATCTTTGCAATATACATTCAAGACATTAATATGCAATTTAGGTAGGTATTAATGATTGGGTTTTTTTAGTTGTTATGACTAAATAGGCAGACAGAGTTGGGTCAACAGCGTTCATAATTAAGTGGGCCAAGTACAATATCGGAGGTAATTTTTTCAGTTGCCACCTTATCTGTGCAGCTAATTTGCATGTGACAATTGTGGTGGTTGTAATGAAGCAGTGCTACAAGGAAGAGAAGATAAAAACAGCAGAATTTTTTCCTACAATAATCCTTGTCGCAGCTATCAGTATTGTTTAATTATCACTGTATTTTAATTAACTACTACTGTTGTGTGAAAGGTCTGTGACTGCATGTTCCTTTGAATATCAATATTGGAAAGGCTTTTGATGGTACTGGTTAGTTCAGGTTCACTTCTGGAAGAGCTGAACGTGAACCAGAGAGAAATCTTTAAAACGTGGGTAGAGTGGGACTTGAGGTCTGCTGGGACTCCTTTTGAAATGGATCCCACTTAGGTCATCTTCTATCTTCATGCATAGTTTGCAAATTGGAGGTCAAATTCCCTAAGTGGTACTGTGCCTTAAATGCTTTGAATTGCTAACCATTGCTCTTATCTGTGACTAAAATAACCTTTTTTAATTAAGATTTCAATGGTAGTTTATTATTACTGTTTGAAGAAATAACTGCAACATAGAAAACTGTCTTCAGCTTTCCTCTCTATTTTTGTGAAGGTTTTAATTGCTAAGGAAGTCATAAATATAAAGACTGATAATAGAGCACAGTGAGAACTGAGGATAAGTATCAATGTCAGTAGTTTAAAGGCAGTATAATTTTAGAAGAATGCTATCAAATGATTTGCGATGTGCTCAGTCCATTCTTCCTAACATATTTTACAAGCAATTTTTCTTTTTTCCCAAGGCAGAATTTCATGCTTTTACAAGGGATGTTTCTAACATAGTCTTGTCAGGTTTGTAGGTGAAATAACAATTTTTTCAGTAGCTCCAGGAATCTGATAAATCGCTGTGACCTTAAAGTATGAGTTAAACATTTCACTCAATAATCATTCTTACAGATCTTGTTTTCATGTTAACAGTGGCAATACTATTGAGAGGCAACCTTTCACTCACACTGAAGCTTGCTAAATTCTGGTTGTTTGCCAGCTCTCAATGGGAGACGAAACGTGTGACACATTGCCTGAAATTTTTCACTAATAAGAAGCAGTTTTCATTATTAAAAACTGCATTTCTCTAGTCATTTCTTGCAAGCCTTTAAGGAATAACCTCTTTTACCATGTGGAAAAGCTATGTTGTGATGAAAATTTATAAACCTTGTGGCATATGATTGAGACAATGGAAAAGGATAGGCATGGTTATTTACTGTGTCCTTAACCATCCTGTAAGGTGTCTTTAATTTGTTGCCAGCCAGAGGACAGTTTAGATGTCACCTATTTCAAAGGGATGCAGTTGACAGAGATATTAGCATGAAGTGGGTGAGTAGTACAGTGATATGCAATGAAGATGAGAATCTTTTAAGTGAGCTGTTGAATGTATGCTTCAGGACAAGACTCCTTCCCATGGGTGTAAAATGGCTGCTCGCTTTGTCTCTTCCTTCTCTTCTACTTGGGTTTGAAAGGAAGAGAAAGAAAAGAGCTCTCTAGTGCTACTGGTCTTTTTTCTGTCTCTGTGCATGCATAGTCGAAGACTGTTCCTGTCTGCCCCTGCACTGCTCCCACCTCTTTTCTCTGAGTGGCAGGTATAATAGTACTACCAAATAACCCAGCTAAGTGTACTACCTTGTATATTATCCTTTTTCCTACCTGTGCCAAGTCATATTTCCAGCAACCCTGCTAACCCAATTACAAGGTTTGCTGTTCTGTCTCCATTTGGTTGCCCCTGGTTGTGCTACTGCAGTGACAAGTCTCAGGCAGCCAGTGATTCACTGCAATACAAATTGGAAGAAATAGTGATAAGACCCTTCAAACAATCACCAAGCCTTGTCTGTGATATACATAGACTGTGATCTTACTCATTGTGATATATTACATCCCACTGATGCTGACATTTCAAAGTCTCTACTGATAGCATGTTGAAAGTGCTCCTGATTACTAGGGCAGCTGCGAGAGGGCAAAGGAGAGCATATTGCTCTATCTAAGGAATAACACTGAGGCATATACCAGCACTACCCCATCAACACCATAGTAGGCACAGGAGTCATCCTTCCCTTATCTACAACAACCCTGTTCTTGGGAAAATCATCTCCAGTGGCACTTGGCACCTGCAGCTCAATTTGGTCTCACTAATGTCTGCACAGCAAGTCAATTCAAACTGGTGAGTGGCAGTTCTTACACAGCCTTAGGTACCGGATTCACTGCTTTTCCTTCTCTGGCCGACACAGATGAGCAAAGAAAGAGCTAGTCTATCTGGTGCTGCCAATACATAGACAGAATTCTCCCAGATCTTCAATTTCTTACATATTATTAGTTACTTTTATAAAGGAAAGAAAGAGCTTCGAATGCAAAAAAGTTGGGGTTTTTGTCTTTTTATTCCAGTTAGTTTTTACTCAGTTTACACACAGGGAGGCATAGGAGTTTATTTCTTCATTGAAGTGTTTTGTTTTGGTTTTTTTTCCCAGAACTTTGATTGTCATGAAAGCCTAAGGAACCTCTCTCCAATCTCTATCAGATTATAAATCTATTAGCCAAGGTGAAGGTTAAGAATAAGACAAAAATGCATATGCAGGTAGTTTGTTTTCCACACTCTCTCACTTCCAACTTTACTGGGTAAGTTTTCAGATAATTATAGTGATATATCTAGCATCCATTTTATAGTTTACCTGCTATTTTTATTTTACTCAAATGACATAACCAACCACTGGAATTTTTTTGCTCTGGGTCTCTAGCACTGAAGATATATGAAGAAAGATTAAAGACATAGGTACAAAAGGGAACAATGAGAAACATACACTTGTGCCAGCCATCCTAGAGCATTCTTCTAATATATTTTAATATCTTCAGGGACAAATCTTCAAATTGCTTTTGTTCCTAAAGGATGTAGAATGGGTACTAATCTTTAAAGAAAAACTAAGTTGTTCTGTTTGACACTAGATGAAGTTGTCTACGAGTTTGTGAATCTTTTGTTTTGACTGGATTTTAGAGGTTCCTTGAGCTGTTTAATGCATTTAAACTAGGATTTTTTTCTAATAGATGCAGTACTTATGTTGATGTAAACCTGACATACTCCAAATTAAATTGTTTAATAAGGATTCTGTATGTATGTACTTAGGCACTTCTGGTTTCTAGCATTAAAACTGAAAGCAGCATTTTTTTTAAAGGGTCTACTAACTTTAGGTGGATGATGCCAGAGGTGATTTTGTGTGGAACATTCCAAATAAATGCCAGTAAAGTTTTTAACTCATACTACAACATCTATGCCTTTTGCTCTAACTTGTTTATGTGAACTATATCAGTCTTTGGCAGAATTTCCGAGTTTTTTGAATTATATTATTTTTCATATGCTTCCAGTCTCCTATCTTGCAGCCATTTTTCTTTCATTCTGGAGCCCAATTGTTCTGTGAAACTATTTCTTTCTTAATTGGGAGATGAGTTTCCTCTATCTATCTCCTTACAGGGATAAAGATGATATTCCTAAGAGTAGTGCAGAGCCGCAAAGCCCAAGGAACATTAGCTGTACTCTTCCTTCAAGTGAACTTCAGAACCAGAGCATTTCTAGTTCATATGTAAGCCTATCCCTTACACATTTACATGACAGGAATTTCAACATTGCAAACTGAAATTGATGAGATCTGAATCTGCCTTAGTACAAGTAATTTTTATATATTCTTACAGCTTTAATTCTGAGAAGTGTTCCTTCCAACAACCAAGTTTTCCCACAGATTTAGGAAAGCTGTAAAATCACCACAAAGCCTCTTATGTTTTCATTACGTAATAAGAATGGTAGAGATTGCTGTCCCACATTTTCTGTTACAAGAACCTGTATTTTCTTGCGTATAAGCATATCAAAGTTAAATCTGTAGACTGAAATTCTCTAGGTGTCTACTAGAATTATTTTGTTTTGGTGAATGTTTCAGCTAATACAGCTGAGTTATTTTTGAGGCTGAAATAATGTGAAAAGACATTACTGTATTCATATTCATAATTAAATTTGCCATGTCATCTCTATAAAGTTAATTGAGGTTAAATTCGGCCCAGCTTATAATAAATGTGTGCACAGCATCTAAGAGAAGGGAGACAAATTTTCTTATCCCTGATCTTCAGCAAAAAGAAGGAAGTGAGGCTTTCCTCACTCTCAATGTATGAAGCTATGGAAGGAGGCTGGAGGAGAGCGAGAAATTGGGTAAAAAAAGAATCAGGGATTGGGATTAAGGAGAGAATGGAAGCAGACACCAGCAAGATAGAAATAAGGGGGACTGTTTCTTTCCTTTCAGAGGCAGCTTTCTACAATCAATTTACTCTTCTTTGTCAGCAAGAGAGAGAATTATTATCTAAAGTTCCTCTGTTTGCTCTTGTGGAGAGATAAAGAACAGGCTTATCCCTTAGGAGGAGACAACAGGATCTGTTTTACAGAAGGGATGAGTGGCTGCTGCTGTTGACACTGATGGTAACACAGGAAAAGCTCCAAGACTGGAGCACACGAAGACCAGGTTCTTGCCTTCGCAGACTGAGGACAAGGAGTTTGCAGACTGAGGACAGGGAGGCAACATTAATTTCAGGCTTTCCTGAATTCAAACAAACAAACAAACAAACAAAAACTAACGGCAAAGAAAAAAAAAATGACCTAGTACAGAGAGAAAAAACAATAGTAAAGAAATAACAAAATAATGCTGTCTCTGCCAAGCAGCAACTTGGCACAAACAGGCAGCATTTTTCCTGTGCCTGAGTATTTGTTGAACTGGGTTGTAAATTTACAGTATTTTAAATAGGGTGCCAAGGTTCATGACACCAATAAACAGTATGTAGTAGCTCAGTGATGAGTACACCCTGATTGTGCATAAACATCATACAGTGACGAGGGGTAAAATCTGGAAAACAGAGAAAGGAAGTGAAAGCAATAGCAGTAAACAAATTGCTGTGTTTATTAAAAGGAGTGAAAATATATAGTCTGTTTTCTGGACAGGACCTTCTGTTGGCTCATTTTGCCTGAAGCCATTTATGCTAGATATTTCTAGCAGCAATAACCTAAAATGCAGGGTTGTTTTGTTGTGTGCTTTTTTTTTTTACCCCAGCTCTTCCCCTAAATTTATAGCCCCCTTTAGGTTAATTAACCTAGAAAATAAAAAGGGAGAACTGACATTTTGTGTGTGTTTGCCAGGAAGATAAAAAGGGTATTAACCCCACCTTATCACTACACTGTTTGTGCAGCCTGTGCTGCGTGCACTCTTATACATGATGTTCTTAAAATGACATGATTGCACAGCTTCTCTCTTCAGAGCAGCGCTGTTCTGATGCCATGCACAAATTCTTTCAAGATATGATTTGCATCCTTGTAGCCTTAAATCATACCCCTTACTGTGAAGTATAATTTTAAATGTAATAGCTTTGTAATATTTCCACGATTGCGTTACAAAGACCTCCCCTAGATTTTGCAAGATATTCTGCAGAGTACCACTTGAAAGTCCTCAAGAGTACATCTGTAAACTAATCAGTCCATCTGAAAGGAGGGAAGCCAAACAGGGTGAAGCATTGCTTATTTCACTGTGCTTTTTGAAAGAAAGCCATGTTGCTGTGGGACAGGAGATTTGATATTCAGAAATAATTCATACCCTTTGTTAAGCCCTGATTCAGCAAAGCATTTAAGCATATTCTGTTATGAGCTTCTCAGCTTTTGATTTTGCTGCTCCTTAAGATCTCTACTGAATCAGAAGCAGCAAGCTAAATAGAAAGATGGAGATGAAGTTTTTCATGGATTTTCTTGCATATAGCGTATTTCATGGTGATGTTAAATGAGTGCAAATAGTAAAAATTCTTTGTTTTATCAAATTAGCAACATAAGGCTCCTGTAGGGGTAGGAGTTCAGAAAGGTCATCTGCTTTTTTGCAGGATTGCTTCATAAATGCAGTAGTTGGAAGCTTTTTTTTTTTATCTTTCAGTCTGAAATGAAGTAGTCAAAAAAGGAATGCAGGATTGCCAGCCTACTTTGAATCGTCTTGGTGTGATCCCTGGCTGCAGTTCACTTTCTGAACTACTGTTGTGCCTCCTGTGACTCATAATAGTCACTGCCAGCTAATCAAGTACTTTATCCTTCAAATGCTAAACTTGCTACCTTGTGTTGCCAGACTCCTTGAACTGCACCTTGTATGGCCCACTCTTTGGATGAACTGCAGGATCATCTTTTAGGAGTCATATTACCCTCTTATTAGTGTAGTTGTACCTCCTACTGCTAGAAGATCCTAAGAATAGAAGCTTGAATTGCAGACTTATGGACTTTTGTGGACTTTTTTTCTGTGTATTGTTTAGACAGATGGTCTTTAACCGGTGTTTGCATGTTAAGAATTCTTTGACCTGCCTGCAAGCGGGGAGATAGATAAGAGCAGCAATGGGTAATGTTTGAGCTGCACTGGTACAGTGCAAATTCAGGGGGAGGGAACCATATGGGTTTTGTGGATACCACTCTCCCTCTTAGGTTTCTTCAGCATTTTACTGATAAGTAACTAAAGTGTTTTATCCTCATCCATTTTGCTTTTCTTATTATGTGTTAAGTATTTTCAAGACTGAATTAAAATGAACATAACTGGGTGATGTAGGAAGAGAATGAAAAAAATTGAGCAGTTTTGGAATATTTCTATAGCCATGTTCTTGGTTCCAGTCAAATGAAAGAAGGTTCATATCTGATTTTTGGCTTTACTGGGAGCTACATTTTCTCTATTGATATGGGTGCCAGCAGTATAGCAGTTGTCCATGAGTTCAAGTGCCCCTCCCCCATGTTTTGTCAATGTGACAATGAATGACATCATCAGTCATTTGTTAATCCTGTCCAATACAATAACTTAAGCAAAGTGTTCTCTTCTAAACCCAGCAGAAGGGGCTTGTTTCAAGCTGTTGAAGTCATCTGACCTTTTTAAATTTTATTTCTATCCTTTTTCCTCTCATTTTAGGGAAGCAACGTAATGGAGGACCAAGATCTCTTGGAAATAGGAATACTAAATTCTGGACATAGACAGAGAATACTGCAAGCAATCCAGCTTCTCCCAAAGGTATAGTTTCTGTTATTATCCAAGTGAGAGAACTAACACCTACAGCTTTCACATTTTTTAAAGCCCTTTTTTGTGAATGGGAGTAAACATAATTCCCTACTGGTCTTGTTACCTTTTGTTGTATGTGCAAAAGTATAATAAAGTAATATATTTACATTGAACTCACTTTGTATGGACATAATTAACAAACAAAGCAAAGGAGTGTAAAATCTGTAATTTCAAATTACAGCTGTTTAGAGTTTATTTTAATTACTTCTAGTTTTTCAATCTTTTTATACACTCTGTCATTACACATGTGTAAATAAAGGCTGTCAGTGAATACTGGATGTTTGACCTGAAAGTACTTTTCCCTTTGAAGATAGAATTATATAAGTATTCTTCATACCTTTGGATGTTTTTCCTAATACTTGCCTTTCATGTATGATTTGGAGACTTCCTGCAGGCTCCATATTTGATTTGCTACTTTGTATTTTTGCTTCTCAGCTGTAGACATAAGAACTTGCAGTCATTTTCCAATCATTTTTTAGTGCTGGCTGATTTAAGCTACAGATTTTAAAATCAGTGGTGTAAAGGCATGGTTCTTATATTTTGCACAACAGAATGGTATCAGTGCAGGCCTCTGCTAATGTTCCTAAACACAGAAACTTGAATGGGTAAATGAAAGAGGCACTGGGCTAAGTATGAAAACTTACTGATTTTGGAAAGCTGTGCAAGGAGAATGAATGTGAAGCCATAGACAGCACTACTTCTCAGAGGGCTGCCATGAGAGATACTGAGGCAGGAATAACATCTGGTGTAAAGTGCATGGAGTACTCTGGAGTTTGGGAGCAGCATGTGTGGAATGATCAAGGTAAATAGAGATTAAACTGTTTACAGTTTGACAATGCTGGAGAGTGAGAAGAGCCACTATAGGACCTTTTAGTTTGGATCATGAGTCTGATTCTGCCAAAAGAGGATTTTTGATTCATCATAGTTTGTTAGAAAAATTTTTATGGATTGCCTATAAAAGAGAACAAGGATTTATTTTGTATGGGAAATATGTAAAGTTGTGAATTGCTTCCACTGATGGATGTGCTAGGCAATCTTCGTATACTACAATTTGAGTCCGTGCACTGAAACAACAAACATGATTAAAGACAGTAATATTCAGTATACCATATTAGACAAGTGAGATAAACGGTGCAAGTATTAGTGTATATAAAAGTAGTATTTGATGAATTACAACAGATATTTATAGTTTAAATGTGAATTTATGAATTCTTCAACAATGCTATCATTGAAAAAAAATCTTTGCAATTTTAATCCCTGCTCTTAGTTCAGTTATTTTTTTTTTCATATTTCATGAAGATACCAAGTCTTTTTTATTCATTTAAATTGTTCAGAATTAATGAATGATTTTTTAATACTTCATGTTTTTAGTGCTATCTACTGGTGTTTATGAAAATAATTATAATTATCATAGAATCATAGAACGGCATAGGTTGGAGGGAACCTTAAAGATCATCCATTTCCAACTCCCCTTCCATGTTCAGGGTTGCTAACCACTAGATCAGCCTGCCCAGTATCCCATCCAACCTGGCCTTGAATGCTTCCCAAGATGGGGCATCCACAGATTCTCTGGGCAGCCTGTTCCACCACCTCGCTACCCTCTGAGTGAAGAATTTCTTCCTAACACCTAATCTAAATCTCCACTCTTTTAGTTTAAAGTCATTTCCCCTTGTCCTGTCATTGTCAGAACATGTAGAAAGTAGATCCTCCTCCTGCTTGTAGGCTCCCCTTCAGGTACTGGAAAATCACAAAGAGGTCTCCGCAGAGCCTTCTTTTCTTCTCCAAGCTAAACAAGCCCAACTCCCTCAACCTATCTTCATTGGAGGGCTCCAGCTCTTTTATCATATTCATGGCCCTCTTCTGGGCCTGCTCCAACAGCTCCACATCCCTCTTGTGCTGGGGGCCTCAGGCTTGGACACAGTACTCCAGATGGGGCCTCATGAAGGCAGAGTAGGGGGGGACAATCCCCTCTCTTTCCCTGCTGGTCACCCCTCTTGATGCATCCCAGGATACTGTTGGCCTTCCAGGCTGCAGGAGCACACTACTGGCTCATGTCCAGCTTTTTATCCATCAAGACCCCCAAATCTTTCTCCACTGGGCTGCTCTCAATGAATTCTCCCAGTCTGTAATTGTATCTGAGATAGCCTCAATTCAAGTGCAACACCTTGCACTTGGCCTTGTTAAACCTCAATGCACCCACTTTTCAAGTGTGTCCAGGTCCCTCTGGATGGCATCCTTCCCTTCCATTGTGTCAGCTGCCCTACAGCTAAGAGTCATAAGTAAACTTGCTGAGGGTACACTCTGTCCCACTGTCTATGTCATTAATAAAGATGTTGAAGATCACCCGTCCCAAGATGGACCCCTGGGGTACACTACTTGTGACCAGCCTCAACCTGGACACAGAGCTGTTGGAAACAACCCTCTGGCTACAACCATCCAACTTTGCCTGATTTCTTATTCTGGGTGATGGAGAGCTCTTCTGCCTTCAGAAAGGCATCCTTAAAGTGCTACCAGCTCTGTTCTGTTCCTTTGTCCCTAAGGACGATTTCCCAGGGGATCTCATCCAACAATTCCTTTAACAGCTTGAAGTTCACTCTCCTGAAGTTTGGGGTCCTGACTCCACTTTATGACAGGCCTGTGTCCCTCAAGATCATTAACTTGACATAGGCATGGTTGTTGCAGCCCAGGCTGCCTCCAGTCTTAACTTCTTATACAATGTCTTTTGCATAGGTGAGCACCAGGTCCAACAACACTTCACCTCCAGTAGATCAGTACAATACCCGTCCAATTCTGAACCAGAAAGTTGTCAACAATGGACTACAGGAGTCTCGTGGATTGCTTGTAGCTTGCTGGTGTTGTTCTCCCAGCAGATATCTGGGTGGTTGAATACCCTCATCAGGATGAGAGCCTGCAAGAACAACACTTCTTGCAGCTGAAGCAAGAAGGTCTCATCAACAGGCTCCCCTTGATCAGATGGCCTGTAGTAGACCCTGATCACCAGATGCCCTTTATTGGTCCAGTCCATAATTTTAATCCACAGGCTCTCAACCTGTTCATGACTACTTCTCAGAGGCAGCTCTTCTCAGTCTATCCACTTCTTAACATAGAGGGCAACTCCCACACACCTCCCAGCTTGCCTATCCCTTCTAAAAAACTTATAGCCATCAATTATGGTATTCCAGTTCTATGAGTCATACCACCATGTCTCCATGACAGCAATAAGATGATTGTTTTCCAATTGCACCACAGTTTCCAGTTCCTCCTGCTTACTTCCCATGCTGTGTGCATTGGTATAATGGCACTTCAGCTGGCTTCATTACCTTCTTGAAGAAGCTCTCTCTAATACCTCTGGGATGAACTTGAGATTTTCCCCCACTGATTCATAAAGTGACAGTGTTCCCTGAATATTTCTTTTCCTCAGCAGTACATCATCTTCCCCCATTAAATCTAGTTAAAGCCCTGGTGATGAGCCTTGATAGCTTACTGCCTAGGATATTCTTGCCCCTCCTGGTCAGTTGTGTCCCACCCCAAGTTAGCCTTCCCGGTTTATCAAAGGTGTGTCCTAGATCATAGAAGCCAATGGGCATGACGCCATCCATGAAGCCTCTCATTTAATTGTTCTGTTATCTTCCTTCTACCCGAACCTCAGTCTCCAGCCAGTAGGACTGAGGAGAACTCTACCTGCACTTCCATTTCTTTCAGCATGCTCCCAAGTGACATTCATATATTTTTTTAGTTCCTAGTCACAGCTTCATGAGACCCAGTTTGAAAGACCAGGAGTAGATAGTAATCCTCTGGCTTTATCATACCTGGTATCTTTTTCATTATATCTCAAATGCAGGCCTCTGGCAGGCAGTAAACCTTTCTAGATAAGTTATCTGGGTGGTAAATGAGTGCCTCAGTGTCCCCCAACACAGATTCTCCAATTACTAAGACCCTTCACCTTTTTTTAGTGGCACTGGTTGTGACTCTGGTTCTTGGTTGGATCTTCTTAACATGGTTGCACCTTTCTGGTTCCAAACCACTATCCATACCTTCTTCTCCTTCCACTCCATAGCTTCATATCTGTTGGCTAGGGAGACTTTGGGGGAAAGGAGGGATGTGTTGTCCTTCTGTCCCGAGCAGAGACAAGGTTCCTGTCTCCCTCATCCTGCACATGTTTGCCTTCTGTCAGGTTGGAAGCCTTCTTATCTTCTTCCCCTTGATGGGGCTTAAGACAGAGCTATTGGGCTGCATGTGCCACTGCATAATACCAGACATCAATCTCTCTCTCCAGCTGCTGGCTATATCTCAGCCTGGCAGCTTCCTCTCACAGCCTGGTTAGCTGCTCAAAAAGATCATCAAGCTAGGTGTGCTTGCTCCCAAAACACCCTCACTTACCTTAGTCCCTTGGATGACTTCCAGATTTCAAAACTTCCCACAGCCAGAGGTCTGGGCAGCTCTTTTGCTCCCTGGGACATCCACCTGTGTAAATGCATCAGCCCAAAAAGATTGTGGGTCCTCTGTCAGAGTTGTGGTTACCATCTTAGTTTCAGTAGGGTGCCTCACCCTCATTAAAAGAGCAGGCTGCCTAGCACCCTCCCTTCTTGCCCTGCCTGCTCCAATTGCAGCACAAACTGCCATGCCCATCTGTCTGCACATCCTGTTCACAGCACTCCTGGGAGCTGCACTCCCTGGGAACATCCTTTGTTTGAGCAAGGGCTGGATGCCATCACTCCTAGCTCCACCTACATCGTGTTAGGGCTGCTTCTCATCATTGACTCCACTATTCCCACTCAAGGGAGGCAGGGGCCACTTTTTCCAGTTTTTCCACCATTTTGTTTCAGTTCTGCCTCTGCAAAGTGTCCATCAGTGCGAGCCTCCACTCCAAAGTTGATTGGCTTGAAGTTTTGTTAATGTCAGCTTTTCAAGAGTATGCTAATACTGAGAGCCACATTTTGTCACATAACTCCAATTAAGGTCTTCTTAAAATATGCTTAATATAAGAAGAGACGACAGAATAAAGATCTGAGGCCCTTTAAAACCTGTTGAGAACAAGATGGTTATGCAGTTACTTGAAAGAATTAGCATCTTCTGAACTAAAGGTAATTAAGTTACATAGAAAGACTTGAAGCATGGGCTGTATAACAGGGGGGTGTGGTCTCTAGAAGCTTCCCTGTTGAAACAGAAAAAAAAAAACAATCCTCAGGGACCAGGTTTATGAGTCTTTGGTGCAGGAATGTTTCACCAAAACAAAAGCAGTTGAAAGCTGAAGCTGTGCATCACATTTCTTCACTTCAGTGAAATCAGCAACACGCAAGAGTTTACATTGTAAAGACACGTACTTTTCTATTCAAACCTAATTTGTTTGAAGGCAGAGCTGTTGGAATAGTTGTGGGGCTCACAAGTTTTTTCTCATGTAACTCATCCTTGCTGCATTTACCACAGCTTTCTAAAAAACTACCAAACTTGCATATACTGCAGGAAACCGTGAAATGGCTTCTGTATATCCATTACTCTGTTGGTAGGTTCAATCCTGTCATCACACATCCAAAATAGTGCACAGCTTCTAAACATTTTAAGATTTCAAACTGTAATTACTGATATGATTAGATAGTACATTCTTAAAGTTTGTTTGTTTTGAAAAGGTACCTCTTTTCTGGTCCTCATCTAATTTAAAACTCGATGACTCCTTGCCTTTTAATAGTTAGCAATATTACTAGTGATAATGTTGTTAGTTTTGCTATTAATCCTTCCTATCTTTGGATGCTTCTCGACTTGGGTCTTGGGATAGAACTTGAGTGATTTGAAAACACATCTACATGTCTGCACTTCTTTAGAGCCATATAGTCAGTCAGTAGAGAATAAGCTTAAAGGCCAAAAAGCAACTAATTTATGGCATTTGTTTTAAAATTCTCTTCTTTAAAATTTCTTTTGTTCTCATCAGCATTCATCTCTGTAGCCTGAAACTGCAACAGACATTTAATTGCTGTCAAGAATGACTTTTCTCACTCCTCAATGCTGACTTCCTAAAGAACAGTGGTATCTCTGTTTCAAACGCCACTAGTCTATTTAGGAACCACTTGAAGTAGTTTTAAATAGGAAAAAAAAAAACACTTATCTATCCAAGTATAGATCAATTTATTGTTGCATTTTCTTATACTGTGTTTAAATATTATAAAAAGGTATGTTTGAACCAGATTTCTCAAAATTGAATGTTTTTCCTTAATAATTCTGTATTTTAGGAAAACATTTCATAAGAGAGTAAGCTAATATGTTTGTAACACATAAAGAGAGTTGGAATCTTTTTTTGCTTGTCATTATATCCCTTTTGTTAGATTAGAGACAGCAGCCCACATTCTCATCTTACACTAATATAGTTTAAGTTATTCAAGTTTTACATTAATATTAACTAGAGTACTTTATGGTTTATTATTATTAGATAAGGTGAAGACGTGCCAGTAGAAATATAATTTGTAAAGTTAATTCTTAAAACGGAAATATTTTATGCATGACACCAGTTTTAGAGTGAATGTCTTAGCAGGGTTTGATATTGCATTCAGATTTTTTTGTGTGTTAACAGAATGAAATCAATAAATCTTTGGAGATGGATTTTATATGTTTTATTAAAAGGAAGTTCAGATGTGTAGAGAGCCAGGGACCATGCCTGAAAGTATACTAAACTTGCAAGTACATGGACTTCAGAAAAAAAACTAATACTGAGGGAGTACTTGCGTGCAAGATGTGCTTAATCAACTAAGAAAGCAATAGAAGTCACATTGTGTCATTTTCAGTTATCTTGGCATCCAGAGTCTATGTGCAAGTGAATTCTCAGCGGATTCCTAAGTGGTTGCAATACTTTTGAAAATAATTATCCTAGCTCATCTGAGGACCTAGATGAGAAAAAGGAATTTTTTTTCATGTGGGTTGCTCAATATAAAGCTCCTTCTCCCAGCCCATAACAGGAACACATTCTCTCATTTGACAGATGGAAGAATGTTGCTAGCTTAAAGCAGCTTTTTCCTGGCTTCAGAGCTATTCTTATAGTATGCAGCTTGTTCCTTCCTGCACAGAGAGGTTTCACGTCTGGGAATCTTGTAGCAGTGGCATGCAGGCAGTGAGCCTGTTTCCTGGGCGCTTTGCAGAAGCAGACAAAAAGTAGGACATGAGTGGGGTATTGAGCACATGCTCTCTGTAAATAGTGTTATATGAGCAGTAAAGCTGTGCTTCTAAAAAGTGCTAGATCTATTACTCATATGTAACACCCATTTGTGTAAGCACAGTAAATCTGGCATTTAGGAACACAGAACTACTTTGCCTGTGCCAATTAACTATGCTGTGTATATAGCAGAGAGGGACCACATTATATATTTGCTATTGCTAACTATTGGTTTTGATGTGGCAGAGCTTAGCAAGCTATTTTGAATCTTGGTGTTTGATTCTCTCTCATTCAGCACAGCTAAACAGATAGATCACCAGCACTTCCATTCCTAATGACAGTGACCAAAGGAGGAGATGCTACAAAGTGGATATCATAACATTTATGTCACTTTCTAGCTATGACTTCCTGGTTTTGTTATGGTCTGCTGGAATTGAAGATGTAAAACAGGTGTCAAGGGAAGTGCTTTCTTTCCTGCTGTTTTTCTTCCTTCTAACACCTCTCAAAGTTACTTACCAGGCTTGGAAAGAGGGCACTCACCTGCTTGTTACATTGCTTCTAAGGCCATAAGGACAGAAAAAAAGGAAGGAAAAAAAAAAAAAAGTGTTAGATTCAGCATAACACAGAAGTTTTTCAACTCTGAAACACAAAGGAATGGATCAGTAGAGCAGAGCAGTTGTTAGAAACATCCATGCTACAGTTCAGGGTATTTATCTCAGACTGGTGCCTGTATTCCTGTGCTTCAAAGCTGTCTGATGAAAGTAGTCCCACTAATGCTCTCCTTTTCTCCTTCTGTTAGTGAGCTACTCCTGATGGGACATGAAATAGTTTATCTGTTTCATGTAAATTACAGTAGCTATCACTGGTCCTGTCACCATTGCCCATTAAGCAAGTCTTATTTCTGCTCATGCTTTTTTATATTGTTATTTGTGGTTGACTCCATGTTGCCTTCTCTCTACCCTGAGGCAAGCTAATATGCTATGTGAGAGAAAGTGCTATTTTCTATAATGACATCCCAAATGTCCTAGACCTTCTGCACATACTTCTGTCTGAGAAAGAAGACACTGATAATTACTTTCTGGAAGTCTTTCCTAGTGTGGCTATTTTGCTCCAGGTATTCACTCTTTATGAGCTTCATCAGGGCCCCTAATGGGATCCACATTCCCATCTGCAACCTTTCCCAGATCAAGGGGACTCAGTTCTCCCATAACTTTTGCTCTTAAGGCGTAGACAGTTCATCCTTGTGACTAATGCAAACTTGGTGGTAGAGTTGTCAACCACTTCATTCAAATCTTTGTGTCTCTTGAACAGCGTAATTTCCTTCGGACACATTTCCTTCAAATACCCCATAGGTGAAGCTGAAGAGATTGTTGGGTTTTCTGACCATCACAAAAAATAACATTAATAACAGGTGGAGAAAATAAATTAGAGATTGTATTTGGTGCATTCCTGCTTCTGGTCTTCTGATTTACTTTCCTCCAAAAAGAAAAGTATATTATAGTGTGTATACAAGTATAAGGGATAATGTGTACCCAAAATATTCTGCAAACCAGACCAGTGTGAAGTGGAGGCAATGGTCAGATTACTTTTAAGTTATGCTATGGCAGCAAACCATAGTACTGTTGGGCCAAAGAGCTCATTGCTAGTTCAACCCCTGGGTGCAGTTGGCAGCATATTGCCAAGTGGAAACCAGTCAGGGCTACTGAGGGTACAGCAGAGGGTCAGTGTTGCCTTTTATGTGTCAGTCTGTTGATCTGGTGTAAATCTCTAGCACTATGTGCTGAAGTACTAACAAATACCCAAGGGACTGCTCTCGGAAGTTATCGCAGAAACTCTTGAGATCAAAGGCCACACATTTCAATTATTTCACAAATTTCTTACTTGGGGCTTCTTAAGATTACATCATGTCAAACAGAAATGTCCTGAACTGTCATGTAAGGCATCTCAGTAACACTGAATGTTCTTCCCTTGTCCTCGATACGGAGTCTGGTGAATTAGGAGTCTCTTCAGTCTTCTGGATGCTGAACCAACTATTTAACATTTTCCAGAAGAAAATATGTTTGCATGCATCTATTTTTCTTTTTATTTTTCAGAAGACAGATTCAAACTGCAAGAAGTTACAGAAAGGATGCTTATTGTAATCCTGCTAATCTTCTGTAGGAAACTATGAACTTAATTCATGATAATCTGGATTTACCATTAGTACAGGATACTGAATCAGATTGTGCTGCAAAGTGAATGTGACTATATTGTCTTTTATATTAAGCTCCACAAGAAGACAGAAAGATTTTGATTAGCAGAAAGAAAAGTCAAACATTATTGGGACACAACCTCAAGTAGTTGTTGTTTTTTTTTAATATGTAACAAGGTAGAAAAGAAACACGATAATTTTGTATACGGCTCTTCCTTACCCACTGTGCCTTTGCAGTCAGGTCCTTGTTTTCACTCAATGACGTTCTCAGCAGCAATTAAAATATCTTCTCAGATCTGTAGGAAGTTCAGCTGGTCTGCTTGAGAACTGTCTCTCTGTTCCTGTCCTGATTCCCCCTCAGCCTTTCCCCCTTACAACAATCCAGAATTAATCAGATTGATAGTTGATAGTTTCATACACATTCCTGAGAGAGATGATTAAATGTCTCAGAAAGGCCAGCATTTTAGAAGAAAGCATTATGTGCCTGCTAAAAAGATCTTTCTTGCAAACCAACACAAGTGTGGAAATTCACTGTAATCGCTGTTGTCATTTAAAAAGCTGTGAAAGTCAAGTCATCTCTTTCTCCTTATGCTGGGGATAAAAAGCTTGATTTTAATACAGTGAGGAGATCCACCAGATAATGATATAACCTGCAGAGAAAATAGCGTTAGTTCCCCATCTGTCTGAGGTGAACACAAAAAAACAGTAATGGTCCAATTTGTTGAATTCACCGGTGCATATAGGATTACTGTAAAGCTCCATTCATATTTACTTGGACACCCTTAACAGACAAAATGTCAAGTGAAGAACCATCTGTTCTAATGTAAAACACAGTATAGATATAGTAGTGGTACACTGCTAAAAAAAAACTGGTATATATGCAGTCTCTTGTAAAGGATTTCTCAACCCAGTAGGATGCTATTTGATATCAACATCTGGTTATGAGAAACTGCTCTTCCAGGCTTCTGCTTCCTATTCATTTCAAAGGAAGCAATAGTTGTGAAAGATCAGTGAGACCAAGAAGAGAAATCTTATGTGTTTTGTGTCTTCCTCTATGCTTAGTTTATATGATATTTTCTTTAACATTTCTTTTTCTCTATCACTCCTAAATTCTATGGGCTTCATCCTTAGATATTTTAGTAGTCAGCATGCTAAAATCATCTGCAATGAAACAGCTAGCAACAGTGCTACTCTTTAAATAGAGTAACCTAATGAACTGGAAGCATCGTCTGTGGAAGAACAACTGCTTCTAATTATGAGCAGTTAATCCTTGAAAGGCTGTATTTACAACAGTCAGGACTTAAATCTTAGAAATTTTATACGAGTCAAACAGTGGACATATGTGGTTAGATGCGTGACACCACTGGTACACCTGTTGGTTCTGGTTTGAAGTGATTGAAAATATGGTCAGTAAAATGGGAAATCTTCTATCAAAAACAAACAAACAATAATGAACAAAACAGAGACAATGAGCAGTTAGCATCAGCGAAGTATTCTACAAGGTACAAATGATCTGTGAGAGGAGACTAAGATTATGGTGTAATATAGAAAAAAAGGTACATGCAGTTCAAGAGCTGTTACCTATTAATGAGAACATGGATGCGAGGCAACTAAAGTTCAGCTGTAATAAATTGGCAGTGTTTCTGAACAGCTGTATTTCAAACTGTTTCTATTTTTATTTAAAAGCTCTATAACATTTTATATGAAAAGTAGGTACTGTTAGTGATACTATCATGTGTAGATAGCCAACCTTTCAAAGAATATTTGAAAGGAAAAAACTCAGCCAGCTAAGAATGACATTTAATAAGTTAGATGATGTTATTAACAGACATAACAAAACTTTCCATACAAGGGAGCCGATAGTGAAAGTTTATTAGTTTTCATGTATTGGACACATTTTAGAAAATCTGTTTGATTTTCTTGATTTGAAAAGAGATTGGTTCTTTGTTCATGACAAAACAAGTTGTTGCTTGTTGGCTGAAACTGCCAGCAAATATCCTAGTTCTGAGGTTAATTTTCTGTCATTGGTATCGGGGAGCAGGAGGCAGGGTCCCCACACCACATCAGGAGAGGGGTGCTGGGGACATAGGGCCATACTGTTGCCAAGAAGGGCAGAGCACCTGTCCAAGGAGAGCAAGGCAGGAACGGTGTCAGTAACTGGGAACATCCACAGCCTAAGGCAAATCCACAGAGATGAGGACAGTCTGAGGTTTATTTTGGAGGATGAGTCAATGGGAAGGATCAGCAAGATACTGGTTAGGTACAGGTGTACCTACAACATAACTCAGGTGATGGCCAAGGGCATGGGCCTGAGCTCAGTTTCAGCTCCTGCAGAAGGTGAAGTGGCCCCATCAAAACTTCTTACCGCACTCTGTGTGGGTATGACCCGTGGTTACTCAGATACCTGATTTAGTCTTCAACACAGGCAGCCAAATCACAGAATCACAGAATGGCTGAGGCAGGAAGGGACCTCTGGGTCCACCTGATCTAAACCCCCTTCTGAGACATGGCTGCCTATAACAGGCTGCCAAGGCACATGTTCAGATGTCTTTTGAAGATCTCCAAGGAGGAAGACGGTGCAGATTTTCTGGGCATCCTGTTCCAGTGCTCCTTCTCTTGCACAGTAAAGTGCTTCATGATGTTTAAATGGAACACCCTCTACTCCAGGCTTTGGAGCAGAGAGAGGGAAAATGTTGCAGACTCTCCTGGTGCCTGACAGTACTTTAGTGCATATTCATATAGGCTGCTGAGTGACTTGATGACAATTCTGTCTGTTGGCACCAAATTCAGAGTGTGAAATTGCTGCATAGATTTCAGTTGTTCTCAGCATTTTACTTATTCAGCTGTTCTGTGTTTCCTTGCTTTCATCCCTTTGCAACACACCTCAGTAGGATTGATACCTGTTTTAACAGCCCTTATAATGGAGATCTCCTTTGAGAACTCAGAATTCAGAAACTTCCCATGCCACGTTTGCTTTTCATAGAAACTGGTGGGCTTACAGTATTGTGCTAAACAGCGTGAGGTTTCTTAATCAGCAGGTCAAAAGAAAAATAGTGCTAAAATCAATATTTATTAAACTTAAAGTTTAAATAGTAATAAGCAAAAGAAAGATTTTGCATAATGTTCTCCATCTGAATTCTCTGAAAATTGTTTCAAAAGTGCTTCACTTTTCTATGTTACGAGAAGGGAAACAAAAATGTATATTTCAAAAGTCATAGGTTCCCTGTGGGCCTCATACATCTTCTTCATATCTATCTCCTCTATATAGAGATTTTTCTTCTGTCTGTTGGGCCCTTTCTTTTCAGTTGCCTGTTGTTTAAGAATAACGTATTTCAAATGAGCTCTTGAAATAAGCTTTCCAAGAGGCAGAGCTGACAGGGTTCTCCATGGTTTTGCAGTCTGCTGGACAGACTACCTTTAGTATAAAACTGGAAGTAAATCTGAATGACAATGAAAGAAAATTAGCCATTCTTTTGGCATTTGGAGCTTTCATTCTAAATCGAGGTGAAACTAACTTCCAAAATGTCAAGATCAGCAACAAAACTGAATTCAGTTTTGAATAGTCAAAACTTAATTTTTGCCAGTTAACTCTCACTTCCTAATATGAATCCTTTCCTTCAGAAGTGACCTGGAAGGCTACAATTCCCATAGTTAATTATGGGAATTTTCTACTCTCTCTTACATGATTTAAGGTAATGATTTCACTGCATCATTTAAATATTTCCATTAATATTGTATACCCAGCACCTGCAGCAAAAGACCAGAGTAAACTGTCAAATCCATGATGCAGCATGTCTGCATCCTTCCTCTCTGCTACTGCAGGAAACCAAGGTCAAGATCGTGACTTGCTGGCGTTCTGCATTTGAACAGATAGACAAACACTACTTTGGATTTCAATTTTTTTTTTTTTTTTTAATCTGCTTTGAATTCAAATTGCATTTCAGATAAACTTTGTGAAACAAATTGGTTCAGGCAAGAGTTCTTTTTAAATTACTTCATCACTTCAAACTTAAGCTCAAAGCGTTATATTTTTGTCATACTTCCAGTGTTTCTTAGAAAGTTGCAATGTGTATAAGAAGGCAGAGATGGGAGACTGCCTTTCACCATGCACAGTACCACTCTTGCATATTCTGGAAATGCTCTGCTGAATGCAAAGCCTTCTAAACCTCTGAAACTTCATAAACGTTTACCAATTCAGTGTATTATCAAATTAGCCAGAGTTACACATCAATACAAGCAAGTATGACAGTGATATGCAAATAGCGGTGTTGAAATTGAGGCTATTGCATATTGTTTTCATTTTCTTTTCTTCTTTGTCACTGTTGCAAATTGCTTTATAATTCCTAAGAACAGTATGTCACAACTAATTGCACAGGTAGAGGTTTTATTTGTTTTTTCTTTAATGGCTATCTTGAAAATCTTCTCTTGTGTCACTGAGAGGCAATTTGGACAGAAAAGATGCAGTTCTTTACTTCTTAGTAGCTTTACAATGTTCCACAAAATTAGATGCCAGTTGGATTTCATAGTATTTTTTGAAAATAAAATGTATATGATTATGCTTTTTCTGCTTGTGTTGGTTTATAAATGCACATGGTGCTTTTCTGTGTACATCATTCTGTCAGTTCTGTTCCAGTAATATTTGTTTCAGTTGTCCAGTCTCAATCAACTTTACAGAAGCAGAGCAATCTAAACTATATTAAATTCCCAGGAGCTCCATGAAAAATTTGACCAGGTAGAGGAAAGACACTATTTTAAACTTCCCTTGGGGGTGAAAAAATACACTGTGGCTCCAACCTCTATGAAATATCAGATAACCTAGCAGGAAAGATAAATTAGGAATAGTATAACCAAGGAAATATGTTTCATTTGGAGTTTGATAGCAAAAGATCCAATCCTCGGTTTAATTTCTTCTCCTACTATGAAATCTTAGGTGACATTTTTTGTGCAGTCAGGATATTAATAATTTCCTTCTCTCTCTCTCTCTCTCTCTCTCTCTCTTGCCCTCCCTTGCTTATGGATTCTGTGGTGTCTAGTAAGGACTGAACATGTGCTACATACAGTCTTGGTATATTTTAGTTTAAAAGGCAAAGAGTCATGAGAAAAAGATCCATTGAAAACTAAGTTTTATTAGTACTTCTACTCACAAAATTCTTTCTTCATGTTGTGCTAATCCTTGAAAGGATGTCAGTCAGAGAATAACGTCCCAAGGAAAATAATGCAAATAGCTACTCTCTGAAACATGTTTAATGAATATTATCAGCAATTCTTACTCATTCTTGCTTTTCAGATGAAGCAGATCGGTCATGATGGCTACAACCCCGCCTCTGTAGCTGAATGGCTGGATTCCATTGAACTGGGTGACTATACCAAATCCTTTCTAATTAATGGCTATACATCGATGGACCTTGTGAAAAAAATCTGGGAGATTGAATTAATTAATGTAAGTTAGTCAATTTATAGCAGCAGTTGCTCCAAAATACGTTATAGTGCTCGTTGCACTACACTATAATGCAAATTGCACTACAAATACTATTATCAAGTACTGTTAATGATTACAGCTTTCATGCCTTTACCTAGGTTGACTGTACCCTTGCTTCTATTTGCATTTTCATTGTCTTTAGCATGATATTCAATCATAGTATCTACCTTCAGGATGCTGAATGACATTTCAAGTATATTTTTGTTGTTTATAAATTGTACATTTTCACTTATAGAGTGCCTAACAACAGTAGCTCTTATAAGCATGCAGGTTTTTTTTTCTACATGCTTTGGCTAAATTAAACTTGAAAGAAAGAAACCCTAACTGTAGGCAAGTTATGCTAACGGAACAAAATATTGTATTTAATTACCACTTTTGCTTGAAACTTTGTTTACATAAGTCAGTTAAATTTGTTGCCTAAATATGGGCAACCATAAACTTTAAAGTGGACTGCACTGCATATTAATTTGGAATAAGATTAATTCTGTACTATTACAGTGAAGAAATTGAGAATACAGCTTTACCATTGGAATTTTCATGTAAGTTTTGTGTCTGGTACTGATGTTGTTTGCTTTTGTAAAAGATTGATGATTATAGCTTTGGATCTGCTGTGGCTTTTGAAATCAACTATACTGTCACCTTATCCGATCTTTAAGGCAATCCCTATGTGGACAAAAGCTCAATGTCATATTTTATTAGCTCTTCACAAGCAAAAATCTGCTCTTTCTTCCCGTATAGAAGATACTGTTTCTGTACCTCTAATTAGTGCCTATCTGTTAGAGCAGTGAAAGGGCCACCAGATGCCACAGGCAATCAAGCGTAAGGTGTAACTTCATCGTGGGGAATAGTTCTCAATTCCCTTCAAGCTAGAGAAATGAATAACATAAAAATGGTGCAAAGCCATGTTCTGACACAGTAACTGGTGTACAAGTTACAAGCAGGTATAGCCCAGGACCAGTGTTTAAAAGAAGAGGTAATTCATATTAACTGAAAGACAAAGCTACTACTTGTTAATTTTTTTTTCCCAGTTAATTTTAGCTTGCATGCAAATGTAGAATAAAAGTAAGGATTAGTCTGCCTTACGTGTTTTGTCTGTTACATTCAATGTATGCTGGAGGAGTATAAATGAAGTTAGGATTTGATTGATGTTATGGATGTCTGCTGCTAAGCTACTTATAACTGATTCTTTTTTCTGTAAGTAGATGGGAATTTGTTAAGAACTGGGGACCCACTGCTCCAGGAGCTTATATAGATGAGCAGCCAGCACTGACTTGAAAAAGTCTCTGCTCACGTTTTGTAACTTTGTTTTGTATCCCAACCATTTTGCCACAATCAATTCACAAACAAATTACCCTTTAGCGCCCCCAAGTGGATCATTAGAGCCTCATTAAAGACAGAGTTTAATTCCAAATTTATTAAATTCTTGAAAAGTACCTGCACTGAAATTAACAGGAATACATTTCTGAACAATTAGTATAAAGCAGTACATGTCCCTCTAATTTCAGAGATTAACAGCATGTTCTCAATTAATGCCTATGTTTCTTGGGAAAATTCTCCTTTTTGCCATGATTTGCAATAAGCAGCTATTAAGCAGTTATGTAAATATTTTAATGGTTACACATATATAAATTTCTCCCTGCTACTGGATAATGTTGTTCAAGAGCATAGTGACTAAAGCAGTCACTAAAATTCTCAGAATTTTCATTAGAGTATAGCCAGTATTTATTTCCGTTCATTTTTCTGACTTTTCTAATCAATCAGTAGCATCTAAACATAATGAAATAGTTGCTAATTACAAAAAGCTGTGGCTCTGGCAAGTACTTATTGTTATTTTGCTGTTTGGGTTGAGGTGAAATTTTCAGAAATGGACAAGAAATTGGTCTGAGGCATTGTGCAGTTTGGCTTATCTCTGACCTGCAGTCCTGCTGCCTGAAATCGATTTCAAAGGTTCCACCTCCTGTTCAGGCCAAGGCAAACAAGACCTTGTTACAGAAAGTTTTCATAAAGGAATCCATAAGCATCAAAGCCTCTAATTCTGGAATGTAACAAGGGCTACAGATATAACTTTTTCCTTTTAGCCATTGGTTAAACAGTTGCAGCCTCTGGATTTGACATAAAAGCTATTCTTATTTCTATGCAAGGAACTCATTAGTTCATATTTGGTACTTCTTTCCATTATGCTTTTGGGAAATCATTCACGGCTTCTGGAGGGGATAGAAGCAGATTTGAGGGTAAAGAGAATGTCCTTATTAAGTAAAATAGCATAGTTGAAAGGGCATGGGAGAGAAGGAAACATTTGATTTTTCACAAACCTTTCATTACCTTCTAAAAAATTAAAATTATTTACTATCTTCTGTCTATACTTTTTGTCATCATCAACTTTTATGGTGGGGGATCAAGATCATGAGATTGTAGATTTTTTTCTTACATTAGTAGTAAGACTATCTTTTGTCGTAATGGCATCTCATATGCTTTTGATGCTTTTGTGAGTTCTACTTATAGCATGCCTCTGAACTTACACGTGTGATGCTGAACAAGGTGCTTTTCATCTATTTCAATGTATAAATCTATTAATTTATTAAAGCAAACAGTCCTTTTTTTTTTTTTTTTTTTTTTTTTTTTTTTTTTTTTTTTTTTTTTTTTTTTTTTTTAAGACAGAAAGCAGACAGTATGTTCTGAAATTCTCCCTGCAACTGAATTAATCCAGCTACCTTATTGGCAGAGAGAAACAAATTTAAGATGCAGGTTCCTGCTGCAATTTAATGTCTGCTCTAATCTGTGTACTAGTCTCCTTTGGACTTTTATGTATACATATATATAATGTGTATTCCTTCAAGCACAATCGAGCAGCTATTACTTAAAGCAATTGAATCAAACTTTAAAAAGCTATTAACTTGTGTTTCTTGTTAGCTCCTGCCAGCCTCCCCAGTCTGTCTTCAAAAAGACAGTCTTTGAAATTTAGATTCTATTTCACTTATTTGTTTGTCATTTGGATCAAGAATTGTCCCTTAATTTCTCAGGAATGTGCTTCTTGGGAAGGATAGTTCAAATTGCCCTGTCCTCAGAGTATAAGTATTCAGGGTATGCCTTCTCCCAGAACTGGCTTTTCCAACACTTCTGTTTTTGTCTTCGAGATTCCTTGGCTCACTAGAAAGGTCAAATTCTGTACTCAGATTCAGATACCATTTATTCAATGTTGTAGCTATGTGGAACTTCTCTGGAAAATATCTAGTCTGCTGAGAAGAAGTCCGCTATGTTTTGAAATCCCCTAACCCATCTGAAGTATATATCTGTGCTTTAAAGCATAAATGCTCTTCCATATGACTAATCACATTATTCTTGTCTGTTATCCTGGATTACTTATGTAACCCTCCCCCTCTGGAAGTCACTCTGTTCAGGGAACTTTTACCAAAGAGATTCTTCATGCAAGATATAAACAAGGTAAAAGCACAAAATGAGTTTTTTACTGTCCAAAACACGCAATGCATTGCAAGACTAATGAACTAAGCGTTAAGTCGCCCCCCACAAATGAGTCACTCTGTCTAATGGCGAAGTAGTCATCACTCAGGTAGGAAATCTCTAGCTTCTGCTGCTCCTTGCAGCAGGCTTATCTATGACTTTGCTGAATTGCTTTCTTCTGATTCCCTTTTTTCTTAGGATTTTATGCCTTTTAATATGAGTGCTTTTATTCTTGAATCCTTGAGGTGCCAGTTTCCCCATCTTGACAATCCTACTTATGTCTTCAATTTTACCTTTCTTATCTGGCATGCTTTTAGCTTGTGTGTCTCTTACAGCTCCTTCTCACACCCTAGCAATTTTCTTGGAAAAAAAACTGAGAATGGTTACACAGCTGTGCTATTCTGAAAGTAGGCCTTGAATCACAGATGAATTCCTGGGAGGAAGGTTACATGTAAGTGGCCTGGTTTACATTTTTTTCTCAAGTAGTTCATCCTGCATAGTGAGCCTCTTCTATTCTTGTACAGTGATCTTTCAAATGGGTGATTCAGTCGTTTCTTTAGAATTAATGTTTAACAAATTGTTTCATGTATTCAATTGGATTCCCGATTTTGAGCTTTTAGGGAAATACTCTTGATGCGTTCTCTCAAAACTTGCATTCTGGTTTCTAATTGGACATAATGATTGCTGTTAAGGATTAGATCAGAGATACCGAAGAGAGAAAACAGCTACCAATGGACTATCTTCCATTAGTTTATAACTGAATACTTCTAAATATCTGTAATATTGCCAACAAGTTGCACAATTTAAATATGTACTGTGTGAAGAAGTGATACTTTATTTGAAGCTGCAACTGCAGCCCTCTATGTTTTGTAGTAAAGTAACAAAAGTTCATTAAAATGGCCATGCTGAAACAGTTCAGAGACTCTGTATACTAGACTGTATTGTCTATAAAATGACCTTAAACAGGTGTCTAGGGAAGGTTGTGCCCAAAGGAAAATCATATTATGAGCTATCTGCACAGTGTTCTTCCAGTCATTAATCACTTCTAGCTGAAGGACTTCTGAAGCAGTTTGGTAATATTACCAATAGTCTTCTTTCCAATGGAATTTTAAAATATATTGAACAGCAGAGGTCTGTTTACAGATCTCCTCAGAATTTCACTAGGAACCATCTTCCACTGTGAAAACTGTTGTTTTTTCCTACCGTTTCTTATTTTAACTAACTATTTAGCTGCAAAAGACCGCTCTTATGGCATCATGCCATGATGCTATATTTTTCTTACAAAATTTGTCAAATGACTTTAGAAATCCAAACAAGCCGATCACCAACTTTATCTATGTACTTTTGACTGTTTCAAAGAGCTCCAGTAAGATTCTGAGATGTGAAGTGCCTTTACAACAGTCACTTTTGACTCTTCCTGGTTGCATTTATCTGTGTGTCCACTACTAGTATATGCTATTAAATTCCTGGGACAAGTTTAGAGGCCTTTGTTTCCAAATTTACACATCATTACTAGAAATCCAGGAAGTTTATTCTTGAATTCCTTTTCTATTGTATCATTTCTCCATTCAGTAATCTCTCTTGCAAACTGAAGAGTTTTGCAAAATGGCTAAACTTCATTTAGCCATTTCTTCCAGAAATCCTTTTGCTGTATCTTTCTAGTCCTTCTTTGTATAGCTTTAAATGCACAGTGCCAGCTATACATGTCTAGTTTCAAAGTCAGAGTTACTTTATTCATTTTAAACTTGTACCTACAGATGGAAGTAATAGCAACCGTGGTACTGAGCTTAGCTTTCAAAGGTCTTCTGAGCCAACTAATACACCTACAGTGTCAATACAAGTTATAGTCTCTGCTTAAAGGACTTGAAAATGAATCACATACTGCATTCAGATTTCTTGATTAGGTTAATGTTTTGCTTAGCAGCCTCCCTACCTATTCTAACAGAGCAGATAGCAACTCCATAGCTTGTCTTGGAAATACATGCCAAATGGATGGCTTTTTGTACAGTTCTCACTTGACAACTTAATTTCTCATGCTCCTTGGCATGAAAGACACCCGTTTCTTTAGGAGGGCTGTCCTTCAGATTCTGTTTGACAAATTATTCTGCAACTCTTCTCTTGTTATTAGTTAATTTCCCAAGTGTACCACTCTGCAGAGGCAGGTTTTGAAGAACAATGAAACATTACATCTCAATAACATTCTCATGTTGTGATTGTAGTTCTACAATTTCCATTCCTTTTCCTCTCTGCCTCAGAGCCCCATGCTACATTTTAGATCACTGAAAGGAATTGAGAGAACATGGAGCCACAGTCCCAGAGGCGCTGCTGACTAACAAAAATGCCCATAGCTCTTCCTGTAGTTGCTGTAGACTGGAAGTCTGCATTAGCAATATATTCTGTGGAATCTCAACTTATTAGGAATCATATTAAAAATAGGTTCTATAGGTGTTTTAGAAAGTTCTCTGTATTACGTGTTCTTAATTCATGTTTTTCCAAATATTTATCAGCACTTTGTTAATATAATTAAGAAAGTATTTGAAGTTAATTTATGTGAACAAATATTTTTAAAACAGCTCTGCAGATGCATGTGTGCACACTGACGTGCATACATTTATTTATATTTAAATGTATATAATTGAAAGTAAATAATTATCCAGCAAGCTAAATCAAGGACTCCCATACTTCAAATGTAAATGCCACTTCTGCAGAGACAACCTTGTGCAAAATCAGAAGTCTTGTATTCCAGAGATTTGAGGTAGCATAAAATGCTTCAGATTTTCTCTGCCATCCTGCAAAATCAAATGGGCTTGTTTTAATGAGGTACAGATATTTTCAGCCTATGTAAATTTTATGGGAATCTTTAAAGTTCTTTGCCAGGCAGACTGAACTTTGAGTCTTCTTGCTTATTACTCAAGTAATAATCTATGCATTAAGACACTTGTGTACAACATTTGTGGTGTTTTGTATGTCAAATAACTACAGTTTTTAAGTGGCTAATGCACAGCCTTTGTTGTTATGAGGAAATATGAGGTTATCCTCTGACTCATGTGTTTGTGAAACTATGCATTAATAATACAATCAAATCTTAAGCAGGTTTTTTACAACAGGATAGTTGCCTATGTATTTCAAATCACATAATCTGAAGATGGGTCTGACACTGAACAGCTTTCATCATAATGCATTATTTCTTGATGAGCTAAGACATGTATGTGGATTTACTCGTTGTTCCTACATTAGTAGAACAGTGCCTCAAATGACATTACATTAATTCGTGTGAGCTGCTACACTAGTAAGTAACTCAGTAAATTACTCTATTTCCTTTTGAAATGGGGTCGGTAAGTTCACTGCATGTACAATAAAAGCTATGAGATATAATACAAATAGCATCTTTTCTCCATACATGATTGCTGTGCAGATTTTGTTCATCCACAGCATTCACAGGTGTCTCAGAAAGGCTTTTAATACATTTTGTTCCTTTTGCAAGAAGGAAATACTTAACAATTGCAATCATGTAGTAAATTTCTTCCCTTGGATCTTGCATTTGAAAACATTCTACAGTCTGATTCTTTCTGCATTAGCAGCACCATCAGTCACTCAGTTTGTAAATTATGGTGAATTTTATATTTAGAAACAGTTTTTATGTTGCTGTATTTTAGTGGTGATTTCTATAAACGTTAGTGGAAGTCATTATATTGTGAAGATGTCCATAAGCCAGTATTGCAGCTTCATAATAAGTTTAACTCTTATGTACAAGCTCTGCGTGTAACATTTTGCATAAATAGTGATCTCAGCCTCTTGAGCTATTTGATGTGCAAACTTCCATCTGTTCCTCATGGTAATGCAAAATGCCTTTTAAATATGTCATCATTTTTTGCCTACACTGTTATTTGCAAAAGATCAAGAGACAGCGTAAAGCATGGCAATTTCTTCAAGACATCCACTGTTTACCTCTTTCTACTCTTTTTACCTCTTTCCAGCTTGGATTGCTACAGTGCTCATAGTTGGAGGAGGTGGGAGGAAAAACACTTATTTTAGTTTAAATACAGTTGCTTTGGTTCAAATACAGGGAAGCGACGGAAGAGAAAGCATTTGTGCTATGGGCATTTTCATAGCATTTACTTTTTTGGTAGTATAATAATTCTCTTTTAATCCATCTATTATCATTTACACTACAGATTATTTAAGTAGAAAAGCCTATATAAGTACTTGGTCATAATTTCCCTAATTCTGTATTTATATTTCCTTGTATTTTGACAGTAATAAAAAACATTTTCTGATAGCAAACATAGTAAAATAATCATATTTAATCTGTAAGTTAAGTCACTGAAAAGTTCAGATTTAGTCTTAATAAGTTTCCCATTTTGTCCACTTAGTTCTAATTTTAAGGGTTTCAGTTATATCAAAATATGTTTTTTAACAATGAGTTTTACCTCTTTGCTGAGGTAAAACTTATCATAGAATTCTTAAAACCAAGGCTTTTTTTTTTTTTTTTTTTTTTGGTACTCTCTTTCTCTCTTTTTTCTTTTCTTCTGCCCCACGCACTCTTCAAAACAAATTATAATCAGGTAGTGATTGGCAGCAATTTTTAGCACTAATAATCAAAGCTGAGCAATTTTAGCACCTATTGTGTTCCACCTGCAGGATCATTTTCTTGTCCTGTAACACGCTAGGTAGCACAAATGATTGATTTATAATGCAAGATAATTTTTTTATTAAAGCAACCTACTCTGCCTAGTGCCAGAGAGGTTATTGTCTCTGAAGTATCCTTATAAAATCTCCCTCCATTCAGGCAGCAAATAAATTGCCTTATTTTCTGATTTTCTCTCAAAATCTTAGTGTTCTGTAAGATGGTTCACATTTAAGATTCAGAATGTAATCTCCAGAAAGGAGATGGCAGCTGAAGAAGCCTAAGCCAAGAATTCTTGTTCCCTTTAAATAAGCTAGACAATAACCTCTCCTCACAGCCCACAAGCTCTCTACAAAAATAAACAAACAAAAAGAAGGAAACATAAAATAAATAGTCACTAAATATTTTGTTGTCCTAGGCAACAATTTGTTCTGCCTTCAGTATCTTAGAAGAGCCCGGGATAGAGTTATATTTTATCAACTTAACCTTTTCAGAGTTGGGAAACGTGCAAGAAAAATGGATTACTATTTAAAAATAATGTCCTTTTTTGGATCCTGCAATCTGATGTTAGCTTAGATATTTTAGACAGATTCTATTTTGAATTTTTCCCTCCAAACATGCAGTCTTTGCATGTGTTGCAATACATTCATTACAGTAATAATTGTACAGTGTAATAAAAGGTAGTTCCTCTAGGATATTTCATTTAGATTTTGATTCTTGTAAATTACTTATGCTAGTTTTGCTGGAATAAATTGCTTGTGTCAAATGTGTTCATTTGCTACCCTCAAAAACTGCTTCTTTCTACTAGCCTTTAGCATTTTTAAATAGATTATGTTGATTGAAGGTCATTGTAAAGTGCCTGAAGTTTGTGGTAGATAAAAGCAAATGAACACAGTGATGGTAAGGTTATAAAGCAATAGTTCTGCTTTTACTTTAAAGAAATTTGGCCAATTATAAAAATCATAATGAATTTGCATGGAAATAGAACTGCAGAATTTATTACCTAATGTTTGGAAAAAGATAGATCTTCCTGGTTTTATGGGGTTCAAAAGAGAAAGTCAGCTTCAAAACCTCTTACAGTGTTTATCTGTGTTTGTCAATGTGTCAGATATTTGATTTAGGTGCACTAATGACAGATGTCACTAGAAAAACAGAGTTTGATATTACTTACACTGTTTTTCAGGCCTTGAAAGCTGGATCGTAACCTCTCTGAGCCAAAGTTAGGTTCACCAACTACATTCATCAGATGTATATATATTTGCTGAATGCTATATGCACCTGCTTTCTCCATCATGGGAAAGAATTTTTTTGTCATCCCCTCTTCCACATGCGTGTTCTACTTGAAGATGGGAAGTGCTCAGTCATAATGTCATTGTTTCATACACTTTTCCAGTAAGCTAGAAGGAAGAGCGTATACAATCACGTGCACACATAATGCAGCAGCAGAATTATGCAGAGCTAAGTACTTCAAACATTCGTGTTCCCACTTGCAATATGGTTCTACTGTGTTTTAGTGAATGTAACCAAACACAAAGCAGATTGTGCTTCCCATCTTAGGAGTTGCATTTAGTCAGGATTTATATAAGTAAAAATATCAAAGCCATACCTGAGGAGGATGGATGGCAAAGCACCTGGCTAGTTCATAAATTTACATTGTTAAAGAGTATTTAGAGATCTATGCTGCTTCTTTTGCTGAAGCTGAGAGCAATTTGCAAGCAGAAATAATTCTTCTCACCTGCTCTTAACAGTAAAGCATACAGTAGCAGTATCATGTGACATCCACAAAAAAAAAAAAAAAAAAAAAAAAGGTCATTTTCTTGGGTTATCTACTTTGATCTGGGAACATTTTTTTTCTTAATCTATGGCTCCCTGGGAAGTAGAAGCAGTAAGATGTGATTTTAACTGATAGGAAAAAAAATTAGTGATGTTCAGTATGTGTCTAAGCATATGGGGTGGTTGGCTTTGGAAATTCACTGGAACAAAAGCGTGGGAAAGAGGAAACTGAGAAATGGAGACAGTAATAAATGAGGGAGTTGTATGCAAGGATGAGATGGTGAGAGTGGGAAACAAATGCCATTAAATTGCTTAGTAATAAAGGTTAGAAATATACAGGAGAATAACATACACAATATATAAGCATCATTTAAAAAAAAAAAAAGTCCTTACTTTATATCTACAGTGTAAATAAATGGCTACATTCATATGTTTCAAATTATTTTCACAGCTAGGTATTCCGTTTTGCTCTGGTCTTCATATTTGTTAGGTTTTGGTTAGCTTCCTGGCTCTTTCTGTTAGGCAGTTGCCTTCATGGATGGCTAGAGAGCTCCTAGAACACTCTGAAATATGATCTGAAATTACAGGTTCTCTCAGTATTCTTCCTGCTGAGTAAACTATTAGTAAACAGTTAGTAAACAATTACAGGAAATCAAAACATTAATTTACAGGGGAAAAAAAATAATGGAAGATGACTACGTCATAAACGAATAAAAGGAGTAAAACATGGATATTGTTCCAGGTAAGATTTGAGTCAATGACACCTTGACAGTTTAAGGAAGATTCTTTGAAGATATTTCATTTAAGCTAAGGTAAAAGGCAAAACAAAACATTTTTGTTTAGGTTTTGGTCTAACTAATTTAATTCATCTTTACACCATAACATTTTGAATGGTCACTGGAATTCACATAAGGAACAAAAGCAAACTGGCTGCTGTCTTCTCTGCATTTCCCCAGGAATTTAACTTAGATTATTTCACCATGTCAAGGATAAAACCCCCTCACTCTCTTGCAGGAGGCACTGTTAAGCTATGATTTTGTGTTTATTGCTGACTATTTTTAATATTTCTACAAGCAACAGAATTTTAGCATTCCTGTTTTGTTGTTATTGTTCTAATAAGTGTTTCTTCTTCTGTGTAAGTATACAATGAGCAACTGAGAGTCAAAAAAGATATTACTCATAATGGAGTACAGACCCACTAACAGAGAAGTGAAAACATTTATTTGGTTTTGAAACTCACTTTGTTTGACTGTAAATGTACTCAGAAGGTCTGAATTGTAAATCTTCTGATGGGAAAATGTCAAGGTAAGTTTAAATGAATAAGAATCAGAAATATGTGTAGCAATACTGCAGAAATCTGTCATCGGAATCACAACAGGCATAATTCTAAATACTTAAAATCTTGTACTCAAATTCTTTGTCACATCCTACTGATGTTTATGAAGTGGCAAAATAAAATAACTAAATAAATAAATGAAAACTCTTACCAGTTATCTGTCAAAGTGAGTGTAGGATGATGTGGTAAGGAAGATATCTGTGTGTATAACAAAGCATATTATTGAATTGTAAAACAGATGTATTACTGATAATATCCACAGTCAGTCTTTACACGCAACTACGAGTACAATAATAAAAATGTAGCATGCTTTGTTTATTTTGGAAGCTAGCTGACACTTCTCCCTGAAGAATGCCATGTAGAATCAATTCTTCTTATTGTTTGTGTTGTTTTCTGCTTCAGCCTTTTTGTCTCAAGGGCTGTTTCCATGAGGATGTTTCAGAGCTCTGTTAGCTCTTGCTGTTAGCTTCCCACCTGAGTTTCTTGTCCTGTTCAGCTGACATGCTGAAAGTAAGTTGTAATTATACTTAAAGAACAAATGCTCCTCATTGCAATGTGCATTCTGGGAGATATTTGGAGGTTTCACATCTTTGATGCTTTCCTCAATGTAGTTGAAAAGTTGACTTGGGGATGCGTATGTCATCATGTGCATGCATGCACGTGCTATGTGCAAAATTCTGGAGGTCTCTATCTTCCCATCAATCTGCAATATTTTTGTAATCTAGCATGCTTATTCAGTGCTTTTATTTGGTTTGGTGGGGTTTTGTTGTTGTTGTTTTTTTGTTTTTTGCTTTTTTTTGTGAGGCTCTTGAGAATGCTTTTAATGTACAAGCTGACTATTGCAATAACATACAGTGAGAGTTACAGATGAAATATAAAGAGGTATATATCATAACATAAAAATGGAACATACACAAAGCATATTTTATACAGCAAAACAATCACTTGAAATTTCAGAGATTTTAAAATAAATCATCCGTGTTTTCTTTAACTCGTGTAAAATGTACCGGGTCATATTCTACTTTGACAGAAGAGTAGTAAAAGAATATCCCTACGAAGAGATAAAATTCAGCTGCTGCCTATGTCAGTGGAATTCATATTTACAATTCAGATATAGTCATAAGAGATACATGTCTAGATTCTTGTTCTAATCATTGAAGAGGTGCAGTCTTTTCTTTGATATGAATCATCCCATCATAAAGCAAATGCTTAAATTGCATCAGATGACTCATGCCTTAAAGGTACCTGTTTCTTTCTTCTGAGTTAAAGGGATCCAATCCTTACTCGGGTACTGAGGTTGCCGTTGAGGATATTTATGTTCTATAAAATGAATACCCTTCTAAATCTGAACATGACATCATGTATGAGAAAATAGAATAGGAATTATTGACTAAAAATATCATATCTGGGAAACATAATAAGTTATAGTCAGAAAAAAAAAAAAAAAAAGAAAGAAAGAAAAGAAAAAAAAAAAACCTGCACACAAACAAAAGGAACACACACACACAAAAGCAGTCCCAGTACAGAACATGTTGCCTAGAACCCTGTTCCTCCATTGTGGAAACATACTGGAAAGCCTTGGTATGTTCTGAGAACCATTATTTTAGTTCACCATTTTGTATTAACACATTTTATCATTAAGAATTACTGGATATACCAGGCTGCTAAATACAACCTTACTCCTTAGGAAAGTCATATACCTGTTGGTTTTTTGTTTGGTTGGTTTGGTTTAGTTTGGTTTTTTTCAGTCCTGCAGCTATATGTCACATTTACTTTTATGTCAGTTGTATTACAAAACAAATTTTGCTGTATCTTTTATAACCAGTGCTCTTAGGTACATATTGGAAGAGTAGCTTACGTGAATAGTATTTCATTTTTAGTCTCACTTTAATAACGTGCCTTTTTATGAAAAAGTCTAGAATTATCCTCTATAAAACAGATTTTCAGATTCTCTTTTTTAAATACACATGCTCTATCCTGAGATTGTATGTCAAATTCTGTGTCTCTTATTCAGGCAAGGCAGGTCCAATTCAAGTAGCTCAGATCCTGGCATCTGTTATCTAGAAAACTTGTACAAACATTTTTTTAGTGGTCTGTAAGAAAATGCATACATATGTGGCATAGAAGGAATGACATTTGATTATGCTTTGCTAATACTGAAAATGGCAGAGCCACACAAGCAGAGTCATTAGGTCCCACTCATATTCCTGACATTAGTTTAGAATGCCAACAAGTTTGAATATGGTTTGAATATAGGTTATAGTAAGATATGCTATCACAATGTATTGTGAATTTCCATTAATATTTCTGTGCATCATTTCATACCATTTTGCATATAGCACCAGAGAGATTGTGACATACGCTTCTGGGAATTGAGAGAAAAAGGAAAATACTTCTGTTTTGAAGATACCAGTAAAAGAATTAAGCACTATTATCAATACTTCTATGGAGTCCAGAAGAGACATGACAGAACTCTGTATGACGTGTAAAAGCAGACAGGTATCCGAATAATGTATTAGACAAACAAGAATTTAAAAACATAAAAACATTAAAAGTAAAGGAAAAACAGTGGTGTGCAGTAAAGTAACAGTCCTGCAGGGCAAGAATATGAGCCAGAACTCACAGGAATCTCCCTATCCCTAACTTTTGTGGTTCAGTAGTAATACTATATTTTAACTTTCCTATAAAGCAGAATATGTTGCTGCTTCTATCATAGAGTCATTGTAATAAGTGAAAGCTCCACTAGGTGGTCCTGGTGCTCTTCTAAGAAGTATCAATGTTAGTGCATGGCAATTTTACTTTTTTTATTTTTTCTTTTTCTCTTCTTTTCCCCCCCATATTGTTTTCTTAGCTATTGTGAATATGTCAGAAATGAAACATTCAGCTATATGTAAAATGGTTATCTTAATAATATATTTCTTCGTTAAGTAGAGAACACTCTTGGTCAAAGGTGTGACAGTTATACAGTGAAATTCCATTACTAATTATAGTTAGTATTTATCAGACAAACTGCTAGAGCTAGGGTTTACTTAAGACTTAAAGCTTTTCTTCTTGAACTGTACTGTATAATCACAGTAAACTTGTAATTAGTTTCCTTTCAGTAAGGTATCATTAATCTAGTATAATTTTAAATGAGTATCCTTATTGCATACATAGTGTTGCTGTCATTTAGGGTGCTGTGTGTCTGAAGAACCAAGAGCAACTCTACAATCATGGGAATTTTCTTTTTTTATGGGCCATTGCTTAAGATAGAGTGGTGGCTTAAACAGATCTCTGCTCTACAGCTCTGCTATGGTTCCGTGCAAACTCTTGAATTTATTAATCATCTTACGCTTACCACCTTTTTCCTTTTCACTTCCTTTGTTTCACAAATACCAACTACTTCTTCTCTCAGATGGCCTGGAAGATGCAACTTGAGATAGATTGCTTGCATATTATCAGCTTGTATTTACCTTTAAATGCTGCTGTTCTACACCCAAAGAAAAGCCTCTGTGTTGGAACACTTGCCTGTATCTCCCAGATGTGTCAGTCTGATCTGGTGGAAGTAGTTATTCCTTACTACAAGTCTTGTTCTACTGAATATGTTCAGAGTATGTTCTTAGTTCTACAAAATGCTTTTTTTAAAAGGCATATATATTTTTTCTATCTGTCTTTCGTGCCATTCCTTCTGGTTATTTTTACTACCATTCATGTCATTAATGCTCGGTAACTACTCCAAACATTCCCACAGACTACAGAACTCAGTTTGCTTCAGCTGTGCTTGCATTTTCCTAATAAAATAGTGAATGCATTTCATAGGAGTGTTCATGGGAGATATTTACAGATTATTATGGATAATATTACAGAGAAAACCACAGAATCAATATGATAAACAAGGTCTGCACATCAAAGGTCTGTGGTGGTATGGACTTGTATGTAGCAAATACAAGCCAATCAACAGCAGCCTTGCTGATCCATTAGAAATTATTGGCAGAACCACTGGGTTCTACAATACAGCATAAATTCTCATCAGGTCAGAAACAAGAGCTCAAATCATGTGCTACAGATAATCTCAACTCATCTGCCACTAGTTTTCAACCTTAGATATTGACTGCTCTCAAAAATGTCTTTAAAAAAAGCCCTTGGATCAAATTGCACAAAAATTAAGGGGCAAAAGGCAGAAACATGTCATAACTCTTTCCATTCCTTCTGCCCTTTCTAGTTATTGAACCTAACTTTTGAGACTGTCATACAAACAGTGTATAAAGCAATCACTGCTAGTTTATGCATGGGCCAGACTTTCCTGAGCTCCCAGTTGTGCTGATTTGTATCCAGGGCTTACTAGAACTTCCGTAATTAACATGATCATCATCCCCAAAACTTCTGGATACTTTCTACATGTGATAGTTTTATTGCTTTTGATATACAGTATACTGCACTGTTTAGAAAGCTTGTAAAATGTAGCTGCATTCACCATTAAATATAAAGTTGCAAAATGTCTACACATCGGCTATTTTAGCAATCTATGCTGAAATCTAATGCCATGCTATACAACATGTGGGGAATTTTGACTAGGTTAGTGTCCCAGTTTACCAAAGTAACCTTCTTGCTCTCTTTCATGGTAGATGTAGATTGAAAATCTATCTCAGTCATTGGTCAATACCATAACTAGGGATGCTTTCCTATGCACAAGGATGGTAAAAGATTGCAACAGCAAACCTTGATCAAGAGAAGCAAACCAGTTGGAAAAGGATAAGGACATGCTTTGATTTGGCTGGCAGTCATAGGAAGCTTCATCTTTCTCTGCAAAGGAGAAAGGCACCTTAGGAAAAAACTTAAACTGAAAAAATGGTTTATTTTTTCTAAAACTCATACTCATTTTTTATTCTGCCATAGCTAACCATCCATTTCAGAAGTATTGTAAACTTATGGTCTAAATGCTTTCTAGGCTCTGGAAAGCTCCAGTAAAATACAACATAAGTAGAAAAGAAAATAGGCAGTGGACAGTGATTTATGTATTGAAACGTCCTTGTGACCTTTGTTAGTTCAGAAAACATAAGACTAGACAGAGGTCTTACTGCATAGATGTATACAGGGAGAATTTGATTCTTTGTAGCCAAGCCTTTATTAAGCACACAGTGGCCACTTCTGGATGCAGGAATGCATGGGTTTGTGAGTTTTTTCTGTCAAGCTTTGTTAGTGAATTTGGAACAGATGTGCTTTCGAAAGACAAAAACTGCTCACTCTTAATGTTTAAACCCCAGAATGTTATGTGTTAACAATGAAAGTTACTTTCCACATGCTTTAACCACTGTTGCTCAACACATCCAGAGACTGTCATTGCAACCAATACTAAGGCATTTGTGTGTTGAAGCATCATCAAGAAGCATTCTCCTTTTTCTTTTTCTCTTCAAGCAGTACAACAGGTGAAATAACACTACTTACTGTGTTTCAGGTCTGCCTACAAGCCCTGCCTTTAACAAAGGAGTAGTTCTTAGTTATAGACTGCCATCATTCATGATCGAAAGGATTCGTATGTAGTATGAAACCAAAATCATTTTCTGCCAACATTTGGATGTTTCGAGTTTGTCTTTCTCCCAGAGATAAAGGACGCTGAGGTGAATCATGCTGGCATGAACCACTTTTTCATAATGTTCATAATTGGTACTACCAGATTTGACCTTGAGGTCAGAAGCCTGAAAGTAGATTTCTTTTGTCTTCTTATTTCAAAGTACTATTTCTATTACATCTTAAATGACACTCATAATTGTACACTTTTCTTTTTTTTTTTCTTTTTTTTTTTTTTTCTTTTTTTTTTTTTTTTTTCCTGGAGCTATCCCTTACAGTAAAACTTTGTAGAAGATATAAAATATCACATCAGCCTGACAGATACTGAATTGTCTTGATGGTTCTTAACGCTATACTATTTTAGCAAACCATTAGATCTAGAAAATTTTACAGAATGGTTTTGCTTAGAATTCTGATTTAACTTAATGTTTTGCAAAGCAATTATTGCGTGCATTTCCATACTTTTAAGTTACTTGTATTTGCACTAGCTGTAATAATATGTAAGAAACTAACGTATCTTCTCTGGCATATGGTACATTACCAAATTAGTTGCGACTTTCAAAAGATAAACTTCCCAGCTATGTCTATATTAGTAGATTAAACAGTGTTCAGAAGTGTCTCCAGGCACTGGGATGCAGTCATCTGTAGCAACACACATTCAGAAGGACCCTGGTATGCCTTTGGCTTATACCGACCAACATTGTCTCCAGCCATTCCCAGAGGCAGATCCAGATGCTTTAGAGGCCATTCCTAACTGGCAGTTATGTATGCTGTCATTCACTTTTGCAAAGTCGGAGTTTACTAACATATATGCAATCCATTGCATACAATTTAGCCTTGATGCCTTGCCGTGTTCTTGGTAATATTTTAATTATTACTTTGGCTGTAGATCCATGCTTCAGGCTCAGATGTGTCTCAGTGCTAACACTGTTATAAACTTACATGGGCACTGTCAACCTGAAAATTATATTTTTGAATACTCATTTTTAGAAGTTTTCCTTTTTTAAGTTTATTTGTCTGTAATTTTTGTTATGCAGGCTATCATGTTTAATAACACTGTGATAACTGTTCTTAGACCAACACAGAGAAGCCATAAAATTGATAACATAAAGTAGATATTTTAAAACAATTTTAAGTTAAAAGCAGTAATTCTTTAGAAAAGGTCTATATTAATACCTAACAACTACCTTCTTCACAGTCCTCACCTAGTTCTTCTCAGAACAGTTTTTTAAGAGCCACCAGGAAAAAAAAAAAAAAAAAAAAAAAAAGTAGATTCTCTTTTGCTTTATTCTCTGTCTTCTTGCTGAATGTGTTTTACCCTGATATTACCAATCCTTATTTTGTCTCAGTTATGCTAAAACTCATCTTGATTACTGTCTTGCTTATAACAGTATTTTATATGAAATTCTAACTACTTGGATCTCAACAGGGAGTTTTAATTAATGCCAAAAATATTCCTTTTTTGTCTTTCTTACAATACTGTCACATAATCAGCAGATGAAAGATTTAAATTTTAATGTACACTCCAGTATATCCCTTTGATTCGTGTTGTAAATACCATACAGGCAGCCTGCTCTTACTGTTTTGCTGTATTACTATACATGCCTTAAAAAAAAAAAAAAAACAGACTTTAGAAGTTGATACAAAGAATTGCCAAGAACAATCTAGTTATTTGACTGTGATACATCTTTCATCATAATCCTGTTTCTTTCCGGCGTTTTTCCTCTTTCTCAGGAGGCTTATGTTGTGATATGCAGGTTTTTGGATTGCTTTCTAAATTTGACATTAACTGTAAATTAAAGCCCGCTACTTTTTCCATTGCTCATCTGTAGACATTACTACATTAATATTGTAAACTCCTCAGAGCAAGGATTGCTTTATTCTCTGAGTAGTACTTGGTAGAGTGGCTTCCTGAATCATAATTGGTGTTTCTATCCATGCCAACAGAAGAAAAAATGAGTAATTTCTATATTTTTTTGTCGGTGTTTTCAATTCTATTTCCATTTGATCAGGTAAAAAGCAGGTGAGCTGGAATCCCCCTGCTTTCCTTCACCACCAGATTTGCTGTCACTGCCTGCACTGCAGTGCACAGGTCCCACACACACTTGCCCACTGAAAGTTAGTTCATCCTTCACAACAGAATTGCTGATAGCCATTGAATCAATGCTTTCATATGTATTAGGTTGTGAATAACTTTCATCAGCAATTCTCTGCAAGTCTTATGGTATTACAGAAATTGCAGAGGGGGTGTCTCACCCCTGATTTACTGCAGAACTCCAGCACTCAGCCATACCTTGTGGGAGCAGCAGTGGGGTGAAGAGGATGCCCTGTAGTTCAGCTGCAGAACCCTTCCCTGCTACTGAAAATGCCTGAGCCAGAAATGAGTCGACTTTTCTTTGATATACCAACAGAACTTTTGAGCTATCTTATTTAAATCTGAACTCAGCCAATGTGTAACACATGCTGCAGAGATCCATGGTGCGTGTACTGGAATCACTTTGCAGAAGGCTGAAAGCAATGCTTTATCACTGGCAATGAGGAGGAAAGAGTGGATTTTTGAGAACAGATATAGCAAGAGTCCAGAAGTGTTTGGGCTCTGCATAGGTCAGGCCTCCCTGGAGCTGTGGTGCTAAGGGCTCCCATGGGTCCATCAGGACATGACCCAGCAACCAGGGCCCATGTAACCACATAGCCAAGTGCATAGCAGCTGGAGAGCACCAGGAGCAGCACCTGCCTTGAGCATTGGGCATCTCACTGGGGACAAGAATGGGCCAAGACCAAGTTAGGACATTTGTAGGTTGCTGTCAGGCTTAGGTGGACAGATGAGGGACACCGGAGTCAGACATGGCCCTAGGATGGACAGGGTCCCCATGCTTTGCTGTCTAGGGTCTCTCCCCATGGACATCAGTAGAAATTTGCTGTGGGCCCATACAGTAATTGTGGAGGCAAACACCTCATGACAAGCTTATGAAACTTAGTGAACATACTAACTCCTTTTCTGCTCCAGTTGTTAAGAACCTCCAGAACATAATAACCTGGTTGCTTATATAATTGACATTATATCAGTAATTTTCCATGTGCCATTTTGTATTTGTGATTCCGGTCTATTTAGATATTTCTGCCAGTTCATAGAGTTGAATGCAGTGACCTATTTGCTTATGTCCCTTCTGACAAAATTTGAGTATAATAGGCGTAAGTCTACTTTACTGGAGATTACTGAGGCACAGATGTAGCAGGTAACCATTTTCTATTGTGAATCTCTTTAGAACATAGGTAATGTTACAGGTATATTTCGAACATTTCTACTTGCGTCCCTTTGTAGGATGTCTGACTTTCTCCTTTGTGTGCGAGAGTCCAAGTCTTTTAGGTCTTTTAGCATTGTTGAGATGTACACAAACATAGTGATTTGGTTCTTTTTTGATTTGTCTACATTTTTGCAAATTGATTTCCGCCTTTGTTAAGTCTCAAGTCTTAAAACTATTATTAAGTCTTGATGGTATGGATGATGATATGCTTGCTGGTAGAAAAATGACGCTTTCCACAAAACATCACAACCTTACCACTGAATTCTTTCTTCAGTTTCAAGGATGAGACAGCAAACTATGCTAGATTATTTTTTATGCTTATGGTTAACAAGCAAGATATTTGCTAGTTACTGTAATATTTAAGTTGAGGAAAATATAGATAGATAGATGATTTGGTAATTTTAATTTTTTTATTTAAGTGTAGTTTGTAGGTGCTCTTCAAAATCGGGGGGGGATAATAGGTACGTCCAGGGACTAATTATCCTTTCCTAAAATGATTACTCTTTTACTCGTGAAGGGCCTGGAGCATCTCCCCTATGAGGAACGACTAAGTGAACTGGGTCTGTTTAGCCTTGAGAAAAGAAGGCTGAGAGGGGATTTGATCCAGGTTTATAAATACCTGAGGTGTGGTGGTCATAGTGGTGAAGCTGGACTCTTTTCAGAAGTGCGTGGGGACAGGACAAGGGGAAATGGGATGAAGCTAGGGCATAGGAAGTTCCGCACGAATGTGCGCAAGAACTTCTTTACGGTGAGGCTGACGGAGCACTGGGACAGGCTGCCCAGGGGGGTTGTGGAGTCTCCTTCTCTGGAGATATTCAAGACCCACCTGGACGCCTACCTGTGCGACCTGGTGTAGGAAACCTGCTTTGGCAGGGGGGTTGGACTCGATGATCTCTGGAGGTCCCTTCCAACCCCTACAATTCTGTGATTCTGTGATACTCTAGAAGCCTGGCCTTTATGTTACTAAAACTGGGGAAGTTTAATCCCTCCCAGGGTTTTGAAACATTGGCATTTGGTGATACTCCACGTCTTTCATAGGCCCAGGACCTGTGAAATTTCTGTTTCCCAAGCTTTTGTCTTTGCCAATTATCCCAATAGATGTTGGGGTGAAGACATGATGCTGTTGGGGATAGACAGCTTTCAGCTATCTATATACCTTATTTACAGCAAAGACATTCCCTAGATATATTCAAATGGAAAATGTGGAAATTTGTGTGGAACAACTTCTGCACTGTAAAAATATCATTTTAACTTAACACAGACTCTTGATAAACAATATTACAGTATTTAAAGGCATACTGCAGCACTGTTGATTCATTGTGTGATGATGCTTTTGACCTGTTCAAAGGCTACCATATAATGAGTAATAAAAATTGCACAAAGTACCTATCCAAATTCCATGTAACTGAGCTCTGTCCCAGCAAAAAAATTACCTCGCTACCTCTCAGTAGTGATCTCTATTGTAGTGGTCAGGGATGAGAGCAACGTTTGCATCACAGCAGTGATTGAGTGTTGAGTAATATGCCAGAAAACTTCTGAGCTCTGTGAGTCACCAAAACTGAGTCGTTTGGAGATTCTCTGGGCTCATTTGGAGGGGAGGACATGAAGCATCTCAAATTGTTTCTATATTCTCATAATCATCTTGAAGTGATCCAGAAGCTTCTTGTAATTATTTTAACTTTCTACTACAGTATATGCATTGAGTATACATTGAGTTTGAGTATACATTTGAGTATACGTTGAGTAATACATTATATGCATTGAGTATAGAAATGCTCTTACTCTCTAAGCAGGCAAGATCCAATGGCGTCTGAATGCTTTTTGAAGTTGGGTTTTGATTTGGGGATGATTTTGGAGGGTAGGAAGTTTCTTCTGAAAAGATTTGAAAACAGCTTACCGTACTTCTGAAGAAAAAGACTTCCACTCAGTCAAAGGTCTTGTGTAGTATAGTTCTGGAGAGATTTAACTGAAAATAGATACATCAAAACAAAAAGAGTTCTTTTTGATATGTCTGCAACTTCTGTGCTAATGGTATATAACAGGTTTGTGGGAATTCTCTCGTCAACATTTATTGCTACCAAGTAGTTTTTACAACACTGGAGTAAATCTTTTTTTCAGCTCTCTTAAGTACACTGATAACACTAACAGAGTATCTGAGCCTTTTAAGAATTTAAGGAAAGCATTCAGGTCCTGGGTGTAGTGCAAGATATTGGAAAGCAGTAAAGATGATTTTCAGGTGGTGAACTTAAATAGGATAAAGTAAGTACTGATCAAGTTACGTGAGGGACGCTCTGAAAGTAATGCCTCCCATTTTATTATGTTAGCTTGTGACATCAGAGGCAGATGGTGGTGGTATGGCTGTAGAGGTTGAACCTTCCTGACAGTATTCCATTATGTTTTGTTGCTGTGCAAGAGATGGCAGCAGAGGGGTAGTCTGACAAAACAGTGTCTGACACAGAAGTATGTATGAAGCAAAAGTGTATCACTGAATTCCTTTGCGTGGAAAAAGTTGCACGCACTGACATTCACTGATTCTTGCTGAACACTTATAGAGACCAAACAGTACGTGTGAGCACAGTGAAGCAGTGGGTAATGTGTTTCAGCAGTGGTGACCACAACTTGAAGGACAAGCCATATTTTGGACAGCTATGCACATCTTTAACACCACAAAATGAAGAGTGTCTTAATCAGTTTATTTATATTAATCGGCAGATTATGACCAGGGAACTATGTCAGAGCTGAAAATCTTCTTCAGTGTGTTAGAAACAATGGTGGCAATGTTGGAATATCACAGTTTGCACCAGGTGGGTCCCACAAAGGCTCACACAGTAACTGAAGGAACACCGTACACAAGTTTCTCAGGATGTATTGAATCAATATGAGGCAGAAGGTGAATTTCCTGGATTGCACCATTGCCAATGATGAGTCGTGGTGTCACCATTACAGGCTGGAGTCAAAACAGCAGACCATGAAATGGCAACATGTGAATTCCCCATTGAAGAAAAGGTTTGACACACAGCCCTCAGCAAGTAAAGTGATGTGCGCTGTCTTTGGGGTTAGGAAAGGAGAGATCCTTCTGGATTTTCTGGGACCTGGACAAACCATCAACTCTGACTACTACATCACAATGCCTACTAAGCTAAAGTCAGGCCTGAGAAGAAGTCAGCCTTTCTTTTGAAACATGAAAAAGCCAGACCCCGCACCAGTTTGAAGAGCGTGGAGCACACTGCTAATCTTGGCTGAATTGTCCAACCACGCCCATTTCATAATCCTTATTTGGTGCATTCTGAATTCCATGTTCTGGCTGATGAAAGACGGACTGTGTGAGTGACATCTTCCTGGCAATGACACCATCATAGCAGCTGTGAAACAGTGGGTCACCTCCACTGGTGCAAATTTTTACAAGTGCAGCAAACAGACTCTTCTTCATCACTGGCAAAAATCATAGAATTGTAGAATCGTTAAGGTTGGAAAAAACTTTTAAGATCATCCAGTCCAACCATCAACCCCACCGTGCCCACTAACCATGTTCTCCAATGCCACATCCACACAGTTCTTGAACACCTCCAGGGATGGTGACTCCACCGTCTCCCCAGGCAACCTGTTTCAATGCAGCACCACTCTTTCAGACAGTAAATTCTTCCTGATAACAAACCTGGACCTCCCTTGGTGCAACTTAAAGCCATTACCTCTTGTCCTTATGGTAGTTAACTTGGAAAAGAGCGTAACTCCTGAAGGCATAGCTAACATTAGTGACTATGTTGAAAAATAGTGTTTTGTAGCAGAGAATTTGCTCTATCAAATAGTGTTCTTAAAATAAATAGGAGGCATTACTTTCAGAGCAACCTACATCTATTATTTTAAGGAAGATTTAGAGAGCACTAGTGGTAAAGAGATTGAGTTAGATTGCCAACTAACTGTCACTAGGGACAGTCCTCTGAAATGAAGTGATATGACTCAACTCTTACCTGATCATCCAGAATTTCATCCTAGAAAAACAGATGCTGAAATGAGAATGGTCCCTGGCCTTGTGAACCGTTCCTCTGAGGGTACTAATTGTCCATCTCAAGGAGAAGGCTATCAGTTAATCAGTGTGGAATATCAGCAGTGTGGTGCCTGAGCTTACTTCCTGGATGTTTCACTGAGCATGTTAACCATAAACAGAGGTATCCTTTCTGGAGTGAGCAGCTTCTCTCTGCAGGCTTCAAGCACTCTAATGGGCATTACTGTTTGATTCAAAAGCTGGTTGTGATGTAGTTTCACTCAGCGGGTTCGTTGTCCGCTCCTCTCTCTTTGCTTCATAATGCAAGTTGATGGGGAGCATTGACAAAACTTGATGTCTGGTTTGGCATGTAAAAGAAGAGCTTATGCCTCATTCTCTTTCATGTGGTCTTACTGCATTTTTGTTAGGAAAACTTCTGAGCAAACTAGCCAAGTAATCTAGTTTTGTATGTACAAAATAAAATGCTCTGACCCACAGTTACAAATCACATTTGACAGAAATAAATAAATAAATATTTGAATTTATATACAACAACCCATCAATTTTAGATCTCTGATCTTTTTCTCTTGGGTGCAATGGGTGAATTAGATTTGAAGCCGTCTGTATTTGTTTTTATGAGAACTATAATTCTTTCTTTCCCTGCTGCACAAAAAGGACTGTTTTCCCAGAAGTGCTTGGAGAGAAACACCAAAAAATATGAAGCTGTAGCCTCAGCCTTTAGTTTTTGCTCATATTCTGCTTCAGTTCACTCTCCTGTGCCGCAGCAGTAGGTAAGTAAAGATATGACTCTTTCCCCACCTGGATGCTTTATAGCAACAGGACATTCCTGAGCCAGGAGGAGGCAGGTGCTTACCACTTGTGGTGTAGTGCACTCTTTACTTAGTTGGGTTGTGCCACCTGAAGTATTAGTATTCATAGGCAGGCTTGTTTCCCTTGGGACTACAAGACTTCTGTACATGTCAGTAGTGAGTATATAGGGTTGTTTTATGAAAATCCTCAATTGGAAAATGCACTGCATTTAGCATCTCAGAGGAATATAAAGAAACAATCAAAGCTTCTAATTCTGATTATTCCAAAGCATTCAGCAGCTATCACTTGGATGTTAGTCACAACGAGGACGAATGAAACCAAATGCTAAGAAGTCCTATCTGTCTCAGTTTGGACAAAGGAATCTCTGCGGTAGGGTGATACATGTGCCTCATCCCAAATTTTTTTGAACAGATTGTGTAGTTTCTTGCATTTGCAGAGTCTACCATGTTACTGAACACCATCAAAGAACACTCCACGGTATAATGAAGGGAGGGCAGGTATTACAGAAAGCATTCAAAAAGTGATCAAGAAAAAGAGAACACCTGTTCTGGAAGGGAAAGCATCTCTCTGGACCTGCATGAGAGCTCACTGTAAGAAGTGAGGAAACAGAGGGCTATCAAAAGTAATGAAGCCACCAGAAAAGGTATTTTGCTTTTTAATATCATGGTTCTTATGGGTGTGTGTTTTTGTGAGAACAGAAATCATATTTTGTAACAGGCAGCATCTGAGACAGTATACATTTTTTCATTAACATCTCAAACCTGTATAGGTCAATCACAACATCCTTTTCAGTCGTTTTCTTAGTTTTACACTTCACTTTAAGAAGCTGCCTTATTTTTCAATATGCTGTTCGGACACAACAGGTATACTGGCCCCCAAAATGAGTATTGAATTTCATTGTTAGTTGTCATCAAATGATGCATGCCTTGCAGAATGGGAGTGTTCCTGAGAAGAAACAATAAAATTAATGTAATAAAAAACAACTAGCCTAATTCGTGGCCTGTCTAGTAATTACTATTAATGGTCAAAAAGGTGCTCAGATGATGGCACCAGAATAGCTGCCCAGTCTTTTTTCTGTAGTTGCTAAGTTGCTACACATTATCATCATTTTTTTCACTGTGTTGGTTTGCTAAGTTTGACTTTTATTTCTTGAATTTGCTAGTACTGAAAACTAAAGCTTGCAAGGCCAGAAGGTCATCCAGATCTTCTATAATTAAAGCTAACCAATGTAAACAGGACCTCCTGGATTAGGTGTATGCAAGCTTGCAGTATCTACTGCTTTAGCCTCATTTAACATTTGGTCTTTAACAAGGAGTATTCCCAATAAAGTGACTTATCAATATTATGTTTTAGGTCCTCGGAGGATCTGAATCAGTGTTGCTTCACTGCCAACATATCTTTCATATATTGAATATCTAATACTTGATGAGAAATGCACTACACTGAATACTGCTTTTAACTCCCTCATACCTTTGATTTCTTGTCGAGATGTTGCAGTTCGAAGTGAGAAGACACTGTATATGGTCTTACAACAACAGAAGGAAGCCAGAGGAGAGGTCAGCTGCACAACCACTGAACTTATGGAAGAATAGAAGATCAAAGGATGATGTCTTCCCCCTTTTGTGCAAGGAGTCATGAAGGTAGCAAAATTCCAAGAGAACAAGCAAGGGGAAGATAGTAAGCAAGAGCAGGATATGAACCCCTTTAACTTTCCATGGAGATGCCATGCTCAGCATTTTAAAAAACAAAAAATTGTCTGAAGAGTGAAGACACTTAGCCACATTCGTAGCCAAGCTGTCACTATGCTTGTAGTGTCAGTGTCCCCTGTCAGGTGTGTTATACATCAAAACTGAATTAGCAGGAAAGCAGTACACTTCTGTCCCCTAGAAAAGTGGTAAGATTAAAGCAAAAGCTGGAAAAAATATTTTCTTTAAGTTTTAAGAGTCTGTTGTCCAGTAAGATGTGCAAAAATGACATGCTAACAACCCCTTCTGCAACATGCAAAAGCCCAAGAGTATCCTGGTTCTGCTCTTTGAGACAAAAGCTCTGAAAACCTTCTGGTGTATCTCTGGAAGGCAGGCTTTCCAATCCCCATACCTCTCCCTTATTGGCTTTTCTTATTAAAACAAAAATACAAGAAACAAATTTCTTTCTTCCCTGCTATCATTCAAACAGAAGTGTCTCTATTTTAAGACACTTTAATATACCTAGTTGCTTTAATATACCTAGTTTTTTTATATATCCTAAAGAATGGTAACCATTTTTGTCTCCTCACTCTGCAGTGCTATCTGTCTTCCTGTTCGTCATGTATCCAGCATACTGCGGCTGGCCTTTGTTTTAGGAATAAAAGTCTTTCAGGATATCCTAAACTTCCAGTTCTTAGTAACCTCATTTAGCCAGGAGCAAGCCTGTGCTTGCTTAGTTATGACAAAAGAACTGTAACAAAACATGAAAAGGGAAGCACAGCTTTACCGTCAGTGAGCAAAACCTAGGATTTTTCTTCTGAAACTATTCCTTTATTTCTATGGGCTGCTTGCTTGCCTTTCACGTTATCCTTCCATCTTCCTTTGGAGTAGATGTGAATGAGTGGAAGTCATCTACTGGCAAATGTTCACGTTGTGGTTTATGCACGGTGGTGAATCATGAGATTGAATTACAGGGCAGCAATGAATTATAGGAGTCTGTAGAGTTTTCAAATTTTGCAAAAACTATAATCAATTTTAATACCAAAATTTGATCAGTTAATAAGTATCGTCTTTGAAGTGCATAGCACTGGGCTCTCCATTTCTCTCACTTGCTCTCTCCGCTCCAAAAGTGTTATGTCTATATGAGATACCTGAAACCATATCTATTCTTCTTCCTGCATTGCTGTCTTTCAGGCCATCCTTAGAGTCATCTACTTGAGTTATGGACATGAATTTTAAAATTGCAAGCACTGAAGTAAAAATTACTCAAAGAAATTGTTTTTAATACCTTCTATTCCAGCTTTACCACCTTTCAACAATAAGAAGCCTCTGTAGACTTGAGAGAGAGCTGTCTTCTCACATTTTCTTGGGCAGAGGCAGAAAACATTAAAAAGCCTGAGAGCATGCTGTCATTCCCAAAGTTCAAACTGACATCCCGGCTTCCTCTGGAGCACATCTTTAGTAGATTTTTTTTTATTGGAGGCAATTCATAGCTCCGTCTCAAAGCCACATTAGCCATTCATTTTTGATAAGGTGTGGAAATACTAGCAAATTTCCAAATTAACTGTTTCTTTTCTCACTCAGGTTTCTTTCTATCTACAGCAAGCAATCAGTTGTAGTAGGGGTTAAGTGATCCGTGCCCAGACTGCTTCACTGACTGCAGGTCTAAAGCCGTTTGATGGAGCTACGTACATCTGCTTGGGCTTAGGTTTCAGTTTGGATCCAGTTAGCATGATTTAGCTTAATACCAAGTTAACAGTTTTAAAGGTTGCAAGTAATTTTTCTGTACATTGTGAAATCGAACAAATTAAGTGTTTATTTTGCTGCTTCATGATCTGTTTGCATAGAGATCCATGACTCTAATGTTTATCCAAACACATAGTGAATATTGATTATATGCTGATAATCAATCACTCTGTCATTTAATTTTTTTTGTTTATATATTGCATGAAATTGATGGAAAGCCAAAAGCAAAACGTTCTTACAATAAACTTTTTGGCACAAAGCTTGTTTTCTTCTGCTTGTACCGTATGTCATAGAGCATTATTACAGCAGTTGTAACAAAGCTGAGCTCTTTCAAAAATTACAATAAAAATGGTAAACAATGTAAAAAAAGACTTGTGTTCTGTCGTATCTAAAAATGCAAGTAATGCAATTGTGAGGAAGGGTGTGTATGTTGACTGCTGTTTATCATACTATTCTCGCTTAAAAGTAATCTTACTCTTCCTTCACTCATATCGGTGATGACTAAAGATTTTGAAATAATTCCTGGTGAATAATAGATTCAGTTACTTTTAGCCCTGTTTCTTCATGTGATTCTGTCATGAAGATCTTATAATTTTCCTAAATGTATTCATGAGATAATTTCCGTGAGTGAGTTTTAGTGTGTATATTGTTCACAATTGCAAATATTTGAAATTCAACGTCTAAGTTGTTTTAAAGAGCTTTGATTGGGTGTGTGAGTCATACAGTATTTTGCTATTCCAAGACTGCTTAAAAGAAGCTTACAGTTTTTATTACTAGTCGTATTTGCAAGTTCAAAATTTGTTGTGTTCTTATTCCGCAGTACTCATTTTTAAAGCTTCTTTTTTGTGATCTGTTATGTGACTTCTTTGTCTGAATAGGAACACAAAATTATACTCGGAATGAGTCCAAACATTGCCAATGTAGAGACACAATTTTTCCAAGTAAATATTTCTGGAAATGCTTTTGAATCAGATCTCTCTCTCATCAACTGGCCATTTCAAATATACTTTGACATACGTACCTGAATTTTCTCTGAATTCCCATGAAAGCAGGGCTTTATTTGGAGTAACTAGAATTGGAGTATTCAAATGCCAAAAACTGGTGGAGGAGTGATTTAGAACAGGTCATTTGTAAGCTGAAGTATTTTGTGCTGTGATTTTTTGTACAGACAGCATTGCATTGCATACTAGCCTGAAGTATCTGGATACAACAGAAAGTTCTGGTTTTGCATTGGCAGTTTTCTTACTCCCTTAAAGGTACTGGAGCATGGACTAATCCTTCTAGGACAGAATTAAGATGATCATATGATTCTCATACTGTAAGTTCTATAACTAAATCAAAAGTGTCTTTCTGACATGTGAGTAATTATATACAGTGATGAAAAATTAAAGCTCTGAGCCGCTAATACCCCGAGGCAGCTGTTCTGTTTTGCTGATACATCATGCTGAATTAAAATGGTCACTTTTGGCCTGCTCACCTAATTCACATACTCCCTAATGGAATGTAATACTTTATTACATTTTGGTTGACCGACCCTCTACCTCTAATAATTTGTGGAAGATACGGAAGCAAACAAAAGCTATTGATCTCGTACTCCACAGCAGTGTAGTGCTTACTATAATTTAAAAAGAAAGTTATGTATGAGAATGTGTTCATTCATATAGTCTCCCAGTGTCATTAGAGTCACAACCAGCATTGCATTTAATATAATGTATTTTAACTGTAAGTACTTAAATCTGTAACACTGCAGTGGGATTATTCACATGCAAAACTCAGAATATGCTTCAATTCTTTGCAGACTTGAAACTTGGAAGCATGTACGAATTGAAGATACTCTATGATTTCTACTCTGAGTTTTTGCGCTCTGTGATAACTAAAAATAAGTATATACTAGCATAACCAGAGGAAAATTACATATATTTTACAGCAAGCTGTAAGCGTTCTACTGAGTTTATTCAACTCAATTCAGTACTGTGTAACTTTCCTTCAACAGATTTCTTAAATGTCTTAATTGCTAAATATACTCTTTTCAAGTAGCATTTCTAGGATGACTTTTATCAGCAATATGGTTAGTAAAGTTAAGTTTACTGACACTGGTGTATCTTAACTGTCGTTTTCATTCACTTCTGTACTCTCAGGCAGAAAATAACAATTTATTTCCAAAACTTATTACCAAATACTGCGTTCAGTTGTGTTTTCTCATTTCAAAGTAGCTACTCACTTCCCAAATAGTTATTCTGGAAATACTTTAAACTAATTGAGAACAGAGGATGGCCAAAGTTTCCATGTTTGTATATTTGAATTGTCTGCTTTTCATTTCTAGTAGTTGGCAGATGCTCCTTCTTGCAACCTGACACAAGTCTGTGAAGTTGTACCCACTAAATTATTGTACTGAATAAACAATAGACACAATAAAATGAAGGGTATTTTTTCAGAGCAGTTCCAACACTTAGAGGAGGTAATGCTCTGACAACAAATACTGTCGTTAGAACACGATGAGATTTTATATTATGCCCTTTGTAAAGATGTGCTTAAAATTTAGCAACACTATCTAGTAACCGAAAAGAGTAATTACAGCTTTCTGCTTCTCATACATTGTGAATTCATTTAACAGAATAAACACAAGGATATCCCTTATGTTTTATGATGGCTTGTTCTTCTGCCTTTTTTTCACGCAGAGGGACAACCATACCTTACATAGGATCCCAGCAGAAAAAAACCTAGAAATTCCCGGAAGCCCTGCCATCTGTTGGAGCATAGCAGGATGGGAGCTCTCAAATATGTAGGAGTTATTGGTCCATCACCTCTTCTACACTTTCTGTAAAGAACAGAAGATAACACACAGCCCTCCATTTGAATTTTGGGTAAGCCCCTTTAACATAATTCTTATACAAGGATATTGCTGGCTTACCTGAGGCCCTTTGAGATCACTAGCTTGTGATCATCATTATTTTACTGCATTAGATAAAGTAGTGAATATGTAGCAAACTAAATGACACCAAATGACAGGTTTCGCAATTTGTCTTCGTGTATGAGTTTCATACCCTCAGACAATAGCTAAAGATTATTGTTATTTATCAGTTCACAAATTTGGCAGCATAAAATAAAGGCTATTCCTTCAGCATCTGAATTTACAGAGACAGTGTCCTGCTGACTCCCCTTTAACAAATAAGGCAGTTTCATCAGATATTCCTGGCCTTCTATAAAAGTACTCCGTGTCTGCTTCTTTCCTCTTTAAGAAAAAAAAAAAAAGAAAAAAGGTGGAACAGACTGAACAGACTGAAGAGGCAGAATTAAATGGCATGAAAGTATTTCCTGTGCAGTCCTTTTCACTGTACTACTTTAGACAGATTATCATAGATACTAAGATAACAACTCTCTTTTTCAGTCTAGATAAAGAGAGAGAGGAGGCAAATTTGTTATGAAGGAGCATATAGATTGAAAATAATCTTATGGCAAACGGCACAGTGAAATAAGAGTAGAAAGGTCACATTAGACAGCATCTGGGTGGATTGTGACAAGGGAGAAATTGAGATGAATGACTAGTCTTAGATTAAAGATTCTCAAAAGAGTCTTGCATTAGACTAATCATCATTGCAAAGGTGATTAAAATAGCACGCTTAGTCATGTTGTATCCACTAATCTGGAGATAGCACATTATTATACAGTGCTTGTACACGTATGTAGTGCAAGAAGGCAGATCTGCAGAATTTTAAAATGGTATATTCCAAGTGGCTGGTGAGTCAAGTGAAGATTATGGAACACCCATTTAATTGCCACAGCTGCATTATGCACATTTCTAAATTCAAATCCTAGAATCTACTTTTCTAGCTATTTTAGCTCATTTTACCTTCATTTTCTTCACTCTCTGCTAAATGAACTGCTCAAGGCCTTCAGTGAAAAATAACTTTCTGCAGTCTTCCAGATGAGGATGAGATGCCTCCTGCACCCAACCGGTCTGCAGCAAATCAGAATCCTGCAACACATCTCAAGAGAAAAAATACTCTGACTGAAGAAAACATTGCAGACATTAATAGGCCAACATAGAATTATCTGCTCATGAAATCTTCCTACAATGTTTTCATCAAATTTTATTTAACAGTTATGCTATTTAATCTATCCAACCATCTCTTTTAATCCATGTAACTGATTCATAATCAGACATGTAACTGATTCATAATCAGATGCACGATCTGAAGATCGCTGCATGCATATTTAGGTATTGAAAGAGATCTCTGAATGTCTTAAAAATAAACAGCTCCACGTGCATGTTTCTGTCCACTTTACGTTTATATTCTATCATGAACATGGAGACTGAAATTCATTTAACTGAAAATAGTACCATCATAAGGAACGAATGAGAAAGCAGAACTGTAAGACTGTTTTATCTTTGATGCTTTTATTTCTGAATTGATAACGATCTCAAAACTAGAAGAAAACAACATATTTAGCAAAAGTTTTTATATAAGTTAAGCAATTAGAAAAATATGTGTATTGTCTTCAGTTCAATACTTCCGTTTCTTGATTACTCAGTGTAACAGCTAAACATGCAGCATAGTTTTAGAGGGATTTGTGGTACTCAATGTAGATATATTTGTGAACCCTAGTTTCTTTAGTGTTTACAAGAAACAGTGACAATCAATTTACTTAGCAAGAAGCAGTATAGCTCCATTATTGCTCTCTCCTTTCTTTAATTTGTCCTATCAAGAAGTTGTGTGCGTTGGACAGGGTGCTTCTCCCCGCCGGTGTAATTATTGCACTGCTGATCATCAAACCACAGTGTGCTAAACTGTGCTGCAGAGACACAACTGAAAATTCTCAGATAAAAATTTGACAACCAATTCTATATTTTTTTCTTTTTCACACATGATTCAGATTGATATTATCCATCTCCTTTTATTCTATTCTATTCTGTTCTGTTCTGTTCTGCTCTGTTCTGTTTGTTTGTTTGTTTGATTGGTCCATCTGACACAGGAAATTCTGATGTAGTGCCTGGGAAAATGATTCCTCAGGTGTAGTCACTCCCACATCTCTTATGACAACCAGCAGATTTTTAAAGATAATCTTCCATAATTTCACTAATAAGGGGCAGCTGCCTACAGAATGCAACTATAAAAATCAGTCCTAAGTTTTTTATGTTTTTGTTAGCATGTTTCAAGCAGTTTTTTCACTGCTCCAGTTTGGGCAATAGGTATTGATTAGTTATAAATTTGAATAAGTTATGGGACAGACTCAGATTGTCATGTCCTTTCAGCCAAAGAAATAAAACTACTACTGACATTTGCTAGCCCTGAGATGTCGGCCCACTGTAAGGAGCAGTGCCAAATTTGATAACATCCAGAGTAAATAGGCAAGATCTTTTTCTCTCTTCCTGCTCTTCATCTGTGAAATGTATTCAACTCAAACAAGATACTGGCCTCTTCCCAGGGGATCCAGAACTTCATATCCCTTGAATCTAATATGCTTCTCTGTTCTGCAGCAATATCATGAATATTATTCAAGAGTCAAGATACTGTCTGTTCTGCCAGAGAAAAGAAGGCTTTTGCCAGATCTTAATCATGAACCATATAACCTAATATTCTATGTTTAGAAACTTCTCATCCAGATGGTGTACATTTCCTTTTCTCATTTTAGGATTTCTTCTACTCAGTTGGACTGTTTATGTTATTCCTTCCTGTTTTTCCCTCCATTGCTCTTCAAATAAGACTCAGAATTATTCAATACATTTGTGGTAAAAATTCAAAATCCTTCTCTAAGTAAAAGTCTCCCATTTGCAATAGGTATCCTGCCTCAGGGTAAGAATCAGTATTTTTAGGTACTGTAGTGCCGTTTTTCCCAGAGGACTCCAAAAATATATCTGAAATTATTTCATAAGTACTTTGAATGTTCTGTCATTTCCTTTTATTTGAGGTGGCAGTAATTTTGATGGATTCACATTGCAAGGTTACATTTAAACTTCTTTGCACTGATAGATTACAGTGAAGTTTTGAAAATGAGAAGTTTGAAAGGCGTTGTTCCTTCGAGACTGGACTGGCAAGAAAAGAAATCATAAATCATTATTGCATAATTGTAGGGACATACGAGAAAGAGACAAAGTTGAATAAAACTCCAAAATTGGTAAAAATGTTCATCAGAAAGGAAGGGAAGAGCTTTCTCCTCTTATATTCATGAGAGAAATATCATTTTCATTGTTTCAGAGATGTAGAATTGCACTGGGAAAAAAATACCAAAAAGCAAAGAAGTAAGCATAAATACTGTCAGGTATGCAATTGAGCATGTTTTTTTTCTCTTGGTTGAGTTAACCCACCTAAGATTTCTGAAGGTGCACTTGATTGCAAGGTTGCAAAGTCATGAGGCTGATGAAAGTTTTTATTGCTGTCTCTTTGCCAAAGGGAACCTTTGCTTTTGCTGTCACTCTAGAAGGTGAAGGAAGAATAGTGATGTGCTGAACAACACAGAAACAAGAGTGAAAAGGCAAAATAGATAAGCAAAAAATAAAGTTTGAATGGAGGGAAGCAGCAGTGCAAATCAACATGAAGTCCAACAAAACGTCCTTATTAAAACCTTCATCTAATATTCCATTGCTTAGGTACTGACATTGCATCTACTTGTGAAAGAGTGTTGCTCAGTGTTAGACTGTTATTCCCTCTTCCATTCCCTTTTTAGTACCTAGGATTTGTAGCAAGATACTCTGATAAGACACAGAATTGTGGAAAATGGCTCATGGAGCACAGCACAGTAGGAAAGTGTTAGTATCTTAGAAAGGTGTCACTGAATCCGTAAAGAACTGTAAAACTTGATAATGTCTTCATAATGATGATTACAAAAATGAATCGTAGCCTTGAGTTATTGCTGTTCTATTAAATATTTGTATGGGGGTCTCCAAGGCTGCAGGAGCTGTAGGTGGGGTTTTGCTCTCTCTCACTCTCCTACTGTCCAATCAGTCTGATCGCAGTGAACTACCATCCTGAGGGAATTGTGCAGGACAGAGCAAAGGCTGCAGTTAACTATGTTAGTAAGCTTGATGCCGGTTCTTCCTACACACCTTTCCTGTGATACTGGCCCATAAATGCCTTTTACCAATTCTTCTTGGGCTTTAGGACACCAGCTGACAGCTGTTGTCTGATTCAGCGTTTATGACTGGGGAGAGTGCTGCAGACTTGGGGGAATGTTGTCTTCCAGGCATTTTACATCCTCACTGTGAGGGAACTACATAGTTTCTACATACTGTGCAGCTTTCAGAAGAAATAGCAATTGGGAGACCCAGCAACTGGAGGCAGATGAACAGTACAAGACAAGTGCATGACGTACAGAACCCAGAACAAGGTTCATGTTGTGGTTACTGTGATACTACAGTAGTATCAATACCTAATAATTCTGATGCACTTCAGTACTGTCCTTTTTAGAACTTCAATGGTATCAGCTGTGTAATACAGTGATAAATGGTGATATTTTATCAACACTGATGAGCATATTCATTTTTTGAGTACTAAGGAACGGCAAACTGCTTTCAGGTCATACACGTACATTTACGTTTACTTGTAGCTAGATGGACTGAGGAATTAGGAGGATCATACAGAGCCTCTGCTTCTTTTTCAGATCTGAAAACCTTCAAAGCTGACACAAGCTGTTAATATCAAGTTGTTAATACTGCCATTGGATGACTCTGGAGTGGCTGTGAAATGTATTTCATGGCTGCCATTCTAGCTTCTATATTTGTCAGAAATTTTTAGTGATGTTGGTTAAAAACATTGTGTACTCAAAGGCAGAATAATTCTCATGTCTGTAGAACTGATGCTTCCAAAAATGGCTTGAAGAATGCTGGCAGGGCTTCAAGGAAGTTTGCAATGGGAACTGATAGGCTTATCTGGTGATGGAATGTGAGTTTCGAAAGAATGAACAAAATGACCAAAAATGGTTTGAAGATATACATAGGCAGTTGGAATCAGTTATAAGAGAGAAAAACAGAGGTAAGAATGAACATAAAAAAAAAGAAAATTCAATAATAAACTGATTAAAAATTACTAAGGGAAAATTAAAAAGAACAACTAAGAGGAAAATGAATGATAGATAGGATCAGAAGGTGGAAAATCTCAAAATTAGTAGATAATGAATTGCTATTTACTCGCCTGAGAGAAGATTATTTTTTAACTCTGTTTTTTCTCTAAAGCAGTTATTGTCAAATACTGTATACCTCAACAGCTAGATCACTTGTTTTTGCAGTTCTGTTGTAACTGGCAAAACACATTGCAAATATATTTTAGCTATTAAAAGTAATTTTTTCACTTTCCACTTATTATTCAACAAATAAAATAATGTGTTGGAACAAAAGCCAGTCTGCATATTTTTGAATCTAGTAATAAAATAAATCAAATTCTAGTATGGGACATTCCTTTTTTTATTATTATTAAAGATAAATCAAGTTTCATATGAAAAACATTTGTATATGTTCATAAACACTTACTTACTTAAAATCAGCAACAGTTTACTTAGGGTAGGTTCAGTAAAATGAGTTTTTGTGTTTTTTATATACTGGTTTCACCAAGTTTCAACTTTTCCAAGTGTTTCTCCTTCTCTCATTAGAAATTATGTTAGAAAGTTGATATCTCTTAAAGAGTGCCTTTATGAGCAAAGCACCCATGCACCCCAGAGAAGATGTGGATCCCCCACCCCTGGACATATTCAAGGCCAGGTTGGATGGGGCCCTGAGCACCCTGATCTGGTGGTTAGCAGCCCTGCCCATGGCAGGGATGTTGGAAATGGATGGGCTTTAAGGTCCTTCCAACTGAAGCCATTCTGTGATAACCACATACTACTTTGGACAGATATTGACCCATTAAGGGATTTTGCCCTGGCGAATACTGACACAACTACTGAATAAAATTCCTGAAATTACAATCAAACATCACTTTTCCCTTTAACTAGGAATATTTTCAAATTATTTCTAAACAAATTTCAAAATGGTGTTGAACAGCAGGTGAGAACATTGGTGAGTAACAGTGCAAGGCATATGAGTACTTTGCTGTGACTAGATCAGCAGTCATGGTAACTAATGACACTGAAAGTTATGGAATATTGTCAAAACCTTCATACATCGAAAGCAACATGGAGATGAGACCAGTCACTACATGTATTTTTCTGAAGTAGCTTCAGATAGAGGGATAAGGCTGGTTTTTGGGCATTTCAGAGTGTCCAGGCAGTTCATCTGCCTGGAAATCTAAATGACATTGTATCCTGGGCTCTAATTATGTCTTTCTAGGTATTGAAAGTATAGAACCATTGCCATATGGCAACCTACTTTCTATACAGTTGCATCAGCATATGATCGGCCATTTTAACATTGATAGAACAACCACAGGGTCACTTTAATGTGGGCAAGTACACTGATAAGGAAAATATGTCTGCACTGGTCATAAAAAAAGATGGATTCCAGTTTTTAGTCCCTACATTACATAGTCGTACATAACTAATATTTGCCCTCTCAGCACTGGGCAAAAGACGCTTGAATTTCCAGCTGATTAGGTATAATTGATACTTTACTTTAACATTAATTAGTAAATGAAAAGGTCTGTGACATTTTGAAATTTCATCCTGCTCCATACAGTGAGAAATGAAACTTTTCCCTTATATAGATGTTGAGCAGTATGATTCCAGACCTTATTCTAAAAGATAACCTTGCTTCACGCTTCCCTCTCACAAAAAAATTTTGATGTTTCTATGGTGAAAGATGTTACTTGTATCCAAATTACAGAACTGCATTTATTTCATATGTTAGATTTTGTGGTGTTTACACACCTTTCTGGTGTATCTTTCTGATACTTACACAGGAGTGATGGTTGGGGACCAGATATGGAGAGAATTTCCAAATGCTCTCAGTAGACTGCAAAGTTGTTTCTTCAGATGTCCTCTGGACTTAAAAATCATCAACAAGTAAACACTGTGCTTTATTTGGAAAGCAGATTTCATGCTGTGTGTGTTTAGTGTTTTATTGTGCATATATTACATAATATGATTTTGTTGGTGGTGGTTTTTTGGTTTGTTTTTTTTTTGTGTGTTTTTTGTAAAATACATTGTTAGAGTGATATGCAAATGATTTTTTCAGTTTCATACAATTCTAAAGAGTAATAAAGCTTGGTAGCTTTGATAAATAACAAGATAGTAAACTGGAAAACAAAACTAATGTGGAAATGGCAAATGTGCAGGATGAATGCATTTCTGTACAACTGTGGACCACAGTGATTTCTAGATGGATCAGAGGTGTCCTTGTTGTGATTCACAACATGAAAAGATTCTGTCTAGAGCAATTAGAAGAATGAAATTGCTTTCAGTGGTCTGTGTTCTCAAATGGTTTCAGGACAGGGTGAGATGATAGGCTGATACACTTAGCACTGTCAATCAAAGTTCTCCCCTTAGCTCAGTACTGCATCAAATGCAGCATTCATTCCTGAATGCATCTTTTTCCATCCAGTCTTCATTTTCTGACATTTTGCTAGTTCTTGTCTCTTATTCTTTTCTTCTAATGTGTTTTCTCTTCTGTTGTTGTTCAGCTGCTGACTTGAAGGCATAACTGAGTGTTGTTAAAGCAATACAATTCTCCAGCTTTCTTCGCTTTTTCATCCCTTAGAGATGTAAGAAGGTATTAACTACTGATACCGTTTTTTTTTTCCCTTCATGTTGTGCAGTGCTTGATGCTAAAAATTAGACATTTTGGATTCCTTTTCTCTGGTGTATTCTGCAGGAAGAAGAGGAAGATTCTAAAGTTTGTTCATTCTAGTATGCTTTTCCTACAATACACTGTAACAGTAGACTTTCAGTGACGACTACACAGCTTATTAAGTCAAGGCAAAGCCTTCTAAAGTAGGAAGACTAGTCGCCACATTCCAACCCATCCAAGACAGGCTGCCCTTACACTGAAGACAATATTTGGCAGTATACCTCCGGAATTAAAGTATGCTCTTAGTGCAAAAGGGAAAACTGGGAAGATGCACTGCATTTGTAGTGTTTAAGTATCATCTGCACAGTAATGAGGGAATGCACCACCAGAAAAATATTCTATTAGTTTCTATGTATCTTTTCCATCTCTTTCTTTCAAGTTCCTCAGTGTTCTGAGAACAAAGATTTAGCAAATGGTATAAAACCTAAGAGTAACCCATGAGTGTTATACAGCATTTTCTGCTTTTTGCAGTCAAGAATAATGACATAGGGGATCAAGTCAGCAGGGAGCAATGCATATGCATGAATAGGCTCAAAGAGATCTAGTTCACCAAGATATATTCAACCTTTCCCTCAGCCCAGGACTGCCAAAGATAAGCTGCTACTATCAGATTATTCTGAATGGAGGAGGGGAATGCTCACTGGAGAAATGCTCCTTCCTTTTAAATGACGCGTGATTAAGATATAACTTACAGTACTACTAATTGATTCTCTATGAACGAGATAGCAGATATATGGAGTCTCTTCATTTCTCAAGCAGTGTTCTGCCAGTGATACCAGATGTAGTTCATAAACAGAAAAAGAAAATTTATCACCTAGGCTTTCTTATTATACAGAGGATAAAGGATTTAAATGGTCCTTGAAAAACCATTCGCCCTGAGATACAGAATGATTAATAATAGGCGGATTTCATAGAAGCTAAATGTTTCAGCTAGACCCTGACCAGCATCTTGATCCCATGTGAGTGCCACTACAATGTGTTTCTGCATGTTTACTGTACCTAAAGTGTCTAGACAAATTTCTGCTTTCTGTCAGAATATCACTAAGCAGCTGCACCTTATGTCCCCACAGACAAATCTGCTTTTTCACATGCGATAAGTTTTAAAATGTATGGAAAGTGTTGTTAATTTGTAATCCTCGGTGAAAGATGAAGTTCTGTCATGGGAACTTTCTTTGGCCAGGATATAGCCATGGATCCATTTGAAAAGTTGGTGGATTGTTTTTTATTTCATTTGTGTATTTTTCAATGGCTTTCATGGGACTTATTTCATCTGCAAAGTTAGAGGAATTGCAAGCAACAGTGTCTACTGCTCTTTTTCCAAAAGTTGACCCCCCTTATAATCTTTTTGATAATGTTGTCTCTGTCATATTAGTCATATCAATTTATTTGCCATTTATCTTTCATAGACTGCCTATTCATAAAGGAGAATGTAAATATACACTTCAGATTCATTAAGAGTTAATTTACAATACGAATAAGACACGTTTCTAAAGCAACCTAAATTTATAATTCTTGTGATTATGTTTTATCTCTTGTTTTCGTGACAACTGTAGAAAAATATTATTTCTTAGTCATTATCTGATGGATTAACCAGGAGGGAGGAGAGGGATATAGGGCGGTATCACTAGTCCTCTGAGAATTTGGTATAAATGACAGCAGCAGTGGACATACAGTTAGCACATCTCTAACATGCTCCAGTCCATGAAGGATCTCAATTCATAGTTCTCAAAACGGTATGAATTAGTTCTGTCATCTTCTAGGTCAGCTGCTCAGTTTGGCAGAGCAGTATTTCAATACCCATTCAACTATGATTCAAATATACTGTAACTGTCAGTGTATGCAGAGGGCACCTGAAGAAGGAATGGTTGTTGCATATTTATGTACTTTCAGGTTCCCCTCACCTTATCTTTTCAGGTGAAAGGGAACAAGATTCTGGCCAGAATGCTGATAAGATCAGAAATGGTCTGGAAGTTGATAGAAAGGGGCTGAGACATTAGAAATACCACAGCCTGCTGTTCGTGTCTTTACTTTCAAGACATGTTTGAATTCAGAGGGGAGGGCTAACAGGGGCAGAAAAGGCTGCTAATGGGAAGTCTAGACAACTGCAGCTCTCTGGAGTATGAAGTTTCAACCTCTCTCTCTTTAGTCTGATTTAGTGCTGCAGAATCAACTTCCATTTTTACAAGGTGGCGATGAAATAAGGGGAAGATCACCTACACAGAATACAGCCAAACCTCTATATATTTTCCTTAAATTTTTCATTTATAACGTCAGCTCCAAAGCCAAGCAAAATAGTAATATGTGTAGAAATTACTTAGTTATCATGATGTATATCCTATTGCAAATTTAAGGCTTATTTACAAATGAATGTTCATTGAAAAAACTTCACTATAATAATGTCTAACAGCCTTTATGTGATTTTTAAAAGGAAGCTTAAAATAATTTAACCTCAAGTATGCAGTTTAATTTCATTTTATGTACAGGAAAATCTTATTATCTTTAAAAGTTCAGAGCAGCACCAATTTTGTGACCTTATGTTAATTTTCTACTGGTATATTTCTTGGACTTTTTTTCTTTGCTCTAATATATGGCCATGGTAGGTTCAAGGGCATTAATATTTATTTCTGAATGGTTTTACATTGCCTAGTAGAAAAACGAAGACCAGAATCAGTCATAGGATTGGAAATGGTCAAGAAAATCAGAAAAAGAGAGAGAAGTAGTATATTTTGATGTACAGATAATGGATTAAAATATGTAGTGGGAAAAAAATGTTGCCACTTTTACTGCTCTGTTTTCACACTTGAGTAATACTCTGTGCTGCAGCATTAGAAAAAATGCAGGAAAAGGAGGACTTAAGGACATTGGAGTCTTGAATACATTTCTCTTTCATCCTTATTTGCAAAATATGCAGGTATCACAGAAGACAAGTTTTCAAATCCTATTCAACAAGGACTAATTGGAGACCAAGTTATTTTAACACACTTGTTACCTGCTGGATTAGAGTCTTTCTGCAGCAATGCCACTTGGCTTTCTTGTAGACTATCTATCTGATGTTGGCACTCATATTGAACAGGTAATGGGCTGAAGACAGTTGGATACAGGTATTTCTCTTGGTTGGACTCTTGTCACTCTGCTGTCTCAGCAGAATATATGATTTATTGCAGGTCTGAACCAAAATTCTCAGCACTCATCATGGTTCTGTGGCAACTGCCAGGTAAAAATCTGGTCCAGTTTCTCATGCAGTGCGTTATAAATAGTCTCATGCACGGAAAAAGGTTGTTAAGTCTTTGATATTTTGTAGTTCTCCCTAAGTGCTTTGACAAGGAACATGACCCATAGGATTTTGTGTTTGCTTCATTAGCTGTAAGGTTCTAGAAAATACATGATACAAAATTAAGCATATGTCTCTTCTCCAAGGTATGAAACACTAGGATCTTGTGTTGTGGATGTTCAGAAGCACAGGACTTAGGTATTCGTTCACAGTTGATGACCTTGTCATGAGCTGGAATTATAAACTGCCAGGTTTTGAATACATTTACAAAGATGGAGCTATGACCAAGGATGAAAGGAATCATAAAGCAAAAAAGAACATATGGTTCTCTGAGCAGAGCAGATCTGAACTGGAGCAATGAGAGTTTACTTGAGTTGATAATTGCAGTACTCATAATAACATAAGTCAGTATGAAATAGGCCAATGGTAGAACAGAACTAGACGTAAAACAAAAAAGATTGTTTTCTTTCACAAAATTCTTTCATGTATAGCCCAAACCTGTATGTTGATGTAAGATTTGATTTCCCGAAAGATTTGCAATTAACTTTACAGAAAAGTAACCCTTTAAGGTTTTAATATAATCAGGGCTGCTCTGAAAGTAGTATCTCCCATTTTATTATGTTGGCCCCCAACATCAGAGGCAGATGTTGGTGGTAAGACTGTAGAGAGTGAACCTTCCCACCAATATTATGTTGCATTTTGTTGCTGTGTGACTGATGGAAGCAGAGAGGCAGTCTTACAGAATAATGTCCTGCACAGAAGTGCGTACAAAGCAAAGGTGTGTCATGGAATTCCTCCATGTGGAAAAAAATGACAGCCATTGACATTCATCAACACTTGCTGAATGTGTATGGAGACCAGCAGTGGATGTGAGCACAGTGAGGTGGTGGGTGGTGCATATCAACAGAGGTGACAGCAGGTCACTTCCACTGGTGCAGATTTTTAAAGCACCACATGCAGGCTCTTGTTCATCACTGGCACAGATGCATAGGTAATGGTGGTGACAGTGTTAAAAAATAGCTTTTTTTTTTTTTTTTCTGAGAATTTGGTCTATCAAATAATGCTGTTGTGCTCTTTGTATCTGTTGTAGTTTCCATAGAAATAAAAAGAAGGCATTACTTTCAGAGCAACCTACTTTCTGTGAATAACACTCAATTTTCACTAAAACTTCACATTTCCATATAGTCTTTCATCAAAAGCATTTCCAAAACTTGAAAATCCTCTCCTAAATCTGAAGGAACCGGCTATCAAAGAAAGTCCAGCAAAGCAATAACATAATGATGTCAATTCAAATAGTGATTTAAGTAGAAAATAATGTTTTACTTCAAAACACTTTAAAATAGTTCCTCCTTCCTCACACTGGATATGCTGTCTAATTAGCAGAAAGCAGTGTTTGCAGATTAGTCCTTTATTTCAGCAGTTAACCAAATAAAAGGAAAATTTTCAGCAATGAGTGTTGCTGTTGTGGGACTTTTTATAACTCGATATAAGCATCATCCAAAGCCCATGGCAACAGGAAGGAAAAGTAACGATATCTTCCTGAAACCCATCAGCTCATTATGCAATTAGTCTCCTTGGAGATGACATCTGAACCCCTCTCTACTGAAAGTTTGCTATTACGAGCATGACGTGAGAGTGATAATAAATATAACTGTTAAACAAAATGGCCTGCTTTATCAAATGCAAGTTTGTTTCTTTTTAATTAAAAAAAGCTTTCCTAAAGGAAACAAAAGTCTGTTTATTCTTTGTACATTATCCAGAATTCGTAATTTCTTAACTAACTCTAGTCATACAAGCAGCTGAATGTTTCTTTTCAAAGACTTTTCTTATTGCTGAAGTTTCTACAAGAAAGCATAGTAGTGTATATTTTATTATGAAAGCCCAGACATTGAGGTAACAGCTGAAACTACTGAAATCCTTTCTGGTGATATTCTGCCCACGATGTGCCCTGGAACTCTGAGGAATTAGAAAAAGACACGCTGAAATACTACCGTTCTTCTAAATTTATAACATATACACAGCTCTTATTTAAAAAAAAAAAAAAAAAAAAAAAGGTATTAAATTGAACTATCATCTTCTAATTATGAGCTGAACTAACAGTCAAATGAAGACGAATTCTTCCTCCTGTTTTAATAACTTTTCTTTTCTTCTTATTTTTTAGGTTATTGTTTTCCTGCTTCAGGACAGTCCTCCCCTCCCCTTAATGTGCCAGAACTGCAGGGCTTAGTCATCCCTTCCCCTTCCTCTCCTCCCCCAGTGGCAGAACTTCTTTTCACTTGTGCTTTCATTCTTTGTAAAAACTAAAGCAACATTTGTGTTCTGCTCATGATTTATCTGTAATCCCCTGAAGTTCAAGGAAAACTTGAGAACAGTATTTTACAGAATACGTGGGTAATAAAATGTGCCTCAGAAGAGATTCTCAGGTTCCCAATTTAAAATTCTTGCTCTGCTCTTTGTGAAACTGCTGTTGTGGACAAGACCCTAAATAACATCTTAATGCTGATCACTGACTCCTCATCTAGGAAAAGAGGATTCTCTTGAGAACCCATTAACACTAAGTAGTTGCCCGGAAGAGTTAGTACTGAGCAGTATGGGCATTTCCTCACTTGTGGGGAATAAGCATTTGGCATCTGCAGGCCCTTTCAGCTTTAAATTGAAAAACTTGAGATTGAGATTGATGCTAAATCTTCATTGTGATAAGGCAAGGAAAATAATTATCAGTTGGCTGTGGGAGCAACTGTCAACTTTTTTTTCATAATGGCATGTGCGTGGATTCAGCTAAAAGCAAACAGTAGTTTGGAGATTTTTGTTTATTGAGAAATGTTACCAGACTTAATCTATTTAGCAAAAAAATGAATTGTGTTTTAATGATACTATCTAGCCTTTAAAAAACAGCAAATTGGTTTAACTCTTGCTTAGAATTTAGTCAAAAAGTGAGGAACTTGGAGGGACTGTGTCAGCACTGATTTTGATGGACAGGGATTGGAACTTGTGTTCTGGACTGGTAGGAGTTGGGGACCTTAGGTGTTTTGATCACTGCCTTCCCCCCAAAATATGGCTGTTTTCCTTTGACAGCTATGGATGAATGAACATTCCTATAGTACAGAAAGAGAACATGACATAAATTCAGAACCTAGCCTCAACAAAAAGCTAATACTCAAAACCAGACTGATTCCAGCCAAGCATGACATGCAGATGTACGCTGTGGGAATGATCATTCACACGTACCTCTCACTGTCAGAGGCTTGCCTGGGCTCTCTTAACAATTTCAGTTCTGCAAAGTGCTAACTGATTTCTACGGGTATGCGTGGCTCCCACTGGTTTGCTTTGGGTCACCACCTTCAGAGGAACTAACTCAGAGAGAGATACTGCACCTCTACTGAAACTGGGACTATGAAAGGCAGATAATAAGAAAAAGCAATTGCTAAATAGGCTGTGGAGAGGAAGTGACAATGCTCTGTACTGTAGGAAATTATCTGGTCTACTTGGTATGTTTTATATTTAGTATGTGTCTTAATGTTTTTACTGCTTCCCTTTTATGGATTGCTTTTGGTTTGTCAGAGCATCGGTTACTCCCATTGTATTTGGAAGCATAAATGCCAGATGTTTCCAATTGTATGTAAGCTATCACTGATGAATACATTCTCTGAAGGATCAAATAATAATTACATATAGGAGTTTACAAAATACAGTCATTGTGGCATGCTATTGGATGCATCAGAAATAACTTCTAATGCTTTAAATTTGTGCTTCACATATCTTGTCAATTGGTGCCACTAGAAGCATTGATTTTTATCAGCTTGTTTTAGAAGCTATTTATGCCTATTGGAATGTGTTATTATTTCTTCTTCACAGTTTTTCTTTTCTAGAACTTGAACTTTATTTCACAAAACCTTATAGCCCTAAAAGCTAAGTGGAAAAAAGGATAAAAATAGAAGTATAATGATGCAGCAAGTCTACCTATGTTTGCAAAAAGAAGTTCTTAATTTTTAGCTTTGAGCATTATGAGTAACAGTTTATCTCAGTGTTTAAATACAAAACTGTCCATCAAATAAAGAAAAAGTGATGGAACAATCTGAAGGTCACACATGCTGAACAGCAGCTTGTTGTTGGTACGGGTATTTGCGCTGAGGAATTACATCTGTTTTTTACTGTCACTCAAAAGAATGAAGTGAAAACAAGCAAACCATCTCAGCCCCACTGGGGAAAAGGTAGACCAATGTTATTTAACATAGGAGAGGGAAATTGTGTTATCATAATTTAAATAAGAGTACCTCCTGCTGAAAGGATCCAGTTACTTTGGCTCCCAGAGGACAAAGACTAGGAGAATCAAGGTATTTATTCTCCCCAAATTTCTATACTGCCATTGAAGTATTTTGAATTGCACACTCTGGTGAAATTATCACAGTAAATTTGATGTGAAATCTACGCATTAGAGAAATGAGGAAAATAAATAGAGTTATCTATTCAGATAGGAGCATTTGGCCTTTAATAATTTATTCTGACATATCCAGGACTTGGCTAAAGGTCATTGGCAAAGTCAAAACACTTGGATTTGTGGGCTATATGGTGTTATGTGGAGTACAAGTTTTCATTCAGTAATGGACCTGGACATGCTTAGGTCCATATACTCCATGTACTGTGTGGGCATGAGACCTTGAGGCATACCTGCCATAATGCCTCAGGCAAACTAATACATCCAGAAGAATGTTCATTAGATTAAGCGTGTTGATTAGAAATGTGCTGTAGCCATTCTCAGAGTGATTTATAGTGAAAGATTAACATTTAAAATGAGTTATCATGCAATAGGAATTCAGTGTGGCAAACATTTTGTCATTTGACTATGGCAGTTGTTATTGCACATTATAGTTTGCTTGAGATTTTGTATAACTTAGTGGTAGGCAACCTGTCATGTATCCGTATGGAAATTATAAGAATAAAACAAACTTATTATATAAATCTAAATCTAATTGTGAATATTTCAAGGAAAAGCAATTTGAGAATAATATGATTATTAGCTGTTAAATAGGATTTTACCATGAAGTTAAAAAAGAGAACTACAGTCTTGAACTGCATTTTTTTTTTTTTTTCTATTTGGGAAAAAAAAATAATTAAAAAATCTCTCAGAGTTCCTTTCTGCCTTTCTTAGATATGGTGAGCTGAATTTCCCTTTAAATGGTAATATCACTGAAATCTTTCTAAGTAAATGGATTAGCATCTGACCCTAAAACATTTACTTATTAAAAGATACTGTATAAATACTCTAGAATGAATTGGCCTTCTGACACTCTATTGAAGTAATTTATGTCCTGCTTAAACAAGATCTGGCATCAGAGGGAGTTAGTAGCAAAGTACCTGTGTAACTGAGGGCAGAATCTCGCTCTTATAAATTCATCATTCAAACAGAATCTGAATTTTCTAAATGCTGGCTGTGAATACTGAAGCTATAGTTGTTTTGCTAACAGATAATTAACAATGAAGTATCTGCAGGTCTTATTTGCTTGGACTCCCATGCTGCCTTGTCTCATAGAATCATAAGTAATTTAAGTTGGAAGGGATCCCTGGGGCTCTTTGGGGCCAAACCTCTGCTCAAAGCAGAGCCAGTTTAGATCAACTTGCTCAGGGCCTTGTCCAATCAAATTTAAACATCTCCAAGAATGGAGATTCAACGACGACTCTGGGTAACCCTTCCATTATTTCTCTACTCTCGCTGCTACTTAGGTTTTCTGTTACCTAGTCAGAATTTCCAGTGTTGCAGCCTGTGTCTGTTGGCCTCTCATCCTATCACTGTCCACCTCCAAGAGGAGTCAGGCTACATCTCCTCTATATGTTCCCATTAGGTGTTGAAGATTCCCGTTTACCTTTCTCTTCCTAGGACAGAGCAAGCACTATTCCTTCAGTCACTGCTCATGTGAAGGGTTGTTGTGTGAGCCTAGTTGGAGCTTATACACATCTTTACTTAATGGCATGCAGGAAAGGACACTCTCCAGCTCACTCCTTCTCAGTCATATTGGTTTACAAGTAGTACCATGAGGAAACAGGACCAGAAAAAATGAGTTTCTAAATACTAAGGTCCTCAGATACAACTAGGAATACACATTAGAACTTGAAGCTGGTTGTGTTCCTGTACTGCTTGTGTTCAGTGGTATACTCCTTTTACCATTAAGCAACCTTTTCACATGAAAAGAGATTAGCATTTCTTTCTTAAGATAAACATCTCTTTTTGATCTGGTGCTCAGTTTCACAAATGTATCTTATTTTTTCCTAAGCATTTAAAAAGCACAGAGTTACTCTGCTACCCGTGCATTATCACAAAGTAATACAGTCTAATTTGAAAGCTTTGGGAAAGCAGTTTGTGTGTAAAACTCACCTCAGCCTTGCCTCCTACAGATGAACAGTTCTATTGCCTGGTCAAAAATTCATAAGTATCTGCTGACAGAGATTTTTCCCATTCAGCCTTCCTCAGTTTTGGGCTACCAAAGTAGTCAGTTCTTACAGGTTGTTTGAGTTACTGTTAGTATGGTATGATCCCACTACAGTGACAATAGGCATAGCACAGCAAATGTATTGGAAGCAATTCTATTCCAGAGACAACTACTGTCTTTCTGCTTCAGTCTTTCCAATGACTTGATTGAATGCTTAATGAAAATACTGCCTTGTGGTTTTACTTCTCCTATTATCTTAATAATTGTCAAGAAAAAAAATAAAGTTTTCAGCCAAGATTTATAAAACAAACAAACAAACAAAAAACAAAACTAATTCCCTTATCACCTCTAAGCTGGGTGGCAGTGCAGTTGGTACACTGGAGGGAAAGGATGCCATCCAGGGGGATCTGGACAGGATAAAGGAGTGGTCCTATGGGAACCTCATGAAGTTTAACAAGGCCAATTGCAAAGTCCTGCAGCTAGGTCACGGCAATCTTAATGTCAAGACAGACTGAGTAACGATTGAGAGCAGCCCTGTGGAGAAGGACTTGGAAATGCTGGTAGATGAAAAATTGGATATGAGCCAGAAGTGTGAGCTTGCAGCCCAGAAAGCTAAACGTATCATGTACTGCCTTAAGAGAAAAAAAAAAAAAAAAAAAAAGAAGAAGAAAAAAAAAGCTACCAGAAGTTTCAGGAGAGTGATTCTCCTCATGTGTCTTGCTCTTGTGAGAGTCTACCTAGACCAGTGGCCCCAGCTCTGGTGTCCCCAGCACAGTAAAGACATGGATGTGTTAGAAGTTGATTAGAAAGCTGGAACACCATGCCTGTGAAGAAAACTTTGTTGAATGAGTGTTGTTCAGCCTGGAGAAGAGAAGGCTCCAGGGAAATCTTATTGCAGCCTTTCTATATATAAGAGGTGCTTATAAGAGAGAGGAAGAAAGACTTTTTACCAAGGCCTGTAGTGACAGAGCAAGCAGTAACAGTTTTAAACTGAAAGAAGATAGATAGGCTTAGATTGGATATGAGGAAGAATTTTTTCATCATGGGTGTGTTAATAGACTGGAACAGATCGCCCAGAGAGGTTGTGAGTGACACATCAGTGGAAGTGTTCAAACTTGGGTTGAAGTGGCTTTGAGCAACCAGATCCAGTGAAAGATGTCCCTGTGCATGGCAGGGATTGTAGAATCATAGAATATCCCAAGCTAGAAGGGACCCATAAGGATAACCAAGTCCATCATAAGATTTATGAAGTCTAGATTGTGAAGTTTTTGTTCACTACTTCTAGCACTTTAACTTCGTGTCATATTTAGTATGGAATGCCCCAAGTATTTTCTTCAGTAAGACAGACGTGTGAATAGTGATCCCTCTTGCTTTCTATAGATAGTACAGAAAAAGTATTGACTTGCTTGCATTACCTACAGTCTCTAGTAGAAGTATAAAAACTTCTAGTATAAAACTGTCAAAAGTAGCTACTACATTTTTGGGTGTCAAACAGTCTATGGCAAAGTAGCAGCACGGTTCCTCCCTGTTCTGGCTGAAAGTAAGCTGGAGATAGATAGTAATTAAGCATCACTAAGTAGTAAATTGCTGGGTTAGCACTTCCTTTCTCATTTGCTTTTCCCCAACTGTCCACTACTTGTCAAAAATAACTGTCATTTTCAGACTTGTCTGTCAAACCTCATTATTATTATCATCTGAGCTAGCTAATTTCTGCCAATTTTCTCCCTTGTCTTCTTTTTCATAATACTAAAAACACTCAGTTTAATAATGACATAAATTTTCTGCCTTGCCCTTTGTGCAGCCAGAGTTTACCCTGGGCAAAAGGAATCTCTGATGTTTTAAAGAAAATACTTCTGGAGGTGGGGGAGGAAAATAAGGACGAGGAAATGGGGAAGAGGACAAAGGAGAAGATATATAAATGAATTGGGGACTTTGAGGAGAACTGCCATAACAGCATTCAGCCTTCTGGATTTAGGAAACCCTCTGTAGATAGTCAGCCTGAAATGTGATTTTATTTAAATTTCTGCCTTTCCTACCAAAGAAATTGTTTGCAGTAAATAATTTAATACCAGTATTTACAGCATACTTACTAGGGGTAGTTGTCTGTTTTCTTTCTGTCTTTGTGCTCCAGATCTAACATGCCTATTTGCAGTGGAAACATCTGGTCTTACTTTGTAGTTTGTCTTCTACCACAGTTCTTTTGTAGTTTCTTCAGTGTTAATTCTTAGTGGCTCTAGTTTTTAGCTGAATGTTAGATTTTATCCTTTGCTCCTTAGGTGGTTGTATTTATTGGTGAATCTGATAAAGCTGTGGTTTCACTCAGCTTTATAAATGCTTTAGCTAGATCAAATTGAAATTTTTATTAGAGTCTCAGATGGCAGCTTTCTTAATTTGAATCATCTCCATAGAAATGTGGTGCAAAAGTATCAGGTTTTATTATGGGGATAATATTTTCAGGGTAATTTTTTACCAAAACAAAACCTAATAAGCAAATAAACCTTCAGCTTGGGAAACTAAATACAAAAACTACGAAAGAGTTGCACAGATCTTGCTTGACAGGGGCACAGATTTGGGGTATATTTGTGTAACTACTTACTTATACATCAACAGGAACAGCATAGTCATCAGAAATCTTAAATACGAAAGGAGAAGGTCTTGGTTTGCAAAAGGGTATATGGCAGCAAAGACATAAGATCAGTAAAAGAAAAACAAGCAAAGTTAAGTATTGGTGAGATTTTACATATATCATGTTTAAAACTTGTGGAATTAGCTGAAACTTCCTCATTTTGGGTTTTAATCTAGACTGGACAAACACTAGAAATACAAGGAATAGCCTTGTATGTACAAAGAGAGAGTTAATATAGGGCACTAATAAATCTTTTCTCCAGCTCTACCTTCTTTGAATCAATTTAGTGTTGAAAGTTCAAAATGTTAATGTGAAAGACAGAAACTGACAAAAGAGAATGTGGTTTGAATGGTTGTAGATATAGACACTGCCCATTGGGAAAAAAAAAAAAAAAAAGATAAATTGATATGAGATAAAAATTTAAAGCTATTGATGAAAGATTTTGTGGAGGTTAGGAAGAACATATTACAGGGATATGTCAGCAGAGAAGACCGAAAATCAGGAAAAAAAAAAACTACCTCACAAAAATCCATTAAGACAACCTAAAGTACTTGCTTGGTCAGTGGCACAGCATTATAGACAGTAAAGAAATTAGGCTTTCAAATATAAGCAAGCCCATCTCGAGGGTGTATTCATGCTCCTCAGAAATAAATAATGGAACTCCCTGTGAGTGTGTTCAATTCCAGCATGCAAAACTTGTCCTTTATATGTCTTAATTTACAAGCCAAGACTCCATTTGTGTTGCTGATTAATGGACCTCAAATATCTGCTCTTTGGTCTTCCGTGACCATCAACTCACTAGGGTTTACACCTTGAGATTTAGGGCAGAAACTGACTGTATCTTCAGTGTAGGAGCATCTTAGGTGCCAGACTTCTTCACTGTTAAAAAACTTCATTTTATCATTAGGTGTTCAAGGCCAGGTTTGATGGGGCCCTGGGCAACCTGATCTAGTAAATGTGGAAGTTTGGTGGCTCTGCCAGGCAGGGGGGTTGGAACTTCATGATCCTTGAGGTCCCTTCCAACCCGGGTCATTCTGTGATTCTGTGATTATAAATTTGTAACAAATTTTAAGATATTCGAGAAACTGTTTCTGTGATTCTTGGTCACATTTATCGTGATTTCTTTTTTGAGCCATCCTCATTTTTTCAAACCCTTTATTTTTTAATACAATTTGTCCTTTGTGTTTCAGACGTTAGAAGAGTGTGCTTTATTGCAGTTTTCACTGTATTCTCTAATGTTGTTAATAACATCCAGCAACTAAATTTATCAGGGGAGTTCTCATTTGGCAGTTAAATTATTTTTATCAAAAAATGGATATTATCAGACTCTTTAAGAGGAAGCATGAGACTGAAATAATGGGACAAAGATCAAAGCCAGGAACTACACAGAGTTTCTTGAGAGGAATCCCTCACTGGAAAAGAGAGGCTGGCGGATGGCATTTTTTTTCAACAACTAATGAAAATTTCCCAAGAGGTTAAATCCTCTAATAGTTTGGAATATGGAATAAAAGGTCATTTCAGACTAATACGGAGTTCCCAGCAATATTTTATATCTATTTAGTTTGTCCTTTCTATTGTTTAGTTTGTCCAGTTTATTTCAGTGGTTATTCAAAGAATAACTGTGTACTGAGGCCTCACTGCTTCTGATTTTTCCCCCACCATTTAATTTAGAAGTTCTGATCTTTGTATTCTATCAGTACTGAAGTTTAATCTCAAATTTTATCTTTTATAAACACGGTAGAACATCTGTGAGTATACATATTCCTTTGCTAAAATACCTCTAGATAAATTTAACAATTTAAATTCCAGTACGTTTCTACCAAACTCCTTGATATCTCATAACTTGAGTAAATTTTGACTTGTAATTAAGATCAAGTGTTTCATTCAACTATCTGGAATGTACTCGTTTCATATCTATTTTAACATTACCACAAACTGATTTTTTGATTTACAATTGATTTTTTTTTTTTTTTTTTTTTTTTTTTGAAGTCTTGAGTGCAGATCAGGGAATGCAAGATGCAGAAAATAAGAGTGGAAAATAGGGAGAGAAAGAAAAGAAAAGAAAAGAACACACACACACAAAAAATGGTAATGACAAAAGGATTAGTGTTGCCGTGCACCTGGCAACCCATGTTCTTTTAGCTCTGAGCCTGTGCTGGACTATCGGGTAAAACCTACCCGGGCCAAAGAACTGCATGTGAATACCAGTATGGTGAGCAGAAAAATGGCGTTTATTGCATCGTGCGATTTACCTATATACCTATCCTACTTCGTCTATGCCCCTTATGCATATATTAAGCCTTCGACACCGAGCAAGGGGAGAGTCCTACCACGTCACATCCCAAATCCTTGCTGTTGCCTACTACAACAGATTAGTGATGTATCAAATGAAGAAGTATGAGACTTACACTATTTAGGTAATTCATTGAATAAAATGAAGCAAATTATCCCAAATATGACTCAGTCAGCAAAACTGTTTTGTTTTCTGGGAAACTTTTAGGAAGAAAAAAACCCAAAAACATGTCACTACTTTTCTCCTTATAACTGCAGCTAATTAGGTATAATGTTTATGTAATGTGGCCTGTGGCTTGTTCACTAATTTGTTATTTACTCACAAAGAAGAGCATCATTCATTAAAACACCAGAAGCATTTTGTGCAGTGTTATGAGTGTTCCTTACAGGACATCCATCAAAATAAAGAAGACTGTAATTATTAAGGTCTGACAACTCCACAATCAAAGTGATAAATTTAAAAGCTGATAAAGCGCTATTCCAGCTGACAGTAACCTGCTATAACCTCTAAAAAAACTTCAGCATTTATGTCCTGAATGGTCAAAATACATTTGGTTTTCTGAAATTTATAGAGGCTCACCAGGAAGATAAACATGCCCCTGTTTTCATACGATATGTTTCTCAGTTTCCTGTTTTTGCCAGGGCTCAGTGAGGGCCGGCTGCTTTGTAGTGGAGGGGATCCAAAGGGGAGAGATAAAAAATATATATTAAAAAAATTCCATTGTGAACAGTGAGCTTTCCTCGTGCATGCTGCAGCAGTTTTATAGATTGTTATCTTGAACACCTCTAGTAATCTGCCGTCATTTACAGTAGAAAAGATCCGGTAAAAACTGACAATGATACTGAAAAAGTGTACTCTCTACCAGGCTGCTAGCTGTTTTCTAACTACTTTGACACTAGTGGTTTTGGTGATGTTTTTTATCAGTAGCCCTAGGAAATATGTGTTCGTGACCTTGGATTGAGTCACCATTTCCAGAACCAACCTTGTTCAGATGCCAGCCAAGTGACGTTTTCAACACAGACAAACAGAAGTGTCAAGCAGCTGACTGGACTGTAAGAAAATGATGTTAATCAACACTCATTTAGAGGTGCTGGGGAGTTCATCGCCATTTAGCACACTCAAAACTTCTCACAGCAGTATATCAGCCATCTTAGTCATCCAGTCTTTCCGTCAGGATCAAGAACATTTTTTTTAAGGAGAGTTCTTACTGGAAGTTCCTCCTTGAGGGAAGATTTTCTTGCTTTCTTATCTCGAAATTGGCCTTCACTGAGAACCATAGCAGCAATTACTTAACTGATTGAAGCTTTTTTCGTATATACCTTGGGCCTATCTGAAGAACATTAAATATTCTCTGATTTCCTCTGTTTATCCAAGCCTGATAAACCAAAGAATTTCCATGAAAAAGAATCATTGTTTCCTTTCCTAATTGAATTATTTTCTTCCTGGAAAGGCAGTCTCCTCCTTCATGAAGACTACCCCCGCCCCAGCCTGTACTGATTGCTCTTGGCAACTCTTTGCTCTGATCGTGGAGTCAGACAATGTGATTAGCCTTTGCTGTTGCTGTCATTACTTAAGACCTAATTTAAAGCATTCTTTGCCAGTTATGCATTTTGCTTCAAGATAAAATCTTGTTCTGATGCTGTCATCCTTTTCTTCACTTCTTTTTCTTTAATCTAAGACATTAGATAAGTATATGGCTCCGAGAATACATGAAATCCACCGATGTACTTATTCTATTACTTTTGGGGGGGAAGATTTTTGCATGTTTGGCAATGGACCTGGCTAAAGAAATAGGTGAAGTCTGCCATGAGACAGGAATGTAGTGCAGTTAGCAAAGAATGCAGAGAAAGGTGAAAAGGGAACTTTCTGTCTTGAAATATGAAAAATACGGAACAGCAAATTGCTTTTTCAGGGATGAAAGATTACTGTTTTTCCAATCTGCTAAAAGAGGTAAGGAAAAATACACTTTATATTTCTAAAATATCATCAAAAATTAGTTCTTCATCTATAGTTTTAGAAATAAGCTGTTATAGTTAGGTCCGAGCATGTCGGGGACAGAAGTTAGCGTAAGTTTTTACCCAGTAATACTTGCAAAACTTCACTCCATTAATCACTATTTTAGCTAAAGCTGATCTATAGAAGAGAAAATGCATAGATGCTGATGTAGCCACTTTTAATTACAGAACAGCAGACAGCAAAAAAAACAACCCCAAAACCACCACCAACAAAAAAACTACAGATAACACAACAGTTTGTGATTTATAAAATCATACAAAAAAAAGTAATGCTGAATTCATTTCTACATAAACCCCACAAGAGCAATAACTCTTAAAGAAAAGTGACAAAGAAAAGAAATTGTTTTATGGGAACAAATTTTTTTTCACCTTAACTGTCTACCAAAATCAGACTGAGCATCTTTATGGAACTATTAGCATATTTTCCCTGCTATTTTTGTCCAGGAAGACTGTGTTTCTCCCTAGGCTCAGTTTTAAGGAAAATATTCTCTTTTTGAATAATTTTACAATTGTAGTAGGTAGCTCCAGTTGCATGACCCACTTGCTTCAATCACCCTACTACGCTCCAGATTGATAAAGACTAATTTTATTGTATTCTATGGCTCCGCTAGTCTTTATTTGATGAAACCTGTTACAGTGGTGTGTCTGTGGCAAAAACGCATCTGGCTGAAAACGTATCGTGAAGAGAAAAAAAGAGACAAAATCCATTCCAACTTTCAGAGTATCACCTTCTTTATGTCTCAACAAGTAAGATTTTCTATTTGTATTAGCTCAGTGTGGCTATTTAAGACTGCGACTTTTGCTTCAGATTAGTTTATTGGAAATAAGTACATTGTTAAAATTGATTTTGTGTTATATTGACTTTAATGCTTTGGCCTCTAAAAGATGCCATTTATTTGAGGAGACACAGTGCTCTACATGAGTAAACAGGAGTTGATCTAACCACTATTTAAATGCTGCAAGAGGTTATACACATTATTTATCAACAACAAAGCTACCTGTATCAATGGCAAACAGAATCAGCTGGATTTTATGCTTAAAAAACAAAACAAACAAAAGCAAAACAAAACAAAAACACCTTCAAAATGCTGATTCTCCCAAAGCTGCCTTTTCTGACACTCTGAAAGCAATTGTTTTGTTATCACCACCTGCCACTGCTGTTATAGATTTGTAGGTGAAAATGAAAATTGGAGCCAGTGAATCTTGCCGTATTCTGACGGAAAAGGTCTAAATTATGTACTACTGAAGGGGGGAAAAAAAAAAAAAAAGAGGGGGCGGAATCAAAAAAGAAGAAAATTAAGGAGGTTTCTTTCTGCCATGTCCAGATTTTGCTGGGTACAACAAAAAAGTTGTCCATTAGGGAAGAAGTGCAAGCGTGCTGGGATTCTGCCCCGTGTATGGCTGAAAAAGCTGAGAAAATCTCCTACAAAAGGAACACAAACCCCATTGACTGATGTAGATGAGAATGTATTGGACTGCAAAGGTGGAGGTAGATTTTGGTCTGCTAGATCTTTCACAGAATCACAGAATCACAGAATTATCGAGTTACATCTTCCTCTGCTTATGCTTGAAAGTTTGTTTCATACTGGTGTGCTCAATAAAGACGCTGGTACCACTCAAAAACAGGCACAAAAAATGAGAATCAAACTAAGTCAGGCAGCCAGATACGCTCCTCTCTATCTTCTTTTCTAATTGCTTGGAGGGTGCTTTAACATCTGACAGAATTTCCATAACAAAAACCCAAATTGTCCTGGCTCCATCACTTACATCTCCTTGCAGGCAGTCAAATCCACTTTCTAAAAAGCCCACCCTCTGATAGATCCCTTCACCCCACCGCAAATCAATGGATAGTGAATTACATCACATTTTCATATGCTGAAAGATTTTTTGTCTTTGAGGGCTTTTCTTCATTCCTACTGGCGTGCGCACTGTAGAGTGCCAATGTAATGCTGGAACCATATGCATAAGAGCTATCAGACCTTCAGATATAATTAACAGCTAATTAACAGCCCTTCTGGCCCTTGTAGTTAATACTTTGCTGAATTCAAGAAATAATTTGGATAGGTAATTATGAACACTATTTGAAAATAATGAGTTGAAGCATCTACAAGATTTTACCTTGACAAAAAAAACGTGACTGCTAAAATTGTTACCGACTAATACATATGTGGGAAGATCAGGCAGCATTTCAAAAGAGAAAAGGTATTCCCTTTGTCCACAAAACCTCGTTACAAATGAGAAAGAAATTTTTAAGATCTCTGAAGAAAATAATAAAAGAGTAATTTATTAGATTTTTTTTTTTTTTTTTTGAATGGATGAAAATATGCAACATCCGATCCAGCCACCGGGGAGGGAACTTAGCAGCACACTAGACGTGATTGTCTCACTGCAGTGCATGTTAACAAGACTGGAGACTAAGCAGTCACTGTCTTGCAGAATTGAATTCTATAGCCATTTTTATTCTTATTTTTTTATTCTTATTTTTTTTACGGGCTTGAAAAAGTTGTTATTTACAAAATCAAATTTATTCTTTAATAATTTGGCTTTTCAGTTTGTTTTTCATCCACTCATGCCTATAAGTCACCATTTTCTGTTCTCATTATAAGGTTACATGGAAGCGTTCACTGCAACAGTATTTGAAGCAAAACATTTATGAAAATAAATGGTTTGCATACATAATGCTAAGTGTCTAAAGCACATAGAAGGTGGTTAAAATACAGTATAAGCGCATACAATACAAAGGTGTAAATGTGTCTTCTATTTTGGCTGCATTTTAGGAAAAGCCTTAGGGCATCATAGCCAGAATTGCGTGGACTTGAGCTGATTTCTAGGGGTCACCCAACTCTTTCTCTTACAGAGCCTGGAGTTGAGTTATTTCTGAATCACCCCAAGAAACAAGATTTCCTGAACAGGTTTTCAGTCTAAGCTTTTGTATAGGAGCTCTTATTTGTTCAGATGTTATACAGTCTTTCCTAATGTTTAACCTAAATTTTCCCTTCTGCATGTTAAATAAGTCCTCGGTTGTCTCTGATTAATCAAAAAAAAAAAAAAAAAATGGCCTACTTTATGACATGTCTTTAATTATTTGTAGACAGTTCCTGTTATGTCATTTTCTTCCAGATGGAACTTGCTTAACTCTATAATTCCACATAGATCTTGTTTCCCAAACATCTCCATTTAGTTACTGTTGATCCAAATTCCTTGGCAAGTGTGCATCTCTTTTAAATACCGTGTCCCTCGACAGTGCTCTGCTCTTTAATCACTGCTGAGTACTGCATAGCCATCTTGCTCAGTACCTGGGTTGTGTTTTTTCCAGGGTGTATGGAAAATAACATCTGAGCCTAAAGAGAACCCAACAAACAAGGAGAAGAGAAAGGACAATTTGAGGGAAGAAGAGTGGTGTTAAGAAAGGAAGCAACTGAGAGACTCCTGAAATTCTCTGCCCTGGTCTACTAGTGGCAGTCAGGCATCACCACAGACAAGAAAGAGACAAAGAACTGATTAGCCCAGAGAACGTACATCGTCTTTCTTACTGTTGTTCCTGTGGTCAGCTTATATTGTCCCTTTAACCAAAAATTCTTCTTAATGCCAGTATCTTAATAGAGCAAAATAACACACATATCTCTTTTGTAGCAGTGTGAACAATTAACACGGGATCTATATTTATTTGATCCTGGGAAGAGAATTAAAAGTCATAATACCTTTGCTTTGCCTTTAATATCTAGCATTCCTTTCTGGCCCTAACAGGAATTTTCTGAATCACTACTGTAGTTTGGGATTTTGACAACGTATATTTATATTTCCTTATTGAAACAACATCTATACAGGGAAAACAATAGAATAAAGCAATGTTTCTGATTCCATACTTTCTTTTTTTACATGAAAACAGTCAACTCACGAAGCAATGTTTCCTTTCTTCACCTCAACGCCATCAAATTGCCTTCCTTCTCACAGCAAAACATACACACTAACATTCATGTGCATTCACTTCATGGTTCCCCGTTTGATTGTCTGATGATTAGGACACAAAGATTCTGTTCCACAGTTCTGAGGTAATATTCCAGTTTAAGCATTTCTTTGTTGGGATTAAATGCAGATTTTCACTCTGTTTCGTTGCTTTACTTACTGATCACTTGTTAGAACACATCTGCCTATTCATCTTTGTGTGTGTGTGTGTGTGTGTGTGTGTGTGTGTGTGTGTGTGTGTGTGTGTGTGTGTGCACTTTTCTAATTAGTCAAAAGCAGGATAACCATCACGGTCACCAGAATAAAGTGAAGCTTTGTACCTTTCCTAAATTTCTGTTTGTTTCAAAGATTTCAAGAATCATTAACCTACTCAAAACCAGATTATACTTATATATGTGTGCTCCTTCAGAAACATTAAAGAGGATCCAAACTAGATTGTATATAGTGTTTTAGAAACTGTTTTTATATCAATCTGGACTGTAGTCTTTTCACATCTGTGGTCTTTTTAGTGAAATAAACAAGATGGAGAAGTCCTAAACCTGTACTATGTCAAAAACTCCCTTGTGCTGTCTTCTGCCTGCATGTTTATAACTACTACCACCCTGAGAAATTTCCCAGCTCATTTCTTGACACCTTACTTCAAGGCAGGTTAAGGTGGTTTGTGGTTGTTCCTTCCTTTGGCACCCAGGTGCTAAGTAGGTCTCAGGCCATGAGAACCAGATGTGTGAACCAGACATCTCAGTTCACGCATTTGGATTTTTAATTTTTTTTATTTTTTTTTAATATTTGTCAGGTAAATTCTTTCCCAAATCCCACGAGCAGCACAAGCTCCTGCAGAGACTCCCTCAGTTTCAGAAGGCAGACCCTTCTTTTGAGGGGTCTCTTTTTATTTCTTTGAGTAGGAATCCCACAATTGCTGCACATTCACACTTCATTTGGATTTGCCGTTTTTTGTATAGCCCAAATTCATCAGCTTTTTGGGGCTTTGATTCTGTACAAGTTTAAGAACAAAAATAAAAATGAAGGTTTATTCTGAAAGATAGGCAGTTGAGCTACTGATTATGAGACTGGATGTAAAAGGAATGGACAAAGACAGTTCTCTTGTTAGTGATGCTAGATTTCATTCTCACATTTTCCCCTCTAGTATATTTAAGCTATCAGACAGGTTTGTCCTATACAGCAACATCCCATCCTCTGAGTGCTGACCCAGAGCTGAAAATAAAGCCAGTTTGCAGGACTGGCAGTAAGTTCCCCAGGAGACTTTGCTGCTTAAAACAGCATTCTGTGAGTTGTCTCTGTGCTTAAAAGATGACAACTTCCTTTCTCTTCCCTGCTTCTAACTCAAGCCAATATGACTTTTCCATCTCTTTTCCATTAGTGTATTCCTTTTGTCGTGACTTATTTTGGCACTATTAGAGGTGCTAGATTCTTTGCTAACTTATGTACCATGCCATAAGAATTTTGTACAAAAACCTCATGCACATTGTTTGTTGTGTGCTTACATTTCTGTAAGGACCATACCTAGCATATAATTCCAGTAAAGGACTTTTGCAATTCTTGTTTGCAGTAATCCCTGTCCCCTGCTTCCTTTCTCATCAGTATACTCATCTTTAGCAATTATACTATTATAGTATACAATTATACTATACTTGGCAATTTCTCACAAGGTTTTTTGTTTGTTTGTTTGTTTTTTAAAGTTTACTGGCTTCACAATATTATTTTCTTGCTCTGTAAACCTACCCAAACAATTATTTTACTTCAATATCTGAATATTGTTGAGCTAATGTCTACTTACAGCAACCTATGGTATGGAATCCATAAATCATTCAGGTTGGAAAAGATGACTAAGATCATCCAGTCCAACCATCAGCCCACTCCCACCATGCCCACTGACCATGTCCCTCCATGCCACATCCATACAGTTCTTGAACACCTCCAGGGATGGTGACTCCACCTGGGCAGCCTGTCTCAATGCCTTACCACTCTTTCAGAGGTTTTTTTCCTAATATCCAACCTGAACCTCCCTGGTACAATTTAAGGCCATTACCTCTCATAAGATCAGTTTGGTCTCTATTTCGGGAATTCAGAATCAATTAACGTAAATCTGAGAAAGGAATGTAAAAACAGTCATCATCTTCAATATTTTACAATCATTTTATCTTGCTTTTTATTGAAGATCACTTCCCTACTTGCAAACAAGAATTAATTTTATCTTGCTCTGACTGCGTAGATCCTTTGATAGAGTATCAACCAGTAAGGGTATAGATATCAGCAAAGCAGTTCAAATTAGCAAATACTTATCTCTGACAAACAGCCAAGTTATTATAAGGCAGAACTTTTCAGCACTGTTGGAAAAAAAAAAAAAAATAGCACAAACTTTTGGAGCAATTATTTGAAAAAACAGGGAATAATACTCTTAATTTTTACCAAAAGGAAGCAGCTTCGACTAATTTTTGCAGAATAAACTTTATTTCTAGATGGTTTTCTGTGTCTAAAAAATCAAAAAGTAACAAATAATTTTAAGTAGCAAATGAATTTCCTCATGTTGTTTGACTAAATATCATTTTCTCAGAGAATATGTGTTATCTTTGTCAGTAGGAAAAGTAACCATCAGAGGCCATTTTGTTGAAAACCTAAGTCTGTTTTGACTTCTTAACTGAACAGCAGAGTGGGGAAACTGATGGCTTGAGTGAGGGAAATCTGGGCTTTGTTCAACTCTATAGGTATGATAACAGGATTCTTTATTTAAAATGGTCTTTTTTTTCACTCTTATGATGATTCTTATCCAGAAATAATCTAATATGATCTGATGACCTTAACCGTCCAACTTGCAGTGAAATATAAGGGCACTCAGGAAAATCTGAAGCCATTCACAACAAGAACCAACAATTTGACTACAGTGTAGCTTTGCTGCAAAAGCTGCCTAACTCCCTGAAGGAAGAATTATGGCCACTATGTATGTCTCCTCACCATAGCCAGGCCTCTCTGGCACAGGGCCAGGCCTCCAGGGCTGTAAGACACAGGCAAATCCAAGCAAGGTGAGGAGAGAGAATCATAGAATCATAGAATCATAGAAAGGCCTGGTGGTTGGCAATCCTGCGTATAGCATGGGGGTTGAAACTGGATGATCATTGTGGTCCTTTTCAACCCCCATGCTATACGCAGGATTGCCAACCACCAGACCAGGCTGCCCAGAGCCACATCCAGCCTGGCCTTGAATGCCTCCAGGGATGGGGCATCCACAACCTCCTTGGGCAACCTGTTCCAGTGCGTCACCACCCTCTGTGTGAAAAACTTCCTCCTAATATCTAACCTAAACCTCCCCTGTCTCAGTTTCAAATCATTCTCCCGTGTCCTATCATCATCCACCCTCGTAAACAGCCATTCCCCCTCCTGTTTGTAAGCTCCCTTCAAATACTGGAAGGCCACAGTGAGGCCTCCCCAGAGCCTTCTCTTCTCCAAGTTAAACAAGCTCAGTTCCCTCAACCTTTCTTCATAGGGGAGGTGCTCCAGCCCTCACATCATCTTAGTGTCCCTCCTCTGGACCCACTCCAACAGGAGAGGACCCTTGTGCTGAAATCACACCGATCTTCCCTGCTAGCACAGTACAACAGGCTGCGCTCATGCCTGCCTCCTCACCAATCTTCTGCATTCCTAAAAATGCCTTTTTTATTTCACCATCTTGCTAGAAGCCTTCATCCTCTCCTAGGATTTGCTTGTTTTTACACACTTGCTTCCTTCACGCAGAGCTGCTGTAGTCTGCAATATGTTACGATCAATGGAAGTAATGAAGTTTATGGCAGGTACAGGAAACGGCTGGTGCTTCCACCGTGCTCCATCATCACCATACTGGGTTCACGCTGACACCCTCAGTGTGTTCCTCTTCTGGCTTAGATTCCATTGAGGTATTGCTCCTAACTCAGAACGCTGTTAATGGATCACATCTCATCTATAGGAAAAACAGGTTTTCAATTTGCAGATGCAGATCACACAACCCAGGACAGGGCTGGGACCATACAGGGAGCTTTCTTATCTGGAGATGCGGATCCAAGAGATCAGAAAAACTTATGCAAATTTAAAAAAAAAAAGGCGCTTTACGGAAACACTGCCAAAGTGTGTGTTTTTAGAAGGCCTTCATAGCAGAACAAAAATGTTGCAGCTTAGATTTAGTGCTTCATCGTGCATAAAAAGATGAAATGTTGTGAAATGGTCATTTTCATATTGACAGCCTAAACCTTTGGAATTCTACTCAGGAAGCATTTCAAAATGTTTACTTTTCCTCCTGATTGAACTAAACTTTTGCATTCTGCTCTGTTGCGTTCTGTTCAGTATTCCTGTATGGACTACATCAAACCCACATAAACACGAGTCCGCATCTATGAGGTTGTAGTGAGCAACGAGAGCTGTGAGAAAAAGCAGGAGGTATCCAGATAAAATCAAAATAACTTTCCAAACCTCATCCTAAGGTGTACTCTTGAGTTAATGTTGGAGGTTTCCTACCGTTGATTTGCCGGGGTTAGTTAACCACAATCAGTTATGATATAGAAGCTTGCATCGCAACAAGCACACCTTATAACTCTTAAATACTCAGCAGTTGTTGCTCTCTGTGCTGCATGGAGCCCCTTTGCTCCCAGGCACAGTGCTGTGCCCAGTGCCAGCTCCGTGCTGGGGTATCCCAGCGCCACACTCCGTGCTGCTGCAGTGAGCCTTGCCCAGAGGCAGGCTGTGCTGCACGGCTAACGCTGCCTGTAACAGGGAGCCACTTACGGGGGCCATCAAACTTTTCCAGTGGTTTGCTATCGACAAGTTTAGCTTAGCAGTGGTTTAAGACCTAAGGAAAGCTCTGAGGGAGGCTCCCTCTAAAGAGCCTCAGTTAGATAAGGTTATGTTGGTGCACAAAGTTACCCGCGTTGAGGTTTTGTATGAGCACACGCAGCTGGGCGTGCAAAGTGGGTGGATGGCATTGCTCAGTTCAGTTTGTGCGATGGCTCTGAGCAGTTTGGACTGCGCACCGGCAGTGCACGTGTGCCTGAAGTTTTGCATTGGCAGTGACCCAGGGCAGCAGCGCTTGTCTGCATTCATTCCCTTGCGCTGAATCCCAGCACGGCAACTTGTGTGCGGCCGTGCCCAGCGACCTTCTTCGTTATTTATTTATTTTTCTGGGGGGGAAGGGGGGGGTGGTCTTTTCTATTAAGCTCATTATTTCTTGGGCAGTGGAAGAGCCAGTCGTGCTCGGGGCTTGGTGGCTCCAAGGCGGCTGGGTCACCCGTCCCGCTGGCAGCTCCCATGACGCTATAGCAGGAACCAGTTACAACCCATACCCACCAACCGCTTCACCTGCGGAGGTCGGTAACGTTTCGGGAGCTGGCAGAACGCTTCTTGCGTGTGACCGTGCACAGACACCTGGTGCATGACTTCCCGGGGTACGGCGAGCGGTAGGACAGCCGCGGGGGTCGGGAGAGCGGACCCGTCGCCCGACGTGAGGCGAAGTTAAAGGAGCGGGGGGCGTTCTCGCTCGTGGCGTCGCTTTTATGGGGCAGCGCGGCGACTGCTTAAGGGGATGCGCGGGCTGAAGTAAACAGTCCTGCGGGACGCTTGTTTGCTCTGTTAGCGCGTGAACCGAAGCACCGCTAAGATTTATTTAGACACCGGTGGTACAAATAAATAAATAAATAAATAAATACATTTTAAAAGTGCTTTTGCCGGGGAGAAGCCGGAAAGCCGGGCACGGAGTTTGGCCGCTGGCTCCGCGGCCTCCGAGCCCCGTACGGCGGCCCCGCGAGGCCCGGGGAAGCGGGGACCCACCGGCGCCCCGCGGGGAGCGCGGCGCTCCCGGCCCGCCCGCGCGGGTGGGCGCGGAGGAGCCGCAGGGCCCGCATCCGTCCATATCCATAGTAACGGCGGGGGCCGGGGGGAGGCGCCGCGGCAGCTGCCCGCCCGCCGCAGCCCGCGCGGCGCCGGGACCGCACCGAGCCGCGGTGAGCGCGCGCGCCCCCGCCCCCACGGGCAGCGCGGCCGCGGGAGCGCGCGCGCGGCCGCGGAAAGAGCGCGCGGGAAGCGGGGGGTGTCAAAGGGGGGCCGCGGCGGGGGCGCGCGCGGCGGCGGCTGGACGGGGAGGGCGGCGGGGGCTCCGTTGTGCGCGGCTCCGCGGCGCTCTCCCTGCCTGACTCACCGCGGGGCGCGGGGAGATGCTCAGCGCCGAGGGGTAGCGGCTGCGGAGCAGACGCCGGCCCGCCCCCCCTCCCCCTTCTCCCCTCCGCTCCCTCCCCGCCCCCGCCGGGCTCGGCAGCCCTGCCCGCCGCCGCCGCTCCGAGGTGAGACCGGGGGGCAGGGGAGGGAAGGGCTGGGCGAGCTCCGGGCGCGCACGGGGGGCCGGGCGCGGGGCCACCGGGCGCCGCCCCCGCCCCGCCGCGCTGCCCGGAGCGGGGGGCGGGGGACGGGGGTACGGCGAGCGCACCCCGGGGGCGGCAGCTCCGGCGGCGGACCCCGGGGAGCGGGCGGCGGGGATGGAACCGCTGCGCCTGCCGCGGCCGCCGCCGCCGATTATGTCAGCCCGGGCGGGCGGCGGCGCTGAGGGGCGGGCGGGGAGGCGGCGGCGGGGCCGGCGAGTTTGGGCCGCCGGAGGGACGCGGTGCCGCCTCCGGCCAGCGCTCCCCGTGCGCGTTCCGAGCGCTGTGCGCCGCGCCGGGGGCGGCGGGGGAGGCGGCGGCACCGCGTGTGCTGCGCCTGGAGCCTGCGGCGGCCGCCCCGGCGTTGTGCCGGGCTGTGCGGCGAGCCCCGTCCCTGCTCCTCGGAGCTGTAAGTTGGCCGCGATGTGCCGCGGTCCGAAACTTGGAATCGGCTTCCCGGCCCCTTCGGTCGGCGGAGGTCCGCGGGTGGAGCGAGGCGCTACGGCCGGGTACCAAAAAGAGGGGTGGGTGGGTGGGACGCAGAAGTGTGCGGAGAGCAGAACCGCGGTGCGTGCTTCGGCATCTCGGGGGGATCTCGGCTGGCAAACCCATCTCCGCTAGCGGTGCTTACCGCATGGCAGGAAGCCACCGGAGGCACTGAGCGAGACAAAACGCTACCTGAGATTTCCGTTTGGCTCTCAATTCTCCGCGCACGTGCGGTCGCGGTTTTTACAAGGGATTTTAGCATGTGGACCGTATTGTCATGTGCCATGTTCCACGGGAATCCCTTCTGCTCTCTGAGCAGCTGCAGTGTGTGCCCACATGCCCGGGTTCCAGGTGTGCTCCGCGCCGTCGGCATCGCCGGCGGTGATGGGGAAAGCTGTGGTGTCCGTCCGTGGCCGGATTAGTGGTAACGCATGGGAAGGGGCCCTTAGAGAACAGTTCAACTTCTGCCATTAGTGAGGCACAAAGTAGTGCTAGAGTAGACCATGACGTGATGGGTAATTTGTTTCTGTATGCATCGAGAATCAAGCTGTCATCTTCTATACATGCCAAAATGTAAAATGTAGCAACCTGCTCAAAAAGGAACCTGTAGAATAAGATCCAGACGTCTGATAATAGGAGCTTTCTCATAAATAAATACGAGTCCGAGATGATAGTTGTTTGCCAGGTAGGAAACCTTGATCCCACAGTGTGATAGTTACTGTGTGGGTAAAACTCCATCCAGATGGTATCCTAAAAATCTCAGTAAATATCATGAAAAGCGTGGAGTGGAAGTGATTTTAGCCAATGAAATTGGATCTAGCAATGCTTGTGAGCTGAGAACTCCGTTCCCTTTTTAAGAGAAGTAATACCAGCTAACAGTCATGCGGTTGCCCGCAGACCCTCCTTGCCCTGTGCACCTGGGAAGTTCTGTTTCAAGAATCTGTGCAAGCGGTTGGCAGCTTAGAATTGTGAGAATTCAAGGCGAACTCTGCTTCCTTCTGTAACCAAAGAGAAGTTCCGAATTTTATTCAGAGAAAGGAGATACAATAGGAAGGAAGAGATGAATGTATCCAGTAAGAAGGCAAACGAAAACATGCTTTGCCTATTATTGTACTTTGAAGGCATTTAAATGCAGTAAGTACCCAGAATCAAATTCTGAAAGCTTGGTGCTCTTTCTCTTGCTACGTCTTGGAAGGAAGGGAGAGGGGGAAACAACTCTTCTGTGTGGAAGTGAGCACATGGAGTTAAAAAGGGAGGGCGGGAGATGGGAAAAATAGCATCAGAGCTGTCGATGAGGCTACTACCATCTCTGAGGCTGCAGTGAACTAAGAAGAAACTGAGGGAAATCGGCTCTGGGTGAGAGTTTTGCTGCTGAGAACTTGAGGAAGGAGCTGTGACCCAGATCAGCCAGGATTTGCCGTGCATTCCAGGAGTAAGATGTATTTTAATGTAGAAGTGATCCACGTTGACAGTGGTTATTTGTATTTATTTCCAGCAATCGAGAGGGTACAGATTGTGGTTTCTTGTAGCAATGAACGGCTGGCATTTTGGTAAGGATCTTTGTATTTATTTATCAAACGTTACTGATAGGTGTAATGGTTAATAGGAAACTTCCACCTTGATTTGAGCGGACTGAAAAACTGCCAAGCATTGGACTTAAGATCTCTTGACTCTTGATCCCAAAAGACTTTGCTGTGCGTGCAGGCTGGAAATGAGAACAGAAATGAGCGAATGGAATCGTTCTGGGCTCAGTCTCTATTCATTTGTCAGACGGTTTGACGGTTGGACCAGATGATCTTAAGGGTCTTACCCAGTCTTAATGATTCTGTGCTAAGTAAGGCAGTGTTCTGTTTCTAAGACCAGAGATTTTTCCTGGTCATCGTATTGTCACAGTGTTTACTAAGCGTTGAAAATTTGTGTTAGTCTTCGAAATCAGCAATCATTGGGGTGGACTGGTCAATTTCTACTCCGAGAGGTATGGTACGGAATTAGTTGCGCATTTGAGAAAATGTTGGTTTACACTAGTTCACATTTCCACTGTTGTTTTCGCAGTTGTTTGAGCTGCAGGCTTATTTTTAAGAAATCGCAGTCAAATTCTGGAGAATAACACCTTCATGAAATCGTACCAGCCTGGCACTCTTCACAATCTGATGCGATTTTCATGTAGGCAATAGCAGAGAGCTGCTTGTATTTGATCTTTTAGTCCATGTGCCAACTACGCCAGCTTGTCTCCAAGGTGGTAGTCTTGGTTCCGAGTATCAAAGGGTTACGATGTAGGTAAATCTGGCTTTGATGAGGTAATCAAGCTAAGGAAAACATTTCCTTGTCAGTTTCGCTGCTGTCTCTATGCGCAGTCTTACTGTATTATTTTCTTTGAGGAGAAAAGCTAGGAGACACGGTAAGTTCTGTAGTGTTTGAGCAAGTTAACCCCAATATTCTTGAGCACTGAGATTCAAAAACCGTATATTCAAAATCTTCATGTATCCTATTCTCAGCAGTTTCATTCTGTGTACTGTTGGTCTGTTCCGTTATCTGAACCTTGACCTCTCAGAGGTCATCTTGGTTTATGCGTGGAGACAATGCGGAGTTGTTGGGGAATTTCAGTGGTCATTTTGCTTTTGACACAGAGGCAGTAGTTTGGGGGAAGAAGAGATCTGTGTTGTTTTTTTCCTGACTTTCTGTTGATGTGCTCAAGACCAAAACAGGTTTTCTGAAGGTCCTTCAGTAAGCTAGGAAATGTCTCTTCCCCCTTTAAATATCTGTATCTGTATCTATATCCCCCTCTCAATATCTAAATATCGCCAAAAACACATTAATTTGGGTTTAATACACTCTCATCAGCTTGAGCATAGTGTAAAGAAATACACATGTTGACATTTGTCCTCCCTCACCAATTTCTCCAGAGTGAAGTGTCCTGCTATGTTGTGGTTGGTGCGTGTACCCAACTTCACGTTAGCTGCTGGTAACAGTCATTGTGCCTCGAGTAAGGGGATGGTGATATGAGAGTGCAGCAATCCTTAGCCAAAGGTAAATCATGTAAGAGCTATAGCCTTTCTTCCTTGGAAAAAAAAAAAAAGGAATAAAGGTGTTGAGAGGTTCTGGCAGACTTTCTGGACATTAGCCTAGGATCAGAGAATGGAAGCTGTTCTCATTGTCATGGAAACACTGTAAGCACAAAAAAAAAAACAAAAAACCACCAAGACCACCTCTGGTGTTCTTCCATTCCTTGATTCCTACCTTCAGTTTCCTTGTAGTGAGTTATTTCTAACTCGGTTGAAGAGCATTTTGGAGAGTTCCGTGATGTCTTTCTTAAAGATGCCTAACGTCTGCCTAGTCCTTGCCTGACCTATTCCTGTGGGGTGTCATGATGGGCAATATCTGTGATACTTCCAGAGAAACTGCAGGAGTGTGCAGGCTGCTGTGTTATGCTGTCATGCTGATACCTGGACCTCCGTCTCATTTTTGTTAGGGTTCAGATTCCAGCATATGAGAACTGAGATCAGATTAAAGTCAAATGGCTGAAACAGCTTGGCCAAGAGGAGAAGCAGTGAGCAAGGACAGTAGCTCTAAAGGTCTTCCGGAGACTCTAGCTTCGCTTCTCTGACATGTGGGGGCACTTATTACATATTATGAAGTGGTGTTCAGCACTGGGACGTTTTTGCTTTGTGAATGGTTAAGAGTTGTACGTTTTTCCCCACGTGGACAGTTGACTTATTCCCAAGATCCATACTGTGTGATCACTGCTACCAAAAAGATCCATTTTCCTCTGGGAAAACCAATTGGAAACTCCAGCTAGTCCAGATCTAAGTAATTGCAACCATCCTGTTTCTTCTGAATGTACCCACATGCTCGCTGATTATCAGCAATGCCAGAAGTACATCTGATGTTTTTACAGCTTTTTTGGTGTAGGAAATACCAAGTGACTTTTCTGAGGTTTGTTACGCGTAATTGGTTTGTTCTTCATTCTGTCCCTGGTTCCTGCAGTCAGCAAAGATCTGAACAGTTTTTTCTGTTGTTTCGAACATCTTAAGTTGTAATACTGTAAAAAAGGTAAATTTAGTGGTAGCTGAAGTAATAGCAAATGAAGCCAGCAGGGAGTTTTGCCTTTTGACAGGAGATTTTAGCCCATTGTTTAATTTCTAGAGTGCTTATTCCAGAAAGTACTTCTCTACAGTGGGGAGTAATTGTTTAGTTTTTTCAGTGCATTTATGTGTGCTGAAACTTGAAGGTGATAAACACTTGTTTTGCTTGTCTGACTGTGGATAATCATGTAGCCTCTTCATTTAATTGACTGGTCCTCTTGACTGCAGCCAGGAGTCAGCACTGCTGAGTTTGCCTTCCTGGCCAGTTCATGGCTCAATGAAGTAAAGCCTTGCAAAGATTTCATTGAGTTTATTTCTTCGTCATGTATCTATGCAGGGAAGAAAACTGCATTGCATGTAATATCTCTATAAGCATAATGATTGACTGTAAAAAATGCTGGTAAATTGGTAGGCCATGAGAATGGTTGGATGCAATTACTCCAAATGTAGGAAAATGCAAAGTCAATTTCAGTGTTTTTCAAGACTGATAATACTGTACAAAAATTTATGTGGATGAATATTAGGAATAGCTATAATTATAGAAGTTTTACAGCTATAATGCATGTTCTTCCGACTGTTTTAACTGTTTTAAGCATTGTTTTACCCCCACTGAAATTGGTATGACAGCTCTCATTTTAAATAGAGTCATTAAAAAGGTGCTTGTTGAAATAATTTAGGAATTTTCTGTTTCATAAAAAGTCTTAGATAATGTCACTTATTACGTAAGTAAATACAACGGGTATTTGTTAGGTGGTGGATAGTTAAAATACTTAAAATTCAAGATGATAACCAAAGACTGGCTGAACATATCCTTGAGAATCCTGTAACAAATTTCTGTTCTACCATTGTTGTGCTTTGTTACTGCTTTTATTTCTGAAGGATGATTTCAGAGTTAGCTCTAAAATGCAGAAAAAATGTTGCTTTGTTAATCATGCAGTCACCTTGCAAAGTCATTATTAATGAGCTCCCATTTGGTTTGTGAAACACCTGCATTATTATTATATGATAAAAATACATAGAACTTCAACATTATGTACTAATATTTATACACCACTACAGAGGTAAGTGAATACTGGAGTGAGTTGTCAGAGAGAAAAATACTTCATCAGAACCTGGGGGAAATATTGTGTGATTCATTTGTATTTTCACTGACGCTGCTACAAAGCTGAATGCAAGTTATTATTTTTGTTTTTAAAAACAGACATTGTTCCTTCTCATAGCAGTAACAAGAAACAAGAATTCAAAGTTTTTCATAGATTTATGCAAGTACTTCTCAATCCTCATCCACATTATGCCCAGCTGAGGTATCTTGGAAGCAAAGATTGGCTCTACAGAAGGCACGTAATAATGAGACTTCTGAGCCTTAACTTCTTATAAAACTTGACACTGCTGTGTCTCTGGTTTTGGGGTCATTGTTTGGAGCCACAGCTTGAGTGCATCCAAACCACTGTCTGAGCTCAACCATCTCAACATACCACCAAATAGCTCTGCACTTGTCCTTCAAATACTTCGTGTGCGCATTACTTGCGATCACAGACAGTACTTGTTTAGTGCTGTCCACATCCTGTTCATTTTGTGTGTATTACCACCACCTGCAACTGGTGCAGGATGTTGTTGGGGTTGATGTAAATAAACTACACCTATAACAGCTCTATTATTTTCTGTGCCTGTTCCTGCTCCCTCTGGAAGGCTTGCTGTAGCCTTTTTTGTTCTTCACATAGCTATTTGGGACTAAGCAGTAGGTGTAGAGTGATGATATGAACAGGGAGCCATAGGGCAGAAAAGCATAATCTGCTCCAAGGGGCTGCATTTGGAGAATTCACACAAGGTTCTCAGTTGGTGTAAATTGCCATCCTGTCATCGATTTTATTGAGTGCACAGGCTGAAGACTGTGTCCCATGTATTTAGTCAGGAGTAATCTTGGTATCAAACTGGGAAGAAAGACAAGCAGTAAGAACAATAAAAATCAAACTCTATTGCTGTGTCTAGTATGAGAACACGAAAACTGATAGAAGCCCCATAGACTCGTGCTAAAGATGATGTCTATCGATGTGATTTTGTTTACTTCTTTTGTCATTGGCATTGTCTAGTTAACTGGCTAGAACATCTGAGTAAATGAAATGCTGAACAGGAAAGCTCAAAGCCAGTATTTTCTATCTTTGTTGCCTAAAAAATAGGCTCTAAACTTTATAAAGTCAATATGTGATTTTCAAAGGGAGAGGTGCCTTCGGAGGAATCATTAGTATAGTTGATATTCATCTCAGTAAATGCCTGGTTCTAGAAATAGGAAACTATACTGAGGCAGTCAACCTGGAAAGTTTGGCTGTAGAGCGTTCGTTTTCCCTTTTGAACTATCTTTCATTAAATACGCCATGTTCTACTGCATGTACAAGCAGGTGACTTTCCTAGATTGAAAATTTGTTGAAATCCTTTGGCCTTCATATTAGTGACAGTGCTGTAGGACTACTGCAATCGGAGTATTGGCAACGTTCATTAAAAATAAAGGCAATTTAAAGCATAAACTGAAGAGTGAGACATATCCCCCAAAGTAATCATTATTCCTATTTATATACTTGACTGCATTTAGGTGATGCTTTTTTTTGTTGTTGTATGCACAGAAGACTGCTCTAGTCAGTAAAAAGTTGGGAAGCTTCAGTATTTCTAAGCATGACATCATCTAGTTATTCTCAGAAGGGAGGAGAAGCTACCACTTCTGCTGACTCTTGTTATGGTGCGGTGTTGCACGTGGGCAGTACCTGAGGACTTGCCATTGCCCCATAGCCATCAACCCACAATAGTGGAGGACAGTGGCTTGGTTTCACTGAGAAGTGATTTCCCAAACTGCTGCTCTGTGGTGGCTGGGGTTGGCTTATCTGTTCTAGGACTTTTGCAAGAGAAGAGCCTCTTTGTATCTGCAGAGCATAGCATAGAATTTGTTTTAGAAAATGTTTTTCTTGCCTTATGGCATAGGAACTTTGTCTGTTTAAGGAAATTTCTTATGCAAAAGCTGTTTAGAACACAATTACTGTAAAAGAAACAAACTGAGTTTAAAAAGTGAATAAATACAAAATGACAGTCTTCCTTCCATGTTCCTACATTGACACGCACCCTATTTTCAGTTATGTAACATAAGTAATGGGATTTTTATTTGACCTTCATAATCTCATTATACCTGAAGGTACAATCCTCACTTTTAGTTATTGGTATATGGTGATGATTTTATAGTTTAATGGAAAACTGTTGATTCATGGAAGTAATCCTGTGTTCATGCATTATACAGAAGCTGTATCTGCTGTTGTTCCTATTGCTAGGGGCTGATGTGTCACATTTATAAAAACCTTATTTTTAGAAGTTCTTTTTTCAGCCACCACAACCTGTTCTGGTTAAAACCCTGTTATGTTGATCCTGATGTGGTGATGACATAACTAAGAGGGTGAGGGGGCCAATTAAAAACTAGTAAATATCCCTGAAATTATTAGGAATGTAGTCCTTAGAAGTCAGGTTCTCCAGGAGAGGTGGTAATGGCGAGTAAACAGTCACACCTACCATCTCCAAAGAGCTTCTTTAGTAGAGTGTGTGTGGAGAATCCCCATGGCTGATGGTCTCCGTCCCCAAAGCAGATCTCACCATTCAGCTTCCCACCATTCTTCTCATTCCTGCTATCCGCACCTCAGCATGGCGCCCGGTAGAGATGATGGTGTGCATCTCCCTGCCTGTGGGAGAGAGTGGGTGGCTGAAGCTTAGCTCAGCCCTGAGGCATCTCCACATCCTACAGACTTGAACTGAGCAGTAGGGGGATCAGAAGTATAACTTAGAGTCGTTTTTTTGTCACATAGTGCTGCAGTGAGCAGGGTATCTAGTCCAGCAGTCTGAGAACTGACGTACCCAAGTTTGAGGTAAAAGTTTCTATGCTGGCTGTATTCACAGGCAGAGCATTCTGAGTTTGGTTAACAAATGTTGTGTGTGAATCTGTGAAGCCATATTTGGAAGTATTTGCATAATTACTGAATTATCATCAGTATTAAGAGAGCTGTCATGCGTTATTATGCTATAAAACCTGATATCTTTTGTAGACTATGACACATGGAGTGTTTTTGTTTATGCTTTTGACATAATACAAAAGATTGTGTGATGCATTCAGAAATTACATTGACACTATAGCAGTCTCTGTCTCCCTTTTCTACACAGCGCTTCCTCAGAAAGAAAAATGTCAATTGTGATTTGCTGTAATCTGAAAAGGGGTAAGATTTGAGGTTGTTCATCAAAGTGAAAAATTTTTGTACTGGCTTCTCTGCTTCTTCAAGTTCTGACAAAGTGGGTTCCCTCCTAATTGTACAACACATTTTCAGGCTATAAAACTTGGAAGCTCAGGCCAGTCGGCTTGTTACATTGCAGACATAAGTAGTTGAAAAGAGGCAATTTTACTATTGTCTGTTTGCATTCTGGAAAAAAGAAATGGTGACGGAGGAAGGAAATAGAAAGTTCAGATCTGCAGGAGGGATTCTGGATATTCCAGTAATTGGACTGTAATGATGGTTTAAGTGTTTACAGGGTCTATTTCGGTTCTGGTATCTTCTTCCACAGCTGAGAATCCAATAGGCATGTGTAAATTCAGATTTTGGTAGGGCTACTTTGAATCTTATATCTCATGTTAATATTGGGATGGAGTCATTTTACTTCTTGGGAAACAGGACTCACAGAGCTCCACTTTAGAGCATTCAGCAAAGATATTATTATATTTAAGTTTCGGATTGGCAAACTTACCTATATTGCCGTACAGCCCAAGGATTCTGAATGGAGCTGTGATCCACCTTATGTACCTGGGAGGAATGTTTATACTTTTGCATGTTTGTCTTGGGTATGTAAGGTCCATCTACTTAATAGGAAGTATGCATATAAGGGCAGAGGGCAAATTAGTTTTGTCAGAGAGCATCCCTGCTGTGTTTGACATCAACTCGAAATGCAATATTCCTATTATTTGACAGAATTTCTAAACATTCTGGAGCTTTTGTGTTTTGTATTGCATATATGTCTATAGCACTATAGCACTTAGCCAATGAGAACATTCTGGTAAATGATATTTGGAAGAAAACCTTTGCCCTAATGACACAGAGTTTGAGTGGCTGAAGGCATGTATTAAATGTGCCCATCATTTGTCCTCTGTTGCTATGAAAGATATTACAAAGTTAATATCTGTTTTTATTCAGCCATGGGGAGTGAGACAGCAGGGTCTCTGAGATGTATGTTCAACCAAAGCAAATGCTCCTGTGTAAGATCACTCCAGTTGCTCTTATTCCCACATTTCTATAGAAGATTAGAAAAGATTATGCTAGTCTGCTATGAACAGCCCCACCGTTGGTCCGTGAGTTTTGATTTTCTTGTAGTGATTCAAATGCTTCTGCTCACTGTAGTGAATCATCCATCTGATGGAAGGATGTTTTCTACCTACCAAACCAAGACTCTGTCAGTGATAGGGCTGATTGCTCCTTCAAAGTATAACAAATCCTACTGGAAAGCAAGAATACTTTTACCGGGAATGCTTGGTCCACGATGAAAGTGAAAATGGTGTTCTGGATGAAGGAGATAAGAAATTGAGTGAGGCTAATTTCAAACACTTTCATCCTAAACTGTTGACCTCTTTTTAAGTAGTCCTGAATCTCTGTCAGCTCAGTAAAAGCCCACGACTTTCATCTGTCTGTTTAGGATAATACTATGTGTGTGATTATTCTACAGTTAAGAAGTTTTTCAGGGATTTATTCCCCGTGTTTGCTCTGCTGCCTGAACCATACCTATCCTAGGCGTTGATTGCAGTATTTATCAAAGCTACAGAGCCCCTGTTTGAGCCATCTGTAGGTAGTGGTTGTGCCATCTGTCACCGAAGACTGCGTTCCAGAGAGAAACAGTATGCACAGACTTCATCAGGCAAAGCCTGTAGGGTATGGTCTCTGATGCTTGCTTTATCCTTGTAGGATGTATAGGTTTTAGTGTTTTCCTTACTTCTAAAATTTTTATTGAAAGAGGCTTCTACACGCCACACCAGCCAGTAAATCATCTTCACCCACAGAAATCCCCTCATTGCTTTAGGAGGTGAACTGTGTTACCTGCTTGCTAAAGGCTGTAAGAACATTCAAAAATGGGCAAAATCTATAGCAAAAGCTTCAGAAGACTTTTTTAAGTAGTACATAGTGCTTGGAGCTAATTGTAAGGGCCACGTGAGATGAGGTGTCTTTGGGTTCAGGCATATCATCTTCTGTATATTCTTGATATGAATTAACAAGGATTGCAACAGCAGCAGATGTTCAAGACAGCATGATATAGAAAGAGTATACTTCTGTGTTATGATTAACTCAGCCAATATCCTTGTATTGTAAGACATAGGTGACTTTAAAAAGTTTCAGGAGGACATGAACAACATGTTTCAGGAATACTTTTACTACAGGAGGTGCTGTCAGGAGCAGCATTCAGAATTTTGCATTGTATCACTCTCTGTGTTTAGAGATTGTCTAATTTTTTATTAGCCATAGTAATCTGTGATGGGCTTATAACCCTGAAGTGAAATTTGGGAGAACAACCTGTATTGTCTTCAGATGTGTCTCATGTTGGATTTGGAGGGAATGTGGTGACCCGGACAGTACTGAATGGTAGCACAGTCACCTAATAATGAAACTGTGGGCCTTCAGAACAGCGATTGTCATGGCTTCGTATTCTCTCTACTTCACAATCTTCTTGGCAGTTCTTGCTATAGTGAAGGGTATGTCTTCATACTGTGCAGTCATAGGACCATGAAATCTGCGTTTTTCAGCTTGGGATAGAGCATGGCCTGGACATGTGTGAATAACTCGAGGGTTCAGAAGCTGCTGCAGAATTTTCATGTCACTCCAGGCAGTAGCTCATCCTCACGAGTAGTACTCCTGAGCTCCTATTGCTCATATTTGACCAACACTGTGTTAGCAACCTGTCAGAAACAGATGTGAAATATGAAACGATGAAGAGGTGGGTTTTGTAGTACATAAGGGCAAATTTGTACAAATGACAGAATCCTAAAAAGAGACATTGCATCAGTAAAAGGTGCTACTGTGCATTGCTATGTTAAACAGGAAAGGAACTGATTTAGCATAAGCAAGAGGACTTTTAAAAAAAAGCCCTGTGATAGCTATTCCTATTCTAATACAGATCAGATGTAGCATTAAGAGCCTGCCATGACTTATATATGTAATGCCTTTGTACTTACATATGCATTAATAAAATATTCCAAGAAATACAGAGCAAGAGCATTGCATTGTCAGTAAGAAGTAATGCATGTTTAATCTAGACGTAGCTTCTGAGGATGCTTACGAAATGTGGAGGATCAAATATTTTATTTCAATATTGAATTTTAGGGAATTTGAGTGGATTATTCTTTGTTCTTTATGGATGTTCTATCAACGTGAAACCAAGGGGCATATAAATGCATATTTTCTTTTTTCTTTCCTTTTTTCCTTTTTTTTTTTTTTTCAATGTGGCAGCGACTTGCTCAGTTGCTAGGTAACAAGGTATTGCTTTATTTGCAGGAGCAGTAGCTGAGTTGGTAGTAGAGGCAATGATTTATACAAAGCGTATTAATATAGACTGTAGCAGTAATAAAGATTATTGAAATCACCTATTCTTATATGCTCTGTGCCACAGAAAAAATATAGTCAGTGGATTCAAATATTTCCTTCTGCTGTGTACAGAAAAATGCTTAATTAAGAATGTCCAATTGTTTAGAAAAGCAGCAGAATCAGTATAATTTAGGGAGTAGTCTTAAGACGAGTATTCTGTAAAACAGAATGGGATGTAAAGTGTTAATGAAAAAGGGAGATTTATAAGAAGTTATTTCCCTAAATTGTCCATTCATACTTTTTTTTTTTTTTTTTTTTTGGCCTTTCGCAGCAACAATACGTTTTCCTCCAGGGATCAAGACCAAACCTGTCAGTCAGCAGGGCAGGAGCTGGCTCGGTCCCAGTGGCCCAACGCCATCTCGGGTCTGCCTCCAAGAAGACAGCAGGTGGTCTGCAGGCCACTCTGCCTCCTCCTCTCTCACAGGCGTCTGAGATTCAGAATGGTCAGAGTTGCCTTCAGGGCAAATGCTAATGCCACCTGCTTCCACTTCTGGCACAGCAGCTGGCTGGGTGGTGCTAGGTGCTTTGTCATCCGTGGTCAAAAATGTCACTGCCATTCATTTTTTCCAGTTTTGTTGGTATTTGGGAGAAGGAGGCACACAGTCCTTGTGGACTCGTCACAGCCTCAATACTCCCTTCAGCTCAGGTTACTCTTACACAGTGCAACCTGGTAACACCTTCACCTTCTTCTCCAGACCTCCCGTCTGTTATGTGAGACTTACCAGCCACATCTTGTTGCAGTTCATGGATCTTGGAAGACCACGCTTGAATGTTGGGAGCAGTATTTTTGCCGTCGTGTTAAAACTTAGTGACTGACGAGAAGCCAGATGACTGAACGTCATATAACTGATGATGGTTTTAGTATGATTCAAATCAGTCTTCCCTAAATCGCTGAAATGTCTTTCCTCCTCACAACGTAATAATACATCACATACGCAACTCTGCTGTTTTTAGAGCAAACCTTGACCTTCTCCCCGATCATTCGCATTTGGTAGGCCTTTTTTGGGCGTTGCTGGTTTGATGCATTTTTGCTGTTACATTTGCTTGTTGTTCATTCGTTTGTTTCAAAGCAGGATCCTGCTTTATTTAAACAAAATTAAGGTAGTAGTTATCAATCTGATGGAGAGAAAGGTTGGCCTGCAAGCCACAGGCAATGGGCAGACAAAAATGAGACAGAGATTGATCTCAGTTGTGCCTCAACACCTGCACTAACGGATTTGCAGCTGTGGGTAGTGTATTATGCTGCTGCTTGAAAAACAGCTGTTATTTCCAGCTTTTATATTATAACCTACATGACATTTTCCCTTAGACCTCTAATGACTTCAAACACAGTCATTCACATAATCAGTTCATAAGTAAATAGCTGCAGGCTTGGGCAGTATCTTAACAACTAAAGTATTCCTGATCCCTCAGCTTTCACTGCGGCAGAAGAATTGAACAGATTAAATAAAAGGAGGCAAAATAACACTTTCACAGCGTTTGCCTTCCTGAAAAGTTGAAGGAAAGAAAAGTAGTGCCAAAGCACAAGAGAGTTAAAAAAGAATAGAAGTTAGAAAGCTATATCTATAAATTGTGAAGATTAAAAGAAATAAAAGAAAAACAAAGGACAGATGTGAGAAAATGGGTGCAGCAATAAAAGAGCAGTAATTAGGCTTCAGTATGAGTCAAAAGGACACATGAGAATGGCACTCTTCTGTGAATCATCGAAAGGAGAAGGTATTTGCAGTCACTGCAGGCTTTCTGAATAGGAAGTGCTATCTGGTTCCTCTTGACTTGAACTTAGAGGAAGTGTATGTATATTTCTTTATGAGGTTTTCACGTCCTGTGAAGTGAAAGTGGTATTTCAAGGAAGCTTGTGCATCCAGAATTGGTCTCCACCTGTCATCTTATCTTTGTCCTCACTTCCAGAAGTTTCATCTCATATGCCAGAGCATAACGGTATGTGATGAGAGCTGGGTGTGCAGCTGTGCAGGCTGCTTTGGCAGTAGGAGCATCTGAAGAGTTATGGGATTGCTGTTGCCCCATAAAGGCATTCTAACCTGCACTGTAGATTTCCCTTAGCTCCTCAGATTTAGTAAGCTTCGTGTGATGCCTTTTACTGCCATTTAAAATTCCCCAGTCATGATAATGAGCCTCCCTGTTGGAGGACGATGTTTGCCTGCCTAGTATTTTCATCATTTCAGCATTATTATATAAATATTTCATTATTGAGTCAGGATCACTACTTGGTTCTTCTCCGAATGGTAAATTTCCTGTATATCTATTTTGATCAAAATGATAATTTCTAATTTTGAAATGCTTTAATATGATCATACTGGTGTGCTATAAACTTCAAAGTCCGTCTGATACTTGCTTGTCCTAAGCAGCAGACCTCTCCTTCCAGTCTTATTGACATGAGCAGTGTGTGAGAATTGGGGTTTTGTACAGTCAAGTCAGAGAAATCACTTAGGACCATTGCTTAATTAATCACTGTTCTGTGGTGAGTAGAATTACATTCATTCTGTATGGACGTCATGTCATTCCGTAGACATGAATGCACAGCCTAGATTTGTGTCACTGCATTGTTTTTCACTACAGAAGTACAGAATTGAATCTAAATTTGAGGTGCTTTAACTTTTCTGTTTGTAGCAAAATAGTATTAAGGGTATCATATTCCTTTTATTTTTTGAGGTGGAAGATGATTAAATAACGGCTGTTTCTCTGTGCAGTTATGTAAGAAACTAGATTTGCTGTTCTTGCTCTGAGCTATAATTACTATTAAAAGACACGCATTTTAGAATTTTTGATCACCGATTTACTTATTTCCTTTTGAGGAATACTTTTTAACTTAAGGAAGTAAGTTTTTGTATTTGTGCTGTCAGTCTTCTGAACTCTTGAACCAGTTAGCCATTTAACTGGAAGAATGGTTTATTTCAAAGGTGCTAAGTTCTTCCAGCTTTCATACAGGTGGATAGAGGGAACCGTTTTAATATCCTTCACGCAGTGCTGCGGCTGGGAAAATGAGAGGTAAGGAGAAGCAGAGCCATGGTGCAATACTGGAATTACTGTGAGGACTGGGGAAGCTGGAGATAGTACGAGGGAGGAAGGTACAGAGAGGAGTTGTGGTCTGGGGTAGGGGAAGGCTTGAGGAGGCATTCATTGCAGATCACTCACATCTCCCAGGAGCAAAAGCCTGTCCTGCAGAACAGAGCGTTACAACTGAGCTTTATGGTTCATGGGAATGGACTCCTCGGTGTGCGTGTTGCTGGTCAGTGGGTGGGGAAAGCTGTTGGATAAATACGGCTTCCTCCCAGAATGGGGAGGCAGAGTGAAGCGATATGCAACGATCATTACATTGAGAATTATTTTTGCTCTCTCTTCTCTTCTAATCAAATATTTCACTGTTTTACAAGGATTATGGTTTGGTAATCCTTGACTGAGCAAAGAGTACATATTGCTGTAAAGATGGTGGTTGGTTTTCTTTTACATTTGCAGTCAGCTAGTGCAATGTCATTTCGTTAACTATAATCATGTTTCACTTAAGGTAGTGGTCCATGAGAAAGAGTGCTATGATTTTTGTATGCATCATAGTTTATGAGAGCAAAGACCAGTATAAGAAAACAGAACTCGATGGGCAGTGAAAACTCCGAACTACACCTTATAGTGCCTGGCCAAACTGCCCACAACATGGACATTTTGATGACTCTTACTTATTTTTTCACTTCTAATTGTGGGGATACAGTGTGGAAGGCCAAGATGATTTTGTGAATGGCATTAGGATTTTGGAGACATGTTTTTCTCTCCTATTAGTATTCCAGGTTGCATCTGCAGCCGCAAAAGTATCAGTTAATCCACATCTGCTTCAAATTTTCCTTTGTTAAAAAGAAAATAGAAGAGAGAAGTCAAGTTCTTTATTTTTTCCCTCCTATGCACTGCCAGTGCTGTGCAGTGATTCAGGGCCACACTCTATCAGCATTACAAAATGAAGTGACCACATTGCAGCAGAGAAAGTTATATATAAAATTAAGGTCAGCGTATTAAAAAAATAGGTTTATAATCTGATGTTCATACTATAGTAAGACTCACTAGAGTATAATAAAGCTTGATCATATGCGATGTAGTATAGAGGATTAAATTTCATAATTGCTAATAATATATAATCCTTCTGTCTCCAGGGTATATAGAAGGTTGAAAGGCAGCCAAACCACTGCATTTGCATTGTGTCAGTCTCCTCGGCAGTTCTCTGTGGAAGCATGCTAATGGGTTGGGAGGGAGGATAGGAAGAGCCTGTGGGTAGGTATGGCATTGCTGCCAGGTTCGTAAATCACACAGGCCCACAGAAAAGTGGGTGCGCCATAGCACAGGTTGTATATGCTCCTGCGACATGCAGGCATGACATTCTTCCAGCTCAGAGGATTCGGTTATTCACTGCTCTCTCCCTCTCTTAATTTCGTTTGTGAGCTCATTTCGCAGGAGTCTATTTGACTCTTAATGCTTCTACATAATTTTCATGAGTGCTGAAACTATATAAAAGCAATAAGAGGAGAATAAACCCCTAAGCTTGGACTATGTTTTCGCTGCTCTAAATTCCTGCTTTACCATTCATAAGCTTTCACAATATGAGATCTGTGCTGCTGCTCTAAGGTAGAATGTGTAGGCTTGGATTTCATTTTTCTAAGCTGGGTAATAGGCATAGAAGTGATACATGCAGCAGCGTATCAGAGTGGTTCTGTTATATTACTGTATTTGAAAGTAAAGCTAAAAGAGCAAATCTTTTACTCTTCTTCACATTTCTTTAATCATTTTCTAGCATGCTGTGAAATAAAATGTACTGTCATATAATTTTCTTTTTAAACCACATTTCTCAGCCCCGCTCTTATTTATTTATTGAAGCAGGAGGCCACGTCTGAGCATATGTACTTCACAGCCAGGGCAAGTGGGGATCAGACTGATTTGATGTTCAGTTTACATCCCCTTTGCATTTCACCATGCTCGGCTCTGTCCTCTCATACTTTGCCATAGAGTGATAGAAATTCTGGATGCCTCAGATGCAAGGACAAATGGTGCAAAATTGGATACACCCAGTTCCTTTCATTACGCATTGGCATCATTCTTCTTGAGTCCTGAGCTGCTTTACCTTCTTGTGGGCTTCTCCTGTGGTAAAACATGGGGGTATACAAAGCAGACTAGAAATACGGTGTTGACAATGTCACGGGATCAAGAGCAGCTTTTAAGTATCCCGTCGTGTTCATCTTATACTATTACATCCCTGGTGTTGTGGCTGGGACGAACTGATCTATGGTTCCTGCTAACCACTGATGCCAGCAGCCTGGGAGAGGTTCCTGTAGGGTCAAGAGGAAGGAGAGAGATCTGAACTGCAGGTCGTGTTCAGCTTTTCTCAGATCTGCCTCGGTTCTTCACGCCACATCAGTGGGTTAGGAGAAGAGAATTAATGCCAACAAAAGTGTCTTTTGCAGATGCACAGAGCACAGCCAGGGAAAAATCATAGAATCATAGAGTTTGAGTTGAAAAAGACCTTTAAAGGTCATCTGGTCCAACTCCTCTGCAATGAACAGGGACATGTACAGATGATCATGGTGCTCAGAATGCCTCCAGCCTGACCTTGGGTGTTTCCTGCCACACGACCTTGAATGTCTACTGCCACACAACTTTTCTCATTCATTTTTGCATGTGGATTTTGCTTTTAGTCATTGATTACACTTGTGTTGTGTCCAAGGTTGGGTTTTTTGCAGTCAGAACCCAATGCTGTGAAACACTGAAGGTTTATGGTAGGGCTGCAAAGTGTTACGTTCATTTTGTCTTAGGGAGCACAAGGTAAGAATTGTGAGATTTGGAAGTAAAAAGTTTTTCCTGAGTACAGCGAGCATGTTGACTGCGAGTCTTAAGTAGTGCCTGGAAGGCTGTGTTTCTCACTTTTACATGATATTAAAAATTCTGCCATCAGTCTTTTCGGTAGGGGTGCTCCAGCTTGTCTCAGATTACTGTGTGTAGAATTGGAAACTCGGTTGTCCTTTGTAATTTTATAGATAATTAGAAGCTAGCCAAACTTAGGGCTTCAAATATCGCAGAAAAAAAAATTAGTTTTTGTTTTTGTTTTTCCCCTTCTGCAATATGAGAATTCAAAGTTTCTTCTGCAGTCATGGGATTTGCACATTTTCTTCCCCAGTGAAAGCTGAGGTGGAAACATTTGTGGCTTTGAGAGGAAGACAGACTTTGGTGAGATTCGTGATGAAATCACAGGAGTGAGAAACAACAGAAACGAGATCTGCTTGTTCTCCATTATGTGCCACCTCTGAAAGTAAAAATAATAATAATTGTTTATTTTATTTTATTTTATTTTTAGCCATAAACATAAGCAGCTGTAAGATTGAAGCTGTAAGATTGAACGTATTTGTAAGGTAGGACTGCTGAATAAGAAAACGGTGTTTTTACACAGTCAGCTTTCACTCCAGCATTCATTTTAACTGTGCCCATCCTTTTCAGTTCTGCAATGCAGTGTAATCCCTATTTTACTGGAATACTGCATGTCTAAGTGAGACACTGGCTTCATTGCAGTATTTCGCCACTGACATCAAGGGAAGAAGGATCTCATGCTTGTTAACAGTAGGAAATTTCTGAAAGAGACTTTAAGTGGTGTTAGATCATTACAGGCGGGTAATTTATAAATGTGTGGAAACTATTTTAGACACTATCCTGGTCCTAATGTATGTAGGCTTGTAAAATTATTAAACTGTGATACTCAGTGTGCAATCAGAAATTAAAGGAAAATTAAAGCCAAGCAAGGCGCATCTTAGCCTTTGGGAACAAGGAGCCTTGGACACAGGTGTAAATCTGTCCAAAAGGTAAAGTGTTAGGTGGGAACTAACCACAATTTCAGTGGGAAATGTAAGTTGTGCAGCCCCAGATTTCCAGCACTCCGGTGCTTCTGGCAAACTGAGGAGGCTTTTCAAAGGGCTCCGCTGCCCTGGACAAGTCCATAGGTCCACAAGCAGAGCCAAAAAAAAGAAAGAAAAAAAAAAAAAGCTTTTTTTATTCTACATGGAAGATTTGGTTGTTTAATACTAAAGTTAATGAAATGGCTGACCTATTGAATTATTTTCCTTACCATTTATTCAACTTTAAATGCATGAAAAATTCAATACTACCAACAGCAAAAATGATTTAAATGTGTGTTCAGTGAGTGCATAATAATCTGCAGTGTACAGATAACTTTTCAGTTTGCTGCACAGAGATTTAGCTGTGCAACTTTGGGCTAAGTTAAAATAATGATGTACATTTTCCTGTTTAATTTTAGATCCTATTTTTTTGTATGTGGGTCAGCTCCTTAGCTCAGTCCTGCATTGGTCTTGCTGCAGTTTTCAAAGCAGGCTCAGGTTTTAATGTTTTCATTTCTTTAAAATGCTGAACCGTAAATGAGATTTGTTTTCTATCTAGAAATGCAAAAGTATCCAGCAGCAGTTATTGTCTTCTTGCAATCTTGCACAACAAAAGTTACATTTACCCTCTGAAACTAATTATTGTTATTACCGGTGCTTCTACTGATAAATCTCTGTTGTTTTTTAACCTTTCAGAAAATACAGAGTTTAAAAAAGACAGTTGCTTTCTTCCTATCCTGTTCATCTTTATAAACAGGTTTTGCTATCATTCACTTGCCCATATATCTTCTCTACTGATGCATGGAAAATTTTGGGTTGCTTGTGTCCGCATTTTTGCTTGGGGGGGCAGGAGATAACCTGCCTTATCTTGAACTTGGTATATACCACATGACCCATTGTGAGCAGATCTGAATGAGTGATTCTTCAGCTGAGCATCCTGGAGATACAAGGCTTGGCTCCCTGTTTGTCTGGCATGGAGCGGTTTGATGCTAGTCAAATCCTGGCCTTGGTGGTCAGTGTTTTTTCAGATGTGTTTTGGACTTCTGCAGCTGTGTAAGAGGTCTCGTGCACATTTTTCATTCTTGCTTTATATTCATTTGTGAGTAGATTAATGGGTTAAACACGTAATGCATCTTTATATAAAGGTGCGTGTGTTTAAACTCCACTCACACGTTTCCACACAGTTGCGTGCCAAGTATTTGGAACCAACTCTGTGAATCATGCCAGCTCCAGGTTGCACTGTGCTCTCCATTTTATGCCGTAGAGCTACATCTTCCCAGGGAGGGCAGCTTGCATCCCTCAGCGTCATTCACTGGGTAATACTACTGAGGGACACCAGCCCAGCTCTTGCGCACAGAGCTCCCCATATTTTGACCTTTTGGACTACTCCTGTATGGAAATCCCCCTTGCCGTCCACTTACGGTTAATGCAAGCTTTCTTAATGTACATTTTCATATTAAACATACGGAATAGAAATATGGCTATAGTTGCAAGAATGAATCTCATTGCCCAAACAGAAGTCGTATTTTATAGATATATCACCTGGCCTTTAATTTTAACAGGTGATATAAAGTGGTGAGCTGCTAAGTAAATACTACCCTTTTCCCTTCTCTGATTTTAAGTGCTATGTGTGTGAAAAAAAAAAAAAAAGAAAAAAAAAGAAGAAAAAAAATTGGCTAGGGCAGGCTTTTGGCTTTTTAGTGTCTATTGAAAAATAATTTCATGCAGACACTCTTCCTTGTGCTTGTCAATTGTTTCATAGCTTTACACATATTTTAAATGAGATAGCTGGACTCTGCAGCTTTAGTATTTAAACGAAGCCAAATTAGTATTCTGTCAGCAAGCAGAAGGGGTTTTTATACTAGAAAGGTGTAGGAGGGAGATGGATAATGACGGGTGAAACTTGCTGATACAAACACATGCCATGTTTTCTAAAAAAAGAAAAATATATAAAATTCTGAACCACTGAAGCTTGCACGTTGCTAAAGCTGACCCTGGATCATTTTAACATACATGCAGATGGGGCTTTAAAAATTATTAGCAAAATAATCACATAAAGAAGTAAATTTTGATATTTTCTAAGGGATTTTTTCTTTTTTGGCATCATGACACTGTAATCATTTTCGGTGTAGCCAACACAAAAATATACCCTCGTGAAGAGATTTCATAAGATTTTAAGTAGCTGAAAATTAGTTGCGCAATTTAAACAGTCTGCAGCGGGAGCTCATGTTCACAAAACCACTCATTAAAATCGCTCTTGAGTCACCATTCTGCAAAGCGATTCTTGCAGGAAAGCATTTTCTCTGTATAGCTCATCTCAACGGAGCTTTAAGCACTCGCATTGTGCCTGGGTTGGCTGTGGTGGTCCTAGCAGCACCCCTCGTGTAGAAGACACGCTGTACAGACTACGAAAGAATAGAACTGTATGTGGGTGTTTGTTCTCTTCGTTTCAGTGGTATCCTAGAGGTGCAAAATCAGGACAGAGCCTGCTGAGGAATGAGGCGGTCTTGCTGCAAGCTGAACCACTCGTGTGGCTGTCCCATAAATGACACGTATAATGGAAATTAAACGTACATTGAGAATGTTTATTACATAGTTATTTCACTGCTTAGAGAGAAGAGCAGATGCCTTTAAATCACATCTGATTTTACAGCTTCTCTTCATTTTTCCCCAGGCGTGTTATTCATTGGTCAGCAGTTTCTGCTCATTCTTTTGCTGCCGTTTCTCCCTATCACCTCCATAGTGGTCAGTGAGCGAAGGTGGCTGCAAATGCCTAAATTAAATTGCTGAGCTGAGTGGGAGCTGGGGGGGAAATAAAAGGGGACCTGGAACAAAGCTGCGAGGGAAAAAGGATCCTGGGGTCTGTTGAGCTGAATATCTGATACAGTGAGAGATAGAGAGAAGGGGGCGAGGTGGGAGAGAAGAAAGTGGAATTTGCAAAGTAGGAAATAAGAAAGTTTTCCAGAGAAGAGAAATAAAAAAATACACCCTGGTTTACCACTGTTGCCTTGAAGATGTGCTACCTATTGGTATCCTTCAAAAAGCTGCCATTTAGTTTCATTGTTAAATGTAAATCCCAGATCTCATTTGATTACTGTAATGACCCATTTTCTGGTCTTCCTATTCTTCTCCTCTGTTATTCAGCCTCTTCGAATTTCTGGTACTCATTTTCTCCCTCATAGGTTCCGAATTCCCATTTTACCTTATTATCTCAGGAGCCTGTATTGGTTGTCCTTGCAGATAAGAAGTAGATTAATAAAACTTAACATTTGCATTTCAGGTTCTCAGCAGATAAATCTCCTTGCACAGTTGCAGCTTGGTTCTGACTGGCCCCTTCCCTCACCACCTTTTGGTTTATGGTTTGCAAGGGGCACTTCAATATTTGTTTGCCTTTCCCTTGCTCACCAATGGCTGATGTGCAGGAATACCAGGCTGGGCGAGACCTCTTGAGCTGAATCAATACCAGGATTGGGCTGGCTCTGTGTCAGCACCCACAGGGCTCTTTCAGCAGAGAGCCATTATCTGGGAGCAAGTTTGAAGCTTTCAGCATGCTGGTAGATTCACCATGCTATCCATTTTCCAAACTGAAATATGTATTTCATCTTCTGAAGTGCCAGTTTTTCTTTGAAAATATTTTGTTCACTTTATGTACAGTTCAGAACCTTGAAGCACGAGGAATCTGGAGGATTATCTCCAAACTGACTGTGCTGTGTTTTCCTGGTGAAATGTTGTTGCGCTGTTGGTTCCGTTGCCTTGGCTGACAGGCAGGTGCCTCGTGTCTCAGTGGGAATATTAGCACTTGGTAAATGGCTTGTGATAGGTATTAATTCAGAAGAGATCAGCTGTGCCGATGTCTGACCAAATTAAGGTAAAACACAGGAGTTCCTGAAAATTAAGAAATTGTCCCCAGCTGAGGAAGCCCGTGGTGTGTGATGCAGGAGTGTCACATAGCATTTCAAAAGCATGTTTAAGCTTTTAGCTAAAGTGTTTTTCGTTTCTACTACTATTTGGTTTACTTGTGCTGTTGAGTTTCTGTAACACAGTTATTTGAGAAGAAAATATGAACAAAAACTATGAATTGAAAATATTTTATGATTCAAAGGTTCATATTACAGCAGAAGCAATTTTAAATGTCATGACTCTTAAAATGAGAAAATGTCTACACTTCTCTAGATCCAGATTATCACAAGTACAGAAAAAAAAACCAGGAAAAACACATAAAGAAGATGTATACATGAGTAGAAAACTTTCTAAAACTAACTGACAGTGACTACATGTGGACTTACTCATTTGAAACATACCAAGTTCTGTAGTACATCTCTGAAATAGTTTACTTATAAATACGTCTGGTTCTGGGCTGTGTCCAGTTCTGAGCTCCTCAGTTCAAAAGTTTCAGTTCAAAAGACATTTTCTAGAGTCGAGGGCCACAGAGATGGAGAAGAGGAGGCTCAGGGATGACCTTATTGCGCCCTACAGCTACCTGAAGGAGATTGTGGTGAGGTGAGGGTCAGCCTCTTCTATACGGGAAGGGAATGGCCTCAAGTTGCGCCAGGGGAGATTCAGGTTGGACATTAGGAAATGCTTCTCCAAGAGAGTGGTCATGCACTGGAACAGGCTGCCATGAGAGGTGGTGGAGTCACTGTCCCTGGAGGTGTTCAAGACAAATTTAGATGTTGTACTGAGGGACATGCTTTAGTGGGAAATGTTGATAGGTGGATGGATGGAGTGGATGATCTTGGAGGTCTTTTCCAACCTTGGTGATTCTGTGATTCTGTGAAGATAGTGAGGGTCTTCGAGCATCTCCCGTACAAAGAAAGGCTGAAAGACCTGGACCTCTTCAGCCTGGAGAAGAGAAAGCTGAGAGGAGATCTTATCAGTGCTCATAAATACCTAACGGACAGAAGACAAGTGGATGGGGCCAGGCTCTTTTCAGCAGCGCCTGGCAACAGGACAAGGGGCAATGGGCACAAACTGCAGCACAGGAACATCCATGCAAACGCAAGGAAGAACTGCTTTACTGTGGGCATGACAGAGCACTGGAATAGGCTGCCCAGAGAGGTTGTGGAGCTGCCTCCCTAGATGCCTGCCTGTGTGACCTACTCCAGGGAACCTGCTTTAGCAGGGGGTTTAGCATTGTGATCCCCAGAGGTCCCTTCCAGTCCCCATGATTCTATGATAAATAAATTATGATAAAAATGTATATATTCCAAGTGGCTACATACTAGAGCACAGCAAGTACTTAAGTTATGTTGTCATCTAATTGTCCATAATAAGATTTGTATCCTCCTTTGCTTGTTATTCATACAAATCTACTCTTCTGATTCATCATTAATCATAGTTCATGTGGTGATTTAGCATAAAATGTTCATGACAGACTTTCTTGCATTACACTGAGTTAATGTGAACCGTGCTAGTGTGCACATTTGTGACAAGATGATGTAGAAACATTTCTCCACAGTACCGTGGATTGCTGTACCTAATGCCATAAATTAATACATATAAATAAATATACACATAAGCTAATGTATCTTCTTTCAGGTTTAAAATTTCATGCTCCAGCAAAATGAATGTTCTGCAAATTTGTCCCAAACAAATGTGGATTTTCATGGTATTATTTCTCATCTGAAGGGTGGTTATTTAATGTTGTAGTAGCATTTGTAAAATAGGATTAAAATAGAGTATGATCTTTATAATGCATAAATGAGTTGAATCAGTTATATAATAATTAATTGAAGAAATGTGAGTGTGATTTATTTTGGAAGTGCCGTTCACATGAAAGAATATAACGAGCTTTGAGTATATTACTGAGCAGCAGTACTGGGGGAATCATTTGGACAGGAGTCGAGCTGCTGGGTATTCAACTGAACATCAGTCAGCTACATAACACAGAAAAAAGACAGTGATATATGGGTGTTGTGTAAATTAACAAGAGAAGCATGTATAAGGCCTTGCTCCTTCATGTGGTTCCCTTTCTGTTTGGGAATAATGTCCAGTCAGAAGAGATTTAAGGGAGAGTGATATTCTTGGTAGAAAAGTTTTGTGAAATTGTATGTATGTCGTGATAAATGACATGTCAAAAAAAGGAGAACAGTTCTTTTATCTTGTGTTTTACATTACTTATTTTTAAAGTTAAAAAAAAAAAAAAGTATGCTGCTTTTTAGATAAGGGGAATAGAATTGTTGTCTTTTTCTGCTTGTGTTCTTTAGTGATCAAGGCTGTATCTCAACTGGAAAACTTGACTGACCAGACACCCAGTGCAACGAGTGTGTTCTTTCTAGAAAAAACAGGAGTGAGGGCATATGTAACTTCCTGACAGCGTGTGAGTGGATGTTATAAGGGAGATAACGATGAATTATTTTCATAAATCAGTGAGGACAGAACAAGAGCTAGAGAAGAGACAACTTAGGTTAAATATTAATGAAAACATAATTCAGAAATCAGAACAGTTAATCATCCAATCCAGGATATTATTTGCTATATTGCAATATTTAGAATGATGAAAAGGTATAATGTTGGGGAGACTCTTGACAACATTAGGAATGGTTTGGGAATCATGACTTACGGTAACACAGGGTGGCTGTTGTGCAGTTAGCTGTGTGCACAGAGCCACCAAGTTGTTTTGGCTTCCTGCAGATCCAAGAATCTGTTCTTATAATGCTCTCCGCGAAATCAGGATGGCTGGTTTTACGTTACTGGTGGGAGAAGTGGAGAATGAACTTGGCCCCACCTTTCTTTATTTTGAATGCATGAGTTGGGTGGGCCTAAGGCAAAGAACAAGAAAGGCAAAGCCTGAGCTGGGCAGATGGGGCTTATCCTGCTTTTAACATTCCCTGTGAAGAGAACTTTCTCTTTTCAGGAACTTTTGATAAGGATGGAAAAAGAAAAGAAAACAACGAAGGAGCAGAGGTGAAGTAAACATGCTGCACAGCCCAGCTGTAGCAGTCTCACACAGCCCTTCTCACTGAGAAAATTCAAATGGAATTTAAAGCAAGAAAGGCTCCCATGGCAATCCACTCACTTGTGGGTTTTGCTAGAGTGCTTTATTAATAATGTAGCTGCCAAAACTGGTGGAATCCTAGAAGATACACACATACATTCTTTTTAATTTAAGAAGAAACTTCAAGGAAAACAAGTTCAGGATGACCAAACCTCTGCTGCTTTTTGTTGTTGTTCAACGTTAAGCTCTTTTTTTTCAACCGTAGTGAAGAACGGCTCCTTTCAGGGAGCTCTTCAGTACAGTTTGCCCACTTGCTTTGTTCTGATTTAGTTATGTACAAAAATGCTTCCTCCTTAAGTCAGACTTATGTTGAATGTTTAACGAAGGAATTCACATAAGAAGATGTGCATGATCTGAACGGCTTTGCTGTTTTAATTTAACTCAACTCATGCAAACAATAATCTTTTATGCTGGAATTTCTCATATTGCCGAGAGTCACAAGGGAAGAAGGATATACCTCAGCTATTGACAGCCGAATATATTTGTATCCTTTTGTAACCCCACTTTTTGATGGTGTGCCTTCCTGCTCTTACCTCAAAGCATGAAAGGATAAGATATTTTGAGAAATGCTTGCACTGTCCCCTTGCTGCCCCTGGTGGAGCTAATCCAGCCATCCTGCTGAGCTCATAGAGCCTGTTCTCTGCCACCCACGGTGCTTCCTCCTCACAGATTAACAGTCAAAGTACAGCATGGTGCCACCTCTGCCTGTGATGTAGGATTCTGGTCTGCTGTGGTGGCCATTGCCTTTTTTAAGGTAGTAATAGTGTCGCTAGAGTTATGACAGCATAAAGAATATAAACGAAGTAAGAGCTAAGGGAGAACTAATAGCTTTTTTATAAAGCTATATGATGTAGCTGGGAAACGGACAAAATTTGGGGTTCAGACTTTGACAAGCAACATTACAATCCAAACCAAACTTAGGTGAGACAAAATTGCTCTTATTTTAATTATGGTAATTGCTTTGACTACCTGAAAGAGTGGATTATTACAGCTATAGCTGAGTTGGACTGATGGTTTTTACATTCGTTGCTTCATTCAGTAAGCGCTGAAAGATGAGATGATTGATGAAATTCAAGGGATGGAGTGAGGCCTAAGAAAGATGCTGCTACAATTTATTTAAAGCCAAGGTTGTCTTTCAGAATTTGTAATAATTGTTCTAATGAATTTACGCAAAGTTTGCAAAGCAGGGTAGTATATCACAACTTGAAAAACAGTTTGATAAAGGGTATTTTTGTTATTGTTATAGAAAGTTTGTATGTCATGCCCTAATCTGTACTAAGGTTATAGATCCCTCAAACTTTGTTCTTTTAGGGACTGTCCTGAAAAGAGGTGAAATCAACTTCATACAGTGGTAGATAGTGATAGGACAAGGGGGAATAGTTTTAAACTAAAGGGAGATTTAGATGGGATGTCAGGGGGAAGTTTTTTACTGAGAGTGGCGAGGTGATGGAACAGGTTGCCCAGGGAGGTGGATGCTCTGTCCCTGGAGGTGTTCAAGGCCATGTTGTATGGGGTGCAGGGCAGTCTGATCCAGTACTTGATCTAGCTGTTGGCAACCCGGCCTATGGCAAGGGGGTTGGAACCTGACAATCCTTGAAGTTCTTCCCAGCTCAAGCCATTCTGTGATTCTATGAAATGGTCAGGTACCTGTTGCTGCAGCACTGGTAGAGCAGTAACTGAGGCCCACTTTACGTCATGTCTCTAGCTGCATATTTCTTGGGAAGCAATGAAATGGTGAAGATCTTGATGGAGGAGACATCTCTGCATAGCATAACACACCATATTCAGGATTGTGCCAACAGCGCCTATCCTAGCACATGACAAAATGTGTTTTATTTCACCCAGCATACCAAATGCTGTCAGAGAAAACTGTACGGCTGAGACTGAAGAGCCACCCTGTGGAAGAGTGGATCTGAACTGATCACTGACAGGACAGAAACAGTTATGAACAGAAAAACATTTTTCATGAAATGGCTACCTTGTCTGTGACTGGTTTGCTCCAGTCCTCAGGGGGAAAATGACAGACTGCTCTGACAGTCTAGAAGACTAAATGTGGTAACTGCAGAATGCTGAAAAAATAGGCTCAGTGACCACGGTTACTGTTGAAACATGGCTGCAGGGTTCTTTTCTGTGGTGCTAGCTGCCCTCTTCCTGCAGGTGGTCCAGTGCAAGTGAAAGTGTGATTCCACTGTCTCGTGCACTTCTTTAAGTGCAGCATTTCCACTCTGTTCCCTTTCCCCCGACCTCTGTTGCCATGTGAGTTGTTCTGTGTCAGGTGAGGAACCAGGTAAGGAACTGGTTTTACAAAGGGCTGCTCCCAGCCCACATGCCAGCTCTGGTACAGCCAGATGGGATCCCTGGGGTGTGATCTTGAGAGCTCACCCTGCTCCTACTCCCTCTCATCCATCTTCTGCAGATCTGTCTTTTCAGATAGCGTCTCTGTGAAGTTTTCCTGAGACTTAGAGGACACATCACCTGTACTCTGGCTGTGTATTTCGGTGGGTTGTGTCTTGGCCATCGTGCTTTTACAGTAGTATTGACATTGCCAGTGATGGCTCTTGTACCAGAGGTTACAAAGTCTTTTTTTATGTTACATATTTAATGCTCTAGGGAAAAAGCAATTTTAGGCTGCTTCGTGGTGGTCTGTCAGATCACTCAGTGGCAAAAAGTCAGCCTTGAATTGGCTATTCACTGATGGAAACCATGCTTTTAATGTAAGTGTTTAACTGTATGGAAAAAAATAATTTTACTAAATTGAAAACATCTTCATGCAATAATAATCACGTTTTTGAGCATACAGTTGGTAACTTGCCAGCATACCAGGATTGTGAGTGCATTCAGAATAGCCTATCTCTTATTAATTGTTCTGATGCTTGGTCCAGCGTCTCCTGTCCAGCATTTGGTTTTTCTTTTTACAGTTGCTGTGTATCTGTGAGATGTTGAGGGTTTAAAATCAGTAAAATGAAAAAAAAAAAACAACCCAGCGTAGATTGGGCCTCTGTTAAGTGCTGGAGTATACAATCATGTGATATGGAAATAAAATCTTTTCAATTCTGATGTATTGCTATCAGTATATCTAACTGATTCTGTTCTGATATTGCTTACCTTTTAATGACAGCCTTTGTTATAACTGTGAACAAGTATAATCTGCGATTTTATTCCAAGCAACAAATTGCTTTTTACTTTCTTATGTCATGAAAGCAGTGTTCATTGCTATAAATGACTAGAGAGCTTAAGTGCATAAAAACAAGCAACTTTTTATTTAGCAGATAAATGTCCCATTCTTTATCGGGGCTTGATTTTTATTTATTTTTTTTTTTTTATATATTTTTTTCCTTTTGCTTGGAATTAAGTCCATGATCAAAATGAACTGAGATAATAAAAAGTATCAATTTTACAATTGATCAATTTTCCATGGAGATTTGTATTTTATCTCCAACTTCTCCTTATGCAAACTATATTTCAGCCTTGTATAAAGATTAATGTGCTTGGCTGATAATTGCAAATTAAAAGCAGATAAATAAATGATTAGCTCATTATGAAATGTGTTGTAGTACCGGTAACTTTAGTTATAATTTATCCACTCTGTAAGTAATCCTGCCAAATGTAATAGGATGACATATTGGTGTTGCAATTGCTCTCTCCTCATGCTGTTTGATTAACATTGAGGACCCTGGGAATAATGCTCCCGGTGTCTGTGACCACACACTTTCCAAATCTGATCTGGGCCAGTGACTAGAGCTGTCATTAGCACAGAGGTGGAAATGCAAATCACTATTGGAGGGAGCAGTCTAAGAAGACTGTCCTCTAGGACTCCATTTGGGAATTTATTTCACCTTTCAAACTGTCCAGTAATTTTTCCACTTACTGCCTGTGGAAATAGCAGGAGTGCAGTTCACTTTATGTACAGGAGTGTTTAGCATAAAGAGTATTTTCAGTCTTGTCTCTTAGAGTAGGTGATCGTTATTGTAACAGTTTGTTTCTTTGTATGTACAGTAGACTTTCAGGATTTCTGAGCCTTACGTATATATAAAAATGCATGTGTGTAGTATTTGTTCTTAAATCTGAGGCTTCCAAACCATTAGATTTTGATATTTTTAAAGGCCGTGGATTCAACTTCTTTGTAATTAAAAATATATATATATGCTTTAAAACAATCATTCTGAGACATGTCCTTGGGAGGTAAAAAGATCTGATCTCATTATCTCCCGGTCTAGTTTCATTGTGTTTTCCTGAATTTTATTAATTAAAAATTAAACAAATGTATTTCCACTGGAGTATTAAGAGTTACTGATTACAAGCGCAAAGTCATGACTTCTTAAAAAATTACTTATTTCAAATCTGTGATGGAGCTGAAAGTACCGGCACCTGATATATTCAGACAGCAGATTCTTAAACTAATGAGTATGCTGAAAACCATTTGACAACAGAAATGCCTTGTCCTGTGAAATCAGGGCAAAAATTCCAGCAACCTCCACAGCACTGAAGACTATCCTGAGCAGTTCTGCAAAAAAATGGTAAATTCTCACACACCTAAATCTGTGGTAGGATGGCAGTGACTGAACTCCAGTGTACCACAGCCAGTCTGGCAACAAGGGACTGACAGAAGCTCTGATGGGAATAAGAACCTGATTCAAAATAGCATTTTTTCTTGAGAAGACTCTTGGCCTTTGGCTTCTTAGAATCATTAAGCTGCAAATCTGCAGCTCAATTATATGTTTTAGGGGAAAAGAAACAAAGCAACATCAGTTCTTCATGATCAACGTATAGAAACAGAACTTATTAGGCAACCATCTGTCTCTGTGAAATGCTATCACCAAGACAACTGACATCTGCTTCCAGTTGGGTGATTAATTCAGGGAGATAATGAGACATATTTCATATCATTATGGTATGAAATCATAAGTCTCTTGCAAATCTCATCATATACATAAAACATGATTGCTTGCATTGTGGTTGCGCAAACAAGAGGTGTGGGCAGAGCTGCAGCCCATCCCTCATCTTGAGGTGCCTGGGAGCTTCCACTGCACCCTGAATTTGTGCTTTGCTGAGTGTTTGGGGTGCCATAGAAGAATCTGTGCACTGTTTAAGCACAAGTGAATGAGGGTTTGTGGTAATAGGGGGTAATGGTTTTGTGGCTGGAAAATATTGGCAGTTGCAGGATGAGAATCAGCATGAGAAATATCCGATATCAACTATATGAAAAACACAACAGAAGTTTAATACTGTTCAGACTGCGCTTGGCTGTGTCTGTTGCTGATAAACCACCACCATTCAATATCACAGCTGTCTGGTGTAGCTTTTACTTTCTGCCAGCACATTGCATTTTCCTATGAGGAAGGAAGGGGATGGGAGGGATTCAGAGCTTGCCTCCTTCCTCAGCGCTCAGTCACTTTGAGCCCAGGCCTGATCCCACAGGGCCTCACCCTCATGGAGCAGAAGATCAGCAGGCCCACTCTGTACGTGTTACTTGGGCTCCTGCATCCTCAGCATCCCACAGCAGCTGGAGCTCAGCAGGAGGAGTAGGGCATGGAGTCATGTATCAGCTCCGTGATGTAGTGGCAATGGTCATTTTTTTATGAAAGTTTAAGGACACAGACAAATTTATCTTTCAGATTATGCCATTATTACACTGTGGTGTTTTGATCACTGTGTGTTGGACTTTTTGTTTGGTTGGGTTTTTTGGGAGGGTATTTTTGGGGTAGTGGTGATGAACTGTTGTCAGAGACATCAGTTGTGTGAGTAAAACTTGCCAAATTTTGCACAAAGTGTCATCCATGTACTGAGTTTGATATAGCAAAAGCATTTAATCCGTTTTTGAGCTTTCAGTTACATCAAGTATGATGATAAGTGAGCTGTGCGGGCTGGTTGAGGCCAGCTTCGTGGGTATTCTGGGCACTGCCATGTGTTAGGATCATCCCTTGGCATGACGTTGTGGCAGAAAAATAATGGTCAACAGATTCTTTGCTTACAATTCCAGAATGGTCTGGAGTTTATTTCAGTATGATCAGCAGAACAGCTAAATAAAATTGAATTTAACCAGTATTTTGGACTGTCTACTTGCTAAAGACCACACCTTCTTGGTTTGTGCATTTTTTCTTTTTTAGCCCTAAATTTTACAGTTGTTTTCTTGTTTGTTAGATGAAGCTTAAATTGTGAAGCGCCTGATGCTGCTACTTGAGAATTAGCAGTACTGTTCTGATCACTCTCTACTTTTCCACTGTGTAGCTACCTCCTAGTGTAGGTACTAGGAGGTAGTACTGTCTGCTACTGCCCATTTAGTCCAGACTGCTTTCACTACTACCATCCTAATGCACAGATGCCATCCATTCTGTTCCATATAGGAGCTTTTCATGTTATTCCGAAAGAAAGAGGATCGATGTTTTGCATTTCAGCAATCCTTATAATGACAATTAAAAAGAAAAAAAAAAAAATAGAGTAATTATAAAGATGCAGTATTCATTCCTACTATTCCATGAGAAGAAAATATGAGGCTGAAGATTGTTGCAAAAATAAGGCTCAATTTTAGATGCTATAACTTGTTAATTCCAGCATCTGCACATATGCAGCCACCAGGGAGTTACTGGGCTACATGTGTTTGTTTTTTAAAACATCTGTCAGCTAAGTCAGACATCTAAATGTGAAGCATTGCGTTGGTTACATTTGTGGATTTCTTACATTTTCCTAGCGGAATTTCATTTTGTATACTAATCATTGGAGAATATGGGAATAAAAATTGGATTACATTTGTGTGCATATGTAATTGCTTTGGACAAATGATTTGCACTATCCTCCTTTAATTGCATTATAGCATGAAGTATAAACAAATGCCTGAGATAGAGTTGCATTATTTTTGTCTCAGGTGTCGTGCAGTTGGTGTGGAAACAGGCATGTTGTCTACATGCTTTTTGTGTCGCAGTAATGAAACACAGGCTGTGCAGGGCCTTAAGTTGCACACACGGTTTGATGACATCTTCTAGCTGATTACTGCAACCACACTGCAAAACTCTTTCGTGGTCATGTATGAAGTAGGCTGCAGTCCATTTGACAGAATGTCTTGTTGCACAGCATTTAAGTACACCGTGTTGGTTTCACTGTTGCATGCTGCATGGGAGATATCCATGGGCAAGTAACTTGTGGGCTAAATGCGTGCTAGACTTCTAATGGTGTTCTGATAAAAAAAACATTAAGATGTTCCTAAGATATTGCTTGAGGCAACTTTGCCGTTGCACACCATTGGCCTGTATTTGTGGTATTTGACATTTTTTGATAAATCCTGTCAAGGATAATCCATCACAGAACAAGTTTTCAGAGTTTCAGGGTGTTTGTTAAGTCTCATAACTCAAATATAGAAGTGCCTCAGAAAACAATATTTTGTATTGGTAAGTTGAGAAATAGGAAGAGTTCATTTCTGGAAGAAAACGAGTGCCTTCAGATAACAGCATGTAGTCCAACTGAGTAAATGGATCTGCTGGCTGAGGATGATAACATTTGTGTAGGTTTCATCTTTAAATCCCTACCACTTCAGATTTGGAGCAACTATCATTTTGGGGGGGGGGGGGGGGGAGAAGTCAAATCAACTTACCATGTTTGTGGAGTTTAATGATCTGCTTTGTTTTGATATTGAGCACTCTTTTTGAAATAATGCAACCATGTGAACCCTCCTATCTCTTATGTGGAAGTCCCCCAAGACTGGTGTCCTCTCGTCTCCGGTTCAGCAGCTGTATGAAACCATGGAGAACTGCTTTGTGTGGATTCTTTTACCTGGTTTGATATAGCTAATAAGGCCTTCAAAAGCACTGCAGACCTCAAAATGACCCAAGAATTGTAGATTGACTTAAAAGTCTCTGGATAGATTCTCTTGCTGATGGAGAAAGCATTATGAAAGAAATGAGTTCAGTGAAGTGCATTACCTGAGTACAGCTTTAAGCAGCTGTAGTTCATTCACGTGTTTCATATGGTTAAATACTGAGATAAACTGTGCACCCTTCTGTTTAACATTCAGTGTAAACTGAATACATAACTAAGTCTCCCGCGTGCCTCTGGCATTTCAGTGTGTGCTCTCCTATCTCAGCCTTATGAGAGCTTCCACAGATGTAGGCCAACACGAGGGAGTGTAAGAGGCTGGTGGGATTCTGCAGCTCAGGCCTGCTGCTGAGCTGCAAGGTCTCAGCCACCCTCATCAGCTGCCTCCTGTGTCATAGCCCATCACTTTATGGGTTCGGGTAGACAGGATATTTTTGATATTTAGTGGTATCAGTGCAATAAAAGAGTGGATGTGTGAATGATTTCACTCTCCTGTGGATAGGAGAGAATGAGGACTGTGTGTTGCTGTACCATAACCTGAGACTCTGGATCCAGGAGATGCCTTTGCAGAGCTGCCGGGCTTTCTTTCTTGTTGTTTGTTTAGTTTTATTTTTTTTCATGAACAGTATTCTTAGCAGTACTGCTTAAACTGAGGTAACTGTTCACTTACGAGGCAGTGTTTTCAGGGTTTTCTGGGGACTATCGCGTTTTCTAGGTTGAGTGAGAAATTCCTCTCCACTGAAGGCTGTTGACACACGGTGGTCCTAAAAATAGTGGGAAGCACTGTCTTCTGGGAATGAATGGAGGCAGCTCTGGTGTATGAAACCATATGCAGTTTGGAAGAGTTACGTGAGGATCTGCTGTTGGAGAGCAGAGGCTTGCCTTTACAGTCATGGCTGCTTTACATTTTGAAGCAATTGCAGCCATTAAAGAGTGTCGTCAAAATATGTTTCTTTCTTGTTTCTTTTTCCAATAATACTAAAATTTCCAACTTTCTGCTTCTTCTCTGTATCTTTTCCTGCAAACAGTGGTGGTTTTGTGCATGGGAGGGACAGGGAGGGGTATAGGTAGACAGTAATTGCAAATGAATTTGAAACGCTTTTTTGCTGGTGTTCTTGGAGTTTGCTTAGCAGAAGGAATTTGAACCTGTCCACGGATGGTCGTGTTTGTGTGCGACAGATATTTTTTCATTGCATCTAATAGAAGTAGTTGAACACCAGGACAAGTTTTGAGAGAAGATATCTGTCCTGTTTTTCTTACATGAGGATGATACTAAGAGATAAATGCAAATGCGTGTGTCATTCAGAGACTACCCACGAAAAGAATGATGAATAGGCTTAAAACTAGAGCTATATGGTCATTTTGCAGTTCCTTTTCCCTCTTGTTAATGTCTCTTAAGTATCTGCTGGCTGTTCCTTCCTTTCTAGTCTCTAATACTAGCAACATTCCCATACATGTGAATACATATAATTCTTATAATTCACTTTTTGACTCCATCTCTGTTTCCAATCTCCTCCTTCTCATGCTTTGTTTTTTTGGTCCTTTTTTGTTTGTTTGTTTATATGTTGTTTTGCACAGCTGCCTTCTCTTCCTGTGTCATTCTTCTTTCCTCCTTACTCATTTGAGATTATTTTTCATTTTACATATTCATACCTGCTTTGGCATCTTCCTTCATTTTCTGTGTTTTCTGTATGCCTTACACAACTCTGTCTGCTTACCCTGTGTAGTGAACTAATTTTTAAAGTGCTTGGAGAGAAAATGGCTTCACTCTGAATGGTTCTTCTTTATTTAATGATTGCAATGTGTTCTTTTCAATGAGATATTCTGTTGCTTTTCCAGGTCTTAAAAATTAGCTTGATTGGTCATCGGAAGCGTGTTCTGGCATCCTTGGGAGACCGGCTGCACGAAGATCCTCCTCAGAAGCCACCTCGTTCGATAACCCTCAGGGTGAGTCCCCACGAGTATTTGTTTGCATTTCTTGAAAAGTCAGATAACATTTCCTGTATTCAAATGAAACCAGCGGCTGCTCTGAGTGGGGTTCAGCTTATCTCTCTTTAGCAGTTTACAATGTAGATGCCTTTGGCTGACCTGCTCAGCAACACCTGCCCTCATAGCCACTGCAGAGAACTTGGTATTTTCTCTGCGTGATTCATCTGACCTGGTTCAGATGTCTGCCTTAGGATGAGGCAGTGCCTTAGAATTGCCAGCTTATCCTCTCAGCTCAAAAAGCCAACTCAGGAACAGGTGTCTGCAAGCTGCACATCTACATCTGCCCATAGGAATCTCAGCCCAAGCGATGTGTACTGCAGAAAGAGAGTTACCATTCTCCTTCCACATTTTGAGAATGCTTTGACTTACTCTTTAGGTGTCCTTTCTTTAAAGAGAGCCTCTTAGAATTGTTGAGATACAAATGCCCTCAAGGTTTTATTGTGTATCAGAAGTTTCTTTGCATTTTTGTTTTTCATTTGTATTCCTTCTTTCAGAATCCTCATTGCAGTGTCCCTGGGTGTTTTTCACACTTGCCCCATTTTAATCTCCTACTGTTACACCAAATTCTCTCGATTTCTTTGGTCCAGCATCTTTGCTTCCTTGCTGTCTCCTGCCCTTGCTGAGTTGTGGTCTGACCCATTCCTACTGTGTTCTCTCCAAGGGAGTTCATATTCATCTACACAATTTTTATGTAGATATTTTAGGTTACATCTTTTGCATTTGATTGGATTTGATTATTTTCATGGGGTTGCATTTCTGACTGGAATCTCATTTGGGTCTAAATGTCGAAATGTCAGAGGGTGGCCTGTGCTCCCAAGACAAATTTCCTGGTGTATAAAGAAATAGAGAAAGACAGAATGAGGGCTTATTTTCACATACACTCTGATTTCTGTGACCAGTCTGTTTTCACCCTGCTTATTCTCAAATGCCACATATAGACATCTTAAATCCCTTCCTCCCTAGTTCAACCTATTCCTAATGCCATCTCAAAAAAACGTGTTAAAACCCACGGTGTCTTGCTCAAGGCACATTACACAAATGTGCAGATAGATATTTCTCTTGTATTTTGTATTGGATGGACTATGTGAATAACTTCCTGATGCATGGCAGGTGTTAAAACACTCCAAGGAAAGAGGAATCATGGGCCGGAATTTGAAAGTCACACATTTTTGCTTAGTGCTTTCAGTGCTTCGGATTGGGGGAATTAGTTTCTCTTCAGCATGTAGGAATGTTTCCACAGCCTATGTTACTGGTTAGAATTGTATATTGTCAATGAATAGCAAAGATAAAGCTGGATGTCCTCCATCTGTAGTTAAAATGATAAAAAGTAGTCTGCTGCTCCACAGCCAGAACTACTGATTCGGACAAATGCTAAGTGTCATTCATCATTTTGTGGTATTGGAGTCTTCACAGAGAATCCTAAAGAAAAGAACATGAATTTGGATGAGTCTCCCACCATCTTCAACTACACCATTTCACCCAAGGACACTGAGAACATAATATTCAATCAGTAGCTTGCAATAATTTTAGCTTGAAACTTGGTTTAAATAAAATATCTGCTGCTATTAGAAGATTGACTTATATCTAATAGAAAAGATTGTTCCTTGTTTAAAGAGTATATCTTTAAGGTCCCAAGGTCAACCTAAGCACTGCTAACGTGTCATCTTTTTTGACTCCTTATATTAGTGTTGAAGGTGTTTCAAAGAAAGAGATGTTAAATATCGAGAATAGGAAGAAGTAGAGAAACTTCTATGAAACATATTATTCCCACATTAATAAGGACATGTTATTTTTATTTCAGTCTTATGCTCAAAAGTTAGAAAATGCTCCATCTGGGGTTACCTATGCAGCCTTGGTGCATTACAATGCAGTCTTTAAGTATATAACCATTTTACCTGTTATTCACAGAACCCCATCCTCACCTTGTTGGCCTTGGAGGCTGGAAGTTAAATTAAAGGGATGACAACTAAGACTGAAAACCTGAAGAAGTGTTACAATAGTAATAGTAATTTAACACAAAAATGAATCCACTGGAGACAATTCACATTTTTAGGAACTGATTAGACAAACGCCTGTCAGGCTTCAGGCATGCCTAGGTGACCTGGGGAAGGATCTCTTAAAGATCACTTCCAATCCTGGACTGCATGGTTCCAGCTTGTGGGACTGAGAGGTGAGGACAAAGCAGATTTCAGTAGTGGAATGTATTATCAGGCATCCCTGCATTCACAGCAGGGTGGAAACGTGGTAATGAATACATGGTCTCTGTTGATAGCACCGTACTGAATATGTTACAACATGCTGCCCAGCCATCCCCGACCAATCTGCAAATTTGTGAAGGAAATGAGAAAGTGGGTATGGAGTGAGGTAGAGGAATGAAGGAAGGATGAGAGAGGGTATCATGATTAAAGGAATAACTGTAGCTGTGAGAATACAAATTCACACCTGCTTTTGCCACAAAGCCCTGGGATCGTTCTTGGCAAGTTATTTAGTTAATTGCCTCATAAACAGCCACTAATTGTATGTTACAGACATTCTGTATATTTGACTGTAGTCTGGAGTCTGATTTATATGAGTGCAGAGCACACAGTGCTGCAAATTAGATCAATGGAAGTGGAGTTTTGAATACAAGCAGTAGGAAAATCAGGCAACAGATACTGTAATTGGGCATCCAAAGTGGCTGATATTTATTAGCCTTTGTCTGTGTGTCTCAGCTCCCTCATGCTAAAGTGGTGATTATAAAATGCCAGAAATCACAAGATGTGGTGAAAATAAATTGATTGAAGTTTGTAAAGCGCTCACAAGCACCATGAAGATGACAATATAAGCCATTCTATCTTAAGAGCAGGATCTGAATAGAATTTAAAGAAGAGGTTTGGGGCCATGAAATGAGGTGAGAATAAAATACTGACTGCACAATAACTGATGATAACACAGTGCTGAGTATATGACAACATGCTGCACAGTCTAGGATCCATCTGTGCTGGGAAAATACCCATACAGTTACGTCCTGTACCATAATGCAGAGGCACCATTATTCCTTTATTTCATGCCTTTGTAATTCTTGCCTCTGTTACCTCCCTAGCAATCTTCCAATATTGATTTTTGAGTGAATTTCCTCTTTATATGCAGCTTGATAAAATATGAAAAACTTGATAAAAGCTGGAGTCTTGATATCCATTGCAGTCACCTGTCACTTAGATCCACCAGCAGCCATGTCAATCGATTGGTGCTGGCAGTGAGTGAATCATAATCAGGGTAAGAAAGATTTTGTGCCTAGCTGGAAAAGCAGGTGGCAGCCATTAGAAAGGAGTGATTTGGTGCCCCTGTCCTCTATTTTCGGTGAAGGATAGTGAAGGTCATGTTGGTGACAGGCCTGTGGAAGCTCTAGGAACAGGCTTTGGGGATGGCGCCTCACCAACCCTTCTGAGAGTGTGCAGGCTGCAGCTTTTCAGAAGCTTTTAACTGGGCCAAATGTAGGTGGATTTGCATGAAGGAGGGAAAAAGACTATTCCTGAGAGGAAAACACTCCTTTCTTTGCCATGGGAAATGTCAAGTACTTGTCTCAGATCATAGGCATGCTAGAGAACTAAAAAAAAATAAAGTTCTCAGTGAATTAAAAGTTGCTGAACAACTACATATCCCTGATTTTAATCAGCCAGTGTGGAAAATACTAATCTGATACTGTAATTGCAAGGAACAATGCCACGTAGACTGCTACAATTCAAATATGAACATCAGATATTACTATCATTTGAACACGTAAAGAGGTTTGCAACTTTCCATTTGGAAGAGATTACAACTCTGCTTTCTTCAGCTGCATCTTGTTTCTTAACAGCATGAAGTAAAGGACCTTAATGCTTTTCAGAATTAGGTTTGGTTCAATGTAATCATGTGTGAAATACCACGTTAATTCTTTCTTTAAATAAAAAGGCAGGGTTGTTGTGGTTTGGTGGTTGTTTTTTTTTTTACATTCCATGCACAGTGGAGCAGGTCTCTGCTGCTTCTCATTGTTTAATTTCTTCAGGTCCCTTCTTGTTTTTCTGAAATAAAGTGCATTTTTACAGCAGTTGGTAATTCAGTCACCATGCAAACATGCTTGCGGGTATGTTCTCTGCTCCAGAGAGCTTACTGACAGAGGAGCATCTTCTGCTAGAAACTGAGCGTCATGGGAGGAATGTTTCCACCCAACCAGGTGTTAACAGCCATGTTTTGCTATCCCCTCTGAGTGGTGGCCATGTGGGCTGACCGGGCAACAAGCTCTAGTACTGCTTCTGTAGATTGCAGTCACCAAGGGCTTGGCCACTGGTGCTTGTAAACTGCGTTTGAACAGTCGGTGTGATGTGCATGAGAACAGGTGTTTCCACAGATACCTGCGCAGCTGTCTGTCACCAATGTGGTGGCAGACCTTAGTGAAATGGATGGTCAGGAGGATGTGTTTGGCTGTTTGTTAGATGGAGTTCGTGTATCTATTTGCTGTGATATTTGCACACTTACCAGCACAAGGTCACAGTTCAGCACAGAAGAAAAAAAGGGTTTCAGGTATTCTAGGAATTGCTATTTGGCTTGCTTCCGATATCCAGCAGTTCAAGTTAATGGATGTGCCATGAGACCTATAAAAATGGGAAACTATCTATATTTTGTAAATGCTCACACTTTTTTTTTTTCCCCAGCAAGGGATGTTGCTGGAGTTCAAATCACTTTCAAATCATTTTTGCTGCTCAGAGTGGCTGCTCAGAAGTGGTGCAAATGTATTTCATCTTACAAACAGCTAGTGCTAAATCACAACTTTGTTTGGACCTTGACAAGGAGTAACTCACTGTTTTATCTCTGTAGCAGTCCTAGAAAAGAACTGCTATAATGCACAAGGATGCTTTGAGAATGGATTTGCCGCTTGCTCGTAGCGGCAGTTAAGTATTCTTCTCTTTGTGCAGGCCCTGCACCTTAGGTAGCACGTTTCTGGGGAAGGAGCCAAGTTTCTGATTGCTGTCTGTCAGATCCCTAGCCACATGAACAGGAAGAAGAGAGCCGCCTCCTAGAACTGCCTTGTCCTTCTCACATTCAAGGGAGGAAGAGGGGTTTTGAGAAGAAAGAAATTACTTCTTCCTCTGTGCCGTTGTGAGCTCTCAGTCATCTCCATAACATTCATTGACAATAATCTCCACTTCAGGAATTCTTCGTTAACATTTTTTTAGCCCAAATAACTGAAATACATTTTAAAATGTGTAGTTTGCTGTATTTTTGTCCTCTCTGTCCAGGAACCCAGCGGTAACCACACTCCTCCTCAGTTGTCTCCGTCACTCAGCCAAAGCACTTTTACTACTGGTGGCTCCCTGGACGTTCCCCACATTATCATGCAGGGCGATGCAAGGAGAAGAAGAAATGAAAACTACTTTGATGATATTCCCCGGTCAAAGCTGGAGAGGCAGATGGCACAGGTAGGATTATAACCATGCCACTGAAACGATGTTGTTTGCTGCACTTGGTTAAAGAACTGATTCTAACCATAGCTATTGGTCATCCATATATTATAGCTGATTTGTTAGCCATATATTGAATATTGACAGTTTTTCCAAGCTGTGTGTTCAAGTTTTATTTCATTTTGCATAAGTTGGTGTGTCGTTTCTCCTGAGAGGAAGAATTTTGTGGGTGTTTAGGTGCCTCTCGGCTGAGATGAAGGTGCCTGCTGCACACCAGAACATGCAGACTCCCACTGGCACTGCCTCTGCCTCTGGCTTCTGCAGGGAGATGTGGATTCTTCTATTTCTGAGCAATACACATAAAAATAAGCTGGCCAAATTTCACTGGCCAGAATTCAGAGGACTTTTTTGATTTTGGTGATTGTCACATTTAAAGGGTCAGCATTCTGCTAAACTTTGTGATCTGAAGATATAGCTGAGTATTTAAGAAAATATTTAACTGTTTAACAGCTCACATGAGCTTCACAGCAGCACTAAATTGAGCTGGTTGTTAAATCGAGCTCTTCGTGAAGGAAAGTCTAAAGTAGCCTCCATCTCTAAGTTTCTTTGCCCAACTGTAATATGGGTACCATATGTTGACCAGAGTGATGACCTGTACTGCTGTGATGGTCAGTAAAGTTGAGCTTTGGCACCTCATCAGCTAAAACAGCTGAGCTGGTTTTTGAGAGCACACGCAAGGCATGCAGTGCACTGCAATGTGAATTGGGCTTGCTTTGGATCTACCATCAGAAGCAGCTGTGCAGCCCATGCAGCTTGCAGTGTGGCTCATCCCAGCACAGAGCAGGATGCTGCCTTCAGCCCTGCCTGAGCCTTCCCAGCAGTTGTCAGGCGCAGCCCAAAATAAAGCTTCAAAATCTGGCCTGGAAATGGCAACAGCTATGCAAATAACTGTATTATGGTGAACATAATGAACAAAAGGCTGCAGTCACTGAGCTAATTGCATGAACAAGAAGAGGTAATTAAATAAACAAGCCAAACAAGGTGCTGTTGTTACCTGGGAACACAGAAACAAATTGAATTCCGTTTGTTCAGAGGACATTTCTAGAGGAAGTGAAATTGCATTTGGTAGGGTGGGGCTGTTTCCTTGCCTTTTCAGATCACCTCATTTTCTGCTGTATAATACTATTGTACAGAATTAAGGGGAAAGTTGCCTGGTAAATGAGCTTGTTTTCAAATCAAAGTCTGCTGGGCTTTTGTGGCAAGAACAAGGCTGAGCTGAAGCTCGGCAAGGAAAAGCCCACTTCTTGCTGTGAACTTCTTACTCTTTGAAGGTCGTGAAACTGAGAATTAAGTACTCACTTGCTCATGGCTGAGGAGACTGGGTCATCTACTTAGTTTATTTTATCACCTGGTTTACAAATCCCTGTTCTCACTTCCTCTTTTAGTAACTATCATTGGAGAAGAAAAAAGCCATAGTAGCAATTCTTCCTCTCTGCTTTTCACTCTTTTCTCTTCCTGTTTGAAGTGCTGATATTCCCAAGAGGTATGACACACTCTCATATGTATGGCACCTGGAGATTTGCTTCGGGTGGTTAAAATTGCTTTTCCAAGACTGCAGTATTTTACCTAGCCAATGAGAGAAAAATCTGAGCAGTACTACTTGTGCCACTCCAAATTACTTAAAACTAATAAAATGCTTTTTTTTGTTCTTTTTTTTTGGAGGGGGAGGGGGGAGGGGGTAGAAGAGGACAAAGCGGGGAAAGGGGCAGTTTGTACCCACTGCATGACTTCACTGCCTTCTAACTTTCACTGTGGAATATGGCAGTTATCCTTTGTGACTCCAAAGGGGGAAATGGATTCAGTGAAACCATAAGACAATATTTTCTGTTAGTCCCTGAACTCCAGTCTGTTTGGAGTCTTTCTCAGCTCCGCCCCCAAATTCTGCACTCCTGTTTTATGCATAATTCCCTTTGACTTTAATGGGAAAGTCAATGACTCCCTCTGGTGATCATTCTCACTAAATTGGACTCACCCCATTAAGAGGCTAATCAGGGATTTATTGAACCGTTATTTCCCAAAAATAGGTATATTTTTTTGCAACACGTTAAATGGTGCTCTGTGAAAATTAACCGTATTTCCTTCCAATTTTTCCCCCAAAGCCCCTTTGAAAGCAAAGGTATGATAATTACTTCTGGAGAATAAAGGGTATCCATTTCATTAATATGAGCATTCTGCTCCGTGTTTTATCTCGCAACTTGCTCCTTGCAGTTTGGAGGTTCCTTGACTTATGTATGATCAACATCAACTTCTGAGGCTGATACCAATCCTGCTTGTCAGCAAGAATGCTTCCCACAAACAGAATGATCTAGAGCGATTATTGGAAGTGCTTTGAGCATATCGTTTATCTTAACCGCTTCTTTGCTGAGCTGTTTGCATGGTGCTGTATGAATCTGCATGTTTACTGAACGCCGTGGTAAACACACATGCATAATGTTCTCTTTGATGCTGTGATTTTTTTAAAGGGTTTTGGGTGTCTAATGAGACTAATGAGTATTTTACGGCCTTGAAGAGGAAGGAAAACACATGAATGAGAGCTTTTTCATGGTACTGCTTTCATGGACTTTTTTATTTCAGAATATGCTTGAATAAGGCAATTTAAAATCTGAAGAGCATATTTTGAGAAAATGATGAGATCTAAAGTTGCCATCTTTACCATGGCTTGTGTTTTCTCTAATGTTTTATAAGGGAAACATCAAGCGTGTTGATCATCATCAGCTATGAACCAGTATTTGTTGAAACAATGAGCACATCAGCTTAAATCTGTTTTCCTTTGATCTACTAAATGGGTTTAAACAATTATCTAAATCGTAATCAAATATGTTTGTAAGTAATAGAAGACTTTATTTCCTGTAGGAAGCACTGATTTAAATTTACTTTATGTGGGTGGTTTTGTCTTAAGGCCAGCATGTACCCCCATTCACAGTTCCCCAGCAGACTGTAAGTGACCCAAGAGGGAAAATACTAATATAAACAGTGAGGAAAAACAGCTGTGGAAGTCGTTGACGTCTGATTGGATAAATGAGAACTGCCAAGAAGGTAGGACAGAAGACAGTGAGATGGTTTGCTTTCAGAAAAAGAGAAAAAAAAAATCCAGAAAGGGTTGAGTAGTCTGAGTCATCCTTGACTGTGGATGTTGAGTTCGGAGCCTACAAGTTGTACATTACATTAATGCGAACAAATTAACGTAGTTTAAAATAGCTGAGATTGCTCTTTAAATTGCCTAGACCTTTAAAATAGAAGTGAAATCACGCAGGCAAAGCCTAAGGGCTTTGGAGCTGAAATCAATAGGAGGATCCCTACTGAAGGCTCTTAATTTACCCCTGAGATCACAGGGGGGGTTGGGGAAAAAGAAAAAGAAAAAAAGAAGAGACTATTTGTGGTGAAGAGCTCTGGAGGTTATAACACCAAAAGTGTCCTGCCCATGGCAGGCAGAAGGAGATGTAGGGAGCACTTCTGCCCCACTGCTCATTGGCAGCTGGTGGCATGACTGAGCAGGATCCCACAGTGGGGTCAGAGCTCCCTGGTACTGTTGCATACTGTCCCCACAGGTGAACACACCATGTACCCTGAGGTGTGAAAGATCATTGTTCTGAGAGGTAATGGGTTCCTCTCTGAGGCTCTCAGGAAACTCTGCCCTGTGTCTGCCCTTGGGAGGTGGGGGGGGGGGGGGGGAAATGTGTAGTGAGTCAGATTAAGATTATTAGTAGGGTAAACCATACAGGGTCACTGCGGTGGGATGCAGTGGGAGGAAGGAGATCCTTTAGATCAGAGAGTTAGAAATGTTATTCACAAATCCTGGCAAGATATGTTAGTTTCCAGAAATGCTGAACCCAAACTTAATATTTAAAGCCTTCCCAAGTACATTGGTTCCCACTGTTTGAGGGTTTTTGTTTTTCTTTTCCCCAAAGCACAAGATAACCAATAAGTGATTTCATTGTAGTGACGGGGTAGTAAGTTTGAAATGAAGCTTCCTCCACTACTGGGATTATGCTTTGTAACAATGTTTTGTAAATTACAACAATTCACTGAAGGACTAGGACTGATAGGTAGGAGCTAGTTATTTAAGTGGAGGTGCTTTATCTACAGCAGAGGAAAAGTGGAATAAAAAAGAAGAGACAAAATTAATGAAGACACGTTTACAGGAAAATAGTGAAAAAGCAATTCTGCTTTCCGAAACTATGCTTTCAGCTCAATAATATCTTCCAAGTATCTCATGGATACTAATGCATTCGTTTATCCAGTGCACTGTGGGGCTACTACATGATTTAAAATTGTTTTCTATTTTACAGCTAAGAAAGTTGAGGCATAGGGATGTTGCAACTTGGCTGACAAGACTCTTGTCTGATAGGACCCGTTTTCAGGTGCTAGTTGTAGTGGGTTTTTTGTTTGATTCACTTTGTGGGTTTGTTTGTGTGGGTTTTTTTTAACTTTCAACCATAGTATGGCATTTTTATTTGCTTATTTCCTGCATGTTCTTCTGTCTCCTTCTCTGCTTTAGAAGGATTTAAAGATTATGGCGAATGGAGAAAAATATGCCCAGGAGAAAAATAATGTGTAAAATGAGATTATCTAAGAAGCAATGAAGAATGGATTTTATGAATGGTTGAAATTACTGGTGAAATAACAGAATTCTTTCCTGGTGGATTTAAGAAACAGTAAATACAAAAGTATGGATGCCTAAGTTATTTCATTCTGTGCTGACTTCTAATGTTTTCTTAATTCTGCTTTTCAAATAAGAAAAAATAAAATAAAATAAAATAAAATAATTGTGTACACTCTGAGGATGAACAAACACCATTTTAAAGAAGAGTATATAAAATCCAAACAGGATGTTCTGTGATTTGTATTTTCAGGTGCATCTTGTTTTTAGATGTGGAAAGATGACTTGTCTGTGAAGACCTTCAATTTAACATCACGATAAAAATACTTAACTGATTATCTATTTTTATTGCGTTGTATAGGTGCTACTGAAATTTGTCTTTTTTAATTCAGATACAGATGTTAAAGAATAACACTGTAGATTACTAAGACTTGAACCATCAATTTGAACAAACCTGCATCTGTAAAACCCTTGAGTATTTCGTATTTCGTGAACAAGGAAACTGATAAAGGCATGAAAAATGTAAGCAACTTCTGTCTGAACAAAAATACTCACATTTTTCAAAACAGCTACAGAAGCTAGCATTTTAGAACCAAAGCTGTGGGATGTGGATTATACCTACATGCTGCTTCAGCATATGGAATTAAGGAAGTTGTTTCTATATTTGGTACTAATGATCCAAACTAATGCCATAAATACTGTACCAAGATGGGGACAGATGTTCTTTATTAATTTACTGTTTTTCACACTCAGTCATGTGAGTTAGAGGCTCTGCATTGGAAAGATTATATGAAAAATGAAGGAGAATTATATGAAAAATGGAGAAGGCGAGCTAGCTTCTCCTGACAAAGAGACTGTATTCTTGATGAAAAGCTGAATATTTCAGAGACAAAGCTGAATTTTAGAATCTAGCATTTATGTTTTTAGCTCCTGTAAAATAACTTACACTGAGAGTTTGAGGTGTTCTTCTGAAAAAGCTCAGCTTGCCGCTTTTTGGTTTTGGTTTTAGCTTTGCTATAATGTAGCTATTTCTGCCTAATGTTCAGGACTGAAGCTACACATTTTATTTCTATGGGTTGCACAGAATTTCTGTGTTTGTACAGAAGTTTGCCTCGTGTATGCAACACGAAAGGGCTAGGGAGCACTTGCAGCTGGCAGCACCGGCAGAAGGGGAGTCATCGACGGGTTAGGGCCTGGCTTCTCACCATGAGCCACCAGGCCAGCAGAATGGCTGTAGAGCTGAGGGTGTTTATTTCTTGCTATAGTAAGAACTGGTATTTCTAATTTCTGCTCCACCTATAAAAGGATTGCTAATGTCAGATTTCACTCTCCAACTCTCAAGATCTTGTTTCCACTGAAGGATCTGTGATTATCCCATTGGTAAGACAAGTTCTCCTGAGGGTTCTGAGAATGATCAGGGAAGCAGCATTTATCGGGACTGCACAACTGCTCTCCCACAGTCCTGAAATATTTGGAGTGGCAGATACAAAAGGGGCCAGACAGTCTCATTCATCCCATTTCACTTGTTTCTTTCAGCTGTTGCACCCTCAAAGATTGTTTGCCATGCCAAGAGTGATTTTCTGGGGTTTGATCCAAAATTCTCTTCATTTCTGGAGTGAGACTGAATTATAGTTAGTGAGATAATTTGCATCAAAGAGAGTGGGATTTGCTGTCTTTTCTTCCGTTCTGTTCCCTATTGGAGCTGAGTTGCCAAGAGGTGGAAGCTGTATCCTGAGACTCAGGCCTGTGGTGATACAGTGGTAGAGGTGGTAAGGAGATAGATAGGCTTTGATGGCTCCTCTTCTCCCTCTGCACAGTATCAAGAGATTCAAGACAGAGAGCCTTGCAGGGGAGAAATGGAAGCAAACAGAGGAAAAAGCTCTCTAAACATGCTCAGAAGTCACCATATGTTCACCTAGGTTTCTCCTTCTCCTAGGTTTCCTCTGGTCTTCTCAAAGGATGCCCCTAGGTTTCCCCTTGCCTTTCTCTAAGAGTCCCCTTGCCTTCCCCCTCGGTTTCCCCTTGCCTTAAGCTAGAATGTCCCCCTCTTCTCAGGCTGGCTCTGGGATGAAGAGACACTTGGGGCTGATATTTATGTAAGCATGGCCATGGCTTTGTGTTTTCTAGACTTCTATTTATTATTGTTAATCTCTCTTGGATTCCCTTACTTTGCTTCCATCCTCCCTGAAGTAAGAGTGGTTGCTATTTTACCTCATTGGTGACTGCGTATGACAGAGAAATTCCTTCCCATTAATTGCAATGTGCTACTTATATTAAATACATCCTTTTGTTAAATAGGACAGGAGAGTTCCATTAAGGGCCACCAGGACAGCTGTGGGCTAGAGCTCTTGCCTTGTGAGGAGAGGCTGGAGGAGCAGGGATGGCTGGACAAGAGATGGCATCGGGTACAAAAATGGAAAGAAGAAAGGCTCAGACTGGATGTCAAGGGAAAATTCCTCTGCATGAGGAGTTGGGATAGCAAAGTTGCTCATAGAGGCTGAGTAGTCTCTGTCCTTGAAGGCTTTCAAGACCTGGCAGGATGAAACCCTGAGCAACCTGATCTCATCTCACAGCTACTCAAGCTTTGAGTTGAGGTTGTAATGTAAGTTTCCTCAGCTTTATTCTGACCTCCATTATTCTGTGTTTTATTTGCTTATTAATTTGCAAAACCTTTGTATTTAACTTCACAGAATCAGTAGGTGTTGGAAGGGACCTCCAGAGATTATCGAGTCCAACCCCCAACTTGTAGTGTACTGACACTTCCAGATCTTTATGTCCTCTTCTGTTAAAACACTGCTATTTTATTTGTGTATTTAATCTTAATTTACCAAGGAATACTCTTAGTAAATTTCATTTGATCAATTTCTGCAGTTGATCAAATCCATTTTCTATTCATACCCCATTCTGGAATGTCCCTGAATTCTGGATCCTCCCCCAAGGATCCGCATGATGCAGATCACTGTGGATGCTCTCAACATATTCCCATCAAGTTGTGTTTAAATACTGATAATAATTCTCAATATGTGTATTTCGACTTCTTGTGCAACCACTGCATTTTGATTCAAGCTAGTTTGTGTACAGGGAATGGTCTCATCAAAAGTCACCCAAGTTCTGCCATGCTTCACCTTTCTGCTGCTGATTTAGTAGGCCAGTTTCCAGCAAAGGAAGAAAATTTGATCTGAGATTATTCATAATGAACAATGTCATTAAAAACATCTTGAATTTTCTTGGCTCATGGAAGCTCTGGCTGGTAGCACATTGCAGACAAGATCACACTTTTTCATTAGTTTCAGTTTTGTAAATGTGTATGTTAATATAAAGAAAGCTAGACAGAAAATGCACACATCCACGCACACGTTCCTGAGTGTTTATTTTACATGTCCAGGAGCAATGTAAGGAATTTCAAGGGGCACGAGGACTAGGACATGGTGACCGGCTTTTTAAACAGTTTTGCTGGCCCCTGCCTTTAGGCTGACAGTACTTCCAAAATCTTTCTTTTCTCCTTACCTAAACATTCCATTAGCCCTTCTTTAGTTCTTTCAGTATCTTCCGTGACTTTTTGAAGACAATTGCTACTAGCTTAGGTAAATCTTCAATATCTTCTTGAGTGCCAGCAAGTTGACCAATGCTGACTATGTCAGGGCTGCCTTTTACCCAGCTCCTGTTCCTTCTGAATATGCAGTCCAGGTATAATTTTCTGTTGCTTTACTTCTTTCTTCTCCTTATAAATAGTACCATTTCCATAATCAGTCTTACTGGTGTGTGATCACTTCTAGTAATTTATGCATTCTGATTATCAGCAAAGTCAACCCTTTCATTAGAGATGGGGCTTAAGTTAACTTCTTGGGTATTTTTGTTCACTTTACAAAGCACTAAGTTATCTCCATCACAGTCAGCAGCATTGAAGACCAGTATATGCCATGTCCTACATTTTTTTCTAGTAAATCTATGAGTAATTAGAAAGAGTTGAAGCAGATGGGAATGCGAAAACAATTTGTGAAGTGACTGGCTACTAACTTCACTGCAGGTGTCTGAGATAATTAGGCCCTATTGACTTCTCTCACAGATGAAGTTAGCAGGAACAGTAAGAAATACCATTTCTTGTGTAAATGTGTTGTCTTGTGATCATGCTAAATAAACAGAAGTGAAAATGTCCATAAAATAACTCGCGTAAAAGATTGTCATAAAGTGAGTGAGTCACTATATCAGAACTGACTACTGGGGAAGTAAGGGAGATGAGCAAGTGGACAGCAGGACATGGAGCCTCACCTCCTCCCTCCAGCTATGTTAGACAGCACCTATATCATGAGTAGCACGTGGTAGAAGCTGTGCTGTGAAATCCGTTCCCTTTCTCTTCCTGTCCATCAGAGTTGTGTCCTACAGTGACTAAATGGAAATCTTTTACATATGGAACATCTATAGCTATTACATGGGAATACAGTATCACAAAAGTGTGGTATCATAGTATATCATGTTCTTGTTGGAGTGTTGTTCTTCCCAAGTGATAAATGCATACAAATAAGATAAATGCATGCTTGATACTAATCATACTAATCAGCTAATTTTTTTGCTGTTGTTTGCCATGTTCCTTAGGAAAATGTTCTTTCACAGGCCTTCTGTGAGAGTATTAGGTATTAGGTGCCCAAGTGTATTTCTGATTATTATGGTGGAAGTGCATGCACAGATTTAGTTCTTTTCCTTCTTTTTTAGGGCATATGTTTGGGGAACTGAAAATCGGGTGTGTTTGAACTGTAATCCCAACCCTCCTTCCTACTGCCTATTTCCTGGCCTCAGATGCTCACTTAACCTTTCTCCTTTTCTTGGTTTCTTCCACATCAGCACAGGGGTATGCAACTCTCAGTACTTCTCAGGGGCATTTCATCATTCATTAAAAAAATTAATCACTTTGAAGGCATAAAATATGCATATAGGAAATGCTAAATATTTTTACAGTGGTGCAAGGAAAAGGTTGGTTTCTGAACTTGAATTCATTACCTTCTGTAAAATTAATGTTCCTTTTGTATGGCATATCAGTACCTTTGCCATTCAAATATTAATGAGTGCGGAACTGAATAATGAGTTTTGCATGGCTGTACTTCCCACTGGCCATTTGTACATTCAAGAGACATTCTCATTTGCTGCTGGTCCTTTTTTAATAAATCAAGTCACCTGTACTTAAAGGCAATTTAGCTTAATCCTACATCCTCCAAACTATTAGTCCTGGAGGTAAGAAGCAGAGACCTGGACCCAGAACTCGTCTCTTACAGGTGAGTGCTTCAAACATCTGCCTTTATATACTCTTCTTTCTCCAAGGACTTAAAAATAAGAAGGACTTCCCTTCATTTATGATAGGGGTTGAAGACAGCCTGTCTTCTGCTGCTTTAAACCAGGGAGGAGGAAGGTGAAATACGTAGGTGTGAATTCCCCCGGCCAGAGCCAGGCATCAGATTCAGAGCTCCCAGCTCTTGGAGTGAGTGCACCATCCCACGGGGTTCTCTTTGGAATAGGAGGAACAGGGTGGACAGTACAGCATGTGTAAGAAAGGATTAATTCCCTGCCTTTTTTAAAGTGTGGCAGCTTAAAGCTTGCATATGCACTTACTGCAGTATCATGTTACCTATTCCTGAGTTAGCACCAAGGCAGCTGTATCTGTATCGTGTGTTTATTTATACCGTCCACTGGCAGGAGGCACCAGGCGCTGCTGCCTAAGGGCAGGTCCTCAGGAAAGGCAGAACTGGAGGACAACCTCAAGGTAGCGAGAAGCGGCTGTACAGTACAACATCACGGCAGCCCTTTGCCAGCACCCTCAGTGCTGGAGAGAAATGAAATGTCTGTTAGTTTGCAGTGCCGTGCTGATTTCCTTGCCCCTTTCAGTACCTCAGCAAGTGCATCCAAACAGCACTGAAGGATGTTTTCGTGACTGCCAGATGCTTGGAGATGCTGCACCTGGCATGGAAATGCCATCACTCTGTTCTTGAAAAGCTGAGGCATAGCCTTTGATAGGCATCACAGTGATGGGTGTGGATGGAACAGCCAGAAGTAAGCTGACATGCTTGACACATAGAGGGGGAAAAAAGATAACTACTACCAAGTGGTGAAAGATCTTAATAGTGTGCAACAGAAGTAGCTGGAGGGGTGGGTGCTGCTGGCCCTGCACCGAAAACACGCGTGCATTACGGGGAGGAGTCTGACTCCAGTGTAGCAAGTTGCAGAGGGTAAGGCAGCGGGTAGTAAACCAAAGCCGAAGTTTTAATTAACTAATTTAATTAACTAATGCTGTTAAAACATAGAGCCTCGCATGTTACTAAGCAAAAGGAAAGAACTTCACAAACAAGATAGAGAAGAAGAAATTAACTGGATATGGGAAAATTTAAAAGTTATTGAAGCTGGGGGAAAGGATGTGTGTGCATGCACTTCAAATCATAAAATAAGGGATGATAACAACATTAGGCAGCCACCAGCCTGTCTGGCAGTTCAGTCATCTGTCCAAAGGGTGCCAGCCTGCCCGATGTCGACCAAAGCTGGTGGCCCAGTCTGCCGCCAGCCAGGCAGCCAGGTTTCAGGCTGCTAAAGGTAAGAGCAAGAGCCCTGTTTCTGAGTGGAGTTGCACTTTCAAGGGTTATCTGTTCTGAGCATTGATGCTGAACTCCTGCTGCTTCCAAGGACCAGCAGCGCACACTCTGCTGCTGTTAAATTACTGATATATTAATCGCTAGCTATTCTGGATGCTGCAGTTGAATTTTTCATGCATCTCTAGTGCCTTTTGTTGCTGCCTGCCTGAGATACTGTGGGCAGCTCCTACGTGTAATGCTTTGTTTTAGTTGCCTGGCTACTGTAAAATGTTGTCTTAGCTTTTGCTGAGGTGCCACAGATGCTTTCTTGATGATTGTCCAAACAAGGAAATATGTAATGAATTCTGGTGAATGCTGCACTTGCCTAGCTGTTGCTTTTGCTAGAGATGCTATGGTATGCTTATTTTGCTTGGCCTTCTACACACTATTTATAAAACAACACAGAAGGCGGAAAGAAACCTTTTAATTTCAAAGTGGAGCCGTGGTCAATACCAAAGGTAATATTATCCGTATCTCTATATGCAAAGGAAATGTTGTTGGAAGGAGATGGTGGCTGACTGCTTCACTCCATTGCAATGCATTCTTTTCTGATAACTGTTACAAAGAAAGCTAATCTTTCCTGTTGACTATTTTGCAATGTTTTTCCCTTCCTCTATTGTGAAAGTCTCCAGCAGAGTGGGATTCAAATATTGAAGCTTAATTAGGGGTGTTGACTTCAAACTTCTTCCCTGCCAAAAGCTGAAAGTAACCAATATTTCTTCTACTCTTTGCGTTTTCTGCTTGTGCCTGCATAACTTTATCTCTTTACATCACCAGCACTTGTGACTAAATTGTTTTCTTGTACTCACAGTTTGAAGCCTCTTCTAACATCACTGGATAAGCTATGTTTCCTTCCAGTCATCCAAAAATATTCTGTCAGCAAATAAAATAAAATAAAATTACTTTTAACAGCTGTTTTACTTCCTTCTTTAATGTTATTGCAAGCCTTTTCTTAATTATTCTTGCCTTTTGGCAGTTGTGGTGCATTAATATTTACAAGATGAGATGTAGTTTTCTGTTTATATTAGCAGTCCTCTGTCTGTGAGATCTGGACCAACCAGAATGCAGGATATCCTTTCTCATCGATCCATCAGGTTCATAATGTAAGATACAGTGATAAATGGCTATGTTGTCACTCTATGGATGTACAGTCTGTCGCCATGCTGTTCTCTTCGGGTGTCATGTTGTTGGAATTACAAAAAAAAACTTGTAACCTGTCCACCCTCCCTTGGGACTCTGTGTGCGCGCATCGTGTATCGTGCCGTGTGATCAGCATATGTTGGCTGTATGATGCGCATACAGGACGTGGAGGTGCCAGCAGCAGTCTTGCTCGGTGGGAGCTTTGATTTCTGTTCCTGGTGTTGTTGTTTGCTCACTTCTTCAAAGCACGAAACAGTGTAAACAGCGCAGTTTGCACAGTTTCAGCCCCACAATGTGTTGTGCTGCCCTTTCTGTCTTAATCTATAGGCTTTGCCCAGCTGAGGAACGTGCTGTGTTTGCAAAGGCAGTAAGGCTCTTTGTGGAAATCAGAGGTAGCATAGGCGGTGCTCTGAGTTTTCATAACTTCTGTGACAAAGCCTCACATTCTGTGCAAATGAAATCAGAGCTGGTTATATCTGTACTGCAGAGTGGTGAGCAGAAGAGGCAGGAGTTCAAACTTGGCCAAGCACAGCTGTTCTGGGGATCATAGAATCATAGAATGGCTTAGGTTGGAGGGGACCTTAAATATCAAGTTCCAGCCCTCCGCTGTGGGCAGGGCTGCCCGCAGCAGCTCAGGCTGCCCTGGCCCCATCCAGCCTGGCCTTGGGTGCCTCCAGGAATGGGGCACCCACAGCAATCCAGGCAGCCTGTGCTGGTGCCTCACCGCCCTCCAAGTAAAGAATTCCTTCCTAACATCTAACCTAAATCTCCCCTCTTTTAGTTTAAAGTGATTCCCCCTTGTCCTGTCACTATTAGACTGTGTAAAAAGTTGGCACCCCTCCTGCTTGTAAGTTCCCTTCACGTCCTGGAAGGCCACAGTGAGGTCTCCCGGGAGGAGGGAGGACCTGTAGATGGTTCTGTTGTATAACTGCCTTCTCTCAGTATTTCTGGCAGGGAGGAGCCATTTTGGCTACTGAGCTTTAGTCTTTTAAAACGTAAGTACACCATGAGCCCATTTCCATAATTTCAAAAAATAAAGATGAAAGCAACTAAGAGAATAATAAGGAAATAATTAGGATTTGGCTGGCCTGCAGAACATTTAAAATTCTTACAGAGCGAAAATGATTAATTTTTCAGCAAAAAGCAGTGTATCTGTGCGCTCCGATTTACTGTTGTCATGGTAACTGATGCATGTGCCCATAACTAGTCATGAGGCCTCAACAGGTGAAGAGTTACAAGATGTAGGCCTAGATAAAAACGAATATGTTTGTGCCACTGAAAACCAGGCCTATTTTTCCAAAGCAGAGATATTTTTTAACTCATCGTTTTAATATAAAGATGAGGCAGAATTTAGATTTTATAGAAGTTGTAGAGAGATCTGACTGCCTCTGATCAATGTGCCTTTATTGCAAGTCAAATGTGGTTCTCAGGGAATGAGATGAACTAGAATAACCTGTGCCACAATTGTAAGAATGACCTAATAGTAGTAATCTACTTCTGCAGTTCATTTGACGACAAATATCTGACCCTTCCTAGAGCCCTGAAGTGCACGGTCACCCATTTTCTGGGTTACGAAGCACTACAAGGGTGTGAGAGGTTGGTCTTCAAGTCTCTAACCTGTGTGGCTAAAACTTGTCACTGTAAAAGCATCGGAACTCATCCATTCTGGCACCTTGTTTGAAAGAGCTTTGAGATGTAAATTCTTTATCTGCAAAACGTGGAACAAGACATCTTTTTTTCTCAAGGTGACTGAGGCCAGTGAGAGGAAAGGCACTGGCTAGAGATGTGGGGAGGCAGGAACACCAGAGCACAGGCAGCACTGTGAAAACCACGTGAGGAATTGCACAGCTGTCTGATGAGCTGTGAAGTGAGATGAGGAATAAATTATCTCCTGCCTTTCTACTTCTTCAGATAGATTTAAAAAAGTCTCCATACCCGTATTGTCTCGTAAGAAGTACATAAGCTTAAACGTTTGATTATTTCTTATAATTGCAAATTAAATATTCAAACAAGACAATCCATATCCTATGAGTATTTTTAAAAACTAAACTGAATATCGTAGTTGGTCCCGCAAAGCCATTTACTAATGTTTCCACAGTGCTTGAAAATGTTTGGGTGCTTATTAAAGGCCTGAATCTCAGTGCATCAACCATGAGCTGTCCCACTCCATCTCCTCAGATTTACAACTAGTTGTAATTCATATTTTTCTGCCCCCATACTTCGTCTCAGCTCTTCTCTAGGTCAGAGATGTTCTTGCACCTTTGTATTTTATCTGGAGTTAATTGCCATCATGACACAATCATAATCATCTAAATCTCAGAGTTTTAGTATCTGACTGCTGTGAGTCAGCTGAAGAGCTTCTTTTTCCAATAGAGGTTTTTGGTTTTTAAGCCCAGGTGAGATTTCTGAAAAGTATTTCAGCTGCCTTAATGCTGTTTAAATGTTTTTCTTCCCCCCTTTTTTTTTTTTTTTTTTTTTTTTTTTTACGAAGAAGGAAATCAGATGGGGAATATCTAATAGGAATTATACTTCTAAACATATTTGGCTTTGGAGAGCATCCTGTTGTAACTCAAACTAAGATCTGAATACAAGCAACAATACAGTTTAAAAACTGAAGAACTTTGAAAACAAGAACTTTGAAAACAAATAAAGGGAAATGAGGCCAGAAGCTGCTTCTTCTGAATATAAAAACACATTTTATGTAGTTACAAAAGAAGTTTTACTTACTCTGTATGACTCTTCGTCCTGCTACATCTCCTTCATCCATCTTAATAACCTATGCCTATGATATTTATGTAGCTGTCTTTAGTAGCTGCTCCCTCTGCAAACATACAGGAGTACATGAAAGGTCTTCAGCTGCAGATGTCTGTCAGGAACAGCAGAAATTCCCTCTCTTTGCCTTCCCTTAATCTCAGAGATATTGTGCATTTAGAACATCCTGGAGGCACATATGACAATTGTACCGATTCTGTTTTGTCTAGTTTAAAAGGAGGAAATACTTGGATGACTGTATGTATTTATAGAGTAGTTAATGGATACAAATGTACAGTCTCCTCACAGGCCCTCTCCAAGTGTGTCATACACTAGCGTTATCAGCCTGATTGAAGATTATTTCTTGTTTCCTCGTGATTATTGCTGCCTAGCTCCTGTATTAAACTGAACCAATATGAGAGGTAGTCAGTTCCTCTTGTCACCACACTTCATCTATAGATAGAAAGAATGCAGTTCTCCATGCATTCGCTCCCTTTTGTGTAAAAGATATTAAAACTGTAAGATGATGAATTCATTTTACACCTTATGTATGCTTCTTAATTTTCCAGGAGCATCCATTTTCTGTACATGAGAATAGGCACAAGCAGTCCAGCACAATAAAAGGTTTTGGACCACTACCCCATGTCCCTTATTTTGTAGAAATCTTGCTCCTCCCTGACTGCCATCTCTGGGCTTCCTTGGTGGAGCAACAGGTGGTCAAAAGATGTACTTTTATAGTTTCTCTGTCCTGAGTTCACTCCTGTTCCATTGCGATAACCTTTTGCTAATTGGTTAGAATGTACCTCCTGAGATCTGTTTCCTTACACAAAACATGCAGGAATATGTCTTTACCGGGGGGGGGAAGGAAAAGAAAGAAGGACTGTTTCAAATGTTCCCTTAGTTAAGCCTTGAACACTTCATAACAAACAGTTCAGAATGCTGTGGGAAGTTGTGATGGGTGTAGTCCACCCTCTCTTGTAGCCAAATGCAATCTACTTAAAACAGTGCAGGCCTTTACCCCTTGTAATATGTTTGAAACCATATTTTAGAAGGAGAACTGCTTCTTAAAGAAATCAAATTCTCAATTCAGATTAAATATGATGAAGGGTTTTATAATTTAGTGGTCAGAAAGATTCATTTCTGTGGATGTAGAAGGCCAAAACTGGAGCAGTTTCTACTGTTTCCCTGTTGAGGTTCAATAGCAAGTAGACTAGGCAAAGTAACTAGGCAAAAAAGAAATTGTAATGCTGTATAATTTGTAGATGTACTAATAGTGTCAATATCAAGTAAGTTCAACTTGTTTTATGATGTTCACTTGCTTGAAGTTACCATATTGGCAGCGTAATGTTGATGTTTCCAGATTTATCTCTTGCTTTTCATTGCAGAGTTGTGCAAATGTGTGTCATTTCATTATTTTGTGACACATGAAAATGATGTACTTGTTTTGTTTACTCTGTCCTGATTTAATTAGTAGGATGTGATGGTTTGCCAGCCTTTTGAATGTCTTCAATAAGATTTTTTTCATGTGTTTTGATGCTTGAACAACTTCTTGATATAAAAGTCTTAACTTCTAGCCATAGTCTGCGTGAAATGATATTAGTTTCAATACACATTTTAACAATATTACATGCACAGAAAATACACAGATATATGTGCAGGTAAAGAAAGAAGTAGGATAACCCAAGTTGAAGTAATCATCTTGAAGAAGGTAAAATAGAGGGAGAAGGAGAAAGGTAGGAAGGAGGATCAGGTGCACAAAATGTAGAGAGAGAAGAGGGGGGAGAATTCTGAGACAGACCAGACCGGGCAAAGTAGGGAGGAGTGGGGCTGGTGGCAGAGGTAAGAGGTGTTGGGAAGAGGAGGAAGCCAACGTCTGTGGGGTCGTAGATGGAAGTAGCCTCAGAGGATTCAGAGAGCCCAAAACCGAGCAGGTTGGACCAAGCAGGTCCAGTAAAGCCATGTCTGTAATATGCAGTGGCAAGTGAGACCCAGACAAGGTCTACCGTGCCATGGGAACTGCTATTCAGCTGCCTGGGTTGACTCTTTCTGGAAGGAAGAGTGCTCTACAAAAGGTTTTGGCAACAAACTACAGTCCTACCCAACTCCAGAAAGACAATCACATATCTCATTGAGAGTGATGCGTGTGAAAGGGCAGTGTTAGTAACTCTACAATGAGACATCAAGAGAAGGTGATCAAAGTAAATATTCATAAAGAGATTAAAGAATGGCTCATGTCTGAGGAGTATATACTACATCTGCAGATGAAAGGAAAGTCTGTTATTTAGCCATTGAGGAAAGTTAGCTATCAGTTTTATATGCTGGATAATGGAAGAATTTTTCGTGTAAAACACAGAGCAGAATTTATGAGTGGCACTTTTGTGCACCTAATTATTTTTTTCAAGTGCTCTCATCCTCATGCATGTATTGTAAACAGTTATTTTAAGGAAGATTTTATCCTAAATGTAAATAGATTTAATTATCGCTAAACACCCCCTTAGGTGAGTTTGAATTATAAATTAAATTATGAAAAATGCTGTAACTAAAATAAGTGAACGCAATTTCTACATGGCTCTATATGGATAAAATACTTTAGTGTTAATTGATCACAACAACAGAAGGGTACTTTATAGTGAATTTGACTGCAACATTTTTTATATCTTGAACAACTGTGATTTTCAGACGGGAGACTGGGGAGAGCCTTCAATTACCTTACGACCTCCAAATGAAGCCACAGCATCAACACCTGTACAATACTGGCAACATCATCCAGAGAAACTCATCTTCCAGTCATGCGATTATAAAGCATTTGTAAGTATTTATAAATTCAGTGATTTGATTTGGAGTAAATCTTAGATTTTGATAACTATTTTTTTCATTTATAATATTTTATCAATCGCTTTTAATGAGACAAAATACTTCCTCTGTAAATACTGTAATTGTAATAAGAAACAAGCATGCACAGTACATTTCGCTATGAATTTGGTGATATATATGGCAACCCACGTAGCAGTAGTGATAGAGAAATGACACTATCAATGAGTGTCTAAGTGTTGAAGAAGTGACAGTGAGAGCAAACACCCCTACTCCTCTTCCTTCACAAATGCCTGTCTGGTGTTTATATGACAAATAGTAAAACAACGTGATATTGGGATCCTTATATCTACTTTAATGTTCAGTGCACGTTGTTTAAAATAAGTACTGCCTTGCCTGAATTTTATACACTTATTTTTGGGAATTGGAACTGGGGAAGATGGAGGTCATGGTCCTTGAAGCAGCGATTTACATCCATGGGATGAGGGCACATTCCAACATCACATAAATTGATGATGGCTTGAAGTAGCAGTAGTAGTCAGTTCCTTCAGGGCAGCGAGTGTTTATTTTTATGTCCCAGTAGCTGTAACTCATTCCCACTTCCCATCTCTGGAGAAATGGAGCTTCTCTTCACAGTTAAAGATGATTAGTGTTCTCTGGCTGCTACACATGCTTTTGAAAGAGGGAAAGGTCTTACGAAGTACAAAAAAAAATGTATCTGGTTTTTGTTTTTGTTTTTTCAATGAAAAACATGTTTCCAAAACCTTGAGTTTGCACTGCTAATGGGGTAGGGCTCATGCTTCTGCAAATCTCAAGACGTTCCTCAGCTAGCCTATTTCAACTCATATTTTTGGCTTTGCTGGAAAGCACCAGTGAAGTTGCTGAAGGGGGTCTTCCATTCACTTTCACTTCACATTCACTTGTGATCTGCAACACTGCATTCTCTTGGGAAGCGGGCATCTAATGAAGTAAGCCGATATTTTCAAAACGAAGGGCTCAGTGGTTTTAGTGCTTTTAGCGTAATAGTTAGGATCTAACCATTTGACCTGGATATGGGTTTTAGATCCTCTTCACTTGAAGGGACTTGGATCCACAGTTCTTTTTAGAATAATGCTCTCTTTGCCAAACAGTAAGGCATTTCTGGGGAGAACTGGGGCTACTGAAACTGTTTTAAGGCATATCCAGAAATACAGAAATTAGGGCCTAAGCAAGCACAAGTGACACACAGCCTGGATCCCACCGAGGAGGGGCAGATTGGGTGTTGCAGACTAGTTAAAGCACATCTGTATCTTCCATTTGGCCTTCGTGGGGTAGAAATTGCCATGAATGCAGTAACTGTCCATGGTCAGTAACCAGAACCTTTCACCTTCCCCAGCAAGTCATGTTCTTAGGCTTGCTCTCTTCCTGTGCAGCATGTCAAATTGAAAAGGAAGCTTATTTACTTCTAATTGTTTTTTAAATAATTTTCATAGTTATTGAATAAGTTCACCTGAAGAGTACCTCTTATCTCATTACTTGATCCAATAAATTCATGATAGGATGTAATCTTTGCACTAGGTTGAAAGGCATATGAGTCACTGAAGAAAGGAAGTTGAGATTAGCAGGAAAGAAGTAGTATCACAATATCCAATATAGTGGTGATGAAGGAGACATCTTTCTTTCCTAAGGACCGTGCATCAGTACACCTTCTTAGCTCCCCCAGCTGTAATGTCCTGAGCTTTATAGAGTAAAACCCTGTGCTGGAAGTTAGTAATGGTGGCAGCTTTCATTGTATGTGATATCACTCAGTTGAGCTGACATCTTCTACATTGCTCCCACATGCTGTGTGTCTTTGAGAAGGAACATTTGTGAAAGAAAAGCAGACTTCCCTCAGAATTTCAGATTCTTCTGACAACTAAATTGTACAGTACCTTTGTGGTTTGTTTGTCTGTTCTTCAGTCCACTCTGGGAAGCACTATTGAATGCCTGCAGCTGAAGATTTTTGCCATTGTGCAGATGGGACCAGAGCTGCCCCGCTCTTCTCTTCTTTCTTCTTGTTATGCCATGAGCTTAAAAGCACTGTTTTTGTTTTTTTTTCCCTGATGCCTGCCCAACCAGTAGCTTTCAATTTTTTCAAGCAATCCCAAATTGTTGTGCCATAGCCTATTAAAAAATAAATTTAAAAAGTTGAATTGAACTGAATTCTTCCCAGAAAAGGTCAAAGGATTCCAAAGGTCAGACAGCAAAGGGTCCAGAGAAAGATACATTTCAACTTAATAGGCTTTTTTTGTAAATTTCTAATTTCTGGACTTGTTTTAAATCAGTTGCTAGACTGTGATATCAAGCCATCCCATCAAATTAATGCCCAAAGCCCTGTTCATGTCACCGTCAAGGCCCCAGCTGGACTCACAGCTGCTAGGCTTACAAACCTTTCACATCTGTAGTCCTTTAGGAATGTCCTTTATTTGTTCCTTTCTGCCTGTCCTTATCTAGTAGCAGGTTTGTTGCTCACCCTTCTGGTTATAATGCCCTGTAAAGTGTTGCTCACTAATCACCATCTTGGCTACTGTCTACACTGAAATATAAACACATGTTCTTTTGGGTCAGAGATTGTTGCAGTATGCAGTGTTAACTGAAGGCTTTAAAGAAAATATCTCAGTCTAGGTCAAGAGACCAGAGAGTCAAACCAGTAGACTTCCTGTTCTGTTCCAAATTGCTTTCAGCTGTAACAAGTTATTTTTGATCAGTTTTTTGTTTAATGTGAAGCTGGTTCACCCTCTGGTTTGGCTGGATTATGGAATGGTAGAAGCATTTAGATTAGAAAAGACCCCCTCGAGATCATCAAGTCTAACAATCAACCTGAACTACCGAGTCCCATCATTAAACCATATACCATGCTGCCTTTTAACTTAAACAGCCTTAGAGTATTTCTAGGGGAAATCAATGTGACAGAATGAAGTGGGCCTGGTAGCAGTGCTGAGCTGCAGCATCCTCTGGGAAGAGGCTCCTGCCTTTGATATTTGCTCTCTTACTGGAGCTCATCTATCCCTTTCTCAGCAGTGATGTGACATCTCCAGCTCCTGTGTTGCTTACTTACGATGGAAGACTTGAGAGAAGCCATAGCATTGCAGTGCAGTGGGAATGCAAAGAGATGTCTGTGTGCCTGGGGAGGAGAAGACAAGCCTGCTGTCATAGTATCATAGAATCCTTAGAGCTGGGATTCAAGCTTGCTGAGGGTGCACTCAACTCCACTGTCAGTGCCCTTGATGAAGATATTAAAATATCGGTGCCAGCACTGACCCCTGTGGGAAACCACTCATCACTGATCTCCATCCAGACACTGAGCCATTGACCACTACTTTCTGGACTAGATCCTGCAGCCAGTTCTTTGTCCTTTGAACAACCATCAAATCCATATCTTGCCCATTTGGAGTGAAAGATGATATGGGGTACCATGTCAAAGGCCTTACTGAAGTCAAGATAGATGACATCAGTGGCTCTTCCCTTGTTTATTGATGCAGTGACACCATCACACCATCATAAAAGTCCACTAGATTGATCTATCAGGATTTGCCATTTTCCTATATCACCTTGCTGTCTTCCATGTGCCTTAGTTTACCTTCCGGGAGGATCTGCTCCATGATCTTCCCAACACAGAGGTGAGACTTACAGATCGGTAGTTCCTGGGGTCATCCTTTTTACCCTTCTTAAAAATGCGTGATGTTGCATTTTTTACCAGTCACCACAGCTTACTGCCATGACTTTTCAAATATCATTGACTGTGGCTTGGTAACTACATCAGTTAATTCCATCAGGACTCTGGGATGCATCTCATTGGGACCCACTGGCTTGTAGATGTTCAGGTTCCTCAGGTGGTCATGAACCTGATCTTCACTTACAGTGGGAGGGATGTTGCTTCCCCTATCCCCTCCTACCAAACCCAACATTTGATGGTTGCATGACAAGCAGTTATCAGAAAAGACCGAGGCAAAAAAAAGTATTAAGTACCTCAGCTTTCTCCTTGTCTATTGTTACCAGCTTGCCTGTGTATTTCACTAAAGAGAGTACACCCTCCTGGACTTTCCTTTTCAGGTACTTGTAGAAGCCTTTCTTGTTCTTGGCATCCCTTGCCAAGTTTAGTTCAAGCTGGGCGTTGGCTTTTCCTGACCCCCATACCTCCGCAGCCCAGCAGCTTCCTTTAACTGTTCCCATAGTACCTGTCCCTGTTTCTACTACCTGTGTGTTTTCTTCTAGCTCTTCAGTTTAACTAGCAGATTCCAGTTCAGCCGTGCCAGTCTCCTGTTTTCCTTTCCTGATTTGCTGTCCTCTTCCTCTTTCATTAAGCCAAACCTACACATGAAATATAGAAACACAGAATCATCCCTTGTTCACAGAGCTATACAAGCACATGCACATGAATGAATGTGCACACCTGTAGTGTATATAGGAGAACATACCCTTGTGCAACCCTGTTAACATAGCAAGACCACTCTCCACCAGCTGGCAGGGAGGATGCAGCCAGCTCCATGCCCAGAAGAGCAGTGCAGTTCACTCTTGGTGGAGAGAGGTACTGAGTTCCCAGAGCAACAGCTCTAGCGGAGCAGAGCCTGCTGCCAGGGTGGAAGCTGCCCACATCAGCACATCACATTGTGCTAGTTTTCATCTCAGATCTATTTTCTGTTTACTGACATCAAGTTCTGTTTGCCCATAAAGTAGTTACAGATTGAGTACAAAGAGGTTAGCATCCTTGCTGCCCTTTACATCCATGATTGTACACAGAGCGATACGAGTTTGGCAGATGGCAGCAAAAAGAAAGTGGATTCTCCATTTCGTAATCAAATGGCGTTTTTTGGATGGAATCTGTAGTGTATGATTGTTGCTTGAGTGGTGGAGGTGATAAGCTAGAATATTTCAGGTGCTGTTTCCAAGGGCTCTGGCTGATTTAACACTGCTGATGCTGTGCATTCCTGTTTCATAGGTTGATTAGCACCATTTTAAGTGATCTGTCAGAGAACTGCAGGGTTAAACCACACAACATTGAACTGTCTGGTACCATTGTGGTTTCTGAGACAGTTTTAATGCATTTCTGCTTATGTTTGTTCTGAAATTTTAGCTGTGTGAAGTTTAATGGATTTTTATTTTAGTATTTAGGTTCTATGCTGGTAAAAGAGTTAAGAGGCACAGAATCAACACAGGATGCATGTGCAAAGATGAGGGTAAGTTATTGAATCTACTTCCTTCTTTAATCTTTATATTTTTAAATCATGTTGGCTACTGATTACTTGCATGGTACTCTCTTTGGACTCACAGTATTCTGTTATGCATTTGTTTTCCTCTGCCGTTCGCATTCAGTAGGAAGCCTATTGGAGTAATAGCAAAATTCGAAGGTAGATTTTATTTTGCATGTGATCTAAGAAAAGCAAATGCATATGTTACGTTCTGTATTTTCTCTTGAATCTTTGAGACTGTTTCAGAGTACCTGTCACACATTTTAAGCATGCCTAATAAACAGAACTAATTTATAGCTCATATATGACAGTAGAGATTGAATTTACTACATTGAATATGTGCCAGTAAGAATATTAACATGTTTCCAAAGCCATTGTTTTTTACATTACATGACGTGATGTCTACATCATGCAGACACCTGTACCCACATTAGCATTCTCATGCATTATGAATTGCTGTTGTTTTGATCGTAGGATGAAAAGGGCACCAATAAAGTTTGATCTCTTAGTGGAAAAGTAGTTTGGCTTCCTTCAGTCTTGTAAGAATGTTATACTGTGGCTCTTTGGCCTGATTTTGGTTTCTAGGAAATTACTGTGAGGCTCAGTCCATCTCCAGCACACATATTCCTGCCAGGAACTGAAAACAGCACCAGACCAACTGCATTCCCAATTGTATTTGGAGTAAAAATGCTCATAGTCATAGAGATGGCAAGCATATCGTGGTTTGGCATAATTAATTAATTTTACATCATCAACAGACCACCAAACAATTATGTAGTTGAATGAGTAAAATCCTTTATTGTATGGATCATAAGGCTTTGAAGCAAGATGCCTCTGAGCACTAGGTATAGCATTTGGATTAATTATAAAGCTAGAAGACATGTAAAATTTATGCAGTCAGACAGCCATTTTCTATTCGTTACATATCTACAGTGCTCAGACTACTGTACAAGCCATGTAAGCTAAAGGCTGACAGTAATTCATATTTACTAGATTGCCTGAAGATCTCTTGTTTCTTGGCTAATTACGTGCTAATCATTCTTTACCAGGTCTTAAACTTACTAAAACAGTAACTTGACACAGCGGAGATCTATACTCACATGCACTTGTTTCGGGAGATTAACTGAGTCTGCAAGTATACCATCTTCCAACTCTGTTTTCAAACTGTCTAACATAGCACTTCAGTTTTTTAGGATGCAGATCTTAGGGCAGAATTTGACACCATAGCAGCATATGACATCTTCAGTAAGCTATGCGACTGAACTAGGAAGCTAAACATCAAAAAAGTCACTCTAAATAATTTATAGCATTTTTAAGATTTTTTTAAAATATGCTCTGAGCTTGGCAAATTTAAATCATGTACCTGAAAAACTGTTTGAAAACCAGTTTAATTTAAAGGTGTTGTGTTTTTTTTTTTTCCCCTTAAAAATGATGGAGTTAAACTAACAGTCTATAGAGCCATACAGGGCACTTACATAAACATTATCACTGTATTATTTATGTATATTTTTTTATATTGTATTTTGAAACCATTATGCTGAGAGAATATTTTCCAGTTTGACTGATTTTTATTTTTTTTAATCACAATGAGATTTGAATGAAACAATTCTAAATCAGGATTTCATCTATCCTTTCTAGGTAGTCCTTTTTATCATGTTCCTATTCAAATGAGAAGCAAAAAACATTGACTTAATGAGAACAGATTATTATCTTAGGAAAAGTATACCAACAATAAAAACATTTGTTCTTTCCAAAACTTTCTCCCTGTGGATATATTATGTATGTTGGTGTCTCTGAATAGGGAGTGCAGGTTGTCCCAAGCCATTCTGAACTTTAATGTCATGTTCATTGAGTACCACTGAGATGTCACTGAAAATGTGTCTTCTTTCATAGTTACGTTTTACTTTAAATGTGCTGAAAGGGACATTTCATGTTCTAAAAAGAACTGAAAAGGTAGCTACATTATCTTACTGCATCTCAGGTACCTAATTCTGTCCACTTGTCCAGTCTCTCATGTATAACCTTATTCATCAGTCAGGTTATATGCAAGGCTATATTAATGTCATAGAGCACATTTTCAATTTTTGTATTTATTTTTCCATTTATTTCAAAACTATAGCATGCTGAACTTTGTGCTGAAATCTGAAACAAGCTGGGGGAGGAATACATTACCTGAACCTTGTATCTTGTTGGGGTTCTTCCCAAGAAATTTTTAATCTTTCTGGAGTCTGCTAGATAATGATCTTTAAGCAGAGTATATAAAACTTGTCTTGGCCATCCACCCATCCGTTGTGCTTCCCATCATTGTACTCCAGCAGGATAGATGATGGATTTGTTGGCGAAAAATCATGCAGATGTATTAAACGGAGTTCAACAAGAGAGTAGGGTTATATGTGCTTTTTGTTCCCACCCAAATGGCAGACCCTTGCAGCTATCCAAAATTACAGATATTTGGCAAGAACTGTGCCTATTAGAGGGATTATACTTTTCCAATCGCATTTTTGTGCTCCAAGAGTGGAGTTATATTTTATGGTTTCCTATTTGTTTCAAGCTATTTTCTTTCACAGACTCCCTTTGCAGTCATAGAATCATAGAATCACCAAGGTTGGAAAAGACCCACAGGATCACCCGTCCAACCATCCACCCATCACCAATAGTTCTCACTAAACTGTGCACAACATCCAAACGTTCCTTGAACACCTCCAGGGATGGTGACTCCACCAACTCCCTGGGCAGCCCATTCCACTGCCTGACCACTCTTTCAGAGAAGTAGTATTTCCTAATGTCCAGCCTGAATCTCCCCTGGCACAGCTTGAAGCCATTCCCTCTAGTCCTATCACCAGTTACACGAGAGAAGAGGCCAACTCCCAGCTCACAACAACCGCCCTTCGGGTAGTTATAGAGAGCAATAAAGTCTCCCCTGAGCCTCCTCTTCTCCAGACTGAACAATCCCAGCAGCTCCCTCAGCCACTCCTCATAAGGCCTGTGCTCCAGACCTCTCACCAGCTTTTTTGCCCTCCTCTGAACACGTTCCAGAGCCTCAATGTCTTTCTTGCAGTGAGGGGCCCAAAACTGGACACAGTACTCGAAGTGCAACCTCACCAGTGCTGAGTACAGGGGGACAGTCACTTCCCTGTTCCTGTTGGCAACACTGTTTCTGATGCAAGCCAGGATGCCATTGGCCTTCTTGGTCCCCTTGGCACACTGCTGGCTCACGTTCAGCATCAACCAATAGCCCCAGGTCCATTTCCTCTACACAGTCTTCCAGACACTCTGCCCCAAGCCTGTAGCATTGCCTGGGGTTGTTGTGGCCAAAGTGCAGGACCTGGCATTTGGTCTTGTTGAACCTCATCCCATTGGCTTCAGCCCAGCTATCCAGCCTGTCCAGATCCCACTGTAAGGCCTCGGTACCCCCAGGCATATTGACACTTCCAGCCAACTTGGTGTCATCTGCAAACTTACTGAGGGTGCACTCAATGCCCTCATCCAGGTCATCAATAAAGATATGGAAGAGGACAGGCCCCAGCACTGACCCCTGGGGAACACCACTCCATGACTGGTTGCCAGCTGGATTTAACTCCATTCACCACCACTCTCTGAGCCTGGCCCTCCAGCCAGTTCCTTACCCAGCCAAGAGTGTTCCTGTCCAAACCACGGGCTGCCAGCTTCTGCAGGAAAATACTGTGGGAGACAGTGTCAGAGGCTTTGCTGAAGTCTAGGTAGACATCAGCAGCCTTTTCTTCATCCACCAGACAGGTCACTAGATCATAGAAGGAGATCAGGTTGGTCAAACAGGACCTGCCCTTCATGAACCCATGCTGGCTGGGCCTGATCCCCCGGTTGTTCCGCACATGCCGCGTGATCTCCCTCAAGGCAGTCTGCTCCACAACCTTCCCTGGCACCGAGGTCAGGCTAACCTGATAGGTCGGGATGGGGGTCACCTGCGTTACAGAGCTGGGACCTGCTGCCTCCTCTCTTCTCAAGTCGGCTCTCTCTGCTTGACTACAGCAAGGGAGAGGGTGCACTACAGTTTGGGGTGCAATCTTTGTGTCTTTCTTGCAGAGTGTCATTCCACCAGTTGATCTCCCACTCTCTGCTGGTTCTTAATCTCTCTACCTCCTCCCTAAGCTCCACCACCAGGCTGAGCAGCTCATCCACCTGATCACACCTCATGCAGGTGGCATCCTTCCTATCCTCCCTCAGCAGCGGCAAGTTCAGGCACTCCCTGCAGCCAGAGACCTGAACCACCACAATTCCGGGCAGGCCCTCTGCCTGGGTCTCCACAGTCTTCTTGGGGCAAGCCCACTGTCTGGTGGAGACCATGTTCAAACCTGTGGTCTCAGGGTCTGCGCGCAGGAGCGCTGGTCTCCTGAGCAAAAACAAAAAACACTCACGTGTCCTGCCACAAGACTCACCACCCACACCTGCTGCTGCAGTATTGTATGGACAGCACAGGCTGTGCTCACGCACTGACTTCCCTTCCTGCTGTCAGAAGACAGTAACACCCTTTTCTCACCTAGCATATTATGTCTCACTCCAGAGGCTACTTTTAGCCTCTCAGCAAAGGGTCAAGGTCAAGCTTGAGAGATAAGAGTGGGCAGTGCCAGCTCCACCCCTGCTGGCTCAGCAGCCTGCCCGCAAGCTGCTAGCCCCCTGGCATCAGCATAGTGCTTTTGCTGGCTTCAGAAAAGCCCTAAAAAGTGCTTTTTGGTCAGTCTTTTTGCTCCAGGTCCCTTATCCAGTGCAGTCTTACCTGCCCTGAAGCTGGTCTTTGCAGCAGTAGGAGACAGTACTGTCTCCTTATCTCCCTTCCTCACCTGCTGTAAATTGACCTTTGCTACTTGGAGATTAAATCTCACTGTCCTGACCAGGACAGACATATTAATTTTATTTCAGTGATGCCTTCAAGGAATTAGGGGCTTTCATCTTTCTCAACATGGAACAGAAAATATTACAAGCTGTGTTTGCAGTCCGATTACCACCTTCACTTCAAGTCACCATAGGAACAGGAAGAGAGAATAAAATGTGTTTACATCAAAATGAAGAAAAGGAATAAAGTTTAATGGCAGCTGGGAAGAGACTTGTTTTCTGCAGTAAACTCCATGGGGCATCTATACATCTGAATTCAGACGACACCAAGTTGGGAGGGGGTACTGATCTGCCTGAGGGGAGAAAGGCACTACAGAGGGACCTGGATAGACTGGATCAGTGGGCCAAGGTAAACTGTTTGAGTTTCAATAGGGACAAGTGTCAGGTCCTGCATTTCGGTCACAACAACCCCAGGAAACCCTACAGGCTTCGGGAGGAGTGCCTGGAAAGCTGCCTGATGGAAGGGGACCTTGGTGTACTGATGGACAGTCGGCTGAATATGAGCCAGCAGTGTGCCCAGGTGTCCAAGAAAGCCAATGGCATCCTGGCTTGTGTCAGGAATGGTGTAGTGAGCAGGACTAGGGAAGTCATCCTGCTCCTGTGGTCAGCATTGGTGAGGCCTCATTTTGAGTACTGTTCTCAGTTTTGGGCACCTCGGTACAGAAAGGACACTGAGGTGCTGGAGCAGGTCCAAAGAAGGGCAACAAGGCTTGTGAAGGGCTTGGAGAATGTGCCCTTTGAGGAGGGACTGAAGGAACTGGGGCTGTTTAGTCTGGGGAAAAGGAGGCTGAGGGGAGACCTTATTGCTCTCTTCCAGTATCTGAAAGGTGTTTACAGTGAGAGCGGGATTGGTCTCTTCTCACTGGTGACAGATGACAGGACGAGGGGACATGGCCTCAAGTTGCACCAGGATAAGTTTAGGTTGGATATTAGGAAACACTTCTTTACAGAAAGGGTAGTTAAGCACTGGAATGGGCTCCCCAGGGAGGTGATTGAGTTGCCATCCCTGGATGTGTTTAAAAACCATTTGGATGTGGTGCTCAGAGACATGATTTAGTGGAGTGCTGTTAGTTAGGGTAGTATGGTTAGGTTGTGGTTGGATTTGATGATCTTTGAGGTCTTTTCCGACCTGAGCAATTCAGTTCTATTCAACTCTATAAAAAGGGCATGGTTTTCTGCTTACTGGCACAAGTGCAGCAGCAAGGTAGACTCTTTCCTTGAGGTGATCTTAAATCACTCGTGTTGGGTACCTGGATTGCAATCTGAACCAATCAGATATTTACTGCAGCAGCTGGGAACTGTGAATCTGTTCTTGGATCCTGACACCTTCCTGAACATAACATATTTTTCTTAGAATTTTTTTAATTAGAAAAGGGGTTCTTAAATTTCAAGTCAAAGTTCTGGGGAACTAGTAATGTAATTCTATTCAAAAAGCCTGTGTTTAAATATCTTGCTGACTTAGGACCAAAAAGTCAAAGTTGGAATTGTCACAAAATCTGTTTCCCGTATCTCTGGAAAGGAAGATGAAGGAGAGTTGCCTCTTTCTCTGCCAGCAGAAAAGTGAGATAGGGTCTGGAGTATTCCTTCCTTACTACTTTCTACATAAAGAAGTTGGATGCAGATGACAGTCTGCTTATTTCTGCTAATCCCTTTCTGCTTCTCAATGCCCGTTTCTCCCCTAGAAGTAGAATAGAACGACTGCCCTTCATAGGTTTCCAGTGAAACCAGGGAAGCAAATACCACATCAGGAGCAAACACTGCATTTGAGACCTAGCGGATTCTCTGATTGCTGTGCTCTTAGGGCATGTAGCTCTCTATCTCTAGCTTGGCAGGGCCTGCAGTGAAACAGCTGCACGCATATCACTCAAAAGGGAAAAAAAGAAGCGGTGGGAAGTCCTCGGGCCATTCAGTCCTTCTGCATATCCACATCACTCCATCCCGTGTTGTTCAGAGGACTGTATGTCCTTGATCTCTGACAAGAATCCAAGGTGCAGGAGGGACACAATGCCCTGTCAGCAGCAGATGAATATGTACAGATACTGCAAAAGCAAGGAGATCACATTCTCAAGTAGATGAGTTGCAGGTGCAATATTCACATTAATGATGTAGCTTGGAGGCATCCACTAATTGTAGAGAAGTAAACAGTCTTGTACTCTGGGGATTACAGATGCTATCATATTTCAAGAGGTATTACATTATGTCAGTGATGCATTTTTAAGCCTTTTGGACTGTGAGGAGTTAGTAAATATTTGCTACGAGGTAGAATGCATTTTCAAAATGAGCTTTAAAACTACTCATTCAAAAGTGAATTTTGCCTTTTTGTTCCATCTCATACGCGGTATTGTCAATGTGATTCACTCAAAAACAAATGTTTAACAAGGCTTCATAAGCCTTACATAAGTAACAGACTTTCAAGTATGATAGTAGGTGGTACCAATACATGTTTTGAAATGTGCAGTTTGATGCCACTTGGAATTAGTAGCCGCTACCAGTATGGGAAAGTGTTGAATGAAGTGGATTCCAGTATGTAGTTGAACAGTAACATTGCCAGCTGTAGTCTTCAGATAGCTATTAAAAAGCAATATAGGACAGAACTAGCAGATTCATTTGCAAAAGTAAAAAGCCAAGAGAAATCTTAAGGCTTTACAGGCTCATAAACTTGTAAACAAGCTTTACCTATTAAGTTGTTAGTGATTCAGCGTAGTTGAATTCTGGCTTTCCTCTGTGTATTTGCAAGATCAAGTATAATCACATATGCAATAAAAGCTATAGATGAACATGGTTTAATTTTTGTCCGCATGCGAAAGCTGAGTAATCCAACTATAAATGTACTTCTGTGCATGTATGAGTACATGAAAGTGGTCAAAGTGGCAAAGTAGAAGTACCAGTGTACCCAGACACCTTCTGGCAGGAAATAAATAGATTAGATGGAAGCATTTTAAGAGTAGGCTGGATTACGCAGTATGCTGCAGTATATCAAGTGGATGTGCGAGTGCCTTAATTTGGACACCATTCTACGTGTGCATCTTAATTTCTTCTTCAGCTCCTTTGTGTCTGTGTATGTGCACAGAAACACCATGTTTTTTACACCGCAGGAATATTCAGAAGTGATAGATTAATGCTCTCAGTTCTGCACAGAACAAGGTATTGCAGTACAATTGCATCTTGAAAAGATTAAAGGCCCTTTAGGATTATATGTTTAGTATATGCATGTGTTTCCTTTTTAAAAGGAAACAGCTAGTTTGTATTCCTTTATTCACAGAAAAAAAAGCCTTCTCCTCTTAAGTCATCATTGGCTAATTTGATTTGATGGGTACAATGGCTGGGTGGGTTTCAAATTCAATTATCTGGACTTTAGTTTGTATTCTAAATAAACATCTGGCAGTTCTGCACAGCCTTTAGCTCAAAATCAAATGCTTCACTCACTTAGGACAATTTGTACTACTATAGGAATCTATTTAGAGTCCACTTGTGAGTATTGGTTTTGGTTTTTTTTTTCAGTGAAAGTAAGGAAAATTCATAAACAGGTTTGGAAACAACAGCAAGAACCCCAGGCTAACTCTTTTTTTCTTTTCCATAAAACACCTTCAAAGCTGAGCATGCTATCTCATCCTCTGTCCCCCTGCTCTTGTATCCCTTTATGAGCATTCTTAAAGAAGGAACTGTCTAAAGCTAGGCAGAGGTTTGGCACCATGCTGTGTAATGGCAGCAGTGGGTTCAGATACTGACTCAGAGGATCTTAAATCCCAGCCCTTACTGTATAAACAATCACTGTGCTAAACAGGCAGTTATGCAGAAGGTGCCTTCTTCTTCCTTCCACTGAAGGAGGTCTCCATTTAGAGTGCTGGGTGGAGGAGGGCACTTAGTGAATTGTGTGAACCCACTGCTGGTCCAGTGGCTATTTCTGCTGCACTGGCTGTAAGTACATTTGCAGGATGAATTTTTTTCCATAGAAGTCAGCTAGAGAAAAGCAGCAGCTCATTTAGAAAGTCAGACACACCAGCAGTGTGGTTGGTGCTCCCACCAACTTCCAGCAACATAGCATGTTGTTGTCCATAGATACCTTATTTATTCCTGTACTGGGACTACTCTCTCTACTTTTTCCTTGGAAGGAAAGGGGTATTCTTATTCCTCAGAAAAGTCTATTAGCCAAGGAAGCTGCACACAGCAGCCATGCATCAAAATAAAAGAGAGATTTCTATTACTGTCTGACTGTCTTTATTCTGAAGAAAAAGAGACTGTCTCTTTTGGGGAGTCTAAGGAAGCTGAACAAATGTCACATTAGATTTAGGCTGGCAGTGTTTTTCTCCATCTTCCCGTGTCTTCAATCAGGCCTGCTTTATGGTTCTTTTGCTTTGTATGGAGTACTTCTACATCAGCATCTACCTGTCCCATAGGAGGTATTTCAGAAGTGGGACCAAATCAAACTGTGGCATGCAGACTTGCTGCATAGACTCCTCACTGCAGTGTGCTTGAGGAGACAGGACATGCACATCTGTCCTTATGGCCAACAGATCATCTGGCAATAGCAGAGACAGGCAATGGCAGTGAGCCTAGAATATGCTCACTGTTCATCCAGATGATTATCCTAAAGTTGTTTATTAAAATAAAGAACCAAAGTTACAGTCACAAACTGCAGAGTTCATTATAACTCTCACCAGATACAGGCTAGTGAGCACTTGCCCAAAGACAGGGTCCTGTCACTGTAATTATTTCTACTTGAGATCAAATCTAGTCCTGCTACCATGATATGAACATGCCTTGGAGCATTAGACCATATGCCAATATACACATGACATCCTGTGCCAGTCTTCAACTGTGGGTCCTGTGCTTTTGGTTCAGGTCCATATGCTTCCCATAGAGGCACCAGATGGACAAAAATATTTTGTCATCTCATCATGTCCTCAACAGTGGTGGTTAGAACCTGAAAAGCGTGAGAAGAGGAAGCACTGCTGCCTGTGTCCCACCTTCTCAGATTCTAGTCGCAGGCACCAGCAGAGATGCCCACTTGGCCTGCACAGAGGTGCGAAATGTCTGACCATAAAAGCTCTGGGATGACTGTCAACATCCAAATTCTAGAGCCAAAGCAGTTACAGTGCCTGAGCAAGTAGTATTTGTATTGTTTCTCTGAAAACTCACATTGCGCATCCTGGCAGCCACCCCCTCCACTGAAGAAGAAATGAACAACCAACAAATAATATGAGCTCACCATGGCAACTCGAAACTATTGAAGACTGGAAGCTGCTCAGAAATAGTAATTTTAGGGTGGACTTCAGTTCATCTGTCACTGGCAGAGGTACAGGGGGAATAGAGTGTGTGTTTTTCATGATAGTACTATCCCTTACCAAGGATATTATTCCACTGCCCAACTCTTTGTTGCGACAGGCATATCCATGTGTACAGTTGTTTCCCAAAATCATGTTTCTGTGCTGGGCTTCTGTCTTCCAGAACACCTCTGCACGAATGAATCCTGCAGTTATTTTGGTTTGCAAATGGATAAGGGATGTCCACTGCTCCTTACCAGCTGAGACAATTTGGCTTAATGAATTGCAAATTTCCACCGGTCTCTGATTCTTTTCCTAATTGGGCATATGCAGATTAGAAGTATCTTAATGAGCTGTTTCACTCAGATACCATCCTCTGGTGTTCACAGTCTTCCTTAAATAGGAAAGGCTGGGTCTGCTGTAGACAAATCCCACTGAATGTGAGGCACATAAGGAAGACGATCAAAGTGCAAACCATTGGTCTAGATGAAAGAGAACTCTCAGATGGCTGTTGCAGTGTTGCCAACAGGAAACTTCACCTTTGTGGCAAGTGGCAGATAGTGCAAGTTAGACCAAAAAGCTAAAATGAATTCAGTGGCCATATTTGTGTAATGCATGGGAGGAGGGGAGGAATTTTGCTGCTAAGGAGGCGAGGAAGGAGGTAATTGCAGTAATCAAAATGAGAGACAAAGAGCTCTTAAATGTAGCTGTCGGGACAGACAGAAAGGACAAAAGTTGGCTGATTGCTGGGTTGCCAGATGATGAAAGTGGAGTTGTCATATTTGTGAATGTTTTGCCTGGATATAAGCATATATGGGGTATATTGCTTGTTATTCTGATGGGTGTATGTACTGCAGTTTCTGTACAGTCAGTGTCAGGCTTTGTGTGCATTGAAATTGTATTTTATGAGAAGAGTTGCTTGAGATCTATTATAGAGACACGTGGGTATGTGCTCGCTCTGATTTTGGCAGAGACAGTTCTGTTTTGCACTCAGAAAAACACAAATCATATTAGCGTCTTTCTTCAGGTTTTGTTAGATTTTTCAGCGTATTTTAACATCTACAGATTCATTTTCAAGAAGCGTCTAGGCTTCTGGGTAAAGAAGCCTTCTCCAGGATAAATTGACACATGACATCGTCTTGAGTCTCTTGTTCTCTGATACTGAACGGTACAATGGTCCTCTCCATTACATGTATGGGAGGGGCACTTTTTGAGACTTAATTAGAGATCCTTGCTTTCACTGCACGTGACACTAATTGTAGTATTTGGTTGGCTCTGTAGCTTTGAATGTTATGTTGGCAAAAATGGAGCCGCATTTGATTTGGGCAGGAGTGAGATCAGAAAAAGAAACTTACTTGCAGGTTTGTTTGGTTGTTTTTTTAAGCTTTATTTGTTTTCCCTCCGGGAAAACCTATTTTTCAGACAGATTTTTTTTTATATTTTTTTTTCCAAATACAGTCTGCACTTTCAAGTTTAAGTCTTTGCTGTTAAATTTCTCTTGAAAAATACAAAACCGCTGCTGCTGCTCACGTTCAGCTTCTCATGTAAGCTTTCAGGATGGCAATTCTGGACCTTTCAGCACGGTTGCACCCTCATTCTGTGTGCTGATATTTCTTCATATTTAATTATCTGAACTTAGGCTTTCCTCTCAAGAAAAAGAAGTTTGCTTGCTTTCTGTGATTGTTTGCAGATATTATGATGAGTGAGCGTTTGCTGAACTTTATCTACATTTTTTTATCTATAGTAGAGCTGTACAGAATCGTCCTCTCTAAAATTGCTTCCACCTTAAAAAAAATTCAGGCCATCTCTAAACTATGTGCTGTTTGTTTTTCCTTTTCTTTCTTTAGAAAACTTAATCCATAAACTAATAAACAGGTTTTCTGCAGAGAATGTAAATCAATCCCAAATATATGCCCAAACGGTTTGCCAGAAAGTATCTTAGCTGTGTGCCTCACGTTGAAGGCACGCGTAGAAGAAAAATAGCTTTATACAAAGACGTGAACTGTAGGTAAGAGAACCTGGCCACTGAGGGAATGCAGAATTAGGCTCTGTGTTAATTCATGCGTAAAGGATCGCAGTAACAACCACGTTGGAGGAAGTGCGGATGGTTAGGCTTTACAAGAATCAACATCGGGCTGACAGGTTGACTGGCAGGCCTGGAGGGCTGCAGGCATATCTCATGTCACAAATACAGCTGCAAGAAGGTAAGGGAGAGAGTGAAATATTCCTAAGTAACAACTAATTGCAGCAAAGAAGTAGTTCCACAAAATGCACTGTTAGTTTTTCCAGCTGGGAAGGACAGGGGGAGGAGAAGAGATGCGGGGGTGAATGGGGCACATCAGATGGATGTTTTTGATGTGTGTATTTTGGGAAATCCCTGGTTACGTGACTGGTCATTTTAAGTATGGCAAACTTCATTCTCTTTGCATCATGCTGGGAAAAAGGAGAGGTTTTATCATCCTTGCAACAAACTGCAGGACTCTTTTTAGTTTCACAACTACAAGGCAGCCATTTCAAAAGCCCAGAGATCAGTCAGCTCAAGAAAAGGACAAATATTTGAATAAGTACCTTTTGTTTAACTGAAGCATTTTGTCAGAAGAAGAAGAGAAAGAGTGCTGATTTTTAAGTGCATTACAACTCCAACAGCATATACATTTTTGTTCCAGAAGTCTACGGAACAAATGAAGAAAGTGCCAACTATTGTCCTGTCTGTCTCATACAAAGGAGTCAAATTTATTGATGCAACAAATAAGGTATGTACAATCACTGAATACCAGCTTTTCTTCCTTGCAGATAGGAATACTTATGAGGTTGGCTCTGTTAGAGCACTGGGCCATAGAGGGGACAGATTTGCACCGTGTGCTTCCTTTCTTTTTTCTCTTCTCTCCGCAATTGATGTAATCTTGCTGCCATTCTCCAGAAGCTCTGAGTGAAGCACCTTTAATGGCTCAGTTGGAGAACATTGTGTCCAGCCTTCTGATGTTAAAAGGCAAACTCATGACAACAGACATTTGGCAAAGGGCCTCTACAAAATCCTTTACGGTATTCTTCCCCTTGCAGTTCCTTAAACGTGAAGAAAATATGTGTATGTCTTCATCAGTATAATTTTTGGTAAGAAATAAAAATATGAAAATGTATCAGTAAGCAAGGTTTTATCCAGGGCCAGCCATTAGAAGAAACATGAGCCTTGGGTGTGCTTCTGTTGGTGCCTCTCCGACGGCTGTTTTCCTGGTACTTCCCATCTGACTCCCTGAACTGCTGCGGCTTTGTAACAGTTGTTATTCCATATTGTGTTCATCTTCCTGTGTGCTGTGGCAAGGCCTCTGTGCTTTGTGTTTTACAATTCAAAATAGATCCAGCTTTTTTTCTTTCTTTCTTTTTTTTTTTTCTTTTTTTTTAATTTTTATGACAGAAATTGAGAGATTGGAGATCTCAGTGATGGACAGAGCAATGGGTTATTGCTTAGCCAAAGTAAAATGTAAAATCCTTGTGAATAGGAGTAAAATAATGCATGGATTTCTCTTCTCTCATCTAAGACAGCAAGAAAGTGCAAACCACACTGGTGCTTGCATGTGAATATAATTATTATTTTTTCTGACTAAAATGCACCAAGCAATATGAGAAGTAAATCAGACAACTCGTCTGCCCCATCAGGTTAATCATGTGTGTAACTGCTTTGTGTTGCTGTGCATTCAGACCACACCGTACATCTAACCCAGTATCCTTCAAACTTGACAAAACAGGCAGTTTTTAAAGTGGAAGGTTTTAAGTGAAGGAATGAAAGCAGATTTGTGATCTTCTGCTACAGTTTGGAAGGCGCAGTCAGGGCTAGAAGACGGCACGAAATAAAAACAAAGCTGAAATACATATCATGTCAAGTCTAAAGTATTTGCCAGAGCGGAGAGGCCAGGGATTCCTGTCAGCTCTTTTTTCTTCCATTAAGTCAAAATGGAGCTTCTGCAGCCTTCATTTCTTTTATGTTCTCTGATATGCCGGACATAAATCAGGACATTGTAATGCTATTAGCTCCAACTTGGATAAAGCTGTTTTCAGCTCTTAAATCTCCTCTACAGCGTAAGGGACATAACTTCAGTGTCTTTAGGTTTAAAAAAGAAAGTAGATCAAGAGAACAAAAGGAGCCTCCAGTACTTCTTTGCACAGTGCATCTATTCTTATATAAGAAGGAAACTTGAAAGAATTTGGGCAAATAGTATTATGTGGCTCTAGACCAGTCTCACTGGGACTTATGCCTAGTAGTGTAACAGTTGTAGTTGATTGAGATAAATAATGCCACGGTCCTGTGTGTTTTCTCAGAGTGGTAGAATGCTTTCTCTTCCATTCAAAATCTGCACTGCCTTTCCCTTCTGTAAAAACCAGGTAATAGCCTGCAGCCCTCCCAGGAGCATTGTTATCAGCCTTGTCCACAGTGTGCTGTACTCAATTCCTTCGAGACCCAAAACAGATTAGCACTAAGGTGAGATCCTATTCCGACTTGTACCGCTTCTGTGCGAGCTTATAGTTGGCAGAGCTGGGCACCACTTAGCAATAAATGCATACTTTTAAATGACAAAAATAGCTGGCAGTTATGTGCTTGGAAACTTAGCTCTCATGGCTGCTCATCCTTTTACTTTATGCCACCAAGCTAAGAATTTGTATCCTGAGTTTTAAGCAGGCAAAGCTTCAGGTAACAAAGAGGCTCTGACCTCATTCTACTAAAGCTATTTCAGTGGCACCTTGAAGTTTCATGACACCACTTCAACATGACACCATTTCTTTGCAAGTGAGGCCAGAAAGAAATTGCTGCATAGACAAAGCAGGCTTTGAGAAATTTCTCATGGATCACAGCTAACCCTAACTGCTGGATAATTTCTGTGAGGAAAGGAATTGTCTAACACAAAGTAGGCAAGCAAAGAGAAGGCTGCTAATCAAAGCTTGGTCTCTCAATGGTACTGCTTTGGCAGAAGCAGAACTGACTTTCACCTTCCCTGCTTTTTCTGAAGCTCTGGAGATTGCTTTTGACAAACTGAGAGATAATTTTTAGAACAATTTTGCATGCTCAGTGCCGGAAGAGCATACCAAGCGCAGCAAACTGATTCATAACCTTATCATTTCTAGTGACTAAGACTATTGGTCTGCTGGAGTTTTGACCCTAGGAAACAGAAAAAGCATGTATTGAAAACATGTCTAATTTTGAAAAGAGGTCAGAGAGGATAATCCTGTAGAAGCTAGAGGAAAACCTATCTCACTGCTAATTTCCATCCGCGAGATTTATTTCAGGCACACCTTATTTTATTCAAAACAAAGTTAAAATGAGTATAATTGCAAACTTCACTTGATTTAAAATAAAACACCAGGATAAGCTCTAAAACACAAAGCCTTGTGCCAACCTCAAGTGACCTAGGAAAAGTTGCAGCGTAGCAGATCTCTTTTCACACAGCATATAACTTCAGGTCGTTACTTAGTGGCTCATGATTTGGCATAAAAATGATTTAAAGACCTCCCAAGGTTTAATTCTTTCTGCTTTTTAAACTACGGTGTTAATGCTACAACATCAGTGAGAGTATATTACAGTTCTATCTGTGGATATCTTAATGCCTGATTTTGTTAGAATTGTCATTCCCCCAAAAAACTTTCCTGAGGGTAAAAGTTACCAATTTGAGAACAAAGGAAATAAAATGCTTAAAGTAACATAAAAAGCCAATAGTCATTAAGCAGAGATTATACGTGTCATTATAAATTGGCATATATTGAAGAATAAGTACTGTTTCTGTAACTTTTATGAATAATGCATTAAACAGAAATAATCAAGCATGTTGCAACAATGTAAGATTAAGAGGATTATTTCATGTCTTCAGTAACAGTCTCCTTATCGTGGTTTTTTTTTCCGTAATTTGGAATTTGGGCTACTTTTTATTAAGACTTTTTCCCTAAGCTGCTATTTCTTTAATTGCATACATTAATATGTCTTTTAGAAAACTTGACACCTACATACAAGGGGGAGAGCTGACACTTAGCAAATGGAAGAGGGTATGGCAAAGCATCCTGAGTGACTTAGTTGCGTATATTTTCCATTCTTCAAAAAAAAAAAAAAAAGAAGAAGAAGAGGGGGAGGAGAGGAGGTGGGAAGGAAAAGACAGGGATGAGGGAAAAACAGAGATGCTCAGAGGTTGTTCTAACTTGAACAGATGCCACTAAGGCAACAGCAAAGCGTAGAGCTGTGAGGGATTGTGGCAGTACAGATGTCATGTGTTCTTAGTGCAGTGGAGATGTCACACTGCAGCAGGCTTGTTCTTTTTCTTTGTTGTTTTTATTTTTTTTTATGGAAAAGCCATTTCTACAGTCAGGAGGTACACAATTCAGAAGATCATATAAACTAACCTGTAGGGAGATTGCTGAGAATGAGTCATTCTTCTGTTAAATAAATCATTTGAAATGTGTGCATTGCTGATGCAAGGCCTAATCATAAGCCATTGTGTAGTATCTTCTCTAGTTTCATGCTTCCTTTGGCCTGAGCACAGTAGTTACATATCAGTAACTTATGTAATAACAATTCATAATTTTATTCAAAGCTTTAGACAGCTTTTTCTTTCTTTATTTGTTTCATCAGACGGACGCACCCCACGTCTATCTCAGTAGTATGCTATAGCTTTTACATTGGCTGTTGCAAGTAGTGTTGCTCGGTGCATGAACAGTTTAATATTTCTATATCTCTTACAGGATGCTGTTGTCACCAAGTGGAGAAATGTTGCCAGAACCTTCTGTAGTTACCATTTTACTAAGAAGAACCCTTTCAAGAGCTCAGGATTTTAATTAATTATAAATGATGATGGATGTTTTGTTTTGTTTTGTTTTCTTGAAAGAATATAGCTGAATTTTGTCAAACACCATGTGCAAAAAAATGGATATTGGGCCGGTTGGGTTTCACCAGCTCTGGTCCATCGGCCGCCTGAAGCAGTGGGATATAGTGACCTTTAGGCAGAAAACAGCAGCATCAGAGGGTGCCTGTGTAGTGCTTTGAAGTTGTATTTACAGCTGCGTGCCGGGAAAGGTGTATCACAGGATACTGCATAATCTGTACAAACCCCAAATAGAATCATAGGGAATACTCTAGAGTGCAATTGTCTCCTACTGTATTATGGGCAATTTTAGATATTGTAGGAGAGGGTCAAAATTGCAATGAATTGTGTAAGAATCTCGCATGTGATATATTAAATCCCTTTTATTAAGAAACTGAAATACTTTAACACAGGAGATGAACATAAATGCCCGTCTAAAAACATGCCTTTTGCAGCTCTTTTACATGGAATTCCTGAATTGATTGAAAATATTTTTTTTCAACAGAATATTATTGCTGAACATGAAATCCGTAACATTTCCTGTGCTGCACAAGACCCTGAAGACCTTTCTACATTTGCGTACATCACTAAAGACTTGAAGACCAATCACCACTACTGCCATGTATTTACTGCATTTGATGTGGTCAGTTAATAGAGATATTTATTTAGTAGTGCTTTGTAATAGTTACAGTTCTTTTATTCTATCTTTAAAAAAGGCATATGGTGACAAATGGAAGGTATTGTTCATTTACCAAATGAAACTACTAATCGAATATGAGGTAGTAAAGGAACAGTTTTGGAGAAAAGCAAATATTTTATTCGATATTATCTCATCTGAAACAATTCACCTGTGTAATCACAGCTGCTAACTGAAACTTTACTGAGGAACTTAAAAAATTATTCAAGAGAAGAATATTTTAATACAGTATCGTGTGTATGAATTTTTGAAACACATTTACAAGTGAGTCTTGACAAGTGACATCTAATCTAAGCTGTAGTCTTCCAAGAAGTTCATAAAAATCACTTCTGGCCACCCACTCTGAAATGGCAGCACACAGCAGATAAACCAGAACTGGACCAAGGTGCATTACATACAGCGTTCAGTCCTACTGAGAGATAGGCTCAAGAGCTACCTCAAATTAAGTTTGTCTTTTGGACTGTGTTCTGGTGCCTGCAAAGTTCAGGAAAGACTACTTTGGTGACGTCCAGCTGCTTGGCTGTTACGCTCATGAGTCTATCCCAAACCAACCAAAAAGGGGTGAGAGGGTTGGACTCCTCCTGTGCTCCTTTGCGCACATCCCACATTCATGAAATTGATGTGGATTGCTTTTTGGACAGATCAGCGGGCAATTTCTTTGGGTTTCTTAGCTGCTCCATGGGCTTTTGTGTTTCACTGTTTAGCTGGATCAGTCGTGATAACTCAAACATTTTTTTTTTCTAAGTATTTCTTAAACCTGTTGGTGTTTTCTGAATAAACTGGAGAGCTGAAAATTCTCTGCAAATGTATAGAGAACATACAGAAAGTTTTGTTCTTACTTTAAACAGAGAACTGAAACATTTAAAGCCCCGAGGAAGAAGAGACCACACAGATAGCTAACTACGTATCTCAAGAGGTCCTTGCAATATTTGGCTGCCACACTGAATCTCATAGATTTGAAACATCTGTGATAACAGAGCTGTGCAGAGCACTGTCCTTTTAATGTTCGTGTGGAGAAGGGCACCCCTGTAACCATTGTCAGACTATAGTAGTGGTCTAAATGGCCCCTCTGTGGACTTCATTTCTCTGTCATTACAGTGGGAGTTTTAGCTTAACAAATGATGCAGGTAAGGGAAAACTTACACTATCAGCACCTTTCCCTTTTTTTTGAAAACAGATTGCATTTACTTTGAAGTAAATCTCAAGACTCATTTCAGAAGAAGTCCTTACAGCTCTTCTAATTTGGTGGACTGAGTTCTTCCTGCATTTTTGCTTCTCAAATGATGATGCAGAGCCTGCTAGGGTTTCAAAAAAATATGAACGTATATCAATTAATCAGTCTTATTGTTTTCAACTAAATTTGGTGAAATAGTAGCTTTAAGTTTTAGGACCCAGAAGGCTTACCATCCCAAATGTCTGTGAAATACTCACCTAATGCCATTTCAGCTAAGCACAACGGAGATTTAAAACTCCGTGCAGTTGTTATTGAAATTAAAAATTACTCAAGAAAAAGAAGATTTTAATATAGTATAACGTCTGAATTCTCAAAACATGCGCACATAAATATAAATAAATTTGAAAAGACAGAGATGTCTGTACAGAGACATTTTATTTGTGACTGGGTAAGTCATCAGCGTTGCAGAGAAACTAAATAACAGCTTGAAGGAAGGTAGGTTAAAAGGAATATTAACCTTTATGTTCAGTACTTTTGTTGTTTAACTTCTCTACTGACATTTTAGTGCCCATGTGGAATAGAAAAAGATTTTAAATGGTATTAAAAATAGGCAAACTGTTGTCAACAAAATGTTACATTATATTAGTGATAAGTGAATCAACAGAGAGTAAACTGAGTGACATTTTTATTTCTACCAATCCATTTAAATACTTAGCAGTTTCAAAGGAATGCGTTTTCGTTTTTAGGCCTAATGTTCAAGCACAAACACACAGCCAGGTATATCAGATAAAATTCATCTTCTCCCTGCTCAGCAAGGAAAGCATAGTGATCCAGCAATAATTCTAACATTTTGCTCACTTCCCATACTTTAGGAGGAGTGCTTAATACCCCAAACACTATAAATGGCTAATTTAAGAAACTTTACTGTCTGTATTACTTTTCACATGCTACGTAATCCTCAGTGGGGTATTACCTACTCAAATATTCTTTTCTTTTTCTTTTTCTTTTTTTTTTTTTTTGGTGCTTTTTTATTTCTCAGAATCTGGTATTACTGATGGAAGTACAAACTCCATGAAAAAAAATATTCTAGATATTTGCAACATGAGCATACAGTAAATTTGGTTTAAGTCTAGCAGTTCTTACAGAGGAGCTTGGTCTTCAGTTTGCTAATAGAAACAGTCCTCTTCATTTCTCAAGGGATAGAAATCCAATCATAATAAGAAAAATAAAATTCAAAATGGTAAAATCCACAGTAAAGTATGAAAAAGAAGCATCTTAACTCTTATATCATATGGTAATAGAATCACAGAATCACAGAATTGTAGGGGTTGGAAGGGACCTCCAGAGATCACTGAGTCCAACCCCCCTTCAAAGCAGGCCCCTACAGCAGGCAATAATATATATATTATATATATATATATACGTAAGTATATACATATGTATAATGTATGCACTGAGATGGAAAATAGGTCCTTAGTTCAGGAAACAGGAAAGAACTTTTTTTTTTTGCAAATAGGAAAGTGTTTCAGTCTAACAGCATGTCGATACAAGTATTACTGATGCTTACTATTTAGAAGTGACTCAACTTCTCAGAGTTACGATGTTGTAATGAAAACTGGGAGTGACATCAGACTTGCTTAAGATATTTTGAAGAGAGCAAGGTTTGGGAGTAGAAGAAGATGTATTGATCAATATTTGAAACTCACTTCACACATCCACTTGCAGAAAGCAGACTCAAAACCACCAATGAAGGATTCCGTTTGGAGAAATAAACCATAATAGTTCCTGCACCAAAGTCCAGTTCACGTATGGGAGACATCCAAAGAAATTTCAGTCAGACATTCCTTCATTGTCCAACACACTGATGAAAAGAAGGCAACTAGCATAAACTGGCACAACAGCTGCTCCAGTTCATGCCTAGGATAGACAGGGGTTCTGTGTAACCCGAGACTTCCCTTCTCTGTAGTCTTCTGTCCTTCATTGCGCAGACTTAATCTGGATAAGCACTGGAAACTGCTGGTACACATATTCAGCAGCAATGAAAAATACAAGGCTTCAGGCCTCAAAGTTCTGTTTATTGCCTTCTTCCAGTGGATTTGAGGATTGTAAATTTCTTTTGAAGTTCTCTGTTCTCGTGACCATCCAGATACAATCAGTATGGTATCCGTACATCTTAAGAATGGAAAACTTTTTTTCCTTTGCGGTACCCAAAGACAGCATGCCCAGACTGTACTCTCTCAGAGCATATTAGGCAGAATGTGGAAAGCCATTTTAATTTATCCTCACAACCTTCTTGAGATGGAGCACTCAGGCACCAGGAGCTTTCAGCTCATGAGCAAATGAGTCTCTCCTGTTGGGCTAGTCTACATGCGTGACTTTTGCAACAGCCTCAAAGGCACATTTGGGAGGCCTGTTTCCATGGTCATGTTCTATGCGAAATATCTCTCTGTCCTACATTGGAAGAGAAGGATGAATTCAGAAGAGTATGTGACTGACCATCACTTTAAATCCAGGATGAGAAAGATTCAAGAATTTAAGCTGCAGGAGTGTCTGTTCATGAAAGCTGCACTCAGACCACAGCTGTTACAAGCAAATGCCAACCATGTTCATCTCCTCGTACCACCCTTGACAAGTTGAGCCTTCTTCCCCTTGATTGAACAAAGACTGATGCGTTAGGATGTGGACAAATGCACATCCTTTCTAGCTGTCCCAAAACATAAATGTTTTCTGGTCTGGAAGGTAAAGCATATGAACAATCAACAGTGTAAATGTATGTGTATGACAGTTCTTGACCTCAGAGAACCCCAGTTATTAATAAGTAACCTACCCTTCTTGTCAGGTTCCTATAGTAGGAATCCTCAACATCTGGCCTTGAAGACTCTTTGACAACTAAGAATTGGGCACATGATTTCATCTCAGGGGATAGAAATTTTGAACAGGGTTGGAATTTTTCAGAGTTTTCAACTAAAGATTCTGTACACTGTGTTCTGTTTGATTTTGCCAGCTGAGATTTCAAGTTCAGGACTTTGCAAATGGGGTGTCCTAATTGACATTCTACACAGCAAATGTGGTATCATCTCAGCAATTATCCGTGAGATGCCAAAGGACACTTCTTCAGTAAATTCAGTCTAAAGATCAGATTTAACTGTGATCTTAAAAGGGAAAAAAGATCATTACCTGAAAGCAGAAACCCATCAAATCTTCTTTAGATCCAAAATCCAAAATGCTTTTATAATAGGGCATAACATTAGTTTCTACAATATATATATATATATATATATATATATATATAAAATAATCCTTTGCAAGTGACATTTAAAGCTTTTGTAGATCAAAAGACAGAAATTAACAATCTTGCTCTCGCTCTCAAATTATTCCTGAAGTCTCCAACTAGCTTTATAGAAGCATGAAAACACAGTGAAGAAGCAATGCCTGCTCAGCTTGTGCAGTAAAGAAAATAAGTCCAACAGTAACAAAACAATTAGCCGTTGTAATTGGTTGGCTGAATTAAAGCAGTTGAAGAATACCGACTCAGACTTGAGCTAAGGAACTGAATTAACACATTATATTGCAAACAAGGCAATTGACCTCAGTTTTTTATATCACAAAAATTGTTGCTTAAAGGCATTAACTTACTTACCTTCCTTCTCTGTCATGCTCCGCAAGGAACACTACTGTAGCAGCACTCAGAATCCCAATGGTCCTAAAAACTTTACCTCGTTTCCAAGGAGCTTGTTGGGGTGCCATAAGGGTCAGCGTCTCCCATAATGACCACGGGGTCTACAACCTTGTTCTAAACATCTCTTAAAGAGACAGACCCACTTGCTTCATTTTGTGTCGTGCGTAAAAAAAAATCTCATTCCATCTGAAGGCTTTCCACTATGGTTTTTGTGGTTTTTGTCTTCCTCCTGAATCTCCAAGGAATTCCTGCTCTTTTCTCTCCAGTAACGGCCCATCCAAGAATATATTAAAACTCCGACTTTCATATTCCTCTCCCAGTACTACAGATGAGAAATTCCTCAAACCAAATTTATTTAGCTTTGATGTCTTTTTTCTTGGTATGATTCAGCAGATGTTGTGTTGGGTTTTTTGTTGTTGTTTTATTTCTGATTTTAAAAGGGACAAATTTAAAGCCCTCCAAGGCCTCCAAGCAAAGTGTACACTTCGCTTCTTCAAGGCCCCATCATAGTACACAATGTATGACATTTATGCACAATGGTTCGGTTTATGTTTAGAATGCTGAACAAAGCAGTAAATGTTCTGTTTTATTGGAAGTATTTCATATATATTCTAACCATCAGAACAGTTAGATTTTCACATGCTCCAGGAAGGGCTATTTTTTAACTTTACACTCTACTCGAGAAAACAAATCATAGTGGTTTGTCAAAAGATACAGGACCCAAACTAGATAGCCTATGCATGGTAAACTCTCTGCTTTTCTCCATTCTGTTCTCATGCTGTCTCCCAAGGACCTTTTCACATACTTCCCTGGATTGTGCACTCTCTCAGTCCCATAGTATTACTGTCCACTTTTTATCCCTCGTTACATGCTGTCAATGTATTCCTTTATCAATGATAGTATCCGGTGTAGATAATCCCTTGATGATATAGTACACTGTTTTACTGTCATGACAGCAGATAAAGATGTCTTTAGAATAATATCCTTGTGCTGCTAATATGCGCACTCCATTTCAAATAATATTATTCTGTGCATTTTTAACAATTATACTCAGCTGGTCTTAATTCCATAACTAGTGTTCTGCTAAAAGGCAGAGCACTTTATAATGGTCTTTTTAGCCTTTCATTTCTGTCTCCACTGGCGAACTGTATCCTCAGTCTTTCTCAGTCCAGACCAGACCCCTTAAATTAAAAATGAGACAATTTGGAGACTGCTGCCGTCAGATCACGCAGAGGTTCTTATTTGGGATGCTCTGCAACTTTGACAAGCTTGTTGCTGTTAATGTAGTCATCACAGCTGAGAGAATATCCCAGTGGAGGATTACAATTGTTTTCCCTCTGACCCAACGAAGACCAGAGTTGGCACCTTTATAAGAAGCTCTTATAATGAGCTGAATAGGCTGAACTTAGCCTACATGTTCTTAGTATAGAGGTGTGATAACAAAGGGACGAAACTTCTTAATGACTGCAGCAAAACTGTAGTATAAGACATGAAATAAAATGCTTAGCCCTTTAGCTGCATTGAACCCCTGAAGTGCAGATGATAGTGTGCATCTGTGTGTCTTGCGCTGCTTTCTGCCTTACTACAAACTCAACAGTTAGCCTTGACTAGCTAAAAATGCACCTCATTTAAAATTAATACATCTGAAATAATATTAAAAGCCTGTGGGAGTTTCAAGGGCTCACCTAGTTTCAAAGTAATGCAGGATTGCATCCAGCTACAGAGGATCAGGAAGGAGAGAGTAACTCCTGAATTACATCTAAGATGTATGACTTACGGTAAGGAGACCACAGGACATGAGAAGGAAAGCCTGCAGGCTGGTGTTTGCTCTGCAGGTGTCCAAAATGTTATTGGAAAGCTTGTAGGAGCCTAGAAATAAATACACCAAAACAAACCAGCAAGCCTGAAAAAATTGCCAAAGGCTTTCAATCGCAATTTGGATTATGGTCAGATTTGAAACTCACAGCTGCTTTATCTGATGTAAAACTTTACTGGAAAAAAACATTTGTACTAATCCCCCAGTTCCTCATTCGTGCTTTATTAAATCTTTCAACAGGTTTTCTTCCACATATCTTCTAAGAATTTAAAATATTCTAGGTATAACACTAAGCTGATCTTCTTCTTAAGAACCTGACCTCTTTGGTAATACCTGCTAACTCCCCAGGCCTATGCTGACATTCCAGTTTAAGCTCAAGCAGTCTTACTTCTAGAAAACAAAGCCACAAGAAGGTTGCATCTGCCTTTGAAGCACATATCCCAAGCGTAGCACTTACCTTAACGCATACATGGGTGCACTGCATCTGCATCTGCACCTTCAACACAGACATCTTGTCCTTCGGGGAGTGTCACAGCAGATCTGGAGCTCTCTCCTCTTCCCATGTCCCGGGTGATGGCACCTCATGGCGTTGCAGCACATGCCAGGAGGCAGTAAGTTGGGCTGTGTGCCCTGGGGGAGTGGAGAGGTCAGCAGAGGAGGTCTGAAGTGGAGCGAGGTGGAATGTCATGTATGTGCAGTAGTGCCCATTGGGTGGGATCTTGGAAGCAAGAAGAGCTGAGAAGGGGTCAGGAATGAATACACTTGTTCTAAGAGGTGGCACCCACCCACACAACCCCTTTCTCATGTCTAGTGAGACAAATGTTTTCAAAGATTTGAAAAGCAATTGTTTTCACTACAGTAGATTACATTGAGATTGTGCTTAATTAATTAGAAATCAGTTGACTTGATGTAAATATTGCAGAGACTTCGGAAGTTATTACCAGTGTGTTTTTAATTACTTTCATTACAAATCCATTCTGTAGACAGTACTAACGCTTCTTTTATCTAACAACAACTCCGCCTAATCCCAATTTTAAATGTTTTTGTTTTGTTCCAGAACTTAGCTTACGAAATCATTCTCACACTAGGACAAGCATTTGAGGTGGCCTATCAGCTTGCACTACAGGCACGAAAAGGGGGCCATTCTTCAACCCTCCCTGAGAGCTTTGAAAATAAACCCTCCAAACCTATTCCAAAACCGCGTGTTAGTATTCGGAAGTCAGTGGTAAGTAGAATGGAGTGGTGCATGCAAAAAAGCCAACATTCAGCTAGCTATACAGTAAGAGATGATACGCTTGTTGAAGTTGTGTCATCTCTGCCCAACACTCGGTAGGGTTGTGTCACTGTATCACAGTCAGCCATTTGGAACTACCACTCATTTTGTGTTTCCTCAATTTAAGAAGTCACTTGAGTAGTGCTGAGGATCACAGCCAATGCATACTTCCGAAACTGTTCAGTTCCATGGAGTTTCCTGAGCTTGTGACAAGAAATCAATCCGGCACCAAACTTAAGTCACTGCATGTGCATATCGATAGCTCACAAATTTTGTTTGATTTAGGTGGGGTTGCCAAATGATTACACCTAATCAAATTACTAATCCGAATCAATTTACAATGATCTTCTTGTCACAGCAAGCAACTTCTTTTCTTACCTTATTTATTTATTTATCTTTGATGCTCAGCAGAACTAGATTTCAGAACCTGTTTCAGAACTGTGTTTCAATGCACCTTCTTAACATCTCTGGAATCTCAAATTCCTAAGAACCCTAGGTAATCAGAGCCTCCCTATTACTTTTACTAAAGGTGCCATCTTAGAGGGCGCAGCTGACAGAGAAGCACTCTTTTATGGTATAATGTCCCCAAAATTATGAAACTCATTTTAAATCAAGTGAGAATACAGACGTCGTGCGATTTGATTGCGTGCTGTATCATATTCCCTGGATATAAAGGGAGAACTATCCTCTGTGGTAGTTAATTCTGGGATGAGTGGAAGGGGATATATACACATGAAAGCGTGCTTTTGACCATACACTTTTGAGTACATCGCCACAGATTCTTCGTCCATAGACTTGTAAGAAAGAACATTTTCTGATGCCATCATCTGTCTCAGTATTAAAAGGACTCCGCAGCATCAAGTCTTGCTTTAAACATATAGCATAACAAGCTTTGATGCTCAATAGCTTGGGGATAGACACAGCTCTGATCTGAACAAAGTAAAAAGAGGGCAACCATCGGTAGGTAGACGGGAATGTAGACCCCTGCACTGACGTGCTTTAGGCATTAGAAGAGGGCTTTGTTGATAAAGGGTTTGCTCTGTGTTCTTTTTTTCTTTCTTTTTTCTTTTTTCTTTTTTTTTGGAGAAATATAATCTGCTAGAAGTGCTGCGTGCAGAGATGGTAACCCGTCTGTATATTTGCATTTGTTTTAAAGCAGATAGATCCATCTGAGCAAAAGACTCTCGCAAATCTACCGTGGATTGTTGAACCCGGACAAGAAGCCAAAAGAGGCATTAATACCAAGTATGAAACTACCATTTTCTGATACAAAACTGTCCCCCTATTCCTTGTTGTGCCTTGCACTCCAAGCAGTCACAGCACAGCCTTTCCTTTATGGCAACGTTTCAACCCAGCAGAGAGGAAGACTGCACTGTATGCGTGGCCTTGTAACTAACAAAAAAGGCTGATAGTCATTTCTGGTGATGTTCTTCTTCCTGCAGCACTGACAGAAGAATGACACTATACGAAGACTTTTAAAATTACAGTCCACAAGAGGAGTGAGAAACCTTATTTTTCACGCAGTTCTCCCTTGTGACTCTGCCACAGTGCTTTCTTTGATTTCTTCTTTTAGAATTCTACTTTTTAAAAAAACAAAAGGTCTCTAAACTAACTCTAATGCTGCCTACGAGTAGGATATTTGATTGGTTTTTTATTTAAATCTTGGCAGTTTTTAATTGAAATATAAACCAGAATTAATAAATAGAGTATTTGTGAAACCACTGAATTCATTAATATTTGCTGTGTTGAATAAAGAGCTCATTAAAGTGACGAGAAATTAGGTACCCTGATTTCTGTGTGCGCTGGTTTTATATGTAATCATTGGTGTCCTTTGATCCTCTGCAGAAACAGGAGCCTCTTGAACTGTAACAAAGGATCAGAGTTTTATGAACGGTTAGAAGAAAGGTATTAATAATGCACAGAAAACGTTTATTAGATATTTTTATGGAAGAGAAGTACTATAGGAAAACATGAGAGTATTTATGGAAAGGAAGCCAGATTAATTATGACAAATGTTGTTTATTTTGAGGTTAATTAAACCATTGCTATCGCAGCATTATGAAAATTGTAGAAGTTGTAGCATCAGTGCACTGGATGTTCCATGCCACCAGTCTGAAATGGAAGCGGAATGCTCACTCTGCTCCACTTACATGCAGTTTATGCAGTTTGACGTTGCTATAGCCATGAATTCTACTCGTATTTTTAAAAACAATCTATCTCAGTGGTTCTAAAAAAAACAAAAACAAAAAGAAGAAAAAAAAAGAAGTCAGAACTCCGGATTTTGCTATCAAGATTTCTGCCGCAGAAAGCTTGTTTAGAAGAATGCTGGTAAAATTCTACCGCAAAACATTTTCTAAATAAAAACAGCGAGAAAAAGAAAAAAATTCCAAAGTAATAAAATTGTTTTCATGGAACAAAGGAGTTAAGCATTTGCTTAATATTTGATTAAATGATATTTGCTTACGTTTTCTTTAAAGTGTTTTAATTTTTTTAATGTCTGTGGAGTATTTGTATAATACCATGATGTATATTTATGTAGAACTGAAATTATAACAGTACAAATATCACTATAGGAGAAAAATGGCATTTTAACGTATATTGTTCTATCAAGTCAAATTGTGAATCATTTTGAAGTTCATTATAGAGATATTGATAAATCGTGTGGTTGTCTTAACGTTTTTTTAATTATTATTATTATTTCATATCCGGCTGAGGTCTTCAGTTAGAATCATCAGTTGGTGAGTTCCAAAATTGGAAACAGAACTTGGTTTAAACCTGATAATTGTATATGGTTTAGTTAAACCTAATCATAGCGCCGAGTGACGACATCATAATTTTAATACAGTATTCAATTTACTTGAACAAAATAGTTCCTTGTACATATTTCGCCTCTTCACTGTTGATATGTACGTAGTCAACTGACAGTCAAAAACTAACACAAAAAAATATGGTACCAAAAGGAAAACTGTATAGGAGAACAGTAAATAGTAGCCTCACTGCAACAAAACTTATGTAAATATGCTTGGGCTTCCAGTTATAAATTTTGTAATTTTGTCATTTATTTATATCCTATAAAAGCACACAAAATAAAATGAAGTTGTACAGTCCCCGCGCTTTGTGCATCACTTTATCACTGCCGAAGGAAACCAAAGGTCCCAGCCATCGAGCAGCCCTCCCTTTCCCCAGTTTCACTGAGCTTGGAGCTTATCCCACACAAACACAGGCATTGCTGTGGGGATAGTTTTGTTTTAGAATACAGATTTTGTTTACAGATGGCAAATACTTTAAAGCCCTTAATTAAATGGCTCTTCAGTGCACTACTCAACTGCTGACTTTCCGTATTTAATCGCATGCTCTAAAGAACTGCACGGGGAGTTGCACTAAAACAGGCTCACTTCAGGCTCCGTAAGTACAAAAGTGGCCAGCTTTCAGGCTGCAAACTGGGGTGCTGCTAATGCAGCTGAGTGACCCCAAAAATTAAAGGATGAGGCAGGAGGTGTAGCACAACTCCAATCAGACGTAAGGAAAGTGAAGTAATAGGAGGGACTGGCAGCTTGCGGGAGAAATTTGAGCAAGGTTCATCATCAAAGAGGTGGCAAAGAGGTCAGGTGGCACAGTGAGCAGCTGGAATTGATTGGGAGCAAGGATAAGGGGCAAAAGTGACCGAGGGTGGCTAGAAAGACTGATGGAAGACAAGGGACTGGTAGGGCAGGGAATGAGCATGAAGAGGAAAGTTTGGGGACATGGCAAGTCAGTGCATGACTGGAGCCCTCGCAGCAGACAGATGTTGATAGTGGAAGGACAGGTAAGAGTTTACAGGCATAAGGTGCTTCTGTATTTATAGAAATCTGGGGTTTTAGAAGGAACCAATTCCTACACTGACTGATCCTAGCATAAACCCACCAGACGCAAATCCACCGAGTATAGCATGGAATAATGTTAGCATTCCTTTCTTTAGATCCATAGAGACTTCTCTGAATATAGGACACAAACCTGCACTAGCCCAAAGTAGTTACTACTTGATCTTTAGCCCATTTTGGTGAAGGTAAACAGCCAGTTTCTTTTTTTAAGTCTGTAGAATACTGGAATTTTATAGGAAGTGAGAAAACAGTGGTCAATCTTAAAAGTGAAGGCAGAGAAAAAGCCAGACACCTCCAAAAGATCAGAAAGCGAGGAAGACTGCTTTTCTTGTTTGCTACTCAAGAAAAGAGGGAAGAAGAGCAGTCAAGGAGAGTACATGTAGAAACTGGAGCGTTTGGCTGTCATGAAAACAGGAGTTAGTTGCAACAACTGCCTTGCTGTGAGGGTGGAGTGCTGCCAAAGATGAGAGGAGGTAGACTGCGCTCGACACGAGATGATAAAGAAACTGGAATCAAAGTGAGGTAAGTGTGAGTGACAAAGGGTTTTCATCATTAGCAATGAGGTCTCTAAAATACAAGGCAGAGAGCTCCTGGGAACAGGGGGAACTCCTGACAAAACAAGGGGGATACGGTGTTGTGGAACTGGAAGATTTTCTGAAGGAGATGTTGCATTTGAGACTGGACGTAGTGACTGCTCCAGTCTGGCCTGGCATTTATTTAAAGCCAGATGAGCTACAGCTCACAACTGAAAGGAGGCACACATCTGGTTCTTGTGTTCTGCCAATAAGTGTGTGAGGGGCTGCTTCTCCTGCAGAATCCCAATGCTATACACAGCTTTCAGTTTCAACTCTACATCTCAGCGTCACCAACCGGTGTGGCCATCAGATGGTGCCACTAAGTAGGTAATTAGGAGGTCATGAAATAGGTTGTGTCAGTCCTTTTCCAGGGGAAAAAAGAATAGTATGCTAGACAACTAATAAGCTTTCATGTCCACAGATGAAACAGTGTGTAGCTTCCATTCTAGATTAAAACAGTTTGTGTCATGTGCAGAACTCTCATCTAGTTTTGCCCTAGTTTTCTTTCAGTATGTTCTATTCAGCTACCCGGCTTCACACTTTACTGGAGAATGATATCTAAGACGCCATCAAGACAACAGTCAGAAATAGTAACTTCAACTGTCTCCAAACTGCCGACTACAAGCTCAAAGAACAATTGGCTCTACACAAGAATTGAGTGACAGTGACAAGTGTGTAAGTGAAAGACGCAGCACAGGGATCAGAGACAATATTTAAATGAGGGCATGTACAAGGAAGAGGGATATCCATTATCTCATGTAAAAAGACCAGCTGCTTTACAGCTCTTAGCCAGAGGTAAACATTGCCAAGGATTTTCAACTCCCTGGAAAGCACAGGGGGATATTGCTCAGGCTTCTATTCTGTAGCGCTCTGAAGGTGTTAAGTGCTCTGTAACTTCTTTAAGGTGAACCAAATTCTTTGCTAAATGAGCTCAGTTAATGTTCCTGGCCATGCTGCTATCCCGTCCACCCTTGAATACTCTGATTCTCACTAACTGGGATCTCATAACCCAACCTGGTTGGAGGCTGATCAAAAGTTCAGCAATCTGAAACAAACAAGATTTGCTTGCAGCCAGTTTTCTCACTGGGATATAGATCTTGTGTAAGTGCTGGAAGAGCTCCTCCCTGCTGACTAGACAACTGAATCCTGAGTGCTGCTATCTGACTTCAAGAGGCAGAAGAGGGAAATGAGAAGTGGCCTATGGTTCTTACCTTGATGGAAGAACATATTCTAAGTAACTGCACTTCCATGACTGACTCCTCTCCTGACAATACCACAGGCTTATTTCTCTTCAGTCCTACTTAACATATACATGTACTCACTACTGCCACATCTTCCACTTTTCTCCTATGGAAGCCAGGCACGTAAATGTCTTTGGGAATGTGGCTGTGGGTTAGGTGGTAGCAACTGCACAGGAAAAAAAAAGGAGATTAATATATAAATGAAACAAAGTTCTCTCTGTTTTTTGCCATCAAGAACATGGAAAAGAAAACTACTTTTTTTATCAGTCAAAACATCTGAACACAAAATGTTTTCTGCTTCGGAAGAACTGAGGGCCTTTGAGCTATTTCTTCACATGTAGAAAAAGTGCTAAGGATTTAAGATCATAAGCAAACCTCTTTAGAAGATGCGTGCCTTTTGTCATTTTTTTGAACATGACAATTCCTGCCTTCAGGTCTTTAGAACTGTTCAGATTCTCTAGATCCTAATCCAAAGCTAAATTTATTATAATATTAACTTCTTTTTAAAAGGAAAAGATAATATTCCAGCACAATGTTAAGGATGTTCAGTGACAGAGAGAATGTGTCCAAATTTCAAGTCAGTGTATTTGTTGTCATCTCCTTTAGACAAGCATTAGGAGACTCAGAAAGTCAGAGTGAAATAGAGGAAATTACAAGTGTATTCCAGTATGGAGGATACCCAAAGAACATTAACTTTATCTTATAGTGACACCAAGAGGAAAATGGAATAGACTACACTGATTTTAAAGATACATTAGATGCAGTGCAGTCTTCGTTCTTTTCCTGTGTTTATTGGATAATGATAATTGTTAGGCTACAGAATTAGGGGCATGAGTACATCCTAAGAAGAAATATCCCATAAATATATAATAGAGGCTAGTTGAGGCTAACACTACTTACTCCTTAATTTTATGTTGCAGAAAAGAATAATATTCTGTTATATACTGTCTTGAATAATCAGTAATGTATTATATGAGCAGTTGTGCATTAGAATTAAGTGAATCAACTGAAATCTCTGGGTATCTGGAAATTATATATGCGATTGGAGACTTATTTAAGAAGATCCTACATCAGTCACCATGGCATCTATCACAACCCTTGCATCTCGCTCAACTGTACTTACATAAAGCTTAAAGCATTACCTCGGCCAAATGCCTTAATCTCAGAAAATTAAACTGATTGCATTTCAACAAGAAGGAAGGGAAGAGATGGTTAAAATGCCATAATTATCCCCAGTCTCTGATACGGCAGGAGAGCTCTTCAGTGAGAAATACCTAAGCAATTCCAGCTGGTAATGCACATGTTCTGTCCCCAGTGCTACAGAAAAAGGTGGGAAAAAATATCCTGCCAAACTTCCCTAGGGGAAACTGCTTCCCAGACAGAAGTCCTACACAAGGCAGTCTGCAAGGAAGCTACACTAGCAGAAGAAATAAAGATGGACAGCTGTTGAATGTGAAGGCACAGCTGAACTGTATTCAATACTGCACTTCCTAAAGCGGCCGTTCTCAAAGGAAAGTTTAAGGTTGAGAAATCAAATTATAAACTACAAGAACTAAGCTTTTCCTGATCCACAAATAATCAGTAGAAGCTCTGAGTCTCAGTAGTTTGTCACAATCACTGTTCTAGCACAGGCCACAGAGTCCTGATGTAAGGAACATTATCACACTGTCTCAGGCTCCTTTGTGCACCTATTTCGGGTGAGACACGCAAGTCAATAAAGATCTTAGCTTTATCATAATCCATAACATGAAAATGATGCAGAAGAGATGGGAGCACATAAGTAGACACAAAATATTTTATTCAGACTTTTGTTTAGATTCAGTTTTGCATAGAGAAGAAAAAAATTAATGTAATAATTCCATTGCTTTACGAGATGTTACAAGTTGTTTTTTTTCCCTTGCCATCGTTATGACTTGTTTTTCTTTTGTCAGCAAGCCAGAAATGCCCTGCCTCTCCCTCATGCTTCACAAACAGGTCACTTCTCAGCCTTCTCTCCAATTCAGCAAAAAAGGTTAAACTCTTACGTTTTACACTGCTAGACTTTTCCCCATCACATGGATTCAACCAGCATTGAGAAGACGACTGCAAAAAGGAATCAATTTAATCCCTGAAATATAAATAGCAGAGCTTTATACTTGGTGAATTGTTAGTGAAACTCATGGATTGCTTCCTTACATGGACGGCCTCAGATGGTTTTATTTCCACACCACCATTTTCAAGATGGCCTCAATGGTGTTTTTGATTTTGTCGTGTATGACACAGCTATACCTCGTTCATAATATAACTACGAAAATATGCCTCTGAACATCAAAAGACAGACACACTTTGTGATAGCTACTTATTCTTGCTGTTAGCTTTTTGCCAGTTTCTATCACCTGCAGCTTTATCATAAAAGGTATTCTAGATCATAAACAAAAATATTAAATATCATTGTAAGGATAACACCACCTGTGTTTTAAACACCCTAAAACATTTTCTACTAGTGCTATAGAATACTACCGCTTTTAAATCAAAGCGTGTGTGTGACGGGGAATCATATTTCCTGAAGAAATCTAAAGAAGTTCATACATTGACATTGATGGGGTTAAAAAAAAACAACCACCACAAACAAAGCAATTAGATGTTTGCCAGTGATGCTTGACAAAAGTAATCTCTCATAAAACCGCAACCATCAGCAATACCTTGAAAAATTCTGTGACGTTCAGAGTAGATTCCACTTTTTCATATAACCCTAAATCTGCCATTCCACTCTTCAGCTCTTTTACCGAGGACTGAATTCAGGTCAATATTTCCCTCGGCCTCCTCTATCACACACTAGAAATGTCACAACTCACAACCCTTTAGAAATTCCTCATTTTCTTCAAGACATGATGAATTCTACCAGGAGTGCTACAAAGGACCCTTCGTCTCACCCATCTCAGGCATTCATCTATTTATTCTCAGGATTTGCTGACTCCAAATTCTTTAGTTTGAACAAATGTCTCCATGCCACCTGTTAATAATATAACTCTCCTGATCCTGAGATTAAAATTACGTAGGTTAGATACACCTTGGCATTTTATTCCAAATATTTCCTCTCTCAAAAATACTATTTCACATGTGTTAAAAGGAGTAAGCTGTTATTATTAATTCTAAATGAACTTTACTTTAATTGTTGGTATTGCACTGAATGGTGTACAGACACTGATCATTTGGGGTTTACTTCATAGTTTTCACTTCAATATAATAAATATCTCCTAATATATTTGTCTGTTTCCATGCAGCTGCTGCACCTCTTTTAAAGGGATGTCATGAAAGATTGCATCTCATTCAATGGGTTCATTGGATTTTTTGCCACAGCTGTGGAACCATGGCTCCTTGGACCTCCTTCAACAGTTCCCAGCTGTAACACATCCTGCATTACATCTGTGTTCACAGCAATACCAACATTTGCTTTGTTGGAAAAATCCCGAAGCTGTAACTCCGTGCTTGTGGGGATATGCTGTTACACAAGGAGTGTGCAAGAGGAGTACGATCGGTGACACCTGGGAAACTGCTGATTTCTACACCTTGAATTTGATTTCATAACTGTGTTACATAATACAGATTTCAGAAAGGTTTGCTTTTCAAGAACTTTGAAGCTGATCCAGAGCCAAGTGTGTGGGCGTGTTTCATCTCACTGTAGTTGATTTAACTTGTAAAATGGAGACTTAACTTCCTCTCTCTATTTTCCCTCAATTACATAAACATTCCTGTGAACAAGTCAGTACGAATTTATGACAGATTTAGAGCTGCCTGGTGATAATTTATGAGCAATTTATGCTGTCCTGATTACCGAAATGTTTGTTATATGGCTTCATTTGTTTAATGTAGCAAGAACCTCTCCCGAATAAACAACTCTGAAAGGGAAGAATAACTCAAGGTCCACAGCTTCCCAGCCTTTGTGACTTGTTAAGAAAAACGGCAGAATTACTTTAATATCCTTTTTGAAATAATCTCTAAAACTGCATTAGACATGGAAAAAGGAAATCCCAAGAAAACACAAGAGCAAAGCTTGTCTTTCAAATGGAAAATAAAAATCTATTCACTGTTAAAGCAAACAGATGAACGCTGCTGTTTCTGTCAGTCACTGTACAAATACCACGGCCACAGTCACACCTTTACCATGCCCCGGTTACTCGCTCAATTCAGTCACTTAAATTTTGTCTTTACTTCCTCTGGGGAAGAACTTCTGCTGTGCTCTCATTTGGACCAAGTCCTTGGGTCACACTACCAAATTCAGCTGGTCTTCCCTGTAGGTACTGACTATGCTGGAACTTATGATTTTTCCCCTCCGGGAATCTCACCAGCCATGAATGGTCATCTTAGAAATAGTAACAAAGTATTTCCTTGCAGACATTTCACCAGGAAAAACCACTCTGTTAGAACCTAAACTTTGCAAAACATACAAGTTTCTAAGCAGAAGACGCTTGGACTCTGAGCCCCGTACTGCTTGGCATAGCTGTCCATTCCAAATGAGACAACCAAACTTTGGTTTTGTGAGAAACAAGAACTTACCAAAGTTAAGAAGCTTTTCATCTGTTGCTTACCACTTGAGGTATTCACTGCCTCAAGCTCTTATTATTTCCTAGGTAGATCTCTGCTAAACAACAACAAGAAAAAGAAACATGGTCAAATACATAGTTTTCTCCCAAAAACAATTCCTATCCATCACAGACCTCAAGCAGAAAAGCGAGTAAGGCAAAATGAAAGCACAAGCGACCTGGAGGCACTGTGGTTTAATTTTTGATGAGTAGGAAGTTTAGTTTGTGCGTAATCTATAAATACAAACTATGGAAAGGATTATCATATTTAGAGAGGGTGATCTTCGTTGCCTGGATTCACCTTTTAGTGACAAAAGCATCCTGATGCATAATGAACAGTCTGTTAGATCATTATTTTCTGCAGCAATCATAGCCCTATTCCACATCTTCTGATAAAAGAGAGGACAGTGAAGCACTGCTTTGCCCCAGCAAATCTTCCCATGGCATTACCAATACTATAACCTCGAACCCCTATTTGAAAGCAGGCTGACAATAGCATCTGAGGACTAAAATTGACCATAACATCAAGGGACTGACATTTTTCCCATGGCTACCATGGAAAAATAAATATAATAATCAAAGTAAACTTGATCCTTTTGACAGATATCTCTGGAAAAGGGAGATAAAGCAATCTGGTTGGGGGACATTTAGCACCATATTTGCTTTTGCAGATGAATTGAGTGAATTTGTCTTTGCATCATTTTGCGGCATTTTAAGGATCATTTTCAAAATTCATCTGGGTTTATACGGTATTACAGAAAGCTAAAAAATAATCACAGAGACACAAAGAAACTGAATGAAGTAAATACAAGAAATGAAAAATACTGTGTCCATTCACAGAGTGTAATTGTGGCATCTTAAATAACCACCCAGATGATCCCTCTTGAGCCCTGAACGAGAATCCTGTCCAGCCTAAAGGATGGGGATGTTCAACTGTTCTCAGAGCTCTTGTCACTCCTACAACATGGGGTTTGTTACATGGAAACGAGCACAGGAAGCTAATTTGTTCTGTAAACAGCCAGGCCCCAAGAGGCCCACGGAAACACTTTCAAGAGACTTCAGCTTTCTTATTGTAAGAAGTGAACACGCACACATCGTTTAAACAGTCCAGCTACTACATGGCTGAGCAGTATCCCACAAGTGTAACAGTAGGGGAGGATACAGGAAGTGCTGACATTGTGATACAGGCAGAGTGAAAATCTCCTTTATCCTCAAGGGATCCTTTAAATCTAAAACCCTGACACCCAGCTTAGGCCTCTTCCAGCTTTAGCCTATAGAAGACAGGTATGCAGTGAGATACCCTGGGGTAAAAACAAACAAACAAACAGATAGGAACAGAACGAAGACAGCGCAGAACGTCGTAGCTTTGTAAATGCTGAAAGAAATTGGTCAACCTTCTTCAGAGCTCATGCTGCAAACAAGCCTAGTCTCAGTTTAGCAGCATATTGCACATCGGCAGAGCCAGTGATTTATGTCCTATTCTTAGCTTGAAACAACAAAGTGAAATTGGGCGCAAAGTTCATTCAAAGCATTCTGAGTAGCTGGCACAGTCCCCGTTCCCCAAACAGTGGAGTTCTGCTCTTCTTGAAATTGCAACAGAAATAAGGTGTCTCCAGCCCCCAAAGGCCTTGTGCTTCATCATCACCACCTAGGAGAGTGTACACACTTGTGTCTTCAGAGGAGACAGGAGAAGGTAGAAGTTAAGAGGTGAACAAACAGACCTGAGTGCATGCTGTCAGATGGTAATAACTCGAAAGCATCTCTTTTTCCAAATTATGGAGATGAATGTAATGTTGAATACAAATACCAGATCCATTTCCCAACCAGTATTATAGCATCAGTGGAAATGGTAACCTTAATCCAACACCTGGAAATGGTAAACAAACAGCTCTGTAGGGATCATATGTAGCAAGTAATATGGTTCCATGAAAAAACTGAATGACTTCTGAAGACAGAAAAAATAATGTTGTGACCAGCAACTCCTAATTATTGTAACACTTACAGCAATTCTGTTTGAACGTGCTCCGGTCAGATCTGTCATTATCTTAATGCTTTGAGCTCCACTTTGGGTGTCAAAACAACTGCTGTGGTGAAACCCGTCCAACTGCCCACAGCTTTACGGCCTTCCATGTGGTGTCAGTGGTAGGGAGCAACCCCGTGTCACATTCAGGCACTGTCCTGGCCACCCCCTGCCCCGTGCCATCATGGCGGCTGCTTTGCCCCACTGAATGGCCTTGCCCTGAGTGTGATCCCGTCACTCAGCAACAGCCAAACATTGGTGTGCTACTAACACCGCTTTGACTGAAACCAGGCCAGGTGCTATGGCTAATTCAATGTGTCAGACTGCTTACTCAGCTCGGCTTTCTATTAAAGCCTACAAAAGCATCAGCTCCTGTAAAACACCTCAGGAGAACAGAGATGAGGACACGCACTGCTGTAGCAAGATACAATCGGACTCCCTGTAGAAACTTTGCAATTCTCCCAGTATTTCGTAATAGAGAGTCTAACTGCATCATTTTCTAGGAGGCACATTAACTTAGGGGCAGCATTGCATTCAGAGTGACAGTAAAAACATAGAAAAAGATTATAAAAAGACAATACAATAGACAGTGCTTCCCCTCCCTCCTACTAGGTAAAAAACAAAACAAAACAAAAAAAACAACACTCGAATTCAAATTCTTTCACGTTGCCCGGATCGTCTTTATTGAATGCTGTACAAACTTACAATACAAAACGTTATTATTTTTTTCTATCAAATTTCTTATCTCTGTATTTCTGCCAGCAGTACTCTAATTATAGTGACCCGTATTCAATAGCACCTTAGAAACAGTGGAATTTCAAGTTAAAAAAGAGGAAAAAAACCCAACCATTGATTGTCAAAAACAGGAAAGTATTAGGAATGTGTATTAAATCTTCTGAAACGCACACCGAAAAAAGCTACCGAAAGTGAAAATTTCATTATTCTGTACCAGGTGATACACCCTTGTTAACGTACCTTTTACTATCAAGTATTCAGACGACGTGTTCTACTGCCAGCTACAACAATATGAAAATCATGGCACTCGTGTTTGTGCAGTCACTCTTCGTAGTTAAAAGGCAGTTTACTGGAACAAGGCTTACTGGCATCTAAGAAAAGCTGTTAACCAGTTGTTCACAAAAGATATGCCGAGTACAACTAGTAGAGAAGATCAAAGATTCCACCCCATACAGAATCTATAAATAGATTATAAAAACAATAATAAAAATCACATATTACCAGGAAAAAGGTCCCTGTACAAAGAACCCAATGTTAACGAAGCCGACAATAAAATGTCTTCACAGTATAAACTGAATGCTCATTTCAAAACTAAAAAAAACACAAATTCACGCCCTCCAATATTTTTCAATATAAACCTCTTAAAGCATCTTCAGCGTCAGTTTAGCTGGTTAGCTGCATCCATCGTTTGAATGGACGCACGGCACAATCTCTTCCACTTCAATTCCAATATCCCTTCAGATTTAGCCTTGAGAAAACAAGACTCAAGATGTTCCCCTTAATAAGAATAGCTCACACGCATCATTTCTGTCCTCATCACTTGTATCTCCACAAGGTTAGAAGTGTGAAGATTCTTGGGGCAAGAGGGAAGCAGTGCTGCTGTAAACTGAACGGCCACTTGATTTGTTTCGAACTTCTAGCAGCTTCTCTTTCCAAATGAAGGATGTCCCTGATTCTTTCCATTCTGTACTAAATGAAAAGCCTTTCATCACAGTGAAAAAAAATAAAATGGTATCTCACAGCTGTGCTCATGATAAGAGAGAGTTTAGCCACCAGCCCTCGCACAAAATACATTACTGATCTATTATATTCCTAGTATTTTTTCACTGCTGTTAATTATTAATTTCTCCTAATGTGAATAAATCTTAATAAAATTTCATTACGAAATTGGAAGCAATATACTCAAGATGCAAATCAGGAGTTGCCTATTATCATGATGCTTATCAAAAACAAGACTAAATGCTAGTTAATTCGCAAAAACATGCAGAAATGTACATAAATATGCATGAAAACATTGGCAATACAACACTGAAATATAATTCACAGCTTAACGAGAGAAAAAAATTTAGCACAGTCTTGTTCCCAGCTCAAAAAATGAATTCAATGATCTCTGCAGCGTTCAGCCCATCGATCACAACTTCCGTAATACATAAAGAATACCAAGATTATCAACAGTCACGTAGACTTCAAAATTAGGGGACACGTGTATTGACTTGAGGTTTGTTCCATTCGTGTAGAAGGTTTGCAAGGATTCTCCAGTAGTTACATCCCACCACTGTAAAACATAACCACACAGTTTAAGTTAGCAAGTATGGCTTTCAAGGCAGAATATTCACTTTCCATTTTTTCATAAACAGAAATTCAGTACTTTGTTATCTTAAATAAGCAAATAAATGCAGTGGGACACAGAGCATCTTCATGCTCATTATGAAGAACACGATTGCAGCTGAAATTGAGTGGATATTAAGGCAAACAGAAATGACTGGAATATTTAATATTAAAGATGTTAATGAAGAGCGTTGTTAATAAAGATCTGAAGCTCCCAACTCTATCTTGAACTCTGTGATAAACAACAGCATATACAGAGTTCAAAAACAAACTCATCTTAGAAATACATTCAAGGAGCTTTCAAATTGGAGAAGAAATGTGAAAAGTGCCAGACAATGACAACGATGGAGCAGTCTCAAGTAAAAAATATCAGGCTTGTTTATTTTAAGTGGCTTGGGTTTTCCTTTAGAATTATCAGCATATTGTCTTTTCATTAGGTAAGTTAGACTGTTTTATTACTTCAAGGCTTACCTTAAGATAGCCTCCAGATGACACAAGCATTTTACTGTCGGGAGAAAATGAGAGGGCTGTCACCCAGCCACCGTGTGTTGGTTCTCCTTCATCCACAGTAACTGAGGAGCAGAAGTGAAGTAAATCACCTGTTAAAATGTCCCAAATCTGAAAGAAAACATCTATGTAAGTAAATGTAAGGAAAGCTGAAATATATTTTTCTATATTAGAGAAAAAAAAAAACCTTTTAAAATAATCATTCAATTGGAAGTGACAGAATAACCCAAAAAAAGCACTCTCCTCCTACAACAGAATTATATAGAAAGGATTTAATCACTTATGGAATTCACAGTAGAATGATCAGCAAATTGTGTGAATCATACTTCAGCAGCATTCATAAACCTATGGAACCCAGGAAAACAAATCTATCAATACGGTTACAAGTTACTATCACCTTGTATTAACGTGGCAAGGTACCTTGGCAATCTTCAACTGATATTCACTACGATGCTAATTAAACAGACATGCAGACGACAAACTATGAGAACTCCAAAGTATGTGAACTGACTATCAACTGAATGATAAAATAAACATGGTTAAAGCAGTACCCTTATATCTCCTTTATCATCTCCAGTGGCCAGTAATTTGTTACTAGGAGAGAAAGCAGAGCACCGCACGCAGGCCTCATGACCTTTCAGCTCATGAAGAACAGATGAATTTTCAAAGCTCCATATCTACACAAAAAACACAGAAGAGTGAAAACAAGCTCAAAAAGAATTATGATTTTACCCCTTCTTTCTAAAAAAAAAAACATTAGTATTCAAATGTACAAATCACTTCTTATATATACACTTAAAGGCTTCTTTCCTTATGTATGGACTACACTTTATGTACTCTGCTTTCACTTTCTGAGTCACACAAGAATGCATTTGTTACAACCTACAGAATCAGGTATACCTTTTCCTTGGAATATACTCTTTAAAGCAACTCATTCATTTATAAAGAACTTCACAAAATTGTCCCTACGATTTATGGGTCAATTCAGCACTATATTTTAAAAAAGCTGATGGTGCAGGCCCAGAATGTCTAGCAGTTCATTACTTTTCGAGCTTTGCTTCTGAACAAAAATAATACCAATGACATGGATAGCACTTTCATGTAAAGTTACAGGATTATTTCTTAACGTAGGTTTCCAAATTAGAACATCAGGCTATTAACAAATCAATAGAGAGAAGTAAACAAAATATTCTTCACAGACGTTTGCATTAAATGTGCGTTTCATTCACATAGAGGTCACCAGGACAGCCTGAAGTTATATCCAGATCAATTCTGAATGTCTATAAGAGCATTAGAAACGTGTTCACAGATATAGAAATGTTAATACTAGAAATAAAAAGAAATAAAAAGGGTTAGTTAAATAATCACTAGTTACCTCGTAATGAAAAATACAGCAAAAATGTCAGGCCAAATGAAGAATCACAATTAGTTTTGTACATAAAGTAACCAACCTTTGCAGTTTTGTCAGCAGAAGTAGATGAAAACCTACTACCATCAGGTGAGACAGCACAAGAAAGAACAGCACCTCTGTGGCAAGCAAAATCTTTCTCTGTTTTTCCAGTGGTGATATTCCAGACCTATGGAACAGAATTAGCCTTAGAATTTTTCCAGTACAATTCTCTTAAAAAAAAAAAAAAAGTTTAAGACCTGCATCATACAGATTAATAAAGGAAATAAAATTCATCTGTGCGGTACTAATATGGCATTTTGCCAAAATATAAATAATAATAAATAAATATTACTAGAAATATAAAATGTTAATTTTTGTATTAAACCTGCATATACTTCTGGACCAATTCAACCAGGTGGGTGTCCACACAACATACAGAGCTTACCAAATAGCTTTTCTAATTAAAGAAAGTAAGATGAATTCTATATGATACAGAGCCTTTTATTTACCTTCACTGTTCCATCAAACGACCAGGAAAGAAGTTTTGAATTTTCCAGAAACGCAAAGTCTTTGATTGCTTCCTTATGCCCTCTTAGAAACACACACTCATTCAACTGCCAATTCCAGACCTAATAAAAAAAGATGGAATATATATGTATAAGAAATATAACTTAAAAAGAATTAATTAACTGTTTAATTTTAAACCTGTAGGAATGATAAAAAGTTTTTATGGAGGTGGCAACTTATTAGAAGATACAGTAGTCAACCTCAGAGATAGTTTACTTTAAAGCATTAACCACTGCAAAATGTGAAAACAAACTGTTTCTCTGTAATATACACAGAATCTGATTTTTTTTTTAAGTGAATTTGGTGCTAAGCACTTGGCAGCCAAAAAAGTCAATAATACCCTGGGGTGCATTAGCACCACTAGCCAGTCAAGGGATGCGATTATTACACTCCGCTCTACACTGGTGCAGCCTCACCTTAAGCACTGTGTGCACGTTAGCTTATAAAACTATTAGAAAGCATCCAAAGGAGGGCAACACAGATGCTGAAGGGTCTACAGGGTAAGATATATAAGGAACAACTGAAGTCATTTGTTTTGTTCAACCTAGAGAAAAGGAGCCTACAGCTCCTCACTAGGGGAGCAGAGGGAAAGCATTTGTCTCTGCCCTCTGTGACAGCAACAGGGCCCGAGGGAACAGCATGGAGCTGTGTCAGGGGAGGTTCAGGTTGAGGATTAGGAAAAGGTTCTTCACCAGAGGGTGGTTGGGCACTGGCACAGGCTCCCCAGGGCAGTGGTCACAGCCCCAGGCTGTTCAAGGAGCAATTGACAATGCCCTCAGCCACAAGGTTTGAATTTTGGCTGGTCTTATGTGGAGCCCAGAGCTGGACTCGATGATTCTTGTGGTTCCATCCAACTCATGATATTCTAGAATTCTATTAAATTTTGCACAATTTATGTTTTAATTTTTTTTATATTTTTATAAGTAAATATATATATTATATTCATAATTTAATTGATATTTTAAAGAGTATTTTTAACAAGTGTCATTTCTTGGTGTTTTCATAGCAAAATGATACTATTTCAATTGAACCCTTCATTGAAAATTGAATAAATGTCATTTTATCTTACAGAATCTATTAAACTTCAATATAATTTAAATGACAGTGATTTAATTGGTTTTCAAATAGGCTTTTTGCATCAAAGAAAGAACGGTAATGAGGCATTCAGGTGACAACTGTGACCGCCACTAGGGGGAGCAGAGGACCTAGTTAAAAAGGAGATGATGAACTGGTGAGCTGACTGCTACTTCACTGACCACAGTGAAGATACTCAGGTTAGCTTCAGATTCAGAAGTTTTGCACAGAATCAGAGCAAAAAACAAACACCACAACAGAATGCAGCACAGGTTATGTGTCCACTAGCAAGGAGGTAGAAGACTGAAGCTGGAATAAATTTGCTGAGGAAAACAGGACTGGGGACCAGCATTCACGTGATTTTTAGAGGTTTTACTTCATCTCAGGTTTGCATATTGACTGAATGACTACAAAGCATGAATTCTAGTTTAGGAATCCTGTTTGCATGCCTGCAACTGCTGTGCAGTGAAAACTGAAGTACTATACTAAAGTATAAAAGACCAGGACATTCTCTTCAAAGTGCATTCCTTGATGAGATAAAATACTACACACACAACGATGCTTCTCTATAGCCAATCAACCTTGCCAGGAAGGAGAGCTTATTAATTTGAGACTACGTCAGTACAACCATTCCACTTCTTGCAAGTATCTGTGTTCAGCACTGTATTGGACTAGGTTGACACAGCAGCCCGCTCAGAGACAAGTCTTTCAATTCTATTCCCTTACACAGTACAGACAAGTCCACACCTGCCCAGTGCTGAACTGCATCCCCAACTTACATGATGAGGACTGTTGAGTTATCTTCTAAGAAAACTGGTATTTCTTTTCATCCATGTGAAAGGAGTTGGTTCTACCATGCACAGCATTAGAACTGCATAATATTCGCTATCCTGTGGGATACAAATAATGTCTACAGTTTCTACAGCCCCTTGCCTCTATCTGGTGCTTTAACTTGCTGCATCCCACTTGAGGTCATCCAGAGAAAAAACAGTAACTTTTTATTTACAGTTTCTTTGCAACGCATTACCTGATATTGCAACACTTGCAAATTAGATAAGCAGGAAAACATAAATCAAAGCAGCAATAGAATCAAGAATGCCAACTTACCCTAACGCAATATAAAAGCAATTCAAAATGTATGGAACAAATATGGTTCCACATTTGGGATATACAGTGGTCACTGACTGAGTTTATGTTAGGTACAATAGAAAAGATGTTTCTAACTTATTTTTACAAATAGGCACAATATGATCTTTTAAAATATCCTCCAAACCTGTATGACTGCATCATGAGCACTTGAAATCAGAGTCTGACAATCAGCGGTAAAACGACAATGCTGCACAGATGTCCTGTAGGCCTCCCGGGACATCAGAACTTTCCCATCCAACAACTGCAGTACCTTTACAAAGAAAAATGCAATAACAGAATTTATTTTACATATTTTAGGGAAATGATGTTCAAATTCTCAACGCAAATTCTCTTTAAATACGAAGAGACTGAAAAAAAACATCATTCTCAGTCAACAGACTGAGTATTGTGTCCAGTTCTGGGCTAGCTGGTAAAAAAAAAGACAGGGATCTCCTGGAAAGGGTCCAGCGGAGGGCTACGAAGATGATAAAGGGCCTGGAGCATCTCCCCTACGAGGAAAGGTTGGGTGACCTGGGTCTGCTCAGCCTTGAGAAAAGAAGACTCAAAGGGGATCTGATCAATGTCTATAAATATCTACGGTGCGGGAGGCAAAGGGACGAGGCCAGACTCTTTTCAGTTGTACATGGTGAAAGGACAAGGGGAAATGGCCACAAACTGAAGCACAGGAAGTTCTGCACAAATGTGTCTAAGAACATCTTCACAGTAAGGGTGACAGAGCACTGGAACAGGCTGCCCAGTGAGGTTGTGGAGTCTCCTTCTCTGGAGACGTTCAACACCTGCCTGGACACCAACCTGCGCAACCTGGTCTAGGGAGGCTGCTCTGCACGGGTGTTAGACTCGATGATCTCTAGAGGTCCCTTCCAGCCCCAACAATTCTGTCGTTCCGTGACAGTGACAACAAAAAATCAGTCCTCGGTAAAATTGAAATGCAAAACTGCAATGTAAGTGTTACCTTTAAACTACCATCATTTCAGTGTCACTCAAACATAAAAATTTTTAAGTACTATACCAAAGAATATTATTGGAGAGAATCATTAAAATGACATTTCTTTAAAAAGAAAGGTTTCTTCCTATTATTTTCAAGATCAAGCTTAGGATTTAATACCTTTATTGCTCCATTCTCCTGCCCAAATGCTGCAAATTTAAGATCTTCACTTAAGCAACAGCAGCAAATCAGGGATTCCTGAGGTTCTGTCTGTATGATAATGCTGTCTGTATTTCCATTAATGAGCTGCAAGATATGAAATTAATTAATATAATATTTTAAAATTTGAACTGAAATAAAATAGAACAAAGAGCTAAGAACAGCAACAGAAGAGTTTGTCGGTTTCTAAACTTTAGTTTATCTAGACTAGATACTTTCACAAATCAGTTGCTTTAAAGCTCTGTGTAACAACTGCTGCAGAACACAGTCTGAACAGAACAAGATTGCAGACAAAAACACAACTCAGTCTCAGAAGGCTTTTAAAAGTTTGCATGATCACAGAAAACAGTAAGTCAACACGTTATTCCTGAATTTCAAAAGCCATATAGTGAGTTCTGAGCTCAAAATTACTTGCCAGTCAGATACTTGTGCCAAATGGAGTGTAAGCGTGACTTAAAGCTTAACAGCAGGTACAGTGCACCAATCTTAACTCAGTGTTGTCCTTACATTAATTCTGATGAGATCTTTAGAATATAATGATTTACAAAAAATCTGTAAGTTAAAAATATCTACCAGTGTTATGCATTTAAAATGATTGTGCAGCACGTCAAAAGGTGACTAGGAATGCATTTCTGGGGGACTACAGATCACTATATGTAAAACATCACAGTCACAAGAGAAACTACCTTTAGAGATGTAATAGTAGATACACTGTTGAATTACTGTACGCATGCCTAACTTCAATTTGACTTTTCAGTCAATTTCTCTTCATGAGCAAAGGTGAAAAATCTATTCTGTTACTAGGCAGAGCTCCTAGACTTAAAATCTTACAATATATTAAGAATCATCTGCTATAGATTCAACTGCTGAAAGTCACAAATAGGCAGTTATTTCAGTGCTTTGTTTCCTACTGAGATTTACATATAAATTCAAATATACTAATACAAATAATACATTGAGAAATACAGCTTACCTGAATATGCTTCTGATTGTAAATTGCTAAAACCATGACTTCACTATTGTGAAATACAACATCCAGTTCACTTTTTAGCACAGCATCAGAAGACTTGCACACCTTGTTTGTTTCCCAAATCTGTTGAAGAACAGAGTGTTCCATTAGTTTTAAAGGACAAGCTATAAAACTTGCTGAGTACCTTTAAACCAAAGTCTTATAACCTTGCAAGTAACACCTATCTTAAAACAGTGAAAATGATCCTTCTGCCTTTTTTATTTACTAGAGAAAGTTGTGCAATTGCTATAGCAATTCCAACTGATGAAACAAATAATTCTTCTTCCAGGCTGCCAAGCAGACCTCTAAGTATTTGGCATCAGAACCATGAAGTCCACAATTTTCTGTTTCAAAGAAGAGTGTTAAAATTCCATTACAGTAAATGCCAAGTATAGATTTCCTTGCTTCAATTGCTTTCAACATTTCAAGAATGTAAGAGTTAGCTTGGAGAGAAGGAAATGTTACTTTGGTACACTGCAGGTCTGTTTTCACAGTTGTTAATAAGGCATTACAACTATAAGAATCTGCCCTAAATATTAACATACAAATATCTAACAGTGAAAGGCATATCAACTCTGCTAGCTTATAAAAGGACCATCAAAACAGTTCCCAGCCCTTAATTTAGATAAAATCTAAAAAGTATCATTACAATTGAAATGCCACTGGACTTAAACATTGTTTATCTATATGGTAAACAAAGAAAATAGGCAGCTCATTTTACTGTATATAGAAATAACTTTATATGTTTATATAATACAAAGCTAAATACTTATTATAACCGTAATGCTAAATACTTTATATTATATATTAATATATAATTTTATAGCAACAGTTTTAACAAATAATTTAGTTTTATATGCACACCTACATAGTATCAGCTTTAAAAAAAAAAAAAAGTAATCTTACCCGTATTGTCTGGTCCTCAGAAGATGTCAGAAATAAAGATCCATCTGAGGAAAATGCCACACAGTGAACCCAGCTCATATGTCCCCTGCAATCTGCTACTTTTGATAAGGATTTCATATTCCATAACTGCAGCAGAAATATGAAAGAACTCAAATGGATTTAGATTGTATTTCAAGCAAAACTGAAAAGAAGCATACTTCATTACTATCTCTACAAGCATTTTCTCACTTCTCACTCTAAAACTATCATGTAAAAAGAACTGTGCCTGTTGATGACAATTTGGTGGTCAGTGATGTGGAAACAGAAACCACTTTGACAATGATAAGTTTAAAAGATGTGGGAGGAATTACAAAAAACCAACTCACTCATTACGAAAATACAAGCTGAGCTGACCAAGTAGGTTGCAAAAAAAGAAAACAAAGAAAAAGAATAGAAAACTCAAATACTTTTTCATGCTTAGTTAGTCATGACAGTCCCAAAGTTATTTCAGCTGTTATATTCCTCTTTCATGAACTGCCACATCCTGCAGCAGCATACAGGAGAAGGTATTTTGTTTGCCTGTTTGAGCTAAGTGACAGGAAGGCGTATACTCTGGAGACTGACAATAATCACACCATCACATAACTTCAAACAAATACAGAGGCCTAGTGGTTTTATATAAAACAGAGTTCTGCTTTCTAAGAGGAATGTCTAATCTCAAAACACTATTTCCCAATTCCTATTTTACATCTTAGAGGTAAACAAAAATTGTAAACAATAAAGCACATTGAAAGGCTGTTAAAATTGCCACTTTGTTTTACCTCTCCCTACACAACACCATGACAAATCACACAGAATCACAGAATTATCGAGGTTGGAAAAGACCTAGAAGATCATCTAGTCCAACCATTACCAATACTTCCCAGCTAAATCATACCCCTCAACGCAACATCCAAACGTTTCTTGAACACTCCCCATCGTCGGTGACTCCACCACCTCCCTGGGCAGTGCATTCCAATGCCTGACTACCCTTTCCGAGAAGTAATACTTCCTAATGTCCAGCCTGAACCTCCCCTGGCGCAGCTTGAAACCATTCCCTCTTGTTCTATCACTGATTACATGAGAGAAGAGGCCGACCCCCAGCTCACTACAACCTCCCTTCAGGAAGTTATAGAGAGCTATAAGGTCTCCCCTGAGCTTCCTCTTCTCCAGGCTGAACAAACCCAGCTCCCTCAGCCGCTCCCCATAAGGCCTGTGCTCCAGACCCCTCACCAGCTTTGTAGTCCTCCTCTGAACACGTTCCAGAGCCTCAATGTCTTTCTTGCAGTGAGGGGCCCAAAACTGAACACAGTACTCGAGGTGTGGCCACACCACTGCCGAGTACAGGGGGACAATTACCTTCCTGTTCCTGCTAGTAACACTGTTTTTGATGCAAGCATACGTATGTATGAATGTAACACTTCATATTACTCTTTCCTGGTACATCATAGCAACAAATAAATCACTTACCTCAATAGAGCAATGAGACAAAGCAACTGCTACTAACTCATCCCCAGCACAGAAGTCGCAATATTGGATTGTACTGTGATGGCTTATGATGACTTGTGTTAACAGATTACATGTTGTAACATCAAAAAGCTGTGAAGGCAATTACAATATTGAGCACACAGCTGGAATGACTTCACCACAGACACAGTTTATATACTTAACAGTTTACATTTTTTAATCTAGAAGGTACTTCTCTCATTCATCATGTTTATCATCTGCATGTTTTTTAGTAAACATGCACTTAAAAACAGGCACTTTATGTCTGAAACATCTAGGTAGCTTATAATTTAATAATTATTCATAAATTCTACCTAGATAGCAACATACTACACCTCTGGAGAATTATTAACATGAGATACTTACCAAGAGCTTATTTTTGGCTACCACCAAAATTGTATCACTACTCCTGGACCAAGAGCAACACTTTACTAAAACCTCCACATCATCTTGCTGCTCATCTGCATTCCTGAAGAAATCTTTTATCTCAATAGTTTTCAGTTCATTTGCTGAATGCACATCCCAAAGCTTCAAGAAAAAATAAAGGAAATACATGAAACCTCTCTTTACTGTTGAGTATACAGAATACAACAGGGGAGAATCACTTCCCAATCTCTTTTAGGGAAGAAAGTGAGGAAAACAAGAAACAAGCAAGTCCAGATGGCTGTCTTAACTTCTACTTAACAACAGTATAAAGACAAAAATAACATCTACTCTGCAACTCTATTAAGTAAAGTCCACTCACAACAAGAAACCTGGTACACTGAATACATCTAGTTTGTACCCCTATTTCATTGAGGCAGCTGCCAGAGAGCTACTGAATATTTCCATTTCCTCTACCACAATTTTTCTTCTGAATGACAACAGATACTACAACCTCACTTTCCTAATATAGCAGCTCCATAGAAAGTTATCAGTGTTTTATGAATTGCAGTAGTGAAATAGGTAGTTCTGTTGTAGTCAAAGGCAATAAAAAACAATGCTTGTGTTCTAAGGAAAAACATAACCACCTCAGTACACAAATCGTTTTTATTGCTTATGGCTACTGCTGATTCAGTTTCAGATGACAGACCTTTTAACTATTCCAGAAGGTTTTTTTGCTGTTGCTTTCATTATTATTTTTGTTTAAACAAATTTCAAAACACCTTCCACACCAGTTCTCTTAACTATATATTTTTTGTTGCTGTCGTTAATAGTGGAAAGCACTCAAAATGAGACTCACTATGACTTATTTAAAACTGTAGCCACTCAATTCTTCTTCTGGAACTGGACTGAACTCTTCCAAATCTTGCATTAAAAGTGGGAACAATACTCAACTATTTCAGGGTTTAATTCATGAAACTGACCAAGCAAATACAAACTTATCTCACACGTATTTTGTATTTTATACCCCCAAAAAATCATTGAAACAGGCAGTTGATTTAAAAAATAAGACGCGTACCTTCACTGTTCCATCTGTTGAGCAGCTAGCAATATAGTCATCATTTGGTGAAAATCTACAGTGACTGACAGCGTTTACATGACCAAACATCGTATTCCTACAATACTTATCCTTCAGATCCCAAAGCTGCATGAGAAATAAATACGTAAGTACCATTAAATTCATAAATTATTCACGGACAGATTGCTCATGCTCTTCACAAGATCACAGTGGCAACCAAATTCTTAAAAACAGTTTTACCCACATGCTCACAGACTTGAAGCTATGCCTGAGGTTCCCCCCACAATTTACTTCCATATGCTAGCTTGCATGAAAATGATTCCCATGACTATTATATAACACTTTCTGTACAGTGAATGCAAGAACCTCAAATAGCACAAAGTTACCAAAGGCTTCTTCAGACTGAGGATTAAACTTTGTCTAGCCTCTTTCCTTCCTTTCAATCTCAAAGTTCAGAATTATGTAAGCTTGTACACAGCAACTAAAATAAAATCTCTTAACTCAGTGTTCGATTACTGCATCCTCTCTAATAAAGATAAAAGAATGATTTGTGTGTTATAGGCCACACGCAGACACACACATTTTCTAGGCCTACAGCGCATACTGCCTTTTTGTTACCAAATTTTTCACTTGACTGCTCAGGGAGAACTCAAAGCAGTCACCTGAGTCACCTGTACAGTGTTCTCTTAAAACAAACAAACAAACAAATAAATAAATAAATCAGGCCTCTCTGATTTTTATTCTACTGTTCTTTTCTATTACTGGACATAATTGTGCTGTGAAATTCCACCCTTACCCACAACCAGGTCCTCCTTTGTTTTTCCACTTCCTCCCTTTCCTCACATACGTCAGTTACATGGCTTCTGCTCAGGGCAGACATACTGCCTCATAATCTGAAAATTGCCAGATTGCTAACCTGACAAATCTTCTGCTTTGATTACTGTCATTTTGTTGGCTTCCACTTTCATTTCTTTATTATGCTGAATCAATTTAACAAGAAAACACATCTGCTCCACTTCCATTACGTTATTTATTTATTCACTTCATCATTTGGCATCTAGTTTTGTATTGTTTGTGGCTGTTGTTCATTTGTTTCTGTTTGTTTATTTTCCTGCTTCACTGGTTTTTAATCAGGTATTCCACTCCCAGTCTCTCCCATTCCCATTCCATCCTCTAGAAGTCTTTACCTTTGTGCTCAGCCAATATGAAATTTGCTTACTTTTCATCATAAGTATAAATATTCCTTCTGTTCTGCCCTGTCAGTACTCTTGATCAATTTCTGTCTCTCTTCTACCAGGCTCATTATAAACCTTAATTTACGGAGTTTGAAGCATACTTCTACAACAATAATTACTCTGTTTTGATTATTCCCATACTGCTTATTGCAATCTTTTCAACTTACTTTGATGTAAGTGTCATCTGAGCAGGTGGCTAAAAGATACTGACCGCTTCTGTTATTGAACTGGCAGCAATTGACCTGCTCTGTGTGTTCTTCATATATGTACAAACACTTGCCTGTTCTTGAATTCCAGATCTAGACAAAGTTGAAGGACAAAAACCAGCTTTAAATGAATTCAATGTACTTAATAAAAAAATAAAATCTCTAAATCACGTTGGAATACAAATAAAGCCCTAAAAATGCTCTTAATAACACACAAAAATGCATGGCAAAAAGGGGAAAACATGTATATTTATATCTGTTAACACACAGCTGTGATTTCAGATTGTTTTCAGTAAAGTAGCAAAGATGCAGATATATACATTTTTCAAAACAAGAACTGGAACCTGGCATCTACAGCCAGAGGTTCTTGTAACAAGGTGTCTGCAACCAAATAAAACCAACTTACTCTTGTCGAAATTCAGTTTCAGCCTGCTATTAATTATACAAAATTTCACAGCTAATTTTGAACAATTTAAATATCAAGCGGACGAGGAGGACCATAGTTTAGATCTTAGAAAGATTAGAATATCATCGAGATTTTGCTGCAGTTCTGAAGAGTTAAAAATAAAAAAAAAACATATGTAACAGAAAACGCTACATAAGAAAAACATTTATGGATACGTTCACTTTATGTTACAAACAGGATTGGACTCATGCACCGTGTCCTACACAAAAAGAATCATCTGATAATACAAGTAAAATAAGTTGTAATTGTGTATGCATGTTAACATAAGAAAAAGATGCTTAACATAACAAGTATGAGATCATTTGTTTTTAAAGTAGTGAATTATCCACATAAGGCTTAAGACAGTTGATAAAAACCTTTAGCCCTAAGAATCTGCTCTGCCTGAGTTGGTTAAAACTGAAATCTGAATTATGATGTTGCAAAACAAACAAGCAAGGAAGTCTCTTCTCCGTTTCCATACCTTCACTTTTTTATCAGCTGAACAAGTTGCTACATATTTATCATCTGCAGAAAAAGTGCAGCAAAGTATTTCATCATCATGAGCACTTATCTCCAGCAATCTCTCTCCACTTTCTGCTTTAAACACCTGAAGAAATACAATGAGGAATGAAATCTCCTAGCTGGCATACAATTTCAAAACATGCTACACAAATAAAAGATTGTTTTCTCTTGAAGAGCTCCCTTAGCTAAGCTCTTCATAAAATTGCTTGCATTCCGAAAGCATTTATAATTTCAAGGAAAGTAATATGAAAACATTTAATTTCAACTTCAAATCTAGCAAGATGATAGAAATTCTTATGGAAAGAAATACTGAAAACTAATTTAATAGATCTGTATGCACTGTGTTTTATTAATGACTTTGTACAACCTTTAAGCCTAAAGCTAGGCCTTCTACCACATAAGACTTCTGTACTTCTTAAGGCTAAATACATGTACTTTCTTAATCTACTTTAATAACTTCACCACACAATAACTTACTAACAATATCCGCACTGTTATTAGAAGTACAAATTCCAGGTTGATATATACGATATTCTTCTGTTGAACAAACAATTTTAGCAGCAATTGATAATTAAATAAAGGTGCTAGGAGTCTCTTTTGAACTGGTTACAGGGAAGGAAAGGACGGCAAGGAAGAAGCACTGCACATTACTCACTTTCCTAAAATTCTGGGATTTATCTTAATGATGGTGAAACGTACCCATTCCAGCTCAAGGGTAAACAATCTTCAGCTGTTCTAACAAATCACGATTTGCTCTTTGCAGCAGCATTCAAGATGCTACAATTGAGAAATCCCTATTTTTCCTATCTTTTTTCATCAAATGGGATTAACAGTGGCAATGAAGTAGTTGGTATTTGTTCAAATAAAAGCAACAAAGCAAAAGGAAATCTACATCTACTGTAAATTCTGCAGAAAATCTGTTCTTAAGGTAGCAGTCATTACTTCTGATTCTGAGTTAAGTCTTAAAATCTGAAAACATCATTAGTTTTATTTTGATGTCACTGTTAGGAAAAACAAGACTAAGATCAAAGTTAAACAATGAAAAATGATTGTTAATTTTCCTATTATTTCTTCTAGTTTAGGCTCTGGGAAAAAAAAAAAATAAATCCCTTTTTTTTAATAGAAAGTCAAGAGAAAAACAAGAAATCAGCAGTCCCAGTAATGAAGCCATGAAGTACAGAAGCCCAGCACAGTAACTTCAGCACAGCATAAAACTAGCACATCCACCAAGCATCTCTTTAAGTGGGTGGATGCCATGACCATAACAGTGTAAAAGCCAGCAAATAAAAGAAAGTATAGCAAGCACCACCACATTAAACAGCCAAATGAACAGCAACTAATGACCACTAATACTTTTACTTCAGTACTGAACTTAGCAAGCATCCAAAACAATACCAAAGGCTTGCAGAAAAGTTGTTCTTTACCCTTACCTTTGGCTGTCTGGAATACGGATACTTTACCAGGTTAGTGGCTGGCTGATTGCTAGTTTTCCTGAGAGCTGTCTGGCTTCCCTCCAGGCAGACTGCTGGCAAATTTGTATTAGTCACTTTCTCTCTCTCTCCCCATATTCACTTCCTAACCACTTCACACCTTTTTCCAGTCTACCACTGCCCTCAGCTTCCAGGGCTCATTTTTCTGCCCAGATTTCTTTATTTTGCATGATGCAATTTATCAACTTAGCGCCAAATATCCATTAAAACCCCATGGAAATTGTAAAGCACTAACTAACACATCTCACTGTTTTTTAGTACTGTAGATGGAAAATACCATTTCTGCAAATGAATGTGAAACATGCTGGGATGCACTACTTAGGCCTTACGCTTTTTTGTATCATTAAAAGGTATCTCATGTTCACATACTACACTGCTTGCAATGTATCATGGTATCATGGTATGGTATCATGCTATAGTTAATGAACTACAGAACAATACTTAGTAGCCTAAAAGTGTTTATGTAACACCCTTTCAATCTCTTGTCTCTGTTATATTCTAGATTTCTAATATCTTCGCAGCAAAAGGAAAGCAACAGCACCATTAACAAACATTATCAAAACTTTACACAGCATTATACTTCGCTGATGCATAGGTAGGTATTTTTACCTGAAGTGTCTTATCTGCTCCACATGATGCTATTCTTTGTCTATCCCTAGAAAAGCAGGCATGGTAAACTGCATCTCTATGTGGACGAACAACCAGACGGGACAGGTTTTTCAAGGATTTTTTATTTCTGCAGGAGAAGATAGTTCATTTGAGAGGAGTAGGATCTCCTAGCATTTTTTATCATTCAAAATCCTCTTTAAAATACAACACTTGTTCATATACTTTGTGCAGTAAGCTTTAGAAATATCAAATTAGCTGCCAGACTTCACGAAAAATAAGGGAAACCAATTCCTAAGTTCACTTAGAATATATGTTGCTCTCCAACAGCTAAGAGCTTAGAGATCAAGAAAGATACTATGTGAATAAGAAACCAATGTGCCACCTCACGTGCACAGCCACTGTAAAGCAAAACAGTCTTCCTAATAATATCTTCGTGAGCTGGTATCTGTCATGTCCAAACAGACTTCTTTCTGAAGCTGTGATCTCCTATGTGCTCTCTTTCAAGTTTGCATCACGCACATTACATTTGCCCTACAATTCTCACCTTTCTAAAAAATTATATAGAGAAATTTCAAATTACCATATTTTCACCTTTCTGTAGATATTTAAAATGAATGTTCACTGAGTAGAGAAGTAAACATATTTCTTCATTTCTATGAAATTATTACTAATTTGTAGCTTTACGTGCCCGGTTTTTCTTTCATTAGTTCCTGAAAATTATTTCACTTTCTTTTCCCAGGAAAAACACAGCGCTTCTTATATTACCCATTACTGTGTTTAGTTGTATATGCAACAATTTTGTTGAATCAAGGGATAAACATATCAGTAAACGGATTGCTGCTACTTACATCCATTCCAAGTAAAATGTTCCCGTTTCTCTTTGAGCCCGTAGCTTGGCTTGTTGATACACCTCAGATGTCTCTGGTTGGCAAAGACCCAGCTGTGTAATGTCAGGAAAAGGCTGTCGTCCAAGGAGGTGCCCATTTAAAGACAGAAATTCCTGAAAATTCTCACGTATTATGCTATCCTATGTACAGAGCAGATAATGTTTGGTAATTAGTGAAGTGAATACATTTTCTAAGTGCCCTTTGCTTTTTAATTTTCTATACAGGCAGTATTCTTACAGAAGCATTTAGTTCTCCTCAGTTCTATTACCATTAACATATCATAGACTGAAATATTTTGCTATTTTATTCAGAAAAATTCTATTATCCTTACTTTTCAAATACGGCTACTGAAAGCAATGATTTACTCAACGAGCAGTCAACGTTAAATATCAGCATGACCATTCCAAGAGGCCAACAAGATTCTAAACCTCCCAAGAAAGGGAGTACCATCTGCACCCACCATTCATTATCATAGAACCACAGATTCTCACCAATGAGTTCCACAGTTAATTCCTGGGACCAACACTGAAGTTAACTAAAACTATAGTTTTTGAATTCTTCATTTTTCACTCCTCCAAGGTAAAGTTAAACTTAGGACTGCCCTAATGTTTCATTTTTACACTTCCTCTATATCTCACATACATTCATAAATAAAATGCAATAAAAGATGGAAAAACATATTTGGAACAGACTGGTCATTTACCTTTTACATACCTTTTGATCCAGGACTGAACTATACTCTACATATTCATGAATTAGATGTGCAGGTCCTACCAATTCCGTTTTAGCTTTAATCCAGTCTAGAGAAAACATAAGATCACGGAGTTCCTATAAGAAATACAAATTAAAGTTCAGAGCACAAGTTCCACAACTGAATCTATTGAAAGGAAAAATAAAAAAGCACGGGAAAACACATTAGGTATTTAATATATGTTAATACAATTCACTCCAGATCACTCATCAATCTACCTGAATACTCTAAACACATCAATTTAATTTTATCATAAAACATAGTAAGCCTGGATTTCCAAAAAAGCTTAGGAAGACTTTTTACCATGTCTTCCTCAAAAGAAAAAGAAAAACAAAAGGCGTTATAAGAAATCTTCTTATGAACTGATTGAAAAGACAAGAGACATAGGGTAGAAAGGAAGTCATTTTCATAATAGTCAGCAGAGCCCATAAAGGACTTTATGTTCAGTGTTTGCCTTTCTGCCCAAAGGCCTGGGAAAAAAGAGCTCTGAGTGGGAAAAAATGGCCTGGAGGGGAAGGACAGTGGGTCAAGAAGAGAAACAGATGAACCCAGTCAGAACTCACCTTCTGCATGTTGGCACCAGCCATATGATATGCTAGAAAGTTATACCAGTACATGCAGTCCTCTTGAGATAGCACAGGCACATGAAGCTCGTAATATCTCTTGTACTGATTTACTATGTTTTTATGTAGTTCCTGCAATGTGAACCAAAACACACTATCAGTTAATACTATAAAAAGGTGTGGACTGATTTTAATACTAAACATTTATTACTACTATTATTACTCCTCAATGTAAGATGTCAACAAATTAAACGAGAAAAACTTATCTTAAGAAACTGTAATTTAAATTATGTTGAAGACCTTCTACAGAAACTCCCTGGATAAAGGCAGAAAAGCAAGTTGCTAATCTTCCTTCTTAGACTGAGAAAAGCTATCAGGTCACTCTTTACATTAAACATGCATAAACAGTAATAAAAATGACCCTTTACATACACACATATAAAGCAAGCAACTGGCCTCTTCTTCCTATCTACTTTTTTTGCCCTCTCCTTCAAAACCAGATCTAGATGACCCTTAAAGGTCCCTTTCAACCCAAGTCATTCTACAATTCTATTAGTTTCTTAGCTCCATGTGGAATTATCATTAAATTATCATTAAATCATAAAATAAAAATGTTTTTAGCCAGCATTAAGTTTAACTGCCATGTGGTCCTATTATATGAAACTACTCTGGATACTATTCAAAAAAGGAATGTTTTCTGAAGAAAGGCCAGCTTTGTAGAATAAGGTAGAAGTAAGCAGATAAGCCAGAACTCTACCTGAAGCTGGTTGCGATTCTTCTCTGTAAGAAAGTCAAGTTGAAGATCGTGTAAATAATAATGAAATGAATTCCCATTACGATCACAGAACAATAATGATTTGTTAACAAATTCCTGCAGTATATCTTCAACTTCCTCAGTTTCCATATCCCAAAGAATGCAGAGTACCTAAAAAAGCAGAAAAGATAATCAGAACTAAGGAAAAAACAAAACTGTAAGAATACCATAAAAGACTAACAATTAACGGAAAAAAAAAAAACAAAAAACCCATGGTAGAAAAATTACCATTTGCAAAAGATATGTCTGCTCTGTGAGTAACTCAGTAGGTTTAATATCAAACCATGTAAATATGTAAGTACACAGATAATATATATATATATGAGACAGATAATACAAGCTACCCCTTCATTTGTCTATTTGTACTGATTCATGGTGATCACATATTTTTCATGAAAGAAATTCCCTAACATTTTTTAAGCTTTCACATAGTTCAGTTACAATCTAATGTAAGTGCTATGCATGGAGCGTACATTAAATTAATATTATGAACATATTAATTCAGTTACAATTTTTTTAGCTTTGTTACTGACAATAAAAGGTATGATATAATAATGGATCCAATCTGCTAATTAAGTTGCATATAACATTAGTTATATACAATAATTTCAAATTTTGCTACTTCTTTAAAGTTATTGTTTGTATACCACGAAAAATCATAGAATATCCTGAGTTGGAAGGAACCTACAAGAGCCATCAAGTCTAATTCACAAAAAATAGTAATAATAATAAACAAAATAAGCTATGAGGTTTCTGAGTTGCTGTTATTACCTTAGTAGGTACTTTAACATCTTTTGGGAGGATGGAGAGGTCTTTATAGTAATCTTTTAAATCATTACTCAGTTGCTCTACACTTATGGACATTGCTTCATCAAGGGCTTCATAGTCGTAAGATGAAGATTTTCTTATTCTTTTAAACTGCTTATTCTGCAACTGTTTGAGATAGTATTCCCAGCGACTAGGGAAATCTCGTAGTAACGCACCTATCAAGGATATCACAAGAGGAGAACCTGAAGGAACAAAGTAAATTAATCTTAGAGAATCTGAAGGAACACAATTCAATAGTTTAGTCTAGTGGTTGAATAAATCAGGAAATTTTCTTAATTAAATTCTTGAGGTGTCCCCACTGTCCTATCATTATCAGACTGTGTAAAAAGTTTATAAGCTCCCTTCAAGGACCAGAAGGTCACAATGAAATCACCCGCAAGCCTTCTCTTCTCCAGGCTGAACAAGCCCAGCCCCCTTAACTTTTCATCCTAGGAGAGGTGCTCCAGCCCTCTGATCATCAAATGTTTCCTCCTCTTTCTGTAAGTCAAAATCCAGGGAAAAAAAAAAAAAAAAAAAAAAAGGATACTGAGTGGTTTAAAAAGTGGCAAGTATCATACCTTTGCATTCCCTTATAATGCAGTTAGCTTGTTCTGGAAGTTCTGATATTTTCATATTCACAAACAGGGCTAAAACCTCCAGTCCTTTCTCATGTGTTAGTCCACTTTCCACATGAATCTCATACTTATTGCCTATACACAGCGGAAAAAAATAAAAAGAATTTTTAAAATGCTATGAAAATTGAGAGTATTTTCTGAGAAAAATCTGGAGCAGAGGATCCGGCTCAGAGACTACTTCATATGTAGAGATAATCAGTTTAAACAGAGCAGCATCAGACAGGCTAAGTTACTGAAGAGTGCAGTCATTCCCAATACAGACATATACACAGGACAACACATAACATCTATTTCATGTAAAAGTATAGTCTTATAGAACAGAATGCTAAAACTTTGTCATTTTGTGCACAACTTGACAGACATGGGTTCTATCCAACTCTTTTAAAAGTTCGCAATAACACTTTGCAAACATGTACATCCATCATTTGTAATGCAGAAGAGAAGATCATTCCTTACCAGACACAGCATCTGTCACGCTCCTGTCCCTGCTGGTGATTAGAACCTGACATTGATTATCAAATGCTTTTAGTACCCAGGAATCCCAAATATCATCCAGCACCAAAAGAGACCTAGTACAAGGAGAAATATTTCATATTTCAGATAAAATACTAGTAATAAGATACAGTATTTCACCTTAATTATGAAAGAACATTGTCAGAACTAATAAAGTACAACTTCAAGTTTCTTCTGCTACTACAAGAAACATTTTAAAAGGACATTAAATGCTGTGTCAGAAAGCTGAATGCAAGCTTCTCCAAGAACAAACTAGTGAAGTTTGGTTCATACTCGAACTGTATTAACCTAATGCAACACATTCAATTTGTTATTACAGTATTCTGACATCTCTAACTGGGTGGGATGCAGCACAGCTTGTGTAAGTAATCTGGCGAGTTAGCAAGAGAAAAGAGTATGCTCCCCTTCAATCATTCTGTATATCTCTCTTCTCCACTGGAGGCACCTACTTGGATTTCTCATCTTTACCAGTCAGTTTTGTATGGGCCTGGCAATATTTTTTAAATCTTTTCTATGCTAGAAATACTTTTTTCTCTTACAAAAATGTCAGTAGTCTTCCAGCCTACATTGTCTGTAAAGATCTAACACTGGAGTATTACTCCTCAGATATCTCATTCATTTTTAGTTTAGTATAGATTTCCCCAGGGAGTAATGAAGTCCCCCCAAAATAGTAAAAGCTATTGTTCAAACATGAAAAAAAAAGCTGTGCAGTGGCCAAGACTTTGCTTGATCAAACAATTCAATTTTCTTGAAGTTTGAAAGCAACTGCCTTCTTGGCCATAATCAGTCATACCGTGAAAACTTGCTTTCCCTTTGGTAACTCCAGAGCAAACACTTTAAAAAGACATTAACTGCTCTCCAGTGATGCACAGCCTTCCACTGCTGTATGATCCTTATACACTCATGAAACATTTTAAGTAAACAAACATTTAAGAACACTAGATGTTAGAGTACTGCTTATTTCCAGCTATTCATTCTCAACTTTCAGTTTTCAGTGACTAATAATTTTTCATGTGAAGGTGACTCCTGCACAGATGGTTATCATATATGTACATATATACATATTTTTAGCAAAAGCATTAATAATCTGACAAATATATCCAGAACAAGCCTATAATGCATCCTTTATGTTACTCCATTAAAAAACATCCACTCAGGGAAAAAGTTTTACTGCATACATTACATACCTGATTTAACCATCCATTTACCTTTCAGTTTTTTTTACACTTCTCTGAATCTATTTTCTCTTTTACCATAAGCAAGAAAATTAGAAAATTTTAACAGTAGTCCCTAAGCAAGCATCAAAATTCCTGAAGCACTGCTAGCTTTAACTTGACACTACCTCTAAATTATCTACATTAAAAGAGAAAAAGGGAAAGCAAAAAGTGAAAGAGTTAGGATGTTTTCTTCTGCTTTTTTTTTTTTTTTTTCTTAATTAAGAAACAGAAATATGTAATCATAACAGATTTCAGATGATTAGACCCTTCAGGGTAAAAGAATAGCATTGCATTTTACCGACACCACCTTGGGTATTTGCGCAGCATCAGCAAACGAAGACGATCTTTGGCCTCCTCGATGTTAAGTGGTGGTCTCTGTGAAAGAGTAGAGTCATGCTCTAATCTACTACACAGATTCTGTAGTTTTATGAGGAGCCCTGCTTTGTCCTGTTTTCCCACAGAGATCCAGTGAACTCCTCCTGGAAAATAACCTGACAGGAACAACAATGTTAATCATCCTGTACGTTTAAAATTAGAAGTACTTACAGCAACTTAGAATAGCAATCAACAATACAATTTAAATTAAAATATAAACTGTAAAGTCTGTTGCAAACCAACCTTAAAACTCTACTGTACCACAGGAGGATGATTCTACAAGTTTACTGCCTTATATTTTAAAATTAACAGGCTCTGTAAGGCAAGCTTCCAAAGCTCACACTGACACTGATGCTGCCCCTCCTCTCTACTTGTCTTCCTTCCTGACCCCTGACAAGCCATCTCCTTCTTCTCCGACTCAGCATTCACTTTTCCACATTGCGGGAGCTCAGGGCTTGGGATATGAAATTATCACAAAACAGTTAGCAAGAAGGCATCTAGAAGAGTCAGCTGCAGCACAGGATGCCGTATTCTCTAAACCTCAGGCACATTTTCTAATATCTCAGCCTCACGTTCTGCTCCAAATGTCCTATACAGAAAAACATCAGTAAATGATTTCATTTATGATCTGTTGTGAGCTAAAATGAAAGTAGTACAACCACACCACAAATGTCTGACATTACTAAAATCTACACTATATTCTGAGCAAGATTTTTTAAACTCATATAGCATAGGTAAAAGTCTGAAGAACTGACAAGCAACGCTCAAAGAATAAGGACTAAAAACCATTTTATATTTTGTACTGATAGAAATATCAAATTCAAGTTACCTAAGGATGCATCTACTCTTATAAATCAAAGCAGGTTCCAAGGTAAAAAGCTGTAAAGAATCTTCTTCCATAAATTAGTAAACTACGCAGTGGTCCCAGAGCACTAAATGGTTCTGAAAGCCTTAACTTGCAAACAATATTTCAAAAGCACCTAAGGAATTTATCATGCTAAATACAAAATTAATTTCAGGATAACATAAGATACTTCTCCATGTACACTCAATAAGTAGATATTTCTAGTAATTTTTATTAGAATATTGATGTTTTTATAAAAGTACCTTCCAAGAGTTGGTGATCCCTTAAAGCTTCTGCTGTTAAAACGGTCTTTCCGCAACCTGCCATTCCATAAACTGTCACCCAGCCTGGATCACTTCCTAAGCTGCACAGTTTCTGTTTAATAGCATCTACCAGCTTTGGCCGAGTGACAAACACAACTGGTCTCTGTGGTACACCTCCTTCGCAGAGAGTTGTCTTAACTGAAGTTAAAAACAAGAAACATGAAAAGAAGAAGTGATTTCTAAACGTTAAGCCTCTTCAAAACAAAACAAAAAAATCACCCCTAAGAATCCTTCCCCCAGCTTGTTTCCCATACAAATGCTCTAAGAACTACTGGACTAACCGTGCCATAATTAACAGGTATCAGCTTCCTACCTACAGCAGTACCCAGTTGGTAACCACATTTTCCACAAGCTGGACCTAGTTACATCAATCCCAAGAACCGAAAAGATAATTGACAGCAACAGTAGAAATCATGGCAAACAAACACAGTGGCTCAACGTTACTACTTCCAACCACTGAGCCACTTTCTCAGCCAGAGGTTACTGCCCCAAGGACGCAGCAGAATAGGAAGCATGCAGTTGTAAAGCTTTTACTTCATGGTTAACAGCACAGCATTGCTGTCCATGCCAGACTTCTCTTTATTTAAGCTAAGACCGCTAGACTTGCCATAAGGCACCCAAAGAACAGCAGGAAAGTAAACGTGCACCTGCTCTCTTCACTGCTGGTCACACAGCAGACTGCTGGCTGTTGTGCCATTTTTTGGGAAATCTTATTCAGGTATTCTAAATACCATGTCTCTATGAGGCCACATCTCAAGCGCTGTGTTCAGTTTTAGGCCCCTCACTACAAGAAACACATGGAGGCCCTGCAATATGTCCAGAGAAGGGCATGACACTGAAGGGTCTGTAGCACGACTCTTACGGGGAACAGCTAAGGGAATTGGGGTTGTTTGGTCCAGAGAAGAGGAGGCTCAGAGACCTTATTGCTCTCTACAACAACCTGAAAGGACATTGTGGTGAGGTGGTGGTCAGCCTTCTCTCTCAGGTAACAGTGATAGGACAAGAGGGAATGGCCTCAAGTTGTGCCACAGGAGGTTCACATTTGATATTATGAAAAAGTTTCTTATCTGAAAGAGTGGTGCTGCAGTGACACAGGCTGCCCAAGGAGGTGGTAGAGTTACCATCCCTGGAGGTGTTCATGAAGCATGTGGATGTGGCACTGAGGGACATGGTTAGGGGGCAGGCGGGCGATGGGGTGACAGCTGGACCAGATGATCTTAGTGGTCCTTTCCAACCTTAATGATTCTATGATTCTCATACTGGACAGTGCCAAAAAACATACTGTAAGATTCAGCTGCATTTAGTCAAATGCAATAAGACAGTTCATCCCACTAAAAACTACCAATTTATTTCACATAAATCAAAGAAAACAACTTCTGTAAAGTTTAAGATCTTACTGAAGATAAGCAAAAGATCTGGTGGAGAAATTAACAACCAATTAACAGGATTAACAGTTGGCATGCAGTGCTGAGAGTTACAGATTACTGTAAATGAGAAACATCTGAATTTTGAAGGCTGAAACTTTTTATGTTATATTTACTTTCTTTATTATATACTACTGCTATACCTCCTATTTTATTATGTTAGTTTACAACATCAGAGGCAGATACTGGTGATATGGCAGTAGAGGTTGAACCTTCCAAACAATATTCCATTACATTTTATTGCTGTGCAACAGATGGCAACAGAGGGGCAGTCTGACAAAACAGCATCTGACTTAGAAGTGCATATGAAGCAAAGGTGTGGAATTGAACACCTCCACACTAGAAAAATAGCACCCACTGACATTCATTGACACTTATTGAGCGTTGATTGAGACCAAACAGTGGATGTGAGCACAGTGAGGCAGTGGGTGGTGCATTTCAGCAGTGGTGACAGCGTATCACCTCCTGCAGTGCAGACTGTTATGAGTACAGCATGCAGGCTCTCGTCCATCACTGGTGAAAATGCATAGCTAATGGCAGTGACTGTGCTGTAAAACAGTGTTCTGTAGATGAGTACTTGATCAATCAGATAGTATTATAGAGCTCTTCAAATCTGCTGTATTTTCCATAGAAATAAAGAGAAGGCATTATTCTTGGAGCAACCTACATAAACCGAAGAGTCTTTCTTTCATTTACAATAAAAATGTTACAATTTAGAGAAAACCAGGAGTTTCAGGTTCCTGGTCTTTTAAAATACACATTACCAAGTAATGAACATCTTCAAGATGACCTATGAAAGTCATAACTATCCTCTCCTATCATATGAAATACAGAACTACCAACTATCGTGCTACCAAAACAGGTGAACAAGCTCATTGTTTACTTCCTTTTTGGTGGAACAGGTATTACAGATAGTCACCTAGCAACGAATAAAAACACAGCTTCTCTCTCCCTTCAGAAACTGGGATTGCTGCAGTTGCACTAACCATATGAAGTCATCTCATCCATGGCATTCTTTCCATTCCTGGAGGAGAAGACAGGGATGCCATCCTGAAGAAGTGCAGCAAGATCTCGGTACCCTTCATGAAGCAGTGCATTATAAAAAGATCTATATGCATTATTGTCTTTGGTAAGAAGAGTATTTATTAGCATAGCTGCTCGCTCCTTCTGTGTATTCTAGAACAAACATTAAAATAGGTGTTACGCAAAGCTAAGAGAAACCATCTAATCAGCTTTATAAAACACCTAGTCTATCACTCTGCAAGTTATTCACCACGTTTATTGCTGCAGATATGGGTTTCAGTTTGAGCAAGACCTCAGCTCACCCTTATGAACTGCAAATATAACTCCATGCTAAGCACTTGGTTAAGCATTTGTCATGTAGTAACGTTTGACAGCAATAACTCTTTTTAGAAAGGACCATAAAACACACGAGCAGCCTGGAAAAAGAATTTAAAAAAAACAGAGATGACTCTACCTGTTGTTTCACTTTCTCTTCCTCCTGCAATGTAAGGACTTGGTCAGCAACCATACAATCCATAATGTAAGAAGTTTTGATGTCTCTCTCCAGTGCTTGACGATTCATAATTAAACACATTCTACTCTTCGCATCCATATTTCTTTAGGGTGTGGGGGAGGGAAAAAAGTCAAGCTGGAACCAAAACATAACGTACACATACAAAGAAAGCTGTTTTAAAGTATTTTGTGCTTTCAAATTTAGAGTCAGCTGAGCAGCTACATTAGCGGTTAACAGAGCGAATCTTCAGGCAAGTTAATGTTACAGATTGTAGGAATCTAAAAGAATTCATTGTTTTTCGCTTCTGTGCTGGTGAAGACTTTGATAGTTCACTCAAGTTGCTGTTGTGCCTCGTACGCTAGCAACTTGCTAAGCAAGTGTGTGAAAAGGTCTCTCCCCTTCTCCCTGCACCCCTCAGAGTCCCCGGGTCACATAACAGGGACAGCAGGACGGGAACGGAGCGGTCCTGCAGTTGAACTGTAGCAGAACACGAACTCCCGTCGCCTCCTAAGAGATGAAGCCAGCGGTGCCTCCACAAGCCGGGCTGCATGCGGGTACGCTCCCACCCCAGAACAGGGCGGAACACTCCCTTGGGCAGCATCAGATACACGCGCATAAACACCCGTTCTCCCTCCATCTCATAAAAGCAAACAACAACGACAAACGGTCTGAAGATGGTGAAAGCCTCTTTTTCCCCGAGGCTTTCCAGCAGTCACAACGCTCCTTTCTCGCCGCGGGGGAAACGAAACAGAAAGCGCGGCGCCCGCCTCCGCCCCGCGCCGCGCCCACAGTTCGACCCGCAGCCCTTCCCGCCCCGCGCGCCCCCTCAGCGCCGTTACCCGCCGAGGAGGAGCCGCGCCTCCAGCTCTGAGCTCTCACCCCGCTCCGAGGAGAAGCGGCAGCCGAATACCTCAGAGCTCACACTCCTCCCGCCGGCACTTCCTCCTTCCGGGCCCGGGGGTGGGGAAAGGCGGCCCGGCCCTGAGCCGCCCCGCGCCTGCGCGGAGCCGGGGCCGTCGGCCCGCTCCTGACGTGGCGGGCTGAGGCGGGCGGGGCTGCTCGGGGCTGAGGCGGCAGGCAGGGACGGGGGCAGGCGGCAGCCAGCAGCCGGCAGCCGGAGGCTGCGCCGTGGAAGATAGGCGCGGGGCGGGCTTGCTTTTAGCAGTGAGGAAAAGCGGCCTTTATCTGCACGTGTATATCTTCACCGTGGCTGATTGTACAGTAGTTAGGCGTGGCGGGCAGAAGTTTGAGGAGTGCGTGGAGTTTCTTCAGCTAATGTCAGAGCCGCGCTCTGTAGTGCACTGAGGGGAAAAAAAAAAAAAAAAAAAAGCTTTCACCGCGTCTTCTGTAAGTGAACTTCCATAAATGTCGCGGTGCTCGATTAGGTGACGTGTTAAGCACCGAAGGACTGTTTTGGTTTTGGTTTTGTTTTGTTTTGTTTTCTGGGTATTTGTGTAACTAACTGGTGTTTTGTTTTGTTTGGTAGCTCTTTAGCTCCTGCTCTTTAAAAAAACACGAAATGTCTGAAGTTAAGCTGAGGAAAAAAGGTCTTCCTTCATCCAAGAGCAATGAAGGCTCCCAGAAGCTCGAGAAGCACAGCAGCCGTGGGAAGGTGGTGAGCCCCAGGGTGAGCCATGGCCAGAGCTCTGTTGGAATGGACTCATGGATGGCCTTGGGCGTGATTTCTCTCTCTGCCTGCCTGGTGCTGGCCTGGTAGGTAGCCCTGTACAGAAATCTGGCAGAACTTGTTCTTATCTTACACTCAGTCAGGTTTCATTATCTAAATCTTTAATAAATGTGTGACTTACATAAAGTAGATACACGTAAAACAGTAGGTGTAGTTGTCACCGATTATTCCGCTGTCGTTCTGTATCTCTCACTTTTAGCTTTCACTGCTTACCTTAATCCATGCAGACTATTGTTGTTCTCTTTGAAACTTCTAATTGCTATGCAATATTCTAACAGATATCATAGAATCATAGAAAATAGCAATTCATTAAAGTGCAAGTATTTTAAATAAGCTCTGTTCTTCTAGATGAAATGGCTCTAGTAGTGAGAGGACCCCCTCGTCTACCATAAGCCTTACTGAGGGATTAATCCAGCAAAATAACAGGGTTTTACTCATAGCCTCACTTCCATTCTGCTCTCAGGTTCACTAGTATGCACATAAAGTACAGGACTGAGATCTCTACTGTATGCTCAGAAATATAGCATCATACAGGCTTTACCATATGTTCTTCTCTGGTTACATGTTCATAGAATCAAAGGTTGAAAAAGACCACTAAGATTATCTAGTCCAACTGTCAATCCATCACCACCATGCCCACTAAACCATGTCCATAAGCAATGTTAATGTTAAATAGTCGATGTTCTTTTAGCATTAAGCAGCATTAGCTTAACTAGCCTTTCTAATTGTGAAGGTTTCCATGCATGATTTTGAGTTGCTTCACAAAAAAGTCCAAGTTAATGTTCTGTGTTTTAGTTCTACCAGTTAAAGTATACTTCATCAGTGAAATATATTGCCTTACCTGAGAGGGAAAGCAGTTCCTGCTGGTCAAAACGGAGAGCAAGAATGAAATGCACAGGCAGTGGAAGCAGGGACCAGTAATCCGGAAGGGGTATAGGGATGCTTCTAGGCTGTGTATGGGTGGAGTCAGAAAGGGGTGAAGTCAGTTCAAGGCCCAACTGGAACTGGACCTGACAAGGGGTGCAAAGAAGGATAAGGGAGGTATGTCAACTGGAAAAAAAAAGACCAGGGGGGTGTACTCTCCCCAGTGAACAACATAGGCAGGATAGTAACAACAGACAAGGAGAAGGCTGGAATCTGGGGGAGCATGGCCCCTCCCCCTGTAAGCTATGGTCATGGCTGCCTGAAGAACCTGAACATCTGTAAATCTATGCAGCCCAATGAGATAGATGCATCCCTGAGTCCTGAGGGAATTGGTGGATATGGTTGCTGAGCCACCCTTGATGATATTTGAAAAGTCATGGCAGTCAAGTAAAGTCCCTGGTGACTGGAAAAAAGGCATCATCACATCCATTTTTAAGAGGGGTTAAAAAGGATGACCCAGGGTACTACTGACCTGTCAGCCTCACCTCAGTGCTGGGGCAGGTCATGGAGCAGATCCTCCTGGAAGCTAAGCTAAGCTAATGGAAGACAGAAGATACGGGAGGACCAGCATGGCTTCAAGCGCAAGTCCTCCCTGACCAACCTTGTCGCTTTTAATGATGGTGTAACTGCATCAGTGGACAAGGGAAGAGCCATTGATGTAATCTGGACTTCAGTAAGGCCTTTGACATGGTCCCCCATAACATGCTTCCCTCCAAATTGGAAAGATATGGATTTGATGGGTACACAGTGTGATGGATGAGGAACTGGTTGTGAGAATGTACCCAGGGAGTGGTGGTCTGTGGCTCAGTGTCCAGATGGATATTGGTGACATGTTGTGTCCCTCAGGGGTCAGTACTGGGACCAGTGCTCTTTAACATCATCAGTGGGATTGACAATGGGGTTGAATGCACCCTCAGCAGTTTGCAGATGACACTGTGCTGTGTAGTGCAGTTGACACACTTGAGGGATGGGATGCCCATTCAGAGAGACCTAAGCAGGCTTGAGGTGGAACCAAATAGACCTTATGAGGTTCGACAGATCCAAGTGCAGAGTCTTGAATCTGGGGCAAGGCAAACTGCTATCAGTACAGGCTGGGCAATGTAAGAATGGAGCTGTGTGGTGGGATGAGGCGTACTTGTGGATGGCAGCTGGACATGAACAAGCTCTCGCAGCCCAGAAAGCCAACTGTACCCTGGGCTGCATCCAAGGATGTGGGGCCAGCAGGGTGAGGGAGGTGATCCTGCCCCTCTGCTCTGTGCTGGTGAGACCTCATGTGGAGTAGTGCATCCAGATGTGGAGTCCTCAGTACAGGAGAGATGTGGACTTGTTGGACTGTGCCCAGAGGAGGGCCACAGGAATAATCCCAGAGATGGAACACCACCTTCAAACTCACAAGATTCTATGATTATGTGAAATGACCTATCGGTATTAATAGACGTTTTCCTTTGTTAGATGATATGCTATGTAAAAGAGAAGTGTATCTACTGTTTCTTTATTTTTACACGTGTATTGGAAGGCATCAACTCCAATATGAAGACAGATCAGATTCGCTAGCAAATTGTATGAGCACGATTCCCTTCATTAGCAGATTTCTATGAATCAGATCCTAGAACACTTAATGTATTCTAATTATATTGTTATATTTATTGCTTATTTATTTGCAATTTGCAGGTTACTCTTTCAGCAGTCGAGTCGATTTGCTGATATGGAAAAAAGGTACAATTTCTTGCAGCAAGAAGCTGAAAGATTCCTGGACATGGAAAATAAAGTTAGCTTAATTTCTGAAAAGGTAACCATTAACATCTTAATTGGATTATTTCTGGTGAACATTTGCCATTGGTTTATTGTATTGACCTTTAGTCAAATTTGACTGACTCTTCTTTCAGATAATTTTTTTCTGATGTGTTCTACTTTCCTGTGAATTGGCCTTCAATGAATATTTTGTAGCAACATTTGTGAAAACAGCACAAGAAGTCGGTTGTTAATTTCCACTGAAGCTTGTTTAAGTCACTCTTAGTCCGTTGTTTGTCCTTAAAATGAAGGTAAATATAAATATCTACCTTATAAAAGTGCTTTGAAGGTAAAGAATGTTATGAAGCACTATGTATTAGACTTGCAATGGACCAATCAATGAGGAAAGTTTAAGGACTGTGTTGCTTTGCATTAGTTACTTAAACACTTGTTTACTGATCATGTGTACGTATTAGAGTATGAGCATTACCGAAAAGCATTAATAAGGAAAAAAGCATTTGTAAGGAAATCATATCCATGACAAAAGCAGTGACAAAACTTGTGTTTACTCCATCCCAAACCAATGAAATTTAAGTTGAACTTTGACTTAAATTTGACATTACTAATTAAAAAAAGAAGTCACCTTAGGAATCAGATTTTTGTCTTAATAAGTGCAACTACTTTTGCCAGTCTGTACTGTTGTTCAAGGATGTGAATATAGCAGTTGTATCTCAGTGGGATTTTTTGACACAAAACTGTTTTAAAGAACTTACATTTTTGCACATCCCAATACTGTTCTGTATATAATTGACATATACACATATTTAAGTAAGAATTAGAGGCATTTTTGTGTGTAAGACCAGTTCTGGTAATATGGAAGATGTACTGAAGTGATAGTGATTTTTACAATTTTTTTTATTGCTATTTTATTTTCCTATATGTGGCAATATGAAGTAGAAACAGGCTGGCTGCAGAATTATTGTGCAGATAGTGATGAGAGAGCAGCGTGGCTTATGCAAGTGATACTGATTTAGCACTGATCTCATAATGTTGTCATCTATATATGATGTAATTTCACGTTTCTTTGCAGCACTTCAGATTATCTAAATCCCATGCAGCATTTTGCAGTGTGATATATTTAACATCCCCACCCACAACCCCACCCCCACCCCAAAAAACCCACATTCTATGGAAATCATCAACAAACATGCCTTTTTATGTGGCTCTTTAATGCCGGATGAATATTTTAACAAATAAATGTGAAAACAAATCTTAATGTAGAAACTTGGTAACAAATAAAGTTGTTTCCCAGGGAATTCATTCTCTGTTAAACAAGTGCAAGTGATTTTCTAGTCTTGCTGTCGTTAAGTAGATCTGGATGCTGTTTTGTGTTATAAATGCAGCTTGAGTCTTCTGACAGTATCGTACAAGAATCTGCCTCATCCATCTCTGTGATGACTGAGTTTGAGCAGGAAGTATCTTCTCTTCATAACACCGTAAGAGAGATTGAGAACAATGAACAGACTCTGTTTATAAAGATGCAAGGCATTAATGAGAAGATCCAAAATATTACGAATTCCTGGAGAAGAAGCATGGATGAAATGAACACAAACACTAGTGGCGTAAAATCTGAAGCAAAGTTCATACATACAGAAGTTACTTCCCAAATTAATAAAGTTGACCAAAGAATTAAATCCCTTTCAGAAAGATTAAAAGACTTGGAAGACAGTACAGCTAGAAATATTAAAACAGTAAAAAGGCAAGAAGGCGATGAATTTGCTAGACTTGAACAAAAGTTGGACTCGCATGCAACGGCAATTGAAAAACTAGAAGAGGAGCAGAATGGTCTGTTAGCCAAGAACACAGACCTGAATCAGAAACTTACAGCCTATGAGCCTAAAATTGAGGAGTGCAAGACCCATTTGCCAAAAATTGAAAATGCTATTCATTCTATCCTTAGATTATCAAGTGAATTGCTAAGCATGGAGAAGAAGGTAGAGAACTTGGCAACACAGCTGTATACTGTGGAAAGTAATATGATGAAAACTGTCTCTGATACAGTGGCGATGCAAAACGTTCTTGAAGGTGCACGGTACAATGACAGCATATCAAAACTGCAAAATAAAGCAGCAGTTGTAGAAGAAGTAGTACGTGACATGGAAGTATCTTCAAGTGCTGAAGGAATAACGTCAGAAGGCTATAAGTTAGAAAGTGACCAAGATGGGGATAAGTGAATTTGGACTCAAGGTTTACACTGATGGAAGAAGCACTTTAATTGATTATAAGTTATGTGACTCCAACATATGAGCTGGGAGTTGGGAGGGGGACAGAGATATCATGTTAAAATTTATATTTAGTTTTCATTGCTTTGGTTTCCATATTGTTACTTTTTGTTATCGTACTCTGTTGATTTCGTAACACAACGAGCAATTGATTTCTCTAGAGAGAGCAGTTAACACTGCACACTCAGGACACTCTTAAACCTCCCTTTCTCAATGTTAGGATATTTCAGGTTCACGTATTTATTATTTATGTATAGATTGTATCTGTTTACAGTCATATTCAATAAAAATATGCTGCAGTGTATTGCTCTGTCCTGGTGAATAATCTAATTCAAAATACTTTGGTCTTCCAAAAGCGAGAATGTATGTCCACTGTTCCATTAAAAGTACTATTCCAGACTGAAATTTTTTAAGAACATTTTTGTTTCACAAGAGTGTTCTACTGTGTGGTCTACTTCATCTGTGTTTGGAGAAGGGTGGTTAAACTACCAGTGGCGTGCTCCCTCGTTGAATATGTTGAATTAACCCAAACTATATTGAAAGCTTAGCATACCTGAGATAGAACAGGAACTCCTCATCATTAGACGTCATTAACACGGAAACACGATACAGCTCTTCACAATGTTAATTCTAATATTTTGTTTTTAAGCAAACGGTTTTGTGGTCATGAGGAATTCTATCCTAAAAAGTCAACCAATTTAATTAAAGGATAAAAAATAAAGAATAGAGATAATTAAACTTATTTTTCTACTATGCTGTGTGGGGGCTTGCTCAGCAACACCACCACTGTGCTACGTATCAGTATCAGTTGTAGAAATCAATCTCAATTAAAAGCTTGCCAGCAAACAGTACCCAGTTTTTATGTTGTCTAATGCTGTTCTAATTAAAGAATAACAGCATGTTGGAATGGTTTGTTTGCTTTAAAAGTCAGTATTGTGGCTGATCTTACTTTTAATTCAGTAATCTCAACTCTAACACTTTCTACATGCCAAGTTGCTGTGCGAGTAGCTTTTAGCAGCCAAGTGGATGTTTCATTGTACTGAAGTTAGGATTAGGGCCAGTAGGAAAAGTCAAAAACACAGTTGCTGTACTGAATTAGCAATCTGACCTTAGTATTTCCAAATTTTAATGAATTCTCATAAAAATAGTAAAAATAAACCCCAACCAGATAGGGCCTCGTAGTTAAAAGGTCTAATAGTTTACTACTCTGAGTTTTCCAAGTTTGTTTTTACTGGACAACAGCAACAAAAAAGCTAGTTACGAGGTCGAAAAGTAATACAGTAGTTATGCCTGCATCATACAACTGGTGCAGCCTTCAGGTGCATAGATGTTACCATTTCTGAAAACAGGGCTATTTCTGCAATGCGTGTTGGGAGGCCCCACCTGCTCCTCCCTTCTCAAACAAACCAAAAAACCCAACACACATGAACTAGCAAATTCAGCCAAAAATCCAATAGTAGCACATTTTCCCTCAGTAACAAAGCTTTCATGAAGGCAGGCTGTATGAGCAATGTTTTCCACATGAAGCATGTTGGTGGCCATCTAAACAAAAGGGAATGGTGCCCAATGCATTTTGCTTTTTCCCCTTTTGCACGCCTTGTACAAAATACGTATTGCAATCCCCCATATAAAAACACATCCGTGGTCTGTGACTTCAGAGTAAAAGAATGTAAAAGGATGCATCTTTTGTACACTTTCCAAATCACACAGACTACAGACTTATGAAAGATTCTGGCAATCAAGAAAATTCTATTATTTGATGATTATTTTTTTTTCCAGAGGTCACTCTGGAAGATGATACAGCACCTTCCTGTCATGTTTGTTACAACTGAAGTAGTAGTAATGTTTGAATTTATCACATGGGCTGAAAGGAAAAAATGAAAACATTAACTGCCTTGCAGCAAATGTCTTATTTCCTAAAGACTGGGTTTGCTCTCAATTTCAACATCGTAATACTAAGGTGTTCAATTAGAGCATAGCTTTAATCTTGATGAATAAGATGATTAAGATAGAAATCTTGTCATATATTTTCGTTTGTATCCCTCTAGTGTGAAAAGACGTTGAACGTAATGGAGCAGCTGGAACATCTTCAGGTACCTTCTCACATTAAACGTCTACAGGGAGACATTTACACAATGACAACATGGTCGAGCAGCGTAGTTAAAAAGAATGAAGAGCTGCAGAAGAATTTGACAACCCTCCTTCATGCAGTTGCAAGTATTGAAGAGAATGCAGCTTCTGTAGCCAAAAATGTAACTTTGAAGATTGTGACAGTAAAAACTGACATAAGACGTATTTCAGGCCTTGTCTCAGAGGTGGCCGCACTGACAGAGTCTTTGCAAGCATTAGAAGATAAAGTAGAAAAGGGCGAAAAGAAGACCATAGAAAACGTAGGTGATCTGATTACCAGTAGCATTGACCGAAGTACGAAACTGCAAAGCTTGGCATCCAGTAACGCAAGAAAAATTGAACAAATTAAGACAGCTTTGTCTGAGTTAAGGAGTGACTTTAACAAACATTCAGATAGACTTTTGAATCTCGAAGGAGACAGAGTGAAAGTTCTGAAGACGGTTACTTTTGCAAACGATTTAAAACCCAAGATGTACAGTCTTAAAAAGGATTTTGCCACCTTGGAGCCATTAATAGGTGACCTAACACTGAGAATAGGAAGATTAGTTGAGGATGTGTTACGACGGGAGAAAGAAATTGCTTTACTGAATGAGAAGCTGACCAATCTAACAAGAGTTCAGACTGAGATCAAAGGTATGAAAGATGAAATAGCCAAGATCTCAGACATGAATTGATCACTAGAAAAGACACTGCCTACAGAATGGCAGTGTTTGAGGAGTGTTACTCCATCATGAGTAGTGCAGAAGAAAGACAACATTTAAAGGCTTCATTTAGAAGCACACTGGAACTTTGAAACTTGTCTTCTTTGTTTTAAGAGAGCAGAAAAAAAAAAATCATACTGATTTTGAGGGAAAACAAGCTATAATATGAGCAAAAAAAACTTGTTTCTGTGCATATTTGTGTCTTTCTGAAGGGTGACAGGTGCTATATTTAATGAATTGCTTGTTCTGTACAGTAAAACAGTATTGAAGCATAAAATACTGATCTTCAGCTTTCTCTTTCCTGCTTCAAAAGAAGGAATAAAATTGCAGTCTCCAGATAAATGGAAGCTAATCAAACGGCATTAGCAATTTAGGTAAATGCAGGGAACCGAGCAATGCCCGGAAATACAGTCGATGCCCAGCAAGAAGCTCTTCCTATAAATCAGTATTTATTTTCTGTGAGGCCTTATGATTGCAATCACATAACTGTGCAGCATTATTAGGTTTTTAAAACACTGGACTATATGGAGGTGGCGCTTTGAAAGATCTACCAATCTTATTGATGGCCTTCCCCCAGTGTCACCATATCCATATAGGAATCCTAGTAGTGTTACTCACCATTGCTTAACCTGTAAAATACTACAGTGATTGGTAAGATTAACAAAGAGAAGCTACTGAGGTGACAAAGAGTAAGACTGATACGAGCCCCTGACAGTATTTATGTGGTGAAGAACAAGAGCTTAAGATACCTGAGACTTTAAAGTGTAGTAAGAGGGAGACTGAAGTGACATGATACTGAGAGACCATTTAGCAGAGAAAAGAAGTGAAAATGCACTAAGTAGGAATAGAAGTTGCTATTAAAAAATTTAAGAAAGATGTAGCAATTGAGAAAAATCAGAGATTGAATCCAGGCTTTCCACCTGCACATGCTGAAGTTACATGTAAATTCCCCCACTCTGATTACATCTACTTGATATTCAGAAAAATGTGTGGTTTTCAAGTGCAGGATTGAAAGTTTTCTTACCAATATAGCCTGCAACAAATGTGACTACCAGCTGTTCTCCTTTTGAACATTCACTTCGTGGCTTGGGAACAACATACTTGTAGAGAGCTTCAACAGTACGTTCAAAGCAGGCAAATTTCATCATTGTGTATGGAATCTGCCTCATCCATAGCGGAGCAACACCTTTATAGAAACTTAAAATAAGGGTGAAATTATATCAAGAAGTACAACCTAATAGGATGGTCTTTATAACTCATCAGTTGTTTAGGTGGTCATATCTGAAAATATTGCAGCTGCTTGGCTCTCAAGCTGATAGAAGATACAGTAAACATTCTTCTCTCTCACTCTTCTCATCCTCATTCAGCATTCCATAAGTTTTGCACTTCTTTATGTTCCCAATCTTCTGTACCTTGTTTGCTGTATTGCCTTTAATAAACCTTGAAACCTTGAATGTTTTTTCTTTTTTCCTGGTACGAATTCATTCCTTGCTCCAAGTTTCTTCTACTCCCTTCCAGTCCATCTGACAAACCACAAGGATAAAGCTGTTGGAAGATGAATCTTCCTAAAAAGCATACACACGTGCCAACCAAGGAACCTTTGTTCTTTCACACAACTCTTGAGCAAACTCCTGAAAATGACAAGATGGTGTTTGAAGGAGACAGAAAAACAAAAGAACATCCAGAATGATCAGCCTTGTTAAAGTGCAGGTCTTGCATCATACCTGAAAAGTACAGAATCACAGAATAATAGAATATCCTGAATCGAAGGGGTCCACACAAGTCCAAATCCTGGTCCCAGGCAGGACTACCCACAACTAAAACAACTGTTATGTCTGAGAGCACTGTTCAACACCAGAGAAGAGTTCAGCACCTGTCCCTCCACACCCCTCGTGAGGAACTGTAGGCCACCACGAGGCCCTCCCTCAGCCTCCTCTTCTCTGGGCTGAACAAACCAAGGGACCTCAGCCGCTCCTCATACATCTTCCCCTCTAGATCCTTCACCACATTCATAGTCCTCAGTTTGGCCTAAGGACAGAGGCAAAACTCACTCTGTATTGGAAAAGATGAGGCACAGTAAGGCAATTTTCATAAATTTAGATCAATCCGCTAACCTTGCTCCCTGCTTTAGTGCTGCCAGCAGGGGGGCAGATCAGATCAGATCGGGAAAGATACAATTCTTATCTAGTTCATTTCTATGGATGGTCAACAATACCCTCTACAATTTCATTATGTGATGGATTCAGGTAGTAATTAAAATTACGGCTTTGCTACTTGCAGCATATCATTCCATTCAGTCTAACCCGTAATGACATTCAAGACATCTTTGCTTTTAACTTATCACTCAAGTACGTAACTCAAGAATAGTATTCTAGCCAGCAACTTACAATGAATAAAAACATCAACAGTGTTCAATGGCGGATACTGAAACATTACAGGAGCACAGCCACCCTATTGAAGTTTGCTCTTAGACACCAGAATGCCAGCACAGCCACAGGTCTGCTAGTGATACTTTTCCCACATCACTCAAGTTACAGAAACTGTATCCTGCAACAAGGCTATGTAGATATTGAGCTCATCTATCCCAGAGGTACTCACATTCACTATAAAAAAAAAACAGGATTTATTGTTTTCACTGTGAACTACATTTCCATGTAGAAATGTAAATGAGTTACATCTATTTGTATTATTATAGCCCAGTTTAAAATGATATGTAACAAGCGTTTCAGCATGTATTAGCAACATCAGCGTATTTGATCCGTAGTACAATCTAATACAAGCACAGGGTGTGAAAGTTCTTATTCCAAATTTATATAGACGGTACGTTTTCAACCAGAAAGCAGATCTCAGCTCCATAAATATTAAGAGAGTATGTTTTCTCCTTCATAAAACAATATACAGAAGCAGCATATATATGATCCATGTTTTACGAAGCACTCTTGGATTTAATGATTGTTCTGAAGTTATCTCAGTTATACATGGTTCCAGGAGTGCTCCTTTCCGATACAGAACAACCAAGCCCATCTAAAGTACCGTGGCTCTCCCACCCATCTTCTTTGAGAAAACATACTACACATTATGCTATAAAGCACATTTATTAATGACAAAGTTGACTTTTAAATACATTTTAATACCACCACTTTCCCACTGAAGCTGTTAAAATTTCAGTGGATGACCTTTTGCACAATAGCATTTTCTACGTTAAAGCATCTCAAGCATCCAAATGAGCCTATGGCTGAAAATCAACACTTAGCAGCCGCAGCTGCCAGAGTCAGTAGCTCCCTCTCAAGTTTTCCACTGGAACAGCATAGTGGAAGTAGAACTAGGTCTATTTTGCCTTTCTCAAGTTACAAAAGAAAAGATCTAACTGTTAGTGGCCTGTGGTAGCAGTGGTAATGGGAGGACGGTTGGGCAAGATGATCTTGTAGGTCCTTTCCAACCCTGTGATTCTATGATTCTGTGGCTCTTAGTAGTCTTATCTCAGATCGACCTTGATAAAGGTAGCCCAGGTTTTTCCAGAGAAAAACTGCATTTTGAGATTTTGAGCCACCCGTGAAATGACAGGAAAGCCTTGCAAAATTTAGTTTAACACTGGCTTACGTGGCAGTCAGATTACCCTGCTATATAAAGCAAGTTCTGTCTTACTCTTCTGCCAGCCTTGGAAGTTCACAGAAGTGGTTCACCTTCCCAGGTTTAGAAAGAAGTTGCTATGTTTTTCAGTAAAGTCCAGTAGGTTAACACATGCCTTTACACAAACTATGCTATTCAGTGCACAAGGGATGCTAATTTTTTCTTTACCGGTTAAGTTGAACCACTCATAAAAGGTAATTTCTAAAACTGAGTTAGCATCAGGGGTCTTATGTAAGATCAAGTTTGCAGTTAATGCTCTCCTTCAAACAAACTCTTAGGAGCACAAGATACTTTCGTTAAATAACTTCAAAGCTTCCTACCAGCAAAAGGGGCGAGATGTATGTACCTTTATCACTGAGATTCAACCCAAGGTACTTTGTACAAGTGTTTTATTCAGACTTAGGGAATTTGACTTTGTCATATAATGCCGTTAGTTACCGACCACTCAAAGAATGTGTTGAGTGTCACTGGAAAAGGGAAAGAGCTTTAGATTTTACTCTGCATTTAGAAAGGTAGCAAACTGAAATAAAGGTTAGCTTGCTTGTCTAGCATAACCATCCCAAAATCTTGGAAAGTCAGAGGCTTTTTCCAAGTGGCAGGGAATCTCAATGCTATGTAAAACGGTAGCAGGAATATCAGACCTTAATAGGATGCTGTGGTCAATCTATTTATGCTACTCCAACAGAGTAGATTGTTCATCGCCAGCATGAACGCTGAAAGGCAACATACAGAAGTTCTGCAAAAAGGACACACGCTCCAGCTCTACTAAGCAAACAAAGTAATGCTGGAGATGACGAACCCTTAATACACTTTTAGGCATTTTCTGAATTTTACTCAGTGTGATTCAACTTTTGCTTCTCAAAACTTAAAAGGCAGCATGCTTATCTTTTACATTAAATACTGGAAACAAATACAATTCATTGCCTTAAACATTCTCAAGATTCCCTCCTTGCATGCCTACAAGCTTAGATTTCTTCAAATCGTTAAGGTTCAAAATCAGACCCACAGAAATATGCATGGTTCAACCAAAACTCAGTATTAACCTCACTGAGTGAAACACAAGGCAGGGGGGCAGAGGAGGATAAATCAAACTATAGAAATACCAAAGTTAAGAAGTTGGCATGTTCAATCCCACAAGGATAGACAAGCCATTATCAATTTATCTTCTAGCGGTTGGATATTTCTGATAAACTTTATTACATCAGCTTTGCTTTTGCTAAAGTAGCTGCTGCAGTTTAATTCTATGCCACAGCTAGAACAACTACCATCTTTGGTGCAGTTCAAAGCCAAGAGAAGCAGAAATTATCAAGTAAGTGCTAAATTTGCATTGCAGTGACCAGCCCAATGCAGAGAGTTCCAAGTACTATAAGATTCTCCCTCAACTCTATGGAGAATGCAGATGCCATAACCGGGATGTCCTCACAGACTGCATTTTTATCTCATTCACTGCAGTTGATCTGTTTTACAGAAACAGCTTCTACAGGCAGGTGAAACAGGACTGAAAAAAACGCATACAACTGCAGTTAGTTTCTGCAATACTGCATGGGGTTTCTCAGCCCTCTTCCGGGAACAATGAAAACCTATTTTGTTGCTGTTGCTCCACAATTCTAATTCCTGAAGTGTAGGAAAGGCCTATTTTTTATTTTTCACTTTGGGAAGTATCTGAGGCATTCGCTGCTGTGAAATGAAGCTTATATATGCAGTAGTAAACAGACACTAAGCACTCTGTTTCTCATTTATTTCAGGCAATGACAGTGGTAGAATTTAAACCCTCATATGGGATGAGGGTACAGCCAATAATGACACCATATAGAGTTTGTTTTCCACATAGTCAAATATATAAAAGTTTCATGAAACTCATCACTGGACAGCCAGCAAAGTCAGTCCATGAGCTGTCTACTGAGTTAAACCAAGCTTCTTCTTCAGAGATTCTGGCATTTCAGGTGGAGGAGGACGAGGAAGTCTGAAATAAACCTTCACAGAATCGTAGATGAACCACTGTAGTGCGGTCAGGGTACCAATCATGATGATACGAGCAAACAGACCTTTCCAGACACCTGCAGAGCAAAATACAAGCCATGAGCAGAAGAAACCAGGAAAGAAGAAATCCCCTCCAGAACACAAAAGACCACAGACACTAAACCCAAAACGCACGAAGGTATGTATTTACCTCTGAATCCAAGCCTCTTAAGAACCTGTGAAGCAGAACTGCCCTTTTCCTTGTTCAACACCGACACCACGGAGTCAGCAGGATGAGAAACAATTGCGCAGAACACACCAGCTGGAAGAATAATTTGACATTACTTCTGTGGTGTTTTAACTGCATCACTGCTGTGCACACTAAACATAACCAACTGAATTAACACCTTCCCTAGATCACTAATAAACTGCACAGGAGATCCATCAAGTCTCCTGATATTGTAGAAGTCTGTTCTTATTAGAGTTATATGGCTATTAGGAAACACCTCAACCACCTAACTACCCCTTTCCCATCTGCCAAAAGAAAACTCATTTTGAATCTTACGAAATGCACAATCACCCTTCCACTCAACATTTCCCTACCGTTCTTTCAATGTTCCTGTTTCTTTCCTAGCCTAGCAAAGATGAAAGTTTTCTTGTTTGAACCAGCTGTTGTTTCTAAACTAGGACATTAACATAGTAGACATCAGGAATAATTAAGAGCACTGTCCTACTACAGGCTTACTCAATCCAATCAGAGATTGAATCCAGGCTTTCCACCTGCACATGCTGAAGTTACATGTAAATTCCCCCACTCTGATTACATCTACTTGATATTCAGAAAAATGTGTGGTTTTCAAGTGCAGGATTGAAAGTTTTCTTACCAATATAGCCTGCAACAAATGTGACTACCAGCTGTTCTCCTTTTGAACATTCACTTCGTGGCTTGGGAACAACATACTTGTAGAGAGCTTCAACAGTACGTTCAAAGCAGGCAAATTTCATCATTGTGTATGGAATCTGCCTCATCCATAGCGGAGCAACACCTTTATAGAAACTTAACAAGAGGAGAAACTGTTTGATTATCTGTAGTACTGAAGGAGTATTTCTAATCTGAAAAAAAAACCAATCATTATCTTACTGCTGCTATCAGCAAAACAATCCCTAACAGATTGACACTGCAAAGTCAAATTGTCACAACACCTACGGAACAGGAACATATTTCTTTTATTCATTTCTGTGTACTACCTGCAAACAGCAGAACAGGAATTTAACTGACCCCTTTCAGATCACAATGCACTGCAACAAGAAAGTACTGCTACTACAAGTGCAGCAAGCTTCAATGTCTGCATACCAGCCGTGTCCTGATAGCGGTAAATGACTCGTGTATTTTCAGTCACTTTTATCAGAACAGAAAGCTAACATGCAGTTAGATTACTCTCACATGCCAATGACTCAAGCATCTTCGACTGTACAACCAAAAAAGTTGCTGAGCAACTTTGACTGGAACTGCTAGAAACTGAAGTTATCCAGCAGAACTCAGCACAAAGATACTCACAAAGATGGATCTAAGGAGCATGTGGAACTAACAGCCAGCTCAGCACAGGTTCCCTGATGTTAAGTGTGTTAAGCTGTTATCCTGAACTATAAAAACCAACAAGTATTATAAGCTAAAGCCACTACTAGTTTTTAGCAACAGTTCTTCATTAGGAAAAGTATTTTAAAAATGAAATTCAAGTCAAAATGAAAAAAGGAAACACTGAAAACTTACGCCCAAACACCTTCTTCTCCAAACATTTTAGGTACAGCTTGCCGTAGGGTGTTAGCGTATCCAGGCTGTGTCTGAATGCGAACTTTAGCAGCTTCCATTGGAGCCAGAGCAATGTCAGCAAAAAACTCTGCACTGGCAGATGCAGCTAAATATAACGAAGTACGCCACAAATAGGCATTTTCCTGAAGTGAATTTAAACACATTTTCATTAATAAATTGTACTTTTCCCCGATTCCTCTCTGCAAGCAGTACTATTGTGTTGCTGATGCACAGCTTCACATTACGCACTTACTGCTTACCTCTCCCAGCATGTTGCCATACAGGATTTTGAAAACCTCATAGAAACCAAATTTACAAAGCCCCTGCATGGAGTATCCAATAAAAGTTGGAGCCCATCCCTTAGCCAAGCCACGAACTCCATCTTCTTTGATTGTCACTGAAAATCCATTGAAGATGCTCTTGTATTTTTGTGGATCAACCTAAACAAAACAGACAGTTAATTGCTGGACATAGCTTATTATTTCTCTTTTTACATCTCCATTTGAAATAGAAAATTCTTGAATTCCTCACACAGCTGGATTCCCCTGGACATCATCATCACCACAAAGTTACACTAGTGTAACTGCAATGATTACTTGCTAGCCTCAAACCCTAACTTTAAATAGTATATTCTTCAACACTCAGGAACCAAGCCGCCTCAATTTTGCTTTATATTTATTCTCCACATCACGAGTAAGACTTTGTACATAGGAGAGATTCACTAACACTGACAGCACTATTTTTGTATAATTTTGTTTAGATCAGATTCTTTAAAATCTTGACAGCTTTTACCAGCAATCTCATCAACTCTACATGTAACAACTACATCAAATACAAAGTCTGAAGATTCCCCTCATTCTTAAACAGAAAAGGTTATTTGTCCACTATTAGCTTGATTCCTTAAAACACGTAGACTAAGATAGGTAGATCAAAGAGTAAAGAACGTCTGCATTTGTACTTTGATTCTGCAGTAAGAGCTACATTCAAAATCTTTTCTGCACACAAAAAAACCTGTGTTCTTGCTGGAAAAGACCTCTGGAGGTCATCTGGTACTCTGAGTATTACATCTTAGAATAAAGGCCAACCAGACTATTTGTTTCATGTGAAGGCAAACAATTCACTTAACAGAAACTCTGAAGCATGTAATTGAAGCATGACATATTTTAAGTCATGTCCACTTGCCTTTTGTACTCATTATCATCCAGCATTTCCTCAGGAAGATATCCTTTTAGAAGACCGTCAAAGGACATGTGTGCAAAACTTGCAGCTGATCCACTGACTAAATGAAAGCTAATTTACCTAAACATATCAATTTTAAAAGACCCAAAATTTCACAACATTGAATATTTAACTGGGTACCATAAAACTAGACTATGTTCATGTGAGGGACATGTGAAAGCAGAAACAGTTTTCTGCCTGGAGAATCTAGGGGGGGATTAATAACATGCTCTCTTACAGGACCTGTACAAAGATAAACGCCGACAGGTTTTACAAGGTTACGCTGAAAGCCAAATGGAACCTTTTCTCTTTGCACCTCTAAGTGCTAGAGAAGGAAGGGCAAGCATAACCAATCTCACCAGATGCCCAGGACTAGAAGCCCAAGTAAAACACACCCACAAAACAGATGAAGCCTAGGAATTATGAGGCCTTGCTACAAGTGGTGTATGCAGCACTCCATGACTCTCGGGCCTTCTGTCCATTGACCCAACTTGCAATCTGATTAAGAACTGTTTGAGATGCTACATCCTCTCTACCCATGATCAATCTCCTCCTTCCCAAGAAGCTCATCTTTGCCTTTGTAAGTCAAACTCCCTACCTTGGCTTCTGATGACACGCACTGCCTGTAACAACAGAAGAGTTTGCTTAAGCTACACTTTCAGAAATAACACATGTACGCAACTACAGCTTTTCCCCTACGGGCAGAATTAGAGATTGAGGCTGGGCCTCAATCCAAATTTTGTAAAAGGCATCACATTGCCTGCATCTGATGCACCATGGGTCTGCCCACTGCACTACAAAAATCACTCATTTGAGATCAGAATTTAAGATGTTCTCGAGCACACAAAAACCCTTCTCCTTGTAAATAATGCTAAAGGCCTTCTAGAAGAACACTTCTAAAGAACAGCATATGCGGTCCTCCTAGTGTGATTAGCAGTTCTGATTAATTAGTAGTTTCCTCCTCATTTCAGGAGCTCTACCATTACAAAATTGCCACTTTGAGAATTGCTGTCAGTCTATATGATACTGAAGCATTAATAGCTTCAGCACATTTCCAGGGATTTAGAAGTGTGCTTTAATTTGCTTCATTCTTGAGGCATAGATTTGCCTGAATAAACCCATTACTGTGTTTTTTCCCCATGGCTGTTTACCAGATTATTGTAGCGTTGGAGTTGGTATCATAAATTCAGTGCAACGAGGTTTCACTCCTTTCAGTTCAGTGAAAAACTATTCCTATCACTACAAGGAAACCAGACACACTTACAATTTAAAGTTCTACTTTTATACGGAAAATGTCATTAGAAACTACCCAAGCTGTAACTCATGCAGCGATATCCAAAATGTTAAAGGCTCAAATTACACATGCATGACACTTCAGGCTAAAAATGTAATTAAGTCTTTAAATTGCTAATGACACAAATTCCTTCTTTTGAAATACATGAATTGCGCAGAGCAGCCCACAAGTCAGCACAGAATAACTTTGTGGTGGGTGCTGTTTTGGAAATACAGTAAGCTAAACTTATCTTAAACACAGTTAACTTACCCAGGTTAGCCTAAATGACTCTGCTTCCCTTGAATGTGGTATTTTGTTAACCTCACAGCATTAAGCTTGACAATCAGCATTCAATTTATTTGCTGTGTGGCATCCAGAAAAGGTACTTGAACTCTCGATATGCTGGCTACGTACAGAAAAAGTTTACGAAACGTCTGAGTTAATACAAACCTGCATACGACATTTCACTAAATCCAGAGGTACGACAGCAGTGTGTGTCAGGCCACAACTTAGGACCCCACCAACGCCACAGAGAGCGTAAAACTTGAGCGAGCCATATTCACAACTGTATTCTGCAGCAAAAAATAAAGACACACCATGCTTTTACATAAACTCCATGCATTGCTGGACAATGACGTCCAAGAAATAGCTTAAGCTTCCATTTCATTAGTAGATTAATTATCTCACACTAAACACACTTTATCAACTTCACCACATGCAGAACAAACCTGCATTCTGCATTTAACCAGGTCTAGAGGAACCAGGGCTGTATGTGTTGTTCCACAGCTAATAATCCCACCGAAACCACAGAGTATAAAGAATCTGCCTGAGCCATACGCACAGCTGTATTCTAATTAGAAAAAAAATTACATATCAACCAGACATGGTCATGAAGATCAGAAAAGAAACAAAATCGACCCAGTGCTATCTTCTCAAAATTATTAAATTTGAATAATCTTCCACACTATACTATTAACTATAATGTTATATTAGAAATAATCTCCTAGTTTTAACTTAACACCTTCTGGACTGTCAAGATTGGATTCTAGGCCATTCAACTTTATTTAATAGTTTATTCTTTGAAAAAGTAAAAACAAAAAGGTTATAGCTCACAGCATATTCATGTCATAGAAGATAATTCCATAACTACTAGTACAATTGTGACTCAAAGCTGCAACGCGAAGCATCTTCTTGTATCAAGGAAACAAGCAAAAGAAGCATTTATTATTCTAGAGACAAAACTTCTTTTCTTTAAGCCCCTACTACCTAAGAAGATGAAATACTATGGCTTAAAAGTCTCTCACACTAATACTGATGGTGGAGACCACATGGCTCTATCAGACAAAGACCGGGTATTTTCTTCCTTTATACAATATTTTTTCAGCTATTTTTCAGATTCTTCATGTAGATGAATTTTTCTTTCGAATGCAGAAATTGAGATTTAAACAGCTTCTGTTAAATCAAATTTCAGAGTTTTATTAGATTTAATAATTGCATTTAACATTAATAGAAAAGGTTAATCAAAGAAACTTTCAGACTGTGTATCATCGATAGATATTTAACTAGAACTGCTCCATGCAGTACTCTGTATGAAATCATCACATTTTAAATATGTTTCTTTATGAACACGAACAGAAGTTCCCAATTACGCTCAACACCATCAGCTAATCACCCATTAGCACTGACAGGTTTATCCAGCTTGTAACTTCTCTATTGTATAAGAGCTTCCCCAAAACATTCCAGATTTTTCATCACATTTACGTCTCAACTTACTCTTCAAAATGAACCATCAAGACAATAAAAATGTCATTTCCTCTTTATTCTGAAATAACAACACATTTCTAATCATAGACAGAATATTAAGCCAAAATTTAAAGACAGGAATCAATTAACGATCAGAATAATGTATAACCTAAGAGATTTTTTTAAACTGAGATACTACCCAAAGCTGTACATGTTAGTCCAGGACTTGCACATACCTCTACATAGAATGGTTAAGCTGTCTGCCTTCCAGACGGCAGAAACAGTTTGTTTAAAACTCATCAAAACGATTGGTTAAACACACAAATGAAGTTTTCTATGCAGGTGTAATCAGAGAAGACTCCAGGTCTGAATTACTGGGCAGTTCTGTCTAACCACATCTTTGGCCTTCAGCAAGACAGTATTGTACTTCCCACGCTGCCAAGATACCTGAACTGCCTTTCCGTATTACCTTTTCCACCTTAATTTAATGTTAAAAAGTTACACTCCTCAGTAATGCAGAGCATTGTAGAGCCCACAGGTAAACAGAACTTTAAGTATCTCCTTTATTACAGTGGTACTCTGACTGACTGGTCAACCGGATGTTCAAAAGCACAGAAAACCAAAAAAAAAAACTATCGGGTTGGCTTACACTCTTTCCGTGTACCTATGTTTGCAGCAGCAGCAGAGCAGTATTAAGAAAAGACAACCATAGTAGATACCTTATTTTCTACATCAGAAGCGTAACCTAGTTTCCTTAAAAACTGTTACCTGAGAAAAGAATGAGCTAACATTGCAGTAGAGGAAATTACAGTAAAGACATACTAACGTACCTAGACACTGACTTATGACAAACACCCTAAAGCTACTCAAATATAAATACACAGCGCAAAAACACGTCAACTCTGTTAATTGAAATAACCCTAGCTGTACTATAGCTGTTGCCTTTATTTTAGATCTGAACAATTATCTGACATTCCAAGAGCTGCGTTAGGGCTGATGCCCTCAGCTGAACTTGAAAGGTCTTGCAGTTTCTGCTGATGACTTTGTGTGACCTTGCATAAGCTCAGATATCTTCTGTTACTCTCACAGCGCAAAGGTCAAGAGTACCAATTAATAACCGAAACAATGAAATAGCAGGACAAACAAAGAAACATATATATCATCTCTGACTTCATCTACTTACAAAATGGGTGAAGATTTAACATAAAGCTTTTAAAACATAAGTGCACATACAGGATATACGTAGCATGCCGAATAGTGATTTAGGGTTTCATTTAGCTAGGAGCAACATTACTACTACTGAAAGCCAAGGTTTGTTCTTTTAAATTCAATGAAACCCAACACTCAGTTCTGTCATTTTCAAACGCTACATGCGCATTCACACAACAGCACTAACAGACTTCAGTAATTGAAGGGCTTTAGAAGAGAAATCTCGTCAAGAGCCTTTTACAGTATGGAATTTTTAATAACAGCAGGCATTTTCCTATAAACAGCTTATAAAAACATGAGTTTTCACATCCACTTCCACTACTGGAAGGTCTGACCTTTGGAAGTCACAGCAGTGATTAGGTAACACGAAGGAAGGGCTTGGACTTAAATCTAAGGAGCATCACTGTGTCTTTTACACAGCCATCTTGCGCACCTCTATCTACTGAACTACTAAAGAGAAAAAAAAAAAAACAATAAAACAACACAGAATAGTTGCAGGTTCCTACAACGCGTGTGGATGTCCAGACACGAATAAAACACAGACAAAAAGGATCTTTCAGACCCACCCATATTCGCTGACTTGTATGCTGCTCTTCTCCGCAGGCAGAAGCACGGGCCTGCAGGCCCAGCGGAGCCAGAAGCAGAGATCCGGCAGCCCCAGGGCAGCCATCAGCGGGGCCTTCGCCACCGCTGCCATCCGGGACCTTCTCGCGTCCTTCGCCGGCAGCGCTCGAGGCGCGGTGCCGCTCGGCGCGTCCCGCCGAGGAGCGGAAGGGACCGCCAGCGCCTCCCCCGCTCGTGCCCTTCCTCGTCCTCCAAGCGGCCGCGAGTAGGCCCGGCGTCGGCCCGTCCCCACCCGCGTCCCGCACCGGGCCGCTCCCCGCCCCAACGGGCACAGGCCCGCTCTAGCAGAGTGGCGCGGGCGCCGCGGGCCCCACCGCGACCTTCCCTCCTGCTCTCACCTTCGGTGGCGGACGCGGCCGCCAGGGTCCGCCGGGTGGTGGGCGCCTCGGCCGGTTCCGCGCGCCTCCTCAGCCCATCCTGGCACAGCTGGAAGTGAGGCGCGTAGAAAGGATTGAGCCGCGCGAGAGGCGCGACGGATGAGAACATGGCGACCTGAAGGGGGCGAGAAGAGAGGAATGGGGCGGCGAGGCCTCACACAGGTATGACCCTGCCCGGCGGTCCCGTACCCGGCACGCGCTTGGTGGCCCAGACGCGCAGCGGGCCCTGCCGGCCGGGCGCCCCGACTCACCTCCTAAGATGGCGGCGGGCGCGCAACGCTGCTCGGGCCGCAGCTGTGCGCAGAGACTGACCGCGGGCCCGGCGCGGTGACTTTGTCCTTCGCCGACGCAAGGGGCGGAGCCACGGGCCAAGAAGACACGAGGCGATTGGCGGAGGCGCCCCGCGAGCCGGTGCCGCCGCGCACGCGCGGTCCACGCCCACGCCCTTCCTCCCCGCGGTGGGGGAGGGGGCGGCTCTCGCCGAGCGGAGGGCGGAGTTCCCCGCCGGGAGGATGGGTACATCTCACTTAGAAAAAAAAAAATACAGGCTAGAAAAGAGCCACGGTGCCTGTGTGCGCGCCCGCGGCTCTGGAGAAGTCCTCCCTGAGGAGCAACAGTCGTACCTCTGCCGCCGCCGGCCTCAGCCCTGCGCCGAACAGGCTCTTCCCGCTCCCCGGCTGCGGGCTCCTCCGCGTGCATGCACTCAGCCCCAAGCAACGGCAACCGAAAGGCACGCCCAGCTCCGCTCGCGACAGGCACCAGAAGCGTTACCTGCGTGACCGCAGCCTGCAGGCTGGGGCTGGTCGGGACTGGGCGCTGCTTGTTCCAGGCCAAATGCTATTTCTGCTTTTAATTCGTGTGCTGTTTTCAGGCGGAGTTCGAAGAAGTTATTGGTACTGCTCTGAATTCCATCTCCTGTTAAATAGCATTACTACTCGCTCTTTGCCAAGAGGCTCCATGCAGAAGGTGCTCCCAGCACAGGTTTTTACCTCCTTAGTAACGCGGACATAAGAGACAGCAAAGCAGAAGGCACACACTGAATGTCCCATCTGTTAGTAAAGAGGCTCAGAGCAGCTACACAACAGCACAGCTATACAGCAATGCAGAAGAAACGCTCAGTCAACTGCAAGGTGCTTCCTTAGAGCATTAGCACTTGCTGCACTAGACTTGGCTCATGACTCCTATTTCACATCAGCGTTATCCAGACATTGTCACACACAGGCAAGAATTAGATGCTGGACATACTTTCAAGCTTCATTTTACAACCAGCTGAAGGACTTCTCTTAATCAACACTGACAGCAATGAAGATAGACCAGAATTGTTAGTTTTGCTATTAATTTCACTCGCCTCTAAACAATTGCTGGTAGCTGTATTTCATCTGAAAGCCAAAGACTGACACTCATTTTTAATTAGCTAACAGCCTCTAAACATGACAGAGACTTCAACTGTTATCTTAAAAATCACATAAAGGATTGCAGTTCTTGCAAACCGTTCCATTTCAGAACATAGAAAACCTGTTCCTTCCAATTACAAAGGATGAACATGTGACTATATTTATACACCGTACCAATTTGTGCGTATAACCAGTACTAATACTTGAAATTAGCCCATAAAACAATCCGTTATTTGGTTTTAGCTGACAATTAACTTCTAACCTCCTCACTATTAACACGTACTATTACAAGGCAGAGCCTAACATCCTAGTGAAAGTACAGGAATAACACATATGCTTCTGCTGAATGCTTTTCATTTGATGCAGAAAATCTCTTCAACTTTTCCCAGACGTGAAAGAATAAAATAGCAATAGCCTGCAATTTGATCGAGTGAGTCTGACTTCTGGCACACAGGGAAGGCAGCAATAGGAAACAGTCTTTCAAGGCTACGCTTTGGTGTCTGCCTCTTTCAGATTCACAGTAAAAACAGCCATTGTAAATTAAACCCCTCTCTTTATATCTGCATCTCCTCAAATCCTGGGAAGACGGGAGTACACAAGTTTGGCAACTGCAAAGCTCTCCTAGCCATATTTCTCTGTTATTAACACTCAGTTTTTTTCTCCCCCTTCAGCTCCTGTCTTACAAGAGCTTCCCACAGACCTAACGTTTTGGTGAAGCCCATAAGGTCAGATCTCTTATGATAACTAAGGCTATGCTGAAACAAGTTCATAAACACAAGGTTTTAAAATTAAACGTCACAGCCTACCCTTTATCTATTACAATCAGGTGAAGCAAGCTAAAAAAACCCCACACACAATGTACCCCGCACAGCTTTCCAAGCTTCGTTTGCAGCACGTGCATCTTTTCTGCTGAAATGCCTCCCCATGGAGCTCCATTAGAACAGGCGTTATTTTTGAACTCCTCTGTTCTAAATGTAAACAAATCAACTAATTTCATTTTCCTAAAGACACTCCATCCACAGAATGTCGCACAAACTGAGGACTGTTGTTACCATGGAGACTTTCATAGGTTGTGCCACAATAAAACACACAGCATTCTGTTGTACAGTACATATATACTGCTAGCAAGTAAACTCGGGAGGAAAAAAAACCATTCCTTCATACCATTTCCTACTTGAGCACAAACTAGGTTTCAAAACACACCCAGAATTTTAATTTAGACAGGAAACTCTCAAGGAAGATCTTTAATGTATTAAGTAAAGCCTTACATTAGGTCAGGGGCCATAAAATTAAATTCCAACACTGGCAATCTCACCTAGCGCTTCGCAGCTTGAGAGCAGACTCCTGAGACTCAATGCATGTTAACAGATTAGCACACAGTTTAATGGGAAAAAGCTTAAGCAAAAGCTTAAGCAAGTACCAGTCCACAGAACTGCTCTATTTTGTTATTGGTGCTGAAAGTTTAACCCAATTTTGCCTAAAAAAAAATGCAAGGAATTTCGTTAGTATTTTTTATTTTTTTTTTAAAGGAAAAGGAGTACAAGTTCAGTGCTTCACCACTTTCACATAAAGAATACAGCATACTTCCATGTAATTTAGCAGTATTCTGGATGCTGTAAGCACAGGGTAACAAAACTGGTGAGCGGCCTGGAGCACAAGTCTTATGAGGAGCGGCTGAGGGAGCTGTGATTGTTTATCCTGGAGGAGGCTCAGGGGAGACCTCACTGCACTCTACAACTTCCTGAAGGCAGGTTGTGATGAGGAGGGGTTTGGCCTCTTCTCCCAGGCAACAAATAAGACCCAAGGAAATGGCCACAAGTTGTACTCTAAGAGGTTTAGATTAGACATAAGGAAAAACTTTTTCTCTCAGAGTGGTCAGGCACTGGAATGGCCTGCCCAGGGAGGTGGCGGAGTCACCATCCCTGGCAGTGTTCAAGAGGTGTCTGGATGAAGAGCTATGAGATATAGTTAGTGGCTTGTAAGGGGAGGATGGTTGGACTAGATGATCTCATAGATGCTTTCCAACCTTGCGATTCTATGATTCAACCATGCAGCTACTAAATGCAACTACTAAATGTGTTATCCGTGCAATTATTTGACTGGCTCTAGTAGTGCTGGTAAAACTCCCACAACATTAAATGCCCCAAGAAGAAAGTGAACATTTGTTTCTGTAAGATGGATTGTCTCCCTGCAACAGATGAACTGCATGCGGATTAAGGACTTATGTGGAAAAATCTTTACCTTCCATGAAGTAACACTGAAGTTGGAAGGTATCTTTTGGAGAATCCCTCAAGGAGCATATATAAATGAAAAACCAATGGCTTTTAATTGCATTGCAGGTTGTTGGGGCTTTATTGTCGTTTAAAAACAACAACGTTATCCCTGGAAGTGGTTGAAAGTATTTCATGTAACTAGAACAGAAAGATTCCACATTACTTTTTACTCTACTGCACATTATATGTTAAAGTGAAAAGGAAATTTCTTAAGTACTGCAAAGTACATAACTTGCTCTGTTCAAATTAAGAAGATAACATACGCTAAAGAATAATGGTGCAAAATTATTCAATGCAAGTATTATGAGCATTCTCCCTTATCGCCTATTGATAAGAACCACTCTAGTATTACTACCAGAATAATCCACTTTCATAAACATGAAACAACACAGCAGCGCAAAACACAACCACTGACGCACAGGTTGTCTTTCTTTTGCTTCCTTCTTTCCAGCAATGCATTTATTTTGGTAAGGAAAATCCACACACATTAAAATCAGTTTTATTTTTCCGCGTTTTGACACCAAAAAGTGAATGTCATGTGTTACAATTTTCTATAGGATGGACACAAGTTCAGCTATTTGGATTACTCAGAAAGCAGATAAAAAGAAAAAAAAGAAAACATTAAATCTTAACAGAAGAAACCTATAGCTTTGCTACAAATTACCACCTTTGTCCCAAAGGTCACAGAAAGTAACGTTCTCCCATAGCTAGTCTACACAATAATTGTACCTATAGTAAAAATAGACCATTAACTAAAGTTCTCAGCTTTTCGTAAGTAGCACTTCAAGAATAAGTATGATTTTATTGCATTTTTGCACGAAGCAATGAGACTGAACATCTGTAGGCTGCAGATTTAAGCACATCAAAATGAATACATTCAATTTAAAAGTTGTTGCTTATCACTCCTCATCGGTAGTAGTGAAGTCAGCTGCCTGCTCAACTAAGTTATACAATATTGAGTGTTTTAGCATGCTTCCACTGAGAAAAATACTCAACTGCATGAATGTAGTAAATCTCACCTCAGAAGATGAAATCGTAGAAGAAAAATGCAGCAATGCCCTCTTCATATAAGAATAAAACTTCATATGGAATTTTCACACTTTGAGAATACCTCTCTACACGAATATTCAAAGATAATCACAAAACTGTGATGGAAAGACCTTACGTTAAGAAAAAAGACCACCGCTAAAAGTTGGAATTTAGACTACCTTAGATAACAACTTTTACCCCAAAAAAAGTATTTAGTAGCAAATTATGTTTGATGCAATTTTTATTTTCCACGCATATTACTAATAAATAAGTTCCTCTAAAACATCTGTTGCCAATTCATATTGAACTCCTACAACACTGTAAGCACTGAAATGAAGCGATACATTTAAATGTTACACTTAAACAGTCACTAATATGATACTAAGACTTTTACAGAAATGCAAACAAGTTTACAGTTACATTTACTAAAAAGTTACAGTAACGTACAGAAAAGCCTGTTGTACTCTCCCTATATCCTAAGAGATCAAATTCAGTTGTTACTGAAAAATGCATACAAAAATGCATCTCCCTTATTCACCTGTTACGAATCTTCCTCCCTTCATAATCTATCAAGACCTACCAAGACAAAAGTACAACTTCTTTCCTGTACAATGGAAAAGCTTTAAAAACACAGCTTCACATTTTAGTACATTTTTGCCCTTCTCAGCTTCCAAGTTCCTGCAAAAACAAATATACAGTTTCTCAGAAATGAATTTAAAGGATATCCACATTAAAAAAATAAAGCCTACAAAAGTTCAAAGACCTAAAAAAAAAAAAAAAATGTTACTCCTATGGAAAAGTGATCTACTAGTCCAAAGTCCAGAAAGTTACCAGTGTCCATTTAGTATTAGTTTGCTTCATTTATCCAATTTATCAGGTTCCAATCACATTATTTCTAAGTAGTCCTTGAGCCGACGAGAGGGCAGGAGAGTTCTCTGTAATTAAAAATAGGAGATCAAATCGGGTGTGCCTTTCAGATACTCATTTGGCACTGTCCTGAGAGAGCATACTCAGATATTTAGAGAAAGGATTTCTTTGATTAGTTTCCATAGACTGATAAACTGAAAACAAGAAGACTGAAACAAGAACAAAGAGAAGAATTTTTATCCACAGGGGAACGGAGCGTTCTTTTTTCGTTGAAGGTTTCTCAGACTTGATGTCACTTGAGGTACTGTATTTCGGAGCATACTTAAAGAAACTTTCATCCATTTTGAAGTCAGTGTGCTCGATAGGCCGGCTAGCGGCTCCTTTGATTGGCCTACGGCAGCTAGCACTGTTAATTAGAAAACAAAAACATCTGTGTGTTTAAGAGAGCAATCTAAAGTATACAAGAAAATTTTAGCATAACTGAAAAACTATAAATTACTTCCAGTGAACAGAGTACCTGAAATGCCTGTCTATAAATGCTTTAGCATGTACCATTACAATTGTTGAAGTTAACCATTCAGAGTTCAAATAAATATCTCTTAAAAAAAAAAAACCCTCAAATGCCATTTTATGTACCCACATACTCCCCTTATGACAAGAAATAAAACGCCAGGAAGCATCTGCACCTGTATCTTTTTCAGTCTTTCCAGGACCTCTAAACCTAGGATTGTCTGAGGCAACTAAAACATCGCTGATGTCCAAGTCAGTGCACAAAGCAAAATGACATGGCAGTAAGGATTAGGAAACCACTGCAAGAATCTGTTGTTATTAATCGATTTGAATTAAGTCTAGCCCACACTATTTCTGTTAGAAATTACGCTGTGTTTCCTTTAATTTTTTCTACCCGTTGCTCTGTTGTCTTTCGCTTCCTAAACAACTTAGGAAGATTTCCAATGCAGCTATGACTCCACAGCCTCCTGCTCAATTTCAGATATCAGTATGCAGTAGCAGCCAATATTTCTAAAAGGGGCAGTCAGCTGTATCAACTACTTAGTGACCCAGAGGGCTATTTCAGTTTTTTGTTAAAGTACTAAGTTTCCAGTATTAGTTCTTCTGTTCGCACTGCCAGCTTTATTTACACTAAGAGTGATGCTTGACTACAATAGGATCATTTACATAACAGAAAAAGTCTACTGGAAAATTATTTTTCGCTTTCAAATAAAAGTCTCAAATCTATGCTGGGAGACCTTCTCTTAACTGACAGCAGGGGCTAAAACAGTCGTATCTAGCCATACTAGGAGCCACGGAGAGGCCTTTTCCATTTAACCTGCAGCAAGTTACTACAGTAATTACTGCTATAATGCTACCCTATTCCCTTGCTCCCCTACTTTAAATAAAGAAAAGGCTTTTTTGGCTAATAAAACAATGTATGCAGAACAGAAGAGCTTAACAGTTGTCTCAACTGCCACTAAGACAGAAGTGCAAAACGGCTCCTCAGAAATCTAGCAATATAATCAAGAGATCCTTCTCAGTTTAAATAGTTCTCAAGAAGTGAGAAACAACCCCCCCATAAAGCTCAGCAATACCTAATTCCTGTAGGTGTTGATACTTCATAAGGGAACATTTCCTTAAGAATATCCCTTTCTACTCTGCGTTCTTCTGTAGGAGTTCTCTCCGGCACCTAGGAAAACAAAAACCATTATAAGCCTAACAAACTTCATAACAACAGGCTCCTGCTTAACTATCTCAGTGTCCATAACCATGTGCAGTTTTGTAAGGAAGCATCTGAGTCACCCAGTGACATTTAAGAACTTCAATTCCTGAGTTTTAGAAGTTAGTTAACCTTAATTATTGGCAGCTTTCTGGTCACTTTTGGTGTCTTAATGTATTCACTGCTCTCCTCAGTTTCCTTCAAGATAAAGAATATGTCATAAATACAATACATCTGCGAGCCAATGATCTAGATGATGAAAAAACCAATCACCTCTATCATGGCTGTGTTGAGCACATCATAGGAGTGTTGGCGGCCAACATGATTAAACAAGCATTGGTGTGGGCAATCTGTCTCTTTTTGCTGTAACAGACAATGTCATAGTACAGTGAAATACTATGCAGCTTGAAATAAAACATCAACTTTGACCACAACCTTCTTATTTGACAATTAAGCCTAAACTGCAGTAGTTCTTACTATAAACAAATAAAGAAGCCTGTTTCATAAATCTCAGATCCACTGGTAGAGCAGGCTTCACAAGTGTTAATGCAGGTTTTATATACAATATCTACATGAAACAATGAACTCCATTTAAATTCAGCCAAGTATTATTTTGTAACATAAAATTCAACAGTAATCCAGTACTACATTAATAAATACAATTACATATACTCTCAAGTGCTTTAGACTGGTATCCAAATACTCTCAGCAGCTTGAATAGGCTAACAGAATATAAGAACGATTTTCTTTTTTGACAGCTAACAAATCTACAGTTGCTTTCTAAATTCAGACTTTTGATATCAAGCAATCCTACCACTTTCGTCCTTCAGTTAAGGCACTTTTTTTTTCCCCAGGATATGCTGATTTATAAGATCAGAGCTAGATAATTCTGCTCTTTGAACTATTCATATAGTTTAAAAGAAAAAAGTACATTCTGTACAACATAAGATGAAATAGTAGTCCAAAAGAGGATTCTTTCCACCTTACAAAAATAAAGGATAAGAAAAATATACATACTCTTCTTGATGTCATATGACAATGCTAGTTCAGTTACACTATTACGCCACCTGAGCAATGAGACCCTCCACCCCTTCTGTACTACAGAATAAATCCATACAGACAAGAATCTTCTTCGAAGAGAGTAAGCAATAACAATCTAAGTTTTAATTTACTTCAGCTGTCATCAGTGGTTTCTTTGGTGTTCTTCTGGGCATGTCTGAGGGTTCACTGATTGACAATGTAGGAGCTGCATGCTTGAAATTTCCAGGCACCCTATTGCCAACCTGCCGAGATTCAAAATTGTTCAAACTCAGAATTAACCAAAACACAAAGTAAAATGGGGAAGGGAGACAGAACTTAGCAACAAAACCCCTATCTGCATCAAATATATGCATGTTAGCAATTCACTGAAGGTTATGTAACAGATACACTGAAATAAGCAAAGGAAATGCAATGCTTAGTCTAAATAGTTTATTTTAAGCCACTTAGAAACATAGAAGCTAATTAGTTCACAAGAAAAGTGAAGCTTTAAAGCAGATATTCTATATGTACTTAAATTAAGAAGAGATCTAAGCTTTTGAAGCGGATCTTCTCCCTCCCCCCCAAAAGAGACATGAAACCATGTGTCTACCTAGTCCCATCTCAAAGTGAGCACCACTAGGCACTAATATAGCTATGGAACATACGGTTTCAAGACTACTGAATAAAAGAAGTCCTACTTTAAAAAACAGGCTGCTTAAAACGATTCTGTCAGTAAAGGCATATTATAAAGGTATATTACAGAAAGATACTACTTGCATTATTCATTAAACATTTACTAAACATATTTACTAGGGTCTCGTTGCTTGCAGTCAATATAGTTTCATCTATGGGAGTACTCTCTGATATAACAGCATCATCTACAGGCAACTGTACTGTAGCTTCCACCTGTTTGTTTAAAACAAACAAAAGAAAACAGTTGAATAAAATAGCCACTGGGACCCTAGCAGTGAAAAAATAAGCTTTTCTATTACAATAAGCCTCTCATCACCCTTTTCCTTGGTGTTCTTCTTGACACTCTTGTAGACTCCCTAGAAAATGCCTGAAGAGGTCCACTTTTTGAAGATCCACTCGTCCAGACAGTCTCAGTAACTCCATCTTGAGAATAAGTCTATTCAAGTATCAAACACATGATCAAATACATGAAAGCCAGCTCTCAACATTGGATGCACACAACCAAAAGCCAAAATAGCATACATACTCCAGAACAGATATATCTAGAACTGAAAAAAAAAAAAACAAAAAAACAAAAAAACACCCAGAACTGCACATCAAAAACAAACAACAGAAACCCAACAACCGTGGATTCAGTAACACCTAGCTAGCTATACAGGCACCAATGACCTCAATACTTAGGTTAGAATTAACTGTTTTTCAAATACTGAACTGCCTAGATAACACCTAACAGTAAAAACTGATAACCTTCTCACTGCATGAAATAACCAATGCTTCAATTAGTACTGCCAAATTAGACAGTGGATATGCTGACTTCTAGGCTTGTTACATTACATCCCTACAAAAAAAAAAAAAAAAAAACTTATGACCACAAGCAGAATGCAACAACTTGATCAACTCACAGATCTATTCTCTCCTGCAGAGTTCAGGCATAGACACCTGCATATCAACAAGATCTCATCTCCAGACAGGGGGAGAGGGAGATGTTTTTATAATCTTAGAAGTTTCCACAGTGATAAAAGTCACTCACTTCTCACTGAACTGTGGGTTTAAATGGCCAACCTTAAAACAGTTCACAGTAAACCCAAGCAATAGCAAAGTGCCAGACTTTCATAGCCAGTAGTAAGTATAGATCAAACCCCACAGCCTTACCACAAGTTTTATGCTTAAATTAAAATCTTCCTCAAATCCAATTCCAAGCATAAATCTAGAAGGAAAGGGAGATGAGGGACATCCTGCTTCTTCTAAAATAGACCTAAGATTTTGCTTGTTTATTTAAAAACAATCAGAAAAATCCCTTGTTGATAATGAAATCTATGCATCTCTTCCACTGGTGCATTACCAAGCTTTTGAGAGTTATATTTGGTGTTGATGGGAGTTAAACAGACCAGCACAGCAAAATAACTTCACTGGAAGAATTAGCCCACAAAACAATGTACTCAGGGAATAGGCTGAAAGGTACTTATTTATCAAGGGGTAAAATAAAGTATAACACCACCCTTTTCAGTTTCCCAGCTGTATCTTTGAAGTTACTTTAGTAAAACTAGAAGCTGAGCAGCTTTATAATTTTAAACAGAATTATTACAGCTACTACATAACCAGCAGAGGGAGCACAAGTGTTTTGCTATACTGCAAAGTCACTGAGAGTCTGATAACTGAATTACACATATTTATGAACAGATCTCAAGTCCAAACAGATTCAGATATTTCATACAGAACTATGCATTTCAGCCTTTGCCTCGGATACTCTTTTAAATTTAAACAGACTTCTGATTAAAGGTCTCCTAATCCCTATTTATATATTCACTAGATACTAGCTTCTCACATCCCCCTGTTAAGACAAGCCTAATCTGCAACATTCAGTCATGTCTCCTCTTTCTATTTGAGGTGTTCTTCCTCAGAAACTTCAGGAAAAAAACCCACTAATTTTAGAGAGGTTCAACTCAAATTCTACTCAAGAACGCAACAAGACAATTTTCTTGTCTAATTTTACTAGGAACTTTTTTTTCTAAAGAAGCCTTCAGTAAATAAGAACCTATGTGCTGAGTCCCTCAGATAGTTGAAAGTCGTGCATTTTAAGTACCAGGGAAATCTTGCATGAAAAATCCAGGAAAAGACTGAGTGTACTGCATGAGACCCATCCTAACTTCAGCAGAGCCTATTCCATAGACCAGAAAAAAAGGACTGATGTCTTCAGTCACAGCTGTCTTCACCATTCATTGAACAGGTGTCCTCTGCTTATCCCACAAATATCTGAAGTAAATAAACCCCATTAAAGTGCTACATTTAGATACGCCAGTACTCTGGTATACAGTCAGAGAAAGATGTAATACTGTTTAGAAGTATCATTCAGAGCATGCATTCAACTGACACAGATAATGATGTTACCTGAACTATCACTTACCAACAGTTCTATGCTTTTCACATGGCATACATACAGTAGATGTACATGTCAGCAGCTACAACATGCATGTTTGATAACCAGGAAGTCGTTAGATGGGTAACAAAAACCAAAGAGTAAAGAAGAATAGGGGAACACAGCACATCCAGAATGCCACTGTAGAAATGCCACAAGAAGAGCAAGTAGTTCTAAGCTTTAAGGACTCCTTAGCATTTACATGGCTTAGTCTACCTCTTACCTACTATGCGACCTTAAGCTCACGCTTTTGACCTCTAACTCTATATTCACCTGCCTGACTGGAAGAATACATTCAAAGTTAGTGTTTTCTTTCAACCTCCTTAGTTCACTACGAGGAGGTGATTAGGCACAAGAAGCAGGACTCAAATTCATCTAGCCCATTGCTGCTACCAAGCTGATAGGACAAGTCAATGCCTCCCTTCAGCTCCTCCTCTGGTTTCTACACCAGCCTCCATAGACTTCTTATTTGCACTCATAAGAAAGAACACTAACATCCACCAGTACCAAGCCTTCAGCACCACGTAACAGTCTTTCCAGTTATGTACATCTACACTAATAGTGCAGTATAGGATTCATAAGTGACAAATAAGTTGTTCACATCACACTGACAGCCAGTTTAGCCCCACCGCTCTTCAGAGCTTCAATCTTTGATTCAATGCCAGACAGCAAACAGGAGTTACACCTAATTCTGTAGAATGATTATGGTCAATTGACACATCATCTGCAATACAGAGACACCATTTCACAAAAAGAAGAAATAAAGGTTACCATCTTCCAAATCTTCCAGTTTTATTTGCTAGCCAAAAACATTTGAGTTTTGCTTCCAGCAACTATAAGGTGACGGTGTTTGTTTGTTTGTTTTTTTTAAGCAGCAGTCATGAGTTTAAAAGGCAAAAGGTTTAATAAACTTGACAGTTCTTGAAGAATTTGTCATTTTTACTAATCCACAAAGATAAGACTTCAAGTGATACTCCTTTGATTTACTGGTATTTAAAATATGCAAACTGCAAAAATATGACATCCATACCACACACGAAAGATTGCAGGAGAAAACAGAGTAATAACCCAGTATTATTACAGCAAAATTAGATTTAAAATTCGAAAAATTCTTTATCACCTAAAATACCACAAACACATAAAAAAGGAAGCAGGTAAACAAAGATCACTAAGATCTGTTGGCAGCCAAATTAAATACCTCCACCACACTGAAGCTAGCAAGGCTTTCTGGATGGACAGTGACTTAGAAAAGAATAATCTCTAAAATAGAAGAACCTTATGATTCTGATGCCCATTATAAAAACCATCATGAGGTCAAATTGCATAGGTTAAAGAATACTGATTTTGTGTATTAAACTACATGTTTGTTTTGATTTGTAGAAGAAAGGTACATTTAGTCTGCACCCCTAAGAATACAGTTAAATATAAGCAGAAGTAGCTAAGGAACTCTGTAACTGTAACGCACAAAGCTGTGCATTACCTGCTTTAGGTGATACCCATAGCAAAATACAGCATGCTTGTATATACATCTACCACCTAAATACAAACAATATGGCATTTACCATTCTATACAATCTTGAGAAAAGACTAGTCTCTTAATGCTCTTATCTGCTAACATCAGGCTATTACCAGGTGAGATCTCTCCCCTCTTGAATGTTTTCTGGACAAGTTCTTAATGTAGCATAACTCCGCTACTTATTGGTCAGATGAGTAACACCGTAAATATCCTAAGTAATCTAAGCTGGGCAGCAGGATATTTAGTGACACAGTCACATCATAAGAACAGATCAGCCACCAACCACGGAATCCAGCATTTAGTCAGCAGTTTGAAAGCCTGAAGCACTTCTGTAAAATCCCCTTTGGCCAAGAGAACTAATAGTAGTATTAAAGGACAAGAGGTACGTACTTTGAAGTTAAAAACAATTATTTTTTCTAAGGAGAAGCTTTCTAATAAATTGATTTGTATTCTAGTAAAGCTGCTATGTGTGTGGCTGAGGAAGAAGTACTATCTAGATATCATAGAGATGTTGCATGTGTATATATACACATGTATTTCTACACAAAAATGCATATTTTATAGATTGTTATATCTAAACCACAATTACAACAGATCAATGTATGCACACAGCTGTTTATCTATAGATAGGCACGAAAAATAGGTAGAAATATGATGTACATGAATATTTAAAAGTATTTATCACAGAAAAACATTATCAGATTTTTTTTTTAGAAACTGGTCCTTTTATCAAGTCATTTATAAATACACAACAGAACGTCAGTACCTCCAACCTATTATCTGTCAGATTTTGAAAGCTAAACATGTAAAGGCTGCCTAGAGTTTTCCTCAAAGGTGAGCTACAGACACTGGCAAGCGTGACAAGTAGCAGACCATGATTTTGAACATTAACAGATAGGCAAAAAGTAGCAGATGTAATAAATTCACAAGACTTTCATGCGGTATTAGAACAGGCTTTCTTAAAAACAAAGAACACCAAACTTTTATGAACAGAATAGCCCACTTAGTCAAATGTGATTATGTTTAGTGACTGCAGTTAGTAGCCGTTTTAGATGCCACTAAAGGAAACATACCTGGTTGTGCTCAACAACTCTTCTTTGTTTGAGTGTTACTGGAGTCTTCATTCTGCCTTTCAGAGGTTCTCTCTTCTCAAGCCTCAGCTCAGTCTTTGGATCTGTAATGAGTTTTAATAACTGGTCTCTATAATATTACTGATTGATAAACTGCAATTGGTTTAAATTAGTGTAATAAAATTCATTTGAAGAGATATCATAAACTTTATAAACTACTGTTTCCTTAAACAACCTGGCAAGTATAGGTTAAGTTTCTCCAATGAAAAACAGAGCCTTCTGAAGAATAACCTCAACTGCCCCAAAGGATATGAGATCTGTCTTAAAAAAAAAAAAAATCCTATAATTCATACAACCTTTGACCAATTCAGCTGTTCCACTTAGAAACTAGTATCACAGTGCAGTTACTTTAACCAAAGTGATGTTCCTTGAAAGCCTATGCCATTACTTTTTGTAAGATACATGGCGTGCTTTAGATTCTACCTCTCCAGCCCCTATCATTTCTTGATATTAAACCAGCAGGAACTACACACACACACACACAGAGAAATAAATCAGTTGACCCACTCCAGGTCCCTAAGGAACAGAACATAAGAGGAATTATCATATGAAGAAATTAAACTGTGTTTAGAAGCAAGCACAAACTTAAACATTGACACACTAACCCAAAATAAAAGTAACTACTGGGTACATCATAAGATGAAACTCAAAGTTGAAGTGCAAAGAACACTGAACACTTAATAGCCAGTTCTCCTACTCATGACATTTACAGGCTCAGATCTGGACAAATAAGAAAGGAACAGCTTACTAATAAAATTTCATTTCCCAGAATGCCTCCTGGGTCACTGTGCTAGCACTCCATGAAGAAGTATACAAACAATATGGTCTACTGCAGTATCCTTAAGCCTCAACAAACAGCAGATCATGCTCTCTTTAGATATTTCTTCTACTCCAAGTGTTACTCATACATAAACTGAACAGTTTGTATGCAAGTTCTGCTTCAGGCTTACCTTCTTCATTGTCACTGTACTGGTCAGAATCATTATTTCCATTCTGTCTGGTGTTCTCAGTAGTTGAAGAAATCACTGGGAGAGGCATAGGTGTCTTCAGTTCTGGACCTTGCTCCATCAGTTTCAACAGCTTTTTCTCATAAAGTTTCCTTGTAGTAGCTGCAGCAAAGGATACATGCTAGAGATGCAGTTTTGGTCTTTCCTGACCTGACTGCTAGAACTTGGTTATCATGTATTCCTCAGGAATTTCCATACACATATTCTCTATTTTTCATCTGTCTGTATACCCACAGCACATATATCTACATATATAATTGTACCTCTAAGGCTTGAGTTTTCAGTTCAGAGAACTCTGACAAGCTGAGATGTGTTGGTACACCTACTGTCGTGCACACTCATTTACAGAAGGATAACTCAATCCGCTTTTATGTTGTTTCACACATCGCAACACGAGTTGTCATACTCTCACAAAAACTTAATGAGATTGATACTGCAAAGGCAAGTATCCATGCAGATTCCAATACTGTGCTCCTAGCCCCATCATCCTGGAATTAATATCCTTCTCCTTAGTTTAACATGTGCCCTGTCTTTGAATCCAGCCCGATGAGCAACAGAGGTTGTATAAGTAAGCAACAAGAACAAAGCTTCCTGTTTCCTGCATCCAGCTGTTAGGTTAAAACAAAAAGCTGTTACATACATTCACATCAGGACTGTGCTAACAAAAAAAAAAATCTATAGAAATAACCAGTGCCTGCGCTGCTAGCAACAGCAAAGTCCAGCCTTATCTGAAATCTTCTGAGAAGAAGCCTTCCTTATATAAAAAGGCTGTCACAAGAAACAGAATCCACACCCTGTAACAGGAACTAAAGTTTTTACTTAAAATAAAATCTGAACATATTTCTAGGGGACTGTGTAGTTATTTGAATTTTTCAGGAGCCTTGAGCCCTACCCAAAAGAAAGAGGTTGAATGAGAAGACATACAGAAACAGCTAACAGAAAATATTAAGCACCAAACTATTTGAGTACACACAAGACTTCAGACTTTATCACTGGCACTTACACTCTATTTCAAACACATTCCACAGAAGGTTCAGTGTGCTAGATGAAACTATCTCCTACTGAAGAGTTGTAAAATCAAATTATCTTGCAATCAGGCCAGTGCACAATCTGAGAGGCAAGGACCTTTCATCTTGTATCACAGGAGAGTGCCTAAGGCAGGGGATTAAGCTGGGGTGGTGACTTTTCGCCATCCACCCTGCTGAAGTAGGTCAGTATACAGGATGGAATGCAAGGTTAAGGGACCAGAAAAAAAAAAAACAAAAACATTAATGCTGAGTACAGAGAGTAGGAAATGCTCCAGGGAAGAAGTTCCGTGTTCACTCTGCTCTGCCCTCAGATCTTACATTATCATGTAAGATGTACTTGCTATTTAGGCAGGCTCCAGATCTCAACCTCTGTATCAGACCTAATTTCCACAGCGCTGATCATTAATAGTTGCATAGCTTCAGAAAAGGAGTTGGAACAAGTATAGCTAGCCTAGAACATAAGCGGAATAAACTGTGAATTTGCCTACATAGGAATGCTTCAAGCATTTTCAAAGTAATTAGTTCAATGAAAACATCTTCCGTGGAAAATAAAATTGCAACGGTACTGGAACTAACAAGTAACCATATCAGACAGCCTTAGACTATTCAGCACTAAAGTTTAGTTCAGTTGACATACCTACAATTGGGCCAGGATTTATTCCATACTTCATAAGCTGCTCTTGAAGATCTTCATTACTGAGCTCTGTTACATCTAAGTCATCCTTTTCATCTGCCCTGAGTTTGTCAGTTTTCTTTGTGGCTTTCTGTGAAAACAAAAGGCAGAATGTTTCCAGTTAATGCAGAACATGTTTTTATTCTGAGAGCACAGACAACTAAGAGAGCCATTAGAAAAGTAATTATATTCTTCTCCTACTCTTTTGCAAATAAAAGTAAAGCATACACTGAACACTTCAAACCATTTACACCTATGAAATTACATACAAATGCATTTCCTATTCACAAAAGGAAATGCCCATTATAAGATGCCTCTATAGTAATAAATATCTTGTTATTCTGACCACATATTAATTTGAGGTATACAAATTAAGAGGATTGCTCTCCAATGATTGGAGAGGTAAACTTCTAAACATTTATCCAATGCTACTCTAAACTACAAATATTCACATTCCATTCGCTTTTTTGTATTATCCTTCTATCTAGCAGGTCAATACCTCTTCCTCCGACATCGTGGAAGTAGTTCCTCAGTAACCACACACTCCCAATCAAATTCCCCAAATCCCTATTCCCACTCTTCTCCTAACATTCTCTGTGAGATTACATGATGTTATAAAATGAAAGAGGGAATGGCAAAGCCAAGAACACCCCCAAATTTTCAACACCCTCCCTACCTCCTTAGGCTGTTCCCACTGCAGCCCTATTGCATCCTACAAACAACTCTGGCAACACTTCTTGAAGAGTTGGCAACACACCACCACATACAGTTAGTTATCAAAATAATCTGCCAAGATGCTACTCCCAAATTAGCTGTTTCCACTACATCCAGAGCGATCACAAAGGCTTCCCAAGTTGAACAAATGTTGCTACCATAGACATTCCCAGGCTCCAAGACCTTCAAGAGGGTGATGAGGTATGATGGCAGAATAAATATGCTTAGGAACTTCTTGCTCAACAGAAAAAAAACCCCACCAACTAATACAACTTATTTCAAAGCAGTATCTCAAAGTTGTAGCATATAAACAGATACAAATAATACACTTAATGTGATTCAACTTGATTGCTCAGAAGAGCTATTAGGGTCTCCCGCTTACTTACTTACTAAAAAAGTTAAAATTCCAAATGCAAATAAGCTGTAACATTCATTTATGATTAAAAGTAAATACATCAAGAAAAAAGCTAAGATAACACTATAAGACTGTAAGAAGATGATTGATATGAGTCAACAGTAACTAGACAGGCCTTTTTGCCAGTTCTACCCCTGGTTTGTATGCAAGCTTAGTCTTGATATTTTAAAGCTAAACAGCAACTGTATAACATTTTCCAATATAACTCCCTCCCTAATAAACTTAGATTTTCTTTAACTCCTGGATTGTTGTAACACCAGCAAGATGAACTTAAAATTAACAGCTGAAAAGCAACAGGATCTCCGTGAACTTATTAAGAATTAAGAAAAGGACTCCAAGCAGTCTGAAGAACGGATAGAAATCAAAATGGCAAGTTTGAATTGTGACTGATGAAATGAGGAATGAATCTGCCATTCTGCTCCTTTATCATGAAAAAAAATTCATTAGTTTTTAAAATAACAGGATCCATTTATGCTATAGCAAAAAAAAATAAAAAATCAAGCAACTTGCAGCTACAAGCAGAAAATTTTATTTACTTTTTAATCTATCAGTTACATTTAACACAAAGCAGTGTTATTGTATTAGTAAGAATTTTCATCTCTGGACTTCCTGGACTATTGAAATGCTGCAACAGTGAACAGCTTCAAAACATATGCTGGGTTTTGTTGTTAGGATCTGTTTAGGCTGTTGACATCTCCAGTGTTCACACACATCACTAGTCAGATTAACCAGGATAATACTTTGCTATTTTGTATGAAAACTAGCATGGTGCAGGAAGTGACATTCCAATGCCTCTTTAAGAGCTGGAAACCACATTTAAGATATCATTGCTTTCTATCACCTACATGTCACAGAAGAGGCTGTACTGTTGGAAAATACACACCAGAAGAACAACTTGGTGTACTACCAGACGTTTTACAGAAATCTTCATCGGACATAACAGCAACTTATCAGTAATATGATCCAGCAAAGCAAGTAAACTCACATATAAGAGTAGCTTTTGGTATTTTTCTTCTTCCAAATACCATTTCTCATTGTATTATTCTGTATCACTTCACGTTACCACAAACTGAAACCATCAGAACAGTCAGTCTCACAGGAAAAGTAGGGCAGTGGAAGAATGAAAAGTCAAAAGTAATCTGAGTCTTTCAATACTGCAGCCAGGCACATTGATTATCATGTGTTCTGTGATGTCTTCAGCCTTTACTTTCGTATACTCACTCTCCTTTAAGCAGAAACAAATGATTTCACTTGTATAATAAAAACCTGCAACTTAACCACTAAGGATCAGTCCCAGAAGCATAAGGTATGAGAAAAATTCCTTCCTGTCTGTGATACGACAGCATGAATCTCAGCAACAACACTATTGTTATTGTAGTACAAAGCACCACTGCACTTTCTACACATGACAACTTATTCATGAGAGTATCCTGGGAGGTAGGTCAAAAAGGACTGGCTTTAAAATTATCATTCTCTTCTCATTTGAAATGATAACAATACAAGCAAAAGGACACCCACAATTTACTGATTTTGTGTCTATTTGAAAAATTAGAAGTTTAAGTGTTTAAAACAAAACTGTGGTGAACAACAGGATTTGTTGAAGTAAAGTGGTACTTTGCCCATAATCCTGCAAATATTCTTGCAGCACTGTACCCAGACTCACAAATCCTTATCAGAAGATCTCATAATCCCAACCAGAGCCAGCAGCATTAAGGAAAAAAAAAAAAAACAGCCAGTCATGGCCATTTTCCGGGAAAAAAAATAGAAGACTATCAGCATACTTCAGTGGAGAGATCCATTCCTATCAAATAGACAGCAAATTGGTAGCGTATCTGTCATACTCAGTTTTAGATCAGCTAGTACCCTACCCTTCAAACAAGTGTTTAAGTGAATTATAAGGATGGGACTCCACACAGCTCTCAGTCCTACAGCAACAGGAAAACACAAAATAAGAAAAGGTCACCTTCTCAGTATCAGCTGCCTGCACTGAAACCTTCCACATCCTTTCACTAACAGAAAAGGAGCAAAAAAGTTTAAATTATGTGAATTCATACCTAGAAGCTATTGCTTACCTCACTTTTGCTATTCCTGCCGATGAGAAATCCAGCAACCACAGATCAGTTTGTCAGACAGACCTGACTGCTACCTGCACTGCCTTCCAGAACTGATCCACCAGACAAGCAAGAGTAACATCATCAAGAATTCATTATGCAAACAGCTATGGCATCAAAAGTATTTTCAAATCCTGAGCTAAATGGCACCCACATTAAGATATTCAAGGGCTTTAATCTCAAACAGGTGCAGCTTCATCACCAGCAGCAGAAAGGCTCAGGGCTTCTTTACTATTCCTCTAAATGAGGTTAAGACAGGCTAAGGAAGCCCAAATCATGTCAACAGGATGCTCTTTAACTCCAGTTTGCATAGTGTCATCCCTGGTGACACTTTTTTCTCTTGGGAAAGATAAGTAACCCCAGCTGCCAGGCTTGCGCTTTGAAACACTGAGGTCTATTCCCCTTGCACTTTTTATTCAATTATATAAAAAGTTACTATGGCAGAAAATGTTTGTAAGTCTGAACATTAATACAATATTCACAAAGCTTTATTACAAACAAAATAAACAATGGAAAGGAAATCATACGGCAGTTAATCCAGAGATGTTGATAAGGTCAGCTTTGAGAATTCTGCCTTTTAGCCCTTACAAGGACGCGCCAGACCTTGGTATCTACGTAAGGCAGCAGTCCTAAATGATTATGGACTTATACCTCCTCCTCCTCCACCCCCAGACACTAAATTCCATTTTACTCAGTGAAGGGAACGCATTTGCCCTGAAAGCAGGTGAATACTGCATGGTGAAGAGCTGTTTCCAGAGAATCTGATGAAAGAGCAAAAGTTCAGAGAATAAGCAAATCAAGAAATCAAACTAACAGATGGTCTCACCGCACAGACAGCTGTACACTGACCAGGAGACAAAGCTTGAGAAACTGGCATGAACTTCAAAGCACTTTAAAAGCTCTCAAAGGTGAGGTATTGAAATATACTCTGGGTCACATTTGTATAGTACATCATAATCAGGAGATAGAGCCATACAGGAAACACTGAGTAGATGCACTGAGCAGCACATGAACTTCACATTCTCTCACCTATCCAAGCATGCAGTCCCATCTTTCATGGTCCTCATCTTCATAACCTTCCAGTTTCACCATTCTTCCCATTTCCAATGGAGAAGTAGTTGAGACTGTACAGTTATATCAGCTGCAGATATTACTCCTACCATATCATTAAGAGCTGAAACTAGATTGTGGTTGTTTTTAAATCTGTCTATTTAATTAACACAAACAAAAAGCCATCATTACCTGATAGGCGTCTCTTACAAAGTTACAAATAAACCTCTCATGTCCAAATGTCCATATTACACCTTCATCAACAGAACTGAGAATACATCTGAGTGATCTTTCCAAAATCACCATTTTAGAAGTACAAAATTTCACTCAGTGCTCCACAAAAGTTCTTCCAGGGAGACATGAAAAGCACCCGTAAGTGAGGTCATGAAAAACTACACCTTCTGAGCTCTGAACAGCTCCTGTTTGGCAACAACATCAAGATGATATTTTTGATATTCACTTTAAAGAATCTACCTCTTATAAAGGCAAAAATACTTTTTGTAGCTATTTCTCCTTTGAGGTAGAAACATCCGTCCAGACATTCAGCTTAAGATCAACCAATACCATAAGCACCCACACAGAGCAGTTTCCCCTGCAGGAAAAAGGTGTCTCCAGTATCAGCTGAAATAGGAGAAACAGCCTCCCCCAAAACAAAAACAACAAAACAGAATTCTACACACCAGTACAGCTAGAGCAGCTGGATATTCCAGACAACATCAGAAAGTGAGGCCTAGAGAAGTATCGTTGTAAGACATTACATGCTTACCTCTTATGGTAAGCATAAACCGCTATAGCAAAGACAAATCCGATCCTGTCCCCAAATCTTCAGATAAGCGTTACATCTAGAGAAGTGTTCACACTTCAAAAGATACTCTGAAAGAGCTTTCCTGTGAAGTATTTGAAACAATATTCAAGTTTACTTTGATTTAGTCAATTTTATGTATTTGACAGCACCCTGTTGCACAGCAGACTGCAGTACACGCAATTTGCTGCACCACATTACAGTTCATAAGAGACTGAGTTTCACAAGCTCTTACCACACTAGAATACTTCCATTGTGGACATCGGGTTCCAAAAAGAAAAAAATAAAATGCACTGTCTGCCTAAAGAGTTGCCATTCCAAAGCATCTCCAGGACCTGAAAACAATCCGCAGAACAAAACTCCTTTAAGGTTGCATCTGCTCAGACATTCATCTTAATCACCTGTATGTTCACTGCTGTATCAGGATTAAAAAAAAAAAAAAAAAAGGCAAACATAAACAAGCAAGAGAAAGAACAACACTGCTGCGGATGCAAGACACTTGTCCTACACCACCTCAGCTTCACATCACCAGCATACTGAGGTTTTTGTTTCAAGAAAGGTAGCTCAGACATAGTCCCACCTTCCTAGCAGTTGCAGCACAGACACTCAGAGCACTGCACCGAACTCGTTTCCCAAAAACGCTTGGAGGAAACCCCAGTGGAACGGGGAAGGAGGGGTTCCGCGGCCGGCCCCGCCCTCCAGCCCCCGCACCGCGCTGGCAAAGGGGGGAGCTGCGTCGGGCGCAGCTCTGCACGCCAAGAGCCGCGCGATGCACTTGGCACAGCGCCGGCAGGCCGGGCCGATCGGAGCACCGAAGCGACAGACAGCTGCCCCTCGGCAGACGGGACTTAGCAGGCAGGGCGCGTGGGAGCACAAAGCCGCACGCTGCTGTGTTGGTATTCCGAGTGAGTAAGCACTAGCTTGAGACGGCAGCGACAGGTCTCACTTCGCTCCTCTCTACTCTAAACACCTCTTTGCTCCACGTGCACTTCTGGCCCTTTTCTCTCTCTCCCTCCACGCATCAGGCACTCCCGCAGCGAGAGCAAGTTTTCCGTGTCAAGTTCCCTTAATTTTACAGAGTCTTTAAAGAACAAAAACCCACGTCTAAAGAAATAATAATAATAAAAAATAACAGATCACAGCAGGCCAGAACCCTCCAAGATTTGAATCTATCCAACGGTTCTTAGCAAGTCCACACTAGCCATGGCTGCGTCATCTGCACTGAAGAGCTTTCTGCAATTTCTAAATTAAGCAGCACTTCATTTTTTTTTTTTAGAACGCTACAAGATACAGAAGATGCCATGCAGTCGGCCCCTGAAGGTCTGCAACACCTGGTTTACATTTTCCCCTCAAGCCAACCTCACACTAAGACCTCCCAACAGAAACAGAAGCGGAACAAGTAGAGCACTGCAATTTTGTTCCTTTTAGCCGTGTTACTGTATCGCTGCAAGTCAGACCACTCTTATTTTAAGAATCAACCCAGAATCAACTTTTCTCATCCTCTCAAGCGCACACTTAAAAGAAATAGGCAAGATAAAACAATCAAATTAGACAGAGGAGGGAAAAACAGAACGCCAAACCCACCTCTGTTTCCTGGCCTTACAAAACAACTTAGATAAAACACAGCATTCCTCTATTCATTCCACAGAGCCCTGCAGTCAGGGTACCTTCCCCATGCCCTGTGTTTTCAGTTCCCTCTTTCATAGGTCTGAACGCTTTCTCTTCTGCCCCCCCCCCCCCCCCCCCCCCCTTAATCTTATCAAGATATTTCACTCCGTTTCCATAACAGAGTCCCTCAGATAGGATGCAGGACACTCAAATCCAAACAGCTGCCACCAGCATCATCTGTCACGTTTTAGAATTTACTGCTCTGAAATTAACCAAGAGCAGCAGGAATCGCAGAGAGCCTTACAGACATTGTTAACAAAAGTAAAAGTGTAAGAGTAACACCCACTGTGTAAACAACAGAAAAGCCACCTCTAATTGTTTAAGCTCAAGCCCCAGGAAAAGGAAAGGAGGGGAAAAACAAACAAAACCTCCAGGGACTCCTTCCCAATACAAGCTGCTTACACGCTGGATTCAAGCTCATCCTATTACACTTGGAAGCACCTTAAAAACGCTACAGGCAGACCACTATATTAAAGGAGTGCTGAGTTCAGTGTTAAGTCTTGCATACAATTTCTCCCAAGTAAACTTCGGTGTTTTAATTAGGCAGATGTTGAAAAAGAAATCATTTGGTCAGAAATCTCTCAGGTGCAATTTTCACTTTATCAGTTCAAGCACTGTTTGTGTGTCTCGGCTTTTGTTGTTGTTGTTTGTTTTTTAAAGTTTGAAGTACAGAATATCTTTTAAAGAGTGATCTCCAATCTTGCTTTACAAGTGATATTTTAAAGGGAGTAATTCAGATACAATCAAATAGTGTAACGTCACATAAATCTAAACTCCTGCAGCCGACAATCCCTTATGAGGCCAGACAGCACATTCACTTTTCATTTATGAATTAAACAATCACTTTAATAATACGTGAGCGTTTATATGCACTTGTTAGAAATTAAAAGGGAAAAATTACGCATATCCAAAGGGGAAAAAAAATCTCAGTGGCACCAGCTGCCCTGTCCCCCACGCGCACAATATTAAGAACTACGTCCAGAAGGCGCCTAACAGCACAGCAGAGGCACTTGGCTCTAAAACACGTGCTCAGCCGTAGGAGCAGACAACTACATTAAGCAGACCGTACTAAAACAGCACACTTCATTAACCAAAACAAACAAGCTGTTCTTTCACAGCCTTCCACGTGTGGCTGTTTGCCGGGGGCCGCGCTTCAGGCGGTCTCGGCGGGGCCGCCCCAGGGCCGGGCGGGCGGGCGGGCGGAGGCGCAGCGCCCTAGGCGGGCCCCGAGCCGCGGCCGGGCGGGAAGGCGGGCTGAGGGCCACGGGAACGCGGCGCGGCGGCACTCACCCGTCCGACGGCGGCCCCGCGGCCTCGTGCGCCGATGGGGGTGGACTCCCGCTCCTCGTCACTGGAGAAATCGGGCTGCGCGACGGCCGGCGGATTGCGGGCGGTGAGGTGCTGCAGGTAGAGCTGCACGTAGACGTCCTTGCGCTGCTCGCCGCCGGGCAGGCTCACATTGTTGGCGATCAGCTCGCTCTTCAGCTTCTCCTTCGTCAGGACCGAGGGGTCCGCCAGGAATTCGGGCATCGCCGCCGCCCGCCGAGGCACCAACAAAGCGCGGGAGGAGGGGACGCGCTGCCCCGCGCCAGGCACCCAGCTCCACAGCGAGCGGGCGCGCACAGCGAGCGCTCCTCGCAGCCGCCAATAAACCGCGCCCCGATTGGCGGGGAGGGGGACGAAGCGGCTCTTCTATTGGCTGTAGGGCGGGAGAGGGGAGAGGCGCGCGGGCTCCGCCAGCGTTAGTGCTTTGCGCGGGGTCCAGCAACGCAGTTTAAATTCGGCTCGGGCGGGAGAGGCGCGGGGTGGTGCTGCCCTGAGGTGCTGGGCGCCGCCCTTCCGGCTCTCTTGTGGTGCGGTCGGCCCGTCTGCCCTTCTTGGCGATGGGGAATTAGGAAGAGCTCCCCGCCGAATTGCTGAGTTCAAGAGTTTCACAAGCTGCCCCGCTGGGAAAGGAGAGCTAAGCTTGAGATTTAACCCGAATTAAATCCTTGCGTTTACGTGCTGCCCGGTGGGAATGCTCACCGCTGTAAATTTGCCTATGTTTTACTATGGGAGCTGTTCAAAATTTACATCTGATTATGCACCCTGTGTGTTTGAAGTATCGGAGATGGAAATAATTGAGTGGCTATGTAAATGTATCCATCGATCCCAGACGTGAAACAGGGTCATCAGTGTTTGTGCCACTCTTTCTTAGAGTACCAGAATCACAGAGCACCCCGAGCTAAAAGGATCATTGAGTCCAGCTCCTGAAGGAGTTTCACACTGTAGTGGAGGAGATTTCCCTCTGTTTTGGTTTGCTCGGTCCCTGTCGCTCCGGTTTGCCCAGCCATCGTCGCTGCTGAGGGCTGCTGTTGTAGAGGGGACTTTCAAGTGCTCTGCCCACACCAAGACCGATGCTTCCAACTGTTGAATTGGTGCTGTGTAACAAAGCAGTTAATCCAAGGGAGTAGCTGAACTTGCAGAATTTAGTTTACTTTGCAGCAAAACTGATAATATGAGGTGGCTATCATCTGCTGTTCATTGTAACCTATATGCAAAAGTATTTCGATATTGGTTTTGTATGGACTACGTTGCTTCAGAAGTTATTTATTTCCATGGAAATGACAACAGATGCAGAGAGTACAATAGCGCTATTTGATAGAACAAATTCTCATCTATGAAACTCTATTTTTCAGCATAGCCACCTCCACTAGCTATGCCTTTCACCAGCAGTGAACAAGAGCCTGCATACCACACTCATTTAAAGTTTTCACCAGCAGAGGTGATCTGGTGTTTCCACTGCTGAAATGCACCACTCACCACCTCACTGTGCTCACATCCACTGTTTGGTCTCCGTAAACTCTCAGCAGGCATCAATGAATGTCAGTGGGTTCCATTTTTTCCACAGTGAGGAATTCAGTTCCACACCTTTGCTTCATGTGCACTTCCATGTCAGGTGCCAATTTCGTCAGACTGCCCCTCTGCTACCATCAGTCGCATGGCAACAAAAAGTAATGGAATATTGGTGGGAAGGGTCAACCTCTTGTGCAATGACACTAACATCCACCTCTGATGTCATGGGCCAGGAGAACTAAATAGGAGGCACTACTTTCGGAGCAGCCCTTGTAGGTGCCTTGGAAAGCAGATGCTTCTTTTGCTTTCAGAACTTGCATCTTAATCATAGAAATAAAATCTGAAACCTGTTGCAGATTGAAAGAACATACATCAGAAATGCAGCAATGAGGAGGTTCTTCAGGTATCGTACTAACATGAAAAATAAAAACACCATTTATACCAAGTCAAAATGTTTTAAAACAGCCTCAAGGGAAACTTCAATCAAAGTCAATAGTCGAAAGACAGCCTACAGCAACTGCAGCACAGAGAGGCGGTCAGTGGTGCATTTCAGCAGTGACAACAGCAATAGTGGGTCACTTCTGCTCGTGGAGATTTTAACAATGTGACATGCAGGCTCTTGTTTGTTGCTGGCAAAAGGTATAGCTAGTGGGGATGACTATACTGAAAAAACAGTGTTTTGTAGCTGAGAATTTGCTCTATCAAATGGTGTTGTTGTACATTTTGTACATTATAGTTTCCATGGAAATAAAATAGCATGCATTACTTTTGGATCAATACACCTAGAAAATTAGTGCAGACACTGTTTAACATCCCCACAGACAATAAATGATATTATCCTCTTAGCCTGAAAGCTTGTTTTCTCTGGCTGCTTCTTAGAGGCATATAGCAGCCATTTGCAACTCCTTACACAGTTCAGTATATCCAATACATCTGGTGTTGGATTTTCTTGTGAGGGACCCTTAGCAGTGGAAGGATGGAAAATGTTGAGCTTGAAGTCAGTTTGCACCTTTTAATCAAATTACATCGATGTTGTCTGGTTTTAATGTACAAGGTGTAGCACTAAAAATGCAACAGCACTATGGTACGACATAGAAAATCAGTGCAAAGTTACATTCTGGATTTGGGTTTGTCCATTAAAAATGGGTGTGTTCACTGGCTTTATGTTGGCTCTCTAACTTTTCTTTCTTCTGTCAGCAAAGCTAACACAGAAGCATAAAGACAGCAGAAATTCAGTATTGTATGTTTTGGTTAACTTCAAAATCCAGAAGAGTGGTGTGGAACCACAGTCTCAGTTGGCCTTACTTACAGATTGCATTAACGTTTTGTTTATGTTTTGTAAGCTATTTCCTCAACCATATAAATATGTATCATCTTTCATTAATGATTTCTTCGGTTAAGTTTTTACACTGCACAGACACTGGGCTTTTATTGTCTTACCTTCAGCTGTTTCCACAATGGCCGAAGTTAAAAAAGCATCATATGACACTTTGTATCACCCTGTTTCAGGGTGGTAGACGGCTCTGTCAAGCCAAAAAACCCTTGGTACAAAACCGTCCCTTATTCCTCTGCCCTACACTTTTCATTGTTTCTCCCTGAGAGCAACAGGCATTCTCCCGATGAGGTAAGAATAGGAGAAGAAATAAGGATGAGTGCCAAAATGTGCACACACATAATGTTTAGCACTGGAATCTGCAAACCTGCAACAGTCACTGTAGTCAGACCTCGATACAGCCAAGGATCTGCACCTCTGCTGTTTATTTTCTTTGAGGGAAACAGAGCTTACATTTTGTAGCATAAAACAGCAGCCAAAGGGAACAAGGGAACAAGTTAATTGTAGACAAGCCCAAAAGAGCTTTCTAATGTTGTTTCAGAAAAAGAGAAAACATACAAGTGGTACATATGCCTATTAGACGATTTGCATTTTAAATATCAAATAGAAACCTGTTGCTTTGCCATGCCTTCTGAGAAATGTTCCAGTACCTAAGCGTTCACTGCTAACAGCATGTTCTGGCTTTCAAAGACCAGAATACCCACACCTACCTGAGAAACAGGCAGTCACATTTTATCTCTTGTCAGTATAAATGGTGACAAAAAGCAGGTTTAGGAAAAAAAGTGAAAATGGTATGAGACTGTAGTGATTTTCAGTGGTTGAAAAGCAGCTGTAAGCTTGCCTAAAAATGTGAAATATGCTAAAAGTAGAAGCCAGAAATCCTTCCTTTGTAGGATCCTCCCAGATGTCTGGAATTTGTTAGCTTTCCTGAGTGTGAGAAGATGTTTTCAGTCATAAAGTCATCTTTGATATGAAAAGACCAAATGCTTTCTAAATTATCTCAGATTTCTAGCTTAGAGTTCCCCCAAGTTTATGATTCTTAACTTCTAATGCTACCAGTAAAAACAAGACATGCCGTTCATGCTGTACTACACTAAAAAAGGGTATTATCTCTATCTGTGTGATAAAAAAGTTGCCCTAAACTCAGCAGTGTTTCTGGATGACATTTAATCCATAATGAAATACATGTGTAGAATTTGCATTCATGTATAATCTTTGCCTCAGAAATACATAGTAAAATTGTGAGAACTGTAAATCCATTCATGGCAGAGACGTTTAAGGAAGTGCTACAGATGTGCCCTTGTTCAGACTGAGTTGATAAGGAAATTTTATTATCTAAACAATGTAAAATCCTATATGAAAAGTTAATTCAGTCTTGGTTTATGATGAGGTTGACAACAAAATAGCACTTCCTCTTAGGCAGTAGAAACTGGCAAGCATTCATACAAATAACATAAGCAGTTGCCCGATCATTATGGCATAATGTAACAGTACTTCCTAGAGTCACTCACTGCTACTCCACACTTGCGGAGCCGGGGAATGCTACAGGTTGCCTGATGGGGCAAACAGGCCAGTTGCTGCCCTCAGTCTGAGCACAGGGATGGTCAGCTCTGTGGAAAGTCTGTGTGACTGTACCCAGGCAGGGAAAGAAATGTGTACAATGGTACAGCTGATTAATAACTTTGTATCACTGGCATTATGATAGATAGGGGCCTGTTTCAATGCAGACTGGAAACAGAACTGTCAGATCCTACTGAAGTATGCAGACAGAGCTTAAGGAAAAAGGCCAGTTTACAGGATAATGTTCTGCGCTTTCCAAACAGGAATTATATGGATGTGTATTTTTATCGTAAAAGGACAGAAATGAAGTGAAAGCTCTGTTTACCATACATGAGCTATTACTTCAGCTCCAAGGTTTTTTAACCTTGTAGGAATTTAAGTTATTGTCTATATTTAACTAGGAATAATTCCATAAGAAAAAAAAAAAAAATCTGTGTTAAGAGATCAGTCAGGTTACAAAATGCAGCATTCAAAGTTAGAAGGAGACTAAAGCATAGAAGCACACACACTGTAGAAATACTGCTGAGTAGCAAACACCGACCGATGTGCTCAGGTGCCTCAGAATTAATGGAGCAACCTGTATGGTACCTCTGTGCAACTGAAGAGAACTGTTATCCCCATTTTACCAATAGAACAATGAGAAGGAGAAACATCAGTTAAGAAATCTCAGACATTGCAAAATTCGAACGCCACATTTAATTTTCTCATATAATTTTGAATGAAATTATTTTGTTACATGGTAATTGCAGCTTGTTGAAAGGGATGACTCTGTTCTCTGTTCTGTCCTGGGCCTCACACTGCTGACGCTTTCCTTGTGTCAGCTCTAGTACTGTGCTGCCAGGCCCTCATGCTGAGCCAGCAGCTGTTGCTGTACAATTGCAAGACGCGATGCAAGTGGAATGGTGGAAACAGGCAGGCAGGGATGGTCAGAGGGATGCAAGACTGACAACTGTGTGACAGGCTGCACTCATGTTAGCTACAGTATGAAACCACACCCTGACAACATCTGCTCCTATTAATAGATCTTCGGTGTTGGCATTAGATGAACTCACTGCAAGCCGAAGGTATCATCTGGCAACAATCTGGAATGCTTGGAGTAGTGCACCTGCCTTGGCAGCAGCACAGGAATGCAAGCAGATTGCCACTGCTTCTTACATCCACTGGCTCTGACAGGAACTTAAGTGAAGACATAAGAAGTTTTGTAGGAGCATGGGAACATGTAGCAGACTATGCATCCAGTCTAGTTTTCCTCACCTTCTTTTTCTGCAAGGCTTCTCCATAACTTAGAAAGTTTAAGAACCTACATAGTTTGTTTCAGGGTAGTGGGCTATACTTCTGTAATGCAGTTTCTCAGTTACCACTTAAGTGATTCAGTTTGACAGCAATTTACGCTTTAACACTGCCAACGAAAGAAAGAACCTGGGCTACCATAGGAAAAGAACAAGTCACAAAATAGTTGAGTGAAGAAGATATTTGCAGATTGGTGAACACATCATATGGTGCTGAGGAATGAAGCATCTGCAAAATTTCTAGTGGACATCTTCAGAAATTTATACAGGTGAGGGCATGTTCTAGAAAAATGGTAAATAAAGTGTTCCTCTAAAATGAACTCATCTTGCATCCTCAGGGAAAAATGTTAGCAAATAATTTCAAGCATTTAGAAGGCAAAAAGAAGACTAAAAATTTGTACCAAGAATAAATCATGTCAAGACAATTTTCTCCTGTGATGTTCTCCTGAGAGATGGAGTAAAAAGAATAGTAATGTCATAGAACCACAGAGTTCAGGAATGGCTGAGGTTGGTAGGGCATGTTTGGTCCATCTGGTCCAACACTCACTCAAGCATGGACACCCAGAGCAGGCTGCCCAGGCTCATGTCCAAGGTTGCTTTTGAAGACCTCCAAGCAGGAGACTCCATAGCCTTTCTGGGCAGCCTTTGGCAGTACTCCATCGCTTGCACAGCTCTGATGTTCTTCCTGATGTTCAGGTAGAACCTACTGTGTCCCAGTTTGTTGCCCATTGCCTCTTGTCTTGTCAACTGAAACAAGTCTGGATCCATCTGCTCTGCACCCTCCCTTCAGGTATTTATAGACATTAATAAGATTCCCTCTGAGCCTCCTCTTCTCTAGGCAGAACAGCCCCAGCTCTCTCAGCCTCTTCTCACAGGAAAGGTACTCTAGTCCCTTCATCACCTTGATAGTCAAGATCAAGAACTAGACAGCAGTTGTTGGCCTCACCAATGCTGAGCAGAGCAGAAGGATCCAGAAGGATCACTTCTCTTGATCTGCTGGCACTTCATGGCCTAATGCTGACACAAATATTGTCATCCTGCTTAGTGGCTAACAGTGGCTTAGTGGCTTGTGTTCAACTCGGTGTTCACCAGGACCCCCAGGTCCTTTTCTGCAGAGTTGCTTTCCAACTGGGTGGCCCCCAACATGTACTGGTGCATGGGTTGTCCCTCCCCCATTGCAGGAATTCGCATTTGTTGAACTTAATGAGACTCACCAGCTTTCCCTCCCAGCCTGCCTAGGTCCCTCTGGATGGGGACACAGCTTTACAGTGAATCATCTACTCCTTGTAGTTATGAATGATCTATTAATTTACTGAGGGCACATTATACTCCATCGTCCTGATTGTTAATGAAGGTGTTATACAAGACCAGATCCAGTACTGACCCCTTGGGTACCCTGCTTGTTACTGCCCTCCAACCAGACCGCACCATGGACTACTACCCTCTAAGCCTGGCTGTCCAGACAGTTTTTGATCCACTTCACTGTCTGTTCACTCAATAAACACATTATTTATATCCTGACTATGTACATACTCTGACTGTACCAGTATCTTTCATGCAATATGATCAAAAGCAAGCCAGGAAAATTTACAGTAGTTAAGACTGGTAGGTGGTAGGTTCATGGTTTCTTCAAAAATGGTCAATATTTAACTAATTTCTGCAAGAAAACCTACATATATATATTATATATATATATAAAACCTAAATAAATAAGTGCTGACCTCACAACCATAGAATCAGAGAATCACTGTGGTTGGAAAAGACCCTTAAGATCATCTAGTCCAGTCATCTACCTACCACCAATATTGCCCACTAAACCATGATTACATCTTCCCTTTGCTGAAATACTTCCAGGGACAGCGACTCCACCACTTTCTTGGGCAGCTTCCTCAGAAATGGAAGCAGGCAGCACAGCATGTGTGGCTGTCCTGCTTGTCTTGTCAGAACTGTACAGCCTGAGCCAGCTGAGTACTGTGTCAGATTCTGGCAACACAAGTAATGAAAGGCCCAGCAAACAGAGTTTAGCACTTGAGAACAGGCATCTACAGAGAGACCTGATACATTTCTAATACGTAAGAAGTTGCTACAAAAAGGAAGGGAATAAATTGTTCCCCATTGCCACCTACCAATGACATGAGTTCTGGATTTAAGTTACATCAGGGTGCATCATCAGGGTACATCACAAAGGTGCATCAGGGTTAAACAACACTTGTATCAGCAGCAGTGACAGCAATGCACCAGAGCAAAGCAGATAAGACTGCAGGCTCTGTATTTCCAAGGTTTTCAGGTTATATAAAACAAAGATCAGGCTGCAAAAACAGAAGTATTTGCTTAAAATAATAATAATAATATATATATGTATATATATATATATTGTTGACTTCATTTAGTGTGATTTCTAAGACTTTTCTATTCTCTTCATTTTCTGCCATGGTTTATAAAACCAAGAATTCTTACAAACTTGGATCTTCTCTCTGCCATGTTTTTCTGTGTTTCCCAAGTTCAGGACTTACTTTAACGAACTGTTCTGTTTCCTTCCTAAATAAATTTCATTAAGTGTCCCACTTCCCAGTCCACCCAAATAACAAAGCAATTAGTTCTCGGTCTCCTTATCTCATATCTAGAACAAAACGAAGTGTTTTCTCAACCTTTCTGCCTCTGGAAACGGCCACTCTGGGAACATTCCACTATTTCACAGCTGAAGACCAACAATGCCTCAGTATTTCCCTCGAAATTAGGGTTTTGTTGGACCTCTTCCCAAAAACAAACCACACTTGCTCCCCTGGCCCTTGGCCCATCCTGTAACCCCTGCTTCCCGGTCCCTCCTTTCACTCCTTTTTCTGCTCTTTCTATGCATCTTTCCGACTTCTCCTCTTCATTTCCCTGGTCTTTGTAAACGCCTTGGACACATCCGTGGCTGCAGTGCTTACGCGCACACACACACACTGCCTCGCTCCCTTCCCCTAGTTCTACTGAAGTTGCCTCCCGAGGAAATCCGAAGTCCCGCCTCCAAACCAAAAACAAACAACGTCTCACGTTCCGCCCTTTCCGCTGCAATGAAGGCAGCAAAAAGAACGGCGACAGAAACAAAACTACATGACCCCGACGTGATTCGAACACGCAGCCTTCTGATCTGGAGTCAGACGCGCTACCGTTGCGCCACGAGGTCCTACTGCGAAGCAGTTGGCAGAGCCTTACAACTCAACTACAATGGCTGCCCACCTCCGGTTCGCTTTACCGCCTCGAACGTCCCTTTCCCCCTCCACAGGCTCGCTTCCCGCGTCCCGCGCAGATCCGTTGACGCCCCTCGCCCACACACCGGCTACCAGCACCGAGGGCCTCTCGCTCCCTTGGTGGTGTAAAGCTCACTCCCCGCAGCACTGCCGCCATACGACGGCTCCTGGCTGCTCGCTCCCATTCCGCGGCCCTCAGACTATTTCCGCTGCTCAGACACTGTCCTTTTGCCTTTTCCCACCGCAATCGACTGCTTTTAGGGCCGTTGAGGAACACAGATTAAGTGTAGCAAGGAAAGCATATTTCTCGAGGCGTTCCTCGTTAGTATAGTGGTGAGTATCCCCGCCTGTCACGCGGGAGACCGGGGTTCGATTCCCCGACGGGGAGGCTCTGATTTGTTTTCTTCATTTTTACCGCCTGGCTGCGTTGCCTACCCTAAAGAACAAAAAGTTGCACCCCGGGTGCAGTTTGTTTTGGCTGCCGTTTTTCTAGCAGCAGCGGCGCCCAACAGCGGTCACTAGCACTGCTCGTGCCGAGCGAGGCTGTAGGGCAAAAGATACGTTTCTCCCCGTCGGGGAATCGAACCCCGGTCTCCCGCGTGACAGGCGGGGATACTCACCACTATACTAACGAGGAACCGCAGGACGCTGGTGGCGTCCGGTGTCACCGCCCCTGAGGCCCCCGGCGCACCCCGTCCCACCTCAGTGAGGTGGCGGCTGGGCAGCGGTCTGCGGACCAGCGGCGATCTGCGGAAGGCTGGGCCGCTCGGTGCCGGTGAGTTGGAGCTCGTTATCCAGACAGCGGCTGTTCTTTACGTGTGTGCTGCTGTAGCCAGTTTGCTGGCACGAGGAGAGGACGTGTGGACAGCCTCCCACCCGTAGCTTGTTTCCTACTACACCCCATAACAGAAGGACCTGTTTGAGCAAGCTGGTGAAAACAGCAGAAGGAAATCACCAGGCTTGAGGCACTGAAGGAGCAAAGCAGCCCAGATAATCTTTACGTTTGTATTTTTGCATCTGGTTCATGCAGACAGTTTCTTTTTACGGGAATCTGAGAAGCATCAGAGTCAGCAGTCCTTGGGTGAGAGGACTCCAGCACCTGCTCCTCACCTCCCTAAAAAGGGAAAGGGGGAAATGGAAACCAATTACGCTGAGATTAGAGAGTAAAAGGCCGAAGGACACACACTGACCATAAGTCTTGCGCTCGTTGGGTCAGTGGTAACGTGGCTGTGGGTTGTGTGACAGTGACATTGGTCAGGAAACCATATGTAATTTACTTGTTTTATGAAGCTTTAACTCCATTCATGAGAAGTCAGCTGGAACAAACAAGGCTCTCTTTCAGCAATCTCAAATATCAGTTATATTTCTTTGGACAAAAGGACCCCAGAGAGGTGTTTTCAGACAATCATGGCTGAGGAACAAACAGCAACTTGTATGTAGAACATCTAAATATAAGTGACCTGTGACTGAAGTGTTTCAACAAACTGGCCAGCTCCTGCAACCATTTGAAAATAAATGTGTTCCTGAGTGGATGCAACAAATACATACATTTTATCCTGACAAGTGAAAAACACGAGCTAAAGCCTCAAAATAGTTTAATTACTTTAGAGTAGTGTTATGAGATGCACTGATAGGGCTACTATCTAGTGATGGATAGGTTTTAAACCTCATGGAACAGGATCAGAAGCCGTGTTGCTAGGCTGGTCTAAACTTGCCAGGCAGGATCAAGCTTTATTCAAAAGACACTGATGATTAGATTTGACTTGTGGGACTTCCTGGTGGATCAGATATTGGCTGTCTGCATTTTGTGGGACTGATTGCGCTTGGCTAGTTCAGACTTTTCCACCTGTCACTTCCCACTCTCTTCCCTGATCCCTGTGGTCAGGGAGCTGAGCTGAGAGCAGCCTTGTCTAAGAGGTGGTGCTTGCTGCAGTCCTGAGCTGCTGCTCTTTGCTCACATCTGGTTTTGCCTCAAGCTTTTACACAGGTCTTCTCTTTGTTGTTGTGTTTTACCCTATTTTCAGTACATATATAGCTCAGTACATTGCTACATGTGTCTTCTCAGAATGGCAACTAGTTTAGTGATGAGCGCCCTTGGTCATGCCTCAATCCATTGCCCTGATCCCATTTCCGGACAGGAACTGTTAGCTTCATCATCCATCTTACATGTTTTGTATGTCTTCTTCCAACGTGGACAATCCTGAAACAAAACTGCCAGTCAGTATGCAAACTCATGCTCTTGTATAGCCTCTTCCCACTCCCTATTTAGCAGGGAGAGCAAGCATATCTATTAAAAACACCTACTCTGATCTATTCAAAGCTGGTTATGGTAAATAGGGTTAGGTTAGCCAACTATCCTACTGTGGTGAAAATGAATATCGTGGCCACTTTTGCTTCCTCAGTGAAGCCTATATGCACTTCTGAAGCTATTCTTTCAAACATACCCTGTGCCTAGATGACGACTTATCTGTAGCTATTTAAGAATGGGGTCAGTAGGGGATGCTGAAGTATGAGTCAGAGAAATATAAGTGCTGTTTTGGGGTGGATGGTCTAATACAATGCTTCTGTGACTCACAATTACACAGCAAATATCTTCCCTGTTGATTTGTCACAGAGACCTGTGAGCAGAAAGTGGAACAAGTACTAGGAACTAGTATCAGTGCTCCAAGGTCTAGGAAGCTTTTGCCTTCTCCTTGGTATCTGCATATGGCTATTCTGTGTGCCTAATTCAAACCTTGTGTGCTTTCCTCATCGTTTTACCAGCTCTGTGATCAGCTCTCATTAGGCTGCTGATCCCTGGAGCAACAGCTGTCTGCATGAGGCCCTTCATGACCATGAGGAGCAGTAGGTTTGGGATCTCACTCAGCATTGCGGTTGGAAGCTAGTTACCTCCCCTTCAGCTTGCTTAGCTGAAATAAAACTTGAAACATGGTCATCCGGCTGTGTTTTATAAATAATCACAGATGGGAGATTCTGTAAGCTCTTTGTTGCAAGAGGTTGTCTTCTCTCACTGTAAATATTTTCTTTGTATCTGCTTGGAATTTGCCAACTTGCTACTTGATTGGTTTTCTCTTGTCATTTTGCCATGCTTCTCCAGGAAGAGACTGGCTTCATTGTCTCTATGCTACCCTACCGGGTACCTGAGGACAACAATTAGATAAACTATAGTCTTTTCCAGGCTGAATAAATCCAGCTGTTTCAGTGCCCCATGCTTCAGCTCCCTGGAATGACCCTCCACTGAATTAATTGCTGTTCATCAATATCTTTCTTGTATTACCCCAAATTGTGCACAGTGGTCTACAAGCAGTATCAAATGAATCCAAAGGGCATGGGGAGCATTAATCACTTCCCTCAACTTATTGGTTGTGGTGTTAGTAATGCTGCCCAGTGTATGATTAGCTTTCATTGCTACAGGAGCAATTACTCACTCTTATCCATCTTTCTTGTTCTCCAGGATGTTTGGGACTTTCTCCATGAAGTTGCTGTTTATGCAGTCAGCTCTTGGCTGTTGCATGGGGCTCTTTTATTCTAGGTGCAGGGCTTTGCATTTAACTTTGCTGAATCTGAAGACATTCCTGTTGATGATCTATCTCTGCAGCCTGGCAAGGCCCCACTGAATGACACTCATGCCTTTGATAGTATCAGTTGCTTTTCTAATTGGCAACACCGCCTGGCCCCCCAGGCTAAAGGCTGAGCTGCACACAAGATCCTCACAGTTCAGTTATGCTGGCATCCCAGAGTCCATAGGGAGTGGATTTAGTGTAGAGCAGTGAGAGATATCAGTCATGCACACAAGCAATATAAACTGCTTTGTTTAACCTCGGTATAGAAGTAGTCTTCTATTAAATACATTAAGCTTTCCTTTTTGTAAAAACAAAGGACCAATGACCATACTTTTTTTTTTTTTTTTAATAGGAAGTTCTTTGATATTGCAGTTGCTTTCTATTTTCTTGAGATCATTCTTAGTCTTAGAATATGTCTTAGAATATGTTAATACTTAAAAATATATCTGCTTTGGAGTAGTCAAGGCAAGTATTGGCTGACGTCTACACCGTGTTGCTTCTGAAGTGCTACAGCCACTGGAGAACTGCCCTGATAATTATTTACAGGTTTTTTTTTTCAAACCAGAGCCCATGAAGGAAGCTAGACAGAGCAAATCAACTGCCATTGATTTAGATTTGCTGTACAGGGGTCTATAACTCCATTTGAAGTATGTGAGGGGTCCAAACAGAGAAAGACAGGAAAAGCTACCAAACAATGCTTCCAAATCAATGTTAAACAAACAAACAAAAAACCCCAAAGCAAAACCTTAGGTGAGAAGTGAAGCCCTTCAGTGATGTGGTCCTTAGGATGCCTGGGTCCAGAAGAGCTGCTAAGAAACTGAATTTCTTATCTACTCTTTGTGCTCTTGTTGCTACCCATTCATGCATACTCAACCCTTCATCTTCTTTTTTCGTTCTGTTTCACTTTTAATTTTTGTCTGTGCCTTCACCATGTAGGCTCACAGCACAGGATTTAATGAGCTTTTTACTAAGAATTTATGAGTTAGAAAATAGCATATTACGTTATGTGAATTATTTCTGTACAGCTATTGGCCTTGTATAAATTCTGTGCAGGCTTGCTGTACACTCTGCATGACATAGTGGCCTGTTTTTCTGTGTTAATGTATTTTGATCAAGTTAAAACAAAGTTTTAGAAGTTATTTGAAAAAATAATTTACATCACTTAAAGAAGTGATTGATCAGACATCCCACATAAAACGAACAGCTGAAAAACCGAAGAAATTAAAGGTAAAGGGGAGCATGGCAATGTATGTCAGTGCCTGGTGCATTAGTGGAAGGAGGGATTTAGGGGGTTTTCCCTGATTAGCATGCCTGGTATAGTTTGTACAGTACTAAATGCAGCCACACAGCTGGGCAGCTTCCTCTCTGTGTTGCATCATGTGAGCTATCTAATAAAGGACGTCTTTTAAAAACTCGTTGGAGGAATCTCAGGCCTTGAAAATTTATGTCCTAACAATTGTAAAATAAAATAGACAATAAATGACCATGCAGAACTGCATTTACTATTTAGGTAAAAAGCACTCTGAAAGAAGAGTTGAATGATTTAATCTAACCATTTATATTCCTCTGGCATGGTTTAAACCTACTAGGTGCTCCCAGTAAGAATAAGCTCCTTATCAGAGGGAATCTGCATTCTCATCACTTTTCCCCTCAAAAGGGTTTTCTAAGTAAATGTACTGAAAAGATACCATTAAAAAAACTGGAAAGTTCAATTAAATCAGGAAAAGTGGAAGCTGGCTGGTTTTAATAAATAGTTTATTAGAACATAGATAGTAAATAGTTTATTAGAACACAATTAGAACAGCAAATAACAGAAAGAGTCTTGCTTAGAAATCAGAAGACAGGACTCAGTAATTAAAGGGCAGGTGGTCAGTCAAGTTGATGTGCACAATTCAGGTGTAGGGAATGTATAGTTTCAGAGTAGTGTCCAAAGGGTATTTCTGTAGCAAAGCCCTTAGAGAAATACTAGGACACTGCAAAAATTTGGTAGATTGTGTACTGATATAAGTGTCCTTGCATAGTACAGTTCTGGATCCCAGATTATCTCTATCATATGATAGCCATCACTTTATAGTTGTGATGAAAGACTGCAGTGGACCCAAACAATTACACCATTGGTCTGTCAGTCTAAAATATAGCATTTCTTAGGATCTTGGAATTGTCAATGATTTGCTTAAATTAGAACAATGGTGCCTAAGAAGAAGAATTCTAGAGATGAATGTGGGGAAAGTCAAAATCAGTTGTAACATAACTATCAGGTCCAACTCTCACATCATGTTGTTTCCAGGAATGAACATCTGTCAGTAAAAATGAAAACAAGAAACAAGAAAAAAAAAAAAATTTAGTAAAGCAAAACCCACAGAAAGTAATACAGGAAAAAAATGTCACAGACTGAATTTAGGTGACTAAAGCAAAGATGTCATGAGGCAGAAGCATCATACACAGAAATGAAACATACTGTAAAGAGGGTGAGGGCACATTTAAAAGTGTCTGTTTTCCCAAACTGTGAATGATACAATTATGATGAGGGAAACTGAACAGATTAAACATCTAAAGCACCTAAAGATGAGCTTAGGGAAGAGGTGCCATTAGTACCAAATAGTCAATACTTTCTTAAGGTATTAAATTAGAAATACACAAAAGAATCTGAAGGATTCATCATTGGAAAAAAAAACCCATATGCTCCCATATAAGAACTTACTAATGCCACAAACCTTGGCTACTGCTGCTCTCTGACAGGTTGTACTGCTGTAAAACTGGAAAACCAGTAGGTTAAAGAGTGTCAGTATACAAAGCCAAGAATTAATAGAAGTCAGTTTTGTTTTTACCTAGTAGCTCACAGAAGGAAAATTGACCTCACCTTGAAAATACTATCAGAACACGTACTGAAACTATAAAGGGAAATGCATGAATGTTTCACTGCTTTTGTGAAGGTTTTGAGAAGCTTCAGAATGATAGACAGATGTGCATCACTGAAAAATGTATTGATGACTCACAATATCCAGAGCTAAGAGTGTAGATGAGACAGAAGGCAGCATTGTGAGCAGGTATGAAGACATCATACTGCATCAGAAAGGAACATTTTGTTTAAGAAAGCATTCAGTAATAAATAGAAAGCATAATGAATGACAGTTTGGAATCTTCTAAATGGCATCTGAGTTAATGGACCTTAGATGAACAATGTAATGTTTGCTGGCAATCTTTCTCTAATAGTTCTACTAGAGGAGGCCATCTGAGCTTGATGGATGTTTTGAAAAAAAAAATTAATAATTTATAAAAAAGCACAAACTGGTAAAAGCCATCTCAGCAAAAGACAAAGCTGGAAACCAATTTATTTTAATAACCAAGCACTTGATCAAAGCTACCAGCACTCTATGATTTATTCTAGTGTTGGCTTCACTGTGCTCTGCTTCCTGATGCTCTGGTTGCCACCATTTACTACTTCATTGTGTTGTGCATGGGGAACAAAAGAATACCCTCCGTTCTAGACAAAACCGTGGCTGATGGGGTAACAGTTTCCTCCCTTCACTTTTCCTTAGGATGCTGGGGCCACACAGCATGGAAACTACTTTCTTCTTTGCCTTACTCAAGGAAGTGCTGCAAAGTCAGGTAATCTGTGCACCCAGGGAAACATGAAGAAATGCCAAGCGGTCCCCATGGCTTACAAAAGCTCTTATTTCAGGGGCTGGTTTTTGTCCTTGCCATACATTGTACTAGTGGCTTTTCCACTTTGTGGTTTTCCTCACCTTTTCCCCTCTCTTTTCAGAGTTTTTCTACCTCTACCACCTTTTTGTTTGTTTGTTTGTTTGTCTTAGTATTGAGGAAAAAATAGGATTTCCCAGCTCTTGTCCAAGTCAGGGGCATGCAAAAGAGCCACCAAAAGGCTAGAGGAAACTGCTGTCCCTCTTTGGCTGTACAAGAAGAAGGTCTTCGGATTGTCCTCTTTGTCTTCTAACACTGTTTGCAGTGAGTGGGTGAGGAATAAAAGAGCAGTAGATAGGTTTTTGATTTTATCAACTGGAAGAAGGAAGATAGTATAAAATAAAACATTAAAGAGCCCCTACAGAAATTAATTGCCATTTCCAATACTATTCGTGATGGAGAAAAGCAAATGTGCACATTCACAGGAGATTGTCCAAGATATGATGGATAGTTAACCATCTTGTTCAATTGTAAAAGCCTGACACTTTAAAAAGATGCAGAAATGAATCACAGTGCACTTAAAATTTGAGACAAGAGATGAATATTTAAAGTCAGTTGAACAGCCAAAGCCATAAATGAGGAAATGTTGAAAATGATGTGTTTAGCACAGCTGCTAAAAGCTGAGCTCTACAGTACAGTGTCTCTGCAGTACGTTGCTTGACAATCAGAAAATTACTCTAATTCTAATAAAATCAAAGAAAAAACAGCAAGATAAGATAAAAAAGTATCAGGTGTATTACTAGGTACAATCAGGTCAAGCTCAGAGAAGGCAGGACATTTTACAAAATTCTCACAGCTGCTGAAGATGGGAGATGGTTGTCTGCACTTGCTGGCTTGGAGATGCCACCTCAGGGAGATGAGAATAAGGCTGAGTAATTGGTGTGGGGCAATATGTGAAAGGAGTCATTGCTGAGGTAACAATCATTAAAATAATGAGTTATTAAAATGCAGCAGAACATGAAATACTACTTCTATTCCTGGGAGAAAAAAAGTATAAGCAAGGTTTAATAATTTACACTGATTTTTCTCATCACATGTGATTAGAATGTGAAGGAGATTTTTTCTTTTAAAAGTGCTCTTCAGGACAATAAGCTTGATTTCTTTCACTACTACTTACCAGGTTAGTAAACTTCCCTTGAATTTATTAGCAAAAGAACTAAAATTTCAAGATTGCAATTACATTGGCTCCCTCTGGTGGCGTTCAGACTACAGTCCGCTAAAGCCATTGATTCACAGCTAGATGTCAGAAATGGAGCTTATTATTTTATTTTAAATGCTGTATTAAACGTAACAGAAATGAGTAGTCGTATCTTTGAAGCCCAATTCAGCTTACACAAAGTCAGTTCATAAAGTGAAATATTATCAGCTATCTGGACCAAAATGGTTGGAGAAAGCATCACTCATTTCCCTTCCCTCGCTTTCTCTTAACTGAATTAATGGATAGCACCTTGCTATCATGTGCTTGGAAAGGAGTTGCAGTGATGTCTTACTGCAGTAGCCTGTTTCACTCAGCAGCCAAGATCGGTCTTTCTGAGAAAGTTTTCATAGGAAAATTTCCGTTTTGAAGTTAAAGCACTTGGCAGTAGTTGGAACTTGCATCCTGAGAGTTCTTGCCAGAGCTAAAACAGATGTGCAATTAATGCCTGGCTTTGTCCACTAGTTATTAAAAACAAATGTGGATAAGGGAGTTAAAAAAGAATAGAGAGGAGCAGGAAATGGGGAAGCAGTTAGATCATTTCCTTTATTTATGCATGCAGGAGGACCCACAATTTGGAGATGTTGCCAAGGACGAAACTAACCCTTCCATCCAGAGTTGGGTAATGCTGCATTTGCCCATCCTCACTGAAGCAAGACCAACTGAAAGGAAGAAAATGATTAAAGTTGCATCATCAGCATAGCCCAGTCTCCCACCTCTGCAATTTCAGTTCTCATTACCAAACACAGCAGGTTTCCCAAATGAATGGATGCTCCTGCCCCTTCTTCTACTAAATAATAACAGAGAGTTCAAGAAGCATTGCCTGGAAACAGAGGGAGCATATTTTTGGACAACTTAACTCTACTGTATTCGCATTTGTGAATTGATACATGGATAGAATTTCAATCATAGCACTTCAGAAACTATGGCAAGAAAAATAACAGAAAAAAGTCAAGTGTTTTTCTGTGTATTGACTGCTGATATCTGAAGAAATGGTACAGGCTTTTAGAGCTAAATGGATGAAGGGAGCACAATCTTTTCTAACATAGCTTAAGAGAAGTAAAAAGGGAAATATTAGAAGTATTTTTAGAGCCACTCTTTTTTAAATGACATGAATACCACGCTTTTTGGAAGTGCTTAAATGCTAAATACCAATAATATTTTGCAAATTGTCTAATCTTGACCAAATTCTAATCCTGCAAACCCTCACGTTTAAGCAGAAAACAAACAAAAACAAACAAGCAAACAATAAAAATGTAATGGATATTTTGTAATGGACTTACCGGATTAGGAAGTCTGAAATTTCAGCTTTTCAGAATGATTTCAGACGGATTTTTTCAGGTTTTAAAAACAACTACAACAGCAACAAAGCACCAACAACCAAACAGTACACTACAAGTATGAGCTGTACATATGTGAAATATGTGTGTATATGTATACATGCACACAGATGTATGTATGTATGTCTGCCACAGAATGAAGAATTCTCTAATTCATTTACCTGTATAGTTTAGCATAGTAGCTTGGCATTTTTAATGCTTCTGCGTGTAATTCTGCACACCTGCAAATTCTTGGAACACTTCTGTAACCTTTGAGAAGCACACCATCAGATGAGCAATATCCTGCATGTGTCAACTTTTTAGTATTTCTACGTCTTGCTTCTTCCCATTAAAAAGTCCTATCTTATTCAGCAAATATATGACATTTCCACTCCATGCATTAATTTTGCATCTACAAATCCCACTAACTTTGCCTTTTTGCCAGTATCAAATTTTAAATAAATCTCTCTTCTGAGCCATGACAGAATATCAGAAATTTCAGCCTTGTTTAAAAGGCAAAAATGATTGAAACTCTGCATTAGGAATGGAAAGTCATTCATAACTCTACATCACATGATTAAAAGCTGAGCTAAGCTATTTATAGCTAAGCACTGTCAAGAGCAATATGTGTTGATGAGAGAACCTGACTCTTAGTACATTCCTAGATTAGGTGCATGCTAATAAGGCCTGGATAAAATAACAAAAGGAATGAAGAGTGAAGATAATACTTAGAAGCTGGGAAACATTTAGATCGATTAGATAAACAAAATGGAAAATCAAAGGGAAAAGGAGCTAAAGTAAATACAATCTTAACTTTCCACCGATTTGTAAAGCAATTCTGCTTTCTGTGGAGACTCAAAAAATGCAGATCATAATGCTTTTAAAATTTACTTCTAATAACTGGTGTCAATAATAATACTAGTGGTAATCATAACAATTATTAATACTTTATTGGGGTAGTTAATTAGTAATAATAAATTAAAAACTGTTAAACAATGATGAGTACATTAGAGTGTATATTTTCCTGAAGGCGTTTTGCTAAACAAAGGAAAGAAAAGTGTTAGAGTTCTGCTGGCCAGATGCAGAACTTCAGCTGAGATACCTGGGAGAAGGATGCTGTGGATAGGTAAGTATCTCTGATTCAGATACCTTTGTGTTTCAGAATGCATTCAGAATTTGGGTGTTGCCTTGTGCTAGTTCTACATCAAAACTTCCTTTTGGGAAAAACAGGGCTGCATTTGAGGTTTTGGTGAGTGAAATAAAGAGAATGCACAACTTTTGAAAAGATAACGCAGTGAAAGCTATGTCTATAGAGAGGAGATTATGCACAGAATTCATGGAAAGAGGATATGAAATTTGGAAGGCTGTGACTGCAGTTTCTGCAGCCCATAAACCACAGCATTTCCTTTATGTGTTCAGATGATATAGCCAAGAGATGGACATAGTGCAATGCACTCTCATTCTGTGCCAGGTCACTTTCTGAATGAAAAAACAGCAAGAAGTTGTGCACTGACAATGGCAGTTTTATAGCTAATCCTAAATACTTGGGTATGATACAAAGAAAGGATAGGGATGGGTGATGATGTTAGGGCATTCAAAAAACAGGCAGACATGCCATGCATATTGTTCTAAATTTACTGGTCAGGGACAGCAGCGATACGGCAGGCTCTTTTGCCTGTGTTCATCTTCTCACTCTGTACGCACATAGCTGTGATGCCTAAATTATGATCACATATTTCTCATCTCCTAACTGCAATACTTAATGAGCACACTGTGAATGCTCCCTCCCCGTGCGGTCAATACAGAAACAGACACAGAACTGCAGTGTCAGGACACCACAGTGTTATTTCAGATTGCCCACAGTATCCAACACTAGGCAGGATAAAAATAAACTTGGTTAACTAGAAAACTATTATTCTAGCTTATTTAGTATCTCCCTTCTTGTCCCATGAATTTTGTTCCTGTTTTTTTAAATATAATTTTGGCAACACAGATGTATTTTCTACCCTGACCCGTACTTTTTTCTTTCATTAAATTTGTCATTAAGACGGTCATAGACAAAAGCTTTAATTTATATTCCTCATTCTGAAGAGATACTATAGATTACTAAAGAGATTTTTACACTGGGAATGAAGATTGCTTTATATTAAAATGTGTTTCGTTAGGTAATTTAATTGATAGGTTTGGTATCTCACAAGACAACTCCCAAGAAAAGGGAATATTTTTAACTTAATGCACAATGCATAAACCCTTTCCAAGCCTGGATGATAATTGCTCATCATTATGTCTGAAACAGTGGTCTTTTGGCAGAAACCTAATGACTGTTATTCCACTGGGCAAGATAAGGCTCTGGTATTCACTTACTGAGTTATCGTCTTAATTCTTTGTGTCTAGATGATCACAGACAATGTTATTAATAATAGATTGGAAATGAAGAATGAGAGTCTATTCATCACAGACCATATCAAAAGGACATACCAACTTTGGGTGGTTGGACGAATTGTTCTATGAAAGTGATAGTGTAATTTGTACAGCAGATGCCTAACAGTAGCAGCTGAAGAGTCACTGAATTGCACTGTTCTCAAGAAGATGTATGCATCTTGTCATCTTTGCAAATTGTCACAATAAAAATATAGAACAGAAATACATTCTCATAGATGAGTCTCCTTTCAGGCAACTGAAAATTTGATACGACTAAATTTCATTACGTGACTAGCTATTCTTTGCTTCCTAAGCACAGATAAAACATTACAGAGAACAAGTTTGTAATAGAAGACAACATGAGAAAGAGGATTTTAAAAGATCTTGGAAATATTTATATTATAAAGAGATTCTCTGTCATGCATCTAGAGAATAGTTATGGTTCCTAGATTTTGAAGAAAGGGACAGTTCTTTTTCTTTTGAAGTGCGTTAAAATAGTTGACTTTTTATATGCCAATTATTTGCTTTCCTACAGCCTGCTGTGAGAGAGGACATTTTGCTGTTTTACAAACAGCATCATTTTCTGTATAGCCAACAGTACCAGGGAGGTGATTGTCCCCCTGCACTCACCCTGGTGAGGCTGTATCTTGAATACTGTGTTCAGTTTTGGGCCTCTCACTACAAGAAAGACATGGAGGCCCTGGAGTGTGTCCAAAGAAGGGCAGTGAAGCTGATGAGGGGTCTGGAGCACAAGTCTGATGGCGAGTGGCTGAGGGAACTGCGGTTGTTCAGTCTAGAGAAGGGGAAGCTCGGGGGAGACCTTATGACTTTCTACAACAACCTGAAAGGAGGTTGTGGCGAGGTGGGGATTGGCCTCTTCTTCTGCATAACTAGCAACAGGATGAGAGGGAATGCCCCCAGGTTGCTCTAGGGGAGGTTCAGGCTGGGTGTTAGCACCACTTTATTCTCTGAAAAAGTGGTGAGGTGTTAGAATGGGCCCCCCAGGGATGAGGTGGAGTCACCATCCCCAGAGGTGTTCAATAAATGTTTTGATGTTGTACTAAGGGACATGGTTTAGTGGGGAAATATTGGTGGTAGGTCCATGGTTGGACTAGATGATCCTAGAGGTCTTTTCCAACCCTGGTGATTCTATGATTCTTTGATTCTATAATTTATGAAGACTTCACAGGAAGAGTACATCTTACAGGAGAAGACATTTGGAGTAGGCATGGGAAAGACTGAAAGTTATGGGGCTGCAAGAGTACTCCATCTACATCATCTCTAAAAGCACTCCTACAAACCATTTCTCATTCTTCTAGAAATACAAATGTGTTAAACTCCAAGCTGGAGTAGGACATGAAACAGAAGATGGTGTAATGGAGAGCTCAGGCATGCAAGCATGTGGGGCATGTTCTGGGTACACTGGTCACATTATAGTGGAAGATCTGAGGTGCTGCATTTGCCACTGCCTGTCCAGGCCTAATCTCAATACAAGGTCGAGGGGAGATAAAAGCTACAATGCAATACTGTTGCATCTTTACAGATCCTACAGAGATCACCAAGAAACTGCATCTACCTACATTACTACAGAAGGTGAGAGAGGTAAGTAATCAGCTTTTGTTTCCGGTCATTCAATATTCAGTGAATACTGGATTTTAGTAAACACCCGTGTGACTGGGGAGAACAATACTTACACATAGAGTTTTACTATGGAGGAATATATTCCCTCCATTGTGATACTAGTAACAAAATATGGGGAGGAAGGGCTATTCCCCAGCTCTTTTTCAAATCCTTTCAAGAAAAATATGGGCATCCAAAGCTCTAAGGAATCCATGAGCACTTACACTCAGAAGCTCTAAGGGTTCTAATTATAACCGGTTCTTCACTGCTGACATAGATGATGAGGAGGAGAAAATGAGATCTCAGTGTGTACCTTCTTGTTTTTATTCACCTGCAGTGAATGTCAGAGAGATAACTGGCTTCTGTTGATTGCATATGGCACCAGTGTCTCTTGATAGTAGGAAGAAGTGCTATGAATGGCTGATATGTGTAACAGATTTGTTCTAAAGTTGGTACTTGTTTCTAGATTAAAGCCTCAGCACATAAGTCTGCTTGTACAAACTCTCTGGAGTTATTACATTTATGTCAAGAATTAAGCCTGGTACTCAGGAAAAATTACACAGTAGCTAGAGAGAAATAAAAAGGCAACAGGATAGAAGTGCATAATACAAGAGAAAAATGAAGACACAAAAAAAGAATTGGTTGTTTGTGAGGTTATGGGAGTGGGGCTCTATTGCTTAACCCAGCTGGCCTGGGGGAAGAGAAAAATAGGATAAATAAAAATACGCAGGGAAGAAGCATTGCCAATTAAGTTTTAATGTGTTTTGGGCAAGAAAGTAGAAATGTTTAATGGAGATCTAATTAAACTTGAGTGTATTAACTAGCAGGGGCAAAGATACAAAAAGAAGGAGTTCTTAAAGAATTAGAAGGTCTCAACAATGTGTTTTCTCCAAGGAGAATTTCAAAACATGACACTAATTTCAGCAGTCTTCCCATTTTCTGTACCAGGTTTTCTTTCCATTCTTGAATCTCTACATGCTTTAGTAGCTTCAGGAATGTTGCAGAGGGATAGCTTAATTGCTTGGTAGTTACACTTGCTGACAGTAGTTAGGAGAGATTTGCAAGCTTTTAGGAAGACAGAAGAACGTAAAGACAGAAGAAGCTGAGAAGAAAGACAGAAAAAGCTCTGAATAAATACAGAAAAAATAGCAACAGAAATCAAAGTATGCTCCAGGGGAAGCTGTTCTCCATGGCTGCAGCGGGTGCAGCAAGTGATGTAGCTTTGCTGTGCAATGAGAATAAGATATGCCACTGTGCATAGTCCCACTGGGACTTGACACATGAGGTATAACATCATGTTTTGACATATGATGTGCCTAAGCAGCACAGTTTTCCTTGCCATAGCTTACAAGGACTGGAAGAAGATGACTTGCTGATAAGCCTGAGGTTGATAGGGGCCAGAGTTGCTTATCAAATTCCCTTGAGATTTTCCTGAAGATATAATGTCACCAAAGTCACTACTCTGATCTTTAGACGAGTGCAGCTTTTTGGGTAGGCTGAGTTATGAGGTGCTTTAAGACAGAGAATTTCTCCTTCTGTCCTTTTCTTAGTTTGCCTAGTGCTCAGCTGAGAAATTGTTCTCACTAACACTGGATTAAACTCCCTACCTTCTCATAATTCATATCCTCTGTCTGAATGTGTTTTTTGAGGTGCTGGTAGCTCATGAAGTTACTCTGCTGCTGCTGGATCATGTAGTGAGCTATGGGATAGCGCTGGCAAGGGGTCTAAAAGATTACCTGAACCCTCAGCCGCCAGAGCAGTGTGCTGGGGCAGACAATCCTGGGCCACAGAAGGACTCAGCTGTCCATCCATGCCAATGTCAACTCAGATAGGACCTTTTGGATCCTCTGCTACCACCCACCTGTGAACCAGCGCTTGATGTTCCACCTATTTAGCTGTCACGGAAACTGCTCTCTGCAATATGGAGATCTCAATAGGCTACTTGTAGGCTCTGAAACATTCACTGCATTGGATAACACATTGCCTTTGATGATGAAAATCTCATATGATATTACCAATTATTATTTTAATTGCATTTTATAAATTAAAAACAATTGAAAATACTGGACAGTCAGGATGCGCTTGGTAGAACAGACATTTGCATTACAGAGGTCCAAGTGGAAAACGCCAGCATTTCAGCATGCAGCCAGTCAACTTTGTTGCACAACTCACTACTGGGGGATGAGAGCAGTTCACAGAAACATTTCAGAGTTTATAAATCTTTTTTTTCCAACCACTGTCTGAGCATAATCTTCCCTCCGTTCACAGTCATGGGATCAGATAGGCCTGACCTACAGTTCTGGAGACAGAATGATGCCAGCTCAGTTTCTCTGACTCTCAGCACTGGTGTCTGTTGGAGCCATTGGTCTGCAGTGACTTTGACTGTGCCCCCTGTGCAGAGGTGCATAAAATACGGGGGAACTGGATCATATGTTCTGTTGCTCTTGATGCATATTTCCCACCTTAAATTCATGGTGGTAAGAATATAATCCACACTGTCACCAGTTGGCATCAACTTCTACATGCTATTTCATCTGTTTCTGTGATAAATAGCTTGTCACTGTTTCCTGTATGACTCTCAATGACATGAAAAATGACCAAAGAAAACATATATAAGAATCTATTTTACTAGAAACAGAAGAGGAAGATGGTTATGAACATTAGAGTTCATTTTTAGGGAGAAAAATAGTATGATAAAGTATTTAGAATGTAATTGGTGAAGTGAACCCAAATGAAGTGGCATTCTTTGAGAAACAACACAAAACATCGCTCTGGCTTATTACTCTGGATACACTGCTAAATATTTTTAGTGTGACTGTAACAGATCCTTTGTTATTAGCATACACATGAGCAGAGTATGAAAACCTCAACCTTGGATATAATTAATAAGAGCAGAATATAACATATCCAAAAGCTGGTCCCTTTCTGCTGCATTGTGTCATTCCTTCTGGGAGGCACAGGATGCAGTAATATCAACAAATATTAAGATAGGGCTTAATCTCAAGCCTCGGGCTCTGCCAGCCTCTGCCAGCCTCTGCATTGCTCTATAAATCATCCTTTCTTCTTAGCAGAGCTTGGTTGGGTATTAAGGATATGTTTATATCTAAGCTTCAAAGTAAGCACTCGCTGATACAATTAACTAATCTACATTTCTCAAAGCTAAAGCTGGTTGTTTACTTTAAGGTAGAGCAATTTTTCAGCTGAAAGTGCTGATTTATCAAAAGTAAAGAGTTTTGTGAGAAGATGTTTTAGAAAAAAATTGAACAACAATGTCTGCTGAGGAGGCATGTGTGAGAACCTGCCAGCTTTACTAAGCAAGGGGCTGATGGTTGAGAGCATGCAGTTCTGGAGTCAAGCATGTGGCTCCTTGTAAGCTCAGCTCCTCTGTTCCTTGTTTTTGAAGTATCTCACCTCAGGGCTGCTGGGAGCCAACATTTAGAAAGGTAAAAGCACAAAAAGGTCAGGACACTTGAAAACCACGATCCAAGAATTTCTTTGCTGAATTTTCAATTGTTAGGAAAGAGGCTTTTCTACATTGTTAGCAGAAAAAATCCAGTTTCTAGACTTTCGTAACTGCAAATGCAGTTATACAGCATTAGCAGTGTCTTCTCGGGGCTTCTTAAATCCTACCTTCATCCAACATGAGAATATAGGTTCTGAGACATGTAGCAATAGTCATCAAGGGACAATGATAAGACAGCAGCATGGTATGAGCTAGCCAAATGCAAACCCCATGCTGCAGATCCACTAATTTATGAAAAAAGCGTAAGAACATATGCATTAGTAGATGCCATTCTCAGTAATATCGGGGTAAATACAAACCCCTGTCCCACCCCTCCAGATTCACAGTGTGGCAGTTAGGACTTGCACTTTCATTTCAAATCTGCTTTTGGACAAAACGAAAATGGAGCATCTGCTCTGGTCCCCTGAATGGTGACTCTAAAGATCCAGGGTCAGAAGCTGTGAAAAAGCTACTCTCAATTTCCTGCACAAGCTTGCTATTGAATTGACTCCTTTGTTCTTACCCAGAGAGAGTACTCATCTCTCTGATTTGCTTGGCAGCTAAACTACAACCTCCTACTATTCAACATACTGTGAAACTATAAAGAATTTATTTGAATAATGTTTTACTGTGAGGAGTGATATAAAAGAAGAGAGACACAAAGGCAAACCTAAATACTTGTCTACGTGATTGGTATAATTACACTGCTAAGATAATACTTGTGTAATGCACTCAAGATGAGTGTTTGTCTTCTTTTTCCTATAGCCATATACCTCTTTTATAGCAGTATGATGATTTAAGTCTTGGCTAGACTACAGTATTGTGTTTGCTGGGACTTGCAACTTTGTGTATTTAGAAACTCTGATTATTAAAGATTAAAACTTTGGTTGATATAGATCAGTGCTTCCTGCCAGACCTATCCATCTCAGTCTACATGCACTTTCCACAGCATTCAACCAAATCTGCTGTCTTGGTGCCCATGTTCAAGCAGAAAGTATCAGAATGCAGCTGCTTACTTTCCTAAGGCCTCTGGCCACTGGTTTACTCTAATCTTGTGTTAATTTTCCAGACTCTAAACACATATTTGAAAAACCTGCCATGACTATTAGCCAATCCTTGAAGTGTGCTGGGAAATGTCTGAATTTTCATTCTTCATAGGCCAAAATACGTTGTATAGTGTCAAATTGGGAAGGAATGTGAGAAAAGAATGTGTAAAGAATTGTAGTGCCCAGTACACATTCCTGGTTTCTGATAATCTGCAGTCTGATAATCTGATAATATGGATTTCCAAAGCCAGAGTTTGCATCATTCCAGCATTTAAAATGAACCTTGAGGACCACTTGGAGAAGCAGAAAAATGTATAGGGACTTCTCATTTTGGAACTAGATTTTTTTTTTTCTTTAATCAAAATTTCCACAGTCCATATCAAATCATCAGGCTCTTCTCTCTACCAGTATTTCAGTAACTATTAATGCAGGAATCTTATTATCCTTTATGGTTGATCATATATGGAATTTAATACTGACATAGCAGGAGTTAAAATGAACCCCTTTGTTTCAAGGGTGAATTTTAGATTTCGTAACTTCCTTTTCTTTCTTCCTGTTAACTAAGGGATGCATTTTTATCTCACCATGATACTCTTACATCTTTGTACGTGCAGCTATTACTGGGCTTTTACAGCTGGAACACTGTCAAGTTAGATTCAAATTTGCGATTAATTTGGGATAATGAAACCACATTTCTGCATTTTCCTCAGTAGTGAGAGATATTTGACTCCCAAATTATAAAACAGTTGGACATATTTTACTATTTTAGTATCAACTATTTTCCCTTTTCTATCCTTGAATGCAAATAACTATTTTAAAGAAAGCCAATGCTGTGAATGTCATGTAACAACAAATTAACTTTGCACTAGAGCTAAATGTAATGCAATTGCATTTTCATAGCTGTGGGTAATCATCTAAAAACGTTAGACTGAACTGCCGTTTATTTTGGTTTGAATACATAAAATAGCTCAGAATGCAGTCAGTGGACATCATACATTTTGGCCTTAGTTCTGCTGGACCACATCCAGAACCGACTGACATGGTTCCCACACCATCTTGTACCAGTCTACTGAGACAGACGAGTCCGGTTGTTGAGTCAAGGAATGATAATTTTGAACTCATCACTATGAAAAACTGGAAGTTAAAGCAGATGGTGGCCTACTTTGATACTGACTTTAATCACGCTGTCATTTTTTACTTGATGGTTGTGATATAACTCTACATACAGTGCAGTTGTGTTTCTTTGTTTTGAGTTCTTACCCCTGCCTGCCATCTGCTGCCTCTGGGTGTACGTGGAAATTTTCATCTCCCAGGCTATGGGAGTCAGTCTACGAGCCTAACCAGTGCATTCTGGATAGGAATGGAAATTGGTTTTCATCCCTACAACTGATCCCCGCAGCAACATGATTAGCATTTCACCCAGATGTTAGTACAGCGAGTGCACAGTTTTCTTCCCGACTTTTAACTATTTGCCCAACTAGAGGCTTAAAGCCATGCCACATTGTGAAGGACACACTGTAACCATTTTGAAGAGCGCAGTGCAGCCTTGGACAACTGTGCCTGCAGCCTGCTGGCTCACGGCACTGTTTTCAGTACACAAAAACCCATTGTATTAATTCTGAGTGAACACAACCAGGAGAAGAAAAACAGAAAAACAAATAAACTAATGAGAAATATTAAACTGGAAAGTTTAATTTATATATATATTTTTGAAGTTTAATATTTAAAAGTTGTTTCAGTCTCCAGCTGAAAATCAGTTTGGAGGACTTCATGCCTTTTCACAAAAACCACTTGCAAGCCAGCATTTTGGCACAGCCTTAGCAGGGCTTGTGTTGGCGTAGGGAGGACATCTTGTGGTCAGTCTGGAAAGCTCCTCTCACAACTTGCGTTTAGCTTTCAGCTTCCTCGAGGTAGCTGCATATTTGCTGTGCCCCCACCAGTAAATTTTGAACCCACTGCATATTTTCAGCCATGTTTGCATTGCCAGTGGATTTATTCTCTCAACCTTGGGAGCCTCATCCATCAGCCTGAACAAAATGTCTTCGTGTAGGGGGGCATTCAGTCTTCTTCAAGAAGTGTAGGTAGCTCGCCTCAGGAAAAAGGATTAAAAACCTGCCTTGCAAATGTAACCAAGGCAGGGGAGTAGGATGAAGCTTCTGAAGCTGGATGCTGTTAGCATTTGTTATTCAAAGTCTGATTAGTGCCTGCGTGGCTGTGAGCTGAGAGCAGGGCATGCTGCACAGCTCAGCAGTGAATGCAGGCCTTGTTCCAGGCTGGCCTCATAGGGTGGTGAGGCGAGGCAGCCCAAGCCAGGCCAAACTAGGCCACGCTGAGCAGGCCTGTTCACATGCCAGAGTAGTAAGCAGGGGCAGGAGGCAGCTGGGATTCGGTAAAAACAATGCTGTCAGTGATGTGGCCAGGGAGCACTGTGCTGCAGCACACAAATGGAGCCCTGAGCAGAGAAGCCCTGGGTCTATCTGGCTGCAAAGCAGAATCAGAACCCATGGTGTCACCAGTGTTCTGTGTTACTCCTGCTGTCCTCACACCGACCTGCATCAGGCACTGGGCAGCATCAGGCACGGGAAGAAAAAAGCAGCAGTTTATCAGAGTCTGTTGTGTGTCTGCCTCTGCAGAAAGAAATTTGCAGGTATTGTCGATGTTCATGACAGACATGCTGAATATGTACTGCACGAACATTGCACAGTATACACACATGGGAAATCACCAAGATTTCTGCTAACAGCTTTAATTTGGATCGTGTTCAACAGTGTGCCAGCAATTTTGTCTGCCCAGACACATAGAAATCCAAAACAAATATAGCAAATCCTCAAAATCCACTGGGTAAACATTTCTAGAGGGAAGAGGGGAATCTGGGGGAACAAAGATGTCAGTTTTAATCAGGGCTACAAAAGGACAGAGGACAAGAGCAAAATGGAGGGACAGCAGTGAAAAGCACACTGAGCTTATCAGGGAGTAGGTAATTGAAAGCCCTGCTTTGTGGTTTAAAAGGTATTAACTAAATCCGCACTTACGTGTCTGTATGCTTTCTCCCTGATCATCTTATGCTCTTTTGGGTCAAGGAGTATCTGAACTGTGTTTGTGCAAAGTTTACTAGAAGGAGGCTGATTTTTATTTATTTTATATCTACTTCTACAAATAGATTGAGGATGATCAGCTTCTGGATTTAGCAGTTGAGTGCAGAAAGGTGAGATCAGCCATCTGAAGGACGTGCTGACTGAACTTGGTAAGTTCTGCTTTTTAGGAACCTAACAGAAACAAACACAGGAAAAACAGAGAGCCTTGCATTTTGTCTCAGTTTAATTCTGTATATGAGACAAGCAGGTGCATGCTTGACTGTTTTAATCGCTGCACTCAAACTTTTTCCTTTTTCCACACTGTAATAGAAATGAATTTGTTGGGATGATGACATATGAAGGCTCTTGTCCAAACATATTTTCTTTAAACTTCTATCCCACAACCCTGCCATAAGCTCTTTGCTACAAATCCCAATACTGGGAGGGCATCCACTGTATTGTGCACATATTTTATTTCAGTGAGTACTACCACCTCAATATTTTCTTGCACTCCCCTGCTTCATCTTGTGCATTAACATCTTATGATGTAAACACCTGATATCTAATTTCCATATGTCTAACAATACCTAACACAAAGAGGTCCTGAGGCTGCAGGTGCTGCTACAGTAGGACAGAAGTGTTGACACAATTGACTGCAAGCAGCATGTTAAGCTCCTGCTGGGTTGTGCAGCAAAGGATTCTGGGCAGAAATCAGAAGCCACAGGCTTGTGATGGAGATTGCTTCTGTCTGTGGTACCAACTTGAAATCTTCATCCTTTTAGCTTAAAATAACTAGAACTGGGTGAGGGGATTGAGTGCACCCTCAGCACGTTTGCAGATGAAACCAAGTTAGGAGGAAGTATCAATCTGCCTGGAAGTAGGAAGATCCTTCAGAGGTCTCTTCAGAGGGCCATGTGTCCAGGTGGCCAAGAAGGCCAACAACATCCTGGCTTGTGTTAGAAATAGTGCAGCCAGCAGGAGCTGCGAAGTGAGCATCCCCCCCGTATTCAGTTCTGGTGGGGCTGCACCTTGAGTACTGTGTTCAGTTTTTGGCCTCTCACTACAAGAAAGGCATTGAACACCTGGGACATGTCTAGAGAAGAGCAATGAAGCTGGTGAGGGGTCTGGAGCACAAGTCTTATGGGGAGTGGCTGTGGGAACTGATGTTGTACAGTCTGGAAAAGAGAAGGCTCAGTGAAGAGCTTATAGCTCTCTACAGCAATCTGAAAAGAGGTTGTAGCAAGGTGGAAATTACCCTCTTCTCCCATGTAACTAGTGATAAGACTAGAGGGAATGGTCTCAAGTTGCTCCAGGAGAGATTCAGGTTGGGCATTAGGAAAAATTTCTTCTTCGGAAGTGGGGTTAGGCACTGGAATGAGCTTTCCAGGGAGGTGATGGAGTCACTGCCCCTGGAGGTGTTCAAGAAATGTTTTGATGTTGTAATAAGTTTAAGGTAAATGGCTTAGTGTGGAAATATTGGTGGTAGGTGGGCAGTTGGACTGGATGATCTTGGAGGCCTTTTCTAGTCTTGGTAATTCTGTGATTCTATGAACATTTCTTTAGAATTCTGCATAGATGTAGCTCAGCTGCTCAAGAAAGAGAAGATGTTATTAATCTGTCTGAAAAAATATGTACAATAATACCAATGAAAAGAAAATTTCAGCTTAGTCTACTTCCATCGAGGATTTAGTTTCAGTAAATAGAACCAGCTTAAGGGAGACACACAAGATGTGCTTCTGATATTGGTATGCCTAGGGGAACATGAGCAATTTTGCTTTATTTGTGCATTTTCTTCAATTTCCTGTTTTGGTTCTTTTTTATTTTATGGCCATTTTCTGCTGTTTGAACTCCCCATTACATGAACATGTGGTTTTTTTTGTTCTTTTTTTGTTTTGTTTTGTTTTGGTTTGGTTTGGTTTGGTTTAGATATTTAAAGAATATGTTTTCTAAAGAATTTTTTTAAAGAATAAGACTTGCAATTTTAGAATTCGATTTTTTTGCTTATTTTTCATCTGGAAAGATTATTCCACTGACAATCCCTCTGGCCTTATTTCCATCCTAGTTCACTACATTTATTATTCAGTACACTCCCCCAAGACGTGTACTTTCCTTCATGATCAGAAACAACTTTATTTCCAGGACTGTCTTTTTTTTCTTCCTCCCCTTTTCTTCACCTCCCAGTACCTTCCTCCGGACTCTCCATTTCAGTTCAGTCTGCACAGTTTGCTTCTAGAGCTCATCGTATACATTTCTCTCCACAGATGAGATAACGTGTATTTCATTATGAGACAAATTAAGAATAATCCACAGGTGATCCTTTGCCAAAGCAAGAAAGGCAAATCATAGATAGAAAAGAAAATGTGAAAGTAAAACCAAACTGCAATGAACCAAACTTTATTCTAGTTGCAGAGGGCAGTAGTGTCTTCAATAGACTATTAATGCTTGACATTAACACACAATGTATACTTATCAATTTCCTCATATTTAATGCATAGCCGATCATATATGCAGCAACAAATAGACTTATTTTGCACAGCCATGGCCCCAAATATATATTTAGGTACATCTGATATCCCACTATGTTCAGGCATGACTTTACATCTTGTGCATGTGTAGTTTGAGTCTATGTGGGTTCATAGAAGAAGAGACGTTTTATAACGTACAGCTAATGCCCTACAGATAGAACATTTTGTGATTTAGCCCACTTCTAAACTTGCCTGTGTTATATCCATCCTATAGCTTTTGCCTCCCCTTACCAACACTGTACCTCACCAACATAGAAGTACAAGAGTCCAAGGCATAGAGAAATATTAGCGCTGTGGAAGACATAGCTGCTGTAGTTCTTTCAGAAATGTTACCTGTGGCCATCTCTCTTGCAAATCTGACATGGCAGCTCCTGCAGTGTAATTCAGTCATGTTATGGCTTACATGGTTCATAGCCTAGGTACATCTTTTTGCATAGTTTTAAATAAACAAATGGAGCAATTTAAGCTGTTATACCAGAGTTTGAAGTGCAATGGCTGAGAGCCAGCACACAGCTTGCTGGTGCCTCCCTTTTGGGCACGAATCTTCCACATAGTGATGGGGAGAGAGATCTTGGAGAATGAGATTCTCCACACATGAGGGAGCTGTTTGGTCTGTTTGAACTCACATAATGGTTTTTTTTGGAAAGCATCTGCCACTGTTGGAGATCCCAGAGTATTGCCCATTTGGGCACTGCCAGCCAGAGCTGACCACTGACCAGGCTGTTCCCACCCATTGGTGGTGTTAACAATGTGTCATCAAAACTGTCTAAGACTGTTTTGCAACAAGCCACTGCATTTTAATACATTTGTGTTTTTTCCTCTGTATATTTAAAAAAATAGTAATAATAAATCAAAGCTTGCAGACTATTCCCCCGTAATGTAAATGGTATTCCTGTTTAGATGAATCCAGCAGTTGTGATAATGACATTTTTGAAAGTGGCTGCTGCCTAATGCTGTGTAATTATTTTTAATAACAATTGATCCATAAAGCAAAATTCATACCATTCTCATTACACATTCTAACTAGAAGCAGTGATGGTATGTGTGCAGAGCATGCATATCAAGAAGAGTCTGATCCCCCATTTCACGGACTGTATCAAACTTCTGGCTGGTCTAAAAGTAGGTATTCTCCTTTGCCTTCAGTAGTATTTCAGTTGCTATCAGCTGTAGACAGTTCAGTCTACGACCCAAGCAAGAATCAGACTCCATTACATGTTACATAAAATGAAAAGTAAACCAGACACTTTACTGTCTATCCTGGACAGTGGGTAAGAGGAAGTAGAGGAATAGATGCAGTGTTAGGAATCCCTCTGCTTAAACCAAGGATGTTCTCTGTGATAAAGTAAAATGCTGTTCTGGATGGATTTTCAGTTGTAGAATCACAGGTCAGTGTAGAACACACAGTCAAAAGACTAAATTGTGGCACGTTTTAAAAATGAAAGGAAATATATGTATAATTTTTATTCATAGATTATCTTCTTAAAATGCATTACCTACTTGGTCAAACGCATATTTTTCAAATACTTACATACAGAACATGATGGAAGGTATCCATTATTAAAGACCATATAAAGAAGATAAGATGAGGCAGAAAGGGAAAAAGACTTCTCTTTGGTCTTGAGTGAGCACAGGTCAAATGTAATAAAAACCAGTGTCATTGCTCCTGTTGAGTGGAGGAAGAGAACATTCTCTTAGACCCTGTGGATACTCATGGCATCTGTTATGGCACCAGGTATATGCAAGCATCTTATTAAGCAGCACTGCTTGGTCCCTGTGACAGTAATCACAGAATCACAGGATCGTAGGGGTTGGAAGGGACCTCCAGAGATCATCGAGTCCAACCCCCCTGCCAAAGCAGGTTCCCTACAGCAGGTCACACAGGTAGGCGTCCAGGTGGGTCTTGAATATCTCCAGAGAAAGAGACTCCACAACCCCCCTGGGCAGCCTGTTCCAGTGCTCCGTCACCCTCACCGTAAAGAAGTTAAAAGAAAGAATTTAAAAAAAAAAAAGAAAAAATTAAAGAAGTTAATCTAGGCCATTTCCAATCTACTACTTTAATATTAATTATCACGTCTCTCTTCACCAAGTCTAAGAATATCTTTTCTCTGCTGTTGCTCTCTGATGGAAGTTCCATTCTCCTAGAGTCCAAAGATCAGCTGAATGTAGGCATAGGTATTATTTTTAATGTACGCATTTGCTACTTTAAACCCCATTAAAAGGCATTGTACATTAACTGTAATTTGGTAACTATACTTCTTAACAACAGTTGTATTTTAAAAGCAGCCGATTCTACCACATGAGTTCAACAACCTGGGCTTTCAAGAGCTGACAGGTGCAGTAGGTTACAAAGACATTCCTGGATTATGACATTACTGTGCATTAGTGTGTGAACTGCTTTCAGAAGGCTGCCAGTTGAAAGGGATTGGTTCAGCTGTGACCTACTGAGTGTGCATGGGACCCAGCCCTTTGTTAGCAGGCAGATGCTAATACCTGAAAGACCAAAGCACTTGAGCAATATTTCCATCAGAAGATATATATTTTTTTCTCTTTTAGAGGTATAACAAAAGGAAACTAATATACTGGATAAAATGTTTTGCATCTCTGATATTACTGCTATGTTTCTGTGGGGACTTAAGCTTCCAGGTATCCAAGAACCTTAATCGTGGAGTCCAGCTGTGCTGGGACACTTGCTTACCAGCAGAGTTTCTACTATTGAAAACAGTACCTGCAACTGCAATTAGTGGCTTTGTACCAGCTGGAGAGCCAGTCTGGCTGAAGAAACTGAGGATCAAAGGTGAACAAAATGAAGATTAGTAGAAAGAAAAGTATAGGATGATAATAATATGAAATCAAGCACAAATTGACAAATGGTCAATGCCTGGCAAGATAGAATTGCAGAATGGGGAGTGGGGATCACAGACTGAAAAAAAGAATCAGCGAGTAACATACAGTTGCACTGCAAATCAGTCTCCCTCTGGGAGTGTCACAGAACTGAGAAGAATTTACTCTTTGTGGTGCTGGTGTGACAGCATTTGGAGGGGTCAGGATGCCACACTTTGAAAGGAAGACATTCCAAAAAAGAGCAGTGAAAACAGTGAAAGGTGTTTAAAAAACATTATCTGTGAGAAATGAAAGAGGGGAGGATTTGTCACCTCCAGAAAAGAGATAACTGTGACTGGGGAGAGGTAATGCTGATAGCCTTTCAACCCTGTAAAATTTAGAAGATTATTATAAGAGGACAGTGACCCATCATTCTCTCTGCTGAACAGGACAGACCCAGGAAAATAGCAGCTGAAGTCTTAGCAAACTTTACTTTGGCTAAATATTTAGGAAAAAAAAAAAAAGAAAAAAAAGGAAAAAAAAAAGAACTATAAATATTTTAATGTTCTTGAACAGGCTGTTGAAGGATGTTGTATCTTGTTCCAACATTTTTCAGGGTAGGCATTTCTCTTCATAACAGGAGGCTGTAATGAATGTCATCAAGTCCTTTCCAAACCCACAGCAGGAATGCCAGGAAGAACTGCAGGGTTACCTCTGCAATAAAATCCTCTTCAAACTGCATCAATGCATGGTGTTATCAGGTCCTCATGCTGACATGGGCCACTGCACTGTGTGCAGGAATACCTTCATGTTGTGATGTTTTAATATCCTTGGTGATTGTAAAAGCTTTTTGAACCATCAGGTCAGTCCCCATCTTACACAAAGCTGCTTACATGACACCCCGCTCCTCTCCAAGGCACAGCAGTACTCAGTGTCTGCTTTCGCAGGACAGGGACATGGGCTTACAAGATCTGGAACAGACCTGTGAAAATTGAGACCATTGTGAATGTAACCATTGTATCCTCAGTGTGTCTATGGCCTGACCCCTTTTTGAAAGCCTGCATCAATTTTCCTACCTCCTGGGCTGTGTCTGAAGTAAATAGAGATGAGCTGAAGGACTTAATGCTGGCGGCTTGGAAGGCAAATAATTCTGTGCCTGGGACTGTAACCAGGCAGCTAGCCAATATAAACTTCAGTAAATCAGCAACACTCGCTGCTCTCAGCAAAAAATTGTTTCTTTCTGTAAAAGAGCACATTCTTGGAAATCTGCACTCAAAAACTCACTTAGGAACTTTCCAGACAATTAATTTACATCTCTTTTCCTTTTAACTCTGTCCCCCATTTGGCTACAAAATTTGGGCTGCTCAGAAGACTGCTGTAGCAATCTCAGCAGGAAAACTCAGAAACACTTTTTTTTTTTTTTTTCTTCTTTTTTTTTTGAGCTGGGGATGGAAAAACATGCAGTAACATTTGATGGGGGCATAATATATATGGGAATAATTTGTATGCAGTGACAAACAGGATGTTGGATCTGTTATTACTACCGTTTCTCTGGCAGGCGTAAGAGCATGCTGTGTGCTGTATGAGCAAGGAAGAGGTTCAGGTGCCTGTTTTGTATGGTTTGTCGGAAATAGTGCTTCACCAGCTTACTGTGCAGGTGAAAGCCGACTGTTTAAGGGCATTTGTCCGCATTTCTGCTGTCACCTGGGGATCCCAGCGCAACCAAACTCTATAATCTTTGACTGACTCTTTAAAAGATATCTCTAGAAACTGAAACACACTATTTCATGCAAGAAAGGTTTCCTACATTTTGGATTTAGAGAGTCTGATTACTGAAATGGTACTTTAACACAGCTTACTTTAACACAGCTTCCTCTTCTAAAAATTGGTTTTCCCAAAATGATCCCAAACTTTCTGAAATAACTGACAAATCCTAATTCCCAGAGAACTTTTTTTTCTTCTTATTTTTTCCTGTTATCATTGGTAAACAGGCCTCTAGGCTGGTATTAACTGGCAAACTTTTAACGTACTTCTAATAACTTTAACACCTGCCTTTTTATAGGAGTGGAGTAAATCCCGCTGACAAATATTTATAGTGATAATCAACAGTATGTCTAGGGGACTTAAGGAAAAGTGTTGATCATTTCTATTGGCCTCCATAACTGCATTGAGTTTGACTGCGGTAAGTCAGAGCTCCCAAAGGGACTTTGATTATATAGATTCAAATGCAGAGAGAGCAAAGATAAGCCCAGGAGCTAAAAAGCACTGAATCCTGCCTTAAAATTAACAATCACAAAGGCTATATCTGTTTAGAGGTTTGATTTGAGTTAGTCTCTCAGAGCACAGATCAATCATAGACACGGTAACGAAGCCAATCACCATAATGTCTAACTGAGGATGGTTATCCCAGTCTTATTGTTCCCTGCATTAGTCTGGAGATATGGCAGGATCAACTTCTCTTGTTAGACTCTGAGCCATTCTTCCCTTTGTATCTACAAATGACAGACAAGGGACAGAAACAGATATGTCTTGTAGCCCACAACAGCATATCAATATCCCAATCAGCACAGCACACAACGGGGGTCACCTTGCAGATGGATTAGTGTGCCAGCTCCCTGTTGCAGCAAGGTAATACAATGAGTTACAGAAAAGTTAATTAGCAAAGCAAAGAAAGCAGAGAGCCTAGAAAGGCTCTGGTGATTTGCTTAAATACTATAATCCTTTGATGTTCTGGAGATTTATAGTGAGACTCCTGGATTCCTCTTCTTTTGGGTAGAATTTAGGGGATGGGTTACTGTTTGGTGAATTTGACTCTTCAGATACGTAGGTGAATAATCTGTAAGGCATACTTACCAGACAGGGTAATAATTTGTGAATCAATCCCAGAGATAACGCGTTATTTAGCGTCCTTTTGATTGATTCCACAGAGATAACATTTAATAAGACTATCAGATTGCTTCTGAGTTTGGTTAGCTAGGGCAGATCTCCAGAAGTAGAAACTCAAAAGAGTTTGAGAGTACAAAACTGTTTCAAAACTTTTAACATCTTTATTTTATTTGCTTGGCGGTAGCAATCTAATAGTTACTTTTATTACTTTTATAAAATAAAATTCATTTTTGTGCTAACCCTTTATTCTTTAGCAGTAAGTGTGACCTTTACCATAGCTGTCATTTATAATCCAACCAGATACCACAGACAGAGCAAATATTTATCCTCAAAGGTCTTCCATCCTTTAGGATGTGTACCAACCAGTCCAAATGCTGGAACTCCTCTCCAGACCTGTGGAACAAACTTCAGTCTTACAGTACGTGGAATTCTTTGCAGCTTGGTGAGATAATGGTTGCAGCTGTGGGCAACAGTTTCTCTTAATGGGAATAAAGGCTTTGTTGTCATGGGATTCCAGATGCAGCGGCTTTGTACTGTCTGTGTAAGATGAGAGAACACAACCTGGTGCACTTGGTGGGAAAAAAGTAGAACTAGGCAGCTTATGGAACTGGGAGAGAAGCAGGGCTTCTTAATTTCCACCCAGCATGGGCCATGACTCAAAGGACCTAAGTCACAGTAATAACTAATACAGCTGTTCTCAATCTTATTTCCTATGGATTAACACCTCCATTGCAAAGATGACTACTGCTGCTGATGCTTTTATTAAAAACTGTTAGTGTTCTCCAAGGAAATTAAGCCCTCAGTTGAATCTTTGCTGCTGTGCCTCTAACTCCCCCTGGCCATCTGAAAATCCCGCTGTAGGTCTGCAGAGGGACAGAGGATTTATTGGAAATGAAAATCAAACGCGGTCCCTCCAGCTCAGTGAGTGACAAGGTGGCAGAAGGAACTCACTATATCTACCTGTGCTCTAAATGTCCTGTGGTAATGCAAAATAATTAGTTACCAGAAGAAGTGTTTGGAACTTTTAGAGTTCTCATTCCCTCATCAGAGGGAAAAAAAAAAACCAACAGTCATGGAGCTTTGGGGAAGGACGCAGCTCCAGGGGACCCCAGACACTGGGCTAGCAGGAAGGGATAAAGGGGAACGAGCTGCATGCCTTTGGCTTGTCACTTGACTCCTTTGGACTTTCACCCCTCAGCTGCAAACCCCTCTCCTGAGGCATACTCCACAGTTTCACAAGAGAAAATTCTTTTTTTTTCCCTAAGACCTAAATGTCAATACTATAATGTCAACGATATGAGAACGTAATGTTGATTTAAAAAGCATAAAGCTTGAAAGAACTGAAGACCCTTGGTATTTGAGCTTTGTGGCTGGAATTGTGGATCTAATGCAGATGCCACTGTGGTTTCATAAAACAGAAAAGCTGGAATGCCATAATCCTGAACACTTCCCTTCCACAAAGACTGGAATTTTTACAAGCAGCCACTGGATGGCAATGTTTCACATGCAATTTCAGTCTCAGTAATTTAATAAGACTTGGAGTGCAGGTGCTCATCTGATTAAAACTTTCATCCAAATCCTAGTCTAACACTTATTTCAATTCCATGTTTATATCTCTGACAAAAATTGAACTGACAGTTGTATTATGGAGAGGCTACTAGCTCTGCATAGCTAAGGTCGAAACTTATTTTCCATTATAAACTCAATCTTGGCCTTACCTCTGAAATTCTCGGTAAAGACCGTTCCTCTTTCACATTGTGGGCCCACAATGAATAGCAAGGAGAGCTGTTTTGTTCACATTTCAGATAACTCAAGCAAGGTATCCATTTGGTTTGGGTCTGTGGACCTGGGTGTTAAAACATGTTTTAACTAAACTAGTTCTGCCACACTTTGCAGTGTCTCCTCTTCCTATGAAATTCAAGACCCCAAGGACATCATGAGCTGGGGCTGAAATGTTCACTGGGGATATTAGGAAGTGAAGTTTCTCTGAATTCATACTTATTTCTTTATGTTTGCCTGCAGTGGAAATTCACTGTCCAAGTTTTCCTGAATGTTTTCAGAAAATGAAGACCCAGTGACGAGTAAGGCAGTGGCAGGTGCAAGTGTTCTCAGGAAGGAATTTTTTTACACTCATCTGTCAGTATTCATGCTAGAAGCACTCACACCTGGATTCAGCTGGAAAACAAGCACAGTGCAAATCGGGTGACTTGGCTGGTAAATTACAGCTGACCAACATGGCTCACAAAGAAAATGCTGAATGCTTACAGAACTAAGGTGGCAGCCATCCACTGTTTCATTGATGGTTTTGTTTTGTTGTTTTTTTTTTCTCTTTAAAAAAGAATATTGTGATGCTCTGCGATGCAATAGGAAATTAGACAGCTGATGATTCCAGGTCTTTTGAAGAAAAGAAAACTGATGATATTATGCACTTTGCCTCTGTTACTTTCTTTCAAAAGCCTCTACACAGCTGCTTTTGTCATCTGTTAGCCAGCACATACCTGATAGGTATGTCTTACACCACCCAAGAAAACAGCCCAGTAAATCGTTCAAAAATGTTTATTTCTTTCTTCAGTGCAGGTTATATTAGCAATTCTGGGAATTCAGTTTACAATGCATTTTTTGCTATCTGGGCCATTTTAGTAATGGTGTTTACTGGATTTAAGGAAAGCAAATCCTTTGGAGAAGGATTGTTTTGAGTTATTTTGTGGTGCTGCAGTCATTCAGGAATGGACACACTTTCTGCTCTGCCACTGATTTTGAGCAACAAGCTTTTCATGCTTGCTTTCAGAGGATTCATAATTCCTCTAGATGGGAAACCAGTCTAATTCCTGTATTGGCAGTCTTTGTATCTGCTGCTTTACTTCTAAATATCATAGAGATGCTCCTAGTAGATTTTGTATAACACATAAAAAGATACGAGAAGAGGACTGAAAGCTTGGTATTGCTGTAAAAGAGAGCTAAGGTTAGAACTACACCTGAAGATCATTTCCACTTTCAAGTGGTCTCAGTTTAGTCTTACAATATGTTCCCTAACTTTTCAATAGTTGTTGAAGAGAATTAAAGTGCTCTTATGTTTTCCTGCTCTGATACTGACAGGCACTCTCAGGCTGTACGCAAGCTTCTGTCTGGGAAGTGCACGACTTCTCTTCCTCTGCTGCTGTGTAGAGCTAAATTCAGAGGGTAAGTCTGTATTTGATCAAGCCATTTCAATCTTGGCACTTCCACCTTTTTTGATTATGAACAACGATATGCCACAAAACTACATAAGCCAATATAACACAGATCTGAGGTACAGCCAGGCAGGAAGGCAGAAAATAAATTAGACTAGACCTTGCTGAGAAAATGATGCAACCTAGTTCTAGCAGGAGCATAGCGATACCATTTGCGTCACTGAAATTCATTTATAAGGTCACCATTTCTCTACGGAAAACTGTTGCTTCAGGTGTTAGTCATCTCAGTGTGAATGTCTGTTTGGACAGGACTTCTATCAGTTTGCTTATATTTTAGTAAGTTATTTTGAAAGGGAAGTATTTTTAAAATAACTCTTAAGTGCTCATGCCGTTAAAGCAGATTTTTAAAACCTTGAACACATTAGTTAAATTTGTTTTACAGGGTATTTCATAAAGGAATTCCTGTTAACAAACATCTGTTGATGGTCTAGGAGTTCAGGTTCTTGGCTGATGCAGTGGGTCAGTCATACAGAAAGGGTATGTCTCCATGGCACTGAACAACTATTTCCACAAGCTGCTCAAAGTACCCAGCCTGATTTTTTAAGGGTATGATTTTATTGAAATGAGTGAGTTCAAGCCACAGGTCTAATAGACAGCTGCAGCTATGCATGCAAATCTGCCCCTAGGAATTCACATTACATGTCCTTTTCATGGATAGCAAACAAATAGTGACCACCTAGTAACGTTTTAGTGTAAATTCCTTGTCCAAAATCAGAAAGGGCCTCTTTCGGGGAAGACAGAGAAATACTTTATGAAGATTTAAATAACTGTTCTCTTTTTCAAAAGCATCAAAAATTGCCTCTCCAGATCAAAATAGAATATTTTATTTCAGGACCTTAAATGATAGACTGCGTATTGACATGCTTGGGTACAAATCAAAAGAGTTGTTCCTGCTAGTCCCTTCAAGTAACCAGTAGCTCCTGAATGAACTAGGCTTATGCTTGAAACCAATCATGCAGATTTAAGACTTCAGCATCAAGTTTCTATCTCAACACTGGATTTCTTTCTGTACATTGTAGTGTGCTTAGATTAGGTAGACTTATAAAATATAGGACTTTCAATTTCACGTTTTAGCACATCAGTTACTGATGTCATCAGGACTTTGCTCAAAGACTGTAAGCTTTTCTCCACTATTTGTGGTAAGGCAAGCAAACAATGTAATTTTTTCTTGTCATCAAAGAATACATTTCCAAAATACCCTCCCTGCAGAAGCACATAATCAACTCTCAGCAAGAAAATGAAATTAAGGAAACACAGAGAACAATAGAGAGCAATACTTCCACAAATAAAACTTGGGTATGACTTTAAGGCAAACAGAGATAGAGCAATTAAAATAACATATTTGGAAAATATTTTTGTTCACTTATGAATTCTTCTGAAGATGAGCAGTGTGTTTCCTATAGAATTAAAAAAATAAATAAATAAACTGCCCTGGAAAATTAATGTCACACTATTAATAGCCAGGATGGAGATTCAGCTGTTTCCAGGACCTGACTGCCACTCTATGACTGAGGCTTCAAGAAAAGCTTTGAGAAATATTGGGAAAGACAACCCAGAAATAATTGACCTATTAGAGAAATATCTTCCTTTGCTTCATTGTCTGTTGGCTCATCAGCTCAGCACAGAGATTGAGATTAGAAGACATTTGTCCTCTTCAATGCAAGACTGCTGTTTTCCTTCCAGGCTACTTTTAGAAAATGGTGCTTCCCACCTCAAAGCATGACACCTCAATATATCATGGATGTTGACACCAGTATCCTCTATGAAGAAATTCTAACGGAGGATAAAGTGAAGCACAGTGCCTCCGGTTAATCCATGGATGTCCAACCTTTTGGCTTGCCTGGGCCTCACTGAGTGAAGAGGAATTGTCTTGGGCCAAATAAATGTAGGTGGCTCCAAAAGCAGTGAATTGAGGGCTATTTCTCTCTGGTGAGAAAGGGTTTATAAATGTCTGGTAAAGAGACATAATCAGATTTTGGATTGCAACTCTATACATTCCATTTGAAAATTTGCAAATAATGTAATTCTGTTGACTGAAAATGGACCCGCAAATAAACAAAAAGAATGATGATTTTTTTGACAGTCTTGAAACCTATTCTCCTACTCCTTTATTAAAAAGGAAGTGCAACTGCATATTTTTTACTGTTCATAGGACTGTGTTTAGCGAGCATACCAAAATCCAGAAACTTATTTGCCATCATTTGAGCTGACACTGCACTGCATCCTGTGCCCTTGTTCCAGCCCAGATGGAGTTAACAGCACACTGATGTTTGGTTGGCACTGACGGGCTGGGCAGGGCCACTCAGTGGAGAAGAACCACCACCGTGAGGGCCTGGTGGCAGGGGTGGGTTGCACTGCAAGCTATGTGGCCCATGGGTTGGACAGGCCTGTGTTAACCCAAACGCCCTGCTTGGAGGCTGAGCAAGGGCTTGTGGTTTTCACCGGGACTCCAGACCCATGGTGCCTTGGAGTTTCAAAGACTGCCCTGCTGGCCCTGCTGGCTGCCCCACACTTCTGCCTCATGCATGACATGGTACCACAAGGCGCTCTGCCCCACTTACTGCCCAGTATCAAACTGGCATGGGGAGGGGGTGTTTCTGTTGGCATTCTTTGCAGAGGAGTTGGACAAGATGACCTTTAAAGGTCCCTTCTAACTCTAAAGATTCTATGATTCTTCTCTTTGGCCATGAATGGAGGCTGTGAGCAATGAGGACATGCCAGGAATAGGTCCCTTCTCTGCCTTGTGACAGCCATTAGAGGAAAAACACAAGGAGGTGGGGAGGACAAAAATACTTGTGAACAAAAGGGGCAAACAAGGTGCAATGTGAAACCTTGTACCTACTAATGCCAGAGGCAAATTTCCCAGGAAATCCCATGAGGCCAGATCTTATGCACCAGGAACAGGGGGCAGAGAATCAGGAGCTCAGAAGGATTCACAAGGAAGCTGGATTTGTTTTTTGCAGTTGCACTCAAAACTAAATGTTGGAGATATCAAATATTTGGGGCTTTTTCTGTTCTTTTGTTTTTTTCCCCCGCTGCAAAGAGAAAAGATTCCTTAGAAAGCTTTTAAAATTGTGAGGATATTTTTGGGTTTTGGAAACCAAACATTAAATGTATTGAAAGCTGAAAGGGAACAATTTCGGGGTTAGTTTTATTGTCAGCAACAACTGTGTGTTTTACCAGAAGACAAAAATTTTCACAGCTACTTTATGCACCTCCATTTTCCAGCAAAATGTTTCCATCCATTTCTTTTAATGGCCTTGCAACAATCTCCATTACAATTTTATTTTGTCGTTTCCTGCTTTCATTATTTTGGTCCACATGAAATCTTGCAAAATAGACCTGCAGAAACATTTTTGTGGCAAGAGACCTCTGACTGCCTTGAAAGGAGAAGGAGGCTCAAGCAGTTTCTCTAAAAATGTCGGAGAATCAAATGCTAAATGGTTGAGCACCCCTCTCACTCACTGTGATTTCAGGTTCTCATTCAGTTTTTGAAGTAGACAAGATTTCTTCTTGCTATCTTATTTTGCTATAGTATATCTTCAGCAGTGGCATAATCTCTAGTTGTGCTACCAGTGAGCAGTTCATATTTTTTAAAAATTATCCCTTAAATTTTAATTCATTAAGCGGCTTCTTCTTAAACACCAATAGGATTGTCTCATTTCTTGCCTTTGACAGAACACTGGAAAAAATCTTTATCTGTCTGTAAATCTATAAAGAAAGTCTGATTTCCACCTTAATTCCAAACACAACAGAATAAGAGAAAACGGTATATCTATATCACTGATGTATGAGAGACCTAAAGAAGGTAACCATTGCAGAGATTGATTCTGCAGCCTCAGCAACTTTGAAAGTAAGTAGGAGGTTTAAAATCACCTGCTTCAGCATTTTTAGAATCTAAAAAATTGTTGTGAAAGTGAAAAACATCCCAGTCTGGAGTTAAAGGGAACAGCATCTGTTACATGATGACTTATGAATGATGATAACGGAAGGAAGACAAAGGAAATAGGTTCATACATTTATGAAGGCTTTATTTTGAATCTAAGTAACTATTTCTCATATGAAAGAATGGAAAATTACTATATCATGTCCAAGAAATGTGTTTGTTACAACAAACCTGATTGCTTTCAGAACAGAATAGTTAGTAAAGTGTTTTTATGTGAAACTTAGTGTTAGACACACACTCAGTATACACAAACACAGCCTTGTTTTGGATGCTTAAATGTGAACAGAATTGGAATTGATGCCCTGGGAGAGACACAGGGTAGTGCTCAAATGGTTCTTGAGTCTTGATCTGAAGGCTGAAGCAGGAATCTTGATCTTTTTTTTCTATTTTGCTTTTCTGTGAGGTACCACATGCCTGTTGTGCTGCATAAGCAAACAAAACACCTTCACTGATCAGAACAGAGAGAGGCAAAAATGCATGTTGATAACACTGAAATGGTAGAATGAGTTCTCTTCTGCATTACGACCACAGCTTTACTGAGCGGTATACGGCAAGTCACTGAGAGGCAAAAGCTTATCTCGATTAGTCATACTTTGTTTGAAGAATTTGCTTTTTGGTTTTGTACCCTTCTTGTACAAAATGATGCTGATGAGAGATTTGCAGACGGGTCTGTTGAAGTCACTGGGGACTGCCTGAATAATTCTCTCAGGCAGCTCTGGCAATCCTTCTCCTTGTGGGGTTATGGGATTTTTAGGGTAATGTCCTTTAAAAAATGAGACCATTCTAGGCAGGAAAAGGACAATCTTGTACAGTGAGTGAAGATCTCTTCTGCATCTTGCTCTTCCTTTTCATATGTCTGAGATGTTCCTTCAGACAACAACACACTGCTTACTGACACCATTATTTTTAGTATTTGCATACTTAATGACATATAAGTGTGAAAAGGGATCTTTGGGCGTCTTATTGCTCCCACTAAAATAGTGCCTTTAAATCACCATCTTGTTCGGAGTTCAATGATTCTGGAGAAAGGCCGATCACCACGCATTTACACTTCTTGCAAGTGGCTGTGAAAAAGCCTGACAGGAGAGAGAAGGAGGTTCAAGACGTTTCTCATGAGCAAATAAAGAGATCACTATGACTGTAGCCATAACTGAGGAGCTCCAAAGGTGGCTCACTCCTCAGACTAGCATCCAGTACATACTGACTTTGCAACCAGAGTGGGACAACCCTTTAACGTCTATAATCAGCACCCAACTTTTCAACAGAAAGGTTGAAGCAACATTCAATCAGCAACACTGGAAAGAGCAGAGTGAGAGCTACTTAGACACAACACCTTTTCCTTTCAGTATTTTCCCCCTCCCCCCCTCCTCAAAGCTACCAGCTGAAATACAACCATGCAGCCTGGAGCCTATTGGACTGCTTTGCCAAGGGACACTCTTGTTTGCATAATGGGACCAGCTGGTCATGGAAGGTTATGTGATGCCAGCAGCTGCCTCTTTTCAGACAGCCTTAGTGGTTTCTAGCCCCTCCCAATTGCAAGGGTGAGATGAAGGGTCCTTAGGGAGCTCAGTCTTTATTAAACAACCTGGAGAAACCCTGTTGTTTCAGAAATTTGAAGCAAATTAAGAGTGATTGACTGCTTTATGGCCACCTTTACCACTGTTTCTCCTAATCCAGAGAAAGATGAATGAACAAAAGGGTTTAAGTGGGGTCTGCTTTTTGTACTTTTCTTAATAGTTGAAATTTTTTTTCCCAGAAATCTTTTCTGTATTGGAGTAGCTTACAAAGAGGTGTTGCAAACATTTACTGCTTTCTAGCCTTGTGTTAATTACATAAGTCATGTGCATTGTTTCTACTCTTGGAGTGACTTAGGTAATCAACCATGTCAATGAAAATAACAACAATCAAACTTAAATGTGTTTTCTTTTGCTTGTTTGCTGAATATCTTAGAATCCAAAGGTGAAAATCAATGTTTTGAATATCAGTGGTAGTGAAGCTTGACTGCATGAATATTTACTGACAGCAAAGATGTCAGATTGGCAAATCATACGAATCAAATTTAGTTTTGCTTTTTATTATTGTTAATAATAACTGGTTGTGTGACAGTATTCCTTAATATTCTTTCAGTGTTCCAAACATGGTGAAAGCATACAACTAAGCATCAGTCTGATCCTCAAGAACGTTACAAAATAAGTATAAAATAAATAAAAAGGTTTTAATGGCCTTGCAACAAATGTTTGCAGGATGTCCTTCTTTTCTTTCTCATCTCCTGTCTTGCTCATAGAAATATACATTTTTCCCAATCCTAAGAACCACTCTGAAAAATTTGATTTAATGTTACCACTATATGTTCCTCAAAATAGGGCTGTGTAAAGCTTTTAGCTTCTGTTAACTTTGTGATGCTTTGTTTTAGATAGAAGAGAAAAATCAAATCATGCTAATCACATTTCCGTGATGTCAAAATATTCAGTTATGTTTTTGCTATGGTTCTATAACGCATTCTGCAAAGAGATCTATCGCAAAACGTCTTTTGTCTTAGTACTAGTGTGGAAATCCATCATCTCAAGTAAACATCTGTGAAACTTTTCTGTGTATATTAACATCTATACTGTTAGACTTTGTTTAAAACTTGCCAGCTATAATAGTTGCTCAGAATTGAAACTTCAGCCACGGAACTTATTGGCAAGATTGCATATTGAAAGCTCATATTTTGACAGGTTTCATAAATTGACTCACAAATTCTTAACTTAAATAAAAAAACATGAATGTTGAGCTTTTAAACTAGAAATACTAGTCTAAAAGTTATGATAGGTAATGCCAAGAAAACTACGTGCTCATTCAAAGCAGTTGGCACATGATATTTCAAACAATGGATCTCTTCTCTAGATTACTCCAACATAGGTATTCAATATAGTGAATTAATATTCAAGAAAAACAGTCAAATAATAACAAGGGAAAAAGTTTTAAGCCTATACTTGTAAGAATAGTTTGGCGCTCAGATGCAGAACCAGTCTCATAGTAACCAGCAAGGTGAAAGATTCACAGCCCTCAGCTATCAGTGCAAATGTGTGCTCCTACATTACATGATGTGCTCGCAGTACTCCCCATTTATGCCAGGGTTGTTTCCATCCATGCAATCATCATTTTAATTTTTTTTTTTTTTTTTTAAACCTAGTAATTGAAGAATCTTGTAAGACAGACATTCACAAACTGCAGTGATAGAAACGAATGAAGTTCATAACCCCTAGCAAGATTACAGCAATGAAATCAGAGTGAGAAGAGATAGATGATGCAGAGCATGGTCAAATGCCAGAGGAAATCAATGGCAGATCATCTGCAGGCTTCAGTGGGGTGGGATTGAAACCAGGGCATCTAATCTCAAATCCGATCCTTGCTTTATCTGTGAATTTCAGCAAGTTATTTCTACTTTATAGCCTTCATTTCTTTCTGGAATGGTTGTGAGACTTCAGCTGGTGTTTCAGAAAAGTGTCAAAAACTTAAATAAAAATTGGAACGATTTCAGAAATATAAACCAATGCCAACAAGAGAAAATATGGGCTTTTTATCTTAATTGAAAGCAAGGAGCAACAAGTTGGGGATATATATATGAAGTGTCCTAGAAATGCACTTAAACTTCTGACTTAAAGATTCGGTTAGAATGAGGGATATTGCAGGAGTGAAATGGAATATATGAGGGTACTGAAGAAAAGCAATAAAGCATCTAAACCACCCAAACACCTGCTGTACGAAAACTTTCCCACACAAACACAGAAAACCCACAGGTACTGAATATATTGGCAAAACAAAGGGAGAAGCATATTTCAAAGCAAGCAGGTACTTGCAGAAATAAAACTGTTCAGAGAATCTCAATGAATAATAAAAGACTACTTAGCACTTAAATAATGAAGGAAATGTTTTTGCCAAGGGCTCAGTAGTAGTGCAACTTCTCAAAAATGTGACTGAAGAAAAACATGCTTATCAAAAAGTTATTGGATCTCACAGATGCAGGCCCAGGCTTAGGTTATTAAAACCTCCTCTTTGAGTCTGGACCATCCATTTCTAGCCCTGCGAGAATGGTCTACTAACAGCTAATTATCCTTCAGGTTGTTCAAACGAATGTATAACTGCACATTTTGGAACAATTTTAGCCTTACTGTTTTGGCAAATGAGGAATCATTTCCTCAGACTGATTAAGCCAAAAGGACATTTACATTGAATTGGGATGATTCGCAAAACAGTATTTTAGATCTGTACTGATTTTTGGGCAAAAAATTGCTCTGCACTTTGGGAATATTTTGTTATGCAATATGTCCTGAAATGATAGATTTCAGTCAGTTTTTCTTTGCTTGTGGGCCATCTCTTTGCAGGCCTGTTTTCAGGTGCTCTCACTGTCTTTTTTTACACCATAAAAAACAGTTTTGAGCCAGTAAGCATTTTTCACAAGTGTATTTTTGCCAAACACTTCCATACATGCAAGAACATGTCCTCTATTAGCACTTTTGTCCTCTACCTTCAGTACTGTGAAAATTCGAAGCTGTTTTTATGCAGATAGATTCTCCCTATATACTAACAATTAATATTTAGACAGTGTATTTTTGAGGAAAAAGAACTGTAAAATGTGAGACACATCTATAGAGATACACTGATATAAGAGCCAGTGTGGTATTTTACCAACATTTTCTGACAGCTACATAATGAAAAGCACATAGGACAATAGCACTTAATTTTCTTAAAGGGCAGGATTCTCTACATGTTAAAGAAATCATGAAAAAACGTGACTGATTTATGTGGATTTCACATGAAGAGGGTCTGATTTGTCTATGATAATGTTGTTTCACTCGAAAGGAATCTGACTGACAGCAGCTGAACAGCGCACGTAAAAGATGGGATGTGGGTTCAGTCAAGTCCACATTGATGCCACCCGTTGGCAATTTTACTATAGAAATCAAGACATAGTGTGCCTGAAAATAATTGCATTCTCCTCACTGGAGATAGTCCTTCTGTTCTGGGATAATGCTTTGTGGACAATGGCTATGGGACTGCTTTTGTTGTGCTCCTCATGCAATCTGTATTTGACTGACAAACAAAGAATTTCAAGGGCAAAAGTTCAGGTTTTTACAAGTACTAGTTGTAAACCCACAAGGTAAAATCCTCATCTCATACATGTCAAGATACTCTGCTTTTCCTCACGTATGAAACATCTCAGAACGTGGGTAGAAGAGAATAATCACTATGAGGAGAGTTGTGTGGCTCTGAGAATGAGACTTTATCTGTGAGAACATTCAGTTCATTTAAGCAGCAAAGGACTCATTATCCCGCCGTCTGTAACAAAACTTTAAGGTTAATTTCATTTCAGTCTTTTTGTCTGCCTGTGGAAAATGAACTGTTCCAATTCGTGTTTGCTCTCATTTGCCTGAGCTGGGTAATTTCAGGCTCTCTGTATCCTGATTCTGACAACAATTAGACCTCTTGCTGAAGTGGTTTGGATTTTTACAGCTACACCTTCATACACGAAGGGCTGTAGGAGGCTGCAAAAATAAAAATTGTCTGCTGCCTTCTCCTGCATGGAGGGCTGCTTAGCTTATTGATATTAGATCACTCCCTGCTCCAATGCGTGCATTCTAGATCTGCTTTCTATAGAGTGAGATGGACAGGAAAACACAGTGTTCAAAATCTTAGGAAAAGATTGGCAGTTGCCTGCAGGCCCATGTGGCCCAGGCTCTTATTTCCCCTGTGCACTGTAAGCATTCTCCACTACTCTGTAGACAACTTCAGCAGAAAGAGGAGAAGCCCCAGAAGCTCCTCCTTGCCCCAGCAGTGGGGCATAAGCACTGCCCACAATTCTTCCAGAAACAGTGACTTCACCTGGTGAGAGTGGCACAGTGGTCCCCTGCAGTAATGGGGGAAGTAAAAAGGAAAACAGAAAGTCATGTTTTCTCTCCACTCTACTTTGCCTCTCCCTAATATTGCAGTGACACGTTCTTCTGTTGTTTTTTTTTTTTTTTTGTTTTTGTTTTTGTTTTTGTTTTTGTTTTTTTTCAAAAGCTTGAAGTTTTGGCAGTCCCATCAGGCTCCCAGTATCCCAGTAGACTCAGCTGTGAGTCTTATCAGGCAGAGCTGGGGCTGAGCAGCCAAAGGCAGCAAATGGAGCTCTCACTGGGACAGGTGCGGGTGTGGGAGTTGGTGTTGGGTTTGTGCTGGGATGTGGGTGTTGGATCAGGTGCGAGTTATGTTAGCTCTGGCCCCGGTCGTATTCAGTAGAGTTATATTTTCAGAAATGCTTCTTATCTATCACTGGGATCTGATTTTTAGAACCACTTCCAGGTAAGCACTAAAATGAGCAGAGAGATTTCAAAAAAGCTCAAACTCTTGGGCTGAATTCTTCTGAAATTCTGTCTGCACTTGGTGGTGGTGAGTACGTGAGGATCTTGAGAGATTTTGAAAAATGACTTCAACTCTTGCCGTAGAGTTACAGCTGAATTTTCTTTACCAACATCTAAGGAGCAGTGCAGGCAGATGCTCCCTTCTCATCATATCGATGATTTGACTCAAAGGTGAAATGAAAGTTGATCTATCTGTAGCTTATTTCACCCATTAAAGTGGACCAGATCTAAGGCGGGCTAGATAGGATCTGAGCAGCGAGCTCAAAACCCCTTGGGATGTTATGCGCCATTTTTATCTTATTCTGTAAACGCATACATGAGAAAGCTCCTGGAGGAGTAACTTGTTGGCTACACATGAATTGTCATTTTGGTCTTGTCCAGGTCAATAAAAAACTTCTGAGAGATCTGCTAATATGCTGAAAAACCTGTTAGTTGAAGATAGTAATTCTGGAGTGTCCCCTCTGGGTACTCTTCTGGTTCCTGGAAAGAAGGGAATCACTCACACAGAAAGATATTAACAAAAATGAGAGACCAATAAACGCATCTGTCACTGTTCAGCAACAGCTAAAATTAATTCAGAAATCCAAACAATCTGCAGAAAACTGAACACAATTATATAGGAAATTAAGTTATACAGTTGCCATGACCTTTAATCAATCATTCCAGCTGTTAATGTTAATTTTGTGATCTGAAAATCATAGTTCTATTTGCATTTTAATGGCTGTTAAATGAGAGTCATCAGGAAGAAATAGTGGCAGCTTGGCCTTTTGATACCAAGTTCTTACTTCCTAATGTGATTTGGAAGATTTGGAATTCCTGTTCAGACAATGTTTTGTTTCAAACTGCAGCAGGCACAGGGAGCCAACTTTGCAGAGGGGAATTGGGCAACTCACAGCAAAATCCATTTAAATCTGATGGTAGCTACAAGCAGATAACAAAAATCAGGTAAAAATCTATAGCAGCAACTTCATTACCCTCACACCAACAAAAACTCCAGTACATTTTCCAGAGATATATGCTATTTTAATATTTTTTCCAATGGCAGAGTTTTTGTACCTAACAAAAATTTTTGTTAAATGATATCAAAGTTGAGAATGAAATAAAACCCAGCAAGTGCAATAAAAATACGAAATAACCAGAAGTCTGGGGTTAGCTCTATTTTTTTCTTGTACTGACCTAACCAAAGTATTTCATACAGGATTGTCTTATAAATACTACTCATTGGCTTACTTTGCAGATAATGGCGCTGGTGTTATCACATTAGATATAAACTCTATTTAAATCAGATTCCCTCTCTGGAATTTAATTCTTAATAGGATTTAAATGCCTGCCAGTCTTTGTGTTAGTATTTTCCATTCTAACGTTAATATTTTCTTCTTAATATAAGGACTTTCATTGTTACGTGACAATTTATTTGTATGCAAAATGCATAAATCTGATTAAAATGTGATGTTCTGCTTAAATCTTCATCTAAATCTCCTAGGAGACAGTCCCCAGGTGGATCTTGGCTGGTTAAAAAAGGAGGTCTTGGAACTACATGTTCAGAAAGGGAAAGCAGTGAGCTGCAGACAGATTTCAGCAATTGGAAAGCAAAGTAAGTATTAACAATGAAAGAAGAAATTGGTTTAGTTCTATCCAAAGTCCTTTTTATTTAGAACAGGTAAATTGTAAGAGGAAGAAAGTTTCAGCAGATGTTTTCAGGCTGAGTTTCATAAAGGACTGAATAGCAATAGGGAAGAGGAACATTGATGAATGCCCTTGCTTTTTATCACACAAGTAGGACTTCTGTTCATAAAGGCAGTGTAATTTGAATGCACTGAACAGCACACCCTCTTCTTTCCCCAAGCAGAGAACCTATGCATTTTCTGTTTCCACATTACTTCTGCAAATAAAACGTGTGCAGATGGAATGCATGCTAATGGAGCTCATCTCCGAAGTCAGTGCTATGGCTGATGCTGGAAATTGTTGCAGGGCAGAAGAACTCATCCTAATCATGACAAACCTTGCCCTGGGTTCTTATGCAGGCAATACCGTTGCTCTTCAGGTTTCCCAGTTTAAAATTTAACCAGGAAGTGAGGCATGTCTTAGCTTCAGCTGAAATGCAAATCAGATGTTTCAGAATATTTTGTTTTTGCTGCCTTCGAAACCCAAGGATTTTGCTGGCTGTCCAGTAATGTTCTGATCAGCTGCAAATTTACAGTCAATACAGTCATCTGTGCAGACGGGTGTGTATATATTGTGCATAAATGCTGATAAGACAGAGATCCCAGGCCTGAAATTTTGGTCTCGTAGAAGTGAGGGAGACCTTTGCCACCAGTTTTGGTGAAACCAGGCATTTACCTGGCAGTCTGAAATCCTTTAGTCTGGGCTGGGAATGGGTGAAGTGTGGGGGTCTGAGAGCTTCTTCACACCACAACTGAATGAGAATAAGCTCTACATCTGGCAGGACTTAACAGTGCTTAATGTGAAAAGTTAATGTGTTCTCCAAATCTAGTCAGGTTCTAATGAATCTTCTCTGATTGCTAGTTGTGATGTTGCTTGGCATTAATTGTGATGTTTTTGTTTCTTTCCTTTTTCTATGCATTTTCACTACAGGTCTTGGTCATATTTAAATAGGAGTAGACAAGTCTCCAAAGATTTGGTGGTTCATTTGACTGGGTGTTCAGAAGGCCTTTGGCTGATTCCAGTTCTCTTCTCTGTCTCAGTTTAGGCATCAGTCCACAGATCTCGAGTACAAGCTCTCTCTTATCATTCCTTGTAAGTCTAATTCATATACAGTTAGAATTTAGAACATGTTTTTCCCACGTTCTGGAAGATTTCTGTGCACATCTATTAAATAGGTACTAAGCATTGTTCAAGAAAAGTGGTATATGGAAAGGACTGACTTTTTTTCTTTCTTTCTTTCTTCTTCTTCTTCTTCTTCTTTTTTTTTTTTTTTTTTAACTAAAGAATTAGATTTCTCCTTTTTTACTTTTACTGCACCATGCACATCTGTCCTGAATTTTCATTGCTGGATTAAAGGCATTAAAGAAATATCAACAGAGTAATATCTTAACTTATTATTTTCCACCTGTTGATAATCCTTGGCATTTAAAATGCCATTATTTTATTTTTGAGACAGAGCTTTATGAAGAAACCCTCTGTGTGGTGTTTATTGTGCAATAAATATCATGTTCCTCAACAAACTTCAGGAGTTAAACCAGCAGATTAGCTTGAGGAGAGCAGACAAATCTCAAAGGTAGCTTTATAGTTATATTGCAGGTCAGAGAATCAGTGCAAATTTTGTTACTTACAAATTGCTGAATTGCAGGAAATATGTAGAGTAGTATCCTAAGCAAATATGTTCTTCATGCTATTCTTGAATATAAATCTTACTCCTATTCCTTTTCCCTAAATCTAGGTGGTTTGACTTAACAAATCAGACCCTGGAGTGCTGTACAGTTGGGTTTTTCAGGTAGTCAGGGTTTTAATTCACTTCTATATTCTGATTTCACTATTCTCTGTTTTCCCTTCTTTTCCTGCATCCATCAGAATTGCTACCTACTCCTTTCAGATATACTAAAGTTTAGGAAAGCCAAATATTTTTTTGAGATTTTTAGTTCTTATTTAAGATATTTTTAACATGTGACAGGTGTTTTTTCGATGACGATTTAGCCTCAGGATGAATGCATGATGCTGGCTGAAAAATCCTTTTGCAGAACCAAGTCCATTTTCAGTTTCCTTTCTGAGAGCCTGCTGGAAGCAATGATAGGTGGTGCATTGTTTGGGTGTCATGATTTTGCTCTTATTTTCTTCAGAAAAGACTGACCACCCTTGTTCTGTCTGATAGTAACTGTCTTTTTAGAAGACGTGCATCATTAAAATGCAATGATAGGAGCCATCAAAAGGAGTTTCTTTCCATTTCTGTCCAATGAGACAATGAACAGACCTTCCCACATGTAGTGATGAGTGAACTCTTGGTCAAGCAGTGAGGGCAGCATTGCGGAGACAGGTGACTCAACACCCAGAAGCAAGAGACAAGAAGTGGCCTGATAGGCAGCTGCCTCAAAAACTGGTGCAGGAAAGCTGTGTTGGAAAATTTTTGCTGGATTTGTTAGCTCTCAGCCTCTCACCTTCCTTGCTTTTCCCAGGAAGTCCTCTTAGGATACCAGCAGTATTCATTTAAAAAGTTAGTAACTTCGCCTCTTTTGCTAACTGTAGTAAATGGGTCTGTGCTACCAGATCCCCAGAAGTGGAGGTACCCATTCCCTTAGCCACTCAGTGGAAGAGTTTATCACATCATTTTCAAGTGTTAAGTTTGGAATGGCTTCTGATGTCCTGCCTGGATGACTTTCCAGAGCATACGATGTGTCATTTGCCTCAGGAATGAGTCAGTGAAGATTGATTTGTAGTGACAGACTTTATGTTAATAGCAAAAAAACAACATAGAAAACAGTGTAATAAAGTGAATGAACAACAAAGTAGGTGAAATAAATCTCCAAAGAGAAATGATGTCTCAGCAGAGAACCAGATTTAACGGAGAGAAGAAATTTATCGGGAACTTAAAGAGAATCTGCAGGAAGGAAGGTTAAAGTGAACTAATCAATAAACGTTTAGAAAGTTGTCATTTCCCCAAGTCTCCTAACACTCACAAAGTCCTAATCCCGGCTTCTTAAACTATATAGCAAAGCTGAGGTTGCAGGACAAGATAGTATATCTGGCCTGGTGCTTGCAGACGTAAACAAAGTTCCCTATATTCTCTTCATCCCTGGGACCTACAAGCAAACTAAGCTGATTTAACAAAGCTGACGTTCTGACTTAGAATAGCCTCGGAGGCTGTAAAACAAATTTGGTTTCACCTTGTATTTCAGAAAACTAATAATTCAGAATGCAGACGATTTCAGATAGAGATATATTTTAAATGGCTTTATGAGTTTAAATTAATAGATAGGAGTGTATCACAAAATTGTAATAAATGTGGCTCTGCATTACTGAAGCATTATTGATAAGTTGCTTTTAGTGACAATGTTATTGCTAGTTATATCATGGAACATACTGCAGGCATCGCAGATAATTTCTGAAAAGAAAAATTCAGAATATTTACCACTGAGCCTGATAGAATTATTCTTTTGGATGAGAAAAATCAGGAAAAGGCTGTGCTCTGACTCATATGGCTGATCATAAAGTGCATAATAGAAATTCTCCATCGGTGCAGAAATATTTACAGTGAGGAGCAGTTTTATCTGCACAAGAATAAGTAACATTCATTTTAAATTAGGCTAACATAAAGCACTGCATATGTGAGTATTCATATTTTGGAAACTTTTGCAGTATGATTACTCTCCTGTTACACAATCTGGAACATAAATTGGCAGCATTAGGAGGAGTTTTTCACTCATTGGCATAGTGGTTCAACGTGTTATGGAAATAACTTAGAATCATTTATATTCAAGGGCTTTGGAAGAATCTTTATGTAGGATGATGCTCAAATGCAAATTTCCAACATATCCAAATTCACTTGACATATTTATCTCTTAAAATGAATTATCAAATACTAGGATAATATTATGGAAAAAATCCATGTTCTTAGCCAACAGCAGTCATTTTATTATGGAATGGTATTCATATATATCCAATTACCATGAAAATGTCAGATATTTTCTGTATTTATTTTGCATGTACCCAAGGATATGTGTGTGCTTTGCTGCACATTTTTTTTTTTTTTTAATAATTTAAAGCTGTCTATGGCAGGGCAGTAACAAATAGCTGCACAATTACGTCTGAGGGTAACCTTTGAACAGCCAACTTTGAAAGTGATCTAACATCCAAATGCTTTTATGGACCACCCTGAGAGCTACTGCATCTCATGTGGATGTGGGGCAGAATTTAACATCTCCAGCAGAAGTCATGATACACTGCTTTGCCAGAAGATGAGTAGGTGCCTCAGAAGTGTCTTCTTATTGCCATTATCTGGTGCCCAGAAAGGGAGAGTGACCAGCTACAGAATCACTCAGAATAACAGATCCATGCTTGTTGCCAGATGTAAAAAATTAAGTGTAGTGTTGATTTCCTGCTCAATCCTATGTTTCACTGCTATCAGGAAAATGGCAGAGCCCAGGAGTCCCAACTGTCAGTCTGTATTGATACGATACCACACTTTCATCCATTCAGAAAGCTTAGGAAATATTAACTGCTGGAATACTTTCTGCTGGTCCAAGTCAGAGACCACAGAAAACAAGAGCTGAAAGCTGCCTGGAGGGAAGATTGGGGCTTTCATGTGCTTCACTGGGAATCTTTCAAGAACTATTGACACAAGCACCGAATGAAGATATTTTCTTTCCATAATAAGCAGGTTCTCTTCACCCAGAATGTCAGAAACTAAATTCATTACGGCATACAAAACCATTTGAAGGTGGGCTGAAAATCCCACTGGCTTTAGTGTGTTCATCCATCATGGCCTCACATCTGTGGTCTATCTTATCCAAAATCTCTGCTTGTTTCTCTTGGATATTTTGTAGGGGTTACTGGGTACTGTTACTTATGTCCGTTCAGAGAAGACTCCTGTATTTCTGTAAAGCTAATTAAAGGTAAATGGAGCCCTATGTAATGAAATGAAAAATGTAAATGTGAAACTGGGAAGCTGCTTCAGTCAAGTGACATAAGAAAAAAGGGGAGTAAGGTTCTTGAAAATCAAGACTTTTCACTGCGGAAAAGCTAATTCACAGACAGGACAGAGGAACTGAGTGAGTTTTAGTTTTCATTCCCGCATGCTGAAATATTTTCAGTGTGAGTCTATAATAAACCTTTAAACTAAAATTTAAAATAACATGATACAGTTCAAGGAAGTTTCTATGAATATAGAGAGTTAGACTGAATCCCAAAGTCTGAGATACCAACACTACAACTCAAGTAATAATGTCCCTTAAACACTAACTGTGTCTTGATCTTATCTATGGAGTATCAACCAAGGAAATAGAGAGACATGGGCATCACTTTGAAGAATTGCCTGTTCGAAGGCACAAAAGTCTATCCATGAATCTCCATCATTTTCTGGGTGCTTGAGAAGGACTTAGTTCTCTAAGAAGCCAACAGATCCTGTTGGCCCCACCAGTGCAGAAACTATGTGTAGAGACACCAAGTTGTCATCTCCCATGTTTATTCTTGTTGTTTGTGCTGTCCAGCCTAAATGTCACTCATCTTTGGGATCTGCCCTCTCCTGAGGAGGCAGCCTTTCTGCCCTCTTTTGCACAAGGAGCAGCAGAGTTAGCAAGAAGATGAGGAAGGGAACCCTTGTCTCCCAGAAGAGGGATGGTAAAATGAATCCATTGTGTTGCCTCTCATATCTGTCCCACCATGCTCCACTTCTCATGATTACTGATCCTTCTCTACACAGCTGCCTTGGGGCTCGCTGCAAGCTCCCCTGCTGCCTGCTTATGCAGGATGTAAGGCATTACACGCTTTCCACATTTTCTCAGGGGACCCCTCTAACCACAAGTGGTTTATAGTTCAATGTATATTTGCAAATTGATATTTTTGCCTTATATTGCAATAGGCTGCTTAGCCCTGGGCAGTACTGTGTTAGGAATGGCATTAATTTCTTCCACAGACTCCTGAGCAGAAACTACAAAGACTGGAAGTAGAGCAGAGAGACTGTGTTGGTGGCCTCAGGGGAAGCTCCAGACAGCTCAGGACTACAGAACAGGACTCAAGGTCCTGGGGCACTGTGGATGAACTGCTGCAGCTGACTGCGAGATATGACCTTTCCTCCCTTTCACTGCCAACCAAAAGGAGGAAGCAGACTTCTGGGTTGACATCCTCTCCTGAGGATGCAGATAACCACACTATGCTCTTACAGCTTTGCTTTCAGTGGAATAGTCCAGTATACCGCGTATACCATCACAACTTTTAGCCTCGGCAGGAGAGTTCAGCTATCAGCTTTTTGCGATGTTAACAAACAGAATATTCACTTTGCTGTTCTGTAACCTCCTGAAACTGCAAGTGGGAGCATGGGCAGTGCATCATTGCAAGCTCTCAAGCTGTATGCTGCTCTCCCATGGCAGCTCTCTCTCATGCCTCAGGGCTGCAGTGCTACCCTACTCTCCCACTGGACAAGAGAATATAGAAAGAAAGGTTTAGTCTAATCAGGAAAGCAACTAGCAGGGTGTGAAAGATAAAGGAGAAGGATACTAGCAAGGAAAATATAGTTCAGTTCCAGGAAGTCACGTTTGTATTGAACAGTGCTGAGGCTTATTGGGAAGAGAAGAAATGGAATAGTTCATGCATTAATACTAGCTGGATAGTTTTGTGCAAAAGGAATTGGAAATTCTCACTGATGAGAGGAGGACTGATGTTGCAGAGAGTTAACAGGATGATTCACGTGAATTTTTAAATCTCAGGTTGCAGCTCTCATAAGAAGGACTGAGTTGGGGGATGGTACTCTCTACAATGCTCTAAAGTGATCTGTGGCTGCAGGAGTGGGAAAGCATGCTAACTGTAGCCTCCAGAGCAATGTTGGGGCATAAGGAAAGAGGAATAAAGAGATGATGTCTGTTACAAAACGCTGAATCACACTGAAGGATGGGATGAATTACTCCTAAAACATCTGTCAGCATTGTAGAGTGAAAACTGCGTTATTATGGGGAAGTTTTGAAGATCTCATGCAGCTAGTAGCAAAACTTTGAGCTTAAGTGATTGAAAAGATTTATTTTTCTTATGCACAGAAGGAGATTCCACTTGACAGCTCCGTGATGGGAGCATCATTCCAACAGATAATGATAGATTAATTCCAGGACTATGAGTTGTTGATTGCCTGTGGCTTATATGGTCTGGTTACATTCATTATGAACAAGGGACGGTCCTAACTTGTAATATTAATATTTGGAGCTTCACAGAATTGAATTTCTCATCATTAAGGAATATTAAGAGAATCTGACTGGAGGGTGGATGCAAGTGAAAAAAGATGCTTGCAAATCAGGACCTGTTTAAGAAGTTTGCTAGATGGGCGAAATGCCATGGCATGGAGTCATCAACAAGGACAACTTTGGCAGAGTTCATGATGGCTGAGGAAGAAAGCACATGACAACAGATTTCTTGAGCACAAAGGACTATAAAGGGGCAGTGAACTGTTGCATGGAGACAACCACAGCATATGGCTTCTAGCACAGCACATGGATGTCCTTGGATATTGGCACTTTTTCCTACTTTTTGGAATGATCCGGTGTTGAGGTCCATCCGCTAAGAGGATGACCCTGGCTGAATGACAAGGGTAATGCAGGCAGCAGCAGTTTAGGGCTGCTCTCACGAAGTTAGCAATTGCCTTCAGCCTGACATCCAAATTCTGGCACTGGGTGAAACAGATACCTCCTTTGGTGTTCTTGGAGAAACTGCTGTTTCCCCTTTGCAAATGATGAGCTCATGTTTGAAACAAAAACCATCTTAACATGAGGAGGACTTTAGGGGAAAAAACTAACAGCAGCAGCAAATCAATGGCTCAGCTATACAAATACCATGTGAAACATCTGCCTACACGTTAACCTCCAGCAGTCTTTTATCTTCCTCTTCATAGCTGCTTGCCTGACCAACAGACAACTGCCTTTTCAACACACTGTTTTCCTCCCACACTTTGCTTTTTGATGCCCCACTATCAGCCTAACATCATTAGCTGTTGAAGTCCATCATCTGAACTTAGGCAGGTTCATCCCCAGCCCTGAGGAGAAATGGTACTCATGTTTCTGTACACAAAGACTATGTCACTTGTTCCTGCATGACTGTGCAATTCTGGTTAAGTCCCATGTGCCAACTGCTATCTGCAGTAATGGGGACTGTAACAGTCTTAGTGGAAAAGGGGGAGATACCTTGGTTCAGAGCAGTGCTGCCTTCTGCAGCCCTACCACCCCAGCAGCTTGGATGCTCCCATCCTAGCTCGAGGTACAAAGGCTATTAAGGACTCTATGCAGTCAGGTTGCTAGGCTGCATGATGGGACTACATCTTCTCCAAGATGTCTCCACACAATCTCTTTGTAAAGACACCATTTATTTAACAAAACATAAATTTCAGAGATTGGACCTGATGACCTCCAGAGATTCCTTCCAACCTTAACCATTCTGTGATTTGGTGAAAATTCCCTTCTGGTCATCCAAACATGCAAACCAGCATGTTATTATTATTATTATTATTATTATTATTATTATTATTATTATTATTATTATTATTATTTTAGTACAGGTGAAAGCTTCAGCAAATTCCATTAGAATTCTTTTTTTTTTCTGGATGCATTTTTTCCCTTTTTATTTTCCTTGCTTGAATATGATACATATTAGCTAGCAAAAGTGACAGGTGAAACAAGTGACATTTTGAATGAGTACAAGAGAATTCTCATTGAAAGTAATTTTGGAATTAAAAAGCATTAGAATTGGCATTGAAAAACTTTTACTATAAGAGTGTCATCTAATCAGGGAACAGAAAACTATCATCTGATGTGCATTATCAATCAATATTAACCAACACAGCTCAACAAAGAATGTTGAATGCTGCTGTAAATTTCTCTCAAAAAAACTATAAATCAAGAATATACTCTTAAATTATATGACAGGTAAATTCTAGCAGTGAATTACATAGAGGTGAAAAAACCCTCTATATTGTTTGCCAACAATTCACGAAACAAGAGGTAAAGTGACGGAATCATTGTGAAAAATAAACCCAGTTCTAATTTTTTGTAAATTGTTTTGCAGTTGCGATTACATTTTCTGAAATGTTATCCATTTTTTTTTTGTAGCTAAGTAATTCTGATTCAATGAGATTCAAGCTAAAATCACTTTAGAAATGATTGCTGTGTGTATGGAAACATTTCAGAGCTCAGATAACTGTCCCGCTGAATGCACGAATGTTAACTGAACAATATACACTGGTGGTCACGTGGATCTAGAAATTATTATCCTCTCAAATAGGGAAAAATGAAGAATAAAAATGTCATCTGGTATTTAGCAAGGTTGGGGAAACCATGAAAATGGACCTACTGTTAACAAGCATTCAAAATGTGATAGGAAGTATTCTGGTGCCAAAAGAGACGCAAGCACCGTGTTGCCTCACTCCCAGGCACCTTGTAGCATCTGCAACATCTGTGTTAAACTCACTGCACAGCACATGTATAGAAGTGCTTGCCTTAGGGTGGTGTCCAAGAACTTCTCTGCTGTGAGAAGATGAAGGTAGGCAGCAGCAAGCACTAACAAATAGTGCACCTGCCTGAATGCTGTCCTTCCACCAGAATTGAGTGCTCAGGGAAGGTTTCTCCTTTCTGAAGATGGGCTGTTAAGTCTGCCTTGTTCTGTGAAAGCTCCACTCAGTCTACTGGAATCGGGGCAGCTTGCTCCCAAGCTTTTCTTTGTTACTGGCTTTAAAATACTTCAATACTAATTGGATCCTCAGACCACATTTTTTCTGCTTTCAAAGGAGGGCTAATTTAGGCAAAGAGAGCAACAAGTGCCCCTTTACCCTCTCTCATTTCCAACAAGAATTTGATTATTTTGTGCAAAGCAGAATTTACCCCAAATTAGCCCTAACGCAGCTCAAGATACTGCCCAAAGGGCCTGTGGTTAGGGCAGCATGGGAGCTTTTAGTGCAATGGGCCAATCCCTCCTGGTAGAGGTGAGCAACTGCAGCATCCAAGCTGATTCTTGAAATTGAGTGCTTGCGTTGGTAGAAAAAGCATTTCTGGGGACCCCGCTGCAGCACACTCTGCAGGAAAGCACAGCCCCTGCTTTAGGTGTCCCAGCTGCACTCATTTCTGAGCTGGAACTGAACAGGGCTGGGAGAGAAAGAGCCAGAATCAGATGCTGGTTGACAAAAACGAGAGCAAGAGCTGCGGCCTTCAGGTGCTTAATTAATGCAAAGATAACCTTAATCTTATTATAAGGGAGAATTTGGTGGCAGGAGTCTCATTTACACTCAGCCTATTCCATCTCCTGGCAGAAGTTCCCAGACCTCAGGCAGGGTAAGAGCAGTGCAGACAGAACAGCTGAAACTCTTATGGCCACAGAGTGGGTGAAAGAAAAGCTTTGAGAAAAAGGAATAGCTGGCAGTCTGAGCATGTTAAGTGTGTTGGCTCAAGGCCTTTTAGTTTTATTTCCACAAAAGAAATCTAAAGATCAGTCAGAGAGGACTTCTTCCCCTCTACCAGTTGGAACTAAATTGCATTAGGCTGTATTGATGTTGCTCATGATACCTTGGTTGCTGTTACAAGTGCTTGCCATTAATAAATCCACCAATAAATATGTGAATCTCTAAGGTTTCTGTAGTTAAATTCCTCAAAAATTTATCAGAACAAACATTTTCAAAGGTTTTTATCTTTACAACACTAAAACAGAGTCTATTTAAAAGCATTTCAGAAACAGAACTAAGAATTTAAAAATGGTTTTGAGATGCTGTTAATAGTTTCTCCTGCACAAGTGCTTTAACGTGCATACAAATAGAGATGAGACAGATACTTAATTTCATATAGTAAAAGTTCATATGGTAGATTATGGTAATTGTGGTCTGAGCAGTCCTGGGAAAAAGCAAATGCTGAAGAAATTTCAGCATCTCTTTGCTGTGTAGTCTCTCCTATCACAAGCTACGGGAGGGAGGAAGGGCAGCTCCATCATCAGGCCTCTGCACAGAGGCTGCTAAGAGAAGGGAGTTTGCTCCATTAATGCTGCGTGGTGGCTGTCTCTGCTGGAAATCCTTCGCTGCTTCCAGATCTGACCCAAGATCTGTCTGCTTGAAGAAAAAGACAAGCAGGGATTATCTGAGTCACAGCATAACCCCATGCCTATTCCATATACCTGAGTTGGGATGTATGAGCCCTCAAACATAAAGGAGGATGTAAATCTTCACTAGAGGGGCTTCAGAGCATTAGGATATATCCAAAATGCCATACATTATGTTAAAAAATATAAAATACAGTAGATGAGTTGGAACCATAGGTGTCTGGTTGTGCCAGTCTTTTTTTCTATACACACATGCGGCAAATTCAGTTTTTAAACACCTATGTGGTAAAAATGATTATATATATATATAAATATGTTTTCTACATATCGTAACTTGAGTTGTGCAGGAAGACATTTGCTGTTAAGACAACATGAGAAAGCTCAGTTGCTAGACACTGCCCCTCACTTAGTGAGGATATGACGGCTTCATACTCTGAAGCAAAACTCTACCAATTTTAAAAGAGCTTTTAAAAACGGAAAAAGGAAAGCCCTACAGCGTAAAGCAGCTTTTACCCCTGAGACAAGGGCTTCAGAGCCTGCAATGGAAAGGTATGTTATCAAGTGCCAAGGAGGGTTTATATTGCACTCCCTTTTCTCCTTGGCCTTCCCACACCTGCTGTGAGAGCAGTGTGGTTTTCAGGAGGTGGCAGCGTCTAGCACAGTGTCCGAGGGAGCCCGAGGGGCGATGGTTGTAGTAGGCATGGCAGCTCCCTGCTTGGGAGCCATCCCTGCAGTCATCCACAGCTCTTCTGTCATTAGGCAGCGTCAGGATGGCAGAGCCTCCTGCGTGGCTGCTGGAGGATCTGTGTTACACTTGTTAAACATACAGGTCCCTATGTGATTATTCAGATGAGCAGTCAGGTGATTCATTTCCTTTTTTAAGCATCTATGCACCGAGCAGAGCACCAGGGCTGCTATTATTTGTATTTGCAGCTGCTTGTCATGGCCTCGCTCATTACCGCCTGTGCTGAACCATTAGTGGGTGGAGTGTTACTGACACAAGCACACTTGCCCTGAGGAGCCCACAGTCAAAAGCAAACACCAGGATAGTGAGGGCAACAAATATTCAAAAAGCGCAGGAAGGAGAGAATGAGGGCTGTAACACTGGATGATTATGAGATGTGCTTGTTACGTTCACCTCTTGCTAGCGCCTTGTTTTCCAGTCTCTGCTGACACCTAACCTGAATGATCTTGCAAAGGAATCATGTTCTGAATTTATATAGCTTCCTGTGATAAGCTGTTGATGTGCGAGTGGTATTTTTGAGACACAGAGGAGACATGTGAGAGAAACAGAAGCTTGATTTCACTGTGAATAGAATATTCTAATCAGCGAGCAGCTTATCAATCAGCACACTTATGGGAAGTAAACGCTTCACAAATCCTGGGGAATGCCAGCTGAAAATCCCCCTCATTACTGACATAACTTTCCTGACAACCCTCCTCAGTGATATCAGCTATCGTTTATATGGAGGAGCACTGCTGCAGTTGGGTGGGAAGGTGTGTGGAGCAAACGAAGGTCTGGATTCAGGGCTGAGAAGGCAGACCTGCTGCCATTCGCAGCGGTTTTCCTATTCAGTGGTCACAGCAAATGACACCTTCTCATTTTCCTTCCCTGCACTTCACAGCACAAACAGAAAACTTAAACCTAAACCAGCTATTTTTATTTTTGTACAATTCTTTCTTTCCCCTTTTCAGATGGTACATGCAGGGGCACAACAGTAACCCGGCACAGAAATGAGCATCCAGAAGCAAGTGTTCCATTAGCTCAGCTCTGCATCTGATGTGTTTATTTGCAGTGGATCTATGCAGCAGGCTGACAAGCAGAATCCTTTGCTCCACGTATCACTGACAGAGCTCCATTGAGCAGGCACCAATAGGGAACAGGCAGTGAGAAAAGCTTCAGCAAGGCATGGCTCCTTTTTTCTTTTTTTCTCTTTTTAGGGACAGATACTATCGATCAAAACCTTGAGCAATGAAGGAGGATCATCGGAGACAAATAAGATAATAGCATCGTAACTACAAATTGTCATAAGAGGCATTTTATGACACAATTTAGTTGAATTAGGTACTATTGACCTCAGAGTGGTATATCTAGAAAGGAAAAATGAATTATCTTAAAAGAGATACGGGTCGTCTGAATACAAATGGTAAGCTGTGTTTTTCAACTTCTTTTTGACTTCTTTTGAGATCAGGTAGAATGCCTCTAAAATGGAGGTCTCTGATTTTCAAGCTCTTCTCATGCACAACCCAAAGAACCAGAAGGTTCACAGTGTGACAGATGTGGCTTTGTCTACACTAGTGTAGGAAGCCGGAGCACGGGTCTGCGTGTTGGCCTGGATCATCCATACTGGAAGCTGCTGGGAAAGGTCCCTAACGTGGCTTTGGCCTGTGCCTGTTGGCATCCCATGGTGTCAGGCACAGCCTGAGATCTAGCACAGGCTGAGGACCAGTGCAGCTGCAGGCCAGATCCAGCCCCGTGCTCCAACGAAGCTCAGCCGTATGGATGAAAGCAGTGCTGTGCCAGTGGCCTCAGGCTAGAGGACAATCCCTGCTTGTTCATAGGAATGCAGCATCCAGTACTGGACAGAGAAAAGGCAAAAAACTGTCTTCTGCACAAAAAAATATTGTGCCAGTAAACAGCACTGGTAACGACTTTCTGACTATTGCATGGACTCTGTGAGAGCATTCTGCTCTACTGGAGCATCTCAGAAGGCATGGACAATCTGGAAATATGAAGCAGCAGAAACTGGGCTATTTCCACAGCTGGACGTGCAGAAGGATGTGACACACAGAGGAGTGTACGCTCATCAGGTGTAAGCACACTAGCTCCCAGAGGTGATGTAGGTACATGGTGGCACTGCAGCTCATGGAATGCAGCCCAGCTGGTAAATACTGACAGCATCCCAGTGTGCATGTTGTGGTTCAGCCTTCTGCTAGTTGAGACAGCTGTGCTGGTGCCTTTCCCAGGCTGTCTGTGTCAGCTGGGAGGTGTGGTAGGCACTTGTTCATGGTAGAGCACTGGAGCAGGAAAGGGTTGACCAAAGGGCTTAGCTGTTGTTGAGATAAAAGTAATAGCCAGCAGGAGTCACTGAAAATGAAAATTAACTGAGCATCAATCAGTGCAGAAGTCCGGTTCTGTTCTGTTCTCATAACAAACCATTTATGAAAACCACATGTCCTCTCTGTTATGAGAAACAGTTAGTATCTCCAACCCAGGCAAAACCGAGATGTCCTCTACCACCTTCAACTTCATTAAACCAAGGAGGTTTTCTACTGAATGTACTTGACAAGCACACCACAAATCCTGTCTGAGTTCTCTGATGCTTTCAAAAAAGTGCTACCTCCTGGGACCTGGAATTTGCTGACACGAGTGTTATAAAAGACTTTTCGTAGGATTGATGGCAAATAAAATATTCTGCTGCTGATTGCAAGCATCTTGACGCCACAGTTATGGGTATCCGTCCTCCAGGCTTGCAGACTGATTCCCACATGACAGACAGCCTCACAGATTTTATGCGTTTAACAAAAGCATTGGCACTCTCCCCCGTATTTCAGCATAAATCCAGGAAAGGAACAGGCATCAGGTGACCGTCTATTTTGAATCTGACTTACAGCTTCTAACATTCCTGTTTTTTTGTGTGTGTGGCTGCAGAGAATCTCACTTTTGCCTTTGCTTTCTGAAGCAGAAATAAAGGACTGAATCACAAGTGTCAGAATCAAGATGAAAACCATGGCTGAACCAGGGTTCTGTATGTGCACATGAAATGCATATTAAAGCGAACAATTCCACATTATGTTTTTATTAAAAATAGTTTAAAGGGAAGTTGAGAGAAACTAGAAAAACAGAGCCTTCTCTTCACAGGTACTGAGCACCTGAAACTTCCATTAGCTTTCTATAGGCCTCCGTTTCTTTTAGGTTCAATGTACTCTTGGAACAAAAAGCACTTAAGAGAAATGTACTGCTTTGTAAATGGCAGTGGCCAACCACAGGCAATAACAAGCTGGGGAAGGACAAGGGGCACTCTTCTGCACAAAGATAGGAGCAGCTCTGAGAAAAGCCCAGAATGACTGGATTTTTCTGTGCTTATTTGAGCAGAATGCTCCAGAGAAGGCCTATTAAAAATCTCCACTAAATTTTATATTCGTTGAGAAGTGATATCATTCGTGATCGTGGACACCATCTTTAGCTTTGACTTGAAGTACACTAAGCTGCTTTTCCCTTATCCTTTGTAACTTTGTGCAGAAGAGGATTCTTAACCTCCTTCTGTAGCACTATTCTGGGAGTCAACTTTCTACTGTATGTCTGTCTCTTATCACATTGTTGGCTTTTCTTTCCACATTGCATATTAGTACCACTCTTATTTGTAGTAACCTCTAGCCCGACTTTCAAAAATCCCTCTATTTTAAAAATATGCTTTATACATTGTCAAATCATTTACTACAGAGCAACAGATTTCAATGTCAATGAGCAAAGTACGTGGCTTCCTTTCACACTTGTGCAACCTGTTGAGACCTGAGGAAGTTGTGCAGGTGTTGTAAAGGTGAGTTGAGCCCATTATGCCTGCAGTCCCAAACCGCCCCTTGCTGTTTCTCTGAAGAGTATATGTTCAGACATCTCTCTTGCTCCCACATGCCACGGAGCTTCAGTGTGTGATCCCTGAGTGTGGGTGCTGCTGAAAGCCAGCAGCTGTGAATACAGTGAAGAATAAATGCTTTTCTTCTCACCTTGTTCCTAATGTACTTGCACTCTTCATCTGTAGTTACTTTCCCCTGGGTAATGTAAATGCCTGATGACGAGGTCTGTAGGCCCGAGACTTTCCAGTAGAAGGTGTCATTCGTGAGTTTCAACAACAGTGCCACTACAGCGATGTTACTCACAATGTGATTGACAGATACAAGTCAAAATATTGTGAGTTTGCAACCTAAACCAGCAGAGAGCAGGCTAGAGCCCCTTAAATCACACTGAAAATTGCTATATTATTGCAAAGGGGGGTGGAAACATCCAGCTTAATTTTGACCTTTCAGAAAGCAATTGACAAGCTAAAGGACTGTCGGAATATATGGCCCAGAGATGACAGGTAAGATGTAATTCACAGTTCACAGTTTATTTCTTTCCACTGTCCTGTGTGGTACTTGATAATGCAGCTGACAACTCTCTTTCCATAAAGGATGTTACTTTAAGCATGGCTCAGACACCTCCAGACTCCTGCCTTACTGTGGCTGCGGAAATGAGGGCAATAATAATCCCTCACTTTCACCACAAGGGTGTAACAGGGAACACATTATTCCACGAAGATGAAAAGGGACAACCTATTATTTGAGATTTCTTCTGTTATCCATCATCTTTCAGTTAACTTCCACATTCTAATTTTATTTCGCCTTGCTGATTTTGAGAAAGGCTTGATAAAGAAGGGAAATGCACAGGCACAGCAGGAGGATATTTAAGAGAATTAAAGCTTTCCACTTGGCACAGTGCTTCTGCAATTCTTTATTCCTATGCAGGATTTGGCCATGCCGTTCAGAGTCTGAGATACCTGCCTAATCACAGTGCTCCCTGAGAGACTTTTACTTCCCTGGAGGATGTTCCTGACTCTGAAAGGTCTGAAAGGAAACTCACATTTCTGCATTTTAAGGAACACTGCAATACCTGTGTGGAAATTGCATTGTCACACAATAAATAAGAGGTGAGGTAAAAGGATACTATCTATCTATGCTCCAAAGATTTGATACTTCTTCCAAGAGATGCAGCACTTCACTCCTTTTAAGTGTGGACTATGAAAGCATTGGCTATGGGGGGTGCTGGACCTTACCAACCCCATGAAGGAAGGGCCAAAAAATCCAAAGAAAAGTTATTCATAGAGGACTAGAGTGCTTTACCAGGCTGTGGTTATCGTCAGGATGATGCTGATTGGTAGCCCAGTAGGTAGACCAAGTAATAGCAGTTTTGCCAAATGTTACTGCCACTATAATTCAATGAGGAATGACCACAAACTCCACTTGAGAAGCAATACTGCTTATTAAAAGCAGAAGTATGTGTGTTTTTAGGGCATCAAAGTCCAGTTGTGTAGCAGGGCTGCAATGCAGTATCTGGGAAGAGGTGCCATCGGAGTGGGTGTGCCTAGGTGCTTTAGTGAGAAAACTTAAAACTGGTTACATCATTGCTACCATGGGAGTTCTGAGCATGGGAAAGCTTTCCACAGGACTGCTAGTGTGACATTCTGGTGCTGCTGGCTGTTGGGCCCTGCACACATCTGCCATGAATGGGGAGCTGCTTGGGTGGACAGCCTGAATTAAAACACAAAACAAATATCTGTGTGTTTGGCCTCTGAGAAACATTGGCAAATCTCAAAACTGATGAGAGAAGAAGGCAGCATGAAAAAGAAGTGTAAATGATGTTCATTTTGGAGGGAAGCAGGAATGACCAGGGCACAGTGGCTAGCCCTGAACTCTTTCTTCAAAAGCGGAAAGACCTGCTGAAGAGCAAAATCACAGATGTTCAATCCTGTTAAGTGAGCTCCCAGTAGGAGTAATTTTTAGAATAAAAAGCATGCCCACTGTTCAGAGATACAAGGAGGAGAATGGCAGGGAAATCTACAAAAGGAGAGAGGTGATGAAGAGAGACAGCAGGAAATCAAACTCCGCTCAGAATAGCAACCTGCAACGTTCCAGTGCACTCCTGCCTACAAAATAACAAATAAACTCTCCCTGAGATGAATAAGCTGCTAAATGCACAGGTAGAAGAAGAATGAGTTGTACCTACAGGAACCTCATGGTCCTTTTAAATGGTAACAGTTAGAAGTCGGGATGGGAATACAAACCTCTAATTCACATTATACACATTTTTGTACTAGCAATATATGGAATAAGGAGTTTGGCAACTCAGAAAAAGCATTTTATTTCAAACAACCCACATCGTCAATAGAGTCCTTCCATTTTCTTCTGATATATTAATCTTCCATTATAGAGGGAATATCAATTACAGAGCAAAATAACTGAAAATCAGATACCTTCACGTTAGATTTATACTTAGGAATAGTGAGAGAAGCCAGAAACTAGTGTAATCTCTACCTTAATCAGAAAAAGTCTGCTTAAGGAAATATTCTTGATTTGTAGGTGTTCTCACTGCCCACTTCCATTATGCAGGTGTTAAAATTGCTCCATTCATTAATCCACAGCATTAGCTTTCTGATAAGGAAGCTTGCAATGAGTTGCATATATTTTACCGTTGAAATATCTGTGACATTCATATTAGGAATATAAAGCATTGTTTCAGGCAGATAAAGTAAGTAGATTAATTTCTTTCTTTTTTCAACTTCATTGCCTTCATCAAGTTCAGAGGTGCTTACTGTACCCTTTTTCAAAGTCTGACACGGTCTAAACTCATTAGAGATGGGAGCTCTGAGTGGTCAGGCACGGTACACGGCTATCAGGACTCAATTAGGAATTTAAAGTCACTGTTCGAAGCTAGAAAGATGGGCTGATTTCATTAGTATTGACAGACAGGTCATCGAGAAGTTCAGCATAGGAGGAATTTGTGTAGGTAATAAATTCTTTCTGGTGTTTACAAGGTGAGCTTTAATTCCTGTTCAAAAGAAGGATTTCTTCTTTTTCCAGTAATGAAGGTGGCTCTAGGATTTAATGCAAACATATTTGGCTTATGGGATGGTCAACAGTTTTCACTGGAAAATTTTGGGAAAACCTACCCAGGCTGTAATTTTCACCAAGTACAGCGCCACTGTGTCACTTCTGCTTTGGGAATTCCTCATGACCAAGAGATTTGACTTGATTCAATAGGATTAAACTGCATTTAACTTACTGTCTCCAATTAACTTGTCCAAATTGCTTATTAATCCTAAATCGTTAAAACGTTTAAAGTAATTACTTTCAATTTTTATTTTGGTCCATTTTCACTAATGAAGCTAGTTAGGGAAATATGGTAAGGAAACAATTGTGTTGGGGTGGCATTTTCTCACTTTCAACAGGTGTGTTTATATGGTGTCCTCTTCCACAAATACACCGTGGGCAGCTGAGCTAGGGTTTTCCCATGTATTTGGGATAGTCAGTAAGGAGATATTTAGCAGCACATTGATCTGTATTCCTTGACATAAATGGAGTTGGGTGAAGAATAAATCTCTCCTCTTTAGCTTGTGAAACGCAACAATGCCAGCAATCGAATAGCAAACTCTTCACTAATTTTTGTGGTGAGCCTGATTATTTTGGGATCCACGCAGGCACAGCTGGCCTCTTCCCGAAGACTGCTGTTCTCTTTTGTGTTACTGTTAGCACAGCTTCAGTAGCTGGGTGTTTCCTGATACAGGTGGTAATCTGCAGCAAAACCCAGGGAAAAGCTGAATTTCCCCCAAGCTGATTTTGTAAGCAGCTAAACCATGCATCCAAATTTGAGGAATTTTTAGGAGGGTCACAAACATCTATTGGGATGGCTTCATCTGAGCAGGATAAACTGTCTCTATAGCTGAAAGTGGTTGTCCCTGGAGTCTTCAATGCACTGAAAATAAACATAATGCTGAACTTTGAAATTACTGGCAGAAGCAACTATATACCCAAGGATATGCATGACAGTTGCACCAATTTAGTGTGTGATCAAGATTTTGAGATTGCTATGATAATAATGTTGGTAAGTGTATGCCCAGGCACGTAATAACTGGCTTTGGAAATAGGCTGAACATGCAAATAGGCACTCTTGTTAATCCCTTGCTTTGTTTAAAGCACAGGAGATCACTAGCACTACTGTTCACTTCAGTAGGTTGAGTAGTGCCCACTACATCTTTTTTTCCGTTTCTTTCTTTGTGGTGGAAATAACCTGTAGGCAATGTTGTTGTTCTTGTTTTTTTTTCCAGGCAGAGGTGGAAGACAAATCAGGGAAGTAAGTGTGCATACGTACCCCTACTTGTACACACAACATAACCTATACATACACCATGCTCTAAGTTACCTTTTTAAGGGATACACTCGTTTACAAAACAAACCTATGAGAACTTAGGAAATGACAGAATCAAGCTTGCCTTTGCACATTTAGTAGGGTTCAGTTCTGTTTTTTTTTTTTGTTGTTGTTTTTTTTCTTCATTATGATGAGTACTTGATTGTATGGCTATATATTTTTTTTTAACCACAGGTGCCTGGGATGGATTAGGATCACTTGCTGGGCAGCTTTTCAATATTCTGTTTTATCTTCATCGTTCAGCACGTGGCCCCGTGTCTCGGGTACTGCACTCCATTCAAGCTGTGCTCTGGATACATAATTATTAATTTCATCAGCAGCTTTTTGGTGGCAGTCACTGCTATTGTTTTCAAGTGGATTGTGAATAGCGCTGAGTTCTGTTTTTCCTCTTTGAGATGAGGGGACATTGTTATCTTCATTTTTCAGGTGGAACAAAAAGACACAGGAAGATTAAAGTGCAGAGGTTCCACTAATTTCAGACACGAAAGACCTCTGTAATTACCCTTGCGGAAAGCTGATAGCGTTAGCAATAGCCTTCATGTGGCCTAATGCTAACAAAGCCTCACCAGCGGCCATCACATCTATTTGCTGATGGGGGAGGCTCTGGAGCCCTGAGCTCCATCCTAATGCTGACAAGCACACCATAGAGAGCATCTCTCTTGCTTGTCCCTTCTGCAGCATATGGTCCATGGACATCCGGCTGCCCTTTTCCCCATCCCTGCCTCCAATTGCAGTGTGTGCCTTTGTCCTCTGTGCCACCGAGAGTGGGGACTCCACTTCCAGCCCTGGTAACCAGATCTCAGGAAAGCTTATAGTATGGGTAAATTTGGTTTGATTTTCACAGAATTAGCAAATGATCTGTTGACTTTTCCAGAAGACGGAGCCAGGGTATACATTGTTCCTTAAAGTAATTTTGAGGGAAAAAAAACACAAACAGAACAGTCTGCTTATTTCCCTAAGTATTGAGCCTGCAGGAAAATCTGATTAGAAGACTTCAGCCCCACAGGTTAAAGTGTAGCCAAATTATGAAGCAGAGAAATCTTGGATGACTTTACTCATAGCAGAGTACTTGTAACAGCCTTGCTGCTAATAAGAAGTCATGTACATGCACACATGCACCCACAGAGACTTCGTGAGCATAGACAAGCACAATAATTAGCAGGACGCTGGTTGCCCTCTCATTTATTTCACTTGTTCTTTTCTGTAGAGCTTAATCTTGCAGACGGTTTGCTTTAATCCTGAGTGGATGGAAACGGCAGGAGTTTGTGTAAAATTGGTGTATGTTTTCAGCCACTGAGAGCAGAAGCCATCAGAAGGCAATGCTGAATAAATCCAGAGGAACACCATGGCATTAAGTGCACATCGTGCTGAGCATGCCTACTGTGGTAGAAGGTGACTCCCATCCCAGTGATGGATGACATCCTGAACGAGGTAGGATCTCCTCATGTTTCATCTACGCCGAATTGCTGAAAGCTTCACGTTGTGGTCTAATTCAAATTAATTGAATTTAAATGGTAAACACATAATCATACAAACAACAGAAGTACAAAGCGAAGGCATCCACCGCGGTCGTTCCTCTTTTGGAAATATGATAACACCTTCACAGAAAAAAATCAAGAAAGTGGGAGGAAAAAAATCATTTGCCTATGGGAAAAAAAAAAAAAAAAGTCATGCCTTTTAAAAAGTAAGCTGCCAGATGTTTTGTATATTAATGATATCTTTTACATAATATAAGAGAGACTAATGCATGTATCAGTAAGGGCACAAATTTATAAGGAGTGTGAAACAATAATTTAATCCTCCTGAGATACGTTATCAGTGCCAACCCCATGCTTTTTATACACATGTAAACTTCAGTGGAAACCATCTTAACTGCTTTCCTTCTTATTAAACAGTCTTCCAAAATCTATAATTCAGTGAGACATTAAGCAGTTGGCATTTGTTGCTATACAATCCAATTCTGCAAGCCCCACTGTGAATTCAGCAGGGCATTCTCTACCAGCCAGCTTTGTTATCAGTAACTCTACATGAAAGAACTTGTGTTTTCCCACTAATGAAGAAAACTGAAGAATAATAAAGTTGTTCAGCATTTTAGAACCTTACTATGGATTGCAACCTTGAGATTTAAACAGAGATCTGTTGAGATGCTCTTGAATCCAAGTGTCTGTCACTGGTAAGTGACTGTACACTTTTATCTCCTATAGATTAACATATACAAGTTATAGTAACATGTAGACATCAGTAAGATCATATCACTAAATTCTGTTAGGAAACCTCAAATACTCAATATACTGTACGTATGTTAGCAAACTACAAGTATGATCTATGCCTTTTAAGTCTCTTATTTTTGCAGAATGATAGCTTTGCCCTTCACACTATTTAGTGACCAGTAAGCATGTCAGGAGCACTCCTGCTACAGCTACTGACCTCTTTGAACATACAGCGCACTACGATCCCTATTGCTCCATCACCACCTGCGAGTTTGCATGGTGTGTGCCACCACCTCACCTGAATGAGCCCAGGAGGTGCTCCAGACATGCAGCAGAAGCTCCCTGGAGCCCAGGAGAGGCTCATGGAGGAGCAGGCCAACCCTCTGCAGCCCACGGGTACCACACAGAGCAGACCTTCACGTGCAGCCACGGTGCAGCAGTAGATGAGGCCTGGAGGAGTCACAGCACATGGACAGCCCCTGCAGGAACAGCCCGAGCTGGAGCTGCAGCCTGTGGGGAGGAGCCCACAGTGGGGCAGGAGGGCTAGCAGGAGATGCTGCCCATGGGGACCTGTGCGGGGCAGTGCCTGAAGGGTGGGCCCTGGGGTTCGGAGCTGTGTTAGGGCAGTGCTTGGAGAGCTGCAGCCTACAGGAAGGCCACATGGGATCAGTTCGGGAAAGACAGCATTCGATGAGAGGGACCCCATGTGGATGGGATGGAGTGGCCATGAAGGAGCAACAGAGATGAAGCGTTATGGACTGACTGTAATCCCCACTCCCTGTCCTAGAATCATAGAATTAGGTTGGAAAATACTTTCAAGATCATGAAGTCCAACCATCAACCTGACCTGCTGAGTACTATCATTAAATCATGTCCTTGAGTGCCACATTCACACATCCCTTAAATACTTCCAGGGATGCAGATTCCACTTCTTCCCTGGGCAGTACATTCCAATGCTTGACCACCCTCTCTGAGAAGCTCTTCCTAATACCCAATTCAAACCTCCTATAGTGCAGCTTGAGACTCTTGGTCATCCCATACAAGTCTCTCTGACTTCTGGAAAATTCAGAATAGGGATTGTGAGATGATAAATCAAAAACGGCATCCTCTGTCACATGCTCCTGAGATCCTTTGATATTGTTGCTATGGCCAAGGCAGATCTGTGCTTCCCCTCTTCTTTCTGGTAACCTGCCTGAAGAATGGGATATTTACAGTCTGTTAAAATGTGTAATACCCTCTTGTTTCTTGGATTATTGTTTGCACTGCAAAGTCTTCCCCGTACTGTCCTACCTGGCTCTGTTAAGAGAAGGGGTACAACATTGCTTTTAGAAAATGACAGACCTAGTTTTCTTCCTTGGATTTCATTATCCATCTGCCTAGGTCCTACAGAACAGAAGATGGGAATTAAATGGAGTTATCATCATTGTGGGTGTAACATGCACTATCAAATCAATCTGGAGAAATTCTTTCAAATGGGAGAATTTTCAATTTAGCAGGTAAAATACTACTTTATGGAATCAAGTATTCTGAGTTTTGACTCTACCAACAGAGGAGAGCCAGTATCCCACAAGCAGTAATGTTAGGGTGAGTCTGCACTGCTGAAACCAGAACGAGTTTAGCCACTTATCTGCAGATGTACAGGCTGAAGAGTTTTGTTTTATGCACTTGTCTTTTTCATTTTTTTGACTAGATGAATGATTGCCGGAAGAACATTGTTAAAATCCTTGTCAAGAACCAACTGCAAATATCTGTTACAGAAAAATGCTCCATCTCCTGACCTTCTGCACCCACAAATACAGGATGTCTCGTCTGCTCTTCTTGTTGGTGGATATCGTGTCAGAGCTAGGAGCATGGTTTTGCAGTTAGCGAGGTTAGAGAAGCTGCAGCACAGGGCTTCTTTTGCCCAGCATTATGCTGTGCCAGCAAAAGGTTTTCAGGCTGCACAAAAATATGTAACACATTAATGATCCTGATTTTTAATGAATTTTTAAATGAATTTGTGCTGGCGCAATCAGTTTTGTTAACTGCTGAGCAACTGTGTATGTGTTGACAATTAACTGTGGAAGTACAATGACAGGCATGCAGATAGAAGCTGGATTTAAATCAGCAAGTTCCAATTAAATACATGACTGCAAACTACTACAACTGCAGATTTGTAACAACGATATTGTCAGAAAAGATCAGAGAGGTGTTTGAAGACATGACATCAGCTTAAGGGTTGAAATTCTCTTCTCTCTGATATCTATGAGGGGAGTTGAATCTTTCAGTTCAGAAAGCTAAACGATAGGGGTGAATGGGAAGTAAGGAAAAAGGCTGTGACAGTGGTGTGATGCAAGGACTCTAAATTTGCTGGGAGAACAAGGGCCTCTCTTTTGTTGATTGGTCTAGCAAAAAGGGCTTGTTCCTTAGACTACTGTGGAGACAGTATGTTAGCCCCTGCTTGCAATTACTGCAATTTTAAACTGCCCTGTTTGGATAAGGTTTTGTAGGAAACTAAAAAATTAAACTTGTTAATTTATAGATTGTTCTGGCTGAGTGCGAAGAAGAGCACTGCATTTTAGTAGATGCTAAGAGATATTCCTAGATATTAGGACACAAGATGGTGGCATCCATTGCCTCAGAGAACAGCTGAAGATCACTGTGGCATTATTTGAATTGCCTTCATTTTTTAATTCATCTTTTTCTTTTTCCATTTATTTTTATTTTTATTTTTTTTACTTTGGAACATGCAAAGGGGAGGAATGGTTACCTAGGTTTAGACCTGTTAAGGGAAGAAGACTGTAATCTACTTACCTTTTGAAATTGCTCTGTTGTATAGCAGTTTCTGAGAGAAAATAATGGAGTAGAATTGTTAATTTGCCAAAACTCTTTTGCTGATCTCTTCTTGTAGATTTTTTTGGCAACGCATGGATGAGATGTATGCCATGCATCCCACCTGCAGCAGTGTAGGCTAATGTGCAATTGTCATTCAGGAGACCCATCTCAGCTGTATTCTTTAGGACACTGCAGCAGCTCAGAATAACATTCAACTGTGCTAGTGATGTGTGTTGGAGAGGAGTTGCTATACTTCCTGAATTTGTGAATATGGGGGACAACTGAAGTGTCTTTGTGAATTGTAGGGACCCCACAGGCTCGCTCCTTTCCTTCATCTGTGCTAGGGGCAGATAAGGGCCCCTGAGTCACTTCTTTAATGATGTTCTGAGTTTCTACATTGCAGCATGAGGACTTCTGCCCTTGCAGCATGCCTACATCAAAAGCAGCATGGGTGGCAGATTGAGAGAGGCAATCCTGCCCCTCTGCTCTGCGCTGGTGAGACCTCACCTGGAGTACTGAATCCAGATATGGAGCCCTCAGCTCAGGAGAGACATGGACCAGTTGGAGCACATCCAGAGGAGGGCCACAGAAATGATCCAAGGGATGGAACACCTCCAACATGAGGACAGGCTGAGAAAGGTGAGGATGTTCAGCCTGGAGAAGAGAAGGCTCTGTGGAGATCCAGTAGCAGCCTTTCAGTCTCCAAAGGAGGGCTGCAAGAAAGAAGAGGAGAGACTCCTTAGCAGTGTCTGTTCTGATAGGACAAGGGGAAATGGTTTCAAACTAAAACAAAGGAGATATGAGAATTTTTTTTTTTTTTTTTTTTTTTTTTTCAGTAAAGGTGGTGAGGCACTGAAACAGGTTGCCCAGAGGAGTGGTGAATACCCCATCCTTGGAGACATTCGAGGTCAGGCTGAAGGGGCTCTGAGCACTCTGATCAGGTGTAGGCATCCTTGTTCTTTGCAGGGGAATTGGACCAGATAATCTTTAAAGATTCTTTCCAACTCTAATGATTCTATGATTCTATGACTTGGAAACTCTCTGTGAGTCCCTGCTGTCGTGAGACAAGCCTGACTTCCCTGGGCCTCTGAGTTTGAAGACTCTGGGATGGGACAAAGGACATGCCTGAGAGAATGGTCTTATTTCTTAGCTAATGAAATAGAAAGTGGTTCTTAAGTTTATTACAAATACTGGGGAGAAAAGGGAAGAGCCATAGAGAGGTAGAGAGCATGCAGTGTCCTCCTGCCCATGCATCCAGCCCCAAGCTCCTTTCATCTAGCACAAATGTTACTGGACACAGAGAGATACCAAAGGCAGAAATCATGGTCCAGATTTTTTTTTGTCTGCCTGTGTTTCCACTTGCATGTAGCCAGCTGAAGACACAAACTAATGCTAGTTCATTATTTCCTCACAGAACTGAATATGTCTTGCCGTGGTAAATGAAGGCAGAGCCCCAGTGAGATGCTCCACAAGTGCCAGGAGTGGCAAGGAGGTAGGCTTGGAGCAACGTGCAGGTCCAGAAGTGAACATCTGTCTGAGCCTATGGTGCTGCAGGGATGGCAGGGTGGGCAGGGGCTCAGCACTGGGCAGGACACAGGCTGCCTGCAGGCTGCCTGCAACTGGAGAACCCACAGCCTGCTCCTGCCATGGGAGTGCTGGGAGGAAAGACACTGAAGAGCTTTGTCCTCTGTTGCCCTTTGAAAAAGGGATTGTCGGTGCTAGTGATGCTTAGCTATTCTTCTGGGCACGTTCACTGTCCCTGTCTATGCCAAGCTGTGACACTGTTTCTGGTCCAGCTGGAGGTGCTTGACTTGCTCATTTTGCCAGAGGCTTAAAGGGAGATTGATCAGGAAGAGTTCAGTCACTGGGTTGAAGATGCAGAGTGGATGGCATGGAGATGTCATGGCATGGCAGAGATTAGAACAAAACAGAGTACAGTAGAACATATTTCTGAAGCTGATGGCTGCTTCATGATCCTATTTCCTGGCCTCCTGATCTTGAGGCCTATTCCTTTGTTGTGGTAGAAGGAGCAAGAGAGGTTACCCGGGGAATTAACTGCTCCTTATACAACTGGCACAGTTTCTGCACTGGAAGAACCAGTAATCTTCCAGGAAAAGCAGTGATATGGTTTCCTGTCAGGATGGGAGAAATAAAGCAATGTCTGTCCTTTGTATGGGAGTTAAGTGGCTTTGGGGCACTTGATCTACTCTTTGCAGTAGGAAAGACTGAGCATGTAGAGGGACAGCTTGGGAAACATTATTTAAATATTAGGATTACATGACAGCTCAGCTGTTGATTTTCCATTATTTATTTATTTATAAAACTGATTCTGAGAGTATCCCTTGCCTCAGGGGACATCAAAGTACCTGTGAAAGGGTCATCTTCTTCAAAGGTTGTGATAGCATCATAGGGACTTATTTGTCAGCACAACTGACAATGGCATCAAAGGAGCTGGACTGTGCTTTGAGGCCTTTCTTGAGGATCCTGGTGCAAGACAGAGAAGAAGTGTCCAGGAGGAGGTTGTCCATTTTTGCAAAATCTTCTGTTTTTAAAATTATGCTGCAGAAGACAAGTTGACCGAGAATCAAATCTCTTCCGTATGTGCAAGGCTACAACAATCAGTTCTGTACTCATTTTGCACTGCATGTCCTTCCCCTCACAACTCTGTCATTCAATGTATGCTCATAGGAAACTTCAAGAGAAGCTGCCAACAACGTTATCAACATCAAGAGACAGACGCACCAATGACACAGGATGTAAGTGAAAAGGTACTGCTGAGGAAAAAAGCCAACACAGATGGTTTTATAGATTAAAAAAACTGCGTGTCTAAAACTCATGTTTTTTAAAAACAGAGATAGGCAAAGGGGAAGAGAGGGAGACAGGAGTAGCTTACTTATTCAGTCTTTATGGTTTGATATTTCTGTAGGCCCCATCTGTGCATTGCAAGAATGGGTTTGTGCTTTTGGTTGTACTCCCAGCTTGTTCTTCTTTCTAGGTGTTTCTAGGCTATCCCAGTTGTCAAGTTCTCTGCAAAACAAGCTGATAGCTCCTTGCAGCATAAGTTGTTCTGTTCTGGAGCTGCGCTGAGGTATTTCGCTTTCCTAAAGTGATGTACAGTCCAGAGAAGTCCTGCAAGGAATGGCTTTGCTGATCATAGGGCAAAGGAATAGAAGGTCTCTGTCTTTTAACTAGAATGACAAATTGTGTTACAGCCATTGCTCATTCATTTCCTCTTCGCCTAAAACTAAAACACTTACTGTAGTGATTCTTAATCCGTAGCCTTTTGTACCCCATTAAGCTGTATTTTCTAGGGTGCTTTCAAGTGAAGATTTGAGAAAGGGAAATGTAGGTAGTTCTACATTTGAACAAAAGTTTTTGAAAAACAAACTGACTTGTCTCTTTCAATATGGAGATTGAAGGAGGCAAGAGGGACCTTGTGAGCCTTCGGAAATATTTGCCCCAAATTGCAAGATTTCAGAAATTCTGATTTCTGAACAAACAACCCTAAAAGAGCTGTCAATTTCCTGCTAAGTAATTTATGTCAAAATCAGCCCCCTGGTGTGACACCCTGCCCTCAGCTGGCTGCATACCCTCCATTACTACAAGAATGAGTCCTCCTTTCCCTCCAGGCGTTGCAGCCCTGCAGTGTGGTTGGGGCAACATGTGCTGGCACTATTTCTCCTCCCAGATGTCCCTCACCCACATGGCCCCATTCACCGCGTGGATCTGGTGTCTCCCCTACAGTCCCAGACAAGAAGAAGGCAATAAGGAGAACCAGAAATATTTTCTTCTCCCCCATTCCTCTAGCTAACTGGGGTCATATTGAAATGTCACTTTTTCATTTATCCAACATTCATGAAAATAAAGAAATTGCTGCTGACTCTGGAGGTCTCAGAGGGTCACAAAGAGCACAAACTGATCACTGGTCACCTGCAGCATTTTGCCTGATAAAAGTGCTATCCCAAGCAGCAGTTCAGGATACTCCATTTAATAACCGAAGCCCAGGCTTGCCACTCTGTCAGTATCTCCGTTTAAATGTTTGAGATTATGACAAGTATTGGATGCAAAAAAAAAACAAACCAAAAGCAAAAACAAAACAACACACACACACACACAAAAACCAACCCCCAAAAAACAAAAAACCCAACCATTTCTGAGTGAACAAATGTTATTTTCTTTCTGAGGACTAAATTTTACAGAAATGAGCCTCTGAGAAGTAAACAGACAGAAATGTGTAGACAGACAAATGGGCAGATGATAAAATTGGTCTTTTATTCTTACCTGTTTCTAACATATTTCAAAATAGTAGCTTTGGAAGATGGCTCTTTTTTTGCAGTCCTTTTTCAGAGGTAATAAGTATACTTGGTTAGAATGTTGGTCTAAATATTTAATCACCAAATTACGTTTTAGCAAAGGCTTGCCTCCTGTCATTAAGTGATTCACTCAAGGTAACAAGTGAAATAAAGCCTGAGGGATATAGTAGTCTCAGATGTAAGCCTTCTTTTACAATAAAGAACACCGTGGATAGGCTTTCTCTAGAGTTATTTTTGTGTTTTCATGCTTTGTTACAGCTTGCAGAAAGCAGGGATTACAATATGTAGCTGTTGATCAATATTAAACTAGTAGAGTAAAATGTCAAGGAGAAAAAAAATTTGAAATCATACTACATTTCAACACCAACAGAGAAAACCCCAGCATTGTTAAGTGGCAGCAATAAAACCAGCAATTGTTATTTAGTTTTAAGTAATGAAGCAAATAAAAAATACAGAACTTGCTACATTGCCTCCCAAATGGAGCTTATTACACTGCTGCTTGAATGTTTGTACAATCTTTAATCTAAACATTTTCTCTTCAGGTCTTAATAACAGGCATGGGTAGTTGCAATTTGCTCCCTCTTCAAAGGCAAAAATGAAAGAGGAAAACAAAATGCTCTAACAAATCAGATGTGCACAGAAGTGCCTCTTGCAGCCAGAGGAGGTTGGTTGGTAGGGTTGAAAGTCAGAGAATTTCACCCCACGATTTATCTTTCAACCAGGTAAGGGCAAGATTAGCATGTGGGCTCTCCAAAGCTGCTCCCCCAGTGAGAAGGAAGAGCCATTCATCACTATTTACTGGGCTTTTGTTCTGCTGAAAGCCCTTGCAGAGAAGAAATAAAAAGAGTAATTTGTGTTTCTCAAAAGGAGTCCAACAGGCATTTTCGCAGATGCTTCAAGGATATTTTTTTATTATATTTTTAATATATAAGCTACCGAGGAAAGCATTTAGAGGTGAATGTTAATATATTCCACTCCTCGTGGCCCACAGGATTCTCAATTCTCAGTTCAGTTTTTTCATTATGCATCCTTTGTTTCTGGAATTACTGTGATAGTTTACTGGTTTGAAGGATTTCAGAGTTGCAGTCATAAATAGGAGCAAATCTTAACCTTGAAACTTGAATGACAAAATAATCCTATTTGAAACAACTCCTGAGTGGCACACGGAGGAGGCAGAGAGAAATTAATTCCCTTTTTTTTTTTTTTTTTTTTTTTCTTTTTCCTTCATGCGCCTACCTCAAACCCAAGCTGCTGTTTAAAACTGTCTGATAAAATCCCAAATTTTAAAATGGCTGGCTCTGATTTTTGATGAAAGAAGGAGGTGGGCCGAGGAGTTTGTTCCTGGCTTTGGACTTGTGGATTCCTGTCCCTCTCTGTATTCCCTTTCCCTCTTGGGTCCTGATGCTCCCAGCTCCACATGTGGACAAAAATCATCATGGAAAGCACAGATTCAGATGCTCACCTGCAAGGTAAATAAGCAGATTTCCCTGTTAGGTTGCTCTTGTTGGCTATATGCATTTTTCTACTGTCTGGTGTGCTTGCTGCAAAGAAGCATGGCTCGTTGTTTGGGTGGTCTGGAGGAGAAAGAGACTTGCCCCTTGCAGCCTGGGACATGGTTCAGCCACTGCTGTGGGTGCTTTCTTCTAAATCCATCCTTCCCTTGTCAGCCCTGAGTAGCCATGGCCTCTCAAACTCTATGATTCACAGCACGGCTTTCCATGGGACATGTAAAGTTAGAGTCTACAGGCTGTTTACAGATGATTGGAGTGGCATTTAGTGGGTTCACAACATACAGAAGGTCGGATTCAAAAACCTAGTGCAGCATTTGGTGTTAAGTTCTATCGTACTTAATAGCCCTTACCCTTCCCTATAGGCAACTCTCCATCCTGATGGTCATCTGAAATAAAACAGAAAAAACATACAAATGTCCTTAGCATCGTAAGTACAGATGCTAAGGGACAGTAAAGCACAACAGCATCAATGAAGTTGTTCCACACAACTAGGCCCTGGCACAGCACTTCATGAGTGTGTGGCCAGGCCAAGACCAGGCTCATGCCAGGTGACTGAGGGGGCCCTCCTCAAACCTGAGGCCACTGAGATCCTGCTACAACTCCCCACGTATTTACTTTCACATTCAGAGTCCTCTGGAGCATAATGGGACAATCCCCATGCTTCAAACTTGTATTTGTACCTGTATAAGCTGAGGGGCCTCCAACAGCCTTTTCCAGGTGCGTGGAATCTTTCAGGACAGGACAGATTTCCCACATTTGTGAAAGCTGATAGAAGAGATGAGACAATGACATCTGGAAAATACATCCTGAAATGAAGTCCAGATGAATCTGAATTTGGTTTGCTTTCACATGGGAAACTGTTATAGACAGTGTGTGTTTAGCAACAAGATTTTACGGCAAGGAGTGTATTAGTGATCTAGAATGGCTGTGTATTAGCTAAAGCAAGAGAATACTGTTGGATTATTAGCAGTCCTTGCACCTATAAAATATCTCACATCCTCTAAGATCTGTTTCAGATAGACCCATATAACCTCTGTAAAACACTGCACCTTTTTTTTTCTTTCTTTCTTTCTTTTTTTTTTTTCCTTCCAGATGATTGGAAACTCAGTACACATATTTGACATCCATCTTCCTTGCAATGAGAATTTCTAACACATTCAAACTATTGGTCAGCCACTAATCTGTAAACTGCACGAGTCTGGTCAAAGGAGTTAGGACAGGAATTTATTTTCCAAATTGTGATTCAGACTTTTCCTTCAATCAAAGTGAAATTAAAGGAAAAAAAGCAATTAGAAAGATATCATTTAAGCCTGAGTACATACCAGGCAAAGAGACAGTTCTTGCTGCCAGCAATAAGGCTCTTGGGATCTACTGAATACCATAAGTTGAATATAGACCTTTAAAATTTAGGACCAATTAAATATCCTGACAGACTGCAATTTAAAAGGGACTGGAAATTTCAATTAAGTATAAGAATTTAAGAAAGGTTACCTATAGTTAAAAGAACATAATTCATTGCTGCTGATGCTGAGGGAGGGAGATGCTGAATGGCAGGTATGTATGGTAGATGGAGAAAATGGAATTCTAAATCTGAATGGTTAAGTGAAATTCAGAGGTATCATAACAGTGTTGATAGTTAGAAAAGGGCATTAAAAGAAAACTAAATCTCAAATGCTTACTTTTCTGAGACAGAATCTATTTGGAGGAGAAATAGCACATGTGTGAATATATACCTACATCCACAAAACACCAGAAGTTTTATTGACTTTTTCTCAGTTTTATGCAGTTTTACAGATGTTGTGTTGTTCCAGGCATCATCCAGCATCATCATTAATGTGGAAGACTTGCAGCTACATTAAACACCCAGGTGTATGTGTTACACAGCTGGATGTACTAAAACCAAGCTGCAGTCTCCATAATTGTCCTGGCAATTCCTTGCTGCTGTTTTATTGAGGACTATATTACATATCGGCATAAACCATGTGGACAAGTGTAGTGTTGTTCTGGTTGCTCAGTGCAATGCCAGTTCTGTAAGCCAGAGACTTTGAGGCAGTACTTCCTACATCTTAGGATGCTCTGTCCTTGCCTCAGAAAAGGTAACGTGCCTGTGATGTGCAGGTCACTGAGCAGGCTACAGCTATGCTGTGATTTCATGGGAATTGCAGGAGATGCTGGCACCTTACTCCAGAGAGGGACACAAAACAAACAAAAAAAGAGTTTCACCATGGCTGATAAAATTGATATAAAATTGATAAAATTGAAAACTTCCATCTCTTGGGATGTGTTTTCAAGCCTGGCTTGAATTATGGTGGTCAAAACATGTTTTTATCCTTGGAAGGCAAGAGAATGTTTTTGTCCCAGGCCTTCACTTGCTGAGGTTAGGTTTTTGCATCTACAGATCTGACCTCAGGCTGCAGAAGAGCTCAAATAGGAGAAGGAGGAAAGCAAGGAGGAATTATCTGCAGCTGAAAGGCAAGCCTCCCAACACAGGTTAAAGCTTTTTTTTTGCTTTCAGCTGCTGCCTCTCATCTCACGTTGTCTGATCTGGCATCTAGCTGGCAGTCAGAGAGATCCTGCAAAATGAGGCATAACAAAGGCAGGAGACAGAGGGGAATCGCTTCCCTCTACATCAGCAGCTTGTGTTCAGTGCCGAGGAGGAGAGGGAAGCACAGATGTACAGTATGAGGGCTTTGTCCCTTGCTCAGTGACAGAGGAAGAGCCTGGAAGTGGGAGCTTTGAGAAAAGGTCCAATATTTATAAAGGCCACTAAATAACAAAGGAAATTATGCATTGTGAAGGAAGGGGCCCCTCTGTGAGGCAGGAGAAAGGCAGAAACATAATAGTGAATGATGAATTTCCTCGGAAGGAAAAATCCAAAAATGGATGGTATCCTTGCCTGAGAGATAAGCTCAAAAGGATAGATAAACCAGGAAGGAGTTGCTGAGTTAGGGAGGGAAAAATGGTCACCGTGGTAGAAATGATAAAGTTTACACCAAATACAGACGGTGAATGAAACTTTTCAAGAGTAATACCAAGCAAGACTCATTTGCCCCACCAAGTATTAGTGAATATTAATATTATGTCGTTAGCAAGGTTTCAATACCACTGGTGATATGTTGTGCCTCTTCTGGGGTGGAATAAAAGAACTCAGTTTCTAGCCCTACTAATTTTATGTCTTTTATGAGCAACACATTTACTTTTAAAAATAAAATACAGCATGTAAAAGTGGTAATTTACAGCTAAGGCGACTATTTTCTGGTGTTCTCATTAAGCCTATTTTATGCACCTGTCTTCTATTCAGTCTTTTGAAATTGTAGACCACAAATAAGTGTACCGGGAGTCAGTAATTAGCCATAATTATTGTTTCTTTGTAATATTTTGGGATGTCGAGAAGATTTCGTATGTGAGGGTGCCTTTTGTAGGGAGGGAAATATTTGTAGTGATTCTGAAGCTTCTGACTTGAGCCTGCACACCGACAGTAGCCTGCAGCGAGGAGAGCAAGGAGGAATTAAAACAGGGTGCTTGTGACAGCAGCTTTCACCAAGGACACGGCTCTACATGGTTTAATTGCTGCTAGGTTTTAAATAATTTTCATGAAATATTTGCAGTTTATGTCTGCTGAAGGCTTCAATAGTTACAAGCAATTTTGATTTCCCAAATTTGCCATAATGGCATATATGTTTAAATACACCTGTATGTGTAATGATCTTCAGTGTTGCTGATTCTCTGTGTAATGAATTAGACTTTTCACTGTTGTAAATAGACCTTATGCAAGATTAATAAACTAAGCCAAGGAGTATTGATACATGGAATTGATGTAAAGCAGGTCAGAGGGAAGCTAATTAACATGCTTGAGTGATTTACAATCTAATCCTATACAAAACATCAGAAACCAAACTTGTGAACGCCAAAACAATGAATCTCAGCTGAAGTATTAAACCCTATGGTTTGAATTATATCATGGTTTGTCCTCTGAACACAAGGTATGATTTTGCAGACTAAGTATAAGCGTTGGTATTTATTTTAAAGTTGGGCTTAATGTAAAATCTGTTCTTCACAATTTTTTTTTTTTTTTTTTTTAAGAAATGAATGGATTTCTCCATCAATTTGCAAATCTAAACTATTCAATTCAAACAGTAACTGCAACAGTGTGAAAAGCTATTTGCAGGTCTGCAGTCATCTCTGGTTTCATCAATTTATTTTTCAGTCTTTGTTGTTATTTCTTGTTTCTTATGGATCTCCTGGGACAGCTTCTTGCTTCAGGAGAGAATGTCAATAGCTCATTCGTCCTCCAGGATGTTTCCTTGCAACAATGAGAATTCTCCCCAAATTTAATCTAGTTCTTTTGCCTCTTTTCTGTAAAATAAAGGGAAAAAAAAGTTATTTCAAGAAACACGAGATCCATCTGAATGAGGCTTTTGTGTAATAATGGTCTGGTTTTGCCTAGTTTGTATAAGGGGTTATTAAGACAGGCTATAACTTTCAAAAATCCATTAATGACAGTCAAAATCAGTTTAGGAACCAAGTTCAGAGTAGCACAGATGCTGGACAAAGTTCTTCTGGGAAGGGTTTTTGCTTTATTTTGTTTTTGAATTCCCTTATTTATTCCTCCAAGTTGTAATTAAACCTTGTGTACCTGTAGGCTAGACTGCTGGAATAATTATTTTAGGAACTAGTTTATGTTTTCCAGAGGCCAAAAGACACTTTTTGGCCTGTGCACTACAAGGGTTGGTGGTATTGTTTTAAAATCAGATAAGGAAGTGAAAGCATCAATGCAAGCAAGCGTTTGTGTTCCAGATGGGTTATCAGGTGGAGGGCTTAAGTTTACTAAGATACAGTATATGGAAGAAGCACATGTTCTTTGCAATTTATAAGAAAAGATGCTTTCTTTTGTTTAGGGAATGCCCGACAGGGGAACTTAGCTATGATAGCTATTCTGGATTAATGCTCCATAGAGATACTGAGTTATAATAGATTGGAAAAAAGGCATTCTTCTTCTAGAATTAGAGTGTGTACATAAGGGAAACAGTCTTGCAACATTCTGTTGGTGCCTGAATTTAATCCAGATTCACTTCTTTACAGGCACTGTAGAAAAAAAAAACACCATTCTCTCTGTTTTTAGGTGAAAGATTTCATCATTGTGGTTTCTCTAAACCTGGGTTGGTATTGACAGAACAAAACTGCCGACGTACAGATTTAAACTTCTGTCGCACGTACTACTTCAGATCTACTGGAGTTACTGAGCGTTAGGATGCTTGGAGATGCATACAACAGACATTAAAAAAAAAAAAAAGGTGAAAGCTGTAAAGTGATGTTCTCTGCAACAGGTCTGTAACTAAAAATTTATTAAAATAATAGCCCAAGGTTGATGTCCTAATAAGGGGTAGCAGCTGAGGCTGCGTCTGCCCTGTCCAGATCTGCGTATGCCTGTAAAATCTTTGCAATTGCTCAAGTTTTTCTCTTCTTAGATTCTGACTGGTTCTCTCTCTCTTTGATTCTTGGCTACTTGGTAGGGGGACCAGATTCTTGTATTAATTACACAACTATTTTCTAGCATATTGTAGCTTAACCCAATTTTCCATCCCCCTGCCTCCTCAGACAAAAAGCCTCTAAAAACCTATGGGAAATCAGGTGAGAAATCGTGTTAGAGAAAATCAGTTCATATATATACAGACCGACAACCTTTTGACCTTTCTTGCCAGAATACACATGATAAGCGTAATTGCCAGCACTGTTATTTGTTCTCATTTTATTAAATCTGTTTTTACAATAGGTGTTAGAGATAAGTACTCTGATGGCTATTTCTCCAGATGTTTGGTTTAAATGTACCATAAAGCACACTAGATGGTGTATCCATTAGCACTGTATAGTGACGGGAATAGCAGATTAACATGAAATGCCGTGTTAAAGGGGAAAATGTTTCTAAATTGCGTTTGCTTGGGTTAGGGACAGCAACTTGAAATAATTAAAACTGAAGCAATTTAAAAACATTTCCTTCTGTACACAGTTTACTATTTTTTCTTCTTTCCTCTTCTTCATTTCTATTTTTATTTTTTAAATTCCAGGATGCTCTGAGAGCCAGAATAATCAGGTTTGGCACTTCTGACGCTATGCAACAAAATGAGTGCATTATGCTTCCAAAGTTAAGAAGGAATCCCCGCTGCCCTTTCTCTACGCCCTCCCCACTCCCGCACTGCGCACAGACACTCTGCTTGCACACAAGATCATTCTATACACAAGGTAGTTGCAGAGCAACACAATGGGTGCACACAGTTGTTCAAGAATCCAGAGTTTTTCTGTGTTTTCACACTGTATGTATACCTTTGAAAGTATCGTATGTATCCCAAATCTAACTGCTGGACCTACAGTGCAAAGAAACAACTCAATCTTTTAGGCCCCAGGAAGAGTCAGCAATCTTTAATTCTAAAAAACCACGATGCTTTTTATGAAGCACCCTTCTCTTCCAAACATTCTCTCTCCTCTTCTGCTCCCCCCAGTGAAATACTGAACATTTTACACTTTCTGTCTTCCTTGCTTTGTTGCCATCTCCGCCATCCTAGTTTTGCCTTTCAGCTTTGGTGTTCTGCTCTGCCTTTTTTTTTTTTTTTTTTAGAAGTCTAAATAACCATCTCCAGCTACTTACTCCTCTCTTTCCCTTTTTACCCCTTGGATCATTTCTCCTTTCCCTCTCTTCCATCAAGCATTTCCTACAATAAGAGTATCTGATTAGTCCCTGTGATTTCTTTTCCCAGTAACTTGTATAGAGAAAACATACTTTGACAGATACTTCAGGCAGATAATGAGGATTTTGGAGATGGGTGGTCATGTGGTTCCTGAAATCCCTGCTGTAATGAATAACAGCCTTTCCCCAACTGGATGTTTTCCATTTCACTTTCTTTAAATGTCTGTCTCTGCTTTGCAGACTATAGAGTGCGACTGAGTTCTTCTGAAAGGTTTTCAATTAGCGCCGTGTTCCCAAACTATCAAAGCAAAAATGTATCAGAAGGAAAAAAAAAAAAAAAAAAAGGCAAACAATTAACAGTTTGATTTCAAAAGCCTTAAACCACTTTAGTTGCTTAGCATAGCAAGAAACATCATTTGAATAGAGCCTAATGAACTAATTTCGACAGTCCTGTGCTTGTCAAGCTTTTTTTTTTTTTTTTTTTAATTGATACAATGCATTCCTTTTAATTCTAAGTAGTGAGCAGAAATAAGTGAAACATTTTAATTGAAAACTGAGCTCATGTAGTCAGGGTAAGAAGAAAACATAAAGAAAGGCAGCATAAAATGATTCCTTTGCATCATCAAATGATGAGATGTTTTCTCCTCTTCTGTTAGAACATGACTTGATTTTGGTTTTGCATTGTAAACATCCACTCACAGTGCTCCAGAATTTTTTCCCTTAACTTTGCATGTTTCCCCTCTTTTCAAAGACATCTGTGAGGCATGGGTCAGCAGCACGATATCTACCATACGGGAGTCTTAAGCTGCCAAATGCAATGGGAATTCCTGCCATGAGCAGGATGATACTGCAGCTCACTGTGAGACTGGGTGGCTCGCAACTATGGCTTGATGAGATGGCATCTCCAGTAACCCAATAAGAGGTGGTGCTTCACTGAAAGGAAAGACTCCAAGGAATTAACTTTTTGGTAGCTACATGAGGAGACTTGGTAAAAAGTCGTCATCTTCTGAATGGGTAGCTATCTGTAGCTGAATTTTATTGCTTCTCACTGGGTATGTGAGCCAGGATAGAGCCCGTGGGGCATTTTGCATGAATGCTCTTCAGCAGGGATGCAGACATTTGGTAATTAAAAGAGATGGAGATTATTTTTTTCCTATCTTCTCATGCCTGGTCCCCAAACTGGCCGAGGCATTGCAGAGTGGCCACTGCCATCATCATGAAAAGCTTCACCGCAGACAGGAATTTGGAGAGATGACGTGAATTTTATACTATTTCCTTCTCTCTTGACAGCTTGTCTGTATACCCATAAATGTTTATTAGGGATTTTCAACAAAGAGAAAAGCTACTGACTAAAATTTTCTTTAATGGATTTTACTGCTGTGATGAGCAGGGCTGATTTGCACTTGTGATCGCCTAGACATCTCCTGTGATACTCCAGTGTTTCCTTGTTGGTTCAGATGTTGAAGTAGGTAAGCTTGCTTTGATTCAGCTAACATTTTCAGCAAATCTAGCTGATTAAAAAAACAAAATATCACAGCTGACGCTTGGCCCTGAGATTAGGGGAAATCAGGTATGGGTGTTAGCTGACTCTTAAAATCAATGTCAGGAAAGTTAATTCCTGTGCCAGTGCACCTTGGCTTCACACCACGTGTGGTGTGACCATTTGTACCTTCAAAGACACATTGTCAAGAGACCCCACCAGATTTACCATACAATAGAGGAAGCTGAGCAAATGTAGGGTAGGGAACTAAAGGTGAACAGGAGGAAGAGGAAAGAGAGAATAAAGGGATAGTTACACTAAGACAAAGGGCAGTGAATGAAATTATCATGCAACAAAGATGGAACTGGAGGCATAAAAGAGGGGTAGAGAATGGAAGGGTATAGGTAAAAATCTCTCCATACTCTGCTCTGACTGCCAAGACCACTGCTGTGCCTACCCTGACAGGAATAGCTGCAGTTACACATCCAGATTGTGCTGTAGGCTGGAGGAGGAAGGCCATATCTTGCCCATAATTACCCACTTAGTATAGAAGGAAAATTTGCTCAGGATTTTAGGGGATTACACTTTTTTTGCGTGAGTGCTATTTAAAATATTCTTTTCAAGTGGCACAACATTTTACCTGCTCACAGGAATACCAAAATACAGTCTAAAATGGGAGGTATTTGATGCACTCAAAAATTAGAGGAGCAAATTGCTTCCTGCATAGTGATAAGTATAATGCACTCCATTTGTAGGAATAGTGCCTATAATAGTTATGTCTTCAGAATAATAAAACAGGTTTATAAAATAAAGTTACCTGCTGTCTATTTCTTGCTGGTGATAAGAGTTGTTAAGGATTTGCTGGTCTTTTTATGTGTTTCTTATTTGTGACTAGCATTTCTCACAAAATACCTGCTACTGTGCAAACGCAATTAAGATAAGCATTTTGAAATGAGTTTGAAACAGTTCCCTCTTCTGGATAGAAAGCAGTAGCAGGAACCAATGTCAGTGTGTAAACACAGAACACAGGGCAGTCTTTGAATTTCCTAGCACAGAAATGAATAAATCTTCACTCTGTAAACCAATTCCGTAGAAGAAAGATTTCGTGGTGTCATTGGGCTGAGCAGTAATAGCTACCTTTTTTCTCTGTCTCGAAGTCTCAACAGCTGGTAGGTTTACTTCGACTTTCAGCAATATGCCTCTTTCAAATAAGTATCACTTTCCCAGGGTACCAAATGGGTGCTGAGCAAACACACACACAAAGCAAAAGCCAAAACTCACAAACAAACAGTATTTGCATGTTTCAGAAGTGCTGTATGTTTTAAAAGTATGTGAGAACAGAAATATTTCGCAGTGATTTCATAGTATTGAAAGCTTCTAAAAGAAACCAGGGAAGTTTTGAAGTACTGCCTCTGGATACAACTTTATTCTTGAAGCAACTTACTACTTCTCAACAAGAAATTCATCTGTTGAACTGTTTTGCTGTTCATTCCCAGACCAGTAAGTAGCAGCTGGACCTAATGCAGGCCTTTCTCATGCTGAAAAACACACCTGCTTTTACACAGCCAGGGAGGCAACATTAATACTCTACTGCAGCCAGGAACATACGTATGAGCTACCAATTAGGAAACCTTTCAAAGTGTGGCTTTGCAGCCCATCTGTGATCTGCAGACCTCAGCTTGGGAACCATTATTCTCCACTAAAGGCACCTGGGGAGCAGGAGGGATGGAAAACTGTGGGGCTTGGGAGAGCAAAGTCTATTAAATACTATGGCAACAGGTAGGAAAACAGCATTCTCCTTCTCTCCCTTACTAATTAGTGGCTGTTAGCATCTGGAGTTGACTGTCTGTTGGATGTAATTTGCTCCACTCCATCTTGTGATGGTGCAAAGAAGCTGAAGGATGATGCAAGGAGCAGTCAAGCTGAGAGGCAAAAGAATTATTAGGGATGAACTCGTGTTTACGCATTTTTCAATACCGTGTTTAAAATAAAATCATACTCCTGGAGGCCTAGGAAAAATATGCCTAAAAGTTACATTTTCTATCTTGTCTAAATTATTTTGCTTTCATTCCTTGCAACCTCTTTGTGAAAAACAAACAAACAAAAAACCCAATATGGATCTTTTCACTTGTTCAAAATTTCCAGAATATGAAACTGTCAATGGAAATGAAATCTGCCATGGTAAGTCTAAGGAAAACCTCTCTCCTTACCTTTCGGTGATCCAAGCCTGCTGGAAAGGTGAGTTTTCTATAAGCTCTGCCCCAGTGGGATGCTAGTAGAAAGCCTGCGAAGGAGCCAGGGGCAGGGATTTCCCTCACCATACGGCGAAGCAGGTTCACCTTAGACCTTCCCCAGAGAGATGGTAGTGGGGTCAGCTTCTTACTGAAGATGAAGCTTTCAAGACCACTGTCTCTCTGTTTCATACCATTGAGTTTGGCCTACAGGGTTCAAAATTATTTGGAAAGAGGGGAGGAAATATGTCTGAAGTCCTAGACATCATGTGTTTGTAGAAGTTTCACTTTCTGAGGAAACCAAGATAAAAATGTTAGGCGTAAATATTGCAGAGGCGTAAATACTCTGCATGTTTGAAGGCAGGAGTGCAATGGGACCTCTCTGTTCAATGGTACTGATATCTTATGCTTGGTTGTATTAATCTCCTTCATTTGGTGCTCAATTACTGCCAAGCCCAACAGAGTTTCCTATCTGAGAGGCTGGAGAGGAAAAAGGAGGTGGCACTGACTGATGTCAAAAAAAGAACCTAGCAGTTGAAACCACACCCAGTGTTTCAAGGATTCTATACAAAACTAAATAGGGTGCTATATATTCATTATTTAAGTACCAAGCTGTGTTGTATGAAAGAACTCAAACTGTAAACTGGGAGAGGCTGCAGAAATGATTAAAAAAAAAAAAAAGCAAAAAAAAAAAAAAAAGCAAGCCTCTGGAGAAGAAGCCCTTGATTCTGGATTTTTTAAAGACTACAGGAAAATCATAGAATCATTTAGGTTGGAAGAGATTTCTAGTTTCACCAAGCCCAATCAGTCTTTGATTTGGGGGTGTTTTTGGTTCTCTTTTGTTGTCTTTTCTGTTTCATTCATATGTTTTACACAAAATAATTTGATATTTTTTCCTAAGATTAAAGTCAGCAGTTCAGTTGGATGGTAGCGGATTAAGTTCTGCCTGAAGTTTCTTCACATAAAAATTACATGTAAAAGATGTAAGGAACTGCTATTTCTTTCTACATATACACAATACCTGTATCAAAAGCAGCTTAATACTTTGCACGACTAAGTTAGATATTCCCAACTACAGGGTTTTACTGTCCGTGATTATGGAAATTCATTTGTACTGCATTTTGGCTCGGTGGCCCATTGAGCTTATTCTAGGTTTTTTTTTAGCCTTCAAGAACAACATGAGTCATTTTATGAGGATGAGATTGCAAATCACTTACTTTGTCAGTTCAACATTTTCCCCCAGAATTCTTCCCTGAGAACCTCTGAAAGAGTTGGGCCTGAGGGACGCTACTTCACCAGTCATTCCCTAAGAGTGCCACTGGCATCTTGTTGGTTTTAATTGGCCTGTGCTTTTAAGATAGTTTTTCTACAATCTCAGTTGCTGTCACTTTGCAGTACTCCTTAAAACATACGTAGAAAGCAATTATCTCTTGCCAAAATTACATGCAAGGTTGAGAAGCAATTTTGGATTTCTGTCATTAATATATTCTGGCTTTTTTTGTGTGGGTGGTTTTTTTTTTTTTTTAAATCCTATTTGAAAGAAACCAAATTAGTGACAACCAAGTAAAAGGTCTCAAAATCTGGCAAGCATTTATCTTATCCATGGAACAATTAGAAGGATTTTCCAGGAGAAATTATTTTACCAGTATTCAAAACGTTAGTCACACCAGACAATGAATGACGATGTATCTCCAAGTATGATGGAGAAAATTGGGTAAGTGCACAACCATAAATGACAAGACTTCTTTATTTATTATTATTTTTTTTTTCTGAGAGCTATTTTAATTATTTCCTGCTTCTTTTACTTTGAAGATAAACGCACAGATTTTAGACAAGTTGTTCATTATGTTATTGCTTGTTATATCTACAAACGCATTAACAGACTGAATTATCCTAGTTTCTGTTTTGTCTGGCATGTTAATTCATAGACACAAATGAATGATCTTGGCTTTAGTTTAACCAGAAAAGCCTGGCAATCTGAGTATGGGTTGTGTATATCATAAACTCCTTAAAGAGGAGCACACATGCAGTCAGAACTTAAGATTAAATGCTGTGGCAGTGAGACATGCCATTAATAATTGTTATTAGTTACTGTACCATTTTGACATATTCTGTACCACAGCTGCAGGTAAATATGTACTAACTTGGTGAACTGTTGTCCTGATTTCAGCCAAAGTAGCGTTAGTAGCACACCAGTGTTTGGCTGTTGCTGAGTAATGGGAGCACACTCAGGGCAGAGCGGCCGCCATGATAGTGCGGGGCAGGGGGTGGCCAGGACAGTGCCTGAATGTGACACACGATTGTTTCATACCACTGACACCACATGGAAGGCTGTATAGCTATGGGCAGTTGGACGGGAGGTAGCCACCTCCACCTCCAGCTTGGGGGCTGCTCTGTGTCAGCCAGTGGTGGTGAGACCTTGTGTTGCTGGCGGCTGTCAGTTGATGGCAGTTGTGTTGTTGTTACTGGGTGTCAGTCTGTGGGTGGTGAGTAATTGCATGGCTGCTATATGTATTGTGATCACTGCATATTCACTTCAGTTTTCCTCTTCTGTCTTAGTAAATAGCTTCTATTTCAACCCACCAGTTCTATTTTGTTTCTGACAGTTGTAAGGAATAGCATAGCTGTCCTGCAGAAAAGAAGCCTGAAAATACCATCAGCCTCTGCTGCAAACACCAGCGTCTGTCATATGCTAGAACAAAAGCAAGTGCTTCATTTGTACTCTGATAGGGATTTGCAGCCTCCCATGCTGCAGCTGTCCCTGCTTGAGAATTGTAAAAAGAACACAGAAGCAGTGGTGGTTGCACAGACAAGAAGCGCCAGGCAGGTCAAACCAGTCTTGCATGCACAGCCCCAAGAGAAGCTACTGGACAGAGCCTTATGGCCAAACGGAAACAGAAGTTCTCCTGATGTCCTCTGAAGAGCATCTCTCCAGGGGATCACTGTTCAGCCTGAGCTCCTGCATGGGAGTGAGTGATCACAGCTGACATCTTCGGGCCTTCCTCAGGAGTAAGGCTGAGGTATTTCAGATGCACTTTGGGTGACCTGAAGAGGAAGTTTTTTCCTCTTAATAAACAATGTTTTTGAATATATTTGGAAACCTTTGCATAAGCACTCAACTAACTGACTTAAAATGGAAGAACCAGTAGCTTTTTGGCATTTGGCCTGGTCTCTTCTCACTGGTGACAGGTGACAGGATGAGGGGAAATGGCTCAAGTTGCACCAGGGTGAGTTCAGGTTGGATATCAAACTTCTTTACATAAAGGGTTGATAAGCACTGGAATCCTTATGGAGGTGGTTGAATCACCATCCCTGAACACTATTTAAAAACTGGATGTGGTGCTCAGGGACGGAGGGTTGTTACAGTTAGGGTAGTATGGTTGGGTTGCGGTTGGACTTGATGATCTTTAAGGTCTGTTCCAACCTGAGCGATTCTATGATTCTGTGATCCGCAGGTATGTGTTAGTGCTTTGAGGCAGGCAGTTTGTATTGCTTTTTGAAGGGTGGGCACATGGCAACCTTTGAGATTGCTTTTGTTGGCCAACACAGCACATCAGAGATGATTACATATATAGTTTCTGCAGTGCATCCAGGGTACCTCATTTCTATCCATACTGTGAGCCATGTGGACTGTCAGCAAGCCTGATGTCTGTACCAAAAGCTTACACAACTGCTAAAAAGGACCTTCTGCTTGTCCTGTTCACAAGTGGTCTGCAACACCTGTGACACTCATGTAGCTGGAATGAATGGCTCAGATGCTGAATGAGATTGCCAGCATTCACACTGACCTCCTTTCATAGATGCAGATGAGCAAAATGAGGCTTGCAAATCAAAGGAAGATGGATGACATGGGAAGCAGGACAATTAAAAGTATCTCACAGCAAACTGTTGAATATACCATTGCCACAGAGGCAACTAACTGGCTGATTTCTCTAACTTTTCAGCTGGTACCAGCTTGCATATGGTTGCTTGAAGTGCCTTTAGTAAGACCAAGTCATTTGCCAGACTTGGGATGATGAACACTGAGATGCTTATTGCAGAATGCAAAATGAAGCTAGATGGCTTCTGGTTCAGGAAATACATTGCCTTCTGCTTCCCAAGTCTGGATTGAGACCTATGCACTCTCTGCAAGGTAGCCACATTAGACAATTAAGACACAACAGTTTGACATCAGCACCTCAGCTATGACCAGCATCGTAGCAGGGGTCTGCAAGCTTGTATGCCATCTGGCCTGCTCTTTTCAAAGTTTTTGGCTTTACTAAAGTATTAGCAGCCAAGTCAAACAGGAAATGGTCACTGAAATCTGAGCTTAAATTTCTTGCTGGGACAAAACCAAGTCAAGACAAGTGGAGAGAAAAACAGTGGAGGCAAAAACATAGTGATTATACAGATTGAAAGAAAATGTGGGCTCTTGCTAGACCAGGGATCTCTAAATGCTAACATGGACTACAGTGGTAGTGGAATTATTGAGTAGCTCTCAATCTCAGTGACAAAGCTAAAGTTTACAACTGGACAAAGACTATAAATAAAAGTAGCTTGGTTTATAATGGAAAGCCAGTCCCTCTTCTTTAAGAAAAACCACTCTTTAATGCAAGCATGCACCCGCTTCATCATCCTGTGATTTGTCTTAAGGAATGTTTTTGCAGTTGTTCAACCTGGTCCTGGACCAAGTGTGTGGGATGGCATCACAGAAGGGCTGAGGTTTGACTCAGTTCTGCTTATATTTAACTGAAGATATAAACATGCTCAGAAATTATTTATTTTCAGATATTTTAAAATTTTAACTCTCCTAATTAGTAATTTAGGTATTTTTAATTATTTTTCAGGATATTCACTGTGCAAAATTCAAGTCTTATGTGTAGTGGTGTGAATATCTTGTGGGTATGAAACTAGAATATGTTCTAAAGACCTTTGCAAGCCACAGAGATTCAAAATGTAAAATCTATGTGTAAACATAAGTGACAGAAAACAGCACAGGCAAATGAAACCAATCTCAGAGCAAACTTGTCAGAAAAAAGCCTGCCTGAGTGAGAGACCTCTAACATAACTGTCTCTAAAATACATTTTTTTAATGTTTTGTAGAAGATATTTTTCAACTTAGGATGTCTTAACTGGAAAACATTCTTCTGGAGACAATCACTTCTGGCTTCTTAGTTGATGGTCAGCTCCTTACTGCACCTTTTTATAAAAATATTTCTTTTGGTAGAGATAATGAATAGTATTTTGATCAAAGTAAACTGAAAATAAAAACAAAGTTCTCCATAGAAAATTTTTCTTGCTTGTTGCCTGGGTTCGTTAGAATTAGAAGCCAGGAAAGTATTTCTTCTGAACAAAAATCCCCTCTGACGCTTTATCTTTTGACTCTAGCTCTACTAGGCAAAATTTTCTTCCTTATTCTTGCAATCCCATCAACTGAAATTGCAACAAAGTAATTCAATTTTATCCAGTACTTCTTTGAACTGGAGGGCAAAAGAGCCCAGGACAGCTTGTTGAATTTCAAGGAAAACCTCCTCAGAACACAGGAACCACCACTCTGATGTGTAAGAAGTCAAGCAAATGAGGAGGAAGGCCAGAAAGAATGAGCAGGGACCTCCTGACTGAGTTCAAATGCAACAGATAAGAGCATGGAAGGAACAAGTTGGGATCAGCTATCTAGGAGTTTTATAGAGACATTGCATGAGCCTGCAGGGATGGAGTTAAAAAAAAAAGTTTAACTGGAGGTGAAACTATCTAGGAATGTGAAGGGCAGCAAGAAATATATTGGTAGCAAACAAACAAACAAAAAAACGGCAAGGGAAAATGTGGGCCTTGCTTGTCTCTTCCTAGATTACCTGTCCCATTGAGGACACAGTAAATGCTGAGATGCTAACTTCTTTTTTTGCCTCACTGTATTGGAAGAATTTGCACTCGTAGTTCCTAAGCGTACCAGCAGAATCTTTGTGAATAAATCGCTACAGAGTAGAAAGGGAGTGCTCCAGCTGACTAAACATGCAAGACCATAGGGAGAGATAGGATGCATGTGAAGGTGACAAGAAGTCTGCCTGATATCACTGGAAGGCTTCCATCACTCGTAAAAGACCGTGATTAGTGGAGGTGCTTAATGACACGAAAAAAGCCAATGTCACACATCTTCAGGAAGGGGAAAGAGGATCTGTGTAACTTCAGGCTGAGCAGCCTCCCCTCAGTCATTGGGAAGATTGTGAAGCAAATTTTTCTGGAAAATTGTGTCATTTCTGAGTACAGGCAAGATGATAAAGTGACTGAGAACAGCATGGGTTACCAAGAGGAAGATGTGTCTAAGCAACCTAATTGTTTTCTATAAAGACAGAAACAGATCTGTGAAAAGGGGGAATGCAATGGTGGTTGTTTACAATGTCTGTCATAGCAGTCTTAGAGCCAAACTGGTGAAACACGGGCAAGTGCCCAATGTGATGAATGACTGGGCTGCTGGGCTTAAATGATTGTAACCAACAGCACAAAGTCCAAATGGTGGTCTCTTATGGACAGAGTCCCACAGAGCTCAGTACTGGAGCCAGAACTGTTTAATGTCTTCATTAACAACCTGGCCACTAGGATGAAATGCACCATTTGCAAGGTTATGGAGAAGACCAAAAGTGGAAAAAGAGACGGTCATGCTGGAGGGCAGGGATGCCACTCAGAGACCTGGACAGGCTGGAGAAATATGCTGAGGGGAACCTCATAAAGTTCAAAATAGCTAAGTGTAACCTGATAGGAGTTAGCTCTGTTTTAAGTAAGGGGTTGGAATAGATGGCCTCCAGAAGTCCTCCAACCATAATGATTCTGTGATTCTGTGATTTTATGATTCTTGCTCTGCAAGTGGCTAAATGAGAGGAGACATAAATGAAGGAGCAGATTTGAGTAGCTATTCAAATGTAGTCCATTATGCTCTTGGAATCAGAGGAGAAGAGGATTGTAGAGAGAAGTAATATATTCTACTAGATCAGCTGATACAGCTGGAAAAGAAAAACAGATATATCATTTATTAGGTTTGAAAGACAAGCAGTGCTCTTCAAAGCTGAATAGAAGTTGAGAACAATTGCTCTGAATTTTATGTTGATATTTAGCAGTGAAAAAAGGTAGTAGGTATTTTCAGAGCAAAGAAAAGTCCTAGCCTAGAAAACAGAAACATTAGTGGGATAGAAGGAGCACTTCAAAACTGAGTCCAGGTCATACGTTAGCTCCCCAAACTTTGCTGTCGAATAACAAGCACCTTCCTCAGGCACTGTGACCGCTGGGAGGAGAATATACCCCCACAGTATGCAAAAGGAGTCACCATGAAAAAAGAGATTATAAATACCAACAAACTTAAGAAATCCTCATCATCTGGACTGAAAACCCAGAATCCAACCAAAGCATCATCACTGATCACTTTCTGTACAATCACAAATTTCCTAGTCAGAACTACCAACATGAGAAATTGATGGAATACAACCAAGACTACAGCACACCTACCTCTGTAATCATTTAATTGCCAATCAAATGTTTAAAACAAAGCAGAAAGGTTGAGATATACACTTATACCCAGAAATGTGAGTATATTAGCCTGGAGGAAAACCTCACATCTACCTAACTCCCCTCACATCTATCAAACCAGAATCAGTGCGAGGCTATTCTGTGAAGAGACCTCACCTTTAAACAAACCACCACACTATCAAGTACAAGCTCTTTCATTTAAAAAGTCACACAAATGTGAAACAAACTAGGTAGTACCACAGCTTTGAAATTAATATTGAAATATCACTCAAAGTGAAAGAAATTTAGAATCTGTTTCCTTTCTTGAAAAATAAATTCCCAGCACTTACTCTGCCCCAGTCCCACTAAGGTCATTACCCAAAGTAAGTTTCCCAAAGATCAACATGCACCACTTCATCAATTTATTATTCAGGAAGACTGGGAATTTTGGCAGGAGGCCCACTTGGCTAAACAAGAAGCTTCTTAATGAACTAAAATGCAAAGCACATGAGAAGTGGAACCAAGGGCAGACAACAAAGAAAAAGTATGAAAGTATAAAACTGCTCAGACATGTAAGGACAAAACCAGAAAGACCAAAGCCCAGTTGGAGCTAAAATTGGAGAAGAACATAAAAGGTAACAAGATGCGATTTTACAAGCATGACAGAAATAAAAAGCTCAGAAAAAATGCATTTCCATTTCTGAATGGGAGAAAACCTAGTGATGGAAAAGGCCAAAGTACTCAGTCTCAGAGAAAACCTGCTCCCAGATCTGTACATACATCAGTGCAATCTGAGAACAGTCAACAGTGGGAAAACAGCTTGGGGCTACACAGGGAAGGTGGCTACATTGAAATCCGTAGGGCTGGATGGGGCTCATCACCAGCTGCTGAAAGATAATGGCTGATCTCTTTCTGAGGAGGATTTCTGATGACTTAGAGAAGGCTGAAGTTATACCCAACTTTAAGAAGGGCAAGGAGGATGACTTAGTTCTAGGCTCTCAGTCCCACTTCAATCCTTTACAAAATAGTAGAACATTAAAATATCACAGCCATCAAGTTGGGGCAGGGTGGTGGTGATTTTCCTCTATTACAGAATCACAGAATCACAGAATGACCCGGGTTGGAAGGGACCTCAAGGATCATGTAGTTCCAACCCCCCTGTCTAGCAGGGCCACCAAACATACACATTTACTAGATCAGGTTGCCCAGGGCCCTGTCCAACCTGGCCTTGAACACCTCCAAGGACGGGGCATCCACAACCTCCCTGGGCAGATCTCCTCCCTCTATTAGATACTTTTAAGGCCACATCTGGAACACCTGTTTGGCCACCCCATTTCTCCTGGATGAAACATAACGCCTGGGCTAAAAAGAATCTAAAATTCACCACCATGCCTGCTGGCTGAGTAGTAGGCGGAGGACTGCTGCAGACATCAACTTAATACTTTCCAAAAGCATGTTCTTATTAGAAACAAAACGAACTTCACTCTAGACTGGGAGAGGAGAACATTAGGAGAATGGCCAGCAGTTTAAATCATATTTTTATCTCTTCTGCTTGATGCTTGTGGTGGTATGTTTGGAATATTACACCCGGGTTGGAGGCCTTACATTCCAGACTGGTACTGAGAACTGGAGAAGGTTTGGTGGAGTGCACCATGACAGTCTTGATCCTAATCTAGTGCTTGCAATAGTCCTGCATAAGCAGGATTCAGGACTATGCTCCTCCAATCAACATTTCAGTAACTCTGTGAACCATATTGTGTCTGAGCAAAAGAAGAGACTTACCAACATGTCTCCATGGCCACTAGGATAAATGCACCACTACAGAAACCTCAACCCCCCTGGCTTCTGTACAAGCATATCCCAGAAAACACCATGTGCTTGTTGGTGAGACAGATGCCCACATAGTTTCCATAGCAGTAAAATAACAATAATGTCATGCTGGAAAACCTCACAGAAATGGTCAGTAAAGGACAGAACCTCCCAGTTAGCAGAAGGACATTTTTCATAAAACAGCTACTCCATCTGATACCACTCAGGACTAACTCTCCAGAGAAATGAACAAAGCACCTTCAAATGGGGAGTACAGGTACTAAAATGCATATCCCTGCTGGACACTAAAAATTACAGACTAAACAGAGAGATTGACTCTATGGCACATTGTAATTCCCTCCTCAAGCCCCTTCATCTTTCACAGACAATGAATTACCTGTCTTTTTCTCTTTTTTTTTTTTTTTTTTTTCCCCCAATAGGAGCTAATAACCTTATCAACTTTTCCCTTGCTCATACCAGTCTTCTGCTCTGCAGGTACCAACCACTTTCTTACCCAGATAGTCTAACTATTTAATGTAATCGAGTTAAACTCAGACCAACTGTTCAATTGCCTTTAACACTGATGATACTCCTTTCATTTCAGCCTTGAAAAATGGCTCTTGTGTCTGAAAGGCTGTCTGTCTTTTTCCTACAATCTCCTGGGTGTAATAAAAGATACCATCTCCCCCTGCAAACTTCGACTCATTTATATCCGTAGATTATCACACTATAACAACAATGCCACTTTTCCGAATTGTATCATTTCAAAAAAACATGATCCCGTCTTCCATAAACACCCGTTTCCCTATGCGAACGCCCAGGTTCTGCCTGTAAACTGAATTTTCCAGTGGAGTCAGATGTTATAACAAAAGTGTAATTTACCCTAATGTGGGACGCTCTAGGTCTTAATCTTCACATAGGTCAAAACTCGCTTCTTACAGTCTGCTGAAGGCTGATATAACTCAGCCATTGGAAGCCACCTGTTTGTCTTTATGAATTGCATCAATCTAAGGCTCATCAGTATGAACACAAACAAGACTATGTTGTAGCAGACTTCTGTACTCCTGGAAACCGCAGAGCTGAGTAATTTATAATAGCCAAATAGTCTGTCAAGTCTCTACTCTTTGCTGCCAGATATCTTAGTTAATAAGAAATCCTTTCAAATATTTTATTTTTTTTTTAGTGATTTTAAAATCAACCAATTGGCTAGTTTCTGGAAATAAAAGGAACATCTGAGGCCAAAAAAGCATTACAGTCCTGAAACGATCAACAATGTCACAGATATAGCATTTCAATGTAAGGCCAATTTAAAGCGAAGGCTTGTGTAAAATTCAAATATTGCCTTAAAGAGGGATTGTAGCAATCAATAGTTAAAGTACACTACATTCTGTAACTTTTGCAGATGCTTATATACTAATTATATGCTTGCTAGGAGCCAGCACCATCACTGAAACTATTCAGGATTTTCACTTTCCTTTGGTATAAACAGTTTCGCTATAGGTCAGGGTTTGCCATAAGCTGCTCCACTGTATAATGAACAAAGCCAGAGGGGTTGGCTGAGTAGTTTAAGAATCAGCTTTGAAATATCCAGACACCCTGGAAACAAAGGTTTAAATCCCAGCAGGGTTGACTCAGCCCTTCCACTTTTTGAGGTAGATAAATGGTATGCAGTCTGCGAGACTATCTACGGACCTCTCTGATAAGGTGAGACCTGAAAAAGAGACACGTGATTTACTCTCTGTACACATTAAAGGGCTTAGTGCCTTTTTCTTAAGAGAAAGTTTGTTTTAAATTCTTGGCCAATTATTTTTTTTTCTTCAGCTCCAAGAGTTATGCAATTCAATCCGTATTGCTTGTCTGACTGTTGCCTCCTGTTTAAAAGACAGAAATGCTTCAGTGAGATTGCCTGCATTTCAACCTGATCCAAAGCCCATCAAAATTAAGGTCTTTCTAGTAACCTTTATATTGATTTTTTTGTGTGTTATGTAGCACCTTCCAAAACAAACTAGCATTCTCCTTGCCTCCCCCAAACCCAAATATTATTACTGACAATCCCTGTGGTATAATACATAAAAAGCACAAACGCAAGTGTAATACCATATATTACATCCTATCAGATATGCATCTGTGTGCATACCTAACACAAAAAAGAAATCAAACAAACGTGACTCAGTCCTCTTAGCTACCTCAGCCCACTTGTGCCAGCCATGCAGCACATTAGCACTCATCTCACAGTGATTTGCCTTCAGAAATTTTGCAAGATGAAAGTTTGATGCATAAGAAGGATCTCAGGACACAGCGGTTCCCTTAGCAACCCCGCAGCCAGCTCCAGCAGCCCTGACCCAGCTACAAAGCCCTTGGCCAGCTGTGGAGATGCACTTAATGACAGCTGGCTGAAATTTGGGAGCGCTGATAAAGTGCCTTCTTATCTGGAATTCACCTTAGAGGAATATTATCTTTATTGACTTGCTTTAAAAAAAAAAAAAAAACACAAAAAAACACCAGCTCACAAACGGCTGCTACAAATTAGTACATAATAATAAACAGTGATATCAATTTATTAGTGTGCCCTCCCTCTTCACCAGTAAAGCACCTGGGGCACTGAACAACAGAGTAAAAATAAACACGGTGTAATTAATTAACATTGATTGCAATCCCTCCCCTCTGGCCCATCTGAGATTCAACTGCTGGAGCCCGCTGGGCTTACCAAGCCTCTGCCCACAGCCCAGTGCCACCTCCCTCCCCTCCCACTGCCCATGTGGGCTCCGGCCTGGCCTTGTGTCTCAGAGCCAGCCTCCAGCTCAGTCCTCTATTTCTGTTATGCCCTGCCTTCCATCCCTAGCCTGCGCTTTTGCCTTTGTTGGAGAGGGAAGCAAGGAAGTGTTTAGAGAATAACATTATGGCCCGTGCAAACGTTGTGATGATTTCCCAGGTCTTTCTAGCCACGGTACTAAAAGTAGACATTGTCAAAAGTCTGACTTTTAATGACATATCCATGTTGTACCTCTGTGCCTGGGCTGAGTCTCCTGTTTAACAGCTGTGCCATCCAAATTAGCAAAAAATCAGACATCTCCCTCCACAGAGAGGTTGCTGGCATTGACCTCTCTGCTTGGTCACAAGAAGCTGCCTTCCAGCCAATGTTTAACCTGAATTTTTTAAATCTCCTCCACACTAGAACAGGCTCATGGACAAAGGTAATGTTTAGCTAGCAGGGACTGCAGCTCAGAACTTTTAGTTGTTTGTGTGCTCGTATGTTGAATGTAAGGGAGGTTCACGAGAGCTCTGTCACAGGATACAAGAAAACGTTTTCTCTATAGGTTACTCATCATCAAGATAATATCAAGATAAGAATAGTAAATTGTTGCATGTCAGAAAAGAAACAAAAAAAGGCCATTAGCATCTTTGCTCTCTCTGATACTCACCTTCTTGTACCCAGCCCCAGTCACTGCATGCCCCGTATCTGCAGAATTAAAGAGCAAAATCCTCACTGAGAACATCTGTGCCACTGCACAAACATGTAAGAACCTGGTAATAACTCCACATCTTTAAAAACAAAAACAAAGGTAAGAAAAACTATGAAAATGTGCTGTTATAATTGTTAATACATGCTGTAAACTGTTGCATACTGGAACAAGGTTGAATGAAGGTTGCGGTTACTTCCATTACATTATTATTACTAAGACAGAACTATAACAAGATTTAAGTTCTGATGGGGATGGATCTCTTGGTTTCCAAGATAAAAGTTGTTCATGTAAACAGAAAATCTGCATCTCAAAGGGAGATATACCCTTTCACAACTTGTGCTAAACAAGAAACTGTAAAAGTTGTGGATAAAAATGGAGCACTGAATAAGCTATACAAGACTGTGGCTGGGGATGCAACTGTGTGTGTGACAGCAGCTTCAGCATTCTGTCATGCTGGGGTGAGCATGAACCTCCTCTTCACAGATTTGCATGTTGAAGGGGCTGATTGTGGGGAATTTGACTTGTTTTAGGGCAAATAAACTCAGTGTAAAATAACACTCATTCTTAAGCCTCAATTCTGCAGCTGTAGCTGTTCAGAAAGAGAAATAAGTACATTTAGTTTAAATGCTGATAAATACATACACGATGCTTCCTCACCTTATGTTATTTAAAGTGATTTTTTCTCAGATCACTCACCAGTCTCCAAAGCTAAAAGATATTCCTTTGAATCATATTTTCAACTTGAGGCCAGCTGGGACAAAAAGTTTAGGCATAACTGAAATAGTTGCTTTGGATGAAAAATTATGGTTAGCTCTGGCTGCTGCAGATTTGGTTTCTTTTTTTTTTTTTTTGCCTATACTTTCTGCCAGAAGAGATGGGGATGGACTGCATAAGCTGCTGAGCTAATGCAGAGCAGACATTTTCCCTTTCCGTACAGCTGGATGTGTCACTGCCCTGTTATCAGGTGAGTTGCTGGAGGGTTTTTATAGGGGTGCAAAGAGAGAGCTAGGTTCTTTGTACTGTTGATCTCTTTCCCCTTTTCCCATGCCACTTATGCAACACACACATTCAAGAGGAGAAGAGAATTGTCCTGTGCCATCACCCAGCACCATCAGAAATCTTTCTTAGTCTCCCCACACCTCCCTAAGCTGCTGAAACTTTCCATCTCTCTGCATCAGTCAGACCTCTTCTCTCTCTCCCTTCTCCCCAGGTTGTTGCCGTGCACCTGGCAACCCATGTTCTTTTAGCTCTGAGCCTGTGCTGGACTATCGGGTAAAACCTACCCGGGCCAAAGAACTGCACGTGAATACCAATATGGTGAGCAGGAAAATGGCGTTTATTGCGTCATGTGATTTACCTATATACCTATCCTACTTTGTCTACGCCCCTTATGCATACATTAACCCTTCGACACCGAGCAAGGGGAAGAGTCCTACCACGTCACATCCCGAATCCTCGCTGTTGCCTACTACAACACCAGGTATTTGCCATTCCCAGTTCCTGATACATCTTTTCCCAGCTGTATGTGCTTTTCCCCACAATCCCTATGCTGCACCTGCATTGTTCCTTTTCACTCAGTGTTTGCACACTCCCACCTATATACTGGACATAAGACTTCCAGGCTTCTAAACAAATTTTCCTTTTTGGCCTACTCCTGTTTGTAAACCCATCCTCCCTGAATCATGCCAACCTTCCTCAACACCAAGACGGGCAGCAGAGCTGAGCCAGTGTCTTAGCTCTGCCCACGCACTGGCATAGCTTCTGCCATCCCAAGATCTTGCCATGATGTTATGAGGAATAAACTGGATCGTGATGCTAGCCGTGTAACAGTAGCAAAAGCTCTGGCCATGAAAGTCACAGCAGTGAAAAATTTACTGTTGTCTCAGTAGACAGGATGAGCACAGCCTTGTGAGAAGGGAAACAGGAGAGCAGACAGAAGAAATATGACAGCCCAGCACAGAGGACTTTGGTAATGTCTTCAGAGCTAGATGTGCTAATGTGGACCTGCATCTTAAAAAGAACAGGTTATGGCTAGGGGATCATCACTCACAGAAAGCAGGGGTACCAAGATTTTACGGTCAGCAATGTGATCCTTGAAAAGGCTGAACTTAACCCTCAAAACACCTAGCTCAAATAAAAATAGTTTAGTATGTTACAATGAAAAAACATTAAGACATACTAAATATTCATGAGGGGTCCCCTTCGATATTATAAGCCATGACTGTTGAAACTTTTACATTTTTAAAACAAAGATGTTTGTATTAACTCTAGGAATATGTCACCCTCTAAAGTAGACAAAAATGCTTACAGAATAGGTTAAGAAATATGTAGGATGGGAGAAAGGACCTTTTTGCTAGCACAGCTCTCTAAATCAGGCATGATAGAAAAGATTTCAGAATGATATCTGTAATTTATCTAGGAATGGTAAATGAAGGAAAAAAAAAAAAGAAATGCATTTGTCTCAGATATCCAAGTTTTGTGTTGTTTTACTGATTAGAAATAACCGAATGTGTTTTATTACATCATTTATTACTGTACCACAAGGTTCCAATAAACACTTTAATAAACATCACAACCCAAAAACTCATCATCCCTGGTTATGCCTCTATAAAAATTTATGGCAGCATCATTCTGCCAAGGCTCCTGACTGAAGAATTTAACTTAAATGGTTATTTACAATTTTTGTGTGTTTTTAGAACAATTGCCATGCAGGTGGCTAACATCACATCAGCCCCGCGCATCCACAGCAGCAGATACTCAGACATTAAAAAGGCATTCTGCACCTCCTGCCTCCCCACAATGGCCTGGTGTGGGAAGGGATGAGTGATGAAGTGGTTATAAGCTTGAGCCTGATCTCCAGCTCAAGCTGTTGGTTCTACCTTGGCATTGCCCTGCTGAGTTCAGATGCAGATACTGGAGTTGGTGAGTGACTTCTTGTAGACCATGGAAGCTGAATTCCAGTCCAGTTCCCTTGGGTATTGTTTTCAATATATAGTTATATCTGCATGATCTTTATGGTTAAAACACTGATGAGAAAACTCTTGACATAGCGCCACAATCCTATCCTATTCTTTCCTTCCAGTTCAGAGTTTCAGCTAGTAGTTTTGCATATTGAATACATCTTGAAACAGTGAGATTATTTTCTTATATATTGTAACAATACGTAATGCTATCAAACTCTTAAAAATAAGCTCTAGTACAAAGACCTTCAGCACAGATAGACTCTGGCGATAAAAAAGCAGAACAGCTGGGATGGAGGAGCAGCTACAGAAAGAATGGAAGCTCAGAGATAGATAGCTTCTTAGATGAATAAAACGATAATGTATGCAACACAGATGTAAATAAAATTTAAAGACAGTTATCAGAGGATAAACCAGCTGGAGCAATGTGAAAACAGACAGTGTGTGAACAGAGCACATAAGGAAAGAGATGAAGATCAAGAACTCTTTTTTGCATTCTGGCCTCTTTGAGCTATTGGAGTGGTTTCCTCAGGAGACTAGCAGGATCAAAAAGCTGTCCTCCTGCATCTCTCCATGGTTATTACTGTCCCTAGGGAGCCCATGGGTGGTGGCCCAGGGGATTAGTGGGATGCAGCACACCTTGCTCTTGGTCCTCTAGGACCTACCTGTGGTTCTGGGCTTGTTGAGGGGGGACTCTTGTCATGAGGGGACACTGTCAGCAAAGGAACAGATAAGGAGGGGCACAAAATAAATTACAGATGAGTTAAAAAGAAAAAAAGGGTCTGCTGCTGCTCAGAGCCCCTGCTTTTTTAACTCATATTTTCATTCAATTGCAGTTGCAGCACGGAAAAACAAAACAAGAGGAAGGGATTTGATACACGCAAAGATAGTTCAGCTTAACAGTGGCAACAATCTGTCACATTCCCAACATTAATTGGCCACGTTTCCTCAGTTGAAAAGAGAATTTATCAGGAATGTTATTTATATAAAAGATAGCTGGTTTTAAACCTCTTTATACAAAGCAAGCAATCTTGGCATAAATCAGCATTAAAGCATTTAAACAATAAGTTGTTAACTCATAAAACAGTAAGTCGGCTTCCAACACCAAGCCAAAATTTGTCACTGTCAGATTCTGCTCACTTGGTAGGAGTCTCCAGGCAAATTCTCTCACATCTGTGCCTTAAAAATAGATTTATCTCAATGCGTGGGGGATTTAGCTCAGATTCCAATTGCAAAGTGGTCCATTTCCAGGCCATTTTTAGAGCAAAGTCGTAGATGCACACAGGTGTGGGGTTTTTCACTTGTTTATTGGCTTGCCTTTTTTGTTTTTAAGGGAAGTGTCACTGTTTTATTTTTCATGGGTATTGCACCACAGAGACCAAAAGTACATGGGCTTCACCACTGTGCCTTCATTTGTAAGTTCTCCTATGGCTCAGTATATGACTGTTCTTTACTACATTGGCTTATGCAGCTTTTTCCTTTTCAATTTTCTTAGCATTAGTTCCTACTGTACGGCTCAAGACTAAAAATAAAGGATAAAATGACAATAAAGGCTCCCAGGGAAAAACAAAAGGGAGGAAACATGAAAAGGACTTGAGAAGAAAAGGGTACAAAAGCACAAAGTACAAAGGAGCCTAGAGTTGAAAAGATTATAGAATTATGGAAAAAAAAGTGCTAATGTAATCTTAAAAAAAAAAAAGAGAGAGAGAAATAATTCAAATGAAAAGCCATCAAAAGGAAGATAAAAAGGAGGAACATTTAAGAAAAAACGGAGATATTTTTAGACAGCCTGCTTAACCTGAGGGGACAGCCTTCAGGAAAGCCAGATGTAGTTTACTGAAATTATTATCCTAATAAAACGTGTAACAGAACACAGAGCACCATAACAACACTTTTAATGGCAAACACAAAACCATGTTCTCCCTCTCCTTTCATAATGCCTTTATTCTGAATAGATCATGAGCACAGCTTTCACACCAGATGCTGGCATTCCCAGTTTGTTAATTCTATGGGGAAATAATGTCCGCATGGCTTGTCTTTATTTTCCAATAACGGACACTGAAAACTTGAAAATTCCCACCTAAAAAAGGTGCTTATTATTTTGGGACCTGCTGTCACTGAAGGGGAACCTGCTATGAACCAGCAAGCCCCAGTGGGTAAACTAGTGACCTGGCGATTTTGGTCAAGAGGAGCCATGCAGGCAGCCCTGCCAGCTGCTTGTAATACGGAGGGAGCTGACAAACAGTGGTCTCTTGGCAGGAGAAAGTCCCATTTCTGTGCCTGCTGGTACCCCAGGGGGTGAAGGCATTTCGGTGCTGGGTGGGCAGGCATGTGGCCGGTACAGAGTGTTCCCTAAGTCTTTTGTGCCTGGGCAGAGAGATGGGGATGTGACCCAGCAGTGTGGGAGCAGTGTGCCAAGCTCTTCCTGCCCTTTCCAGGCGTCGCACCCAACGGCTTTAATTACTTATGTGGTGCTCTTAGCAGGGTTAAAATCAGACAGCCACTCTGGTCAGTTCAGCTACCTAAAATGCAGTCATTAATTTTCTACACAATCTCTTGTTATAGTGCTAAATTTAGAGCTAAAAAGTCTTCCCCCCCCCCCCCCCCCCCCCATTCTAAGCCTTATTTACAGCGATATCTACCTTTCCTAAAATCACCACATTGGAATTTGTTATATTTCTTCTCATTTCAGAAATAACCTGTTCTGAAACATCTTTAAAAAAAGCGTTAGGCTTGTGTTTAAATTATATTAATGTAAAAAGATAAAAGAGTGAGGATTCTCACTGGTAAAGATGGCCTGCATCTCTCACTTCATTTCACTGGCGCCCAGGTATAAATCAGTTGAAAAGGCAGTTAGGTATGTAAGCAAAAGAAACATTCATCAAAGACTATTAAACACAAAGGTGAAAAATTTGTCTTAGAAAACCAGTAAGCTAAGTCTCTGGCACTACTGGAAAATGAAATACCACTCAGCTCTTAGTATGCTTTTATTCTTCTGTTTGACCATATGGAGCTGGTCTAGATGAACCACTGGAGGTGGCTTGGCCATTTTTATGTTATTAAAGCAGTGCATAAAGAACAAAAAATACCTTTTTAATGTATGTGTCATGCAGATTTCTTTGGTATGAATTGCATCAGAAACCAAGTGCCAGATTATCACTGCTTGGCACACCATCAACAGGTGTGAATGTGGAATCCATGTTCTACCCTGCAACACACAGCGCTGTCTAGGCTTGGAAAAACATGGGCAATGGTGAAATGGAGAAACTCCTCATTAAGTCTTAACCTATCAACGGCTGACCTAATCATTCCTGGTATGGGGATAAGGGGCGGAAACAAGGTTGAACCTAGACAGCAGGGAAATTAAAGGTAAAAAACAGACCATGGCCAGGCTGTATTTGATATTTCTTACTTGCAAACCCCTGTCAGTTCTGTACCTGTCTGCACAGCCAAGAGTAGGCACAAAACTTCATTTCTGCCTAAGGTCTGATGTGGATGGTAGGCTGTCTCTCTGCCAAATCCAAGTGAGTAAGTCCCGAGAATGATGTTACTCCCTCACAGGGATGGCCTCAAATGTCTGAACTTGCCTTTGTTCCCTTCTCACTACCCCTAACAAAATAAAAAGCATTTGTACCACAATTTGCTAAGTCCAAATGGATCTCCCTGCAGTATGAATTCTTTCACCTATAGCTAGTTTTAATTAATTGTTTCGCATTTTTATATTAGGAATATTTTACATTAGGAAACACTTCTTTACTGAAAAGGTAACACTGGAATGGGCTCCCCAGGGAGGTGGTTGAGTCACTGTCCCTGGATGTGTTTAAGAGCCGTTTGGATGCAGTGCTTGGAGATATGATTTAGCAGAGGGTTGTTAGAGTTAGGGTACTATGGTTAGGCTGCGATTGGACTTGATGATCTTTGAGGTCCCTTCCAACCTGAGTGATTCTATGATTCATGGCATGTATGCTGAGAAAATGCAAGTGATAAGGAAGCAAGGCTAGCATAGGTGGAGCACAAATCAATCTTCCATAGGCGGAACAGCCCTCATAACCATTTCATTTGTTTACAGAGCTTCCCTGGTTTATCTCATTTAGGCTCAGCTTACTAGGAAGAAACAGTCTGTCATGTGTGGTTCCTGTGACCAAGATGTGCAATCAAACTGCAGCAGTAATGAAGACAAATCACACAAGAACATTCTGCACAGCCCATGAGTTGATGTATATTTGAATAACATAGCTTATCAAATCTGCTTGAGAAAATCACTGGTGGTCTGTGAAATGCTCAGGAATAGAAAAATATTCTGCTGGAAAAATCTCGTTGCTGATCGCAGAAAGATCTTGTTAAGCTATTCTGCAATAAGTGGACCAAACATGATGGAGAAGGCAATTTCTCCAAGAAAGAGCTACCTTTCAGTAGCGGAGAAATAAAGCATCACAGAATAGATGGAATGAGAAGGTGTTGGCTGGTCTATATATTCAGGCCTCCAAATCTAGGACTCCACCTATACATGTGAGCCTGTAGGACTGCAGCTCCTTCAGTTAAAAAAGATAGTTCTGTCTAATGGTATTAGTACAATGAATCTGTGGAAATGAAAATACATGAAGCACTTCCCAAACGTTCATGCATATGGTTAATCGTGACTTAAAAGCTGAGTGCACTCCTATGACCTCTCTGTTCCCCACCCACTCCCTTTCCCCAAAGGAAGCAACTCCTGTTTCCAGTGCTTTTGCACCTTCATTTGAACACATCTTAATGTTTGCTCCATTCTTCTTTAACGACATATTCTCCTTTATGTAAGAAGTTTGAAAGTAAACTCCCCTGTGAAGGATGGTGTCAGTATTCCCCTCCACAACCTGCTTGTCTTTAAACAGTAAAACTGTTGACACATGGCTTGGAATATGAATATTTGATCAAAATGAACCTTCAGTGATTCCAGAATTTTCACGTCCCCAAGCGTCTTTTTGGCAGATGGCCAGTAATCATCTACATTTTTTTTCCATTTGGATCCACCTTGTTTCAGGTTTAATGCCCTTAGAATAGAACAACCATTATGGAAATTAGTTAGCAGCTGCTGTACATCAATGTTTAGAAAATTAATATTACCTACATTACACAGCACAGAAGCTGAATTTTAATGAAGCGTGGAAACTATAAGCAAATTGACCTTTAACCTCATCAGAGAAATAGTCAAACACAACTTTGCCTGAGAAAACTTATAATTTCCAACAGAATTCTCTGGACACGATAACAGAAGTATAGTTTTTATCATTAAAATAAGAGGAATGAAATGCTTCGTCAGATCACATTAGACAGAAGAATCTAAACTATTACGTTTTCTCACTGCTAAGCTTTAGAAATATTTTCTCTTAGACATATGACAGTGGAGATTACAATGCTTGTAATAATAGACCTAACACATGAAGAGAAGTGATGAAATATACGCTGGGAAGAAAACTGATCTAAGCAGTCAGCTGAGGTTTTTGCTGGCTTAGGAGCTGTTCCCAGCCCATACCGAGAAGGCAACAGCACCAGTCCCTTGCTGCTTTTTGGCTGCTTGCTTCTTTGCTTTTCTATTCTTCATTACTGTTTTCTTTTCCTTTTTATTAAACTATCCAAAATGTTCAATTCTGACCTCTTTAATTTGAATAATGTATCTTCTGTTATATTTTAAGACAGTTATAACTGTATCATAGAAATAACAGAAGGTGTAAATTTATTATCCTCAAGCAATGCATCATGGACATTTTAATTTCAGCTGGAAGCATTTGGTTAATGTATTTTTCTCTCCCTTTAAAAAAAAATAATTTGAAAAACTCACTTAGGATAACTTGCAGGGTGTCATTCTGCACAGACTTTCTAAAACAATTTTGTAGCCTTATTAAAACACCCCCCTAGTGTGTGTTTCTGTGTGTGTTTGTGCAGGGCTGGGCTTTTTGTAAACATGTGTCAAAACTGCCAGTATAAATTTACCTTGAAGGTACATCCATTGTATAAATGGCAGCTAGTATAAGAAAGTCTTCTGATAGAAAACTGTGCACAGTTTGTAAGAGAGCCGTTTACCAGTGTTCAAAGTTAGAGGAACAGGTCTGAATGCTGTAGCGGCCACATTTAGTTTTAATTCACATTTAGCTGGCAATACAACGGCTCTAAAGTTCTCAAAAATGTGTAGATTAAAAAATAAAAGTAAGTAGACCAGAGGACACGACAAGACTCAAATAACTGTAAAATAAACCAACTCACCCGGCTGCAGCATGAATCCAGCTCCATGCAAAAGGATTAAAATTAACAGGGCTTTGGAGGAAGGAGAAATTCTGCTTCTCATTTCCTTCAGACACAATGAAGATTAGAAAACTGCAACAGAACAGAATGGGCAATAAAATTACTTAAAGGTCATCACATGTTGTAATAAACTGTAACCTAATTTATTCTTTTAATGCTGACATGAAGCCGCTGAAACTAGAAAAGCAGGTAACTTTTTCAATTAATGTCAAAATCTCCCATTTTATTTTATAGGTTGTTTTACCCATTCTAAGTTAAAATGATGCTATATTATGGCATCATTTTATGAGCCCAAAGAGACGTTTTGACATTTACCATAATCTCTGAGAAAGTCAGAAGCGAAACGGTTACGAAGGATATACCAAATAAAACACCCCGAAACCAAATGTAAGAAACATTACTTTATAAATAGGAGTGGTGATTAAAGTATTGTTTTTTTCCCACTTCAGATGCAGGGGCTGTATTTACCCCTGCCTTCTTAATACTCTCCAACACTGCCTTTGAAATAAAAGGCAAGCATCTTGCAAGAGAGACCTTTTAAAAGCAATAAAAATCCTTCCTCAGCCTTCATTTTTGTCTCATTATTTTACCTGCAACCATCTGACAACAGTTCAATGCAGGGGTATTATGGATTTAAACTACAATTTACAGACAGCCTCCGTTCCTTCCTGGAGCACTGCAAGGGAAGAAAGGAGACAGAAAAGCTTGAATGGTTAGTTAGTTACACTTGGTAGCCGGTTCCTCCCAGCCCTCTCTGCATCCAGACGCTTGAGCGGCCCTGGTTTCCTCCTCTATTTTTCTAAAGGACATTGCCTGTCCTGTCAGAGAGCGGAGGTGGCTGTGAGTCTGGGAGGGACTCTCCGCTGCAGGCAGAATTTGGAGGAGCAGACAAATGGGTACAGCTGTGGCTGTGGCCCTGGTGCAGCCCTGCGCCCTGGGCTAAGCCTGGTGGGGTGCTGCTGTCTGTGAAGCTTCATCTCTTCAAAGAGGAGGACAAGGGAGGCTGTCTTTCATTAACTGTTAATTACAAAGTGCTGGCATGGTGTCGGGGTCTCTTTATTTTATTAGCAGCTGCTTCCAGGGACCTGGTAGCAGTTCAGAGTTGACTAGAGTAAACTTGACTCTTGGCTGCCAATGGAGATGATGCATTTAAGACTCAGGGTGTTTGTGTGGGAACAGTCAAGCAGAAGGGTGCATGGAGAGGTAGGTAGAAGATAAGGCCAGAGTCCATGTTTCCTGAGGGGCTGTGGATGTCAGTGTATGTTTTCTGTTATGCTCGGAGCCACCAAGTGTGTCAAAATGGCTCTGCTCAAGGCTTGAGATTTCCCTGCTGTGGGAGTGGGAAGTTCTGGGAGAGATGAAGGTGGTGGTGGGCACAGCCTGGCCCTAGGGTTGGAGCCAGTTTCTTTTCGGGGGGCTCAATGGTGCTAAGTTCTTGCAGAGGAAAGGAGCAAGCTGAGGGAGTGCCATCGCACCTTCAAGATTTGAGGCTTGAACTCAGGTCAGTCAGGCAGAAAGAAATACCTCAACCACTCCCTAGCATCACAGGAAGGATATTTGGCCATGCAGTGATGGAAGCAGGACGAGGTGGACAACCGTCATCTCCCCATGCTGTCTGCATTTCCTTTGGGGTTTGGCATGGTGAAAGAACCCAGTCCATGATATGGCACCCAGGTGGCAGGCTGGTGTGGAGCATCTTGTTGAGCTGTCAGCAGCAGTTTCCTTGGGGAATTTAGACACTACCAAGCAATAGAGACTGTGGCAAAACCTACATTTTCGACAATTTCAGCAGCAATGAATTACCTGTGGCTACCTTATAAACCTTAGGTATTTTCTGATCTGGAGGTGTTTTCTAGAAAGCCCTGAAAATACACAGCTGCAACAAAAGAAGAGGGGGAAAAAAAAAAAGAGAGAGAAAACAGGAAGATATGGGCTTTGCACAACAAAGGGTGAATGTTAGAAGAAAGGGTATATAGTTTGAGGTATAGGGCTGGAATCCCCATTGATCTAACAACCCTCACAAGCTGCTTTTTCCCTGTGTGTTAAATCACCAGATCCTTTCCCTGGTACACCTTGTAATATACCACCAGCCAGTTTTCATTCTGAATGATACGCTGCAAAATCTCCAGTAGGCCTGATTAGCAAGGAGTTTCCTAGCATTCACAGCCACGTGTTGGATTTAACTTGTATCTTACAGGCATGTTTTTCATGTCTTTGTTATGACTACAACGGCAATTCTGAAAGATTAGACCAACTCCAAACAACTGCAGCTTTCTAACTGCTCCCAGGAAGGGGACAGCAGTCACACTGTTTGAGGTCAGTCAGAAGACAACGTTTTCTGTTCTTCTGGGTTAATCAGAAAGCAGAATCTTAAGTGCTGATTTTATAAAGAACTCGTTGTCCAGTTTTCCCCCAGCCCCAGTGCTGAACTGTCTGATCAATACTAAATCTAATTTATAATGATGGCCCCTGTGAAGCTTGCAAATGTTATGTCAACATATCTTAATAGCTCTGGCTTCCTGAGCAGCCTTGTTAGCTGCAACCTTGTCTGCTTCTGCTGCTCTCCTAACTACTTCCACCTACAAAACCCCATCTGTAATGATGTTGACCACTTCTCCCATCTTTCTAACTCTGTTCTACCAGCAGGGGCTTCCGTGATGTTGGTTCCTGTTGTCTGATAGCGCTCCACCAAGCACCAAAAAAAAAAAGAGAAGAGGGAAGAAAACAAAATTAATTCCCCTGTTGATTCTTCCCTCCCTGCAACTGATGAACCAAAGAAGGAAATAATTGCTACTCTCTTTTAATAATGGCACGTTTACAGAAATTTCCATAAAGATGATTCAGAAAGGAATGCATGGATTTCTTCTCTGTGGGGTGTCCAAAACGGTTTGCATTGTTCCATAATGTTATGTTATTAGTTCTCCATCTAATTTATATTTGCATTTCCCTGTCTCCAGGGCAAATTTTTACAACTCACTTGCAAAGTACTAAATGGAGTACTGCTGCAGTGCTAAAGAATTGCATTTTCTAACAAGCTTTCAAGCCATCCATTAATTGCCAAGAAGCCAAACCTGAAAGGTGTTGAAGGACTCCAAGAAACAAAGTTTTCTCCATCCTCATGTGGAGCAGAAAGCACACAGCACTGCAGGAAGTCACAACTGTATGGAGAAATGGTTGTTCATTATATTCGTTGTAGGATAAAAACTATAAATATAGCCACTCTGTGCCTGTAGCCTGTATTCATTATAAACAGGAGGGGTTGTCTACCTACTTGTTACTGGAAGAGATGTTGAGTTGCACAGAGTCAGACAAATGATGTGCGACAGCTGGAGAATCACTGTCTTTCTGAGGTGTTTCATTGCCAGAACGTGTGCCATATCCACATGTGTGGCAGAATAGTTTAGGCAAATGAGGTTTTACTAATTGGATACTTAGAAACACATAAAGAGAGTTTCAGCAGGGTTTATCCCGCCAGTTATTGTGTAGGCAGAGTCTGTACCCAATGGAACAATAGAGGTGAAGACAGGAAATAATGCTAATGCTATTAATGAATTATTCTGAAGTAGCAGTAATTTGCTATTGCATTGAGAAAGTGACTCACTCAGAAGTTATATGAGACATGAGTGGAGGACAGGAGGAGGAGGACACATCTTCTGAGTCTCAACCATTCTTCCACTGAAACAGTTTCTTGCCTTTCAGATATTATCCACACACACACACACACAAATATATATATATATATATGAAAATACTGATACATTAAACAAAAAACAAACAAACCACAAAAATTAAACTCCAGGAGTGGATTCCTATTTCAGAGAATGAGTATGTGGTATTTCAAGAATTTGCCCAGCATCTTGTGTCAAGCTGATTTGAGTCTAGCAACACATGCTGCAAATATTCCTGAACAGTTACCAAGGAACAATGGCTACTCTTTTCTTTCAGAAAATAGCTAGAGCTTCACAGACTATGGAGAAAATGCGTTAAAAACCACTAGGTCTGGGAGAGAAGGAAGTGTAATTTAAGCTTTTCAGTCCATATATCTGATAAGAAGACAAGACAGAAAGAGGTGGCTTTCTAGCCTTTCCAGGCAACAGAAAATTATGATGATTTCTGATGCCATGGCTGCTTTGTTTTCTAATGAGGGAATATTATAGTTCAATTAAAACAGGATAAGCATATTCCACCTGCTTTTTAATGTCAGTAACTCTGGGCTGCAGCAAACGCTATCCACACAACAGGGAAGGTGCACCTGCTCAAACATCATGTCACAATTTGGCCAAAAATCTGTATGGATGAGCCTCAGTTTTCTTTTTTTTTTTCTTTCTTTCTTTTTTTTTTTTTTCCATAAAATGAGTCTGCATATTTCACTGGGTGGTAACCTTTCAGATATATTTGCAAAGCAGAAAAGTGTAATATATCAAGTCGTATCTATGTGTTTTAGCGACTCAAGCCTTACATTCCAACATTTTTCAAAACTCGTAATGAATTCAAGGTAAAAAATAAGAATCATATACACTTTTTCTTTCCTTCTTTCTTTTTCTTTTTTTCTTTTTTCTTTTTTCCTCTGCATGGCTTTAAAGAATCTGTCCACCTGTTCAAAACAGGAGATGAGCCAAAATTTCATGTTGAAGTGACAATTACCCCTGACAGAGAAAGATTTTTCACCCTCCCTTTTTGTTGCCCCCCCCTGGAGTGAAGGTGTAGTCCACAAAATTACACTTCAGAACCTCCAAAAATCCAACAAATAGAGTTTGCAAACATTACATCAAGTTAGAAACAGCAGCAAGAACAAAGCCTAATTTCTGCTTCAGCAGCAGGCTAGGTTGAAGGGGAAGAATGCAGGCAGTTTTGTTTATGAATATTGTATAATCTCTAGCATGTAATGAAAGTTGTATTTTAAAAATGCTGGTCAAGAGAATGTCCCACTACATAACCGTTCAGACTCCAAAAATAATGAGTGTGGCTTTCACAATGGCAAAGAACTACATCTATCTCAGGACCAGCATCTCCCACTCCCTTTGTTTGCTCCTCCATAGATCCATCTCTCTCTGTTCCTCTGGCTTTGGAAGTCAGGAAGCAATTTTCTCTTTGGCAGGAGGCATTCTGTGAGGCAATGATAAACATCTCCCCACTCAAATCACTGAGATTCTTCATATGGAAGAAAAACCTTACACACAGTCCTTACAAAGCTGTTTTCTATACACTGGGATTCTAAGGGCAATGCCAGTGGATGCAGACTATAAACATCCTCTAGTGTTTAAGAACAAGTGCCTGTGATAAGAATTTAATAACTAGGCCATGTTTTCAAGAGACGGACCAGAAGCTAACAGTAAAACATGGAAACTGACCTTCAGCTCAACGTATACAGTTCTTGCAAGCTGGGTGCCTGCAGGCTCCGGCTATGGCCTTCAGGAGACCCAGGCTGTGCATGAGGGGTGCCTAAACAAATCCCTGAGGATGATGCCCATTGTAAGACAGAGCATGATGTGCACTTTTTCTGAACATGTGTGCCTGCATGTTGAGGCCACTCCTTTCTGAAATATTATTTCAAGTGCAGTCCCACAGCTCTTCCTCAGAAAACCCCTCACTGAAGCCTATGGATTCTGCTAGACTAATAGAAGAGCCAGCACACAAAGACATTTTTGCCAGCTGAGTTATATGTGGTAGATTCCTGTGCTCCCTGTCTGCCCCAGTGCAATATCCACTTGAACAATATTTAGGGGTATCTTGAGCTGATACTGCATTCAGAGGGAGAAAAATCCACTGACGCGATACTTTCAGCAGCACAGGAACAAGCAGCTTGCCAGGCTGTGGCTGACCATGGTGACAGACATCTGGGAGGCTTCAGATAGATCAGATCAGCATTTGTTACAGGCAGTCTACCCTAACGGCGCCTGATTTTTCACACAGGTTAGACAGGGTTGGCAAACGTTTGCAAATGAGCCCCCCTACAAATCCTAGTCTAGACAAAGCTGGGAGAGGGAAGAGATGTTTGAATTAGATCTGGGGGATTTGGCGAGTCAAGAATCATTTCTTCCCTGTTTGTAGCAAACTCTGTTAAAAATAGGATAAGGTTCAGAAGGCTCAGATCTGCCCTTCAAAAAAAAAATCCAGATAATTGAAGAGTTTCTCTCACTGACACGTTTTTATTTCTGTTGTCAAAAGGAAAGAAAAACTAATAATGCTGAGGTTTAATAACAGAATATCCCCTGACATACGGAAGGTACTTTGATTTTGATTGGGAGTATACAAGGTAGGCTGCTGTTAACCTGTGCTTAGTAAATAGTGCACAGTAAAATCATAACCGAAGGACTGAGGTACAGATCAGATACACCACAAATATAAAAAGGGGAGAGCGATGACATCTTTCATTTCTCTTTCACCCTGTGGGGATCAAAGAACAATAATAAGTAAATAGGTTTGCTGGTGCCCACAGATGAAAGTTTTTCGCTCGCCAACAGACCTGATCTGTTTAAGACCAGAGGTTTTTAATGATCAGATCTGGTCCATATTTCAGCCTTATCATCTCAGCAGAAGTTTTAGGTTACCTTATAAAACACTGCAAGAACAGAACCAGTAGAACAGTCACTCAGGATCTGATTTTCTGCCTGGAGTCCTTACTGTTGGTAGTGCTCAGGGGAAAAAAAAAAATAAGAAAAAAAAAATGCCCATCTTAAAGTGGCAGCTTGGTGTTATAAATAACCATTCCCTGTGAGACTTTTGAGAGATATGCATTCAGTTTACTGAAAATAGACCATATTTTCCTTTCTGTCACCAGAGCAGAGGCAATATAGCTACACATGAACATACTGCATTCTGTCTCAAACACTTCCCTTGAGAATTTCCAGTTAAGTTCCTATTCTACAATTTTTATAGTCAGCTATGATACATAAAATACAGAAATAACATTGTTTAACTTGAAGCTACCAGGCTGAATCTCCAGTCTTGATCATAGACTCTTGAATTGACTTTAGAATGGAGTGAATTTCGTATGGAATTTATAGTGCAGAAATATGTAGGGTATGTTTGGATGTCATTTTTATAAGGACACTTCTTATGGTAACTGAAGCTGCTATAAACTGGATTATGGAATATGAAACCCCTTACGGTTTATGGTAGACTTTGTGACTGCTGAAATGAAGACAAATAATTTGAGATAACAGGTGTGTCAGCAGCATTGAGGTTAAATATGATCCATTTTGATGCAAAATTCAAATATAGAATTCCATGAAAATATAAGAATTCTGTTGGAGATGTATAAGTACTGATTTTGTATTAATTCATACTAAAACAAGACATTTACCACTTTGTTGCTGAATATACTATATTGCACGGTAGAGCCTTTAGTACTGATATCCTTTTAGCAGCAATATACTTGTGGCATTTCATAGATATCGAAAACAAGACCTTGAACATGAAAATATGTACCATGCCCAAATTCCACAGAATCTGTTTATGCATTTCACTCTCCTGAGTTTGTTCATTAGAGCAGTAATTACTTACAAGAGCATAGCTTGCTTTTTTCAGTCCGAAACATGCTGCTCTACTCTAATTAGGTTCTCGGAAGCTAGCACATTCTGTAAATAATTCAAACATACCTGATTCATGAAAACATCCAGATGCCCTGTAGAAGTCGTTTCATAAAAAGCACAGATTGGGATACCAATTTCTAGATCTTGGTCACTTCTGAAGCAGTGAGGCCGCAACAGGGACTGCTGCTGCATTGGAAGCCTTTGGGGCTAAGATGTGTCCTGGTGGCCCATGCAGCAATCCAGCAACTGAGTATTTGTATGGTTCAAATAGTCTTTCAGTCTGAATGCAAACTTCATGCCTGCTATCTAAACAGTACTGAAGGGAAGAGGATGCATTTGTCAAGAGAAAAGCTTGACTGATGTTCTTCTAAGGGCTGCGAGATCCAGGGTGGGTAGAAGGGTGAGAAACAGACCTTGGAAGCTTGGAGAGGTGAGGTCAAGGCAAGTGTCTGCTGAATACTAAGTAGGAAAATGGGTATTGCACTTAGTTACTACTGGAACAGGTATTCTTGAAATAAAATGGAGCAAGATTGAGTGATAGGAAACACAGTGCTTTTAAATGGAAACTCTTACATTTTCTCTTCATTTTCTCTTGTTTTTATTTCTTTCTTTTTTTACCCTCACAGTACCAATGGACCAGGCCAGGCCAGCAGTGTGCCACCAGCTGCTCTGGAATGTCCAAAGGATAAAAGTTGTTGTTTATTTCTGCATCCCATTTAATTTTTGTCTTCTCTAATGAAAAGGTGCTAACTAATGCAGATTACAGGAGTGCCCATTTCTGGCACAGAATCTCAGAATCACAGAGTTATAGGGGCTGGAAGGGACCTCCAGAGATCATCGAGTCCAACCCCCCTGCAAATCAGGTCCCCTACAGCAGGCTGCACAGGTGGGTGTCCAGGCAGGTCTTGAATATCTCCAGAGGAGAGTCCATAACCTCCCTGGGCAGCCTGTTCCAGTACTCCATCACCCTCACTGTGAAGAAGTTCCTTCTCATATTGGTGTGGAACTTTCTATGCTCAGGTTTATGACCGTTTTCCTTCGTCCTGTCCCCACAAACCACTGAAAAGAGGTTGGCCGTGTCTCTTTGACTCCCACATGTAGTAGGATATATATAAACATTAATCAGATCACTTCTCAGTCTTCTTTTCTCAAGGCTGAACAGACCCAGTTTGCTCAGCCTTTCCTCATAGGGGAGATGTTCCAAGCCCTTTACCATCTTTGTGGCCCTCCGCTGGACTCTCTCCAGAAGATCCCTGTCTTTTTTGTGCCGGGGAACCCAACTCCAGGAGAGACCTGACCAGGGCAGAATAGAGGAGGAGGATCACCTTCCTCGACATGCTGTACACACTCCTTTTAATGAACCCCAGGATGCCTCTGGCCTTCTTGGCCACCAGGGCATACTGCTGGCTCATGGCCAACCTCCCATGCACCAGGACCCCCAGGTCCTTCTCTGCAGAGCTCCTCTCCAGCATGTCATGTCCTGTCCTGTACTGATACTTGTGATTATTCCTTCCTAGGTGCAAGACTCTGCACTTGCTTCTGTTAAACCTCATCTGGTTTCTTGCTTCCCAGCTTTCCAGTCTGTCCAGGTCTTGCTGAATGGCAGCACAGACTTCTGGTGTGTCAGCCACTCCTCCTACCTTTGGCGTTCTTACTGATGGTGGACACTATCCCCTCATCAAGGTCGCTGATTAAGAGATTGAAGAAGACTGGACCCAGCACTGATCCTTGGGGAACACCACTAGTTACAGGTCTCCAACCAGACTCTGCCCCACTGATCACAACCCTCTGAGCTTGGCCAGCCAGCCAGTTCTCAACCCACCTCACTGTTCACTCATCTATCCTGCACTTTCTCAGCTTCATTATCAGGATGTTGTGGAAGACAGTATCAAAAGCCTTGCCGAAGTCAAAGTAGATGACATCCACTGCTCTCCCCGCATCTACCCAGCTGGCGATGCCATCATAGAAAGCTGGTTGGTCAAGCATGATTTTCCTTTGGTGAATCCATGCTGACTATTCCTGATGACCTTCTTCTCTTCCAGTTGCTTGGGGATGGCATCTAGAACTAGCTGTTCCATCACTTTTCCAAGGACAGAGGTGAGACTGACTGCCCTGTAGTTTCCCAGATTTTCCTTGCCCTTTTTGAAGAATAGAGTGACATTGTCTATCCTCCAGTCTTCAGGCAAAAATATTCACAGAAAAAAGATTTATTATTAACACCAACCTAATCTATAGCTTAAAGTCCAAACTTGAATGCCACAAGCTTCTGAACCAGCAAAGCTTCAAAGCAAGTGTTAAGCATGCAATTACTCTCTTCAATGTTAATGGGACTACCATGCACTTCTAGCTGTATGTGTTTAAGTATGTGCGTCAGTGGATCAGGACTTCATGGGGAACCACACAGAGCGGATCTCCACGTGCAGCCATGGAGGAGCCCACGGTGCAGCAGTGGATGAGGCCTGGAGAAGCCACAGCCCATGGAGAGCCCCTACAGGAGCAGCCCAGGCCAGAGCTGCAGCCTGTGGGGAGGAGCCCTCAGTGGGTCAGGAGGGCTGGGGGAGCTGCTGCTGGTGGAGACCTGTAGGGTGGGCCCCGTGGTACAGAGTTGTGTTGGGGCAGTGCTTGGAGAGCTGCAGCCTGTGGGAAGCCCATGCAGGATCAGTTCAGAAAGGCTGGTGTGGGAGGGAGACTACACTGAGTCTGCTTTGCTCATTATGGTAACTGGTGAGTGATCTCATGTGTCTCAACACGAGCCTTTCTTCAGATACACCGGTCATATTCAAAAGAGAAATATGATAGCTTCAGATAATTTATGAAAATGTTTTAAGAGCTTGATGGAAGCACTTACATTAAAAGTGCAACTCTATTTTTCATTCCACACATCTTCATTAGTTAGATATGTCTAAGCCTTTACCTTAGGAATGTTTTGTAGTCAAGTCTTCTGAGATCATTCTTGTACACCACAGAGTTGGCACTGATGGCTTTTAGCTGGTGGGGATAGCAGCAGAAAAACTTGGTAGTAAGCTTGTTGGGAGTGTGTGCATGTGCTTTATGTTTAAGGCAGTGAGATTGTACAGAACAACATTATAAAGGTTACTCTAACAAGACAAAAATATTTAGTTGATAGACATTGGGAAAATGGCTTTTTGTCCTCTAAAGAGCCATGTAACTTTCTTCTATGACCTATCATCCAGCTCCAGGCAAGTTGCCACTGCCTACCTCTCTGAGCTTGGGGACTGCCAAGATCCCCCACTAACAGCTACCTGCTCTACCTGCTGCATAGGCACACCAATGCACAAAAGCTCTGCAACAGATTTATTGTTTTTCAACACAATCTGCTTTGCTCGGCTTCACTGCAAAATGGGTAGCTGAAGCATTCAGTTATACGAGGAATTATTACCACTTACCTCATCAATAAAATCACAAGACAGGCAGTGTTTGGGGATCTTTTCATTGTATCCTAAATGTCACTTTTCACTTTGCGCAAGCTGATACACATCCACATTTGTGACCTTGAGGATAGCCAAGGAAATCTCCTGTGTCAGTGAGCTTTCACTTCTGATGTGCTATGGTGTGGTCTGGGTTGGGTCTGGGCCTGGGCACCGGCAATTCTCAATACACAGAGGTAGTAAGAAAGATTTTACTGAGAGTTATGAAGTTGTTCTGGGAATGGGTCCCATCATCTCAAAGGTGAGAGCTGCTCCTTTGCTCCACCACTAGAAAGATACTAGTTCACACATTTAGAGTCATCTACAGGAAGAACAGGTTGTGGGAGAATTAAGCAATCTAAACATAATCACAGAGTCACAGAACTGGGGTTGGAAGGGACCTCAAGAGATCACCGAGTCCAATCCTCTGCTAGAGCAGGTTCCCTACAATAGGTTGGATAGGTGAGCATCCACACGGGTCTTGACTATCTCCACAGAAGGCAACTTCACACTCTCTCTGGGCATCCTGTTCCAGTGCTCTGTCAGACTTACTATGAAGAAGTTCTACCTCGTGTTTGTATGGAACTTCTCATGTTCAAGTTTTAGGCCATTACTCCTTGTCCTATCACTGCGCACCACTGAGAAGTGCCTGGCCGCATCCATTTGCTTCTCACCTGCCTTTAGATATTTATAAATATTTATCAGATCCCATCTCAATCTTATTTTCCCCAGGCTGAACAGACTCAGGTTGCTCAGTATTTCCTTACATGGGAGATGCTCCAGGCCCTGTATCATCTCTGTGGCCCTCTGCTGGACTCTTTCTAGGCGATCCAATCTTTTTTGAATGGGGGAGCCCAGAACTGGATGCAGTAGTCTAAATGTGGCCTTACTAGGGCAGTGTAGAGGGAGAGGATCACCTCTCTTGACCTGCTGACCATGCTGTTTTTAATGCACCCCAGGATACCATTGGCCTTCTTGGCCACAAGGGCAAACTGCTGGCTCATGGCCAACCTGCTGTCCACCAGGATCCCCAGGTCCTAAATAATGTAAAGTAATGTATTTAAAACTCTGATGTTATCTGTTTAAAGTCAGTTACATTTTAAGAGATGATATATAACATCCTTTTGAAATGACGCTGACCTTTGACTACAGTAAAATACCCTGTTATTTCTCTTAACAACTAAAAACAGGTACATAAAGTTGTAAAATAGTGGGGTTTCAGTAAGCTAAATTATTAAAAATATGTGAACAAATAATAAAAAGCAATACACAGAAGATCTACATTTCAAAAGCTGAAACAAAGCTGTCTTGTACTTTATACAATTAGTTTTGCTACAATGCTCATCCTATGCAGAACTTGAGATCCACTTTACCAACGAACTTTCCAAGTACATACTTTACAAAAGGCCATCTCATTACGCAGCCAATTAAAACGATTTGTTTGTTCATGATGGAATCTAATGTAGAGATTTGTTTTCTTCCAATAGATACCTTCTGCTAAGAAGCCAAATTGGCACAAGTTTATAATTGCACTAGTTCCACTGGGAGCTACAAAGAAGTTTGTGAAGCTGATAATTCTTTAGTGCAAATGAACTAACAATAAAGACAAGCCACTTATAAAATTTTCCACTGCGAAAATTGAGAAACATTGCAGCATCCAGAGAAAATGTAGAAGATTAAAAACCCCAGGATTTTATTATATTACCGTCTTTATTGTATTACTTATATTATAATATTTATTCTAGCATCTATATTATTTATTATGCATATGTATTAGCATTTTCCAGTCATTAAGGAACTGGAGGCTCTTTTTTCTCCTCTGTTTACTGACATATATTATTATGTTATGATATATATTATTTTATCAGTTTTATAGGTGGTGATACATTGATGAAGTCTTTCTCATGAGGATTTTAAGACCAACATCCAAATTGCAAAAGCTCATTCTTTCCCAGGCAAAATAGCAAAGATACTATAAAAGTTGTCCCAGTGATAGTTTTGGTTTCTGTTGCTCAGCTAAACCCATTAGTAATAAAATCCAAACCGGGCATAAAATTCAGTAACTCATATAAACGTCTTTTAAAATTGGAAGGAAAAACCTATAGAGCCTTGTTTTGCTTGTTGTGAATATGAATGGAAATTTGCTGTGAGGCATGAAGAGCAAAATGCATCCTGTTCTCTGTAGCTCATTCATCAAATCTGTAGAATGTACAAACTCATGGTACAAGATGTAGAGGGAACAGGAAGAATGGAGATGGAGCTTTTAAAAAAATGAGAGAGAAAACTGAGCCCTATTGAATGTGAGTGCAATTTCCAAGGAGAACATAGAGTTTCTATAGCCCACAGCAGTGCTAACTTTGGTTTAGCTCACCTGACGTTGTTGCTGCAATAGAAGCATTCGCAAAGTCCTCAGGCAATTTTTGGCTTTGAACTTTGTTTTTCAGTTTTGATTGGAGGACAAAAAGTATCAGAACCATGACCATCAATACGGTCAGAGATAGACTCAGTCTCCCAAAGCTGATAGAGAGGCTGACGGTCCCTGGTGCAGACCATGTCATTGCAAAGGAATGTAACTCTAATGGCACAACCAAGTCATATTTATGGGTGACCAGAACTGCAGGCTGATTTCTTCTAGGTGATTTCATTTTCAGAAGAGACAAAGAATAAATATTGCTAATGAAGACAGAGGAAACCCTGCTCACTTTCATTTTTTTCTCCCTTGTGCAATCCAGCCCTAAATTGAGGTATGTGAAGAGGGTCTCTAAGGGCTCTACAGAAGGGCTGCTGGAGCATCTGAAAGTTGGGAACAGCTCTGGGGTGAGACACAGGTGATGCCAAAGGACACAAATTACTGGTGGCCTGGGCAACAGGGTTTAGATCACATTGCAGCATTATCAGAGAACTGAGTTCCCTTTTCTGGGATGCAAAATGTTGTTTTATACTATTTGCTCCTATTTGAATAGGAGTATAAATTTTGTGTATGCTCAGATCCTTCCAAAGCTAGGAATCTCCTTCAGGACATTTAAATTTCCTCAAGAAGACCTCTTTTATGGCTATAAGTGTGTTCGGAACTAGCACCTACGCTTGTGACTTTCTTGCCTTGCCAGTGCAAAGTAGCAGCCAAGTGCCACTAAGCCAGCAGTGTGCACCTCTGCATTTTGACTTGGTAACTCTGTAAGTTCCAGAAGAAAATACTGTTTTTGAGCTCTTTTCTTTTGGACAATAAATGCCAGTTTGAAACATCATTATTATTCTTACTGTGGATAAAATTAGAATTTAAACTTGTAAAATACATGGCAGCAGCTGATGATATAATAAAATGAAGTTTTGGAACTGATGAATAGTTTATACTGCGGGTGCTCAAATAAGATAAAGAATGGAGTTAATGCTGAAAAAAATGAGCTGGATACATCTCATTAAGGGCTTACTGCTGTATTTGCATTTTTGTTTAATACTCAAATCCTGAAGCACTGCAAATGAGCTGTAACTTTACAGTCTTTAGAAAATAAATAAAGATTAGATAAATGCAGATGCTATGCAAATAGTCGATCAGCAGCAGGCTACTGAGCAGCCATTAACGAGTGCTGGAAAGTCACACAGGTGATCATGAAAGACCTTTCCAACAAGACTAAATGCCACAGTGATGTGTAAGTTCCTTCTGATTCTTTCCTGGAATTTGTCACACAGGCTGTACGAGGTAATCTGAAGTTATGCCTTGTTAGGTGAGAAAAGATGATGTATCTGTAGGTGGGGAAATACATGTAGAATTGTTATCATGTAAAGAAGAGACAAATAGTATAATTGCACAATGCCTGAATTATTGCAAGAGAAAAGGAATAACCTTTTCTATTATTTCTGTTTTTTCTTTATTACCAAGTAACACACAAATATCTCCAGCCTTCAGGATCATACTCAGATCTTCTAAAAGTGACTCATCCTAGACCAGATGAGACAGTTGCTCATTTATACCCCACATTACCAAAGCATTTTAAAAGTCATTCTTTCACTATCCATTTGTTTGTCTTCCCCATGCTTTCTTATTGGTTGTTTGTTATGAAAGAGATTTATAGTTTAAAACTCCATCTTATTTATCCCCTTCCTTTTAATGAGTAACTATAAAATAAGCATCATTTTCCTAATGTGCATTTTGAGTGTCAGAAATAGGCAATTTAAATGTGAAGCTTCAAAACACTATTAATGCTGCAATTTAGTGACAAAATATCTCTCAGTTTCCAGTGCCTCTTGCCACATTTCTTCATTTCGATGATTTATTGTATTATTTATTTGGCTGCAACAGTTAGGGCCCGAAGTCATCGGTTTATTTCTTTATTTCTCTGCAAATTAATACGTGGCTGGCTCTACCTTTGTTTGACAGTCAGCCGAGAGTGACGTGACATCAACCCCCAGTTGTGCAAGGCCCTTCTCAACACTTTTCCAAGATTGTCTCTCCATTCGCTGCTTGTGTATGAAGTCTGAATACTAACTTGGGAGAGCTCAGCCTACCGTTGTAGCCCTCGGCTCACCGGAGAGCAGCCACGGCTTTCTCCCTGTGATGACAAGGGGGAAAAGCTGTCACAATGCCTAACATGAAAACAGAAGTAATGATAGAGATTAGAGGGTTTCTTGATGATTAGCTCAGCTTCATGTGCTCCAAAGCGTTCAGAGAGGATGAACTGTCTCAAGAAAAGCACTGTTGCTCAGGGAGTGTACCAGCCTCTCCTCTCCCCTCAAACACGCTACAAGAACGAGTAACTTCTTAGTACTCAGCGTGTGGCACGCACCGCTTCAGGGTGCTGGATTATGTGCCTGCCTGCATGAGGCCCAGTGTAAATTATACAGTATCCTGCTGCTATTTGAAGATATCGAAAGAACATTTCAATTTTAAATATGCTTTCAAAATCCATAGACTGTGCCACCATGCCTGCATTAGATATACACTTGCATTGGAAATGTTTTCAGACAGCTTTATACAAACCGGACATTTGGAAAAATACACTGTGGTGCTCTGACAGCTGCGAAGGGATGCACTGTGCACGGCAAAGCCCTCCCATGGCTTTTTCTCATCCCAAACTTCAAAGCTTGTAAGAACAGCATAGGTATCCTATTCCTACGCTTACTGTGTATGAGGCAAGGCAGGCTTAGCATCAGTATTGCCCTTTAGGGCTGAGGAAGTAAGCCCCGGAGATGCGAGATACCTGTCTTAGTGTTGTACAGCAGATCTATAAAAAATTCCCTTGCTTGGTGCTCTAATCAAATACTGCTAAACGGCTGACACAAATGCATTCCAGCAATGATGTCCATGCCGACAGCTAATAGCCGCATTTGCCAATGGACAAATACTTGTTATTGCAAAGTTTGGGCCTGAGTGAAGGATGACTGTGCCCCTGCAGATTGCAAGCCCCTATTTGTTTGAGATTTTGTTCGGTAGTGGTAATCCTTGCAAAAATGCAGGGGTCCACTTCTGGGGATGAGCACATAGAAAGCGTAATCCTCCTCTGCCTAAGCATTCAAAGAGCCTGAGGGGCTATTTCTAGAAGAGGCCAAAGCTGTTAAGTTGCCAAGGTAAACAGAAGTGATGGCCTTATTGTGAAACTGCATGATTTATTATGATTAACAGCTCATTTTGGTGCCACAAGGGCAAAACACTTGAAATATCTTTACAGCTTACAGTTTCCTGTGAGAGGATAATGTTGTAGCAGTGGACGTGGTGGACATGTCTCCTGGGCAGTGGGAAAGTAGCAGCTGAAGAAAGTCTTCCCAAAGGAAAAGCAATTTTGAGACGTCCACAAAAAAACAGGTAAAATTATATTTGTAAAACCTGTCCAGGCTTGCTGTGCCCGGGTCAGGCACAGGATCGGGAGGGGTCTAAACAAGTGTTTTGTCATGTGTTCCTACTGTTAATTTTATCTTGATGCAATTTTTTTGGTGCAATATTTAGCATGGGAACACTCTTTTTTTTTTTTTTTTTTTTTTTTTTTTTTTTTTTTTTACCCCAAGCTACATTTCTGCAGGGAGGAGGAGGTGCACCATGTTAGCAGGAGTGTCCCTAAAGCTCCACTCCCAGGCTCAGTTGCAACAGCCTGAGTATGGAGCCCTGTAGCGTAGCTCCTAGACCGCAGTTCTGACCAACCCTGTGGAGCAGGCTTTGTGCAAATCCCCCTAAACTTCAAGATCCTGTGTAATACTTGAGGCACCCAGGAGTTGGAACAGCCATGTTTTCTGGACAATTTACAGGTCACCAGTGGAATAAATCTGCACATGTCCAAAATTCTGCCATTAGGAGCATGAATAATATCCACTTGCTATTCAGTCTCACCCTGGGTTGTACCATGGAAAGGCTTAGGTTTGCACAGACCCTGAAACAATAGCTTGAAAGACATATATTCTCCACCTGAAATAAAATAAAAAATACAGAAATTTTGTAAGACAAGTATGAGATAAATGCCATTTTACTGAATGAGTTCACCTGAAAGAACACATCAACCAGAAAATTGTTCTCTACATGCACCTGAATGCTCTTTGATTGCTGCAGTCAGTCACAGACCATCACATTAGTCTGTGAAAGAAGGAACTGCAGACTAACTGCAGAGACTTGGGGACATTAGGCCAGCAGGGCTTGGAGACACTCTGAAAGTTTCTCTCCCATCTCACACAGTACGACTCTGCTGAACATTTTGCAGCTTTAACTGCAGAGGAGACTGTCAACTATTTTTCCAATCAAGCCACTTTTGTGGAGGATAAAAGAGGGACATAATAGGAACAAGCAGTACCCGGGAAGAGGAGGATGGAGATGGCCCATCTGAGAGCAACATTTCAGATGTTTTCAAGGTCTGTGAGCCCAAGCTGCGCAGTCCTTCAGACTGGTCCTCCAGTGCAACATCACAATCTCTTCCTGTTCTCATTGGAACCAGTCATTTGTCTTTTACTTATTTTAATTATTCGGTAAATTGGTCATTTTCTTATTCTGACATTTTAATTTTCTTTGAAGAGATAGAGTTATTAGAAAAAAAAACTACTAAGATCATCATCTTATATCAATGGTCCTCAAGATGGGAGCAGACTTCTTCCCTTTGAGTGAAGTTTGCGCAATGCTCTGATATAAGAAAGGCCTGAATAACTTACAGAAACAATCTGCTATATCCAAAAGGCACACAAACTGCACAAAAAAAGATTTCATTTCACGGTTTTTTTACCCCCTTTTCCAGTAGAAAATTTGGAAATAAATGCAGAGCAATGTAGTTCAGGTTTATTAAGTCTATTTGACCCTTAAGTCATATACTGACATTTTAATTTTACTGTCTGACATTTAACAAATCCTTAGCAGTTCTGAAAAAGTTAATGATTACAGAAAAAACTCTCTCAATAGTTAGCTTAAATGTATGCGAGTAAAATAATTAACAGCATCTTTTGTTTTATCACATAAAATTGTTCACAATGGTGATTTTTAATTGCATATTCAGCATGTAGATATATTCACAGCATTTTGACTAATGGCTTGCCCTATTTCTTTAAGTGACTTAAAATAGCAATACTTGAAAAAGTAGTTAGGCAACAAGAAGTAGAGAATGCTATAATAATAATTTGTAATCTTTCTAACATTTGTCAGGCTTCTCCCTCCTTCTTCATGCAACTGACCCGGCGAGCCAGTATTACTGGAATGAAAGTGTTACAATGCCTTTGCAGATTTCCTACAATAGAATCGTGTCCCTCCCAGCTATTTGCAAGAAGTCCTACAGGAACAATTATGAAATACTCTCATTCATTTGGCACAATGGCATATGGAAATTTCCTGCAACACTAATTACTATGGTTGCAATTTTTAGCCAAAAATGTCAGTGTCTAGGATTTAATTAGTCTGCAGCAGGATTTTAAAACTGACCTTCTAGTTTAGTTAATTAATTTGCCAGTCCTTGTTTTTTTTTTTTTTTTTTTTTTTTTTTTGTTTTTTCTCTTTCAGAGGACCCTGTCAAATCAGTTTTTAGGAGATTTTAATTAAAAAGCAATCACTACCTCACATTCTAGCACAATATCTAAAAGCAGTTTTAAAATATTTTTAGCAAATAAAAGCAGTGAGGTCGAGTTCCTGTTGCTTTAGAGTGCCCTTCTTGAGTGCTGACTGCTCTCTGAGTATTTGTGAAAGGCGGTTTGCAAAATGCAGAAGTGTAATTAAGTTTTCCCCCAATTAACAATTCACTCCCATGCTTTCATCAGCACTCTCTGCTGATACTTGTTTCTTCTTCTTTTTTTCTTTTTACAGTATTTTCTTACAGCATTAATTAGAGATCCATTTCTAATACTAAAAACCAACATGCTGAAAATCTCGGACAGTTTGAGTTATCTCAGTTTCATGTGAGTGGCTGAGGCAGATTCCTCATTCGAACCAGAAATCTTGATATAAATTCAGCTTCAGAGCTATAAAGACAGAACTGTGAGAAAGATTTTTTTTTGTTCATTTTTATCTTGACATGAGCCAAAATATGCCTTTTATTCTATCCTCTTTCTTTGTGACAGTTACTCTGCTGAGAAGTTACACATTACTCTTTCCTGTGGAGAAAATTAAAAACAAGCTATCTAGCAGTTCCAGCTCTGCGGCACATTCCAGCTACTGAACTGTGTCATACTGTTTTAAAAGAACTACAGTACATCTCCTGAAATGGAAGAAGCTGTGACTTTTTTTGGTGCAAAAGAATCAATAAAAGGATGGAAAGTACACGGACATGGCTGAGACTGCTCTTGACACACAAACGCGGACACAATTACCAGCTTTAGTCTACCATAATGGTGGGGGCTTTACAGCTAAGGAGTAGGAGTGCTCCTAGGTAACCCATGCAGGTGAGCATTATGCTTGTGAAAGACAGTGCACTTTTAAGCGTGAAAAATGGAAAACTTTGGCTGGAGCCATTCATTTACTTCTGAAAAGTAGAGTGTATTAAGTCAGGTAAAATATCTTGATAAGACCGCGCAGCTTGCCACAGTTCCTCTTGCCACTGCACAGTGTTGACATGCCTAAGAGGAAAGCAGACAAGGTCTGTAACAAATACTGAGAAGTAATTAAATTTCTTTCTCATCAGGGGTGCTGCCCTCCACCAGTTAAGACCTGGACGGACTGTGTTCCCCACTGCCAGCCCTTTCTGCTCTGCTGGCATAGAGACAAGACCTTCTGTCCAGCTTTGTATCCAACTTCAGCTTTTAGTGCATTTTCATTTCTTTTTCCATTTCCCTAGGTTGCCTTTCAGAGACATTTTATTTGAGGTTTTCAGACTATTCTTCCTTACTCCTTCCATTTTGTTTGTTTGTTTTCCTCCAAAAAATAAATAGAAAGGCATATGAATTCAACTGAGTCGTTGAATCTGAAACACTTCCTTGGACAGTTGTCACGTCTTAGTTACTCTTCACAGGCCATTTCCAAGGCCTACCTGGTGCACTCCTAAGAAAAGGATGAGAAGCTCCATGTGAGACAGGGCATATTTACCTAGCAAGAGGTAAGATTGTCCTGCAGTATCACTTGAAAAGTTGAACACTCCCTGCTCCTTACTACTGCATGTCCTTCCATGTTCATGCTACAAGACTTTGAGACGGGAGCTGCTGTTCTCCAAGTTCAGTGGCTGCATGGTGACTGAGCATTTTCCAATAGGTCTCAAGTATCCAAAGAGTTTCACTGTCAGTGGTTCCCAGCCATCAAATGCAGAACACAGCTAAAACTAGTTAACATCGGAGGACAATGTTTTTGCAAAATTCAGGTAATCTTTACTCTCCCTGGCAAGGCTTGCAGTGGATGTGTAGTCGCAGGTCCACCTACTTCCATCATACTCTGGATGAGACAACACAGGTGTAAGAGTGGCATAATTGTGATACAGTCATTATCATCCAAAAAAGCCCTGGTGAGACATAATCCCAGAGCTACCACCTACGATAGTCACTAGGACAAGCAACAGCTGTATTGGTGCATACCCACCCTTCAGTCCACCTGTATCTGTCAACTTTCTGCTACAGAGAAGTGGCTCCCTTACAAGTGTGAGACACTGCTAAGTTTTAGATATAGAAGAAATGCTCCATTCATTAAAGAAGATGATCAGGTTGCAGAAGAAGTAACGAGTGAGGAGGAAAAAGTGGAGATACAAAAGAAGCAAGATGTGAAGGAGAGGAGAAAGAAAATATGGGAGGAAAAAAAATTGGAGGTGATGTCCATATAACACCTGAAAAAACCTGAAAAGAATCACAAGCTCACAATACCTTCTCCTTTGTCGATGCCAGTCTTTGCCAGTGCGCAAGCCTGATGGTGAGCTGAGGGTCTGCCAGCTTCAGCAAGTTTGCTCAACAGAACATGGCTCATCACTGGTATATTATGAATACTGCATCAACTCACTTTTGGTACAAAATCTCTCTTCAATACCACGGAATCTCCAAAATGCAGGAACCTCCTGTTTCATAATTTCTAGGGATCTGCTTTTGATGTTGCCCCATGACTCATTTATCAAAAGGGGCCCTCTGGACCTTTACAAAGTGCCTGTGCTTTCCTTCAGTTCCTGGCAGTGGGCTTGCCTCAAGACACAAATTCTCTTTCGGCACACTTTTTTCTCATGTTGCTGATCTCTTTCTCATGCTAAATCCTAACATGGAAAGGTAAAGCAAAACTGCATCATTGCTAAGCTCCACTGCATGAACTAGTAAAAAAAAAAGAGGTGAGTTCTGTGTCCTGTTTTAACCTAGTTTAACTACTGAGCACACCACAGAGCCAGAGAGGCTTTGTTTTACATATGACTGAAGGAGGCTGAGTGGCTGCAGTGCTCCTTCACTCTGTCCTCATCAGGGGAGGGAATTTAATAGCTTGAGCCTTTAGCTGAATGTTTCACAAGCAGCATCTAAGTTAAAAATCAAAGAATTCTCTCCCTTTAAGACAAGAATCACAGAGAATTTATTGCCTTTTGGTTGCATGGTAACTGTTGACCATTTAACAGCTCAAAGCAAGTTCTGAAAAGCATCAAATATAGACTTTGCTTATTATTATACACTAAATGAATGGGTGACTATTTCATTCTCAGGAACCAGAGAGCAGACTAGCAGTAATCACTTGTGAAGTGAAATTAAGCTTACAGGCAGCTAGACTGAACACCTCATTCCTACACTACCATTAACAGTTTTGACTTTGTGCTGTGCAGTGTACATTCCAAGGGCAGAATTTCATTAACCTGAACATATTTTGAGCTCATCAACTTAAAAATCAAGCAAGCAAAAGAAAGAAGAGTCAGTGCATCTTTCATAATATTTCTACTGTTAGAAGCTCCAAAGCTTTTATGAATTGCCTGAAATCGTTAGCTGATCTTCTTGTTACCTTCACAGTCTGAAAGGAAAGTTCCCTTTCTGCCAGATTTGTGTGTCTGCAACTTTATCACAAAGGACCCAGTAGACTTCCTGTACCCACAGTCGCATTAATTTTCATGTTCCTTCAATAGCTGGAGGTGCTTGTTCTGCCTTCAATAAAATAACCCCTTACCAATCAATAAAAAAAGCAGAGAATATGAATCTTTCAAAATCGATAATATGTACAATAATTACACAAGTATGCTAGTGACAGCCAGCGTGTCAAAGCAAATCCCAAGACCCGTGATCTCAAAGCCTCCAGAAAGCAGCAAAAAATGATGCAGTTTTATTCACTTGTGCTTTTGTATGAGCCAGTGTCAAGATTAGATGATGAGTGGGTGTATTAACTCCTCAGACTGTTCCCTCAGCTTTCACAAAACAGGCTCTGCTTAAGTGCAAGGATTTTCAGTGTGATCAAAAACTTTCTACTGCCAGCTGCCCATTGAAATGGCAGAGTTCAGATGGAGTAGCAATGAACAAAACAGTGTATATCAGTGCTCACCCCTCACACTAGCCATTTATGTGGTACAAAAAGGATTCACAAGGCAGCCTTACAGACGGAAAAATCACAAGGATAGTTAGGTATGATTGGAACAATGAGAGCTGCAAGCAGCTTGAAAAGTCTGTGCTCAGCGGGGAGCTGGTCCCTTGGGTGAAGGGCTGGGGTACTCCTTCACAACGTTTTTCAGTCAGATTAGGAAGTTAGCTGGTGGGTGCTTTATGGAACACGCTGATTCCTAAATAATGCATTGATGTCATGTTTTTAAGAAGCCTTCAGTCTTCAAATTCCAAGATATCAAACCATTTCCACATAACTGCACAACCTTTTCAAACACAAAGGCTTTTCTGAATCTGAGATGTTTGCAGGCTGTGGATGGATTTCTAAAAAGTATTTCTTAGCACTCATTCTGAGCTCCATGCTCACGTCTGTTCCCTTTCCTACAAATAAAGTACAGAGTTTGATAGTAGGAAATGATAAGAGAGATAAGGGTGGTTGACACAAAAGTGTGTGCTTTCACATTTGCCCACACTGCAGCAGCAGTGCTTGTTCTGTCCTAACCTCAGTTTCCAATGCTTTTCCGAAGCCTTGATTCACAAGCTCAAATTTCTCTGGTTTTGACATTTCCTAAGTGCAGCATAATAGAGTAGGCACCCTCAGCAGCCTAGTCCTCCCTGTGCTGGTGAAGCGTAGCTTAGAACTGCTATCAAATTTTATCCCTTCAAGTACACTCAGATCAAGGAATATGAAGAGTACCTTACAAACAACTTCACAACTTCTTCTACCCACCATTCCTTTTTCTTTTTTCTTTTTTTCCTTTCCCCAATTTGCTTGGGAATACAAATTTCTACCTATGTTACAGTTAGTTATTTCAAGCAGAACACACTACCCAGAGAGTTTGCTGGAAAATCCCTCCTGGGGAAGACATAACAAGACTTTTATGAACACCAGCCACAGCTTGGCCATTCTTGCCCAAAACTATTGTGGAATAAAGGAAAGGTGAGAACTTGGAATAGAGAAAACAGTAAAAATAAAATAAAAGAAAAATTTGAAAGTACATTTATACTGATGTTTCAAAGCACCACATTACAGCTCAGGTTTATCAGCAGGAAACTGGATACATTGATATCAAACAGCAGCTCTAGACTGTCAGTCAAGAGTTCAGCTAAATCTTGTTTATGAGCATCTGCAGTTTTTAGAAATCCTTTGGAGATAAAGTGAGCTTGGACGTATCCTGCATTTCCTGTGTCCTTGAACTCCAAGGAAAGCAGAAAAGTTGTTTGAAAGGAAACTTTCCAGAGTTATAAACATTGCCCCTTGATCAGGTTTTTAGACAACCAAGTCAGAGAAACTATGAATTTGACCAGACCACAGGGCTAAGCATGGACATGATCAAAACACAAGAAAAAAAGAGAAACAATTTGAAGAGGTAAATGATACGAGGACATAAAAGTGAATGTGATAACTCCTTTATATTTTCAATTAATCCACGGCTTTCTCTGCTGTTTTCATTGCTCTCAGGTATAGCCTCTTACAGTGATAGAATCTCCATTTGCATCCTCCCCATTTTATTTTTCCTCTTCAGCTTATGTTTTCCAGGTATTTTAAGGGCTCTGCTAGCTTTTACAGGCAGGAAAGACTGGAAAATGTACAGCACACAAACCAAATCCGTGAGCCTGTAATCAGCAGGAGGAAAGGTTTTCTGAAAGACTGAAAATCCAAATAAAACCTAACATTGCCTTGGGGTAGGCCATTTGCAGTTGTCTTATTATCTTGGGGCCTTACACTGCTACCTAGCTTATCTAGTGCAGTGGCCTGCACACAAAAAAGACAAGCAAACAGAGATGAGTGTCTGCGGAGCTCTTTTGGCATCAGCACATTTCTCTCCCTGCTTTTTTGGGGCCTCCTGTGTGAAAAGCTTCCCTATTCATTTCCACTGTAGGATTTAGGACTAGAGAATTTACCTCATCAAGATGCTCAATCTCAGGTAACCCACACTTCATGGGAGATATATATGTGTGTGTGTGTGCATGTGTGTACAGATTTAATGTATTTAATGAATTTATTCTTCACAGCAATGGAAAGAATAAACCTGAGTTTGAAGATGTAGGCAAGTAGATCCTGATTATGATAAATATTAAGGGTGATCAAATCCTTGAGCAGAACTCCCTCTCAAAAACAAAACAATAAAAAACCCAACATAGTAAAGAGCTATTTTAGAAAGATGGAAATAAAGAAACATGCAAAACTTTAACGTAGTAGTGGAAGTTTCAGCTTGGTTTGTTTTTCCAATTCACTGCAGCAGTGTATTGCCATATTATCATTTAGACAGAGAGCAGCAGATCTGTAGACTGGATAAATAAGATTTGCAATTAAGTCCTCCTTGAAAGAAATGCCAAAATTCGCCACCAGGACTCTGCAAAGAATTTCATCTTTTTTTTAACTTGTTCTAATAAATGAGGTGACAGATGGCTCCTGATTCAATGCAGGGTTGCACTGGCTCAGGGGGCTTTGCTTGTTCATGGGAAGCAGCTGAACCCCAGGACTGGACTGCACCCTGGGAGCTGCCTTTTGTTTTAATGGCTAAAGCTTCATGCTTTTGTCTCCCCTCCAATCCCCCCACTCTCTCCCCCTCCCCCCCCCCCCCCCCCCCCCCCCCTTTTTTTTTTTGTCAAATCCACACAATGGCCTGACAATGATTCCTCACTGGGTTTCCTTTTTTGTACCATTGGCAATCGGTTTGCCCTCCCACAGTTCTTAGGGCGGGAGGCTTGTGCAGCTTTCCCATATTGACCTCCTTATCTGTGTCGCCAGCAGCAACATTGGCAGTGCTGGAAATTGGACTTGTTAATTAAACTAGTGCTCCCTCTGTTGGCTGGATGTCAGCGCCCCGAAACAAGGGCGTATGCAGCCAGGGACTGCATTGATTTTTGTGAAAAACAGATGCATTGGATAGAATTAGAGCCCAGAAGATATCCCAGAGTTACAGTTGTCTTGCAGATGAAAATTGGGTCCCGAATAAGTCCCTTCGCCGAGTACAGCCTGAGTGCATCACAGCAATACAGGCTGCATAATTTGGAACTCTTCAGAAAACGTTTGTTCCTTGTGCATGCCGCTAAGGCTTCCCTGCCTTTACGTTCACGTCAATCAGAAATAATTTAAAGCGCTTGAAGTCTACCTGGCAAAGAAGTGAAATCATTCAGACCTTTATGCCATAATGCTGCGGAATACTAAATGAAGTCTAAGAATTAAATTTATTTCATGTCACTTTAGTTTGTGCTCAAATTCAACTCAGGAAGGTTTCAGAGACAAAACTTGGCACTTGTATTCTATCTGCATCTTCCAAGTAGCTGCACAACCGCAGAAAAAACGTGGATGAATGCACACATTCAAGGTTTAATATGGGAAAACGCATCTCGTTCAGGTTGTTTAAGACCTGCACTTCAAAGCTGTGTAGCACTTTGTGTAAAATTGTACATAAGCAGTTTGCTCAGGTTTGAGGGTTACACTGTCTCGGTGTTTTCCCATCACTCGCCTAAGAAGAATGAAGAACTTTCCACCAAGGAACTAAATTACACATCCAGAAGCTGATGGAATATCTTGGGTCCCTGTGTTTATCTCACTCACATTGATGGAAGGTGAGTCAAAAGAGTGTAATGAAGTTTTGCCCCCCTTGCTCCATTATGACATGGTGATAGAGAGCCTCATTATTACACTGTTCTGTTTATGAGGATGGGACCAGACTTTTGAAAAACTGTGATTAACCAGGCTTTCCACACAATGCTGAATATCCTCTTTGCACATCTTATGTTTCTGAACTAAGTCTGTTCTCCTCTTTGAGGCAGCCATACATATCAACTTTAAAATTAATTACCTACCTGGTGGTCTGTTGCAAGATAAATACATTTGAGGCTGTGTTATTAGCAAACAACATTATCCTGTATGCAGCCCACTGGGCTGTCAGGTAATGCTTGTGTTAGGGGAGAGTCTCTTCTTGCTTTGTACCATGTATTTTCAGATAATTTGAACCTTGGAAACTAAGGGAATACAGTGCAAACTGAACAAGAATACCAAGACATACATGCTTCAGCTACGCTCGGGAACTCTGATCCTACCCCTTTGTGACACGTTGCCACCTGCAGAGGCAGTTTGTGGCAGAGCTCTGCCACTGGCTGCTTTGCCGAGGCTCTGAGCAGCCAGCAGGGAGTTGTCTCACCTCATCTGATCTTGCTGGACACAACCTGTGTTCCCATCCAGACCCACTCCTGAAGCTTGTCCACTTTGAGAGCTCACTGAAAAGATCACCTTCCTCTTTAGGAAATTCTACTCTTTTTTCCCTTATCTCTTATTTTCTTCTATTTCTCTCCTATTAAATCTATTTATCATCTCAGTTGTAATCTCAGACTGGTTTAAACTTGCTCTCCTTGCACACAGTATTTTATTTACTTGCTGCTGAAGCCGTAGCGTCTGCCAGCACCTAGCCCTCCCCACCACCTTTTCTGGTGTCAATCTTTCTCTGCATTTCCCACTTGTGTTAGCTTAAATCTCGCTGAAATCATTTCTGGCATTTCAGGTACCACAGGGAAGATCAATACTAATTAGGAAAGCGTATTGTAATAGAGATGTATTAAAATTTTTCATTCTTATGGGCTGATTTTATTCCTACTGAAGGGTAAAATAAGGCAACAATTTAGTGACAATTCCCTTTTCCTGAACAGAGCTATATATCAAGTTAGCTAAGAGCTTAGCAGGGCATGCTGTGTTTGCCTACAGTAAAAGCCTTATTCCATCCTATCAAAACACTTGTTCTGAGCTACTTTGGATATAGAATAGCCTATTAAATAGACCTTGGTTCTGACCTAAATGTAGGAAACGGCTAATACATGACTTACAGCCCTGCAGACCATTGAGAAATTATTTTAATGAATGCATATCCTTTTTTTTTTTTTTTTCTTCTTTATTGGAAAAAAAGGTATAATCACAGCACTGCTTTCTTCCTTCTAGGCAAATGCAAAGGTCCTGTTCCATTCCTTGGGATACAAATCCTTTGCACAGCACTGTCAATGGGGGCAGAGAAGTCAGGACACATAGTTACAAAGTTTGAAAGCTCGGATACGATTTCAGAAAAGCGTCAAAACGTGAAAATCCTCAGTCAGCTCCTAACGGAGAGGCTCTTCCTGCCTTCGTCAGGGAAGGAGTCTGTAGAGATTACATCAAAACCCGACAGCGAGACAGAGGAGTTTCTGCGTGACTTCCACCACCAGGAGGGGCCATAGCTGCAACCAAAAGCATGTCCTTGACTTGTACCACACCCGTGTCTTCCCTACATCAAAACCAAAAATGACTTAATTCTTTTTCTCATGTCATTGCCAACCCCCCAAAACCAATGAATTTGCCTGCTCTCCCTCCACTAACTCTCTTTAATGGATAGTGCAAAGCACCCCACGCCATCCCTGTGCTATTAAGTGCACCTCCGATAGTAGAATAGAGTCATAGCACAACATAAGGACAGGCTTTGCTGTTTACTGCAAATGAAAGCAGGTGGGGGGTGAGCTTTTCGCAGCCTGGTATTAAAAGGTAACTGTCTGTATCTCCGCTGATGTCAGGAAGAGCTATTCTAAAGCAAATGGATGCCTGACAGTGCTCGTTCTAGCAGTTTCAGTTTAAAATAATGACCTCAGACTTTAGTTAAACATTTAACAAACAGCAAATTAAGATTTGCATTCTCAGAGAAATTACTGGAACAGGCCTAATCTCTGGTCTGCCAATCAGACAGTGGAAAAACATCAGAGGAATAAATTGCTGTCTCTGATCCTTCTGCCTGTCTCCAGACAGGCAAGCCTCCAGCCCCAAGAGAACGTGTGTCACCCAAGTTTGTCCCCTGAGATAGGCACTGTTTCCCTAGAGGCTGTCCTTTTGCAACATGCTGTAACTTGGTGGGGCTGGGGGACGGACACCAGGTGCTGCATTTCTTAAGTGTTAGCACCAGCCCAGCAGCCCCTTTCCCTCTGCTTACACATCGGAGCTGAGTCCTTTCTCTGGAGCTTTGTTTAAGTGCCTTTGCCATCAGCAGTGCCTGCAGTTACACCTGACTAACAGAGCAGAGGCTTAATCCCTGTTTTACTAACAATTCTGAGGGCTTCCTCTTGAAAAACAGTACTTCTCCCTTGCTTTTGTTTTGTTTGCCTCTTTTATTTTGCTTAAACAGTCTTGGCAGTGATTCTGTCAACACACTGTCTCTTTTCTCCTCCGAAAAACTGCTGCTAAATTTCAACTGAAAATGTGCAGTGGGCAAGGAAAGAGCCTGGACTGCAGTGTCAAAAGGCTTGAAAGCCTCATCACATTTTTGTTCCAGTCGATAACGCTACTACCCTTGGGGTGGGATAGGGGGGTAGATGTGAACGATGCCCAAGCCTTGGAAAAGTGCAGTGAGACTGGTGCTAGATCAGTCCATCTGGTGGCTCAGAGTCTTTATGGCTTGCTGTGAGACAATTGCACGGCTCCCTTCACGCATGAAAGAAGCAGATAAGACAGAGAGATGCAGTTGTGATCTGAAATGTGCTGTCGGTCAGCAGTCTGAGTGTCATCTCAACTGCCTGAGTGCCACCCCAACAGTTAAAGTGCCACCACAACCCAGCAGTGCAAGAGGGAGAGAGCTGCCCAAAAGGGGCAACAAAACCTGAGCAGAGGAATGGGGTGAGGGGAAGCAATCTCTCTTTCTTTTGTAACACACAAGAGTTCTGACTGTCAGTGCTTGTTGGACAACTATTCTTCCCCCTGAAAATGATCATTAACGGTTGGCTGTGCCCAGTGGCTCCGTGTCTTCTGACTCCATGCAAGGCTTCCCCTCACAGATTCTCTACTACCCCTTGAAAGAGGCAGGGACATGGGGTGCGACTGCCATGCATTCAGGGCCATCAGTAGCCCATTACCACATCATCCAAGAGTTTTCCAGCCCTTCAGGCTCTTCGCTTGGGCAGTTCTCTACAAATGTTCAGCAGTTGCAAGGGTTTCTAACCAGAGGTTTCTTGCCCCACTGCTCTTATACATTAAGACTGCACTAGAAATAAATATATGCAAGGTGTGACACTCCCACCTGATTTTCTCCAATTCAGTTTCCTTACCAATCTAAAGCGTCAGACTTTTATAGCATACAGGAAGCATCTTCTTATCCATACTTAGGGCTTCTCCTGTCTACTTCTCTTCCTGGCCTATGAAATAAAAGTGTCCTTCATGGCTTCCCCATTCGTCCCTAGAAAGTCTAAATCAGCCCCCTCTTACCCCCCCTCCATGTTATAAAGGCTATCAGTTGACTGTTATTTTAAGCTGGTTACTCTCTGTCTGAGAATACTACATTTCAACAGAAAAATATCAAAGCGTAACCTTTCTCCACAGTCATTTCCCTTCTTTGTCTCAGAAACGTTCCCAGGCTGAAGATAAAAAAACAGTGGAGAAGGTAAACAAGGCCCTGACTCAAAATGTGATTTGCATGGTAGGTACGGGCTATATATATATACTTTCTCAAAAGCATATATGCATACATAAAATGGCGTCAGTATATATACCCCACTGAGTTCAGGAGTACTTCTGACTGAGAAAAGTAGGTATCACTAGAACAAAAATGATATAAGTGTAGTATATGTTTTTTTTTTTTTTTTTTTTTTTTTGCTAAAATAAATAAATAAATAAATAAAGAGAATAATGTGAAATATACAACAAAGCTAAATAATATTAGTTATGTTTCCAAATTTTCAATACAAACAGTTTGTTAAAAATTACCTGACCGTTCCTTTTAGTTCATTTTGTTGCTTATCAGAGCTGGTTTAAAATTCTTTAAAAAAATAATCTGAAATTCTTGCTAAAATATTAAATTTCTTGGCAAGAATTGATTTCCTGTTAGAAACGTCTGACAGCTTCTGTGATGCTCTTATTCAGTGAGCAACAGAACTGAAATAATTGTGGTAGGGACGAAGATATGGTCTGGTTCATGTATCTCAGTTTGCTAAGAGTAACTTTTAGATGTATATGCTGTTTTCCAAAAGAACTGATGCAAGAAGTAGAAATAGTAATGCTCCCAAAATGTCAGACTGATACTTCTGACTCCATCATTTCAATAACAACAATTCTGGATTTTGTGCGTAACTTTTTAACACTGCTCACTCATGGGTGACGTCCAGAAGTCAGTGTTTGAAAACCACGGATTGATTATCATCAATCAGTGGGACACATTGGGAGCTAACTGTCATTCAGGGAGTGGTGGGTATAATTACTAAAAAACCATCAGGAGTGAGAGAGAGTGAAAATTACAGTTAGGATCCTTGCCTATTTTCCAAAGAAAACTGTGCACAGAATATGGAAAGGACCAAGGCATCCTATGGGGGGGCCACATCTCCTGAGGTATTTGAGGGAAATCAACATTCAGTAGCTGCCACACACTATGCTTTAGCTATCTGAAGAATCAAACCAGGACACCGTATAGAAAGTGTCATCTTGCATCACATAAAGAAGTGTGTGGTATAAAGCCAGTGAGAACAGGGACAGAAGAAAAACATACTGGTGAATGATCTGCATAAACTCTATTGTGATAGATAGTGATGGACAAGTGAATACACACCGCTGGTAAATCACCAATTTGTGAATCTAAGGAGATGCGTGTGTTTCCATCATACAGCTCTTTTTGGGACAGGCTGTATGATATACACAAGGACTTTGCAAGTGCAATGATGAGGAACAAACCAAGAGAAAGAAGAAGGAGGTAGATTTACCTTGCCCATGGCAGGAGGGATTAAACTAGCTGATCTTTAAGGTCTCTTTCAACCCAAGCCATTCTATGATTCTCTTCTGTCTTCTTCCTTGTTCTTGTCCTTGCACAGTGTGAACCATCTTTCGAAGAGGTGATTGCATTCAGTGGAAGAACAACATACTCTCTTCCTTCCTGGCCTTCTAAAATAATGTGGAGGATTAAAAAGATTAAAGCTCTGAAACTTTTTTGCATGTAAATATTCTCCAAAATCTAGAATCTAAGAAAGATTTGAAACATATTTTTCTTATTTTGTGCCTGCCAAGTGAGTTCTCTTATTAATAGATCAAGTATAAATAACCCACACAGTTAGCTTTGGTAATTTTCAAAATATGATATACATAAATTTAACTTTATAATCTTATAAGTGTGACTATATGAAGAAATAATAAATGATACACTCCATAATGCAGCTTTAAGTGCTGTCAGAATATTTTATTGCTGTAGCAGGATTCATACTATCTATCTTAAGGACTCTGAGGAAGATAATTTCCCTTCTTCTATGCCTGCTCCCAGTGCCCTACACTCCAAAGCCAAATCATTTGCAGCAGTCCTTCACTGATAGTTCTACTGATATTCTGTGTCTGCATTGGTACAGCAGCACTTTGGGCTGAATTCAGCCTGTTAGGGACAGTCGACAGGGAACCCTCTAGGCCATATCATCTAAGTCCACAAATTCTATTGGTTTCACTAGTCTGCAACATCTTGGAACCACCAGAAACAGAAGAATATGAAATCTAACCCTGAAAAAGTGTCACAGAAGGGGGTTCATTTTTCAAAATGGAGGTTCGGAATAAAACAAGGGGGAAAATTGGCTGGATAGGAACAGAGGACTTGTAGAAGTGGAAATGTGGGGGATGAAAATTTGCAGAAAAGTCAACCAGTCTGCACCCAAACTTACCACATTTGGTGATCTTTTTCTTGTTCAGTAGCAGAGCTGAAAACTGAAGCTCTAGATGTGCATCTCCGCAGGTCTGCAGTGACTATAGACTCCAGAGACATGCTTGCACCTGTACTATGTAGTAGCTTGGGTAAGAGTAACTGTTTAACTGGGACAGCACACAGATTAACACAACCAGCTGTACATTTGCTCAGAGTCAGCTCAGGCAAAGACCATGCAAAGCCGCCTTTTGCCATGACTGCCTGTTCAGAAGCTTCAAGCTTTGTCGTGGGGGCATTGGATGGGCTAGACCTGGCAGGCAGCCTCTCATTTGCTTAACTGTTTGGAATACAGTCACACTGGTCTCTTGCAAAATGTAATGCTCTTGACCTCTTCTTCTCTTTGTCCAGCATGGCTGGAGAGTTAGGATTTTTCCATGTCTACAAATAAGCAGCCTTCTGTGGTATCTAGGTCAGACTCTGCCATATTATTCAAAGTTCAAACACTCAAAGTCACAGGGTTCTTGTGTGATGGACTCAGAGGAGGCAGTAACTTTTGTTAATGAGATAAATGAAAGAGAAGATGCTGTTATTATACACAATTGTTATGATGGAAAATCGGAGGTAATGTACTGCTTCCCTAGAATTAATAACTAGCTGAAATGGAATAAACATCCACAGACTTATTCACTATCTCTATGATATTTTACTAACTGTATATGCATAGATATACATATACAAACACAGAGAGATACAAGTATATAAAGATATACATATGTGTGCACATTATTTTTTCCCTATATTGGATAGAAGCAAGTAGTGGGCAAATGAAGCAGGTGATTCTTAATTAACCTACAAAATGTGATATTTACAGGAATAGAAAATACTACACAAAATTGTCCAGGACCCTGACCTTTGTCAAATGTGCATTATCCTCTCAGTCTTATGGGATATCTGGATGAAGCACAGGGTTGAGGAAAGCCTTCTATTGTTTTTGCCTGGCTGACATTCTTTCATTTGCTTGTTCCCAAAAAAAACTGCAGTCTGTCTGTTCACCTGCCCTCGGAGCACAGTCTTAGTCTAGTTGGAGCTGAGCACCACTACTTCACATGGTTTGAGACAGAGAGCACAGTTACCTGCCAAGGGCCAAGGGAGCACATTTCCTTTTCTTTTACAAAATGCTCTGATCACAAATTCCTTCAGGCCAGGTTCAAAGGCTAAGTCAAGTCCTGCTTACTGAAAAGTCTTCCAAAACTGGGAATGACCCACCCAAAAAACATATCCACCAATGTTCATGTTGTTCACTAGACCTGTGCCAGTGATAAGCCCCGGTTTTAAGGTGATATAAGCTACGGATACAGGAGTGTCTTGCCAAACACTAGCTGTTGAGTTTGGTCCTGAAGAAATCAGACTGAGTTGCGCTACATTCACAATTCATCTTTTCAATACAGCCTTTCCTCAGGGATGGTATCAGTAAATAGGGGAGGAAGACAAGCAGGAGAGGAGAGAAGCATGAAAGAGGTATCTTTTTTTCTTTTCCAAGTATCAGGAAACTTTTTTTCCCCCGTTGTCATGGGAAAAGTTACCTACTTCCCAGTCTGTATCTTAAAGCGGGATTTGTACCTTTTTATTGCTACACATCCCCTCTATTTCTTCACTAGCACAGTTAAGTGCTCTGCTTCATGTTGAGCCTATCCTTAGTTTGCCACCTCAGAGCCATTTTGTAACATATGGTCTATTAGGTGTAGACGTGCAGCCACTTACATAACTTAAGGCTTGCTGGAGTACAAAGACCTAAAAAGACAACAGATGCACAAATGAACGTGGGATTGAACGTGCTGTGGATACAAAATGATGATGATACTGCTCAGAATCAGATTTATTCAGCTTCTCCTGCAGGGTACACCTGTCTTCTGCTGGCGGTACATACAGTTCCAGCCAGTGAGAGTTCCTAGTCCAAACCTAAGCTTAGATCTTCCTTCCCTCATTAGTGCACTTGTGACTACCTCTCCCACACCTCATTTGCACAGGGTATCTATGTGTTTGTCAAAGCATTTCATTAGCATATTCAAGACATACCCCCAGTAGACTTGAATGCAATATACACAGACACAGAAATAAACCTAGATGAGCAAACACAAGCGTACCTTGTGGGTTCTCAACAGGTTTTAAACAAATTACCAGAAAGAAGACTGAAAGTCATAACAGCTTTAGTAGTATGAAAGCAAGTCTTGTTTGCTACTTTGTTCAAGCAGTTCACGCTTTCCTGTACAGGATGCTGTGTTCCTCATGTCAGGAAGACATCTCAACTCCTGTTTTCTGACAGTCCACGACATTTCAACTCCTGTTTTCTGCCAGATAGAGCTATTCCAGAGGCCAGTTATTAGCTCTTGCTTCTTTGTTCTTTTAGGTAGCACAAAGGTGATGGAGACGCACCCATCCTACTGAGAAGACTTAGAGGAGTCTTCATGCGGGGTAATTCTGGTATAAATGAGTTCACACCATCTGCTTTTCCCTCTGACACCGGTATCTGGGCATGTTCAGGAGGGTCTGAGCATAGAGATCTGTATATTTGTCTCCTGTTATCTTGGGAGGATATTGAGGAGACCACAGCAGTCACTAAAATTTATAGCAGGCTTTAAAGCAGTAGAGAGAAGAAACTGTCATGAAGCAGATTGTCCAGGCACAGGCCTAGTTCCAAAGCTCTCCGTATTGTATATTATAAAAATGACTAATTTCCCAAAGAATGGGACACCAAGTCAACTTTCACCTCTTCACGTATCACTACAGCTCCAGGTTGGCTCGCAAGCCTGGTATCTCAGCCACACACCACACAGGGTCCTCCTGCCCCACACCTGTCCTTCCTTCACCAGGTCATACCTGCCGTGTTCAGGATGCTCTTACATCTCTGAGACTGCAGCAGCTTTGTCAAAACTGGATCACAAGTTAGCAAGAAGTAGGGGCAGACAGACAAGGCAAACACAAAAGAACCGTTTATTTGGGACTTCTTACCTTCTTAATCAGGAACCTTTTTCATTGTCTGCAGTAACCATGCAGATAGTGTGATGTAGAGCTGGCTCTGAGGCAGTGGTGGGTCTTTTACTAGCAAATCTCTCCTATTTAGCATCTTCAATGGCATAGCTGCCAACAGTTTAATCACCTTAGAAAGCCACAGATCCCTCTGACAGTAAAGGATACTACCTCGAATTACCTCAGCTGCTTCTTCCTGTGGCTATATTGTCAGACATTATCAGCAAATATTTGCTTGTTATAGACTGTCATTGGGGGAAAAAACATGCCAGTCTTCTTGCCTTCCAGGTAACTAATGCTTTGTTGTTTATCCAGCCAAGACCATCTTCTTCAAATTGTTCTTTCTGTGTATATTGCTCATCCAGACAGGCTGACAAGTGACAAGCTGCAACCACTAGCAGAAGTAATTCTGAGTATATAAAGGAGTGAAACCTTTATATTTAAAATGGCATGAGTTTGTTTTCTCATTGTCTCCCCCTGCATCTTCCCAAACTCCATCTCATGGTTTACACAGAGGGTAGGATAGTATGAACACTGCTGACAATGAAAAGCCTTATTGTTCCTAAAAGGAGAGAAATTCTGCTATGTGCTTTAGAAAATGAGGGATTTTGGAGCTGGAAAATTACATGCATTTCAATCACTATTTCCCAAGTTCAGTATAAAATGATGAAACGATTCTACCTAATGCTTTCAGCTTCTATTTCACTTTGAAAATATTAAGAAATATTCTATAGTTTTGAGAAAACATCAGACTTGAAAACACCCACATTTTTCCTCTTTTATTTCCTGGCCCTTTTGTGTTGTTCTACAGAAAAGCTAAAGCCTTTATTTTATTTGGTTAAGAGTAAAGAGAAAGGTAGGAGTTCCAATTGAAATGCAGACACTACCTGCCAACTTTCATGCCTCTCTTTTGAAAAGCACAGAGGGAACAGGCTGAGGCTGCCATGCAAAGTTGTAATACAGTGTTAAACACGTATTATAGAAAACAAGATCTTTAGCACGGTAAAATGTGTAATGACTGGTTTAAGCGTAATTGTGAACTGCAATAATAATAATGCATATAGGAAATACTAGTTCTTAATTAATGGCCCATTCTTTTGGTAGAAGCGCAGCTGCTTCGTACCTTAGGTGTATATAATTAAGTGTATCAATAAAGTATGGTTACATTCATCTAATGATCAAGCACTGTAATGGAGCCTCCATGACTAGGTGCTATTTTACAGTTTTTTTGTGTGTTTTTTTTTTTTTTAAGCTGTGAATTAAGTGGGGTTGCTCTTAAACAACATACACTTCTTTTAAATTCAGACAGATGAGACATAAACAAGGGAGAATTTGAAGTCTTCCAACAACAAGTATTAACATAAATCATGCAGAAAAGTGTATGAATCTATTACACACTCTTTCCCTAAACAGTGGCTGCATGCTAGAAAAGCCATCTTCAGATGCATTTTAACCCCAGTCATTCACTGAAAGACAAATTATTTTGTTTTAGTCCTTAACAACCAAGAACTAAAAATTTATTTGAAACCATTTTGTGTTGGCTTAAATACTGATGGTATTTTCGCAAACACATGAAAATGCAGGTTGTGCCTCTCTCCCATATAGACTTGCCTTTCTCATGCTGTAATTCACTGCAACGTATAAGCCTTTATTCCTTTTTCTGTACGGGGAGTCGTGTAACTAGGAGTGTTTTCCTGTTGTGACGGAGAAGATGAGGAATTATAAAAGACTAACACTACAATTTAACGCTTCAGAGAAACAGTGTATATCATTACTCCGCTGTAGCCAAGCACACTAATTAATATTTATTGCACCTGTCAAACCAGTAGCCATGGTCAATCCATTGCTGCAGCAGTTCAATGGGAGGCTGGGCACCATATTTCTCCTTGGCAGGCATGTTTAGGTCATCAACAAAGACAAAAGCCCTTTTCCCCAGTGGAGCACTGTAAACCCTCTTCTTTCTCCTGCAAAATTAAACCATTAATTTTATTCATGTTAATTTTCATCTTACTTTGAAACAGCAGAATAAAGCGAGAGAGAGAGAGAGGGAGGAAAAGAAGAAAAGAGAAGAAAGAAGGAAGGAAAATCACACACTTTCAGGGGAGCCTGCTTGACATTATTATTAGAACCGGTTCTTTTGGAATCCATGACCTTTTATTTTTATCAGATGTGCCGTAAAGGTCACAGAAACATGGGGAGGACATAGTTATAAATCCACATGGAGTTTAATCAAAGATGGCACATTGTTCTGAAGTAAACAAGCTAATAAAACTATTCCAGTTTAAATTAAAAAAAAAAAAAAGAAAAGAAAAGGAAAAGAAAGAAAAATCTTTGTAAAAGACTATCAACAAAACTGATGATCGTGAATGGCTATCAGTGGAATTAATTAGGCAAGAAGGATTATAATAAGCGAATTTCGGTGTTGCACCTACAGTAGGCACTTTGGCACCCTGAGTGAAGCGCTTTTATTTCCAGCCCTGTGCCTCGTTCCAAAGCATGTCACAGTGCACAGCGTGCTGCTGGGTAGCTACATTCACTCCAGCTAATTACAAGACAATGAGAACTTGAACTAAAGGCGACTACAGAGCAGATTGCTTCAGTTCTGCCAGTTTGTTTCTTGATTGCACCATGAACACTTTGACACTGAAATAACAGCATAAATGTAAGTGAGCTAGATATTACACCCTGCATTTCAGCATGTAGTACGAAAACAAATTTTAATTACTGGCCCTGCAAAAGCAGCTCTTTTTTTTTTTTTTTTTTTCTTTCTTTCTGGAAGTACCTGGTAGGGCTGTCAGCAAAAGGATACTGTGCTCAAGCGTGGATACTAGGTAAGCCAAAATGTCAAAAATAAGGAATTTCTCTACTCAAGCTGGATTTGTTACACTGGTTCCCTAATAACTTTCTAATGTAGCTAGGTACTCAGGCTGCTGGGACCAGAGGGTGAGACAATGTTAGGCTCTGAGGCAGAGTTGAAATAGCAGGTACCAGCTGTGCCAGTTGTGAAACAGCTTGAAAAGCTCCTGACTGGAGGAGGAATAATGCACTTGCTTCTTTTGGAGAGGGCAGATAACATCTTAACGAAGCCCACTGCTTCAGGAACCCGTGGGAGCACTGAATTCAGATGTCAAGGCATATAGAACATAATATAAAAGGGTCAGGGAATGGATGTTTTAACATTATAGATGCACACAAATGGTATCATGCTTCTCCCTGCAAAAGTCCATGGGCTGCGTTTTCAGGTTCTATGCAATATACAGAGAAATAGATAAATGTTTTGAAAATCTCACTGGCTGTCCAAATAACTCTTTGAAATAAAAACTGGCTGTCAAACCTACTAAGGTACATTTGAAAATCACTCTAGCAGTTACATGACTCAACAGATGTCTAAATACCCTTGGAAATACAACCCTTTATGGTTAGATAGATGAAGAGAGATGTATACATATTTTTCCTCTCCCTCTATGACTTGTTACTTGGATGGATCTAGACTCACAGGCAAGATCTAGGTCATACCATATGTAGCTTTAGGCACTCTGCCTTCTTGCACACAGCACCAGGCTGGATGCTGGAGACTTTTCCATACAGCCCTTGGGGAGATCTGGTCACTGAAGAACAGCACATCACTTGCCCCTCACCTGAACCACCAGTAGACAGCAAGCATCAAAGCAAGGCAAAATCACACTTTTTAAGGAGGGTTAAGCACCCCTCTGCTCTCGTTTCCCATGTAACAGCTCATTTATTGGTATGAGAAACGAAAACTGGGCCATGCCCAGAAACATGCCCTGGGTAGGGGCAGTTTTGATGAGGAGTGGCCTAGATACCCACCTGGGTGGAAGGGTGCCTGGAGCCTGCAGCGCTCAGAGGCCTCAGCAGCACTAAGTGCTAGCGTCTGTCTTGTGAGCCTAACCTATATTTCCTGGCTCCTTAATTCCTCCACAGGGTTTATTACGTGAGGCTGATGAAATGTATCAAGACTTACACAGTGGGCTGAAAGTGGAAAGGAGCCATTTTCCCTGTGCAAATAATTATAGAGCTAATTCTCAGGTCTTTTGTCAGCTGTCGTGCCTCTCCCTTAAATGCTGTCAGATGGTTGTAGCACCATAAAATTGGTTCAAAATAATGCCTGAAATTAATACAGCTTGATTTAGTTGACCATTTATTTCATAGCCCTAGTTAAAATGTCGTGGAGATTTAACAGAAGATAAACTTTGTGTTTGGACCTTTAAGCTAGAATAATTCTAGCAGCGCAATGCTTTGTTTAGAGGGTCCAGTGCTGCGTTATTTCTCATTTTCCCTGACAAATGAGCTGTTAGTTAGCCATCGGTTAATAAAAGACATGTAGAGGTGGTATATCACGGGATATTTTGTATCAGAGAATCACAGAATTTAGATGCAGAGAGACCTTTTATGTCATTCATGTCCTTACCAATACAGAGCTGTTTTGTATTCTGTATTTCTGCACAGTTCATTTTACATGGCCTAAGAAATGCTGCTTTCATTGTTTCTCCTGGAATCTATTCATTAATGGCATTTCCCCCCCCCTAACATGAAGCCTAAACGTTCATTACCTTATTATGCTTCACAATGAACTGAATTCAATGCTCCCAGCATATAGTTGTAATTTTTACCTATCAGCTGGAAATGTACTCTACTGTATGAAAGAATTATCATACAGTTACCGCCTGATAAAACATTACTCAAACCTTGTAATGTTTTCAAATCTTAAGCTATTAATAATTTAACATAATTAATTCAAAACACTTCACTCAATATGAACCAGAGAGAGACGATGGGGAAATGATGCATATTCCATCTTTCAAGGGTGGAATTAAATATGGAAAACAAGGAAAAGATAAAAAGCCGCCAACACTTATTTTGAGAGTAATTCACCTGTTTTGAACTCACTGTATATTTCACATTTCTAAGACCTTCAAGTAACTTCATAGGAATAAATAAAACCCTTTTCCGCATAATCACAAGCGAACAATTTAGTGTAGTAAGGGGTGTTTGTCAGGCATAAGAAGAAAAGAAACAAATTAACAAATGGGGCAGATTTTTCTGCAAAGAGCAGCAACAATTAAGTGAAAGAGCAATCTTGTAGAAAATGTTTTAAAATGCAATACACAGAGGTTCCTTCCTCTTTGTTAATGCTTATCAGCAAACGGTATTGTATCGCTAATGCTTTTGCTTGATTAAACCTTCTCTGAAAGCAGCTTTTTGTTGCTCTTTTCATGATGGGGATGCTTTTAAAATTTTATTTATTTAAATCAAGGCTGGACTCAACCTTTGTTTTCCTGGTTGGAAATTCTTGCTGCTAGAAAGAACTGCAGGTGCTAAATTATGGCACAATACATCGCAGCTGCAGAAGTGCACCTGGAAAAAATTAGGCTAGTAATGAAAATTTCACCTGAAAAGTGCCAAATTGGAAGTATCAGAGATTGAATGCTTCCATTAAGCTACAACTCAGAAACAAACCAAGTAATAAATATTGAAACTTTCTCTCTTTACTTTGACCATGAGTACTTATTTCAGAAATTGTTGCCCTACATTTGAGGGAAGAAGGGGTGAACACACAGAGAGCATGTTCATCTCTCATCTCCATTAAATCCCTAGCCAATCTCCACTGCCAATAGAGGTACCAATTAGTGCTAATTGTAGTAGACACTAATAGTGTAGACACCTGTCACTATCTATTGAGCTCAGGCCATCAGTAAATTCACAAAGGCCACCAAAAAAGCATCTGGAATAACAATGATGACCATTTCAGTACTGACCCAGTCTGAAATTAAACTGTTGATTCTGAGGTAAAAAGCTGAGCAACGCTTTCAAAGGTACAATAATTTAATAAAAGTGATGCACACACATATATATATATTCTTTTTTTTTTTTTTTTTTTTTTTTTTTTACAACAGAAACACACAAAAATGATACAGGACTGGTTACCATAGCAACAGCGCTTCCTGCACTGCATGGACCAACAATCCCTCACTATTTTGGAGCCTTACAATGCATTCGTGCTATATTGGAAGAAGCTGAGTGGCAAAACCTAAATATCCCCCTGGGCAGTGGCAGGACCTGTGTGGGGAGACTGATGAACCCCAGCCAGTCCTGATCCCCTGGGCAGGTGACATGCACATCACTCATACCCATAAAGACAACGTTCAGGTTCTACTATTTCATGTGTAATAATGTAATAGTTTTGTATGTAATATGTCACAATGCAGTGAAAGGTAACCACCATTCATTTTGACAAAAAGCATGCAGTCTGTCAGCTCCATCACAGCAAGGGCAGTTCAAGGGCCGAGCCTGAGCATGTTTCCAGGCCACTTACCGATTATGTGCTGTAAGTCATTCCTTTAAATGCTCCCTTCCCTCAGAGTGGCTGCAGGAAAGACAAAAACCCCCTTGGTGTGAATCATGCTAAACCAGCCATCCAGAGATAGGACATGTGTGCTGCTTAGCTTGGGAACGGTAACCAGGACCTGTTGGTTTTGGGGGAGCGTGTATTTCCTGCAGTTATCCTGCAAGCACTCCAGGCATGCTCTGCAAGCATTTCTAGAATGATAACAAGCCCATAAAACACTGAATGTTAGAGATTACATGTAAGCAGGATGGAGAAAAATTAAATCCATTAAAAATCCCTGCCAGGCCATGATTAGATATTATTATTTTTTAATTCACTGTGCATAAGAGAAAAGCTAACAAACATAAATGAGAGAGAAGTTAACAAACACATTAATTTCCATTTTAACTTAGGCCTCTTGCCTGGAATTAATGGAAGTGGTAACTCATCTAGATGAGTAAGATCTGTTCTGAACCCTTTTGGATGAAGGAGCCCTGCAGAAATGCCATTTGTGAGGGGTTTGTCTCTGGTGATGAAGGGAACTGCCGGCAGTGCTGGTAGCAGGTCATTTTTCCTTTCTTTGCATAGCAGAAATGAGGAGACTGGGAGTTTGGAGGGCTCCTGTAAGTTCTTTCCAGCTTGAAACTCAGCACAAAGCAAATTCACAGGAATGTATTTAGATAAGGAAAACTTTTTCCCAAATACAGAAACATCTCATTGTCAGTTCACAGAGTACCTTTTCAGATTCCCACACTTTGAGAAATCTGCCAGGAAGTTTCTCTCTGTATTATAACTGATCATCAAGCTGCATCTCTGGCCCAGCAGCAGGCACCAGCTCTGGCAATGTCTATTGGGTCCTGTAATGCAGATATGTATAGTCTCTTCTCCTCATCCTCCTCCTGGAGCACGGGAGAGGTTTGCTTTAATCCCTGCCTCTCCAAGCGAGAACTTGGATGTGGAGTTCCATTTGCTCACCAGAGGGCTGTGCAGACAAGCATGGAAAAGTGCCTGTTTGCTCCTTGCCTTTCAGAGCAGCACTTCATTCCAAGCAGGAACAAAGTGTGCACTTAACAGTGCAACCAACCTATACGTCTTGATGGAAAATAACATAGCAAACAGAAAAGTTTCCACTCAGAGCCCTAAATGTACACCCTGCAAAGACCTTGTCTGTGAGAGAAGTTACTCGGCAAAGATCTCCCTCCTTTTTTTTTTTTTCTTTCCAAGAATTAACTAAATATGGACACCAAGGGATGATGAAACAGCTCAGGCAAAGAACTTCAAAAACAGAAGCTGTAATCAAACTATGAACATCATTCAACCCACATTTACTCCAGTAGGTGGGTAAATGCAATCTGCTCTGAGATAGGCAGCATAAAAAAAGCTCCAAGGAAGATGAAGTTGCTTCACCAGCCCCTGAAAAGCATATTTCACCATCTCGTGTACCAGGCCAGAGTATTTTGCCTGACACAGAAGAGGTACACTCCAGCCCCCGCCTCCCCCTCACTGCCCTTCAGCAGATGACTTGGACAAGATTCGAACCAAGCAGACACGGGCAGAGAAGTACAGGGCGTCCTTCCTCCCCCACCGGTTCAAAGAAGGGCAGCCCAATCTTTGTCGTCAGGGGATAAAAGAAATCTCATTTCTGAGAGCACACTGTGCACTAACTGTTAGTCCCTTTATTTATTTGACTGCTTAATTCAGTACGTGACTTCAGGCATGTAGTCAGATGTCTGGTGTTCATTTTCAGTCAGTTGACAAAATGCCTGGAAGTTTGAGTCATTTGATCAAATACTCCACTGAAATAATCACAGACTGAATAACTCTGACAGATCGAGGATGAGTTCTCCTTTAACTGATTTCTTTCTAGACCAGAAAGTTGCCTTGTGCTGTATGTAATTTAAGCACTTCTTTGATCAGGCAGTTTGGCAGTGTTTGTTACACTAAAAGCACACCGTGTGCCACTGTCAGAGCCTCCTGCTGCCTCTGCTCTGAGAACCTGGTACGACTGACTCCCTGGCTCCTGCCTCCTCTGCAGCCATCCCCTCACCAATCTCAGCAGATGACTATCCAGATGGACCTGTCTTTGAATGACTTCTGTTGTCTTACTTTGGTACTTCTGTGCCCACAGGGGAGCCCTGCACCCCAGCCAGGCTCTCCTCCATCCTTACCTTGATCACCTCCACTGGAGACGTTCAAATGTTCAAAACCACAACCACCCCCAGTTGGGCTGCATTTTCCAAATCACTGTCTGTGTTTGCGAACATCAAGATAACAGTCACCTATACCATGCAGACCAAGCTTGATGCCGTGTCATCCCAGCATCTACTTTTACTAGACTAGATAGCGTTGATTTGTACATAAAATGCAACATGCTTTGTGCTGAGGCTTCCATTTAGTGGCAGATGTTTAGCAATAAAAAAGTTAATAAAATACAAACAATAACCTTTTGTACAAGAAGAGTTTCTCTGTTCTTTGCTTTTACATGACTCTGCGATCAACTGGAAACCTTAAAATGAAGCTCTGCAACATCTGTACTACGGTTTGATTTCATTCCCAAGAGGAGTTTGTAGATGTGTACATTAAAGGTTCTCTAGGCCTGAGTAAATGTTTCTGAAATGTTCCCTATTTGTTTCAGTGGATGGGAAACTATGGTACCAGTTGTCTCACTGTGATCCTGGCTGTTAATGAACAACTCTAAGTGATCCTGGCCAGGCAGAATCACAGAAAACCTCATATAGTCCATAAAACTCTCTTAGCTGTGTAGCTGGTGTTTCTTATCCAAAAAAGATAGTTTTTTTGTTTTTTTTTTCCTTCAGCATCTTTTGGCTCAGAAATAGATATGAAAACATCATTGAAAGTCCCTATTTTCAAAATATTTAACTGTTTTTCCAGACATTTATGATGGTTTTCAGAATCTCCATATTCTTACTCATTCTGTAGCTAATCCACTGTAATCAATCATTCAAACATGGACGTTTCTACATTTCTACAAAATAGAAAATGGTAATGCTAATAATCTAAACTTTGTAATTTCTGACTGTTTTTGTTTTCAGCTAGAACTTTCCTATAGCCTGCTCATGTGCTATGTTTGTAACCAGACCCATAGCAGTAGTTTATCAAAGAATAAATCAGTCACTGTGTGAATATGTGGTGGGAGAGCTGAGGACAGTGCCTGACAGAAGAGGTACCAGAGGGAGAAAAACTATTTTAGTGCATTCATACTATTATTTTCTTTTTAGTCTCAGGCTTTTTCAGTCTTACTTTGCATTCCATTCCTTTAAGATAAAGGAACTCCAGCTGGATTGGCTTTATTGGGACACTGTGTACGTACAAATTAAAAATAAAAAAATAGCACGGGTGTAAACTGAAAATGATTCCCTCCTGAGAATTTTCCTCATTTGTAAGAGGATTTCTTTTTCAGTGTGGTCTAAACCAGTCCAGCTGCCTACCTCAGAGACCACAACCTGATGGTGACCTTGCCAGCGTTGGTACACATCATTTTTGAGTGTCTAGTTATTCAAAACCTTCTGCTTAGACTATCTTATTCTCTTTGATGATGACAGAAGTCTGGAAACGCAGCTTAAAGAAAACTATAAATATAAAACAAAAATACATCGAGGAAGTGGTTTTATCTTAGACTACCTACAGATGAAAATGATCATGACTTGTGAGCCTCTTCAGCAAATACCCTCACGGCATTTTCTATTCCTTTGTACTGTTGATAGGATATATTTCCCCATTCACTAGAGTCTGTCAGTTTTCATAATAATATTTATCAAGCTCCAGTGTGCATAAAAATGTATTCTTTACATAGCTGAACTACCCGTGTTATGTCTGAATCAAATCCTTAATTTTATTTGCTCAGGGAAGTTGCAATTATTACAGTAGGTTTTAACAGCAAAAATGTAATCTCTGACATTCTTAACAACTCATGCCTGTACTGAGTGTTCAGCCCTTTCTCCCTACTTTTAAAATTTTCATTAATAACTGGTGTATGGTGCTGCCCACAGATCTCATTTCTTGTGCTTGCAGATTCCAACTTTTGCCTGGTCTAGCTGGCAAGAGAGGCACTCCATACTCAAAGGTGTAGAATACAATAAGAGCTCCCTTTTATCATGCCAATTAATGTTTGACTTGTTTGTCTGCCATGAGATGAATTAAAAATGCATGATTTAGATGCTGGAGAGCTAGCCATTTTCTAGATATAATTCCCTGGATGCTGCCATTCTTCCCGTTGATCTTTTTGCCCTCCGTGTGTTGGCGGGTACCATATATAGCCTACTGCTCAGATCTTTCCCTAACAGATGGCTCTCTTTACTGGTTGAGACCCAATCTGGTGATTCCCTTTAATATGCTTCAGGCAGAAGAATATCCGGGGACAGGGGCAGCTGATTCATTCTCCTAAGCAAAACCAGCTAAGAAGATGAAGTTTAGTAGACGTGCTCTCCAGATGATGTTATTTCCGTATACTCCATAAATCAGAATATTTGTCAACATCAGTTAAAGTGTAGTTTCCCCAGTAATAAACATTATATGGAGAAACAAATCAGCTTTCATTTATTCTGTCAGAAATGGAAGGAGAGCGTTTCATATTATTTGGTGGATAATCTCTGTGGAGTAAACTAAGCACAATTACATATTTGATTTTAATTAAAACTCTGGGTACCTTTCGACTTTCGTTAGGAAGATGTCCTGGGTATGATTAGCTGAGGCCTGTGCTGGGAAGTTAATTTGACATACAACATATTTTTCATGAGGTAACTGTCGCAGGAAGTTGTTTGTAATAGCTATCTTTCCCAGGCCTGTGGGGGCAACAAAAAGTAATGGCTTATCCTGAAGCAGCAACTTCTTCAGTACGCAGTACATCTGCATAACAGTCCCAGTGGTGCACACAATAATGTCATTAAGCTGGAAGAATAAAAGAAAGAAGCAAAAGATGCAGATAAAGGTGTTTCATTACCCACTGTACACAGAACAACAATAGAATGCAGTCATAAAATAGTTTCAAGTCACAATAAAAGCAAAAACCACAGAAAATACCTGGGAATGACAAAGGAGTTACAGTTTATGAGCAGCAGGCCGGTGGAATTGCCAAGTTGGAGGCTTAAGCACAAAAGAGCACTAAGAAATCCTGTTTGGTATTGAGGGAGGGAGGCTATTATACCCAAAGCTGGTAATGAGAATGCAGTGAGTTTGTGTCTTTAACTGTTTTCTTTTACAATATTTGACACCAGGATGGCTTAATACTACGTTGTTTTCTCTTCAAGCTACAGTTTTCCTTCGTGAGAACGTGAGAGCAGAATTCTAATGTGGGTATGCACTGGGAAAAAGGGCCTCACTGCTCGGCTTTGTCTTTTTCAATCTCTTACACTTTAACTGGAAGGTCATTTCATTTATTACACTGAGAAAAAGGGCAGGAGCCAGGCTTAAAGCTTGGTACGTACTCGTATATCAAACTGGCACTTGTTTTGTTCTCCCTTATCTGGGTTAGCCTCCTGCCCTCATCGCTGCTATAGGTGCCTGCATCTGGCTAGAGAGAAGTCAAAATGACCTCATGGAAAGTACTCCCCCTTTGCAACCTTCCAGAGGAGTTAACTTGACTTGGAGTATTGGTGGCAGAATCACTCTGCTGATCCACGAGGCGTTTTATAACCTGCGCAGCTCTTCCTCTGCATGAGAAAACTACCAGGAACGCGTGTTTCGTGCAGCAGGTTCACAAAGCAATTTCGTCTATTCACAGCTGGCTTATTAAGGGAATCCAGCAAATGGCAGTATCATTGAAGCATTATGTTTCCTGCCCTTTTCCTTTTGAACATAGCTTTGAAAATGTAACCAATATAAGCTGATGGAAACCAATTGCTGGGGTTGATAGCTTGTCATTTATGTTTTCTGAAAGCCAGAGGCTGCTCGCAGTCTCCTCTACTGGGGTCCAAATTGCTCTTTGAGCACCCATGGCTGTGAATACCTCGTTCTCCACAGCTGTCCAGGACTGCATGCAGTGCTGAGGCTGTGCTGCTTGCCCTAGCACGTGGGCTGGCAACTCTGCTCTGCTCTCAGCCTGACCATGGGACAGCCAGAGAACTTCTGAGCAGCAAGTGTGGGCTTTCTCACAGAGGTTTAGCTCAAGGACAGGAAATGCAGGGGACTAAATGCTGTAATAGCTGCATTTTTTGTATGAACTCCCTCGCTGGTGAAGGTTGAACTGCTCAGGCATCCTCCTTCTTTTGTCCTGAGTTAGCAGAGACAACACGTTTGCCTTGCACTGGCTCCATTGCATGCAGCCGCGTTTTGCTAGACAGCATGCAGAAACACAGGTAGAGGTAATCCATCTCCTGCATGAGCCTGCACTATGGACTGGCAGAGCAGATAAAAGCAGCACTAGGGTACGGGAAGAGGGTAGGAGAGCTGGTCTGATGTCCCAAGACCAAAACTGAAGCTCTGAGACAAAAATATTAGCAGAGTCCCTGGCTGCCTGTGACTCATTCCAGGGAATGTTCCAACAATTGCTGCTGGGGACAATAGTGATTGTAGAATAAGACTGTTCAAGTGAGGATGTCTGTAGCATTAATAAAGCCATGGCCAAATATACGAAACTCATCAGTGGGCAGGGATCTCACAACACCTTTTTATCATATCAAGATTTTTATTATATCAAGATTTTATTATATATCAATATTTTATTATATCAAGACTTTTAAGGCTGCAGATTGAAGGGGAAGCCACTGGCCAACACTCCCACAGTGGAAAATGGCTTCTCCTCTGAGATTTCCACCCATTTCTGTAAAAAAGGAACTAGTTCCATTTAGAGATTGTCCTGATGTACTGCCTCTCTAATTAGACCTCTCCCTTCCCACAAGCTGCCATTGGACTGGCTGTACACAACCAATGGACTGGAATTAGAGATGTCTTTGCAAAATGGGAAGAGTTTTTGGTATTGCCTCACCTCCGCACTAAGCACATATGAGGGAGCCTTGTCATACCCTTCAGATGCAGAGCGTGAGGGTGCCATTAGCAAAGAAGGAGAAAAATCAGGGAAGGAAAGAAAACTCCAAAGATGATGTAATTGCCACAAACATTTCCAGAGATATGCACATTATACACTTGAATGTATACAGTTAAGCTGTGGTTTAGCCACAGTTTGACCCGTACAACGTTGCTAGCTGTCCTTACAGATTGGTTTCACATCTGCCCAAATTCTCAACCTAAAAGGTTAAATATATAATACCCCATACTGTCGATAATCCATTTTTCCTTCTTTCAGCAGTGAGAAGAAGGTGAACATACAGCTAATTAAAATACATTTGTTGAAAAGGTCATGCAGTAAGCTGCAGTTCAGCTGAATAGAAGGATTACGATCCCATTCACCCAATCTGGTGACAAACATACTGAAAATGGAGCCCAAGATACAATTAATCTGTTTTGCTGTCACAGAATGGGAAATGGCTCAAACTTAAGAGTATTCAGGTTCTGAAAAAAAATCCCAATCCTTAGTGTTCCCAACATCCTCTGGTACAGTTGTAATAGGTTTTGCCCATGCTTTTCACTAGGGATTTAAGAAGTCAGCTGCTCCAATTCTATTCAAATCCAGTTTGAGCATCTCTTTCACGTTCCTGTAAAAATACCAGTTTACTTTACAGAAGTAATTTGTACAGTGTAGTCACATATTAGCAACTACTACCTCCTGGCAAATAACTAAGCAATTAAAATCTATGCTCTGTTTGAAACCACTCATCATCTCCTTTTTCCTGGGAGAAAACTTACAACAAACAAAGTTATGTGTGCCTACATCTAAATGCTCCACTGCTGATTCTGATCTCGGTTCAGGAGTCTAATATTTGACTTCATCAAAGACAGGAACTGTTTTATGTTTAGATTTCACCAGCCACCAGAGGAATCTAAAGGTACCTCCTCTGCACAAATGCATGAAAAAAGAAGTTGCGAACACTACATTTTTCATGCTATTCACTGTTCAGGGTCAGACATCTCCATAAGGCCACAGACCTGGGAAAATAATAAGAGGAAAAACTAATATCAATTAAGAGGAAAAAATAAATTCATCAGCCTCTTGCAACATCCAGAAGAGATTTGAAAAGCTTCATATCCTGGGGCTCCCTGCAGGTGTGCCAGCTCCCCATGGCAGACAACACCAGGGCTCCTGCAGAAACCACAGGAGCTCAGCAGCTTGCCTATGAGGTGATGCTGTAGGGTTGTATGATCTATATGATCCTGAGCAATCTTCAGTGTGTCTGGGAAAAAGAGGAACTGTTATCATTTCTACCAGTGAAAGGACTTCTTCCTGTTTAGGAAGGCAGACCATCAGCAAAAATAACAAGGAAGTGAGAATATAGCACCTACTTGATTATATGCAGAGACAGAGATACAAATAGGCATTCAGCTAGCCAGAGACCCTGGGCTTACTGGAAATAAAATGTAGCCCAAATAATAATCTATTTATACTTCTTCAGATTGAATTATGGAAAGTTTAAATTCATTATAAAGCTACAAAGACTAACAGAATAAGGAGTTTCAGAACACCCAAAATAATTCCTGAAATGACAGATGGTCAATGACAAAGACTAACAGTTAGGTCCAAATTAAAGTGGACTAAGATCTGGACCCTGCAGTGCCGAACTCTTAGCTGCCTGGTCCTGCTGAAATTCCAGATCTCTCCTGCAACCTAAAAAATTGTTGGCATAGATATTTTTGCACATCTTCATCATGAAAGACAATATCATGCAAAAGATATGCCCATCTATTCCCAGAATTTGCAATATTATTAAGAAAAACACAAAACTGATATGAACTACAACACATCTCTACTACAGCATGTATATAGCAGGTCTAGATCCAGCAGAGCGCAATGGAGACTCAAGTGGCCTTGGAGTGCCTCATGCAATAGCTATACTGTAACTGCAGGAAATGTGGGTCAGTGTAGCAGCAACATGCTCTCAATTCATGATGCGTTCAGCCTGGTCTTCATAGCACCATAAAACCATGCGTCGCACAGGCATTCACACCTGTGACATGAGCTCAGAAATAACTGGCATGCAGGGCAGGAAGCTGTCTTCAGCTAATTGATACACACAGCTAATGACAGCAGTAAGTCCTGTTTCTCAGGCAAAAGTCATTGCCAAGAAATCTCTCTTGAAGAATGACATCTATATTCTTTTTTTTTTTATTTCCCAAGGCCCAGATGGGGTCTCAGTTCTTGATACCAATCCCACTTTTGGTGCGAGTAATTCTTATTCACGCCTCTTTACTCCCCGTGTAAGAACAAACAAGGCAGCTGTAGCAGCTTGGGAAAGAATGCTGAGTAGACCATCTCCTGTGTGCTACCATATTAAAATACTGCAAGACAGGTGCAGGATGAGAGATACTCAAAGAGAAAATGTAATGCAATACAAATCCTATAGCTTATGAAAAGGATGCTTGGCTGTGGGAAGAGAGGCTTGGGTTCCACCACTGTTGAATGCAGCCATCCCAGAACAAGGACCAAAGTAAGTCTCTACCACTACAGTCAATCTATCATATAAATTCTACTACATCATCTTTCAACTCGTTTAGAGCACACTGACACAGAGGCACATAAGCAATTGCACCAGAGCAGTCCTGGGCCTGAAAATTAGAGGACATGGGAGGGCCCTTCAGGCAAAAGGGAACTGAGTGGGTGACCACTGGGAAGACGAATAGAGTAACTACCAGAGAGGGTAAAAGGAAGGAGGACTCTGAAGACTGCTTGGTCTGCCCTGCAGAAGACTTGTCAGAGGGAAAGTCTGCTTTTAGGCCGGGAATGGACGGCTCAGCTCTTTTAAAGCTGGGTGAAGTTGATAGGAATCCAACTGAATCTTTAGGCATTTTCATAGTTAAATTAATAAAGTAATTGACTAATGCCAGCAGCGAACCCAAAAGCTGGTTTCTTTTTTGGATTATCTACTGTCTGAGAAAATACGAGTTCTGACTGGAGACTTTGGAGACTACGGCTTGGATTTCTTAATCTCTTTCTCTCTCATTCTCTTTAGTGGCTAATAAGGATTAAGCTCATGCTACAAGCTTTCTCTTAGCAGGTATCCTGATTAAAGTCTTTCTCCTCTACAGAACTGTTTATTTTCATCAAATGTGTGGAACTTAATATATTTAAGGGTGTCATTCTGCTTTCAAATCTAGTTGAAACCAAATAATGAAGAAGATCTGTAGGTTAAAAGAAAAAAGAAAAAAAGGTACTGGATGATCACATCATCAGTTTTATTTCCCTGAGAAACTAAGCAAAAATCCCCAGTCGCTGTAAAGCTTAGATCCTTCCAGACATAAGTTGCAACTGAAGGAGAGTTTTCAAAGGTATCTTTTGGAATCAGATCCTTAAGTTTGATTAAGTCCCACCAGAAGATCTATTTCTGGGAGATTTTTCTTCATTAAAAGCGGAACAAAACAAAACTAACAAGTACTCCAGAGGAATGGACTCATTTGTTTTCTTCCTGTATTGAAGAGAAATCTTTTTCTTTCTTTCGACCCGCATGACCCTGCATAGTGTTAGCTGTACTAATTGTAAACAAAAGTCACACTGTCAAAATAAAAGGGAGATGAATTAACAACAATAGAGTTCATTAAAGCTTGTTAATCTTTAAGAGGATGGGTGCAATGTAATTGGACGAAAGGCTAAGAACTATGTGGATAAAGCATTTCAAGGGAATACATTTCACTTCAAATGACAAACTATAATTAAAAGTGAGCAATTGAATCAGCTGTCAAAAGCACAGTTACAGCTGTCTTTTCTTTTTTCTTTTTTCTTTCTTTCTTTTTTTTTTTTTTTAATTTTTAAATTTTAAACACAGCAATGTTCTTTTGCCAGCTTTCCCAGGCTGTCTGACCTGCTGTGCTCTACTCTGGTTTTAGCTGCAGGCTCCACCAGGCTGGTTCTAATGGCTCCAGGGGAGACTCTACCCCTCACCTTCTTTCCTCTCTTTTCTCATTTGCTTTTTTAACCCACCTTATGCATTTAGCTACCAGGTCATTCTCATAACATTTGCTACAGCTTCCCTTTCTCTCACCGACCCCTACTTTCCTTCCTCAGAAAAGCTGGTTAGTCAATTTGACAGCCAACTACAAAACTACCATTTGCTAGTGACTTTCACCTCTTTGTAAGCCAGGCATCCAGGGATGTTTCTGCCCTTGCTTCAGCCTCTGAGATCCCTCTACATCAGATGTTTCAGCCTTTAGTTTTGGACTCTCTGTTCTTAATCTATGCCCATAGCCCTCATCTCCACTGCAGTCATAATATCAGGTGTTGGTTCTTATTCCCCCTCCTATCTGAGATGCCCAAACTTCTGCTAGAAGCATATTTTGTGGTTTGAATATCTTCTCTCTTCTTCTGGGCACAGCAGTCCCATGGTTATGGTTCAGGTCTTCTTAGCCAGTGAAATGTTCCGTTCTCTGGACACCCTCTGCTATCACTTCAGTGCCAGACTAGTCTATCAGCCTCTATTTGAGGAAACCTGGGAAGCTTTAGTTTAGTGTAGTAACATCTGCACCTACAGCATACACTCGCCACGAGGATTTTGCTTGTCTCCCATTGCATTATTGCATGCTATCTCATCTCTCAGTTTAATGCTGCTTCTTCTGGTACTGCCTATCTCAGCTAGACAGTCAACTCCTCGAATCACAAGCTTTCATGTATAAGCTATCTAAACAGCACACATACACTTAAGGTGTCTCTTCCTTCAAACATAAGCACATATTTTACTCTCAAGTCAAAATAGGTGCTTTCCAGGGAGGACAGACAGGTCTAAATAGCAGCATACTGTGGTCTTTTTTTCCTTCCCATGTCACCACTTCTGGGTGCTTGCAGTCATATTCCTGAGTGCTGATTTTAAAACAAAACTGCGTGCTTACACACCAACACACACCCACTTGTCTTAAAATACATGAAGAGAGGTGTGATCAGTTATTGTCAGGAGCCTGAGGGTACCCTCAGCTCTGCCTGTCCCTGTCTGGACCTCCAGAGCTCCCCCACATGCCCACAGCATCATGTCACCCCTACACCAGTGAGGCCACAGCAGGACCGGGCCCCAGCTCCCCACAGACCTGCCATGCCCTGCTATGCCCGTAGGCCCGTGTTCCAGCCTGGTGTCAGTCAGGCCCTGTTTACAGGGAGATGTGTGGCACTGGGGCTGCCCTGGTGCCCTTGATACCCTCAGTGCCCTGCTCCTGGCTGGGGAATGGGATAGCTCCTGGCTGCCAGGCCCTGCCCTGCCAGGCCCATGGGGAACCTTGGGGCTGTGACTGCTGGCACGGCAGGGCCCTAACAGTTATATCCAAGGGTCTGGAATGTTCTGCAAACTTTCAAAGAGGAAATAGCAGGGTTGGTTACATTTCCACAGCAAGCATTGCACCTGGGTTCCCTGCATGCCTGTGGCCACACAAAAATGATCAGAACCTGATTTTCAGACATTCAGATCAAATACAAAGTTTTTATACTTCTTTTTTTTTTTCTGTAGGGATACACATCTTTTTGTAACACACTGGTGACAAATAAAGAACCCTACCCACCCCATCCTATGTGTTCTGGCATCTCATATTCTCCCTGCTTCTGGGCTGACCATGCTGGTCAAGGCTGCGTCAGCCTGATTCTCCTGAAATGTCAGCTACTCCCCTCTTCACACCAATATCACATGACAACTCCTGTGTTCGACTAGATGCTGAATGCTGATTTCCTCGAGTGTAAATAATAATCCCAGAGGAATCACTTGATAAGCAATGTATTGTGAAACTGCTATTCTATTAAAAACCTCTGTTCCCACAGCTGTCAGCAAATGAGTTTTCTGTCATTTTTTACAGGAGTTACCTATTACAAAGCACCTGCAGGTCTACAGGCAGCATTTGAAGCGTGCCCCTTTGACCAGAGGCAGCAAAAAGATTGTCTCTGCAAATCAACTAAATGTCAACTGCTCTACTAGCATACAGTTTCTGGGAGAGGCACAAACCTAATTTTTCACCCTACCAAGGCAACAAGCTTTTTGTTTTCTACCTCTCAACCCAGAGCAGCCAGCTAAGTGCTGGGAGCCACGTGAGCAGCTTAGGTCCTCAGGGCTCTGTTAGCTGAGCATCAACCCACCCATTTTGCAAGCCAGTGGCATTGCTTCTTCTCATCTTCTCACAGAACCTTTTTGTGATGGATTTCAGTCTCAGCCCATGCTGGCACAGTTGGGGTGGTTGCTGTACTAAACTCTCCATGTAAATGTACCACTAGACTCTTCTGTGACATTCGGTGCTAGAAACAAATGGAGATTCTCTATGCATGATCTTAGGTCCCACTTCAGACAAGACAGATGATATGGACAGCATCTCTTGAGTGAATAGAGCACATCTGCTAAAAGCCTAAAATTCCACCGGAACTCCAGAAAACCTCAGCACCTCCAAGGCACTCTAAATAGCTGGGACCAGATGTGCACTGCTGTGTTACCTGCTGACTACTTCCATCGTGTGTGTGGACATGGCTGGCTGTGAAGTTAGTTAGGATATGGAAATGAAAGAGAATCATAAATATAACTAAAGGAAAAAGACTACAGAAATTGCTTGAAATATTTTAGTAATGGGTTTGTATGCTTGTATCATGTCCCAGGCTCCTCTCACTTAATAACTACTCAGCAGCAATTCTTAATTTTGGAGATGGGGAATGACTTGATTATTTGCAAGTAAAATCTCTAGCATCCTGTACATGCTATATAAATAATACATAGTGTTACTAATGATATGGTAATACTATTTACAATTCCACAATTATCATTTTAATCCTGGCCAAAAAGGCAGACGGAAGCCTCATCAGCACTAAATGAAAAACACCATTAAAAATAAAATAAAAATGAATAAACAAAAAAGGAAAAGAAGCATAAGTATTCCCCTTCCTGATCTATCTGCATCTCTCACATCTCATCCATGAGCAAGCTCAGAGTTAGAGCGTGAAATGACAGAAACCAAGACCTAAACATAAAGATTTAATGGGTTAACTTATAAAAAACTATAGGACAAGAATACTATAATAAAATAGAATAGTTCAGTTTGAAGGAACCTACAAAGATCCAGCTTATTCTACTTGCCAGAATACTTCAGGGCTAACTAAAAGATAAAGCATATCATTACGGGCATTACGGAACTGGTTCTTGAACACTGACTGGCATGAGGCCTTGTTAGGAAGCTTGTTCCAGTGTTTGACCACATTTTTTTTACTACAGTAAAATTTTTTTTCCTACTGGTCAGTCTGAACCGCTCCCCTGATGCATCTTTGTGCCATTTCCATGTATCCTATTATTGATTACCAGGGAGAAGAGATCAGCATCTCCCATTCCATTTCCACTCCTCAGGAAGTAATAGAGAGCAATGAAGTCAGCCTTTAGCTTCCTTTTCTACAAACTAATCTTAACAAAGTGTTCTCAGACTCTCCTCACATGATGTGTCCAGCCTTTTTACCAGCTTTGTTGCCCCCTTCTGGATGCTTTCAAGTGTCTTAATATCCTTTTTATACTGTGGAGACGGGAACAGCGTACACTATTCAAGGTGAGGCTGCACCAATGTTAAATATGGTGGCAAAATCACCTATTTTGATTGGCCAGCTATTCTGTGTTTAATGCATCCCAGTATAGGGTTTGCTCTCTTGGTTGCCAGGCATACCATGGGCTGATGTTGAGCCTGCTGTTGACCAGCACCCCCAGATCCTTTTCTGGTGAGCTGATCTCCCGGTCAGAACCCATGTCTAGCATTTCTCTATCCCAGCTCCAGGTTATCTGGATCTCAATGCAAAGTCTCTCATCCCTCCAGAGGGTCAGCAGTACCTCCCAGTTTAGTATAATCAGAAACTTGCTAAGGATACATTCCATAGCTGCATCCAGATCATTGATAAAAATGTTGAACAGAACCAGTGCTACAGCTGAGGCCTAGGGAACACAACTAGTGACTGGCTGCTGCTGTATCAGCCAAGGCAAAATCATTAGTTCAGTAACATTTATATGGTCAGTTTGGGCCATCTTCCAGATGAGGTATGTTTAATAGTAGAAAGAAAGATTGTGACTGCAGGTTAATTGCATAACTACAAGTGTATGCGGTTGTTTAAATAACACTGCTGTGAACACAGAACTGCTTGCCCACTCTCAAAATGTTTTAATATGCTTTCTTGCAGCGTGAATTATGATTAATGAATTTCTAGGTGAATGAATTACAATATTGTGATTAAGTGTAATACATTAAAATGTCTCTGCTGGCATCGCTGTATTAGAAAGGTGACTTTAGTTTTGAGTGTATGAGGGCTTCTAAAACATGTTTAAGCTAACACATATGTGATAGTTTTGGAAAACTGCAAGGGGGTGCTTTCAGATAAAACTTCTTACTAAACCATGTAAGTAATTAATCGGGAAGAAACTATGCCATCCTTTTAGAGCTTATGAAACGTGACTTTTGGCATGGATGCATTCTGTCTTTGGGGACTTAATGAAGAATTTGTTTCATTTGCTTTATCTTTTCTTCAAGTGCTACCTTGGTGTAATAAAACAAACCCACCTTGTAACATGAATTTCATGTACCATGCACCTCTACTGCTGTCACATGCCTAAGGTTTTATATAGGTTTATTTTTCCTCAAGAGAGAAGAGAGTTTATCATCATCTCTAGCATGTTGAGAAAATGCCTTCTGTTAAGGGGTTTATCATTAAGTCTGGCAACAAATCTAACTCAGTCACAATTAAAAATTGAAATATTAACTATTAATAATACATAAATATATTAATTTAAATACTTAATGTAAAGAAAATATTTTTTCTCTGAAGCCATGAAGTTTTTTTTTGCATCAGTTTCATTTAAAAGATTATCATTCACCATGTTTTCCTGATTAGAAGTATGAAAAAGAAACAAACACATCCTGATTTGTTATGTTTTATCCTTCTGTCTGATGAAAAGAACAGGAATGGCATTTTCCTTTGGCTTCTTGTATTGCATGTGTTTGGTTTTTTTTGGTGAACTAAGCTGAAGTAACTACTCCTGCTCAAGGAAAGACTAATAAAGAAATTATTCTGTTTTCAGAAGATTTATATCTCAAAAGATGTGCTATGTTGCAAGTATACCGGGTGAAGTACATTCGCCCTAAATATTGCATTCGAGCCTTAAAAGTCAGAAAGGTGTAACCCCTCCAGAAAATATTGATGAAAAACTGCACTAAATTGTTTGTGCCACATTCAATTCCCCAAACAGTGGCCCTTTAATATTTTTTCTAATAGGAATCATAGATCCAGGCTTCAGCATACTAATGAATCTAAGCCTACCAATTACATTTTGCTCTCCATTTCAGATTAAATGACTGTCTGTCTAGGCACTCATGCAGCCCACCCCCTCCCCACACCACTGTGGCCTGGTTTTCAAAAAATAGAAATAATAACAATAATAATGTACTGTATCTTTCCAGTTAGCTACAACTCTATGTGCTTTGTTAGGCTAATGATAAAGAAAATGCCTGAATCTCAATGTTATGGTAACTGCTTCATGAGGATAATCAACTTGCCATGCATCCCTGATGCTTTGCGCAGCAGAACAGAGTGACAGAGAAAGCTTTAAAGAGTCAGAAACAGTAAAGTGCATATAGAATAGAAAAATAACCCACAGATTAAACAGCAGAAGAAAGTTGATTGGTAAAAACAGTAGCACTGCTTGCCATTTTACACATCATTTTCTCCCCCTCCCACAAATCCGTCTTTTCATTAATTTCCATTTAAAGAAGGTCCCTTCTAACTTTCTGGCATCTCTTTGCTCCATGAGCTGGGACTAGAAGACAGGTGGGATATATGCTGTCTGTCCTCCATTCAACCTAGCTGCCAGAGGAACAGTGGTGTGGGGTGCTCAGCTTCTTTGAGCTCATGCTCTGTACGTCTGTGAAAACAAGCACCTCTCATATTTTGCCCTCCACTTCTGAAGGTCTGGACCCCACCTTGGCTATCAACACTGTACTTGGTATTTTATTAATTGTGCAAAACCATAACTAAACCAACCTGTGACTTTCAAAATGGAAACATATGTTTTGCTGTCAATAGAAAAAATACCCCTTCTGGCCACCACATGTCCCAGTCTCTTGAGTGTCCAAGCAGAGATGGAGAGTAAACAAGCAACCGTAGGCTATTTCTGTGAACCATAGACAGGGTTTATGCAGACATACTGCAGGAAAGGTTTGATAGAGACTTGTAGGAATCTCTATCAGCCTGCCTGCCTGCCTGCAGCAACCCTCTTTTCTCTGGAGTTTTAGAGGATGCAAAACAGTTTCAAGGGCTCTGGTGCACCTGTCTTCTCAGGTTCAGTCTTGCTTTCTTGAGTCTCCTAACTCCCATCTTACAAGTGATAACAGGAAACTTGTTTTGGGTTGACAGCTTCACTGTTGGCCTATGGACAGCATTTTATTTAGCTATTTTGCGTGCATTTGATGGCCACTGGTGATCCCGCACAGCCAGGGACCATGGAGAACATTATGAGCAGAGAAATACTCCCACTGCTTGGAGACAGCCCCACCTACTTATATGGACAGCAGGAGGAAAGAAATGGGTCCATTCCGGAAACCTCTTGCCTCTAAATGCCTTGGCCTTGCAGTGCCCTTATTTCAGTTGCAAATTCCCATTCACTGTCATTTAATGAATTTCTCTTTAGCAGAACATGCATTTCCCTTCCTCCCCTCTTCCTCTATCACACCACAGGTAGGCTCCTGCCCTCCATCAAACTCCTTAGCTCAGCTTTCAAATCAAGAAGAAAACGACTTCTCTTCAGCCGAGTAGGTCAGGCATGAAGGAAGGAAAATGGGATACCGACAATGGGTTGGCATTCTGCCTGAAGAGTGGTTGCAGCAGCCCTCAAATTGGCTGAAATTAATGAAGGAGGATGGCTGACCTATACTTGCATAGCCATCCCTGCATTGCTAAATGACGATGATAAGAGGTAATAAACTTACTGCCTAAACTGTGCATCTCTCACCTTATCTTGTGTCTTGAAAACACTGAAAGACTGGAGGAGGGCTGGGTCTGCTTCTCATCTCACTTCCAGTGCTGACCATATGTTCCCAAACTCATTGCTGGCTGATGTACAGATATGTTATCTGGGCAGAAAGGGAAAGGTACCCAGTTTCATCACCATCTAACTCATGTGGCCAGTCCATTTAGAGGGCCTCTGAGCCATCTTCTACTGTGGATGTTTCAATTCTGACTATCTTCTCTTCACTGACACCAGAATGACAGCAGAATTCACCTGTCAGATACATAGGAGGATGCACGATAACACTATTGAAATTAGTGGCAGAACTCCACATCTGGGAGCCATGGTTAAGATTTTAGAGAAATGACTTCTAGGTTACAAGCCCCACAATGACTCCCACTGGTTTTGAATCAAGCACACATACTGCAAGTGAACCGAGTGTGTTAAACTACACTGGGGCTGTTAATTTTGCCTGGTAGGCACAACTGAAAAACAAACAAACAATCATAAAAAATACAAATACTCTATCTGTCCCTTCAGAGTTCAAGTACAGAAACTGCTGAACTGGCACAACTACAGACACAGAAAGACCTCTCAGGGGAGGAGAAGGGATGGAGATTGGTGGTTTGCATTGGGAGTTTTCTAAGGCAGATAGATGGCTGCTGGAGGATGTCTCTGCTCCATTGGGGAAGACTGCCTTTGACGGCTCTCCACCCACTTTTTCCATCCTCCCCTCCCTTCAGGGTGCCAAAATGTTGGATGAGGTATTTTGGCAATTATGGAGAGGCAAGATCCGGAGGCCTTCAAAAGAATTAGGAAAAGAAAAAGGGATCAACCTTTTTGAAAGTAATCACTGATAGACAGGTCCCCATCTAACAATCCTAATCTGAACTTTATTGAACAATCTTTTTGAAAAAGCCCTGAGGGGAAGCTCTGCTTTTACATTATAAATGCAAAGAGACATCATGGCCAGTTGCATTTTGTCTCTGTATGCAGTGGGACCAGGATTTCATCCACTGAGTCTGTTTAATTGGTATTTAACATACTTAGACACATTTTATTCCCCTCAGATTTATTACTGTCAACTTCCAATCAGGAATATAACACCAACTGCAGCCTTCAACATGGTTAATTCTACTACAGAAATAGTTTTACTCTCAGGTAAAGTCTTACTCAACTGCATCAAAAACCTATCTGCAGGAAGCAACACTTGCCAAGAAAGGTTAATTGACAATCACGGGGCCTGATGTACACAGGAAGGTGAGATACCTAAATATGACTGACTGGGCAGGCTAAGCACCAAGTAGGAGTAGGAGGATACATGAACCATCCAGAACTATCCAAAACACCTGAGTGCTAAGATTAGAAAGGTGTTGATTAAAGTAATATCAGAGGTAAAAGCAGGAGCAACAGCAGGATCATCTTTTCAGAAATGATACATTCATAGCTAAATATAAAACCAGGCTTTGATAATGAAATTTGCTGTATACAAGAACAGTTTTTCACAGTAAGCCATTAAGCCCTATCTCCTGAGACCTTAAACCCAGACTCAGAAAGTACCTTATAACACAGGGACAGATCTGCCACAGCCTCCAGAATGGAAAAGATGACCTAATATATCTCTTTCTTCCATAATTTCTTTAATTCTCTGAGCTTTCATATTTTGAAGATAAAATTCATTTCTGGTCATTGAATGCTGCCACTGCCTGTTGTCTTGAAAAAGTAGAAAGCTCTCCCCCAAAAGTTTCAGTTACCCTTTATTGCAGTCTTTCGTCACTGTCACATCATCGTCTTCAGGCTATCTGCACCAGAAAAAAGTGTTTAGGCTTTAAGATTAATAACAAGTTTATTGGAAGGGGTGAAAATGCAATAGGATGCATGATTTTTAGCCTCTAGCTGTTAATGCAGTGTCTTACACACTTTGGGACTCTTTGCTCATGGAAAACAGGGATACTGTCTCTGCTGGTATTGGAAATGTGGCATGTTCACAATGCTCTGCTTTCAGATGACAAGTAATTGTTGACTAGCTGCTATTAATAAACAAAGAAACTGTGACTCTGCGTATAGCATTGCCTTCAGAGAAGGACATTTTCTCCTGTTTACCTAATCTAGTACATCTTTTTTAGCACCCCTGAAATGCAGTGTGTCATTTTTGAAATGAATAAAGGATATAGAGTAGAACAGTAAAATAAACAATGGAAATGGAAAGGAGATCTTAAAGATCTTTAATGCTTAAAGAAGGAAGTGCTTATCATATCCATGCAAAAAACAAAAAACAAAACAAACAAACAAATAAAAACAAAAAAGGAAAAGAAAAAAAAAACAAAAAAGGAAAAAAAAAAACAACAAAAAAACCCAGAACAAAACACAACTGGCTTTGGAAGAAAACTTCTCTGTCTGTAGCAAAGGACTTATTCTCCCCTACCACTTACCATGAATTACACTTTCAGACAGAAATCAGATTTTCAACAGAACTCAGTGTGGCCAGAAAGGTGACACGAAGGAGAGCTGGACAAACGACTGCAAATAAATATATACTCTATTTCCTGCCCTACCTTTCCTTCCTGCTCTTTTCTTTTCCTGGAGACAACAAAGCTTCCTGATATCTATCTATTTCCTCATTCTTGTGTGTTGCGTGCTAAGTAGTTAGTCCAAATTTCACGGAGTGAAATTTGTTCCATTGGGAAATAATTGCTCAGCTGCGGGTGAGGAAGGGTGTTTTATTGCACATCTTGGAAAAGGATGTGTTTGGATCATTAAGCCGTTCTTTTCTCTCTGGATAATATCAGATCAGAGGACACTGGAGACATGACAGCAATAGGAATAAAAGATAGATGGACTTATACGCTGATAAGATGGATAGACAGATATGGCAGTTGCTGATAACAGGGTTTTAATATACGGAGTAGAAGAGATTATAAAGACTGCAATCTTCCTTTCGCCGTATCTGGAAAATCTTTTCTGAAATGTTACATTTGGTGTTAAGAATTCTGTAAAAGCATTAAAGTGATCTGATGTATATTATTTTAAATAACTACTATAGGTTGCTCCTAAAGTAATGCCTCCTATTTATTTCCACAGAAACTACAACAGATACGAAGAGCACAATTACACTATCTGACAGAACAAATTCTCAGCTATAAAACACTACTTCACAACACCGTCACCACCATTAGCTGTGCATTTTTGCCAGCAATGACCAAGAGCTTGCATGCCACACTCGTAACAATCTGCAGCAGCAGAGGTGACCCACTGCCACTGTTGCCGCTGCTGAAATGCACCATCCACCACCTCACTGTGCTCACTTCCACTCCTTGGTCTGCATAAACATTCAGCAAGTGTAGATGAATGTCAGTGGGTGCCATTATTTCCACATGGAGGAATTCAGTGACACACCATTGTTTCATCTGCACTTCCATGTCAGACGTCCTTGTGTCAGACTGCCCCTCTGCTGCCATCTGTCGCACAGCAACAAATTGTAATGGAGTACTGGGGGAAAGTTCAGCCTCTACTGTGATACCACCTACATCCACCTCTGGCTTCGTGGGCCAATGTAATACAAGAGGAGGCATTAATTCTGGAGCAGCCCTCAGATAAAGAAGCTACCAGCCTTTAAGGGGAAAAAATGGAAAGCCTTCAATGAATAGAATATCATGGGACAACAGAATTAATTTGAGAAATAATATCCCTAAGTAATATGGACACTTTCTCGAAGGAATCTCCGGGGAAGAAACTTCTCGCTGAAATAAACAGCAATCTTGTATCTAGTCCCTCTAACTGATTACATCATCTGCTATATTTAGAATACCTCCAGAGTAACCATGGAAACTGCTTTTGCTAAAACTCACATTATTCCATTCAACATTGGTTGACACTATAGAAATACTTCAGGAAGCTCACAAAACAATTAATGTATAACCATTATATGCCTGTATATATAGTTACGTGTTTTTTGTCTTTTCTTGAAGTACATATTATGCATACCCAGAGCTGTCAGATTTCTGACAAAGACTACAAAGAGCCAGATGCATAGCAATGGAGTGAGCATACAAGACTACAGGAGAATTCAGAGTACATCCTCTGTACTTTGTTTTCAGCCCAGCTGCCTAAGGAAAGAGCTCACGCTGTCACACTGCATGCACATGTCTGTGGGTCTTTCTTTCCCATATGATTTTGAACTTAGCTTCAACCAAATTTGATGAAGACAAAACAAGAATGGAGTGGTTTTTTTTTTAATTTCCCACAAGCTTTGCGAAGATAAAGTTTTATAGAAGGAAGCCTTGCCTTTGTTTGTCTGTAGCAATCCGTACCAGACTTAGGAGAACCTACAAAAATAAAAACACAAAAAACAACACAAAACCAGGCTATGGAAGCTGCATGACTTCTGCAGTTCGTGAAACTACTTATAGTAATGATTTGTAATAATAGAAGCTGAGTAAAAACTACTGCCATACACTGCATCACAGAAGTGCAGAATAACCTTCTGTTTCCTTATAAAAACGTGGCTTTGCAAAATCACTAAAAAATCCCAAAATAAATCATTAAAAAATCCCAAAGTATAGAATTGTAGAATCATGGAATCCTTGGAGTCGGAAGGGGCTTTAAAAGGCCATCTATTCCAACTCCCCTGCAATGAACAGAGACATGCACAGCTAGATCAGGCTGCTCAGGGCCTGATGCAGTGTCACCTTGAAAGTCTCCAGGGATGGGGAATCAACCACATCCCCGGGCAACCTGTGCCAATGCCTCACTACACTCACTGTAAAAGACTTTTTCCTTATATCTAACCTAAATCTACTCTCTTTAAGCTTGAAACCATTTCACCTTTTTCTATCACCAGAGACCCTGCTAAAGAGTCTGTCCTTTTCTGTAGCCCCCCCTTTAGATACTGAAAGGCCACTCTCAGGTCTCCATTTCCCCTTAGCCTTCTCTTCTCCAGGCTGAACAGCCCCAGCTCTCTCAGCCTGGCCTTGTAGGAGTGGTGTTCCATCCCTTGGGTCACTTCTGCAGCCCTCCTCTGGTCACGCTCCAACAGGTCCATGTCTCTCCTGTCCTGAGAACTCCACATCTGGATTCAGCATTCCTGGTGAGGCCTCACCTGCACAGTGTAGAGGATATCATAACTTTAAACAAATACCAGAAAACTTAGAAAGGGATTCAGAATAGTGTTTCCAAGCAGAAATCCCAGGCAGCCTTCTAAACTGGAGGCAAGAATCTGCAAGCATTTAAATACTTTGAATTTATCCAAGTGCTTTTCTGATATTAAAATTTGTACTGGGAAACAAAGGCTTATGCTCTAAGGTGAGTAGAAATGCCCAGTTTTCAGTGCAGGAATGCTCCCACTGGGGCCAAAGTGCATCTGTGCTCCTCAGTATATTCAGAGCTATAAATGGGAACACGGTGACCACATTTGCAGACCGCAGTTTATTGCAAATAATTGCAGAAGGATCTTCTGATATAATGTGACTGATCAATAAAATGGTAAATTAAGTTCAGTAGTAATAAATATGAATCAGAATATGTGGTGTGGGCAATAACCTAAAATATACGTGTATAAGGATAGGTTCTAAGATAGCAATTATTACTCAGAAATAGATGCTGTATTTGTAGTCAGCTCAGCACAATGATGGGTAAAAAATGCAAATCAGTTATTCAGAGGTATTGAAAAGGTTATCAGAGCAAAACAGAGAAGAACTTATGTCACTTATAAATTCTGGGTGCACACATTTTTATGACTCTGTGATTTTAGTCAGCTCAGAACTGATGTGACAGAACTGCCTAACATGAGGAAGAAGGAATAAGCAGAAAGCTGGGCTATGGCATCCTTTCAAGAACAGAAGAGTAGATGAGAATTCCTCACCCTGGAAGAGAGTCAGAGGAGGGGTGGTAAGATTAAAGCCTATAGATACATGAATTGTATGGAGAAGATGAAGGGGGAGTGACCTCTTTCACACTGGGGAGAGGATGAAACAGGAAGAAGGGAAATGGCCTTGACCCCAAATTCTACTTCATGTGAGAGTCCTGCCAGTGGTGTGTCTTTTACATCTGTCCTGAGTTCCATATCCTGTCTCTGAGTGGTGCTAGCTGAGAGTACATGATGTGTATGAGGTCTTTGCACTGATACATAAAGAGACTGCAGGAAAGCAGAGGAATCATTACAGAAGCAGGGAAGAGACATTTCTAGTAACTATCTATCTAAATGAGCAAAACACTCACCAAAGACATTGATTTTACTCCATTGGAACTTCATGGGCAGCATGCTGTCACTAGCAATATCCCAGTTCTGTAGTAGCATAATGGCAAGTCCAGCTGGATACTTCATATGAGTGGCACAGCACTTGCTTTGAAAAGGCTGCAGTTTCAGCCTTTTTCTCAATAAGAGCTGCCACAACTTGCCCTTGGTGACACATACAATTAATTAGTTGTGGCATAGGATCAGATCTGGAGAACAAAATGGATGGTGCTAAGAATCTGACATCTTCAGTATATCGTCTGGGGAAGTGAAGGTGCATTAGCCTAGCTCTAGGCCAGTACCAAGGGCTGAAAGCAGAACTGTTGCTGCCCTCCAATCACTTCCACGAGCTGTCCTACCACTCCTTCTTCTGCCACCCCTTTTTCTGCCACCATGCTGTAAAACAGGTAGTTAAAATGATCAAAATAAAAGTAACCAAGCAAAAAAAATCTACTCAAAATACTGCTTTGCTGTAAATGATGGCCAACTGCTTGCCAGCTGGTGGGTTTTAACCACTTGACTTATGGGAAAGCAATCAAATGGATTTTGAGCGCAGTGGCTAAACGACAGAGGACAAAATGAAATGGTAATGACAGCCACTTACTCCAGCAGCAAAATGTCCCCAGAGTTACTGGAATGAGACACCTAAAAATCAGTCCCTGTAATGTCCAGTGTCAGGGTTCCCTCACGTACCATGGAAGAGAGACTTTATATGGAGACAAGCCGCAAACACTGCCTGCTGGTGGGTCATCAGTTTTACTCTGCAAAGTCTTCCATATTGAACACAAAAAATTTGCAAGTTTTTCATGTTGAATAAAATTATCATTTACATGTCGTAGATGATTGATTTTCAAATGAAACAACTCCCTCAACTTTAATGTTTTTAACAAACTTTTTAAGTGTCAATCCATCCCCATTCAATCTTCAGATGCTTACAGATGTTGACTTGAAAAGCATAACCTTCCAAAATATTTTGCGGTTCACTTTATTGTATGTCCACTTGTACCAGTGGGATTCTTTAACAGAAGAATCAGATTGTTACCAACATCCAGAAACTAATTAGGAAGGAAAAGTACATTTCAAACTGCAAATAGTCTTTTCTATGCTCCCAGAGCATTACAAATTGAATGACAACTTGATTGCCAACCCCCATCCCCTTCTGCAATGTTAAAAGTGTGAATGGAAAAATAATATCTCACCAACCTGAAACCTTGTTGTACAAATGCAAGTGTTAGCCTAAGGCAATAGTTTCAAACAGTCAAGTGAGAAATCCTGAAAATAGGGGCTGGGGTGGAAATGCACCCTGAGCTAATGCTCTGTCTACATGTTGATGTGTTGTAGCATCTTATTCCTGCTAATAGGGTAGAGGTGATTTTAGATCTATGTTAATTTCCTAAGCAAAGTCATTAGACACCTCTAAGTCATTTGCATCTCACTTTAATCCTTCGGTGTAACACAGATAGTTCCAGAGTCCCACAAAATATGAACCAGCAGAATGGATTCCAATTTATCAGGGAACTATAAATTTCAAAATACCAAGCTGAAACTGCAGCATCAAACCCAGAGATCCTTGTCCCACACATTTTATATTAGAGCCTTCTGAAAGATCAATGCTGTATAAACTGTTTCTCAGGATTCCTGTCAGTGATATGAACTCTTTGCAACTGCTTTCACTAATATATTATGACTTGTTTATGACTGAAGAATAAGTGATGGGATCAATAGAGTCACAGTGGAATGGAAAATTATGTGGAATTTGTCAGGAAAGTGTGCCATTTCTTTCCCTGTCTTCGTATGGATTTACCAAAGGACAATTCTGTTACTAGCTTATCCCACAAGCTTCCATTTAGGTCCCTCAGACATTGTTTTTAATCTAGATGCCTCCTCTTTGTCAGAAATTTAGTATCAGGAACACCGATGTAATTTTAATCCACTCCTCAACAATAGGGACAGAATTCAGATCAAGGTTTAGCTCTAAAATTAAATCTTGAAGTTACAAAGAAGGTTTGTCACAGAAACTTCAAATCCATTGTTTTCTTCTCAGATAATATGGCTGCCAGGCAAACAACACCCCATTTGAGAGCAGTTGATACAGAAGGTCATTTCAGCCTCCCCTGTGCCTCTCTGCTCCCCACTGGAGCAGGAAAAGGCTTCCAGGAAAGAAGATGACAAATCCCTCCAACAGGATTTTCTTCTACAGCTGCTGCTGACAAGGTGGATCTACCAGGGCACCAAGTCTCTGTGGGATATTTCCCAGTTACACCTCTGTTACTTTCGCACTTTCTCAACCAACACTTACCAATGAATAAGCCAAGTAAGTCTAACCAGCAAGATAATAAAAAAAGCAAGCAGAACATTACCCTCTCACCCTTCTGTGGGAGCCTCTTCTGATAGGGAGGCCTGGGGAGCAGTTATGGCTAAAGAGATCAGGGCCCTCTGATGACAAATTGTCATACTCTTTCCTTCTGATCCTTCTCCAAGCCAAGATTCCTCACCACGTGTCCCACTTCTATCTCAAATGTTCACATCTTTACACGCAACATCTGAAGAGCACATCTTTCTCTCTGCCAGTAAGGGAAATCATATCTGTAGGGAGGTTGCTGTATGCAAACTGTTTTCAGTGTTACATCAAAGATTTCCCAAAAGGCTTATGCCATCAACACAATGATTCCCATTTCACAGAGAACATAACTGCAGCTGAGAGCTTATGTGGTTTTCTTAGAGATTTGTCATATGAATTATAGATTTAGCTCAGGAAAACATTTAAGTATATACTGAAGTATGTTGCTCTGTAGGACTACATTCTTAAGACTTATTTTAAAGCCCACTTGAAATCTTGTTGATTAAAGTCCATGCCTACATGGCTTTGTGAGTAAGAAAGCTTTACCAAATTGGCGTCTTGTATATACCATGGATGATTTAAAAAATAAAATGCTGTTCTCTACGGACACCCGACAGAGTCCAGGTATATATCAAGAACTTTCATACTTGGTGTCGGGTATGATCAGATTCATTTTGGGTCTGCTCCCTGGGCAGAGACAGTATCACTAGATTGGAACTCTAACACAAAAGAGAAATGGTCTCATCTGATAATTACAGTGCAATACGCCTCCTCTTCCCTTCTTCCCCACCTCCAACAAAAAAAGAAAAAAGTTTATACTGTTTCTGCAGAGCATTAAAGAAGAATAAAAACACTTGTCTAAAAATGGGAGGTTTCATTTCTCATTGTTTGCAATGCCATGTATGGTATGGATATGTGTATGGATATGTGGATATGGATGCTGTGTATCCAGCATCACTCCTACAAGGCAGTGAGTTTTGCAATCAATATGATCCTAACTGTGCTCCTGTGACAAGGTGCTTTGAAAGATTATGCTTTACTGTCATTTCCCATACAACTCTTCTCCCTCCTCCTTCTTCCTTCCCTGCACAAGGATTTGCAGGATGCAGCCAGAATGAGATACTTGCAACGCCATCACCTTATTTCATGCATCCAGATATACAGATCTCTCACGGTAAAATATTGTACACTGTGCTGAAATAAAAGCCATCATGAGAAGAGTAAAATTGTGGGGTGTATTGCAGTTAAATAGAAACCTTTCTCTTTGCTGTCACAAGGCATGGTACATATCTTCATAGTATTATAAATCAAGGAACTATTGAATTATATTGGGTAGATTCAAGTTCTTGTTATTAATCTTGTTATCTATGTCATGATTTTATAATGCTGCATTAAAGGACAGTACTGTTTTGATCTAATGGAGGGAGGATAGCTTTCTCAACCCTTTTCCAACTTTACTATTACATATTGCTCACAGCACTTTATCACAGACATACGCATGTCCAGATGTGCGTACACACACTGTGTAACTCAACATATCAACAGGAGCGCCCTGACTGCTGATAAAACATGATCTTTTGAGGGTGAATTCTCACAGCTATTTAATGGCGTGCAGTCGTGCGCATTAATGTTTGGAAGTTGGAGGCTTGTCTATAGAGGGAGCTGCAAGTTGCAAACCAGTCACGAACAGAGATTTGGCAATGCCATCTGAATTAATAGTCAGAGACTTGAACACAAAGCTATCTGCAATGAACACGGGTGGTAAGACCCTCAGGTTTACAGCCCAGTTAACACTGGGCATTTCCAGAAGCACTGTCTCACATGCCATTTGGACTTAGCACTGGACTTACTAAAACCCCATCACCATTTTCTGCAGCATGGAGATACTACTTCTATACAGTTAATGCAACACAAGCTAATAGGGCTCAGTATATCTGAGCCAGCTCTGGCTGGGCTGGCTCAAGTGCAAGAAGCAGCCTTGATGAACCATATGTAGTTCCTCTCCTGCCTTGATAAGAAGCATGTGGTATTGATATAGGCTTCCCACCTGAGCAATGATTTACTTTCTTTTTGCTAAGCATATCAATTCAGACAGGATCAAAGTGCTAGCTGACATGGCTGAAAACTAATCAGCTTATAATTTGCACAGGGTACCACGCTAGTATTGTACATCATTAATAAATATGACAAAAATCAGACAACTCTGCTTGCTGGTCATTCATATTACATAGGAAATTGACTGAGAATGTCATTAAAAAAAATCTGTATTCACTCAGAATCAGGAGTACTTTTTCCCATTTTTCTTTTCAGGAGTTGTCCAAATCTTTAAAAATATAGCAGAGCCGTTGCTTTGATTCTGTAAAAGATGTCAGCCATCCCTAAATGCATTTCTTTGTTGCTGTTTTTTTGTTTTTTTGTTTTTTCTTTCTTTTTTTTCTTTCTTTTTTTCCAGCATGGAAAGTATTGTGAAGCTTTCTCATTTGCAACTCTAGGAAAGTTCCACAAGTATTTTTATTTTTATTTTTTGTATGATTTTGAATCAAGAAATTTCAAGCTACATGCAGAGGAGATGGGATGAGAAGTAAAGCAGCTGAAGAGTCATCAAATGAATTGCTTCCTTTCAAAAAACTACGAAATTAGAACAAAATTTTAGACACTCTGGAGATCACTCAAAAAAATCTTTGAAACAGCTCCACATCCCTCCAACAACAAAAATATTTTGCAAAAGCCAGTTTGAGGAGTTCATCTTTCTTCTCCCACTATAGGTATGAGTGGCCTGGAAATATTCTAGCAAGGAACTCAAGACCCTCCTAGCAATCCCGTGAGCTTTCTGGTGAAAGCACTGTCAGTAAATGAAAGGCGATGGAAAATAAGTGTCTTTCAGCAGGTGGGACAAGCAGTGCTCCTCAAAGTACAACCCAAGGGGTTCACCGTGCAGCTGCGTTCCTGTGACTTCTGCATGGTGCTGCCTGCATCCTGTGGTCCCACCAGGCTGATTGTCCACAGGTTGGTCTTGAGGGCCATCGTTTTTTTTCCCCTCAAATCATTTTGCTTGCTGTCACACCAGTTGTGCTGCTAAGGTGTGTGGCCTTTGGCTGGTGGGCAGGCCAGTGTCACCTGAAGGATGTGGAGTGTTGTGATGCTCCCTTTGTCCACTTGGTATTATAGGAGGCAGAGCAGTCTAGCATTTTCACTAGTTTTGCTATAGATGCAAGGATGCATCTCATAGTCAAAGTGAAATTTGGGGCTTTTAATCACCGTGTCTGACTGATCTTTCTCATTCAATTAGTAAATACCAGCAAGGGGAAAATAATTCAGAGTAATGATGTTTTTTTTTAGAAGGCTAATGTCATGCATAATATTATTTTTAAATGTTTAGTCTCAGGAAGATCAATTAACAAAAATAATAGGCTAAAATAATCTCTAAGTGCAAGTATCTCAGAAAGTAGCGAATAACAATAATTTCAGGGCATGACCAATAATAATTAAGGATAATGCTTTTCTCGGGCACAATAATAGTAACAGATAGCAACACCACTTTAGCAGGAGAAAAATGCAATTAAAAAAAAGGAAAAAAAAAAATTTGGTCTGCTTTGCTATTTAGGATGCAGTCTTTGACTTTGTTAAGATAAAGTTGAAGGAATGAATTATTCATATAAATGTTGCTGTAGTAACAAACTGGCAAATAAAATAATGAAAGGACCCATTTGTTTTCGAGGGGAAAGTACAAGTTTTAGCCCATTGGCGCTGAAAGTTCAACACCTTGTGCACTTTGAGACAGCTACAATGTGTGCTTACACCAGCAACATCCATATGATCCTGATTTCCCCTGTATGACTATTTTAGGAACTCAGAGGAGTGCAGGAGCAAATGCCCCAGTAAGTCCCATGATTCATGGGACAAGTAGTTGAATGCCACCCAGCATCTAACTACATTGAGCTGGAAATGTTTTTATTTTCTTTTTCGATAACTTAGGTATCTCTATTCCAAATGCTTCATTAAAAGAAAATTACAGTCAAAAATCGAAGAACACCGGATAAAAAAAAGAATTCAGTGCAAAAATGATATTGAAAGGCTTTTCAAATAATACATTTTATGGATGTATGCAAATATATAGCTCGGTGTTTTCAAAGTAATCAGAACAAATAGTTTGAAACTATCAAATGCGATGGATGATTCTTTCTTCTTCTTCTTCTTTTTTTTTTTTTTTTTTAATATATATATTTTACTGCTCAGAGTAAATTCAACATCTAAAGCTGCTGCAGAGCAAGATCTGGCATGGCAAGACTTGGTTGCCTGAGGAAAGGCAGTGAGCAACAAAAGAGCATCCCAAGCCTGCAGCACAGGGCACAGTGAGAGGCCAGAGGGATGATCCCCAGGACAGGATCTCTGCCCCAGACACCCAGCCAGGGAGTACTGTGGGGTGAGCGCATTGTTTGTTGCAGTATACTCAACTCCAGCTGCGCAGCGATGCATCAGTGGGAGCTGGGACATTACCTCCCTGACCAGCTGTGTTGCTCAGGACACTCATTTGGGAATGGAAACCCCAAAATTTTGGTATGATCAGATGTAAATCAGAGCAACAGGAGGCTGCCTAATACTTTTGGGTGTTCCTACTCACTTTTGGAGCATTCCCAACCTCTTTCACCAGATGAGAATGAACACAATGGCTCCTTACAGCTGAGGGTGTCTACACTCATATTAAAACATTTGCTACTCTGTACTTAGCATTTAAAGCGGAGTTTATTGTTCATCTGTAGAACAGTGGTAAAGCTAATGGCATGGCACCAGTGAGGGTCAGTGTGGACAGCCCATGATGTGATACTTATCTTCCTGAAATGTCTTGTAGTTTTAGTCATATGTTCTTGAACTTATTTTGCAAATCTACTTCTTTTCAGCTTTTTCTCATGTCATTAAAAATCAGCTCAGGAACAGCATTTGGCTCTGCAAATAAACCTAGGGCTAGGCCAGGAGCAATACCAGTTTAAAACCAACAAAGAACCTGGCATGTATTTTTTTATATTCTCTACTCTTTTTCCCCTGCTTTTTTCTTTTCTTTTCTTTTCTTTTCTTTTCTTTTCTTTTCTTTTCTTTTCTTTTCTTTTCTTTTCTTTTCTTTTCTTTTCTTTTCTTTTCCTAAAAATATATATTTTTTTTCCAAAAAATATTTTTTTTTTATTTTAAGCAACTGTATAAGTGATTGGAGAAGACAGATTGCAATGTGATATCTTTGTAGCACACTGCTTAATATCCCAGGTGTAATCAATTGAGGCAATTTCTAGCAGTAGAGAGTTTAAGTAAGGATCAACTTGATGTCAGGAAAAAATTAAGTTCTTCTGTTTTCTAAAGATTGTTTTTTTTAAAATATGTATATTTTATGGCCAGAAATCCAATGTGGATATGTGCTTTCGAACTTAGCATCCGCATATACTCAGGTGTTTTTTCCTTTCATTATCATCTAAGCTTGGCTTTATGTACTTTGGAACTAGCTAACATCAGATCATTTCAAAGCTACATCTGTTGGTTTCAAGGTTAAACTTGCTGCTACAGCAAAGTGCTGCTAAAATGTTAGCTATAGAAATACCTGAGCCAAGGCCCACTTTATGAATAACTTATTATCTAGGAATATTGAAGGGAAAATAAAAGATAAGCTAAATTACAGGGACATTTGTTGGGAGCAATCACTTTGATTACAATAGTTTGAGCTGGTAACTCTAAAAGACTCTGTCTTTACACTGTTTTTGAATGTGCATTCAAGTAATGGGGGACTTATCCTAGCACTGATTTTACCCTGCCAAAGCACCACACAATCACTCCATAGAAGCGATATCGATCTCAGTCACCACAAAAATAGGCAGGGCTTGATGAAGAGGGGTTCTGGCTGTGTCCTATACCGGATTCCCATCAGTGCTGCATGGCTGGAAACCATCAGCAGATGAAGCATCTCCAAGTGGATCCCCCAAATGGTACTGAGAGGTTATCACAGGCTTTTTTCAGGGACAAAGCTTCAGCTGACAGACCAGTAAACAAAAATATTTTAGGTGCACTTATGGTGGTTATTTTCATTCTAGAAAATCAAATAATTCAGTATTAGTCAAACTCCTAGCAATTTTCATTTTACCAATTTATCTTGTTTGTTATACATATAACTGTCTCTTATTCCATTCTAAGCTGTTTATTAGATCAGTGTGTGATGGAAGCGATGCTTGGGAAACAACTGCCTATGCATTGCTACTGCTTTATTTGTTTTTCATGCCAATTGCCTGAACCCCCAATCTCAGGCTGGGGCAGATTAGTGCTTGTAGCAGACAGCTCTACCAGAATCACGGGTTTCAAAAATTCTCCTTAGCAAATATAGAAGTTTCATTAGAGGTTAGAAATATAAATTGGTGAAGTGACAGATTCTATGATATGATGGAAGCTCAATTATAAGTGGATAACATAATATAACAAGTGCAGATGAAATCCTATTAAGGTCTGAAAATCCAATATCTCATCTTCCTGACTTTTAATTGATCTTTACACATATTGTCATTGCAGTCAAATATTTGAAACGATTCCTGTACACATAAACAAATGTAAGCACATTAACTCTGTTAATAATTTTAACAAGTAATTTGTATTTCCCATTAGACTCTCTTACAATTTGCTTTACTATAATTAAAGATATCATCAGTGATAAGCTTTAATGTGTTATTTAAAGTCTTCCTGTTTATAAGATTTACTTTTATCATTAACTGCAGGTTGATAAGATCCACACATACCTTCATTAAGAAATTATATTTTCTGTTTAAAGCAAATAGGATGTCCAGGCAGGTAAGGACTATTGATTTTTTAAAGTGAAACCTAAATATACTTTTTTTTTTTTCCTAACATCAATCTGAGGTAAGCCAACTAAAATTAATTACACCAGTGAGTAATGGCTTCCAGTCTGTTCTACCAGAAAAGCAACGCTGTTGCTGAACATCATATCCTTCTTTTGGCATAACGTTACATGTCTGCATAGTGTCGGCAGTACTGATAGGAGAGGGAAGTTCTGCAGATGAAGACAGTTATGGAAACTTGCTGTGGAGCGAAGTCATAGATTGCTGTGCTTTTGCATGGGATGAAAAGCCCTAGGAATGGAAGTTCTTTTGTCTGCATTTCTCAAAGCCCAGACAGCAGAGGCATTCAAAGTCCTAGCTAGAGAAACAGATGAATTCCATGTGATGCGGAGCACTGCTTAAATCTTTTGCAAATACTGTGCTGTTTATACTCTTCCAAACCAGATACAAAACACCCCTCTTTTACTCTTCAATAATATAATAGGAATCAACAGACTGCCCACCTCTGCCCCTGTTCTGTTTTGTACCATTGTTGTGTGTGTCTTAAAAGCAAAATGCTCTGCACAGATATTTGAGATTTTTATTTTTATTTTTTTTACTCAGAAGAGAAAGAGAATTAATTTTTATATTATTTCCAGCTTGAGGTCTGAACTATTTATTTGTGATAAAAATGTGACATTTGGGAGACTTTCTTTATTTATACCCAACGCTGCCACATTGTAAACAAAAACAACTTTTGACGCCAGCTATGACTAATTCCTTGCTTTAGCTCAATAGGTAGAACATGCACTCAGTTCATAATCAAGTAGATGAAATTACCCCATGATGCTGGAAAACCGATGAGCAGTTTAGCATGCTTTTTTTCCCCCTCCTCCTTAAGGTCATGAGACTTTTAGGCAGAATTAAATAATGTCCCAGTGAATAAATTGGCAGAGTAGGTGGGGGTGAAAGTAATTTTCCTTAGTTTATTTTTCACTGGTGATTTGTTTGGAGATTTTTTTGTCCTCAATTTTTATTTTAAGGGATGAAACACTTACTTATTCCTCAGCCTCAGAACCTGCTGCTTCACCGTTCTTATTTTTGCGTAGAGAGGAGATGATTTGGACCTTAATTAACATTGGAATCGCTTCTTAGCACAGAAGGATATTAAACATGTTGCTAGCAAGAACTAGCATAAAGTAAAAGTTTCCTTTTCTGTTATTTTGGTGACGCTTTCAAGATTCCTACATCAGATTAAAAAAAAATAAAAAGACTACAAAGACACCACTGGCAAATAATAGATTGATGCTCTTCCACTGCACTCAGAACAGCAAAACCATTTGCATCTCCCTCCCCTGAGATCTCAGTTACCCTTCCTCTGTAACTTACATTTTCCAAACTGTCGAGAGCAGAACAGATTCAAATATAACATTAACTGAGAACTGTTTAACTATTTATGCTGCTATAATTTTGTATTGATTTTATGTAAACTTTTAACCAAACACAGATTGCACTGCTTAAAGAAGACTTTTGGGAGTTCCTAATAAATTGCCTTTCCGATCTTTAATGGAGCATTAGTAATTATCGGATACAATGTGATTTAAAGTCATTTAGAAGCCACAGAACAGTAGTTTGATACAGTACATTTCGGTCTCCCTAACAAATTGTGTTATATACAGTTTATATCTGACAAAATTCTAGAAAAAGTGCTGATGATAATGTATCATGATTGTAAAATTCTTGTTATCATAATGATATCATATATTCTGCAATATTTTCATTGTTAACTATAGTTATTTAAGCATTTATATAGGGAAAAATAGCAGAAGTATGGGCAGATGCACAACAGAAGATTGCAGTAGGAACTCGCACCTGTTTTCAGCAAAATATAAGCCAAGGTAAAGCAACCAAGTGCAGAGCAGGTAAGAAAATGAATGCATAAAAACGTTGTTCTTCTTGCAGTTGTCAAAGCTAAAGTAGGCTGCCCACTGAAAAATCCAAACTGATAGGGATCTATCTGCCTGTTCTGAAGCTAAGATGGAATTTTGGAGATGACAAAATCTTTTCGCTTTCTACCAGTTGTGGGTTAGCAGCCCAGGAGACCCAAGAAATGCGTCATTGGGTATCAAGGATATATGTGCCACAGGAAAACCAGAAGCTATTGTGACACAGCAGCTGGACACAAATGCTCTGAAGTAGGACATCTGAATGGCCCGACAAGTCCTCTGTGTCTTATCCATTTTGTTTCCAGCCCTGATGGCACCTCTGATACTTGCTTTAGATACAAAAACCTTCAGTAATTTTTCCACAGTCCCTCTGCTGGTCCCCTGGTGTGTCTGGTTCAAGGAGGCTGACTGTGTAGCGAAACGAGGACCCGCTGGGGAGAGAATTCATTTCTCTTTGTTGTTGTTGCCCTATATTTTGTTGCTGACAATCTCCATATTTTCAGAAGCCTGTGCCTAAGGCAACAACTTTTTTTAGGCACCCTATAGCCATAGGCAATGTCCTGATCACCTCAGAGCTGCACGCAGGCCAAACTGAACTCCTGTACCCAGCATGCTAAAGGTGCTGCAGCTTTCAGTCCAGTCCACCGTCACTATCACTGTATCCACATCCTACTCACAAAGCTCACTGTCGCCATTCATCATAGCTCTTCTCTTCACTGCTCATTGTCATGTGCCCCTGAATCCCCTGCCCATGTCCCACTCACCTGCTTATCCCCCAAGTCCCAGCCTTCTGTGCCTGCCTTAAGTGCATCTAGCTCCCATCTCTACATATTTCCCCACCCAGAGCTGAATCACCTCTTAGTCTCCTTTCCCCACTAGCCATTTCCACTTTGTCTGACTGTTACTGCCACTCAATTCTCTTTCATATTTTTACTCTATCCACAGCAAGCACTTCCCAGGCCTGCAATAAATTTCAGTTTATGCATTATTTTTTCCCTTCCATCAATCCACACCGATGTCTTTCATCAGTTTTCTCCCCAGGGAATTACTTGCCCTTTACTTGGCCCCTGTAATGCTGTTGGAGTAACTGTATTCCTATCAAGTCTCCCCATTCATCTTCAGCATTTATGGTGCTAGGATCATTATAGAATGTAGGCATTGCTAGCTTTCCCAAGATCACCAGTTTCCTCTGGAGCCTCTTGTATACCATCTAACTCATTAGCTATTTTAAAAGTAGTCTCACTCCTTTCTCACCACTACTACTACATATATACATTTCCACACCTTTACCAATCTATAAACAAAGGAACACAGAAGAACTCTTTACATGTTGTCAGAAACCTGGAAAACTTATATATATGTAGATACTTTCTTCCAGACACTGTTGAAAATGCTGCCATTAAGAGCGAGGCCTCCCAACTCCTTTGTGGATTGCCATATCCCTGGACCTAGTGGAAAACCTTCCAGAATAGGTCCATTGACTTGAAGGGTCAATAAATAGGGTCTGCTGCCTTATTTCTCTTTCTGTTAGAGCAGGTAAAAACAATATGATTAAGCAAACATTCATAAGATTTAGTAGAGAGATACATTTTCAACACTCATTTCATTGCATATAACTCATGGAGGTCATGGACTTGATTCTAGAAAGAAGAAAACTCACAAATATTTCATACAGTACTCACTGGTGCAAAGAAGCACAAACATTCACAGAAAGCAAGCAACTACCTCATCTATTACCTCAGTCTGTTTATTCCCATGTGTGCAGGAGCCTTCTTAGGTAGATCTAAAACTAGACAGTGATTGATTATGGAAAGAACTGTTATATAACTTAGACATTATCTCAGTTTCCACAACCCTAATCACAAAGTTCCAAATGCATTCAAGTGACAAACCAATTTAAAAACAATTTGACTCCCAAGACAATCACAACAGGGAAAGACTTTAAACTGAGCAGGTATTACAATGCAATTAGCACAATTAACCCTTTGTCACAGCAGCAAATCAAGAGTTTCCATCTCTCAGTGTTTCTTTAAAAAGTCTACGATTGGAAAATTGACTTCCAGCAGGGAGGAGTTAACACTATGGCAATCTCTTCCTTACAGATTTTTAACAGTCACCAGGTGGCAAAATCTATTTATATGCCATATGTTTGTAATAGGATCTCAATTTGTAAGATACAACATTAAATTTCTTGAATGAATATACTGAACAGAAAAGCATGACAACTGGAGCCTCAATAACATGATGAAACATATTAAAATTGGTGTTAATATAATAATCAGCTGTGTTTTGTTCCATATGGCAATTTACGTTAACAGTTAAGTGAAACCCCATCTGTTTCTTCAAAAGCTGAATGTAATAAAAGAAGAAAGGTCATGATCATGAACTTCTGCCTTCAAGTCACATTGCGTGTCTTTAATAATGTATAGCTCACTGGATTTCTATATGATATATACCAAGTTAAAAGGCAAGATTTCTTCATGCAAAAAAAGTAATGTTTTGGAGAGCCTTGCTCCCTTTCTCCTGACTTATTGAAGAGCCTGGAGAACAGCTGGCAGCAGAATGGTCAATGGCAATACAAAGAATAGAACTAAATTTTTCCTGCTCCAAAGATCCTGTCAGTACAGAGCATACCTGATTCCGCAGCTATGACAAGACAAATGGTATATTCCACACATCTAACAGGTGTGCCATGCTACCCTTCTGCTTGTACTGAAATGCGCTGACAGTACAGCAATGGGGAACATTTGTCTTTATCTTTATAACAACTGACAAGATGCATGATTACCTCTGTAAGGCTATCACAGAAAAAAAATAAAGAAAAGCCCTGTCCATGAGCCTGGTTATTAGTCACAAGCTGAAACGCTGACCAAGTCTAGCAGAGTAGGAATTATTTGTAAAATTGCCTTCAAAGAACATTATCTCCCACCCTGCTTCCAATAAACAGATCAAACAGATCTCATCTGCACTAGCTTTTCATAATCTTTTGTGAGTGTTTCTGGCAGTTTGGTGACTTAGCCAAGTTCAAACTATTAATGGCCACCTGAAATTCATCATATCTGAGGCTTTATTTCTTCAAACTTTGAAAAAAATCTGATTACTATGTATATATTTATCAAGATAAACATTTAATGAATTTGATGAATTCACCTACCTGTGAATTTGCCCACTGTGGACAATATATATATAATATATTGTATTGTTTTTAAAGACAAACTTCTGGGAAATATAACTATTGGGCCTAATATTCAATCAGAGGGCCCTCACTTGGACATCCACCTCTCATCTTTTATTGCACTGGGACATGTGAGAAGGGTCTGAGTTGTCAGTTTTGTCAAACGCATCAGCAGCACTTCTTATGTCAGCCCTTTGGATAGCCCAGTATTCCTGAACCATTCTACCTAAAGCAAATGAATTCCCCACTTGCTGCCTTCGAGTTAACCCAGAGTGTAACCTTTGCAATTTCTATGAATACATTGATGTGTGAATATAATCTGTCCATTGTTTAACAGCAAAGTCCTGTGCAAAGTGCAACAAATTCGCTGTGCAAACAGCTCTGGGTTTCCCATTTGGATCTGGGAGATGAAATACAGAAGGGTGAGAGTTTGTGCAACCTGAGAGACCCCTGTTATCTACACAAATAAAGAGGCTTAGGAACATTTCTTATTCCTACCAGTTATAATTTATGCCTCATGAATTGCCTCAGAAAGCACTGTAAAGGCAAATGTAGATATGAACCACAGTTATGCCAGCTCATTTCCACAATGAAATTACACTTACGGCCCAGCTAGACTGGACATGGGCATGAGGCCCTCCTGTTCCTTCAAGGATGTGGATCAAGAGGAGGTCAAATATCTCTTGCAAAATCTCTGAGACAACCCTATGCTGCTGGATGTGCTCCTCAATGAAGACAGCATTATAAACCAGTGCAGCATGGTGACGTTGCACAGCACCTCATGTAGGAGCACCAGCAACTCCTAATCTGGGCAGAGCACTGTCAGAATACTTGAGTCACCAGTATGGTGGACATTGATTTTCAGGTCTTTTCTCCTCACAGCAAAAGGGACAATCTGGAGAAAATGTGTCTCTGAAATAGCCCTAATAAGATCCAGGTACTGCTCAGAATTGCAGTCATGTGGTTCCCATTGCCTCCTGGCAAGCCTTGGTTTTCTCTTCCCTGTCCCTTCTATATGCTTCATGGCCAGGTATTTTGTATTTACATCTGATAGCAATAGCTATCCATGAATTGCTTAGCCAGGCAGACATGTAACTAATAAATAACACTTAATGTGGAAAGTAGGTCTTTAGACAGGCTGTAAAGGGCTGCTTCTGTTGAGGACAGGTATTACCTCAGGAGAGCCATTGCGTCCTCTTTGCATATTCACAGTCCTGCATGATTCTTTTTTATTTGTGATAAAGTAAAACAAAAATGAATTTAGGGGGCAATGATGTCACTCGTATGCCATTAAAATTGAGATATAAACCACAGAAGCAAAGACACAACTGTCATTTTTCCTGACACCATGCAGTCTGACAGCATCAGAAGTAACTTTGAATTTTCTGGCTTTGGTGGGTTCTTGTTTTCACCCTGAGACATTATTTAAATGTAGTTTGTCGTTTCTGAATATTATTGTACCTCTTATATTATCAATAATAATAGGGTACCTTCTGCTCCTCAGGGGCAAACTCTCAAACAAATGGCTTGTGAATCAATAAATACGTTAGGCTGCTGCAGCTGAATTTATTTATTCATGAGATGCTTATCTCTGTAAATTCCTTAGGAAAAATCCTTAATCCTACCATACTGAATTGACTATTTATCAGTTTTAAACTGGACCTTATTATTATTATTTTTTTTTCCTCATGCTGGAAAATGCCTCTCTTTTGCACAGAATTAAATTTCTTTCTGTTTTCCTTCTCTCTACCGGGGACTAAACCCACTGGTTAAGAATGGGAAATAACAGATGGCAGCAAGCTCCCATATACAAATCTGCTGTGTCTGAGCACCCTATAAGCTCTCTTTGCAATCTCACAGAAGCCTGTATGCTGCAGCACAGCCACATTTGGCTCCTCACTCATCGGTGACAGGCTGAGCTGTTTCTCCCTTTGTTTTATTGCTGGCTCATTGGCAGCTGCTGTAAGTAGAGATCAGCTCCATCACAACTGAGCACAATTATATTTATAGGGTACAAAGGTACTTACAAACCCTTAAGCATAAAATCGAATTCAATGCCAAGGTTGTGATTCCGGTTTTACCTACTGACTGTGGCAGGAGATGTCTTCTCAAGATCTGGGAACTAAGAAAACAGCATTTTGCTGTGGGCTCATTTGAATAATCTCACCACTCATTAAACACAGCTGCAAGGCAAGGAATGACAGAGTTCAAAGGCAAACCAGGGGAATATATTAGTCACAAAATCATTGTCAAAGCCTGTAGGTATGTTTCCCCAATATTCCTCAACATAACACCATTCATCGCAATAGGAATGATTTTGTCATTGCAAACACTCATGAAGGTTAGAAGAATATTCTGTGTGGGAAACCTAAGTGGCTATTTTTAGAAATGCTGTTGCTAGATAATTTCAGAATGCTGTATGTTTTGATCAAGGTCCAAAAGAAGGGTTAGGTGTGGGTGCTGGAGGCTTATTTCACTGGCGAGTTCATACGCGATTGGCGAGTTGTAGAGCCCTTAATGTGTGTTCTTTCAAAAAATGGCTGTTGACACAATTAAAATATATTGCCTAATCCTAATACTTACCAAGAGGCTTCAGACTGCTGGAAAAAACAGCACTTGGAGATTCGCACAAGGTTATGTTTTCTTGTGTTTCTACACACTGCTATGGTCAGGCTCCTTCCCTGGCCAATCGGCGCCCGCTGGTTTATCAGCAATGCATTATTCTCCGCCTTTTGGCAGCGCAGCCATTGGGCTCTGGGCATGAGTTCACCACACACCTGTTACAGCAGCAGAGAGCATGGCATCAGGGCAGGCTCTCAATTCAGTTCCTGTGTCTGGAGAGTGCCAAAATGCTTCAGGGCTACCAAAGTGTTGACATCTCCAGCGCAATTTCCATCACTCTCTTTGCTAAATAAAATAAGCTTTCCAATATGGCCCGTGAGATTGGAGTAGGGTCTATTTTCTTCTCTACAAATCAGAAGTGCTTCCATTCTTTAATATTTATCAACCTGAATCCAGAGGGAAATATTCAGCCTCTCGTTCTCCACAGTACGTGCTTTTCCTCACCCAAAAAAGCTGCTGGATTCTATGAGGCAAAGAGATTCAAATGCATTTGATTTGGGAGAAAGGAGATATTATGAATGCTCTGAGGACTACGTGGCAAGTGGCCATTTTTCAGATCTGCTATTGTAATCAGAAGCAGAGTGACTGGAAGGTATTTTCCATGAAGTACTTCTCTGGAGCTAAATACAGGGACTGGGGCATCATTTGTGAAAACACCATCATTTTTAAAGGAAATGTACTTGTTTACAAATCATAAAAAGTTTAATAGGTACTTCTCCTGTAGGCAGAGTTACAGACAGCCAGAGCAGTGTAAAGTTATTTTATAAATACTTGAAGAGAGAAGGAGCACTGAGAAATAAAAGACTACAAGTAGCACTCACAAAGCTTTTCCCTTTTAAGTCTTGTAAAACTTGCAAAGGGAGTGCTTCGCAGGAAGGACTTACTTATAAGTACCCCCAGTTAGCCCTTGGCAAGCACAGTGTTTGGGCACCAGCTTATCTTCCAGCCTGTAAGAAATAACATGTTTAAAGAAGAACTACATCTCAATCAGAGCAGGGAAGGGGGTTGTGCCATGCCTTATCATGCTGTGCTATGCCATACCATGCCATGTTGTGTTGTGCTGTACCACACCGTGCCATGCTGTGCTTTGCTGTGCCATGATGTACCATGCTGTGTCATGCCATGCTGCACCATGCCATGCTGTACCATGCCGTGCCATGCCATGCCAAGCCGTGCCCCTGACTCTGCTCCTGTCTCAGGCTGGTGAGCGAAGGGTCCTGGGGACAGGCAGCAGGTTTATCCTGCAATTCAGATCAGCAGGCACACCAAATTTGGTCGTATTCACTGCTTATTTGATTCTTGTTTCGGTCCTACAGATGCTTTGCTTAACCCTGTGAAATCATTCACAGGTGAGTTCAAAAGTCCTTTATTATAACAAGCCAGTGCCAGCTGCTTTTAGCCTTTCTGTATGGGAACAAATGTCATGAAAAAGAAGGAAAGTGAATATGCTTTTCTTCATGGGGAATTAAAAGCACCAAAAGCCATGGGCCTATCTCACTGCACAATTTAATTAGATTATTTTTCAGCGGTTTGCTTAGTTCTCTTATTTATATTTAATGTGGCCGCAAACAGCAAGCAAGGAGCTTGATTCAGCAGCGTAATGATGCATTATGTTAGCATCTAAACTCCCGAGACTTTGTGATCTTGGCATTTCTGGTCAGGTCAACTCCTGTAATTCAGTTTCGGGAGTCACATGCAAAGTCCATCAGCGTTGGCTCTTGCGGGCGGGCTGCGGGGGGCGGACACCAGCCGGTGGTGGCTGCTGTTGCTAGGCAGGAGCCTGAGTGCTGCGGTGGGGTCACGCCTGTTCCCCCCTGTGCTATCTGTTGTCATCGCAAATTACTCCAGATGGATTGAAGGAAGTGAACCCATATTCTTGGGAAGGGCTGAGCACAAAGAGAAGATGGGAGAGATGCAGTGTCAGGAGCAAATTGTTATTGCTGCTCAGAAAAAAACACTGTGCTCTTTCTTAGCTTTCACCACAGCTGGAACCCCCAGGAGAACAAACAGCATGAAATGATGGCCATGTCAACCGACTTCCCAAGCACTGAACAGCTTGGTACCCCCGTCAGGCATGGGGAGAAAGGGCTGGCACTGAAACACGCACCCAAGCATTCAGATTTTCTATAGCAGAACTGCAACTGGTGGGATCAGGAAATCCTTGCTCTCATCTTCCCTCATCCCTGTTAACCCCCTCTACTGCCCCACAGTTTGTCTGAACTCCTACACTTTTTCAGGTTCCATGCTTTAGAGTAAATATTTTCCACTTTTCAAGATACAGAAAGCAGAGATGCGTGGAGCATCTGCCAATAACACAGGAATATAACGAGGATTTCACCTTCTAGTTTTCTGGGCCTTTCTTTTAAGCATTTTTTTTTTGTTTGGTTTGTTTTTTAAAGAAAATATAGCTCCCCTAATCTAGTGGGTGAGATACTGACTGATTTCATTTCCTCAAGCTGGTTATAGTTTGTTATTTCCACAGCACATTTCTCTGAGCATATTTAACGAATGTTGGATTTCATTTAACAGAAAGGAATATATTTAGCAGTTTGTAGAGCAAATTTTTGAGGATGTATAACAAAGAGGCAGGTTGACGATGCCAAGGCATCTGTGTCAGGTTTCTAGAAAGCAAAAAGACCTATTGAGAAGTCTTGAATATTAACTCAGACTTCTGACTAATATAAGGAATAGAATTGGAATAGGATAATAAGAAATAATAACTACCTTCCTCTTATCCAGAGGTTTCAAAATCCTTGTCATGGAAAAGAGATAACTCTGAGGGAAAATGAATATCCTAAACAAGTTTTATGTGCTATTCCAGACACACCATAGAACATTGGTGTAATGGAACAGACCTTAAAGGAATGGAGGTAATAAAGCTAGATAACCTAAACCAGCTCACCATGCAGAGTTTTACATCCAAAGCTGGTGTTGACATATTAAACGTACTGAGCTAGAAAGAAGGAAAGCAGCTGAAGTCTACTGATGGTCTTGTGCTTAGAGAATGTTTTACCTTCTCTGCATACCCGAAAAAGAGCTGCATAGGCTTTGAAACGAGTGCAAAAATAGAATGGTGAGAATATCCATGAAAAAACCTGAACGCTATTTTAAGCAGTGGGAGACATAAGTCTCTGCATGGAAAAAGGGTGAAAATTCTTACAAAGACTGATGAATATTTTGTTAGTGCTAAAGAGCTAACTGTAAAACTGTCAGATGGAGTCTATGCAATACTTTCACAAAACGAACATGCTGTATTTTATAATCTAGTAAAACTGCAAACAAAACAACAACAACAACAAAAAAAACACCTGCTTATAGTGTGTTCCGGGATTAGCATTCATTTTACAAACAATTGGTAAATGCAAGCCTAAGTTGTCCCTGGTGTAGGTTATAGCCAAGGAGGCTATACCCTGTGACTTATTTCCTGCACACATGAGAAGTGTTGAAAATACGGGCTTGTCTCATTAACATAAAGAATGGAAAAGTGAAGATCACTGAACGTAAGGGACTACAATTCGGGATTAGGTAGGTCAGCCAAACCTAGAAAACTACACAATCTACCAGATCTAAATGCCGAAGGATCACATTTAACATTCATCAATTGCTTGTCTGGGAAGGGCCATCTGGCAGGAAAGGAAGATCAAAACCTATGGGTATTTCAATATCAAAATGAAGAGAAAATTCTCAAGAGATGCTCAGAAATTTCTTAGGACTCTGCCCAGGACTCTGAAGAGTGATCAGAATTATTCATCCCTTTCTGTCTGTTTCCAAAGTTTCCATAAGAACTGTTATTGAAACAAGTCCTTGACTTCTGCATATAAGCAGTTTCAAGTTCAGGGCAAAAGGCTGCCTTGTCATAGAGCTCCTTAGTCCATGAAGTCATACACGATTGTATATAATAACGATAATGGTCATAAAAATACTGAAAAATTTCATGCTCTGGAATTGAAGACAGCTAGACCGTACTCTGCCTAGACCATTTGCATAAAAGCACTACTTTGCTTCATGGCTTTACAGTGGCTATGCAGCAAGCCTATGTAACTTTTTGGCAGCATCAGCAGTGCTGACTGATGTTTTAGGATGGTTTATGTTACACAACTGAAATGACAGAAGTCTGGAGATGCAGCCTGCAGTAAGCCAGGCTGGACTGTAGCCAGGACACTCAGCTAAGTAACGCTACAGGAAGCTCATGAAAAGCAGTCCTGGGATCCTTAATGGCTGCAGAGGAGCAAGCTAAATGCTTCACAACTCATCTGAAAAGAACATTCAACATCACAGTGGAGACATTCAAGCATAGAGCTAAGGCACTTTTTGGCAGCTGGGAGGTCTGTGTTTAACTCCCCACACTGCCTCATGCTTCCTGTGCAGTGGTGGGATGTGAGGCCATCTGTCTGTGACTCAGAATCATGGACACGCATGGCAATAACCACCCTCCATTTCCTCCAGCCTCTGCCTTCCTTGTGAAAGTGAAGTGTAAAGTGGGATATGATGCGGGATGTGTACACATCCATCCTGATGTGGTCCTGCCCTTGCTGGGGGCTGTTCCAACACTGGGAAATGACCCTCTGGTGGTGGTACAGTGTGGTGGAACTGAGCATTTTTCACTGTGCACACAGGAGCAGACATGGTAGAAAGTAATAGTTGCCCCAGGGGGTGGCCTGATGAGGAAAGCCCTTCTGGAGGCTGGAACTCTTGTTCTTGTGTCTCCTCCAGCAAGGAAGTCTTCATGCCAGGCATACCTCAATAGGAGACCTGGGCTCCACAGCTGCCTCTGATTCTTGAAAGCACTAGAGAGGTCCTAGAGCTATAACGCAAATGGGTAAGGAAGAAATTCTACTATGAAGGAGTATGAGGCCCAAAATAACATTTGATAGGCCAGGTCTGGGAGCATGGGAAAGAGCAACAGTAGCCAGATGTTAGAACAAGCGCTTATGAAAACTAAGTCAGAAATGAAAAACTTTCCACTAGAAAAAATAATCTGGAATTAAATAATGTTATGTATTTTAAAGAATTCCCAGATACAACACTAAAAATCATGTAATTTTAACCCCTTAAAATATTCATATTTCCAAAGTGGTCTGATACTTACTAGAGATAGGACATTCAGTGTTTAATTTCATTAGCTGTAGAATTATAAGCAATTAGTTTAAATCAGGAAAGACAGCTGTAGTTGTTTATCTGAGAATAACATGGAAGACTTTAAGCTCATTCAGACTAAAATTAGCTAATCAAAAACTGCCAGCAAGATTTTGAATATATACTACTATGTGATCTCAGACATGGAAGAAAATTCTTCAGAATTAAACACATTAAATAATAAACTCAGCAGATCAAGGAAAATATAAATATACCAGCACTTTTAGGAAACTGAAAACAAAAAAGACAGTATACCAGAGGGACCAAGAAGCTGCTCCACTCTAATTCTTTATCATTGGAAATGCAGCCAACCAAACTGATATATAAATCTGAATTGGTATGCTAAGATGCTGCAGATGAAGAAGAATACTTATCCCAGTTCTAATAATTCATATCATTAGCATAAAGGAAAACTGATTGGGTTAATTCTAAAAATCATTTGAAACCTTTGAATAAGGGAACTCTCAAATGACAAGGATCTACAGAAGCATGCTCACAAGGTCAAATAGTAATATTTGTTACAGCAATATAATGAATTAAATGAAGGATTATTCCTCTGTTAAAATAAGAGTAGATGACAGATATATCAATACTTATTTCAATTTATATGAACAGATGAAATATTTAAGCTAGACACTGAACGTGTTAATCTGTACCTTTTCATTCATGGAAAAGAGTCATTCTGAAAGAAAATTAGGCAGTCTATGGGAAAAAAGAAAAGCTAGAGCAACTAGAAAGCCTACTTAAAACCAAGCCCCATAATTTTGAAATTAAACTTATCAAATAACAGAAAGTGTGTGTATTCAGAGAGTCTTAAGTGACAGGTAATCATATGGGAACTTACAGATGCACAAAGGAAGAATCTTGGGATAATGCTTTTTCTGTGTCCAGATGTGTGGATCTGGGGCACCTGTCCTGTGAAGAATGGTTGGGGAAGTTGGGCTTGTTAAGCTTGGGGAAAGGAAGGCTCCAGCGAGACCTCACTGAAATCTTCCAGTACTTGAAGGGAGCTTAGAAGCAGGAGGGGAATTGACTTTTTACATGATATGACAGTGATAGGACAAGAGGGAATGGCTTTAAACTAAAAGAGGAGAGGTTAATGTTACATGATAGGACGAAATTTTTCACTCAGAGGGTGGTGAGGCATAGGTACATGTTGCCCAGAGAGGTTGCGAATGTCCCATCTCTGGTGGTAGTCAAGGTGAAGTTGGATGGGGCCCTGATCTAGCAGTTGGAAACCCTGCCCATGGCAGGGGGTTGGTACTAGATGTTCTTTAAGGTCCCTTTCAATCTAAGCCATTCTATGATTCTATGATCTGAGCTGCTAGGAATTATGTCTGCCTTTATAAACACTGGATGAGTGGATGGACTATGGAACACAAGCTATTTCAGAAAATTATACTCAGAGAGAAGACCTGACTTCTGTAGGACTCCAAATGACAAATGATCTTTGGGTCAGGAAGTTGTAGACCCATGTCCTTATCCATTTTATACAGAAAGGCTGGGATACCTGTGGTCTTTGGCGGAAAGCACCTTGAAGCCATTGGCTATGTGACTGGATTCCCCTCTCAAGTCAATTGAATGAATACACACTCCAAGGGTAGCTTCTTTTCATCCTGATGTAGGTGGCAGGAAATAGGTCAGATTATTCACTTAAAAAAATTTAATTCATGTGGATAAAAGAGATCTGGCTGATAGTCTACATGGATTTCCAAAAGACATTCTGCAAGGTCCTTCTACAAAGGCTCCTAAAGTAACTAAGCAGTCATGGGATAAAAAGGAAGGTCGTTGCATGAATAAATAATTGATTAAACAATTGGAAGAAAGGGTAAGAGTAAATGGCCAATTATAATAGCAGAGGGAGGTCACCAATGGAGACCCACAGGGACTGTGCTGGGACTCATGCTGTTTAACATATTCTTAAATGCTGAGAAGCAGAGGGTGGGCTGTGAAGTAGCAAATTTTACCAAGAATACCCGTTTATTCGGGGGAAGAAATTTGAAGGCCAGCGGTGGAAAACCTCATAAGTACCTCTTAAAAACGGAATTACTGGGCTACAGAAGTCAAACTAAAGAAATGCAAAATAAGGACAAAATGAAAGTATATAACAGTAATTTTATCTGATATTACCATTCAGGAGAAATCTTTTATTCTTCCAGTGAATAAATAGACAATTCCTTAAAAATATTGGCAAGGTATACTGTTATAGAGAAAAAAACCCAAACCCAGCCAAACAAACGTAAAGAATTATCGAGAAAAGAATAGGGAACAAAGCATAAAACAAGATTGTGCTTGAAAAAGGAATGACCGAGGGAGGCAAATAACAGAAGATTATGAAATTGTGAATGACAGGGAGAGATCAGTTGAGAAGGAACCTCTCACCATCTCTTCATGTAGAAGAGCAAGAAAGCATCATGTAGCACCAGGAGGTGGTAAGTTCTCAAAAAGATGAAAGGAAGTTGTTCTCACAAGTTATACTTCAGTTGTAGAATTCCTTGCTTCAGCATCTTGTGGATGCTAAAAATTCACAAAGATTCAAAAAGCAACTAGTCCAATGTACTGAAGAAATACAGTCCTAGGGGAATTAAATGAAAAATAAAAACAAATAAATCAAACCAAACCAAACCAAACAAATGAAATACCTAATAAACCAAACCAAAACAATAAAGTGTTTTTTGAAACCACTGACCTGCAACTTGGACAATGGGAGAGTGTTTAATTAGACACTTGACAACTATTAAAACTCATCCTGTGGCATCTGCTGTTGGTCATTGCCAGAAGTAAGTTATTGGGCAGGATAGATCTTTGCTCAAGCCAATCTGGATGCTTTCATATTACTTGACATTAATATGAGGATATTATCGACAGACCCTGGTCTGCTGTGGCACAGTGAACTCCATGGTCAGCGTTAGAGTTATAAAGGTACTACTTAAATAAAATAGAAAGCTCTGAGTAATTTCAAAGCTGGACAAAATGCAGAAAGAAACTAAACAATGCCTAGAGAAGTATTGAGAAGAACAAGTGCACACACGGCTGTGCCAGTTACCTGATCTGCAAAACACACGAGCTGAAAAACACAGAAACTGAGAGTGACAACGCAATGAGTCCTTTAAAAGAAATAATAAGCTCAGCCTGGGCAGCACAGAAACTAGTTCCCTTGACTACCGGAGACTTTTGGAATGGAAAAAACCCAGAGGTGACGGAGAGAATAAGTAAGTGCAGAAAGAAGGGAAAACACAGAATCTGATTAAAATGCGCCAAGAGAGACTGAAAAAGATTCATGACGACTCCTTAGATGGTGTTATGCAAAAGACTGGGCAACAAGCAGACTTTATTGGGCCAACATGAATGCACAGACAGTAAAAATGGTCAGAAATCATTGCCACAGTGCAAAGTGCAAGAGACAGAATCACTGGGAAGCTACGACAATTTGTGATGCATCCAGCAGAGCTTGGCAGCAATTGGTAATTGATGCATTTGTACATGGAGGAAACCACTGCCTGCTGATAATTGATTATTACAGTTGTTCTTTTGAAACTAACTGAAGTAAGCAAAACATTAGCCAACACTCTAGTGAATAATGCTGAAGTAATAGTCACCAAATACTGTATTTGCAATGAGCTCATTTGAGATAATGGGTCACCATATACTTCGGAGGAATGTTGAAGATTTGTAAAGTATTGGGGCTTCAAATATAGCTGGTAGTTCCTATTACTGACAGTTTAATGGGCTGGCCAGTGCTCACAAATAGCCAAACAGACACTAACACGGACAAGACCTTTAGGTTTACAGACAAGCCCTTATGGAATCAGATGCTTTACTGCCTCAGATGCTAACAAGCTGAAAACTCTACTTAGTCTTAGCCTGTGGAAAAGTCTTCTGCAGCCCAGAGCTGCAAATCAAAGATAAATAGGGCAGAGGGGAGTAGAAGAGAGAAGAAGGCAGCAAGCCCAGAACAATTGTTCAATAAACTATAACATAGTTCTAGGTAAGTCGTAGATAATGATGTGGCTGGTGTCATCCTCATCTGGAAACTGTACTTGTAGAACAATTCACTTCATCTGCAATGCAGATAGAAAATGAAGACATTAACATCAGCTGCTTGAAGACATCTCTGGCCATGCAACTATTCCCCTCCCCCAGGAAAAACCTGATTTGTGATTCTGAAACAATAACTGAAAGAAACCCCAACTACAATGTCATCATGACACGACGTTGCTCACTATGTAGAAAGGAGATGATTCAGGCCTGATCATCGAGTAATACTTGAACCATATTATGCCATTGAAAAAGTTCAGACCCGAAGAGCTGACATCCTAGTGCTGTGATTACATGGAAGCATTCGTAAGAGCATTTCCAGTTTTATGTAGCTTTCATGCACCATTAGGTAACTGGTGCAAAACCATTTGCAGAAATGCTCTTAAAATGACTCCAGGAGATTGTTTCCTGCTCATTCGCTCGGCATGGGTGCTGAGCTCTGATGTTGAGAGCAAAGAGTGCCTTAGGAAATCCCAGATAAAAAAAAAAAAAAAAAAAAAGTCTGTTTAAGTTTGCATGTGTGGATCATCATTCAAGTGAGCAGTCCAAATAAGACAAAATAAAGGACAAATAAATAAAAACATACATTTGCATCCAAGACAGAAATTCACACATGTGTGGCAGAAAGCTTGGGGAAGATTTGTGTGGCTGAGCTAAATTCCTGTCATCTCAAAGGACAAAGAGAAGACCTTTTCGATACTACAGCCATATCACAGGTATTCCCTTGTGCAAATAATGGCTTAACTAAGAATCAAGATAAATTAAGGACACTTTGAATGTCATAAAGCAATGCAATCAGATAGAAAGGTGTTACCACACTCAGAATAATAGTTGGCTGGAAGAATGTTACTCTCCACACAAGTAGCTCAGTCTTTGGGAACAATCTGGCTGATAAACCACTAGGTATGTGAGCTGAATGGCTTTTTAGATTCCCCTGTCACAACTAAATTTCCACTGAACACAGTGAGATCTTAAACACGTAGAGCAGATGAAGAGACACTTTCATACAGCCACCTAAATATAGGCATCTTAGAAACATTTAGATGTCGTACCAGGGGACATGGTTTAGTGGGAAATATTGGTGATAGGTGCATGGTTGGACTGGATGATCTTAGAGATCTTTTCCAACCTTGGTGATTCTATGATTCTATGTATGTTGCACACTGTGACTATTGTTCTCTGCAACTGCCCCTGTTCTCTTGAGCTTATTCACCCTAGTTAAAAACAAGGAAACTTGTAATATATGTAACTTAACAGATGTTAACTCTTCCTCTCTGTTCATATGTTCTGCCTCCAGTCCTCTTCCTTTTATCAGACTGGGAAAGCTAGGGATCATTTCTTTTTTATGTTTGCCAGAATCAAGCATAATTGGTTTTTTGGACTATAACACAACATAATTTTGCATTAGTGATCTTAATGTACTGGTAGCATGTTAGATCACATCTGATATCAGAACAGCAGAACTCGGCTCCTCATCGTCCCTTCTATACTTAGAATTACAGTGCAGCATTCCCGCCTGGCAAATGTCAAACTGGAGAATATGAAGGCAATCACATATATATGTAAATGAAGTAATTGTGACTGTTTATCAACTTTCTGTTCTTCTTAATTACAAAGTAATCTTCATCCATATTTTGCATAAACAGCTACAATTAAATTTATTTTTTTGAAAATAGTATGGCCAATTAATTTTAATTAACTGTAACGCGTGTTTTGGTTATTATTTTTTTTTTCCCTAATAACCTCTTGTTCTCTCAGCTTTGTTTAACCCTCAGGATTTTCTCTAGCTTTCCATTCAAATATTGATGAAACTTAACACTGGTTAGTTTTCATATCTGACAAGATCATAACTTGATGTGCACTGCTATCCATTAAAAATCACTTAAGGCAATTGCAGCTACCACTGTAACACGATAAACCTGACAATAGACTGTTAGTTCAAAAGAACCCAGTAATTTCATTTAGCTCTCATTCTTCAAAACATCTGCAATGACATGAAAGAAATGTCAAGTTAAAAATAACAATTCATGGGTCATGGTATCTACTGTCGTTTCATTACATTACATCTGTGAGCAGATGAAAGCTGCTCTGGCATTCAGGCTTTAGGTGAGCTGGAAAATGAAGAAAAGCCTAATCTGATCCATTTTAAGATTATCAGTTATTCAAAGACATCCAAAGTGTCTCCATTTTCCCATGTTCCAAACTGAAAACACAGGACAGTCTGCAAAGCATGGGGCAGACAGATACAGATGGGCTGTGCTTGTGGTCCAAGCCTGCAGGATCTGCGTTAACCCAGAGCTGGTAGCTAGCATGGTGCTGAAGGTGGCTGGTGATGAAGCTGGTACACCAACTCAGCCTCAGGATCACAACAATGTGACTTGCTGTGTTCTGCATGGGAACTGCACTGCAGCCCACAAACTGTGCCTATCTACACTCTCACATTATGACACTCCTTAGCTGTAGGAGAGCAGCTGCAATAAAGACCCTCCAGCCCATTCTAAACACCTTTCTCCCTGCGCTGAAAGCCTACCATTAAAAAACAGCTGCTTTATCTTTTATAAAATATAATAAATGAGTGAAAATGGTAGACTTGGTAATATGACAAAAACAAAGAGGAATGCAAAGGCAACACCTTTTGTATCCTACACATCTATAGAATTGTCTAGAACCACTGGATCTGAGACACTCATCTTCTCCTCTGAGACACATATGATAAGAAGGAAAGAGAACTCTTATCCTTATTTCAGAACTGCACTGCTTTAAACTAGCAAAACTTTAAGGCTGGTCTTTCTTCCAGGGAACAATTATTGCTTCATCTTAAGTGAGACAGAGGAAGCTGATATCTAGCAGAAGGGATATTTCAAGGCATCCTTTGCTTTAAGCTATCTACAAGAAATATGAAGCTTAAATAAAGGAGTGATAGGTCCTTTAGAAATCCTGGCACAAAAAGGGACAGACAGTCAGAGATATGGACGATTATAGGTGCCCATTTCAGAAAGTATCCACCTAATGTCACTGCCCAGCATTTGGGAAGAATGGATCTCATATATACGAATGACATAGGTAATAAAAATTGAAAACATTCTCAAGGAGAGAAAATCCATAGACAGAGGAGCGTTTCACCAGGGTGTGTGTGTGTGTATGTGTGTGTAGGGGGAGGAATGTTTCATTTTATCTGTTTTTTTTTTTTTTTCCTGAAAGCATCACGTCTGCAGCTAGTGGGTTGAGTGCATGCACAAATTAAGTTTACAGATTTCATAAAGCAATTCATTCTGCTCGAATGTAATAGCAGTAATTTTTCATGTAAGTCAGCAAAATACAATCCATAAAGGAAAAATACTTCCCTTACTTCAAACTCTATTGTTCTTATTCAATCCAAACGTGAACTGGAGCTAAATAATTTACTGTGTAAATTTCATTTTTAATTTTATGCTATTCCAAAGGAAAGAGTGAAAGAAAGAGAGAGAGATGCTTCAAAGCTTTAAATCCTTGTATCCTAATGTCTCAACAGTAAAATAATCTAAGGAGCGTGCTTCAGCAGAAATGATTGCTGGGATCTATAATAGGATTGCTATAACTCAATAGTGTTTTATAAATTTTTGATTCACTCTGAGTTTTTGACAGCTGGCCAACTTCCAGTTTTTATCTGATCATCTTTGCATTAATAATACATTACAATAAGTTTCTCTGAAAAGTGGCCACTTTTTTCTTACTGAACACTTTACTTTTGCCAGCATAATATTGACTTGGGTTTATAATCAATTCCTGTTCAGTTTGATCATGCTTAGCATGAAACTAAAATATTTGCTGCTAGACAGCTGCCAATACAAATGCCATCATTGTTCTAGTCTAACGAATTCCGTCGGTTGCTAAATGATCCGCCCTGCAGGTTGCAATACGTAATGGGCTGGAGCTCAAAGCTTCAAAGGCATCAGGATGTGAGTAATTGTACTTACATGAGACTCCCATTCCACTGCCTTAGAAATGCTTCCTCCCAGCAAGACTGTCCATTTCCATACAGCAGTCTTCTGAGAAACCTGTGGCTTGCTCACTGACTAGAAAGACGTGAAACTGTACCTTACTATCTAGGCAAAAACACAGAAGGAAAGAAAAAATCTCAAAAAATAGTTTAGTCACCTTCCCCAACCTTCTCTGGTAGGTATGAAAATTAATTTGGAAGAAGAAAAAGTCCCATTAGAAAAGGACATCTTTCTCACGAAAAAGAATTTTCAGCAAGATGAAACTCATGTATTTTTATCTTGCTATATAATCATAATAGTTACACATAGATTAATTATGCTTGATTGCTATCAGGAAACAAAATAGTTCAAGAAATACAACCGTGTAACTAACTCAGTTAACTTGCTTCCCAGCTGCTTAGTACACACCATGCCATCCAACATGGCAGCATGATGTCTAGGACTGTGCACTCTGGAATTTTCTCACCAGGGAGGTTCTGTAGGTTTCTTTTTGCCTGTAAACTTATGGAACAGCTCTCTGAGAAGTCCAAGATCATAGAAAGGACATACATAGAATCATGGAATCATAGGCTGCCTTACATTGGAAGGGACCTTAAGGATCACTGAGCTTTAACCCCCTTGCCATGGGCAGGATTGCCAACCAGCAGGTCTAAGCTCTGTGAAGGAGATTACTTTGCCTATCAGGAAAAAACGAGCATGCACAGCTCTAGAAATCCCATGATGGTAATGGATAATTTGTGCTCCGCAGAAAAGGACTGCCTTGCTGCAACCTCAGCTCTTCTTGTTGTTAAGGAGAGTGGTGCAAGTGACGTCTCTCAAGATCCAGGAAGAGGACCACCATGTGAGAATCTACCCAGGAAATATAAATGTTGGAGTCTGGCCTAAATGAAGCTGCACGGTGGTCCATCTGTTTGAAAGGCAAAACAGGCCCACAGAAGTGACAGAGTCACAGAGCAAATGCCAGACACCCTCCCTGGTCCTCACAGTGCTGTCTTTCCTGCCACAGACTGCACTTTGACGGAGCTGTATGCTCTGAGGATCTGGCACCTTGTGTGTGCCTACAACTGATAACATGTGCTATTCAGCTCATGAACAACTAAGATCTCCAGAAAAAGTGAGAAAAAGGAAAACAGTCATGTGTATTTACCACAAACCAACGGATTTTTCATGTCAAAGGATGCCTTAGAATTTCATAAAATCACTCCTCATGTCCAGCCTAGTTTTATAATTAATCATTACCTTCCGGGTGTCCCCCTTATAAAATGATAACATGGAAATATGAGTTTATATCTAAATGCAATTACATATAATATTTATTGCTTAATATAGTAAATTTCTCCTTTTTCCCAGGCAACAGGCAATTGCTCTGAGAAAAACAATCTACGTGAACCACCAGACAATGCTTTAAAGCACTGCATACATTTACAGTGTCCCTGTAGCAATGACACTGCAAATCTTAACATAGCAAGATGGCCCTTATAAAAGTTATCATCTCCTTAGATCTGATCATTAGAGGTATACTTTCAGAAATATGTTGCATCTTCCCTGAAATTTAAACCTCTTTCAGAAAAGCAATCAGAATTCTGTTTCTGAAAACTGGATGGCTTATCTATTGAAGTCCTGTGGCACATGACAGAACTGTGCCCCAAGTCTCAGCCTTAGTGATCTCAAAGAATAAACTCCTTTTGTACAGTTTCATCTCACTTGGGGCAAACAAGGAAGACGAGAATGAGAGTTTGCTGCAGCTGCTATCTCCTGCTTGGAAGTGGCTGTCAAACAGCTTGAAAGGAAAGGAAGACACAAAGAGCTGAGTGCAGAGGGAGCCCATCAGATCAAGATGTTAGAAAGCAATATTTAATTGGAATTAAAATTGAAAAGAACTGGGCACTGACCTTCTACTTTTGTGATGAATCAGTACATCTATGATGAATCAATTAATGGTTAAACAACAGAAATAGAATTCAAATGAAACAAATAAGCCTTAACATAGACATCAGTGAAAAATTTGTTCTGGGATGCTGCAAAACCAGAGCTCATTATTTTTAATGCATGCTTTCCATTTCCTCGAGGTGGGCTTCCTAGTCCTTGGGTTGGGTAAAGGTGGCAGATGGATGGGTCTGCAGAGATTGCTGAATACGTGTGAATGACACATGGGTCTGATTTAAAAATTACCTTTTGTCTCACCAAACAAGAGAAAGATGACAGTTTCAGATTCACTCTCATCACTGTTCTTCTGCAAATCCACAGCAGCAACCCCATCACTGATAAAGTATATAACCCTGCCCATTCCAACACACGCACGCATAACTTCATGGCAGCAAAGGAAGTCTGGAAGCAAGAAACGCAACCCTCGTTTCCTTTCTGACAGCATAATTTGTTTCTTTCAGATTTGAAAGAGAAAATGGACAGGAAAGAAAAAAATTAAAATTCTTTCTCACACTCCTGTACATACAAAATGAAAAAGATGATCCCTATGCAACCAACCACACGGAAAATGATTTTATTTTTCTAATACAAAAACAAAATAAAACTAAAATGTATTTCAACCATGGCTTTCCAAACTCTGATTTGTTTATACTTTCTTCCGATGGGAAGGGTGATGTGGTTTTGTTTGTACTTTCCATTGAAGCATCGAAAGATGCAGCTAATTGGTGTCCTCTTGCCTGTGAACAGTCATTATGACTTGAACTAGAAAGCTGATACTACGCAGTGTCTTACACAAAGGTATTCTTTTGTTTTCACCATGGAGAAGTGACCAGAAATCCCAATGGGTTGCAAAAATACATCAGATGTAAACTGGAAATATATGAGCAGGAATCATCAAAAAGTACAACAGCTCTGGTAATCACATTTTCACTTTGCCAAAGAAGAAAGAAGTTTTGAGTTCTGTGCATGTGTTTTTTTCCCCTACAGAAACAATCATTCTTCCATTAATGTACAGCTGTCATGACGTTGTTTTTGTGATTTCCTACCACAATGGATGTTTGAGGTTCTGTCCAAGCATCTTGACACCTAATTTTCTCTGACAACAATCATTCCTGTCACAAATGCCAGTGGAGAACGTTACAATGGAAGAAAGTGAAATTCACTGCTTTCATAACCACATGGCATTGTTACAGTGATTGAAGGTCAAGCATCAGGAGTACACAGGGTTTTGTGTGTTTGCAGCAACAATAACAGTGAGTGGCTGATGCCCAGGAAATCACCTTTTATTGTTTCCTTTTGTGTTACACATCTCCTTGTGTTTTACTGTAGACTAACTTGACCTGTTGTGTGATGTGCGCCATCTGAAAATCGATATCATGGTCTTTGTTCCTTTCTCTGTACCATTGGTCATATTGGTCAAACAAAAGAAAGGCGTCTTTTTTTTTTCTTTTTTTTTTTTTTTTACTTTGTGAGATCATCTGAGCTGACCCAGTGGGTATTAAAATCTCAAAAGAAGGTTGCTTCCATTCAGAGGAAACGCATTCAAAACATGCTGAGATTCTCATCTATTAAATGTGAAGCTGACTCATGCAGTTGGGGAGGGGACCCAAACCCAGATACTTATCAGAAGAATATCACAAGTTCTCATCTTTGGCCTGAGGCAACATGGGCATTTCATTACATCAGTGCATCTCCTGGCTTTTTGTTTATAATGACACTGCCATATCTCAGGATGATCCCTGCTTGGCCGTAAATCACACCTCCCCCAGCTTCTGACTCAGACAGCAGCCCCTGAGAGCTTGCGAGCGACAGACAGAAACCAAAGCATTTTTCAGCCATAGAAATGAGTATTTTTAGTTGCAGATATTGGACAGAGGCTCAGTTTGTTTTCCAATCGAGTCAAACCAGTTTGTCGTTTTCTATTGCCAAGCCATATGCATGTAGGTCCTTGGTTTTCCATGTTCATGGTGTCTGGGGAAGACAGTAGCTGTTAAATGCACACTTTACACTTTTGGTCACAGGTGCTGGGAATCAGATGATTCTCTACAGAGTTGCAGAGGCCGTATCCTTTTCTCCTTCATACTTCTTGCTCATCTTCTTTGTTCTCATTGTTTCCTGACACTGGCACCAGCATTTCCACTTTAAATGATGCTTTAACATGGATATTCCCCTATGTCTGTCATTCTTCCTTGGACTAACATTTGCATGGCAGATGGTGCAAATGGCCCAGCAAATATTTACTGGATCAGTGTTAGAAAATAAAAGAAAAGCAAAACAAAACAAAACAAAAACACCCCAGCTGCCAGGCTGATGACTTTTTGGCACCATATCGTGTGGCACCAGTCACCAGGATGGGCAAAACACCACGGGAAGATAATTGATGTTGAACTTGCTGGATTTTTAATATTGATTTTTGAATCCTGTTGCTTTCAGCACCCCCAAAGGGGAGGTACAAGGACAGGAATCTTCCTACTTCACAGAGTCTGCCTTTGTCTCATTGCTTCAGTGTAAAATAAGTATTATCAAAGATTAATAGATTCCCCTTTTAAATAAAAAACAGCCTTAGCTATTACTAAAGTCATATTAATTACAGAAAACAGATTGAGTTCTTTGCAAGTGGAGTCTGGTGAAATTCTCACGGCAAACTCTGGGATAAATATCCTAATGATTTAAACAGTGATGGAAATACAGGAGAAGATCAATGTTCAGAGTAACCTATTGGATACTGCTCAGGCTTTTGGAGGCAGATGCTAGGCATACTAGAGAAAGAGCAGTGAAGCACCTGCACAACGAAGTTGCTGTATTTCGCCTTTTAATTTCGAGGTCCTTGACAACTGTGATTTCTCTATTTTGCCCTTTTCTTGGTAGCTGAGCTCACTGGGAGGACATCTCTGATAATGAAGGATGAGAAAGTGCCATGAATTCCAATGAAGAAAAAGCCCTTTCACCTACTACGTTAATGCTCTGTGTGGATGCAGAATAGCTGCATATCATATTATTATCCAAACTGAGGTTATTTTCTAATGAGTTTGCATATCCCATATTTTTTAAAAAAAGTATTCTGTTAATATTCAAATGAATAAAAGAAAGGAAAACGGAAAAAAGAAAAGCCAAAAGTATCTGGGCAACACTTCTGAAAAGTACTTTAGCAGATGGTGAAAGAAAGATCTGCAAGTAAACAGGACACAACAGCAGTAGATGGAGGCAATTCTTTTGGAAGTCCAAGCCACCTGAAAATCAGATTGCACATATTACGCAGTTCATTTTTAATTGTAGTTGCAATCTAGATTTTTTTAATAAAGTCTTTGAACATACCAATATTATAAGGAGAACATATTTTTCTTCTCCCATTAGTCCTTCAGGAAAGACTCATTTTATCTACAAGTCTAAACGCTGGAAAAAGAAGAGAATGTATACACAGCAAATATCAGGCAAGAGAAGAAAGAAAATTGTGTCTCCTGTAATTGTATTTTGCCCATTTATCTTGCACTGTAAACTATGAACTAAATGAGAATATTTTGTGAACCAGAAAAGAGAAAAACAACACAGTACTGATTAATCTAGTTCACCCAATGTTCTCTCCTTGATCTTGTGGCATTTCAGAAGGCAGTGTTCATTGGTTGCCAAGTCTAAACAAATATCATTTTATCCTCAGAGTCAAAAGAGGAGTCGAGAGTTTCTCCACAGGAAAACTGAAGTAACTTCAAAATTTTTGCAGAATGTCCATAGAAGATAGGACTTTCATTGGGTCCTCTCTCCAGGAATGCTCGTATGACTTTCAAACGAATCTTGATTTGTCAAACTTGTACACCCTAACCGCAAATCTGGGAACATCTGAATCCACATCTGAAATCTGAGCTACTCAAAATTTCAACACAGGACATGGGCATCCATAAACAGTGGAAAAGTTTAGCTATAGATACTATTCCAGAGCAAAACTTTGTACTCCTGTCCCAGTAAGTAGATTCATACTGTTCAGAAAGAGTACGTTATTGGCACATGGAAAGCAAAACTGGCAAAAACATCAGTGAGAATGATTTATTTACCAACACAAACTCATAGACTGGGATCACAAATCTGAAGAAGATGGGCTGGGATATTAGAAATGTTTGAAGATCTTGACCAGTAAAAATTAATTAAAAATAAATAGTAAAAAAAAAAACAAAGAAATCTGGCTCTGAACCTCAAACCCAACTACCTGCTAATTAAAAATTTTGTCACATTGTTCTTGGTTTTCAGGCATTCTCATCTCAGACACCACTAATTCTTCAGGTAATCTCAATTTAGCTGAATTTTCTACTGATCTTCAGCAAAGAGATACAGTTAAAAAAACATATAGTGACTTACCCAACTGGTCTGTACTGATTTCTAAAAAAATTAATCAAAGTTCAAGTAATTTGTCAATGTTTTAATCTTCCTCTAGCAGCACACCAAAAAGAGTCTTTCTGCCATCATTTCTTCCATTTCCTCTCAGTGATTCCTAAGCAGAGGCTAATCTCTGTGAAGCACCTGCAAGCTGCCATCTTCTTAAGCCAAGAAATCCACCAAAGGATATTGGATATTGAATTTCACTGGCCCATGATAAAGTATCACCAGGTTTTTATTTTAACTCACTGCTTTTATGTGGTAAACAGCAGAGGTTAAGGAAGAAAAGAGAAGATCCCATTTTTCTGGCCAGTTTCGCTTTTTATTTTTATTTTTTTAGACAAAGGTGGTTTAAAACTAAGGCTTTAGAGCTTAATATGCTAGCAAAGAGTACGATATCTAAAATAAACATAATTTACAAGTGGTTTCAGATTTTGTAAGCAAATCTGTTCATTTCACCATTAAGGAAGCATCCATAAAGTCATCAGCCAGTTCCTTAGCTGGAGGGGCTTGGCAAAGCTGTGCTGAAGCCCATGGCCCTATTGCTGGGGAAAGGTTCAGTCTCCTTTCATTACATATGTTTTGTGTCTCTGGACACGGGACTTTCCATATGCATCCCTACACATGGAAGTCTGATTCCTACGTATGTATCACACACACACTCCTGTGTGTACAGATACAAATACTACAGGAAAGGCTGCTCACAGTTTCTGTAGCTGAAAGTGTCTTGTAGAGAGATCACCGTGCTTTCACAAAGCTTATTGCTCTGTTAGAAGGAGTGCAGTTTTCTGTGTGGAACTGCCACCTCAGATTGCAGGGTTTTTTTGAAATTTTCAGCCACAACACTCAGCAAATTGTTTTGCCCATCTTGAGAAAAGGGTCTCTCTTGAAAGGTTGGAGGAGAAAGCAGTTCAAATATATGCAAGCACTGAGGATAAGCTGTAATGTTCAGGTCCCACCTATAAGAGGGGTTCAGCTGACCCTGCTCTTCCCATGGTATTGTGAAGATTCATTAAAGTTTGCAGTGTGTTTAGATAGAGTGAGAAGAACTACAGAACAGTTGAGTGGCAAATGAATAATTCTGTCTTTAGAGCCTTGCCTGAGCAGTGTGCAGTAAATAAGGCCTGGGGCCAAATGCCAAGCAATGAGGATAAAAGAACATATTGAATAGCTGCTCATTAAGCGAGCATCATCCATCCTGTGCCCTGCTGAAGCAGGTGTCCTGGGGAAAAGTAATAGTATGCAACCTTGTAATTAAAACTGTATCATAATGCATATTCACCAGGAGGCAAAATTAAGAATGCCCTGAAAAATTCACTCTGACATTGCCTAACTTTTGGATACTGGACTTTGCAACTTCTATGTTCTTCTGCCTCATACATATAATTTTTTATTTTTACTGTTTTCTGTATTTCAGGAGGTAGAGACTTATGATATCAGATAGCAGAAGAATTTCTTCAAGCCAACAGACTGAAGCAAAAGCAGCTGCATGTGTCTGAAGAGCACGAAACAGTGATGAAGGGGGGAGATTTAACTTGTAATCTGTAAACAAAATAAAGAAATCTAAAGACCAGGAATCATTAGTCTATGACCTATACATAATAGGCACTGATGCTCATCAAGGTTAGATCTTGGTACATACCTTGTTATATCTGGTTGGCAATTTGGTTATCCTTCATTACAAACTTCTGCTAGCAGATTTTCTGCCAAATAAACTCTAAATTCTTTGACTTTCTCCTACTTATTCAATGCTTTTCTTTATATTGTGTTTGTTTGTTTGTTTTCCTAAATCATATTCATACTTATCCCAAAAATATATTAAAGAAATACTAAAGAATTTTCCACATTTATTTTCTTTCTTAAGTTCTTACAGTCTTTTCTCATTTTCTGTCTGATCCAATTACTACCTGCATTTTTTGTCTGATATTTTGTCTATACCTATGCAGTAGGAAAATGTCTAAATATAGTGTAGAAATACTTTTGTATTTACATATGTATGCACATGTGCAGATGTATACACATCTTGTACATACACATAAAGTGGATATTAGAACGATGTTAATGTCATGGAGGCAAAGTCATATCAGTAAGGTAAGCATCTCCAGAAAGCTGTTTGAATTTAAGACACTCATGATAATTCTTCCACTTTTCTTTCATTGGAACTGCTTTCACCTTTAATGAAAACAAACTTTATTCCTTTGTTGACCTCCAGACATTTAGGCTGAGTGAAGCATGTCCCAGTACCTCTGCACCCATAGCCCGGGGATTGCATAGCTAGGGCAGAAAATCCCAGCTGGGCCTGCTCCCAGGCCATGCTGGAAGGGAGGTGACCAGCTCCTTCCAGGGACTTGTGACCCTTCTCAGCTAGCTACCCTGCAAACACAAGGACCAAGGAAATCTGTTTTATCAAGGACTGAATTTAGTATCCTCAGCACTCACCCTATGGGATCATGCTCTGTTTACTGTGCATCAGATATGGAACACAAAATTTCCCATGAGCTTCTTATGGAATTTGTTTAGGCGCTCAACTTAAATTGTAATTAGCTATTTGCTGTTTTGCCAGCACTAACAAACTGGGAACAGAAAAAAGGAGGAATCTGTAACTTGCTCAAAGAAAATGGCTACCTAGTAAACTTCTGGCAGGGAATCACATTCACCTTCAGCTACACCCAACCCAGCTTGGTTTTTTATCTGACCTTACTTTTCTCAGCTCTAGCCCTAGCTAAGGAATAGCTGGTTTTCAGTTCAGTCTAGACTGACACATCATTTTTCAGCAATACATTCTGTATAAAGCATATACTTTATAGATGATCTCTTTCAGAAAACTTTTGAGTCATTTATTTTTAAATACACTGTTTTCCCACCTTCTTATTTACAAAGCAAGAGAGGTCTTCATACTCCAAATGCTATTTTATAGGCCTTGAGGGAAGAGAAAAATTTCTAAAGTCAACAGAAGGGTTTTTCTTATATAGTAAGTCATTAATTTAAATCCAACACCTAATTCTCATTCCCTTTTCCCCCAGAAATATTGCTTGAAGTTAAACTTCAAGAGTTTTTGACTTTCAGCCTCTAAAACAGTTATAGTTTCTAAAAAAATGTTGCGCATGCAGAGGTTTAGGGCTAGCACAGTGTAAGGTAAAGATAGAAGAAAGGAGACAGTGTTGTGCTTTCATTTCTTCAGACAAGTAACTATAAACAGAACAACTAATGAGGATGAGCTTCCAACATATTTGTGTCTTGGTCTGCCAGGTGGCTCACACAGCGCAAGCTACAAGTGAAGCTTTCCCTGCATCTGGGAGTCTTGTGTGCATGGCATGTGAAGAGGACCTGTGCCTGCCCAAGACTTGCTTACACAGATTTGTTGAAGTCTAGCACAGGCTGGACTCATGCCACAGCCTTCCCTGAAGTGTGAGCTGCTCCACAAATATCTGCCGTCTTACGGTCCTATTTACATAAAACTCAAAGGATTTTAAGATTTTTTTCCCATCCAGATTGTGAAACACAGAGGCATTTCATGCTCTGTGATCCAAGCATGCCATGCACTGGGCTGCACCTGAGCTCCAAAATGAAATCTGAACAGAGGGAAGAAAGGTGCATTCCTGTTCAGGGCAATTATTGTAGGAGGATCACAGGTCAGGCTGTAGCATGCATGGGTAGGTAAGTGTGAACATGTCTGTGAACATGTTCTCTGACCTCCCTGCCTCTTCAACATCTTTGACTGAAACTGACCTACTGGTTCACAAATCATAAGATACAGAAACACACAGAAAACATCATGGAAATTTCATTTCTGGAAGAAATTAGGGTCAAGATATTGCTAGCCAAGAGCATCTTTGGTATGCATGAATCCCTGGGAAAGAGACAGTTTAATGATCTAAATGCTTATCACAAAGTCAACACCTATCCACATTCCTCTTCAGATATTGGTTGCAGAAACATCACCAAGATCATTTAAGACTGAGCACAAGGAAAGCTGAAGGCATAGTTACAGCTCTACCTTCCCTAATATCAAGCACTGTTTCTTTTGTCATGAAGTTACCCCAGGTCTTCGGGTTAGTTCAGACAGCTTGAAATAAGAATAGGTAAATATGTAAATGCATTAAATGTGTCCAGAAATTACCTCTGAAAACACCATCACTGGTTTAGCATTAGAACATGAAAAGCTCACTTGAGGTGGCTCCATGGCTCCAGTGGACAACTCAGAGCCATGGCCGTGGTGCCAGTATCATAGCAGTATGCTCTTACACTGCACTGGGTATGCTGACATTCAGGTGATTTAAACATCTTCGAGCCAGGACTCTGCAGGAAAAATAAAAGGTACGTAACTCTCTAGGCAGATCTGTCTTGGGAATCATGATCTCAGACCTCCTGCCCTCCCATGGCCTGAGACCAAGAAACACTTGCCCACCATGTTCTTTCCCCTTAACTCTGCTGAATTCACTGCAAACAGCAGTGACTATGGGAGGGGTTCCGCAAAGCTTGTTGCATTTGCCAAGTTTGATAGTTGCTTACTTGATATCAGATGAGTGCTCAGAGGTAGTCAAGAGTCTTACTATGCAAAATCAGAAGCAAGGATTCCTTGTCTCCTCTTTGGCTTAATGATGCTTTATGACACCTGCAGGCAGAAGAGACAGGAGTGATGACAGTGAACAAATGTGAGAGTGAAGCAGTGCCCAAGTATGGTGCTGGCTCCTCTGTTTTGCAGTCCAAACTTTCTATATTTGGAACAATAAGAGGAATTTTTTCATTAGATCCACAGAGAAGAACATTTTCTTGCAGCTTGCTTCATCTGATGCCAGGCCTACAGCAATGATCTGCTCAAAATTGCTGCTGGCAACTCTGGAAAACCTTAGAGACAACAGAAAACAAAAACAAGAGAGTGCTGCAGTGGTAGAAACCTTAATAATAATAAAATTAATAATAACATCTATCACCCTCATTTATGTTTAACATAAACTGGCAGCACAAACTGCAGAACTGCTGCAGTTGCCACGAGAAGGGAGCTCTAAACTGAAGGGGTAGTAAGTGATAAACCTAACTTTTCTGATGTTTGCAGGTCCTTAGACATATCTACAAGTCTATTCATTCTGGTCTGCCACATACAGAGAAATCAAGGTGGGTTCATCTATTTTTTGCTCACAGTGCAATAAGATGGTAATTGTGTAGCTCCTTTTCAAGATGAGAGGAGTGAAAGGACAGAGGGAGTCTTGTGAAAGAGCAGTTCAGAAAATTCAGTTGCTTGCTCCTACACATTTCCTCTTCATGTGAGACCTTTCCAAGAAAGGTTCGTTTGAGAAAAATATATCTGTGCTTAATAATACCAAATTACAGTTACAGCACATTGAGGTTCCAGTGTAATACAACTTCTACATACCTGCTTAAAGATGTGCACTTATTTAAATTGCATCCTTAGTCAGCAAAGGATTCAAATCCCTTATGAGCCTCAAGGACTTGCAATTACTTTTCAGGCTGGAGTATAATACATCTGAGTAGGAAAAAGAGACCTTGAAAAACAGTAATGTGACAAATGGAATCAGAATCAAGCCTGAAAGGTATATTTTTAAATATCAACAGTAATAAAAAGTTATGCATAGTGTATGAGAAGGACAGTCTCAGCACTGGGTATTTGGCTATTATTATTCTTCTAACACGTTAATAACATTCTTGTCATCTGGACAAGACACACTACAGCTCTATTTTGATACTTTATCTCCAGGCAACTGGGCCATATGGAACAGAAGACTAAAGTGTGCTGTGGATGCTGTAGGCCAAATTGTCCCCACCAGGATGTTCATCTGCATAGCCAGTGAAGAACTTCACAAATGTGGCCTTGGCATTTGCCCCATAGTAATGAAAATTCACAGTTTGGTGTCAGTAAATGCAGCAAGTGCAAAACACATCCCACACACTATATTAGAACTCTGAAGATTTATCATTTTACTGTGTTCAAGGAAAAAAAAGACAGAATAAATATCACAGAAGATTTTCACTAGCTGTCCAGTCTGTTTCAGGGTTATGAAGTGAAGCTATTTGCTCAGCATTAAGGTATTTTGGTTTAGGTACTGGACACCCCAGGGGAGCCTTTTGTGTGTTTATTTATCAGAATGGGGAACTGTGGGCTTTGTAGCATGTGAAGACAGAAAGCAGAGTAACGTCTGAATTTTCAGCTTTCCTATTTGAAAGCTCTACATGATACTTCATACAAAATTGTTGATGTATTAAAAGGAACGTTAATGTTGGAAATAAACTAATATATTACTAAAAAGAAATAAACATAGTCACCAGATGATGAACAGTTTCTTTTCCTCTCAGTTAATTTCTCTCTCTTACATGAGAAATAACTGAGCTTATACATTAATTTCTGCTTTGGGAAAAAAATAAATAAATAAAAGGAATTAAATCATAAGTCCTATACCAGTGGAAAAAGTTAATAGAAATTTTAATGAAAGTATGAACTACATTGTGTTTGGATTCAATATCCTTGAAGTATAAGGCATTTATCCCCCAGGCTAAACAGATTTTGGTACCATCTACAAACAAGATGCATGATTTTTACAGGCTCTCCTGAAGAGCAGAATTATTATCATACATTAGATTTTGCTTCTTGATTAAAAAATCATATTAATTAAATGCAATTAAATTAAATTAAATTAAGAGCTGAAGATGCAGCAATCCATTTATTATTATTTTCTCACAGTATGGGAGACACTCTAATAGAGCGATCACCCTCCCTCCCAGCCTCCCAGTCATGATTACTCAACATCCCTGGAGTACTTGCAGCGACTGTCTACATGGAATAGCCGTATTACAGAGGCACTTACACATTTTAATTCTCTTTTGTAAGATTTTCTTGTGCAAAGAAAACCAATCATGTCGTCTCCTCTTGATCTTTCCGGTCATCACTTTCTCTGAATTGTTTTTGCTTTGTTGTACTGTCTGTGAACTGTCTTTTTTTTTTGTCTCATCTTCTCATGTCTCTTTGAATTTCTACTGTCTACTTCACTATAACTACTCTAGAATTCCTGGAAACCCTCTTGAAAAGGACAGATGTCTTTTCTGATAGGTATTCTTATTGCATCTGTGTCGTATGATCATTGTGAGCTCTTGAGAAGAATGGAATAGATTCCTCAAAGTGAGAACAGGTAAATATTTTTGTCTCTAAGGCAGGAGAGGACATTCAAAAGGTACTTTTGAGTTCACGTAGAGACTCCTGAGCTAGCTTTAAGCAAGTTACTTAAAGACTGGAGGCCTAGGAGATGTTAGTTAGGGAGAAGGAGATCCCATGCTGTCAGGGTTAAGTTGGCCCGCAGTAAACTGCAGCAGGCAGTGGGCAAACTACTCCTGAACCCAAGTTGCTGGTAGTCCAGCTGTCAGGTCCTTTTGCCCTACTCTGCACGGACGCATGAAGGCTGGCAGTACAAAATGTGGTGGCTGCCCAATATCTCTTCTTTTCTTTTCGGGGAGCAACATCCTCAGAAGTTGAAGGCACAGATGGCATGGAGGAATGAAGGTAGGGTGGCAGGATTCTAGAGGACTTATTGATTCTTCCTTGAATGAGGCAGAGTATAAAACACTTTCTCTGAACACACAGCAGTATACAGTACCAACAGATTTGACCTGGCCATACCTACAATTAGACTAGAAAGGATTGCACTCCCCCAGTCATTCTCTGCTCCTCGTGTAGGGTCTAAGAAGGGGTTTCTCTTCTTTCAAGATGGGCAATTGAAAGAAAGATGAAAAGACTGAAATAACAGCAAACAAACAAACAAACAAACAAACCAAAAAACAACCAACCAAATTCCCCCCAAATTATTCACTCAAGTCATAGAAACTGGCATTTCAGCTATAAAGTCACAGCACTGATAAGACAGTGCAGATTACCATTATCGCTAGGGTGGAGGAAGGTCTCTGCTAAAACACATTGCCCACCAGTAAGAAAATGGGTAATTAAGAATTTCTATCTAGCTGAAGAACTGATAGGGAAGAAAAGAAGACATGCACCAAACAAGGCATTTCTTGCCAGGTAAGCCTCAGAGCAGTCTCATTACACAGCAAACCTGTGATCTTGTTAAAACAAATATATTCTCCATGGATTTTTTTTTCTTCCTGAAAATATGAGAAAAAGTTATCTATTATTTGATGTTCTCTGGGAGATTGCAATCCTCCTGTGGGAGAACAAGTGGGAGCTCAAGCAAGATTCTCTACAAAAATAAAACCAGACTCTTCAATGATGAGCACACATACCCCTAAGCAGCAGGAGAGTCAGTATTTTAGCATGCGTTTAATAGAAAATGCAATTATTTTATGCTGTTGTTCTCTCCTTTCCTCCACTAAGCTGGCATCGCCCCTTTTCTGAAATGCCTGTTACTCTCAAGAGCATTCACCCCACCTCCACACTCTCACCATCTGTGTGAAACTTCTTCCCATAAAATCTGCCTCACTTGTTCTATATCTTACTTCAGTTCACTGTTGACAATGTGTTCTCCCCACTGCCCTCTTTAATTCTTTTTCTTTTCTCTCAGCAATATCATTTTATATGTTAACACTGTTATTTAGTATTGTCTCAAGCTCCTGGATGCAGGTTATACCAAAGTAGATTGTGTTGCATTTGCCACAGTATTTGTATACATTATGTTTTTATCTCATATAGCAGATTTGTTTCAAGGACATTAAGAAAACGAGTCTGTTCATGATTACATACTGTTGATTCAAGACACAGTTTTGTTTTCCTTTTGGAAATTCATGTTGGCCAAATGTCTGTCTTTCTGATATCTCTGGACAGCTTTTGCATTGTGCTCCCTTATGACAGTTTGTTTCAGAAACAGATTAAACTCTAGTGCAAAATAATCTCTTTATGTTATCCAATTCACAGCAAATACTAACAGGAACTGTACTGAAAGGAAGATGCATTCTGTAAACAAGGTGAGCGGATAACAGTTTTTCCTTTGATACTTTTGTACTCAGAAGGCTCGGAACACGTTCTTCACCCCAACGCCAAATTCTGTTTAAGTCTTCAACTTGCTTAACTGTATTTTTACTCAGGGTCACATCAGCCTGTAAGTCACAGTAGGAACCACCCAGAAATGACCAGGCTGTTGATTTGCTGCCAGATCGGTAAATAAATAGATACACATGGGTATTCTAAAACCATCCTCTACACTGAAGCCCTGCAGTGAAAAGAGAATTTCTGAACCAAGTTGGTCAGTAGTCGGAAACTTCACCAGAACCTGTTCCCTAGTCTTTTGCATTTCACTTATTCATGCTATACACTGTTGATTAAGATCGGCCTTTTAACTCATTGCGTTTTAAAATAGTTTTAAGCAACTAGGGTTTATTTGTAACATATGCTCACACATGAAGCAAAAAAAAACCCCACCTTGCTGGGTGTCCATTAGTTTTCAAAGAAAAATCAAAGTGTGCTCCTAAGCCTGAGGAATCAAATTGTAATCCTTCCAGGAAAACTGCACCATAAAATAGGCCACACAAGAAAATATAATTAAAATGGTTAGTAGTTTTCACTACAGGAGTCCCGTTTTTCCCTCTGAAACACCAGCCATTTCTCCATTCATGTGATACTGAGTCAAATCTGCTGCACAACTGCTCCATTGTGGTAGTTCTTGGTCTCATGGAAACATGCAAACATACTCTATTCTATATTCATCCATCAGACCTTTTGCTTCCTGCTGTTCAAGAACCCAGCAAGTACATTCAAAGAAGAATTTTTTATACCCTACAGGGCTTCCCATCAACATAAAACTCTCCCAAACTAGCACTTTCTCAGAGACCTGTCAAAAGCAGGCAAACAAACATTTACCATATGGAGTAAAATGTTTAAGCAAGAGATCATTCAGTTTCCCATGACAGCAGTTCCTGTGCCTTGTCCAAATTTCCCCCCTTAGATGACAAGATTTGTATTACAGCCTAAAAAAAAGAGTTACTGTTGGTGGTTGTGGTGGTGGCTTTTAATGGAGGATGGTAGAAGAACTGGCACTACACCACTGAAACTGTAACACAATACGTAAAGTGGTTCAATATATAAAAGAGTAGCAAAGGATAGCAGATCCACAATAGAACATATTGCACCATTTCTAAAAGAGAATGATACTGGGGAAGGAGAGGCAGATGGATTTAAAGGAAAGACTGTTTTCTACACAAATACCCTTTTCCATTTCTGAAGCTTTTGCCCCTGAGATCCATTTATCAGCTTGCTTAAACAGTGCATACACACAGTTCAAAACAAAAACTATTTAAAGATATAAAAGGCTATGCACCATCCCACAGAAATATTTTCACATTATTTTCTTAAACCAAAGAATTCTGTATTCACATTTTAAAATATTAAAAAAAAAAAAAAAAAAAAAAAAAAAAAAAAAGGATGTTCTGGTTTGTATTATCTAACCGATGAGCCAGGGAACCAGCTGCAGATTCATTTTCTGTATGATTTCCCTGATGGATACATTCAGGATGCCATGGTCAGGAGCTGGTAAAACAACCCTTGGGAAGAGGTCAGAAATGATGCTATCAGAGAACAGAATGCCTTGGGACAGACATAGAAAATTAAAAAAAACAACACACAGAAAAATAACACCAAACAGATAAGGAATGTGCAGCCAGGGCCACCACTAACTTAATCATTTTAGCTTCTCTTATTTAAATCTCCTTTAATCCTTCATCTACAATTAATAAGATTTGCTATTTAAAATAGTTCAGAGGGTTCTGTGCTTATTGCTGAAACATAAAAGTAAAATTCTGGCCTTTCATCATCTAAAATATATATAAAACTTGGTGAATCAAAAGTCTCTTTCAAACACCTCTGAGGGTGACAAGTTAAAAAACTGCCCCAAATGAACAGTTTATTGTCAAAAACCCACCACAGAGCAGCAAAGGTATAAGGCAAGATAATACTCAGTGGTATACTGAGCCAGCATCAAAGAAAGAATGCATTCTATCTATTTTGGAAGACAATTTTTCACTTAAAGTAAAATGTAAGCCATTAAAGGTGCACAGATTATCTTTCTCATACCAAATAATGTCAGACAGTCTGGGCACATGGATGGATGGAAAAAATAAGTACAGGGAAACAACTCCAAATGAATGTTAAATGTGGACTCTCATAACAGCAGTGACAGAAATCGTAATATAAAATTGAACAGCACCCACACAGTATTGTGTGCTTTTAAACCCAGGTAAGATATTTGAACATGCAGCTCTCAAAAAAAAAGTCTATTTTTTGTAGTCAAGTACTGGATTGCTAAACAAAGTCCTGTTTTAATATACAGAGATGAGCCTGACATGGTTTGTAAGGAAGGCAGGAGCCTCTGTGCAGTTCCTTTTATTAGTGTAACAGAGATCTGTACACGAGCACTGGGAGCTGGAGGAGTACAGCCAGGCCTAGCAGAAAACAGGCATGTACTTTTTCCCAGTGTCACCAGCCACCCAGAGCCACCATGCTGCATCATCCCACATCACTGTAACTTTACAGCTATCAGCTCAGACACAGCCACCAAACCTTCATTTGTCATCTGTTTCTCTTTGCCATGTGCCGTGGGACAAGCCCTACTTGGACATCCGTGGCTACTGTTGATTTCTGCCAGAAGTGCAATGAGCAGGGATACCTACAGCTGATCAGGGTGCTCAGAGCACCATCCACCTGACCTTGAATGTCTCCAGGAATGAAGCATCCACCACCTCTCTGGGCAACCTACGTCAGTGACTCACCACCCTTACTGCTTATATCCAGTCTAAATCTCCTCCCTTTAGTTTGAAACCATTTCCCCTTTTCTTGTCATGTCAGATAATGCTAAAAAGTATGTTTCCTTCCTCCTTATAGCCCCCCTTCAGATACTGAAAGGCCACTCTCAGGTCTCCCCAGAGAGCCTTCTCTTCTCCAAGCTGAACAGCCCCAGCTCTCTCAGCCTGTCCTCATAGGAGAGGTGTTCCATTCCTTGGACCACTTCTGTGGCCTTCCTCTGGACACATTCCAACATGTTCATATCTCTTCTGTACTGAAGTCCACATCTGGATGCAGATGTATTTGCTTTTCATTGGACTGTTTTTCATCCATTGTTTAGCCAGGACTCCCTCCTTTTGCCTTTGAATGTCTTGTGGTTTAGTAAGAATTTCTGGACATAATACTTAAATTATATCCCAAACAGCTTAGCAGCAACGATAAGTGGAAAAGAAAACCCTTGCTGAATTTATGTCAGAGCAGGAAATGAACCCAGGTACCTGAAAGTTTGTCATCCTTTTCACTATAGAGGATATTTTCTCTCTCAATACACCTGTCACCATTGGAGTGACCTGCAGAATGAGCAGTGGTACTGCTTTGAGAAGTTTGGGACATGGCATTGATTTAATGTGAGAGGAGGTATCATGACTTCTTGTCATTGCTGTTCTCATTGCATATATAAAGAGGCATGCATCTAGCAAAATAAATGAATTTAGTCTGCATCAATCCACACACTCAAGCACTTCCTATCTCTCTGAACGTGCTATTGAAACTGAGCTGGGAAGTTTCTGTTCACATTTTGGAGAGAGTTTTTGTTTTTCCTGTAGCTTTGAAAATAAATGGCACATTACCTGGAGGCAAACAAACCACCTCTTCACTGCTGTCTCTGCTCCCTAGTTCCCAGTCTCGCTTTCCCAGCGCTCAAGCAGCAGAATGAGATAAAAGCAGGGGATGGTGGGGGAGCATGTTCCTGCTGATAATGCTCACACAGAGGGGGACCCTGGCAGAGGCATCCCTTAAGACCATTAGAAAAACCAAGGATCCTCTAGCAATGGTATTTCTGCTGTGGAAGATGAGCTGCGCCAGCAAGCTCTTATTTTTCACTGGGATACCCAAAAAGACATAGCTCTACAATCACATATATTGGCATAGCACTGGAGTGCAGAAGTGTATGCTGTGTATCTCTCAGAGATGATGTGTATGCAAGGAAAAGGAGAAACATACCACTATGTGCCTATTATATTTTGTGTAAAACATTCCAAAGACTCAACAGTGAATTATTTCTGGTTATCCAGTTTAATGGCATTTAAATGGACCTGATTTGCAGTTATCAATCTGAGCTGTCCTAATTTCATCTCCTCTCTTGAGCTCGCAGGGCTGGATTGGGATCCATAGTTTGGAAGAATGCTACTACTTCAGAGAAAGCATATAAGAAAGACATTATTCACATTTCTAAGCCTGCAAATATCATATCATTTTAGCACACAAAAATTTCTAAGATCCAAACTTCAGATGGCCAAAAACCTCTTCATCAGCATGACTGTAGTCCTATCAGAGATCAGGGTGCAATCATGCCCCAAAGAAAAAGCTGAAAACCATCCTGTGATCAGATCATGTAGATACTGTGAACCAAACAACTCACTGTGACATTTAAATCACAGAGGTTGCTGCAAGGCAGTATAAACACACTGAAGGAAGTTTCACACCACAACAAATAAAAATAAAAAAATTATTACACTTGCTGTGTATTACGTAATTCAGATCAACGAGAAGAATGGCAGCTTCTGGAAAAAAAGCTGTTAATCCTTATCCCCCCACACCATATAAATACAGATGTGCGTCCAGGCAAAAATAACAGCTTCCATTAAAATATATATTTAATAAATCCAAATGGCTGTAATGACATTTTGAGTTTTTTCAGACAGCAACAAAAAAACATTTCCAAACACATTTCAAGAAGGAAAGCCTACTAGCAAATTCCCTGCCAAAACAACTTAAATTACCATGCCACTTTTCCATGCGTGTTCAAAAGCAGAGTGGAGATGAATATGAAACACTGAGTCTAAGATCTATTTTTCAAAGTGTTGAAGCTAACACATGAAAGCGAAATATTTCTTAGTCTCCCCAACTATAGATCCACCACATTAATGCAAGACAACGTCTAAAAGCTATACCAAAGCATTTAAAGGCTAAAGAACAAGCAATTGGGTTTTCTCAAGGAGGGCATAATAAATTAGCTGTAGAAGAAACAAAAGTGTTCTGTATCAAGAAGCAACTGAAAAACTGCCTGTTAGACACTGAGGAATACCTAAGTGTGAAATTTCAAATCCTGAAATATCTAATTTATTTCTATTTTTAAAATGCATGTTCCTCTCAAGAATATGAAACAAGGTGCATGCACAATAACCTGAAAACCTCAAGAAGATGCAGAGACAGATGGAAATGTAAACAAGTTTGAAGGATCTCTGCCAAAAGTCTGCTCTAATCCACTGTCCAATCATTAAAGAATCAACACCACACAAACCCCTTTGTTTTGAATGAATTACAACCTGGAATTGCTTGGCAAATATACAATGCAGAATGCATGGAAGTAAAGAAATAAGAGTTAGCACAGAGGGACAGATTTGCAAGTCATCTCCTTCTGTGCAAGAACAGAAGAAGATAAAAATATGTCATTAAGCCTCCATTGGCTGAGGGTACAGAAAACACCCTTCAATTTTTCTTCATCTTCTTGGCAGCAGCAGGGGTGCTGAAACCTGCAGAATCCATGGATCAAAGTCCAAGCAGGCAATGAGACCCCGGGGATGGCAGCACATCTCAGGTGAACTTCTAACTGTATTTGCAAGGAGACCATCAGTATTCAGTTCCCCTTCACTCAGTCTTTTGCTGTCCGTAGCCCCCTGTATTTGGTGGTATCAGCAATACCTACCAGGAACAGTCTAGCCAGACAGGAAAACAGATACACTGACTTTAATTATGTAACTCATTAAGTAATGAAATTAAGTTTGATCAGCAAATAAATTCTAGTTTCTATTTCTTTTACAGATTAAATGGACTAGATTCACATTGGTAAAATCCTTTCACATTCAAAATACCCAATATCTGCAATAGTATCTCAGACATTCCCTTACCACATACTGTAATAGTTACAGACGACTTTTTGCTGACAGTAGGCACTAAAAAGGATGAGAGATCCCTCTCATCAATGCCAGCATAGATTGGAAGTAATTCTGTTATAGTCAGTGTGGACTTATCAGATATTGCAAATCCGTATTTCCCAGGGAGAAAAGACAGCAAGAGCTGGAGATAGGAATTTGGCAGGACAGTAGCAAGCAATTGAATTAGGAAAATGTGTCATGGTAGGGCATATATATTTATGTATACATGAGAAGGATAATAGATTCTTATAGATTCTCATTCATGGATGCACTGGTATTTATCTGTTTTTATTTATTCAGGCTCCTCCCAGTTGATTTCCTTTTTCCAAGGAACTTTACCTCCAAATTTGTCAAATACTAGGGTGCACTTTCTGTCATTACTTATGCTGAAATACACTTTTTTGATGGAATGTTTATCATAGCCCAGCTGAGATGACTCCAACCAGTTCCGTTTTCCCCACACACCTTTTTTTTCAAATGATCAACTGCCTCTGAAGCTCTACTGCCTCTGCTCACTATGCAATGGCAATCATGCCTTTGTTTATCAGGCATGATATGTACACAGCCCTGTCCTTCAGCCATCAGCAGGTAGGATCCCAGTATAGAGGGACCTCTGGAGGAGAGAGGGGTGGAAGATGATGACGGGGAAGAAGCTGGCAAGGCTCTTAATAAAACCAATTTCCAAAGCCTATGCATTTTCTATGCAGAAAACAAATTAAGTCATTTAAAATGTCCTCCTCCCCACACACATATCTCAAAGGCACTTTCAGAAGTGGCTAATAGAAGGAGGAGATGCTTATTGCAAGGCACGGTACAAGGCAAATCAGATCAACATGCAGTCTCATTCCATCCCCCAAACTGCTCTCTTGCCAGCCTCCTTCTCACATCTTCTTCCCTGCCTTTTGGGAAGTTTTGCCTCTTTGATTACTATTTCTGGAGAGAAAAACTATGAAGCTCAGGGGTTGTTTCACATGACATCTTTGCACATCATAATTGGGAAATGTGTTAAATCAGCTGTTAGTTTCAGCAATCGAAGCAAGCTGACTGGGGCCCAAGAGGTGTGGAGTCCCCAGCTGGGACTAACAAAGCACCTGAGTGCTGGAAGTTCAAGCTGGGAAAGGGTGGGAGAACAGGAAAGGAGAGAGGCTGGAAGTGGAGAGAGAGTCTCAGCAGGGATCAGGGAACATGGTGCAGGGGGCCCCATTGTGCTTCACATGGTGCAAAACACTGTGGAGCCAAGTGCAGCTTGCATGTTGTAATCACACCCATTTGTTTCACTGCAGAGCAGAGCTGAGTGAACTTTGAAGGGTTTAGAGTCCACTTCATGATATGGTCCAGGCGATCAGATGAGCCCCTTGGGCCTACAGGACCAACCTTAAATCAGTTAATGGCGAGTAGGTGAGCATTTTTACTCCCCCTTCCCAGGCAACGCAGAACAGCCCGAAAAGATAATGACAATTTGAAAAAACTGTGAAGTTAAACTTTTCAAAACCAAAAAAGACTTTGTTTCATTCTACTTCTTGAGGAGAGCTTATAACATTTCTTGTCATCAGACACTTGGGACATCCATACACAATATTCGCTAAGCCATACAGACATTCATTTGGGATGCAATATTAGAGCACTTGGCTCACATGTCCTTGTATTAAGAAAAAAATGATTTTCAGCATTTCTCTTTGTGTGTTCAATTGATCCAATCTTGTGCCTATCATTCTTCTCTCACAGCCCCAGCCTCCCGGTCTCACCAGCCTTGATAAAGATATTAGGGTGAGAAGAGCCTTTATTTATTTTCCAAGGAACAATTCTTAATTCTTAATTTGTTGTTGGCAGCAACATTGCTTTCATATGTGCTCTTCTGAGTAACATTTATGAACAGGGATCTATAGCACACTTATACTGTCACCCAGATGGCTGCTGTCCTGCCTTGCCTGCCCACCTGCACACACTGTGCTCACACCACCTGACTCCGCAGTTTGCTGAACTCCCCCAGGTTGCTCCTTAACAAGTTGCACACCACTTCCATAGTTCTATAAACCCTCCAAAATCATTTTGAAGCATCTCCATCACACAGAGTTACCCTGGTTCATGAGGGGCCACCAGTTTGACAGGCACTGGTGCGCTCACACAGGAGGTGTCCTGTCGTCCACTTTCAAAGCCTCTGCAGGTACCATCAATACACCTTCCGCTGCCTCTCCTGGGACAGCTGAGACACTTGGCAATTAATTTGCAGGATCTCAAGCAGAAAATTATCTCTCTGTAGAATGAGAAAATCCTGACTGGTCTCCATTTTAAGACATAGCATTTAGATTCTGTAATTCTGTGTGATTCTGAGATATGGCTGCTATTACTGTGAAATCCCGACCGTGCACCCTCCTCTCCCACTTATCCCCTCTTACTCTTTCAACGATTTCTATAGGAAATCAAGGGCTATGCTGTGGTACTGAGAAGTCACAACCCAAGAACAGCCAGAGATGCATTCAGGATGGAGCAGCTCTGATGGGGCAACCTGACCACCACTGCGCGAAATGCCAGCCCCAGACACCTCTTTGGAACAGCCTCAGATAATGGGGTATACAGAAACCTTTCATTGTTCCTCCCAGTTTTCAGTTAAACACATAAGAATCAGGAGTTGCACACTGTAGAAGAGAGACAGAATTTCTGTTTTCTACACGCGGAGAAACATTAAAGCAAATATGCTTTATTGATTATTTTGATTGTGGTTCTGGAGAATAGGATCTATTCCAAGTGACATCTGCCGTTTAAAACTTTAGCGACAAGATAATTAAATAAAAGTCAGTTAACTTTTAATTTATTTCCAACAATTTATTTTCCAGAACCACTGAAATCCAGACTAGATAGTATCCTCCTTAGAATTTAAAGCATATCACATTAAGGTTCTTTACAGATACTTGGAATTTCCTTGCAAAATAGAAATCTGTTTCTATGAATACTCATGTTCAGTACAAATAACTAGGCCCCTTACCATGCAAATCAAGAAGAGAAAAGGCTTCTAAATGAAGAAAAGATTTTTCTTGGAACATTTTCACCATGCACAGCTGTAGATGAATATAAAAATGGTACTAAAACAGTGATGTGAAAAATGAAAGAAATGTATACAAACCAAAATGCAAAATGCTATATTATCTATTTAATACTGACCTAAAATTAAAATTCTGGCTTTCTGTGAATACTGTGAACACTGCCATTTGGACTAGATGACCTTTAACAGTCTCTACCAACTTGATTTTATGATTCTATGATTTGCTTTCCATTATTGTAAATCTGCAAAGATCTCTTATAAGGTAATTGTTCTTTGACTATGGAGTAGGAACTGTGTAAATTGAACAGGTGTGTGAGGAATAAGGAATAGTCACATCAGTTCAAACCTAATGCCACCAATCCATTTTCCCCACTTCCAGGTGAGTTAGCTCGCAGCAGTTTCAGACTTAAATACTTAACAAAATTGTGAACATTCATCTTTCTTTAGAGTTCCTGCAAATGTGGTTAATTCATAATCAGGGCATGAGCAGTAACCTTCTTTTCTCTCACTTAACATTAAAGTAACATTAATTACTTAACATTAATAAAAGTAGTATTAATTATTTTACCACAGGAACTCTATTCTCCCAGTTTCCTACTCAATGTCTCACTTATGCTTTGAGCAAACAGACCCTAAAAATAACCCAAATCAAACCCCAGAGCCCCTGGAAGTGCTCTCCTGTCTGGGAACATCCTGGCAAAATCTGCTTGTGTATCTGTTTCAGACACTGATATAGCCTCCAGCAGCAGACTTCTTGAGCTGTTCTCTGTATTAAACGTGTGTACTGCACAGCCTCTCTGTGCCATTATCCTGTGAGTCAGAGGAACAAAGCACAGCATTTGTCTGCCCTAATTTGAGTAGCTAAAGTCACTTGTTACCCCCGGCTCACCCAACTCCATACCCTTCCGAGGCATTGCCTCCTCCACCCCTGCTCCAGGGCCGTGCGAAGGCGTCAGCTCCAGCTCAGACATCATAATATTGGATCGGAGGTAGGTGAGACATATCCTGGCCTTGGAGATTTACATAAACTGCAATACTGGGAAGATGATCTCATCTTTCAAGCCCAGCAAGCTATCAGATTGTTTTTCCTGTCTTCGGTTCAAAAGGGAGCAACAGTCATGTTACAAGTAGAACTTAAAATTTTATGCTCTTTATGGCCCAGAATTGCTGTCTTGCTAACTAGGCAATCATTTCTTCATATGGAAGTTACAGACTGTTATGCAGAACACCTTATTGGGAGTGTTTGGGAAGGATTCTTTTATTTTTTGCTTTTCCGGTAAGTTGCCACCATTTTGAATGTTTTGAATAAAAACAGTTGTATTATCAGTTTTCTATTAGGTAAATAGTCATAATTCTATTATTTTCACAGAATCTTTTAAGGTTCAGAGGGCTCAGTGCACCAAGAGTCCATCATGGTCCCATTTTTTATGTAAAAGCTTGAAGAGATCAACTGAGAGTTTAAAAACCCAGTGCAGTTGCTGCAGGAGCACCAAGTGTTACACAGGTTTATGAAGAAGAGAAAAAGGCAGCTACGAGGTACAAATGGTCACAAACAGAATCAATATTTGGAGAGAGGAGGTGTGCTGTAAGACCTGCTTAACCAATTGGTAAAAAGAAGCAATTAATCTTTGGTAATCTGTTTATAAATAGAGCCTCACTGCAAAGTCTCACCTTAAAAATCCATAAGGATTTAAAGAGACACCATGTCAAAAATATCCTCTAGCCACTTGTACTGAGAATGCTGTTCCTGATATTCACAGACTAAAAGATACATGTCTTTCCACGTCTGTCCCAGCTAACATCGTCAGCCGCGACCTTCCAAATGTAACTGAGAATAGACACTGAAAAGAATGTATTTGATTCAGAAATCAGATATTTCTCATGTTACAAACAAGGAATATACAGTCAACAACAGGATTCCTTAACCAGATACAAATTATTATGAGTGCACTGGAGGAGACAGAAATCCCTAAGTAACAAGAATGCTGAGGGCAATGTCCTGCCTCTTCCATGAAAACCATACTTCATAGAATCATAGAACCATAAAATCATTCAGGTTGGAAAAGACCACTAAGATCTATTTACTTGCCAGCCTGGACAGACAACCCCTATTCACATTCTCATCTGGAGGTCAATGTGGAAGTCATTGGTCATTCCACAGCAACTTTTGAATAGTTCAAATGTGAATACTGAAAGCTTCATGAATCCAGCACAGACATAAGTGAAAATCACTATCCATCAATATTTTTGCCTTTTACTTTTAGACTGTAAAAGAAACAAAAACAACATCTCCATTAAATAAAAATTACTCATGTTTGGCAAAATTGCTCCTCTGGTAGGACTGCACCTTCAGAAGATTGGTGTCTAAATCTTGCAGAGTTCACTTTTTTTTCCCCTTCAAACTGCAACAAGAGAGTGAAATTGCTCCTGCTTTGTCATTTACAACATAAGGTGAATCTAAACTGGGAGTTTCATGTTGGGAAGATGCTTGATTGATTTTAGGATAGAATCCTGAATGTTTTATAGGATTTTTTATATTGAAGTCAATTGAAGTAAAAAGTCAAATCTGACTGTACAACTGTCTGCTTAGAAGAAAAAGAATGCAGAATCCTTTGTAGACATTTTTTTTTTCTAGTCTTCTTGAGTCTCCTGATATAACATTATCATCAGGGGAAAACATGAGCCAAAAGTATTAATGGCTTTGTTCTCATTTTCTTGCCTTAAAAAAAGACAAGATAAAATAAACAGAACTCAAAATTGATGTGATCCTCATGAACTGACATTGAAACTGATGATAAAAACAAATAAAATGAAATGTTTTTACACTGATGAATTACACTGTTCATCTCAGATAGAACAGTATTTTATGTCCTTCTGGATATTTTTTGTTTGGTAAATTCCTGTGTGAGGCTGTTTGTTGAACTTTTTCATTAGTAACAGTTAAGGTAAGAAAACATACATAGCATTTTATCTGATCATGTGAGTGAGAACACACTCTAAACAAGATGCAAACTTTAAAAATCTTCCTTGGATAGCTTTCAAATCCAGAAATGAAACACCGAGTCTTTTATTTCCTTAGTTTAAAAGCCCATTTAGAATATATCGCTTTTCATTTCCAGTGAGAGCCTTCTAAAATAATTTTGATATAAAGGGCTATATTTCCTATTGTACTGGGTCAGGTTGAGTGTATTTGGTGTAGCCTCTCTCTGAAATGCGATTTCTGATGTGTGATCTCACAGCGTTTCCAGGTAGCAGAAATCCCAGGTCAGGGTTGGCTCATGCAAGCCAGACCCAAGCATGGGGCCACAATGCAGCACACTGCCCTTTCCTGGCCTCCATGACCCAGCACGAGTGTCATCTCTGGTCAAAGCTTAATTCCTCTATGACAGATGATTATTTGTCCATGTGCAGTTTTAAGTCACCCTGACAAAACAAGCCAGTGACTGGGAATTAACTTTCAGATTTCCAGTGACGATGAGGATGAATCTTGTTCCAGTCACCCATGGGTTGCAAAGACTGATTCAGTCACAAAGACTAAGAAAATGAAAATCATTATTAAAAGAATGTCTGATATAACATTATCCATTGGAATACATCTAATTTATAAGATTGGAAAACTTCAACGTAGGTCAGACTATGGCTCCAAATTAAAATTAAAATGTTCAAGGGCTTAATGCATACCTGTAAGACACGGGGGAGAGGGGAGGAGGGTGGGGAAAGGGGAAAGACATAGTTAACGAGAAAATAACTTCTGGTCAGTAGAAAGAAATTTGCAGCCTTTGACATTATAGAAAACCTTCCCACAGCCTAGAGAGCAAGTAGCTTGCATTCTTGTTGTTTCTTTTAACATTCTCATGACAGTCAGACGAGTGACTCTCTACTTTGAACCCACCTCTCAAAGACGGTTCTTCAAAGTAAAAAGGTTGCCTACTGGAAGTCTAATATCAAAGATACAGCGCTGTCATACAGGGTAGGGGAAAAAAGTGCCGGGAACACGTTGCTTCCAACTAAACTGCAGAGAGCAAGGAGGAAGTTCAGTGACTATTTTTGTAGGAGTGTGTGTGTGTGTGCGTGTGTGTGTGTTTAGGCAATCAATCACACCAGGAAATGAAAAGCAACAACAACAAAAAGAACATGAAAATCCCACTATTCCCCTCATCTTTAAAATATTTTTTACCAAGTTACCACATCTGTTCAAAAATATCTGTATCATTTTCCTTCACCTTTTCTGGGAGCTGAAGTAGGCTGAAAGTATTAGACATAATGTTTGGATAGCACAACAGAGAGTTGCTTGAATTAAATAATGCAAACTCTTTTCCATTCTGTCCAGAGATGCAATAAAAAATGTAAGTAATAGATGGGCAAAATAATAAATATTCAATTTTATTTTTGTTTTTAATTGCTTTCCCCATGTTGTATTAAAAAGAATACAGATAAACAGCTCTTTTTCAAGATAAGCCTGCTAAATATAACCTATTCCTTAGACCCACAGTTGGCAAAAATGTTTGGCTTGAAATTGGGCTACTAGCTCAACAAAAGTTGGGTAGAGGACAGAAATTTTACTCAGATTTTCTTTTGCTGATTCAACACCACAAGTTATCTTGGTTAGGAATATGATTTAAAGGAAAAGAAAAGAAAAAAAAAAAAAAAAGGAGAAGGAAGAGCAAAGAGAATGTGTCAATTAAGAAAAGAAAACAGGCACCTAATGATTCAAGATACGAGCATCTATACAGATATGCCTGTAGCTTTCAGTGCAGCATCACACTCTCCTTCTGCAGCCCTCAGGTAGTCTTTTCTCTGCCCACTGCCATGGGCCATGGCTGTCTGCATGACACTGGGACAGCAGCAGCCGAAGCAGGGTGTCACCCTGAAGCCCTGCCACCAGGAGGCTCAGCCTCCCGCCAGGAGGCCAGCAGCCCCAGAGGCTGCTCTGGGCTGGACTGAACATGGTCCCTCCTTGTTCTGCTCTAAAGCTCATCTTCAGACCCTTCTTTTCTTCCCTCTCTGGGTTCCTTTTTTTTTTTTTTTTTTTTCTCAAGACTTTTAGAATGATTCCCATGTGTGCTGTACTCCTGCACTGAGACAGAGCCCTGACGTGAATGAAACACACTGTCCTCCCAGTGTCTCTGCCCCCATCACCACACAGTGCGAGATCTGCATCATATTCCCCACAGAAGACAGCACCTGTTCGTCATCTCTTACCTTCAGGGTTACTCTTTATCCCGGTTTTCTTTTTGAGTAGTGGTGTATTCAGCGCAGCGCTTGCAAGCCTTTGATGGCATGAGGTAGGAAATCGTAGCACAAAGAGTGTAACTCCCGGCGATCTGAACTCTGCTTTTGACACAAAGCAACATTAGCTTTATCAAAAGACATATTGTTTCTACCTGCAGTTTGGAACCTTTTTGTTTTCTTTTTGCAGAGCCATTCCTTATGTTTCTTTCATCAACTGCCTTTCAAGAGAGGAAAGAATACGGCTTTCTTCCTTCAGAAGCAAACTGCCCAGACAAATCCCCCTTGCCCTAGAAATCCCTATTTGGGGTCAAATTTCTTTCTTGGATGCTTGATTAGGGACTCTCAGAAAAATCAATGGGAGCCGCTTTCAGGCCTTTCAAGTCTGGCCCTACTGAAGATAAGAAATATAAAATTCCAATAGAAGAATTTGCCTTTTCAAAAGAAATCCTTTCAAACATTTGAGGTAACTAGAAGCTTGTTTCTCATTCACTTTCAGAAAAACAGGGGAGTACCCTTAAGCGTAACAACCTAACTGTTCTTTTCATCACGTTAAGGAATAAACAGACAAACATTGTCTTGAGCCCTTAGTTAAAAAAATTCCATGAGTAGATGCTGCACTAAGAAACAAAACCTGCCATGTATTGAAAATACTGCAACCTTTTACCAGGCTGAAATATACACACAGATGCGTAGTTATCAATTTGGGAAATTTATATACTCAGAATAAATACCAGCATAATCAAATTCATTGCTGAAATGCAAGCGAGCCTTTTACATGCCATAAACATATTGGTGCCATTACTCGGGTGAAATATTTACGTACATTCAATGATAAATAATCAAAAGCTTTGAAAAATTAGCATGCAGCTAAATTAAAATGGTCAGGGTAATGAACAACTCTGCTTCAGTGCTATCTTTGGGCTATTCAGACTATTCCTTGCACATAAAATAAATATGCAAAAATACATCAAGGGAAAAATAGATCTAAATGTGGTTTTCAATATAAATTTGCCAATACGTTCATGAAAAAAGTGCCACTCCGACATATGAATTGCTCACTTCAAAATAAGACCATTCTCCTTCGAAAAAGATATATCCAATAAAGCACCACTGTTTCACTGAACTGTCGTCATAAGGAAAAGATGAACTTAAAACCATAATTTTTCTGTATGTTTTGAAATCTGCAACAATTTAAGTCAAGAAAACTACTATCAGTAGCACCTTTCATTAGTCTCATGCCACATTGCTAAATTCACAAGAGAATACACAATGCCTTCTATATTAATAACCATGCTCTCTTTGATGGTGCGGAGGTCAGGATCTCAAGTCATAGAATCATAGAATTGCTCAGGTTGGAAAAGACCTTAAAGACCATCAAGTCCAACAGCAACCTAATCAAAAAGTCACTCTACTCTGTACATGTTAAAACCGTTTTTCCCATGACTTGTGCTGCAGAGCTGCTACACAGCTTTGTAGGGATGATCTCAATCCTCTTCTGCCCTTCTGTGTTGTCAGCAAAGGTGCTGGCACTGATTCCCAGGGTACAGTCTTTGCACCTCATTCAAATTTATACAGCAGAAAAGAAGTCCATATCCATCTTAACATGATATTAGATTTTAAGATGCTCAGGGCTCTGTCTTCTAAACTGAAGTCACTTGATATAAAAGATAGTAAGGGGTATATTGCATGAGATCCTTAGGAAAGTATAGGAAAGGATTATTTTGAAGTGTAACTACTTTAAAAGCATGAAGTAAATGCTTGTTTGTTTTTAGTAAAGCCTACAAATAGTTGATGTTTCAGCCCGACATTCACAAATGTCAAGACAACCGTTAGAAAAAAAAAAAGGGGAAATTCTTCTTTAAAGACTTCCAGGAAGGAATATGAAAAATGTTAAACGAGAGAAATGAGCTTAAAAGAACAACCTAACAGGAAGGTTTCAGTGGTAAGAAGCAAGCTGAACTGTTGAAGTGACATTTGGAAAATGGATAGGAAAAGTCAGCTACTTCCTGAGTTGACAGGAAAGAATGATCACTGCGTGCTGTTCTCAAGGCTGCTGTGTGGACTCATGAAAAAAAGAGAAGGAAAGAAAGGACAATAGTAGAGTGATACCTTGCACAAAAGTATGACAAAGAAGAGCAGTGAAAATTGAACAATCTTGCAAGCTACAATAAAATAAATTAGTAACACTGACAATAATATATACACATAATTAGCATACATAGCAGAGATACACACCAGAAAATATTTAACTAACAAGAAAAGCATATTTTTTAAATAATCCATGCACAGATTTACAGGACCAGTGCTGGCCAATTTATGGGTATGGTTTCAGGTTCCCTTGGCACATTGTTTAATCATCATGGAGCCTTCAATCAGGCACTTCTTGTGCTTAGAGAGCATCACTGCTTTTCAGGATGGAGAAAAAGCTGGGGATGCTACCTGACCCTATTTTACTGATATTTTGAATAAACGTCAATCTGCCAGAGTCGGTAGCAGGTGAGGGAACTTGTTACACATTAGGACACGGTATCTGAGAACAGGGTGGATCTTCCCTTACCTCTGCCTCAGCAAAGGCAAAAATAATACAAGATACATTACTGCTGCTGATTTAGCTTTGGAGGATAAAGGATGGAAAAGAGCACCTCCAAGTACACAACATTTGTTTTTACAAAAGCAAATGTCTTCAAAATTGAGAGACAATCTTGCAGAACAAAAGTCTTTACATGCAATACAGGTCACAGCGAAAAGGTGAGGCTTCATCAAGATAGAATCTGTTTTTTTTTCTTTGGATGTGGAGGATGCACTAATGAGGCTTTTCTTGAGCACTCAAATTTCAAACATTTTAATCATTGTCCAGAGTAGAGCACCTGGCTATGAAGATGGGACTAATCCAAACCTGCGAGCACGCTTCAGCTTCTGTGAGATAATATAGGAAGCAGAAACCAAACTGGGCTTTAATCAGAGGCAGAGAAAATGCAGGTGAGGCCAGGAAGCTGGGCAGAAAAGGCTTCAGGACCTGGGGGTAGAAAGCTTGGCAACAAGAGAAAGTACTTGCAGGGGATGAAATCAAGTAGACGTGAGAAAGCAAAAAGAAGTGACTCATTTTTTGTAATACCTTCTGTGAATTGGGAGTAAAACCCTCCGTTAGGATAATTCCACAGATTTCTATTATTTATAGATGTGAGTATCAAAACAGATGTTAGTTTCCTTGAGACCAACCACTACCTCTGTGGTAGGCTGATGAAAGTCTTGCATTGATGGATATGCCAGCATTTTGAAAAACACTTCATGACATGACCTACCATGCATGAGTTTAGCCGATGCACACATGAAACAGCTTTCTCTCATCGTTTATTTCTGCTGACTCTCTGGAGGAAACCAGATTCAGCCAGCAGAAATGTCTTTACGGAAACTGCCTGGCCTTAGGCACTGCCTCCTGCCCCATCAGGGCACCTGGGTGGGTGGCTCCAGGAGAACAGACAAGAAATGCTATGGAAATTATTCTGAATCTGTAAGATCATATTGCTTATTTCTGTACAGCTCCCTTGAAAGTACACATTCCACATATTTTCAGTTATGAAATTCAGCTACATAGGCAGAGTAAGAAAAAAAAAAAAAAAGAAGCAACAACAAAAGAAAATGGATTGAAGAAAAAAGAGAAAAACAGCTAAGACTAGTAATCCAATCAGTTCATTATGGATAGCAAATATTGCTGGGGTTACAAAACAGAGGGCTGAATATCTCTCTATTCCTTATAGATATTACGTAACTTTTAATCTGTAGTTTGGTGCATACACCTGCAGAAAAGATTATTTCACTTCTTCCACTGTCTACCAGCATAAAGTATTCTATTTCATTTTCCTGTTAGAGTATTACCTTTCCTGTGATTACAGCGGTGTCAAAGTGTACTTTCTTTAAGCATACAGAATAAGAAATGAGAGAAATTCTGAAGTTATTTGAATTGTGCAATCCGCTTTAATGTAGGATCTGGTTGAATGCAGTGCCTTAGCAGCTAGATTTCTCTGCAGTCTGAAATTCTTGTGACTACTTACCTCTATGATACAGTCTCAGGCCCTTCAACAAGCTGTAAACTGCAGGTTATTTGAATTTGTCTACTCAGAATTACAAGGAATATCTTATTTCCCATTTCTTCTGTTTATTCTTTTCTTCAGTGTATTATTAAGAATATTTTAAAGTGTGTAACTTCAGAAATATTTAGGAATTGCACAAACCCCACTACATACCCCACGGTGAATTGTGCATATTCTAGTGTAAATACTTGTAAGAGTGACAGTGTTTGAACTTTTGAAAAGCAATTAACGACGACAAAGCAAAATTTTGGATCTATTCAAATAAGGATGAAATTTCCAGTGGAATTTCCAACGATTCTCCCTACAGGACTTTTATGATCTCCTTGCTTCTATTTCATCAGTTCTGACAGTTACAGAGGAACAAATACCTTGGTGAATTTCTAAATTCAAGAGAGGATAACAAGGGCTTAGCTGAGCTTGTGCAGATAAGACCAATGTCATGGTACTGGGCCGAAGTAAGCAACCAGATGTTGGAAAAACTTTTTTTTTTTTCTTTTTTGCAATTGAAGTCTACAGGCTGGGAACTGTGTTAGATCTGAACTCATTTACAAGATGAAAAATCTGCAGAAACCCTTAAGTCTTTCCTAACTCACAGCTCTGATGTTAGCGCTCTGACATGGAGCTAACTATCTAATGCTGGGCAATTATAGTGATAATGAGTGGAGGCTAGGAATGATTGTGGGGATTAACCAGAAACTTTAACTGTGTAGGTTGCGCTGAAAGTAATGCCTCCTACTTGTTTCCATGGAAACTACAACAGATACAAAAAGCACAGTAACACTTTTCTTCAGAAAGAAATTTCTTTAACACTTTAAAGAAGAAAAATTACTGCATACATCTCACAGCGGTTTATTTTCCAACGTGAAGTTGTCTCCAGTTAAATCTATTTCTTAGAGGATAAATATGGTTGAAAGACAAGTAAAACACTAAAGAAGCGTAACTCCCCACCTTATTTTCATCAACTACGTATAATTATTTCCATTATGATGATATGTCAATATATTTTTATAAAATATATTATAATGGATTGTGAATGTACTGAAAGTACATTACTGTATATGTATGCAGTTTAACCCCAACCCTAGCAGCCCCGTAACTCTCATTTAATGTGAGAATCCACTCATCTAGGTGACTTTACATGCAAAGAATGGGAAAAAATCCTTTTGTAAACATGAACCCTTTTCAAAAATAAAGCTTTAGAAGATCATCTGAAATATTTTTAACTGCCAGAAATAACTTCTACACAGAATCTGAACCTGCCTTTTAAAAATTAAAAACAAGAAATATTCTTCTGGTTGCTGCTGACCTGAATGCAGAAATTAGAGCAAATGGTAAGTATTTGAGTCATCCATTCTAATTAAAATTTAAATTGAAAACTGGGTACTAATGAAGAGGAGCTTAGTGATGGTCTTGAGGGATCTCCTGTCAGTGGGCAAAGGTAAAAAGTGCACAATGGCAAAAGAGATTTCACTCAGGCATTTGTTTGGTGAATGCTGCACCATAATATAAAAACAAGAGCCCACTGCCTTTTTATTGAAACAGCACCAGAGCAGGTACAGTTGCTCTTCATGATACTGTAGTCTAGTGAGAAAACCTTCCTAGTTCTAACAGGAATGAACGGCGATAAGGAAGAAACTATCCCAGAATTGTGTCCATCCTAGCAAAGTCATTGTGACTATTTTGGATTGTTTGACAGCTCCACTCTACCAGCCCACTCAAACTGCTGATAATAAACACAGCAGAGGGTGAGCCCAGACATAACTTCCAGTACCTGCACCTGCTCAGACACCACTGTCTGAAGGGCCAGCATTTGCTGAGCAGCCCCAGTGAGAACTGAAGGGAAGTTTGAAGCAGACTGTTTTGGTTTGAAAACAATACTCCTGTTTCTAAACTTTAAAATGACATTTTAATGTGTTACTAAGTGTAATAAAAACAAAAATCCATCACACCCTTAAGCTACTAAATTACCTGAAGCACTGGAAAATTCCCAGTGCATCAAATGTTAACTTGCTAAATGGATAAAAATGCTAAAGCCACAGCATCTGCCAGAAATAGCTATGTATTTCTAATGGTGCTATACAAAACAGTGGAAAATAAAGCAGGCTTATTGTACTTACAAAAGCTTGCTTCTGCGTTGCCTCAGAAGCTGAAGATTAAAAGAACAGTTATTACCTAGTTCAATGTCAATACTTGCTACTAAAGGACTGTGAGTAGCCGTGATTTAAAAAGGAAAAAAGTCAGAAAAATGTAGGAATTGTAAAAAATCAACCAGATCACCTCGGTTTATACAACAAGATAAGTTATGAACTATTTCTCTATACCGACACTTAATTATGTTTTGTGTAGGCAAAATAAATTACCTTCTTAAGACATGTTCTGAATTAAGGGGGAAAAAAATCCCACAACAAACTACCCGCACACAAAAAAACCCAAACTCCAAAACAAAACCTTCGTTTGCTGCAGATGCCTCTTTGCAGTGATCTTTACAGGTATTTTTTTCCTTTTTTTTCTCTCTCTTTTTTTTTTTTTTTTCTCCTGTTGCTCCCCCCTCCCCATCAAGATAATAAAAGCAGTATTAAAGCAGTCTCTCTCCCTGGCTGTGAGCTTTCTGTAGATGAAAGTTAACTCCCGTCTTTCAAAACACTGTGAGTGGCAGGTTGCATACCAGAGCAGGAAAGACATCTTGCAGCTAATCTATCACGAACAAAATACAATGTCTCCCTGCAAACCTCCCTCTGTCACCATGCTCAGAAGGTTGCAACAGCAATGTTTCTCTGGTTACATTTACAGTGGAGAATGCGGAAACGACCAAAAAAATAAAAAATAAAAAATAAAAAAATCACAGGGACAAAGATTTGACATAGACAACCAGTTGAGTTTGATTAAAATATACTAAAATTGTAATTTTTTTTTTTATTTAACAGTAAGTTTCAGTCAATGTTGTTTAATGTCAGTGCTGTTAATGAAGTTGTCAAGCTTGTCACTTTCGTTGAATACCAACTTTGCTAAGAAACTGGTACTACAATTACCTCCATCTCTATACGATTAAATTCATCAAAGCACACCAAGGCTCCAGATTGTGCCAGACCTTTGAAGAATTTCCCCATGGCTTTGTAGTCCAGTCCATCAGAATAGTTCAACACAATGCACTGCCAAAAGAAAGGAGCCTTAAAAAGTGTTGTTTTTTTTTTTTTTTGTTGTTGTTGTTGGGTTGTTTTTTTTTTCGTTTTTTGTTATTTAAAATGTATAGGATTTGGCAACATTTAACTCAGCCTCCCCCACTGCCATCCCATCCCTGGAATTTCCCCTTATTTATCCGTTCTCAGTGTGTGATATAAAAGTAGCTCATGTAGCTCTTAAACTACTCGATCTTGCACAGTAGCATGTGAAATGCATTTCCACATAATTTTAAAAATAAATCTCTAACAGCAGGATCAGATCTACCCCATTCCAACACTCAAGTATACTGCCCAACATCTCACAGAAAAATCAATTCTTTTAAAGAAATCACACAATTTTCAGGAAAAAAAATAAAGAAAAAAGAAAAGAAGAGAGGAGGGGAGGGGAGAGGAGCGGAGGAGGGAAGGGGAAGAGAAAGAGACAAAGAAAGGGTAAGAGAAAGAAGATGCAAACCCCCTCTAAAACTAGTGAACAGGTGAAAGAGAGATTCCTGGATTCTTACCCTGTCTGCTCACAATATGTAAACCCTTCCATGACAAGACAACAGCTCTCACTGCAGGGTACTTGGACAAGAAATATCTTCTCCCTCCATCTCTACCTCTTCATATCTCCTACCTTGCTGCCTGGTAGTCCAAGGAGCACCAAGCATCTTGACAGGAGCCTGATTCCAGCTATGCAACCCTAGGGCAGGTACCTCTTTGGGCACATCTCTTCACATTGACAGCCCCAGGGGACATACCAGTCGTATAGCAAGATGAATGTTTCCCCAACCTTTCAAGACATTGGTTTTGCTATATGTTCTTTATAACAATCTGGAAATAAATATTTACCATTTCCTGACGACCAAGCAGGAGAAAACACTACCCATATATGTGTTTTTTTTTTGTGGGAATTAAAATACCTATGAAAACAAATGCATAAGACATGAAAAATCTAAAAAGAAACCTATTGATTTACATGCAGTGTAGGCATTTGTTTCACTGTTATAGCTGGTTTGAAGGCTGCAGAGGTTATAAAGGTGATTCCCATACAAGTGAAGTGTCCATTTGATCATACAGTTTTGTTTTGAGCAAAGTACAGGGCTTGCTTGGGCTACATATTCTGTCCAGAATAAAATTCACAAAAATATACATAGAAAAGGAATATTATGAGGAAAATGAAGTTTTGAGCCACATTGCAAGCTTAAGATCATGCTGTGATTTCCAGCTCTGTGATTTCTGCTACCTCTTTGACAAGTAACTACCTCTTTGGATTTGGTGAATGAGTAATGCAGAAGCAGAATTCTGTGTGTATCCAATGCAGCTTCAAAGAAGATGCTTCCTCCTGCTTATTCTTTGCTGCACTTCTCTCCCTGGTGTGTTCTTGTAAATAAAACACATCTATAACTCTCAGGTTTATACTTTAAGACAAATGAAGTAGATGGGCTTTGACAAACCAATCACCCATGGAACCACCAGGCTCCAGCTTATGCAGGTGCAGAAAGAACAAAGTGAGGTCTCCCCTGACGTTCTCAGGAAGCTCAGCTCCAAAGTGTATAGAGGATAGGAAATGAAGAAAAGTCCCAAATGGGCCACACCAGTAGCCCCTCTAATCCACCAGAGGTCAATCTTTGCACATGAGCCAGTTAAGACTATGTGAGCAGGCTTGAGGACTGAGAGTCAAACAAGCCACCATGGATACTTGTCAATACTAGCAGGAGTTTTCTGCTTGGGCCCTATGATTTTGGAGAAAGAGAACTTTTCTAAATAGAATCAGAGGTGAGATAAGAATCAAATTCAGTAATTATCATAGACATCTGCATACCAATACATAAGTTTGTAGGATAAACAAAAGGAGCTTGAAGTCTTCAAACATGATACGTTTATTACTTGCTTGGCCTAACAGACTCAATCCGGTCATATGCTACTTCTGTGTGTGTTTCGGGATATGAAACTTGCTTTAGAACTACAGGTAGATGAAAAAAGAAATGATCTGTTTTTCTTTCAAATCCAAGGACACATTCATTTTCTCTGAGGCTTCAGAACACAGAGGGCTTTTGAGCAATTGAAGAGCTCTTAAGTAATAATTAGAAGGAAATGCTGTGTTTATCAAAGTTCAACAAAACGAGATGATCTGATGGATGGCATTTTTATGAGCAATAGGCAGAACCATTTAAATGAAAGGACTTCTCAGCACTCAAAGATTTCAACTACCCAGCAACTAATGGAAACTGGATGTACCAAGAAACAGAACCCTATTCTCCTTCAGATGACCTGGCAAAAACTACTTGATAGAGCTGGCAGAAAAGAAGTGTTTGTTTCTGTGTGAATCTTTTGAAAACATGAATACAGAATACAAGTTGAGTGAGCATCATCACGGACGGAGGACAACAAAACAAAAACCAGTGGACTTCAGTAAATTGATGACCTCAAAAAATTACACAGCCAGCTCTCCAGAAACTAAGATGAAGGGGGAAAAATTTCAAGAGAGATGGCAGTTCCTCAGCATAACTGTACTAGGGACAAAAGTGCCAAACAAAACAAGGAGAAAGTAGAAGGTGGAGTTTAGTAAACAATAATTTTTCATTTAGCAGACATATACAGGTGGCAAAAATGATGCTAACTTGCTGACAGGCTTAGAGGAGCAGAGTAAGCCTATAGGATAGATTTACAAAGTAAATATATAGAATAGACTTACAAAAGTGACACAGTGCATAACTAAAAATAATTCAAGAAACAGTAATACAAAGAGAAGAAAGAAATTGTTAGAACACTAATTGCAAAGGAGAATTTATCAACAGGTAATGATGAGAAGACCAAAGCTTACAGCTTTTTCTGTACGTCTTTACTAGTGAGGCCAGCTACAACATAGTGGCCAGCAATACCAAGGACACTGGGGTACCGTCCCATGTTAATGCAGACAAATAAAAGGTAAAAAAGTAATGAGCAGAATTACAGCATTCAAACATCCAGGTAAAGAAATATGAGAATCATTACCTATTATCTTTGAGAATTCATGGATGTTGAGTGACATTACAAAATTTGAACGGGACAACAGAAAGATGATATTTGTACGAGGAGACCCACAGAGCTACCAGCCCAATTTAAATGCCCCAAAGGCACTGGAACAAACGATTAAACAAAGGGCTATACATAAGCCCAGAAAAGAAAACAAGATAAGCAATAGTCAATATTGGTTTGTCAAAGACAACAACACCAAAACAATATAATTTCTTTCTGTGACAGGAAAATGACTAGTGGATATGGAAGCTACAGTGGATGTCACAGACATTCTCTTTGGTGAGGCTTTTGATGCTGCCTCCTAAGAAGGCCTGGGAAAACTGTTCTGAAGGAAATCATTTCAAGCTAACTTTAAGTGTTGGAAAACCATATTTAAATGTAGCTACAGTGGTATGGTATCAGACAGAGGACAATGTCAAGGATGGTTCTGCAATTCATTGTATCTATATATGCCCTTCTCTGATACTACCATTAGTCACTTGTATGACAGAACAGAGACTAAAATCTTAAAAACTATATCATCTTCCTAATGTGAATAACCAATGCTCCATTTTTTTCACAAATGTTGTTATGAGAGATCAGGAAGCACACAGATGATACACTCACAAAATGAACATCCAGTACTGAAGAATCTGCAACTAAAATGACATGCTGAGTTTTGAAGAAACTAAAGAAAACTATTCATCAGTTGGAGTACATCTGGAAGGAGAAAATGGAATGAGCTATAGTGAACGACTGAACAAACAGTTCAGTCATTCAGTCATAGAACAATTTATGAGACTGCAAGAAGAAACAATAGCAAGTGCTAAAAAAGCTTTTGCAGAAAAGAAAGAGAATAATCTGTCATGACGGTTGTGAACAGGCTGTGGAATATCTGTGCTTCAGTCTTAGAGAGGCACAAATGTGCATGAGGAGACATTGGTTTGTTAGTCTAGCTCTGTGGAAGAGAGAGTAGGATGATCTTGAACTCTTTTCTCAACAGTCTTTTCTCTGATTCTGAAATCATAGAAAGATTCAAGGTATATGTCTTAAAGAAGTTTATATCTCGCTTTGTCCAGTATAGGGCAGGGAGGACAGAGTAGCATCATGGGAACATATCCAGACTCTCTATAAACATGGTGAGCTCAAGCACCTAAAAATTCTGGGTGAAATCTGCGTTCCGTCACTTGCTTGGTTAATTCCATCACATCTGCACAGTACTTTAAAATGCAGTGGAGACATACCCCTGGCAACTAGTTCATGCTCCACAAATTCAATTTTATAATCCTAATTAATAAGAATTATGTAAAAAAAAACACCCTAACAGAACTGTAGATTTTCATTGCCTATGCAAATGTGCAGAAGTTCAGTTCTTGTTTTAGCTCCTGGAATTTGGAAGTATCCAAATACATTGGATTTACAGGTTGGATATTTTGGTTAAAGTAAATGATTTTTTTTTTCTTTTTTTCTCTTTCTTTCTTTTTTTCTTCCTTCCTTCCTTTCTTCCTTCCTTCCTTTCTTTCTTTCTTCCCTCCTTTCTTTCTTTCTTTCTTTCTTTCTTTCTTTCTTTCTTTCTTTCTTTCTTTCTTTCTTTCTCTTTCTTTCCTTCCTTCTTTCTTTCTTTCTTTCTTTCTTTCCTTCTTTCTTTCTTTCTTTCTGTTTCTTTCTCTTTCTCTTAACAGAACAGTCCTGAGATATTTTCAGACATTTCCCATTTCAAAATCTCACTCTCCTTAAAAACAGTACCTGTCTTTTGAAGCCTATTAGAATGATATTGTATCTTTCCAGGACAAAGTTGCTTGAACTGAGAAACACTATGAGAGAGGGCAAAGGGAATCTTTTTGAATCATGGCACTGCTGATGTTTTCAGTATTATTTTGTATTCAGTCCCTTAAGTAGCAATTGTGACATTGCTGCCTCTTAATCCTTTGCTTTCACATCAGCATATTAAGCGACATAAAGAACAGGTCTACAGCGACCTGTTCACAGTGGTATCCTGGTCATTTTCCTTATCAATTACAGTTATGTTCAAAGTTACAATGTGCATGAATACCCTGTTTTCTCTGAAGTCATCTCAGGAGCATTGATTTCATTTGCAACTGTGCTGCCTGCTCCTTTCATTTTGGTCTGCCCTAAGTTCATACTTTCCTCTAAGGACACAAAGTTGGAGACCAAAGACATAGTGGAGAGACAAAATTTTCAAGATAGCAGTGACCAAACACCAGCGTCTTATTGCTAAAGAAAGGCCAGGGTATCACTTTGACTTGTCTAGAAGTAAACCTGTGTTTGCTCCACTCTGTGGGTGACACAGGCCTTCTCTGGAAGAGACACTTTAAAATACAGAACCAATAGAATTACAGCAGTGAGAGATTTTGCCTAGCATGTGCTATCAGGTGTTCTGAACTTTTTGTATCCCTCAAATATTATTTCTTGGCATTGTATTTTCCCTTTCATTTATTCTTCTTTTTCCTTCTGTTACTGTGTGAGAACAGAGTTGCATGTAATCCATTTTGTCATTTTTCTTCTGGGTCTCAATTATTCTTTATAACCTGCTTTCCTTCTCTGGCAGCATCCCTTCTTGCTCCCAGCCATTTATTTTCTTCCTTCTCCTATCTGCCCAAGAGTGATTTAAATAAATCCATGGCAAAGTCATTTGAATACAAATTTTGCCTGCAAGACTGAAAACAAGCAACTCTCCACCGCTTTCTCTACTTCTATGCAACAAATGCTGTAGAAAGCTGCATTCACATGGTCAAAAACCATGCATATATTTGGAGAGAGGGAAGAATGCTGACTAGAGCCTTTGTGCCCCTAGCGGAAGCAACAACCCTGAGCATTTCTGTGGCAGAGGTTCAAATGACTCCTTGGAAATGCCCCAGATAACAAAAGTTTTTAATCCTGAACATCATATGCCACATGAAACAGTAAATCTCACATTTCATCCTCCTGGAGTTCCTCATGAAGTAAAAATCCCTACAGTGTTCACATGATTGCCCTTCTGAACCAAGTAGTGCCTCCCACAAGCCTCTATCAGTGTATACCTTGTCTCTTCCCCCTCCCTCCGTCTCTCACCTTGTGCTTTTCTCCCCATATTACAGCCACTTCTCTGGCTTCTTAGCTCCTTCCTTTTACCTAAAACCAATAGTCTCTTTTCAACTCAGGAAGATTGAAGAGTTGTGCCATTTTGTGCTGCTCCACAATTGACATCCTCTGAGATGTCAACACTTTTCTGTCATTGAGCATGGAGCGCTGAACAGTTGAAGTATGTCTGCCAGGAACTGGAAGAGCAAGTTGCATTCCTATTTTTAAGTAACAGTTTTCAGCTCTTACTTTCTGCTGCAGATCTTTGATTCTCTTTGCAATTCTCCATGAAGTACAGTCTGAGAGCAATAGAAGAGCATCACAGAAAAGCAAGGTAGTTCCTTTCCTGAGAAGCCAGCACTGGCCTGAATGAGTGAAGAAGGATCTATGGCAGGCATTTCAATAGGCAGCTTTGGGCACTTTGCATGGGTAAGTCAACCAAATAACATTTTGTTCAATGGCTAGAAATAAGCACAGTCTTATAGTTTAGTACACACTGATGAGTCAAGATTAGCTAGAAATTAGAAATCTGCCATGGGACATTTTTCTACTACATATATGTCTGTGCTGGGACTTGTTTCTTTTCATTTTCAAGTATTTATAAACTTAAGAGATATTCATAAGAAAACCTCATGTTTTTTGTTTGTTTGTTTGTTTTTCTTAATGAAAATACACTGTAATTTGTTGCTTTAGAAGCACTGGACTTTTGTCTACAAGATTCATAAATTTCAGATCAGTTTCTTGTTTTCTTATTTCTGTATTTCCAAACACCTTTATTTTATGATTTAAGAGGGAAATGTAAGACAATAAAAATGATAGCTAAGTGCCATTGGAATGCATTATTATAAAAGGAAGCAAAGTTCCAGTCACACTACTATACAGTCCCAGCAAATAGTAATAATTGTTTGTATGTATAGTGAAAAATGTATACATACAACAAAACATATTTAGAGTAATGAAGAGATGAAAAACATCCTTCTGGGACTTACACTGTTATTGTTTCAATGAAATTCACATCCTCTTTTCTCCGCTAAATTAACAGCATACACATTCGGAATCCTTCCAGTCCCACACTGTGCCTCAGAAATGCCTGTGTACACAGACTGTGTTTCTTTAATCAGTGTAAATTCACCCTGCAATTTTCTCTCCCCACCACTACCCCCTCGAGCAACAGCTTAATAAATAAATAAATAAAGCCTGTTTAGCTCTCCCTCAGCTGAGTGCAGGCAGACATCCTCTCCAGGTCTTTAGGTAGATGAGCAACTGTGCTGACTCCAGTGACTCACATACTTGTAATTATGTGCACACAGGGAATCTACATCCTTAATTTGTTTTTTGCCTCCTGTGGTGTTTAAATCATGAGGCTTTTTTTTTCTTCTTGCCTTTTTTTTTTTTTTACCTCTTGTTCTGGTTGGGCTGTAGCAAGTTTCTCTTTTCCCTTCTCTATCTGGCTTTTCAGGTGCTCCAACAAAGTACAAGACTCCCACCAGAGTCCTTAAAGAAAAAAGATTTCTAGGGTGAGTAAACTATATTAATAAATGAAACCAAACCTTTTAAAAATTACACTGTCAGAAAAACCCATTAGGCTGTAAAAGAGTTGAAGTAAACACTAGATTTTAATATCTACTGCTGCTTAGATTTTTCTGAACTGAAAATCCCCAGTGAGCACTTAAAACTTCATTACTACACTGAAAGGTTGTGAAAGGCTATTTAAAGGTTTTCAATTTTGCTGAAGTCTAGAGGTTATTACAGCTTGAAAGAATACAAACCCTAATATTACATGAAATGAAAGGAATCAAATTTATGTTCTCATCTCCCCTGTAGTTTAATCCAGCTCTATTAGATTCAATGGAGAAAATTAGGGCAGGTTGAAAAGTTTTAGAGGGCTGATGAAAAATAATATTTGGTGATTGTAGAAAACATTTCTGTCCATTACTTGTACTCTAAAGAATATTTCTATCTCTTGGTCCCACAGTAACAACTTATGGTATTATCAGCGTCCTGCTCAGAAACCCAGGGCTATGACCTGTGTCAGACTCATGCCAAAATATCCAGAACTGCACAAGAAAAATGAGGATATCTGACTCCATCTCAGAACTCCGGTTATCTATAACTTGATATACAGGCTTTCATTATAAATATTTTAAGCCCTTTTCCTACTTTACTTAATTTGGGAAAGAATATTGGGTGACTCAGATGGCAAGGGCTATCTTTCGTCGTAGCAGACAGCTGTAATGGAAGTTGACCAAACAGTATAGTGCAAATTATGATGAAGAAGAATTTTTATTCTTACCTACTGAGTGGTCTCTCAGACTCTGGGTTTGGTCTGACCCACGTGTTAGACTAAGAAAACCCTGTGCCTGGTGCGCAGCTGTACTGGGTGAAGAGGTACCCATCTCCAATCCGATTGGGATCGGAGAGACTGGCAGTATTTTTCATTTTGGTGCACTAGCCACCTCTCACTCTCACTGCTGAAAGGTAAAGAGGCCGAGATACAGACATTTTCCTCTGAGATTTTCCCCACATAGTATTACCTTACCACAAAATAGTCAAGAATACTTTGAGGTCTTCTTAGTATCACCCATACCTGAATGGCTCTATAGGAGCGTTTCTACCCTAGGCAATTTACTACCATTTATGTTAAAACAAGACCTAGTGCTAATTGCTTAAGTGCTTGCACATACCTATAGCCTTTTTGAGCTTCAGCCTGGACAGTAAAAAACAAGTAAATAAAATGACTGAGCAGTCCTCTACATTTGAGAAACACCTTTAAGAAATCTGTGCATGATAATAATGCCCTTGGCAGAGACAGGCTTCATGTAAGAGGAGGTAAAATTTCTACATCACCTCTTAATGGCTGAAGCATATCATCCTCTCAGACAGCACTCAATGTACCGTGGAGGTAGGGAAAACAAACAAAAAAAAAAAGTCTTTTTGATCTTTCTGCCTTCCTTTGCCTGATGCTTTAGGATGCAACAGCCCCTGAGGTGGTCTCTGAAAACTTACCCTTTAGTGTATGATTTTCCAGAGCTGCTCCTGCACTGAGCTCCCAGTAGGACTGGTCTGAAAGATAAACATTCCCCACAAATAGCACTATCTGAAAGAGAGTTTCACGTGCTGCTATTACACATTTTACACAGCACTATTCTTTGGTCTTTTGGAAAGGTTCAGTTCAAAACTTTGGTCCCAAAAGGGAGTAAAGATGGACTACAAGTGTTAAGATACTCTCACTGTAGCAAATCTGTGCTTTTGATCGCACCCTTCAAGCTGCTTTTGCATCACCTCTTAGACCTTTAACCTCTCCAGAAGTCGTAGGGTTCTTAATGCAACACTTGCACGAGCTAGCCAGGAAGAACAAAGGATCTAGAGACTCACAGATAAAGCAACAGAAGGGTTCTGCAGAAGTGGTCTTCTGCTCCAGCTTTCCACACAAAGGCATTCCAGTGAAAGAAGGTTTCTCCAGGCCTTCTCAATTTGAGTCCTGAATCTCTGGCATGGAGACACCACTGTCTCTGCAAGCCCCAAGGTCCACATTCAGCTGAAGCTTCAGCTGTGAAGTTTCTGCTCTGCTGCTCAGGCAGGGCCAGCCTGATTATCCACCCATTGAGAAGGCCAGGGAAGGGGGAAATACATCCAGGCATTTTCATTAAACCATATCGTTCTTTACAGCAGCCAAATTCAGACTTGGCACTGGAAAAGCTGCAGGAAAACTAACAGAAGTTCAAGGCTGTTTGATCTGCAGGACTAGCATGAGCTGTGCATAACAGTCTGCATAGTGTGTCAGCTGTAGTTAACGCATGCAGTGATCCCAGGAATCTTAATCTTGGGAATACCTTTGGGAGTAAAAGATCATTAATCTACATTTTTCTGCAGAAGCACTTCCAGTTACAAAGACACACAAAGACATACTGCATTTCCAGTGATTATTTCCTGTCTTGAATGCATGCTACTGTCAACTGTTTTCAATCAAATGTAGTGGCCTTAAAATGCAAATTGACCTTAATATCAAAACTTAATTCATTCACTTGGGAAAAAAGTACTTTACACTTCGTATATGGATGGACACTTTTATTGGCCTTGAATAGAAAGTACTGCCTGTACACAAGAATCACTTATTAAACATATCATTTCAAAATAATCATCAACATTTCAGAATTGATACCACTTTTATGTCAGTCAAATGCATATTTATAATTTTATTGATAAGTAGGATTTCTATCCTCTGTTGGTAGGGGAGTTAATTTTCATATATTCACAATACAATAAATCCAAGAAAACAGATCTGGCTCTTCCCTTTATGTTTGTTTAGAGATGAGATATAAAAAGACATTAATTTCTAAAATATTGGCATGTGTGCGGTTTTCACGACTCCTGTAAAGGTCAGTGAGTATGCTGTCAGTGGAGGAGAAGCAAATAAGTGCTCCTTTGCCCAGGAAGGCAGGTGTTATTTGAATCATTCTTGCTAGGCAATTTTCATCTTTGTTTGAATTTATTACTTGTGTCAGCATCAACAACAATAAATCAAGCAAAAGTTGCCTGTCCACGTGGATACTCCTGTTGTCTCAAAACGTGAGAAGCTAATATGGAGGAGGAAATGTATTCAGGTAAGCTTGCTACCTTGGCAAGTGAGTGGGGACAGTATCTTCCCCAGCTCCCACCCTTTCCAGTGCAGGGGACGTAATTTATGGTTTGCATGGGGACTGTGGGATTCTGTGCCCAGCAGCTTCTCAGTCCAGCTGCAGTAAATATAAATAAGGGTTTCAAGAGTAACAGTATGCTGGGATTTCACAGGAATACTAATTTTATAATATTAGCATGTATGAAGCGCACGTCCTAGTAACCACACATACGTCACATTAATCTTCAGTCCCCAGAAGTACTCAGATGCTTCAGACCCCTGGGAAAGCCACAGATTTTCTCATCTGAAGCTAAAACTAGATCTGTACTGCACCATTGGCAGCAGCTACCTAACTAAAAGTCAACATTTCTTATCCCAACACTATTTCAGGTCTCTATTCTTCTCTTTAAAGCCCTAAATGAACCCCAAACCAAGTTATTAGCTTGATGACTTCCAAGCCCTTGGTCCTCTGAGGAAGTGTATCCTGGGATGCAACAGCTGACAAAATCCAGCCAGGAATCCAATGAGACTTGGCAGTGTTCAGGCAAAAGCATGAATACAAAATAATACAGAAGAAACACACCAAATGGAGACCCATATAGTTTTTAGGGCATCTTTTCTGTCTTTAGCAGCAATAAGCTCGTCGTTTACAAGTGAGGAACTTAGTGTTTTATATTCTTATCTCCTGAATAAACTCAGTTGAACGATACACTGTCTCAAGCTGTTTTCTCACCCCCTCCTTTTTTTTTTTCCCAGCATATCCAGAACATGGTCCCAAATGTACATTTCAGAATTAAGGGGGCTGAATCACTAATGAATGCAAAATGCATCTCTGCTTTAACCATGGACCTGCAACAGATATCTCCATATCTTCCCCGGAGAAAAGTGGTACATTTTTTATAATACTTCAAATATTTCTTCAGTTATAAAATGAGATGCTAATACACACATGCACGGAGAAAAGCAAATGCAGTCAGCATTACTGGGCTAACTTTATAATACAAAAATCCATCCACCTTAACTTCATAAATATCCTTTATGGTCGTATCAGCAGTTTCTAAACCCATCCAAATGCTTTGGAAAGAGAATTGCTTATCCCATGAGTGCTCAAACAGTGTTTTCAGTAAGAGGTCTGAGAATACATCCCAGAGGAAACTTGAAAAAACTCTGCTTTTGGTCTGGAGTGCACATTTCATTAACTCAGTGCACATATTCTGTATGCAATGCTGCCTCACAGGGTACTCTCTAAAGGGTGACTCTGAAGAGTGTGGCACTTAAAGGGTTAGTCATATAATGATTATATACTGAAGTTTCTAATGCTAATGTTTAAATGGAATCTAGTTGATTAATGAGGTCTTTCATTTGCAGTTGCTACAAAAATATTTTTTTTTATCTTACTTGCACAGTCTACAGTACTTTCAAAGACACCGGCTGCTCATTATGAATAATCACACAGCGTTCATGAAAGAAGAGTACATTGAAAATGACAAAATCCCCAAGTTATTAATGTGCAAACATTCAATGTAAAGTGAAAATTATTTATAAAAAAACACACCGAAATGTTGTAATGCCATTTGTATAATTTCACAGTGTAGGAAAAAAAAAAAAAAGAGGAATACAATCTTACTTTTTTCTTTTTTTCTGATATTTGCTATACCCAGCATAAATTTCCAAGTAAAATTTAAATCACCTTTTCAGACAGCTGCTGCTTTCATATTTAAAAAGAAATATTTAAATAAAACAGTTTGCTTCAAGAGTGTAAGAATATAAATGCTGTACAACTAGCTGCTAATGACATTATAAATCTGTTGCTTAAGAATTATTTAATTTCCAGTTTTAAAACCAATTATTGGATTTACATTCAAAAGTATACTCTACTGTATTTCAGTTTTCGCTCTGATGCTCAAAGGTGCTCCTTTTCTAAGAAACCATATTGCAGAATCCATGCAATAACCTGCTTTTTGAACTTTAGTGTTTTGGATATTCAAGTAATAAAGAGAAATAAGGAAAACGTAATAACATCAGATTTCACAAACTGAAGGACAGAGGCTTTCCACACAATGAGCATTTAACCTATAGAAGACTTGAAAAGAAAAGAAGCATCTTGGAAGCAAAGAATAGTCTTTGAGGTAGGAGTCAGCCAAATTGGATGAAGTCAGCTGCTGGGAGCAGGCAAGGAACTTACCAGGGCAAGAAATCCCATACGTGCATGTGGAAGGAGTCCCTGCTCTTCCTGTTGAAGAAGCCGGCAACAATTTGTCATTTGAAGTTAGATGTTTAAATGTAAGCACCCAAATTTATATTGTTTACACCTTCACCTGTACTATATCTAAGGTATGCGCAACCTTAAAACAAGTCCTCCAAATTCTCTTCTGTTTGTGATGTTTCTTACAAAGTAGAGAAGCCACAAAAGCCCACAAAAGTAGTGAAAGTGCTTAATTTTCCTGTCTTAGAACCATTTGTTGCCATCTGTTCGTTTGTCAGGGAGTCGAATTTAATCTTTCTCATCCTTATTTGATGGACTTAGGTGTATGGATTAGATTTTTCTAGGGTGTTTTTTTTTTTTTTAATTTCCCAGATACAAAAAGTACTCACACCTTATCCTGATGAAGAAACCTATCTATGCACCATGCTCCCAAGCAATACTGAAGAACAAAGTTGGGAGGAGCCATGATTTGAAAATCATTTAAGCTTCTATAGGGTTTCAAAGGTCTTTGAAATGTGTTCTGATTTTCATGTAACATCATTTCTTCAAAGCAATGAAAAGATTAAATTTGTGTTGCTTAAGAACATTTAAATACTGATTTCTCTATAAATTAATTTCTTGTAATATTTTCTCTGCTTTTAGTCTGCTGTAATTTAATCAATCCGTAATCATCTATCAGTTATCTCATCACCCTATAACGTTTATTTCCAGCTGAATGGAGACTCAGCTCACGCTTCCAAACTATTGAGGAGACACGTTCTGGGCGCTGCAGGTCCCAAATTTCATGTATCAGTGTCTGAGAAGCTTAGAAATAAATAATTAAAATAGGTCAATGTCAACCTTAAACAATCTATTTTTTTCAGTATGTGCACTAAGTATATCTTACCCTCACAGACTCATTTTTAGTCCTACATTCTGTTGATAATGGTTTTAAGTCTCAATGGAGATTGTTTTGAAAATATGGAAATTCCATAGCTAAGAGTATATGAAATATCTGAAAAAGGAAAGAGAAAACATCCTTGTTATGTGGGCCAGCTGCACAAAAAATGGTTTCTGCCTGTAATTTTTATTTTTCTTTATGGCAATTTAATGTGGGCTTTTGCCACAAATCCTCTGCAGAATCTATCAATCTTTCTGCCATAAAGTAAAACAATGCTTTACTCCCTCTGCATGACCCTGGTGCTGTAATATTTTTCTAATTAAGATCACTATAAAATTCATTTTTCCTCTACTTCCTCCTCCACATCCCACTCCCAATTTTCCCTTAGAATATGAAGGCTACAATTTCTGCCTACTATCAACATAAATCAATTCCTAGCAAATAGCCTAGTGTGATATCTATTAACTTGTCACCGGGGATAAAATTTATTTAAAACTTAAGAAGTATTTTGCCATCTAAAATGCTACATGGTGCTGCTGTAAATAGTACACGCTTCCCTAATAAAGCACTTTTTCAGGCACCATTTTTAGAAATACAATCCTGGAACACTGAATGAAATTCACATACCATGAACATCTTTAGTGATTAGTGTCTCAAGAGTAACACTTGCTTTTCTGGACAGCTCACACTGTAGTATGTCAACAAGATTTTCTACTGTTTTACTATCCCTTCCTTTTTTCTCATGTTCTCAAATAAGCAAGTATTGGATAATGCTTTGAATAATGACATAAAAAATAGACAAAACAGATTGGCAATGCAGACAATTTTCCAATACAAATCCTGGCATGGAACTCAGCCAATTCCATATTCCTTTTCTGCAAGTTTTAAGGTAATTTGATTTTAGGTCCAGAAATATGAATGCATTTATTAATTAACTCCAGGTTGTCCAAAACAGCATAAGAAATCCTCTCATATTTTCTATGCAGATTTGAAAAATTCTTTTTGCAGGAAGTCACCTCACTTGATAGGTCTATAAAATAAAGTAGGGTAAAATATGCAATACAGCATGTTTGCCAAGACACATCACTTGTATTTTTCTGTTTTCCTCTGTTAATATCTAATGAGAAAGAAGAAAAAGACAGAGAAATTGCAGGTAAAGAAAACAAATGACAGTAAGCTAGTATTTCAGCGGATTACATGCAAAACGGCAAGAAAGAATGCATCTCCAAATACTTGTGTGAGTCTCTTTAAAGATAACAAGCATAAAGAAAATTCTTGGTATTGAATGTTGAAGTTCCCTTTAAAAAACCATTCATCTGCAAAGGAGAAAACATTGCTGTATTTTTCCAGTTCCATGTACCACCCTGTGTTAACTTCTCCTTAGAGATATGTTGGATAGGTCATTTAGCAATTTTGCATAAACTGGAATGTTTCAGATTTCCCTTATCTAAGTATGATTCATTTAGCCACTAAAATTGTTATTGAAACCCATTTTGCATCATTAGCTGGTATTACTAAATCGTTTAGCATGCTCAGAAAACACAACCATGGGAAAACATATGTTCATATGAACCACTTTTGATAAGCTGTTATAAAGAGAGTTCCAGTACATAAGCCCATAACTTCTGCCTATAATATAAAATGTGCAACAAGTAGGCCAAACCTTGATTATAACTCTGATATTAAAGCAGCAATTTGGGTTTGTTTCGCCATGTGTTGATTATGCTGTCTGCAAATGACCCCTTTAAACTTCTCTGCAGTGTTCTATACAAAGTAGAAAAGAGACATGTTGTGTGGTCCTTTCATTTAATATTTATTTCTGTTTGAAACAATTCTAGTTCATGATTTCCATCCTGGCTAGAGAATAAAGGGATCTCAGGTTAGTTGTCTTTTCCTCACAATCACCTGCCTCACCTCTGCTTAACAGCCATGGCATGGCATGGTTCTGGGACAATAAGGTATACCCTACAGCATGGGTGGACCAGGCAAGGAGCCTGTCTGTGGCTGTGGAGAATTTCTTGATTAACAGAGATGCACATCTTACGGATGCACCTCTTCCTTAATTGTTATAGTGAAGTAAAACAGGAACTATTTCATCCTTGTTCTTCACAGACAAGTAAGGCAATCTGTTACCAGGGGGCTACCATTTTTTCTTTAGAAACCTGTAGCAATTCTTTGCTGGAACAGGATACAGGAGAGCCAAGGTTATGCGCATATTCTTATTTGTATGATAAAAGTTCTTAAAAATACAATCAGGAGCTCTTTTCCTGAAACCGTTGAACTGGCATAACTAACTCCTACCTTGCAGGTTTTTCCACATTAAACAAAGAGACAGCGCATGTCCATGACACTCTCTGGACCAAAGTGATGGTCTGGCACTTGGTGGCAGTCACCTGAACCCCATCCAGTCGTCCTTTCTCATGATTTGTTCCTAGCCCTAAATTGTGCCCTTGCTGCTGCACTTGTGTCCACGCACTCAGGTAGGAGGAGTTTGACTCATTTAAAAAGTAACCCATGGAAGAAAATAATTGAGATGGTTTACATTTCAGCCTGCTTCATTGCCTACCTGGAGAGAAAGCTGTGCGAGTGTGGGACTGCGGGGAGAAGAGAGGCATGCGACACAGGCCAAGAGCCAGAAGAGGGGACAGCTACTGCTCATGCTGCTGTGGACACCGAAACTCTGTTCAGCCTACAGTGCAGCACCCTGCCCATCCCCTAGTTGACTCTCATCAGTGCTTCTCTAGTTGAAGGTCTGCCTCCTTTCTTGTGCTTCTGACAAGAAAGTCCTCAGCACATGATGTCTTAGGCTACATTTACCACTAACACCTCTCTTGCTCTGCACCTGCTAAGAAACACCAGCACCTGCTAGAGTAAGGCAGCAGAGATAGATAGCCATTCTTCCATTCAGTCAACAGCATCAATTCGGTTGGAGTTGCTGGCAAGCAGTTCTTCATTGGCTTTATCTAACAGCAAAGCAAACCTCTCACAAAATCCAGTTTAATATAGCAGAACCTCTGTTTGCTTTATTCCCTGACAGATATTACAAGGACATTTGGAAATTAATCTAAATGATCATTAAGTGTCTTTCTGACTCAGGGAAAAGATCATTCTTGATGGCACATAACAGAGCAGACTGCCAAGGAGTTGTCCTTACAGCGGTAACAAAGGAGAAGTGCTGAAATCTTTGAGGATGCAGTATTTCCCAAAGCTGTTCTCCCTGTGTTGTGGGGGTCCTCCATAGCAAAGGGAAGCTAATGAAAAGTAGGGTGCTGTTTTACATGGTCTGTGAGTCATCAGAACAACCTCATTCCCTCACTCCTGTTGATAACTCCCAGACCCAGACAAAGCAGCTTCCAGTATGCACACCGCATTCGCCAGTAGCTTCACCTCCCAAGAAGGCTGCAGAAAAAGATGAGATATAGATAGTTTAAAAAGTATTGAAATGCCACCACTGTATAAACCCCCATAAAGCAAACTGAAATGTTTTCTCCTTTCTAACAGAGCAGCAGACTCTTGGTACAGCTGCTTGGGAGCTATTTTTGTTTCATATTGCTCCAAATCACTGCGTCTCAGCACAGAGAGGGATGCTGGGCAGCAGGATGAAAGGGAGCAGTGATGCTTTGTCTGAGGAGCCATTTTAAAAGCTCCATGAATTCAGTGTAGCTCCACAGAGGAAGGGAGTGTTGTGAGCTGACAGAGTGCTCTGCCACTAATTAAAGCCTGTTTACTTAGGGATCATATCTTGATGCAAAGAAGGAGAATTATTTTTAGAGAGATTTCACCTTTATTACCATTCAATGAAATTTATGTTAGTTGAATGGCTCACTTGGAAACATAAAAAGCAAAAGCATCTTAGAGTGCCAATTACAAACATAAGGTCTGGAATGTCTCTCACCGGCAAGCAGCAGCTACTGGTCCTCTTGAAATGACTCCTCAATGTCCCCTCTCTCCTGTTTCTGCTGTTGAATTTGTTGGCTTATGATTCTTTGAAATGGCTTGTTTCCCTGCAGACAGAAGCACGCACAATTAACCCGCTGTCCAAGCTGACCAAAAGCCATGCATGTACAGGTCAGCATGGCTGCAACCCCAAATCTGCCCCTTTGGGCAAAAGCGTTATACAATATTTATTCAGAGCTGTTTGCCCAGTTTCAGTGTGTGTTTTGATGCTCTGGATACACATCCTTCCTTGCTGACAACAGTCAGTTCAGGGGCAGCTTTGATCTTTGCACATCTTCCATCCAGCAAAAAAGGATTTTGCAAGCAGTAACTTTGAAGGAGGTTGGCTTTCAGCCATGAATAGGAAAAAGTAAATGTTATGTGTTGGCTGAGAATTCAATATAGAATCTGGGGGGGCGGATTTTGTTTTAATAGAAAGTAAACGTGAGAACCAAAATTTCTCTGTCATTTTTCAATTTCCTACGTGCAAAATTCAAATGAAACAGATTGGCTTAGGTTGAATTGATCCATGCAGAACTAATTTAGTTTGCTAAATAGAATTAAAGTATCTTGTCTCAGGACAGTTCAACATCAATCTTTCCTTGAGCTGCCATAGTGCTTCAATGGAGCTATAGTTTGTTCTCTTCCGAGAGACAGGTGCCTGACAGCCTGCATGCCTCATCATCCAGTTCACACAGCTATTAAAGGAGAGCAGGCAAAATAAAGCCACTGATTTTCTGAATCTCACTTTGCTGCTGAACCCATTTTTGCTATATTATCTTTGGTTTGGCTGAAAATGCACTGAAAATGTGAATGAAAATTTAGGAATCTTCTTACCTAGAAAGACTGGGAACCTGTCTGTACCAGGGGCTTCAGGGTGGGGAAGCAGAACACCTGGCCCCCAGCATGTGGGATGAACCTCCTGGCTCCTTGTAATAGAATCACAGATTTGTTGGAGTTGGAAGGGACCTTTAAAGGCCATCTTGTCCAACTCCTTGGCCATGAGCAGGGACACCTACAGCTGGTCAGAGTGCTCAGAGCCCCATCCAGCCCACGTCTCCAGGAACGGAGCATCCACTACCTCCCTGGGCAGCCTGTGCCAGTGCCTCACCATCCTTACTGCAAAAAAGCTTCTTCCTTATATCCAGTTTAAATCTCTCCTCTTTTAGTTTGAAACCATTTCCCTTTGTCCTATCAATGAAGGGCTCCTCTTGCCTACAGCCACGCTCCCCAGACAGGAAGCAGGAGCGTGTCTCCTGCCACAGATCTGCGCATAGGACCGGAACAGCTATGCCTAAACAACAGCTCAGGATCCTCAGGGTAGACAGGGAAGACAAATGTTGCTGTCCATTGCTTGAGCTTTACATTGCAACAGTTCTGTTCAGAAATCATCCCCCGTGATTGCTGAAGGTGATTTTATTGCTCTAAAAGCCCTGAATTGCACCATTCAAGAATAAAGGTGGCAGTTCTCCCTTCCTAACATCTTCACACTGCTGGATACCTTGTCATTGAACACTTTCCTCTCAGGATTTTTTTTTCCTAGCACAGTTTCAAAATTGATCCCTGTTCTTTCAATAAGCTCAGGATGGTGAAGAGTTCAGCTGCAGATGTAACAGATGGTTTTCACCACTGCAAATGCAAGGGTGGAACAGTATGCACTTAGAAGTAGACTTCCAACATTTTATTTTCACAGAAGTGCTACTTCTTTCCAGGACATAATGAGGAAATACCTGTATAGGGAAAGAAAAAAATAATAATAAAATAAAAAAAAGAAAAAAGATATACCCAGGTAGCAAAGCAAAGAAATGGCAGAGCAATTGTGCAATCATGCATGCTTAGGGGCAGTACATGAATGCTGACCTGCTGGTGGAGCCATCCAGTTTGCCCAGGCTGCTCCCTTTGGATGTCCTTCTCCTAGAGACACTGGAGGGCAGCTCTTTTAGGACAGATGGGTGCAGCTGGGTGCAGGGAGCTGTAACCCCACAACAGCTCTTTCAACTGATCTAACTGCCTTAACAATTCTTATTGTCTTTAGGGGCAAAGTCAAGATGTTTTGTAAATCCTTTCTAGTTACCAGTAGTTTCATTATTCCAGTGATAACTTAGGATCTACATATGTACACGCATACACACATATACATGGGCATATTGTTCACAAGATAAGAGGCTTAGAGATTAACAATTGCCTTCTTTTCACTTCAGCTCTACCATAAGCAAAGACAAATATATAATGCAGCAAATCCCCAAAAAGCAAAGTTGGTGGAGGATGCTGATTTACACCCGCTGAGAGCTGGGAGTGCAGGACTCTAATTCTCCCTGCTGAGAAGGAAGATGCCTTATTTGTCTCCTGGGATCATTCCTGTAGGCTGCCTGCATCATTAGAAAGGAGACAGTAATACAGGATGTATTAAAGACATTTTATTTAACTAGTGACACACTTCTAATGCAATCAATACCATGTGGCAGGCCATATGTTACAGTAGATGGAGTTAGGTATTCAGTGTGAATCAAGAAATGGCATTTTCTTTTCTTAACACTCCCACTTATTAGCATCTCACTACAGGTGCCTTTTCTAATTTCCACAACACAGTAACTTATTAAATTTTGAGGGACTCTATATCAGAGCCCAGGGAAAAAAAAAAATCATAGTCAATAGGTAGCAGGAGTTTGTGTCCCGCTTTCAAAAGAAATTTATTCTATATGCTCCCGAGTCTCACTGAAAGTCAGTCACCAACTTTTGAATGTGAGTCGCATTGAAAACTAGATTTAGATTTATCTGAATGCCTTCTCTCCCTCCCAATGAAAAACAAATATTAGCACTGAACAAATTACCATGTTAACATTATAGTCACCTTATTACTTTTAAAGCTTTGTGTTGTCACATTGTATTGTTCTGTGTAGGTTCAGCTTCATCTGCATTTATTGATTCAAAGTCTTATTTAAAAAGAACTCATTAATAAATATATTTTCCTGTCATCCTCACTTAGTCATTACAGTTGCAAGGCAGAATTAATTGTACCAACAGCAAGATTCAAAAATATAGCTAAGAATAATGACAAATCTCATTATGATAACTCACTTTTTGGGTTATAAACTTCAAATCATGATTAGCAATTCCTGCCTGCAAAGGTACTCTATACCTTAAGCACTAATATTTCTGGGCTTCTACTAGTGATAAATGTACTGTGCTATAAATAGTGCTGTTCTGAAGAAGCATATTGGCAGACAGAACAGTGGGCATTATCCTGGTTTCTCCTGTGTAAACACTGCACTTTATCCTGCCATGATTGACATCTCTGTGCTGATATTCTCACTTCTAAACCCATTTCACCATTTTCACTGCATTATCCCTTACTTCAAGCCTGCTTTAATTTGCTTTCTAATTACTTTTGATAATTCGTAAGCTGGGGAAATGGGAGCTCTTCTCTCTCTGTACTCGAGTTTTCAGAAAGCCCTCCTGCCTCAGCCTGAGAAAGCAGGGATGCCCTTAGGCAGGGGGACAGGACCTGCCTTGCTCTGATGCATCCCCTAGACGTCATCTGATATGCAGGCAGACGTCCTACCAGGACTAACTGTTTGAAACGTTATCTCTCAATCAAGAGACCTGTGCACATACAGGCTCAGATAAATTTTTCCATTTATGCTGAGGAAGAAGTGAGGATGAACACCTGAGAGAGGTGGGATTTTTCTCTGAGTGGTTGAAAACCTGAGGATGTTCAGTCCACAAGTTCCATGCCCCCATTCTGGTACCCAGCCCCTCCCAGGCTCTTTCAGATTCTCAGATGTGGCACTTGAAATCACACGGGTTAAGGAAAAAATTGTATGTTTGATAAGGAATTTGAAGCATGTTCCCCAAATTGTCAAATGAAGTCAGAATGAGTGGATATACTCTGGAAAGGAATGAGGGTGCCCTGTGTGTGTTGACTACTCTCTGTTTCAGGGGAGAGAGAACAAACCTGGCTGCTCTGTGACAGCCTGGGTCAGAATGAAATATTAGAAATTTATTTCAGTTTTTGCTGAGACTATAACTAAGAGAACAAAAAATGTTGGAAAAAGGGACTTGGGGGAATGGGATAAAAATCCAAACAAACTGAGGGAAGGTGTCTGAAGCCTGTATTCACATCTTTGTCTGGATCAGACCATTCATGAGAAGCATTTTCTTTTAATTATTCAGTATTCACTGAACCAAAGACTGAATATAAATACTTTTGGCTATGATTTAGGAGATTCCATCCTGACATTTGACTATGCTAATAGGCTTTGAATCTTCCTAAGCACAAAGATACAACCCTTGGTGAAGGAAATCCCAGGCTTGATGGAATCTCAGAGAAAATGAACTGCCTGCCTTACCTTTCCTCCTCAGCCATTGTTGGAGACAGACTATTGGACAACCATAGTCTGACCCTTTCTGTGTTCTTAGAGGGTCAGAGGTGGACCTCAAGCTCCATCCTGGCAGATGAACAAAAATAAATAAATAAACAAATCAATTGTTGCATCTCGCCCAATCTTGAAGAAAATTATCCTATTTCATTACATCTCCATTTTACAATGAAAAAGTGCAATACATAAGATTAATGACCAGAGCTAATGACCACATTCTTGTAAGCTAAGGAGCACATCCTAAAGAGGGGCTGGACTGCATTTTTCTCAGCCCTGACAAACTTTTCCTTAAAAACAGAACCCTTTTTCCACTGTCAGAACAATCTAGGAAAAGAGAAAGTAAGGAAAAGATGAGACTGCTGGATTTTCTGCCCAAATTATACCTTCTGTAAGGTCACCAAAGGCAGCTACACAAGCAGCAAATGACCTGTACAGCACTAGAAGTACTCAGGGTGCCCATCATATGTCCCTTGCCTGTTGAAGAGCTCGCTCTCCAGCAATTTTGGGAGAGGTTTCCAATGGGTTTTATTGTCCCTATATTACCCTGATGATATAAGCTGAAGGCAGGGAGCAGGAATGTGTTTGACTGCTGACTCAGATGTATATAAAATATATCATTTGTATCTTGTGATAAACAAACAAACAAACAAACAAACAACAGAAAGACTGATGCCCCAAAAAATTCTCTTCCCAGCAGTTCCATGGTAGAAAGTAGGCACGACCAGACTGAAATATTAGCTTGGCTCATCCAGCGCTGTATCCTACATCGAATGGTCAGCAGTTTTGAGGTAAAGGAAACATATACCAGGGAAATGCTTCTAGGTGCCACTGCACTTATGCTGTAGGAGAATACCACCAGTCACATATATACATTTTGTACTCTGATGAGATAAAACAGCTGGAAACCAAATCTATTAAGTAAAGTTACCAAGTAGAATATTTCTATTTCATTCCTGTAACTACAGAAGCAATGGAAGGTGAACGAGTTAGGGTGTGAAATATTTTTCCTCTGTTGCACACAAGAAATCAAAAGGTCAGCTGTTGCGAAGGATCATAATGGGCTCAAGGGAGAGAAGACAGCCCTCAACTATGGTGCTCCATAACGTGAAATGCACGAGTGGCATACACAGCTAACTTGTTTTATCATTAAGCATCATCTTTCAAATGCCAAACTTATTTACTGATCTTACAGTTCTATGTTATCCCTTACAAGCAATGTGAAAAGGTAATATCCTTTGTATGGATTAATCCTCGTAATTCTACACAACACACAGACAGAGATAACTCTCACTCACTTTGTCTTCTCATTATCTAAACAGACATGCCTTTCCTTAAGTCATCAACAGAGGTCATCACACAAATGCCCTTGTGGAATATTCATTAATCAAACAACTAATTTGAAATGGATCTTCAAAGCATTATTCATTCCCCATCATTCTTCATACATCAATTTAAATGCTTTATGTGTATAATGAATAGGTTGATGTTTAATTAATTGTGAAAATGTGAATTAAAGCTAAATTAAGAGACAAATTATTCCACAGCACACAAAAAGCTTAATTCTCTACTGTTAAGTTTAGAAATCTCAGGGAGTTTCCATAAACACCTTTATGTCAGCTTTGCACTGTGAGATTATAGCAGCTCAGTAGGCTACATTGTTTAATGAAGGCTATAGCCTCACTGCCACTAATCTGCTTTGTCCAATTGCAGAATAAACAGAAGTTAATACAAATACACCACACCTATTTGTAATTAAGGATAAACAGGATATTTGCTATTTGAAAGGTACTCAAAAGGCCCAACACAGAGGAAGATGTGACAACTAGAGATGTTCTGTTTCAGTTTGAGGATTTATCTCATCTCATAAAGCTGTTAGATCGAATCATTAATTTCTCAGAGATCATCTACAGAGCATGAAGCAGGTGATATTTTGACATACTTTTGAGACACAGATAAAGTTAGTGGCTCTTATGACAGAGAGGCATCCAAAACAGAGCACAATAATTACATCTGCCCTATTTACAAACCAATGGCTCTACTTTTCAACTAGATAAACCATTATTTATGTTCCTTCCTACAGGTTTTCACACATCGTTGCTTTTGCAGAACGGATGCTGCTTCAAAATGCCAGGAGGGCATTTCAGAAATGGATGGCTGATCCCAGTACAGTGCAGCCCAAAGTACTTTGGTATAGTTTGTGCTGAAATAGATGAAGTAACAATACAGTAAACTGATTTAAGACAATAAGCCCTTAAATGTACTTGTGAAAAACAGTCAAATATTTTTATGTAGCAAGAAACTACTATAAAATTAGAATAAATTTTAAAATTGTACTTCATTATAACTCGAATACAAAGAGGCTACATATACCCAAAGATGTGAAAATCATGATGCGTGATTAAAAAATAATTATGTCAAGCAAGGATTATATCTGATTTTTATTACAAAGGTAAATATAATTTCTAAAAAAAAAAGCTTTTTTTCTGCTGGTTATTTAACAGAAAAAGGCCAACAACAACAACAAAAAAAGCCCATTCATATTAAAAATATTTCATCTGCTCACAGAATGAACATTGGAAAAGCAGTTCAGAAGGCATCATATTAAATTTAAACAGAAAGCAAGACAGGGAATGCATTTTACAGGACAAGTGGACAGCAATTGATCCCAGTATGGCAAGACTGTAAGCACAAGTATTAGTTAGAGTTGACCTGAGCCTTACTTAGGTAGAATTCATATACGCTCCAACAATAAGATCTGAAATTACATCCTTTAAGTGTTTTTTTTTTGGTTTTGTTTTGGTTTTTTTTCCCCCTTCCAAAGCCTGCAAGAGCCAGTCTGAGGCATCTCCTTATCTGCATGGCTCAATAATGAGATATGCTGAACTTCTACAACTCTCACTGACTCAGAATCAGATGCACAAATAGACCAATTATGTCAGATTTACTTTCCGTAAGCAACTGAGGAAAAATGCCAGCTTTTACAAAGCAAACGGAGGCCCTGGAACATGTCCAGAGAAGGGCAATAAATGTGTGAGGGGTCTGGAGCACAAGACTAATGGGGAGAGGCTGATCAAATTGGGATTGTTCAATTTAGAGAAGAGGAGATTCAGGAAGACCTTATGACTCTCTACAGCGACCTGAACTAAGGTTGTGGCGATGTGGGGATCAGCCTCTTCTCCCAGAATCAGAGGTAATGGCCTTAAGTTGTGTCAGGGGAGGTTCAGACTGAATATTAAGAAAAGTGGTGATGCACTGGAACGGGCTGCCCAGGGAGATGGAAGTCATCATCCCCGGAGGCATTCTAGAAAATTTTAGATCTGATAGTATGGGACACAATTTAGTGGGAAAATATTGGTGGTAGGTGGACTGTTGGATTAGATGATCTTGGAGGTCTTTTCCAACACTGGTGATTCTACGATTCTATTTCAGCAGGAAATCCTTGAGTGCACAGATCTTGGCAACGAAAGAAATATGAATATTAAGGATGTCTACTATTAGTCAAGACGAAATTTCAGATCAAATTAATGTCAAAATATAATGCCAAAAAAGCCAAATAGTCAACTAGCATTTCATTAATTTTCCTGTTTGGGGAAAGTTCAGTAGCTGTTTTTAGATGACTCAAGAGTATCCAATTTGCTCAGCTGCCTTGAATAACAAATACATTTTTTTTCCTTTATTTCTTTTTTCTTTAATTTTTTTACATATTTTTTTTTTATTTTTTCCCCCCTCCAGCTGGGATAATAGCTTTAAGGTCTATAAGCCACACATGCTATGAAGAAACAATGTCCAAATTCTACTTCAGCACATCTCAGCCCTTAGCAACTGATGAAGAAACATTAATAAACTTGGTCTCATCTGAATTAAAGCAGATATCATTCAGGAGATGTAAAATACAGAAAAAGGATTGAAGTGCATGTCTAGTTTGCAGTGATTGATTTATGAAACTCCTAGGGGATGTAACTACACAAAGGTCTCAAAGCTGTGGTCTGTGGTAAACAGTATGTCATAATATATTTAACAAATGATAATTCAAACCACAGAAAACCATACAGGGAAAAGTTCAGAAAATGCTTCCTGGCTGGGAAGTTACCAAACAATTGGTTTTAACAGTTTTATTATAGCTTAGGGGTAAAGTTACTGCTGACTCTACAAATAAGCAATTCTCATCTCTATAGTAGCAGAGTTGTTGCTCACATTGAGATTGTTTAAAAGTTAAAAATTCGAGGTCAAGATGTAGAATTTTCCATGAAAATGTCCTTGTGAGTCTTGAGGCAGCAATGAAGTAAGTTTTGCATACAGCACTAAGCTTTCAGAGGTTATACAACTGATAACTATAACAATAAAATACAGACAAAAGGAAATTGATTTAGCATCAGAGAAAACCCCAGGTGGCATATCAACTCAGAATTAATCACAGAAAAATAAAAGGGAAATACTACACAGAACTCCTGCATAGTGTCAACTGCCTGTTTGTAGTTGTAAACAACCCTACACAAGAGTGATCCCACAATTTTTTCTTGGACAGTCATTCCCTAACCTTGTTTTGCTGTTAGGATTGATATCTACAAGGAGTAAGCCAGATTTTTCCAGCCCCCTGTTCCACAATATTACTACCTCTTTTTACTACCATAAACAATTGTTTCCTCCTGTAGATGCTTGGATATGCCAAGTACTATGTGCAAAATATCATTATAAACCAACTTTACAACTTTTATCATCTATTCCATCAGTGCATCTCTCTCATCTCTGTGTTAGAATCACAAAATGGCGTGGGTTGGAAGGGACCTCAATTATAATCTCATTCCAACTCCCCTGCCATGGTCTCCAACATTATTCCATACCTGCAGCTGTCAGCCTGTTCTCAATGAGTTTTGCTGCATCTCCTTCCAGTTTCCGGTGCTTCTTTGTATAGAATAGGTACTTACAGGATGCAAATTCTCACTGCTGGCTGCTTTTATTAAGACATCTCCAGAAGGATATCACACAGATCCACTAAGTCTCCATTTTTACAAAGTCCTCAACAATGAACACTGGAAAAATTTAAGAGGAATTTAACTGCATGTTGGCTGGAATATCCTAGCAAAAGCTTTAGGATGGAATGTGTGTCATTCAATGCCTGTGACAAAGGGTTGTACCTCTGCAGTCCAAGAGTTGAGAAGAAGGGTGTGTGTGGAGTAACCTCAGTGAGTCTACCTTTGCTTATTGCAAAAGCTCTGTGACAAAGTCAAAGGATTTGCTTGGGTTATCTTTCCCAGATTACTGTATTTTGACTTTCCTCCTCTTATTGATGCTTTCTTCCCTTTATTTTTTCCAGTATTTGTTTCTGTTTAACTTAAAAAAAAAAAAAGCACTAAAGCTATACACAGTCTCATTAAGTCTGGATAAAACATTCATCACATGCAATGATGAGGACTGTGCATAAATGTCATTCTTTACATGCAAGTGAGATATTCAGAAATCCCAGACATATCTCTTCCTGGCTCCCAGGAGATCATCTTCTAACATCTCATATTTGCATTAATTAATTCAGGGCTTGTATTTCTTTATCCTAAAGATTTTTTCTTTTTTCTTTTTTAAGGAAAGGCTCCTGGATGGTCACAATGAAAAGGGCAAAAGCCACATAGATAGAGTCTTCTGAAAGGTCAAGCCATTAAGAATTTGCTTAGATCTTTCATTGTGTCTGCACTTCGTTACTGATATCCAGAAGGGAGTCCTAGAGCTGAGCAGGAGAGTCAGCTCTCCTGGTCCCGGTGGACTCAGTGTCAGCCCCTATTCATCTGGGCTTTGTAACTCAGCTCCACTGAAGGTTCTCACTGAAGTTATCTCCACTGTTTACAGTCACAAATTTTCCACTCTGTGTAAACAATTCAAAATATCAGAAGCCATTAACACACCCTTTAAAACACTGCATTCTTAGAATCCTTGACTACTGTGACAGATTGAAGAGAAATGCAGATTTCATAGCATATTATCAAAAACCCCCAAGTGACAACAGGGAGGTGAAGGGTGCACTTGCCACCAATCTTCCAGCCATTTCTACTGTCTGCTGTAAGACTTTTCCTCAATCTTTTTATTGATTTAATAGCAAAATGTTTCAGAACATCTATATTCTTGCTATGCACAGATTATTGTTGAGTGAAGATAACCATCATCAAAGAAAAAGACTGTTTTATTCTCATTTGTCCCTTGAAAAATACCTCCTCAGTCAAGAGAAAAAAATCAGGAGCAAGAGACAATAAAATCAAACTCTTTCAGAAGAAAACATTTTTACCAGCAAGGAAAATAGCTCATTCAGTTAGCTTTTACTGTTCAGTTCTGTTAGAAGTGGGCTTGCCCACAGACTTCTATTTTCCCGTGCACCTCCAGGAAGACAATTCCTGCTGACAATTTGTGGAGCTTCCAATTCCCACCTTTTATTCTTTAGCAGGCAGTAGAGAAAAATATCTTTAACTGCTTAAAGCTTAAGTTCCTTTACTAGCGCTATTACTTGCCTTCAAAATATATTTTCTATCACCCATCCAACATCATTTCCCAACACTGGTACAATACAAAAGCAAAGCCTGTGGTTTAGCAGTATGTTTCACATTCCTTCCACTTAAAATAACAAAAAATATTCTTTTTAAAGAACACTGCTATGGAAAATGTGCAATTACACAACAAAGTAATTATTTTCAAGGACCTTCACTCCTGAAAAAGTGGAAAGTATTTCTTTTTTTCTCTCTTTCTCTCTGTTTTTAATATAAATAATTTTCCTAAGAAGGGAATACTTGAAACAGAACACGGTATTTATTTAATAAAAAGCAGTAAGTCAATTGTTACTGGATTTAATTTGATCTACATCATTTTTTAAAAAAAGATGATGGGGATATTTAGTAGTTTTTGGTAAAATTAAGGCAGTGATTTTGAAGAACTTATGATGACAACTTACCCAAGTTAGTATGAAGTCTGCTTTGGTATCCTCATATAGCCTATTCCCTGCTGGTTTTCCTTCCAAAATCCCCTTCAATGATTTTAGCTTTGATTTCTGCTGCAATGACAACAGTGTGAGACACGAACCATCTCCAGGTTCATCATGCAGCCTCTGAGGCCTCTCATTTTCCTTTAGTGAGATTAAACATGAAAGGTCTCTGGATCTTGAAGACCCTGCCAGGACTGATCTTTCCATCATAAAGAGTTAATACATTTCCCCAGCAATGTGAGACAACCTCATAGATATCTAGGGACAAAAAGGATAAAGCCTTGACACATGGATGGTCTTAAATACTCAAGGGTGAAAAGTGGGCATGCACACAAAAAGTGCTCTTAGCAACATATATGCTTTTGTTTTTAGCTGCTATAGGATAAGAGACTGTACTGTCAGATGATACAGTGATACTAGTTAGTATCAGCGCTTGGAGGTACCATTTTCAGGCAGAGTTACAGCAATTAAAAAACTGCAATCAAGTGGAAGTCTAGAGCAATATAAGCACTACACACAAGTAAAAGATGATGGTATTCTGTCTTGTGGACCTCACACCACTTGCAAATGCACAAAGGAGAATCACTTTTGCCGACACCCTGAAACAAAGTCACTGCCAACATCCAACCAAAATTCAGCATTACTAGCATAGTTGCTACTGCACTACACAGCAAACCAGTATGGGAATGAATTGGTTGAAAAATAAACCAGGCAGCAAAGAGGAAGTACTGGGGCCTTTTGCCTCAACTAACAAATCTGTGATATGTGCTTGAGTCAGAGGGACAGAAGAAAGCCTTCTCTGGAGGACATTAGCCTGTTTGTTTTTTTGTTTTTTTTTTAAGCAAAGATTTTGCACCATTAAGCCACAAGCTGAGATGCTTTCTTATTCCTGTCATAGTTTTGATGCCTTACATAGCTGTATTACTAGTCTCTTGCCAGATGTGCACCCACTTCCATTCCATGCTGTGTCCCCTGACTCTCCCACATCAGAACAGAGCATGTATTTCAAGTTCTTTAGCACAAAAGGCCTCCATCACCGCATCCCATTTCATAGCTCTCTACCTGTTTTGAAAAGGGGCTATACTTGTGTTATATTCCTTTCTACACTTTTCCCTTAGTTGTTCAAGTCCAGTCTCAAGTACTTGAATGCTTATCATAAAGCTCTTAGAATACCAGTCAGTATAAACAGTACATGATTTCAGGCGATAACAGCCCTTCTTTTACTCAGTGTTTATTCTAACCACGGTTTCACTCATCAAAACAGAACACTGGTGATACCCTTGAATCCTCTTGCTCTGTGCCTGTGTGCTACACAGGTAAATGAGAGGTGAATTGCCTTATCTTCCTGAGGTGACTTCCATCAACCTAAGTGCACAACCCCCTCAGAGCAGACATCAGCAGAAAACCTCCCTTTGCAAATCCACGAGCACAATGTCCAAACTGGCGATTACGGGAACGTGGGCATCTAGAATTAAAATTGACATGCATATGATTCAGAAACCATTCAAACAATGATAAAGTGCAAAAAACCACCTGCAAAACACCATAAGAAGTCACAAAGACTTCCAAAGTAACTGATATGGAAATGCAGAAAGACAGACCATTCTTAGCTATGCTGGGAATCACTGATTCTTAGTTATTCTGGGGACTCTGTTAGAATGTTTACCCATCACTGAGTCTGAATCTCACACTCACATGCCACATCTGTCAGACCAGTGTTATATTCTGATGATCTGAACTACAGCTATTACCTCAAATATTTGCTAACAATTCATGGAATCACAGAGTCTTAGGGTCTGCAAGGGACCTCTGGAGATCAAGTCCAGCCTCCTGTTAAATCAGGTTCTCTACAACAGGTTGCACAGGAGAACATCCAAGTGGGTTTTGAGTATCTCCAGTGAAAAAGGCTCCACAACTTTTCTCAACAGCCTGTTCCACTGCTCTATAAACCTCAAACTAATAATGTTTTTCTCATGTTTGTATGAAACTTTCTGTGTTGCAGGTGGTGCCAATTGCCACTTGTCCTGCCACTGGGCACTGCTGAAAAAAACCTGGTCCCATTCATTTGACTTCTACCCTTTAGATATCTATAAGCATTTACAAGATTCCCTCTTGGTCTTCTCTTCTCCAGGAGATTCAAACAGAATAATTATGGAATTTCTCTGTACATCATGCTATTATTGCAGTTTCAGTTTCATTTTCCTGATTAGTGATTAAATCAACACACTGCTGAAATTCAGTGGGATATGAGAAAATACTTCAAGAAACAGGAGCAAAATCCCACTAGAATAGTGATGGATAAGCCTGGAAGGAGGAAGAATCTAACTTTTGAAGTTCAATTCTGGGGAAAAAAAATAAAAATATATGACATTTGTCTACTGAGTGGAGACAAGACAGAAATCTAAGTGTTGTAGATACAAGCCCAACAGTACTAAGTTATGTTGCCAGTTCTCATGCTCAGAACTAATGCATATTTCTACCTGTAAGTTAAATGATTAAACAGTCAAAAACAAACAAACAAACACCCGACACAAAGTGTAGCAGTCTACCTAAGCATAATAGCTAGCATTAATGGGAAAACAACAGAAGTCTTAGTAACCCTTAGCTGCCAGAAGTTTCACTGTTTAAAATAGAGGTTACCCACAGCTCTTATTAGCCTCAGTGAGAACTGCAGGCTCTTAAAACTTCACCTTTCTGAGGCTGGTATCAGAAGCTTTCTGTAGTGCTGAAAACTTCACCTCATATGCAAAAGCTATGAAGAAAGTATTGTAGGCAATGGGATCAGATGCTATTTACTGAATACAGATTCTGCCTCCTTCTAGCAGAGCCCACCAACTTCCTCACTTCTCAGACACCAGCTCTGCCAAAAAGTACATGAAAAGAAAACGTTTGCAGCCTCAAGACTCTTTGAATTTAGATAGTACATTCTTATTGGGTTCAGAAAAGCACTTTTAGTGGGAATTCTTTAGGATTTTGAAAGCAGGAAACACAGCAGACAGCCAGAGCTAAGAAGGCATGTGGCAATGACAGGTAACGCTGGGAGCCTCAGGGAGAACTTGGAGGCTCAAAACATTTTTCCTGAAGTTACGAGACAATAATGCAAATTTGCCCCTTTGTGTAGTGATTCAGCTTCTGTCTGAAGCACCCGGAGAACTCATCTGTTAACTTTGTTGCTCCTTGCATAAATTTTGGCCCACTCATGAGGATGAGTAATGCTACAAAAAAGAATCTAAGATCGTTTTGTCTCAAACTGCGGCTTGAAAGAACTACCTCATGGAAAGTCTTATTTATTGAATTGGAGGGCATTTAGAGAAAGATTTTGGTGTTCCTCTTTGATATGTGAAGAGCATGCAATTACAAGGTACATACCCAAACATTGACTCAAGTGTTTGTTTCTGATATTTGTGTAGGATGTGAGCCACTGATTTCTGTCTGCTGCTGAGCATGAGATACTAAATGAATGTGAAGTCTGACATCAACAAGAGCAAAAAACAAAAGACAACAAAAAAGGGCTTATGACCTAAATAGCCACTGAAAAGACTGAATAAAACTAGAGGATAGGGCTTGGATCTTAGGAAGGAGTAAATCCAGAAGCTCCTTCTTTCAGCCACTGATTTCTTTTACTGAAGAGATATTGCACCTAGACATTCAATAAGAACTCACTACCTCAGTTACAGTAAGTAGTCTAGTCAGCTTGGTACACTTGAGGAATGTTTCAGCAGTATCTTGGGTTTTCCTGTTGTAAGCAATACCAAATACTAAAATTAGAAATGAAAATGCAGGAAAAAAGCATGTTTCTTTATGATAAACCACCAGGCTGTACCACACAGAGGGTAAAGCAGGTCTCTCTTCTGCCTCTCATTTCTTCTTCTTGGGAGCAGAAGCACTGAGCATGGCTCCTGACACGTAAGAGCCCATCACCCAAAGCCCTGGTCAGTGTCAAAGTTTGCCAAGGGCTCAAAGAAAAACAAATCACTGACAAATCTTTTTCTGCTAGCCCAAAATGATGGTTAGTGTGTTGGATAGTAAAGAGAAGTATAACAATATGCATGAAGAAAGAAAAGAACAAATGAAGGAAAAAAGGCAAAATCTACTTCTGCAGATTCGGTTATTTTTTAGGTATTTGCTAGCATTCTCACACGCTTAGATCTCATTTTCAAAAAAGATTGTATCAAGAGATGTCCCCTTTGTACCCAGACTTCTTACCATTCCTCATGAAAGGAAAAACCTGCGATGCTATGAACAAGTGGTAAGACATGCGATTTAGGAATATTAATGCTTTTTTTCAAAACTCAAAGAAGCCAAGTTGTATCTTCAGGTGCCCGAGTGCCAAGTTGTCTGAATTCAGAACGTAGGCTAAAACTACAGATCAAGGAGAGGCTGTCAAAAAAAAGCAGACAAATTGAAATGCCAGAGTTCGATCTCTCCAAAAGGAACCATTTTTATCCAGGGTGCAGCCAACAAACCTCAGTGGCAGCAACAGAGCATAAGAGCAAGTTCAAGGTATGTTTTGCAGAGAGGGTGAATACCAAAACTTGTGTGGTTTGCACACTGCTAACTTCTGCCCTGCTCTCTGTGCTCCAGCAAAACTCTCCCAAAATGCACCTCGTGCAGTGAACTGTGGAAAATGGAAAAAAGAGAGCTGAACAGGAAGGTGAGCATTTGGTCAACACTTCCGCTCAGGGAGGGAACAAAAACTGGTAATAGGGATTAATATATATTTTTTTTTAATAAGAGAAAAATTCTTAACAGTAAAACTGTCCAACAGGTCATGAGTCCTGAAGCTGGAAAATGTCACAGTTCCCCTTTCCTCCTAGCACAAGCTCTATCTAAGGGTATTTATTACCCTTAATAGCTTTGGGACATATTACCCCTCAATAAAAAGAGAGACCCTTCCTACCATTGGCAGCAGAGGAACTGAACAACCACAGCTTTAATTGTTCTCACTCTGCTGCCATTTAAAGACTCTGAGAGACAGATTTCCAATCTGCTTTTGCTGACCCTGAGGCCCTCCCTATTTCAGGATCACTTTCATGCCTGTACCTGAGGTCAGATGGATGCAGAAGTCTCCCTCTCTGTGACCCAACTGCTCATGCAATTTAATTTGTGGATATGTGCTGGCAGAATAAGAGGTCAGTTCCTGAAAACCTGGCCTTAACATTTCCTGTTGACAGCTTCTCAGATATTGCCTATCTGCTACCTATATCACAGCATCTGTATTCTCTCCTCATAGATCTCATAACAGTAACAAACCACCCATCATTCTGCAACCTGTCATCTTTATACCCTGTGAATTTCCAATAGCATCCTAAAGAAAAAAAAAACAAAAACCAAACAACAACAACAAAAAACAGAACAGCAGAGGCTGAGTGAAAGAGCTGAGATAATACTGCTACCTAAATTGTGCTCCTGCATAATCTCATAACCCATATATTGATATAAAGCTATAATACAAATCAAGCTCGGGAACAAAACATCACAGGTTTTCCTTTGTTTATTTGTTTGGGGTTCTCTTTGTTGCTCTGTGTCTGTTAAGCAGTGTTAGGGACCAGTGCATTCCTCTCAGCTAATGCATGCCTATGAGGCATTCCAGCTGCTCCTTCAACCTGAGCTGTTTTGTAATGCATGTGAACCTTGTTTGAGCTGGCATGATATAGTATCTGGAAGAGCAATTTAATGCAATCTCTCATCTATTTCACTGATTGCAACCATTTAGTGCAATCTTAAAGAAAGATGATTAGAACTCACTGGTTCTTAATGTTTAATTTATTTACATTCATGTCTGCTAGAGAGCCATTTCATTCATCTCCTAAATGATAGCATAAAATCATTGAAAAATGATGTGCAATAAACATTATTATTATACTGCTGTCCTCACTAGCAGATAACAACTGCTGTCATTCGTAACAGTGATTGACCTATATGGCACAGCACTTTAAATTCTAGCCATAATAAAACGCATTACAGGCATAACACTTCTGTATTGATGCCTGGCACAATAACAGGTTTTTAGTTAAAATAAAATTCAGCAAGCCTGGCATTTCTGCACAGGTAGGTTGAAGCACAGCTTCTCTTTGAAAGAAAAAAAAACTCAACACATAAATGTCATATTAGCTGAAAAGAAAGGGTGAATTTCTGGAACCATGACTGCATCCTAATTGGCACTTCTGGTGTTGTTGCCTGGTGCAGAGGCATTCATATTAAGCTGAACAAATGCCACATTTGCATTTCCGATAAGTGCTAGCATTTTTCACATTTCTCATGCATCTCTTGTTTAAATAAGCATACCTGAAAAGTTACCTAAATTAGCCTGCCAGGATGGATTACTATCTCATTCTCATTGGCAGAATTGCGAAATTTTTATAATAACAACCTTGATTCAGCATATAGAACCCTGCCAGCAGCATTTGGGGGATTAAAATAAGAGCAACATCAAAAAGTTGAAGTGGCTGTGATGGATATCTCTTCAGAAAGCAGCAGAAAACAGCCACTGCCAGTGAGAAAAGTATTTAACCAAGTTCCCAGAAAATTAGTGCATTCATGGGTATATTTATTTATTTATTTATTTAGCACAGTACAGATCCATTTCTTTTCAATAGCAATGTTACCGGCTTTTTTTCTTTAATACAGCAATAGACAATACTAGCAATTTTGTTACTTCTTGCAAAGGTACGCTACTGCTATGAAAGAAGGTACACATGTTCTTAATGTAACCAAAGTAATGAATAATTGAAAGTTACTCTGCATTCCAGCTGTGCCATGTGGCTTCTACATTTCTGGTTTAAAGGATTTGGAAGTAAAATAAAGTTACTCCTGCATAATGTATATACATAGATATACACAGATATGCCATAAATAAATAAATGTATCTATAACCTATTAACTCATCTCCCCTAAAACAGAACACTGATTAGACCTATCAAAGTGGTCCCCTATCAAGGAACACAAAATCGAAGTGCAGCTCTGATTCCAAACAAGTACTTTCCACTTATAGAAATAAAGTTATGGCAAGTTAACTCCTTGAAGTTTCAGCAGACAGACAGAGAGGTGGATGGGCTCTGTTCTCTCTACATTGCACCACATTGGCACCTGACTTACTTGCAGTTTGCACCTTGTCACACATGCACAAAGCCCAGATGGTCAGAGAGGTTGCCCAGGTGTCAATGTCCTTGACCTGCCAGACTGATATTATCAGCAACGATCCAGGAAAAAGTGGGAACTGAACATAAGTCCAACTTTAGGATGCACTTCAGCAGCTGAAAATTAAAGGAGCAACACATCTGATTTAAAGCATGCTGAGAATACTGGATATGATGCTAGTCAAGTGCACAGAAAAGCCAGAACCTGCTTTAAGTCCCTTTTCAGAGAAAAAGCTAATTACAGTAAGTGTGGACACTTGAGAATTTACAAAGGATTAAAACCAGGTCTTGTAAGTGGTTCCCATAACTGTTTTTCACATTTTCTATGTTTAATTGCTTTATCTTAATCTCTGCAGCTATTTCCTTCTGTACATACTTGCACACCATTTTATAGAAGAAAGAAAATGAGGGAAGAGTTTTGCAGAGGAAGCTGGCAAATTTGCAGGGCTTGGACATACTGCCATAGGAGCAGGATTGCAGGCATCTTCTAGAACTGGACTCAGTGTGCAGAGGAATGGCCTTCTGGAGGCATTGACTCCATGAGTACCTAACTTGCCCATCCCTTGTGGGAAGCAGAAACTCTTGGAATGGTCTCACGTGGCTGATTTCTCTGTTTCTCCAAAAGCTGTACCCCATACTCCCACTCTAAATTCCTTTCCCATGCATGACACTTGGATAATCAGCCTCTCTAAGCAGAAACAACTACTCATACAGCTATAAGAAAAGAACTCAAAGACCTAAGCAAACAACCTACATCAAACAGCAGATGTTCAATCTGATCTCAACAATGTACAAATGGTACTGGCTTTTCCTTATAATTTTGTATTTTTCTAATTTCACAGCTTCATCTTAAAATGCTAGATCTTTCATGCTGCAAATAACCCTCCTTGGGACAGCTATAGTTGAAGATTTGGAGGAAAGGCTGTTCTGGTGTAGCTACTTTCCTTTTCAAATTGCTGAAACAAAACTCTTCAGGTATCAATATTTTTGGCTGTGGACCCTTTCTAATTTCACGCATAAGTTACACTACATCAGATGAAAAAGTAAAGATCATCAACAAACACACAAACAACACATTTGTCTGAAGTCCTTCCATCCTTCCAGTGTATCCCGCTTCTATATGCTAGCCTGATGTCGTAGAACAGGAGACCCTGCAACGGCTTTGGGTTTTAATTCTCTGAAGATTATTTGAAACCCAATAAAACTTCTTGAAATGACCAGGCATACATAATCTGCTTTGCTAAGTGTAGTAGAAGCACCCCAATGTTGCTCAAGTTGCAGTTGCTTTCTGGTGAGTTGGGAACAGCTTTCATGCTATTGCAAGAAATCGACAGTCTCCTCCTCACTTTCTCCTGCTTTGCACAGCCAGAAGAAAAAAAAGAAGAGAAGTTAGCCCAGCCTTGCTGTCCCTCCAGAATGGGGTATGTGTTGTCACCAAAAACAACTTCTAATAGGTGGATGGCAGTACTATCAGGGAGAAATTAAGTCATACTAGATGCTGAAAAATGTGGTGTGGAAGATGCTTGGTGTTTACAGAAGAAATCCCACATTTTTTGCCTCCATCCTCCATTGTCACTGCTGCATGCCTCCAGCTAAACTAAAACAGCCTGACAGCTCCAGCTGCGACAGTTCTGGCTTTGTCATACTAAAGCAGGGGAATAGAGAGGGTTCAAAAGCTCTGGGCACTGTACAGACCAGTGAGACTTTCCATTACTGCTGTGTGATAGCTGCTAGTCTGAATGTGCATGGCAGGTTCAAAATAGGCTCAAATTATCCACCAGAGATGGGAGAGCAGTGGAGGAAGACATGAGTTAGCATTCTGCCAACCAAGCTGCTCTGAACTAGCAAGCTCTAAACTGGAGACGTGTGACTGTACCAGCAAACTGGGGACACTCTTTTACTCCAGCCCCATACTCATTCTTCCAGAGTACTCAGGCAACAAGCACTTGAACAGGTTAACTTTTGGTGAGCTACCCCCATTTTTTAAAGTGGTAAATGACAACACAGCTCTTGCAGATTTACCTGAAGAGCAGCAAAATCACCGGCAGATGAGTTAGGGCAAATTGTGTCATACTTCCAATCACTTGCACAGGGTAATTTGCTGCAGGTTTATGATTTCAGTGTCACCTCTTTGCTCAGGGGTGCCTTGTCTTACAAAGTCTGAGCCGGTCACACAGTAAGATTTAATGCTGATAACTCTACCTCCCAAATCCCTGTTGTGTGTATTCTGTAGACAGCACAGGATGGAAGAAGAAAAAGGCAGAAACTACTTTCTTAAGCTCCTTTTCAAGCTTCTGTTATTTCATGGTTATCCAAGTGCCAATTAGGATTCTGATTTAAAGCTTCAGCAGTCCCCAAGGACAATACCAGCCACAGCAGAAAAATAAATACTTGAGTTTTCCTTCGCCTTAGGCTGATCAAAGAAACACTGACACCAACACAATTTCCCATTTCCCCATGACTACCATTTGCCACCAAAAAATAACTTATAACTAAAAGAGTAGTATTAATCAGGCAGAATGGTGAATTGGGACCTATGGTTTTTTTTTTTCATTGTTTTTTTTTTTTTTCTTTGAAAGTATGATGTTGCACCAATCAGAACCAGACTGCAAGAGTCAATCTACAGAGATGATGCTTTTATCTGGTCACCTCATTCACCACACAGAGAAGAACAGCATTGGCTCTTCTTGTTAATTTAGCCCATTTGCTCTCCATGTTTATTTAGAAATTATTAAACAGGCAAATTACAGGCCTAGAAATCTACATATTTCAAAGAATCACAAAACCATAGAAATGTAGAGGTTGGAAGGAAACCTCTGGAGATCATCTAAGTCCATATCCCTTCCAAAGCAGGTTCCCTATGATAGGCTGCAGAGGTAAGATGGGTTTTGAACATCTCCAGAGAAGGAGACTCTGAAACCTCTCTGGCAGTCTTCTCCAGTGCTCTGGAAACCTCAAAGTAAAAAACTTCTCTTTCACGTTCAGAGGGAACTGCCTATGTTCCAGTTTGCTTCCATTGCTCCTTGGTCTGTCTCTGGGCACTGCTGAAAAGAGCATGCCCCCATCCTCATAACACCCAACCTACAGATTTTATAAGCATTGATAAAATCCCCTCTCAGTCTTCTTTAGGCTAAATAGTTCCAGGTCTCTCAGTCTTTCCTTGTAAGAGAGATGCTCCAGGCCCTTCATCATCTTAGTGGCTCTCTGCCAGTTGCTCTCTAGGAGATCCCTGTCTTTTTTGATCTGGGAAGTCCAGAACTGAACACAGTACTCCAGATGTGGCCTCACTAGAGCGAAACAGAGGGAGAGGATCTCATCCATAAATTTGCTGGCCATGCTCTTTTTAATGCATCCCAGGATACCATTGGCATTCTTGGCCACCAGGGCTGGCTCACGGCCAACATTTTTGTCCACCAGAACACAGCTCCTTACCAGCAGGTCAGCCCCCAGCCAGTACTGATGCATGCAGTTGTTCATCTCCAGGTGCAGGAGTCTACATTTGCCCTGCTTCTGGTTTGTTTGTTTGTTTTTAAACAGTGTTGTGACATTTTTCTGCTCTCCAATAACTCCAAGTTGTCTTGCTTTTAAAAGCTCAGCCTTGTCATGCTGTTAATCTTGAATGAGGACAAGCACACACCATATATCTGAATGTTACTGGTCAGAAAATAAGAATGATATTAACATTCAAACTGATTAACCTTTGCAGGGATATCATATTATACTGGCATAAGATTGGTGGAATTTCAAGGATACTATTTTAGGTGTCCGACTGAAGTGCTATGACTCAGCACCCCTGCAGGCACCCATTTCCCTCCTCTGATGCTAGGAAGAAGCTGGCCTCCTACTGGCACCTGGTACCTCTTCCACTAGCTTAGTTGGTAGAGGATGCTGCTGGCTGCTTTTTCCCCTGGAAGATCCCATCTGGTCTTCTGAGTGCACCAAGAGTATTTCTGACCAAAGCCAGACAGGTCAACATAAAGGTGAACAGGTCAGCCTCACTACTTTAGAAAGTGAGGATACAACTGAACTGCTCAGAGCCATTCACCAGACAGGCACAGGGTCCAGATGGAGGCAGCAAGGACATCTGAGTGCAGAACTGGAGTTAAAATTGCTAGAGAAGATAAAAAGGCTCATTGGAAAGCCTCTAAGATTTCTGAAATTCACCACAGAATGTAATACAAGTGTTATCATATCTGCCACCCAGTTTGGGTACAGTAATTAGGTTGGTAATGAGCGTTCATTAAAAATAAAATTAAAAAAATAATAATCAACTTTTATTTTTTTAAAGAAAAAGCTCTTTTATTACTTCTTCTAGAGCCATTCACATCTTTTTTCTTTTTAACGTGGTGGCCAAGAGAAGTAAAACAAATAATAAGAAATCTTAGGTACCTGAAAAAGACAATAAAAGCTGATATTCGCATTAGCTGAAAACAGAGTTTTTTTCCTCATTTTCTATTCTCAACCCATGTGCAAGATGCTGGTTTGGGGTAGTATGAACCAAAAGAGCAAATGGCAAGAACACAGCTTTGAAAGAGAAATCATAATTAGTGAATGGATCTGCCCTCCAGAAAAAGTGGAAATGGTGCCAATTTCATCCCTATTGTATGTCCCAGTAAGTAGACATACAAAATTTTTTACCATCTAGGTTTGTGCTGCTTACAATATCCTCCATAAACTGACAAATGATACAATTCTTTTTATTACCCGGAAAGCTGCATTCAAGGAAATATAGTCCTGGCTAATAGCTATACCTTTTTTATTCAGGAGATTACCTTTAATATTCAGGAGAAACCAGACTAGACTTAAAGGGGATTCAGCTTCTCCAACTTTCCCAGCAATTGCCTTCCAGGCTATAAATTGTGAGAATGGGAACAATTGGAGCCTGAAAGTGTATTTACAATTACCGCTTACTGTTTGCAAAGCTGCTCTGTTTTCGAAGGTATCAACATTGCATGGCAAATTCTGATTAAAAAGATGAAATGTAAAAGTATTATTTATAAGTAACGCTAAATAATTTCCAATTCCTTTTTATTGCTCATAACAGCTAAATTAGAACATAGAAGTTCTGTTAAAGCTGCTGTTATTAGCTGGGCTGAAATAGCAGAAGAACGTTAACTAAAACCTACATAACGTGCAAGAAGTGTATAGAGTTCAGATCCCTCTTCTGTTCAAATGAGCATGCACTTTGCCCCTGACTTCCAGAGGATGGGTAGAATCTGGTGTATAGCAGAGACTCATCCAGTACAATTCATCTTTCCTTTCTACAGCTTCTCTGTCAGCCTCCACACCATTATCCTGGTTTCTGCCTTCTGAAGGGCTCCAGTATCTCAGCAAAAGTTTCAGGATGAAGAGGACACCATCTCATTTTTGACAGTGAAATTAAAATGGCATCTATTCCAAAACGGGTTGTGGGAGCTACCATACTCTTCACATGCATCAATATGCTTGTGAACTGAAGCATCCTTATTGCCGTGACAAGGCTGTTCTCATACCTTTAGCCAGGATACCACATTTATTCTCCCTACCATCGCCAAGAATGTGAATCTTCATCCAAACTTCTATTTGAAACTTCAGCGTTCCTCTTCTGAGAGGAACACTGAAAGTTGCTGTGATCAGCACAGGAGAGCAGTTGGATCTCCTACAGCTGCACACCACATCCAATACCACACTAAGTGTCTTCTACTGTATTTAGTCTAACTTCCATGCACAATCCTTATGCACTCAGTTGTCTTTCAGTAAGAGATCACAGCACTGTTTCAATTATTACTCAATTAATATTCTACTTCTTAATCTGAGTACAGTGATAAACCAGGACTGCACGTGGCAGTGGCTGAGTGGCAAGTACAAACTAACTATCAAAATAAAAAGACCAATGGTGGAAAACTGAATTGAGCAGATTCGCAGTTTATGCCAAGAAGCTCTCTTGGACACAAAAGCCCTGTGAGCTAATTCCTGCCTTTTATGCACTATACACAAATGCAGCATGTTGTTACTGTTCACCTGTACACTATTTACTACTGAAAAAGGTGTTGTAAGAAAGGACTGTGTAAGTCTTCCTTTTCATATCTGTAAGCCGACAGACTTGAGCTGCAGCCTTCTGACTCAGCCAAAGAAAGAAAACCACAGCAAATTGCCCCATGTATAGAAGCAAGCTGAGTACTTTCCAGAACAACATTACCCATGTGATTCTCAAAGCACTGATGATTTATTTTTTTTCCCTCCTTTGTTGCTGATGGGCTGATAGGAGACATTCCTTATTTGAAGACCACATCTCATTTGCTTAGGCTTGTATTAATACAACATATTAAAATCTGTCTTCAATGGGCAGGACTTCTGGGCTTACATATTAACAGGGCTGTAATAATATTTGGATATTTTCTGCCAAGTTTTTTCTGGAATGAAAACTATGTAGAAAGTTTATTTCCGTTTGTTGTGACTTCTTGAATAGTTTTTATTTAGATTGTTACATATATATGAAACCACTGATATCTCTATGTAGAAATTGATACAACTCACATTTCTAAAACATATGAGACTATTTCTAGATGCATATGTTAAATTGTCAGGAGATAACTACCATGGAACTGGATGTTTTATCATGCAAACTGAAAACTAAATTGTTTTGTTCCCTTGTTGACTGCAATACACACAAGGAACTCCAAATTACAGCTGCCAGATCTTTGCACATTCCCTAATCAGATCAGTTATAACAAAATAGAAACTTGAAATCTTTATAATCCGAGGCTACCTGGAAAATATGTGGGGGGAGCTTGTGGAAAGATTGAGGAAGGAAATATATACATATGTATATATCCTGCTGCATAAGTATATAAAAAACAAAAACAGATTCCTTTGACGTCCACTGCTAACATCACTATTTATGGAGAAATATGCTACTACTAATAATATTGCACAGATCTGAAATCACTTATGCTTATAATGTCAATACATAAAATCTCTTTCAGGGACTCCTGCATAACCGTGCTGAAACTCACTGTTTGAAAACCATGGAATCACTAGAGTCTCAAATATCCAAACAGTCAAAATAGGAAGTCAGTAAATTTGCCTGATTACAGAGACAAAAAGCCTTCTTACAGTCAAAAAAGGAAGAGTCTCCATTCTCTGTATCTGTGGAAGACAACATATTCCACTGCCCTTTGCAATAACTTCTCAAAAGCCATATAAAACGATAATGACATGGAAAAAATAAAAGTAAGTACCTGTGGTGATCACATTTTCTCACATTCAATTATGGCGTGCAAATCCTTATTTTGGTTGGCTGGAAAACTGAAAGAAACTTTTAAAAGAAGCTATGAATTTATCCAAGCATTCAAAAAAAAATCACACATGAATGCATGACCATCAGAAGTCATAAATTCATTTTAAGTGTCTGAGATGAAGACTTATTCTCAGTGAGGTAGATGGCAGATTTGATTTCAACAGAGTATAGATTCCACTGTGTCACATTTCCTAAAAGGCTTCAGGTTGGCTTTATTTGCAGGTATTTCTAAGCCTGGAAGATACATTCAAGTTATGTTTCCAATTTTTTTTCTTTACAGAAGAGTGAAAAACAGATTCTAGCAAACAAACAACCACAGACTTTGGAAGAACTGAGAAGCACATTAAAATAATAACAATGACAGTAAAGAGATACAGATTCATAACTTTAAAACATACTATGTTTGAGACATAATACGAGGCAATACCTTTATAGGTTATGGTTGGCAAAATCTACAAGCTAATAAACATTAACAGGAAGAGAGGGACCAGTGCCATCAACTCCACTGAAACTCTATGGTTTGTTTTGTTTTCTGATCACAGATTCTAAATTAACGCGTTTAAATAAAAAGTTTAGGTTTCATTTAAAGAAATGCCTTTTTTGTTTTGTTTTGTTTTTTGTTACGCTCAAAGAGCCCCTCTCCTAACCTGGTTATAAACAACGGTCTGCAGTTTCTACAATTCCATGACAAATTCTAACGCTCATTTAACCAAAAAAGGATTTTGCATGGGGATAATTCCCTTCAACTCCAGACAGTTATTTTTTCCAGCAACCTTTCTGAACAAAAGCTGTTCAGCGATAAAAAATAATAAAACACAACCTGTTACACTGATCAGATACAGTGACAAGGAACACAATTTATGTTGTCAAATTTACAGAGCAGAGATGTGCGTTGTGCACATTTTTCTTGTGAATATGAATTCTAATCGCATGCACAAATTTAGATCACATCTAAAATGAGGTAACTACAACCCACAGAAATGGAGCTTTTGTAAGTCACTAAGAATAAGCAGATGGCCTACTTTCCGAGAGCTCTGGAAGGACAAAGCTAGCCCTTGAGAACAAATGGAAGACAGAAAATGGTCCACCCAAAACATTACATGACCTAACAATTTACAGTGGCTTACAAGGTCACATGAAGAAATATAGATCCCCCCCAAATGTGCTCACTTTGTCTGTGAAATGTGCAAGAAGCCTGTAATCATGCTGAATTGCTTCCTTTTTCTCAATTTCTGCTCTCCTACCTCAAACCTGATTAAATTGTGCCTGCTTAGTGAAGGGCAAAGAAAAGGGGAGATGGACCTGGCTAGGAACGAAAAGGAAAGCAAGGAAATGAAAAAGACAAGAAAGGCAAGTTGGGTTATTATTTTTTAAACCTTCTTTGCCCTATGACACTTAACACCATGCAACTCAAACAGAAAGGTTTTCAGAAAAGCTTATAACAAATACTGTAAAACAAAGGAAAAACCAATTCCAGATAAAACATTTTTCTAAACTCTGTGCCCAGATTACACTGTAATAACGTAAACTGAGGCAGGGGTTGATTTAAGTTTCCTGTTAGACTCCAATCTAATCAGCCATGTAACTAGCTTAAACATTTGGAAGCTTTTCTCCACTTTGAAGAGTTACGGAGTTAGACCTCAGTTCTTCATACTGCCTGTATAAGCTTTTTATGTCAGGACCACAGAAGAGTTCTGAATGCATTTTCAGACACAGGCATGGAAACCCAATACAGAAAGTAGGCTACTTTTTTGTTGTCGTTGTTTTAAGCCCCTGAACAAGAATCACAGGAACAGAGGGAAGGCAAAACTTGTTCAGAGTGCAGTGTTACTGTCAATTGTGTGCCCTGTAAAAGAATTTGCTAAGGATTTACTTGAGAAAAAAAAAAAAAAAGGAAAAAAAAAAGCAACTAATAAAGAAAACTCCTTGCCACTTGATCAGGTTCACCACCACACTTTTTAGCTGACTACTCCATATGATCTTTTGTCTGCCTCCACTCCTCCCCGTCTGTTCCGATGGAACTGTGCCCACTCACAAATTGGACAGTCCCTGCTGCAGAGATGCCAGATGCAGGATGAATACTTGAACAACAGAAAAAAAAAAAAAAAAAAGTAGCTTTAAGATGCTTCTGACTGCCAGCAAGACATGGATGCATTGCAGAAAGCTCAATTAAAAAACAAAACAACAACAAACCACCATGCACACAAAAATAACAAAACCCATTAAAAAAATATATATATATATATGCATATATATATATCCCAAAACAAACAACAGTGGCTAACTTTTCAGAAAGATGTGCCTGAATGCCTTCTCAGCCATGCACGGGAGTGCACCGCCAGGCCTGCAGATATGGTAGCAGCAGATTAGTAAGAGCTAACATTTGTTATATGCATTAATCAAAGAAAACAAAACTTTTAAGAGGGTCAGCTCAGACAGTGCATTATTTTCATTGTGCATCCCAGTGTCAGTAGAAATCTTGGCCAGCAATTGTTTGTCACTCCTAATGTTTCTCACAACTTATGCTGGTAAAAGTACTGACAGGCTGCAAACACGACTAGGTCTGAGAAGTAACATTTCTTACATGTTTTAACTGCACTAGAGCCCTAGGAAATGTCATTTCTCTGCTTTTCTACTTCATCAAATATTGAGATTGACATTTTATTCAAATCTATCCTGTTTGCCAATAATTACATGGAAATGTACTCTGCTGCACAACAGAGAAATTAATGGAAATAATAGGAATATGAGAGGAAAAAAAAAAAAAATCAGTCACTGAAAAGCACATCTAGCAAAGCTCCACACACAGGGATGCTCTCCTCCTGCAACCTTGCAAGTGTTTGTACGTATTAAAAAAACCCCATTTTCTATATCCAGATTGCTTCTAGTCTCTGTGGAAATGGGTTCAGAGAAACACAAAAACCAGACAGTCAGATATATAACCAGGGTCAAGTCTTGTCAGAAGTTCAGGGAAAGATGTCTGACAGCAACAGAGCAGCTGCTGCTGATGGCTGAAAAGGTGGTGATAATCCACTGAACTGCTGCTTCACAAGGATGGGAGGTGAATCTGGAGGCACTGATTGTTTGACAGCCACAGTGTAACTTCAGTGTAAGAAGCTGAGATACGGCTGAAGTTCTAGATAGGTGATAAACATCTTCAGTCCACCAAAAAGCACAGTATCTGCTTATATCCTCCTCACCAAATTCAGTTTCAATTCTATGTATGTCCTTTTGCCTTAAACTGCTATGAAAATGACTGGATAGGGAATACATTTTCAAGTAGGAAACACTTATTAAGCACTAAATTTCCACCAGTGTAAGTCATTTAGTATTAATAACTTTACTTCATAATTAACTTTGCATAACAATAGTGGCTGGATACCCTCATCCTGTGATAAGCAACAGGCTCCTCTGCCCTGGAGGGAGTATAATCAAAGCTGACAAAAAAGAAGAAAGGATAACGTACAGAGAGATTAAGTGAATGTCCAAGGTCATACAGACCATGCGCCACAGAGGCTGGAGCTGAACTCAAAGACTTGGAGTTGCACTGGCAACTGCTGCTATTTTTATGTTCCCAAAGCACAGAGTTGTGAGAAGACTCAGCAAAAGAAGGCATATTATGGATCTAAGTCTCACCTGAGGATTAGATATCTCAGAGGTCAAGAAATCAACCCTTGGAGCTGGATCTAATCCTTCTGCAATTTAGAAGACTGCCCTTCATCAGTCACCAAGAGTGCTGAAAGAGTTAACAGACAATCTGATATAAATGCTGCTGAAACAATGAGAAAGTAGATGAATGTCTCATTAATATTAACATGGATTAATGTTAATGTTTATTAACCTGAAAAGAGTTTGGAACACTAAGGAATAAAAACAGCTGGGTGTTCTGTAAAATCTTTCTTCCTGCCAAAGCTCTGTCTCAATTGACTGTCTGCCACCGTGTCGCCTACACCACTCTTTCTGTTTCTGTCCCTGACTGTCTAAGCATTTTAAATATCCGGTGAGATAAAGACACTTCTTTATTTATGAGATGACAAAGAAAAGACAGGATGGGGTGGCACTGCTTATCTGCTTTTTTTATTGCTGAAGTATTAGCAGGTTATCAGTACCTCTAAACAGTATAGCAATTTGATTTCAAAATTGGTTTCATTGCTGCCCTTTTCACCTCACTTCTGAGAAGACTTAGAGTCACATTCTCCACTGATTCTCCTCCTCTGGCCCTACAGAGATTGAAGAGATACTTAGGTTCAAGTGTAATGTTCACTAAAAACACTAATGTTCAAGAAAATCTCTGCATAGTTTCCATCAGGGCTTTGTTTTGATCAGGCTGCCAGCCCATTTATCATCAGCTTCACAAGTAGCATACACAAATGCAACTGTGATTTTTTGGTATAGTTGTGGAGCTATCCTAGGGCTGATTATTAAGATATGTTAAAAAAAACAAACACAAAACGAACAAACATACAAACAAACAAAAAAAACCCCACACCTGCCATCAAAACTCAATAATAAATGAAAATAAAACCTGTTAGACAACAGATTCAGCTATATCCCATCTATCATTCTATAAGAGACTGCACAATGTTTTTCTTTTTCCTATTGGCTGAATCTTTGATGCACATACCCAACTTTGAACACTGCAGTTTAGATGTGACTAAAGCTAGTGATTTTCAGTGCTGATATTCATTTTTTGATCTAGCAGAGCAGAACATATTTAGTTGGAAAAATTACCGTTAGAACATAATGATGCTAAGGTGCATGCTCTGCACTCCTGCACCTGGGAGAACGGCTGAGCATGTCCCTGCTGCATCCAAGTAGTGTGCCTGAACAAGTCTGCATTATATCTGATACTTCCGTAAGACAATGATTTCAGCTAATAAATTTGGGTTACATATGACAATAAAACGTCATAGCAGTCACATCTCTGCTTTTGGGCAAGATATTTAATAGCTTTCTCTGCCTGTGGAGGGGATAGTGCCTTGTAGAAAGTGAGTTGCTTTTCTGGATCCCATAGGAAAACAGTAATACTTGATAGCTCTAAAACTAATTTCCTACTTCTTTTCCTTCCTCCGCCCCCCCTCCCTTTTTCTTTTTCGTTGTTTCCCAGCAATTTATAGGCAAAGTAATTCATTACTGCTTCAGAAATATTTATGAATGCAGATTTTATTTCATCTTTCTCACTTAACCATGCAAACTATGTCTTCACCTACCAGTGCGTTTCTACCATTAAAACAAAATTTTTATTCAAACTAGATATCATAAGGAAGAATTTTCTTCTGTCAAGATTTTCACCTCCCTTCAGATGAGCTACGAGTTACAGCCAACACTACACCAATACTATTTATATTTCATCAGTGTGGATCATTGTGAAAGAAAAATTTATTCTTCTCTAACTCAGAGCATTAAGAACAAAACCTGCATTGACAGCAGCTTCACTTCACTGTTATATACTTTTTCCTTTGATACTGATTTATATGTACGTGTAAACTACTGGCAAATGATAGGAAATGATAGACCAGGGAAGAATCTGATTCTTTGTAAATGAGAAACTCAGCTACTGATGTAACTCAGCTGGCCAAGAGCACAAACTGAGGCTTTTCAACTCCAATCATCTAATTTGAGGTGTCTTCTTATTTTTAATGAGACATTTACTAAACTTCTGCATACATACAGAAGGCTAATTCACTTGAGAGAGCAGTCGTGTTTCTATCTCAGTACAATTAGAGCAAATTGTCTTTAAAACAATATTGATTTTAGATTAAAGCTTTCCACTGCAAAACCAGTGGCAACAATTCTCTTATTTAACCTTGATGATGGATAATGTCAAATTAAAAAAACAAAAAAGTTGTTTATTAAAGAGCACAGCCAAAACAATTTTGACAATTAAGAGAGAAAATTAGTGAAACTGTGTTAAATGTTCTGTCAAAGAAATACACATCCTGCCAGAGTGGGAAAAACTGCAAACTCTTCTTATATTTCATTCATTATGTTTCAGAAACATTAAAAAAAAAACCAAACATTTCTGATGCACAGATTTTTTGTTTTTTATCATAACTTAAGATCATGGTTTGACTTGTCCACTCTGTGTCAAAAGGAAAAACAATAAGGACCTCTTTTAACTGTTAAGTCTCATGTTTGTTCCCAAAGGAAACTAGAAACAGACATTTACCCATTCAGTATCACATCACAATGAGAACCTATCATCTTCTGTTTTCCTAAAATATGCTACTGCAAAAAGAAGGGAGTCCTTCTGAAAGTGACAGGATAAACCAAAACATCTGGAAGAGAAACCCTTCAGTCAGACAGAGCATATGAATATCGTACGTTAAATTTATGATCACATGATGTTAAAATTTATGAACAGAAACTCATGTACCTCCTACCATGTAGTTTTAAGAAATGAGAGTAGTTACTTCAATACATCAGAAGAAAGGCCACTGAGCTATACAATTACACAATCATAGAGCAGCTTGTGTTGGAAGGAACCTCAAAAATCACATAGCTCCAACCTCATTGCCTTGGGCAGGGTTGCTGAGCACTAGATAGAGCTCTAGATCAGGCTCCATCAGGAAGGGTCAGCATCCCATCCAATCTGACTTTGAACACCTCCAGAGATGGGACATCCACAGTGTAACCCTGTAGAGCAATGGAAAGTGTAACAATGACAGCATACTAGCAAAGTCCTAGGCTGCAGCAGATTAAAATATGCTCAAATGTGGCAGCTATAAACACAGAAATAAAGGAAAGATTCTGCTTACCCTTGGAAGGCCTCAAGTACACAGGGATCTCCAGCAAGGTACTCTTCCACCCGCTGCCAGTCCTTCTGAGAGGTCTGTGAAGGGGTGGATCCTGGCTTCCCTTCTTCTGGTCACTCAGGTACATGTTCCCCCGGGTTGGCTGGCCCTGACTTCCCACCAGGTGTTCAATCACTGCTTCAAGCTGTGACTCACTTCACAAAGCCTCTCTGGGAAACCTGGTCCATCACCTCTTCACCCTATCAGTGAAAAATCTCCTCCTCACATCTATTCTCACTTCTATTTTCAGAAGCACAGAAGACAACTACAAATCACAAACTGGAGGCTGCCACTAGGCTGAGATCATCTATTCACAGCAGATGTCTCCCTGAGGATTACAGGTGGTCAACATAGGAACCTGCATGCGAGTGTAAGCTTGTCCAATTTCAGATTTGATAGTCAACAATCAAGGCTTGCTGCACATAGCAAAGATGATGGTGTTATGATCAAGTGGTGTATCTTCTCCCAGTAGAAAAGAAGTATGAGGAAGCTCTACATAAGCAAACAAAATAAAAACAAACAAACAAACAAGCAAAGAGTAACAAAACAACTACAGATAAAACTAGATACTTGGGGAAAACAAACAAACAAAAAAAAATTAGCAGTAAAGAGAAAATAATATTTGGTTTGAATCTAACTTAAATATTTAAGCACTGCAAATAAGACTAAGACAAATAGTAGCAGTTTTCAGAAGTACATCTGCAGGATGCCTGACCTTGAACCTCCTTTGTTCATTCAAAACATGAACACACCTCCAGTTACGCCCATCACAGCAGACAGTAATAGCTCCACTCTTTCAGGTAATGAGTAAATTCCAGTTATTTTGGTAACGTTGTTTTCAGTTCATCATGGTTACAGTGCATATTTTCTTGCCACAGCCTGTATGAATGATGGAGAATGTTGACACTTTTATATTTACTATCATTTTGGGTGCTGTTTTCTTGGTAATATAGACACTTGCTATAATAAAAGCAGTCACTGTGTACTGGTAGTTTTTATTCAGTACAGCTAAGTGGACATATGATTCCCTTGAAAGGGTTTGGAAAGCTGTGCCTGGCTCCAGTGAATGTTTACAGATTAATTCTCCTTGCTGAGACCCTGAAAATTGCATGCATATTCTTTAAAAATTATGAAGAGAATGTTCCCATATCTTTTAATACTTTGTCACTTCTGTGAGTTATACAAAAAAAAAAAAAAAAATCATGGCCAGTCCACATGTTGCTACAGTGCAAATAGGTGCATGACCACAGCCACATTGCTATTACCACTCTGCAGGACTAAGATAGAAAATTGCATTGCTGGTGCAGCGAGGATACATTTTGGGGCAGGGTAAGAATGATCAACTTCAGAGCCCTTCCAGTACACCAGGATTTGATTATTACTATTCCTTGTTCTCAATGGCCTTGTCTACTCCCTGCCATACACTGAAATAAACTAACTTTGAAAGGCATTGTTTTCTGAAGTTTGCATTAGATGTGTGTATATAGGTCAATGAATAGGGGCATTCCTCTTGAAGTGACTATTTGAAGAAAACAAAAATTGATTATAACCTTTTTATGTTGACTAGGATCTTTAACATTATTTTAAGAAAATCTCTCCCATGAAGTCCTAACACATCGATCCACGTTACTGAAATTGCTATGCAACACACATACAAGAACACAAGATTCTCTAAAGGCAGAACCTCTACTTGGACCTTCAAGTATATTTGTCTCTTTCTCATCAGTGGTGTTTACATCCTGTGTGACTGATGAAAACATCCAAGTTTCCTACTGTTGCGATACATAGTTCTGGAAGGTTTAAAAATTCATCCCTTGGAAGTTAAATCCATCACAGGCTAGCTTAGATCTTCTTTTGTAAATTTTCCCATGTCCAAAGTATTTTACAGGGTTTACATAACTTTTTGACAAGTATTGATTAGCAGCAACATGCCTAATTTGGTCCTTTGAGTCGTTGCTAAATGCTTGTCGAGTTATCACACAAAAATCCAGAAAAATGAAATAAACAGCCTGGGTCCCTCGGTGATCCCTGCTTCTGCTTCTCATTTCTAAGTGATGGCCCAGCAGGCTTAAGCAGACAATGCTTTCTTGAGGATGGGAGGAAAAGACCATCTGCAACATGTTCTAACCAATGTTATCTCCTGTCATGCTTTGGAAGTGACAACTGGTACCACGTACTGCTACCTATAAGTCAGATTTTCTCTCTTATAGCCATTTAAGTTTGATCAGGAAGCCTCATCATACTAGAGATCATCTTGTGGCAGGACTGTTGGCTGCTCATCTCTATTGCCTATCCTGATGAAATTGAAGGGCTTTAGCTCTGGGATAAATCCCTGTCCACTCAAGCTGAAGAAGAGCTGGTGGCCCTCTTGACTGCTGTCCTACCAACATCCTCGACAAGAAGCCACCTGTCAGTCCTAAAATGAAAATGCATGTATATGAGAAATAAACTGGCCACTGGGCTTGGATTAGGACATAGAATCATGTAATGGTTTGGATTAGATGGAATCTTAAAGCTCACCTAGTTCTAACACCTACCCCTTGGCCAAAGAAGCCTTCTACTAGATCAGATTGCCGAATCTCCATGCAATCTGACCTTTCAGGGGCCAGGCATCCATACCCATGGAAAGAAACATCAAGCAATAAAAGTTTAAAAATAAAACAAAACATATAAAATCATAAATCTCTAAAATATAAAATCATTTTTAAAGGGCCTTCAAAGATTTCAGTGCAAACAAGTAAAAAGTCACTAGCGTCTCACAAAACACTATTGGGTGAAGTAAGTAGCAGATAAAGTTCTAGATGTTGTTTTATCTTAGCATTTAATATTTGAAGACACTGTTATACTTAGCTAGGAAACTAGTATTGCACACTCAAGAATCCTTCCTGCCAATGGTCTGTGGATTAGACACAATGAGTTTACACTGTATTAATTATTTTAAGAGTTCCACTATCAACTCTCTGCAAAATGAGTTTGGAAATAATTGCATATGTTCTAATGTCAATGAAATTACTTCTAAACTGCCAAAAGACAATATTTTTAGAATGTATTTTTAAGTTCTTTGTATTAATTCCTTTAATTTTCACTTATTTCCTGTCAAAACTTCCAAAATATTTCATAACAAAGTGCAAGAAGAACCCTTAAAATTCTATTTGCAAAGTAGATTCTATATATATCATGAAGTAGATCTTCCTAAACTTCTAGGTTTCAAAAAAAAAAAAAAAGCATGTTAACCAACTTTATGTGAAAACTGAGAAACTTTAAAATCAGTTTTATCATCGATCTTTCATCATAGAATCATAGAATCCTTAGAGTTGGAAGGGACATCTGAAGGCCATCTAGTCCAACTCCCCTGCAATGAACAGGGACACCACAGCTAGATCAAGTTGCCCAGGGCCTTATCCAACCTCACCTTGAAAGTCTCCAGGAACAGGGCATCAACCACATCACTGGGAAATGTTCCAGTGCCTCATCACCCGGACTGTAAAAGACTTTTTCCTTATATCTAACTAAAATCTACCCTCATTGAGCTTGAAGCCATTTCCCCTTGTTCTATCACCACAGACTCTGCTAAAGGGTCTGTGGCCTTCCTTCTTTTCTTGTAGCTCCCCTTTAGATACTGAAAGGCCACTCTCAGGTCTTTGTCTCCCCTTAGCCTTCTCTTCTCCAGGCTGGACAGCCCCAGCTCTCTCAGCCTGTTCTCAAAGGAGAGATGTTCTATTACATGGATCATTTTTGTGGCCCTCCTCTGAATGCTCTCCAACAGATCCATGTTTCTCCTGTACTGAGGAGACCACATATGGATGCAGTACTCCAGGTGAGGCTTTACCAGCACAGAGCAGAGGGTGAGGATCACCTCCGTCAACCTGCTGGCTACACTGCTTTTGATGCAGCCCAGGGTATGGTTGGCTTTCTGGGCTGTGAGGGCACATTGCTGGCTCACGTCCACCTTCCCATCCACCATTTCCCTTTTAATAACAGCTGTTCTTTCTACTCACAGTTCAACTTCTGGACCAGTAGAAGTTGGATACTGTTTTCAAAATGACTAAAGCACACTAAATTTCATTGACTTTCAGTTTTGCTCAGCACAGCATGCCCCTCAAACAGTAAGTGACAGATATGTCTATTGTCCACAGTAGGACTTAAAAGGCATCAGTGCCTTTTTGACAGGATTCATTTCCCACCTAAAATGTTCTGTCAGACAGAAGTTGGCAGAATCACTACAAAAATTCCTTCGTCCTGGATTACAGTTGTTAAAACAGAGCTTTTAGAAAGACATCTGGAAGGCTTCTGGGTCTGGTATGTTAAGATACGTCCAAGAGACCAATGCTTTTTGCTTACTGATGAATTCAGGAAGAATCCAAATCTTTGAACTCCTTCCTGCTGAAAAATGAACTCAGCCACAGCAGTGCTGTCATTTGGGCATGACACAGGTATGAATCCACTTTGCTGTATTTGTGTGATGTTATTCGAATTCATTCTGAAATAATGTCTATTTCTAGAATGATGATGCATTTCCATGTTTATTGATCATGTAGGAAAGGATTTGGCCTCTTTCACTAAACGATAACAGAAAGTGGGGGATTTTCTTGGACTAGGTGATTATCAGTACTATCGTAGAGATGAAGATTGGCTTCATTGAGCAGTCAGGTGCATCTACAAATTTAGCCTGGGCAGAGGTTAGAGCCACAGAGGGGGCTATTTTTCTTCCTGATGCTGACAGTAGGCCAAGGTGAAGTACATCAAACCTCCCAGTGCCATGAGCTGTAGCTATGTTGTCACTGCCAGCTTTATGCCTATGTTGAAACCAGAATTCTTCTCATGAAATCTCTGGTCATTATCGTGCTCCTTAGCACACAGTAATCAGTCCAAAAGGAATGGATTAGTGAATTTAACTCCAAAAAAAAAAAAAAAAAAAAAAAAAGGTAAGTTGGTGCAGCTGTATCACTTTTCAATGCAAACAGCCTTCACTGCAACCCCCAAATCTTGTGCACTAGACTTTGTATGCAAAATTGCCAAATCTCCAAAGAAAATGCCCCGTAACAGAGATTCTAACAGCTGAGATGATACAAAAGAAAATAATGGTACCTGGCAACTGATGTCCCTATAAATACTTTCTTTCAAGTGGGATCTGCTATCAGAGATCCCTTTTAGGTTTGATGAGCAAATGCTGATTGCACAATGGAGACAGTTACTAGAAGTTATCACCAGCTACTGAGAGTGAGGAAGAAAAATAACCTGCAATATTCACGGAACGCCTTCCTCTGCTAATCAGAGGAAGCTGGTAGATCAAATATGTGTTCAGTAGACAATTGTTACTGGGTTAGCTTTTTAGCTTAGTTCAATAAATTGACTTCTTCACTCGTTACTAAAGCAGATTACTGTTAATGGGTTTCTTGGTCAACAGCACCTCTTGATAACATTTTAATTAAAATGAATACGTGTCTCATTTTCTTTTTGGGGTCTAATATGTGACACTTCAGAACACTGACAGTGTCAGATGTTATTTTCTTAAATTAATTGGTACATAATTATACTCAAATGGCTGGGAAGGGTACAACATTTTTCTTCATGCCACACTTACCACTTTGCTTCTTGCTCCACTTAAAGTGCCTAGTAAGAACGTCACACTTTCCCTCAGAGAAGGGACACTGTGTTGAACTGTATGGACCAAGCACTATGGGCACATCCTGTCCCCACTTCCTACTGGAGAAGCAGAGTCGCAGACTCACTCAGGCTGGGGCAGCACTGGCCAAACCTAGCATTCTAGCATAGAACAGTCACAGCTGGTTTATCTGTGGGTTGGGAATGATATCACCACACCAAACATGATCAAGATGGATGGGAGAGGAAGGAAAATAAAAATACTAATGCAAAGCCAACGTAGCCATGCATGAAAATCTATTCCTAAGAGGTCTAATAAGACCTTATTCTGTTGAGCCAGAGCTCCTAGCAGGTTGTCACTGTGTGGCACTCATACATAAGCCTGAGCATACTTTACTCACAGGTCTGCATTTAGGAAGGGGAGTGCTACCCTCCCTCTTCTGCAATGAAGAAATGAAAGCACACAGGCTAGTTCAAAGCCACAAATGCTGTCCATGCAAAAGTATCAAAGGACAGGCCCTCCAAGTTTTAGCCTTCCACGTGAATTACTGCATCAAGTTTCACCTGGCATTAAAGATAAACAGTAAGACCTATTTTAGGTCTCATACCCTTCATTTGTCTTGCAAATACACACACAGTTCCTGCCAACGACTGGTCATCTTCTTTGGAGCGATTCATACTGTGGGGACCATTACTTCCTTTTGTATCCAACAGGCTATGCTAAAAAATAGTGATTAAAAAAACAGAGAGATCATCTTGCATCTTTAGTCCAGGTATCCAACTATCACTATGTTTCTACACTGATTCCTTTATAAAGGCTCTGTGATGAACTTTTTGTTCATTAGAGAACTAGCTTGTAAACTGCAACAGATCAGAGCTTTATTCAAAGACAGGGAATACTGTATAGCATTTCATCTTATACGAATTTAGTAAATAAGTTTCATAAGTTTACTCACAGGCATTTATGCACAGAAGCTGTGCAGCAAAATTTAGACACTTTAGGCATCTCCAGAAAGATATGTAGACTCCATTTTGCAGCATGCATATTCAACAGCCAGAGAAGTTACTCCATTTTCTCTGCTTTCTGTGCCCTTAAACACTCTTCTGCTCTGCAAACCCCTGTTTGTGCAGATGCTTTTTTTTTTTTTTTTTTTTTTTTTAAAATATGTGTGTGTGTGTGTTCTGGACACCTGTCCACTTGGAAACATCTAAGCCACAAAACAGCTGTCAGATGGTAGCAACTTTTAGTTGCTCTGAACCAGGGCTGGATTCAACCCAACAGTGACTGAGAGGTGAGAGATTTGGTATCATCTTATCAATTTCCTGAGCCATCTGGTTCCAAATGTGCAATTTAACAGAGAAATACTGCTACAAAATATCTAACAGCAATTGTGAAGTTTAAAACTAGAATTATCCTTCAAATGATAGATGCAATCCTATCAGCTTCAGCATATTATGCATTTAAAATATAGCTGCCATTCACAGTGAAGCAAAGATAACTGTCTGTCATTAACTCTAATGCAATATAGAGTGATACTTATATGGAAGTGAAATCTCATCCAAATATTTGATCTTGTGTCAAAGTAACACATGTAAATCAAGATAAAAATATAAACACAAGATAAACTAGTAAGAACAGTAAGTACAAACAACTTCCACTCGAGTACTTCACTTCTCACACACGAGGTAGAAAACGGCTTCTCATGCACTGCATTACCAGTATGCTGTGCCATGAGTGACAGTTTTCAAAAACTGAAGGGAAGAACTTAATAGTTTACTTCTCTTGGTCTCACTGTGATAGCCAATGAGTGATCCACAAACTTTGGCTTAGCCAGAGCACTCCCTGCAAAAGTAACCCCTCCTGCCTTCCTTCTTGCTTCCCTCCTACTACCTTTTCTCCAGACAGAGAAATAAAGACACTTACCAATGCCTGCTGATAAACTTTCTCCAGTTCCAGGCGGGTCTTCTTGCTGAAAGACCATATGATCTCTCATGACCCTTCTACAAAACTTGCATTATTTTTACAACTCACAATTCCTAATGAATTTGAAAGCTTACACCTCACATTGGGTGGACAGTCCTTGCCATCATTAGGAAGCTCTATTTAAGTCAATACACATACAGATTGGGCTACTAAAATAGTATTTTAATCTTATTTATGATTTTATTTGAACTTTTAGTAAAATATTCATTCATATCCTGATACTAATATAAAATTCTTTATTATGTAGTGGCTCTGAATTTCAGGCTCATAGTTTTAAAGTAGGCCAAATGTTCAATTTCAGTACCCTGAAACTGTCTTTCTAGAACATAATAATCAGTCAAATGTGAAAATGAGCTTGAAAGTTAACATAGCAATGTGGATAAGAACACTTTTGAAGAGTAAATTATGTCTAATTATCTAGACTGCGATAGCAGCCTTTTTCCTACCTCATTTCATTGTTAGAAGTCACATTCTTTACACTAACCAGCTCTTCAGCTGAAATGTGGGGGAGTGCTGCCTGCAAAAGGCTCCAAAACTGGACTTAAGATATCAGGCTGTGCAGATTCTCGCAGCTGAGAAATATGTCAAACGCTGCTCTCTGTTGTATCGCATCCCTGACATTGGCTTTCAAGGAAGGATTCAGCCTGAAAACCGCTTTGAAGTGGAACAGAAACTTTGAAGGCAGCATCAGAACAAAATCACGTTCCACTCTTCACATCTGTCTGTGCACTTGGCAGATGCTGCACACCAATAATTTAAATTAAGGCATTTTTTATTCTCAGGAATTGTGATAATTCCAGGGCATTTCCTCCATCACATTTGTAACTATTCATTATACCATTTTACTGCGTAATGAAGACAAACGCCAACAGTTTAGCAACAGATTTGGATAATGACAAGATGTACGGTAACACAGAGTAATATGACCAGGCCTGCAAGTTCTAATTGAATATTTTTCTGATCCTGCTTTCATTAATCTTTCCTCCTGTTTCATTTTTCCAACTGTTTTATGTGTTGCCTGTCCCTTTTCCCCTCTCCTTCTCAAAATGCATCCTTAAAGCATTTTCAAGAAATAGATTCTGCTCCCATTGTGGAATCAGGCTTTCTTCTTATCAATAGACACTGCTTATGTGCTGATGAACCATCAAGCTGCTGATGGAGGAAACAGCACACATCCAGGCATAGCACTTAATTGGTATGCTGGCCCACGCAATGCTATCTGATTGCATTCAGTAACTGGCAGGGACAGAAAGCATTTCCAAGGGAAATAATATCTAGCTGTGAATGTGGGAATATGTGTATAAGAACTGAACAGTAAACACCAGCCTTAATTTTAATATCTCACATTATGCAAAACTTAAAAAAGATGAGTGCTCTGATATTCAAGCAGACCCCTGCGGGACAGGAATGTTATCATAAGAATATTATAGAAACCAATGTAAAATATCCAGCTGCTGTGAGAGTTTTAGGGGCATCAAACGTTCTTGAATCACCATTTTGCTTCCACAAATGAAAGTATTAACAGCAGCAGCAGTATATTATTTCTGTGGGCTGTACGACCGCAAGCAACATTGCCTTTCTGTTTAGGCTTTGATAGGTTAGCGTTTAATGTCCCAAACAGCCCTTAAATGCTCCAAGGTGAAAATGTAAAACCATAATCCAGCTCTAAATGGTCATTTAAAAAATGATCTTCCCAAAGCTCAGGAGTGCCTTTATCTGTTTATGAGGCATTCCAGTTAAAATAGTTACACTAGGAACGTGGGGAGGATGATACCTATTTAATTTTATGGTGTTTTTCTCTCTCTCCAATGATAAAAGGTGGCTGGGACTGCAGCAAGAGCCAAATTCTCTTTGCCTTCTTCACACAACTAATCACATTGACTACAGTGAGACTGTTTGTAGAGGGGATTTGGCCTGGACTCTCACTGTGTCAATTATCTTCCTTTACAAGCAGGTTTCTCTTTTTTGTCTTACTCTCTCACCAAACTGTTACTCATAGGTTTTCAGATTAAATGTGTGACAGACACCGCCAAAGATGTGAAAGCAGCAAGAAGAAACACCAATTCAGATCTGTGGGTTCGGATTAAAAACAAAGAAAAAAGAAAAAACAAACTCCAAACACCGACAAAACAAAACATTTTGCTGACACAACTTTTGGGGAATTGGTCAAGGAAGATTTACTCAGAATGTTCAGACAATACCTGTATTGTTCATCCCTTAGGCTTTACATCTGCTTTCCCAGAAATGAGAAGGCCGGAAAGAATCTGTGATATTCAGAGACAATTCGTGTGTAAATCCTGACCTTCATAAAGATGTCCAAATGTTTGCAAGCTGATATATTTTGTTTTAACGTGACGCGTGGTGTAAAGAGAACTAAGTGCTTCTCTGGCTGTGCCGACATTTCAGCTGGGAAATGTCTGAACTTGGCCTGGCCAGCCCTGCTGAGGGCTTCTCACACCTCAGAGCTGAATCATGCCTCCGTGCTCAGCTCCTGGGTCAGGCACCTCCCAAAGAACCCAGCCTGCAGGGTGTTGGTAGATGGTGGCTGCCCTTTGTTCACTGGGTCCACTGCTGCGATCAAGGGGAGCTGTTGCCACTGCAAATAGGTGTCCTCAGTTTCTCCCCCAGTCCCAGATTTGCTCGTCAGATTCTTTTGAGGCTGCTGTTGAAAACAAAAGAAAAAAAGCAGTTCTCCAGCTCTCTGCCTTCAGGGCTGTCTGCTAGCCCAGCCTCACCGTGGAGGGTGAGGGTGGAAGGAACTCCTTTGTTTTCTTTTTTTCTGTGGGTGGCAGAAGAAGCCTCATTGTAGAGCTCTAGAAGAGGAGATCTGAGCATTCCTTTCCTCTGGGATACACCTCATCAAGGAGAAAAACTTTCTCTGCAAGAGCCCAGACCTTCTTCTTGAGAGACAAAAGAGTGTGACACAATACTCAATCCTTTTCTGAGAGCCTGGAAGAAGTGCAAAGAATCCTCAGGAAACTGGCAGAAACTGAAATGCCAGATTTGCTCTCCTTGTAATCACATGTATTGATACACTCAAAAGAAAGAAAAAAACCAGACAGAAATGATGCTTTGTTATTTCCAGTGCATAAACATAATAAACATTGTGATTAATGATTCTATCAGAAATGATGAGGATTGTGCATTTATTGGGACCAGTCATCCTCAGCTTTTGCAGATCCCTTCATTTTTACAGAATAATGATGGGGAAGGGTACAAACCTCAAACGATACCTCAGCAGTGGATATAATAGCAGCAGATTCCCAGCATTGGCATAAATCTTCAATTCCCCATATTTAATCATTTTGCTTTCCTCAATGCTGCAAAATAAAGGACAGAAGGGACAAAAGATTCAATAAACAGTTCTGCACCCTTTGTGCCCTATTCTGGATGTAAGTGTACGCTGCAGCAATTCGAGATGTCAAGTCTAGCTGTCAAGGCAAGAAAGAACAGAGACAAATGGTCGCCCTGTCGCACAGCCATGCTTACCGCAAACTAAGCACAAACATGGTATTTAGAGTGCTAACATTTGAATAGGTTACAATACACCTCCGAATGAAAGAAAGTTTCCATAATTAAAGGATAAAGAAGTTGACAGAATTTCTGAGCCTACTTGTATAACGTTTCTGTAAGACGGGATTTCGGGGAGATTGGATTCGCCTCAGCAAGGTATGCTGCACAGCAAATTGTCTGATGCTCCTCTAGTACATTTTGCCAATTTTATCACCACTAGTAAATTGGGTGAACTTTTGAATTTCAATGCATGAGACTTCTCATGCGTCAAGATGAGATAATTCTGTGGCTTGGATGATTACTTCTGAAGGCAAAAGGCCAAAGTTTTCTCCTTGAACTTTACATATGAATTGATCAACTCAATGCATTTTATACACTTTAAGGTACCTCCCTGCTTTGCTTTGCCACTTCAAGGGAATACAGTGGTAAAAAGCCATTTTCTTTCTACTTACAGAACATATTAGCATTTGAGAGGAAAATATCTATAAAAGACCTTATAAAAGTCTTCAGAAAATCCATTAATCCCAGACATTTTGTCCATAGTTGCTCACAGTGATATCGGAGTGTCTAGGCTATTGACCTATAATCCATTAATAGGATTTTTAAGAGTTCTGCTATGGTTACTCTTCGGGAGATGAGTGAACAGATGGATAGGATGTTCACCCCCTTGCTGTAACCTTTGCCTAACAAAGCTGATTAATTCAGTCTTTTTAGTTGATAAGGCATCAAGTGTGGCTTTGTCTACCGATAATTAACTAAGATACAAGGCAGAGGGAGTCAGAGGAGGTGAACAGCAAAGTGAACTCTCTAGCTCAGTCCTACAGACTGGGGAGTAGAAGCAGAGGTGAGGTAACCGATGCTGTACACTATACGTCATTATATCACCATGAGTTAGCAGAAGCAGTCATGAGCAGAGACAAGAACTAGAAAATGAGCAGATTGCGACCAATGCCTGAGACTATGAGCACTACCTGGAGCTCTCACACAGCGCCACCCCTGCAGCCCATTGCTGCTCATTACACTCCCAATGTCTGGAAGACACCTGAAATAGTCCTCTCGCATTAGGTACCCCCAAATGTGATGCATACAGATGTATCCCTGCCCATAAGGGCAAAGGGGCAGGCCGAGAACAAGCAGAGAAGCCAAGCAAACAGTGCAGTAGTTGCAGATGCCCTGTAAAGCCCCGCAGACGTGCTACCCTCCTTTCCCTTTTGTTTGGCTGTTTGGAGCACTTCCATGGGCCTGTGCCGGACCAGGGGCTAGCAGCTGTCTGCCTGGCACCATTAGATGTGAGCAATAAGAATTGCAGCAAGCTACTACACTTTAGGCATTCAGAAGCTCCCCAACACATAATTGACTCTTAGCTCCTTTCAACCCCAAAGCAAGCTAACTATGGACAACAGCGATGAAAGAAATGAAAGAATTCAGGCCTGGTAAATAACCTGAAGTAGAACAGCTGCAAAGAGAAAGCAAGCCAAGTGAATTAAGCCTCCCGTGTTCCTTACTTAGCCTGCCTCTTTTTCTCTCCCTGATCTCCAGCTGAACGTAGTTCTTTCCTGCTGCTCCTCATGGCTTGCAGCTGCACAGCTCCAAGCTGCCAGGAGGCTCTCAGCTCCCTCCTGGTCAGCAGTGGGGGGGCGCACCACCAGGCAGGCACACCAGGGGCACACCCTGCCCCTGCAGCTCCTCTGCCCTTCCACAAAAACATCTGCCTTCCTTCACACCTTCCCAGGTTCCTCCAAGGCCTCACCAGCATGGTATCCTTATATGCCTTATATATCCTTATAAATGCTTGTATACCACTTATCCTAGACAAGCTGCCTTAGGAGGCAGCCTCAGCCCCTACTTTTCGACATGAGGTTAGCTGGTTCACTGCCTCACTTCTTTGAAGCAACAAGCAGGGGGAACGTCTAATTCCTGCCTTGTCAGAAAGCTGGAGGACAAACTGTTTTTCACATCTTCAGTTTCAGACTAACGCTTTCAAGTGTTGCACCTTACAAGTAGCTGCACATAGGTTTTCATTCTGTTTCAGAAAGAAAGAAAAATGTTCTCTGCCAGAGCCTCAGCTTTTTGTGAAGAACATAGGCTGAAATTTTATCAGCGTTGAAATAGGTGGTTGTGCACAAAGCTTCAGGGGTTTCTGTGCATAAATTCTCATATAGTTATAACTATTGACCCAGCTGTGAAATAGCACAACCACACAAATCTCTGCCTGCAGAATTTTGGCTGAGGAAACTCCCTGAAATGTTTCTGTATTGCTGAGGCCACTGAACTCCAACCCCATCCCATGCCGACACCTCATCAGAGGGCACAGAGACACAATACACAGTCCTCTTCTCACAACCTGTTTGTCAAAGTGAAGGTTCCTCTGGGGTGGCACCATGCTGAAGCCACTTACTGAAAACGGCAAATTAAGGTTCAATTTCTGTCCCAGTATCTAGTAAATGTATATTATTCTCTTTCTGTTTAACCTAAACTACATAAGCAGGCCCATAGCAGACCAGAAAACAGCAGATGCTCTGAGCTATTGAACAAAAGCACATCCATTCCTAGGACCATTCCTCTGAGGAAACTAGCACCTTTTTAGAACATTTTCATAAAAGATCATAGAATCACAGAATGAAAGATATAAGCTTCAGTGCCATGCAGACAGAGAAGAAAACAGCTCAGATGTTCTCTATCCTGTATGAAAAGTTTAAACACTGAAATAATATATAAAAAGTTGATAACAGCATCACTACATGCATGACAAGTTACAGGTAGCAATGGAATCTCATATATATTTACAAACTTATATTCAGGATAGTATATATACTGAGCTTCAGGATAGAGAATTTCAAGGAACATGCATAGATTAGCAATTTTGAGCAGTCAGTTATGAAAGTTTCTTACACTACTGTCTAGTAAGAGTCTGCTTGTGCACTGTACTCAGATGAGCTTTGCCACCAAAGATGCTATTCATGTGAGCACAACAGCATAATTTAGCCCCCTCTGATTCCTAAAACTCCTAGAAATCATTGTACAAGCTTGACAATCAGGGCTGACTTGGATATTTATTAGCATGATTATGCTGGCAACCCATCATAGGCTGAACACGATTTTTGTAGCAATTTTCAAATCATTAGCACACTGTTTTAGTAACATCTTATCTCAGCTATTAGACAGGCTATCCTTAAATTGAAGTCATTAGCAAACACTTCATTACTATATTGTTTTGCAGTATGCATTCGGTATATTGAATTATTTTGTAAATAGCCTCTGCGTATGAAACAGATCAACATATATCTAGAAAATGTAATTATAAAGCTTAACTAATCTACTTCATTTTGCATTATGTAAAAAAAAATATTTTCAACTTTTATATGAAGTATCTTTTAAATAATAGAATTTATTGTACGTGATTAATTATAGCAATGATGGCCATCTATCTGTGCTAAAATATGACAGTTTAATCTTCTAAATCACATCAGGAATGAAACAATTCTGAATCCAAGATATCTCTTTATGGGTTCTAAGTACAGCTCATAAATTACTGCGGCTTTTAAATCTCATCTACATTCCTGCAGCAGAGAGGCAAACTGATACAATATTCAAGTCTGTAGTCTTCTTCGTGTAAAATTCCTGTTCATTAATATCTTTTTAAGGTGTTTTCACAAGAACAATAGCATGTGGATAACTTCCTCCGAAGGAAGAACTTCAATTTGCCATATATTTCCAGGGGCAAGTAATTTTTATCCTTTGGAAATTTTTACAGAAATTCAACACAATGCCTTCATTGCACTCAATTTTCATCTCTCTCATCAGGATTAGTGCAGGCTTTCCCTAACCCCTCCAGTTCAAATTATTTTATCTGAATCTTCTAAATCTACAGACAGTATTTCTTTCTAACTGTTTCCCAACCTAACTGCCTCAGAAGAATTGTGATTTTTTTGGAGGAGGCAAGGAAGTCTGGTTGTTCGGAAGCACAGCTGACAGCTGGGGCTTTGTTATTCATGAATTAGAATTATAGAATCACTAAGGTTTCAAAAGACCTTTAAGATCATCCATCCATCAGCCCACCACCACCATGTTCACTAACCGTATCACTCATGTACCAGAGATATGGGGGTTATTTCATAGAGAAAGGTCCCAACATGAATGAATATTCTCACCAGTGATCTGGGAAGGATGACAATGCACAAATATGTGGGAAGAGCTTTAGTTTTTCCTCCCCAGGCTCTGCCACACAATGTGTAGACCAGTCCTGCTTCATAGCATAATCTAAGGGCAGGAGTGAGAGCAAAAGGTCACCTTTCCTCTGGTTCCTGCTTGGCACCATGTTCAAAAGCACATTAGCCTTTCTTCTCTGTGATCAGCATGTTGGTACTAGGCAGGCTTATAATGCTTCTCCAAGCAATGACCACAGATCTCGAGGCAAGTCACCATGCCATGATGTGTAGGTTTGCCAGCCCTGAGATGTTGGTAAAGACTAAATCACCCAAGTGACATCTTAAGCCAAGTCTGGTTTTGGAGCCTAAAGCACTCCAAAGAGCCAAAAAGCCCTCAGGTATGGTGCTGATTTTATTCCTTAGCCTGCTCCTCTGCCCAGCACATTTCTTCCTCTAGTCTTTCTCCTAACATGGATCTTGAGGAGGATCCCTCAGCTGGCAGCTTTGCAGCACTGCACAGAGCTTATCTGTTAAGGTCATAAAGACCTGGGATTTCTCACAGCACGTAAGTGAAAAGGAAGTGTAAGCATCATGTAAGTGAAAAGTGAAAGGAGCAAAGGAATGAGAACAGGCATCCCTGTGTGTACGTTTCTTGTACCTTTCATAGAATCACCAAGGTTGGAAAAGATATCCAAGATCATCTAGTCCAACGGTCCATCTACCACCAGTATTTCTCCACTAAACCATGCCTCTTAGTACAACATCTAAACATTTCTGGAACGTCTCCAGGGACAGTGACTCAACCACCTTCCTGGGCAGCCCATTCCAGCACCTTTTCTATTCTATAAGCTCCCCTGCCACCAACCTTGCAGCACACTGCTGTTGTCATAAGGTGGGATGGAATTCAGCACGAGTGGAATTCTCCAGGGTATCCATGCTGCTGTCTTTGCTTGCGAATCTTTGACCACACACTGTTACACACTATTTGTGTGAGAAAGACTGGTTTAAAAGATGAAGCTGGACAATGTTTTTTAGCTGTGTTAAACCCATTTTGCTTTCATTGAACTTTTCATATGACTTGGCAGCAATCTTAACAAAATCACCCACACTGTCCAACAGTGTGGAAAAAAACAAGAAAAGGAAACTGTCTGAAGTTCCAACATTGATAGCAGAAGAGTGAAAAATATGGACAATTACAGTGATAATGATTAACCAGATGATCTTCCAGTTTTCTAATTTACTCCAACGACAAAATGTAAGATCAGTTGGAGAAACAACATTCGCCACACAAATATTTGTCTATAAAAGTGATCAGGAAAAATAGGTTGTCACATTAGAAATTCTTATCAGAATAATGTGAAGGAAGTGCTCTGTAAGAGTTTGTTTCATAGTTCTTGGAGTCCGATGAGAATTACTGTGCTTCATGCAGTATCGAGAATGATTCTGCAACTGTGTATCATAGAATCATAGACTGGCTTGGGTTGGAAGGGACCTGAAAGAACACCTAATTCCATCCCTCCACCACTGACAGAGCTGCCACCTGTCAGATCACTCAGCCCATGAACACATCCAATCTGGCCTTGAACACTTTCAGGGATGGGGCATCCACAGCTTCTCTGGGCATCTTGTTCCAGTGCCTCACCACCTTCTCAGTGGAGGTTTCCTCCTAACATCTAATTTAAATCTCCTTTCTTTTAGTTTAAGATAGTTTCCCCTTGTCCCATTACAACCGGACCATGTAAAAAGTTGATCTCTCTCACGATTATAAGCTTCCATTAAGTACTGGAAAGCTGCAATGAGGTCTCCCTGGAGCTTTCTCGTCTCCAAAATAAATAAGCCCAGCAAGCTCAGCTTTTCTTCACAGGAGAGGTACTCCAGCCCTCTGATCATCTGGACCCACTCCAACAGCTCCACATGTTTTTTGTACTGGAGGCTCAGGCTTGGACACAGTACTACAGATGTGGCCTCATAAGGGCAGCGTAGTGGGGGACAGTCACCTCTCTCACCCTGTTGCCCACCTCTCTTTTGATGCAGCCCAGGATACTGTTGGCCTCCTAGGCTGCAAGGTCTCACTGCTGGATGACATCCAGATACTTCTCTGCATGGCTGCTCTCAATGAGCTCTTCTCTTAGCTTGTATACACAGAATCATAGAATAGAATCATAGAACCTTTCAGGTTGGAAAAGACCTCTAAGATCATCTAGTCCAACCATCCACCTACCACTAATGTTGCCCACTAAACCATGATCCGTAGTAATGTATCTAGTGTTGCCCCAACCCAACAGCAGCACCTCTCACTTGGCATGGTTGAATTTCATTCAGTTCACATGGGCCCACTTCTCATGCTTGTGCATGTCCCTTTGGATGGCAAAGAGATTTGGCTATCAGAAGAACAAATTCTTATCAATTTGATCACTTCTCAAAATATTTTTATGCACGTGGCATGCTCAGAAATACTCCTGTCTGAAAGCTATGAATTAGATATAAATTTTCACATTTTGAATCAATTGAAGTTTCTGTGTACCAAATACTGAAATAGTTCTCAGATGTTATACTTCTATTTCCAGTTTTCTTCTCCAGGGTCAGAAGGACTAATAGTTTTATGGGTAAGTTGGTCAAGAAGCAACTCCTCTCCTGAATTTTCAGGGAAAAAATACTGCTAAACAGAATGCCCAAAGGTAATTTGCCAAACACTAGAGAAAAAAAATAATTTCATTTTGTTCAAAAATGTTGTTTAAAGAAATCCAATTTTGCTTCCTGAGAGGTTTTCAAAGAAAATAACATTTTTGAAAACAAGACTCTCTTTAGTGTTTTTATTTGCCGTGTACTTTTATTGCTTTCAGCAGTCTCCTCCAAGTTGTCCCTGATTTAAAGCAACTGCAGAGCAAGAGGAGACTGTAAAAAATGGGAGACAGAATGAGGCCTCAAGATGAAAAATGGCTGAAAGGGAAAAAAGCATTTTTTTCCCCTAATCCAACCTACACTGATATAGCTGAAGATATTCATGAGAAAATAGCATAGTTCAGTAATGCAAAACATTATTATGTTAGACACTCAAATGAACAATCCTACATTGCTGTAAACATGGATATCCTTAGAATAAATCAGTTATTTGCATTCTTGGTCACTTCTAGGCTTTTTTTCCTCCATAATTCCATACACCAGCTCTTCAATTACTTCCTACTTTCATGTTTGAATCTGTTGTGGTATAAGTTCATGGTGATCTTTATTCCACATTTCAACATCATTGAGTTCTCCCCAGCAAAAGCATTCTCATAAACTCTCAACAGCAGCAGGGAAAAATCAGCAGATGAGTCACAATCAATCAGTCAGGAAACAGCCTAGGAGCAGGTTGTCTTCTGGACAACTACTTCTACACTCCCCCATGTTAGCACACTCCCACAAGTATATTCCCACAAGCAAGCTAATGCATTGAAAGAAACATATTATAAATGGGATTTTAATTCTTTCTTCATGCAGTTTTGGGCAGAATCTTTCTCAAACCACCTGAAAGTAGATGGAAGTCAATTCAGGAATTCATGATCTGACAATTAATATCACATGATTCGTTTCTATTTTCTTTTACCTGCTGTAGTCAGTGGATCTGGGAAATCTTTTTAAGCAAGGATTTGGAAAATTGACACAGCTCCCATCACTTTGGGGATTTTCTGCTTTTCCCTACCTGTTCCCTCCTAGCATTTGTTTGAGAGATCAATATTGTTACTGCTCAAGCTTTAACGCCTGGTGTTTTATGCTTGGCTAGAGAGGCTCCCTTGATTTATTGCCCTAAACACAATTTATCAGCTATTAAAATTTGTCCTAGCTTAATCAGCGGCACATCTCTTTACTGTATTAGACACAGATGCAAGAATATCATGATAAATATCCACATGCCTGGGATAATCCCGAATGAACCATTACACACAAACTTACTAAGCTTTTCTAATGATGTAAGTACAGTATTCATTCTCAGTTTAGCACATGGCACTGGTGATCTATATATTTACTGAATAAATTACATATAATGTTCCTCATGCTGATGCTTCGTAGTGTCATTTTTCTTGCTGAATCTTCTGAAACTTTTCCTAATGTCACTATCAGCTCTGCATTAGGTGGAATCTCCTAATCTTTGCTACAGTATTCTAAATATTGTTTATGATTCTGTGTAGAGAAAAATACATCTCAAACATTTTAAAAGTTATAAAGTATACATACTGCTTCTCAGAACTACATATTTTTATCTGGAGAAGATGGAATTTCCACCAAGGTAAAACCTGAGACCAGAGGAGTCCATGCTATAATAATATGACAAAGGAGAAAGCGTATTTTCTCAAGTGGGATGAACATCTCTGTACATCTGTCTAGCTACATGGCAGGTCAAAATATAGTGAACATGAGGAATTTGTAGGTAGAACTATTAAAACACTTAAGCACTATCTACACTGGTCTAGAGAGACATCAGAAAAACGTGCAGATATGGCAGTACTGAGGTGGAAACCTCATCACCTGGACTTTTAGAGTGCATGATTGCAGTTCCAATATCTGCTACAAATAAGTCATTGCACTTCTCCCGCCCTCTGCTTCCATTCAGAATTATTTACACTCTTCCTTTGTGTGGAATGTGATGGGGCAAGACACAGCACTGTAGACAGGTTGTAGAATCATAGAATAGCTTGCTTTGGAAGGGACCTTGAAGATCATATAGTTCCACCTGCCCTGCTGCTGTCAGAGTTGCCAACGGCTAGACAGTTCCTCATGGGAATTATCTGAATCACAGGTTAAGCCAGATGAGGAAAAGAAACCATAATTGTTTTAGCATTTGCTTTCAGATTTTGCAGGATAGAATCACAGTAGAGAGTACCAGTACTTCAATTGTTGCCACTTGTCCAGAACCAACTCACCAGTGAGCCTCAGGAAGGGTTTTCAGGAAATTCTGCCTTTCATAAATCACAGATTTGTCAAACCAGTCAGCCAACCAACCAACCAAAAGGCCTCTTCAGTCCAGCATTTCCATATTATTGTCTGAAAAAATATCAGGCACCAATAATCCCAGTGTCACAGGGGTTTTTGACCTTTGGTGTCAAATAGTGAAGAGATGGCAATATTCTCACACCTAACCCTAGATCATATGCACACAACTCTGAGTGAACAAGTGCTTGCAAGACTGTTGTAATTCTGCATTTGCAAAAGAAGTCACTGAGGCATCAACAGAAAAGATGTTATCAGAGTAAAGTAGTGGTACACATTAACAACGCTGACAGAATTGCAGCTTGTTGGAACTGTCACAGGGGAAGATAGGATCAAATGACATGGTGTACTTTCATACGAGGATTACTAGGAAGACACATAACATCTATTTTTATTCCAGGTAGAGACTCATTATCAAGGGAGCTGAAGTGGCCTCAATTCTACAGGGGAAAAAAAAACAAAAACAAAACAAACAAACAAACAAAAAAAAGAACAAAAGCAACATCAAAAAATCCCATAGTGATTTATTTATTTTTTTTAATAAAACCTGTAAATGACAATATTGTACATTGTCTTGACATTTGAATCTCTCTGCAGGTACTATTCCAAAACAGTCCCTGGAGAATTAATAACATGCAATCACTAAAATAACTTTTTGCAAGTCCCTTGAGGGTCTGCAATTAATATCTTAAGTGCAGCTTAAAGAGGATAAGAGCATCATTAAAAACATAATAAATCATTTCATGTTACTGAATTATTTGTCTGTAGTATTACTCAGGTAATTATCTAAACTTTATTAATAAAAGGTTTCATTAACTACCACTTATATAGGATAGAACCAACCCATAGAGCTTTCAAATTCAAATACACACTGCAAAAGACAATGAAAACACTACTGTCAACTTTAAATAAAACTTGAGGTATGTGTGCTGAGCTTGGTTAACTCTAAGGCTGTATTGACATTGTAGTGACATAGGATGCATTTCTATATTGAGCTAATTAATGGTAGGCACTGTAAAATTTAAAGGAACTGGAACTTTTACGGAAGTGTAACCAGCCAACGTGAATGTCAGGCCACGGCACAGCATTAGAATTGAAGAAAATTTAAATGTGGCACATTCAATATTGATGTGACTATACTGGTTTAAAATCATGCACCTTTCTTCAACTTTACCACCCACTGTAAATTATTTTTGGGGTAGTAGAAAACTTCATTATAATATAAAAATGACAGAATAAAGCCAGAAATAAACCAACAACAAGGTGGCATTGCCCAAAGGGGCTCAGCCCAGTGCTCAAGCAAGGGCTTTCTAAGTAGGACAGAAGGCTGATCATATACATGCCACTGCTCTGAGGATAATGAAAGTGGAGGGTCTCGCTCTTTCTAGAGCTGAGGCAGACATGTGACCCAAAGGGGATGACTTTAGCTCCAGAGCCATGGCTTAAGTAGTCCTGTATTAAATAAAACTACTGTATGGTCTCATTATAGGTAAGATGTAAAACCTTTGGGGGTTTTGGTTTCTTTCCTTTTAAATCAACCAGTAATGACTGTCATGGCTAGATCCCGCTTCATGTGCAGGAATCACATCTGCACTCAATCCTTTGCTGTGGCCCCAGGATCAGCCCCAGAACCAGGATGAGCCTCAGAAACTGCTGCCAGCTCACAGCAAATGTAAACTGAAGCGATTGAGGTGGCATGACATGTTTCACTGAATGTGCTAAGTCACGTTTCCTCCCATTTTCTGTGGACTAAAAGAATGCACAGGGATAGCTGGAAAGCTGCAATAATTCCCTCTACAGCTACCTCAGCCATAATTCAAGCACATATCTAAAACTTTGATAGTTAAGAGTGCACTGAGAGATAGGCTATATTTAACCCACAGGATTCCGTGTCGTTTACAAGTTGCACAATCACATTGTTTTCCACAAATCTCTGTTCCATTTATGTGCTCACTAGGAATTAGGCACTTTACCTTTTGGGTCCTGAGAGCCTCCTTATTTGTAAACTTCATGAACAAGCTGTTGCCCTCTGCATATCCCAAAGACAGTACTGGTGGTCATATTTTCATATGCAGCTGATGAGTTATTAGGATGCTCAAGACTCTGTGTAAAGATCTTGAACTTATTTCTCTCACACCAGATAATTGAGGTGGGATGTCCAAAATAGGAATTCCCAAATCTTTCTGTCTGATGATGTTCCTCTATAGGTGGAGCAGTGGAGAAAGCTAGGATCTGAGTGCCAATTGCCAGTGGGTTCATTACATAGAGTGGTATATAAAATTAATGTGTAACTGAAGACTTGGACTATATACATTTAAACAAATGCATCTTCCTTCTTTTGACATTTTTGGGGTTTCACATTATCTAAAGGCAGAACTGGGCACCTTTTCTTTCTTCTTTTATTTTGCATTTGCTGTTCCCTAAGTTTTCTAAGCAGCAGATTCCATCATATGAATCTGCTTACAGCAAACTACCACCATGATACTGAAATATTTTTTTCACTACATGGATTGTGGTTCTGGGGTTTTGTTTTGAGTTTTTCTGTTTGTTTTAAAATCAGCATGGAGAAGATTCCAGGCATATAAAATTTTAGCCTGAACAAGGCACCAGCAATTGAAAGCAATGTTTTGTCATATGATGACTAGATGATCTTAATGATTCTGCGATTCTCTGAAAGCACAATCTTGACTTCAAGAATCACAACTGTAGATGAGTAAACTTATAGCTACATATTGATTTACACAGATTTCTTTCATCCTTAGAGCTCTAACCACTTCATAACAGAGAACTATCAGAAATATCAGCTTTATCTCAGCTAGAAAAATTGCCAAACTTGGGACATATTTTATTACTATACAAATTCCAGTTGAACTATAGCCTCAGAAAAAGTTTGCTATTAATACAAGAGTGATGGGAGCATTACACTTGAACCAGTTCTTGTAAGTGGAAACAAACTGGGATTTTTATATGTGAGTAGAATTTTATTCCTTGGAAATACATCTGTAACTGCTTGCAGGCTGAACAGGACCCCGCAGCCCTCTCTCTTCTTTTGGAGTGGAAAAATGGAAGGAATCACAGCTTCACCTTTGCAAGGTTTGGACATCCAGTTTTCCCCACTGAAAAGTATATATCTATTTTGAAAACCACAAGAGATTAAGGCAGAACATAGTAAGTGGTGGTTTGCATGGAAACTTGTATTTTAAGAATAGCAAATAGTTTGAATAGTCCCCGCTGTTTGTGAACCCACCATGTCTCAGAGACCCCATCTAGAGCTCAAAGAAGCCTGTACAAATATTTTACTTTCTCCTGGAGAGCTGTGCTCCATCAGTGATATAGAAGCATTGAAAGGATTTTTTCCAGAATAGAAATCTTGTCACGGAGACAGGATTGTTGGTGCCATGTTCTAGTGCTTTTGCAGCCCCAGACTCCTGTTCACAGCTGTGAGAGAGGACACACCATCCCCTCTGAGGGCAAATGCCAAGGCAATTCACCTCAATTGCATTTGCAGTATTACAAAAAATACAGAGCTCTCCTATTCAGCACTGCCAATAATTTCTGTCATTAAAAAGGATGAATACAATACAATGAAGGTCTCACTTCATCTATGTTGCTCCAGAAGTAATGCCTCCTATTTATTTCCTTGGGAACTACGAGAGATACAAAGAGCACAGTAAAGTTCTTTGATAGAGAAAATTTTCAGCTACAAAACACTATTTTACAGCATAGTCACCATAATTAGCTCTGCCTTTTCACCAGCAATGAGCAAGAGCTTTTATGCTTTGCTTGTAAAAATCTGCACTGGTGGAGGTGACCCACTCTTACTGTCACCGCTGGTGAAATGCAGCACCCACTACCTCACTGTGCTCGCACCCACTGTCTGGTATCCATTAACATTCAGCAAGTGCTGATGAACCCCAGTAGGTGCAATTCCTCACAGAGGAATTCAGTTACATACCTTTGCTTCATATGCACTTCCGTGCCAGATGCTATTCTGACAGACTGCCCCTCTGCTGCCATCTGTCACATGACAACACAGTGTAATGGAATACTGGCAGGAAGGTTCAACCTCTACTGCTGCACCACCAGCATCCACCTCTAACATTGTGGGCTGTCATGATAAAATAGGAAGCATTACTTTTGTAGCAGTCGTTGTATGTACTTGCTACCTAGCTTCACCAAATTTGTTTCAGAAGCAGTATGGAGCACAATAGTCATCACCACTCCACGTAACCTCTTGGGCTGCTTTTGTCAAGAGGACTATGCAGTTACCTCCAAAGTAGGACTATTTCATCCAGCTTTTGCTCATTCATGACATTCTGTAGTTAGGTAATGTATTTACTCACTGGTATCAAGCTGATAAACGTCTCTCAACTACCTGGCTGTCTCTGAGCTGTGCCCCAAAACAACTGCGTTGTGTTGTCTGCTTCCACCTGAGGCAGCAGAAAAGTGAATGCTGTCACACACCAAACAAAGACACCCACCATTTAGAGCAGCACCTTGCACTCCATGGCCTAGAAAATACCAGGGCTGTGCGGGTTAAGAGCCTGTGATAGCAAACTGGCCAAGCTGATTGCATCAGTTGCACTGTGAGCTATATAAAAGTGTTTTCCAGATTACATATCTCCATAGGTTACGCTGTCATTATAAGGAACTGCATTTACACAGTAGGGGAATTTGAGTTGGAAATGTGACACTGCTAGTAAAAATGTGAACTGGAACAAAAATTACCCTGGAAAGAAGCACCTTAAACCTTTCATTTCAAAGAATCTGTACTAAGCCTGAAGAGAGCAAATAATGAGCAGTGAAAGGAGTCTTTGTTGTGCTGTGATTTCAAAGCTCTGCCAAAATGTCAAATAATCCATTTAATCAATCAGAAAATTAAAGAATGTGGTAAATTCCCAAGGTAGTTTGAGGTTTTAGCTGTGCCAAGTAATTCAGCTACTGCATAAAGCTTATGTCACAATAGCAATTACTTAATAAGTAATTTTTGTCTAACCATGTTGATGTAAAAATACAATTTAGTTTTCAAATTATTTGCAGCTGTGCTCTTATATGGATACAGCTTGCAGTACCTCAGGAGATGTTTACATTTGTCACTTCAAGCACTGCTTTAATCTAATTTTTATCACACTGTATCCTTCAAACAGTTCCTATTATCTCAACACACTAAGAAATTGATTTCTTAAAATGGGTCTTCATGAGATAACATAAGAAAAGGAAGGAACTATCTGTTGATTCACATAGAACTTTCATTTATACACTTCTGATACCAGTTCCCAAACTCCTATAGTTTCAAACACCAATTCCTTATAATGTTTGCTTTTCAAACTTGATGACTATTTGTTTCAGGACTGAGTTGAACGCTCTTAAGAATCCCAGATTATCACTGGTTAAGATCTGAAAATGTAAAACAGGCTACGCTGAACATGTTTTATGTTGTAGACTGTGTTTTTCTATCCCTCTCAAAGGACAAATTTGACAGAGCTGTTAAAAGTGCAGATTTTTGCTTTTAGCAGTCCTAATGAAATCACAGATCCATTTTGTCAGTGTGAAATTAAACATCAATACATTATTTTAAAAAAAGTTTGGTGAGTATTTAAATGCATTGTATTGGTTTGGAAATCTTGAGAATACTTTTATTGTCAGCCAAAATAATTCACTACTACCACACAAAAATGGCTAAGTTCAGCTGAAGTTGAATAAGCCTTAACTTTAAATCAGACTGTTTTAGGTTTGGTTCTGCATACAGATTTCCAGGATTTTTTTATTTATTTTTTTTCTGAATGTTATCTTCTTTTATTTTAAGGAGATGCACCTGTATTTAGCAGTAGCAATATGGACAATATCCGTTTTTCCTCCATATTTTTTTTAAATTGAAATGCTCACAGGAAAGAATCATAAACTCCATTAAATATGTATCTGCACTACAGGTTTGTGTGGGTTTTTGTGGTTTCTTTTTCTTTTTTTTTTTTTTTAAATAAGCATTCAGTGTAACAAACAAAGCCTGACTTGCATTCATGACAGCAGGCGGTGAGTGTCTTTGTGATCCTGCAGCCTATTAGCATGATCTCCTTCAGTGGCCGGATGAATAGCGACCTTCCTTTCAGAAGCCACAGTGAGTTTTACAAAAGCATCTGTGCAGAGGAGGGCTGGAAGGAATCCAGAGTCATGCAGCTTTCACTAACTCACTGATCCTTTCTTCGGTTCTCTATCTCTGCTGCTTATCAACCTCTTCTCTGTCTCCCTGCCTCACATTTCCCAGGAAAAAGACTGAACAAAGACTAGCATGAAGATAGTAGAAGCATCCCGCAGAAAAGAATTGAAATGGGCCATAAGTTGAGAACTCCTCAGGGTGCACTCAGCTTCTTCAAAAATTCAAGAACTTTGGCCAAAGAGTAAGCACCAAGTTGGTAATGGTTGACTATGGCTGGTCTTCAGATTTTATCAGACTGGGGCATCTCCTTGCATTCCCCTTCCAATGTCCTTCTGGAGCACAAGTGCTTCCAGGGTTGAAGAACCAAAGAAACATCCTCCTCATTGCATTTCCTTGTGGGGACAGGAAGAATTAGCATATAGACTTGGAACCATACATGAAATAAGAAAAATAAAAATGCTTTTTGTCCAACATATTTTTAAGAGAGAACTTCTGCTTTCTGTAATAATTATTCTAGTTTTCCTACTTGCTAGAGTTCTAAAAGTAACCTAGCTTATTCCTTCAAAATGCTATTATTTCAGGTTGATCAAATCAACTAAAAATTTAGGTCCAACTAAAGTATTTTCATTTCAAACCTGAAGAAAAAATCCTCTTGAAAAGTTCAATTATTCAAGCAAGTAAGTAGGAATACGGAGCCTGAACTCTACCCAGAACTATTCATAATGGCTAACAACACATTAAAAGGCAAGTTCATGTGCATATAAAAATTGGCTTGATTTTGTATGTGTATTGTGTGTGTATCTTCTATTGGGGGGGGGGGGGAGGGAGGGGAAAGAAGCTGTTTTTATTTTAGAAATGTCTTCTAAGGTGTAGCAAACCAGAAACAATTGCCACCCATGTTATAAAAGGAGAGAGAAATATCAAAACTCACATAACATTTGCCAGATGGTCAAGTTACTGGTGATAGTTCATAATTAAAAAGAGTATAAGGGAGAAGGATCTAAAGTAATACACTGTGTACAATATTTCTTGAGAAATCAAGAAATCAACCATATTGACAAGGCAACTTTCAAGCTAACCCTAGGAATGAAAATGATGCTGATTTATTTGGTCAGAAAATTTTACTTATCTCTATGTACAATAGATCCTTCTACTCCCAACCAGTCAACTGAAATAGCACCTCAACTTCTTTTCATATAATCCTAAGCTTCTTTTTCCAAAGTCCAGCATAGTGTTGTGGATGAAGTCAACTGATGCTTCCATCAGCAAGGCAATGCTAGGAGAACAGGTAAGTTCCAGTGTGCAGAAATAACATCTCTGATTCTATTTTTAGACAGCTATTGCAAACCTCTCTTCTTTCCCCAGTGGCACAGCCTTCCCAACAGTTAACAAAGCATTTCATACATCCAGATTTAATTGCTGTTATTTATTCTCCATGATGCTACCTCTGAAGGCTGACTTAAAATAGTGGCTCTGACAGAAAAAAAAAAAGAAAAAAAAACTACCCTTCACCTTATTTCCTTGCTTTGGAAAACACATTATACTTGTTTTCAGAGGCTTACACGCTTTCACGGATGACATTCAAGCTGTTTGCATTGTCCTAGAATGACTTAAAAAATCCATCTTGCCACAGACGCAAAGAGGTTGCCTCTCCTGAAAGCTGGTACGCTACCTAAGATTATTTAGAGTAGTGCCAGGTGTAAGAAGCATGTTGCCTTGCTCTTGACTCAGGCTGTTAATAAATAAAGAGGGTACAAAATACGGACGTTTGCAAAACATTAAACAAAGTAGTAACTTTAACATTTCATCTTTGTGACAAGACCTTGCTTTTTTTCTGACAAGTGACTACATTTTAAATACACACACACACACTTTTTACTCAAATTGACACTGACAAGAAAAATACTCTGTCATCAAGGCAAGATGTCACATAAGGCTTGATTGTCAAGCTCTTATAACAATAACACACAATTCAAAAAGGGATTTCTAAATTTGTGTCACAGGATTTGTAAGAAAGCACATCCCTTGCTCAGGAAAAACAAACAAACAAACAAAAAAACAACCCAGAAACAGATCATGTCCACCTTGGAAGCAGATGGAAGAACAATTAATTAGAGTAGCAATAATAAAATTCTTTAGAAAAAAGAAGTTAAAGAAGGATCTACACTATCTCTGGGTGAACTATTACAAAAGAAACCCCAAACCTCCTCTCTCATCCCCACTAACACAAGGAAAACTTATTAGAAACACAAAAATATATTTAAGATGTGACTACTCTAGGATATATTATTGCTCAGTAATTTATGGGTAAAAACCCCTTGGCATTTCGTTATAAAGGGAAGTCAGTGGAGCTGCTTCAGCAGACCAAAACAAGGTACCAGGGTGAAATAGTGCACTTAGGCCATTCTGGTGCCTAGTTTACAGGGATATATTAATCTTAATGATACTTCAGAGGAGTGCAACTTTCCTGGCATTTCTTTCTATACACTTCAACACTTTGTGACTTATTTGTAAAACCAGGGCAGTTTCAAAAAAGGCATGCTTAAAATTTCAGCCTAGTTTCATTAAGCAAATGGGACAAAGACTGCTGGCCAGATGAAACCTACAGGTATGCTGACTGGCCTTGCTATGGCAGACAAAAACAGGTCCTGCTCATGCTCCAAGGAAGGTTTGCTCCCAGCAGACAGGAAGTAGTTTTGTTAGCACAACACAGAGCCAAGTCTTACATTTTCAGTACCTCAACGCTAGGCAGAGTAAGACCTCTTCAGTGACCAAAAGGGCAGGTAAACACTGTATAATAAGCAGAGGTGAGGGGAAATAAATCTTTTTTTCTTTACTGGGCAAACCTCTTTTGGATTTTTGAAACCACACACATTTTTCTCCAAATAGTTCACAGCAGTGAATTATTAAATGTTTCCCACAAAAAGTTCAGGTATGACAGTGGCCCCGGTGATAAAATCTGCCTTTTTAAACCCAGTTCTGTGTTTCCTCGTTAATCCTTATTCTTATCCAAAGTGAAGGCAGTCATTTGAAGTAAGGTGTATGATATGCTAAGAAAGCAAGATGTTCAACCTATTTACACCAGATTATCTGAGGGATTATAAACAGCATCAATATATTCAAGAAATATGTACATTGCATTTTCAGTGTAGTTTCTGATAGAATACATAATACTTACTAACTTCCTCTGGCTGCTGCAGTACTAAAACTACTATGGGAAAATGAGCTGGATTCTCATCAACAGTTAACAATTAATACATTATTTACCATGTTCCCATGGAACTTGTGTAATTCCACAGAAACCAATGGCATTGCGAAGAAAATAATCAAGAAGAATTAGTGGCACTGCTGAAACCGAGGACTTAACTTTTGGTCAGTAGAGTCCTTCCAAACAGGTGCTGACACGTAGGAAAAGAGCTCAGCTTTCCTTCAAGATCGCACCTTCAACCATTTGGCTCTGCATTTAAAAGTACTTGAACTTGGAGGACATGTGAGTCTGGAAGTACTTTGGAAATATAACACAGTACTGAAAGCATACTTTGCAAGTGGGACTGCATTTTTCATTGTATTCTCTTCAGTAATGATGAATTGTATATTGCTTAGGAGTGACAAAAATAGAGTTTAACTGCAATCTACCATTACACAGGATGAAATGGAGAAAAAGAATACAGGAGCACATCTGAAACTGTCGAAAGAACTTTGTTCCAGGTTTCTGGTGAGTAATCACCATATCCAAAGTAAACATTGAAAACATCTGGGGGCAAATGATGAAGACAGTTTTTATCTTAACTTAACCAAATACAAAGTTGAAAGACAAGAGTGGTTTATTCTCTTGGCAGTACATCCTGGATACTCTTGGAAGCAATTCTGTTAAAACATAAAAGGTAAATACTTTGCTTTCTAACGGAAATCTGCAAGTAACTTATTTTACAAAGTTTTACACATTTGACTTCATGTGACATCATGTGTGTAAGCCAAAGACTGAAATAATTACCACACTGTGCCTGTGAATTTGCCAAGGTCCAACTTTTCTGAGTCGTATTTGATTTAATCTAGAAATGTAACTTTAGGTAGAAGAAAAGGGAAATATATACTTCCATCCCTTCCATCCTAATTATGTTTTGAACTTTTCACCAAATGAGGCCCTGAGTTACTAAAACAAGAAAGTATTTTTTTAGCAGACAAAAAAAAAAAAAAAAAAAAGCACCACACGGGAGAGAAATAATGAAGGAGTCAAAGTACAAAAAATCAATAGTTTTATTAGTATATTTTTTCAGAAAAAGAATACAGAATAAAAATTGTATATAGCTGTAGCAGAACAAACAGCCTACTCAAAAATATTCCCAAAGGAAATTGGTACCCAAGAGCCAAGCAGAGTGGTAAGGCACTATGTGGAATGGCAGCAATGCAAAGAAATTATCAAGGATTGTTTTCTGTTCTCAGCCCTATCAGCCTTTATCTCAGTTCTAGAATGAGAAAAGATCATACACTTTCACAAAGACAAGTAAGCGGGGAAAGAGAATTCTTTGTCAACCTCCAGATCATCTCTCAGATTTGCTATTGAACATGGAAATAAAGAACCTGGATCACTAACTAACAGGGTAGACCCTGCTTTGTTCTGTCCTTAATTTTCAAGCATTTACAAATTCGTTGGATTTTCTTGATATTCATTTTGGTATTTATTTAATATATACATTAAATTCTTAGCTTAGTGTTTCATATACAGTGTTATTTTTAGCAGAAGATGAAAGATGTATGAATGGTATAAACACCAAACACTGATGTGAAGATGGATCAGCTCATTAGAAACTGATTTCCTCTCATCAAACTACATGAGTAAGGGATGAAGAAACAAAATGAATAACATGGTAGTCAACGTGGTGGCATACTAAATCATCTTCCAGTCATTCTCAATAACTCTACAACTACAGCATGCTATCCTGATGGCCCCATCTGAGTTGATGATTTTTCACAATGTATTTCATGGCTTCCATCCCTACATGAGACTTTATTACTATCACATAGGAATAAAAAGCCATAAAACACTAGAGTGAATTTATCTTGATCAGATGCAATACTTATTTTCTTCACATGATTTCACCACCACTCCAAAACTAACCAATAATTTCATGCTATATTACTGAACATTTGAAACTACATTTCAATGACAAGAAACACACTGAAATGGTTACATCACAAATTAACAGAGCTTTAGCCTTTAAACACATTCCTACCTACGAGAATCAAGAAACAATCACAACACACAACCATTTAATCCACTGATAAAAGACAAGACACCACAGAAAAATGTCACTTCCACATACATCTTTCGACACATAAGGAAAGACGAGACAAAATAGAATCTGGTATAGGTTAAGGCTTTGAAAGCAACACTACCAGCATCTTATTAAAATTCTTTGCCATGGTGGCTTCCTGGCATGCATTATAAAAAAATGCAGAGACAATCACTAAGAAATCTTTAAGACATCTGAGCTTAAGTAGAGAAACAAAGCAAAATTCCCTACTTATGGCACTGAAACAGCTACAACCACAGAGCTGCTAGCTGATATGGCTCACTAGTCCCTAGGACTGCTACATTCTGGGCTATGAGCTATTTACTATAGTTCCAAAGTCCCTATTTCTCCTGATGAAAGACAAAATGAGACAAATTATAATATGCCCTTATTTTCTTAGCCAGACTATGATACTGAGGTCCTGGTCTGAAAACAGTTATTTATTAATGTAATTACTGTTCATCTTCTTATTACTACTAATTGGCCAAGTTGAAACACAAGTCTCCAGGGTCATTGAAAAGTCAATACAATAATTTAACTGCCATTTGAAAATAATTTTGCTTGCAAACTTGCAAGCAAACTAAACTGCATCAGAAATGTCTTGTTAAGCTAGAAGCCTTCACCAAAAATATTTTATATTTTTCCAGCAATGTACCCCCCTTGCATGATACCAAAATGAATAGTGATGTACTGTTGACACTAGAACTAAAAATTAACTCAGGTTTGATTTATATACTGCTACTCTTTCTTGCCTACCAAATCCTATTTCTTGCATAATATGATGTTGATAGCATAGAAAAGAGCAAGAAATCATTAAATGAAAGGAAGTGCATAAATAAATTCAATTATCATGCATAAAACATGCAAATGATTTAAAGACTGCATATGAAACTCTAGTTTATATTCATTAATCTCAGGTTGCACTTTTGAGAGAGGAAGAGACACTAATTGGGTCCAGATTAATGCACTCCCAAACCTTCCAATTTGTTTTTAGGTGAAGGTTAAATGAAATGTGTTAAAATAAACACAGCTGCTCACATCCCCAAATCTCTATCATTTGTGGGAAAAATAAAAAACTGAAAAGTATATTGCAGGCTTAGTGTAACGGAGAATTAGGCTTTTCCTGGGGACCTCAGAATTGCCATTTGCCCACTGCAAATTTTTATAAAAACTTTTCCCCAGGAAGGTAACTTTGAGCTGCAAATTTGTCCAAACACCAAGCTAGACACATGACACAGAGAATAGGTTGGAAGGGTTTTTACTTGTCTAAATCCTGTCATGTTTTCCTCCCTTACTCCAAAGGATGCTACTGATGGAACACCTCAAATGCCCTGAAGTCACTGTAAGATGTGGCTCAGCCACAACCTGGCACATTGCTGCCACACAACTCAGTGCAGTGGGAAACAAGGCCTTACAAGATGGCTCAAGGGGCTCAAATTTGTTCAATTAGACAGCAGAAAAGCAACATACAATGGAAAAAAACTCCTCCAACCCACTGCCTGCACCAGGTTTCACTGTTCCTTGGTAGCCAGGGAATCCAGTGAATCACCCAGGGATGGAAATAGTTCTCTTCCAACTGCCCCATCTCACTAGCTGTCAACCCCTGCCTACACAGGGCTGGTCCTGCCCCAGAATAAAGGGAGGTGTAGGGGAAAGGGGATGGGCTTTTGGCCCAGAAACAAAGAACAACGAAAGGGCCCATTCCCAACCTTTGACAAAGGAAGTTTAAATGAAATAAACAACAGTAACAACAACAAAAAGTCACCAAACTAATTTCATGCTGAAAGAATGAATTTGGGTGAGAAGCTCCGAGGGGAAATGTTAGAATGTTATCAGTGACGTAATTACTCTTCCCTTTTGTTAAAATATACTGTAAATAGAATCCCTCCAATATAATGGAACATGTCTGTACAGGATTGGATGCATTTGAAATCTAATATTTATCTGATTGATTTTAAAATGTTTTCCTCCTCAACCACAGACATTACACAATGAAAGCACAAAAACACATACATGTAGACTTAGACATATATTCACAGACATAGTTTCAGACACAGATCCACTTCTGCTGACAGCCTGACTCGGAGAGCTTTTTATTAAAATTAATTTTTGCAAACTTGCAGGTGCTATATTAGCTGCAATAAATAACAACAATAAGGCTGAAATCTGTCAACATCTTGACAAATATTCAAAGAGCTGTTTAGGTAGGAAATATGCTTATGATATTCATTGCTCCTAAAAGAGAAAATGATTATACAGTAACTAAACCCTAAGTAAGAGCTAAAGATATTCACCTCATGAAGCCATTGCTCAACTAGCCCCTTGGCACTTGCTGGAATTATTCACAGCACGAGCTCTACTTTTTCATTTTCTGCTGACTCCATGTGGGTAATTTCTTTCTCATGATTAAAAGTGAGCTTGGCAATTCCTTCAAAGCATTTCTTTAGGTGTGGCTGGATGTGGAGTGGATCCTTTGTCTCAGAAAGGATTCTTGGAAGATCACTGCTGCACAGAGAAAAAAAAAAAAACAACACCTGAAAAAAGATTAAAAAAAAAAAAGATAAAAAAAAAGAGAATTTTATAGGTATTTATACAAACATTTTTTACACCACCACCACCAACAGACAGATGCAATGGACTGTTTACCTTGGAAAGAATAGGCTTTTCTTCCCCAAATAATCATTCAAGGCCTTCCTGAATGTCATCTGAAAGCGATTCTGCCTCTTCCAACTTATCCAGCATCTGGGGCTGTGAGATAACCCTCGTGGCATTGGTCTCCTTCACTGACTCCTTCGTTATTAGCCTCCTGGTGGGTGAGATAGAATACAGCGAATGTAATAACCATACTTCACACAACAGGCTTGCTCTCTCTTTTAAATTGAAAATCCCCTTATTACAAAACAAGGGGTGTTCTTTTTCTTCTACCTTTAAGTAGGACTGCCACATTCATTGCTTTTTACAAAAACGCAGCTGCTTTTTAAGCTACAGATAAATAGAATCTGCTAGGCGATAATTCTACTCAGTCTGAATGCATTATTTTCTAAGTCACTTTGGCAAGGGACTTTTTATTATGAACTGGAATGAACAAGTCCTTTTCTCAACTAATTATGAGTATGTTTTGTTCTATACTATTAACCTACAATGCCAGATTGATCAGCTACTTTTGCTTCAGCCAGTCCAATAAATTAACACATTCTTTCTGGGAAATTAGAGAGCTAATTATTATGACTTTCTAGACTAATGATGAAAATATAAATAATACAGAGCAATGAAGGATGGTGTATCAATAACATTCACACAGTCCCTTTGATGTGCACAATGCAACCTACCATTTCAATGCCACAGATGTGTGGATGGCAGTTATTTTGACTGGACCTACAGAATTTTCTTTTCATAAAGCTTTTTTATATTGATACATACGGTTGTATTTGACATTTTATGAGAACTGAGGAAAAAAGGCAAATCTGAAACACAATTTTTCATATACCTGTCCCTAGCGCCCATTTTGTTTTCCTATGGTTGGACTTTCAACTTATAAAAAAAAAATCAGGAAGAATAGAATAGAAGCCAAAGCTACAAAGACTTTTAAAAAGACAAAAATCGGGACTTGTATTATTATTCTTTTCACCATAAAACATAATCTACTGTTTGATTTGAAAAATAGTTTAGTTTACAGAGAAGAGTTTGATATTCCCCAGTAATACCACAAAGTAGAATACAGCTTTGAAGTTTTTAGGACCGTCAGTGATTCAGAACACTCAGATTTGACAAAGAAAAAGTTTCAGTGACATTCAAAGAGAATAATACATTTTGCTCAACTGTTGTCAATAGTTTATAATTACTGGTACAAAAACATTCCAACAAATGAGATGCAAACATTTAGGTATTTCCATATAATTGCCTTTATGCAAAATACACTGTGATTAACTGCTTAAAAAAAAAAAAAAAAAGAAGACGAAGAAGAAAGAAAAATCTTTTCTGCTTATTAGTTTGAATTCATTTCAGTACTGATGATCTGAAATACATCAGAATGATAGAAATATCTGAAGAGTGGACTGAACAACTTTGGTCCAGCATTCAGAATTACAAATAAGTAACAATCTTGGAAACAAGAATAGGTTCGGTTCACACAGCCACCATCTTAATATCATACTTTCATTGAGAATAATCCCATCCTTATTTACATATTTTTGCTTGAAATACTAGGAGAAGTGGTATTTATTAGACATTCTTCAAAGCAGCTACTGTGGGAAGACATATACACAAAATCAACAACACTGGTATGACTTTGCAATGCTAAAGCTTGCTACATGAGACATTTCTCAGTCCTCTGGTAGTCTTAACAAACTATGAATGCTTTTGAGTTGCTGGTCTCCAGTATCTGGAGGCCAAATGCTGGAATTCCAGGAGCAGCCTAATTTGTGTATAATGAAGAGCAAATCTATTCTACTGTGTAGTGACTATACATTTCAGTAGAGCTTCGAAGATGTGAAAGCAAATGAATAGCTAGACAAAGATTAACTCGACTACACTCTATATATACCATTTTAAGGGAGAGAGATCTCACCAGTTACTTTACTGTTCAAAATAGGCTATATTTTGTGCAAAGTTGTACATTTTTGTACTTTCAAAATACATACTTCCATATTACCTCCAAAACAAAGACACTGTCTAGGACACTGTGCTAGAGGAACAAAAGGGTTTTGAACTGTTTACTCCTGCTTGCTTAAAAATATGTTTGGGTCTGTCCATTTAGCAACACTTCCTGACATGACAGTAACAGCAAAGAACAGTGGAGAGGAGGTTTAGCAATGTGGAAGACTGTTTCCCTGTTTCCCTTAAATTACTTTCTGAATGAAAGCTACTCTCAACCACTTAGTGGCTGATTTCTAGGCGAGTTACTGGCCTACTTGCCTTCAGATTAGTGAAAATCCTATCTTTAGTGAACAATTTATTTTGATTAAAAATGAACCTATTTTATTTCAGCTGGAACAGTCAAAGGCAATGAAGTTTGTGGCATCTACAGCTCATCTTATGCTGAGTACTGACAGACAGCTTTTCTTAGAAGTGATAGTTATGGTGAAAAATGATTAAGAGAATCAACAAACATTATAGCACCGTTAAGGGCCTGTTTACAGACAGAGACAACATCTGTAAACTCACAGTTCTGTATTTTATCCAGGTTTACACCAGAAAGCAGAATCAAAATACCATGAAGATGGTTTCAGGAAAAAGAAAAAATTCACCACATATCTTTAGTGAAACTCCTTATAGGCACTTTTTCGCCTTGAGTCTATATAAAGTGAGTTGCATATCTCTTCCAAAATATTTCTCACACAATTTAAAGAGAGTGTTTATGGGTGCTTTTTTGATATGCATACACTCTCAATAATCTGTAGGCCATTCAATAGCACATCAAGTATATCTAAACACAGACAATACTCCACGGAAGTTACAGCAGTAAAGGCAAATTTTAATGATTTTACTTTGCCTGAAATGGAGACTCTAGGTCCAAACTATATGGGGAGTAAGTAAGGTGTTGCACGTTTAACAACCAAGATCTTACCGTTTCTCATTCACATCTCTCCTCATAGTGCCATGGAGTTACTTCTGAAGCAGAACTTGAAGTTATTTCTCCGTAACACCCTGCATAAATCATAAAAAAAAAAAAAAAAACTTCAGACATCCAAAGCTGTAAGTTACTGTATATGCCCTGTTATACTTTTTTTGTACTGAGTTTTAAAAAAAGTGTTGCTTTTTTTTTCCTAGAAGGAAAAGTATTTGACATCATAGAATCACAGAATGGCTTGGGTTGGAATGGACCCCAAGGATCATCAAGCTCCAACCCCCCTGCCACAGGCAGGGCCACCAACTTCCAGATCTGGTACTACACCAGTTTGCCCAGGGTCCCATCCAAGCTGGTGTTGAACACCTCCAGGGACGGAGCATCCACAGCTTCTCTGGACAGCCTGTTCCAGCACCTCACCACTCTCTGTAAAGAACTTCCCCCCGACATCAGATATAAACCTTCCCTCCTTGAGCATAAAACCACTCTCCCTTGTCCTATCACTTTATATCCTTGTAGAAAGTTGATTCCCCTCCTTTTTATATTCCCCTTTTAAATACTGCAGTGAGGTCATCCTGCAGCCTTCTCCAGGCTGAACAAGCTAAGCCCAGCTCCCTCAGCCTGTCTTCGCAGGGGAGGTGCTCCAGCCCTCTAATCATCTTTATGGCTCTCTGAACACTCTCCGACAGCTCTACATCTTTTCTGTATTGGGGACGCCAGACCTGGACACAGTACTCCAGATGGGGCCTCAGGAGGGCAGAGCAGAGAGGGACAATCACCTCCCTGTACCTGCTGACCACCCCTCTTCTGATGGAGCCCAGGATACCATTGGCCTTCCGAGCTGCAAGAGCACACTGCTGGCTCATGTTCAGTTTTTTCATCCACCAGGACCCCCAGGTCCTTCTGCACAGGGCTATATCAAAATACTCTAATAAATATTTTGCAAAAGATATTCTTTACCTCTTTCCAGTTCTGCTTCATGGAGTACAATGAGGAATAAGACATGCACAAACGCCTGTTTGACTTTCTTACTTGGCTGATTCACTAACTTACTGGGAGGCTATGTCTCTATTGTTTCTGAGCTCATGTCATAAAAACTAAACAGAAATCAATTTAAGACAATGAACTTTAAACTTTTCTCTCTCAATACTCTACAGGGCAAAAGTGGCAGAGCTAAGTTGGAAAAGTTTTAAATAATGAAAATCACTGAAGCCTAAACCACACACAATATAGTGAAAGCTGAGATGTGAGATGGAGATGAAATCTAAAAGCTAATTAAATTCAACAAGAGCCTCTCAAAGGCAACATACCAGCTTAGCCTCCCATGCTAATATTTCGTTTTGAAGGGTGCAATAAATGGAGGGCTTTTCATGGCTGCAGATTTCAAAATGTGATCCACCAGCTAAACCTGAGAGGGGAGAAAAAAATAGATTAGATGCATGGATTACTGTACTGAATAGATGCCAAGGCCAAGATAAAAAGAATAGATAAGTTAGGGCTTCTGAGGAGCTAAATTTGAAGCCAACCAGCAAAACGGATTGAACCTTATTACCTCTAGTCACTGAGAAATTCCCTAGACAGTTGGATGTAATTTGAAAAGGTCAGAAAAAAAATTTCCTTCACAGTATTATTTCTTCATGGTTTAAGGGTGTACGTTTGTGAGATGCCATCTCTAATCATTTTTATTGACTTGCTGTGAAGAGACAGACAGATGCACAAGGAAGCAAGACAGACGTGTAAGACATGTCCTACCTTTGTTTCCAGTTCTAAAACATATCGCAGCATTAGGTACATTTTAATGTTAATAATTTCAGTTTGTCCTTTGCTATCACTGAGCGAAGTGCCTTGTTTGCCTAAGTCAGGCACAAAAGGGGGGGAAAAATTGTGCATATCATTGAAAACTTGCTACAATTTTTCATATTTGATATGAGAGTTCATTGAATTTCGTGTGAATCTAAAATATATAACTGGAATTCAGTAAGTGTAATAGGATTTTCTAAACAATTTTAGGTATTCTCAGTTGATTTTTCTTTTCACTTAAAGGGAAGTAGCTCTCTCTGAACAGATCATAGAATGACCTTCAACATACTGACAGTACAAGCTTTGTTAGCAGTGTGGCTGTCCTGTAGAAAAAAAAAAAATAAAAGCCAACACACACACACGCACAAAGAAAAAGAAAAATCAACAAAACAAACCACCTCAATTAAAAGCATTTAATTATTTTACTTAGCATACACAGAGGCTTGCAATCAATCTGAACATTTGCTAACATTACATTAACAGTCAATTTTTTTGTCATGCAATTAAAATCAAAGGAGATTTAACAACACAAAAGCAGAATTATCCATCCCAGCCCCTAGAAAAGTTTAATTAACATTAGATTTCCTTTCACTCAAAAGACATTTGTCTTCCATTCATAACACAAACATTGGTATTCATTGTATTTTGGCACTGAATGCAATGCAGAGACAATTTTAATGGCCATTAAAGTATAGCTCTGTAATTTCCTCCACTGCATTATGTTTATGGAACCTGCCTGAAAGATGACTGTTTCCACTTGGATAAGAAAGCTATTTCCATATGGTCGTATTCCCTCCCTTTAAGCATCACACATTCGGAGTAACAAGAAATTTCAGCAGAATAGTTGTGTACATACATTCACTCCTCCAGAACATTGTATCTCCAAAAGGATTGGGAAGTGTTAGCCATAGGGGGGAACAAAAAGCATGGGGAAATGTTGCACTCACAAAAACTGATACATTCAACTGAAGTGGGGCTGTTCCCCAGTAGAAAAGACGTATAGTTCATTTAAACATAGAACTCTCTTCAAGAATTCTGGAAGCTTTCAAAAAAGAAGACAAGCAAACCTGCCTACATGGAAAAGATGCTGGAGAAAGGGAATAGCACGCTAGATTTACACTCTACAATTCTTTTAAAATTTATTTATTTATTAATCAGGCTGTCACTGTCTCATCTTCAGGATGATACTGAAGCACAATGGTAATTTAATATTTTAAGATAAGAAATGTGTAAACACATAGAAACCTTCCAGTTTCTGGGCTATCAACACAGCGCCTTTACTTCTCTACTTTTTTTTTTTTTTTCTTTCCAGCAGAAAGACTGATAGAGAAATTAAGTTCTGTTATCCTGATCTTAAAGATAAACTTATGAACCCTTTCAGCCCCCCAAATGTCAAAAGTAAAGTAACACACTTCTTATGGATCATGAAAATAGGAGATGTTTGAGACAGAAATATTTAATGTTAGAGACTCAGTTTTCCAATGAATATTTCTCCAATATATTTTGGTGCCACTTACTACACAGTAATAAGACACCTCATTTAATTGTCGCAAAACTCTTACTGCTTTTGTTTCTTTATTGTTCCCATCTCCTGAATAACAGCAGGTGATGTTGTATGATCTTACATGTTGTTCCTTCTCTCAAATCAGCCAGTATTCAAAGGCCATTTAAAAAAAAAAATGGGAGAGTGCCTTTAAGAATTTTGTTGTGCTTATGACATCTTTCTTGCTCTATTTGAGCCAGATTAACATGTGGGAGAAACTGGGACTTGGATAAGACAACCAGGTCTTCAACCTCTATCCAGGGCAAACCAGACTGATTCTATCTAACCCCCATATGTTGGTGGCCATGTCCTGCCCCTTTACATAAGACTGCTTTCCTCCTATTCATAACTTTTATTTGTCATACTGGTGGTAGAATTATGCAAAATTCCAATTATTGCTAACTCTCACTATTTAACAGTAAGGTTAGTTTACTACTTAAAGAGATTTGTCAGAAAGTTGAGGGTCTTTGATTTACATCTAATCAGAATTTATTTTTTAAACAGTATTACTGCTGTTCAAACATAAGTTGTTTGGTTGTAGAAATTACACTTTTTTCCCATTTTTCAATCTGCAGGGTTACCGTCCAACTAGAATTCCAGTTGGTGTAACAAAATTACATCACAGCTAGATCTAGTAGAGTTTCTTTCTGTTTTTCTTTCTGTATGTGAGCCGAAGATTGTGATATTTTTTAAATAAATTTTAAAATAAATGTGTTTCAGTCCTGTAACTTAACAATGATATTAGGGAAAATTTATTCTCAGAAAACGTGGTGATGAACTGACACAGGCTGCCCCTGGAGGTGGTGGAGTCACCATCCCTGGAAGTTTTTGAGAAATTAGTAGATTTTGCACTGAGTGACTTCATCTAGAATGGTCATGGCCATGGGTGGATGGTCAAACTAGATGTTCTTAGTTGTATTTCCAACCTTAATGATTCCATGATTCTATAAATTGTAGCTACTTTTGTCTTGTGAACACTGGATTACTGGAACCCATTGAACATGTAATTTTAACTGTAGCCAATCAAAAAATGGATTTCCAAAGAATAAATTTTATTTGATGTTGGAATGCGTACCCCTATGAGGCTACAAGACAAGTATGTCCTGACCATCTTCCATAAACTAATTTGAATGCTTCAGCATTCTCCTTCACTTCTGGTGCAAAATCTCCTCTCCTCTTACATCTAATAGAAAAGTGAAATGCCATTCTTCAGCTCTGACCCATGGCCAGAATCTTCACAGAACCTGGGGGAGGGCTGGATTCTCCTTCCTATTATACAGTCTTAAGATTGACCAGGCACTCCCAAATTTTATTTTTATCACCAAAGATGCCCAAGCTGTGGTCCATTAAAAGAATAAGAAAAAGAAAGAAAAAAAAGATTGCGTAGGAGCACATTCTAGACACAATCCCAGTTTAAAATGAGCTCTATTGTCACTTCAACCTGCAGCAGGCCATGTTTTTCACCTATTTAGCGCACACAAAAGAACTGGGTAGATATTTTACAGAGAGAAGGAAAGGCTTGAGAGATTGATATGAGAATAGAATCATTACTAAGATTAACTCCAACAAGCAGAGTTAGCTGATAGCTACCGGCTCTATTACTTATCGATGTTCCAACTGGTCCTCTCCTTTTTGAATGGACTAGCTAACTTCATTTCCTTATTTATTTATCTGACTCGACATACAAAGGTTTTCAAAGACAACACAGAAAATTTTCTAATGTCTTACATCATAAAGGGAAGCTAAGTTCATTTTTTGCATCCTTCATAGTGTATCAGTTAAAAATTTACTAGTAATGCTCTCCATTTTAGAAGCTACTTTGTGATGCATAGAATTTGAACCCATCTTTTTTTTTTTTTTTTTTTTTTTTTTTTTCTATTTGGAACAATTAAAACACCCTTACAGAAAGACTTCAGTTCACTTAGATGTAATGCCTTTACCTTAAATATCATCTAATTCTTAAAAGAAATTAGTCCCCCTTAAAGACATAATAGTAAAAGAAAAGTGGATTTATAATGCACAAAAGTTCATCTTGCCAAATTCTCTATTGTGAACATTGATTCTGCTCCCAACTCTAATATCATTAAAGTTAACTCCCAGCAAATTAGGCTTGAGAACAATGAAATGCAAATAAAATCTGTACCACAATAGAAACATAACTTTTTATACATGTTTAATGAAAAGAAAGAAACAAAAAATTATTTTAATTAAAGAACTAATGAAAGGATCTCTAAAATAAATATATGTACAAGAATTTATAACAGATTTTTTCACTCAGTATTTCAACAAGAATATATTAGTTGATCATGTGGAGAGCAAACCTGAATATCATCAACAGCTGTTAATATGTGAACTTCTCTGTCTTCATGAGATTAGAAGTGAATATATGTTTCCAACCAGTAATCATTTTAAAACCATTCCCTGAGACACAGTCCTAAATGATTTGGGAATTACACTCTAATCATTAAGCCTTCCAACTACTTAAGCAATGTTTAAATCAATGGCCAGAAAGAATCTTTCTTCAGTATGTTGTTAAATATCAACCAAGTTATACACACTACAACTAATTATTTAATAAAATTGCATCCCTATTTATATACATAAGTATATATCTATAGAGATATAGTTATTAGAATTTATTTTGGAACGAAAAACATATGGGTGAGTAAACTGCTTGGCTGCTCTACAGAAGTATAAAGGAGATGCAGCCAAGTTCCTCATACTATCCAAAATCTAATCAAGCAATGTAAAGTTTACATAATGAAACACAGGGGGAAAAAAAAATAGACAAAACCACCACACACTTTTTTTTTTCTGGATTCCTTTTTTCATCAAGGGAAACCAAAATTCCATTTTTTTACATATGGCTATAAAGACATGTATGTCTGTAAATATATAGCATTTATATTACAAATAAGGTCTAAAACCAATGGTTATTACCAAGGAGTTGCTGTACTTGGTTCTGTGCAATGAAGAGTAGATATGCCTATTGCACTGAAAAGCCTTTCACTAAGCCTCTGGTGTTTTGATTGTTTTTCAGCTATCTATGACAGTCTTACGACATTATTGTTTGTTTGCCTACACTTGATAAAAACAAGCAAGGGCAATGCTTAAAACGGCACTTTAGCTATTTAAATAGCTTCATATCACTCTTCCATAACATTCTATTTAGATAAATGGAATATTATTTCTAAGCATTTTCATTGCAGGAGCGCCTGAAGTCCCCCAGATGAGAGTATCACATGGTAATGCTTACTAGAAGCTAGAAAGTTCTTCAGCTTGTTCTCTCAGGTGTCTTGCAGACAATCCAGATGAAGCAGAAGTTGGAAATGAAACAGATTTGCCCCAAGAACTCCTATTATCTCTCATCCACACACACTTTTTGTTTTTAAGAGGTGGAGGTGAGCTTACAAAGAAGTATTCTGTACAAGTAAGTAATTGAAGTTTCTATTATAATGAGGAAACAGGAAAAGAATTGAGATTGTGCCTAAAATTTTGCAACACACTGATGTGCTGTGTAGGTCTAAAACATAAAGTATAGCCACAGCAAAAACATATTACAATAATTATAAAATATAACTGAAAGAAAAGCCAGGTAACTAAAATATTAGCTTTTTTTTTTTTTTTTTTTTTTTTCCCCCCCACACCTTAGATCTCAAACACCTGAAAATAAATATTTTATTCCACTAGGAATCTTCTTTCCAAAAGTACCATTAAATTATCATACCCAGAGAGAAAATTAATGTTAAAATAATAATTGATTTGAAGATGACAGATGACCTGATACTACTCTTGATACTAATAAGCATAGTTTAAAAACGCATCTAAGAGAGAAAAAGAACTTTTACAAGTATTTGCAAAAGCACACCCATTATGTCCTTTTTCTGTTGGATGATGCTCCCAAATTTTGGTCTTCCAAAGTGGAATTGGCAAAAAACAAATTAAAGACATGAGAATTTTTATGAATTTCCTATGTACAGATATTTTGATGGGCAAAGCTTATGTGCATGCATATGAATATGCAAAATACAGATGGAAGCACACTTTTACTATGGAAAACACAACTTTTCAGACATCTCTTTTCACTAGTTTACATGCACTTAAGCACATTTTTATCTAGTCATGTCGTTTCAGTTTGAGTTTGAAGGCTTGGAAAAGACACTATCCAAAAATTATGCATTTTTTAGTAGACAGTCACACAAATTGGATGCCTTAGTTGATCACAACATAAAAATATCACACACGGATTGATTCATATTCAGCATACAGGTGTCAATCAGCACAGGTATACTCACTTTGGAAAGAATCCAAATGAAATGCAAACATACACACTGCTTATTTTACTTCTTATTTGACACCTCAAATAGTTCATTAATAGCTATTATAACAGTCTTTAAAATGTGTTATGTGTGTCTTTATTCATTTCAGCACAATTCTGTCTGAAACAGCCACAAGTACACACATTTCATATCTTGATATGCATACTCACACACATGCACACTCACACAAACATATATATAAAACCTTTGCTAAAACATGGTTGCAGTTGCACTGATTCAACTATCAGTGCCCTAAGTGGATGGAGGAAACACAGCAACAAAGACCTGAGATGGTGTAAAAATAGTAGAGCTAGGCAAGGACTAAGGGAAGACAAAAACCTTCTACTTAATAGAATTGACAGAGGGGTTAATAAAATTCAATAAGAAACACCTTTATTTACATAATTCTTCTGTTCTGAGTGTTCCTCATACAGACACAGGCAACCCCACAAAAGGCGGAGTAGCTGTAATCTGTTAGAGAGCATAGTACTGCCTATTTTATTTTCTCTTACTATTTCTTACAGTTTTACATAGCTGAAAACCATTTTAGATTAGAAGTGTGTTGTATTGTACTTTACATGCAGAAGTGTAACAGGAATGATGTAGTCTGGATTAAAGAACTGAGAAAATTTGTAAGTAGATGTGGTCAAGATTAGTGACAACAGAAATAAATTTTTGGTGATCAGTCTTTATTTGATGGAAGTCCTCAGATAACACATGATCATTGTGCTTTCCTTTTTCTTTTATACATCCTATTGTGATGATCTGTAATTTAGATATGAACTAAATTAATAGATGATAAGCATTATGTTGAAGTTAAATCTAGGTGGAAAAGAGATAGCTGCATAGCAGAGAAAAGCATTTGGAAAAGTTTACAGAACTAGTTCATTAAGCAGTAGATTGCAAGTCTTTTTGAAATCTATGCTGACATGAGACTTTTAGGAAACATTATTCATCACTGAGCATAGTACTTCCAGATGTCTACAGTGGCCCATTAGATTAACACTTTGTCTTAATCTATCAAAGAAAAAAAAAAAATCAATAAGGAGAAAGGCACAGAGAGAGGCAAGAAGTTCAGGATAAGGTAAGATATAATCATTGTATGTAAAGAGAAATCAGGGTGAAAGTGAAAAGAGCAACTAGATTATAAGAGAAAAGAAGCCTGGAAGGGAACTGAAGGCATACAGAAGAGACTAAAGGACTTCAACTCTGACATATTCCTGAAGCAGGAATTTTCTAAAACACAGACCCTAGAGAGTAACGGACACTTGGAGACAGAACACAAATATAAAGAAAGATTTATAAACGCTTCTCCTATTTTTTTTTTAGTGCTAATTGCATAATATTGTGCAATTAATTAAGCACTCAAGTGATTTCAGCTGTATTGGTTTACTGGTGAATAAATGGGTACTATGAAATAGGGTACTATGGTTGGGCTGCGGTTGGACTTGATGATCTTTTGAGGTCCCTTCCAACCTGAGTGATTCTATGATTCTATGAAATATAATCACAGTTTAGCAACAAGAAGTTGTGCGGTTGACCTTGATTGAGACTGATTTTAAAAAAAGATTCATGCAAGTAACTGAACTTTGCTGTCCTGTGAGTGAATGGCAAGCTGTTTCTCTAAGCTTTCAATTTCAGAACTAAAGAAAATGAGATCTAGAAAATACAACATATTACATTAGCTAATCTATGAATATGTCAAATATTACCTGTTGAGGCAAAAATAAGATGCTTTTGACTTGCAGCCTCTAAAGAGATTCTCCAATACAGAGATAGCATCCTACTTGTTTTGAGAATTGCCTTGACAAGTCAGGTAGCCAACAGACCCAATATTGACGTGGGAATTGCTCTGAAGATGAGAAACATGGCACTGAGTTGGCAACAGCAGAAATCTTAAATCCTGCAGAAATATCAAAACAGATCAGATGAATATGTGTGGCCACCCAGTGTGTTCACAGGGCAGTATCCAACACAATACAGCACTTCAGCCCTGTTTCCAGGTCAACCCTGTATTACAAGAACTACAATAACATAGACTGTGGGGAAAGAAAAGACCATAAGCTTTAAGAAAAAGATGAAGAGAGATTTTCTGCTTTAACCACCAATTGATCTTTCTACTGTAGAAGAGTAAAACAGAATTTGATATAAACTGTTGCATAGGGAGCAAGGCAATTAGTAAAAAATGGTTCGTTTAAGAAGTGGAGCTGGAAACCATTTCTATTCTTCAATAGGCTTCCCCCTAATCACACACAGCCTTAATGTCACCACATGATGTGGGGGATGTAAACTCTGTGAAGGTAGTGCTGAGCAAGGAGGAGTTAGAATCTCCTTGTGTTCTCTTGCCCCCTTGATTCAACTCTGCAATTTGTATTAGGTATGTTTCATAGGTATTTCTCATCAGAACTTGAGGATGGTTTTATTATGGTTTTGACTGGGATAGAGTTCATTTGTTTCATGGTAGCTCCTACCACACTATACTTCAGTTTTGTCATGAAAACCATGCTGAGACACACAGCTGTATTATTGTCACTCAGTAGCACTTCCAGAGCTCCTTAAAACTAGGATGGATTTCTGTCTCTGCCTCTTCTATGCTTTAGAATATTATGTTTCTCTTTCTCATTTATTCTTTCAGCTACACCTTGCACAAGGAAGTCAAGCCCTATTGAAGGCTGAGGACTGCACATCATGAAATGGTCTAGCATAAGATTTTCTGACTCAATAATTCTGTAAAATATGATTTACTTGGGATGAAAGCTCCTTACTAGGTCAGATGTCTGGACTGAAGAGACGGATGGTTAATTATACAGAATCACTTTCATTTTGCAACAATAATGGGAACGAAGAAATTCTTTTACCAAAGTGGTCTAAAACTGATGTGTAGTACTGCTGTTCTCTCTAGCCAGAGTTAATTGCCAGCTGAACAATAGAGATATCTGTGGCTGGTTTATTTAGGAGTATGTTTCACCAGAAAAGCCTACACAAGTGAAGTACAAGAAGATACGACTAAAAGACTCAGATATAAAGTTCAGGAGCTTAGATAATTGTTGAAAATACAATCTGTTCTACATGTCAGCCTACTTAAAAACAGAACTATTGAATCTTTTGAAAAAAAGAATTATTGTATTCTCCAAACTAAGTAACTAGGCTGAATTCTATTCACTATGTTATCTATAATTCTGGAATAGTAGATCCAAAAGAGTTCTCCTGATGCAAAATACACACAACATGAGAGTAGATCATGACCAAGTCAGGTCAAAAGATTAAACTTTTTTTTTTATAGCTATAGCTACCTGTCCTGAATTATGACGTTTACAGACATCACGGACAACATTTATGCAAGAACTGAACAAATATGAAAATTAGAACACTAAAACTGTAACTATTATTTTGGTACAAATAGTTAGGCACAGTATTTCTAATCCTTGCTTTGTGTTTTGACAAGACACTGTAGGAAAAGCTTTAGATGGAATTACTGAGTTTCACATGGGAGTTGACCACTGAATATTTAAGCTCTAGAGCAAAAGTAAGAATAAACAGACTGAAGAGTAGGCATATGTGGTACAGCTGCTGATCTTTATTAAGAACATTTAAGCCAGTATATATGCTTTAAATATTGTTTTCTATTACTCTCAAATATATTTACAGTTTTCCATCCACTAGAACTATTAAAAGCGATTAAGTGCTCTATCTGAATACCTGCTCTCAAAAACATTGAGAAAACCATTTTATCGTTGTATTTTGCAGCACAGTTCAATGTAATTAAAAGCCCATGTGCAACATTTAGAAATACAAATCCAATCCTCCTCTTTTATAAAAAGTAGATGCGTTTTTGTTATGGTCGCAGAAAGAAAAATATGTATTGTTGCAAAAGATCTCTCTGTTACTGAGATATGCTTAACCTTTCCGTTATTTGGTTTTTATTGTGCTTACTATCTAGCTTTATTAAATTTGCAAAATAGTTTGTTTATCTTCATTCTGGGAAAGTAGGTGGCTATAATTTACAAATATGTCAGTGAAAAATAGACCAGTGAGCTGCTCTAGGCTGGCGCGTTGTCAGTGCACACAACGAGTTCCTCCCTCCTCTTTCACACTTTTTCTTTCTCTCTCTCTTTCTCTCTCACACACACAAAAAATGTCTCCAGTAGAGTAAAATATTCACATAAATACTGGAAGTGATGGAGAAGAATCCCGGCCGACATCCCATCTGTTCCCATGAATTAAATTTAGAAATCATATGTAATATAGACATTTCTGTCTGAACATCATAAAGCCCTGACACATTCAGGCTTTCATTAAAAAGCTCTGAGATGTGACTTGAATAACAATCTGTCTTAGCTAATTAGTATTTTCAGTTTAGCATATTCACTTTCAGACGTATTGCTGTTTGCACATGGTAATTTAGGTAAACAGAGCCCATCCACAGCTGCATCAATTAACACTGCTAATCAAAACTGAATTCAGGTAATTAGGCACATTTATGCAAAAAGTGTGTAATTTGTGGGGAAAGCTAGATTCTTCAGTAATATTTCAATAAGTAGGAGTCTCTTTTTGCAAATAAGACAAGGAAATAATGGTAAATCATCTCTAACGTATACATGATGCATACTCAGTAACAAATATCTAAATTAAATCTCACTAATTGGTCTGTATTTTCAGAAATTGGACTATATCTTTTCATATAAATGTTTGCCTCAACATTTCCACATGGAAAAGTGGATTCAATTCTGACTAAAACTTTAGTGATTATTCAGACAGGACTTTAAAAGTTAATGTCTCCTCAAGCAATTTTTGAACTGTTGAACATGATGGTCCAAGTTGTTCTCATTTCCACTCAGGCAATTTTTAATGAAAACTCCCTCACTTCATTTTCAATTTAATTTCTTCAAAGAAGACATCTCTTAGTCTACTTTAAAGTAAAGCTTCTAGAAATTTATCTTGCTACTCCTTTTAAAGAATGCAAAATGGTAAATATTTAAAAAGCCTTGCACTTTGACCTACAAAGTTTTATGACAACTTGAAAACAAGCAAAAATACCAAAGCCATATAAGAATCTGTATACTTATAACAGAATTTTAATCAATAAGGAAATTGAATGAAGGATCAGTCATTGTTCTCCAGAAGTTTTCATATGGAGCTATTTGCGTTATTCAGATTCAGTTCTCTGTTATGCACACTTCCATTAAGCTAAACAAGTCTGATGGGCAAAAATTCCATCATCAACCTGTTGCTAATTTTCCATATATTGTAAGACTGACAAAAAGATCACGTAGATAATTTACTGATTTTTTAAAAGAAGTTTGAAAAGAACTTAAGATTTTTGTTACTTATAGCTAATTTATTCTTCCCATAACAGAAAAAATAAGACAGAATAATTTTACTTTCAAATTCATATAATTCATTTATTCAGACTAGTCAGCTTACATCTTCTGTCCTGGTTCTGGGGTCACTTTTGGGGTGGAGTATATATAATACATTTTCATCAGGTGTAAACATACGATATGCAGCTTTCATTATAAACTTCACTGTTATTTTTTTTTTACAACTTTAAAATTTAATCCTACATAGCTATTGATATTGCAATGTATTTTGCAGTCACATTACAGTGCATGCATCACTATTTAGAAAGTTTCTTCTATATGGAAAAGTGTGATTTGTACTCTCATTAAAGATATATGGAAAATGCTTAACATATACTGTTGTTAAAGGTTACCACACCTCCAATTTTCATTTAGCTATTGGCAGAGCAGAATATTGAGAGAATGCTGACAGAGTTCAGAAGAAAAATAAAGCTTACACAAAAAATATTGAAAAAATTTTGAAGTGATTTCCATTCAAATAATCACAACTACTGCTAATGTAGTTAAACATTAGAATGTTGAAAAAGATGGTTTCTAAAAGAAAGCACCAGGTCAACCTAAAAGTATGTGTAATTCCATATGCAACTGTGGCTGGGGAAACGGGACATGATGTAATAATTTCTCTGTTGCAAAAAAGAATCAGCTGTGTGTTGTACTACAGGCTAAGCAGCTGTTTAGTCTCTCATATGACTTATTTACATTGACATATAGTGAATATTACTTAATCTTACGTGAACTGTTTCTAGAAGAACTTCCTATACATGATACACGATTTTGTGAATGAGCAAACAAGAATGTGTGTTGACTAACTATATATTCTACATATTCTACTCTGTAGGAAGTGAGTACAGCAACAACGTCCTTGCCTCCATCACCCTGTTCACTTTTTTGCCTAAAGTAATCAGATTTAGTAAATATTCCAACTAAATTTTCAGAAATATTTTACGTCACTCTCCTGTCTATTCTACCTATACCTGTCACTTAATACAGAAACGCATTTAGGAGCCTCTTTTCACTGAACACATGTATTGCTTACATTATGACTTCATCATGAATTGTCCTGATACACCACCCTTTGAACATATTCTGGGCTCCTCGAGTATCATACTTCCTTGAATTTTTTTTTTTAAATTTTATGTGGAGTCATAATAAATGTGTGGCAAGATTAATTGATGATATAAAACAGCAGAGTGCTTATGGAGCATGAAAGTCATACTAAAGTTCGCTAAATAAAACAGGAATTTCTCACACAAGCAGCCCCACTCTTTTTTCTCTCCTGCACTGCTCTACTCTAAAATACACATAGAGATGGAGAGATGCAACTATTAAAATTTGAAAAAATGCTGGGTGATGGATATGTATTTCTTGTTAACTAAAATAGGATGGGTACTTATGATTAAAAAAGATCCTATGAAACACTAGTTTCCTAAATTTTTATTAAAAATTATGTTCCAAGCACTCTTAGCACTATAACAAACATATACAAATTTAAAGTTCATATTTATTTTTTATATAGAGAATACATCTTGTTCATAACTAATGCTATGTTAATATTTCATTTCTCCAGTATTTGTAGGGTTAATCTAGACAATGCAAAAACTGTAGTTGAAGAAAGAAGAAGCAAGAGCCCAAAGCCAACAATTAGTACTCTACACCTTACTATAGGAAAAAAAGCTCAGTAATTTACAAATGTTGAAGGGAGTGCTATCTCCATAATTAAAAATCAGGCAGAGATCCTTTTGGCAAATGGATCTCTTTGTTAAACATCCCACTAATCCAAGCCTGGAGGTATAATTCAGTACCCTGGAGAACCCCCTCTATGCTTTTGCCAGCTGTTCCATTTAGGTCACTCCACCACAAGTTTAGCTTTTATCTACTCCTCACTTTCCTCACTGGGTCCCAGAAGCAGCAGCTCATCTCTCTGAAGGCTGTTTAAAGTGTAAATGAAAAGCCTAGACAGAAGTGAGCCACAACCGCAGGGTCCTTAATTTCTGAACTATAATTCCTTGGACTTCCCTACCTTGACAGATGCAATATGAAGTCTTTCTTGATGAAAAATGAGAATATAGAACATAAATGGCACATTCATTGTCTTTTTAGCATTTTGCAGCTGTATAAAATAGGGAATTTTACTAGGAACAAAGTCCACTCAAAGCCAAACAGAGAAAGCAGCCCTTCTGCAACTCCCAACATTGATGCTACTGGCATGCAAGAAAAAAGCTTTAAAGAGCCATTTTATCACTCCTCAGACAGCCAAAGAGAAGTGAACTTGGGATGGTGTGCCATGTAGTTTGATGCAGAACACTTTGTGCCAAGGACCACAAGCACCTCTGGCTAGAGATCTGTTCCATCTACCTCCCTCCTTGGGCTAGGAAGGGGGCAGTGATGCTACAAATACTTCTGTGCAAGCTCAGCCTCAAGTAACTAACCTGCTTTGAATCTTCTGCTATTTTGACATGAATCTTTAATCATCATTGCTCACCAGAAGCAAGAGAAACAGACAAATTTAAAATGAATCCAACTACAGTATTTCCAGCTACCGTAAATCGAAGCTCTCGAAGTCACTTCAATCCTCAAGAACTGCTTTTAAGCAGCATGCTGTTTTATAATAACACACTAACCTCTTATTCGGGGAAAAGCAAAACTATTTCACTACAAAAAAATCCAATCCTAGCATTCTTTTTAAAAAAAAAAAACAAAAACAACAACAACAAGATAAGAGCAAGACAGGTCATCTGGGAGGAATTTAAAGATATTCAATGTTTTACGAAAGATCCATAAAAAAATTAGAGTGAACACATCACTCAGGTCTGTAAAATTTATTATTGGCTAATATAGTGTGCACACAGTTACCAACTGCACTGTGAAGTCACACAATCTATTACAAATTAATTCAAAGATTGCTAGTTTCTCCACGTCTGCTCAAATGCGGAGCTACAGTGACTCCAAAGACCATCTGGATGACTTGACATCGGCAAGTAATCTCCCACAGGCTTTAGGCAGCTACTAAGCCCATGGTCTGATCCTAATCATGCTGGCTCAGACCTAAGTACATGTGCACACGTGGTCTGAAGGACTGAGATCAGTACGTTCAAGTGGTGCAACCATTCCCACACCTGCACTTGAGCTGCTCTCAAGGAAGTGCTGTCAGTCAAAACGTATGTTCCTGCATGCTTATGGAGCCAACATTTAAGGGTCAGGGAGAAGAAAATAAGGCAACACACGCCTCTCTACATCTAATTCCGCAATGGCTGTCACAGGTAAGAAGCCCAGCTCCCTCGAGCTCCCTAGCAGGCTCAGGAGAACCCCTCACCTGTATTATGCTCCTGCTCACACACATTCCAGCCAGCTTGAGGTCAAAACCATGAGATAAAGCATCTCAATTGTGCTTTCTACTGCTTACCTTACTGACATGCTTCCATGCGCTTCTGCTGACATTCCCGCATGAGGGTTTGTCTCAGGCAGCTGCTCCCAGGTTCGGCGTCCCCATGGCACTGCTGCTCCAGCGGCGACGAGCAGAGCAGAGGAAGGATGCCACTGGGCAGCTCCAGCAGAGCACAGTCATGCACCGTCTGCAAGCACAGCTCACTGAGTGCAAAAGGAAAATTAAAACATTTTTTTCCCTTTCACTTGAATGACACGGCGCACTGTTCTGTGTTTGCATTTAAATTGGACAGAATAATTTAGCACCGGCTTTTAATTTCAGGAGGGTTAATCACCTCAGCAAAGGTCAATCAAACTTTAATCTCCAATAAAATTGCAGCAGCTTCAGTCACCTGCAGGACATTTATTATATTCTTATTTCCATGCAAAAGAATGCATTGCTAATCTTCTAACTCTTTATATTAGCACATCTGCCATTAACATTTTACTAAAATTATTAATTCCTCTGAAACTATTACAAGAGCTCATTTCTACACATCTCAGAAGATAATCCTGTTAAAATCCAGCCACATCTATCTGACATTGCTTTAGTTGTCTGCTCTAATCCTCACAACCGTTTGATACTCCAACTGAGTTCCAACAATGCATAGTCTCAATTACATCAAATATTACAGGGTTTAGTTTAGAACAACAATATACAGTTTTAGTAACTTAATCTTCCCTATTGTCTGCAATTACAATACTAATCTATTTTGCCACCGTTCTCAGCATTATCCATTCAAAACAAAATATCGATTTTTAATTTTGCTTAGCACCTATTGAAAAGCAGCAGATTAAGTAGACTAAGTTAAAACCCGGAATATGTTACTGATGGTAGCAATAATCACGATTATAGAAATGTTTTTATGGCCTGGAAAAAAGTATTTCTTCCTCCAAACAGAACTGCCTTGTAAGGCACAGACTATTAGCAAATAAGGAAATAATAATAAAAAAAAGGCTTCGGTTGGCACTTCCAATTTGGTTTACTACTTGATAATAATTTATCTGAAATTAAAGTGACCAAGAACTGCAAATTCTCTCTCAAAAACACAAGCCAGGATTAGTTTGAAATTGCTATGACATTTGCATCAGTTCAAAGCTATACAGTTATTTAAGTCAAAACAGTAAATTGTAAAATAGAAAAGAGCACATCTCCCAAATATGTGGTTTTTAAATAAACATCAACTATGTTAGCCGTTCAGCAAAGCGTTCCTTCAAACATCTACTGTAACAATTTGATCTGAATGCTCAAAACTATTTTACCTGTAAAGACACAAAGAAGAACAACAGAAAATTCAGGGAGAGCTCATTACAGAACTGAAACACAATGCAAAGAATTCATTCCCAAATTTTAGAATCTAGCACCAAACAGATATCATTATTAGAGCAAATAAACCCCAGTAATACTAAAACAAATGTTTTTTGCTTACTCTCACCATGGTCATATTAACTCCTGTGAGAGAGAGAAGGAATTGTCATATGCTATTTCTATTTAAAATGGATTTTTAGCCACATAACATTTTGACATACCGTAATGTAAATAAACTGTTCTTTCCCATCCCAATATTTCCTTCTGTGTCTCTCTGTCTTTCTCTGTCTCCGTCTCCCTCCTCTTTTTGTTTTAATATATGGCACACAGACAGACACACGCCCCCGTCACTGTCAATATGCACACTCATTAGCAATATGTCAGGCTGGCATTTTCAACACATACTCCAGAGCATAACTGAACTACCACGCAGAGCGCGTACACACAGACACACACACACACACACACGTAAAATACAACCGCAGAGAAGATGAGCTCAGTGGAGTCATTTTTAACTTGGAAAACTACAGAAACATGCAAAAGGAATAAGTAACATTCTCAAGCAATGTTTTATAAAAGTGCTATGAAGAGGCTTTCCAGCTGATGGAACCGATACTGCTTGCATTTCAAATGCACACACAAATATGTATATATAAAGGCGAATATTTTAACAGGATATCTTAACAGTGAATTAAAAATGCAAGCATACAGGGTTTTCCTTCTTCTGCCTTTCAAGTTGCATTCTGACTTGAAGAACTGAGTGAAAAGAAGCATTGCGAAACAAAACTGAACTACAAAATTGTTCCTACAAAATAGGCTGTCAACAGCATTTGTAATTCCTACGACTGAGAAAATTACCTACGAAAAATATTGCGTCTGTATTTTTTCAAAAATCATCTGACAAGACAGCGAAGAACACCTCGAAAACGTGAGTAGTACTGAACTACAGTTTTGGCTATCTACCTTTTGATGCACTGATAAAACATTCGAAATTGCCATTGCCAATGCTTTAAAATACAACAGAATAGCTTCATGTGTCACCCTGAAATGAAAGATACCATCAAAGACCCATTCACTACATTTTTCAAGTGCACAGACACAGGAGAAAGGTATGGGGAAAGGAACATACCTTTAGTTATCCCAGTGAACGACTTCTCTGCACATCTACATAGTCCTGCAGCTCCAACAGTACAAAAGTCGACACTGCAGTGCTTGTGATCTCTGTGACAATGGTATCATACTGCCAGCAATTTTTTCGATTAAACTTCTCAGACATGGTAGCAACTTTGTTAATTATGATATTAGCCAGCTGGCGGGTACAATCAATCATCCACTGTAAGAAAGCCAGACAAAGAGACATCTAATCATTGCAACCAGAGCAGATAAATTTTGTTCCTTTCTTATACGTGTCAGAGATTCTATCCCTCCTGACCCTCTACACAGCCATCGACTGTCAAATTTAGATTCAGCAAGCTCCCAGCATTTCTTTATCCCTGCCTTAGATCTGAAACTCCTGGTTATCAGGAAGACAAGCGTCACCAGCTGTCTCAGAGCAGGAAGGCAATCAGGTGAATAGTACTTATTATCTCTCATTGCGTCTGAGGAACGACAAGATTGATTTTGGACCAACAACTCATCCAGATCCCAGGCACAGCTACTACGGCTTCCAGTCCAGAATATGGCACATACATAAAGCTGACCCCAGCCCTTATTTAATACCACATGCTAAAAGTTTGAGGGTTGGTCATTGTTCTGTTTCTATGAGGTTTGGGTTTCTTTTCTATTCTTAAAGTACTTTTTTTTCTGCACGGCTTCTGTGGATATTCCCTTATTCCAGACCTCCATCCCCTCCATCTCAAAAACTCCAGGCAAGCCTACTGCACTGATACTCCAGGGACTTGAGTTTCACAGTTGGGTAGTCTTAATTGGGCCCACAGAAACAGTTAGCTACCATTAAAGGCTACTCTGTATACATCTTCCTCTCAACAAGTCTGATAGTCTATAAATCCCAACTAGCAAAGCCTACGCTTTTCGAAGGTTAAAAACACAAATGTATTATACACTCAAAGTATAAAAGTGTGCTAACGAAATATAAGCCAATAGACAATTTCAACACTGCACTAAAAAACAATGCTTTTCGTTTACTGCAACATCTGACAATCCTGTGTTGGTGGTGCAAGACTTCTCTTTTTCTATATATAAACCAAATACACAACAAGGTACTGTAAGGTAACTGATATAAAGTAGAAAAAAATATTGTGGTAGCAGAAATACCATCACAGTCAAGCATTCCAGCACAAAAATTGGTAATTTTGAAATGCCTTCTGACAATTCCACTTAAATAATTAAAGCTAAGCGCGGTAGTCAACTAGTTCTAATTTATAAGAACTCGCAAAAATTTTTATGCCCACTTTTGAATTTGTGTTACTCTAGCGCACATAGCACTTGGACTAACAGTCCCTTTCCTAAAGCCATATATTGTCAGGAAATGCGATCCTACATTTACTTCACTTTAAAGGCTTGTTTCATATTAAAATTTCTACCCAGCAATACCGCGCACACTCATTTGTGTCATCTTATCTTAAACAAGATGATACTCTCAACTTTACAGCGTTTAAAATAAACAAAACAAACAACAACAACAAAACGAAAAAAAAAAACCACCTTAGTTTTTAACAAATCAGTTGAAAACAATACATTTTTTCTTGACGGTTATCACATAAAATTCTGATAAAATTTTCACACCTTCTCGCGAACCAAACAAAATAGCAACAGTCAGAAAACAACAGCTTGTGGGAGTATCAATTATACTTGACTGCACTCCTTGAAATTACAGTGTTGCCAGAATCTGCTTTGTCTTTCAGAACTCAAATTTTTCTTTTATGGAACTGTCTCATTTAGAAAGCTTACAAAGCCATATACGAGAACGGTTACGATATTTGTTACTGGTCAAAACACAACTAATTGCTTTCTGATATGTGTTGAAAAGGATGAGGGCAGGAAAATAAATGTCATCCTCAAATGTAATGCCATCCATCCACTCATTTTGAGTCACTAATCAAGTATTATCTCAGCTTCTCAATCAGATATTGAAGACTGCACCAGTTCTGCACTGCTACCTAAACTTGAGTTGTTAACAAGTTGAGATCTAGCTCAAGTACTTTCAGACCCTACTGTCGTCAATTTAATAGCAGAGACACTGTTACAAAGATCAGTCCTAGCCCAGCTAGAATGACTGATTCATTTTGTAAAAATATTTACAACAAAGAGAATTCTACTCAGAAGTTAAGGAAGACCATTGTGCGTTATTCTTTCTCATTTCAATTGCTGTACCCAAATCAGATCTTGCTTTTACAGACAGCCTGTAAATATGAAGTAGTTGTCTTGATCCTAATATCCTGACAGAGTGTAAGGTAAGGTGAAATCATCGTGTATAGCAAATGAGGGAGAGTCTTGGAAAGTACACAAAAATAAGAGGCTTAGTAAAAACTGATTCCAGAAGGTGAATCAAACCATCAGACATATAAGCCTGCCTACAGCAGTATTTCCAGCCAGTGACCAGCATGGACCTGACAGTGTTTCTAAGCTGACAGAGCAGATCTGAGCTGGCACAGCTGGGAAACAAATAGGATGGTTTCCAACACATCCAGATTGAAAGTTTGAATTGCAGCATGAAAGAAGGATAAAATCTGGCGCCCGAGCAGAACTTACATTTGTACATTTTCAAATTTTCAATAAATATATCAGGCTCTTCTCTCATGCTTTTTTTCCTCCTTACTTCAGGGGTCGCTGTGGAAAGACATAGAGTAAGTAACACCTGCTCTACTCTCAGCTTTTAGGCTGGTCATCTGTGCTCTCCTCTGTCACAACCAGGATGAGGGATACAGGCATGACACAGATCTACTGGACAAGAATCATTTACACATTCCCATACCTAGACATCAGAGGAATGACTGGTCCACTGCAGTACTGCTCTCCCTGTTAGTAATAACGAAGGATGCTAAATTGATCTGAATTTAATATTAACCCTGTTTGAGCTGGACCCTGGACTTGCTGACCTTCTGAGGTCTCTTCCAAACTGATTGATTCTATTAATCTATGAATTGGCTAAGGTAAAAAAAAAAAAAAAAAAAAAAAAAAAAAACCCCAACAACAAAAAAGCACCACAGTTGGCAAAGGTTGTGGGAGATGTACTGAATAACATGAATTACACCTGTAAGAATATTCTGAAATGTTTTGCTAAACCATAACAATTGTATTTCACAGTCTCAGATTGACATTAGCTGATTTACTTTTTAAGTTATGTAAACTTTAAAAATGTCAGCCTGATAAACCTTCCATTTGTACTCTAAACCTTGCACATCTTCTATTCAGTAATTATTTAAAACACTTAAGTGAAAATACACGATATTATGTGTAAATTATAAATTTAAAATAATGGACAGCTTAATGAAAGGAATATTCTTCACCTTGCAAGGAAGTGGGCTTTTAAATTATTTTTTAATGTTCAGTGGCTCCCAATTAATAGAGTCCGCACATTTGGCAACAAGAACACAGAAACTAAGGCCAAATACAAGTACGCAAAGTTAGTGCAGGACAGTGCACAGATGCCGGCTGGCAAGTTTAAGGAATCACACACATGGCAGAGCAAGCGTACAAAAGATGGTGTCCTCCTGCAGTGAACCTCTTCATGGAATAGAGAGCTTCAGATGCTCAGTTATGCATCAACCCACAAATCCCTTCACCCACTGATTGATTCCCTCTTAATTCCAAGAAAGAACATATGTAGCTACAGACAGAGAGCTTCTGGTATAATTTCTCATTTTGGCATGTCATACTCATCAAAAATAGCCACGGATTTATTTTACTGTATTTTTAGCAGTGCAAATCAAGAGTCAGCCTTTGTCATAAACTGCACATATTGCACACTGAATAGAATGAAAACGTAAAGTTTCACAGCACTGAACAATGTCTGCAAAGGTCATGTGTAGCTTCTCCAGGGGGAAGCTCCTCAAGGCAGATGTGAAGAGGCCACATGTTGTGTCAATTCTTAGAACAGAATGAACAGAAGTGAAATATTAATGTGTTGTAAGAAAAATGACCTTCCTTACATTCCATGAATTGATCAAGGAAGAAAAGGGGTAACAGCCTATTTTTTTTTCAATCATCATTATGATCAACAGGTTCAGTTTTCTCCCCGTACAACAATATCGGTACACATGAGCTGAGGACTTCTGTTCTAAACAGCTCTTAGGTAAGCCCCCAAACTGATTTTTCTGTCACTAATATTCAGCCACCCAAACTTGCAGCTAAACATCTCATCTTGGACAAAGTTCAGCAGCAGGTATCCAAGAAAAAGCACAAGCACATACACAGAGCAATTTTTTCCAGTGTAATTTCCCAACTACTGCCTATCCATGATGAGACTTACTTAGTACAACAAATGTCAGTATGACTTAATGCAACATATTCGGCAACTTCTGTGACACGGAATGACAAAAAATAAAATTAAAAAAAACAAACAAAAAACAAACAAACAAAAAAAAAAAAACAGCCCCAAGAATGCAGTGAAATAAATGACAACATACCTGGCAATTAGCAAATCTCATATGAATAAGCCAAGAGTAAAATGAAATCTACCAAAGTAATTCTATCTTACTGAACAGTAACAACTAAAAATTAAAAAGAAAGCACATCATTCATTCACACTCAGAATGCCAACGCTGCACAATTCTGGATTAAAGAATTTTGTTAGTATCATTCCATCACTCTATAAGATAAGGCAAGAAAATCTTGCATTGTCTTAACAGAATTTTTTTTTTTTCCATATACAAAGCAAGCATTCAAAGAGGGCCTCATTAGGTCAAGTGAGACATCGGAGCCCCAGGGCTCCAGATGCTGGCAGTAGCTCTTCCCTGAAGGCACCATTTTGCAAGAAAGTAGTGTGCAGAAATTCCTTTCCCAATTTTGCGCTTAAAAAGCCTTTTCTAAAGCAAAAAGTTCCTACCTGCACTAAACTGGAACAAATTTCATTATGCTTATGGGATGGCAGACAGACACATGGGAACTCAGAGTGAAATGACATCTGAATTAAACAAATGCTTGCTCTGGAGACAAAAATGAGTACAAAACATGTTAGTGAAAACATATCGCTTAGTTACAGTAATGCAGTCTCTTAGGTCATATCGTAATATATATATTTTTTTCCCCAAAAAGTAAAAACATGCACTTACAACTGAAGTATTCTAAAAGTATCCTTTTTTTTTTCTGTACAAAAATGAAGCACGTAAAATACTAATGATGTAGCTGAATCAAACTCTGGTAGACTATAGATATAGCCTGTCAAACATGTAGCATTCCAAACAAAGCAAAATAATCTAAAATACATGGCAGGTAGGATTTTTATTTATTGCCTGTCTACAAATTATTATTTAAATAAAAGTAAAGTGGTCACTATAGTTACGCTTTGGATCTGGATTTTCCAAAGGTAGGTCTCAAATCATGAAACTGCCCAACATGGGCATTCAGGATTTCATTAATTTTCCAGACTGCTATAATGAGAAGCTTTCAATTCAATTAGTTCATTTCCTGACAGAGAATGCTTTACACCTGATTAATTTCAGAACAGTTAAAAAGCTGTAACTCCAGAGAGAAAATAAAATAATAATTTTAAATAAAAGACAAGATGGCCAATTGTGCAACCATTTTCATCAAAATCTCAGTTTCTTTCATACATGTCCTAAATCTGGACTCTATCTCTGTTATTATTTTCAGTGTCAGAGGACAGCAAGCTCTTACAGAGTCTTACACTAAGCAATAGCTATAAGAAAGTACAACAGTAAGAGAAATATAGTTGGGAGGAATAAAGATATTTATTATAACAGGCCACAAATACATTTTCTTGCAGCAGATGTAATTGCATTGTACAACATCAAGGTCTTTTAATGTTTCATTGTGGAAATGATCGCGATGTACATTCCTATCTATCTTTGTCACTGTGAAACAAAGACTAATGTTACTCATTTTTTTAGACTAATTTCAAAACAATCATTGCAAATTTTTGTGATATGGAATACATGTCTGTGTTATACGTCACTAAAGTTTTCAAAGCTGCCAGAACAGCATGGATACTCTAATCTTCTGGATGTTCAAGTTCATTCTGCATGGTTGTTCATTTTAATGTGTGTTCATTTTAAATAAATCCTAGCAGGCTCAAAGGAAAAATATTTTTTTCTCTCCACTTTAAAAGATTGTGTTTGCAGGAAAATATCAAAGGATTCCTGTGCAATGGGACTAAAATGATCATACTTAGTTGACCAGAGAAGCATCACTCAAGGATCCCTCTCCAGTTCCACGTGAAAGTTCCTCCAGTTTCTCCAACACACAACAGTCAACTGCCCCAGGCTTCACCACACAGGGAAGCTAAAGTTCCACATGAGGAGCCCTCTCCTGCGGAAGAGCAAACAAAACAAAACAAAAAAAAACAACAAAAGCACCCAAATGATGCCTATCCCCTAAGCATTTTTAAGCCAAAAATATGACCATTTTATGGATGAAAACAAGAAATAGCCTTGTGCAACGCCATATATTAAAGATGCTGCGCTGCAGTAAAATATATCAAACCTCTTATGAGCAAGGACTCATTGAGATTTTAGCTGTTGCAGACCAAAAGCTCTTCGCTCACTTGAAAATGCGCTTGCCACTTTAGCATTAATGATCACTAGAGGAATTAAATTGCTACTGTCACTCAAAAATGGAACACTGATTTAAATCTTTTTGAGAAGGGAACTTAAGCTTTCTTGCATAAATGCTGGAGTCAAATATATCATTACAAAATGTTTTGTTAATAGTATTACTTTAAGCTAAAAAAATATCATCTAAATTGTCCCTTTCCAGGTTTCATTTGGAAAAGAGGAATTCATCACCAGTTATCATAGTTAAACTGGAGGTAAGTCAACAGTAACTTTCCACTTAAAAAAACTAGAGCTTTGAATAGGCTTAATCAAAACTTCCTGAAGCAGAATAAGCCCACAATTTATCCCTGCTTTATGGTACCTAAGGAGGTGCTAATTTTGAACAGAAATTTAGACTGTGCCCCTAGCAGGCATGAACTTCAACATATGCTCATGTGTTAGGCTACACTTCAAGAAAGCATTGCTTTATATTGGCACTGCCCAGCACTGCTGTAGTTCAGATTTCGATACCCAATAGCAGCCTACTCCAAAAGTATATACTGTGACATCCTCTTATTCTTTGATAATTCCCCCATTTATCACACTCACCAGGAGCAAAAATCTGCAAGTTTGTAAAAACAGAATAAATCTCATGTAACAATTCTGATCAAGTCTCTAAGATACTAAGTGCCAGCCCTAAATAAAACCTGCTGGGTAGGTATTTGCCCATGTTTTTAAACACCCATACCAACTTAACTATGATTAAGTTAAGGTTCTACAAATATGTTCATAGCACGTAAAAAGGCATGTCAGAAGGAACAAAGTAAAACTGATGGACTCAAGTGGAAAATAAATAATAAATAAATAAATAAATCACCAGCAAGGAGTTAGGAAGATCGTGCATTAAGATGAAAGATGAAACAGATGCAATACACAGCAAAGATCAAAGAGCTCCATCAATTCATTCTGAGAGTCAAAATCCAGCTGAGCATGGGAGCTCTGTCCGCATAATAAGAAAGGTTGACTAAAACATAAGGATTAAACAGATGAGCTGTCTCCAGTGAATGTATGGCATAGGAAGCCCTGCTGAGCCACTTGTAAAGACACTTTGGAATTGTACACCTGCTACTTCACAGTAAAACCTACAGGAAGCCAGTCTGCAAGGGCAAAGAAATCCACTAATGCACTAAATAGCTATCTTTAGGAGGAAAAAAAAAGAAGAATCGATACAAGAAAATGACATTTAACAGCTTTGCTCTTCTCTCTCCAGCTAGTTTGTTTACCAAATATTTCTGTCAAAACTGAATATAAAGAAATTACTACAACCATCCTCTCATTCCCTTGAAATAAAAGAAAAAAGCTCAGTACATACCTAACCTATGAACACAACCATGAATATACAGCAGGGTCAGCCTAGGATTCTCAATGAAAATATCTGTCATCGTATGACAATTTGGGGATTTTTTCTTGTACTCTATCACTCAAATTGTCAAAGCTCTAATAACTTCAGTGCAGCAGCATTAAATAAGTCTGAAGGTCACTAAAATTGATATTATTTGTAGTACTTGATGCCATGTTAAATAGTCTTACATTTAAACCTTCAGTTTTCTTGTCCTGTTCATTAAATAGTCTGCAATAGAAACACTTCAACAATCAAAAATAATAGGTAATGACTCATTTCTTTTTTCTCATTATCTTTAGTAACAAGAAATAAAACCAGAAAAAAAAAAAAAAGTCATTCATGATAGGTAAGAAACACAATTTATCCAGACTTACTAATCTGAATGATTCTAGTATTAAAATAAAATCGCCACGGTCCATAAGCACAACCCTTATGTAAGTAAATAACTGTAGTACTACCTCTCAATTCAGTCGCTTCATTACTCAAAGAAGTCCAAATGCAGTTTTCTAAAGCCTGTGAAAGGACAGAGCTACATGCTACACCTCACTGCAAGGGACAGACAAAAGAAACCCTTGCACCAGAAGGCAGCAAACCATAACTTAAAATAATTAGAAAAAAAAAGCTGATTGAACATACACATGCTTGGAATTTTCTTAAGGCTCTGCTTTCTGCTGGATGTTCAATTAATGTCAGCTGCTTGCTACAGGTGGCTCTTTATTTATTTTTTAAATGAATGTTAGCAACCCGCTTGTCCCACGAATGTTATTTACAATCACATCTTTTATTCTTGTTTTAGTTGACAGGACAATCTCTTCAAGGATCTGGGCAGAGCTGATCTATTTGATTTGCAGGTTATCTACTGCCTGCAGATACAAGCACTTTGATTGTTTACAATGCAGGAGTAATTGGTGACAGTTAAATAACTCCAGAGACTGATTTAAGAGTCCTTCACCTACTGCATGAAAGTAGGGCTTCATCCAACAGCCCTTCATCTGGCTAAATTCTTAAAGATTTCATTACAGAAATAACATATTAAAAAAATATCAAATGCTATGGTAATTGAAATCATCAATTGCTTGCCAGCATTATGTATAATTTTAATGGTTTTGAATGAATTTGTGTTTAAAAATGAAAATTATCATATGAAACAAGTATTTTCAAATTTCTCGTTACACTTCCAAAATTAGTTGCAAAAATGATTCTGTATTGCACAGCATTAAGTCAGATTTCTACAGTGCTTCTTTCTAAGCACTAGTGAGAACATTAAAAGCAAATTCAGCAAGTATTCCTATGAGGAATTTTATGTGTTGTTTCATCGGTAATACATTTCTTCCTGATTGCATGTATTCAGGCTGCGGATAATATTTAAAACAACTTTTCTACAAATTCACCTAGCCTTGAGCAGTCAGAGAATGACTTTGCTATAAATAAATCAGGGTAATATTTTGTTTAGGAAAAAAGTCACAGACCACATTTTATTTGCTGACACCATTTTATGGCCACTGAACTTCACTGTTACTCAAAATGGTGTGGAGGCACCATACCGGTAAGACTACACATTATCACTAAGGGAACAACTCTTTAAGTTATATTCCAGACTTCTGCAGCATAGTAACCAGAAAACAGTAATGAAATATGTCACCAAAGTTATTATACACTGCTGGACAACACCACTGTGAACATAGCCTGACTCAGGTACTAAGGCGCTCTGTCGAAAGACATTCCATTAGTGCTGCATGAAGTTCACCATGGCTCAGGAGCAAGGCTGAGGTATTCAGGAGGACATGGGGTACCCCTGGTCCTTTTTCATCACTGCAGCTCCTTCAGGGAGTACTGCAGCAAGACTTCTCGGCAACTTCTTCATAAAATTCAAACAGGTTTGGACAGGCTGAATGGCTGAGGCACCAGGCAAGTTCGATGCACCTGCAGGAGGACCAAACGTGAGGCCAGTGGCAGAGCCGACATGCTCACGCAGCACTGTGGCTGCTCTAAGTCCTTGCTGGATCCTCTTCGGCTCCATGCAAGGTTAACTGCAGCATTTCTCAGTCCGGTTTGGGCAGAGCTCTCTTTTCAAGAAAAGGAAAACAGAGAGAAAACTGACAGTACCTGAATCCTTAACAATAGAACTGGTTGATTTCTTGGGGCATAAATATTCTTGTTAGTGCACCGTCAAGAGGAAGCCCATCATTTTACAAATTACAACCAGCAGTGAATGACACCATGACTCTTGCACATCCCAGGTGCACATCCTGCAGAAACCACTTAAGATATGTAAGGAGAGGCTTAGCCAACTCTTCCAAAGAACCTGGGGAAGATACCATTAATAAAATATTACTGCACATGTGAAAATCACACCACTCTAAGACTAAATTGCAACCATTTCTATAGAGACATTCACAAGACATTTCTCCTGAGATAGAGCTGCCACCTTGAAAAATTTCACCCCGATTCCCCAGCTGTTTCGGTACTACAGCTGTCATTTTAAATGTCAGAGCCATCCCTTTTCATAATGAAGGTGCTGTTTTTCTTCCTCTGTCTTTAAATATTCCCGAACAGTTTTAGATACTCTAGAAGTAACTTTTGCAATGAAAATATTTAATACGTAAATGAAAAGGCAGTATGAGAAGAGTTCAAAACTGATGTTAAGTGAGGAAATTGGCTCTATTGCTATCTTAATCATTAACCTCTATGCAAGATCTGTGGTAGGATGTGCTTGTTTATTTACTTGTTTGTTTTCCTTTTGATCTGAATAAGATACTTTGCAGCTCTTGCAATCTCCTGTTCTAACATAACCAGATTTCCCCTCATAAACATCTAGAGATTCAGCAGAAGGAAAACAATACATTATCTGATTCTTTCAAGTTACAAAGAAGGAAAAATTCCTTTTAAGTTTCACAGTTTAACCTAGAACTTTAAGAAACACACATTTGAAAATACTTTGAAGTATGCAAAAAAATAAAAATAATAAAAAAAATTACTTGCACCTAACTCTGAAGCTCTCCTTCTTTGCAACTGGCTTCAAACCAGACCTTGTTCTGCCTTGACAGAAAATAAGAGCAGTGATTAATTTTTTTATTTTTTTATTTTTTTTTAATGGTGAGGCAAGACCATTATTTTCCAAGTCACTCTGATGAGTTATGTGTACAACAGATACAACTGATCAGTTCTGCATATAACTCTGGCTTGCCTTTGTAAACTTAGTTCACTGGATTCAATTTCCTAGTCTTAAACCATTCTTCGTATTTCTTGAAGGAGAAGATCAGACTATATGCAAACTATAGTACCATTTCAGAGAGACTATAGTTATCAGTGTAATTTTTATCTTCCACCCCACCATTCAGTTTGTCTGAAAGGCTCGCATCTGTTGCACTCTCATTGTAGTATTTCAATTATACTTGAAACAATATACAAAAACACATACATATTGTAAATGTTACCATACCCAGAGTGAATTCTGCTTTTACGATTTGCTTTGATACAATGTCACGAATAATCTAACTCCATGTCAATTTCAGGTAATCAGACTTATATTGAAACCTCACTCTGTCAATCTATTCAGCTTCATTTAAATAGTGGACAAGGTGCTACACAAAGGGAACAATGGTAAAAGAGTTTTGACCTACAGTTTGTACTTCAAGCAAATGAGATAACATACAATAAAAATGAAAATGAACCAAAAAAGCCCTAAAGAATTTTATTATTTTTTTTTTCAGATTTAAAATACTCATAAGCAAAATCTGGTAATATTTCCTCAGCTTTTCAGATTTAGCTTCCACTGATGAAGACAGCACTACAGCATTCACCTGCACATGATCACGCATACCTAAATCTGCAGAAAAATAGATCTATAAGTCCTTTCTAGTCTGAACTCTTCAAAATGGATTATAAGCATTTCTCTGAATGATTTCAGGCACTAGATGGTATAACTACATTCAAGCTTGCCACACTTCAGCAATGATCATGCATTTACCATAGCTTTCATTATATCAAAAATGCTTCAGCTTCATCAGCAACAGATGAATTCATTAATTTCTTTATTAATTCAAATGATTTTTTTCCAATTTTTTAGAAGCCCCAAGGTTTTCTCAGCAATATTGGCTCCTTCTCTGTTCCATAAAATTGTAATCAATCTCTATTATTGTCATGAAAATGGTATTTGTCACTTTGCCGAGAAAAAAATAATCAATACATCTTGCAGGGCAGAACAGGCATTTAATGCAGTGAATTGATGCCTGTTTGAGAAATTTAGCTTGCCAGTAGTTTGGGACAAGCTAATAGAAAACCAGAAAATTCACTGAAGGTTGACAGATGAATATACAGACATGCCACAGAAATTAATATTTGGGCATTTTGTATAGCCTGTCATTTCACATGGTAGAAAGAAAATAGATTTAGACAAGCAAATCCCCAAGGAAATCCTTTTTTTTTTTTTTTTTTTTTTTTTTTTTTTTAATAAGACAAAAGCCAAAAAGTGTGTACATAAAGAAATTATTCACTGTGTTATTTTTGTATTTATATATGTTTCTGGGAAAAGAAAAAAAAAAAATCTGATATAATCTTCTGTTTAAATGTATTGCTCCAGAGATGATACTGAATATGAAAGCACTGTTGAGTGCTAAGTAACAAACAGAGCAAAGGCTCTGAGGTAATACTGAACTCCTGATCCTTCCAGAGAACACAGCATTACAAACATTACAAATAAAAATCAGAGCATTGCTTCAAAAATGGGTACGTAAATTTCACAATGGTGTTGTTCAGAACATTTTTTGAACCATTAAAAAACAGTGAAAGTGTCATAAGTAGTACCTACCAAAAAAAAAAAAAAAATTCCAATCATAATTCTTGTGACAAATACAATACCCTCAAAAGAACTGATAGAATTACTTGAACCTTGTTAGTAAAAAGTTACATGCTAGGAATGCAATCCTCCCTTCTGTCTGCTGCCATCTGCAGAAGCTGTCAAAACACTCCTCCTTCCAATTACGTGCGGTCTGTCTTTCACTTGCTCTACGATAAGCCTATAATCTGTTTAATTCCCTTGTTTGGTTGGTTTAATAAACAATGCTTTAAAGTTGCAGGGCTCAACAAACACAGCATCCAACACACAAACCTCAATTATCCATCCTTCTAGGCGCACATGAGCACCACTGACAACGGACACATCCCACTGCCAACAGCAGGAAGAAAGGAGGGGGGCAACTGTCGTGGACTTTTGTTGCAAGGCTATAGTTTTGCCAGGTGTGCCTGAAAAAGTTTGGGCAGTAAGTCGCTAATCTGCTAATCTGCTCCTTTTAACTTGCTGCATTTTAGGACGGAGCACTTCTGACTCTCCTCACTGTGGAGAAACTCTCGGTTCTACTTCATGGAAGTCTTTCAGAGGCCTATAGAAAACAGCTAATCCGAGCCTGAAAACTATCACCACATTGCTCCTCCAGCACACAAGGGCTAACAAAGCTTCAAGAAAAAACTTTCTCCTTTCTTAACTCCATTATTCCTAAGAAGGTGCCCTGATTCTGGGTTGGATGTAAATGGGACACTCTTCAGTGACTTGCCTGAAGATCGTAGCAAGCTGCAACAGTGTGAATTTTCTAACCTGAGGTACCTATCAGATCAGGGAGCAGCAAAGAGAACACTTTTCTAAATGCCTGAAATAGCAGCCAGACAATTGCTCATGGTGAAATGCAATCATGCTCTAATTCCACAGACTGAGCAAATGAGCCCATCGCACAGGTGCTGTTTGGAAAAGAGGAACAACACTTTTTCCATCATGTGCAAAATAGCATTGCCAGGAAAAAGGAAGGGCTGCTGAGGACATCAATAACTTTACCTACCTTCTGAACAGTCCAATACTCATGTTCAAATACTGGAGAACAGACGGGATGCAATTTAACACCTCCCTGCCTCTACTCACTTACAGAATTGAAATGAAACCAGGCAACAGAAGTCTCTAACAAGGTGGACACCGAAGAAATTGTGTCTCCTACTGCCTTCACCATTCTGTCATGGATATTTAAAAATATCCTTGTAAATTAGACCTCTGTATTGCCACTACTGCTCTCATTCCCAGCAGCAATGACGCTAACACTGAACCAATTCTTAGCCATCAAGAAATTCGCTGTAGAAAGTGGAGGATTGCTGACATCACTGAGATTCTCCCAGAATAGGCAATTTAATCCAAATCTGTACTCATTTGTAAAAGAATTCGACCTCCAGACTGACAAAATTTAGGCTGAATTTCCTAAACTAAATAAAAGGAAAATAAATTTATATAAAAACAAAAGTTTGCAAGCCTAGTAGAAAAGAAACAGTAATACAAGTAGAAGTTTTGCATTCCTTTAAAAAACAAATCATTAAAATGAAATAAAATAAAGGATGTCAAACTCTATAGGAATTTGGCAACATAAACATATGGGTTCCCAAAAGCCCACTGTATTATTATTATTTTTTTCTACCACCAAGTTCCAACTGCTGTTGTACAATACAGATCCACACAGTTGGCAGGAATGACAGAAGTCACTGTTGCATGACACTGTCAACATTTATGTTTATGCCTTGTGTGAATGCAAACATTTGTAATTCACCCTAGGAAAGTTAAAGGGTTACTAGAAAAGATGACAGAATGTTACAGAATGCATGTGCTATATCTTGGAAGTTGCTTGTATATTTAAGTCAGAAGAGCAAAGCACAGATCAGAGGAAATGTGACTGCAAATTTACCAGCACTGGAAGTACTTGCAAATGTCGTTGGCTCCATGTGAATGTATACACCAGATCTGCTTCATGCCCAATTGGGGAAAGATAAGAATAAACTCAGTATTAAGTATGAATATTTTTGTAATCAGTATGGTGGACTGTGAGGGAAATACTCCACTGACTTTTTCTTGGGCTTTCAGAGCTAATTTGTAGGAGACTGATGAGGAATTCAAACATTTTTGAAAGCACCATCCCACTTAGGAGTGAAAGGTATTTCCCAATTCAACTCCTATATTAGCTTAGTGACAAAGGGGTATAAATTTTAACCTACAGGATGTATTAAAAGGAGATGAGACTTTACTGAATGCAGTAATTTTTCAGATGGTTGTTCTCAATTTCACAGACATTCTTCGGTCATTTCCATATGAACAGTAAGAAATTCTGCTGAACTCGTAGAACGGACCAGTGAGTTAACAGCAGTAGCGAAGGAGGGCTTTCCTTCTTTACTCTTCTCCCCCAGTCGCTGATGATAACTAAACTGCAAAAACATTCTTAGCAAATTAAAAAAAAAAAAAAAATCTACATGCAAATATTATCTGTAAAAATTATGATCAACTTTTAAGTTTTCTTTGTAATTCTCTAAACACAACTGTACCTCCGTCTGCTTCCTCAGAAATATTAAACACTTTTAGGGTCTATGTGAACATTTTTTCTAGTAAGACTCACTGAAATTATGATGCAAGGGCATGATTTTACATCTATATAAGTTAATAAGTAATCTGCACCAGTATAAACAGTACAGGGAGAAAAGTCAAAGAACAAAAGTGCAGCCAAAATAGAGGATTATCCACTTAGCATCTGGTCTCATTTACCATAAGCACCTGTCATGGCCATTAAATAAGGGATATCTTCAGTTTAATTTCCTTTGCACCTACAATGTTCCTTAGCATCATCGAGACATTTTCTTGACTTCAGATAAAGAATTCAAAATACTAAGAAGCAGATATTGTGTCGCTTTCACTTATTGCTACTGACCAAATAAAAACTGTCGGGACTTTGTTTTCAGTAATTTAGTGAAGGGCTTTATATGATACAGATTTTCTCCTGAATCCTCTTATTCCCTTCCCTCCATTTGCAGATACACCTAATTGATCAACAGAGAAGACTTCATACAATATTGAATAAAAAATGATAACCAATCTAAACAATCTTCTAATTCCTTCTCAAAATCTCACCTTTTCCAAGAACAATTATGACAGATAATTTACATAGCATGCCCTTTAAAGACTGAGATACATGAGTTTTAGGAAAAGTCTTTGAATGGCTTTCCACAGCATCCATTTCTACTCCCTTCTCCTGCAAGGGTATTAAGTTGAAGTTTCATGCAGAATAACAGCGAAGATTGTCACACATACCCACAGCAGTGACAAATTCCAGTGAAGAACAGATTGTCCTAAGTCTGCTTTATTTACCCCTACAAGTGTGCTAACACTTTTCATTTTAAGTTAAACCTACTCAGTTATGGGTTTTGAAGTCAAGGGGTCTTGAGAGTTACCTTTGATGCATAGCAGGATCTTGTGCATCAGGATTTTACCCATTCTTAAGGAAAAATCTGCACTGAAAATTCAGGAAGTCAAAATGGATGAGGCAACACCCTTTCATCTCCTTCCTAAGCTTCTCCTCTCGTCTTCAGTTGTAGACATAAAAAAATGTTTTCTTTGAAGTCCAAGCCTTCTATTTCCTCCTGATCTTTACTTCTGGTCAAAGGTATTTCAAGGAAATGGACAGCCTTCATAGAGACCAACAGAAAGATACCACCACCACTAAGCAGAAGGGACAAACTTCAGTGAGGCCACCTGCTGCCTCTTTTGTGTCTACACAGAGGGATTCATCAGTATGATTTCAACTCCTCCAGTCTCACAGATGGGTGAAGGAGGTGGTCACTGGTCTTCTTGGAGCTCCCTGCTTTCTCTCTTGTTCCCATAGGTCCCTATCACAACTTTCAGTGTGATAGGAAGAACATAAGCTATTTTCATTTTTACTGGAGACAGAGGGAACCCAGAATTCTTCTTGTATCAGATATTATAGCTCGGTCTGTGCAACAAGATCAAGGCTTGATCCACCAGCTTCAAATGTCACAGCAGAGGTACCAAGATGGGAAATAAGAGCCAAAGAAAGAATCACAGAATCTATGAAAATGTTTCGTGTCTTTGTAGAGAACGTGACAAAATGAACATTGACTTGACATATGGTGCAGCAGAAAAACACAATGTTGAATGCATCAAGAAGTAGCAAAGCAGCAGGCAGAAAAACTATGAAGTGAACAGTTTACTCACTTCCAGCTGAGACAACAAGGTTATCAGTTTCTTGCTGCCTGACCTGGAAACACCAAATGGTGAAGTTTCCTCCATACCATAGCAATGACAAAATGAGCAGATAGATATTTTTGTTGTTTCTTTCACCTTCAAAGGATGTTTTCCCCCTGCTTGATCTTCTCTAAGCCGCTAGCATTCCTTATTAATAGCATTTCTGCTGCAGAAGCTATCTTTAGTTTCAAGACTAAACAAATCATTGCAAGGAGAAGCATCTTATTATTATCTGCCCAGTTACAGGTGTTGAGCAGGAACAAGTGCTACATATGCCATAAAATATAGTACTTTGCACTTTGTAATCTCTTCCCTTAGGAAACTGGGAAGCCAGATAAAGCCATAATTTAGCAAGCTCCTTTGACAAAACTTTTGCTTTGCTTATTACTGACAAAATGTTCAACGTGGTTTTAGTGCAATACCTCAGTACAAGCTGCTATAAGCTATTACGTTTATTAAGATGTATGAAAAACAGACTGTATCCTTGAAGTTCAGTGTTTGTTTGGTTTTTTTCTTTACCCAAATAGCTTTGTACAGGGATAGATTAGCAATTAATTTGTTTTAAGTGGTTAAGAAATTTAAAACTTATATTTTTAATCCTGTGTGATTGTAAGCAAAGCTTAATTGTTTAATTTATTCTTGATGTTTAACCTAAATTTCCTGCAAATTTACATTTGAAAAAGTGAAGTTGCAATACATGGTTATGTTATCACAGAACTTGAATATATATACCTCAATACTGCAAGTTACATATATATGTTTGTACACACACACACCCCTACAGTCAAATCAGAATAAGAAAATGAAACAATCAGTACTTTTCTACACTGATGCAACTATGCTGATTATCATCCTTACATAAGATAAGGGAGAATTAAGAGTCAAAAATTACAGCTAGATTTGTACTTAGCCTGATGGCCATCAACTTCGATAGCAGTCTGCTATAGTAGCTGGTCTTGTTTGACATATTGTGCAGCTGCATTGACTTGGCTATGTAATATAGACACTGAAGAAGATGACCTACAAAGGAAATCCCTAACATGGAGACATCAATACCAATTTTACAAAGAAAATCCTCCAACAAATCAACTTCGAATGTCTTGTAGCAGCTCAAGAATAGTCTGAACTGCACTTGGGGCACTGCGTTGTTCTGACAGCACAAGGCAACAGCAAATTGTGCTTAACTCAAAGTTGTTCTTGATGTTGTGGATGATTAAACTTTGATTTAACATAGAATTGAAATTTACAGTTCAATAACATTTAATGATGATACATGTTTGTCCTCAATATGGAACAGATCATCAGTGGTACAACAGAGCAACCTAATTTTAAGCTGACTCATTGTCAGAATACTTTGAAGTAGAATTAAGGCAAAAAATTTATATCAGAAATTCAAATGTATACATTTTAAATAGACTAGCAGTTTGTCAAGACTGACTTAACAAAGTTCAGAATCAAAGAAAGGCAAATAAAAAGCCTCAAGTACGTTAAACGGAGGAATGCATAATATCACAGAATCACAGCACTGCAGGGGTTGTAGGAGACCTCAAGATTTCACTAAGTCCAACCCCCTGCTAAAGCAGGTTCCCTACAATAGTCTGCATGGGTAGGGGTCCAGATGGGTCTTGAATATCTCTGCAGAAGGAGAAATCACAACCTCTCTGGGCAGCCTGTTCCAGATTACCACCATCCTTATCATAAGGGAGTTCTTCTGTATGTTAGTATAGAAATTCCTATGTTCAAGTTTTAGGCCATTACTCCTCATCCTATCACTACACACCACTGAGAAGAGCCTGACCTCATCCATTTGCCTCGCATCTCCCCTTAGATATTTATAAATCTTTATCAGGTCCCCTCTCAGTCTTCTTTTTCCCAGGCTGAACAGATCCAGGTTGCTCAGCCTTTCCTCTTACAGGAGATGCTCCAGGACCTTAATCATCTAAGATGCCTCAAAAGCTTTAATTTTGGATGAAGAAAAAATGTCTGTCTGAAGAAAAAAGAAAATATGGGAAAAAAAGTCAACTTGCTATTCATTCCTTCATGAATGTTGTAGTTATTAAAACACAAACATACCATTCTTACAGGACATTTATATGGGGCAGCATCAAGGCAGTTTAGCTACTGAGTAAATTCCTGTATTTAGCTCAGTACCCTTTTAGAGAGAAAAACTTTAAATATGAATGCATTGTACCTTCTATGCTTCTGTATCTGTTGAGAATTCTCAACATGAATTACACATTTAAAAGTTTATTCTTGTACTCTACAATGGTACTTAATTCACAAGAAAATGTTTATTTTTAAAATAATATAATGAAACATATGAATCAAAAGCTTCCCTATAAATTTCAAGCTGAATTAAAATTTTAGTGAAGCAAGCAAATACAAGATGAACTTGTGGCACTTCCATCCTTCCTTTTTCTGAACATTGGTAATACCATCTATTACTGTACGCACCTAATCAATCTGAAGAGTGGAAGGACGCTAAAAGTGATGTATAACATGTAAGAACAGAGTACAATAATTATATTATACCTAACTTATAAATCAGTTCTTAATGTTACTACCCTACTAAATGTGAAATTATAGTATTTCACTGCAATTTTTTTTCTTTTAAAAGAAAACATAATATCCATATCAGAACAGTGTCCTCAATTTTTTTTAAAGGCTGCCTCAAAAACATCATTCTTCTGTTTCTTTCTTAGACTAAATGTAGGCAGGAGATGTTTAATTCACAGTTTGGTTCTTCAGTACTTCCATGAATCCCACATAAGGACTTTTGCTTTTGTTTTGTTAATAATAGCACCATGCATGAGGTGGCCGTCAGAAGCTCAAGGAGAGCACTTTCCTGTGGGCTGTTCTCAGTGAGGGTCTGCTCAAAATGGGAAAGCAAGAGGAAAGAGATAAAGATCAAGAAAATGGCAGAGACCAATTAGTCAAGGCAGCCTGTCAGAGAAACCCAGCATCAGGAATAAAGAAGCTGTCTTGCTGCACACCAAGCCCGAGAAACAGCAGGAGCAAAAATACATATTTGGATAAAGTAAATCCTAAATGGCATTTCTCGCATTAAAAAAAAAATCAAGGGAAGGAACTCGTCTTATGTCTAAAACAGTTGAAAAATTTGTATCAAAGAGAAATGCTAACTGCTAATTTGGGATCTGATTAAGATCCTCAAACTGATACTGCGATTACATGGAGAATGAAGAAGATAACCAAGAAAATAGGGTTTTTGGAAAAGAACAAATATTTATGTCAAGTAGAGTGTTGATGTATTTGTTCAACTTTCTTATATAACGATATTATTACTTCTCACTAGCTGCAAAAACAGGCTTAATACTCAGTAAACCTAAAAAGCGGCTGTAGCACAAAACATCTCACCAAAAACTTGATTTAAGTAGTGAAGAAAGTAAGAGGAGAAAAAATAAGATGACAGCACATGGTGGTTTGAAAATAAAACAAAGAAATCACATAACTACATATGCAAAAGCAGGAGCTTTGAAAAGGAAAAATTAAAAGTCTAAAGCAATGCTCCATTGGGAGCATCCCAGAAAAGGTAGGCTAAAGACATGCTTTGCTCCATAAGAAGTCTGACATAGGAGACTTTACAGTAGTGTGTAGCATTCACTGGGTAGATAATAAAATTAGACCAATACAGCTAATTTTATTTATTTGGCTACAGAGGGCAGAAAAGACAAATGTGATGATGCTCACCAGTAGTAAATGACTTTGGTAAAAAAAAACGTCTACAAAACAGTTCTGCAACATTATGTAAGAAACACGAATTAATAGTTTGAAAGACAAAAATACATATACTTAAAAAATACACAAACAAACATGGTGTTGAGTGACTTCAGGAACAGTTGATGAATGTCCCTTTGTGATGATATCTCAAAGAAACCCCCTTTTCTATGCCCAGTCAGATCAAAATTTGCCTACTCAGAAGTTACTAAAACTTACTGGGCTTCAACCAGTCTTACTTCATCTTTTTAAAAAGTCCATTTTAGTCTTTCTTTAACTGTGTGCAATAACAGCTTGATTCTGTTAAAGTGCATGCAGCTATGGCACATGACTGAGAAGACGTCATTCCATTCTACCCCTATTTGTCTGCTGCTGTTCTGCAAAGTAAGAAAAAAAATGACACTGAAGCTGGAGGCCAAACACCAAAATCAAGCTGATTTCATAAGAAGTTATTAAAATAGATTTAAAATGTAGAACACACAATCGTCTATTATAAATAAAATCTTACTTAAAATGTTCCCTCTGTATATTCCCATGCGTATAAATTCCCTATTCCCCCTGTTTATATTCCCCACAGGGACATTCTTAATTTCTAATTCCACTCAAGAAAAATCATTCAAACAGAGACTTGCTTTGAGGTCTTTCAGATTTAACATAAGATAGGAAAACATGTTCTGAGAGTTCTGACTCATTTGAGTGCCAGGAACAGTTGCAGGTGATGAGGTAAGGAAAATTATGTCAAAGCTGGAAGAAAATCAGTTTCAAAAGCTGTTGTTCGATTCACGGATGCTAAAAAAATCAGATGATAGTAACCATTTTCATACTGTTTCAAAGTATTGGCTTGATTTGGCACTTTAGCAATTTAAAAAGTTGGCCTGTTTGGGCCATAGCTGACTTGAAAAACATGCTAGACTACTTCACAGGAACATGGACTGAGGCAGTTAAAAGAGAAAGAGCATCTTACATCCCTTACATCCATGTCTGCGTCTAAAATTAATTTAAACATCAAATAGATGCAAAAACCATACATATACATATTTAAAACACTCTTTCAAAAATATCAGGACATTTGTTTTGTAGGAGTTATTGCTCTTGGTGAAAATACTCACAGAAGAACAGAGACTTTTGATGATTAATTGAGCCAAAATAGTCCTACACATTACAAACAGAACAAAAAAAAAAAAATAAAATCCTTTCGTACTTCTGCCTTCTACATTCCGGGTTGGTTTTGTTCTCAAACAAGAAGGCATTCCCATGGTGCTGCACTGTAAAGCTGAAATCTGTCCTGTGACTTTCAATCATAACATCACAAATACAGCTAAAAAGTCATTTCTGACTCAAAAATCCGTGTTAACTACAAAAATGTAAGAGTGGCATCTTTTGTGATTGATGTAAAACTAAAGTACACTAGCAGGTTACAAGCATGCAACAGAGGTGCTACCACCCATGATTAACGGAGTAGAAATTAGTATTCTCAAATGGTGCTTCATTGCGCGTTTGCAAGAAATAATACCAAATAATTCAATAAAGCAGTAATTAAAAACCTTCCTCAATTCTCCAGGTAGTGTTGCAATTGTGCTCCCACAACCTCACAGCTGAGCACAGAGAACTCAGCTGCCTCCATTGAACTGCACATACACAATCCACCCACCACTGACTGCTGCTGCTTCATAGGGGATCCAATTACTGATATCATTCTGACACTGGAGATTAGCTGATTGCCAGTTCAGTGTGCTTACAAAATCTTATGTGTCACAGGAGGCCCTTTACTTGTTTCTGTAAGACAAACAGTATTTTTTCTCAATCTATTAAAAACCCACTAGAACGTATTCTTTCTCACGTGTAGCACTTCAGCCCCATCCTGTTGGACTCAAAGCAAATTTCCCTTCTTAAATTGCTGTAGAACAAATGCATGGTGACAGCAGCGGGAAAAATACACTTTTAATTGTACTTCTCAAAGAGTAGACTTAAGAGAAGCAGGAGCCACGTAAGCCACCGTTTTAATACTCAGAAAGATCACCACCCTATTTAAAGCCTAGCGATCAAAAATTTTCTATTTGAAAAGCATTTATAGACTTTGCATTGGTCTTTTCTTTCCAAATTTAAGAGCATGCAGGAATAAACATTTGTGAAAGACAATGATTTGACTGCTACTAAAAGAGTGTTTCTCTAATCTTCAGTGATGTAAACAGAATGAATTAAGACAGTGGAGTATTAGTCAGTTTAATTCTGTTATCATTCAGTGGAAACGCATCAATGCAGTTCCAGAACTATTTTCCCATTCCAGCTCTTGAATCAAACTGAAAGAAGAAGGCATGGAAAAACAAACCACAAGTAGGGCAAATTAATATCTAAGCAAGAAAAGTCAGTTGCTAAAACAAATGTGAAAGACAGACAACGATGAGCAAGAAATATTTCTGTTTTCTCACCACCAGCACTGGTATTGTTACAGGCAGACATTCTAATGACTCTGCTGATTATTCAAGTGTCTAGACTGTATCTACATACGAGATAACAAGAATACCATCCTTAATGCTCCGATGAACTTTGCCATCCATTCTAGAAAACAATGTCTTCATCAGCTGTGACCAGACAATTTATATTACTTTGAATACTGTAAGATTGTGTTGTAAATAACACCTTCTCTAGAGAACAAAATTTTTAATTGATGTGGGACATGATGTGATTCCACAAAAACTCAGAATAAAAGAGACTTTATTTATGTTCCTATATTCAAGAAAAAAACAAAACCAGAAGGGTATTCCACAACACCCATTTTAATTAATCTTATCAAATCCACTTTAAATAAAGCTGGAACTGAACCCATGAATTTCTGAGGTTGAATTTAACCCAATATGCAAATTTTGTTTCAAATGATAAAAAAAGACTTCACTCACAACACAAGCACCAGGAATACTGTGAAAGAACACAACAATCAGGGTTCAAATAGCAAATAGTATTAAAGAGACAAGCTCATTTGGATTTGACTATCCTCTTAACACCCTTCTTGAAAAAAGTAATCTATGGAAACTTACTGGTGAAAAGTATATTAAAGCTTTATCTTATGTCCTAACGGGAGTAAATTACAATAGTATTTTACAAAGTACAAAGTAAAGTACAATCATAAAACAGCTTAGGGTAGATTAGCTGTTTCTGACTTTCGAACCTCACTGAATCCCCAAAACAGCATAAAATCAGATCTGGGTGAGGTAGGATGGGAAGTAATGTCAGGATGCCATCTCATCCATCCTTCTTCTCCCATCAAGGAGCACCACCCTGCCTGTGATGGATGCTGCCTCATTCCTGAAGTCTCCAGTAGAAATTCCATAGTATCTCCAAATAATCAACTGCCATCCATTATTAACCTTACCTTTAGAAGGTTTCCCTAATGTGTAACTTAAATATCCCTCACTACAATCTAAGCCCATTATAATTCTTGCCCTATTCCCCACAGACAAAGAGGAAAATTTACTCCTTTCCTCTTTGCAGTAACCTTTCATGTATTTGAATTTAAATACTCAATCTTTTATTCAGCACACAAAGAACCCTAATTCTTAAAAATTGTGGGTTTTGTGCAGGTTTTCTGGCTTTCTGGTCTTTACAGCTGTCTTCCTTTGGACATGCATGAAAGTCAGACCAGCTAAAAGAGCATGATATACAACAGTACACACAGTGTTAACTTCCACAGCACTGCTTTCTTTACTGCCCATATACCAAACCTGTGCTTGCCTATTGCACTTAACACTTAAAGAGTGCTGCTGGTTTCAAAATAAAAGAGCCTCTTAGCAGTTTTTACTAATAAAATCACTGAAAATTCAATAAGTACATTTATCTTCCTAAATGAACATTACTCGAAGAAAAAACCCTTCACTGATTTATAATCTTCACACTGCTTTTGGTGTGAATACTGCATCATTACATCATCTATTGAATGCATTTTGTTATTGAAGTAGCAAAGTACTTAATGGCTTGAAAGACATTTCATGTATAGTCATCCTGAGTTGTTATTCAAAAACAGGGTACAGAAATAAACCTGATGTGTTCATACTCCTGAACAAACTTACTTTCATTAAATAAGAAATATAAGTGCAATACACTGTGAAGTTCTCCCTTTTGAAAGAGGTACCAATGACAGGCAGTTGTAAACTCTTTGTATCTCGCACCAGAAGAACTCACTAGTCATTGCTCCTGGGGCAGAGCTGCTACAGCATTGAATCCAAATTTTCAAAATACAAGTGCTGATATTACACATTAAGCATTCCTAATTGTTAATTCTACATTACATAATTGAATGACATCATCTGTCATCAACTCAAGGTTTATCTTTTAGCAACAGCAATTTCTTTTTAACAGAAGTAATACCATTCTTTTGATGCTTGCCCTAGGTACCATACTAACCACACCTCATTGCCAGCGCTGACATTAGGAGAGTGTGACTGCCACTGCACATTATTCCTTACTTGCCAAAGCTACCTAGGAAGTCTAAACTGGTACATTACAAAGTAGAAATGTGTGCAGGAGCTAACACATTCCAAGCAGGTTTGCCACTCTGTAGCACCAAACATTTCTAACCACTTATCAACGGTAAAGCTGCTATTTGCATTTTGTACTCCACACTTGAAAGCATTACAGTTGCCTCTGGCAACAAAGGAAATGCAAAACCAGTTGGTAGAAAATAAATAAAATAAAGCTGTTTCCTATGGGACAATTCAAAGTCTCGCCTCATCATCCTTAGACATCAGGGATTCTGTGTTGCCTCTATTTTTATTAATAATGCAGCAACAGTCTTTCAACCACTCTTTCTGAAGAGGTGCTTTTTCTTTGGAAGAGATATAAGTCATGTGATTATCTTACTCATCTGGAGTCAAAGGCTAAAAACTGATAGAGGTTCTCACTATCAACTAGTCTATAATTTGGCACCTAGAGAAGCGGTAACAAATGGATGTTTATCTACTCAACAGGGAATTTCATTTTACTCTTCAGCTCCAAAATCATTACCTGCACAATAGGAACAAGCAACAGAAATTCACAACATAATAAACTATTGTGGGCTTACTGCCTAAACTGCACCTTAAAATAATTTTCTGTATCAGAAACTGCAAGCAAACTATAACCCGCAATATGACTTTGCTGACACACTGAAACAAATGGCATTTGCATCTCCTATGAACAGAAATGAAATTTATGATCCAGTTAAAGTTTCTGCCGTTCTCAATATTGCTTTCCTTGGTGGGGGGGAAAAAAAGGAAAAAAAAAAAGAATTTTTTTTTCTTTGAAGAATACTGAACCAGAGAATTCTATTAAATACAAGTTGGGTAAGAGACTTTCTGTGCAACCAAAACTTGACATAAATTTTAGAGCTTGTTGAAAAATATCATATGTTCACAACGGCATAAGCAATATAAAAATATTGTTCAATTAGATTACTTTAACATTGAAACTTATGCCTGGAAAACATCTTGCCAGTAAGAAAATAAATAGCACTTTTAGAATAAAACCCCGCTAAAACCATCTGCAGTAACTTATTCGGAATTATGATATCTATTTTTCTAGGCTTGGCAGATTAATAGGAAAGAAATGAAAATGTTTGTGAATCAAAGAACATTGAAAATAATTCATAACCATATTATAATTCTTATTTTTTTCTTTCTTGTTTTTTTTTGGGGGGGGTGGGAGAGGGGGGGAGGGTGTTGTAGAGTGGTATTTTACAATATGGTACAATAGGAAAAGCTAACATAGTTTCAAGCAATACTTGTCCACTATCTCAATCTTAATAACCTTGATTCTAGTCAGTATTGTATCTCTTCAAGCATGAAAAGAGTAATTTTTTCTTTTTTTTTTTTTTTTTTAACATACTTTGGATATATTTCAGTATAGAAATACATACTTCAGTATATCTCTAGCCCATTACTAACATCACTTAAGTGGCTGGGTAGTCAACCTGTGATCCTATGCAAGACAACACAAAAAGAAAAGGAAGTAATCATTAAAGGAGCCAGAACAGTCACTAACGTAAATCAATATGCAGTAATTGAAAAGAATTTAATGAGAAGAAATGCTTGACAAACATCTGCGTTGTTTAAGCCAGGACTGTATCACCTGCTCAAAACTTGAGAAAAACGTTTGGAAGTAACTCCCATTTGAGTTTAAGGAAACAAGTCAGTGTTTCTGTGTCGTCTAAAAAGAAATAGTCCGTATTAATCTGCAAATTCGGTATCTCTAAAGATTCTTGGTTACTCTAGAGTGACTGGACTAAATAACTCCTTTAAGGTTAAAACACACAACATGCCATCATAGTACAACATAAATTTATGTGTTTCCATAGCTGACAAAGAACACTGAAAGCGAGAAGTACATTTCTCATCATCATTTCTCCAGCCAACGGAAAGGATTTGCTTCTAAAAACTTATTTGTTTTTATTGAGAACAGCACACTTCCTGTCCTAAAACCTGGAACGTTAGTTGAGGTTCGTGTTTTTCGGTTGGTTTGTTAGCTTTGTTTTTCATTTATTTATTTATTTATTATCTATAAGAAGGAAGAGACTACTGGCAGGAAGAGACAGCTCCAGAGAAGTTTCAGTGAGAGTAAGTCTCATCCCAGACAGGTTCAGCTACAGGCATGTGGTTGTGGTCAACTCCTATAACCGTGGGTTATCTCAGTCACCATGGAAATTTTATGCCCTGGACTCTTCCAGTCCAATCAAATTATTTCATGTAATGTGAATTATTTGTCAGGCAATAAAATATGTTAATGAGATGTTTCTCTCCACAGACAGCATTCTTCACAGTGAAGCCTACAGTTGTTATTTTCAGTAGCAGACAAAAACAAAGCAAATTTTCTGCAAATCTTAGAGTGTTCCCACAGCATTAAACTTTATACACTGACAGAGTAGAGTGTGGAAGTCTTTTTCCCTTTTTTATGTACCATTATTTGGCTAAAATAATAGAGGATTTCAGTCTGTAGCTGTGAGGCACAAAGTTTTCACTGACAATAAAATTACAAATAAAAGCTTCAGCTTGTACCAGAGTGCAAACCTAAGAGCTTAGAAATCAAAACTCAACAAACATATTGGAATTTGTAAAGAAATGTATACGCATATCCATCATCAAGCAGGAAACTTGACTTGCATTTTATCAGAACTTGTCTGATTGCGGTCAATTATTAATTGTTCATCAGAACTGGTGAGCTTATTTATTAGTGTTTTCTCTTTTATACATGCTGTCTGAAACTAGGCCTTCACTAAAAAGTCATCAGAGAGGCAGGGAGGTATGGAAAGCTACCACAGAATGGAGAGAGCGGACTTAAATATTCAGCCTTTCTGGTCAGCCTGGACATTTGTTCTTATCCTGAGACTCCCACAAAAAGCAATAGAAAGCAGAAAAATTACCTTTATATTATAATTTTAAAAATTATTTGGGGACGTTCTGCAAGGAAAGAGGAGGAGACAGCCTAAAATTTCAAAATCTTCAAATTAAAACTATATCTATTAGCAGACAGCACGTTCCACGGAAGGTAAGCATTGCCATTCATTTTGTATCATGGTGCACGTCTTAAGGGTAATTGACACCAGAATGTGACCCCCGTTCTACATGTCAAACATTACCATAAAATCAATAGCATATCACATTCCTTCCACTATCACACACCTGTGTCTCAGCCCAGAGGCCTGCAGCGCTTGGTGTGGAGTCCCTCGAGGAGGGGCAGCGATCGTCCCACCAGCCCCAACCATCTGCAGAAAGAGCGCGTGACGAGATGAGGATGGCCTCTGGCAACTTTGGGGCTCTGTCAGCAAATCCTGTGGAACAGAAAGCATACAGTTTGTTTTCCACACCATGGGTGACATCCTCATTTGAAGTTGTGCTGGAGCTGCTTTGTGACAAGCATGATGTTAAGACACGACAGAAATATACTCACAAGTACAGCCATCCTGCCAAATACACTTAGACTCAAAGCTTTCACTTGATAGTCCTCTGATTATTTATTTTTTTTTTTTCCAGGGAGAATAGTTTCCTTTCAAGCTTGTTGTGAATCAAGCTTTTCTTCTCTTTATAGACAAATTAGTTTTTTAATGGCCTCTACACTTAGGAAGGCAAACAGTTTACCTTATCATAAGACACCAACAAAAATTTCAGAGTTAACCAGATGTCATAATTATGAGGGGAAAGAAAAAAAAAACAACAGCACAAAAATCAAACATGAAATGAACTGCTACTGTTCTCTGAAAACCTGCGACAGATCTCTTTGTCTTGAGTCCCTTCTCCTAATAGACTGCTATTAGACTGCTAAGGTAGTAGCTTCTCAGTTCAACATTGCAGAACTGTCAGTCTCTGAGAAGTTTCATTTTCCCACATGATGTACAGCCCTGTTGGTCATGAGCACTTTCCAAAATGTGACACAACTTTTGTACATGGTTGTTGTTTTCTTTTTTTCTTTAATTTATAAGGGTGCCATTCTAATAAACTTCTAGATCAAATGGTTGTGTATGTACCTACTAGAACATACCTAATCAGAAAATTAATACAGCATATCACCCTCAAATGAAATTTCAGCACCTAAGGTTATCTCCCGCTATGGGTTTCTGATGTGCCAAATCACCATTTCTAAATATGGTGATTGCAGTATTCATACAGAAGTATGCACTTGAATTTCTGTTTGAATCTTGTTCCTGGATATTTTGATTTATGCAGTAGTGTTCAATTATTTCTCTCCTTTTACTCCACCTGAGGCTTCCAAACCCAAGGCGAGCATTTTACTCATGAGGAAAAAGACAGATAATTCCCATGGCATAGATGAGAAAAAGATCACAAATCCTCATGTTCACTGACTGCAAAAATACACCATGCTGTTATCACTGCCAGGCTATCAAGCATAGCTCAGTCAAATAATATCAGTGAGGTCACTATTCAGGGAAGCAGGTGCTATGTGCCTCATAACTGAAGACGTTGAGGCACACATAACCCCAATGCTATATGAAACCATATACATGGCAACTTTGCCTCCTGAAACTATCCACTATGTTTCTCTGCTAAGAATCAAAGCTGAGAAAATCCATTTTCCCAGGTTAACGCATTTTTCTATTTCAAATACTTTAACAAAACCAAGAATAACAGCACTAGGTTTTTCTGAAGAGGGTTTGCAATGGAGAGATGACAGAGCAGCTCCACCTTTGAACACCGAGTAGTAGCAAATCCTGAATGGGGATGCTAAGTGAATTCACAAACATGTAGGATCTCATGTTGTTTCATACCTTCACCTCTGTTAAACAGCTTTTGTCACAAAGGACCTTACAGACTGGGACTGAGCAAGCCTAAGGGAAGTTTGGAACTTACTGAATATGTGGTGCTGTTTTAGTATGTGATGTGAAGTCATGTGAATTAGGATGGCACACATCCGTTTCCTTACCTTGAGAGACATTTTTTGTGTTAATCTCTGCCTGCAATGTTTCTGAAAGCAGTTTGCAACTTTTCAAAGCTTAGAGAGTGGCTTAAGAATCACTTCAGAGATAAGCCATCTCATTAGCCACTGAAATGCAACTTCTTTGCAAAGCTAATAGAAGAGAGTGGGTATCAATTGGGGGCAGAAAAAGAAGAGGGAAAAAAAAGAAGCAGCAACATGTTTTTGTATCAGAGAGAATCCTGAATTAGCAAGTGTTTATGAGAATGACCTCCACAGGAAAATATCAACAGATTTCACACTGAGTGCTTTATGGTAGGGGCTTTATAAAGGACCAAACGATCCCTTCTTGGAATCAAACCTGTGACTGCAAACAATTTAAGTATTTCAAAAATCAATGTTTAGAGAATTCAGTTCTGCCTCAAAAGGTTAACTGGTGAGTGTAGGACACCCTGCTGAAATGCAAGCATCCCTACTGTGTGTTTAAAAATCATGGTCAGAGAATGGAATATCTCAAGTAAAAAAAAATATTGTGCAGGGAAAATAGGACATATATACAATATTCAACAAAACTAAAACAATCAGGACACCTTTTCATTTACCTATGGTTTCAAAATGCTAACCTCAGACTCCCCACCTAAATCCCAAGTGGAAGAATTAGACCCTACCTACCTATAACTAGAAGCATGGAAATTCCTCTGCACTATACTGCAAATGTCATTTGTCCATGCATTATACTTCAAGAAAGTTACCAAGAGAAACAACTGGCTACCAAATGAAACCTTTTCTGCATACATGAACAGTAAATTGTTTCTATTGCAGAATATAACAGAAATACAAACTGCAGGAAATAATTTCTCTAGTCCTCATGAGATACGCATTAAAAGGTTCAACAAAGGATATTATGTCAGATTGTGCATTTACTTTTAAATTATTGATGAGCTGCGTCTATTGTCATTTTTGCTTGCATTAGTGGAAACTAGAGCAAATACTAAACTTCTAAATAGAGTGTGCCTGAAAAAGCATGTGTTCATAGGCTTCAGGATTCCCCACAGTCCCGAAGGGATTTTCATAACCTCACAGGTATCTTCAAGTCCTAGAATTTGCATTCTGCTTTCCAGCTCAGCTTGCAGATGTTTAAAAATACATGCAACAAGACAGCTCGCTTTTGGCTACACATCTAAGAGGTTCAAACATCTGAATTATTCTGTCTGAGGTCAACTATGATATGTGTGCCAAATTAGGTTGAAATCCAGCTGGGAAGAGCTGTGAAAATGCTAAGATCTTTGGTGCTAGGGAACTTCTGCTTTTTTTGACCGAGGCACACTCTTTCAGCTCTTCTTCCAGGGAGAGGACAAGTCTTCAGGAACCAAATCTGTAATTTGACCAAACATATAAACTTACACCTTATAAATCTATAGACTTCACTCACTTGAATGTTGCCTTACATATATAAAATGCTGATTGTGAAAGTAATATTTCATAACAGCGTTCATTAGCTGATGGAATGCTAGAAGACAAGGGATACACATCATGTGCATTTGCGTACTGAGAAGATTTGCAAAAAAAAAAGATAAAACATACGTTTCCTGGGATTTTGAATTTTAATATCTCTAGACTTTTTAATATAAGCAGAAAATATTTTCCAGTAGTTTGGGATCAAGGCATATAACCTGAGAATGCAGTATACACCCAGGATAACTCCATCAAAATTGCACTATTCTGTATAGATATAATTCCAATCACATATATGTTTCAGTATGATTCAGCTACCTCACCAAAAAAACTAATGCTCATCCAACAATTTGTGAAAATTTTTGGCATAAGTCAAATTGTGAGCTAGTAATTTAAGGAACTCTTCTGACTGATACTCTAAAAATAATTTCACAGACATTTTTACGTGATGAATGATATTTCATAAAATAACATCGCTTGAAACATTTCAAAACAATTAAGGTAGAGCTAAACAGAACAAGTGGTTCTGCTCTTCAGGGATTTGTCTTTACTTAAAGTTCCAACCCCCAGTCTGAAAGCAATCTTTGCTTTCTCTTCTCCTAGAATAGAGAGCACCAATTTTAACGCTACCCTTGGGAAAAGAGAACTTAAAACAGAATTATCCATAAATGAAAACGCCAATATCATTAGCATTTTTCTCTTTACTAAATACATTAGATTTCAAAACCCAAATATTTTAGGAATTTTAAGCCTCTAAAGAAAAGTCAAATAGCTACTTCTCTTCAGCGCTGCTAATCTCTCTCTCCACTCTCCCCCTGCCTCCACCAGCATCTCCCCAGCTTTATCTTACTTCTTCCAGCAAAGGAGACTAGAAGAGTCTAAAAGCGGTGGAAAATGGACTAAGGTACACTTGTAAATATTCATTTCATCCTGAAGACCTAAATGGTAACATTCACTAGGTGTAGGACACATTTTTTCGCAAAAAATCAACACACTACCATAAGCCTGAAATGTAAGCCTCAAATATGCTATAACGTACTAATTCCAAAAAGCGTCTGAGATTGCCGTCTATTAAGAAACCTCAGAAAAATAATCAGTGTAAGAGGTAATTTCTGGTATTTGTTTCTTCCCTAATTATATGAAATCAAAATCTACACAGAATCTATTTAAGCAAAGTACTTTATTTTTACCAGTATGGAAATAACCATAATCCTTACCAGGAATAGAAAGACAGTCAGAGCCTATTAAATCTATCTTTGTCTGACACATAGTCACATTAAAAAAAAAAAAAAAAAAAAAGGCATTTTGAAGCTGTTTATGATATAATTTTTAAATACACAGACCATCGCAGAAGCAGTACAGAACATTGCAGCACAGTGTATCTAGATATATGAAGTGGAAACATCAGTTGCATCTGTTCCAGAAGCTGAGTGTGCAATGGTAAATACATAATTCTATTTCTACCAGAGACCTGCAAAGCTGTTCAAAGAGTGGAAGACCCTAGTGAAAGACCTGACCTCCCTGTTCATTACAGATATCTACTGAACATCTGTGCATTACCTCCTTAACCAAGCCAGAGCAGAGCCATGTGAAAATCTATTTAAGGTTGCCCTGAAACAAGTACCTCACTTATCCAAAGGAAAAATCTAAGACCTCCAATGCGCAAAAAACTAGTCAAGGATGCTGTCCCTGACCATGACACAGAGCAGGCTGTTTAGGAAAAATATAAGAACGGGGCACATTCCTCCTACTTTTGATTAAATCGATTATTCATAGAGAACTGATAGAAGCAGGCCACATCTGAACAGCTGTAGTTTACAGCCATCATGGACATCACTGTCCATGAAGCTTGCTAATCTTCTTTTTAATTGATTTAAAACTTGGTCCCCCTTAATGTCCACTGGATCTGAGTTCCACAACTCAGGTTCAAGATGCCAGGTAGGGTTTCAAAACTTGCTTTTAATGGGCAGCCAAAAGAAACATTAGATAACTGTTCTTTGGTTGCCTTCTCTGCAAGAGTCCTGGTGGAAAGAGAGCCAGCTCCAAGCATACTGTGCCAGAGGAGACACACCTCTCACTCTCTGTCACACTCTCTCCTTGCTTCAATCTTTTTCCCAGTTGCTCATTTGCTGTGAACATAATGGTAATTTCTTCTTCAGAGAAACCTCTTTCCTCCCGATGCCCTCCTTCCAGAAGATCCTTGACTGCTCCAGTATACAACTGATACATCACTTTGGTCCATAAGTCTTTCAGTTTCTCTTTTCCTGTACTAACAGCTATATCTAGTTATGACTGGTTTCTAAATTAGGTGTAGTATTTGTGAGCATTAAAACAAACACTTAGAAGGCCTTTCACCTGCTAATCAATTCTTTCACTTTAATGTAACTGTAACCTGCCTAAACCATCCATACAGTCCCAAGAAAGCTGGAGGGTCAAGATCGTGTTCAAAAGTGGTAAAAATAAATAAATAAATAAATCTCCACAGAACTGAAGTGCATTTTCCCTGAGGCCTATCAAAAAGAACAAAATAGAAGGAATGGAAATTGATGGAGAAAGGCGAAGTTTCAAAACAAGACAACATTTTATTTTTAAATTAGAGGCAGTCAGTGTTTACTGAACATTTGTTGTTTGAACCAATGGCCACTGGAACACAGTTGTCTGTATTTCAGCAAATTCATTAAATGTTTAGTGCAATGCACAGAGGTATGTTACTTTTAATGAAATAATACTAAGAATTGAAAAATTAAGACTGAACAGTAGAAAACACCATCAGTTAGTGAGATGTGTTAAGCTAAAAAACAGTCCTGTCCCTCGTGGCAAGAAGTAAAATTTCTAAGAACATCTAGAGCGAAACAGTGGAAAAAGCACTTACTTAAAGATATAATTACATGTAGGGAGGAAGAAGAAAATCAAACAAAAAATCACACAGAAGTACCCGTCTGTCAGATTGCTTTCCACCTCCATCATCAGTGAATCTTTTACAAAAACAGTGTAAATCTGACTTCAGCCTGAAACAACCTAGTTGCAAATGCTCATGGATGGCTATCATATACTCATGGATAGACGCCCCTGCAAAAGAGGAATGATATGAGGGATAAGTGGGATTAACTCAAAGTATTTTTCTCTCTATAGGCACTGTCTCACATGACAGCAACATTCCAGAAGAACAATGAAATAGGTGAAGTGATACAGGGAACCTCTTAAGCATGAATTAACAAAGAAACAAAAATACAGCAAAGAAGCAGAACCAAGGCTGGAAAATTGCTTTCTAACTCTTCATTCCAAAAGAAACATTCAGACAAAATGCTATTTGCTTCCACCCCCAAAGTGTCCTGCGACAGCACTGTCATTAGTTAGCACTTCCATTTCTACAGACATGTGTTAGGACCTATTGCACTACTTTCTAAGCAAATTATACCAAAACTGTTATCTTTTCTTCCTTACTATGACTCATGCCAGCTGGACTAGTCTAAATATTAATAAACATCATTAAATATATTATATTCAACATTAATTCATGCCAGCAAGGCTAGATAACAAGAAGAAAAGACAAAAAAAGACTATTTCAATACATCATGCTCAGATGCTGTGGTGACTGTTGTTACTAAGTAAATAAACAAATAGAAACAAGACTTCCAGAAAGGCTCAGGTTTTCAATAAATTTTCAATAAATGGATAGGTATGTCTAACAATCCTTCTGGCAATATTTTCACTGCTGTCCCTTGGTAGAAGACTTAAAAGGTAATACAGGAAAGTCTATGATTTGCTAAAAAAATTAAAAAGAGCTAGAGCACCTTGATCAAATTCCAGGGAGATCTTTCTCGCTTGCAAGACTCAACATCACTGAGTGTTCCTTTAAAGGACCTACTTTCTCAACTGCCAGTAGGATAACCCTACTTTTGTCCTGGCATCTCCAAGAAGCACTCCAAACAAGTCCTTTGTAGGAAGGCAATTACTGTGAACATAGTGATAATTGAATAACTGCAAAAACCAACCGAAAAGTGCTTTCTAATGTTATGGTATCCAAATAATTGCAGCACTCAACATTTTTTTATGAATATTCTACATTCATACCTGTGTCTATGTGCAAAAACAGCAAACTATAGAAACCGATGTGTGTGGTCTTTTTGAACTAATGTTGCTTTCATTTTTTTCAATAGCGACACAGTATTTCAAAAATTGCACATCAAGTCTACCATGCCTCTGGGAGGACAAATCAGCATGTGTTACATCTCTGAGTCTGCAAACACTACTCTTAAGTACATTACAGCCAACCAGAGGAATGCGGAGTACCTCATAGGGAAAAATAAAACTCATAGTAGATAGTAACTACTTTCTTCTTCTCTAGAAAAATACTAAGATGCTGAAAATTGCTCATACTTAAATTACTATTAATTAAAACAAGCCATAGCTACTCCTTTCTCTCCTCCCTATTCCCTTTTCTCCTCCTGCCCCACAAAACAAACAAACAAACAAACAAAAAACCAAACAAACAAAAAAACCAAAACCAACCAAACAAAAAACCCCCCAAACCCTCGGAAAATTAGAAATGACTGTAAAATGGAAACTTAAAATCCATTATGTTTTGCTTTTTGAGGTGAATTAAAATCCCTTCTGTTAAAATTATAGACAATAACTGTGAGCTTCAGTTTTGCCAATATTTGTCTAAAGTAACTGAATTTTCCCTATGTAAAAAAATGTTTACTAAATGGGCAAAGAAAACACAGCCTTTCCCAGCAAACTAACTTTCTCCTATATTTAAGTGTCCACTTTATCCTCTGCCCCCACTTATGGGCATAAAGAGATTTTCAAATTCTTCTTGAAGCTGCAGGAGTTTTTGCCTTTCCACAGAACTTTCACCAGTGACATTTTTACCTGTGACAGATCACTCAGTTACCCCAGATTGTTGAGCTACTTCTCAGCATCAGTAACCACATCACACAGTGGGGTCACAGATATGCCTGTTGGATGGAGGACTGGCTGTGGGGAGCTAATAGCGCTCCAGGCACAACAGGAAGAGAGGAAACAATTCTGTGCAAGCTCAACAGGACAGAGAAGACAACATCTCAATACTTCCAGCCAAGACTTCCCAGGATTCTCAAAGCATTAGCCACAGAGATGGGATGGGACAGGACAAGATGGGATGGGATGTTTGAGCCTGAAGAGAGTTGCACAGACATACAAGAACATAAATCTATCTGGATTCCTCCTTCCAGTTCAGCATCTGCACGTATGGAACCTGCCATTTAACACTGAGCTTTGGCGCTCCCATCCCTTGTGGGCATCACTATGTCTTTTGTTTAAAATTCTCAGGATTTTAAAAGTTGATTAAGTCACAATCTGATCTAGTTCCTGTTTTATAAAGGTTAACACAAAAACCAAGAGCCAGATTAATAGGACAACACCAAAATCATTCCAGCATGAGGTTGAATGCACTAAATTCAGTCTTAAAACCATCTATGACCTGTTGTATCTGCTTTCAATTTTATTCCATCTCCTAAATTTCCATCAAATTTCCATCTCCTAAATCCTTTGGGGATACAAATAATCTAAGCTATTTAAATAAATATTTCCCCTTTTCACTGATATATAATAACCTGCTTCCAAGATCTTTCTTGAAAAAATGCTTCACATAATTTTTCTTGAATCATTATGGGTGTGCAAATCAGAACTTGTCCATGAAAGGTCAATGCAGGCGAGGATAAAAAGGAACTAAACAGATGAAAAGGAATAACAGACCTAGATTCTGTTTGCAATACAGGTACAACATAAAAACAGTATTTTGCATGCAGCAAGATACACAAACATTCTGACACAGTTAGCATCCAGTGTAACTTCACGCTTTAGAAAGTGCCTTTGTGCCACCCTTGAAGTCACTGAATTCAAAGGGATGAAAACAGGAATGGAAGAACACCTTTAAAATGCCTTTCACGTTTTCTTCCAGTCCAAAATTACAATTACTACACGCTTTCTAAGCCCGCAGCCAGTTTTAGTAAACTGCTACTTACAGCTCTTGCATGACAGCCAACAGATGAAAGAGATGAGTGAGAGCTCTCATTCATTGCTGCTAGCAACCCACTGCCTTTCTGATCCCTTTCTTCAGAAACAAAGATTAGATGGGGGGGGGAATAAGGTAAAGGGTTATTTTTAAAAGTCCGTATTTTTAAATCACCATCCAGGAGCTGGCTGAGTTGAGCTCTTATTAGTTGCTTCTCATCTCACACTTGTTTCCATAGAAACCATCATAGCAGCATTGCCTGCCTCTATCAGAAAGTCTTCAAATTCAGTCGATACCAAACCCCGTTGGACACGCAGGTAGATGATAACGGCAGCACTGCTTAAGTGCTAAGGCTTGCGATGCTGGTCTCACCGTACGGAAAGCAGATTTATAAAACAGAAAAGTCACCTCTATCATATTGAACAGACTGGAGCAGTAGCTGGTCCAAACCACAGCTGCCTCCTCAGAAGATCTTCCCTTTTCTCCATCACACCCAGATGAATTCATAGGTGGGTTGGGATGGAGACCTCAAACTAAAACCCACAAAAGCTGGAAAATTATTTCGATGGGGGAAGGTATTTATCTACATTATCAGTGTAGCAAAAGGCAGCTGGCTACTAAACAGAGGACTTCTCCACTTCTTGGACCATTTTTTCTGTTTCTACAAAAGTATAGTGGGGGTTCCCACTCATATCCCTCAGGGAAGGAATATAGAGGAACAAAACACACAATACTCTGAATATTCAGTGGTGTTATTTAGCATTATCTGTACCAGGGAAAGATACACCTTGAAGGCCTTTCACCCATGGTATTTTTCTGTTTAATAAGTTCATCTGGGAAGAAAAAGCTCCTTCCAATGTCAATCACTCATTTTATAGAGGGAAAGTACTTGCTATTCATTATTTTCATTTAAATGTGATGCAAATTAATGACCAGCTGTCTTTTTAAAAATAAAAATCTGCTGCCACTTTTGCAACACCTTTATCCCTATTGGAACACACCAAAAAAGTGACATTGAGATGACAGTCATGAGTCACCAGGTGACCCTACTGACTAGTCAAATGCAAAAGAAAGTATTATTCCCTACAGACTGCTCAAGGGGACTGCTAAAAACTGCAGGATGGTGAATTCCTCTGATCTAAAGGAGCAGGCATGTTCAGTGAGACAATCACTCAGTATGGTTTCTCTGTCAACCACACCTAATTTCATTTCAGTTAGAGCAAATTGTTAAATCTCATCTTCTCTCAGGCATACCCTGATAGGAAGAAGTTGGTTATGGGTACAAAAACACAATAAAGGCTGCTATCAACTTGCTAACAACATGGGAGCCTATGGAAAGACTCACTCATTGCAGAATAAGAAGTGGCAAAATCTAACCTGTGGAAATCCGAAGAAAGGTGGGACTATCCTTACATGTCTGAGAAGTGCTGCAATAATACCTGAACACGATTCCTCCTCTTTGTACCTACTAGGCCCTCCAGACAGTTTCTGTTCAAAAGATGTTCCCAAAGCATCCCAGTTCACCTGACAATCTAAAAGAAATACAATTGATATTTTTTTTTTCCACTGTATGAAAGCCTCAAGCTCTACATGAAACATGTACATATTAAAACATCAAACTATACATTACAGAACAGTTGGTGAAGTTGGGTAAGTGTGGGTAGGCCTAGGGATTGCATAACAAACATGATTAACATGTGAGTGGATTGTAACCTACACCCACAATGCACAAGTTACAGATGTTCCATATCTACAGTTTTTGATGAAATGCTAGAGCAAACTGAAAATCAAAATGTGTACCATACTGCAAGAATGCATTATGCATAGCAGGCTTTTGTAATATCTAGAGATGTGAAGGATTTCTAGATAAGAAGAATGTGTGAGTACAAATATTAAATTTTAAGTGAATTTCATGGATATGGAAGGTGATGAACTGAAAGGAAGAATGTCAGTTTTGTTCAGTAACAATTCTGAATCAATACACAGAATACAGATAGCAATGATCTCAAGTTCCTTCTCAGGAAGACTGTTATTTTTGACAATATCAGTATACATATATTTACACTAGCAAAATGTTGCGTCCAAGGCACTTAATAGTTCCTTCTTCCAGAAAGTAATTATCTAAAATTGTGTTCTTTGGCCTAGCAGTAAATAATCTATTTTCCAATAAAATATTTCAAAGATATAATTTGTGCTGCAACAATGCCCAGTAACATGGATTCTTATATTTTAATGCCTATCACATTTCACTGAATGCTAAGTGTGAATTTGCATTCTCATCATAGAAGGAAAAACAAATTCTTTTCATATCAGTTTTCCTGGTACAGGACAGTGCAGTTCCTGTCTAGGACAATGCAACAATCCTACTGAGACATGCTAAGATAAGAATGTGTTTGTTTGACAGAGAAAATTACAGTGCCCTCACCACATTCCCTGTTTTAATTTGTAGTATTTCCTCAGTTATGGAAACTTAGGTAAGTGTAATAGTTAAATGTCAAATTGGAGACTGGTGCAGTTTCCACCAAGAAGCTCAGTTTCCAAAACAACAGCTTTCAGTTGATGGCCAAGTCAAGGCCTTGGGGCCTCAGCTCTCTGCTTTCAGATGCAAGAGTCCTGGCGGGGTAACAGGAATTTAGATTTTGAGATGATGAAATTAAGAAGTAATGAAAATAAGATTGCTATATGAGTTATCGGTTCAGATGACACTGCTGCCTAAATAGTATAGTTTATGCAGCAATATTTAAAAATGTAATGCCAGAAGCTGAGAATAACATTGCAAAAATGAATTTCTTCAGATTCAAGTCCGTGCCATCAGCAATGAATACGGTGCCACCATTTTCTGATGCTGCAGGCCTAGAGGAAGGATGACAGCTGTTATTGAAGATAAAGATGATTTTGTGGAAGCGCTTGAGGAATTACCAACAAGAAATGAAAGTGCAAACTTACTTGATTCTCTAAAGGAGAGGGATGGAATCCACGTAATCAATAACTGCAGACTGAATAAAAGCAAACGAAGCTGAAGGAAATACCTTGATGTGCTACAGGAAAGCCCATAGAGGTCAGAGACACCTCTGGAAGACATAGCCTACTCATTTCAGAAGGTTGCTTGCACTTTACTCAGAGAATAGCACTGACAGCATTAAAAACTGAATCTGGAATCAAGGGGGTCTTAGTGCTCATTCAGATTCAATGGGAATAACATCTTTGTCTAGGAAACAGATCTATGGACTAATCTATCTGGTTTTGCAAGAAATTATACTTTCAGACTCGTGCAAGAAAATCTGTATCAGAACCCTATCAAGACAAAAGGGCAGAGGGGAAGAAATAATAATAATAATAAAAGAAAAAATCACCGCAGGACTCATTAGTATTTGATGCAGGAAACCACTGAGGTGGGTGGCTCTTTCCCCAGGCAGAGCACAGAGGCAAGGCAGGCAGCTCAGTGCACCAGGTCCGCATTTCCACAAGCAGCGGCCCAGCTCACAGATGTCCTCCTGTGCCTGCACATGCCAAGGGGCCGAGCAGCCCTCCCCAAGTCTGTGGTGTGACACAGCTGCCTCTTGCACTGACACTGGGGCTTGAGCAGCCATGCAGTCAGCTGGATCAGGCGATTGATCTGCCTGAAAGCTAACCCTACCAGGGAAAGAAAAGACAGATTAGCTTTCAGCTGGTCTGTGAGTTTCAGAAGTCATTTCTGCAACAAAGAGGAGGGAGGACCAGTGCTTCTGGGGGGCACTGCAGGCCCAGGTCAGCTGAGCTACTTCAAAAGCTCTGGCTGCTCCAGGCACGCAGCCACCCGGCAGCCGAGTGAGGACTTGCCGTCAGGTGATCCCAGCAGCCATCTGCGTGCAGTTCAGTGTGGGACAGCTCAGGCTGCAGTTCAAGTGGAGTCACGTTACTCAGCAGCTGCCCCCAAAGGTCTCCAGCCAAAGAGATCGCAATGGCTTCATTCTCATGTTTGGCATGGAGACCTACACATCACTCAGTGTTTGGGGCCTGAAAACATTTGACATCATTGGTCAATAGTATCATCAGGATGATTGAAGATGATGAAATTGGTGCACAGAGACAAAGAACGCTGCTCTCACTCAGCCAGGCTCTGGCAGAGCCTATTGATTTAAAGCAAACAAACAATACGGGTAACAATATTCAAGACAACCTTAAGAGTTTATTCTGCTTGCCCTATTATTTCAAGAAAATGGATGTTATTTAAAGCTGTAATTCGCACAAAATGTGTACTGGCCACACACACTACATGTATATATAAAAGCACAGATATTAATCTTAGAAGTTATGATAGAGTGCAAAATTAAGTAACAGGAGAGGTACCAAAAATTAAGGCTGATCATGAGCTCAGAATCGGACTTAGTTACAAGACTACCTTTTTATTTTTAATACCTTTAATATTTTTAATACTTATTTTTAATAGGACCCCTCTCTCATTAAGTGTGCAAGACTGCTACTGAGTAATGGATTATTTCACCCCAGTGGCTCTGTTCTCAGGCATCTTCTGCCTGTAAAGTGATATACAGACAATATCAAAGACAGGAAAGATGTCCAGTGGAGAAGATGGATAACGTGCTGGCGATACCTCGGTCAAGAACCATCAGATGTTAAAAAGATTTGAGCTACTGCCATTTGGCATCAAACTTTAAAGCCTTTTTGTGCAGGTAAAATAAAAACCAGCCAAGTCACTCAGATTCTACTTCCAACTCCCAAGACATTGAAGTCAATGAGACATCTCAAGAGTGAGACAAGTACTTAAAGTCCAGTAGACAGACACAAGAATAAATTAGTAGCCCTATACCAAGTAGGTAAACTCAAGAAATTAATTCATACACAGTTTTTTGCTTCATCCAAAATGCAAACAAACATGGACCAGCTTTACACATCACAGCTTGTTTACACTGGGTACGTGCAAAAGAACATGCATATATCTCACAAAGAACATGAGGGAAATTTTAAAAAGATTTATGAGTATGCATCAATTTTACGCTCTTCTCTTCCAAGATATAAGACTAGTTAATATTGCCAATGGGGAGGTTACACCGTATATATCCAAACCTTCTACAAGTTATCTGCAAGATTACATGCAAAACCACGCAGTTTAAGGAGAAGAAATAGAGATTTCTCCAATCTTATACCTTTACTTGAAAACTTGGACTATATGATAGTCGATAAGGTAGCTGTTGATGAGAAAGAATAATGATTAACTTTATTCACAGGGGATAACAGAGTAAAAGAAGCTTAAAAAGGTTTCCTCTTTTCCTGCAACAATTTGCAATTTCATGCATCTTTCTTACATAATGTTTAATGAATGGAAAATCTGCTACAAAAATTAAACTGTAACACCAGTAATGGAAACTTGTTTTATAAGCTGAAGAGAGTCCCAGAAAATGCACTGATATATTTCTCTCACATTTTTGTTCTCCAGTGAAATGGCGGTGATATTTTTGCAGGCTAATAAATGCTGTTGTATTACGCGTGACTGAAATAAGACATGATTTCTGTATTATCCTTTTGTAAGCTGAATTCTAGAGCTCCAAATAAACTGTTTCAGATATTATGTTTGCATATAGAAAGCCAAAATGTAAAAAAGAATGAGGACAAAGAATGTCCCCTGATTCTACACTTCAAAAGCAGTGTCTGCCTGTGTGTGCTGAAACTAGTCAACTTAAATATTGGTGTAAATAAGACTAAATATGTGTACCATTCAACACAACTTCTTTAATCACTATGCTATCAATTTTATTTTTTTTTTCATAAAATTAAAGAACTAGTTATTTTTTCTTACTTGGTTAAAACAAGATCCAAGCATTGAAATAATGTCAAAGACAAAATAAATATTGTCTCCTTAGTATTTTTTACATGTTTTTCTAGGATATTTCTCTTTTAAAACCATTTTTAAAACATCCAGTAGTCTTTAGGTCTTTTCTTCTGGTTACACTCAAATAAAAAATTCAAAAAGTCTACTGCAAAGTGGGCAGCACTTGCTTAACAGTTTCTGATTGTAAAAAACAGACAGTGTATGAATTATGCTGACTATTCTGGACTGACTATTCTAAAGAACCTTTTCAAGAGGAACATCCAAGATAGTTTTGTCACTTGTCGCTTAAACCATTTGTAGGAAAAGCTAGTAATAACTGCTGCTCTTCGTAGAGCTGAAGCAATAGCACTATTGTGAACAAACCCCAAGGAACTGCCTCTGCAAACTCAGCTATCAATCTAACACTGAAAGGCAGCTCAGTAGTTCCAAAAAGCTTTGCAAATTCCATTTCTTTGAGAATTTAATCTGATAATTATTATCTACAGAGTACACTGAGAAAATCTGTCACCACTGCAGTTTCAAATTTTTAAAAATCACCTGGGGAAGACAAAAAGAAAAAAAAAAAAAATGGCACAGTGAGCTCAATAAAAATCCTAAGGCTCACTCTTACTCTATTCTTGAAAGTAAGCTATGAAAAAAATAGGTTTTGGGAAATACTACTTTTACTTCAAGTGTAATAGTTTAAACATGAGCACAACTGAGTTATTTTTGCTCCACAGCTGCCTAGCTACATTGAACTCTATTGCAGAAACATATTCATTACATTATTACGGAGCAAATGGCTTTGTGTTGTTTAAGCAATAAAGTGTCAAGTACTAAGATAAACAATTGATCTGACTTTCCACTCCGTGGAGTAGTAGCCAATTTAGTAGAAAGCATATTAACAAACTTTTCATATTATTTTATTTATTAATACCTCATTAAAAATAGCTTCTGCTATTCTGTATTCATTTTTACATCCGCTTGTTGTATGTACATTATGAATGACTACTGGAAATTTTGGTACAACAAAATTATTACTGCTCAGATTATTAAAAACTCCTCTACATTCTTAATTACCAGTTAGAACAGTTCATAGTGAAAGAAATTCTAATGTATGTGAAAGACTAAGCGCCAGTAAGAACCACACAAGCAGGACATGTCTGATAGTAGCAAATATCTGATATTACTCGAGTACAGAGAACGTGTCTAGGAAACTGGGAATGTCCTAGAGCCAACCTACAGTTTATTTGACTGCAAATGTTTTTACAGTTAGTAATAATGAAGCAGCAGACAAACAGCATGAGAAATTGTATTCCTGAATTTTTAATATCTGGACAGAATAAATAAATTCATAATTGATCGATTATATATTCAAGCAGGGAAACAGAACGCTAGCCTTTCATTGTCAGCTGACATCCAGTCTCATCACCAGAGAGCACAAATGAAATGCTAATGGAAGAGAAGATGAATGCCAATTTCCTTCACTTTGCTCCAAGTTTCAGAGGCTCTCTACAATAAAAGATAGCTGTTTGTGGAGACTGGCTTGTTCCATACCATTAACTCAGAACAAAACATATTTTTAGTGGGACAGCAGTGTTTACTTGTAAGAACTGATGAATTGTACACCGCCATTTATCACTTGTAGACAAAGACATTCAGGCACAGTTTTGGACATAAATCAAGGTACATGCTCCTAAATAAAAAAGGGATTGCTAAGTCCCTAAAACTGCATAGATTGAGGTCAGATTGGCCATAGCAACCAAGAATGGTACTTAGGCCTCCAGTAAGACTTAGCAACCAATAAATGAGCTCAGATCTCTTTTCATCTCCACTGGTGTGAAAGCCAAAATTAAAAAGATTAGATCACGCTGCACCCATCACAATAGACTTCACAGTGAAAAAGTCATTTCTAGCCTTTGATTCACATCAAATAAATAACATTCATCCCTTCCATAATGAACAACTTTCAAAGTAAATTGAATCTCCATAGTGCCGCTTTCCCTTGCTGCACTGTATTTACATGACAATGTATCACAGGAAGCTCAGAGTGGGTCTTACAAATGGAAGACCGAGTGCAAGGCACCTTTAGTGCTGATTGCAGTATATTCAGCTTCAAAATGATTCCCATTTAACCATAATGCCCTGTAGATTATGATAAATATAAACAATGCTTTAAATCTTGCAGGATGAAACTTTGTCATTATTTCAATATGGAAATCACATAGTAAACAGCTCCCTCCCCCTTTCCTTTTCAGTCCATCCATTTGAGGATATTCAGCAAATTCAACTTTCCAGGAGTGCCGATGATACTGTCTGGCTGGCATTTCCAGGAAAAGGCACGGTACATCATTTTGTTTTGATTGCTTCTTTTCACACTATTGCTATTATCTCTCATATACATTTTGAAGTACTCCAACAATACTTTTTAACATTGCAAACACATAGGCAGCCTGCTAACTGCATCCTGTGCACACAAAGCAGCAGGTATTGTTGTTCTTCCTCTTCCTCGAGCAGCAGTTATTTGTAAATAGGTAACGCTGCACACAGCTGCAGGAATCTAACACAAATTTGACATAGGATATCAGAAAACGCATCTCACAAATGTTTGCATTGTATTGTCCTTCTATGCCCTGTTTTTCCTGCACACAATTTGTCATTACTAAAAATGGATAATCATTCCCCTCTTATTGCAGCTTGCCTAAACTGACATTTAAAGAAAATGCTCAAAAGCGGTAGATTAAAATGAGTTCTACACCTACAATAACAATATGCAGAAATAATTTCAGTCCTCTGCAGCAACAACTCACGTAGATTATAGTATTTGAACTCAGCAGGGAACCTCATTAATTTTTAAAACTCTCTGACCCCAGCGCAGTTAAGAGTGTAAAAATAATTACAAATTAGGGTTGAGGGAGCACTGTTTTAATATTGCATGTGTACTATCAGCTACACAGCATTTTATTGCATACGGACATCTATTACAGCTAAGCATAATCTTAACTCAGTCAAAACGCATCTTCACAAATACTTTTAAAAACACAAATGTTAGAAATGTTTTATTTTTCAGAACGTAACTATAGTAGCCAGCGCTTGTATGCAAAACCCCTGCCTGCTTCCTGCAAACAGACTCGTAACACAAAGCATGTAAGCACAGTTTTACAAGCTAGTAACAGCCTGGATACCGCAGTAAACTGAAACACTTCTATAACCCGGCACATTTGAAAGCTAACAATTTCTAACTTATTTAGAAGGCTATAAAATACGCGTCTGCGGGTATAAATAGTCTCTCTTACCTAAAACTTGTCAGCAGAAAGATCCTTCTCCATTGTTGTCACCTCCAGTGCCCCCTCTTGCCACCATGGAGATTGGTTCTGCTATGTTTATTGCTGTGTGCCTCAGTTACAGCCGTGACAAGGATCTGCCGGCAAAGGGGTGTGTGCAAGTGGGTGCGTGAGGGAGCAAGGAGAGCCCGCGGACTTCGGGGCTGGGGATCTAAACCTCGGGCCAAGTGAGGGCTGGGGAAGAGCGACCGAAGCTCTGTCCCTCGTCAACGAGCAGACAAGGTTCTGCTTCACCCCTCCGCAGCGTGAAGCAGGGCTGTCAGTAGGGATTCCCACTAGCGAGGCTCTAGCAGAGGCAGACCTTCTCCTGCTTGCTAGTGCCTGCCCAGCAGCCCGTGCAGAATACAGGTAGCTATTGTTCCTCAGACAGATATGTAGCCAGCCACTCAGACTCTGACAGATCTCAACAAACCAGTGAGCCTGCCTTCATTTTAACTCTTTATTTACTAGTGCTTTACTTTTTTATAAAGGTCTCCTTCTGCTTCAGAGAAGGAGGGGCAGGGAAAGCAAAAAAAAAAAAACAAAAACAAAAAAAAAAACAACAAAAAAACAACCATGAGAACATCAGTACATCATCCTGCTTCTGTTAAGGAAAGTGTTTCAGGTTTCACGTACATGGGAAGAAATCCTATACACATTTAGAGGCATTGATTTTTATTTTGGAATCTGATCTAGCCTAGTGTTGGACAACACAACAATAGTACATCAGCTGTAAAACAGGATTCCAGCTCTGTAAGGTAAATGACTCCTGTTCTGACACCTTCTGAATTCTCATAATTCGCAAGGAAATAGAAGAATTTGAAGAGACACCATTCATTTTTGCACAAATACTTCAGTCAATAAAGAAAAAAAAAATAGCAGTTTAGTGCAAGTGCTTCACCACAGGCAGGGTGATTTTCTACCAGCAATCAGTATGTAGCACTGGCTAGAAGTGAAGATAGGGTCTCCGACACAGAAGTGTCTTAGAGCACGGATATATCCAGCCAATTAGTTGGCACCAGAGGAAGCAGATACTCATGCCAGTCTTGCAGTGATCTTATTTTTTGGTAAGCTGATTTCACTTACAAAGAAAGGATTTTTCTTCAGTAAGACATGGAGCTTAAGAATGTATTCACAAAAACATAATCAAGGAAGCTGTAAGATAAAATATCCTGACATTTATGCTCAGTGCTTGACTTTTAGCAAGTAACGTGTTATTATTTGAAGGACTAAAGACTCCGTGTCCTGGTTAAATATTGGATAAGCTCAGCCTAGATTTATACCTGGGCTTTGAACAGACTTTTCTCCCTTCCTCGCTCTAAGCCAGTCTTAACTTCATTTCAAGCAGGTTGCAGTAGAATGTGCATACCTGCTGTGGAGTGGGTTGGCTGGATTGCTTTAAAGCAATTTTTGAAGTGTGACAGTAGAAGATTACGACATTATTTTTTCCCACAGCAATAAAATGTGATTTGTGAAATACAGATTTGTGGGTTTGTTTTTGAATAACCAGACTGCTAACAGAATTGCAAATTACAGACATGATGTCAAAAACCATATTTTAACCTGGCAGATGCTATCAATTCAGACAAGCCTCACCAGCAATTACATAAATAATCATTTTATCAGTAACATCATAAAAATCTGCATGCGCCTTGTTTGAAAATTTGCCAGTGGTCATTTCATGGTGTTTCAGAGTAAGTTTTTCTTCATTCTTTGAGAATTTGGTTAGACTTCTAAAAAACTGCCAGGCATTCAGTGCTTTTTCAGGCTCTTGCAGTGCAGCAAGGAAATGAGCAGACCAGCAAGAAAGCAAATCAGTGTTACTCAGGGCAATGCACTCTGCGCATCAGAGTACCCCTGGACCAGCAGTTGTGTTTTAAAGAAGCAAGACTCAGCATTCACGAGCCCTGCTGCTGTTTTGTCACACAGTAGCTGATTTATGCCAATGGGAATATCAGTCATTAGGGGCTGAGACATCCATTGGACTGTACTTTTTCTTCATCACCTTACAGAAGTGCCCAGCATTGTGCAGAAAGAATGCTCTGATTTAAAAATATATTTACAAATCAACCCTGTTCTTCAATAAAATATGATTTCATTACAAATTCTGAAATGTTCTGCATCTCTGTCCTTTCTCTTTAGGGCAAACCAGTAACAGTGGCCACTAAAACCTAACACGTTACTAAAAATTGCTGAGGAACTGCCTGCCAGGCAGCTTCTGTGCTGCTGAATGCTGGAGGACCTGAGCCAGCTGACCAGCTGGCCACAAGGCCACAACTACAGCAAGCATGGAGAACATCCTGGTCCCTTCTATTCTGCCCACCATGCTGCCAGCACTGCAAAGTGAGGACCATCAGCACCACCCTGAAAAGGGTCTCAAGCACAGTTGCAGATCACGTGAGGCTTCTGACCATGGCCATATCCGGTGCCAGCCTCTGGTGAGGCCTTGCTTAGTGCAAAACCCCGGGATATTCTGCCCTGAGTGGAGTCTCCCACACGTCTCCCAGTGCTGTTGTGATTGCCTCTTGCTTGGGTAGCTACACAAATGCAAGCGCCATTTAAAAACAACACAGTATTAAAAAACAAGAGGTTGTGAGAGAATGAGAAGGAAAACTTTCCACAGTGAGATAATGTGAGCTGGACACCGCGTGGGAGGATGGAGAAATCCGTGCTTTCTATGAGTGCCTGACTTCCTCCCCAGAAACCCTTGCTGTTTTTGCTGGAATCATCCCCAGGCTGCATCTGTGAGGGAAACAGCTTTCTTTAGGTTTTGAGACAATACTGGAAGAAAAATACTTTCCAAAGACCTTCTGCGCTCTCTGATGGTTGCCTCTGGGCAGGAAGATGACCCTTCCTTCCAGTCAAGTCTACCACTAATAGCTGATAGCAGCCACCTTGCTATGAAGTGCATACTAAATGATTTCTCTAAAGGGCAAAGTTTCTTGATACTGAGTAGCACTAATTTTTTATATATATAGTTTTCCCTCTTTTAACAGCAAAAGCACACAAGCACAGATCTTTTGCTAAAGTGGGAGGAAAAGCAAGGTGCGTGTAATGAGCACAATGTTGAATATCTCATCTCATGTAAAATATAATATTTGAACAGATTTCTCAGAAGGAGAAAGAAAGGCATGCCTGGCCTGCATAGCAAACCTGTGCCCAAGGACGTTGCTTGTGACCACACAACTGTAGTGATTTCTTTCAGCTAATCCACACAGTCACACTTGTGCGAACACAGCCTCATGCCAGCACTCTGCACCCATTTACCTTCAGAAATACCAATTTAATAACTTTTTAGCAAATAGCTTTGTATTAAGAGATTATTCAAACCAGACATAAAAAAGCACGAAGTTTCAGAAACTAACTGCTACACAGGTGTACCCCAGCGCATAACCTCAATTAACCTTTTGCCTTAGTTTGCAGACAAACTATAAAAAGTGATGTCTCCCTGTGATCAAAAATCAGGCTTTGAGCTTCACATTGTTTGTGGCTTGTTCTCTGTACAAATGAATACGGCTCAAGGCAATCTTTATGAGCTGCAATTTAAATTTTACTGACTTTGTTTTGATCTTCTTTTCCTTCACATAAAAATTATTGTAAAACATGAGAATTTCTTCTTTTCTTTTTTTTTAATAAGTTTATTTTAAATGTGGTAACTAGGCATTATTTATCACAGAAAATACTTAAAAACATAAGATAGGAAATACCAAGATATAGAAATATTTGAACTGGAGCAAGTGCCTATTTTGCTTCTGATGTAGGTAAGTACAGCACGTAGTTTAGTAAATAACTTACTGTTAACACATGTATAACTGTATTTGTACGCTGTAATAGAAAACAACAAGGTATTACAGTTGATAAAGTGTCCTTAGGCTTCCCAACACTTTACATCTATGTCATTAACGAAATAGCTATTCTTGAAAATGCTCTGCTAAAACAGCACAACCTTTCTTCCCCCCGACTCTTTTCACAGAAACATTAATTAGAGTATTGCATTCTCCACTAGATGCTTTGTGATAGCAAATGTCAGGGATTAGGACTCAGCAAGATAATTACAAGCATTCTACATAACAACATAGGAAACTAGCATCAGAGATGCATTTCACCAGTTCATGTTCCTCATACAGATTACACTTTTGATTCATGATCTGTTGGGAAAAATAGGTAGAAGTTGACAGTGTACTCCCCCCACCCCTCCGAACCTACTCTCTACGCAGCACTCAATTACTTTAGAGCTAACATCAGCAGACTGAATCGAGGTTCAAAATAAGGCTTTTCATTTGTAACACTCCAGATTCTGAATCCCAAATACACAATTCACAAAACCTCCCTCCATTCAACACTGAGCCCCAACACTTACCTATCTGTTGGTATGTGAATTACAACCACTGGCTATATCTGTGCATCAGAGGGTAAACTAAACAATTTTAGAGGCTTATTATTAAAATCAATTTTGTACCCAGTTCCATATCAAGACAAGAAATAAACAGAATCAGCCTTTTCCTAAAAATGAAACACAATACAAATGGGATGAAAATGAACAGAGTTCCTCTGGTTTAAATAGGCAGACTACATTACAGATATGTTCCAGTTTGACAATTCACCTGTTATCAGGAATTTGTATTTAGCAGTAGCTCTCATCAGCTCAAAGCCCATGTGGACCTACCGTTTTAACTGCTGATTCACAGGAATCGCTGCTTTCAAAGGGCCATGAGTAAAGTAGCTGGTTGGAGAAAAAACAGTCAGGACTGCCCTTGTAGCTTCAAGCCTCCATGTGTAGTTTTCTTCCTCAGAATCTTTGATAAAAGTCAGAATACAACATGATTTATTGATGTAGCACAGTCATTACAATTCAGAGCAAAAAATGTTATTGGACTTCCCTCCAGCTAGTGCTGTTTAAGGAAGCCTTTAAAAAGCAATTTAATTCCATTCCACAAAGTCAAATTTTCTCCACAGATAATTGGTTTCCATTATATGAATAAAAAGCTACAATGAAGCCAATAAGTCAAACTATATCTTTCTTAGGATTTATATTTATTACAGAAAGATTGACCTGCTTTTACAAGAATTGTACTCTCTTTTTCTACTGTTCACCTGAAAAACCTTACAGTTAATAACGTAAGTACATATTACAGCAACATTCACCAATGTACCATGAAATTTGAATATAACCAAGAATTCTTCTGATCTCTCTCATTTATTGCCAAAAAATTTCATGCTGTCATCTGTCACAGATTAAATCTTCATGTGTTAACTTTCTGTATATGAGTTAAAACATTCACACTACTTTCAGAGCTTGAGCCACGTAGTTGGAAAGTACAAACTTGGCTTTGGTCAATATTTTAAAACTAATACACCAAAACAAATATTAAAGCCTTTTATTGTGTATATATGAGTAATATCTAGTAATGTGTATTTCCACTGGGTATGTTTATATTCAAACAGCCTAGGAACACCAGTGCTCTTTTCAGCATCTTAAAACATCTGACTTGCAAAGCTAATAGACTAATTACAGCAAAACAACAAGACAAAGCAATTCAAAAGCTAACAAAGTTGGAAAAGCTGCAACAGACATTAATTTTTTTGCATAACCAAAAAACTTAGCCAAAACCACAAACTCATTCAAAGCCCTAATCCTACTTGTAAGTTACACATGACTAAAAATAACCTCCAGGCTAAAGCAACAAATGAAAAAGAAATACTTACCAAATCCCTCATCTTGCTTAGAATTCATGTCTTTTTCTTTTCTTTTTTTTTTCTTTCTTTCATTTCTTATTTTTTAATAAGACCAGGAGATTCAAATTTGAAAGCTGCATTAGTTACTGTCCTGTTCCCGCAGCTCTTCAGTTGTAGGTACCGAGGAAGCTTGGCTGGTATTGTTTGGAGAGAAAGACAGTGGCCTGTGTAAGCCAAGAGGCTCTGCACTGTCTGAGGATCTCTGCAGTGCTCTTAAACTCCTCCACAGAGACAGGTATTTGTTGCTGTCTGTTGTCCAAACAGGTTCATCAGAGCTATTACTGTCACCTTCATTTTTCAGTCGTGGAGGCCCTACGTGCTGAGAGGAGAGAGGTTTCTTTCTTTCACTATTTATTTGCTTTTGGATTGGAGGAAGAGGCTCCGAGATTTTCAATTTGAGATCAAAGACAGGCACGTAATGGGACGCAACAGAGTTTTCTGAAATGTGCTCAGAATAGCAGTCCAAGTTCCCACGTTCAGTGCTCACAGCTCTGTAAGCTTCATGGGGAAAGAAAGAGAGATCGATAGATAGATAGATACATGCACGCAGACACGCACACGTTTTAAATATATTAGTTTTCCCCCTTGCAGCACTGCAGTCTCTCTATTGTCAAATAATAACTGTATCTGAAAAGAAAGCACTTAATAAGGCTAAGGTCAGACTGCTTAGACTTGGCATTTGCTGCGATAACAAATCAGAAATGATAGCATCGTACAGATTTATGAATTTTTTGCCCCCGCAGTCACAAACATCAGACGTTTACTTTATAAAGAAAGCTTTTAGATTCTTCCTGCAGTTTCCATAGTGATTTCATTTTTTCCCTTTTATCACAGATTGGCTGAAGTACTGCTACCCTTTGTGCTTTAAAAGGCTTGTGCTACCAACTCTCGATAGAAAAGCACCGATGCTAAAGCACACATCAACACACACTGTCAAAAATAATTGAAATAGATAAATGCTGCCTAAAAAAAGGTTTCAGTGTTTTCTCTGCTTGTCCCAAACACTACTGGAGAATAATGTTTCAAATGAATAAATGTAATTAACTTGAGCAAAGCTCACTACTGTTCTGTTTCCCATAACCTATGAAACTTCTGTCAGGGAACTGGTCACACACCAAATAATCTATTCACAAAAACCTTTAACAGAGCTTATTTCACTTAAAATGCACGTTTGTTAGATAAATTAAAGCAATTTCACTTATTTTTTGAATCTTTTAAAGAAAACACACATACAAAAAATGATATTTTTCCTCTTTCGAATAAGTTTGTTCTGTCAGAAAACATACTGGCTTAAGGAACAATTACACTGTTTCTGGCAAAGCAAACAATGCTCTCTATTGCTGGGAAGATAACCACCTTTCAAAGTAAGCCTGAAGGATTAGTTTCTGTTTAACCCCTTGCTAAACAAACTCGACGGTCTTCTTCTCAACAAAACAGAACTCGGCTAAGCAAACATTTCTTATTCAGTTATCACGCCGTTAAAAATGGAGTCTTTAGATTACAGAATGAAAGCACGGTATTTCCCTACCTCTCTTTTAATCAGCTTAATAGAAAGTGGGTGCACAGCTAATCCTGGCCAGTTGCTTCACTCTCGTGGGAGTTCCTATTCTTGTAAGTCATAGTCTAACTTATTAAAAGTACCGAATTCGTATAATGTACTGATACATTACAAAAACTCTTCAAGCTGGAGATTTTCAAGGTGACTATGAAAATCATGAGGTTGATATACTTTACATGTGAATTTTTCATTAACTTTATTTATTTTTATACAAAATTGGCAAAACACTAAAAAATACAGTACAGTTAAACACATTCTAATCTAGGAAAAAGATAAAAATCAGACAACTTTCTTTTGGATGTACCTATGAAAGTGAATTATTTATTTCCAAACAAATTATCCATGGCAAACTACCATAATCCCTATTTGCACGTCATCTGTTTATGAGGGGAGTTATGAAACTGACTTTTGTTGTTGGAATGTTAAAATCTTCTGTTAGGCACTACCAATCCATTAAACAGGCAATAACTGTGAGCATAAAGTATGTTAATACTTGCTGTCAATAAAGTTTATTGGAAGAAAGAGATTGCAGCATGGTGAAAGCAAAGAACTAAATGTAAATCGATTACCAATAGAGATTTAAAATAAAAAGCAGACAGTTATTAAGATTGTGTTGATTACTGACATGCTCCACAAGTGGTCCTTGCAAAAATCAATACAGACAGATGCAGCTCTGTTGGGATCTGATCTGATCTGCCCTGAGACATGAAGGTGGGCTAGCTGAGCTCCTGTAGTTGCCGTTGCCACATTGTAAGCAACCAGTGAATAATCACCTTTAGCAAACCCAACAGAACCTGGACCTGCTGTTCATACCTATTTTCCACCACAGTAATCTCAAGAATCATTTGATGAACCAGTTAAACACTGTATTGAAGTAATCAACTTCATCTGGCTTCCAGTGATAAATATAATTGTGAAGATTTTTCCTGTACTGGTAAAACCACCAACAAAAAAAAATGCTAAACAGTGATTCAAGCACAAACTTCCTGATAGGACTGCAATTTTTCACACTCGCTTTTCTTTCTTTCTTTTTTTTTTTTTTTAAAGAAGAAAATATGGTGAGCGCAAAGTTGAATCATTACAGGAGATATTTTATGCAAGAAGAGGGAAATACTATCATTGATTAAAAATAACTCACCAATAACTGTATGTAGTTCTCTCCAAAAATAATGCCTCCTCTTTATTTCCATGAAAACTACAACAAACTCCACAATAACAGTATTTGATAGAGCAAATTCTCAGCTACAAAGCACTCTTTTTCAACACAGTCACCACCATTAGCTGTGCGTTTTCACCAGTGATGAACAAAAGCCTGCATGCTGTGGTTGTAACAATCTGAACCAGTGAAGGTGAACCACAGTCATGGTCGCCACTGCTGAAATGCATCACCCACCACCTCACTGCACTCACATCCACTGCCCAATCTCCATAAAAGTTAAAAAGCCCATAAAAGTCCATAAAAGTCCATAAAAGAGTACTGATGAATGCCAGTGAGTGCCACTTTTTCTGCACTGAAGAATTCAGTGACACAACTTTGCATCTTATGCACTTCCATGTCAGATGCCATTCTGTCACACTGCCCCTCTGCTGCTGTCTATCACACGGCAACAAAGTGTAACAGAATATTAGTGGGAAGGTTCAGCCTCTACTGCCACACCATCAACATCCAACTCTGATGTCATGGGCTGACATCATAAGATAGGAGGCATTACTTTCAGAGCAGACCTTTTATATACATATATGTATACACACACATGCACACATGTAAAGGTTTTATCCCAGAAGAGCAAGTATGAAAAATCTGACTTTCACGATACCAACAGCGTTGAAACCAGTTTCATCTTACCTTGAAACACTAAATCATGTTGTGATACAGCCTTCTTTCCAAACCTTACATACATTAGATATTCAAAGTGTAACTTCTGCAATACAATTAATTTTCTGGGGCTTGTATAACATTTCTGATTTTATCCAGTTTTTCCCTAGCCAGGGAACCCCCAGGAAATTATTTTTACAGAAAGAAAACACAAACTAAATATTTCTTAAGCATTAGGGACTAAATAGGGCATTTGAAATGAAGAGTCAACTGACAGTTTAAGTTAAAAATGACTTCATGCTCCTTTACACAGGGATCTGAATATTTTCCTTGGAGAAAACTGCGTACAGCTGAGCTAACTAAAGGAAGTAAATATTTGTTGCTATATACTTCTAGTTAAATCTCTTTTAGTATAAACTATTCTTCAGTCATCCAGCTGATGGATGTCCAGTACAGCCATTTATTATAACAAGTAAGAAAAACAGGCCAAGTTCAGAGTATGACATCCTTCTCCTCTTCCATAGGCAGACCTCATGAAGATACTTATTGTCTTGTAGCTTAGACCAAAGAAGGAAATAGTTTTAGACTTCAGTAATTCATTAAAATATTTAGACAAAAAAATCTAAAGAGAATTCTCCTTCTTCAACAATTCTCTAGCAGTGTGAACATTGTCCCCATTCTCCAGATTGGGTGGGGGGAACCAATAGACTAGAGAGCCAAAGAAACAGACTACAGTGATTGATTTCCCCACATCAACCTGCAAACTACCCCACAACACACATGAGAAACACCCTTCCAGTGTCATTCCTAGACACATAGCTAGGGACAAACATCTCCTTAAAAAGAGAAAGAAACAGCATTTGCTTCTCTTATCTAATATCTTCCTAATTTTTCTTTTGGGGAAAAAATATGCTACTCTCTCCTAAAGGAGCAGGATCCCCAAGATCCTCCTGCATATCTCTGTGCAGCTTCCCAAGAATCTCCTTCCCCCATGAAAGAAGGGCATGAGGAATTCTCAACATCAAACAGTGACTGTATTTACCCAAAGACAAAAAGAAATCTGCACTCCACCGTGAGATGTGAATGCAAGAGAAAATATTTTAAAATGTACATCCCCAGTACAACAACTAAGAACTGCATTATAAAATGAAAATCTGACTTATTTACCCACTAGTGCTATAACTCAGTAGCATCTTTTCTACCAGCTAGCATCAAAGCTTACATATCACAGACTTACATAGCACCAGGTTTTCCCTACCTAGTGTTGTCTGTCATTTCCTGAGATAGAACTATCAAAACTCTCCACCAAGACCTTGAAAAATATATCTGAAAAATACTAAAATAAAATAAAATAAAATAAAGATTTTTGCAGTGATGTTTCTTCTGTGCAGTATGTGGAATCTAAGAAGTCATTCCTTTCCCAACAAGAAAAGAAATTAGTGAGGTACAGAAAATGCAGCCTGAAGTGTCGAACTAGTCTTTCTGAGCTAAACTAAGCTCTTAGAGGACAGTTAAGCATGCACTTTATCTGAACCAGTGTTAAAGCATACAAAAGTTCTTTGCTGCTTTGTTTTCAGTGACTTCTCAACTTGCAAAAATATGTGGCTATAAAACTGTTGATGTTCGCTGGAAATCTTCCTTAATGAGTGAAAGCATCAGATGCATCTAAAGAGCGCCAGCTCTGAATCAAAGACATAACTTACTGTCTATGCCAGTTCAGTAGAGAATTTGCACAATTTCTTTTCCTTTCAAATAGATGGAGACACATAACTGTGCTACACAGAAAATCATCCTAAATTTGTTATCCATTCATTCTTAAACAACCATTTTCAGATATTGCAAATTTTTGCTAGAAGAATTGTTTTCTAAATATTGTTGTGCATTTGTACAAGGTCAAAAAAATGTTCTTACCAATGAAAGTATGGATTAAAATGGGATTTATGATAATTCTTATCTCCTAAGGGAATCCCAAAGTCCTGAGGTCATTCCCAATAGTATTCTTTATCATATGGAGAAAATTTTTGAACTCTACAAAAGACACTTACATTACAGCAGAATAATGACATTTCCAGCCAAATTCTCATTCTGGAGCTTTAAGCAACTTTTAGATTGGAAAAATCCACAGAAGAATTTAACTGGGAATCCCTGATTAACATAAGGTTAATTTTAATTAAATAGCATAATAGCCCAAAGTATATAATAGTCTGGAGAAGAAAACAGAGAAGGAAGAAAATCACATTCAACACACACAAGGAGACGGGTAACTTTACAAGAGACATACGTGAGGGCTGCTCCAAAAGTAATACCTCCTATTTTATTCTGTTGGCTCATGACTTCAAATGCAGATGTTTGTGGTATGGCAGTAGAGGCTGAACCTTCCCACCAACATCACATTACATTTTGTTGCCACGCGACAAATGGCAGCAGAAGGGCAGTGTGACAGAATGGTGTCTGACAGCACTGGTCTTCCAAACAATGGAAAGAGAGGGATCTTGGACAGACAGCCTTTCATGGCTGATACCAATCTGATTAAACATAATGAGGTACAAAGCCAAAATCAAACCCCCAAAACCTCAACATTTTTCATTTTGTCTTCCCACTCTAGTAAAATGGAATCTAGTCTTAGCTTGTAATTTGATTTTATGTAAGAAACATTGAAAGAATGCCAGATCAGTGTGATTTTAAATTATGTTGTTCCTTTGTACTGGAGCTTAAAGGAAACCAGTTAAGCAAATAGAAGAAAAACATTACTTACTAAAATAATAAGCATATATACTTCATGAGGGAAAGACCTATACAACATTTACATTTCAAAGTCTGTGCCATTAAAGAAAACTCTGAATAAGGGTACAGCTTGACTAGTTTAGTGCAAGTACAGGTTAGCTTTTATTAACAAGAATCTCTATCATTTTCAAGAGTTATATTTGTTAAATCCCTTATTAAATTCAGAACAGATTTTGTGAAAATCTAAGGTAATCAATACAGAACCCCATCCCATAAAAGCTGTGAATTAAGATCCAAGCTTCATCATTTTAGATTCTTTTAAAAAATGCTTAGCATTTATTACCTACACTAATTAAGCTTCATCATGCCTGTAAGGCAGGCAAGCAAAACCTCATTTTACAGACAGGAACATTTAGAGTAGACAGAGAGGTTATGTACATTGTCACTGATTAGGAAGAAAAATCTCTGACCCATAGTTGGAATTCTTAGAGCAAATTGTCAGCACACATCCACACTGTTAAATTTCTCCTTCAACAATTTACACAGAGTGCATTAAACATGAAACAAAGAAAAGTCAGACAAACATATAAATGTGAACATATCCTCAAGCCAAAAAAGTATTCCAAGCAAATAATATTAGGACAAGCGCTCAGCAGCATGCCCTGGCTCACTTCCACTTCCTCAGAATTCAAGGAAATACAAAGGCGGCAGGAAAATGCTGAGAAGGAGACATAGATGAGCACTGATCATTATGAAAGTTCTGAATCCTGTCTAGATCATAGGACTTAAGACAACTTTCTTAAGAAAGTTCTGTTATTACCTGCAGGTCAGACACTGAAGAGAAGTGCCTATAGACACAATGCTGGATTCTGAGTAGAAAAATATCCCTCAGGGAACTAGCTTGTTCTTTTCTGAAGCAAAGCTGAAAGCACTTGGTGTTCTCTTGGATAAAAAGAGAGATCTATTTGTGATGCTTGCTCTCATCTGAAAGAGTGACTTGATTACTAAGTCTTTTCATACTCAGCTGTATGTAGTGCTGCCCTGTTTGTTAACTTCACCTGGATGTGCACTGTCCTGAGCATACACTACTACAGAAGTGATGAGCAGGTGAAAGTGCCACTTCCAGTGACAGATGGCCTCTGAGCTAAAGAATCTGAAATACACTCCATTGTGGCAATTTATGTAACACACCCACCAGTGGTACTGTGCTAGAAAGAAAGTACATAAATGTTAGTATGACAACTCTAAGTTCTTTTATACATAACCTTATCTCTGCTTAAAAACAAAGCTGAAGAAAAGACTATACTTTCTCCAGCTTGTTTTAGAGGCATCGGTATGTAAAAGAATGGCAAGAACTAATACGTAAGAAAATATGATCTATCAATCATCTCACACTTCAGCCACTCTCATCTCACAGGATACTTTTGTCAGAACTCTGTTAAGTGCAATGGCTATCGTAGCAGCTAAGTCCATACTCTTTTGTAATGGACACAACTTTGTTTCCCTAGGACCCAATGCAGTCTTATGCAGCTGGGAAAAACAGGACTACAAGAACTGAAAATACCAACCAATCAACTAATCGACTAATCAAAAAATTCCACTGTGACTCAGATTTTACATATCTGTTACAAAAGCTGTGCACCTAAGTATCTCAAGACAATGCTTGGCCAATAAAGATTGCATTATCTAAGAAATACAAAGACCAATAATATTGTTGGGGTTTTCTTGAAAAGAAAGAGTTAGCCTGCAAAGAATCTACAGACACTGTATTCATTTTCTAAGCTAATGTAATATTTCTTTTAACTTACTCAAAAATGGTTAGGATTTGAAATAAAGTAGTAGTCACTTGTTCTTTTCCTTGAGAAAAGTGAACCTTTTGGTAATGTACAATTTTTAGCTTCTAGAGATATGCAAATACTCATCAATTATGCTCTCTTCATTGAACTGCTGGCATATTTATCAAATCACAAAATGGCTTTGGTTGGAATGGACCTTAGAGTTCATCTTGTTCCTACCTTTTGCCATGAGCAGGGCACCATCCAACCTGGCCTTGACTGCATCCAGGGATGGGGCACCCACAGCTTCTCTGGGCAGCCTGTGGAGATGTCTCACCACAATCTATCTGAGAAAAGTTGCTTCCTAAAATCTAACCTAAATCTCCTCTCTTTTAGTTTAAAGCCATTACCCCTTATTCTGTCACTATCAATCAGGCTATAAAAAAGTCACTCTCCATCTTTTTCAGAAGTTTCCTTTAAGTACTGAAAGGTCACGAGATCTTCCTGGTGCCTTCTCTTCTCCAGGCTGAACAAGACCAGCTCCCTCAGTATTTCTTCATAGGAGAGGTGCTCCAGCCTTCTGATCTACTTCATGGCCCTCCTCTGGACCCTATCCAACAGCACCGTGCACTTCTTGAGAGCTCTGGATGCAGTACTCCAGATGAGGCCCCACAACAGCAGAGTAGAGGGGGATAATCACTTCCTCTCCCTGCTGACCACCCCTCATTTGATTGGCCTTCCAGGCTGCAAGAGCACACTACTGGCTCATGTCTAGATTTTTGTCCACCAGAACCACCTCAGGGCTGCTCTCAAGGTGATCTTCTCCATGTCTGTACTCATGTCTGCAATTGCTCCAACCCAAGTGCAATACTTTGCACTTGGCCTTGTTGAACCTCACTTGATTCCCATGGACCCACTTCTCAAGCTTGTCCAGATCCCTTCCTTCTGTTGTATCAATTGCACCATTCAGCTTGGTGTTCTCTGCCAACTTGCTGAAGGTACAACTCAATCCCACTGTTCCATTGACAGATATTAAAGAGAACCACTAATAACTGGCTTTCACCTGTACATAGAGAGTCCAGCTGCAACTACCCAGCCCATTCTTTATCCACTGAATAGTCCACCCTTGAAATCCATCTCTCTTCAATTTAGAGATGAGGATTCTGTGTGGGACCGTGTCAAAGGAAATACGTCAGAGGAAGTAAAAAGATGAAATAATAGTAGAATTTTGCTTATCCTGATAAAGCTCAAATCAGGAACATAGGCTCTTCCATACTGATTTTCTGTGATACGCTGTATCACAGAGAGAGGGCATCATTCTAAAATTTGCTTTGCCATCTCCATAGGACTGCTGTAACGGTCTCTTTTCCCTCCCTCTTACAGTTGTCAAGAGAGCAAAATATTCACAGATGATCTTTTTTAAAGGCCATACTGTACCAAGAGAACTTGAAAGATTACAACTCTCATATGCTAAGAAGCAAATTAACATATACTGTTTTTATTTTTTATTTTTATTTTTTATAATAATTACACCTGTTCTGTTTCCTCATTTGGTAGGAGGCCTATCAAAGGAGGCAGCAGGGAACTGAGAAAGTAATCAAAGCCTGGAGGGAATCTGAAGTAACTGCTCTGCTCAGGCAAAGTTTATTTGTAAAATAAACACTGAATTAATACAGAAGAGGAAAGCAAAACTGATGCTCTGGAAGGAGTGAGGGAACAGTGTAATGCACAACACAGTGCCTGTCTGCATCACACTAAAACAATTCTCACTTGATACAAGGAAGATAGCACAGTGAAGCAATACTCACCCGATACAAGGAAGATTCCCTTTCATCCAGACTTTATTACATTTCCAGTTTGGGAGTTGAAATGCAGTTCAAGAGTAGTTTGGATCTGATAGAACCTGACTGTTCAAACTGTTGCACATGCCTCTAAACTGGCAATGATTCAAAATCTTCTCTCACCATTATCCATAGAAAGCCCAAATGAGATTACTGCACTCCTATGATGATACTTGTGTGTTCTGAAGAAGATTAATGCCTCGGCTTTATATTGTATTTGCATTCTATGTATTCATTCCATGGAAATAACACGTTAAATAGTTAGCATATAATTTGGGTGCATATCAGCAAAGCATGCGTTTTACTCTCAACATGAGCTTCCCACATTAACATTGTTGCTAGACACTGAGAAGATTAACTATGTAAGTGAAATATACTCATTAGCCTTAAAATGATCATAACAGACCTATACCATATCTTCAAATTGCTTTTCAAAGCCTGGTTTCTATTTTTATAATCAATTTCCTAACTAAACTACATTCATCATTCTGAAAACAAATCATGTAAGTCATATGCACATTTTTGTCTCCTTGTGACAGACATTGATTGAGAAAGGAACAACTAGTTTCAACCTCCAGTAAACAGCTGGTATCCTTAGATAAGAAAATCTCTGCACACAGCTAAGCTTCCAATATTGCAAAAAAAAAAAAAAAAAAAAAAAGATGCAGTAGGAAGAAAAAGAAAACAGAAGCCCCAAGTGCTTACATGAGACAACATAATTTATAACCAAAATTTAGAACATAACTTAATTATCACATTCCTTTTTGTATTTTATCATTAAAATGCAACCACAGCTTCCTTTGGCATCATTGGATTTGTTCTTGGCAAAATAAAACACATTATGACAGGAAACGCTTGAGTTTTGGTATGAGAAGATCAGAGGAGAATGGCTGAAAGATAAGTTTATGCAATAATTAAGCTTTGATATATGACAGTTTGCCTTCATGACTCATTCATAAGATATGCATGATCTGATAAGTCAGAACCAAGCCCAATCCCACTACCACATTAGCAAGTATCTTGGGGTAGAACTGGAGTGTCTGAGTGTCATTTTAGCATAAATACTATAAAAGCAGTTCAAATACATTTTGCTGCTTAGAAGTCTTATCACTATATTTAATAATTTCAAAGACATTCCTTTTATAAAACAATGACTCATTCGGATATCAAATTAGGCAAATACATTAGACAAGGGCAAACACAGACTAGAATGCGAATAGAGATATTTACTGTCTAAAGTCATTCTGACTGATTCATAGGTATGGCATAGAAAAAGCCAAGTAACTAGTTTGCAGTGACCATACAAGCAATTCTACTAAAATAAATTTATAAGAAAAACATTAATTACTGACAAAAGAGTAAGCATGGGGGTGGGGCTAGGGGGGTGTGAACAAAAACACATTTGGTAAGGAAAAGAAAAAGATGAGGGAGATTTGAAATTCCTTATAGATATACATATAAAAAAAAAAGCAGTTTCCATATATTTTGCCAGTGTAAAAGCAAAACTATTAGTATATGTTCCATCTAAACTAAATTAGTCTATGTATGTCATCACAGTCTTTCCTAAACCAAGGACTGAGTATTACAATCTCCTTATTGGCTCCCCCTTTGCTCCAGAATGCCAATTAAAAAAGAAATAACCAAAGAAGCAGTTGTCCCATCTACGCGGTGCGCCATACACTTGGCAGGTTGGACAGCAACAAAAGAGCATGCACGGTCCTCCTTCAATTAAGCACTCAGAGCTAACAAAGTGGCCTTCAGCTTCCATAATTAAAGAAGAAAGAGACAATTGGCCTTCAGGCCATAAACTCTTGCTGAAAGAGCAGCTAAGATATGAAAGAAACAGGAAGAACTAAAGATCCCGATAACAAAGCTTATAAGAAGAAAGGAAAAAAGAAAAAAAAGAGGAACAAAGGAAAATAAAGCATATGGAGAACTATTAGGAAGGGCATTTTTAAATTCCTCTTTTGTTTTCCATTAACTCCTTACTCCTTTCCATCAAATGAAATTTATTTTAATTGCTAAGTAGTCATACTCACTTTTGGGGAACTGTAGATTATTTACTGCCTTAAAGTAAAAGTTTAAGCAATCAAGAATCAAAAATAATTAATCACACCTCCAATATTTTTAGTCAACAATAATCCTCATTCCAAACCTGTTTTTGGTTATTTTGTATCTCATGGAAGTGTTAGTTCCTTGGTATTTATTGAAGTTACATGCTAGGTTCACAACAACTGGTTGCAAAGTACATTTTCCATGATCTTGCGGAAAAGATTATTAGCATTAGAGTCTGCTTCTAGGATCTGAGGCTTTAATGATTTTGGCTACTGATGAACATCCAGCTACTAGAACTGGGCAAGAACACCCACACAGATAAGGCAGCAGGTGGCAAAATAAGTTAATGCTTCTTCTGTTACTAAAGAAAAAAATAGAAAAGCAATCTCCTTTTGGTTACTTATTAAATAAGGTGTTGATTTCACATACTGTAAATCCAACAAGGAACAGGTGGTGTACTGTCTGGGTGATAAAAATGGCAAGAATTTTCTAAACATCTTTAAGGGGCATGCAAAGATGGAAAGAAGGAAAAAGATGAAATTCCTATGAAGTCATAATTGTTCTTTACCAATGCAGTGAGCAGATATCTTTGAATAGAAACTGCCTTTACAGACTCTCTGCGGTGATACACCAGTAGAATTATGTGGTCCAATATCTCATCTGGAAAACACCTAAAACTTACTGCTATTGTTCTATACAAGGATTCAAAGGATGATTGCAAACTGAAAAGCCAGCACAAAGAACTTCACCCTTCATCTCCCATCCCTGATCCCACTAAAAGCATCTGCTCGTGCTGTCTGCCAGCCTGTTCTGCAGACCTAGTAAAAATGTACAGCTGATGAGACAGACTTAATTTCAAATGCCTTAAATCATAGCCAGACTGCTATCTGGCATAATAGGCTTGCCCACTCCCCTTCTGTTTAGGTATAAAAAAAATCAATTGTATTGCCTGTCATTATTTCGACTGACTGACCTTGAGGGATTTGTGGTTTGGTTTCATTTCTCTTCCCTTTTAATGTGTGTGCTGGACGATAGTACACATTATGATGCACGGGAAGACAACTTCTCTGGTTTGCTAAAACAGTACATCATAGTTGTACATGCATGATAGGCTGAATTGCTCTTGTATCCTGCTCTTTTCCAGCATGTGTAAAAAGAACTGTTTGATTGCTTTCAGCAAGTGACATTTATATGTCATTCCTATAGGCACTTTAACACATTCCTTATGGTCTTCCAGACCTTGGAAGTATTGCTTGAGTGCTATAGCACTGCAGCTGGACGGCTGAGCAAGACTCCTTCCCAAACATTAGATTTCTGAGGATTAATAGCATCACATCACCTGTGAAGGCCACCTTCTGTCTGATATTCAACACCAGCCAATGCAACAGAGTCCTCTTCCGGAGATGAACACAAAGTATGATGCAGGTTGTTGAAAACAAAATGTTCTTAAATGCCTTTAAAGACATTGGCCTCTCTGTTCCTTCACTTTTAAGGAATTTTACAAATAACCACGGTTTCAGAATCCTTTTGTATTAGAGAATACTACATCTCACATATTAAAAGATTTTCATAGCGATCATGTTTTTGTGTGTATGTTTAAGTCATAAACAGGACTATACACGTTTATCTACAATAGAGATAAAAAATAGATACACATATTTACCTCTAGTGTTATAGCTCTTCTGAGAGTGTTCACAACAAAACAGTCATGCAACATCTATTTGGGGTGTCTTCTCTATACTTTCAATGAGATCTCTCCTTCTCAAATGGAAACACACTTCAAGAATGCTAAAACGTGTCCAGATAAAGGAAGGTAGGTTGTGGCTGAAGTGTTTATCACAAAACCAAACTAGTTATAAGAAATCTGTTGTTGGAGAAAGATGGAAATGAGCAGCAGTTGCCAAAGGTGTGCTAACTGATATAAGGTGAAAAAAGAATGATTAATGCTAGTTGGTGTCAACACAAAAGCTATCTTTCTGTCTGAAGTACTGAGGTTTCTTCTTCCACTCCCTCTATGACTGTGTGTGAGAGAAACAGATTGGGCAAGGTTTACTGTGAAAAGAATTTCTAAATTATATTGTATTACCTGCAGGATCTGTTGTATAGAAAGAGGACTGATTTGAGTTTATAATCCCTGAAAATGTGCATTTAAATTCAAGTCAAAGGTTATTCGCTTAGCTTTAAGTTTTCCATTTCTATACTTGAAAGGAAAAAGTTTTGACAACTGAAATTTAGATCTTTGAGCAAAGAATAAAAAGATAGTGAATAAATGTCTCTGAATATAACTCTGCAGGTGTCCTCCTCACAGACTGAAAGAGACCAAATAACACTTCTAGGACACCAGTTCTTTTCTAGTATATTATCCGTTTCCTTCCTGGAATATGTATTCTGCTTAAAAAGGAAAATCATCAACTCAGTTTTAGGAAATAAAATGGATCACCCTAATAGCATTAAAAAATTCCAACACCAACTATACTGGATGATAAATCTGATGGACCAAGAGAAATCCTGAGGGCACCTTTTGGAGTCACTTGATCTTCGATTAGACAATCTTTGAACTTCTGGAATTATTTTGTTGAAATATATCTTCTTCCGTGAAAAATATTAATAAGGTCACATCAAAATCTATTTGCTTTTATTTCTCCAATGGAAAAAAAAGGAAACAAACAAGCAAACAAACTTCTCCCTTATTTCTTTCTTTTATTCCTTAAAAACCAACAAATGTAGTTGTCTTTATTGATCAGATACTGCTGGCATGTACACTAATGAGGGAAGGAAGGAACAAGGTCTCTCAATTATTAACTCACTGTGTTAAACAACACAGTTTCCCAACTCTTATAGAAAACAGATGACAAATGAAAGGTGAACTAGTTAGGTTTTTTTATTACAGTTTGTGAAACTTACGACAAGAAGAGAAAATTTACTCAGTGTGAAATATTAGATGGGGGATCTCTTCATGAGATCCAAACAGAAATTCCAGAGTCATTATAACCCTATTACAAGACTTCAGAATCTTAAGGCATTCTCAGAAGACGACCAGCTTTTGCCTTTACCTCTGATTGCCAGCATCCCACAGAAGACATCAGCTGTTCCCTTTCCTCTAGCAGCATTAGTCACTAAGACCAGAATTTCCATCAGTTCTTCAATGCTCCGATCCAAGTTTGCTCTGCTGACAATAGGAATTCTCACTGTATGATTTTCAAAAATACCTGATAGAGCCAAATACTAATGGGGAGAATTTCCCACTTGTTCCAGTTCCACATGTCCTGTCCAAACTCTTGCATTTCATAGCAGGGAAGGCAGAGGGAGTTATTAACTCTATATACATAACCTAACTATTTTGACAGAGGCTGTGTCAGAACACTCAGAGAGGTACAATGGCACCCCATAGCTTTTCTCCATTTCTCATAGGATTTAGCTGCCTGTGCTCAAAGCTAGCCTTGGTCATGGTGCCAATGGGCACCTGTGAATCTGAGGCTGGGAAAAGAGCTATGAGAAACCTGCATCTGCCCATCAGCCTGGAAGAGATATTTAAGCTCCAGCCGTTAGTTCCTGCCTGAACTATGCTGTGTGCATGTCTGCACCTTGCTAATCCTCACCCACTGGTCTTGACTTGACCTTGCTGCCACCAGCCCTGCTCTTGCAAAGAGGTTCCTGACCTGAGTGAGCAATGATCACAGCGAGCAGTGGCTCTGAGAAGGAGTCACAGCAGCAGAGGGCAGCACACTCAATGCTGAGGATACCTCTTTAGACCTCGGAAGTGCAGAAAAATCCAAAGGAGCACTATAAAGAAACCTGCTGCAAGATTTTGCTGTCTAGCTTGCACAAGCCAGCACAACTCACAAACAGAAATATATAGAGCATACTTGTAACATATGACAGATTTAGTTTAGACATGCCAGCTCTATACTTCCTATCAAGTACACTGGTGAATGGTAACTGTGGGTGATATGATGAGTGCGTAGTAAACTTAGACGAGCTGATGGCTGAGATGCAGACCTGAGTAAAGCACTAGATATCAAATGGTTTAATTGCTGATTTCCTTGTCTTTTTTGTTCTGTGTTGGTGGGTACACAGTCTAGCACATTTCAATCACAGTTGATGACATTTTCAGATGTGCTGTTTTATATTTACAGTGCAAAGCTTATACACAGTTAAAATTAAGGTTACATCAATATTATCAACAATCAAGACTTGGGAAATGAAAATGTGCTTCTACTGATTAAGCTTAGCTAAGCTATACATTCCATCATTTAATCATCACTATTGAGGGTTTAACTGTCTATAGACAGTGAGTTGAAGACAGTGTATATCTTGCAAGAAAGGAAATTGCTTCCAAGCAGAGCAAAGCAAGTGGTAATACAATGTGCATTAGCATCATACAAGAAACAGGAAAAAAGTCGTTTGTGTGAGGCAGCTAAGAAAGTGTTACCATGAGAACCTGTACTTATTCATTTCCTGACTTTAGCATCAAAAATATATGTACTTTTATTAGAAAAATCTAATCCAAAAGTTATGAGCTCTCCTAATTGTATTTGTTACCCTTCTCTGATGCAAACAAACATCACCACAGACAAGAATGCTAATCCCCAACTTTGGGCTCAAACACTGTATAATATTTTCCACCAGTTTAAGTAATGAAGACAGGGCTTGCAACCAGAAAGAAGACACCTACCTCATCATACATCCATAAAAGGAGAGTGACAAAAGTTGGGTTGCTTCCAAGAGAATTTGAAGGAGAAGGAGTCTTCTACACTTGCTTCAGTTCCAGCTTCCAGTACATCACTAAAAAAAATTAGAGTGTTTTAAGAACAAGTTATGTCATCAGTTCCTGAGTTCCAGCAGAATTTTGTTGATTCATTACAAGCTGACATTAAGCTAAAGTTAGGGGCTTATTTATTTATTTATCTGGGAAACCCAGTTTCCAACTGAGCATGTTTGTGCAGTCAATGCTATTTGCTCTGTCAGCTTGCTTGCCACTCTCATTAATCACTTCCTGAATTGTTAGTTTTGGTGAAAATTAACTTAGGGGTGGATGGGTTAAACACGTTGTTCCCACAGGTATTGTCAAAAGAAACTTTTGCTGAAGGGGAGAACCCTCCAATAAACAAACCTAAAAAGAAACAGGGTGTGGCATGAACATAACAGCTAGAGAAGCCTCCATGAGAGAGTTCAGGCACAAAACCTATTAAATGTTTCAATCAGTGTTCCCATCTTTCCAGAGCTCCAAAGTAAAATTAAGCACAAGATAAATCAGCAGAAAAGATTTCATTACTGCAAGTGCTCAAGGAACTTTGTTTTTATTATTTCTGCAGGATGTATGAAGTATCTTCCTACATACAAAATATTGTGTTTATCACATAGTGTAAAAAGGAGGTAAATGGTAAAATGTTATTGTAAACAACTTTTTTTTTTTAATATATGCTGAAAGGAAATAAATTCTGTTATATCATTGACTTTATAATGTTTTTATATTAAACAGCAAGAAAGGATATTGCCAGTCTATTTTCTCTATCACTCCAATTCCTGCATGCAGAATGGAAAAAGCAAAGGCATTATTCATATGCATACAACTTAATAATAGATTTCTATGCATTGAATGAGGACTGTTGTTTGCATTAGTAAAGACAATTAAGGAGAACACAGAGCTAAACTAAAAGAAAAAAATAAATAAAAAGAAACAAAGAGAAGAAAAAGAGCTATTGTCAAGTATAGAGCTGAAACTACTTTAAAAGCGTTGGAATCCCACGTTCCGCAAAAGAAGATAATTTCTTGGGCTGTTATTTTTGTCCCTTATCTTTCTTAACAATTCTGTTAATTGTTAAAGGAATGTTGTTGCTCTGGCATCCATGAGGTAATACGTGGAACACAGCTTTTTAAGGTTATCACGAAAGAAATTAAACTTTCAAGGACATTAACATCCTTGTGTGTAAATTTTGTGGGTATTGAAAACAGCATATTGCAAAGAAGACTTTGGGGAATCAATCTAATCTGAAGCTTCTAACATTTTTTTTCACCAACATGGTCTAGTGAAAAGCCAAAAGATACAGTATATGGGGGAATATTCCCATGATTTAGAGTATCTTCATTTACATCCACTTGGAGGGTGGGATTCTTCAAGCTTAAGTTATAACTGCACTTGTACTATATATCACAAAATCTCATAGGAAGCAAATCAAAATTCCAAATGAGGAACAATATTGCCTGTCAACAAAACTGGACTTGACTGATTTTAAAGATGCACACAACTTTGCAGATAACAGATAGATCTAGATCAGAAAACTTTCAGAAAGAAAAAAAATTGTTAATCCCATTTTGTTAACCTGTTTTCAATGGTTCTTTGAAAAACTACTCTCTTCTCTTTAGTCACTAGTATTATTTCCATTTTAAGTGATCAAAACAAATTTTCTTCACATATGATCATAACAGAATATACATACAGCATTGTTTTATCTTCAGAATAAGGAAATAAATGGAATAGACAGGCTGCAAGGCAGACACTATACTTCCTTTGAGCTTATTAAGCTTCCATAGCGAAGAACAGCCCTAAAGCATACAGCATACTAGTTGTACCACACAGTATTTCTGAGGTGTTCTGTTTCTTTACAAGGCTGTAGCCATGGCCTGGGAAGATCCACACCAGGCTGCTGCTGCTCTTGTGCATGTTACACATGCACAGCAGATCCTCAATTAGTGCTCATATGCTGTAAGAAAGGATGCGCTCAGAAGTGGGGTCACCAGCCCTTGGGATAGTCTACTGCCACAGGTAAATCACAGCCCAGATGGGCATTATGAGCCCCTGAGAGGGAAACTTTGAGAATGGCTGTTCTGATCATAATAGTAATCAGGAGGGACATGGGCCTAATGGGACAGAAGCAGGTGGCACACAGCTCCTTCACTACAAAAGGCAAAAAGATGTAGGCAAAAATCCAACTCTAGAACATGGCTCGTTTTCTCAGAAACACTGGGTTGTTTTTTCATTTTACTGCAAGCCACAAAAGCACAATGTTTGTTTTTGTAGCATTTCTGCCATAACACACCATAAGAAATGAAAATCAGTTTCTTCTGTCTGCTTTTCCCTTTCACTGGCTTGATGAAGATAGATTGACCTGTTGTACTCCAATGGCACTACCATGCTGCAAACCCTGTGAAGGGAAAACCAACAGTGATAGTTCAAAGGGTGATACAAGTTACTATGTAAAACCAACTCCAACCCATAGCCCCCCAAAACTCCACTGTCATTTAGACATGAAAACATTTCAATTTTTAATTACAGAAAAAACCAACAGGGCAGGCAGTGCAGTGGTCTCCAAATGGCTGCCCATCGCTAGTAAGGAAGCTGCAGGATCCATCCCTCCCAGTGCCAGGCACAAACCACATTACAAATAATACAGGGTATCAGCTGTCACTTGGGAAAAGACATAACTTTCCCACAAAGGCTGCTGTCATCTGACGGAGAGCAGCCAAGAGGACACCGGCAGGGAGAGGAGATTTACCTATCTGACTTTGGAAACAAAATTGAAACAGTCTTCAGAGTGTTTTGAGACTGACTCACTGAAAACAGAAGGATGTGGTAGGAGTAAAATATGCTAATGAAACATCCATTTTATTTGTATGCAGATGCACAAAATTGCAGGCATAAAGGCATCAGAAAGCACCTGAAAGAATATATTTCTGCCTATAAAATATTTATGACTGATCTAATCTTACATTAAATGTTTTTTAATAATGGCAAACATTTGAGGCATTATAGTCAGTGAATTGCTAGGGAATGCGATGAAACTAAATGTTTAAAACGTAGAAATTACCTTTAAGTCATCTCATTTGAAGAAATAATGAAATAGAAGATGTTCTATTCATTATTTTATGTAGGTTTTATTAGAATAAACAACGTGGTTTGCTTTATGTAACAAAAGTATCCTAATTAGACTCTTTCTTAAATAGATACAAGTTTATTAGTTAATGTATCCTGGGAAAACCATTCCAGCTAATGCAGCTATCACAGATAATGCCATGTTTTAATTCTTGTGAGATGCTACAGGAGTTATTTATACGCACAGCATGGAAGCTTATACTCATGCTTCTTTGACTGCACATGATAATAAAGGACTTTCAAGTAAAGAGAGAAGAGAAAATTAACAATTCTAAATCTAAAACCAGCCTACGTTTTCGATGAGAGAAAAGACAAATCAATGGACATAGCATGATAAATAAAAGATGTACTTTAGCATTTTCCAGTTTTAGTTGACAGTTTTATTTATCTTCTCAAGGAGGAGATAACAAGGAATACTTTGTTTTCAAAGACCAACACAATAATTAAAAGCAAAAATTTAATATTTAATTGTGATAATTGGCTATTAATAGTCTAATGCTGAAGCATTAGAAGCTCTTCCCTGCTTTTCTTCACTCCCAAGTGTGACTTTTCATATGACAGAGATAAATTTGTCCAAACTCCCTTCCTTTCAACTCATTCCTGTCAACACTGTTTAAGTTAAATGAAATCAGTGAGAAAAAGAAGAGGAGGAAGAGCATTTTGTTTTCAACTGTCATTGCCTGTGCTGCAAACATGCAGGTATCAAAATAAAAGATGAAGACTGAAGAAGTATATATGAGATCAGTCAGCAATCTCCATTCCTACCCTGGGAAAAAAGACTTCTTTGAAAACTCTGATCTAAATACTGTGCATATTCCTACATTTCCTTACATGAGCATTTTGATAACAGTAGTTCGGCCTGATTGCTGAAGAATTTGTACTTAATGAGATCATGTTTTTTCCAGATACAGTGATTTTTTAACTTATTAGCCAAATTCTACCAAATCTGAGAGTGAGAATGATCTCATAACCAAAGAGAATCATAGAAGCACCAAGGTTAGGCAAGACCTCCAAGATCATCTAGTCCAACCATCCACCTAACCACCAATAATTCTCCACTAAATCATGTCCCTTAGTAAATGACCTAAACTTTTCTTGAACACTTCCAGGGACAGTGACTCAACAGTCTCCCTGGACAGCCCATTCCAGCACCTGATTACTCTTTCAGGGAATTGATTTTTCCTAATATCCAATCTGAACCTACACTGGTGCTATTTGAGGCTGTTACCTCTCATCTTATCACTATTTGCATGGAAGAGGCCTTCCAGGTAGTTGTAGAGAGCAATAAGTTCCCCCCCCCCCCCCCCAGTTCTTCTTCTCCAGACTAAACAATCCCTGTCCTTTTACCTGCTCCTTATAAGACTTGTGCTCCAGACCCTTCACAGCTTCATTGACCATCTCTGGACATGCTCCAGAGCCTCAATCTCTTTCTTGTAATAAGGGGCCCAAAACTGAATGCAACACCATGAGGCACAGCCTCACCAGGGCTGACTACAGGGGGTGATCACCTCCCTGCTCCTGCTGGCAGCACTACTTCTCATACAAGGCAGGATGCCATGGCATCCTTGGCCACCTGGGCACACTGCTGGCTCATGTTTAGCCAAGCATTGACCAACGTCCCCAGATCTGTTTCTTCCAGCCACTCTGCCCCAAACCTGCAGCATTGCATGGGGTTGTTGTGGCCAAGGTGCAGGACCAGGCACTTGGTCTTCTTGAGCTCAGCCCAGCAATGAGTGTTATACTTCAAGTGTTATGGCTGCTCTGAAAGTATTGTCTCCTATTTTATTATGTTGGCCCACAACATCAGAGGTGGATGTTGACAGGATAGCAGTAGAGGCTGAAACTTCCCACCAACAGGACTTTCTGTTTCTAGTATTATGTAGCAGTTTAATATTTCTAGAAACAAACAAATTTCTGACGCCATTGCAAAAGGAAAGTTAAATGCAACAACAGCCATCAATTCTGTAAAAATTAAATACAAAAATTCAGCAATAGATTTTTAAAATTAGCATACATCTTTTTGATACATAGAAAAATCCAGGAACTTGAATATAAAATATACACAGGGAAATGGAATATAGAAGTGCACATAAGCCACAGACCCAAATAAACAAGGGAAAGAAAAATCAATTCTATTCCACACCACAGTATGTCTTTAGATTATCACTCTCCAGTTTCAGAAGCAAGCATTTTATTGCCAGTTCAATGATCGGTTACTTTTCTGCACAGCCTTTAGAAATACCATAATACTATTCAGCTCTCTGAAGCTATTCACTGGGCTCAGGTAGACAACTCCCTTCTTTGCCCTCTTAACATACTGTAATCACACTCAATGTCCTCTCTATTTAATTGTAGCCTATATAAAAAAAAAAACAGACTCTCTCCTCTCCTAGGGCATAGGAAAATATAAGAATATTTTCCATCAATTTGAAGAAGAAACTTAATAACATGCACCATATTTTATTTAGATATAAAATATAACTAAAGACAATGATTTCAAAAATCCTGGCTACAATAGCTGGAGCAGCTATATGGCAAGATAGTTATCTAACGAAGTTTCTCATCCATTTTATTTTCAAACTTACTGTCCCTTAAAGACTTATAACTCCAAGGAATTGTCCATTTCATATGTGTAGACTAAGACTTTGTATACATCTTAACTATATGTAGGTCAGCCAAAGTACACATTTTACACAATTTATAGAGTGTTCAATGGCTGCCTGAAAGACTTGATGTAAAAGGAGTTTTTATTTTTTATGTTTTTGTTTGTCAAAATGTATTCAAATACTTCAGTTCTGAATTTTTCTGATGGTTTAAGGCAAGGAAAGGATGCTTAGGGTGAGTAAAATAGAAGAAAACATCAGCCTTGTTTGATTATGATGTATAGAGCACTGATGAGAAAACAACACAGGGTAAAATACATTTTAACATGGTAAAGCATCTCTTGTGCATAAGTTGTTTTAAAAACAAAATAGACAAAACATGTAACAGCAGCCAACCAGAAAAATCTGGAATGTATCTCCCAATCTATCCTTCCTGAGCATTGCAACATTTTTTTAGAAATTTTAGCTAGAAAGATTTTTAGAGTCTTTTTATGAAGTGAGTTTTGAAGCAAGATTCCTTGACAACATGACATACAAAAGCTTCAAAACTTAAACTGAGACTGCATATGGTAATGGCTAAAGGGGATCCAAATGGTCTGTAATAAATAGACTAACTTTTGTAAACTACATACACTGCATACACTTCATTGTTCAAAATTCCTTTCCGTCTCTTTACATTCTCATTCTTTTATAATAAGTCATGTCTTTTCACACTGTCATATTGGTGGCTTTTGACCAGAACCAAGCGAAAGCTCCTGCAGAAGGTATATTTTTTGCATATATGAAACTCACAGTCAAACCAAATGTGGTTATTCTTGCCTAATTTCTAGATGAGGGGCATTCACATGAATATGCAAGAAAGGGTTCACTGAAGGAAACATTACAGAGGAGAACCATCCCTATTTATTTTTCTGACAGATCACTGCAAGCTAAGTCAAGTGATATTGTTTGTATACATCATTACACGCTTTTTGGAAAATATCTTGGCTGTTTCAATACCAAATTGTAACTCAAATATATGAAGAAATATATCCTACGAAGATCACATTATCTATTTGCTACTTAATTTGTATGAGCTGCTAACCACCAAGATCTTGTAATTCCAGTGTTGCACATTCAAGGCTGAGACCGTGAAAAATTTACATAAGAAATATAAAATGTCAATTTCTTCAGAAATGGACTGGGGAAAAAAAAAAAAAAAAAAAAAAAAAAGTGGCTAACTCTTTGGACAAAAAAGTTCACTTATAAGGAAACATGGTTTGCTGTAAAATGGATAAGGGATATTAAAGAACATGCAGAAGCATTTGCTCAGTACCTCATCTCCTTACCTCATGTCCTCTTCAGTTTCCTCCACCTTATAATTGCACAGTACAACACAAAAAAATGATAATAGGTATTACAGCCTTTTAGTTCTTGATTTTATGAGGTTGTAATTTAGCAACGCTACCACTCTCTTGAAATTCAAAATATTTAATCCACAGTACACCTAAATATAACATCTTATGAAAATAGCGTTAGCAAGGATACTACTCAATTATGAATCACAAGTTACATGTTTTAAATAGATTTCCAAGAGTAGTAATGTTGCTACAGAAAAAGTATCACCATGAAGAGTATGAGCTTTAATTTGCCACCTGAAAATCAAACTCAGGAAATTATGTATATATAAAAGTTCTCTTAAAGCAAAATGAATATACAATATGAGTACCTTTACCCTTCCTTGGCCAGTCCATTTCATCTCACATGGAAATAAGCAATGTTCCACCTTGATCCATCTGTTTCTTCTTACTAGACAGAAAAACAGAAAAAGGGATTATTAATAATAATAATAATAATAACAAAGGCACTACTGTTTCAATACAGATTAGACTTTCAAATGTTGTGGTCAATGAAACCTAAGATAGATAGTCAGAAATACTGTCTGATATAAGAACCCCCTGGAAAAAAATGCTTGAAAATACCTGAAATAATTTTAAAGAATCAAAACTAGCTGAGCATATCACTAAAAAGTCTTTGTCTTCCTTTCTCCATTCATAATTGGATAATTGGCTTCCCCCTGCATGATCATTTCATAGAAATAGCTTTAGATTTCTTTATTTGGAAACACTGTACATTTTTGTGGTAAGCCAAATCACTTACCTGGAAAAGGTTTACTTTATAATAAATGAATAACAAAATAGTAATCTTTCACTCACACCAAAGCCATCTCTTCGGAAAATTCAGAAGGCCCATTGGCACAAAACTAAAGATGTGCTAACCATGATGCTGCATGAATTAAAACATTACTGTAGCAGGCAAAATTTCTTATCACAAAGACCCACACAGAAATTAAATGTTTTATGGTACCCCAGTTGCAAATAATCATCCCTAGACTCACACTTGAATTTTGGTCTACATGAATTCTACTGTTCCACATTAAAAGTGGTTACACCAAGTTGCAGTAATTCTCTTGCCAGTTTGGCTGTCTTGGTTAGATAATCTCCTTAGGCCTACTTTAAGGATAGCTGAACAAAAACAGTTTGATAAAGTGCTGTGAATCCCTCTTCACTGGCACTTTTGGCCAACATGGTTTTGGCTCTGCTGGCATTGTTCCATTATTAGGCTATTCCTTTGTTTGTAATCTTCCTTTTGTTATTAAATGAGGATGTTACACAACCAAAAATAACACAACCCCAAAATAAGAGCAGTTATGTAAAGAGTGAAAGAGGTTCACAAATATATATCCAGCAAGACACATACATCCTATTCCCAACAACGATTAAAAACAAAGAGTATTGAGACCTCTGAGATCCTTTTTATCCTGCTAGTTTATTAAAAGCTTTCAGGGGCAAATATACTAAATGAGAAGAACAATCTATGTATTCTGACTCCTCTAAGAATAACAAAAATAAATCAAGACATGCCTGGAATTATTCTTTAATAAGACAAAATTCAGAAGGAATGAAACAGCAGCTACGTTCATATTGAAAAATAACAGAGTCCAGACTCAAAGCACCCAACTATGGCTTCTTTAAAAACACTCACAGTCTCCAACATGGAATTCCTGAGTTTTGTAAACAATCTCTCACCTTTGTTTCAGACAGAAGCTGGTGAGAGTATGAATAGACTACAATTTCTTGCAGTCACTGTCACAGAAAGATAGCAGTACTCCAGAATTAAACCAACTCTGTCTCTAGATGCCAACACATGAAAGGACATGTTATTTGTAGCTTGAAATGGGTGATGCGTGACTGCTGACACAAAAAGAGGTGATGCCTAGGAAGAAGAAAGGGGAATGAAATTATTGTATGGCTACTACAAGAGACGGCAACACTTCAAGCTTACTTAACTGCATTTTTTCCCTTCTCTTCCACTGCAATCAGTCCCTGTGATCCGACAGGAAACGTTGTGGTCATTTGCCAGATACAGAATAAAGAAAGGTTGTGATGTGGCTTTATTTCCGCACTGAATCTAGCTGGTAGATATCTGGCAGTTTTTTGCATTACCGACAGTGAATCAGAGACAGGAATGAAAGAAATAAGATAAGTGTTGATTTGAAAGTGTAAGAGGCAAGCTAGGAATGAGCATCCCACTGCAGCTTTCAGCTCATGCTCAGAGGCAAAGACATCCAATAATTCTCAGCAGTGAGCCATGGGACCATAAATACAGCAGCAATCTGAAATCTTCATGGATTTCCATTTAGTATTCTTACATCGTGAGTAGAACATGATATTTACTAGTGATTGATATCTGAGGAATGTAATCTATCTTATATCAGATTATTTATTTATAGATGAAGAGTCCTGCAGCTCTGCCTGGAGACTGTGGGTAAGCCCTGTGAAATGAAACAGATGCATATGCCCCACACTCGGCACCAGATTGTGACCTCCTATCTAAAATTCCTTAGGTAGTTATCTTCATTCAAACTTATGGCCCAAACAACGGCTTACTGATGTTAGGGGAAGAGCGCAATCAAGAACTCCCATCTCTTTCTCCTAGCACAGGATCTTTCATAGCTCAGATTCTTCCTTCTTCAATTGTCTTGCACATAAAAAAAACTGTCAGTAATTTTAACACATCTTCTCAGTTCCTACAGCCATATCTGTAAACATATCAGACAGTGAACCCAGAAAAACCACACACACATGAGCATGCTTCAAGTCAACCCTTGTATTTTTACTTGAACAGAAGACTAAAGCGTATTTGCAGCTTAGTGTGACAATCATTATTTGGTAAAAAAGAAAGAATGTAATTTATTGTTATCTGTGTCCACCGGTATTTCAAAATTGTTAGAGGGCAACTGGGATCATACTGAATATTAAAAGTTTGTTCTTCAAAACGTTATGACTTTCTGATTAAGGGATGATTCCTCAGTAGTACGGAAGAAGTAAACTGCACTCGTGGCAAGGACCCACCTTCAATTTTCCATTCCTTGGGTGAAAGCCTCTAACAAGGAACTCCCATACACTTCTTTTCAGCGCATAGAAGGGCAATATCCACAGAGATACTACTATGGATTATGCTCCTAATATTTATAAAAAATCTTCAACAATGAAAATTATTACATAAATTGGTATTCATATATGACACATTAATCGTCCATTCAGAGTTCAAAACTTGTCAATCGAAAGACAAGCAGGTATTTTGTTTCTGCATCAGTTATGTCTGGGAGAATTTCACTGGAATAATTTAAATAAATAACATTTTAATCTTTAAATACATCAGACTTGAGAAACATGCAAGTCTACCTGAACTTACTATTAAATATTTGACACCTAGAAATTACCAGGATGCTCCATCAGGACACGCTGCTGTACCAAGTATCTTTATATGTGCATCTTCAGGCAAGAATATGATTGATAAAGGCAGTTACCCCAGCAGAATCATAATCAAGACCACAGTCCTCTGGAGAAATAAGAACAAATAATGACAACAGTAATGCCTTACTGTCCTGCTAATCAAGAATCATTTCTGCTTCCTTCGAACTTTACATGTTTTCCCTATTATTCACATCCAAGTTGGATCACTGCAACCACACTTTGATCTGCTGAAGAAAACGACCATAATCAAACAGCAGCATGATGGGACAGCTGGACAGCGTGCACATTCAACAAGTCTGTGCTTTGTGTGCTTTCTTGATTTTTATTTCTTGTGTTGGGTGGTTGGTTGGCTTATTTTTTAGCATATAAATCTATTTGACATTGAAGAACTTAAATACGAAGCAGAAAGCAGAAGCTTGAAAGAGCAAAGGAGGATTTTGTCATTCCAAGGAAGCAAGAATGACATCATTTCAGACAACTGCTTCCTGAAAATGGATGCATTTGTGAATTTTGGTGGGAAAGAAAGACTATAAAAACCTGCAGGTGATTTTTGTGTTTGGAAGCATATGAAATGTGTTGCTGTGGGCCAGTGGGGAATACAAGATGAAAAGCCAGTGGAGAAGAGCTGGGCAAAAGGCTGGATTCAGAACAATGGGAGGTGAATCACTGTGGGAGGGGGCAAAGCAGTTTATACTGATGCAAAGGGATTTACACTTCTCTCAGCCCTGTGTTCATGCTGCAGTTTACGGATAGATGCTGGAAAAAAATGAAGCTTATTACACCTTCTGGTGCTAGGTGCTTGGAACAGGAGGAAAAAGGAGAGAAAATGCTTCATGAAGATGAGTTCTCCAGATCTCCCAAAATAAAAACACACAAACTAAACTGATAAATATTACCTGGCAAGGAATATACCTACGGTAAACGATTCCACTGATGCAATGCAATTTGTAATCTTATTTGTTGCTTTCCAAACATGTTTATGTGGAGCCTGAAATAAACAGCCAAATGTTCTTCCATCAGAAAGTGCAAATCAACCAAGTTAGTTAAGAACTATTCTAAGAATACTTAATAGCATCCAGGTTCAGTGACTGATTTTCCATTTCAAATGGAAGGAGAGGTACAGCACGAACAGTCTGCGTGATAAAAGCCTGACAGCAAAACCTCCACACATACCAAAGAAAATAATGTGTCTGTGCAGCTACAACAGGAGCAATTTTCAGCTCCTTACACTGCTCATGCAGTGCACTTTGCCGTCATCGCTCTAGCATAAATCTGTACATTGTAATTTTGTGTTTCAATGGATCAGTTTGTATGCTCTGTATCTGCAAATGAGCCAGATAATACCAAATGTGAAAAGTGATTTGTGCTATCAGTGACATCAGGAGTTTTGCAGCTGTAGTTATTAACAGATATTTTCTCATCCAGGAGCACTGACTAAAATCAATCATTCTGATAACTAGGCATGGCATGAGCTGTCCACCCTGTCATTTCAATCTGATTAATCACACATACACAGACCTTTACCTTAAAGGAGCAATTGTTCACATTTAATCACAAAGATACATTCAAGCACGGCATCACAGATTACTAAATTTAAGTGCAATTTATGTCTTATATTTTGGCAAATACAGTTATGATAATATGACTTTGGCATATAGATATATTGTTTCATTCATTTTACAAACATTAAAATCCAAGCTAATGTATTGCACTTTGAATCATTTATCACATCAGATCTGAAGCTTTCGAAGCTTCCATTTACACATATCTTTATCTGCAGATTTATCCTAATAATCCACGTACAGATAAGTTATTACTTATTATGTCTTCTTCAGATAGTACTTGCCAGACAGTATCATTGTGAAACTCAACTTCATTTTACCTGAACATCCTACATTTATTCTATCATGCCATTAACCAGTCCTTCTTTTGTTTCAATTTTCCTTTTTAACCTTGGAACTAAGCACCGCTCTTTCCTTACGAGTTATGCCAGAGTTTCTCTTTCTCTCCTTTTTTCCCTCCTCCTATTTTAAAAGTCACACAACAGAGTGCTTACCTTGCATAAAGTTCCACAAGCCTAAGCAGGTTTCCTGAGTGAAAACACACTGCTGTGTGAAAAACAAGTTGAATTTGAGATCTGCTGCATTGGTAACAATTTGAATCTACCACATCCTACATTCTAGAAATACTTCTTGATTAGGCCTGAGTGCACAAAAGCATTCAAGTGTCCTAAAGTCCATTACTATTCAGCAAGCCACACACACATATGCTTCATCTTCAGTTCAGAAGCAAATGAAATATAAAACTACACTGAAAATTGTGTATAAGCCTAAGTGTTCTGCAGATAAGAGTGGGCAAATCATAATCTTTGGCTCTGCTGCTCAACTGTAGTCACGAATAGCAGACAACTGTGTTTGTGATTTGTTTTGCTTACCCAGCAGATGATTCTTTATGCATTCATATTCTTCAAAGGTATAAATTCACCAACATTTTCCAAATGAATCTCTTCTGGAGATTCAAACCCATATGCTGAGAGTTCTTCATTATCTGTATGTATGCTATATAATACACCTTATAATGTGCAGTTTTTCAAATACTGTTTTACTTGAATCTACATATGAATTGCTTAATTAATAGGCTTTTAGATTTTAATTTAAAAATAATTTGAATATTTTATTCAAATAAGGGAAAAGATTATAAGTTAAAAATATAACACAATAGATATAAATTGGTTTCTCTTTCATTTGTAGACCAATGTGCAGGAAGCCCACGTAGCATGGGCTTCAGTTCTGACTGCTGCCCAACTGGGCTGTTGGTAAATGACAGGTTGGATAGGCTGAGGAGCAATTAAACTCTTGCAGGAGAGGAGAAAACACTCTTCAGACAGAGAATTTAGAAGAGAAAAGGCAAAGTGTGGAAGGCAACTAGAAAGTTGTTCATGTACAAATAAATTGCTGACACAGATGCATAAACAGAGTGTAAGTAATTACTCAGATGTACAGCACATCTATTTCCTCAGTCCTGAATTGGGATATAGGAGGATATTGCTTTCTGCCACATGTCATGCACCAACATTATAATACTTCCAGAGGCTCAATCATCACTTAGTAATGCAACAGTCACTAGGCAGAATGTAATGGGAGTGCAATTGCTATTAGAAACATTAATGTAAGTGTTCCTTAAGATTCAAAAAGCTGACTTCACAAAACATGCCTCATCATTACTCCCTAAAGAATCTTTTAGAACAAGAAGAATTGTTAATATTCTACCCACCCAGTTTAGCAGCAGAACATCAACATCTTAGGTCTTGATGGTGCAGTGCACCATTATCAGGGAAAAAGTGGGTATCACAGAATCACAGGGTTGGAAAGGACCTACAAGATAATCTAGTCCAACCATCTTCCCATTACTGTTGCTACAACAAGCCACTAAACCACATCTCGTAGCTCCTCATCCAGATGCCTCTTGAACGCTGCCAGGGATGGCAACTCCACCACCTCCCTAAATCGATGAACTGCACAACAATCTACGTTTTATATAGAGTGCCTTATGGTGATTCAGTACGGTACCTGCTCTCAGATCTTTGCCTGTTAGGCTCTGAAAAAAAATTACTAATGTGTGGATTTTTGTTCATGTAATTATATACAAATCAGGAATCTAGAAAAGGGAGCCACAGATCGGAATGTTAGTCTGCCTAGTATGTTGTGCATCTCCATAGCTGCAGACATCAAAGGAAACCCTACAATGCCTGTCACAAACTGAATGTAGATTACATCTTCCAAATCACAGGTTACAACCACACAGTTGTCCTTAACAGCTACTCATTAGCTGTTGATTTTCATGACTTTTGAAGTCATTTTGTGTTTTTGAAAATTGGTAGCTTACTAACATGTCTTGATTCCTTTTTTTACTTCCATTTGAATCCTTTATGTCTGATGCTATATCTATGATTTTTCACCCTTTATCTAGAAAATGGACCTGCCCTGAGTGATGGCAAAAAACAAACGGTACAGGATACAGTCCACGACAACTTTCTTTCTCCTCTTGAGACCACGCTCTTGGACAGAAGCCTCCTGGGTTTGGGTTTCCTAATGCAAAGACACACAGAATCATAGAATTACTCAGGTTGGAAAAGACCTTAAAGAACATCAAGTCCAACCGCAGCCTAACCATAGTACCCTAACTCTAACAACCCTCTGCTAAATCATATCTCCGAGCACCACATCCAGACGGCTCTTAAACACACCCAGGGACGGTGACTCAACCACCTCCCTGGGGAGCTGTTCCAGTGTGTAACTACCCTTTCTGTAAAGAAGTGTTTCCTAAAGTGTGACAAATAAATGAGTGGTTAATTCTGAGCACACATACAAAAAAAAAAGTTTTCATTTTTAACAAAGTTATGCATTTTTAGCCTCTTGAAATGAAACACTTTCTTTTAGTGTACGAATTCCGTTTAAAGAATTGAATATGAATGCATCGTAGAAGCCAGGAACTTCAGTGAAGTTTTTAATTTTTTCCCCCAGATCAAGAGTATACTTCAAGTGATGTGCAAAGGGGGCACTCCTTAATGAGTACGAAGACTTCCTCTCTAAGCAAACAGATTATTAATTGTCAACCAATAATTTTACTATGAATAATAGAACAATCCAAAGATGACACCACAGACAGAGCAGTGGCTTGATGGATTATGAAATATGTTACTTAAGCTGCAGAGGCCCAAGAGAGATTGAGACAATTTAGATGTCAATGATCATTTTGCTGATTAATTGGATTGTAACATGATGAGATTTTTTGTTTTTTGTTTAGTTGGTTGGTTTGCAGGGCTTTTTTGTGTGTGTTTTAATCAGCCACTGTTTCATTTTGTTTTGTTTGTTCATTTATTCAAATATATAAGAAAAACAAACACTGTATTATATCTTCTCAGCTTTGCCAGTCCCTTTTGTAACTTCTAACATCTGTGTGGACTTCCTGCAGAAATGCTATATTTTCCCCTTACAAAATTACCAATGATGCAACAGTTTGTTGATCAACTACAAATTTGATATGACTCATTTTCTAGCGATGAGATTTAAATTTGGAAAGGATTTCTGTGAAGGGGAAATATAATGAATCAATTTCCTAATAATCAATCTCCTAATTTTCTAAATTAAAGTTCTCTCTGAGAAACTGTAAATGTAATCAACATTGTGTTTAACAAACTTATGTTCGCCAGGCCTTCACAAGATTGTGCTTTTTTTTTCTTCTTCAAGAATACACTTTTCTGAATGTGCTCAATGTCAGGTTTTACCATACCCCTGTAAAAATAACATTCACTTTCAACTTATTTCAGAAATAGTAACACATTTAGGAAATCAGGGAAGATGAATTTATTGGAACTGAAGCTGATACCCTAACATGATGTAAGCTATTAACTACAGAAAAATAACCATGACCTATTGCTACCACCTTACTTCAATCTAATGCGTATCACATAGGTGCAGTGCAATTCTTAGCACTTAAATATATATTTTTTTCCTATTTAATGTATTTCTGGAAGACAACATAGTAAACATATTCTGGAAAAAAATTCTACAGGAGGAAAAAAAAAAAAAAAAGCCTGTTTACCAACTCTGTTCTTTTTTTTCTGATTCTCTAAATTTTTTTGAAGACTTGTCAAAAGAAAAGCAAGAAAAACAATTTTAATGGCCTGAACTCTGTCATCATGCTACCCTATGCCAATCCCCAAGACACAAAGACTTAAAGGAAGGCTCTCTTAGTGATTTAATATAATTTAGTAGAACTACTAGGTAAAGAGGAGATGAAAACAGAATAAAGTCAAAGAATCTGTAATTAAGTTCAGTATTGTCGAAAAGAGGATCAAGTCCAAACCAACATTTTAAAATAAGGTAATTTGTGCATATTGTATCATCATCTGATATGATATACACCAAGAAACTCTACCAAGAATGGAATGCTAAAAACACTCTGAAAAGTTTCTGGCATGTTCTAACTGCATTCCATTGTCAACTGAGATGTGGACAGCCAGAGAGGTCTGAAAGTAGATAGATAGAAATATTTTTCTTTCTTTCCTTGTAATATATTTGCCACTATGACATTGCCCAAATTCCACTCACCAGACAACTGAAATCAAAACACTATACATGCAACACGTTGTAATATATGAAGAAACATCAGAGATGAGTAGGTCTCTCCTTTTAGGTACTTAGCAGTGTTATGGTCATAATTGACATTTTTGTCACGTTGCTGCATAAGTCCCAGTTTGTGCTGCTTAAATGCACAGAAATTCAGCTGCATTTCACTGCTGTCTTCTTCCACCTGACATTTTACTTTCTTCTTTTCTATCTGTTTCTTCCTTCTAATGTTTCATCACATGTGAGAATTCAGTGTTTTTCTTATGCTTGTTGACAATAAGGAGATGTTACAGTGCATATGGATTACGTGATTCTAAACAACAGCAACAACAACAACAACAACAAAAAAAAAAAAACACAAAACAACCAACCGAACAAAAAATCTAGAAAACTGCAAGGAGCATCCAGATAAGGTCGTCTAATTTCATTTTGAACATGAGATATAATTTAAAACACAGCATTGGTAATGTTGAAATTTAAAAAAAAAAAAAAAAGTCAGAATGTGTTATGAATTGACAGAATCAGATGTGAGTTGTGCTGTACCTCTCATTTAGATAAGGTGTAACACAGGCCACATCAACCATATTAAAATTCAAGTCTATCCCTTTAAGCGTCATGCAGTCACTAATCAGAGCTGAAGGGGACTGAGCTTTTCTCACAGTATTCATTCTCATTTTAAAATGACTTACAACTGAACTATTTTATATTCAAAACACTTTTCTTTATCTGTCACGTAACCCTTACGGTTCAAGTAGTTAAACAAACAACATCTAATCTAATATTCTCCAAAATTAATTTCAACAGAGGGGGTGATGAAAGATGGAAAGATTTCACTATTTTATTGGTATTTTTAAATCTTTTCCTCCAGAATTAAATCTGTATAGCAGCCACTTCATAAACAAGAATATGTATATTTTTTAACTGTGTTGCTTATGTATGCACTAGAACACATTTCACAATACACCTGGTTGTGCTGTTTGCATATAAGTATATCTTAAAAATATTAACACAACAAAAAGCAAGATTTCTTCAGATAATTACAGAGAAATCTTTGTTCACTAAAGCAAATGCTGCTCCTGGCCCCACGACAGTCATATACAGTTGTAAGTTTTGTTTACCAGCAATATTTTCTTCACAGAATGCTCACTTCTCACTCATCCGAAACTCTCAAATAAGATTTTAATTTATAACAGACCCACAGAAGCTGCATCAATTGAATTTTCACCTTTTGCTGAATCCCTTGTATTTTAGCTTTTTTTTTTTTTTTTTTTTTTTCCTGGCAATAAGATTCATCATGTCACACTTGAATTGTTCAAGATAATCCTTGCCTTCCCAGGCCTACTGAGGTTACAAAATGGAATTATCAGAACACCAAGGGAGACCTTTTCCAAGTCATATTCAAACATCTGGACTAACAGGATTTTTCATTTTGAACATCGTGTAGAAATTTAGAGCATCTAAGAAGAGGCAAAATTTATTAGGGCAACTTGGAAGGAGATGATACAGAAATCTATTTTTAGCATTCCAAAAGCCATCATTTTGTCTTTCATGTGTACCAGACCAAGCCTGAAGAGACATCTTCCCCTCAGGAGGCTTCAGGAGGCACTATGCAGAGCCCGTAGAAGGGGCAAGGCCCTCCCTCTGCTCAAACCACAGCAGCGCTCAGGAAACATGGCTGCATGCACAAGAACTCATTCATCAGTGTTTGTTCTGTTTAATCCAAATAACAATTTGTTCAGCAATGTCATGCTGTATTTAAAATGGCGTGAGGGCACAGAACAAAAGACTCAGCTGATATCTGAGGAGAGGATGAAGATAGCTATGAGATCAGCTCATCACAAACTACTCCCTGCTCCAAGGGCATCTAAACAAAATCCATGTTTAGAAAAATGAGAAGAAATTCACAGTTCTGGACAACAGAAGACCAAAGGGAGGCATGTTTACAGGCAATGCATGCTTACACCAGTGATGCTAAGACATCCCTCAGAGCACACTCAGAGCAGGTACCAGTGCACACAGAAGCAGAAGTGCCAGCTTGTCTCAGAACTACCCTTTTAGATGCATTTACATCTAATTGAATACAAAACTCTCTGGCTTTTTCCCATATTTATTTCTGATTCTGCTTATACAAAAAGCCAATATCTTGTAACAGGAACCTCTCCCCCCTTACTTTTCAACATTATTATCAAATCATGCACCATGATAGGAAGGAAATGAACAGCAAGATCCTTCTAATTCTGAATAAGAGAAAACTGGGCACTTCTATGACTGTCTAATTTCTCAGTGTGGCCTACGGAATTACCATTTTTGACATGATTCTCAGAAGACTCCTTTCTGAAACCCACATATTTTACCCACCTTCCCACCTGTATTCTAAGTCTGCTTGGCCACGAAACACAGCACTTCCTGAAGCCTGCTACACTGGAGGAGGACAGCAACCACAGAACATATTGCATAAGTTAAATGAAACTTAGGGAAAATAAATCTTTTTCTCTTTTAGAAGGAAGAACAAAAAAACAAAACAAAACAAAACAAAAAAAACCCACGAAAACAAAAAAGATTCCAGAAAGGAGCAAAACAGTGATGTGAATAACATCACTTGCTGTTGTTTGAATATGTTGTTCACCACATTTCTACCTTACTGCAATTCAGTCACTAAGATTCTACTGTTCACTCAAGCTACAAAAGCCTGACATTCCTACCTCCTGCCAAAGGCACAGGTCTGCACATATGAATCTTCACACTGCTAATTCTCTCTTCAAAAGCCTACAGTCAGTGCTATGTCAATGCTAGCCTTTCTCATATCAGTGGCGATAAATTATTTCAGGCAGTTACAAAGCACTTGTAGGAAAGAGAGACTTTCATAACAGCCCATTCTGCTGCCATCTTATGAACGTTCCTGTAATTCCACTGACAAAAAGAGGATGGAGATGCCAGGTTTTCCAGCAAAACCACATTTCTTCCATACTGACGGCAATTCTACTGTTGAGGAAACATTTGTTGAGGTTCCTTAGTTGAGAAACAGCTTCTTTAAACTTCAGTTTCTCACCTTGTTTCTTAACAAGTGAGAAGAATCTGATCTTGAGGCCCTCCTCCCTTGTTATTTTTTCTTATAGGATGCCAATTAAATTTCAGCTCAGTTATAGAGAAGAAACTTTGTGAACAGTTCTAGCAGCAAAATTGCTTGCATTCCTCCACATGCATACCAGTGGAGTTTGATGTTAGGCTCATAAAAATTGTTGGACCTTTCTTCTTTATTTTCCACCAAAACTGGGAAAAGATGCACATCACTTAGTCCAATAAGAGAAAAAAAAGAATCCTCCACACGCTGTCTGTTAACCCATCACACTGTTTAATGGCCCTGTTATTTACGCTGCTTTATGCCTGTCATCAAGGTTGTCTCGCTCTGCCCATGCCCTTGGTCTGGTGCCAGGTACCCTACAAGGCACACATTGAGGCACACCCCAGCACCTCCCCTAAACAGCACGCTGCACTGATTGACAGGGACCAGTGCCCAAACAAGCATAAGAGAATCAAGAAGTATCTGAGAGCTGTCAGATTTCACCAGTGTTAGGTAACAATGCTTCTCACTCCCTGTCCTTAACAGTGCAAAATCACAGCAGAGAAGTGAGCCAGGCTGGAAAAAACACATTGACAAGATACATGCATGCCCTTGAAAGAGCCACAATGCTATTGACGTCAAAAAGCAATGGATTTGGTCCCCTGTCAGAGACAGAAAGCAGACATCTGCTTCACTGCAAATGCAAAGAGGAAATCATTATGTCAAGCACAGTCTTATTTCAAACCAAACATTATTAACATTCAAAGTGCTTAAAAAAATTAACTAATGTAAATTTTCTTCAATGTCTCTTGATTTCCTGTGTTAAATAACAGTAAGCGTTCAAATAAAGATTTTGATGATTTCTTATTATTTTACTGTTTAATTTTATCAAGGCTTCTTGATACTTCCCCTGTGCTTCTCCCCTGTTCTATGCATTCCTCCCCCATGCTGTGTGCATCTGCTGCGTGTCTCTCTCTCACTTGCTCTCTCCCTGCTGTGTACATCAACTATTTCTCCCCACCACTCCTACATACATTTGCCATCTATCTCTCTCCCCTCCTGCTGTGTGTATTCACTGCTGCTCCCCTCCCCCAGTACATGCATCCCTCATGCATCTTTCTCTGCTTCTGCTATGCATGAGCCTTTTCTCAGCCACTCCTATAGGCATTCATGGACACCTTCCTCTGTCTTCGTTCATGCCCTCTCCTCCTTTTCCAATCCCGCTTCGTGTTTCCCTTAGCCTTGCTTATCTTTATCCTTTTCTTCCTTCCACCTTTCGATACCCTAGTTTCATCTCTCACCTTATCTGCACCATCCTTCTCTCAGCCTCCTTTGTACCATTTCTCCTCCAGTTCTCTCTGATCTGTTCTTGTAAATTGATTATATAGGAAAAAACATTCTGCTTTTGTTTGCAGGGGTCTGCCAGCCCACACTGCAAACCATTCAGCACTGTATGAAATATAATGGTAGCCCACTTAATTTGCAGAAGAGTCCTTGCTGGCTACAACATAGAAATTCTCCCAAAACACTTCACTTGTCCTTTTTTTTCATATTACTACATTATGAGGCTTATTTCCATGTAAGGCACAGTAGTTAAGGTATCCCTGTATATATCTGTCAGGTTCTCATCTGCAAAAGAGCTGTTACAGTTCTGATCCAGATAAACTGTTGTGTTTTGGGTCAGGACAAACTTAGCATATGTGCTAATCACTACAGAATAACTGGAAACAGATGAAAGATTTTGGTTGTCTGTTGCATCTGTGAAAGTGTACTCACAAATGCATAAGACAAGTGTAGAAAGATGGTTATCTCACTTCCCCTCCACTTTCTGGGAGGACTGAAAGCCATTACAAGTCAGGAGGAGCAGAGTATTGTAGGCCTTGTTTCTGGCCAAGTAAACTTAGTCCCAGGTATCCCAGGAGACCATGCATGGTACCCCAGGATAGAGGCTGAGCTGGGTGAGTTTTATGGGGCAGGGAGAATCTCTCTGGATGGTTGGTGATTGTTCCACACTGCTGCTCATTATTGTTGTAGTGAGTCACCAGAGAAATATTCTTGAGTAATTTTAGTTCTGCTGTTTCTGTTAGTAACATGAGATGCTTTGTTTTGTTTTTAATTACAACTAATTGTGCTTTATCTAACAAAGGTTACACCCAGAACAACTGCACAACGACAAACAAAACGTCAAATAGAGAGCCTTCAACATCAGTCCCACTGCTCCACTTACATCAGCTCAGGAGGACAACACTGCAGCTGCAGATTTCCACTTTCAGCTCATTATAACCAAGGTCTACGTGAGCGGCAGTTGTAGTATATACATGACTTATTGGTAATTTAACAAGCCACCTCTTCCAAATAATCCCAAATCAGTTACTGCAACATCCCTGACCAAATAAAAAGGACAAAAGTAGTCTTCTCTTCATTTTCTTCCTCCCTTCCAAATAACCCCAGTAGCAAAGGGAAGCAGAAACTACCAGTTTTCCTAAAAGACAAGAGTTCAACTAATGCAACCCTAACCAAGTTTTCATCTTTAACAAACAGAACAATGAACCCTGGTGGTCCAGCAGTTCTCCGAATTTTATCTTATCCAGTTCTCTGTTGCTGTGTAACTGTTTGCACATTTTTTTGCCATGAAGTTTTCTTGCAACACAACTTTATTTTACTCTCTTGCACTCACTAGCCTGATCAAAAGGCAAAATGTTCTTGCTCTGGTTTTAGAAAGCTTCTAATTTGTGGATTTATTACAAATTTATCGTGCCCAGTTTAAGACAACTTGTTCATACGCTAGTCTTGTCTTTTAAAATAAATGAACCATTCCTTCCCCTTGAATAAAATGAATATTCCATCATAGAGTTTGCTAAACAAACATGTATTTTCTTACAAGTAAACAAAATTGTAAATTAGCACTTTCAAATCATCTCTCCACTGTGTTGAACAATTACAAATAATTCCCTTTTTCTGAAGAGAATCAAGTTCAAATTCACTCTACAATTTCATTTCCAAATGATATGCAATAAAAATGCCTTTCTCATTTAGTGACCAACTAATTGACCTAATTCCTTCTTCCCCTATGGTCATACAACAGAAATTAATTATTGTTACTGGTCCATAAACACACAGCTTTTTATTTTACACTACTGAATTTCCTCTCATTGCATTACCCTCATCCTTCAGGTCTATCCAGACTTTTCTGTATGTAATTGTAATCATTCTCACATTTATGTTGCCAATTAACTTTTGTCACTAGTAAATTTCTTACCTTTGGTATTTGAGTCTCTTGTGGAAAAAAAGAAAAAAGACTGATCACAAAACTCATCCTTCAGCAAATCTACTAGTAACACATATACAATCCAATACTTTCTCATTCAACACTATCCACTTCTGCCCCCCCACCCCCCCAACCTGAATTCATATTTTGCTTATATTTATTCCAATTTTTCCATATATATTTTTTTACTATCACTATTCAGATATTTATTTCCAGATGCCTGGTACAAGCAGATGTCATCAACCGCACCCACTTGGTCTAGAAATTATTTTCAGTGAGACAGATATCAGTTCTGTCTGAGGTAATCCACCTTTAGCAAAGCCCTGAAGCGCTCATCCCACTTCCCATTATCTTCAGACCTTAAACAAGTACTTAATGTAAAATTAGTTCTATTGGTTTGCTGAGGCTTTGTTGAGATTTTCCATTTTAGAACCCACATGATAGATGCCAACATCTACCTTTTTAATTTTTGTCTTAAAATAGTACATAATAATTCTTTTCCAAAGTCTAAGATGGAAATTACACAATTTTTGGAAGAAAAGGAGTTAAGAGTTTCACTGTGACTTTGACAACTTCCACATACATGCCATGTCTAGCTCCATCTACTTTGTGATTTTTATTCACTATCATCACCTCCACAGTTACCCATCTTGCATGGGATTAAAGTCTCAAGTGCCTTCCTAACTCTCCTGAAAGTCTGCAGCCCGTGTTTCTCTTCCACTCCCTGCAGACGATTACATCTGGCAATCAGAATGGTACCGAGGCATAAGCAAGGCTGGTGGACCCCCTGTATGCCCTGCTCTTCCAAACCCCTGGAACACAAAAGAGTCACTTCACAGGCAAGGCAGGTGTTTCTGGCTGTTCCTCCCACATGTGCAATATGTCAAATCTAGAAGCACTAAGAAAACACTGCCCAAGACTGGAATTTGAGAAGGCTTATATTCATGTTACAGACATGCACATATATGCCCACGTCAGAGCTTTGCTCAGATTTTCTAGATCATCTACTTAAAAACGGATCAGAACTATAATGCTCCCATCTGTTGATTCTGACTTTAAACTTGGCTAAACAGTTCTTGCTCTGAAGCCTGTGGAGAAATCTGTACCTTTTTGTCCAGTGTCCTAGTATTGCTGTGCTTTACCAGACAAATTGGAAATACTTCTGCAACTCCTCAGAAATTTTATTGAACCATATGTGAGTTGGTAATACAGTCATTAAAATATTCAGTGACATTAAATTCAATTTACTTTTCCTCCATCACAGAGAGTGCTAATTTTGTTTTTTTTTAATGAGGCAGAAATTTATATTAAAATGCATAATCACACCTGCTTTACATTTTGTATTAAATAAGTAAATTTTGTTTTAAGAGTGCATGATCAATGTCATTGTAGAAGGAGGAAAATTTGGCAGTTGCACAGAAGAGAGCGATAAAGGATTTAGTGATTCAAATAAAATGACCAGGGTCTAAGAAACAGGCTCAGTTACTGAATACCTTTGTGAAAACAATGAACACAACAGTGGATAACACTGCCCCTGACATTTTTATCATGCAGTTTGAGCGCTGACACTCCAAAGAGATAATAATGGTCCAAAAGATCAAAGTTCCTGTCTCAGGCTTTCTGCATTCTCAAGGAGATGTTCGTACATCCATTTATTCTTGAGTCAGTATTTAGAAATGTTCTTCTTTTTCTTTATGCAAAGAACGTCAAAACTCATCTATATGACATTGTGCTAATGGATAGATTCTACAATGAATCACAAAACAGGTAGGTTCATATCTATACGTGTATTCTTAGAAAAGGTATGGGGATATTTCTAATGAAAGGCACTTTATAAACATAAGAGAACACCGGGAAACTAGGAGAGTTGTTCTTTGGCACATAAAAAAACCCACAGAAATATTTTTTTATCTTCCTAAAGTTAAAAACTCCACTTGTATTTTAAAGAATAAGTCACTGTGATATCTCAACTAGACTAAAAGCAATTTTATCTTGGCCATCTAGAAACAGGTCAAAACAGTTTTGAATTTCCTGCCTCCTTTGCCAAACAAACACTCTTCATCTGAGAATAAATTTCCATGCCCTGACGGAATAAGTTGCTCACAGGAGAGTGATCTAACAAAAATGACGAAGGCTCAGGATATGAATGTAAAACTGATTGCTTGACCTCCTCTGTAACACAGCTCATATCATGCATATGCACCTGAGAAGCTATTACGATTTGCACATCTTCTGTCTGAATGACTGCCATCCTATCTATAATAACTTTACCAGTTAAATCACCATCTGTTTCACAGGCTTTCTAATGTTTATATCTCCCTTTCCTGTCCTAGAAAAAGAATAAAATTGTTTTTCTGTATTGTCTGAGAAGCAGTATCCCTGCACTCAGATGGAGAGCTTAACTGTCTCTATCAAACCAAGCTATACAGGCACAGATTTTAGCATTTGGATGTAAAGTGAAATCCATGATACTGCTTCCCACTTAGAAAGCAAGTTAGACAAAGAAACACATTGCATATTTTCCTTCCTCCTTCCACGCTATCTGGAAAATTTCTTAAACACTGATGTAACAGATGATAACAAATGTACAAGAAACAGATCCCTGGGAAGTACCCATGGAAACGACAGGGCATTGACAAGGATCCCACATAGGTCTTAGCTCAGTGTCACCAAAGGAAACTGGGGTAGTCCTGGCTAAGTTATAAACCTCAGGAACTATAGGCTTTGTTCTCCATGAAGTCTTCCAGCAGAGATAATGTAGCTTTCACACTGCTATTTGTCATTAAATAATGATAAATAAATAAAACAATAAATAGTAATACAAAGCCATGTTGACCTAACCTTGTCTACTGAACTCAAAGATACGGGACACATGCCCTCCACCATCTGGGGAGTCCATAATCTCATTTCTTACTTTTTTAGTTTACAATTATAAAGACAGACAATGCTGATAATGTGAGGGTCAGAGATTTAGAGAGGTCTAGCAGGAGGGGTTTCAGAGGGAACCTTTTCAAAAGATATCTCAATCTGGAACTGCAGAAGCATTCTGGCACAGTCAGAATTGCTATTCAGCTCCCAGGACTCTGGATTAAAAAGTCAGAGCAGAGATCATAGGGGCTATATATAAAATCTTTCACACTGCACAGGATTAAGATTAATCAGTTTGTCTCTCTTTATGTCACTCCCAGACTTAATAAGAATCTTCTGTTTTTGGTTAATGCTGAAAAATGCGTTACTCAATTAAAATGACAAATACACATTAGAAACTGACCGCTTACAAAAGAAGCTTCTGCTATGCTTCTGTATGCTGCTCCATTATTCAATTTTACTGACATGAAGAAAAATTACTTTCCAGGAGTTGTTTGTCATAGTCTGTTCTCCTCCCTCTCCATGACAAGCAGTTCACATTGCTGGCAATATGGTGCCATCTATCAGAAAGCACAGAGGCAAAACAGTTGTGAAATCATTTTCCTAATGTGCAAACACCCACAATGTGCACGTCTTTCACACGAACACAGAGAGATTCAACATCTGCTGGAAGCTGGACCCACATCTAAGGTGGATACATTTGTTGAATAAAACATAAGCATTGAGCAGCAAGCCCTTTCCATTCCACACTATGGTTCCACTCTCTCCAAACTTACCAAAAATTTTCAAAATGTGCAATTGTGGCAATTGCAAGAAAGGATTCACAGAGCACAGCCTGCCCTTCCTTTGCCTCAAAGTAGGGTTATCCATATTGATCCCATTCGCACCCACCTTTTACTAATTGCTAGCAGCAACATCTCCACAACTTCTTTTGGCACATACAATCAATACAAACAACAGTAACCTCGAATCTGAGTCAACTTTACTGTAGCCATTAATCAAAAAGGTTTTTCCAAGCAGCCAAGCAGGAGTTAAAACTTTCAAAAGAAACCTTATTGCCAACAGTTACAAAAGTTACTGGTACAAATGGGAGAGAAAAAGATGAGTAGCAGTTTTGAGAAATTTTCTCAATAATTTTGGGGTAAAATTATTGAGAAAAGACAAACCAAGAAAAAAAATTAGAATAAATTATCTAAGGGAGAAGGAAAGGGGAAATTCCTATGGCACTGAAGTTTCTCAATCCATTCCTAGACAATAAATGAAAACTCTTCTGCTACTTGAAGACATTGCAAAGCATTCTCAATGGAAAGTTCCATAGGAATTTGAAACCAAAGCAAGGCTCCCATATTGCTATGCCAGGACAAAAAGCAGGGCATTGGAAGCTTTGAGATGTTAACCCCTTTTTTCTTTTCTAACCCTCTTTTAATTGCAAGATTATTTGCAGGGAGAATACCTCAAGCATACCAACTTTTGTCAGCTCCAAATAAAAGAAGTCCCAAATGTTCAATGGGAAACCAGAAGCTGGCATTGCTGCACTGCCTACCCATCTGCAAGAGGAAAAAATTCATGTACAAAGTCAGTGTACTCTCGCTAATAAAGCAAGCAACAGCTGAGCAACTCTGCTGCATGAAGAATCTCTACTCATCTTCCTTGTAGTCACCTTCAAAAGTCACATCAGATTTTGAAGTACAGGGCACTGAAACAAATGCTCAGTGTCTTTGAAAGTGTCCAGAAATGAATGCACTGACAGACTCATCAATTTCTAAAAACCAAGGTGACAGAACTATCAAAGACCCAGAGAAGTAACCACTGCGTTGTCTTGCCTGATCTTCTGCTGATGATGTGCAGAGGAATGCAGGAGCCACAGGCCTTATTACAGGGAAAGAGAGCTTTGTTCTGGTAGCTTTCAAAACAAAGGAGAATGAACTTTTCCAATGCAGCTGAAACAATACGATCACGGGTGTCATTTTTTGTGATGTTTGAGCTGCCTCCTACAGAACCAGATCTCTCTTTAAATACAAAGAGACGGGAAAAAGGCAGAGCATGGGTAGCTGGGCTTTCATCCACACACCCAGAAGCACTCCTTGTTAAAGGAAAAATGTACACTAAAAATAATAGTGGTAGTCTGCATATGGCCATTACTGTGTTATTTGCTGCTAGATCAAAGTCTGGACAGTGAGACAGCTACCGAGCCCAGGTCTCTTGCAAGGATAAGAAGCCCACTGAGTAGAAGGAGACACTGTGGTGAACAAACACTAGGAAAACCAGACTCCCTGAGATCTGGATAACACTTTCTAGGGAATGCACAAATCCCCGACTAGCTTTTGCCCTTCATTTTCACACTCACACAGCACAGACTCTCAGAAAGCTGCTCTGCCACTCCTGCTGCCCTTCCATGCTCTCCTTCACTTTTTATTTCTTTTGTTTGTCCCCCGCCTTGCCCCCCCCTTCTTTTGTTTCTCAGACAGAACAAGAGCGAAAGAAAGATGATGGGTGACCTGAGGACAGGATCAATCTAGATATCGAGAGAAAAGAGGTCTGACATGGCCGTTGGTACTTTACACAGGCAGGATGATCTATAGCACTAAGTGCCCTGACTATCTGTTCTGCAACAAAAGAAGTACTCAAAAAAGTGATTATTCTAAGAGAGAAATCCAAGTATGATGCTGAGGAAAAATATATATGGAATAATGCAAGTATTAATCATCTCATAGTACATTTATTAGTTCTAATCAGACTATCTAGTGACGGACTTTTGCTTTAAGTTTGCGATAGAAAGTCTAATTTAAGCTAGGTTAAATTTCAAACAAGAAACGGGTAGTCAGGAAATAAGTACTGCTCTATGTTTCTTCCTGAGATCAGTAAACTAAATACAGTCTCTAGAAGGAAATAAGAAATAATAATATCTTATGGAAAAAAACATTTTCCTGCAACAAATAACCAATATGAAGATAAGAACAGTTAAGACTGCAACTTAAAAAAACATACTAAAAAATCTGATAAAACAAGGACAATTGGAGCTATGATTTCAGCTGTCTTTTTAATTAAAGTATTTTACTTCTTGAAAGAAATTGCAGTAGTACAAAAGAAATTAAACTTCATTCTTTTCTCAACTGCCTGACATAACTTGTCAATTTGCAGTCAGATAAAATGAAATGGAATCTGCAACGCTGAACCACTGGACCATTTATTAATCAGTCAGCTTTCTGAACTGAGTTCCTTATTTATCTATTATGAAATCTAGATTTGTTTTATGTAGAGAAGAATGTATAAAGTTAATAACAAGTGAATTGTAATAACAAAAACTCTGTTAGTTCCTTCATAAACAGTATAACTTACTTACTGTAAAAATTAAAGCAGTAGATGCACAAAGGGGCAATAGTGAAAAAACTGAACATACTAAAAATATGGATTTGTATCAACAGCATACTCTCAGTATTGTCAGTTATAGCTCACCTTCATTTTCTACTCTTTTGGCACACTTCTATTAATTTGGCAACAGTGGTTTATTTTACATTATTTAGAAAGGTTCAAAAGCTCTAAAGAAGCACAGGAATAGCTATGGCTATGGCACTGAATGCAATGGCACTTCATTGTGGGCATTCCCCAGCGCTGCTGTCCCCACCTCCTGCAACTGACCACTGACTTCTCCCTGGGGTTCATTGGACTTACAGTGAAAGTTTTCTTCCAGCTACTTGAAGAGACAACTCTGATTCTGTGTGCTTCACCTGGCAAAATGAGAGATAACCATCTGTTTTATACACTTACTTATTCAGATTCTTAAAGACCGGTAAGCTTTTAAGGTTGCTGGGCTATTTGTTGCTTTCCAAATGAGAAGTTAAGCATGACAGCAGACAGTGCTGAAGCTGAGGGTCTCACTGAACTTAGAGCTAGCCTGCAGCCTCTGCAGATTTCTTTCCCAAAATATCCTGACTCACAGATCCTGGCTCTGAACTGACCCTACTGTCAAAATTTCACCATATGCCACCTTTAGCAGGAATACTGCAGGCTGTTCCTTCCAGCCCAAAGCACAGTGCTTGTAAGGTATCCAGGCAGCCACTTCAGTTCATTTTAATTTCAACTGGAAGGACCTCTCAAGCATAACAGAGGAGATATTACAACATCTACAGTTAGTCCTCTTTATCAGACTGCCCTACATCGTTCTGTGCCTATGACATGGAGTAACAAGTGACCGCATGCAGTTTTAGGAGGATGCAAACTGACTAACAGCACACAACACCCGAAGCACAAAATAATGGAGACCACTGTCACATCACTGAGACAAACAGCAATATTGTTTACTCAAAAGGAAAGAAACCCTTCCTCTGAACAGTCTCTCTTCATTCTTCCCCCACCCCAACGAGGATCTTTATTCCCCCTGCTTCCACAGGTCTGCATTTCTCCTCCAGAGCAAACACCTCCCACTGCCTTCCTGTCAGACATGGGGAGAGAAGGGCTTTTTCAGCTGAGAGGTGGCAGATGGCACACTCAGAGCTGAGATGCCCCAGGATCCTCTCCCCCTGGTTGCCATGGCTCGTTAAAGCAGGCAACAGCAATGCCAGTGCTCGAGGACTGCCTGCGTCCCTGTCCTTCCTCCTGCCGTGGCAGCAAAGGCATTTCAAAGGAATGGTCATTAATCACAGATTTCTTGATTTACCCTGACTGGCCATTAGGTGCCCTGAAGAACTGATACCACAGCTACGGAAACATTTTCACCAAGCACCACATGTCCCCAGTCACTGACAGCACTGGGCTTCAGCAGAAATGTCAGTGTTCACAGCACTAAGAAGCAGGAAAGAAATTGTAGAAGCTCCTAACATATAAACAAAGGGAATAATATTTTCTTTTTTCCTTCACACTGGGTAAACACCTAAGCATGTAATTCAGCATCATAGAATATTACACTGCTATGCCATACATTGTAAATACACCTGATGCTTTAAAGCAACAACCAGAAGAACAAATAAAATCTCAAATATGCACATATATAAACATATATGTATATATATACTTAATACAAATACTCAATTCAAGTGTATGTAAGTATGTACACATACTTCAGCAGACCAGAAGAAGCAGGACAAACTATAGAACTATGTTTAAACAGAACTATGGTACACATGATAACCCATGCTGATCCACAGTAGCTCTACAAGGGCAAGCTGTAGAAAAAAAAAGCTACGAATATTTGTCTCTATGAGGGATCTAAAAAAAAAAAAAAAAAAACAAACACAAAAAACCCCACAAAAAACAGAAACAAAAACTAAAACTTTCACAAAGTATTTCTGTTCTTATTCTCAAATATATAATAACCCTTACAGTAGTATTACCCATAGATTTTGATGGCCAAGTTGATTCTGTTTTAAATTCTCTCACTGTATAACAGACAAACATGGGATCCTTCACTCCTTCCTCTGTGCCCCCTGTTATTAGGTGTGAGAAAACACAAATCCCAGACCACAAGCCTTTGAGCACCACTTGCCTATAATTATTTTGCACCATATCTTAAGCAATTCTTGAGTTATGAGGCTCTTTCCACAGACCTTAACTTCATCAAGTGACAGGAAACCAAACTAATTCAGCAATCAGCCTGAAGATTAGATGCACTTCTGAATGAGAGCTGGGGTAGGAAGGAGAAGGGCTACAGGGAGAGCTGAGAATCCCAGTACTTGGTCCTGCAATACCACATTAGAAAGAATTGTAAGCAGGAAGGATAAAGCTCTGTAGACTTTTTTTTTTTTTTTTTTTTTTCTGTATATGTACAAGAAACGTGATTTAAATAAAAGAAAAGCTGAATGCCAGGATGCCTAGAGGGTCAAACAGGATCTTTGTGAACGTCCAGACAGAACCAAGACACTGGAAAAAACAGTCAAGTGCCACTGTGGATCTTGCTGTCAGTTATTAGGCAAAGAAATAATGCGACCTGCACAGCAGAAAAGGCCTAGTTTCAAAATGGATATAGTAACTCTGAGTATATACAGGCATCCTCAGACAAACCATCTCTCAGCTTGTTAACGGAGGGTTATATGTCCTGGCAGCTCTCTGGAGACTGTTGTACAAACCGAAAACATCACTGTAGCAGTTTCAGCTAATAGGCCTCTCTGCTTCCTAATGGCTCCAAATATATCTCTCGTGATACAAGGCTCTTGCATTGAGCTCAATGAAGTTTGGTGAGCGACATATCCCCAAAACATCAGCGTACATTATTTGTACGTGCCCAGTTCAGGAAAGTAGTCAATATAGGCTTTCTAAAATCAGAAAAGGTCTGGTAAGAAGTTGCTTCAAACTACAGAAGGTCAACACCAAGGTTCAGAACAGACCCAACAGCAATCCCAGGTCCAGCAATCATCCCAGTGCCCCAGCGGCATTCGCAAAGACTGTTCAGCACACTTTAAGTACTTCATATATCATTCACAGAAGACAGAAGTTAGCATTATTTTTAACACTATCCCACATTATTATTAATTTTAACAATAACTAAATTATTCAATTTTAACAACTAAATTTATTCATTTTAATAATAACTAAAAAACACCTAACGTAGAGCTCTGTTCGGTAGACTAAAAAAAAAAAAAGTCTGCATTTTAAATAACTTATTTTCTAATAAATAACAGGAACACAGGTATGTGCCTCTGTCCTCAATTAAAAAACCCCAAGAAATTCATCTCTGCTGGCATTTCGGGTAAAATTTTAGCAGTCTCCATTCTGTCTAATTGCTACGATACCGTTCACAGACTGCTTCAAAGCACAGAGCATATGGCATCCTCAAAGGATTTGATATCATTTCTTCTTTAAAACGTGCGAGTCAGTTGGTCATTGTTACCTCTCTGTGGAATTACTCAAACAGCTGCTACCTCCCAACTAAGGGGTAAGAAAATCTTTGTCTTTTTTGTTGCTGTTAATTTCACTGACACACTTCTGTCACATAATGAGAGTCAGTAATATGCCTATAATGCCTTTTAAATGTTGCACATTTGATCCATGGTATAAACAACACTTTGTTGCAGACTGACATCTACAAAGGAATGGTTTTTGTGTTGTTTGCAAAGTAGGAGGCATCCTCAGGCAAACATTTTAAATTGCAAGAAATTCATTTAATATCTAAACCTATATGAATAATGATATGTTGCTGATGTTCACTTCTACAGAATCACAAGTGTGACTCTTCAGCCCATTTATACAGCATAAAATGTATCTTCTTTAGAAATACGTTAAACTATCATCTAATAGACTAATTCTCTTCAAATCGTCTCTTACTTGCCAAATAGGGATTCACTAAAATGTACTTTTAGCTTACAACTGGAAAGTAGATGTGCCTAACAATACCTTATTCACTCTACATACAGCTAGGTTATGAATTTCATAGTTTTCTGAGCTCTTATCTTCCACGGTTCACAGATTCCATCTCGCCTTGATCATCAGGGTATCTCCCCAAATTGAACCTCTTTTTTTTCCCCTTTCTATTCTTTCAAACTGACAAATTTTTCATTCTCAGCCAGAAGATTAATGAAATAATAACTAAAGGGAGAAAAAAAAACCACTATCAAAGATACAATGATAAATGACTAACAAACCCCACAAATCTCACAATGTAGAGAAAAAAAGAAAAAAGAAAAAAAAAGAAAATGAGAAGGGGAGATAATCAAATCATGATCATGCACCCTAGGTACTGTATATGAACACCACATTCTTCCATTTGTGATGGGGAAAAAAACTCCAAAATGCTTTTTAGATGGAGTTGTAGGGACATTATTCTAGGAACCATCCTGGATCAAAATAGTTGCCCAAGCTGCTTTTCCTTTTTTTCTTTCCTTGTAGTTTTAGCTCCCATTTTTCAGAATGTGTACGGTCTTCTCTTACTGTGGAAGAAAACTACCAAAAAAGCATTAACTTTAAAAGTTTCTAGAACCAACAAATAAACAAGATTATTTTTATAGACTGAAGACTACAATTTTATTGCGGTTTACAATCAAATAAGTTATATTATTAAAGAAGTGCAAAACAACCCTCCTCATACTTCAAAGGTTCGCATTAAACCATATTTTCAAAATCTTTATCAATTCCAAGACATGTATATTGAAGAAACAACCTGCTCATAAAAAAAAAAAAAAACCCTTATCATTTTACTGTACGTTAAGTAAGTGCCAACAGTACATTCTTGGACCTGTAACAGATGTGAGAAAGCAGGCAATAAATTACTGAAGAATACTAACTATGTAGAAGATACAAAATGACACAATAAAGGAAGAATTCGCAAAGCATGTGATCCACAGTACACTATAGCCAGTGGGAATCTTTCCATTGACTTCAAAGACTTTTAGATATCTCCTAAAGGGCACAGATCAGAAAAGGTTTTGGTTTAATACAAATCCACCCCACCCTTCAGATGTAATAGGAGAGGCAGAGAATATACAAGTTAAATGTGAAACATATTAGAATCACAGCAAGCGTAGCTTTCAACGATTTCAGTAGTACCAATGACTCAAAGAATTTATTAGAATTTATAATACCCTGGGATGTGTCCTTTCATGTTTAGGTCCTGCCCAAAACTCAAAAAAATTTGAAATACGGGGGGGGGGAAGAAAATCATTGTGCTGTGATGCGCCATTCTTCCTAGACTTTCATAGTTTCACCCGGTCTCATACTCTCACATAAAGACACCCGTCATCTTTTTTTATCAAAACTATCGTCTTTTTATCATGGCTCCCTCCCACAAAATATTTCTATTAAGTTTTTCCTTCACTTCTATGAAACCAGGGGATTGTTAAGAATATCAAGATCTTTTCATTGAAATCTGAGAACAGAACATATTTTTGCCAAGACATGAAGCAGACACTTCTCAATTATTTCGAATTTCAGGAGTTATAAAAGGTAGCTGGATACATGCACATGAACATGAAATGCACTGGATGGAAAGGATATACTCTTGTATATAAGACCATCATCAGCCTGAAAATAAAATTACTAGTGAGGTGACACTACCATTCTCTTACGGCACAGCCAAAAAGTTCCAGATAATTATAATCATTTTGCAATTTTCACTGATGGAAGTCAACAGTTTCCATGGTGCAGAAAGAGCTTTCCTTGTCAAATCACTTGTAAGACCAATTTGAAAGAAGCTTTACTACATGCTTTTTCAGGGATTATTTGCACTAAAGCCTGGTAGCGCAGGGAAACCAAAGACATTTAAACAGTAATATTAGGGGTAGTTTGCCCACTTCTTAGATCGTCCATGTTTAGTGAGGATTTGAAAAGGGAAAAAAAAAAAAAAGAAAAAGAAAAAAGAAAAAAAAGTAACCACAGTGAGTACATTTATGCAGCCCCCGGAGTTAAGAGCTGTATAGCAAACAAATATTATCAATCATTAGCTTCAATGCCTTGGTAAGCTGCGAGAGCTCTAAAGCAAGAAACTTCTTACACATAAACCCGGTTACACCTCAAAGCCTTCACAAAAATCTAAGGGAAGAAATAAATATGCACGCACACAAAGGACAGCCCCTTCCCCTAAGTACTCTTCTGCTCTAAGAGGACATGCTAGGTTCTGGTTTCTCCCTTCAGAAGCCATGCATTTCCTTTTCCATCAGCCTCTCAGCATGAGAAGGAACCTATACAGACAACGTGCATTCTTTTATACTTTTATTTTTCTTTAACCTTAAGTAATTTTTTTTCCAAAAGTCAACCAAAAAGTAAAAAACAAAATGCGTCCCCTCTCTCCTCCATCTGTGGCATCAGGCTGGGATGGGGTGAAAAGAATTTCAAGACTTCAAAAGACAGTTCAAAAGTCGAATATCTGTTCCCACAGTAAGCGATAGCCTTTCATTGCTGATGACACTGTAATGGCCCTTTCACACCTTTGTGAACTTTGTTCATTAAGCGCCAGCAACCTGCTAAGCAAATGGATGATCTGCTCCAGCGATTCTCAGAGCAGGGCGCAGACATTTCTTTCAGCAATGCCAGATGAAGTGACTTCATCCCCCCCACCATCCCTCTCCCCCCTCCTGCCCCCAGAACTCATTGTCTCTTCTGCATTGCAGTCTCGGTTTAAGCAAAATGTCCATTATCACTCTATATGATTTTTATAAGACAAAAAGGAACTCTGAAGGATGCCTGCTTTGAACTGTTACATTTAGATTTCTTAGCATCATGCAGCTAACGTAACACTGTAAGACTCAGTCCATTTCATGAACTTAAAAAAAACAAAACCAGTAAGAATGATTTTAAAGTGCAACATTCAGCAAGAAAGAAGATGGTAGGGTAGGAATCTGATACAGTCTAAACTGGCCATCTATACAGCTATGAGAGTGCAGCACAGAACTTGACCCTGCTGTGATCATACGTGAATTACAGTCAGTACTCCTTACGCATATGTAAGGCATAACCCACAGCTTCCCAGGTTACACACAGAGAGAAGGGGGAAGCTAACACCTCCCTTTCTCACATATGGTGCTAGCATATGCTGAGCAGACACCAGAATTGTAGATCTGCAGACGGGGAAGCAAAACCTCTGCTTCAGTCTGTGGAGCGAAGAAGGTCAATTCCAGCAGTTTAATACTAGCAGTTTGTCAAAACACAGTAGACTGAACTCTTATGGCAAAAGGAGCTAAAGATGTGATGATCACATGGTTGACAGCGTGAAAGTCAGACTGTTAAAACTGGTTAGAACTGGAAGGATTATAGAGGTGCCAAAAATGGGTTTTGGTCTCTTTCTTAGAAGAAAAGGCAGATCGATAAGGAGAATGCTGATGTGAGTAAGACAGAATGCTTATTCCCGGATCATTATCATTCTCAGATCATTATCCTGGAGTATTAGAAATTAAAGAACTGTTTCTCATCCATATTTCTGAGAAAACAGATAAAGCAGAGAGAGACCATGGTATTGATAACATAATACTAGGAAGCAACATTTTTTCAGTTGTTTATTTTTGCTTTAATACTTTAACATTTGGTTTGTTTTTCCTCCATTAGGACTACGTATCTGTAGTGGGCTTACATGGCAAAGCTTCAGTAGGGAAAGGCCTCTGTAAGCACAGCCCACCACTGCCCCACATCAGATCAGAGACAGATCCAGCTGCTCCAAAAGGGACCCACTGCTGCCAGAGCTGAGCCATAAGAAATGCTGGGTGCGCCTCTGGGAGAGCAGGTCCAAGGAAGGGAAAAACTGCCACAGTGCAGCAGATGGGAGAGAGAACTGAGAAAATGTGAGCGAAGCAGCCCTGAGGTCACCAAGGTCAGTGCAGAAGGAGGGCAGGAGGTGCTCCAGACATGGAGCAGAAGCTCCCTGCAGCACAGGAGAGGCCCATGGAGGAGCAGGCCACACTCTTGCAGCCCACGGGCACCACACAGAGCAGATCTCCACGAGAAGCCCATGGAGAAGTTTAATGTGCATCCTTGGATGAGGCCTGGAGAAGCCCTAGCACATGGGAAGCCCCAGCAGGAGCAGCCCAGGCCAGAGCTGCAGCCTGTAGAGAGGAGCCTGTGGTGGAGCAGGAGGGTGGCGGGAGCTGCTACCCGTGGGGATCCATGATCAGTGCCTGAAGGGTGGGGCCCATGGGGCAGAGCTGTGTTGGGGCAGTGCTTGGAGAGCTGCCTGATTTGCCTGATAGAGTTTAGACAACTGCCTGTTCTTACTGGCTATTCAAAAGATATAGCATGCTTGCACCCAGAGAACATATTCTCACTACACAGGCATATTACAGATTTCTGGGCTCCAACCTACTGTGTCAGGAGATACTGGTTTTGTGTGCTCAGATCATGGCTATCAGTCTGGTTATCTGCAATCAGAGAAAGTCAGGCAGGAAGAAAAGCTATTGTGAGTGCTATGACAAACCTAAATACTTGATATATGTACTTGGCATCACTCTGGTCCATCGTGACGTATCAGCCAATTTCAGCATCTGCTGACTTTACTAATGCTAATCAGACAGGTACTCATTGACAAGGGTAATGCTTCCCTTCTTGGTACTCCTTATCTCACAGAAAATAACCAGGGTCCCTCCTTGGCCCAGTCCTCTTAAGTAGTTTACGAGTGTTAAATTAGGAGAAAAACTTTTCCTTCTTTTCATAGGTCAGTTTCCTACCAGTGCGGTGAATTGAAATGATTTATCAAGGATCAGATGAGCAGTAGTGCCAGCAAGGACTCAGTTCCTGATAAGAAACCCAGGATGCATGAAAGATAATTTCTGCAGCAGCAAGCCATTAGATCACTCCAGTCGCTTGGTGTAATCTCAGTCAATGTTGCTAGCTATGCCCAGAGAAGAGAAGAGGAGAAACAGCAAGGAAGACAGCTAACAGAAGCTTTTATCCAGCCTTTCACAGCTATCAGTGCACTATTAATTCAGCCCATCTTTTGCATAGGCAGGCACAAAAGCACTTTTTTTATAGCTACAGACTAACACTTAAATTTAAAAGCACTACAGAGACACTTTATTACAGAGCACTAATTTGACAACTTTAGAAGCAGCAAGTGAGTTCACATGTGGAAGAAAATTTGATGCTATATTATTAACTTGGCTGGAAAGCTTTTAAAGAAGTGAAAGCAAAAGCAGCCTATAATGTGCCAGAAAAGCAAGTGATCTAATCTAAACTTGTAGGTCCATTCTAGTTGTACAGAAAGCTAAGGACAAGCTTATCGCAATCTACTGACAGCCTGCTAGCTTAGAAGAAAGCAGAAAGTTTTAAAGCCATGAGACAAGGGAACCAGGGATTCAATCACAGAGCAGCTCAAAAAGCAAACACTTTACTCAAAAAAAAAAAAAAAAAAAAAAAAAGCTTTATTTTACAGTTCCCGTAAGCGTTATGGTCATCATAAGATAAACAGTGCCATTTGCAGAAATCACCAGGCCTTGTACAAACTGCAGGCAAAATATTTTTTAAAACAAACAAAACAATCTAAAAAACAAATGTGGGTTGGTTTTTGTTTTTTTTTTAAAGAAAGATAATAATCACAGGGCAGGTTTTCACAGCATTTAAGCATCTTGTCAAAGACTAACTTCTTGTACTTGAATGATAGTTCAGGGAAGGTAGGCCTCTACGTATCTCAACAGCATACACAGTTTTGTTTCTGACACCATGTCTTGAAGTGCACATCTCATATGACTTTTTTTATAATAAAAAAAAAAGAGTACCAAGGGGAGGATTTTGCGATTATTGCTTCATTTATAAATGAAAATGCAGTATTTGTTAAAAATTAAGCACCAGACATTAAAATTTAATTCACAGTCTTATACAGAATGGCAGTCCCTTACTTGCATCTTTAATTAGAGTTAGCAACAAAAGGAAACTTCTCCAAAGCTGGCTCTCTGGTGCAGCTGTCTAGTAATTTCATTGCTTTCAAACTATGTTCTCTTTATCACCAGCACAATCAAAGAGCCTCGAAAGATTTTGCAGAGTATCCCTTGCAGCTATGCAATATAGTGTCAATAGATGATGTACCAGAAACACAGCTCGCTTTCTTTCAGTTATCCATAATTCCTCTTAGCTATAAACAGCCAAAGGTGGGTCAAACTTTGTTGTTTGTTTTGCTAGGGTTTGTTTGAGGTGTTTGCTGTTGTTTGTTATTCCTTAAGACATACAGATATGCTTTCCCAAAATAAGTGGATAAACAGGAAATGAAGTACTTTCTGGGGTCAGAAGATACAATAGAATTGCTTTTAAAATCAAAGTTATCTAATAAGCATTGCCTGTAGCTATATGTGACCATGGGTAAGCCAAATAGCAGCTGGAAAGTATCTCTGCAGAATATGACCTTGGAGTCCTGGCAGATAACAGGTTGATCATGAGCCCACAGTATGCCCTTGTGGCCAAGAACGCCATGGTTTTTCTGGGCTCCATTAGGAAAAGCAATGCCAGCAGGCCAAAGGAGGTGATCCTATCCCCCTACTCAGCCCTGGTGAGGTCTTACCGATAGTGCTGTATCCAGTGCTGGGCTCCCAGTACAAGAGAGACACGGAGCTCCTGGAGAGAGTTCAGCAGAGGCATACTAAAGTGATTAAGGGCCTGGAGCATCTCTCTCATAAGAAAAGTCTGAGAGAGCTGGGACTGTTCAGCCCAGAGAAGAGAAGGCTCCTGCTGGATCTGGTCAATGTGTATAAGTACTTGAAGGGAGGATGTCAAGAGGATGAGGCCAGACTCTTCTCAGTGGTGCCCAGCAGTAGGATGAGAGGCAATAGTATAAAATGAAGCAAAGGAAGTGCCTACTGAACATGAAGAAAAAATTTACTGTAAGGGTAACTGAGACCTGGAACAAGTTGCCTGGAGAGCTTATGGAATCTCTTTCCTTGAAAACATTCAAAACCTATCTGGACACAATCTTGGGCAATGCATATTGTCATGGTTTTGTAATTTTTGCTATTGGTATTCCACATCACAACATCATGTGGAGCACAGAGAAGAAGTACTACGCGTCCCAGGGGACCTCGCAGCCAGAGAGGGAAAATACGTCACGGAAGCGATGCTCTTTTTCTCTCTCTCTCGCTGCCTGGCAGCGGGTGTGGGTGTGCTTCCAAGCCACAGCACCTTCAACTTCAAAGTAGGCTTCTCGGTCTTTGGAAACCTCTCTCTCTCATTATATTTGATTTATTAGCTTCAATTCTAATTATATTGTATTATAGTGTGTTATCTTGCATTCCGATATCATAGTTAGTAAATAAGTTTTACTCCTCAGATCGTTGCCGCTGCTCCGTTTGTTCCCTTGAACTCCCATATCCCTACCCCTTTCCCTTTTTCCCTTTTTTTTTGAGGGGGCCGGGGGCTATGGGCCTACTGCCCCCTCCCCTGTCATGGACACAGATTGATCTTGATAACCCCGTGACACATATTCAAGGGGACCCTGCTTGAGCAGTGAGGTTGGACTAGATGGCCTCCAGAGGTCCCTTACAACACCAACCATTCTGTAATTCTGTGATAAACTGAACTGGAGTAGTGTGATAAATTCAACATAAGCAGTCCACAGGGAAGTGTGTTATATGCACTGTGCATATACTTCTTTAAACAAATTCTTGCCCGTTAGCAACTAGCAGCAAGTAGCCCCAGTTGCTCCTGAAAATCTACACATCATCAATCAAAGTCAATCAGCCACACAGAATATGCAACTGGAAGGTCAGTTTTTTACTGGACAACTAAGATAATGTCGATGAGAATAAGATAATAAAAGTAGGCTTGACATATTTTTTTTTCCTACACAAAGTCAATTTTGATCAATGTAGAGATAAAATAAAAACCCGCAACATTTTTCTTTTTTTCTGAAGTGATAAAATATCACAGTTTCAGTCATTCAACAAAACAGCTTCCCTAGCTATCTTCATGCTTTCCACAAATAACCTGTGTCCTTCCATAAGATGCACATGACTAGAATTGTCCTTCCGAATTCTGCACAGAATTGAATGTTGCAGACCCCAAAGTAAGTGGAATAAATCAACCTTATGTTTAAGCTAACAATAATTACATATGTTCTGTATTGATCAACACAGCAATTAATGTCATTACTATCGTTTCACAAAAAACTATTAATCCTACTCTGGGAATTTTGCAATATAAACCAACTAAAATCTACATAAGAAAAGCATTGGCTATTTATTAGTCAAACTAAAAAGCCACAAAAAACATGAAAATATTTCTGTAGGAGTATACAAATATGTTTGTTTGTTTGTTTGTTTGTTTGTTTTTATCACAGCCTTCTCCATGGCAAATTGCTATTGCATCAATCTTAAGTTTACCTTGACCCGCTATGGACTATTGGCCCATACTGCCACTCAATTGCAAGGACAACAATTATCACTGAGAAATGATAGAAATCAGTTCTTCAAATGCTCTTGCAGCAGAAATGGAGTAGTATTTTCTGACTGGTTTATTACAATGACAAATATCCTAACAGCTTAACTGTGGTTAGGACGGAAAACTTCATAATCAGATGCTACATCCACTTGGGTTGCCACAGTTACCTTTACCTGCATCCTATTGCTTAGCTCCAGGATAAGCATGTTCTTGGTCATCTCCAGTTCAATATCCACCAAGACAAGGTCCATGTTCCCCATTTGGGCAAAGCCAAGGACTATCATACCCTTCTTTCCACATGCAGTTTCCTAGAACAGTAAGTAGTAACAGTAACATTAAATTAGAGAGAGAAGCAAAAAGGAAAAAAGAAAAGAAAAAACAATGTAAAATGTTGAGCTAACACATTTTTCATATGCCATATACAAAAGATTCTATCAAACTGCAGTCTGTCAAATGTGGTTGTGTTTATTTACAATTTTTTGAGCCTACTAGATTTCCAAAAATGAAACAATCCCCAGATAAAAGTATTTCACTAGAGTAGCATCATATCAACTTATAAGAGATCTTCCAAAATGAAAATAAATTTTTCACTTACAAAGAACATATATTGTATTGAGATTAACTAGGGTATGCCAGTATATGCTAATGAAAGGGAAGGACAGCAGTAATGACCTAGACAGACAGTAATTCACAGGATAAAGGCGGCAGATTAGTCAATTTTATTCTTAAAGCACTGATCTTTATATGACATCCTCCACAAAAGAGTGCTAAAAGCAAATAAAATTTTGTGTAAAACAGATAAATGCCTCAAGCAAACAGATAGAAAAGATATTATCAAAATATGGAGTTTCTGTTACCAGAAGTAAAATATTTTAAAAAATAAAATAAAATGTTCTCTATAGTGAGTCAAATTATAGAAACCTCCAAATTTACCCTTAATTTGCTGATTGCCAATACAACCCTACTGCCTTGACTCCCACAGACATAATCTCCCTAATGGACAGAACTAATGGAAATGGTAAATGATATAGAATTTTTGAAAGTTTCTTGGTAAAGCTGGAACTCCTGGGGTTCTCGTGCTGCTTGTTACATAGCAGGGAGGTGCAAAAAATTTAGAAAAATTGATGCTTAAGACCAAATGTTGATGGCTTTCAGGTACTTTCAGAGGAAAGTCAAGGAAGACCACGGTCTTTATTCAGCCTGTCAGACACTAAAGTAAACCTCATGCTCTGCTCCAGCATCTGTCAAAAATGGAAGAATTGCATTTTTCTGAACTAGCATCTTAGGAAGAAAATATAATTCGTCCAGATTTCAACAAAGTGTCAAAAGAATTAAAGCAGCAAGAAAATGATAAAGTCTGTCATATACTGAATCAAGAACTAGGAATAAAACTCTGCAGATCCTCCATCAGTCACATAATTCAGTCACTGTACACGACCACACAAATACTTGTGCCAATAGAACTGATGCGTGACAGTGCGAATGTGCAGGAGGGAACAGCAGCATCAATCTGAAACTGCCAGAACATTTTACATCACCGCAGACTTTTCATTATATTAATTAACATTCATTTAATTAACAAGTGGATTAAATAACCCCTCTTTCAGAGATGGAAATCCATGATGATAATGCAATCCAAAACTCAAAACAAGCTCAGATCCTAGTGTGCTACGTCTGCTCTTGAGCAAACACTGTATGAAAACACTAGAAATACTTAATAAGGTCAGAAGTAGTCACTATAACATGGGCTTAGAAATGTTATACATCGCTTCATCAGAAGAATTCACAAAGTCTCATCTGGAAAAATTGCTCACATGCTACATCTTCCTGCTGTAGCTACACTGCCTTTAAGGTCTGGAGCTAAGTGGCTATTCTCACCTCCAGAGAGATCCACATTGTGTCCTCTTGCACAGCAAAAACATGCCGCTGCAGACTCAAACAGCTTCAAGTTTGCTTTCCTTAGTTAGCAAAAGGTGGCAAGATGTTCTAGAAATTTAGGACAATAATCAATATCATCATTTCTGAGAGTAGAACTGTTACAATTACTCAACGTTATGTTTATTAGATTGCTTCAGGTAAGATGAAGTATACATCCATATAGCAATTCTGTGGATTCTCTGTACCATCTTTTAGATTTATGATTTGCATTATGATTTTCCTTTACTCCTTAGTAATGCTCTGCTCAGGGAACATTATAACATCAAGTACCTTCCACCCTCCTTGCAAGTATTCTTGCCTTCAGTCTTAACTCCTCATTAATAAAGACTGACAGCTGTTGCTCTGAGGAGTTTTTAATCCAGAAAAAAAGATGCATGTTTTGAAAATACAGGAGTCATCCAGCTAAGGTAATCACTTCCCCAGTATTCTGCATTCAATCCTCCACAAAAATCAATAGTTAGAAATATCACTAGACAAAAGGATACAATGCTGATAGATTATGTGTTGATTTACATGAATGTCAACATATTGGGAAGCATTACAAACCATTTAATCTACCATCAGAGCAGAGAACATTTAGGAATGAAAAAAAAGACCAAAAGACACAATTTGGCTTTAGGGACCAGATGTATTATGGCTTCCATATGTCTCAGACTACTAAATGCATTTTTAATGGCAAGCTCTTGCAGAGAAGAATCTGCGCAATAACAGAAGTATTCTGTTAAAAGGCAAAAATCATTTCATCCAGATTTGCCCTGAACTTTGTTTCAATGATGCTTTTGCATAATCTGGGGAGTCCCACAGGGGTCATAGCAGGGATTTGAAGAGTCAAGGTGCTCTTGAGGATTTGTCTAATTCCTTACAAATAGGAAGCCTTTTCAGATATTCTGTCATTGTCAAGGACATTAAATACAGATTGGTGTTCTTAAGACTCAGCATTTCAAACCAGTGCCGACTGATAAGTCCCTATATATTGAAGCTTTACACAGATACTGATAGATCATTAGTACTGGAGTGCTACATGATCAATAATCCACTTGTGTAACAAGTTTGCTCTAACAGAAAACAACTGTCCCTCAAACAATGCTCTGGGTGTTGCAGCTCCTCAGATTTTCAAGTTAAGAACAAATTTTCTTATACTGACTCCGAAGGCCCCGAAGGCCATTTGTAAACTGAATAATACAAGTTTAAGATTGAATTCTCATTACTTTTTGTCCTCACAGTAACCCTGAATTTCTGTTTCCTCTGATAAGTATATTTACTGGAAATTTTAAAAAGTAGAATTTTCTGAAAGACTTTTCACATGACATACTCAAAGCATCACAGCTGTCAGAAACAGTTCGTTTATAGAAGTGTAACATCAAAGCTCTTATCCCAGTCACAGATTATTGCCTTTCTCCCTTCCTCTGTCAACCCTAGGAGATAAGTTCATTTATTGTTATTAAATCTACACAAACACCAGATCTTAAACATTTAAATACCTCAAAGACCACTCTTAAGAATGCCTTTGTTCTTTAAGGAAACTACAAACACAGTAAAATACGTAATTTCTCGGTAGTGTGAGCTTGCTACAGGCACAGAAACAGATTTAGTTAATTACAAAGCAAATATTCTGTAACAGTGTCTTTAATATTGGATGTAGGAGATTATTTTCAATTAAGTAGCACAACAGCCACTGCATCTTCATTGATAAAGGCCAAGGTCATATGTCAATACAACCTATTCTGAAATTAGATAAGGCTTCAATATAAATAATTAATATTTGAAATTAGCAAAATTTCCATAGAGACACAGAACATTTTTTATGTAGTTGCAAATTACTGACTATAACTCACTGGAGATTCAACGTCACATGCTTTAACTTGTACCAAACCAGCTCAAGTCGCCTTAAGGCAAAATGCAAGAGAAATATTAAGACTATCAGAAGTTTGCTACCTTTATGTGTGTTTACATAAAACGTCCTGTATTCAGTCCCATTCAATTACCACTCTATGTTGCCAGGTTTCCTGACCACGCAGAAGCAAGAAAGAGTGTAGAGGTAAAGCTGAAAGGTCTACAGGAGAGCTTGCTTTGGATGGATTTGGAACTTTGGAGTTCCCTCTTCTGCAACTCCTACCAAGGAAAACTTCAGGAATTTGGTGTTCATCCACCACAACACTGAAGGCACAGTCAGAATACAGTAAGTCATAAGCTGAGATTTTTACAGTTGCAGTTTTAATGTTATTACAATACATTAAGAAAGTTTCAGAAGTTCTTCTGAAAGAACCTTACCTTTTCCAGACTTCTGTAGGTCTGAAGAACTTCATTTAGCAAGTTTTCTTTCTTTCTCAATTTTTCAAAAGCTTTATATATATATATATATATATATATATATGTATGTATGTAACTGTCTATGTATTCAACTTTCCTTTGTAAGCCAGCAGCAACAGGTAACAGCATTTAAAACTACATTATTTCATAGAAAACAGCAAACATTATTTCATGAAAAACATACCTTTATTTCAACTAGCTTGTAAACTGTATCCTCATCTTAAAAAACACACATATCTTGTATCCTAACACAAACTATGTTATTTGCTAATGCATGGAAGGTGTTTTTTCTTTAATAAGGTTTTCACAAGCTAGTGAACTACTGTTACTATGTTAGAAAACTAGCTTCTGTCTCAGAGACAGAGGGTTGAAATGACACAGGCACAGAGGTACATGACACTATGACATAAGGTCAGCTATAAAACCAAGGTAGCTCTGGATTGTGTGATTCAGTGGCCATTTCATGAAACAGGGGTAATGATCACATTTAATCAGCGAAACTCCATGTTACTTACTAGGAGAATTTATACCCTGCAGAACACTGAGCCCATTAGAGTCCCAGTGGCAAAGGAGTAATTGGGCCCAGTCTTGTTCAACATCTTCATCAGCGACCTTGATGAGGGTATAGTGGCCACCCTCAGCAAGTTTGCTGATGATACGAAGTTGGGTGGATTGGCTGACACGCCTGAAGGCTGTGCTGCCATTCAGCAAGACCTGGACAGGCTGGAGAGCTGGGCAGTAAGAAACAGGATGAGGTTTAACAAAAGCAAGTGTAGAGTCTTGCACCTAGGAAGAAATAATTGCATGCACCAGTACAGGCTGGGGGAAGACCTGCTGATGAGGAGCTCTGCAGAGAGGGACCTGGGTGTCCTGGTGGATAACAGTTTGGCCATGAGCCAGCAGTGTGCCCTTGTGGCCAAAAGGGCCAGTGGCATACTGGGGTGTATAAAAAAGAGCGTTGCCAGCAGGTCAAGGGAGGTGATTCTCCCCCTCTACTCTGCCCTGGTAAGGCCTCATCTGGAGTACTGTGTCCAGTTCTGGGCTCCCCAGTATAAAAATACAGGGATCTCTTGGAAAGAGTCCAGCGGAGGGCCACAAAGATGGTGAAGGGCCTGGAGCATCTCCCCTGTGAGGAACGACTAAGTGAACTGGGTCTGTTTAGCCTTGAGAAAAGAAGGCTGAGAGGGGATTTGATCCAGGTTTATGAATACCTGAGGTGTGGGGGCCATAGTGGTGAGGCTGGACTCTTTTCAGTAGTGCGTGGGGACAGGACAAGGGGAAATGGGAAGAAGCTAGGGCATAGGAAGTTCCGCACGAATGTGCGCAAAAACTTCTTTACAGTGAGGGTGACGGAGCACTGGAACGGGCTGCCCAGGGGGGTTGTGGAGTCTCCGTCTCTGGAGATATTCAAGACCTGCCTGGATGCCTACCTGTGCGACCTGCTGTAGGGAACCTGCTTTGGCAGGGGGGTTGGACTCGATGATCTCTAGAGATCCCTTCCAACCCCTACAATTCTGTGATTCTGTGAGTAATTGGCAACGGGACACTGACTTCACTTTGATAATCTTTGCAAGTAATACCAAAGATTCTCAGGGAGAACAAAATTAGATCTTCTTCATCCTAAATAAAATGTTTATAGTACAATCACTGCCACTTAGAATCTGTTTCAGATATCAACTTCCCTACTCCTTCCAAAAAGCCTATGAGATCCAACACCAGCTTTCAAACAAGCGCATCTTCAATTTTCAATCACACTCAACTTTTCTGTCTAGAATGCAGATCAGCTAAAAGCATCTCAGGTTTCCTTGTAGAAATTGTAATACTCAGGTGTTCATCTGACTTTATTTTCATTCAGAACACAGAAGGATTTATTTATTTTTTACTATATCTGTGCCAATGTGTTAAAGGGTTCCTACAAACTCAAACATCAAATGAGTTTCTTTCATCCCCTCCCAAATCAGTAATAAAATAGCATTTGAGGTAAAAACTTAGGCTGCAGAAGACTAAAGGACAGCCAATAAGCAGGCTACTAACAACATCTGACAACTAAGATATCAGATATGCTACGCATCTATTGGAGCAAAGCAGTAGACCTTTTGTAAATGAAAATGACATCATTCCAATTTTTCGCAGTTCCTGAAAAGATCACCAAAACATCACAGAAAGGAGAATGGATTGATTTTAATCTGATTTTCCAAACAACCTGGGATAAAGTTCCCCGCAGAAGTCTTAAGGAAACTAAACCACTAGGTGCAAAAATAAGATCACACGCTATCACAGAACAAAAACTAGCAACGAACTAAAACCAGAAAGTTTTTATCTTCTTTTTCACTCTTTTTCCTTTGTTTTAAAATATCATCTAAATCTACTACCTGAAATAAAACTAAACAAAAATACTGACAGTGACATAGTCATGAAAATTGCTTTAGAACGTTTTGCTTGAAGAGCTTTAAAAACAATAAAGACTTCAAGACTTTTTGATATTAAAAACTGAACAAAATATATTTTGTCATAAAAAGAGAAGACTTTTGCCTGTAATAAGCTATGATTACCAGAAAGCAGAAAAAAATAGGTTTATATTATAACATATAAATAGCAATAGCTACCAAACAGGGAAAAAAAGAATTCATGCGCTCCTAACTTTCAAAGCCATTTTGCTGCAAAGTGGCAATTTTACGTGTTTGGTCAGCTCGAGACACCTTACACCGCTGTAGGTGATTTATTAAATTTTCAATTAGATGCCTTCATGCTTTCCCTTGTGCTGCTCTCACAGGGGCAAGAATTTTCCCATAAATATCCACAGCCAGTTAACTTTCCTTTTTCACTTTCTCTCTCTCTCAAAACTCACCCATTTCTTGTCCCCTATGGTTAAAACTTGCAACCCAGTAAAAGACGCCAAGATATCCATGTGCCAGCACCACAATTCAGGAACACTCAACAATACAAATTCGATCCAAATCAAATATCAACACAATCTCCTTTACCACACATCAGCCAGTTCACACAATACCAGGTTTCTGTTGGCTGTATATTAACTTTGCACGGGAGATGAAACCTAACCTGGTACAAAACTCAACAATGTAAAGCTAACCTATGACAACATTAAAAAAGAAAATGTATGTAAAACAAGTAGTTTCATCACCACTGCGTATGCCCATCAGCAGTATAATCTCATTGCCTCCATACCTTCCCATGCTGCATGAAATTGCTGCCTCCTGTCCTTCAGCATTCTAGGAGGAAGATTCTTTTTCTTCTAACTTTGAAAGAGGCTACCTAAATAAAATCTTAGTCTAAAGGTTGAGATGTTTAGAGTTACAGTAAAAGAATCCCAAGGCAATGTAATATATAAAATACCAAATACCTTTCTTGAAGAACTAACCCATGCATATTTTGTCCCTCTTAGAGAAATATCAAGTAATATATTAAATACTCTAATCACAATAATTATATTTGTAACATAAATCATAGATCTGCAAATTGATCAGCAATAACAATCTGGAAATTATCTCTAAGGCTTAACCAAAGAGCCTCCAGGGAAGGAAAAAAAAAAAGGCTTCCTCTTTGAAGCCTTGATTAAAGGTCAGGAAGACAATCTGCTTTGCTTATCTTCCGCTCCTGCAAGGTATCTAAGTTTTAAAAGCCATAAAACCACAAGTGATAATCAGGCCATTGTCTTCTTCCTCACTGCCTTAGAGCAGTAATAGCAGTATTTGTCTTCTGAAGAAGAGAGAAATTTCACTCCTGAATTTAAAAGTATGTGGCATGCCTTTATATACAAGCTGAATAAATATTAATCGTCCAGGCTTTTATTTCTTTAAATTTTTGCCCTATAGTCATCAAAGCATGGAGGAAAATATTAGATTAATAGAATACACTGGAGTGTGGTGGTAAGTAATAACAACATGGAAAAATCTATTAACTATGTTAGCAAAAGTAGAGGATGCACTGAAAAGTTCTAGAAGGCATTTATTTAAAAAAAAAATGCTAGTTGATGACAGGACAACAGCTGCAGAAAAGAGCATTTCAGTCATATTTATGGGCTGTTAAACTGCGGAATTCTTAAAGGAGAATAACAATAGCATTAAGAAAAGAAAATGGTTTTGACAGCAATATTTAATATTGCCCAGTTTCATTATGGTACAGAATTAAACTATATTATTATGACTATTTTTACACCCCAGTACATATTTTGTATGAGCCTTCATTTCAGCATCTTCTGAAAAGCAAAGTGTAAGTAGTAGTAAATATTAAAAATAAGGAAGGGCCAAAGAAAAGTACATATCTATTACTCTGACATTTGAAGACAGGAAGACAGTTCAAAAACTAAACAACAACAACAAAATTTGGGGGGGTTAAAAGCAAAAAAGCAATGTGATGTGAATAAATTAATATAAATATCTCCAGCGCTATGTAGCTGTATAAACATGTACAGAGGGACAAAGACACCCAATACATTGCAAAAGAAGCAAATGGAAAGATATGATCCTCTATGGATGTAACATTGACAAATTTTCACTTTGAAAGCCTTATACCTCTCTCTGAAGGTAAAATGCAAGACAGAGAATGAAGACTACTGGTCTAATCCAGTCAATAAAGTTCTGTTTAAGTTCATTTTTCACCAAAATCATCAGTATACACTTTAAGAGACTTTGTGATGTAATATACTACACTTTTTACATGTACACTTTAGTGTGCAGTAGAAAGAGGTGGTAAAAAGATAAGCGAAATTGTAACAGGGAAGAATTTGGTAACAAACTGAATAGATACTACTGAGGTAGTAGATGTGATTTGTAACCATGCTGTGAATGGAAAGATACAGATGCCATAAGCCCGTCTTATTCTACGAAGACTTCATAACGCAACATTTCTTTGATATCAGAGAAAAAAGTGAAGAAAAACTACTTCACAAAAGATGACACAAACAACAGTACATTGTAGAATAAAATTAAGTAAAACAACTGCTCAGCAAACATGTCATATTCCTAGTGATGTGCATCATTCAAAATCGAAGAATACATTCGGTCTTGCTCTGGTCTTGCTGTATGTTATCAAAGAATACACATACAACCTTCTTTGGAATAAAGATTCTTACAGATTCAAAGTTAATTCAAATATGTCTTTTTATTCAAGAGGCTCTATGAATTTAAGAGAATGCCAACAGTTAGTTTCAACATTTTGAAAACTTTCTATGCCCTCCATCTCTTCTATTTCAAATTGGATGAGAGATATGAGACTTAGTGACACAGCTTGTCAGACCCCTCTCTGATTGAAGGTGATAGATGTGGCATTATTTTCTGTACTCTGGATTCCTACACGCTTCGATATTAAAAATAGATATTAAAAAAAATGAAGTGATAAGACTTACTTGCTTATTCAGAAGGTAGGCTGCCTGTGAATAAATTAACTGGAGTTGAGGAAAACTGCTTTCCTCTTTACTTCCACAGGGAATTCTTCCAAATTTTATTGTACATAACACTTCCTGGATTCATACATATAATTTCTTCAACTTACTTTTGCACTATTTGTTTTATAGAACAGTTTGCACATTTTTACTTATATAGACTGCAAGTGAACTAGTCTTGCCCTCAGCGTTAACCTTGAAAATGTCCCTATCAATCTAAAAAGGAAATGTGCAGAGAGAAGAAATGATTTTCAAGGGAGTAAATTTTACTTTCTTCTACCATTGTAAAAATACTGTTTCTAAAGATAAGTTCTTCAAAGTATGCGTCAAAACAGGGACATTTAAGAGAACTTCCCCAATGAACTCACGTCGTCTCTGTTGTTAAAGCAACAAAATGGGTTTTTAGGGTTTGTGAAAATCCTTAAGCAAGAGGGATTAATTACCACTAAAGTGACTCCCAAACCATTACATTTTATCAAATGCAATTAGATCAGATCAATTCTTGACAGCTGACAAAATATTAAGCCTAGAATTACCTCCAGAGATTTTTGAGTTTCTTACCAGCATTCCCATAAGAGGCCTCTCCATACCGATCATTTTCTCATTAAAATAAAAAGCGGCGAATAAAGGCATAGGATGCAATTTTATAATGAAAGAAAACTTGAATTAGAGTTTCAGAGTTAACAAAATAATCTGGCACACATTAAAATGTAATTTATCAGATTATCACAACTCTCACACAATCCCCACAGTTTGCTCCTGCTGAGTAATGACGACTGCCTGAAAGGTAACAGGAGTACAACAGCTTGATAATATTGCAGAATGATCACTGTGACAATGCTCCTACAATTGCATTTTGCTTAGCTATTCATTCATTCAGGTAGGGTGCTTAAGTAGACTGCTGACATGTAAAAACACTGCTTCTTTGAACATTTTAAGTGAAGCATTCATCCTACAAATGTCATTGTTATTTTGATCGTAGTGTTCATAAAAATGGTGAAGGGCTAATGGAAGCTCCCAGTGAACACTGTGCAATCCAAAACAAACAAAAATAAAGTCTCTGAAAGATCATCTGCCTTCTCCTGCACTATATTGTAGAGCTGCAGCACAGTACAATATCCTGTGCCTTACACAAAGCATCACTTTATTGAATGAATACTTCTGCTAAAATAACAAATTGTTTATTCTTTCAGTTTTACTCAACATACAATATATTTACGATAATATACAGAACAAGAATTCCTCACTGAATTTTTTATTTGTTTTAAAACCAAGAGTATGCCCCCATTCAAAGGAAAAATCAGTTTTAAAGCACAATCCTCAAGGGAGAAAATTAAGAAGAACTTGTACAGGCCCTTACACCTAATGCTTTAAAAATGTAGTCCATACATTAGCATTTTTCACTGATGCATATACACATTGATAAAATCTGTGCGTCTTTAGCTGCCTCATCCATAACTTTGTTTTCTACTTCATTTTATTTTGAGGACTCACAGGGAAGTTTCTCTTACCCTAAAGCCTGCCAAAGACAGATGTTGACTAATATTTGCAAAATCTCTTTGGCCTGAGATGCTGGACAAGTAGAAACTATATTCAATATAATAAAACCACTCTGTATAAGGATGGAAAGCTACATGCCATTGGAAAAGATAATTATCTGTCACTGAAAAGGTAAGAGTTAAAGCCTAAGCTTGCTGACTGCAGCACAACAAATATTATGTTCTCCAGCTATAAAGAAAATATGTGATTTTTTTAATTATTATTATTTACAATGAGAACTATGAGTGTCTAACAGGACCCCTATAGTCAAATCAGTAGGTAGAGTTGAAAAAATAGAAGATTTTTAGAAAGGCATTCTCAGGAACTGGGCACAAATTCAGAATTGCTTGGCTGAAGATGAGACACTGCCAAAGTCACTTGCAAGAGCTGTGCTATACTTGTCATGCAACCACACACTGCAAAATGCTAACCAGGAGACATGTGCCCTGCACAGGTACCATGCAGCCTTCCTGTTGCCCCAGGCCCTCCAGCCTTACAGGCACAGGCTGGAACTGACTCCTAGCCCCAAAGCAGTAGGAAGGTCCCCAAGCACAGCCTTCCCCAAGGGAGTGTGGTTGTGAAATGGGTCCCTTACCTGTTGAAATATGGCAAAACCCACAGGAAGAGCTGAAAACAGCAGTCAACCAGTGTTGCTCACTAATCTAGCAGAGTCGGAGATTTTATTCATGGCTGACTAACAGCTGAAATAAAATTTAACTCTAATTTGGTAAAAAGTGGCCAAGATAAGTGTTACACATCCTTCTGCTTGCCTTGTCTGAAAGACTTCTATGGAATTCCTGGACAAGGATATTTGTCAGGCAGCCCCCATGCCTGGGTACACATCTGCACTGCCCTGCAGCAGTCCCCAAGAGATGGTTAGTAACTGATATTACCACAGTTGGAGTCTTTTGTCACTTTTAAGGACTGGATTACTAAAACCTGCTATAAACGTCCATTAGATTACTGACTCCGAAGAAGGAGGATAAAAATACTTTTGTACAACAAAAATCTGACTCAACTTGTAAATTCTCTGATAGATGCAATATAAGACATTCATTTTAATACATTATTTGGAACCAGGCTTCCTTGAAGATTCCACATACTGATTTTCCATGAGCCACAACCAAACAAATAACCTCTTAATTAATACCTCTTAGATTTAAGTGGACTGGAAGCAGTGACAGGGTGCTTTCCACCAGAAGCCCTGCACAACACGCATGCTTTTCTCTGGAACAGTAAGACTGTTTTCTGTCCTCTGGAGAGTTAATAAAGGATTTTTGGGGGGGGGGGGAGGGAGGAGGGGGCAGGGAGGTGTTTGTTTGCTTTCGGGTGGGTTTTGCCAATGCAAACTTGGTGCTTTGTCAGTCAGCAATAGGCTGCAGTTCTGAGTGGGACAGATAAATACTTGAAAATAGTACACTTAAACCAACGATTCCTAGAGAATGAAATGACCAGTTATGAATTCTGGATGCAAAACAGGAGAACACTTAGGTCACTAGAAGTGGAGTGATGGAAACTAAAACACAGATTAAGACACTAGTTAATGCATATCAGGGTAAGAAGGATTAAAATAGAACATCTAGAAGAAGCAACATAGGAATAGATCATAAAGATGGGAAGTCAAGCAGTGTGGCAACTGTGTAATAACTATAAACTTCTAAGGACAATGTGAAGATAGCAGGTTGATAGTGCTGGATGATGAAAACTTAAAAGAAAAACAAAACAAAACAACATAAGACAGAGAATAACAAGGTAAACTGTAAAGACAGCATCTGCAACATATGGCAGAAACTTCTGCCTCTAACAAATTTAACGTTCTGAGCTTTCTTCATTCTTTTATCATTTTACATTTTCTCAGTTTCATTTATATCACGCAAGTATCATCCTTTACTCTAGCAAAGAAGAAAGATGATCACACCTTGCATAATAACAAATACAGATGAGTGTTGCTTTTTATCACTCTCCCCCCTCCCCCTCCAAAAAAAAGTTCACTACATACCTAACTTTTTCACTGACAAAAAACGTTCCTATGTGTGAAGTTTGACCATTCAGCTAAGCTAGAATGCATGCTGTCATTGCTAAGTGCATTCAGCACTGACATCCAGCTATTCATGTTATGAGGAATTAAGACACTTTAAAAAAATCTACAATGCCAACACTGCTCTCACCACTGCCATCCCTTAGAAGTTTAGCTCCCTCAAACAGTTAACTGTATCAGACCACTAAGAATGCTCATCCAGAACACAAGACCAGCCAACGGCATAGGAACAGGACAAGCATCCTGCCTGAGAGGCAGATAGCTGTTGGATCAATTTAGCTGTGTCAGGAAAGCACATTTGAAAAGCCTGAGCATTTTCCTTGACAGTCAAAGATCTGTCAGTGATACCATCATAAACAGGAAAACAATTAGAGGCAGAGCATCTTCCTTACTGAAGTGAACAGGCTATGTGTATTATCAGTTGAGTAGGTCTCTATATTCAAGAGATCTTTGTCTAAATGAGCTCTTCTGACAGACTCTGAGACATCATCCATGTATACACTATGAGATGAAATCCATTGGACCAAGCCCTGGGTGTATTCCTGATGAGTGTGTCACAAATGAAGCTAAACTGAGCTACAGTGCCACCGCCCTTCCCGCACTAAACCTGGCCATCCCCTGCTACATCCTGGGCCATGTCCAAGGCCACCAACACTTACCTGAAGTTCTCAGCAGATAGTAGCTCTGGTAACACCGGACCCTCAAAGGCACAGTACCTCTGTTTTTCAGACAGTCATCCAAGAAGTTTATCTCAGCATCCCATAGGACTCACTTGCATTCTGTCAAATCTTGTAGCCTCCCCGGGAAGAGAATTGAAGTAATTACATTTGAAGTGGCCAACAGACTTCCGTTTGACTGCTTTTTCCCCCAGCCAGGATCAGCTTACAACAACATCTCTTCCAAGCTTTGAAAGCAAGTTTCTCCTCAGGCTTCTGTTATGCTATCACGCACAGTCACTGAGGGACTGGGTTTTTGACAGGCTCCTGCAACAAGCAGTCAGTCTCTGTTTCCTTTCTTCATAGCCATGAGCTCTGAGCTTTCAGTGTTCACTGAGAATCCAAAGAACTCCATGAGTGTTTCCTACAGGGGGTGACAGTCATCCACATGGGTAATACATTTGTGCTCTTGCATTGTAGCCCATTAAATACTAAAACTCGTGCAATTCGTATCTGCATAGGGCTGAGCAGACAGTGAACATGAAAGAATTCATGGTCCTCCTAAAGATGCTTCTGACAGACAGTGCGTTTCTGGCAAATGAACATCTGAAGAACAGTAAAAACATTTTGATACTACCCAAAATAGCTCAAAGTCTGCCTGCAGAAGTATCAATATCTATGAGGAAAAAAATCTGGAACGTAAAAGCTGCTGACAGAACTGCCGGTGCTGTGCAGAATCTGACAAGAAGCACATTGCCAACCCAGGGCTCAGGGGAATTGAACAAAATCCAGCACCCAAACTCCAGGCACACAGGGCTCACCTGTAACCATGCCTGTTCCATGCACCATTTGGCCTGTTCCATGCACACTGAAAACCAGGAGACACATACACAGCCAAAACTGCCATCAGCAATAAAACCTAAGAGATTCAGCATCCACTTTACACAGACATGAATGGATGAGAAAACAAAAGTCTAGTATCCTTTAAGGACAAAGAATGTCTTCTCAAATTTGAACAGAAAGACACATAGTAAGGAATGTTTTTGCAAAAGTAGCACATTTCTCTGAAAACACTTTCATTTCTGAAACACTAAAGGAAAAGTTTATTTCATCTTTCTGGTCAAAAAGAAAAAAAAAAAGAAAAAGAAAAAAAAAAGAGAACAGTCCAGCTGAAACATTACTTGCATTACAAAAATTAAAAATATAAGATAACATTTCCCCCTCCCCGTGTTAATGAGGAAATAGTGCCAATTCTTCCTTTGTAGGTTATTCTTTTGTCATTCTTATGGGAAAAGTGGAGAGAAACTGTGGTAGAAAACAAAAGTAAGAAGAATAAAAGCAAAATGGTAATTTTATGCTATTATCATAAAATAGTAAGAAATAGTTTCAAGCAAATCACTGTTGTTAAAGACCACCAGGAAAAGAAATATTCCATCCAATTGTGTAATATCAACTCATCTCTTAAGATTCATAAATTAATTCAATATGTTTGTTCTCAGTATGAATCTATTCTGTTGCTGCTTCTTAATAACTGCTATAATAAACAAAATAAATTTAACTAAGTTTCAGCAACAAAACATGAACCACTGCAAATATATATTTATAATCAGTTTTACATTTCTAAGTTTCTAGATTACTCAAAATATTTGCTCTGCATGGAAATGAAATACACTGAAAAGCAGATTGGACATCATTTCTGATGTGCTGGCTAATACTTTAGCCTTAATGGTTCATTAGTGTTTTTGCTTACATTTATGAAGTTTGATTTTATTTTGGCTCACCATTAAAATGAAGCACAGATCTTGGTTCTGCAGTCTAATAATATACAGATGAGTTACATGATGATCTTCTGTTAAGCATGCTCATTGCCAGAAACTTCAGGAATCAAACATTTGCCCATTCTAGGAGAGCAGAGAAAGAGGGAGAGGAGGCTACTTTTGTTTGTCAGCATTCCTGCAGTTGACCTACACCACTGAATCATTTCAGTTTTGCATGCGCCTCCAATATAAATCTGCAATATTACCAGCCCACAGATTTATTGTGGACATTCTCTCTGTGATGGTTAAAGACCTCATGATGATACTGAAAGACTAGAAACTAATGGAAATACAGCATTTCTAAAAATATAAACTTTGATTCATCGATATTCAGCAATACTGAAATTTTTAAAAAAAAAAAAAAAGATCAAAAGGACTTCACCCAAACATTACTATCATCAGCTCTTTAAAAATATTCTTCAGCAAGAAAGAAAATGTAAGTCAAGTCTCCTCTGCCACAATTCCAAGCAACAGAGAAGAAAGCACCGCATGAAAAATTTGCCACAAATCTTGGAACAGGTATTAGAATCTCTAATTTACAGGTAAGGAAATGATGCACAGATGTTATACCCAGATGGGAACATGTACTTAACTGAGAATAAACATCCAGAATTAGCACGCTCACCTATGAATAGAGATATTGCAGAGCTGCACTCAGCCCACATCTGTGTAATTGCATCAAACCGATACCGCAGGTAACTGGGTTGTTGCTAGGATTCCTGGGGATCGCTCTCTGAATTAGCTCCACACTAATTCAAGCCAACAATTTGATTTAAGATGTTTTCAGAGAGGACTTGTTTTTCCTGTTTGAACAGAAGCATTTTTAGCTCACAAACATGTTTCAAGTGGGCATTTCTGTCTACATGTATTTCTTACTTCTGCCTGTGCGGGTCTCAAATTATGATTCCAGTGGATAAATTTGCATTATTTGTTTGCATTATTGCAGCTAAGGAGAGGATGCTGAAGGAAGTCAACAGAGTTGTCTCACCGTTTAGTCCAGGCAGATTATAATTCTGGGGCACTGGCAATGGTAACGTCACAAATGTTAACAAACAAAACAAAGCACCCAGAGCACAATTCAGTCACTTGAGGCTCTGTTTTCAAAAACTTGCAAGCCTGGCTCAAGGCAACAGCTAATGTGCTGGAATCACAACATTATCCAGACACAACAGTATCTTGTAAGAAAGATTTCCACTCATGTAGCTGTGAGAAAAGCCTGCCTTGACTCGTGTCAGTAGAGTCATATAACACAGGTTGCTGCTAGTAAGTCAAGTGAGGAGATCTGTAATTTATTCTTTGCCTATCCCCAAAGACACTGTTTATGCGAATGAAAGAATATTGGCTGCACAATGGCCTTCTGCATCTTTCTGAAGCCATCAGGTGCACATCAGTGCCTACTGTTTGCCAAAGACAAAAAATAACATCCAAACATTAAGCATGTGTTGGCAGACAAGCGAGAAGGAGACACAAACATCGTGAGTTGTATAAAGTTGGCAATACCAACTTAGTGGGGAACTGCAGTGTTTACCCGCTTTGATATTTCTGTTGGATAAAGTGGTAATCAAGCAGAGTGCTTGCCCACACATTACAGGGGACCCTGCTTTGACATATAAACTTGCACTCCAACATTCAACACAAGTGCTATTTTCCTTGTTCTTTTCTTCTTTAACAATACACCTGCCATTCTGCACAGTGCTCAAGGTCCATGAGAGCTACTACGCACACTACATCTCTGTTTGTTCCTTTCACAATAATTCAAAGAGGAAAAAGATATTTCTTTTTATACACATAGCTTCTTATTGCATACAGGTTCTTCCATAGTACAGATCATCTAACATTTAAAATTTAAGCACGGATTTTCATAATCTTTATGCTCCTGCTCTCCATGATATTAAACAAAGTATTTTGTTTTATATAGACTTTTCTTTCTACATTAGCAATATCCAGAGACCTTCACTTGCCACGTTAACATTTTCTCGTATTTCCAGAAATAGAGTTAACTATTATTCTTTGGCAGAAGGACTCTGTCATGTACACTCAGAAAACTTCTGCTTAAAAGACAAATGCATTTGCAAAGCATTTGGCAGTGGCGTTGCTCCAATTTATTGTATGCTATTTGATTTCAAATAAGTCTTAATCTTTAATTAATGACTATATAAAAGATTCTAAGACGTAGGTAACAAATTCATTACTCTAGGTTTCTACCTTGCTGTGGATTAACATGAGACTTTCCGGACATTTCCATTTTCTCCTTATCTTCTGATGTTTTCTTTTTCTGTTAATATTGCTCCCTCTCTCTCAAGCTGGTTCTTTTGAAAGTTTCTATTTTAATATGCTTTTTATCTGTAGTATCACTGCACCATTTCTGACCATGACTTTTTCCCTTCTGATCTCTGTGATCTCCTGACTTGCAATGCTAACAACAGGATTTGACAAGTGCAAGTCCTTCTTCCCTCCATTAGCTAAGTAAGTACTCTTGCTGAATTCTGTTATTCATCTCCTTAGCACAATATCCTTTCTGTCACTTGGAAACTAATTAGTACAACATAATCACATAGTTTCTGTCTAGTAAACACGTTTCATAAGGAAAATTAATTTGTATCATAAATCATTGGCCACTGTTTATCTGTAATTTTTATATAGATCAAGTGCTTTAGGTTGACCCGTGACACTCTCATCCTTGCCTGAGGCAGTAATATCACACAAATTGTGCAAAAACTTTATGCAATTTAAATTACTTATCCAGGTCCTGGGAATTTTGGTGCTTCTTTTGTGATGGATTTTTTCCTGTAAATATTTTTAAGTATAAAAGATTTTTTTTTTTTTTTTTTTTTCAGTGAGACATAGAATAAAGCAGCTATAACAATAAACTCATGGGTATTGACTAGTCATAACAATGAGAATCCAACAGTGCACAACAACTTAATACTTAAGCAAAAGGTGTTTTACTTCAGGCGAATCAACACACCTGGTTTTTCATGCTGACATATTGCATACATATTTATGAAAACACTGTGTTTGCAGCAACATTAATACAGATAGGCTGTGAAATATGGTACCCTAACTCCAAAGCTAGTTTTTAAACAGAGGGTAATTAATTGGTTATCACTGAATGTTGAGATTCCGTGTCAAAAAACACTGCAAAAGTTGACAAAAAAAAAGCTTACAGCAAGTTGCCTGGGAATAAAAAAGGATATTCTTCTTCACAGTTCCCTGCTAATAAAAGCATTAACTTTAGAGCACATATGAAAGGCAGTGAGGACCTCCTGCTGCCTCTCTGATATAGTGTTGGTGGCAAATGGGCAATTTCCTCATATGTGGCAATTTGCTAGTGTTACAACCCATACCCAAATGTCTTGAGGCACTGAAGTGCCAGTCAGGAGAGCAGGACCAGTATTAACATCTGATTATGAAAGAAATAGCAGAAGGAAAAAGGGGGGAAAAAAAAAACCCAAAACACCACTGAATGAATGCTTCAATGAAAGACTGTTTATAGAAATATTTTGAGAGGCACGATCTGAAATTGCATGTTCTCAGAGGCATAATGCAATGCACTCTTCTATGAAATATTAAGCCAAGGCAGTAACCTTTCATTTCCTTATGACCATTCCTCTGAGATAATAAATTGCTATATCCATCTAGAATTAAAAGCAAGCTCTAGCAGAACTAAATAAGCTCATTACGAAAGGAGAAGCTTGCAGTAACAGAAACCAAAAAAGTTTGTAAGAAGAGGGGTTGGGCTCAGTCACTAACATGTAAGAGTTCATGAATAATTCAAAATATCCTGTGCTTACCTTATTGAGGAAAGCACCAGAGGAAAGGAAGATCAGCTGTCTTCTCTGTTCTTTATTTATCATTCTCTAGTGTATGAGAACTGTTTGCCTTTCTCTTTAAATGCACAACTGCAAGATGCCAAATGATCTATCCCACTTAAATACACTCTGTAGAATTTCAAGAAAGATTGTCAAGTTCAAAATCCCTTTGTTTAGGAGGATAGACTTACATTATTAACCAGCACTATTAAAAACAGCATCTCATACTAACAAAGGGGAGAGGAGGAACACTGCTAAAACTTTTCAGATGAGTACCTAGGCTTTTTTGTCTAGAGTATTAGAAGTATACTGTATGTAGAATTTCTATACTTCATAGAATTCACAACTTGACTATAAATAAGTAAGTTGATTCCTTCATGAAAAACACCTAATCAAGTTCCAAAGCTTGGAACTTTCAATTACTCAGAAAGTAATTGGGGAAAGAAATGAAAAATGCAATAAAACAATAAAATGAATGCTAAAAATAGATGCAGTAATAACAACTACATTGAAACTATTGTAGACTTTTTTCTGTGCCTTTTGTATTATTATTTTAACTTTAAGCTAATAGATTTTAAGTTCATGAAATATTTCTTCTGTTCAGGAGCCAAGCAGATTGCAATCTGCTTGAAGGAATTACTTGAAGAAAGTATAGGAATTTTACTGTGCGGGGGAAGAAAAAAAGGCAATTGCTATGTAACTTCCTTAAGATTTCTTAAATGTTTAGTCATTTCTTATTCATTGCTGAAGGAGTGGACAGAGGCATCTTTTGAGCAAGTCATGTGGCCTTATTTAATTGAAATTTTGAGAGCTTACAGCCTCTGCACCATCAGGCAGGATTTTGCAAATATATGAAGTTGGTTGGGTTGTCTAGAAGAATCCCCTTTAATTTAACTGAATACAACAACCAACAGTGGTCATGGTGCCCTCGTAGAGAGCCAGTCAGGAGGACTACAGGCCAAAGCAAGGCTGACAGAATTGCAGCACTCTACGCTTTCATGGCTGCTCAGTTCTGGGTAATGATATCTGAACTTCTGGAGTTGTCAGCGCTGGTCTCTTATTTGAGCACAGATGTAACAAGGTACGTTGATCAGCTGTACAGTACACTGGTCTTTAATGATCAATTACATTCTCTGCTAAAACTGTTCCATCAGGCCACATCCCTCCCAGACTCCCCTTTTCTTTGTGGGAGATGCATACTGGGACTTCTGTGGCACAACAGCCCAAAGCATATTCCTGGTCACTTTCTGAGCAGCTAATACATTTTACTGGTTGATAATGCTCCATTGTTCACAAGAACAGATACATCCACATATCCACATACCCAACAGTTGATGTACCATTCAAAAAGTAAATGTCCTTCCTCCGCACTTTCTAAAGCAAATGTCAGGTGGCTTTCACTGTAGTCTGAAGCCTACTGCTTCAGTACACAAACCCAAGCTTCACAGCTCTTCTAATATTCCTATTAATTCTTAAACACTAAGCCCTTTGGATAAAGCTAAATAAAGCTATAAGAAACATTGGCACAGGTATACTGCACCAAGAACACGAGTAACAACAGCCTGTTAGCACAAATCTTGGTGCATCTTTGAGGCAGACATGTTTTATGAACAATGTAGACAGCATCCAGCTCTTAAACATCCCCAACATTTCCGTATATATTTGTCATGAGAGAAGAGTACATAAAAATGTCTGGGCTCCCCCCACTACCCTCTCTACTTCCTAAAGTGGGAAGTGGGAATTTTGAGGAATCAGTTCTTCTCCATTAAGTATTAGCACATAGAAAAGGCAAAAATTTATGCTCTGCGGAATTTGGCAAATGAGCAGTAAATATTTACCAGCTGCTAAGATCAGCTGGCTGCTTTGAATTTAATCTAAGTATAATTAAACAAACAAACAAACAAGATATCAGGATTCCATTTCACAGTGTGGAATAATACCATTCAAACATTCTCTTATTTTAAAGTTGCACCATCATTAGTGGCCATCAATGCAAATTTTATCTGTCACTGCTACATAATTATTAGTTTTTAGTTAGCTAACCACTACAATCGAAATAGCTTCATACCAGATATTTGTATGAATGCCATCTGAGAAACATTTCATTTTTAAGAAGTTCACTGTCATAACAGAAAAACAGTTTGCAGAAGCAGACTTGCCTTCAAAGAGATCATGGTTTTGTTTAAATGAATATCAATCCATTCTATTTTCTAAATTAGAACTGTACATTTCTGTCTTTCTTCTTTAAATCCAAATTTTGCTCAATGTGGTTTCTTTAAGAAATAAAGAAATGAAGTCTTTATTCTGTTTGGGTATGGTTGTTTTTTTTAACATTTGAAATATCACTGTCACACCACAGTTATCACAGTTTCAGGGTTTTCAGACTATAAGTCAAACAACAATGAAAGCAGCAGGTAGGTTTGAGCTTTCAGCAAAAGACAGTCTTTTCCAAATTCACTCAGGCACTAGAGTTAAACAGATGCTAATAAAAGCAAAGCAAAGTAAGGTGCACTAGTCCTTCCTCCTTTCAGTACCTATGGTTTCATTGTCCTGTCACATCACTATTCTCCATCTGTCCTGGAAGAGAAGAGGGTGGGGAGGGGGTGGAAAGAAAAGTCATACCAGGCTTCATCAGGACAGCTGGTAAAACAAAACTAACAATTCTCATCCACCTTAGGTTAATTTTATAAGAGACACTTGATATGTTTTACTGAAATCTGAGTCTGCTAAAAGGATAAAAATTAAAATACCTTTTCACAGCTGAAGGAGAATCTGGACATAACTAGAACATTTATTAAATAGAACTGGTACATATGTTATGTGCAGAATTATAAATGTTATACGCTGCAGTACAGGATAAGAAAAGCCACTGAAATTCCATGGCAGCTACATTCCCAGCCCAATTCCCCATCACCTCTACAATCTCACAGCACAAAACCATCAATGCTTCTTTTTGCTTGGTTTGGATTTCTTGTCGTGGATCAGATACTTCATCCTTGCACATAAAATCTTACATTAGTGTTCCCTAACAGGGCAAGGGAGGTCCAAAGGGAGGAAAATAAATAAATAAATAGGCCAAGAAAAAATACAGTGTCACCCGCTATGCATCTTTTGCTCAGTAATTCCTGCAGTATTTAGGGGAGGGTGGGACTGTTGGCCTATGCTGAATGGAGTCTGGTAGACGGAATTGGCTCATTAGCTCATGGGTGCCAACATTTCAGGACCCAATTCAGCTTTTAAATTCATCTCATCTCATCTCTTGAAAATATTCAAATGCCATCTGGGCACAGTCCTGAGCATCCTTCTCCAGTCAACCTTCCTTGAACTTCCCTGACTGGACGGTCTCCAGAGGTCCCTTCCAACACCAACCATTTTGTGATTCTGTGACTCAGGAACTAGGAAATCATTCCTAAGAAGGAATTAAACGTGTTGCTTCCAGGGTACCCCAGCTTGCTGCTCAACAGCCTGGATCCTTGCTGGGCTGGTCACTGCTCTGCTCCCCACCAGCACTGATACCACATTCAGCTCTCAGCTCAACTTTCCTTTGCAATATCCAGCCCTTCCTGCTCCCCAGTAATCCCAAAATAAAGGTAAATTAATTACTGGTAGGAAAAAAAAAATGAAGAAAACTCACTGGGATATTATTACTAAATGTCAAAAGGCCAGGAATCAGAAGGACAAACTAGTAAATATTTCTATTATCTATGCTAAAACAATTTAAAATAGACACAATGAAAAAAATCCTACCTTCAAATACAGTATAAATTCCTGATGTGTGGTTCTTTGCAATAATGATTATATGATTCCAGTCTTCAATATAATAAAATCTAAACACATAGAGGACTACAACGTACTGGATTTATCTGACAATTCTATAGGGAATGCAAATAGTGAAAATTACGTTTTTAAAAATGCTTGGGTTGTTTTGTCTTGGAGGAGTTCAAAATACCCTAAGGGCTATAAACACATTAAGCAAAAGTGTAAAACAGACATTTCTTAGCTAGAGGGGTTTAGTTAAGGTGCAGTCAGCCAGCAACACAGCAAGAGAAGAAAAAAATCTGCTTAAAAACATCAGGACAATCTCCCATTTTAACAAAAGGCTGCCTTTGATCCTTGAAGCCTATGAACTGAAGAAGGAAAAAAAAAAAAAAAAAAGTATTTTTTCATTAGAAAAAGATGGGAAAAAATGTTCTGAAGTTCTTCCAGAGTAAACTCCACAGTTCTTAGTGAATTTAATTCCTTGGGAATATATATCAAGTTCACTCTGCTGGAACTGGTAGAGAGAAAAGAAAAAGGATATATTCCCACAAGCTTCAGAATGGAAGTATTTGTTCTTACCTACATTGTACTGAGACGTGCTCAAAATGAAGCAACCATGAGGAAAATGATGGTACCATTGAGCTTCAGGATTTTTTTATTTTTTTATTTTTATTATTTTTTTTTTACTGTAGATTTAACTGAAAAGCCAATTAGGAAAAATAATGGGCTCTTTCTTTTATTAGAGATAGTTTTTTTTCTATTTTGTAAGTGTTTAGAAAATCAGGGGGAAGAGAGAAGGAGTGTATATTTCTAAGATATAGCATTCTGTAATGCCTTGATGCCCTCATGACCTGCTCCAGGCATACACACCTTACACGTTGCAGAATTAACACCAAAGAAAGGATCCCTGTGGCTCTCTCCGAAACATCACTTATGGCTCTCACTTGAATTTCATTTATTTTAAAAGCAGCTGCTTAAGATCAGTTATTTAAAGACACAGTCAAGCACGTGAGCAACCAAGAAGCAGTTTTCAGAGCTGCTTATCTATTGCAGTGTCAGTGCAGAGTCAAGCTAAGGAGGACTGTACGGAGAAGGAGAGCTGACATTTTGGGTGAGAACAAAAAGCATCAGAGAAGGCAAATATTTCTCAGCCTGTCTCTGTAACCACAAGCTCACCTGACAGCCTGGGCTCTGGGATGACCCATCAGAAGTGGGATTGTGCGGTCAGCCACTTCAGAGTTGAAAGAGCTTGTAATTATTTTCATTTTATGTTCTGTCACTAAGACAGCATTGTGCACACTCCTGAAAGCCAGTTATTCAGTCTTCCTGACATAAGCAGGTATCTTCACACTTCTTACTCATGGATCCAACTTGCATAGTCTCATTTGCATTCACAGAAGGGTCTGATCTGCAAATATTCCGGAGTCAGGGAGCCTCGGTGGGAGAAGCAGCAGCTCTGGTTAATCTGGTGCAGACACTGTGCAACAGTGCTTCAACAGAACAATTTTACTGTTCTCAGCTTTCCTGAACATGCACATCCTAGCTACCACCTCTCATGTCTTCTGATCTCAGGCAGAAAAAGGTATCTTTATATCAATAAAAAGGAATGATTTTCATTTCCCAGCTGAATGGATTCAAAGACTTGTAAAGTTTCTAGTTAGAGGAGAGGTCATTTTTAAAGAAGACCAAACTATTACACCTCTCATGAGCCATTTCAATTTGTTACTAAAGAACTAATATACATATAAGATCCCAGCACATCACTTGAGATAACATGGATAATTCCCACACAGCACCTTTAAGCAATGCAATTCCCTAAATTTATAACAACAGGAAATTTTCAAATCACAGTTAAACTTGCATTTTCCACCTAGCAGAAGGTCTGATCACTGTTACATCAATGAAGGCTAAACATGGTCCCTAGCTTTAAAATAAGTATGACTGGTAATTTTACTAAAGGAGAGAATTTGAGTGGAAAGTTCCTGCAAAGACATCTGCCTGAAAAGGTTATCACAAAAGTGAAAAGTAAGCATTCTTGAACAGCGCAAAACTTCAAGTAAGGATTATCCTTATACCCAAATCACACACAGACAATTAAGAATAATCCTAACAGACCAGTGAAAGAATTTTATTCTCAACTAATCCTAAATACATCTCTTCTATTGCTTGTATGGATGTCTATAGGGTACTTGGGTCTTTAGGGTACTATGGTTAGGCTGTGGTTGGACTTAATGATCTTTGAGGTCCCTTCCAACCTGAGTGATTCTATGATTCTATGTTAATTCCACAGACCCAAAATTTATACACATTAAAGAACAGCATAGAAGTTTTATTCCATAAAGAGGCATCAAGCTAGTTAGTGCCTCATTCAGCTATGAAGACCAAACAGCAAATAAATTTCCCTATGTACGCCTACAGTAAATACAGGTGTGGAACGCACATACATACATACTCTACAGCAGTGAAAATTGGACTATCCACCACTTTCCTCTTCCATCTATGAATTATAGCATATGAAAATAAGTATTGTTCTTTCTCTCCTTCACAGTTTCTTCTCACCGTCTCTGCCATGGCTAAGGAAAAAAATTAGAGCAACATGGCCAAGAGAAATGGCCTGTTCTGCAAGAAATATTTTTACTACAAACTACTTTCTGGAGAGAGAGATAAATCGAGAGGTCATTATAAAGTGACCTCCCAAAATGTTACCTGTTAAAGGAATTTTTTCTGCACCTCCCTTGGTTACACTCCTAAAGAAAAATGACCTCCTGTAGACTTACTGTTTCAATTTACACAGTCATCTCAGATTCCCCAAGGTGTTGGAAAAGCAAAGCTGTGCTAAATTAGATGTTTTGGTAGTTGGGAGTTCTCAGGCTTCTTAGCAAAATGATACTTAGGAGTTTAATAAAAAAGAATGTTTCTTCTGAAATCTCACAACATCTACTTTTGATTTATAAATCAGATGTAGAACACACACTGCCTTTAAATAATATGTTTGTTTGTGCTTACTTTTGCTGTTAAGTAGTGAATAACTTAATGAAGACTACTGACTTAATCTTCAACAGAGTAACCATATAATATTTTCCAATTGTCAAATCCTAATTGAAAGCATTTATTCAAGGCTCAGCAGTGATAATGAACGATAATTGTTGCTATTTTCCAACAAAAAGTTCTACCGTCACCTGGACAATGCAAACACACACGTGCAAGTTACAGATATGGAGACGGGAAGGGAAGGGAAGGGAAGGGAAGGGAAGGGAAGGGAAGGGAAGGGAAGGGAAGGGAAGGGAAGGGAAGGGAAGGGAAGGGAAGGGAAGGGAAGGGAAGGGAAGGGAAGGGAAGGGAAGGGAAGGGAAGGGAAGGGAAAGGAAAAGACTGCTCTTTGCATTCTACTACACATTTGTTAAAAATCTATTAAGGCACAACTCAGAGAACATATATCACACTGACAAAAAAAACTAAGAGTTTTGACAAAAAATATTCAGCTGAAGAATGATTTTTCACCACTGCCTTCTCAGGACATAGAACTTCCTGTCCAGAACACTTTTCCCTTCATATAATTTTCTGAAAAGTAGGTAATTAAAAATGCCTTTTTGAGATAATTAGACTTCAAAGATCTAAAACTGGTATAATTTTTACAATTCATTACTCCACATATCCACAGAGATTGGTGAGGACTTCCTGAGTTGAACGGAGGAGGAATGTGCAACCTCTAGAGAGAGAAAAATGACTTGAAAAAAAACAAGAGTATCTTACAAAGAGATGTATAATGCATGCATAGGGGGATTGCTACTGGAAGGAAAAATCTACCTTTAAGATTCAATAGTGAAAAAATTAAAAGTATTTTATATTGTCTCTAACATACAAGTTGTCTGTAGAAGAACACATTAAAGAAGGCCTATTAAGTAAACAAAGCAGTAATCTATCAAATGCTTTTATATCAAAGCTAGTTCATTATTTTGATATCACTTGGGGCTGAAAAAGAAATCTTACATGATCTCTTCATATTCCTACAGCTTTGTACCATCTCTCCCGGTCTTTGTTTCTGTAACAATACACATACCTGCACAAGATACAAAAATACTCTAAATACTATCTGATGTCCTACAATATCATTTGGTACTTAAATGTTTTTTTCTTCTGAAAGCATCTCCTGTCTGTAAAAAAAAATTACATTTAATCTAGATTCTTAGCACACAATTCACAAAATACAATCACTTTTTTTTCTACAACTACATGAAAAAATATTCCAAATATTTTTATCACTTTAAGCAAAAACATGTAACAATATTAAAACAAAGCAGTTAAGAATTAAACTGAGCATCACAGTGTCGCTGAGGTGTGGTTTCCAAATAATGACTCAGTTTTTTAACAGTGTGATCTATAGAAGCATTTTAAACTCAATTTGACAATATAAATTAGTGCATGTTACTATATTAATAATTATTAGAAATAAAAATAAATAAAGATAACATATGAAAGGCCTCTTGCCTAGAAACTGACCTTCTCAAGCTTATTCCAGTACTTTACTTGCTTCTAATTACTGTTCAATAGTCCTTTCCCAAGAGCACATTAATAATAATAAAAGGATGCCAACAGCAATGATAGCTGATATAGAGGTTCAGATTCTTTACTGCAGCAATGAGATGATTTTTAAAAAGGCAAAACACCGGTCATGAGATCCTATCAGACTACTGGTAAAATACTGACAGCAGCACTACAGTAAACCAATCAACAATGCAAAAAGCTGACAAAAAGAAAAAAAAAATAAAGGCTTGCACAACCTTGCAGTTTACAGGCTTCTGTGAATGAATTGTGCTGCCCAGCAACATCGCATCTCATATAACCCGAGAATTCCAGATTTCGGTGCTAGAACAAGTCAACAAAATCCAAATATATTTGAAATTTACGAATACACCTGAAAATCAGTGTACTCTTCACGTACAGAAAAAAAAGTACAAAGATAGCTACATTTCAAAACAGTAACAACTATTACAAAATGGCTTTCAAAAGCAAAAGAATTCTGGTAGCTTTTTTGTTGTTTGTTGTTGTTGTTAATATTTCCAGGTTGCTATTTTTAACTAAATTATTTGTAATAAGTTTGAAATCTAGTTGGGGACTAGAACTCTCCCAGTTAGGGCTAACTGACTTTGCCTCACATGCAAAAAAAACTCACTAGATTAAATTACAAGCAATCAGTGGTATTTTTCATTTGAAGCAGCCTTTGGTGAGCCTCATTTATAAACAAACAAGACTACATTATTAATTTATTAATGGACTCAGCGTAGTATATAATAGCATCATTAATACCAAAGTCACTTCTGCTCATGTAACTAATCAGAGTTCTGGGAAGGGGAATATTCACATGACAAATGTTTGGGAGAAAATATGGAAACAGTAAGTATGCAAAACAGTTGTTTTTTTTAAAGGCCCACTGGGACCAATGGCTGATGAACTTAAGCAGAGAAAAGGCCCTGCACGGTGGTCAAAAAGGGAAAAAGCAGAATCAGCATGTTCATCTGAAGTACCCCTACAGCACATGAATGTATACTGACTGTCAAAAAGACTGATACTATCAAGCTTTAGAACTCAAACACAGCAGCTGAGAGTTTTTGCTGAGTTTTGTCGGGACACCATGAGATCCACTAAACAGGTCTCACAGCCCCTGAGCTGCCTCCCCTCACCCTGCCCGTGGCCCAGGACCACCTTACAGCCCCCATGGGGCCATCAGTGCTCTCCGGCCCTACTTCTGATCCTAGATGGACCTTGAGCCTGTGTCCTGAAGAGGCCCCCTCAGCCTGTCCTTGTCTCATTTTGTTTCATGCCAGGCCCCCTAGATGTCCCCAGGGCCTGGGTGATCAATCTCCCTGTCTGGGGCTGTCCACAGAGCCTGCTTTGCCCACCAAATGCAGATCCCATGGAACTGTCTTATTGGTGAGGGCACAACCTGTTCTGGGGCCACCCCTAGCTCCCTGTCCCTTAGGGACCAGCCTGCCCCTACTGTTCCCTGACAATTTTAACTGAAGCAGAAACAGATAAGTATGTCAAAGGCATTTGGTGGGGTACCGGAACAAAGGCTTTGTTCTTGCATAATGAACATAATTGTCAGTTGCATCTGCCAATGCACAGATTTCAGCTGTTTAGCTCATGATGCAAGATTATTTTTTTTTAACTACACAGCTAAATTTTATTGCTTACTTAAACTATAGCCATTTTAGAAGATTCTTCAGAAACTTCATAGATATTATGTGCCTCCATTTTAATTCATGTTTTTGTTGTGTTTTTTTTTAATGTTCATGTTGACTATGTTAAAAATGTAACATGTTGAATCCAGGGATTTTTTTGGTTGGTTGCGTCCTTACTTCTTTAAAGCTGCATGCTTAGGGAAGGGAATGTCTTCCTGCTGTCCTCCAAAGGTACCACCTCCCAGCTCTTGGCCTTCAGGGGCAGCAGGAGACATCACAGCAATATAGTTCCTGTGAGTCACTCACTCTCTATGCTGCTTCTCAGTGAGCCTCAGAATCACCCAATGCCTCCTGGGTGAGCGCTTGTTTGGAACCAGACATCCTGTATGACTCTCACTTGATTTAGGACAACGGGGAATGGTGTTAAACTAAAGGAAGGAAGATTTAGATTAGATGTCAGGGGGAAGTTTTTCACTGAGGGGGTGGTGATGTGCGAGAACGGGCTGCCCAGAGAGTGTGTGGATGCTTTGTCCCTGGAGATGCTCAGGACCAGGTTGGATGGGGCCCTGGGCAGCCTGATCTAGCAGTTAACAACCCTACCCACAGCAAGGGATTGGAGCTGGATGAACTTTGAGGCCCCTTCCAACCCAAGACAACCTGTGATTCTAAGACTTTTTGTCTGAGTGCCTGACGATAATGTATGCATCCAGAAAATACACTATGTTGGGTAATGAGCCTGGTGTAGCAAGTAAGTGTGAGAATAGTGAGCCCCACACCAATTTGATGTGCTGTTCCTAGTTCACCACAAGCATGAGGAGAGCACTCAGCAGCCCAAGCCACACAGCTCTTGGGCAGACATAAAACAGAAATAAGTTTGTTTAAAGACCTTGCAGCCTTTCTGTGGGGCAAAAAGGAACAGGCAAAAGAAAAAGAGATGGGCAAAGGAAAGCGATAGTTTATAAAATAAAACCTTACACAAAGAGCAGCTTTCCAAGCTGCATCTTATCTCTTGGCTTAATGTGGCCCTGCTGTCAGGTCTTCACAGGCATCTTGTCAGAGACGACCGTAAGAGGTTTCCTCACAAATTAGACAGTGAGAGAAAATGTAAAAGACACAAAGAGGAGAAACTGAGCACAGAAAGGCTAGCAGCTAAGGCAAAGCAGAAGAGGCTGTCAATATTGCAACAGCTTGATAAATTAGGCTTTTTCAGCTGTTAAGAGTCAATTGACAGTTCAGCCACGTCCTCTATCTCTGGTGAGTTTACGAAGGAAAACTCATTCCCCCTCTTACCAGGCACATTCCCATTTTTATAAGCAATTTCAGACACCAAAAACCCTTAATCCTTTTGTCAGAGAAAAACAAAAAAAACCAGGCTCCACCTCATCATCATCCCAGCCCTTCTTCCTCACAGTCTTACACATGGTTCTCTTCACAGCCATATCAGCTCAAAAGTCTCTGGACGTTTGTGCCATCATCGAGGGCACTGCAGGGCTAACAGCTATATTCCATAGTAAGTCATGGCAGGCCAAGGCACCCTACAGTTCTGCTTCACAGAAATACTGTTCATTTAACCATTTATGAAGCTCACCACTGGTGAAGGGAAAAGCCTTACAAGTAAGTCACTTCCATGCAAGCTCTGGCACAGCTCTGCCAGGGCTGCAGTTTGCTATCTCTGTTTGTGCCACTGTACTCGCACCCAACTGGTAGCAGGAACTGACTGCTTGGACTAGATATTTCACTGACTGTAGCCTCAGTTTGGGTAAATTCTCCTTAACCTCAGCTATACAAAGCTCTCTTTAAGAGCATCAACATTAGGATAACAAAGATTTCATCTACAGACTGTTATTGCTGCCAAATTAGGTTATATCACAAAGTTTTCTCTCAGACAAGCACTGACTTCTTCCACTCTCCTTTCACCTGATATTGTCAGGTAAAAGGGCTTAGCTGATTGTGCATGTGTATTCCTACTTACCCGCATATATCTTGAAAGTCCACTGATCAGTCTTCAGCAAAACAGAAGGAAATTACAGGTCCCAAGATGCCAAAGTTTCTGAATGGCAAACGAGATAATGAGATACTCCCCTGCTAAGAGGTGGCTGGAATTCAGCATTCTACGGTACCAGCTCTGCAAAGAACAAGGCTTCATTGGCTCTGCTCCTCAAAAGCAAAAACAAAAATACATCTAGTGTATCTAAAGCAGTAAAAGTCAGCACAGAGATTAAAATAAAGTCTGGAATTCTTAAATGCCTGTGGAGTGCAGACTTCAAGCACTTCAAGAATGAATCCAAAAATTTTATAGCCAATATTTTCAAAGTCCTTGTGATTCTCTGTGAAGAGAATAAGGCAAAAAACAGAACTGGGGACTTGCATGAAGAAGGAAAATGTCAGATACCGTATTTTGGATTTCTTAATTTGCAAAGAGTTCTGTGTGCTTTTATCTGCATTACTGAAGGGATGCATTAGGTCTTTTCTGATAAGCACAGGTTGTTTCCTCCCATTATACCAACTTTTCAAACTCTGTATCAACCTGTAGACATTCTCAGTCATTGCTCTCTACTTTCCCAGAGAAGTAAAGAAAGAAAGAAAGAAAGAAAGAAAGAAAGAAAGAAAGAAAGAAAGAAAGAAAGAAAGAAAGAAAGAAAGAAAGAAAAAGCTGAGCAAGGAAAATTAATCAAGAGAAGGGAATATACCTTTTTTTTCCTCCTCCTCACAAAGGACATGAGTAGGAGAAGGAGAAATACCACTTCAGGAACTTTGTTTACTTTTTAAAAGTCATCCTAAATTGATTTAGCCTAGAAAGTTCAAACCTACTTTGGTATGCTGGATTATACTGAGGGCTTGTTTCTCTACTTAGCTCTGAGATACTAAAAGAATTGATTAACATTTATTCCTGCATAAATTATGATTGTAATTGATTCTTTATTCCCATCTACAATTGATTTGAAAGCACGTAACAGACACAGTCCGGAGAATTAGGATAGTGTCCTCACTAAGAAAGGGAAAGTTTGAAGTAAGCTAGAAGGTAACTACCAAATAAGCAAACCACGTGTGTTTTCTTCTGTATGCTATTCTCTTGTCATATTTTGGAAGAAGTCAAAGAAAAAGTAAGAAATGATGTATATATTTTGGACAAAAAAGTCTTTGCATGATGAGAAGGAAGATCAATTCACTCCTATGACACTGAATGATGTGCAACATTATGTAAATGTTTTTTTATTGGAATTACTCCATTTACAAATTTATGAATCATTTAAAAATTTATCAAAAGTCTGAAAAGTCCATACAGTTAATAAGGGAGAAAGATTTCTGAACAATAAACAGAGTTGTCTTCTTCAGTCATTCATGTAGTTAGAACATAAAGGAAAAGAAGCTCAAAACATCCTGTGTCTGTGAAGAGAAAACAAGCACTTTATTGCATAAGCACAGAAAACTATTAGCATTTTGGACAAGGGAAATGGCAAGGGGTTGTGCTGGAATGCCCTTTCCTCCAGTTTATTTCCAAATTATTCTTTGCTCTACAAAGTATCACAAGCTCTGCTCTTTACAAGTCATCTCCATATATTCCGATTAAGCTTTCCACTAGGACTTATCTTAGCATGCTTATGTGTCATGCATGTTGGAAAAGCAGTCACTGTAAAATAACCAAGTCACTGTAATATAATAAATGTAATAAAATAACCAATCACTGTAAATAACCAAGCAAAGAGGCAATTGTTTGGCAACTTATCTGTTGATAGCACAAAAATCAGTGACAGAAAAGAGCTTGAGATGAATTCAGTATATGTGACACTGTCTGGGATAGGGAAAGGTTTGCAGGCTATTTATAAAAAAAGGAGGTCCTGCGTTCAGTGGTCCCACTCCATTGATAGAGCAGCAAAATAGTTTAGGTTGGAAGGTAGTTTCTAGAAGTCATTTGATCCCAAGACCTTCAAGCCTTTTGAAGAGTTCTAAGTTAGATCACATTGCTTACTGATCATCAATATTCAGTAAAGTCATGAATATCACTATGCCATGACTTCCCTGGACACTTGTTTAGAGCTCAATCATGACCAAAATAAATAAATGCATAGCCTACTTCCCATGTGGTTGGTCCTCATGCCACACAGGTGCATTACTGACATGTTCAGCTTGTCTACCGCAACATTCAGGTCATCTTCTGCAGAGATGTTTCCCATTCTACCCATACACAGTTGCACTGAGTCAGGAACAGTAAAACCACCACAACTCTGTCTATTGCTTCACCTGTGCCAGAGCCCTGAATGAGAAGAGTATCCACTGCAAGATAAACTAGCATGTGAATGTTGGGGGCCCTGTTCATGGCAAAGTGGGTGGATGGTCTACTTCTCTGTCTCTGTCCCTAACAAAACATGCTAAATCCAATTCAAGTGTACCTAATCTGCTTATTATAATGCTACAGCAAGTCACTACATTTTGGACTAAAACTGCTCTGCCAACAGAACAGGATTTATCAGCTTTTGTCATGAGACAATATTTGTTTCTACTGATGAGAGAAGTGCACAAAATGTATCCAGCATTTCAAATTTTAAGACTTCTATAAGCAGAGACTTTTACATGGTGTACTCAGTAAGGAAGTGTGAAAGACCCAAAGGAAAACATTTGTGGTATGTATACTTGACGTAGAACATCTGTACCATTTTCCAAAGTGAAATAGACTCATTGATTACACTAAGTACAGAAACTTCACAGGCCTCATCCAAACCCCTTTGTTATTTATGTGAACAGCAGAAGGCTGAAAGAGAGAGAGCAAATTCAGGGTGCACAGAGTGACCTGGGGGCTCATGAATATGCAGTAAATTACATTTCTCTCCCTCAAACAACAGATAATACACTGTTACTTAAGTTCTGATACGATTATGCAGTTTACCTAGCCAACTGTTATAATTTTAAAGTCTTCTGAAATACTTGGCTTCAGTAAGATCATAATACATGATGTGTCAAATCTTCCCAGTATTACTTAGAACAACCTTGAGCAATAAACATTACCTATCATTCAAATAGTTCTTTCCACACAATAATAAACATCAATTGCATTAGTTTGATACAGCCCGTGTTACAAATTAGACATTTAGAGATACAATCATGTTGCCTTCCTTTATTAATAGTGGATTATAAAGTGAAGTTGCACTTTCCTTAAAGATAGCTGAAATAGAGACCATCTGGAAAGAAATGTAGACTGTTGAAAGGAGCCTGTTCCTTAGCTGAATGGATAGAATTGACTTTCAAAAATTCTTCTGCCGGCTAATAGATGAAAACAGTCCAGCAAATCCTTAAGAGAAGGTGAAAAAAGATGTAATCTGTACAAAATATTAACGTGGAACTTTTAGCCATGCTTGTAACATAACATCTGGGATGGACACCTGAATGGTTACTTACAACTCCCAAGCTTCCAAAAATTACAGTTAAATACTCAAGCTGCTATACTATAATTTTCTCAATGAACAACAACTTTCAACTATCCTATCCTCCAAGCACCATTAGTTCCCTTAGCAATGCAGCTCTTCAGTATGCACAGAGAACTCTGTTGAGTCTGTCTGAAAAGACTGTGTTGAAATATGTGAATCAGAGAAGAAATACAGCCAACATTTTTTTCAAAGTAAAAGAAAAAAGAAGAATCACACAAAGCATAACTGTGGTTGGAAGGGATGCCTGAAGGTGACCAGTTCTCCTGCTCAAAGGCCAACAACAGAAGGCTGCTCCAGGCCATGCCCTGCTGTGTTGTACATGCTTGCAAAGATGGAAATGCCATAACATCCCTGGGCAGCTTGGTTTAATTTTTGACCATTCTCAAGGTAATAAAGTTTCCTCTTATGCTTTAAAGGAACTTCCCGTATTTGAATTTGTAGCATTACTTCCTGTCCTCTGGTTGAGAACCACTGAGAAGAGCCTGGCTTTACTTCTTTACTGCTCTCAGACAGGTATTTATACACATGGGGGCTGGAGCAAAGCATAAGGAATCAGTGGATCTGGAAATAGTCACTGTTTGCCACCTACAGCTCACATATCTGCATTAAAATTCTATGAAGTGCAGACAACATGCAGACAGTGTCTTCATCCAAATATTTGCAGTTAGATAGTAGTTCTGAATCTCCAGGAAACCACATATATGCTCATATATAAATGTAAACCATATTACATTTAAAAAAAAACAAAAACAAAAACAAACAAACAAAAACAAACAAACAAACAACAACAACAAAAAAAAACCACACACACAAAAACCCCACCATAACGTTTTAAAAAGTAAAAACTTGTGAGGCCACCTTTAGTGGGCAAAGTCTGGGACCTTCTGACATAATGTTACCAGTTGCACATTAGAGGAAGTAGTAATTAAAAAACAGTGGGTGGGGAACAATAAAGTTAGGAAAGGACAGAAGGACAGAACAGAGTATCTGGTGAGAGAGAAAAACATCATTTGCAGAATAAAATACATATTTTAAAGTGAATGACCTAGAAACACTTCAAAAACCATAGAATTCACAGCACTTCTTTTTCAGTTTCATAGTATACCTGAAACTTAATCTTCTGCCATAGGAAATGCAAGAACTCTCTGCACCCTTTTCTACTGAAGAGAAGCAGCATTGAGCTTCAATGAGTGTACGGTTACTTGTGGGATTCCTACATAAGGGAAGATGTGCTGTGTGAATATGGGACGTATGGGTTATTTCTTGTATCACATCACATGAATATATCTTGCCAAAAAAAGTTTGGCAAAAATACCATACTGTAATATTTTTGTATTTTAAAATATATCAGAAAAAAAGAAAAGAAAAAAAAAAAAAAGAAGAAAAAAAAAAAGAGTTTATAGAAAATGTGCAAAACCAAGGTCTCTTTCTCCTTAATACAAATCCTCTTCTCCTTATAGGTGCCTCCTTCCTTGTGCCAGGTCACCGTGGTTTCCCAACCTGTAAAGACTGGGCACCCAACAAACTGTTTACTTCAGTGCATAAGTCATAACTACCACTAGGCAAGAAATAAAATTGCATCCATAAAACAAATGACAGAGAACAGCATGATAATTCATAATGCATTCGTAAAAAGGCAACAGTGTTCAGTACTCTCAAACAACACTGCACAGAAGCTTAAACTTCACTGGTTTCCTGAAGTTTTGTAGGTGTTTAGAAACACAATGAGTTGGTTCTGTCTCAGGAGATTATTTTTTTTCCCACTTCAGCTCTTAAAGTAAAAAAAGGAAAGATAAAATTCCACTAATAAAACCCTCCAGAGGCCTGCTTTGCTAACAGTAAAACTATCAGTCTTCCCATTCTGGCTGTGTAAATGTGCCCTTGCAGCAACAGATACATTTTACAATTGCATCAAGCTGTTCTTTTCAGTGAAGTAAAAGAGAAAATTTTCCAACTACTTGTAAGGTCCAGATCATTAAAAATGATCCTGTACACACAGCCACCGGCAGCACCTAGAGTTAGTGTTTTCCTGATTCCTGTCTGCAAGCTTCAATTGCTCCTTTTAATTTTAGAATACAAAGATATTCTACAAATAAATTTTAGGTTACATTATAATGATTTGGAAGAGCCTGCACACATTTCTTTAAAGTTGGCTGATCCTTCAAAATGACACTAGCGCAACTTTAATCCAAAAAAATATCAAGAAATATTTCTGTGTTTCATTCCTTGTAAGCTTTACACATGACACTTTCCATAAGGTTACTGCATCTTGTACTGGTTAAACTGTTTTCCAAAAGGTTAAAAAAACAACCCTCTGTGAGACCCACTTAATGTTTTAAAAGATGTAGAAATAAATCAATAGAAAGTAAGGGCTACTGACAGTTTTCAGATGGAAAAAAAAAATGCAAACCCAAAGATGTTGAAGTATAGGCCAATGCTTCTTAATATAATACAGCTATGAAGCTCTAACATACAGCAAAAAGTAAAAATGCCTATTTGCTGTCAGACAAACCCCATGCTCCCAAACATCACAGGCCCCAAGTAACAGTCAGAGCCACGAGACTTTTATAAGAGCAGAAGCAGTTGAAATAAGAAAAGAGCCCAGCTTCTAAAAGGGCTAAAAAATATTTCGGAGTTAAGTAATGTTATCAAATTCTAAGGGAATGACCTTACTTGTCACTACAACACAAGTGAGGTCCTAGGCAGAAAAAAGTCTACCAGTCAGTCTTCTTGCCAAAACATCCAGGGCTAAAGATACAGATAAGTAAAGACAACCAGTAACTCAGCAGGCCTCCACCAAACAGTACAGCTATCGCTGGCCCTCAGCAGCAGCATTTATTCTTAGCAAGAGATCTCCAGACCCATGTCTTTAAGTAATAGCCAAACTCATTTACTTCAACCACCTAAACTGCCTCAAAAGCCAAGAAGTTGTGCCACTCCAGGTGGAGTCTACCATCTTCCTCCAGCCCCTGAAGCTGGACATGAGTCAGCAGTGTGCGCTTGCAGCCCAGAAGACCAACTATATCCTGGGTTGTATTAAAAGAGGAGTGGCCAGCAGGGAGAGGGAGGTGATTGTCCCCCTCTGCTTGGCTCTTGTGAGGGCCCATCTGGAGTACTGCATCCAGGCCTGGGGCCCCCAGTACAAGAAAGATGCAGAGCTCTTGGAACGAGTCCAGAGGAGGGCCACTAAGATGATCGGAGGGCTGGAGCACCTCTCCTATGAAGAAAGGCTGAGGGAACTGGGCTTGTTTAGCTTGAAAAAGAGAAGGCTCCGGGGACACCTCATCGTGGCCCTTCAGTATTTGAAAGGAGCATATAAACAAGAAGGGGAACGGCTGTTTACAAGGGTGGATAGAGATAGGACAAGGGGGAATGGTTTTAAGTGGAGACAGGGGAGGTGTAGGTTAGATATTAGGCAGAAGTTTTTCACACAGAGGGTGGTGACGCAGTGGAACAGGTTGCCCAAGGAGGTTGTGGATGCCCCATCCCTGGAGGCATTCTAGGCCAGGCTGGATGTGGCTCGGGGCAGCCTGGTCTGGTGGTTGGCGACCCTGCACATAGCAGAGGAGTTGAAACTGGATGATCATTGTGTTCCTTTTCAACCCAGGCCATTCTATGATTCTGGTTCACACATTAAGTCCTACTCTTTGTTCAGAATAAAACTAGATGATGTCAGTTCATGTGCCCAAGGATTTCTCTGCTTCCTTGTGCTCTGCAGCGCATACTCTGTCCATTCCACCTGAAAACTGCTCAGGAACCTTTTTGCTCCTAGCCACACATACCATTGCTTTTCTCTCACTGTACTGAAGAAGCCCCAAATCCTCCCAGTTTCCTTCTCCACCCCATCCATTCTTTCCTTACCCACCTGTCACATCAAAAGCCTCCCACCTTTTCCATCCCCTGTGAGGAGTTACGTATATATCATCTCTTTAGGGCCAAATCATTATTTTCTTGCAGACAGAAAGAAATCCTTACCTGAGTTCGTATTTTAAAGACAGAAAGGGGATGGTGATGCTTTTAAGCAAGATGGTAATCATTCTTTCAAGGTAACCCACTGACTGGTTTGGGTTCTTCAGACATGAACAAATAGTGGAGGAGATGGTGCAGCTGCTCCTCCAGTCACTGCCAAAATGAACAAAATTCATTTTGTTTGAAATGCCTGAACAGCCCTTAAAGTTTTCAGATTTGCCAGTACTTCCACAGTTACTGTACCAGACATTCATAGAGAAATGCCATTCAATGTAAACTTTTCAATCAGCCAAGAAAATTAAAAGAAAAATAAATGACACAATATTTCCAGGTTTACAATGCTGTTAATTCAAGCTGAAATGTAAAACAGTGATAGAACGTAAGACTTCTACACTCCATCATTGTATTGTGATTCTCTGTAATGTTAAATTACAGGTTTAATAATTGTACATGAGATTTGATAATATCGCACAAAAGACATCAAATAAATGTGAGTTAAAATTACACAACTGAACAATCAGTAATAACATCTTATTTAAATCTAATCAGGCCATGCAAAAATACAAGAGGGGAAAAATATCTAATAGAGGAATGGGAAACTAAAGGCACAGGCATTCAAAATTTCTTATTGTCACCATTATTAGTAGTAGGCAATTAATCAAATTACAACTACAAATGAGTTTCATGTATGATAAATGCTACCCCAAAGAACTGATTATTTAAAAGACTATCTGATGACTCAAGCATCAAGGCAGCATTTAAGTTACAGAAGAAAAAAAAATCAGTCTCTCTCATATTTTTCTTCTTATGGCAACAGTTACAAAGGTATCCCCCTATCTGACTGCTGGAAGGACAGAGGCTAAAGAAATAGGAATCACTCTAAGTTTGTTCTGCTAATTTCTTCCACCTAAGCAACTATTTTGGCCTCTCCTGGAAACAGAGATGTGACATTTGAGTATAGAATTTGCTTTCTCTGAGGCAATTTCTATTTTGTCTGAGAAAAGGAAAGAAAAGAAGGGAAGGGAGAGGTAACTAATGAGCAGCAGAACAGGAATGAAAGCTTATTTGTAGCTCTTTTACTGTGCAGATCACAGTCTGCACAAAGCTGCATACAGAAGCTTCTAGTAGAAGCTGGTGCCCGCTGGTGCACTGTCAGGGCTGATTATTTGGCTGGCCACAGCCCAGCATACAGGAAAAAGAGTGTATGCTGCCCCATGGAGCCGTGAGACCACGGTCAACCCACTGCCCTATAGCAGCTTCTGCACCTGCAGCTGCCCTGTCGTTGTGCACAGCTCCCCAGGCACAGCAGGATCCGCGCTGACAGGACTCACATCCCCACATGGTCCTTCTCCTTATTCGTTCCCCAAGATGTCAACATTTACACGAATAATAAACTTTATCAGCACCATGGGACGTGCCAGGTTGGGTGTCTCTGAATACTCAACCTTCTCACTTTCCCAAAACAACGTGAGTTCTGCTTTCCTGCAAGTTTATCCATTAAGTAATAATGAAAGTCAGTATTTTCCCTAATTTCTCCTTTGAGTTTATGTTAATTTCACTGGGGCTTTATTGTTTAATAAATAAATAAATCCATTTTTTAAAAAGATTTTTCTTAAAAATTAATCCTGAGAAAGTCAGGATAACATATGGGATTATGAATTTGTATCAGCATGCATTTGGGAGAAGAAAAAAAAAATCACAACTCTTACAACAATGCTTTAATGCTGCCTGTTTAATTAATGTGGCAAATTATCAACATTAATGTAAAAACAAACACTGAATACACCTTCTTCCCTGTATTTCTAATTATATAAGTAGAACAAATCTTTCATTTTTAAACCTGGTAGACCAAGAGATGCAGACCAGAAACCCATCATGAGCTCAGAACAGAATACTAGCCTGGATCTTAGGGCAGGTGGGAGGGAGTAACAGTATTCATGTTTCTGCGGCTGTCCACACTCAACAGCACAGCTTATTACACAAACCATCAGATACTCATTGCTGGATGTTAAAAAATACTTAGTGTCATTAATACTATTTCTTCCAGAAGATCATTTTGACAGACAAAATATGTTAAATGTTTGCGCTGTTTAGAAATACGTGTTTGAAGTGTTAAAATCCACAACAGATTAATGAGCAACATAAAGGTGGGATAGCTGGGAGTCAACAAAAAATGGAGTACGTAACACATTAGACAGTTTTTCTATTGCATGTAGCACATGCGTACATATGTCCACATTTACAAAGCTCTAGTGGTTGAATTAAATTAAATCATTTTCTAAGTGCTAAATTGGCCCATTTTAAGAAGCTAGGCTGTCTGATCTATTTTAGGGAAAGTCTCATTAAGCAGTGGCCTCCACTTCTTTCTTCTCAAGATACTGTGAGATGCAGTTAATGATTTGAAAAAGAATCTGTGGGCTGCAACTAATGATCCGTTTGGGTCAGAGCTCCTAGTGAACTTGTTTACTTCTATTTACACAAGACTTCGTTGTCTTGTACAAAAGATGGTTTCATTTTCCGATCAGTGTCCTTTCACTGATAGGAGACTGGACATGCGGATACTACTTATAATATGAAATTTATATATATTGGGGTGTCCTAACCAAAATCTACTGTGGTAAAATTGATATAGCTTATTATGTATTTATATTTGTTACTACTGCCATTAGATGCCAGGTTTATATATCCACACACGCAAAAAGAGTAATCAAAGTAGAGAACTGTATGTAAAAGCCATTTCCCGAAAGTCAGCATGTGCTTGGATAGGCAGGTTTCCTACCAGATTCCTATGCAGAATTTCTTGCAAAATTTTTTCATAGGGCAGAGCTCTTTTATTCCCATTTACTCTGTTTTGCCAAAATCGATCTTTTCAAATTTTCAAAGCATCCTTTGGTGGATTAGCCCTTGGCCTCAAACAGCAGCTTGTTCAGTTCTAGACTGTGTGACAGGTAGTTATCCACTGTATCAGATCAGATGCAAATGGGCATATTTAGGAGTCTGTCCTGAGTAGATGGTTTTCTTTCCTGAAGATGAATTAACTAATACAGAAGAAACAGTGGCACTAGTGAAACCTCATTTACTGTATATATAGAGCTGGGTTAAAGGATGACAACAGTATTATACCACAACAGGACTTCCTAATTAGGAGGAAAAAGAAGATGGAGGTTAAATGTTTACTCCGCATTTTTCTTCATTCTGTTATATGCCATGTGGAAAAGAATTTCCAGCTGTAACACACTGCTTCATTACCAGCTAGAATTACTATCTCTTCTCCAGCTCTTTTTCTATATTACCTCTCTTTCTGCTTCTGATAACCACCAGATATACAGTTCTTCTAGAAAACAGCCAGATCAGACTGCTATCTTTCAAGAAATTGAAGGATTATGGACTGAGCTCCTGATTGTCCAAATTGTTGATTGCCCTCCTATTAAGATTCTCATTTGATATAAATGATCCTGAACTTTATATCTTACGTTTCACTGGATTTCAGCATACTTACAGCCTGTTTCCTCTTGTGGGATGCTATTAACCATCATTACAAACAACTCTTCATAAGGAATATAACATATCCTAACTCTCAGGAGCATTGTATCTGCATGTTGCAGGTACCTCTCTTCTAAATCATCCTCCCACTCCACTATTACCTCACCTCCCACTCTCTGCAATAAAAACAAAATTTGTTTGATTTATAAAGGAAGTAAACATATTGTTTCGGTGGTTAATAATAGCATGAAATGGACTGAGAACAGTTCAAGGATACATCTGCGCAACTGCTTGATCTATAACCACATTGTATTATTTCTGTTTTACGCTTTAATTGGCTACTAAGGAAAGACAGAGAAACTTCCTTTTTATATAGTTTGTTCACGATGGAGTCTTGATGTTTTCTAACACATAAAACAACATTTGACATAGTGAACAAAAGTATGTCTCAGAGGGCACTGAATGACTGAAGACTGTCGTTATTCAGGCTCAACAGGAATGCTATTCTCTTCTTTAGATTTGTACAGATAAATGAAAGTTTGCTGTCTCCTTGTATTACTTGTTTTATTATGTATATAGTAAAATCAAAATATTACAAATTTCCTAGTTTAGTTTGTTCCCAAGACACCCATGCTCTCACGTGTTTTTGCAGTTCTGACAAGTTTTGTCTCCGAAGTTCAGAAACAAGTAATCCAAGTAAATCTCAGCCTATTAAAAATACATTTTTCATCTAGATCAGTCTCCCAGTCTGAGGATGGTGAAGATACATCTTGCTGGTGCCTTAACATGGCAGGGATATGGAAAGGGGGAAGGGAACGGGGAACAGGTAGGGAGTTTTAGCAAAAAGTTACACTCCATGTCTGTTAAACTAGCCACTGGAACTGGATGTTCAGCATCTATTAGTCTTTCCCTGCTGAGACTCTGAATCATAGCCCAATTAAGATTGGAATGGAGGTCACCTTGACCGAGTTCTTACTCAACTGCAGGCCAACTTTGATACTGCGATCAAGTCACTCAGGGCCATGTTTTGAATATCACAAAAGAAGAACCAAAGAGAGATTAAGAATATGCATCTGGAATTATTTTATTTTTTTAAAAGCATACCTGGTTTGTGCCAACTGCTGGCTAATCATTTGTAACAATCCTTTATTTTAATATTTTTACATATGCTCACTTATTTAAAGAGCTGGTGGAAAGTCTAGCTTCTAATTCGTAGCACATTGCAGAAGAGCAAAAAAATACAAAAATGATGAAACCATCATCTCAGCTCTCAATAACATAAGGATGTGGGGCTTCCGGGAAAAGAAAAACACCTTTGAGGAACTGATATTCAGTTTTAATGGGAAAAAGAGCATTTTTACAGCTTTTTGCATCACTTAAGTTTAGCTCAACAAAATTAAAATTAAAATAGTACACATTCTAACTATGGAAAATGCCACAGCTTAGCTGGAAAAGCAAGCTGCAGAAGAAACAAATGATTATGGCTGCTGAACACCACTTTTGAAGCTAGCAAGACAGATACTACTTCTCTGAAAAATGACTCAGCTAGTTAAGCTGGATGCAGACACATCTCACCAGTCTAAATAAATCTTAAGACAGAGAATTTGAGGAAACTGATGGGATCACTCCAATGACAGCAGAGGAAAGATGAAGCAGTAGTGGAATGAGTTGCCTCTGTCTCGTTCGCTCTTATTTCCTTCCAGCCTCTGCATACAAAGGCAAGAAAAAAATATATGGAACAGCAGCGACAGTGCCAGCACTGGCAGCAAGGAAGAAGAATTTGGCACCTGAGACCAGAAAAATCTCAGAAGCCTCACTGATACTGATTACCTTTCTCCTACTGTTGCCCCTAAGAGACATAGGAAAAGATTTGGTTTATTTATAATGCTGTGTATGTTGAAAACACCTTTGTTGACTTGAGCTCAACATATTTATAGGTTATTAAGCAAACGGGAATGTTCTAACAAAGAACAAGCCACTGGGGCATATTCCAAGCGAGAAAAATATATAAAAGCAGATGCTTACAATCAGTGTAGTTTGTTTTCAGAAATACATAGTAACTGCACAGTTATGGCAACCTTCTTTTATTGATTTATTTCACTTTTAAGAAATGTTTCAGAGGGACCGAAATGTTTCACACATAGTTAATGGGATAAATAGCCTTTTCACCTGTACTTCAAGGCATCCAATCCCTAGCTTGCATTAATGGGCACTAACAGATAGTATCTTCTGACAGCTCTTCATCAACTTATGAGGAAAAGTACAACAGAGGTTCTTATAAAAAATTGTACTGAAAACTCTTCCAGCTACCTTACCCATAGCCTGGGAAAGAAAAGCAAAAACAAAAAAAAAAAACCCCACACATGCACATGAGCTTTCACATTTGCCCCTCTCCACACCTCCCTGCTGATGTCTTTGGCAATATCACTTGATCAGCCCGACAGAAATATACTGAGAATGTTTGCAGCTTCATGATACATGCTTCATGCATATGTATCCTCCTCTCCACTAGTTACTCTGATCCGTAGTTCTCACTCAATCTAAAACTCCTGCTGACCCACTCATCCTGCTCAAAAGCACATGACTACTCTGATTCTCACAACTCTTGCCCCTCTTTGCTTGTTTTACACAATGTATGTCCCAGTTTGTGGAAAGCTATAATAAATCAGTTCTGGTTAGAGTATCTGAACTGAGATTTGTGGGCATTTTACATTGGTTATGTCCTATAATACTACTGTAATGAAGATAAAACATCACGAGGAATATCGGAACTGTAGATGTAGCTCTCTTATTTCCATTGGGAAGACTCAAAACTAAAAAGGGTAGTTAAAAATGAATAGAACTCAAGAACTCAGCCTGTCATCTAACATTTGTCCTTATAGATTCCCTACTTTATGACAAACTAAATAATTTACATTAACACTCCATAGCAAATTTGCTCTGTTTTGCAGCATGTTAGCAATACTTTCTGAATACAAGCGTGACAAAAAAAATACAAAGTTCTCAGTGGTCTCTCAACTTTCTCATCAGTAAACATTTGTACAGATTCCAAATGTATTCGGCATCTCTATTTCACTCTCCTTTCTGCAACACATTATGGAAAAGTAGTAACATTTCTCTTACCAAAGAAGTTCATAAACCAGCATCATAGATCACTCATCTTGATTCTGCACCATTGTCTCAAACCTAAAGATAAATTAAGGACAGATTTTTCCCCTGTCCTCCTCTTGTCTTCACATTTCAGAGAACAGAACAGTCTCTCAAGGTACAGAAGATATACCCATTGCTATTTTTAAATCCTTTGTTGGCTTTTCCTGCACTGCTTTGAACCAAGCTCCTTACCTCTCTGATACTGTCCTAGAAAAGTACCACTCCCCTTTTGTCGTTTCTGTTGAACAAAGATCTTTACATACGTAAGAAATAAACTGTACTTTAGAGCACCACAAATATACATATTTCTCAAGTACTCAGAGGATTTGTGTAGGTGTCAGAGCAGCAAATGCTGGTCAATGCTTGGATGACCAGTGAAGGAAAGCAACCTAACCTGGTGTATAGAAATGTGCTTATTTTAGTAATAAATAACCAGCATAACAAAATGGAAGATTTCTTTATGAAGCAACCTGCAAATACTTTTTAAAATAACTTTCTACTGAGATTAAGAAGAAAAAGCCTGCACACTAGGGCAGCTGCTATACTTGTAGAATTTATTAAGTTCAGCATAAATGCTAAGACTAAATGAGCTTCTTTAATTTCCATAATGAAATTGTTTTTGTAAAGTTAAAAATACTGTAATGAGGCCAAAACGGTGTGCTTTCAGAGACTCCCATGGTGAAACAAATGAGATTTTAGCTTCTCTAATTGGGCATACTGCAAGCTGGGCTTGATGCTGTCCTCAGCACAGGATGTTTGTTATCCCTAACAAAAAGAGGTCTACAGCTGTCAGCATAATGCTGTATAGCTTTTCTGAAGCCAAGCCATCAGGAGGAAGGCTGCTGCTCCCTGACTGGGACCACCCAAAGGGAGAGATCAAGTAGAGAACAGCTCAACTCTACTCTGATTAAGAAGTTATTCGAAAGGTAATTTGTTTACAGCTATTACAGAGAAGCTTTTGAAGCAAGGATGGAGAATTCCCAGAATCCTCCAAGAGAATTTTATTTGATTAAATAATGAATATGGATATTCCCTTATTCTTTTATTCCCACCCACCCCTTCCCCCCACGCTTATTAGCTCTCATTACCTGTCAGCACAGGCCTTCGGAGCCTTGCTGTTCCAGCAGGAGAAAGACAAAAAACATTAGAGGCACTGTGTTTTGTCTGTGTTGCCAAGATCTGCTGGTTTGCTGCCATGTACAACACTGCAGTACTGACCTCCAAATCTTCCAGAGCTAGAAGTGATTTCAAATAAATAGTATTTTCATTTTTCCCCTACACTTGTTTTCACCCATAAGCAAATAATAATAAAAATAATCAATCATCCTGCAATAAAACCATCTAGTTCATTCTTCCACATGTACATCATAATTTAGTACTCGAAGCAAGAACAGCAATTCTATAGAGGAAAAAACTTACTTGAATGAAATACGCCTGTATGTACTTAAACATGGACATTTCATTCTAACTAGTTACATGAAGAAGACTTCCCTATAAATGCAAGGTAATGGGGATTGTTACGCCTTTTCCTTAGACCTATGCTATTTTTGCAAATATCAAGCTGCTCAACATTTTATTGGGCTAGAAGTGTCAAGGCATAGTTTTCAAGTGACAACTTCACTTATTTTTTAAATTTTACCATAATGATGCCATTCATTGTTTCACTGGCATATTTTTATATCTAGACCTTAATTCCTTTCCCAGTTTTCTGCTTTGTTTTCAGTAATCAAGCATCCAATTGCCCATCTGCTACGAGAAAAAAAAGATTTTGTTACAGAAGGGCTTTCAGAAGCCTGAGAGTTACCACATTCCACAATTCCCCCCTCTATCCATTCAGAAAAACATAGGCAATATAGCCTTCATGAATGACAAAAAACAAAATTGTGAACAAAAATAAATAGAAGTGAAGTAAAAGTTGAACGGACATTAAAAAAAATACTAAAAAAAAAAAAAAAGAAGTTTGCATGAGAAAAATACAAGTATTATGGAGAAAATTTTGGACCATCAAAATTAATCATTTTTTTATTGCATGTGAATTACAACTTCTGCTTAAGTTTTGGAGAGTGCAAAAGGGCAAGGCAAGATTGGACAAAAGGAATGAGAAAAGGCTCTCTATCAGCAGTCAGAATGTTGTGAACATTGTATAAGGTATCACTTAAGAAGTATTTACAACTTATATTAAAATAAAGTAAATGTTAAGGAACTTTTGTTAAATTATACTCTTCAGCATGTTTCCAATACCACTGTGTACGACATTAATATTTTATATGAGAATGGAGGGAAATATTAGCAGGAGATAAAAAGAAAAAGAAAAAACTCTAATGATTCATTTAATTTCAGCTTTATTCATTAAAGTCTCACAAACCACCTCTACTGTACATGAATCAGATTTAAATAATGAGATATTTTAATTAATTTGAACTCAGAACTTCAGTTTAGATCACAGAAGTTTTCTTAGAGGATGCTCAGAACGCCAGCATGGGGTAAAAGCAAGACATCAGATCACTAGAAGTTCAAAGAAAACACATCTTGAGAGCCTCCTACAAAGACAAGGATGATTCCAAGGAAAAATAAAGAACTGGAAATTTATGACAAGCTTTTCTACAACTGATTTGAAGAGTATTCAAGGGTACATATTTTTCTATCATGAGACAGTAGATTAGAAAAAATTATATACTTATTGCATACAGTTTGTTAGTATGTGGAATGAATTATTCAATGCATATCCTGTAATATTTTTAGATTTTAAAAGATCATAGAAAGACTGAGAAACTCATCCCTGTATGCCTACATAACACTGTAAGAGATATTATTATGCTCTGTATGCTGAAGCAAGGGTCTAGATTATACAGCCTAAGGGACAAACATAAACATTAAACAACTGTCTCCTGAAATAGGTAAAAGATAAATTGTAGCTGGCAATTGGCTGTCAGTTTTCAGAAATAACAATACCAAGTGATGATGCATTGAAAAATTTATATATATATATCGTATAGAAAATTGTTCCAAATAGATCTACTCCAAACTATGCATCATCTCAGAGTTAACAGTTATTCTAGAGTGGTTTCTTGGAGCCCATTTCTACCAAATATACTAATTTATTTTGGTTAGTGCTTAAAATCACTAGGATATCTTCTGAGCCTTTCCATTTATGTTTGCAGGATAGAAAGGGAAAATATTCAAGTACAAAATACTTTTGTCCCACTGTTTTCCTTTTTTGTTGGTTTTTTTTAATCACAATGAGCAATTACATTGTCCCATCAATGGGCACATCTGAACAAGATCTATTCTGACATTACGCAAACAGAAAATCTCTCTCTATAATGAGTTCTGCTTTCTAATAAATTCACCCATTATTTTAGCCTAGTAGATTAAATGTTGTAAAACCTATAATACGGAGCATACAAAGTGTACATATGCATACACAAACAAACTTTGGGGTAAACCACATTTTGGTTTTCGCATTATTTCATAAATAACATGTCACCTTTATTTAAGCTGATCGAACCAGCACTTCTTTTCTGTCAACTGAAGCAGCTAATTTACTTTCATTGACCATCCAGGAGTATAATGCACCACCTGCTTATTGTGATTCTCTCTGGCTACATAGTTTTTGGTTTTGTTTTTTTTATTAAAAAAAAAAAAAAAAAAAAGCTTTTTTTTAATCATTTTTCTCCCTCAGTCTGTAATTTAACTTTGTACACATGTAATCTTAAATTCTTCAATTCTCTTAGGCATTCTGTGAGTGGAAGTACTGGGATTTTTACAGCACCACATCTGTGCATGCACGTTGTGATTAATACAAGACAAATCCTTCAGGCATATTGCAACCGATGCAGCAAAGCTGAACTTACTTGGAGAATGGTAAAACATTCTGGTTTTCAACCCTGGCTAATTTATTTGTTCACAGCCAGACAGGTTTAGAGGATTAAGAACTTTCTCCTTCTTCTGCTGTATGAAAGTAAAAGCTGATGAATACGTGGTGGTAAAAGGGCAGAAAGCAGTGTTGTAGATTCTAATATTTTGGAAATAACTTGCTTTCCAGTCCATTTTAGTATTTTAAATAACTTGATATCCTTTAACAACTCTAAGTCGCAATGCAATAAGTCACATTTTCTTTGGTATTTTTGTCACCACGGAAGACTATTTCAATTGTTCTGTAAACATTCATAACCCCACCAAATGTTAGCTCACACTTAGTGCTGAAAATCAGAAAAAGGAGCCAGAAACGTGTTATGTTCAGTCTGCTACTTCATTTTGGGTTAAGAGACTACAGTTTTGACAGTAGGGCCATCTGCTGTTAACTTTCCTTCCCATCATAATACCAGTCCAGTCAAAAGCAATTAAGTGCGTTTTGCCATTGTAATATGCAGATAATTATGATAAATTACAGTTTTAAATCAGCTTCAAATTATGCATATGGTAGGTATTTTCTTTGTGGTTACTGATGTAAAAAATATTCCTGCATTTGCAAAATATTTCAGCTATTTTATTAATGATGTTAGTTCTGTAATGAGATATCTACAAGGAAATTTCTTAGGCACGGAGCCTGACACTCATTAGAAATCTATTTATATCTCAGCAAGACATTTCGCCAGGCAGACAGAGTTGTAACATTCCGCACTGCCATTGTACAACATACTCAGGGAACGGCTTCTGGTATTGTGTCACAAAAATCTGCAACGTACAAAACCAGCCGGATACGGTACCAGAAGAATATTCTAGCTTTTGATACAACTTGGACATGTTCAAAAGATTTCAGCATAGGCTAAAACACCCAATGAGAACGTCGCTATGAGAACTCTACAATAATGTTCTCTTCTGTTGAAGTTCCCTTTGACATTGCTTGAGTGATCCCCAGAATTAACCAGGCAAAAATACGCAAGAATTCAAGCTGTATAAATATTCAGAGAAAATGCTTTTCTTTTCTTTTTTTCTTTTTTTTCCTACTGTTATGTTGGATTTATTTTCAGGGTACTTCTTTTATTGTGGGTGGGCCACACCATAATACTATAGTTCTCTAAAGTTTAACTGGAGAATTGCCACCGTTAATACTTTTCCTTTTTCCTAATGTTTCCTCAGTATTTCCTTGCTAGTAAATGGACTTTAGAAATAATCAGCCCCTGCAATGCAACCACATGCTTTTCACGACCACACCAGCACTGAGTGATAACCCAGGACTCTTTGTCACCTAATTCTTGCCAGGAACATTCTACACATTAGGCAAGGTGACTCATAAATCCTGAGCATTAACAGCACCTGTGTCATGGTAAGCTGCAGAGAAACAGAGAAACAAGGTAGAGGGGAAGATAAATATATATATATAGATAGATAGATAAACATAAGATAAGATAAATATATATATATATATATATATATATATATACATCTTTTAAAAATCACACAGCAGCGTACCAGCAGTATCAGAATCAAATCTTAGCTCTGTTAATATGTGGAGACGGTGCCTGCCTGGCAATGGCCCTTATCACCTTCTCCTCATTATGACCACAGTGTTGAAATACAAGTCAGTGAGATAGAACTTTGCAAGAGACAACAATCAATTCAATTGACTTCAAAAACTTGCAGTCAAAGGCATGAACGGTATGAACTGATATTTAAATCTTTCCTCTCAGATAGCGCAGCAGAGCAAAATTTCAGTGAAGCAGCAAGAGAGAAGGAAAAGCAGTGGTCAATACATGCTCGGCTGAAATGTCAGCTAGCTTGCTCTTCAGCTCTGCTTGTAATACCTACAAAGATTCAGAAACAGGAGATACCAGAAAAACAATAGCAGAATGTCCCTATCTGTGCCTTCATATTCTAAGCATTTCAACACCAGGCAGGATAAGATCTCTAACTAAAAGGAACGGAACTTTTATATAATTCTGCACATAGAATAGATGTGTTTTCTCTCCATATCTCTTTGCTAGCTGAGTCACTGCTGTTAACAGCTGCCAGTGCGTTACCATACTTTTTTCTCCTTGGCAGGACAGGCAAATTGCTCCCCACAGAGCAAGTGCCAGTCAACAAGGCAAAAAGAACAGTGCTGAGCATAATTTCTCTTCTCGTAACACTAAGTTGCTTTCAAAATGTTTGGTTTCCATCAGACCACTGCTTGGGGTTAGCTGTTGCTCCCAGATTTGTTTTCTTTCGAGCATAACATCATATTGTACTCAATTTCCATAACTAATTAAGAAAATGCAGTGGATATTTTTATTTCAGAACTGCTACAAAATTTAAGAAACCAGTCATCTGAAAAAGCTCTTAGTAAAAAACCTATTGAAGAATTAATGTTTAGCTAATCCATGTTTACAAGATTAGTTTTGCAAGACATCACAAAAACTAAGTTGTACAACTCAATATAGCTCTGTACCAGGAATTTCAGAAGAGGCTATTTAGATTACAAGGCTTCACGTCTAATGCAAGAGGACACTATAATTTTGCATGAGAAAAGCTGCATGTACTTTTTAAACTTCAGTGTACAAATGTAGGTATAATAGAAAGTTTATCCACAGCTTGACAACTGCTTCCAAACAGAACTACTCTCTTTGTCAAGAAATGCCATTTTCTAAACAAAAACAAAGATCTGCAGTCCCTGCTCAACTAATTAACTTGTGTTCATACGGTAGCCAGCCCACCCTCAGTCAGTAATGCGGTGTCTGCTCAGAACTGTGTAAAACGACAAAAACATCCACTGAAACTTTTTGAAAGCAGCAGCGCTAACCTCTACCTCCTTGAAGCATATGTCAAGATCCAGAATAGCTACACAGAAATGCAAATAAAATTCAGTAACAAATCATCCTTGCAATGCTAAGTACTTCTGCACCTATTTTTGTTACATATCTGCTCTTGAAAGACAAGTCTTAAAATAAAATATGATTCGTGTTATAGTTAGAATTAATAGTCAGAGTTAACTTAACCAACACCACCACACTGTAAACAGAGGTGGGGAGACCATCCCCATGTGGACCACAGAACCATAGAAGAGTTTGGGTTGTAAGGGACCTCAAAGACCATCCAGTTCCAATCACTCGGCCATGGGCAGGGACATCTTCCACTAGACCAGGTTCCCAAAGCCCCATCCAGTCTGACCCTGAACATTTCCAGGGATGGATTATCCACAACTTCCCAGGGATGTTCCAGTCCAGAAGACAGACATGCCGATTACAGTTCATGCAAGGCCAAGAATGAACATACAATACCATAACCAACTGAGAAACACTAACCCCAAACTAAAGTTCGCACAAATTTGGTACCTCCACTTTAAAGGTACAGTTTTCATTTTTAAGCACTGAGTATTCCAGTCTTGTGCCAAAAAGATTCCAATGCAGGAAGTCCACGCACGAGCACTCAATGTAGGGAATACAACTTGAGGGAACCATGAAACGTGAACTATTCTGTAAAGTCACATGTACCAGCATGCACGATTTTGTTTTTATTTTAAATGTTGTCCTCTAAAGTGCTTGTATTTAAGAAGTGAACATGCTTAACAAACCAGGAAAGAGACACAGGACAACCTGCAAAACACTATCCACCACTTGCTACCAGAACCTGTCACTTAGGGCACTAAGGCAGAGTGAAGACACGCTGTCTAGTAAGAAATGCCTTAGTGCTCCGAGTCAATGAAACAAAAGCCAACACCTCTGTAAAAACACAAAGCTTGTATCTCATCTTCAGCTACCAGTTTTGGTGAAATGGACAGAAGATAAAATGTTTGGCTGATGCCCTGTTTGGCACTCGAGTCTGTTTAAATCTGAATAGTGAGATGCAAACAAAGCAGTAAATTCGAACTGTGACTGAACTTAAGAGACAGCAGTCTTCACTGCCTTTATTTACATCAGTTGTATTTTTCAAATTTTTTGCAGTCTACTAATCTCAGTTTCATGGCATTTCAAACATCTTCCATAAAGACCTATTGCAAGTTTTACTGTTTAGTAATGAATTAAATACCAGTATATTCTTAATCAGAAAAAAAAAAAAAATCCCAATTTTATTCAATGTTGAGGTCTGTTGTGTTAAATGAGTTGCAGTGCAGCTTTCCACAAGCGCTCAAGAAGTTGTGGGATGCTATTAGTTCTATCTTTAACTCTTTTCTGTAACTGTTCCCTCACTTTTGCCCGTCATCCCTCAACAGTAGCCTTCATCTGCCTGAAAGCACTCTTCCTGCTGGGAGCTTGGCAGCACTGCAAGGGAAGTATGAAGTGGGCTGGAGAAACCCTGTCAAAAGGATATTGTATCAATCTTCATGCACTATCAAAGGCCCCAAATAACAGAGCAATGCCCCAGCATGCAGAACAATGCTTTTAAAATAAAATACATTTTAAAAGGAGGGGAGGGGAACGGAAGGGGGAAAGGAGGGGGAAAGGAGGGGAAAAAAAGGGGGAAAGAAGGGGGAAAGAAGGGGGAAAGAAGGGGGAAAGAAGGGGGAAAGAAGGGGGAAAGAAGGGGGAAAGAAGGGGGAAAGAGGGGGGAAAGAGGGGGGAAAGAGGTAAATTCACCAATTAATATACACAAAAACAAACTGAACTCCGCATAACTTAAATGCCACTGGCTTTATATAGTTCTCACTTGTTCTCACCTTCATCTGAACCAGTCACCTGAATTTGCAGCCAGGCACAAAGACCTTGAAGCCCTCAGGAACATTATCAGTGCAGCCTGTAGTCAGCAAGCTTCCTCCTTCACAGATGTGCATCTGTGATCACTGGAGTTAAAACACACAAAGCATGCTCACTGAGTAGCACACATTGGCACGAGACCTGTCATTTGTGCCTGAGAGCACTGTATATGCCTGAAGTGCTGTGAGATGGAGCAGGAATCATTGCACTCACAGGAAAAATACCGAGACTGTTATTGTCCCCACTGTATCAACTAACAGGATTTACAAAAATCTATCATCTAAAAGTACGACTTGTTCAGTAAATCTTGATGATGGCACATGAACAACACCAAGGAGTGCAGAATTAGTTTACTCTTACTACAAATATAATTTAAATGAACAGACTAAAAGACAAGCGGATTTAAAAATGCAGACTCTGCCTGCAAACCTTTCTTCTGGAGAAGAAAGCTTGCTGAAAGAGGGTGTCATCTTTGCTTTCAGATTCTTTTATCCAATGTCAGAAAACCAGGAGTTTTAAAGCAATGCAGTAATGAGAAAGAAACTGATAGACAGTGCTGTCCTTCAACTCTGATTCAACACTAGCCCTGACTGTGCCCACTTCCAGTACATGCCAATATGCCAGCACAAGAGAAATGGAAATCTTCTGTTCCTTTTACATCTTTTATAGCATTGACTCAGATCCTTGGCAAAAGAAACAGACACAGTAAAAGCAGATATATTCACCAAGAGCATCTGAAAAGTAAATTTCAAAAAGCCTTGTGGTTTAAAAACCATGTATTATGATGGCATCTGGTATGGATCAGCTGGTTGAATTGCTTTGATTACTCATCTACAGCCAAGTTTTCTTTTATTTATTCATTTACTCATTTATTTCATGGTTATAAAAATGTGTTTCATAATAAATATGGAGAGTGACAACACAATGCTGATTAACAAATATTATGTTCTCAATTTTTTTTAACAGATTTCAGTTTTCAAAAGGAATTGTGTGTCTGCAAAATGTCAGTCCTAAATTCTACCCATGCCTTCACTGTCACAACTTGTTTTTGCCTTTCTTTAAATACACTAAATTTATAGGTGTTGACAAAGTACTAAGAACAACAAGAAAAATATCAGCATAGAGCACTCTGTGAAACTGTGTTATAAAGGCTCATTCTCCTCTAGCGGCAAACCACAGAAGGGTAAGAGGCTGACCTGAAGAAACAGAAATACAGGGCATGCATATAGTTGCTTTGCTCCTGACACCTACAATAGGACACCCATGGATACAGTACTGAGCCTTCAGATCTCGTTTGACTTGATGTAGCCTATCTACATGAACCAATTCCCTAAAGAAGCAGAGAGGAACAAAACAAACAACAAGCAGCCCCAAGGCAAAGCTTCAAACAGTTAGCTCTTAGAGAAGACTCAATAGATTAATGGAAAATCATTAGAATCGTACAATATTTTGGGTTGAAAAGGACTTCAGAAAGTTACAAGTCCTCTTTCAAAACAGGACCAAATCTGATGCTAGTTCAACAAGGTTGACAGCCCTGTTAACTTTTTAGCATCTCCAGAGTGGAGGAACCCTAACCTAACAGTTTCTTCCAGGGTTGATCACCATCTTTTTTTCCTTTTTTCTCTCTATCAAAATTCCCTTAATATCCTTCTTACACTTGAGAATTCAAAACTGGACACCCTACTCCAGACATGATCTAAAGTGTCAATAAGAAGGTAATAAAGACATTCCTCAAACTGCTCAGGGAATGTCCTTGTTAATTCAATCCTGTATAAGGTTAGCTTTCATTCCAGAAGACTGCACTGCCCAGTTGTATTCAACTTCCTGCTTCCCATGAACTGTTTCTGTACAGGCACTTGAGATGGGCCAGCAGGGAGAGCGAAAGTCTCACTTATAATGCTGTCCTTCAAGTATTACTACTTTGTCACTGGTTCCTCTGCTCTTTGAGCTTTATTCTCCATTTCCTGGTGAACCAAGGGGAAAGCCCTTCTCCCTCTGTTATGGAAAAGGGCAGCACCAACTAGAAAGCAACAGCCCTCAAGACAGGCTGCTCACTTCCCCTCACTCTTAGAGTCGTAAAAGGTACCTTGAAAAACAGGAATCTGCATTTCAGCTAATGACCTGAAAGGACAATTCTGAATGACACTGGCAGCCATGCAGCTTAATCAAAGCTTTCCAAACAACTGTTCAAACTTTAGATTGTATGTGAAAATTCTTCCCTGAGGATGATGCTCACATTAGGAGGAGATTAATTTATATTCATATTGTTGAAGATGAACAAGAAAAACCCACGCAGCTAAAAAGCGTACAAAAAATTCATCGCTTTTTTTATGATGAATTATTGAAAACACAGTAAAACAACAACTATAGGTGTTTTAACTACAAAATGCAATAAGGATGTATATCAACCTTTCTTCATGTGTTTCAGAAATGATTTTTTGCCTAACTTTGTATTCAAATGAAGCAGAATTTTCAAACAAACAAAAAAACCTGCCATTAAAAGCAAGTACAGTAACCTGCTGAGTCTTGAGAATGAGCTACTTTTATGTCTGAAAGTTCCTACTGCTTCTAAACAGATTTGTGACTCCAAGCAGACTCATCTATCTCATTAACAAGAAGCACTATTAGAAAAAAAGACAGAAATCTTTGAAATTTAATTAAAATTCAAGTTCACTTTGTTTGAGTATACATTTTACATACGCTGTTACATACAACATGAATATTATTACAAAACTTTAACTATCAAATTTTTTGCAGAGCAAAAATTATCATCAGCTTATAAATATTTTGAGAGAGTGTCATGAAAATATTTAAATTCAAGGAGGAAATAGAGTACCAACTCCAAAAAAGTTGGGAACTCTAGCTCATAGCTTATCTCTGTGTGTTATGACCTACTTCAAAACTTAGTGAAAAAGATGAATCTTGACACTATAACTTTAAAGTGATCTTCCAGTGCATACTCAGCTGAGGTAGTGAGGAGCACAGAAATCCACTGATCAATCCTGACTCCTGTTTCTATTATCATTTGTGACTAGGAGGCTGTACTGATTTGAAATTCTCAATCATACACACATTTTTAAGTAAATTATTTTTGATCTCTTAAAGGAATACCTCATAGCTACTTTAGCTAGATGTTGATCTTTGTTGACTGCTTGCATAATGAGAACCACAAAACCTAACCACTGTAAACTTTTTGATTGTTCTTTAATTGATATTGAGACACACGGTGCTGTTGGAGAGGGTCCAGAGGAGAGTATGAGGATGGTCAAAGAACTGGAACCTTTCTCTTTCAAAGAAAGGCTGAAAGAGCTGGGCTTGTTCGCTCTGGAGAAGAGAGGGCTCCAGGGAGATCTTATTTTGGCCTTTCAGCGTTTAAAGATAAGTTATAAAAAACATAGAGATCGACTTTCCACAGTCTAATAGTGATAGGACCAAGGGGACCTGTTTTTAAGCGAAAAGAGGGGAAATATAGATTAGATGTTGCACATAGACATGGCACAGTTTAGTGTTGAATTTGGTGGGCAGGGCTGCCCTGTCTGTGTTCAGCCTTCTGCAAACATTAACAGGCACACCATGTATTCCTCTGCAGGCTAAGCTTCACCTAAACAACAACGTGGCAGGAGGAAATTTTTTACTCAGAGAGTGGTGAGGCAGTGGCACAGGCTGCCCAGAGAGACTGTGAATGCCCCATCGCTGGAGGTGCTCAAGGCCAGGTTGGATGGGGCCCTGAGCAGCCTGATCTAGTGGGTGGCAGCCCTGCCCACAGCAGGGGGTTGGAACCAAATGAGCTTCAGTGTCCCTTCCAACCCAAGCCATTTTATCATTTGAGTATTTGAGTATTTATCATTTGAGTATTGCCACATGTGTGATCCCATTTCAAAAGAGAAACTCAAAAACGTGCATTATCAAGACAGTAGTCAGAAGCAGGGAGGAGAGTTCATGAAGATGTTAGGGATAGAAGAGGGAGGAGATGCTTATAGATTTATTTTGCTACAGAATACAAAGCAGAAAAAAATCCAGAAGAAATAGGCAAAGAATTAAGCCAGAATGAGTTTCAATTGCTCTTAATCTAGATCCTGAATTATTTCTACTGACATCAGTGAAAACACACTTATTTTTCTTCCTCACAAAGTCAGGAAGGAGGGAGATTATCTAGGCAGGTTCGATGGATGGTTAATGAAAAAGTCTGCCCTAATACTCTGTGCCTTACATTCTGTTTTGCACAATAACTGACAAGCACAAGATTCACAAGTAAATAATCACTTAGCTATAGATTCTCTACTTTCTGCTTGTTCTATCCCTATGAAAATCAAGCTGAAAACTAATATAAAACAAATACAAATTGGGGGGAAAAAAATGCAATCAAATCTAATCCGAAAACAGCTTTGTTGTAGTAAGATACCCCCTACTTCAGAAGAGATTTCTGTCCAGGAGAACTCAAGCTATCAAGCCATGCAGATGATGGGTGTCTCCTAGAGTCTCTGAGTATTGCACACCACTTTTGTAGGTAGGAGTTTGGAACCAGGGTCCCAAGGTGAAGCCCCACTGATTTTCACTAAGCCTGAGCCTTATTTGAGACAGCATTAAAGGAGATGCTTGCCTTGTTCAGATTTTGAATTCAGTTTATTCAAATACTTCCTGTGCCATCCAGTCTCCAATGTGTGAAGCTACTGAGGAGGCCCCCTGGTTACTCTTGAACAGGTGATCTAGAGTGGATGTGAATTTCAAGAGGTGCAGTTACCAGGTGTGCCCCTGCACAGCTTCTGCAAGCACAGTTTCTGCAGCCCAAGCACAACCAGTAGTCTGCAAGCAAATGCAGACTCTACTTAAGCTTGAGAGAATACCTCTGACTCACAGCTTCACCCTTAGTAAGTGGAGTGATAACACTAGTTTCATTGGACAATGTTTGAGCAGGCTGTTACTGTGGCAGAACAGGTAAGAAAGAGTGATAAGACTGGTCCAGGTAACTAGCAACAGTGTTGCTGGACCACATAAGGAGGCGTAGGGACCTGAAGCCAGGTGGACCTGGTCTAATGCTGCAAGTGTGCAGTGCTCAGACAAAAGCATTCCATCCGCCACCTACACATGAGAGTTAACTCAAACACTGACTAGCTCCAGAACAGATGCCATGCTGTACTACTTAAGTGGTGATGCCTAGAAGTCAAACTGACATACAGGCCTGTGTGCTACAGAGTTCAGCAACCAGCCCTCTGGGCCTTGCTCCCAGAGACCAAGACGAGAAGGTCCAGAAGCCCAACCTCATAATGGGTTACAGTCTGGCCAATACAAGCAGCAGCAACTATATTCCTCTGATCTATCAGACTTCTACTTGAGACATGGCACTCAGATCAAGACAACAGGCCTAACACAGGCAATGAGCCTCCCAGAAGCCATCCAGGAAATGTCCTGTGGTAGGTCAGAGCAAGAGGTCTCCTATACCAGTAAGTCAGTAAAAAACAGCTGGCACTCAGAGAAAGGCTGTAAGAAATAGGGCAAGTGTGAAATGCCCCTTCTCAGATTTTGTCTTTTGGCTTCCAGTAAAGACCACCGTAGTAACACTTCCTATGCAATGCTGCCCCACAGGAGTACATTCACAATTAGTAAATACTAAATCAAACCCACAATCTTCTCTTATCAATTCATGAAGTTCTTTCTAGAAGCGACCATCCTCCTGTAGTTCCTGAGATAGTGTTCCAAGTCTCACTTGTGTTGACAGCACCTGTTCAGTACTTCACTTGCATGAGTCACTGATTTGATAACTTAGTGGCATTCACATACAGGACAGAGGCTGACATTAGCCTGTGGTACCTATTATTCCAGACAGGAAACCTTGTTTTGGCAAGTTGGACTTCTTTTGAAGATGACAGCTGGGGAAACATATGAAAGTTTCCTGACAAAAGCAAGCATTACATGTCAAGGGAAATGCTATCTATTTTAATAAGAGGCAGCACTCTTAAGGAAAAAAAAAGGAAAAAAAAATTATTTGAATGGGAAAACAAGGAAAAAAGCTTCAAGAGGACCAAACCTCGTGGAGATTTATCTCTCAAGTCAGTCTCCCTATAACTTACTTGCTCGCAAAATTCAGGCTCTTTGGAATTTTTTCACTGCATTAAAGGGTGGAGCGTTTAAAAAAATTGTAATACATTAATTGGACTGTAAGTAAGATATTTTCCCAAGTCCATCTCCTAGAATATGTTCAAAGGGACTTGATTTTCACATACTGAAAATATGAACTATTTTCAGCACTTGCAAACAGCAGTGTGGGGAAAGAAGGGAAAAGAGCATTAACTTTCAAGACTTTGCTTCTGCAGTCTAGCACAATCTGCCAAGCTGGAGAATACAATCAACGTATTTTTTAAACATACCATAACATTTCAATTTAAAAAGTTCAGTGTTTTCATCTGTGACCCGGGATCAAAATGGTCACCCCGTATAAAGCTGAATCAAGTACTTCTATGCTGAATTACAGATCAGCTGAAGCTTAAAGGTCAGGTCAATATCCTGAAATGTAGTAAAAAGAGTCAATGCTGAAGAGCACTTAATTTTTTCACAAAATTCAGATGGCCTTTAGGCTGGCTATAATTTCAATCAAAGTGAGACATCATGGTCCATTCAAGTAACAATCCCGGCTGGATGCCTATAGACAAGAGTTTGTTCATGTCTCTAGTATCATTTTGTCACATGTTCTATTCGTTCAGATTTGCCTATATTTCCCTACTGACAGGACAGATCTATTCAGTAATGTATTCTGCAGTTTTACATGACTATGCTAAGTCCAGTTCTCTCTAAGATGTGTATTATTTTATTTTGCACTTCTTGTTATCTATCCAAAATGCTTTTGCCTGCTAGTTTTTCATACAGCTGGAAACAAAGCTGAAGTCTCCTTAACAATCATGGTTCCTCCGGGACTATATACGAAATTGTTATTGCTCACATAATAAATTCCAAGTACAGCGTATCGATGTCGCCAAGGATACTCTTTTAAATGATTTATTCAGTTGTTGACTCTAAGTTCCCCTTCCATGTAAGAGTTTTCTGTTTATTTTTAAATCAGGGAGAAGCAAATCTCTGACAAGTTTTTCTAGTTTAACATTTGGCATCGACTAATCCAATAGTTCATTAAGTTTCACTCCTGGTCTTAAATACAAGGTTTTGATTGAAATTGCAACAACCATCACAGCAGTTATCACAGATCTGTTGAAGGAACTAAACATGAACAGTAACTTTGCCAAAGTCTAGTGAAACTCTCTTCTACCAAAGCTTTTTGCATTATCTGTTGCCTGCAGTTTGCGTTAACTATCTGCAACAGATGTCAGTCAGCTACTCTATCACATGCATTTCTCAATGTGGTATCACAGGAAGTAATTAATGTTTCTATTCCTTACATCAAGCTGTTACTACAATACTTCAAAATCTGAGAGTATTAACAACCATAAAAAACAAGCAAACAACAACAAAAACAAAACAATCTTAAGATGCCGCTGAGCTGCAGAGCATGTAATAATCCATAATCGTGGCTTTAGCAGTTAATGTCTCCATATCTGTTGCTCCATCTGGGAAACAGGCAGAATTATCCTGATGTTGGAGAAAAGTGAAGAAACTGTACTATGATGAAGTTTTGTTAAGTTATATATGAAATGACATTTAAACACTTCATATACTGATTATAAAATATCTTAGGTGCTCTTTCAGACGTGAAACACTTGTTATAGGATATCTCAGTTGATATTTAAGACATATCTTAGATCTCTTCTTTAACCCAAGACCTCTTCACTCCTCCAAGTAATTTTTGTAAGACTAGTCATCTTCACCTAGAATAGGAATATAAATTCCGATAATAAAAAGTGTTGCTAGCCAGTGAGATCAGATGTGCAATCTGCCTGATGCCATGTACTACATGCAGATAATAATGTGCTACGCCTTATCTCCAACCTTACTGTTTTCTGCGGGTTTGTAAGAACAGACAATACTCTAAGTGAGGTGAATGCAAACACATGCCTTAATATTATTTCTTTTCCCGTGTGTTCTTCAATACTTGTTATGGAAGACTGACTGGGTGATTATTAACATTTCTTAAAAGGAGGGTTAAAAGAGATGGGAGCTGCAAATGAAGAAGTGCCATAGCATCCTATAAAAAATTTCAGAAGTGAACTGGAATGCAGTGCACAAAATTTTCTGTACTTTCATAGGAAAATCTGTTCAATACAACCAAAACATATTCAGAGGCTCATAATTATGACTTTAAGCTTTTTTTGGATTAATGTCCAGTCGATGTCTGATCTGTGACTGGATTTCAGCCAACATAAGAAACAAATTCAGAAAGAAAGGAACAAGTAAAAGTTATTAAACCCAGTTCTTTTAGCAGCTGAATGATTAGTTGGACAGATGATCTTAGTGACCTTTTCCATCCTCAATGATTCTCATGTTTCTCTAAGCCTGGTGTCCCATGTCCCATGCAATCTTCAGTTTCTCTTCATATTCCTAACAATTGCCTATACCATCGCAGCATCTCCAGAGTGATTCAACTACATCTCCAAGATTATTCCTAGGCTTGACATCACAGTACTCCTATCTCATTCTTTTTTTCTCTCCAGTGATACATTTACTTCCTTCTAACAATACATTCTGAAAACAAAGGTGATACAAGACGAACTCTCTCTTCCCTCTTTACACATGGATCTCTACTCAATGCCACCAGTTTTCACACTGCATCTAAGATCTCAATAACTTGAAAATCTTGCTTGGAATTAGCCAACAGATCCGCAGCTATTAGAGCCCAGATAGAGATGGGGTAATTGCATATGCCTCATTTCCTTAAGCAGGCAGGCAAAAAATTAGATGAAAGAATGCATTTCGCAGAAAAATGCTCAAGTCACCGCTGCGTGCCATCCAATGTAAAATTTACAACCTTCTTAACCTAATGCACAGCCTTTTGCAAAAAAGACAGACAAAGGAAGACAAAAATACCCCCAAAGGCGTGTTTTTAGGTGTGTGGTTTTTTTAAGCGTATTGATACACATCCCAACAGTATGAAACTAGTAATAAAATCAGTAATATTTCAACAGATAGAAGAAATAAAGAAACCAGTGAGATGTTTCGCTGCCCTGACAGTACATAAAATATTAAAAATAATAATAATAATCCCTGTCATGTATGGGCTAAAACACTGCTTCCTAAAAAAAACCTAACACCTAACACACTTTGTCATTTTATACCTTTTTCTGGGAGACTAGACTACGATGCTTTATGGGATACTGCAGGGAAAGATTAAACAAATGGTTCAGCAATTACATCTTCCAAATGAATGACATTTTTGACATGTACTCTCTGCTAAGAAACCTTCATGATTTAGGGTGTTTTTCTGTTCTGGAAACAAAAAAAAAAAAAAAAAAAGCAAGATATTGATAGTAGCGTGAGAAATCCCAACAGCAATCTCTTATGAAAAGGGAGCACTGGATATTACTGAGGAATCTCTATATTTGGTGACCTATTTTTGCTTATTTTGCTCCCCTCTGCCCCCCTATTTTAAGCACATTAAGGTGCTCCCAAAAGGTCTTTTATTCCACCCCTGTCCACAGATAGGAGCAATCTCTCCTGCCACACACATCTGCATAACTTCTGCTACTTCCAGCAGCAACGATCCCACAGACTTCCCAGATTTCAGGTGATGATACTTTGCTCACTCGCTATCACAAAAGTCCTTTCTTAACCTGTTGTGTGAGTCTCTCTCACTACGGTGTAAACCACTGCTATCCCCAGTCTCCTAGTTGTAATTGCCCTTTCAGTCGTTCCTTCTCCCCTCTGCAACACCTTATTACAAATTTAACAGGTTCTCTGTCACTTCCCCTTTCATCTGGGCTAGAATACACAAAGCCAAGAGCTAGATAAATCACCTATCTGAATCTCTTACATTATGTCATTATCAATTTTTTTTAGCACTAATGTCCTTTCTTTCCTGATTCTGCTGTTTATCTCACCTTTCTTGAATTCCAAGGCCCCAGGCTTCATACATCAGTTCAGTCAAAAGTCTTTACACATAGTGTAATGCTGTTCATGGTTTTGTTTTTTTTTAACTGCAGAACAGTATTTATCCATATTTAATGTGTTATCCAATACAGCTTTCATAAACTTGATTTCAGTTCTAAGCAGGTGTTCCTCCATCTTGTATTTGCGCAGTTAATTATTCCAAAGTGCAGTGCAATGCAAAAATCAATTTAATCCAACTTTTTACAGACTGATTCTCCAATATATTCATTCTAATCTTGTCCTCCAAAGTTATTTTTGCTGCTTATTTCTTGCTGTCACCTGCAAATAAGCAAGTATTCTGAGCAGAATCAAACTAAACCCTTCAGAAACATTCAGTTTCCTATTCAACAGCAGATGCTTCACAAAATTACTCCACAAAGTTTCCTAACTACCAGTTGATTCAGCTTGCGGCTCTTTCATCTACCACACATTTATTTTGCTCGTTGATCAGTGCAGCATGCAAAACAATGGCCAGGTGTTCTTTTTTTCATCTTTGTGAACATCTACCTTCCCTCAATGTTTTATTGAACATGAATGTTTCACCCATTTCTCTACATTCTTAGGGGTGATGTTTATCAGGATGAACCAGTACAATAATATAATATTTTCCTCTTTCTATGCCACATTTCTACAGCTCTGTTACTGATAGCAATTGTGCTGTTAAAGTAAATCACACAATTGGAAGGAGGACCACCATTAAACCACCCTTTTAATCCTTTTCATAATTACTCATAGACTTCCATATTTGTATTCTACTGCAGTCTCGACCTCAGAGCAAGCTTGTACTACACCTCTATAAACCGATGTCATACCTATTAATAAAAGCAATAAAATATTTAAGACTCTGGATCACCTCACTGAATTTGTTATGCCATATAAACTTGACTATTAAGGATTTCAGTTCTTCCTCTTTATTTCTCTTATGTCTTGTACAGTATTTAGAAATGTAAGATGGGCTGCAGACTGCCGCTTTCTCCTCTCCTCTCTCCCACAAGCCTATCAATCATGAACTACATCTTCTCAACAATATCCTGAGGTTACCAATGATATATACTTCTCTAACATCATTATGCCATTTTTACAACACTTCATTGCCTCTCAGATCAAGTTTTCCAGAAGAGATAAAAGATACATTTACAACATAACCACCACTAACTCAAAGTAATCTATAATCAGTGTCATTCTTGCTCGCCTATCAAACTAGATTTTAAGGACAGCTACTCCAGAAACAAAAGGTTGCTGGGCAATGCAAGTGTGAATTTAGCTATTAAAAGCAGCCCCCTCACAGCACAGCCTGGTTCTGGTCAACTAAAGGAGGTTATCGTCTCCAAGAAAGGATGCAGACACCACATACCTAGTGATGATTTCACCCCAACTCACCTGCCCCACGTACAAGAACACCTCTTTTCCTTTAAGGCACACAGATAAACAAAGTACATTTGGTGCCTTTCAAACATAAATGGACAGAAATATAATTCACTGAAAGTATACATCACCAACAGTAGTATTTTGCAAAATACACTGCAATTTCCTAAATTTCAAATAGAATTCTAAAGTAAATCTATCTCAAATCAATAATATAATCAACACTATTACGATTTTAAGTCCAATGATGTTACATAAATTATACTGGAAAAACTAAACTGTCTTCTACTCTTGCTGTTAAAGATGCAAGAGTGCTTTGAGTTTTTAACATTGATATTTCCATGGGACTAGATTCCAAACAACCTTGCTCAAATTACTTTAAATCTGCTAGGGGAAAAAAAAAAAAAAAAGGAAAAATAGGAAAAATTACAGTTGACTTGTAGAAACTTGTAGAGCGTATTATAGCTGTAGTTAATTATGACTTCGCAGAATATACTAGTAGTAGCAGCCAACTCTTCTAAGATCTAAACCCATTGAATACTCAGTGACAAAGGCTATTCCTAATAGAAAAAATATATACAAATGCTAGAAGTATCCACAAACACTACATTAACTACAGACACTGAGTGAATGCATATGCACAAGTACACGCAGATTCTCATCTCATGTTCACACACAGAATCACACAGAATTATCGAGGTTGGAAAAGACCTAGAAGATCATCCAGTCCAACCATTACCAATACTTCCCAGCTAAATCATACCCCTCAACGCAACATCCAAACGTCCAAACGTTGTTAGTATCTGAATGAAATTTCTAAGAATTATATCAATAATCATTGTTCTCACTTATACACTGTCGTGTATCTTTATTGCATGTCCATCTTTTATAAATTTGTCCTGTTTGTACAGATGGCACTCCTTGAAGAAAGCATGTAAAAAATCCAGCTTGGTGAGTAAGGAAGAAGCTTCTGCAATTCCTGCAGTCTCTGACATCATAGTGTTTCATTCTATGGTGTCACTAGTCCAGAACTCTGCTCATGGTGTAAGTTTAGCTGTTCTCTTCAGCTCTATTTCCAGAGGTGCTGTGACTCATATAAACCACTGGCTTCACTAGGATTTGGGGTCATCAGTTTAACAGGCATTGTAAAAATATAGATCTTTAGGAGCAACATTTGCTTTGAGCATCCACTAGTGGCAGAGTTTAAAAGGTTTGTTAGATGACACGCAGTTGCACAGGAAATTCAACTGAAAACAAAATTTCATCTCGTGTTCCCCTTCCTTCCTCTCCATCTCCAACAGCAGACACTAAATTAAGTTTGCACGTGAAGATACTGACTTAACAGTTCTGTGGGAAGGGTGGGAGAGTTCCCCTTGTTTGTATTAGAGGTATAATATTGTAGTTCAGGAAAAGGCACGACTACTTACATGGAGGATGGCACATAAAGCAACAGCAATAACTTTTGGTAGTTACTAACAGCCAGATTCTCTCTGGCAAAAGCAGAGCATGTGTGAAATGGCTGTTTGATTAAAGTAGTACCATCTCAGCCACGTTTGTTCCAAAGATTACCTCTCACCCACCAAAATGTGCATGTTATTTTAATCATGAAACAAGCAGAAATTTGCCTCCATTGATCAGAAGCCATAAAATTGCCTCTGTCCCACAGGATACAGAATGGAGCTCCATGCCCTTAGTGGTAATTAATTATACAAGCACTCCTCTCATAAACATTCCAGGCAAACTCAAAACACCCAAATCCATTCCCAATTCTAATTATTCTAAATACATAAAACACCATCACAACTCAGAATGAAAAATGAGGGGCTATTCATAGTAAGTAGCATAACTTCATTGCTGATAATCTCCTCCATACCCTGAAGAGAAAGGAAAAAGGTGACATCGTTGTGGATTTATTTCCTATCTTTTTTTTTCTTTTCTTTCTTTTTTTTTTTTTTAATGGCCTTAGTATTGCCTCAGTATAAATATTGTACTGGGGGTGATGTCTTTTTTTTTTTCTTTTTTTTATAAAAAATATTTTACAAAGTCCAATACACCAAAATACATTGACAGTAGGAATTAAAAAGTAAATTCTACATAACATTTTCTACTATCAGTAAGCCTCTTTATTCTTGCCATGTAGACTTTTATTAAAATGTAATAGTAAAACTGGGTTAATGTGACAGCCAGAAGTATACAAACCAAGTTATAAAGGAAATAATCTTTTATTACTTTTCCAAAGATACAGCTAGCTTCAAAGTAACAGAGGGATGATGAAAATTGCTAGGGGAGGGGGAAAAAATAAGAGTACTTCCAGAAAAAAATATTCAACTTGTTGAACAGTTAATTGGATTGTCGGGCTTACAGTTAATAAAAAAAAAATCCTCTCATATAAAGTTTTTACGCCAGGTGTGTATTTACCCGTATTTAAACCAAGTACAAGAGAATTTAAATAACACTTTTATTTAGCATTTGAGATGTTTCAGTTCTTACACAGGAGGTATACGTTAGCACACAGCACTAACACAGGCACACATCATTAATAGGAAATAGAACTGGATTAGTCAGAAGCCAAGAATATGCATAACTAGCTGCCCCCAAAATAGGATTTGTCCTGCTCAAATTTTCCAGAAGTTTCCTGACTTCAAATGCAACAGTTGTTGTGCTCCAGCTGGAGGATAACTTTTTAAAAAGTCAATAGACATCAGAGAATGAGTCATTCTTTAGCAAACACTAATGATAAAATTTTCAGTGCCATTAGCGAAGTCAAACTTTAAACTTCTTCTAAACCATTAAACAGATGTTCCAGCCTTTACATTAGCATGACTTTTTCCCTAATTGCCTCAATTATGTCCCACCAGGAGTCTGTTGTTCTGCAGCTCTGCACAGGACTCAACCTTTAGCCAAACTTTCCTCATCTCCTTCCACCTCTGTGGTTCCTTCTGCCACATCCCTACCTCCATACCATGCTGCTAACAAAGGCACATCACTAGAGGCTGTGGGGTCTCATGAGGAAATGGGGAGACAAGGTTACGGAGCTCACAGCCATGGGGGAAGGAGGATCATGTTCCACAGCAAGGCCTGAGCAGGCTTTGTGGGAACTCATTATAGAGGGGGCCAGATACAGCTCGTCCTACTGCTCTGGAAAGGAACTACACAACAGCATAGTCACGGAACAGGTCTTAAGAATGAACTGTAATTAAGCCTTTCCTCCCCTTTACCCTTAAAGCTCATCTGCACAGCATCTTCCTGCCCCTTAAGAGGCCCATGAGGCTGTGGGTGAAACCAGCAGAGCTCTTTATTTTTAGCTGACATGACTGCGAATGGCTTCCAGCTGAAATGTTAGAAATGTTCCCAAGGAAAGTGACTTGATATGACTCATTTGCTAATGTCATAAGCCCGTGGCACAAAACATTTTAAAAAGACACTTTTGTCTAAGTACTTATTAAATAGAGTGAATTTTTATATTACAATGTTATTGTTTTCCTTCTACATCTCAAATTATCTAATTTCTTAACAATTAAACTGTTTGTTTTAATATACTCCTGCTGATTTAAACAGGAAATAGTACAAGTAAAAGGGTATAATCTTTATTAGGTCAATGATAGTTTCAGTAGGTCGCAGTAAATTAAAAATTTCATTATACACAATTAAGCAACTTCATTAATATAATTGCAATTTTCCTCACTCTTTTTAGCTTAGCATATTTAGCATATGCAGATAACTACATTGAGATGTACAAGTGTGCATGCACGTACATGTAGACTTTTCACTTCCTAACCCTACATTTCTAGTAGGTAAAAGTCAGTAACTGGCTTCTGAAAGCCAGCTAAGAAAGTAAACAGGAAAAAAAAAACCAGCTTCTCACCAATAGAAAAACAAACTGCCCATCATGCACCTTACATCTGGGTAAGTAAAACATAGGTGTGCATGTGTGTGCCACAGTGGTGCATTATCTGTACACCCCCTTAAGGCAGAAGAAATTTGTTTTCTAATTACTGATCCTGAACAACAGTCGTAACCTGGATGGGAAGCTGAAATACTGCACTGCAGTACAGTGCTGCTCAAGTAGTTGATAGAACATTCATCTCTTCCTTGAGCCATGAAGTCTTATTTTACAAAAGAGGGAGCTATGTTACGAAACTAGTATTAAAAAAAAAAAAAAAAAAAAAAAGTCCAAAAATGTTATGGTTGTCTATCTTGCAGAGGAGAAGCAATTTTCAGCCAAGTAATTGGTACATTTTCTTAGTGCATTATGTTTCCCAAAACATGCTACTGTAGGTGGGGATTAGCATCCCTTTTCTTCAAGAGGAAAATTACTTGTCTTCTATAGTGACTGGAGCTGTCATTCCAAGAACTGACAAATGTTAACAATCTCTGGAGATGTTCTTTACAAACATCTCAAAAATAAATAATATATTCAGATCAAGGAACCAGTGACCAAAGAAAGGTTATAAATAGAAGGAAAATACCACAGTTTGAATACTAATGTGCATCATAGAGCCATCCATTTCAACATACTAAAAACTGTAATTACATTAGCAACTACTGCTCTTGACTGAAAAAGGATATAGAAATATTCTTTATCAACAAAAGTTTTCAGTACCTTCCATTTTGCAGAAGACATCGAATGAAACTAGATAATTCCTCTCCAGCCATTCCATCTATTAGCCTCTGTAGACAGATTAACAAAACACATCTACATAAAGAAAATTGTACAGATCTTTTTCCACACATCATATTTTTGTTATTCCTCATCACGTACTGACAGTTTTTTGCACGTGTTTCCAAAACTCGCAACAACAAAACATCAAACTGAACTGCAATTATCCCACAAATTCAAAGCAGATCTACCAAGGCCAGAAACACTTTAGCGCAAATTAATTTCTTAAGCCACTTTAATGCTTGAACTACATTGCCAAAAATACAGTTCATATATGTAATACAGAATTAGAATTATAAGTAAAGATGAATTTTATTTTATTTCAATCACGACACAAGGTGCTTTGCTGAGATTTTGAATGAGAAACAGTTTATCCTATTCTTTCCATAATATATCAGAAGAGTTGCTACTAAAATTTCAGCAAACACAACTGGGAAATGTCTTCTCAAGTTGTGGATTTTGATAGGATCCATCTACCAGCATGTCAGAAAACCTCAGTTAAAATTACAGCTATGCATTATGTAGAGCCACCTTCCGAAAACTATCATCTGTCAGTAACATCAAAATAATATTTAAAAAAAAAAAAAAAAATCAGACATTACACCTGACTAACATAAAACCCAAGAAAAGTAGGAAAGAAGGAACAGACTCAGAAGTTCTCTCTCTTGGAAGTAAGTGCCTACATACACTGAGAACATCAATTTAATATTAGCACCCTATTAGACAAATAGCAGAAACATAAAAATATCAGCCTTCAACTCATTTAGCGTCTGACTGCAATCAGCTCTTTCAAATGAACTGAGAAGAGCAACACGGGCTTCTCAATGCATTTAAAGAATGTCTTTTAGGAAGAGATGGACCATCTTTAAGTTCAAACTCTAAGCAGAACAAAGTGAATTTTCTTTGAGCAAAGGATCATTGTGTGATGGGTTCTGCCCAATCCACATTTCCAAGTAACTCTATAAATTCTACACAATGGGCTTTAGAATCATAGAATGGTCGGTTGAGAAGGACATCCGGTTTCAACCCCCTGCTATGTGCAGGATCGCTAACCACCAGACCAGGCTGCCCAGAGCCACATCCAACCTGGCCTTGAATGCCTCCAGGGATGGGGCATCCACAACCTCCTTGGGCAACCTGTTCCAGCACATCACCACCCTGTGAGTGAAAAATTTCCTCCTAATATCTAACCTAAACCTCTCCTGTCTCAGTTTCAAACCATTCCCTCTCCTGTTTATATGCTCGCTTCAAATATTGGAAGGAACAATTGACAGAAGAGTAGACTATGGGAAAGAGGGAATGGAGAACTTACACAATGACGTTAGTCTTGTTACCAGTGTAATATCTTAGTGATAAAGTAGGAAGTGTTGACAGCACACATACAGGTAATGTTTTCCAGGGTCAGACTACCACGCTTCTGTGTAGGTAAAGGATTGCAGCTTCAAATCAGGAGCTGCTAAATATACCTTTTGGAAATTTGCTTTGCCTCATCTTCTCCATCAGGAGTTTCCCTCACCACTGCCAAGACCCAATTTCAGCTTTTTCTCTCAGTTACTGTGGAAACGGATACAGATCAGAGCCACTCACTCCCCAGGTGGAGGGAACTTAAGGCAGCTCACTATGAATGAGCTGCACCTGCAACATGTCAGAAGCACATCTCATGAATTACTTAGTCATCAATTTATTCAACATATCAGACTTCAAACAGAAAAGTAAAGACATCAAAATTTCTCTCAGCTGATAGTCTGAAACTAAGAGAATAATCTATACCATTTAAAACTCTGAAAGGCTTAAATTAAGCACTGATTATCATTTACTTCAGCTCATTACATAAAAATTCATGGAATGGAGAAAGGATGGAAGCATAGATAACCTATCAATCAATGAAAGGTCATTATTTTCAGAGGAAAAGTAATTAATGAAAAAGTTAATGCATAATATAAAAAAATAATTACTTAATATACTATTCAATATCATATAAAGAATACACTCTGACGTTATGAACCAAAGAAATATTCTCATTTTCTTAAAGGCAGAATGTTGCCTACATACAGCCAAAATATTCAATAAACTTTATATACATCTTTAACTAGGACACGAATTATTCATTGTCTGAAGCCTGTGCTATCATGCACACTGACTTGGTACAACACTTGTTATTAGTGACTATTTGAACATAGAGCTTCCTTGTTTGCAAATTGGAACAGATTTTTGCCTTTACTGATGGTGAGGTGCCTATTTAATTTATACTGGGACAAGAAAGATGTGGGAGTAAGCCAAAGTTAAAACTTTCTGATACTAAACAGCAGGTAGCCTGATGCCTTCAGCATTAGCATTTAAGTTCACTGCAGCTTAATTCGTTTTGTATCAGCAGAGATTTATGTCAAGCAGTGGGAAGGCAGGTCATCTTGTGGTTCTGTCTTACAGAATTACCATCAGGAACACTGAGTATTACAGGAAACAAATAAAAGCATAGTTAGAGGAATATTTCAGGTCTCATCAGAACCTGTAATGGTCACTCTGGTTGTAGGAATATTTTCTAAGCATTCCAGCCATTGAGGTACATGTTCTTGAAATATTTTCACTTTTGGTTTTCTAATTGAAGTGCATAATACAGCAGAATTCTGTGTATATGCACCAGTATGAAGCCACACGATTTGCTTTCTGCTAATAGCATTCTGATGGAAAATTTACTGTCCGCTTGTCCTTCTGTTCCACCTGAGGCTGAAATCCCAAGAGGTGTAAGAGAGCTTCAGCTGAAAATATTCACACAGCCATTTTGTCTATTAAAGCTGAAGCTGGGTATGTACCATGTTGTCACTTACATGATGATATTATGAAGGTGACACCATTTCTTCTTAACAGCTCACCTCCCTCAAAACAGATACTTCTACTTTACAGTAATTGTATTTGTGTTTGAAAGACCAAGCTTGCTTCTTTCCTTGGTTTTATAAGTAACACAAATCACTATCTAACAACAAACTTTCATTACTCCTTGATCTACCTGAGTAGTTTCTAGGATTTCCTGCCAGATCTCCTCTTCCATTTCATCTTCATTTCAGAGAGAATGGAAAGTCTGTTAAATGTAAATACAGGCAATCAGTTCAAGCTCATTCTCAAAATAACCAGCTTATACGTTTGTCCAAGGAGCCTACACCTCGCTTTCAATAATGTTTCTACCTCACACACGGTCCTGCAAACTAAACTGCATTTCTGCATCCTATCAATGAACACAGGTTAGAATGAAGGTGGCAGAAACATACAGCCATTTCCTCGGTAAACACCTAAGGTCTGGCTTTGTATGTAAGACAGTCAGAACAAAGCACGCTGCCATTTTAAACCAATCTTACTTTCTGACCACACATTACAAATAAACCTTTGTGCTAAGATACATATACATATTAATAAAGTGTTTAAATGGCAGAAGCCAGATTAAAGATGATAACTCCCCTAACAACAATAAGAAAATAATTTTTATTTTTAACAGGGCCATGTTAAAAAATGCCTGTCTCATCAGCATGACAGAAACAAGGATTTCATCTTTACAAAATGGCAAAATCCTATATGGAAACCCAATGTGTATAAATCAGTGTGTCAACAGTGCCCTGACAACTGGAGATTACTTTAGCAACTCAGAAAATAATTCAAGTTCCTTCACTTAGCCAACGAAAGAATGATGTGGGATCTGAAAGACTAGATATAAACTCAGAAGATCAAGGCTGGAAACAACTTACTTGTTGCATGTGAGATCTGTATAAGCTTTCCTTAGAAATTACTATAGGCCCTAGTCTTGTTTAGCAGTTTTTGTATTGCACTGTGGTATTTACATCCCCCTCTCCCCCCCCCCCCCCCCCTTTTTTTTTTTAGATTATTTCTGTTCTGACCATTTTCTGGTTTTGAAAATAGTAGGATTATACTACTCCACCCTAAGAGTGAAATCTGTCTAATTTAAACCCTGAAAACAAAAATAACATTATCTAACTGGAGAACAACAACAAGAAGAAAACATAAAGCTATTTCCTTTCAGAATATATACTTGATTAATAGCAACTCTTATGAAACATTGGTTCATATGGAAAAAAAGTCAACATTATTGAACTATTTGAATACATACTACAAAAACATAAGGATGACATCTCTAAATTTCCTCTTTGCTCTAATATACAGCAGTGAGTACCCCTTGTAAAAGTATGCAAAGCACAATTAATTATATGCAAAGAAATTTCACTGTGTCTAGAAATTCTTTATTGATAAATGTTTAACATCAAGTCAAAAAAGCCCACATCCAAAAAATCCCTCCCTATTGTTCTGCATTCCATTCCTTTTACATCAACCTAATATTTGTGACAAATTAACTCTGCCCTGCAGGCCAGTGAATTTCTATTAACAACTTCTTTTAGAAGAAAGAAAAACCAGCACAGTCAAGAACTCTACCCATCAGCCAAAGCAAGCTGTCATTCTGCTTAACTTCTACAACAAATGTCCTTAAACCCACATGAGAGAAAAGAAACACCATTTGGCATTTAAACTTTAGGTGCCAGTATGCATTAAAGCAGAGAACGAGCCCGGATTGATTACTCCGATTTTAAAAGGTCAAGAATTGCTAAGGTTTTTTGTTTGTTCTAATGCATATTTAGTTGATTTACAAGGCAATTGTTTTAAATTGTAAATTATAACCCTGTATAATGGGTACTGCCTTAATTAGATTTTAACTACATGCTAATCTGAAAGTGGGTTATTTTGTTTCATGCTTTCTCAAGGTCTGCTAATAAAGTCTGCATATCCCATAAAATACTAAATTAGATCAATATAACTAACATTTATAATTGAGTATATCCTTGTACCATTAAGTGCAGGGTTTTGACAAACTATGAACATTTTGAAGCACTTAAATTTAATTTGAAAATGCCATTCCTGCTTTCTTCATGTGACCTTATGCCAACTGTTTTCCAAATGGACATGGAGAAGGGAGAAGCACAGAGAAAAAAAGCAACTACGGTAAAATAAGTATATCAACTGAGAAAGCCTTTATCTGTGCTCTCTGCTTTCAGGATGTACCACCAAAACTGAAGTCTAGCTTGGTCTTAAAATCAACTCAGAGATCTTTTAGAGTCATAGAATCATTAAGGTTGGAAAAGATCGCTGAGATTATCTAGTCCAACTATCAGGTAACAACAGTATGACTGATTCACCTTCAACATTTCACTCACATTTTGTTCATAGCTTCACACCAACCTATCATCTTTCCTCTTGTAACAGCCTGTTTCATTTTTAATCCTAACAAATTTACCACAGTGATGAGCAAAAAACAGATTGAAAGCTAATCAGTATAATTATTGGAAAAATAACTGTAGTGGTTTTTTTGTGGGGTTTTTTTTTTTTTTTTTTCTATCCATCATGATCTCATCTTGGAAAACAAAACAATTTGTTCCAAAGGACTTCTCCTCAAAGAGAACAAACATTCTTCAGGCAGTAATGTCAAATATAAGTCAATAGCCATAAGCAAATACGTTGACAATATTTTAATTAAGACGTTACTAATGTCACCAGCAGGTCAAAAGAGACAATCCTTCCCTTCCGCTCAGTGTCTGTGAGGATGCACCTGCAATACTAGGATGAGTTCTGCACTCCAAGTACAAGAGAAACATGGATATAATGGAAAGATTCCAGTGGAGGACAACCAAGATGATGAATGAAGCACCTCTCCTGTGAGGAGCGACTGAGGGAGATAGACTTTTCAGCTTGGAGAAGAGGAGGCTCAGGGGAAATTTTATCAATCATACAATCAACAAGGTTGGAAACAACCTCTAAGATCATCCAGTCCAACCATCCACCTACCAATTTCCCACTGAACCATGTCCCTCAGAACAACATCTAAATGTTTCTTGAACACCTTCAGGGATGGCAACTCTACCACCTCCCTGGGCAGCCCATGCCAGTGCCCCACCACTCTCTCAGAGAAGTATTTCCTAACATCTAACCTGAATTCTCCCTGCCGCAACTTGAGGCCATAATCAATGTCAATTAATACCTCAGACTCCTCTGAGGAGGAAAGGTGCAGAGACAGAGCCAGGCTATTCTCAGTGGTGCTCAGTGACAGATGAGGCAATGGGAGCAAACTGAAACACAGGAGGTTCCTTCTGAACATAAAGAAACCCTTATTGAGCAGGTAATTGAGCAGAGGCACAGGCTGTCCAGAGAGGCTCTGTAGAGTCTCCTCGGAGGTCTTCAACAGCCACCTAGACATGGGCCCAGGCAGCCTGCTTTGGGTGTCTCTGCTTGAGCAGGAGCTGGACCCAGTGGTGCCTGCCAACCTCAGACGTTCTGTGATTTCGTGATCTGAACCAGCTTCACCCTCACTTATGTGGATTTGGGCTGGGAGGTCCCAAAACCAGAAAAGCATTCAGTCAGAAGGGAGAAGGCTATGGCTACACACCTGAGGAAAATGTTTCAGCACACAGACCCAGTGCAGGGTTCTACTGATATGCAGCCACCACTGCAAAGCTGGTTTGATTTGCCAGTTATGACCAATCTCTGCAATATTTTGGTAATAGAAAGAAAACTAAATATGTGTGATTAAATATGTTGCTGTCAACATTTGCTGTGCTTGAATTACTCCAGTGTAAAAAAGGAGTGGAGGTAGTTCTGTTGAATCTGATCTTTCAATTGCATAGCTGTCTGCAAATGCTGACCAAAATCATTGCATACAGATTGTTCCTCCCCTTCCTGCATCTCAGTTTTCCATGCACAGCCATCAAATTTCATCTTTAGAATTTGATTAATAGAAATATTATCACACGGACTAAAACAAATATAAGGGCACTAGTTGAGCCTTACTTAAATCTTTCAGGAACATGCTTAAAAACTTCTTTACAGACTTTTGTTATGACTTGGGCTTTGTTGTTAATTTTTTGTTTCTCTTTGTTTTGTTTAAATGTGAAGGCACTTTATTCTGTTGTTCCATCAAAAAATTGCTCCTTTTCTTAGTACAAAGTCAATAACAATCCTGCACAATAAAATGGTACTAATAATTCACAATCAGATTTCCTGGTTGTGCCCAGAATCACATCTGCAAGAAAGGATTTACTCAGAACTAGGTTTGCACATGAAAATAATAATGTTAATATCCTTTCTCCCTCACAGCTGCTGTTGATTACAGGCTCGAGATAAAATTTCTACACCAAGGCTGCTTCTGAAAATACAACTCTTAAAAACTTCACTTTATTCTTCTTTATCTTTTGAACTGACTCTTGACATCTGTCGCTTACAATTGGTGAACATTTTTACAAGCTTTTACATTTGAATTAAAGATTTGGGCAAAAAGAAAAAAAAAGAAAATAGTATTAAAAAAAGCTCCTCAGATCATCACCTCCCATTCTTGGACTGGCTGGCTGTGAAACCCTTCCAAACCTTGCCTCCCTGCGTCATCCATCAGGTAGGCAGAGTGCTCATGGAAGAGTCTTTAAAACGTTTTCTAATTATGACAACTAGAATTTTCCAAATCTGAGGGAGTTAGAAACAAACCTGTTCCCAAAGTAGCTACATGCCACACCACTGGGCTTTTTGTGTGCCAGGGATGTGCATGTAAGGTATTCATTTCAGCATGCTGAAGAATTTGTTTTCGAGGCTGTTACCTAGCCACAGAGCAAGTGTACATTCACCTTTCAGGAATGAAAAGACCTTGGGGTCTAGGCACATCATTCAAATACGTTTTTGAAACAGGAATTCACTTAAAGTACACACATGTCTCCAAACATAACCTTTGGACACCAGTGTTACACTAAAAGCAACTGCCATCAGTACATTAATGAGTGACAAACTGCTTGCAGAACTGATACAAATGTTTATCACAGAATCACAGAATCATTAAGGTTTGAAGAGACCACTAAGATCTTCCAGCCCAACCGTCAGTGCATCCCCACCATGCCGTCTGACCATGTCCCTCAGTGCCACATCCATGCAGTTCTGGAACACCTCCAGGGACGGTGACTTCACTCCCTCCCTGGGCAGCCTGCTGCAGTGCCCAACCTCTCTTTCTGAGAAGAAATTTATCAGACTAATTTCATAAAACCACTGATGCTGGAATGGGCCTCCGGAGGTCCCACAGTCCAACAAACCTGCTCAAAGCAGGGTCAGATACAATAGATTGCTCATGGCTATATCCAATTATGTTTTGAGTATCTCCAATGATGGAGGTGCCACAAGCTCTCTGAGCAGCCCAGATCATTGTTCAACTACCCTTACAAAACAAGTTTGTCTTAGATTCAAACAGAATTTCTCTTAGTACCTTTAATGAGCAGAGCCTGGTTCCATCACCTTTATTCCCTCCATCAAGTTATTAGCACACATCTATAAGAGCCCCCAAGCTTCTCTTCTCCTGGCTAAACACTTCCAGCTCTCTCAGCTTCTCCTTGTATGTCAGGTGCCACATGCCCTTCATCATTTCAGTGTCCCTTCCCAGAACTCTCTCCTGTATGTCTAAATCTCTGTTGCACTGGGGAGTTCCAGCACCCCACCTGCACCTCACCAGAGCTGAGCAGAGGACAGGAACTACGTCCCTTGCCCTGCTGGCCATGCACTGCCTCCTACAGCCTAGTCCAGCAGGCTGTCAGCCTTTGTCAGAGGGCACACTGCCAGCTCATATTCACCTTGTTCACAGGGACCCTGGGTCATCATCAACAGAGCTGCCTCCAGCCTCCTCTGGTGCCTGGGCTGGCTCTAGCTCAGTGCAAGCCTTGGCCTGTCTCTGTGCTGCACTGCCTGAGCTCCTGTTACCTACAGCCCACTCCCACCTGCCCAAGTCCCCAGGTGGCAGGGCCCCACCTGGCTTACCAACCATTTCTCCTATTTTATACCTTAAGCAATCCAAAATAAATCTTCTAATTTTAGAATCCACAGCTTTAACCATCCTAAAGTCATAAGAAACAGAATTAAATTTCCCAAGATTCACAGATATTTTATTGAGCATTTGACATACTTACTCCATTATTCCAGCATCCCCAACCAAATAAGAGACTAAGATGACAGAGCAGAATGAGTTACATTGATGTAATATTAGGTTCATTGTTGAACTTTCCTTTCCCACATGGCTGAGCTAGTGTAATTAATCTAATAGCAAGGGTAATACATTCTCATACTTCTGAACTCTTGGGTTTGAATATACACTTTAAAATATTGTTAACTTCAGTTCATATTCCTGTAAAAGCAAAGAAAAAACACTTCAATCTGATTGTCCTGAGAATCTTTGTGCTTGTTACCACAAAACCCATAAAGCACAACACAATCGAAATTCTCCTTTCAACTGTCCAAACCTAGCAAGCTAGCAGGAAAAGCAGCATATCTTAGGAAGTACATTTCTACAGTATAAGAAAATTAAGAAAAGGAGAAAAGTATCAGTTTGTATAAACCATTATTAGACCCAGCCTTCAGAACAGCCAATACAATAACATTAGATTCCCCCTGCGTTAATAGCTATCATTTGAGATGTGAAATCTACAGGACTCAGCCTTGTTTACGTATATAAGTTATTCATACACCCTCACAAAATCTCCAAAAAAGCTCATCATACATCACATATCTTGTAAAAACTTCAGAAGCACAGGAGTAAATAAAAAGTGTGAATCTCTTTTTTGGTGATTCATTTGCATGAGACATATGGCAAAACAATGGGATCTATACATTAGTGATATTGGACTTCTTTGTCTGCATGAGCAATATCTAGTGTGCTGTCAAGACCACTGAAAAATGAACAGAAACAATAGTACTAAAAACAGATTTACATGCAAGATGTTTACATATTCAGAAAATAAATATCCTTCCTTTTTTGGAAACTGAATTCCAGATTTCAGATCACACGATTCAACAATTTGTATCAGAAATTTATGCAAGACCCTGCGTTAAAAAATCTGATGAAGTAAAGGGCATTCTTAAGCCACTTGCACCTTAACATAAATACAGACTCAATTTGCCTTGTCAACAAAGGTTTACAGCCGCAGCAGTCAGTAAGAGCAGGCTCACCCCACTTGTGCACTAAGACAATGTTTCTTAGAAGGCTATACTCAGTTTGCAGGCAGCATCATACATACCACAGTCCCTGTGGAGAAGGGGACTCCACAGGGGTCCAGTTCTCTGGCTTACTTCTGGCTGTTGTGCACCAGGTGCTTCTGTGTCAAAAAATAAAAAGGCTGGAGTATCTGTTCTCAACTGGTTAGGTATTCTGTTTGCTTTTTTGCTCTCTTTAGATTTTTCTAGATCTAGTTATCATAGAATCATAGAAAGGCTTGGGTTGGAAGGGACCCCAAGGATCATATGGTATGCTGGTCCATCAAAAAAATCATGTTTTCCTAGCAGTTATTCATAACATTGAAGTTTAAAGAACAAAAAGTCCATGCAAAACTTTATGCTTTCTTTACCACCTCATGACATCCCTGTGTTCTTGGGATTCAGGTGAGCCTAACATTTACACCAGGATAAATTATTTCAAGTTAAGTTAACGATCTGTCAGTGAAGTTCAGCCAAAGCAGAAGACTTTTTCTAGACCAGACGTCCCAGGATTTTTTCCTTCCCCAAGAGCCCTAGTACTCCAATTTCTGGTTCTCAGGTCAGTACCTTTAAGGAATTGACCTTCAGTATAGTTCAGTAACAAAAAAGAACTTCTCTGAAAATGGACAAATTCCACAAGAGTTATTAATTGCTCCAAAACATTCACTCAATGGGCTGTCACTAGCATGCTACTCCTTTATGGGCTGTCACTACACTACTGCTTTAATACACTCACTGCCAACATTCTTCCTTTGTGTTATAGAATCTTCAGATGGGAATTTCAATTTGACTTCTCCCTGCTTTGCAGAAAGATATAACACGAATGATGTCAAATCTCTTTCTGTTCAAATATAAAACTTGCTGCTAGAGACTAAATACTAAAGTTAGAAGGCACTGCCTTATTAAATATTAATACTGTGCTAGATTTTTATATTCCATTTCAATATATTTGTGGCCAATAACCATCTATTTTCTCTTACTTGCAGAAGCTGAGCAGGTGTGCAGGTAACTGGTTACCAAGACAACATGCTGGCAAGGGATTAGAGCAGACACTTGTATGTGTATAACTCTGAATAATGCAAACATCGGTAAGTGATACATTTTTCATTATCTGAACATCACATGATGTTTTATGCCATTTAAATTTTTTTTGCCTGTTGAACATGCTTCTGTTAAGAACCCAATTCAAACCTCGCAAGCAAATGTAATGATAGTTTCATTATAACAATGAAAACACCAATTTATGCATTTCTTCCATGAGATAGGTAAGTAGTTCTTCAAACATCTGTTCAGTTTCCTACATCTTACATTTAGAAAGCCTAACCAGCAAGGAACAGACATTTATGAAAACAAAAGGTGAAGAAATGCATAGTTTTAACAAATATATCCTCACTTAAAAAGAAGGTTGGGTGTTTTGAAGAGATACACCTATGCAGCAATTCTCACCTACTTATTCCAAAGACAGATACCGGTCCTTTAGTAAAATCTCAAATTTTCTTTTGTTAAACTGCGCAAAGCACCGCAGAGCATTTGCCTGTGTTACGTAAATGAAGTATGAATTATAGCATTAAGCAACCTGTTAATAAAAATCAGCACGTGTAAATAGAAACCACATATTAAAGGCTCTTCTGTTCTTAGAGACAATTTGAACTGCTCCTATTCAAAACAAAATTTTTATGTAAATTATAACATATATATCACTGCAGGCTAATCTTAATGGTTTGTTTTCATGTCACACATACCTTAAGAGGACAGAAAACCCCCAGTTTTCTCCATAATTTTCAGAGTAATGGCACACCAGCTATATCAAAATGACTTTCCTAGGAAGGTATGCAACAATGAGAAACATACCTTTTTTGATCCTCTACAAATCAGATCAACAAACTCAAGCAAGCTATTTTCTATAATTCAGCAAACTTCAACCTTCACTTTATTCATTATGATCCATAATACAAGATATAGAAATGCTGAAGTTTCCTCATATGGATGGAAAATGTTAAGTGTTACTGTCATTCTGTCCTTCTCAGAAAGATGAAGGAGAAAGAGGTACAAGTACATAGTCCTTCAAACAAGTATTTCTAGAACTGAAACCAGGGGCAAAAGGTTTAAGTGCCGCTACTTCAAATTCGTAGGTTTCAAAATAAGGAAGATAAAACCTGATGTATTTTAATAGATACTCCTACGCTTCTCAAAAGCAAAGGAGAACAGAAAAGACAAGTTTGTGTCTTTTCATCCCTCTTCTATACTGTAACTGCTTTCTGCTATGAACAAACCACCTTCCCCTGCCCAAAACTGAAGCAACGCTTCTGATTCAACAAACATTTTCAAGGATGTTTCAAAATCTTTGTCAAAGTCAAATGTCCTAAAAATGCTGAAAGTTCTCTAGGTTTAATCTCATATCAAACTTTCAACTGAGCTGACAAGGCACCTTTTGGATATTAAAAGCATTTTTAGTATTTCAAATGCCTATCCTCTTTTCCAGTTCCTGGTGGTTGGCTAACTAACCTTTTCTGTGCCTCTGAAAGTCCTGCTACAACCTAAAACACTTCTGAAAAACCTGCACATTCGGCACTCAGCGGAGGAATCCAAGAGCTGCCACTGCCCTCCGTGGTGCACAGCCCAGATACCAGCATCAAAGGGGACTTGGGCTGCTGAGGTCTGTGAGCATGAAGTGCCTCTCGGGATACAGCTTTGACATGCCTGAGCTTCAGATACCTTACAATATATTTAATCTTTACAGATTAAAGATGCAAAACAAGTGGAAGCACTTCAGCACAAGTGACTGCTCACTGGAGAAATCTCATCCAGTTCAGTGAAGCAACATGCATGGCCAAAATGATGTTTATAATTAACTATTTCCAGGATTAAGGTTTTAAATTTTGCTGCAGACTGCTCAGAGGAGATGAGAAACTCAACCTGTCTACTGCTTAATTAGACTGAGTTGCAATCCTCTGACTAGCCTCCTCCAAAGCAACAGCCATCTGTTTTGTGTTGCAAACATCCCCAACGTCTCATCCTGTTTTATATCAAAATCATGAGAAATAGCTCTTAAAATCAAAGTCCAAATTGTGCTCATTGATGTCAGAGCAACGTTAAAACAGACATTTTTAATGACTAGAGGTCCTTTGACACAAACCAACAAAGCCACCAATTGCAGTTAAGATAGATTCAACACGGGGAAAATTAACTCGTTCAGTTTATGGCTGGGAGAAACAATCAGTAAAGCAACACCTTTCCTCCTCCTTTCCTAGACATGGAAAGTTCCTGTCTGCAGCTCTTCGCTGCATCCACTTCTCCCCTGATCCACTGCAGGCTCTCCCATGGGCCCCAGCTCTTCAGGAAGAACTCTGGCTGCAGCATGGGCTCCTCCACCAGCTGCAGGGAAACTCCGCTCCAGCACTGTGAAGCATCTCTTCCTCCCTCTTATTCCCCAGCTTCAGTTTTCCCTATGCTGGGTCCAGCTGTGTCCAGCATGGTGACCTCCGGCCTCCTCTCAGAGGCCACCTATGCAGCTCACCACCACTAAACCTCTGCCGTGGACAAGCATCACAATGCTGAATAGCATTCTGCTGGAAGAACACCAGAGTTCTGGAAAGAAATCAGGTTGAACAGTTTACTCAGACTCTAAAATCTTAGGGAGAAGTTAACTGGTCTGGGCATCACCCATGAGGAATCAGAGCAGGGCAAGAAAGGAAAATTGTTCGCACAACAGCAGTGCAGAGCTTTGGGCATGTAAAGGAGCAGCAGAGCAGAATCAGTTCTGTCAAATTAGTGCCGCGATGAAATCTGCTTGGTTTCAGCTCTTAGAGGTTGGCAGGGGATGAACTTGCACTCAATGAACTTACAACCTGGTCACCTTTGCAATGTAACCATAAATCTCTCAAGCACGTTGGCAGCAGTGAGACTGTAAAAGACCAAGCAGTACTGACCTCAATAGCAGCACAGACCAGAGTTTGTGCTGGAGAGATCACAGAGGTCTGAATAATGATCCACTCTGCTCCACACAATCTCTTTCCACTGCAACCATTTCAGAACATTTGGTTGATGAGACTTGGCAATTCTTTACCTTTATTTTGTTGTGCTTACATTGTAATCAATTATATAGATCTTATATTAGTGCTTTTGCCTCAGAAATTGTCATTTTGGTTACCTCTGCTGTTGTCAAACTTTGGTCGTTAAGCCTTCTTCATTATAAAACATATTCTTGCATCAACATACACTGCATTTGCCTACAGCATATCCTTTGCTGAAGGAGGCTCTCTTGCTTGCTTTCAAAGATGTAACATATCCCAGTCCAATTTTAATTACAATGGAAAAAGATATTCCCCGTGGTCTCTGGCAATCTAAACATTGCAGAGCAGAGACTTAACTAAGAGCAATCAGATTAAAAAAGAAAAAAAACAAACCTAGTTTGCAGGTTCCCATTTAAGCATCCATAAGATACTAACATACCTAAAATATTTTATTTCCTTGGGGTTGTTTGTTATCTATTTAGACAAAAATCTCATTCTACATTTTTAATAATAAACCTCAAACATTCCAGTGAATTGCTCTAAGAGATTCCATACAGATATACCAATAACTGTGGCCCTATTAATCATTATCATACACATGTAGCTGCTTGTATAAACTGTGATGGCCTCCAGTAAACAAAACTAGAAGAGAAATGAAATTCTCAAACTAATACAAATACAACTTAGCAGCTTCTCATTCATAAATTATACCATTTATTTATCAAAGTGCTATTTTCACACAGAGGAAAATGTAATTTCCTACAGTACTATCTCTTCTTAGTTGGTTTAGAGTTCTTTTGAAATCAAAGTACTGCTGTAGTATGGATTTTCTAATTTCTTAACTTAGCCTAAAGATGTAAAATTGCACAACACTAAGTTCTGAATACTCCTGTTGATACTTCTTTAGGGAGAGAGAACAAGCATTGCTGGCCATCCTTTTCAGACTGTTAAATATCTTTTACATAACAAACTTCATAGTTCTAATGAACACTGCTCTTCACTGCGGGATTTATGATAACGGTTATAACAAATCCAGAGCCGCTCCAGAAACTGAGCCTTAGTAGTGCTTACAAAACTGCTCTACTATTTCCTCCAACAAACAGGCTTCAAAATCCAGTAGCTGTCCGCCATATTTCAAGTCTCTAAAACGAACAGAACTGTAGCTGTTTCATGGCTCCTCCTCACAGCAGGCAATAGTTGCTGCCACCTGTAAAGGAAATATTTTCAGCTGAGAGCTCTTATAGGGAGATTTCTTCTTGGACATCCCCTTCTGTCAATGCATATATGAAGAAGATGTGTGCTACAACTCAGTGGCAATCACGTTCTTTCATCATGTCCTCTCCACCATGTTTGACGTAATCATCCAGGGGAGCAGCTAATTGCTAAGCATAGTGTCTAAAATTCAGTTCACACGAAGCTGAGACTATACTGATAGAACAGAAGAAAACAAATATAAAAATTCAGCAATGTTTTCAACTCATATTAAGAGGTGTATGCCACAAGTGTCTATTACATGCTGAGATCATGTTTGAATTCTTTTTGCATCCACAGATCATCTATTCTTCATCGTCACATTTACCATAGATACAGAACTTCCCATCATCCCACAACAATCTTCAGATGTAAACTAGAACAATAGAAGACAAATATCTAACGTGAAACAGGAAGATCAGTGGGTACTATCAATGGGTACGGTGTGCCTGCAACAGCAGGGACCAAGTCAGATTTGCTTTCCCAGACAATCCTGAATCTAAGGAAAAAGTAGATTGCAACTACAGTGGGGGAAAGGAAAAGAAAAAAGAAAAAAAAAAAGAAATTCCGTTAAGTTCTGCTGACTCCTCATATGTACACAGGAGAATGCTTGAAGACTACCTAGCACTTGCATAATATAATCATGGTACAGACACACAGAATCAAAATATTCCTTTTCTCAATCCTAAGAAAACAGACAGCTAAAAGGAAGTATCTTAAAGCTCTTGCTATAGGCTCACCTCTACCTGTCAGAAGACTTCTTCCACAAACAGACTGAACATCATCTAAAAAGAAATCACACACACAGGCAAAATAGCTGTGTACTGCAGATGGAGCTCCAGCTAATTCAACTCGTCGTCGTGTTACTGCACCTGCTCCACTTTCTGTAATACAATTGAAATTAAAATATTTGACACTTCAAAATATTCAAGGTATTATGGGAAAAGGTTTAGGTTTCTAAGCAAAGCCACAATATATATGGAGTCAGCTCAGGGATGTGTCTCCCGCTCTAATTTGGTCCAGTCAAACATGTACTAATGCTTTCAGAGTTGAAAGTGAATCTGCACTGAAAATTAAAATCAGCACTGCAGTCCTGGGAAGGCTGGCTAACCCAACACTGTAAGGTATGAAAATCTGGACTCATTTCTGGTGCTTCTATGTGAGAAACTCCCTGGAAACTAAACCAGCTCTTCCTAGACCCAACTGTCAGGCACTACAAGGGTTCACAAGGCCAGGAAATCAGCAGTACTACCTAGATGACTCAAGAACTTGTTAGCCTGGAGAAGACTGAGAGGGGATCTTACCAACAATTGTAATTATATAAATGGCCAGTGTCAAGAGGATGGAGCCAGGCTCTTTTGGCGATGCCCAGCAACAGGACAAGGGGCAATAGGCACAAACTGGAACACAGGAAGTTCCATCTGAACACAAGAAAGAAATTCTTTACTTTGAGGCTGATAGGACACCGGAGCAGGCTGCCCAGAGGGGTTGTGGAGTCTCCTTCTCTGGAGACATTCAAGACCTACCTGGACACTTTGCTCTGCAATCTACTTTAGGGAACCTGCTTTAGTATGGGGGGTGGATTAGGTTATCTTCTGAGGTCCATTCCAACCCCTATGATTCTGTGATTCTGTGAACAGTACAGTTTAGTCTGACTCACAGAGCAGTGGAGCTACCAAACCCCGCCAGAAGTGCGTAGCTCAGGAGGAGAGCCCTGCCATTCTGTTTTGTAGTCTGGGCAAATTATATGCTGATAGTTGTATCATTGGCATTGTTGCTGTACTCCAGGATACAAGATGCAGACACCTTCCTCCCACGGTTCATAGAATCATAGAATTATAGAATTACAGAATCAAAATCATAGAATGGCTTGGGTTAGAAAGACCTCAAAGATCACTGAGTTCCAACCACCCTGCTGTGGGCAGGGCTGCCACCCACCAGACCAGGCTGCCCAGAGTTCCATCCAACCTGGCCTTGAATGCCTCCAGGGATGGGGCATCCACAACCGCTTTGGGCAGCCTGTGTCAGTGCCTCACTAACCTCTGAGTGAAAAATTTCCTCCTAACATCCAACTGAAATCTCCCCTCTCTTAGTTTAAAACCTTTCACTCCTGTCCTATCACTATTTTCCCAACCTTCTCCCACAGTTAGTAGCAGCTGCTCACCTCCAATTATCACCCTCCCGTCCTCTCTGGAGGAGAAAAAGGACCAGCTGGCAGACCCTGCACGATGCTGTAAATACCAAACCAAGCAGGAGAGATGACTTATGTTCAGGCTAGCACATTAAAGCCCTCACTCTCTTCCTCAAAGCACAAACCAATGCAGCTTCCAGCATGCTATTTTATTGTGTAGATGGTTCACAGTGAATACACTGTACACACAGCAGTAGACACAGATGCTTCAGTAAAACTAGAAACTGCAGCATCTCACTTGCAATTGTTTCTGTGTGCTTTTAAGCAAGGTATCCTTTGTTTATTTCTGCATGTGCACAGAAACTCTGCATGGAAACCAGAAACATCTCCCTGCTGGTTTGCTGTTTTAATTTGCTTGCAGAAAGTAACAATAGGTCCATAAGTTGTGCGTAAAGAATTAGAGTGGTGCAGTTTAAAGTAATTCAACTCTCACTGTATAGCCAACTGCTTGGCACAAAGCAATTAAAACCAGCTAACATTTTTGAAAAGGCATGCTTCTTCCATGCCCATTCCAAGACCAGATTAGTCTTTGCGTAATGTGTCCACAGGAAAAAAAAGAAAGAAAGAAAAAAAAAAGCTGACATTGAAAGTCTTCAAAGCCTCTAATTGCTGGTCTTCTTAAAAAAAGCACCAGAAAGGTAGGTGAATGCATTCACTTTTCCACGGAAGCACTTTAAAATTTTGGTTTTATTTTGTGATCTACTCCGTAAGGAGAGCTACCCTGGGGAATTTACGAAACGTTGGGCCTCCACCTCCATAGGTCACAAAAGCACCAGTGCTAAAAGAAGTACATAGCTGTACACTATTTACAGAAGTGTACTGCACACTTTTTACAGAAGTGTATGCACGTGATCTCATTGGCTTGTTATTTACAAGAAAATCCATATTATGAGTCTGCTATCCCACGGTCTTTTTTTTTTTAATCTTACATACTCATTTAAAAAGTGGAGATCCTTCTGAAGTTGAATTTATTGAAAGAAGCAGTGCTAAATCTACTTAATCCAAAGGAAGAAAGTCTTGTAAGAGCAGATTCCAGCCCCAGCTGTTCATGTACTTCAAGAGAATGGGAAACACTAAAGTTTTAAGTTTTTAAACACAGTAGGTTAAGATTCACGTGAAATGTAGTCATAGCACCCAAAACAAATCAGTATTTCTTCTCATTTTCAAAGAGCAAACTGATACCAAACAGTGGGCCTGATGTATGACAGCTAATAAGAATGAGTACCCAGAGACAGAAATTACTGAGTTAAAAGTAAAATCCAAAAAGCTTATTGCTGTCAAGCCTGGGTGGCAGAATAATCTTAATCACAGAACACCGAAAGAACATGAAATTGAAAGTCTGATGGCATGGATATTAAATAAATCCATCAAATGAGGAGTAGTATATGACTAAAGAAAACCAAATGGGGCCTACACTTGAGTAGAAAGACAGAGAGAAGAAAGATGTTTTGGTAGTGCAGACACATCGGTCATCCAGAGATAACACACAGAACTTTCAGAAAAATCTCGAGGAAAAAAATAGAAAAGCAAAAGGAAATCAACTGGTTTACAGAATACAAATCACGTCACGCTAGTTCAAAATCTTTCTTACCTATTTCATTCCCCTGAGAAGTGCTTTAAATATAATCAATCTAGATTTTAATCAATCATTTGCTGAAGCACTACAAACAGTACCTTGGAAAAAGTGGAAAAAGTTGGCAAAGGTATAAAAAGTATAAATCAGCTATAGGAAAAGCAAGAGTAAGTGGAAATTATCATGCAGAAAGCTACTGATTTAACACGTTCCTACAGCGTGGTCTTCAGGAACATGAAGTTGAACATCATAAGGTTTTCAGTGCTTATAAGTAGTGCTGCATTGTGGGGAATTGCCACACTATCAACTTGGTATGGTCACAAGACCAGAAAATGATAAGAGGCAAATGCAGCTAATGGTTCTTTCAGAACTGTTTTGCAGAAAGGCTCTGAGGCTGGCCTAAACTTTGAGGTGCTCTGCATTAAAATGAGCCTTCTGAAGAACAAGTTTTCTTTAGAAGACTAAAGTATTCTAGCTCGAGAAGGATACGTCCTATCAGAAAACAAACAAAAACCTAGAAATCTCAGGTTAGGAAAAAAAAATAGATATAGAAAAGGTCTATACTCTAGGTCTCCCTTGCCCACTGAAACCCTCCAAGACCAACTCTCTCCTTCCAAACTTGATTCTTCAGTGACTTTCTGGATTACAACAAACTCCACACAGCCCCTTTTAAGGATGCTGCAGCCTCCTCTTGCCTCACTTACTGACTGCACTCACACAGCAATTCCTCTGCCTGGCCATGACCACAGCCCCTAGGAAAGGAGCAGTCAGCTCTTTTCTTCATCAGGGTGGGATCCCAGTCTGATCATCCTCAAACCATTTTATGGAGGCAAGCTGGCAAGAACCAAGCACTGTACATCACAGACAGCAACAGGATGACTCCAGCGACATCATTGGGCACATAGACTGGCTTAGCTATGAGCAGATGAGGGCCAGCCCACTGGGGGGGAAATAAACTCAGACAAGTGCAGACAAACCCTAGGACACTCACATGACCATGGGGGCTATCTGAGAGGAAAAGCCTAAAATAGAGATTCTTCAGCCCCTTAAGATCCCAGGCAGTGCAGCTAAACAAGCACAGCACACAGCACAAGCAGCTAATTTCATCCAAGAAACTACCTGAGCATCACACTGGTTACCTTGCACTGACCTTTACACTGTGGTGGCAGTGATGCTAGCAGCCTGAGAGCTCGTGAGCTTAAAGGTATTTCAGGTATGTCTGCATAAACACACCTGCAACAACTCCACTATAAAACATGCTCAGGAGGTAAAAGCTTTGTTTTTTCATGCAAAACCACCAGGATTTGTCTAAGTCAAAGTGAGAAAAAAAACCTGTCATTTAAACATGAGAACATTTGTAATTCATAGAATAATAGAATGGTTGGGGTTGGAAGGGACTGGACCTTATATATCCTCTAGCTCCAACCCCCCTGACATGGGCAGGACTGCCACCCATCAGATCAGGCTACCCAGTGCCCCATCCAACCTGGCCTTGAGCACCACCTAGCAAAAGTTTTGACAAAGTCTTGAGGCTTTAACAAAGATACTTAGAAGTGATGCGGCAGTGGTTGAAGCAGTGGGGTCAGCAGGATCCACACTTGCAATCAATAAGAACATTGTCTCACATGGCAGCTCCACTGGATTTTCAACTGGCTTTGCTTTTGGATAACGCGATTTGTATTCATTGCCTACTTCTGTATGGAACTAGCAAAACCCACACTACAAAATCCATAAAATAAATTTTTAATCAAAACCCTTTGAAGGAATAAAAAAAAAAAAAAATCCCTCAAGACTAATCTGTACCCTAAATGTTCTTGTTTTGGATAACTTTGATCCCAATTAAATAGTGTCTCAGGTGCATGTCTACTAATAATAACATGTTTTCCCCAAACTGCAAGAACAGAGTAAAAAAATACATATAATCAGAGCTCAGACAAGGTACAAGTGAACATTTTACCAGACAGAAACTATAAACACTCTCTCTCCACTTCAGTGCCAACAGACACTTATCTCTGTGTGAAAGAACTCCAAGTGCAAATACAGTAGCAGCATTCGTGTTACGCGGACAAGTAGAAATCAAAGTGCAAAGTATGGCACTCAGCCCCCCGCTCCACAGGCAGAATGTAGGCTCTCCTGGGGATCCCTCTGCCGTGTTTGTAGAGCTGCTTGCAGAAACCAGAGAGAGATGAAGGTTGCAGAACTAAAAGGATACCTGAAGGAGAAGCTTCCATTTCTGTTTCAGGGTGCCATCAACCTCAGCCTGCAGCCAGAGGAAACTGCTCAGAAAAGTCTGTCTGAGCTCCCCACAGCCCTGCGATGCAACTTGCTTGCTCAGCAACAATGGGACATCAACTGTCTAATTGTACAGAGATGACAGGTAGGCTTTCAGAATTTCATTACTGGTACATACTTATCAAAGACTTCCAAACTTGGCAAGAATTAAATAGAAGCCTTTAAAAAAAAAGAAAAATCCTTTAAAAATGCAGACTCCTGCCAAATTCTACTCTACAGTGCTACTCTATAGTGCTTTTTTTCAGCCCATAGAGCTGAATGGATCTATGAAAGAGACAAAACAATACATTTTTTCCACATTTTTTTTCTTACAAAGAACTCTAAATATTTTGATGATACAACAAACAAACAAAAAAGACATTGACTAAGACATAAACTTAAGGCTTGAAGTCCAATTGTGTTCAGAAAGCCAACTAACAAGTACATGCTGATACCAAGCAGAGTGGTTCTGCTGCAGGTTTCGGTAATACGCTGAACATACCACCCTAACCATGTGACACAGCAAGGCCAATGCAAGATGATCCCTGTTTATGCTAAAAATCAATTTATGAGAGGATGGATTTCTCCTTTTTTATATGGTTAGGATGTGTGACGGTAAAAGTGAAGGTATAATAGCCCATGCTAATGCTGGAGGTGAATTAGCACTGAAGCAAACAGTTTGCAAAGCCCCAGTGATGACAGCCACATCTGCACCTCACAGAGGAGGGAACCCAAGACAGAATTTCAACCAGCTATGGCAACAGGCTCCAAGCACAAAGGAGGAAGGGCTAGGCATGCTGCTGAGTGGTCTCAGGGATGGTGGGAAAACAGGAAAAAGAAAGGTACTGAAGTACCAGGAAATAAACTGGTAGGGAATGGGAGGATGATGGATATCAACTTAGGTTGACAGCTGAAGAGTAAATGATGCTATAGGAAAAGAGGCTTTGTGACTCAGATATAGTCCTGGTTTCAGCCAAAGCAGCATTAGTATCACACTGATGTTTGGTTGTTGCTGAGTGATGGGAGGGGTGCCAGGGCCAGGGCTGTGCAGAGCCACTGCCATGATGGCACAGGCAGATGGGGGGACAGAGCCAGGACAGCTGATGGGAATCAGGCCTGGGGTTGTTCCATACTGCATGACATCATTCAGAAGGCTGTAAGGCTGTAGGCAGTTGGCTGGGAGTCAAGCACTGCTCGGGGGCTGCCGGGCATCAGTTGGCCATGGTGAGACCTCGTGCTGCTAGCAGGGCATCAGTTGGTGGGCAGTTGTGTTGTTGCTGAGTGTCAGCTGGTGAGTAATTGCCTTGTGGCTGTATATACATTGTTAATATTCCATATTTCTTTCCATGTTCCTCTTCTGTCTTAACAAACAGTTTTATCTCAACCCACAGTTTTATTTTGCTTCCAGTTCTCTTCCTTATCTCACCTGGAGTGAGCACACGGCTGTGTGGTGCTGAGCAGCTGCCAGGTTACACCAACATATTCACAACTTATGGGATTCTATTTATTGTGGTTATGCTGCATTCAACCCAAAGCCATTGTGATGAGGGGCAAGGAGAGATGGGAGGAAGAGGCACAACACAACACCGCACCCCACTCTGAAAGCTTCTGATCCCAGACCCTCCTACTCATGCACGCTGCCTTTCCCATCTTCGCTCTTCTCCAAGATGCAGCTTCATAGAAATGTGAGAAAAATATAGCTTCTGGAGCACGCAGGTGGGACTCTCACGTCCAATATCTTCTCCAATATTACTGCAGATCCCTTGCTATTCTCTCCAGAGGCATCTTACTCCGCTTCTTATTTCATTTCCTGTTTGTTCCATTCTAGCAGTTTCCTTTTATTTAATTTCATGCAGTTTGGCAGAACAGCATCAAGCAATTAATATGAAGCACACACAACACTCCGAAAAATACTACAGAAGTCTCCCGTGTTCTCTTCACTGCTAGAATTAATTCGTGTTTCATGGATACAGGCCTACAATGCCTCTTTCCCTCTGCACTTCACTCCCATTTGCAGACATTACCGCTAAGTTATATAATTGAGTCGATATTCATCAGTAAAACATCTAATTACCCACCAGTTTTACACTCTTGATGTCTCATATGATAGAGTCAGCCCCGCGATGGCTTGAGTCCTGAGGCAGGAGACTTGCAGCAGTGGGATTGAGACAACATCTTGGCAGATTTCAGAGCGCACGCAATCACACGTTAGGTTTTCACTCGTTGCAGAAATCGCTAGAGCTATTGCTCCTGCGGTGCACAACCTCACCAAAACCTAAGCTCTAATTCGAAAGCAGAGCACATTTCCTGCTCTCATACTTGTGAAATCACTGACGTGAACCAAATGAAATCCAGCGCAATATCATCCTCCTCACTCTGGAGACAGTCCAAACAAATCTGAAAAGTGAAGAATTGAGCAGTTCGTCTAATCAAGTCGACTCACAGACCTAAACAAGGAGGCGGGGAGGTCTTAATCAATTTTTTGTCCCTGATGATGTTCTTAGGAATATCCAGTTAAAATTTTCAATCTAAATTCCAAACTGCTCAAGTGCTGACTGTCCTTCAGCAGGCTATAAAAAGTCCAGATTCTTTCCAGCTTGTCTTCCAAATTTCAACGACGTTGTTAAGTAGTGTCAATATAAAAGCGTAGCATCTTGGCAACAGAACGTGCAGAAAAACTACACGAAACATAGCTTCGTTCATAAAATAAGTTTTGGGCATCTGTTTACATGCTGCACTCCTCTTTCTAGTTATATATCTTGTTTTTCATTTTGAAACAGTTAAATGGTTTCTAGTTAGCTGCAAAATGAGACCAGAACATACCTGGTACCTTTTGCTGCACCTTTGCAACTCAATCTTAATGCTCCAAACACCTCGCCATGAGGAAAGCTCCATTGCAAGCCTGAGATGTCCAGCAAACTCACAGCAAAGCACAATTTCTTGACTCTGTTCTCCAACATGTGATGTGTTTGTTCACTGAGCCCTCCCAGAAGCACAGTCGAAACATACACAGGAGGTTTAATTTCATAGAATCATAGAATGGCCTGGGTTGAAAAGGATGACAGTGATCATCCAGTTTCAACTCCTCTGCTATGTGCAGGGTCGCCAACCACCAGACCAGGCTGCCCCAAGCCACATCCAGCCTGGCCTTGAATGCCTCCAGGGATGGGACATCCACAACCTCCTTGGGCAACCTGTTCCACTGCATCACCACCCTCTGTGTGAAAAACTTCCACCTAATATCTAACCTAAACCTCCCCTGCCTCAGTTTAAAACCATTCCCCCTTGTCCTACCACCATCCACCCTCGTAAACAGCCGTTCCCCCTCCTGTTTGTACACTCCCTTCAAGTACTGGAAGGCCACAATCAGGTCTCCCTGGAGCCTTCTCTTCTCCAAGCTAAATAAGCCCAGTTCCCTCAACCTTTCCTTGTAGGTGAGGAGCTCCAGCCCTCTGATCATCCTAGTGGCCCTCCTCTGGACCCGCTCCAGGAGCTACACGTCCTTCCTGTACTGGAGGTCCCAGTCATCTGTAACTCCAAATCACAATGGGCACCATGCACACCACACTATTTCAGCTCTAATTAGCACACTGTTTGAGAGTGAACTCTCAAAACCACCAGCTCATTATATCATGGAAGTAAGTTTCCCTATTGTTCCAATGAGTACCGAACAGGAAATCTGCAGAAGAAATCCTTCACTGGTGCGGCTCCATCCATTTCATCAGCCTCACTGATTTTCATTCTTTCCATTGTCACTGCAGCATGTGAGTGTATACTTTCAAAATCACAGTCTGGAAGTTAAAGAACTTTCCTAAATATTTGCATTATCACTCTCATTTCCAGTGTGTGAAACTCACACACTTTGTACCAGTTAGCTTTCTCTCCCCCATAATTTCAGGACAACCAGCTCTTCCCATTATGCAGCTTCATGACCTGAGAGCAAAATCCAGCCATTCTCCATCAGCCAAGCAATCAGTAAGTATGGTGAATGTAATCATTTTCATTTTTTCCCCACTGCTCCCTGAAACAGGGTAGTATCCTAACTTAAAGTTTATTTACAATTCTCACGCAGCTTAAAGAAGTTGGATGCCTGCTATTCTGCCCTGCCTCAGCCACATTCTGGGTGCTTTATTTTCAGTTGTAACCACAGATTCATCCTTGCTTGCTTTCATAATACATTCCAAACCAAATAACCATCAACCTTCACATATGGTCTTAAGCATACGTCTGACTTTGTTTTTGTTTTCCTCTGTTCCAACACCTCCTCAGATTACTCAGCTTAATTCACTCATACCAAACACCCATTAGCATTCAGTCTTGCTTTATTTACTACCTCCTCCTGGGTTTCACCCACTTCAGAACTCCCTTATGGTTCTTCAAACCTGGAGCTTTATAGCACCAAGCACATGCTGCCTATTTTCCCTGTATTGCGAATTCATGCTACAAGCATCAGTGTGACTCACAACTCCAAAGAAGCATTAAAATGGTACTGGCATTAATTGTTAGTTATTTCTGACAGCCCTGGAGAGTCTTAACACTAAAAAACGATCTCTTGAAACCATTTTAAGTTTGTTCCCCCATTACATGGCAACAAAACGCCAAAGTGAGAGGAAACAAGAGGGCACACACTAGAAATGCACATTAATAAAAGCTACAGAGAAGTCAAACATTATGCCATTCTTTATTACATTTTAAAAGAAAACGGACAGTGTCAGTGAAACTACCATACACTGAGAAGACGCTGTTCTGCTTAAAAACAATCACTGAATTCCAAATTCATAGTCCCTGCGTTCCTATAGCTCACCATTAAGAGTTAAACCAAACTCATTTACACCGAATGTGAAACATTCCCCATTACTGCATTTTTAAGCAGAAAATATACTTAAAAATTTTAGAAATATAAGTCCATCTTTGTCCAACAGAGGCAAGCGAAACCTTCCTTTGGGGCTGGTTATCCAGTAACTACTCACAGCAGCTTGTCTCAGGCATCAGCTTCTAATTAACGTCAGAAATTGCGTGTTGATCCAAACCACAGCACCAAAGCCTGGAGTCAACCCTAATAACTCAGGAGCACTGAGTGAAGCAGCAGTACCTCTTTCCCAGGTGACAAACCTTGCTGTTATGAACACTTGTGACACTGGTTCTTTATTGCCTTATTTCAGCCTATTAGTAGGAAATATACTGCTTTTCTCCAAGTAAACACTGCAGCACTCTACTAGATTTTCTAGAAATAAAAGTTGAAAAGTAGAAATGATGTTGAGATGAGCTTAACATCAATGCTGTGATTGATAGACAAATAAATAAAAACCATCATAAACTAGACAGAATGAAGAAAAACAGTTTTAAAAATAAATATCCACAATGGCTTACAAAGAAATATGCATATATCCTGCTTTAAACAGCATGAGTAAAAGATATATATTACTTTTGTTTTATTTCATATGAAATGCGGCTGTTTCTTCTTTCTGTTCTAAGTGGCAATGGCCATCACCATTAATAAACAATTGAAAGATTAGAACATTCTGTACAACATAGGGAAGAATCAGAAAAAGGCAGGAAAAGGTCTTCAAGCACAATGTCAAACAGCAATGCCTGGGGTAGGCAGCAAACCTGTGACCAACCACGACCTGACTGAATGGGAGAAGATAAATACCACCCTGCTGAGCACCTGAACTATCTGCCAGAACCTCCAGCAACACCTCAGTAACAAGAAGCATTGCCTTGGGGCATTAAACTCCATTTATCCCCACAGAAGAGATCTCTTTTTTTGGCTGGGGAGCAGGCCCAGCAAGGATCACCAGCCAAGACTAGCATCTCGTGCTGGGTGCTATAAGTCTCCCCTTCTCCAGATGCTAAAGACAATTCTTAAGCTAGCCACTGCAGGAAGGCAGCCACACATAGGCCCAAATACTGCAGTCATTAGTCAGGGTCTGTGGTCCCCCTCCAGCCAAAGCGTGATAGGAAATATCCACCACTGACCAGCAGTGTATGTACCTGCCCAGCAAACCCTTTGAGGAGCACCTGAGGGAATTGGAATTGTTTGGTCTGGAGAAGAGGAGGACCAAAGGAGATCTTATCACTCCTTACAACTACCTAAAAGGAGGTTATAGTGGAATGGAGCTTGGCCTGTTCTCCCCAGATAACAGCAATGGGATGAGAAGTAATGGCCTCAGGTTTTGCCAGAGGAGGTTCAGGTTGGATATTAGGAAAATTTTTTTTCTCAAAAATAGTGGTGCTGCAGTGGCACAGGCTGCCCAGGGAGCTGGTGGAGTCACTGTCCCTGGAGGTGTTCCAGAACCGTGTGGATATGGCACTGAGGACATGGTTAGTGTGCATGGTGGGGATGGGCTGATGGTTGGACTGGATTATCTTAGTGGCCTTTTCTAACTGCAATAATTCTCTGATTCTTGGACACGGAGGACATACACTCACACATTTCTTCTGGACACTTCCACAGCATACAGAAGCACCTATCTTTAAATTTCAACTTGTGTCACACCTGTGATACTACTATGGATGCACCTCAAAAACCTCTCCGACCCAGACCACTGTTACAGGACAGCAGCCTATGAAGATCATTTGAACAGGTTACCTAAGCAGCCTACTCCCCTCCCCACATCTTGGCTCTTCGCTGAGTACAGAAGTTCACTTATCCATGGCAGATGCTTGGATATTTTTCCCATTCTGACCACAGTTCCCATCACAGCTGCACACTACCTTCTACATAAGCCAGGTCCCCAAAGCCACACAGCCCACTCCTACCAGTGAATGACCACAGCACCCACTGACTGCAGACCCAGGCACAGAATTCCTTGCCCTGCCTGCACTGAACCCAGTTCACACAAAATATCTCGTAAAGCTGAAACTGCTACAGCGCCAGGGGAATGGGATGCTGCCCTGAGAACGTGCACGGCTGTGCTCTCACAGGCACCGAAGCCTAAAATATTAAACAGCGAAACGGAGGGTTTCAAAGTCCACGGATCCCTTCACTTCTGTTTCCATTCCTAGTGACCAGGGGCAAATAGGAAACCTTGTTATTGTTGAAAGACACAAACAAGGTAAAAATAGCTCAGACTCTAACAGATACCTTAAGCAGTGGCCACGCAGAACAATTCAGGTCACAGTTTCTCGCCCTGTATAATTAGCTTTAAGGTCATCTGGCTTTATTCTGGGTATCAGCTCTGTATGTTATTTTTCTACCACACCAGTAACACCTTTAACACACAGAGAACAGTCTGACCTGGTTGTCCAGCACGGGAAAACAGCTGTGCAGACGGGCTTATGCTAACGCTCCAGGCCAGTGAGGCACTTAGACGTCCCTCAGCATCCAAGCGCTGCGGTCAACCAGCACCATCCCCGTAGGCACTGCAGGACCCCGGGATGCCCAGGGGGCCGCGGGGACCCCGCGGGGCTGCAGGCGGGAGCGGCGGAAAGCAGGGCCGTGCCCACGCGGGGCTGCGCTGCCCCCTGCTGCCGCCAGCGGGAATCGCCCGCGGCGGGTTCATCGCGGGGGAAACGGAAGGGCTGAGCCCACCCCGGGTCGCCATGCCTGCCCCGCGCCCAGGGGGTGGTTCCCCCCAGCCCCGCCGGAAGCAGCTGGTGTGGCTCGCCATGCAGGGCTGCTGCGGAGCGAGGCGTTCCTCCCTCTCGGCGATCTCAGTTCCGTGCCCTCACCGCCCTGTGTTCCTCACACAACCCCGCTCGCTCTCCTCGAGTTGTGCTGTGCCCTCAGACAAGCCCTCTGGAGTTTGACCCCCTAAATCGTCGCCCCCTCAGGGAAGTTAATTTGCTCCCTGGCGCTGACGTTGAAACAGACGCCGATTGTGTGTCCCTGCAGCCTGCTATAGCACTGTCAGGAAAACCCAACTGGTGGCTGAGATGAGCGTGTGAATAGGAAGGTCTGTTTATGCTCAGCCTTGGTGTGATTGAGTGGATGCTCATTGAAAGAAGCATTTCAAGGACCTGGAGGGCTCCTGTGATTGAATCCTCAGCACTGTGACTCAGTGTGTGGCAAGGGCTGTAAATCCTCAGAGAGCTGTTTTCCTTCTTACATGCACTCAGCAACAGTGGCAAGGAATGTCTCCGTCCTTCCTCCTGCAGCCGTAGCCAGCTGCTGCCAGCCAAGTCCCGAGCTTCGGTTGCTCTCCAGCAATTTCCTAGGAAGAGTGAAGGCCAGAAAAGCAACCTTAGTGCAGAAAAAAAATACAAATCAGCTGAACGGCTGTGTAAGGGAGGCAGGAGAGGATTTTATTATTATTATTATTATTTTAAATGCATATTGTTTGAGAGGAGCTGCTGCAGTAGTAGGTAGGGTTTTCTCTTTGATTGCAGATCAACTTCAAGGTCCTTATCTTCACAGCAGATTAGCAGGTGAAGCAGGTTAATTGTTAGGTGTTGTCAGGTCTCCTCTTTCCTTGCTGCAGATGCAGTCTGTGATCATCAAGGACAGCCAGGTGGCTGCAGCTATGCTCCTGCTTGGCACTGACCTGAGGGCGGACACTCTCTGCGGCAAAACTTCCACCAAGAGGAGAAGCTGACTGCCCAACAATGTCGTATCACCACTTCCTGGAGCAGAAAGACAAACTTCCATGTTCCTGCTCAGTACTTTGCACATTAACTCTGATACTGACTGCCTCACAAGGGAGAGCGGAGGGGCAGCACCGAGCTCTGCTGCTCTCTGGTGACAGTGACGGCCTGAGGGAACGGCATGGAGATGCCAAGAGATGGTCAGGTTGGGGGTTAGGAAGATACTCTTCACCAGGTGGTGGTTGGGCACTGGCACAGGCTCCCTAGGGCAGTGTGCATGGCCCCAAGCTGCCAGAGTTCAAGAAGCATCAGGACAACATTGCCAGACATGTGGTCAGATTTTGGGGTGGTCCTGTGTGGAGCCACTTGCTGATCCTTATGGGTCCCTTCCAACTTGGGATATTCTATGATTCTATGAGACTAAACCAGTGTAAACACACACCAGTTGCAGGCAGAACAAATCATTGGTGCAGCCTAAGTTCTGGAGTTGAAATGTTTTGGCTTCTTCTTGCACCAAGCGTGAGCTTTTGGCAAAGGCAACTCTTAGGCTGTCTCCTGACTGTTTCTTTTCTGCAAGTGTAGAAGCCTTGGCCATCACTGGGATGTGATATATGTGTGAAATAGTGACAACCTAGTGATACCCTCACCCCCTGTGAGGAAACTGTTCCATGAAGTTTGCCACATAGCTGCTACTCAGACAAGGCAGGAAGACAAGTGGGCTGCCTTAAACACTAAGATAAAGGCACATGCTGCATGCAACACTTGAGAGATCAGCGTGACAACCACAATTTGAGTTAACTACATGAAACGTAAGTAAGTATCTTTCAAACTTACTAAGGTATGTGTGGGGAAAAAAGTATGGATGCTTCAATTTCTGATAGTTCCAAAATGCATGGCACAGCTCTGAGGGCACCAGTACCCTTAAATGCCTGTACCTGATGGCCTCACCAGCCTCACTGAAAACCTAATGAGATTCAGTATGGCCAAATGCAGGGTGCTGAACTTGGATCAGAGCAATCCCAGGTACATATACAAAATGGGGGAAGATCTTGAGAGCAGCCCTGAGGAGAAGGGACTGGGAGTCCCGGTGGACAAGAAGCTGGATATGAGCCAGCAGTGTACGCTTACAGCCTGGAAGGCCAACTGTGTTCTGGGCTGCATTTAAAAAGGGGTGGCCAGCAGAGAAAGGGAGGTGATTGTCTCCTCTACTCAGCTCCTGTGAGGCCCCATCTGGAGTACTGCATCCAGGCCTGGGGCCTCCAGCACACGAAGGATGTGGAGCTCTTGGAGTGGGTCCAGAGGAGGGCCACTGAGATGATCAGAGAGCTGGAGCACCTCTCCTACAAAGAAAGGTTGAGGGAACTGGGCTTGTTTAGCTTGGAGAAGGCTCCAGGGAGACCTCGTTGTGGCCTTCCAGTACTTGAAGGGAGCTTATAAACATGAGGGGGAATGGCTGTTTACAAGGGTGGATGGTGATAGGACAAGGGGGAATGGTTTTAAGTGGAGACGGGGGAGGTTTAGGTTAGATATTAGGCAGAAGTTTTTCACACAGAGGGTGGTGACGCACTGGAACAGGTTGCCCAAGGAGGTTGTGGATGCCCCATCCCTGGAGGCATTCAAGGCCAGGCTGGATGTGGCTCTGGGCGGCCTGGTCTGATGGTTGGCGACCCTGCACATAGCAGAGGAGTTGAAGCCGAATGATCTTTGTGGTCCTTTTCAACCCAGGCCATTCTATGATTCGCCCAACTACAAGTGTATAAAGGAACCTTTAAAAAAAAAAAAAAATTAAATAATACTGAGCAAAATAAACTACAAAATGAAAATGGCTTTGGCAGTTACAAAAGTCATCACAATCGTAGTATCACTGTAGGAGAACACTTGCCTATCACATTTGGGCTTTCTGTCACTTCAGAATAACACAGGGCCATCCGCACGTGTCACTGAAGAGCTGTTAGCTCCCTGTATCATCCCGTTGTTCTTCTCAGTTTTGTCTTTTCCGTTCCGAAGCATCGAAGTTACCATAGAAACCCACAATGTCACTTCTGTGCCAGCCCCACCCCTATGTGCAGCGGGAAGCGAGCACAGATTAACAAAGTGAGTTCGGATTAACAAAGCAAACTTTGATTAACGAAGCAAGCTTAGACTAATGGTGTGAACTGGACTCCCAGGTGCAGGCATCGCTTGTGACTTCTAACACTAACGTGGCATGAGGTTGCAGGGTCTATTTCATTTAAATTTGGCCTACGTTTTAAGCATTATTGACTTTTCATGTCGAGAGGACAGCATTCAGTAAAAGTTACTGCAGAAGTTGTTCAGAAATGACAACTGGAAAAGCACAAATCCAGAACTACTTCTGAGTTTGGAAGCTACAAAATTCAGGGGATGATTCAGCGTATGTTGGGGTTTGGTTTCTTTTCCCTTGTGGTTTTGCTCCGCTAAAACCGGTAGGATAGGATCTACAGAAATCAGCAACGATGAAATGATGTACTTAGCCTAAAACTTTCCAAGAACGACCATTTTTGCTTGCTCAGTTTTTGGCTGGCCAGACTCAGGCCCTACAAAAACACGGAGAACATTTAAGAAAACACAGCTCGCCCTGTCTTTATAAAAAATATCTCCAGGTATTACATGCATCTCCAGCAGGAAAGCTCTGGCTCTTCAGTCATTCTGTTAAGTAGTGTCATAGTCTACACAGAGTACTAATGTTTATTTATAGTGCTAATTTTTAGAAATGAATTCTGACACTTTTTTGCCCTCTATTAGCTCATATACATTTTTATAACCTGTTAAGGCACTCGTATGCAAATAACTTGTATAGGAAATTGTGTTCTCTTCTCACATGTCCTTTTCTCTGTGTAATTCCTTTCCACAACCATTGCTCAAAGTACAAATAGGGCTGGGGAAAAACAAAATAGTCAGAATGATCATCCTTGCAAAATAATAGACTGAAAAAAGCACTGTCTCCCAGTAACCTCTATACAGAGATCTTTGTAGCATAAGAGGGGAGATGGGCACCGCAGTAACTTTCAGTTACACCAGCCTAGGTATTTTTTAGCTAGAATGAGAGCAGAGATGATGAATTCAAGAGAGATAGAGAGCTCAAAGCACAGCCACCAGTGCTGCAACTTGCGCCTGTTAGAACCAAGGGAGAAGAGAGAACAACATTCTACTGATAGTTTGTCCAAACAAAGGGATGACAATTTCTCCTTGAGTTTAGATGTGATTAAAGTACCAATGGTGCTAGTGAATGAATATCAGCAGTCCGTGCTTCTCTCCTTTTTGCTTTAGCCTTCAGTTGCCCAAATCCAGGTGAAGAGAGAACCCAGAAGTCTCTGCAGGCTCAGGGGAGGCTTCTAAGCTTACTCACAACTTTGAGCTGCCTTTTCTGTAGACAAGAAAGCACAGATAGCAACTGTGTTCTGACACTTCACGTGTTACGGTTCAGAATTTTCATTTCTGCCTTTCCAGCCCGATATCTCATCTTTGCAAATGCCTAGCACGGGATGCTTAAGATTCTTTCCATAGTTTGCTATTAGGTAATTTATTAATCATCATCCCCCAGCGGCACTGCAAGATGTAATATGAGAACTGCCATACTGAGCCAGACCAGAAGGTGCAGATCCTGATACTCACCAGTAATGACCACACAGGCATGAGTACGCTGCTGGGGCAAGTAAAGAGCAGTGCATCTGCCAGTCTCATGCATCTAGATCTATCAGAACTGTTGTCTTTATAACCACATAATCCTTGACCATTTTTCTTCTTAAGTTTTAGTATCCATGGTATCAGTGAGCAGGGAAATCTACAGGTTGGTGACAGAGCGCATAAAGCATTTTCTTCCTTTTCATACATCTTGGTCCTACAGAAAGGGGCAGTGAGCAACTTGCACGTTCATCTTTGCTACGTGTGTGTGAATGGCACAGTTCATGTGTCAGGCAGTGGCAGGCTGCTGCCTGGAATTAACTGATACTCTGGGATGTTGACTTATCCTCGTTAAAAATGCCATTTGTCATCATATGTTTTCAAAGCCTAAGTATCTTGAAACTGCAAATACAGTTCCCCTCACAAAGACTCATACGTGCATGACAGAGAATGGGATTTAAAAAAGAAAATCCAAACGTTAAGTATTATGACGATGCAGGATCTAAGATCTCCAGCTCACCAGCAGCTCCAGTTATGAGGTTATTCTTCCAACCTGAACATCGGCGTGAGCATTATTTTTAGCTGTGAATATGATCTCTCTGTCATGATTCTAATAACTTCCAAGCTGGAAGAAGGAAGAGTGCATCTGTTCTTTACTCCAAAAGCATGAGGTAATACAAACACTTTTGTGAAGCCAGAGAGGAAGCAATCATTTACACACTCTTTGGGACAGGTTTTTGGCTGCAACGAGGTAGCAAGATTACAGTATTAAATTATCATCTTTAAAAAATAGGTTGCCACAATATTTTGTTCGAAAGAGTTAAAACAAGCTTTATTTTAACATACAAATCAGATCTGTGTACAAGGCAAAACATCTCCCTATAGCGGTAGCGCACTACACCTCCTCACAGCATGCGCGGCCACTTGTGCTACCCTAATCCTGAGATATGGAAAAGAAGCCCTAAAATACTGAGAAAGGCCAAAATGTATCCTTTCAATCACTGTTGCTATATTTGTCTGGGCCTGGGAACTCAGAAAAATATTACCCAGTTCTCAGTAGCGGGGAAAAAAAGTACCTACAAGCCAAATACCCTAGATACTTACCTAATTCCCTGCTGTCATCTGGGTATACCAGCAAGAGCACTTGGGGAACAAACCAAGCGATGCAACTACGTAAGGTTACTTGTTAACGCTGCAAAACGAGTTGAAAAACTGTAACATTTTTGATACCTTCAACTCCTATTGTCTTCAAAAACCGTGGTTAATGGGTCAACTAAACTTATATCATCTATAAATTAATATTATTTTTTTTTTAAAGTTCTTTATGTTGTGTTAAATTACAAAAACAAAAGTTTAATCTACTCCGCATCCTTTCACCAAGAAGTTATGGCATAGAAACACATTTAAAAGCTCATGAAAGGCAACAGCAGTAAGACTGCAGACGTGCAAAGTCCTGTCTGCAATACTGATGACGACTTGAACACCCTCATTTTGGTACCAGGTTTTATTTGTCATTAACTGACATTAAAAAATAACTTTTAAAAAGAAATTAAGATAGTGAAAAGATATAGGGGTTTTTTTTTGTTTTTTTTTTTTTCTTAGCTTTACAACATTTAAAAATAAGTTACTTTATATATTATGGCTTTCTCATTTAGTGGAAGAGTGCCACCATGACTTTCAGCACTTGATGTTTTAACTAATTAACTCACCACGTTCGCAGACTTCCCTTGCTTGAGATTTAATTTCATGGAAAGAAACCACAAAATATTAGTACGAAAATTAAGAAGCTTTCAGAACAATTTAAATAGCAAAAAGCACTTCTACAGAAGAGATTTTCCAGAGGAATTTATAGCTGAACACTAAAAAATTTAATTCCATTTTTAAATGAAATTAAATTGACATTTAAATTGAAATTTAATCTCTTGGCTTATTAAAAAAAAAAAAAAGGCCAAGATAAATTTCTCATGAACTTCAGCAGCGAGGATTCGATACTGAGCTTCACTTCGGTGCACTTACACACAACTACGATAACTTACTACACTGACGTAATAATTCCTCCTCAGTGTGATTTGTTATGTGACTCACACACCCACGTTTGGTTTGCAGCTGACCTCAGAGAAAAAGGCTGCAATAATACTAAACCACAGTCAAAACTGTAACAGAACTGCTCAATAGTAAGCATGGGCCACTGAGCATTAAAAAAACTGGAAGAGGGGCAAAGGTGCTTAAATCACAGACTGAAGGACCGCGTTCACACAGTGTTACATTATATGGCTGAATATACTCCTTTTTTGAAGTCTAAGGCTGCATTCAAACTGGGCAAACTATGACATTATCCAACTGTATGAGTAAAAACAGGTTTCTGGATTCACAGCTGAAGTCGTACGATTAAAAACCTCATTATGTAGTTGAAGTAGTGTTCGCAACAACAAAGTTGTTCACGGCAGACAAGCACCGGTTTCAGAGTTACAAATATAACAAGCGAGGTGATGGGCACTGAATTTGGGGATATGTTGAAACTTAAGTTTTTGCTCAGGACTGAAGAGTTGCCAGCTGAATAAGATTAACTAAATACCGCAGGCTCCGTGCCATATGGAAGTTGAGCCTTCTCTCTCCTTCTCCGAGAAAAGTATCTGAAAGGCAAGCTACAGTGATTGTTTCTGACAGCAATAAAATACAGAAACAGACAGAAAAGTCGGTATATCAAAAAATTCTTATACAAAAAGCATCTGTCCTATTTTGGTTTTGCTTACAAAAAGGCACTTCGCGTATCGCTAAAACTCTGATAAAGTAGTTATCCTTTCAGCTTCTCTATTCGCAGGATGTATTTCAAGATTGTAAGCATGCCTAGGCAAACTTTCTTTATGTGGTGTTTATCTGTTACAAATCTTACCATTACATACAGTATCTGACACCATTTAGAAAAGATTCACATTCGAGATAATAGCAGGTCTCCACACAATGCTTCAGCGTTGACGGACGATCTGTCACAAGCAACGCACCACACGCAGCGAGTTCATGCTAACAAAGTTAGCAATGGGGAATCTTTCAGAAGTGAGTCCTCAGTCTTTTGTTTTCCTCTCGCAGTCTCTCAATTTCAGCTACTAAGCTTTCGTTTACAGAATATCTTTCAAGTAAGGCATGCATTTCATTCTAGAGAAAAGGAAAAAAGCCCCAATAAGCAACCATACCAGATTTTTTTCTCCCACCCACTTGTTTATCCCTTTTGAAAATTAAATAACCTAAATAACACTGTTTTTAAACTTCTGGTAAGGAAAGTAAGATTTTTTAATTTATTTTTTTTTCTGACATACGGTATTTTGATTATTAATACCTTAGTGAATATTTTATCAAAGTCTATTTTGCATTTCTTTAGGATGAGATTCCACTAACGCAGGTTCCATTAAAACTTTTGGTATTGAGACAAGGTCTTTTCAGCGCTGATCAAAAGAATAAAGTTTCATAGAAAGGAGAAGTTAAGGGACACAGAACACCGTGCAGCACACGTGTGGTACCTGTAAGCAAAGCAGCCCATATAAACTCCATCTACCTCCCACTTAGCCCAGCTCTTGGTCCTTTATGAAGGACAGCTAAATTTGATTCCCTTTTGTCCTAACCAACCCCTGAAATATGGAATTGATGATACCTATCCAACACATACGTTTATTTATTAAACACGACATAGTTTAACAGATCCCATTTCATAACATTTTCTCCCTCCTTCACATCCCATCTTCACTTTCTTGTTCTTAATAAGCAAAAACTGATTTCCAGTTTTGACAGAATAGATGCCACACCTCGGTACTACTATAAGTGAAAACTGTTAACACACTCTTCATACATACCAGCTGCATATGGAATTGTTTGATCATCTCCACTTGCAAATTCACAATATCTCGATGGCATGCTTCTCTGGGGAAAGAATTACAGACGGATAATGCTTAATTTTATTTAGGAAGCAGCAATTATCTCCACTCCTGAGTAACCAGAGCTCTACTTCTTCACCTTTGTGACATTATGAAACATCAGCCTAAAAACATTTACACCGCACAACAGACTCCTCTACCAGTTATTTTCTGGAAGATTTCATCTTTGTTTAGGAACTTTTCCATTTAGAAACAAATATATACATGGTGATATCAAGATGGCTTTTTCACTTGCAAGCTGTTAACTTCTAACCCTCATTTTTACCATGCAAAGCTGATTTTCAGTTCCTAGTCCACAAGCCCCACTGTGTGATATTTATCTGCTACTAAAAAGCTGTAGCTTCAGTTCATCACCCCCTCACACCCTCCCATAAAAAAAAAAAAAGCAGGCAAGCTCATATGCTCTTCCTGAAGACTGGCAGTGCCAATGCCCAATAATAAGTACTGTGCTATTGGTATCACCGGTCTGACAAAGTAAGGTACTTCGTAAGCAGTCACACACGGACCAATCTCCTTTCCTAAAACACACACATACGCAAAAGGTACTATGATCTTCAATTTCAATTTCCACGTGCTGCTGTGCTGCAGAACTCCTACTAGAGGCAAAACATGTTTCTCATGTATATTAAGCACAGGTGCTATCTTAAGAGTCCAGAAAAGTTGGTTGCCTCCCAAAAACACAAAGCTCAACAGATGAGTGTTTTTTTCAATTCAAATAAATTGTGAGAAACACAATCTCACAAACTCCAGATCTCAGATGCTGGAAGCACAAATCTAACAATTTATTTTCCAATATTAAGATGCCAAAAAACAAACTTCAAAGGAAACGCAATCCATAAACTGCATTTTAAATCATGAGAAAGTTTTAAAATCAGATGCGCAATTATAGCCAAAAATCCCCAGCAGAGTTTTACAACATGGTATTCTTATTTAAAGATATTTAGTAACTATCAATGTATTCTTCTGGTGGCAGATGCAGACATCCACAGCATATGGACCTCCTACGATAGTTTTGTGTTGCCTTTTGTCATCAAGACAGCAACACCTCCCCTGCCCAGCAATTGTTTTCCTCCCTCTCTTTGTTTGCTACATGTTTTAGGAAAGGAAAGTGACTCTATAATCCTTACGGAGCCCTTCCGACTCAGGATATTCTATGAATGTATGATTTACAGCACAAATATCTTTTTATGCAAAGCTTTGCCAACAGAAACATACAAAGTGATTTACCTTACACATGCAAAGCAAACAACAATCAATCAAAGCCAACACAAATCAACTGTCCAACAAATCAACCGTGCTCTTCACAGTATCAACTTCAAGAAAAGAAATTTCTCCTGCTACGAATGCAGGAGAGGGGAAGAAGTCAGCACAGGGCTGCGTGAAAGCAGTGAGAACCTCATTATGCAGATAAATTTACTGTTCGAGAGTTATTCAAACAGTCACGCTGGAAATATGTTAGCAAAGTCACACACACAAAAAACATTCAGAGACATCAATCTAATTAAACACTCGTGCTGTTCAAAATAAAGTCTCATACCTAGATTTTCAAGATTAAGGCTATTCACGGAGTCATCTCCTAATGCGAGTAAGAAATACACTAAAGCAAATGTTAGAGTATCTTACTAAGAAAACATGCCACTGAAAACAGAGTGTTCTGCATGAATATCAGTACCTGAAGTCATCCAGTGTTTCTTGGATCATATTCTGAATGAAGTTTATTTGGATTGATGTCAGAGGTGCATTTAGTCTGCTACTCCCAATGGTTTCTACTATTTTTTCTGACAGCGAGTTAGCAACTCCAGTAGTGACAGGTGAAGTTATCTTTGGACCTTTACAATTAACAAGAAATGCATAAAAATACAGACGTAGAACAAGTTTTTTTCATGGGCAAATAGAAATGTTCTAAGACAGCTATCTGAATTTACAGAGGAATCCAGACTGAATGTTCTGTTTTAATATTAAGTCCATTTTAGCAGGTTTTGCATCAGTTCACAATGAACCACATCTACAACTGGGCTGAAGAAAAAAAAAAAAAACCCACAAAGAAAACCAATCAACTTACTTGTTGAGGTAGTACCATTTACTGCTAGATCATACGCAGGATGGGCCTGAATATTCTTCACTAGTCGCTCATTTGTTTCAAGACTCTTTACAGCAGTGGATGTTGGTGGAGGAGGACTTAAAGTTCCGGACTCTGCATTTACTGAGCTCAACTTTGAAAGCTGAAAAATCAAAAACGCAACCCTACTGATTACAATTGTCTAATTGAACTTGAAAACTAAGTTAAACATCACTTGAAAACCAAGTTCTAAAGAACGTACAGCTCTCAAATACTTTTGGCTTTAAGAAACTACTGATAAACAAATGTGTTTTTTTTTCTTCTAGTAACACACCTTAAAAATTGATTGCTTAAATATCTCAAAATTGCCTCAGCTGCAAACACAGAGAAAGGAGTGCAAAAAGACCAGCACTCTTAATTTTCACATCAAATATCTTGAGCCAAAGTTATAAATGTCATTCCTAGTAAACCAGACCTGTCAAAATGAAAACAGAACGAGCCAGGGTCTCAGCATTAGCATGTCAAAGGTATCTCAAAAAAGAATTTTGGCAGAAGAGAACAGGGAGAGAAGCTGCTGGACTCGACCTAATAAACAATAAAGAAACACATCGATGCGATCTACTAATGACATTTTTGATGTTTTTAGAAAAATCAAAGGTATTTTAAAAGTTAGCCCAGTTTTGTTCCACATAAACTTTTGTAATCTGAGTTTAATAGGAATATACGACTATTTTGCATTGCTGGAAACCAATATACTTCAAACTGAACATTTCACAGGTTGTGTCAGTGTAAAAAAAGAATTGAAAAAGATTAGCTGGGATGCTTAAGAATCTTTCCTTCAAGTAGAAATACTTCTGTCAGATGCTAAAAAGAGCACTCACAACAAGGATTAACACAGTATACCTGCTTTAAGGCTTCTTTAGTTTCTTGTTTTCCAACATTCATTTTTTTAATGTCAGTCTCTGGATGTTCTTCCTCTTCTTTAATTGGAGATCCCACTTGTGCATGCAACGGGCTAGACCGTATCCCTTGTGTGCTACTGCCCACTGGGTTTCTTTTTACTGGAAAGGCAGTGGTGAGCTGTGGGAGCAAATCCAAACCTGAAAGGTAGGACTGAAAATCCAGACCTAAAATGAGAAGGGAAGAATAAAACACATACATTTTAAAAGCGAAAGGAAAAAAAAAAAAAACAAAAACCCACAATCACACAAAGAAATGATAACAAAAATAAGCCCACACATCCACAGAAACCAAAGAGCTCACCCAGAAAACACAGCCCACCAAAACAAAGGAATCCCCAAATTATGCTGTTGCTGCCCACATGAAAGTAACAAAATAAGAGAAGCCTCCATACACCACTACCAATTTCCTAAAAGGACAGCAAAAGCACTTTGAGACCATATTTGTGATTTCCCATTATTGCATGTTGGGTCTTAACTCCTCAGCACATTAGACCATTTCCAGAAATGTTCATCAAGTTCATCTGTTTCAGTGCCTGCTTGCATCATCTGACATCCTTCTATGGTATGACGAAGTTAGCATAGAAGAATGAGCGTAGGTTTCCAGTGACCACACAGAAAAACATACTCAAAATATCTTTATCGTCTCCTTTTCCTGGAGGATCTTCATTTGCTTTAGACGCAATAACATCTACAAAATAGCAGAACATACAGTTCTTTCATTAAATGAACATTTATGAAGTTTTCAGATAATCGTGTTCAGTTAATTATTAAAGATAAATTAAGAGACCAAATGAGTACACACAGACCAAAATGTAATGCTATGCAGATCATTTTATTTTTTTTTAAACAAATTTCAGTATTAGCAACTTACCATCTCTGACGGGAGAAAACACATCTCCTAAACTACTTCGACCCAAGTCATCAAAATTATTTAAATCTGCACTTTTCCCATTATCTGTTTCTTTCGATGGAATCACATCCAGGCTGCAGCTATGGGGAAGGCCTTAAAAGGACAATAACACTCAGTTAGTGACTGACAGTTTCAAAAATAAGATGTATTATCCCTAAATAAACTCACAGCAAGCCTGACACCTGCTAAGTCCAGCAAGTAGTTCAGAACATTCTACACATTCGGGTTGGAGGGACAACTTGAACTTCCGCATATGAGCTGCCATCACAGGTGAATATCATAGAATGGCCTGGATTGAAAAGGACCACAACAATCTTCCATTTTCAACTCCTCTGCTATGTGCAGGGTCGCCATCCATCAGACCAGGCTGCCCAGAGCCACATCCAGCCCGGCCTTGAACGCCTCCAGGGATGGAGCATCCACAACCTCCTTGGGCAACCTGTTCCACTGCATCACCACCCTCTGTGTGAAAAACTCCTGCCTAATATCTAACCTACACCTCCCCTGTCTCCTCTTAAAACCATTCCCCCTTGTCCTATCACTGTCCACCCTCGTAAACAGCCGTTCCCCCTCCTGTTTGTACACTCCCTTCAAGTACTGGAAGGCCACAATGAGGCCTCCCCAGAGCCTTCTCTCCTCCAAGCTAAACAAGCCCAGTTCCCTCAACCTTTCCTCATAGGAGAGGAGCTCCAGCCCTCTGATCATCTCAGTGGCCCTCCTCTGGACCTGCTCCAAGAGCTCCACGTCGTTCCTGTGCTGGAGGCCCCAGGCCTGAATGCAGTAAATATGACTAAGTGATAGCAGTAATATGACTAAGAGATATTTAGCAACAAAAATTGAGCTGATTTCTCTCCTTTTTAAAAAGGAAGGAAAAGCTGTGAAACTGGGAAATACATTCATTTCATGTAAACTTGCTTCATTAATCATGTCCATTTACGATGTACCAGGTGAAATAGCTAGCAACTGCAGCTTCTGCTGAGAAAGCGATCACATTCAGGATATCAGCATTTGAACTGATTCTGCAAGAAAAGAAATCTGCTTCAGTCTGGCCATCAAGGGAAATTCCATGAAGTACCCATCTTAAAGCTTACCTAACAGCAGGATATTGTCTGGAAAATCAGAGTGGAATTACAGCTGCAGACGAAAGAAATTTTCCCTAGACCGTCCCCAGCCCACATCCAAGACCCATTCCCACCCCAATCCAGGAGAGAAAAAAAGTTATCTTTCAGACACATGGTAGCATGGACAGCTGTCAGCAGAACAGAAGCATATCTTAAAAACAAAAAAGGTTCGTAAACCTACAGCCACTTCTCTGTACGGGATTACTTGTTCAAGCGATCCAAGTATAACTGTGTGGATGACTACAGTCATTCACATTCAAGCATGTGCATTAACTGGGACCTGAATCACGTTTAAGAAAACTCTTAAGTGCAATATAATACATTTTCCACTTTATATGTGCCAGTTGTGAGGCACCTATAGGATGGCATTTGTTAGTTAAGTCATAGCATCATGAGTCAAACTAGAAGTGAAATATCAACACCTGTGTCACAATTTACAGAAGATTTATGTACACAGAAAAAGCTTCATAAAACGGGAAGATACCTTTTGCGTATGCTTACGAGTTCACTGCCACCTAAATGTAGGAATTAGCTAAATTGGACGATGGCCATTCAATTGAAGCTCATGGGAAGTCTGCTCAGAGAATATACAAACTTACCACATTCTTAATTACTTTACACTGTTGGATTCTGTGACAAATTGAATACATTTTGGAATCTGGGACAAAAAACTCCAGACCATTTGTAAGTTGTGTGAACAGCTGGTTGCTGTTTGTTTGTTTTTTAATTTAAATATGCTATTAGGTCACTTCATTGAACAGTACTTATTTCTACAACGCTAAAATCTATCTTCTTGGCCTAGAAGATTTTCCACAGCAAAAAAAAAAATGCTGTTTGTGGTCTCTCAACCACTCCCATTTTGAAGTTTGAAGACCACATCCAGGCTGGATGTGACTCTGGGCAGCCTGGTCTAGTAGTTGGTGACCCTGCCCATGGCAGGGGGTTGAAACTACCTGATCCTTTTCAACCTTTTCAGGTCCTTTTCAACCCAGGCAATTCTACGATTCTGTGATCTTCCTAAGCATACTTCCTTCGCTTTCCAAGCTGAATATTTTGCTTCACAAAATAGTTTCATTTGATAAATCTTTATTTTCTTCAAACATTAACTTGTTATGAATGGTCCTATTTAAGGGGTAACAGCCATCACGCTTTCAAAGCATAATGGCAATAAGAGATAATCAACTGTGAATTTCTTACCTTATATAAAATTTTCCACACTATACAGTAAAGTTGATTAGCAACTCTTCTGGAGTACATAGGAATCATTCTCCTTCACCTCACAATTCACTGCATGCCCAAGGGAGGTCATTAATATATGTCCCTGTGGACTGCAATGGCTTATTGCCTAATTAGTGTTTCTAAATGTATTTCTTCTTATTTAAAAAGTGTGGAAAAAGTGCTGTTGCTTTAAAACAGCTTGAGGAATCTCCAAGAATCAAACTAACAGTTACTGATGTGATCATATTTTAAGAACTCCTGAATTAACTAAAATTAAGAGTACATTTCACACAGTGGCAGAATTTTAGAATAACACTTAAAACTCTTACCAAAAATACTTGTTCATTTCAGAAGCAAAAATAGCAAGTACAGTTACACAACTAATCGTACTTACAACTACATTTAACATTTTCCTCTTGTGTGACATTGCAATACAGCACAGTTCTCACTTGGGTTTTTGTTTTGTGGGCTTTTGTTTTGCCTGTGCATGTGTTTGGTTTAGTTATTTGATGAGGTCTGTTGCTCCAATTTATTAATAGAATTGCAAATCACTAGCTCTGCATTCCGTATAGACTTTGCGACCCAAAGCATATTATAAACATAAGGATAATTTGCAAGAAAGCAAAACACAGAAGAGTCCCACAGTGTCACCATGAAACTTTTTCCTTTAATATTTACGTACATATGAGTAGTCTAAAATTCTGGACTTGAAGCAAGAATCTCTAGAGTAGGACCTGATTCATTTCCCACAGTCTCAAAGCCTGTCCAGTGCAACTCCTATCTTCCACATTATATCAAATATGTAAGAGTAGGAAGAAGATGCTACCTGTTTTATCCTGAAAAACTTCTCCCCCTTTACTCTCATTTGTCAGTGTCAGATGGGAGGAAATAGCTGCCGATGCCTGAGAAGCTACATTTTTGATGCCAGTATTTGGAATTCCTGCAAGATTACTACCAGCTTTGACTTCTACTCTTTTGGATACAGGTTTACTTGAAGAACCCTTAAGGTTAGCCTGAGGAAAAAAAGGAACAAAGTAAGAGAAGTTGTTATCATTCAATTAGAAGTAAAAATATCAGCCAATATTCTGTTTCAAAACAGATCAATTCAATTTCCAAATCAGTTCAATTTCCAAAATCTACCTAGGAGATTTACAAATATATATATCTTAATGTAATTTCAAAGAACATGGGAAACTTCTGCATTATTATATGAATGCTGCGTGGATCTGCAAGTTCAATAGAACTGAAGGTGACGATGAACTGGTACTAGCCAATTTTAATCCTAGGCTTAGACATACGAAAAACAAGAAATAACGTTATTAGCAGAAATTGCAGTGGGATAGTCAATCACCAGCAGCAAGCAAGCTGGAAGAAGAAGAAAGTCTTGGAGCAGTTAAAAAGAAAATACACTTCAAACATTCTCTCCCACCTCCAGTGAATTGGCATTTGTGTTTTTTGGATCAAGTAGAGCCTACTTGGGTCTTGGAAGAACGTCTTAAGCCTTCCATACTATTTAATCAACTTCTCCACAGGCAAAATACTTCAAGCTGGGCTGCTGTGTGCCTTCCCCTTAAGTAAAAGGGGTTACTACGGATCTTTGTGCTACTGTCTGCAAATCCATTTAGGATGCCACAAACTGATCTGCAACGGCAACACATTCACACCAGGAAGTTTAAGATTAAAGTTTCGCTCGTCTCTGCATTGAAAATTAGGAGACAAAAAAATGTCATTAACATTACCTTGCTCACATGAGACTGAGCGATTTATAAAGCTCTTATTTCCATGTCGTATGAATCATCTTTGCTGGCATTTATAATGCTTAGAAATTCATTACTAACATTTCTAAGATCTTAAGCTTACATTTTGCTTTTATTAATCTACACACTGAGTAATAAATAGGAAAATTTCTGGTTTGGCTTCTTGTTTGTTCGTTTGTACCTTGGAAAAAGTGCTACTGAACTGAAGTCGTATGCATGTCACACAGCCTTTGTGAGCAATAACTGTTTTCACTGGTGATGTCAGTTTCCTCAAGTCATACTGGCAGATTCTTCCCCGGGAACTTCCTATAGTCAAAGTGGTACCATCAGGCATGAAGTTCACTGTTGTCAGAGGATGATCTGCTACTATTGTTGTCAGTAATCTTCAAAAAGGAGAAAAAACAGGAGAAAAGCTTTTAGACTTCTTCATCACAATGTTAATTTTATGATTAGACTGTTCAAAATGGAGTACCTATTAAAAAACAGCTCTAAGAATTCAACAGCAGGTCAGTAGTTCCAATTCTCCAGCGCCAAGCAAACTCAGTGATATACCTTACAGAACAGTGGCTCAGGCATACTAAGTGTTGAAGCTTAACCAATGAAGAACTGTATGTGCTCCAAAAGATTTCATCTTCAAAGCAACTGCTTTGACACAAAGATTTACTGCAATTATCACTTCCAGCAGCAACCACACTGCATATATCCTTCAGTTGCCCAGATCTATCACTTCTAGCCTCCCCACAACTCTAGGAACAACTTCAGGTCCACGTTTGAATCCTTCTACTAAAGCCCTCCAAGCTATGGCCAAACACCTGCTTTTATTCAGCTAGACTAAAAGCACACTCCAAACTAAAACCAAAGTTCCATGAAAACACTCGTGACCCCATTCTCTTACTTCACAGCCCCATCACCTCCTTTTTCTTCCACCACCCTGTCCATATTTAAGGCTCAGCAGCTCTGTGCACCTTACAACAGCTGTGTCTTGTATTGCAAACTAGAAGAGCAGGCAAGCTAAGGCCAGGTGGCTGCAGGTCCTCACAGGCTGTACTGGCCACCACAGAAGCCAACTGCTCTCCACCAATAAGAAAAGCCCACAGTTAAGCACTTGCAAGTGGTCACTCGTGCAGCAGTTCAATTAGTTCTCATTTTAATTAAAAAAAAAAAAAAAAGAAAAAAAGAAAGAAAAAAAAAGCAGAAAGGGTTTTGGAACAGGTTCTCCAACAGTAACGTGTCAACCACTCCACAACCACTCTGAACACGGACTGAATTAAATACTTCATGTCATAGCTGGGTGTGCTTTTTCAGCTCATAAAAAGTTCACATCCAGCAAAAATCAAAGGTCTTTAACGTACTCACTTTTTACTTGAAGTGTCATAGAGATTAATTCTTTTATCCAAACCTACAGTTACAAGGAGCAACTCATTTACTGGAGAAAAGCAGATTTCTGAAGCTGGTGCTTTATGGGTGTTCTCAAAATTGCGGTACGGGTTCTGAGTATTTACATCCCACAGCGTCACATTTCCACTGTCAGAAACACTGCCCAACAAGGATTTCTTAAAGGATGAGTATTTCAAATGTCGAATAGGCTGTAAAACAAACACAAGTTGCAATACCAGCATTAGACATCACTGAATCCCTTTCAGCACACACATTAGAAATACAGACTTTAAGCTGACTCTACAACGGCTGGCCACTCTACACACACAAATGAAAAGTTTGTTTTGTATTATAATTCCATTTTTACTGTCTGAAGGCAGCATGTGCCCTGTGCAGCCCTCATCCATCCAGTGATGGACGAGAAAACTGGAAAAGTTTCTCGATTTTGAATACATAAGAAGTCAACTTACACATCACACAAAAAAACCCCGTAACTGCTACTGAAAATACTAAACAAGGTTAGCAAATGATAACCAAATCAAAATAATTCCTCCAATGTTACCTACTGCTTTCTTTCACCGAGCCAATTTCTTACCCATCCCTATTCCTCTTCCAACCTCCATCCTTTCTAATATTTTCTCAAAAGGCACAAATTCAAGTGCTTCACTCAAGTCCAGACAGACGAGAGCCGTCAGCATGTCTGACAACGCTCTCACAAAAAGAGCTATTGTACTTTCTAGCATAGCCCTCATCACAGTGCACTGTACTAAACATTATCTTATTTTTCTCTTCATTTTACTGGAGATATTTGTTGGCTTGTATGCCTCCAGCACAATTTCAAGCAGTTGTATTGTATGCCTCACTGGAAGCACAGGTGCGTAACAAAAAAGTGGTGCCCTCAACTGTGCATTCAAGCAAGACAGGGTATGACTTGATACAGTTAACACTGACCACTACCAGACATGATGGAGACTTTTTTTTTTTTTTTTTTTTTTTTTTTTTACACAGGCATCTTTCAATTTATCTTCATAGAGTAAACGAATTACAAGATCTACATGGGACACATTTCCATCCCTCACAATTCTCCAACTCAAATCCCTTCTTTACTGCCCCAGCGCCTGCTCATGTTCCATGTTTGCCTTCTTCCATCCTTCTCCCCACCACTTTCATTCTCTCAGATCGCCTCAAACCTGCCTTGTTCTCTTTTCAAGCCTCCCATTTTCTTTCCTTATGTTCCTTCTCCTCAGGCCCAGCTCTCATGTCTTTCATATGACGTACCCTTCCCATATTATCTCTACTCCACACTTCTCATTAAAGTCATCGTGCTTCCTCAAAGCAGTTTCAGTTCAACTTTTGTTGACAGAAGATGTGTGAGGTGTGAAGGAAGCTCCCATTCACTCCTCACTGTCAATGATCAGGTCAGCAACAAGCTTCAAGCTTAACAAGCGTTAATGCAACTGCTAAAGCACACTCAAGGAAACAGGAGGCTTAAGTTTGCGGCTGGAACTCAAACACACTTAAGTACATCACTGAATAGAAGCGGGTGTCTGTTATCTAAGCTAGCAGGAAAAATCATTTCAAGATTATTTAGAAGGCAGCAGTGATTTGTTAAGAGCCACTTTCAGGAGCTAAAGCTGCCCAGGCTACAAGGAAAGGAGCAGATACGAGGAAAGCTTCACTGCGCCCCAAGTACAGCTCCTGGTGACGCCTGCAAATTCTGCACACACAGAACTTCCATAAAAGTTTTTAGCACAGGGGGCTGAACTGGCAAAGAATAAACAAAGCCCTCTTCAGAATGATACCAGCTGACAACGCACAAAGCATACACATTTTTTCTGCCTTAGCTGTGACTGAAGTAGACTTTCCGCAGGAAATGGAGGTACATTTTACCTTCACACCTCACAGTAAAACAGGCAGACCAGGAAAAGCGCGCTTCAGACAATGGTTAGCCCGTTGCTCAGGATTGCCTGCACTCAGGGTTTTCCACGGTTGGAAAGCAAATGACACACTCAAAACTAAACACAAAGTAGTCCAGCGTTATCGACTATCTCATTTAAAGACAAAGAAACTACACTACCTCCTTTCACCTTAGTGAGCCTCGTAAGCGAGAAGGTGCCTGTAAACCCAATTGACAGTTTAAAAAGCTGAGAGCTTTTTCATTATACGAGGTGACCAAAACTCATCACATCTCTTTACAAATCAGCCAGCTGATCAAACAGCTAAACTAAATCCTGTTGCTAGGAGAATAGCACAAGGCAGCGAAGACTTGAACAATCATTATGCTTCAAAACAAACTTTAATTCAACCTCACAACAGCAAGCAGATAAGAATCTGGTAGTCTTAATGAATACCAACAGCAAAGACAAATTATGGGATCTGCAAACAATTCGATGTAAGGACTTAGCTCTAAGAAAGCACAAAGATGTTTCTAAATCAAAATCAATTAATAGAATATAGGCCAATGCTCATTTGAAAAGAGCATTGTTTAAAGTCACAGAAAGCACTGCAACCTTGGGCTATTCTACTACTTGTAGAGTCCAGACAATTACAGAAATTAACTGGCAAGGCAACTACATTCCATCACGCGGAATCAAACAGAGACAAGCTCAATTTTATAAGGTTAGTCTGACCTCACATTCCCCAATTGGAGAAAAGTTACTAAGGAGTGGTGACCCTTACTAAGCCAGACAGCTTCGCCAAGACCAGGCAGAACAATACACCGTGTATCTATTCAGGCTCACTCTCAGAAAACCGTGCCCCTAAACTATAAATCAAGTAGAGGCTTTTTAGATTTCTTTAAGGGAATTACTCGAGTCTTCATGCATTTGCTTCACTGCACAATTAATCCTGCAATCCCCTGCAAGTATCAATTAAACTCCCTAACAAAAATAAAACTTTTTTGCACAGGAGAATGGAGATCATTATTAGGACACGAGATAAGCTGATAAACTGGGACACCCAAGCAGTCATCGCATTACAAAATTACAACTCAATTCCATTTCAAATTAACACTGCAATCAAATAACTGCCCCAGTTTAAAACATGTTAGAGGCCCTTTAGAAAGCGAACAGTAACTCTGTGCTCGCAATTACTTTGATTTAACACTTCAGAGATCTTCAGCCATCTTAAAGGTCACCCAGCTTTGCAGTAGGCCTCTTGATTTCATCTGCCAAAATAGCTATTCACTGCATCACTTACTTCTAATCACTTCTTGGTGGAAAGAGTAGAAATCTATCAAACAGGTTGATGCAAATCATCCTCACCAGAACTTCTTTAATTTTCCAACTAACTAGCAGCACAATCCCCACTCCAGATATTCATCTCCACCTTTTAATCCACCCATGGATATTCCTGCAGTCCCCATCTCACATCCGTGTTTTCCACAGCAACAATCAAATCAGAAAAATGAACTGACTAGACAGATGGATTTTTAAGATCAAGCCAAGCATGAAGTACAATTTTGCTTCAATATAAGTCTGAGACTACGGTGATGGATCAAAGATACTGCAGCACCTGAAAGTAGGGTTTGAACTTAATGGAGATTTTTCAACAGAAATACGCCACAATCTTTGTGATGCTGTAAAGCCGTAAGACATTCTTCATCAACTTTGTATTGTTCAGGCTAGACAGGAGAAAAATTTAACTTCCTAATCCATCTGCAATCTAAGATTAAAAAATGCTGTTGCAGTAACAGAGAACTACGGCACAACTTCAGTATTCCCCACTACAAAGGTCCCCATGCTGGCTCTATGAAAGTGGCTCAATTAAAAAAGGGAAAAAAACATCCAGAGTACAACACCTTCATCGTTCCTCAGCTAGAAGTCACTGTAAGAACTCACTTCGGAACACCCAGCAGGACGACAGAGCTCCTACACTGTTGTGGAAGCTTTGACACCAAGCCTTGATAGCCTAACGACGCTCACTACTTCTGCAATATTTTCTGAGTCTGCAAAAAGGAACTGCAGTGGAAACCTACTAAGGCCCTTCAATAGTACACCTGTTTTCTATTTGTCTTTCACAGTTTTCCTTCAAACTAGTCATTCAAAAAAAATCTCACTTTAAGTACCTAAGTAGGTAATATAAAACCTCAATGCTCTTACTCTGTGAGCAGCTGTGCAATTTTAATCTCCAGATAAATAAATGTATTATTTTCAAACATAGGCTTACATTCTCATCTACTGTACAGATGGCTCTGTTCAGTTGTAAATCTGATTAATTTGGATAAATCAGAAACCAGGCTACCTAGTCTGCTCATGGCAACAACAGACATCGGGTAGAATATTGAAATTCTGCTTTGTATGTAGAGCTGACTATATTTTGTTCAGTCTTAAGATGCACAGAAGTTTGTTCTTGAGGCAGCAGAGCCTACAAAATAAAATCTGCTGTAAACTGTATAAAAGTAAATGTACCTCCTGAGTGGAAAAATACTGATCATGACCAGAAAGGGTGACTAGCCCATGAGAAAAAGCTCATGTTAGCTTGACAATGCAGGTAAACTGCCTCTTGCTTGTGCACATAGCTAGAAGAAACTTGTTTGTGAGAAACCGCTCTGTAACTGTAAACAAGTCTTGCTGCTTTCTACGAATGACCTTGCTTACTCCGATATGTGATGCTTTATAGTCTCCTGCTGCTATATATACAGCCATGGCACCGAGGGGCCATGTGGACATCTGGCTGGCCTGCTGCCACCCCTACCTGCAGCAGGCACCCTACCAGCCGGCCACCACCAGAAACAAGGATTTGGTGGACACGCTACCAGACAGCTGCCCCTGGTAACCCGAATACCCTTCCATTAAAGTGCTGGCTGTTCACTTGCCTCCGTGTACTGCCTTTGGGATCAGTAAGCCTCACGCAGAAGCACGGGAGCTTCTGCATTATAGCTGGCGTAGTAGGCAGTCCTGAGGAAAAGAACACGGGCGAGGGGGAGGGAATTCCTCTGCTAGAAAGAATCCCAGGTCTATGGGGGTAATCCCAGGTTGTAAATGGAACTCCATGTGGTATGCAGTCATCAAAGCAATAGAGAAATTGAGACTGTTGCAAAAGTACAAGGATACCCCAAAATCACCACAGGAAGTCACTGCAGTTCCAGAAACCAACAACATCAGCGGAGTCGAGAAAGGACAACACTGAACCAGACCCGACTCAGAAAGGGCAAACCTGCGCTAAGGAAAACCAGCAATCTGGCATTACATCTCCTAAGTTTGCACTTTCATGATACCAATTATTTAAGGCTAGAATAAATAGAGGTCTGCTTTTTTCCTTCCAATTAAGGCATTCCTAAAAACATCAAAAGAAAAAAAAACAACAGCAACATTCTGGCAGCTTTTGAAAAAGTAGTACAGCTCTCGATACATACTTCTCATTTCTAAACACTACATGCAAATTTAAGCTTCACACACAACAGTAGGTTAACACAGATCCTACCTGACTGCTGTTATAACCAAAGGGAGTACTGGATAAATTGGTGGTAACGCTGTGTAGGATTATTTCACCACTCAAAGATCCAGAAGCAATGTAGCAATCGTTCCAATTATATGCAACACATGTAACTTCATCTTTATGATCCTGTGGAAGAGGGTAGGAGGAAAAAGGTCAAGACATTTAGAAAAAAAGCATTGTTTTTTAAAAAAAAAAATCATAGCAGTGCTACAGCATATTTAACAGTGGTCCTAAATGAGGGCAAATCATCTACTGAAGTGATCATGGAAATATATACGCAGTTGAATATTACAGTATTTTTTACATTATAGAAATATTTAGAGAATTCATATTAGATCTCTTATAAAGAGAAAAACAGTCACCAGTTTTGCATTCACATTTTCTCTTACCTAGTCATGCCTGGCATTAGCTCTACTACAGTATCCTACAAATAGTGACAGGAAAAGAGGCAACAGCTTTAAACTAAAAGAGGGGAGATTCACATTAGATGCTAGGGGGCAATTCTTTACTCAGAAGCCTGTGAGGCACTGGCACAGGCTGCCCAGAGAGCTGTGGGTGCCCCATCCCTGGAGGCATCAAGGGCAGGTTGGATGGGGCCTTGGACAGCCTGAGCTGGTGGGGTCAGAATGGATGAGCTTTAAAGTCCCTTCCAACTTTAGCCATCGTGTGACTCCACAAAATACAGAAGCACCTTCCTGGTTTGAAGTATCAAATGCAGCAATTACCCAAAACGCAGCCCTTGGAAATACACCAGAGAATATCAATAAAAATTCTCAAAACAGGAAGTCTATTCTCAAAGTTTCAACATAAGTTATCAAAGACTTGTACCTCGAAGACATCAAGCTAAGCATGGTTATTATATTTGCAAGTTACCATACATAAAAAACACAAAGTTAAATAAGACACACAGGCATTCTAGCTCCTACAGATCCACGACAGAGAAAGTATATCACTACAACTGGCAACAAGTTCTGGAAGTCATGTAAGCTCCAGTCCCTCTCCAGCCAAGCTTACCTTAAGGCTACGGTGAACCCTTCTGGATTTGAGATCCCAGATATGAACGGTGCTATCAAGGCCCCCACTGGCAACATACAAAGAACTGGAACTTAAGCTCACGCATGTCTGTTTTGCCTGGCAGGAGAGGAGGGAAAGGAGGGAAAGGAAAAATTGTACATTAAAGATAATCAAGAGATTTATTCAAATCCGCTTATAAGCACAGTGATGGTCGTGATCTTCATGAACACACATACCACACTGATTGATGGATCTATTGGTACACCACAGTCATTGCCAAACACGAAGCATTTCAAGTCCAACCCAATTCGGACATATGTTCAATATACTCCAATGGCTGAATATTCTAATTAATAAACTCTCCAACGCTACATTCTCCTATCACCATTTTAAATTATTCGAGCATCTTTTCCTTCAAAACACATTTTCCCTTTAAATTAGAGCTCTCTAAAGTACAATCGTAGACTTCTATTTGGGTAGAGACTCTTCAAAAGAAACTGCTAAGTTTGGGGAAAAAAGCCCTCGGAATATGAAGAAGTTGTCTAGGTCACGTACTTCACATTCCCAAAACATGACAAAGAATATTAAAGCAGCAAACCTCCTAAGTCCACAAAGTGCTTCTTTTTAAAATAATCAATGAAGTGGCAGCTTTTGGAATTAAAAAAAGTCAATCTCAGCGATAGACCCACAGTGAGGACAAATTATTCAGTTCTAACACGTTGAAAATTCACTTTTAAGTTCCTGAGATTTGAAGAAGAAAAAAAAAAGAAACCACACAAGTCCATCTAATGATTGAGATGGTTAACCTGGAAATGATCGCATTCAGATCGCATCAGATTTGGTAGAATCTCCACAGCAAACTCTCCACCTCTGAAAGCGTTTGCTCTGCACACCTTAAAGGCCACTCTGCACACCTTCCAGGACTTCCAATTAAATGAGCATTACGATAGCTGCTTCAGGAGAACAATTAGAATGGTTTAGAACATGAGAAGTCATTGGAGTAACCCTGCCAAAACCAAGTCTGGATTTCTGAAGAGTTTATAGTGCCACATGTCCACTCTACATACACTTCAGAACTTTTAACTCCACCAAAATTCAACTGATAATCAAAGTGCAGAAGAGATGAGATGCAAACAGCACACAAGATGGGTTGGGCGGACACACACACACACACACACACACACACACACACCCCATACTTACTCCTTCAGCTACTTCAAAAAGTGGAACAGGTTTACTTTTGCAGCTTGACACAACGATTTTATCCCCAGCAGCTGAAGCACTGACCAGGAAGCTATCTTAGGGACGAGTTATGGACAATAACCGTATCAAACTTTCAATTAATACAAGCAACTGTGAGTCTCCCTTACTGAAAAGATAACAGGTGGGCCAAACAATCTGAAGTACTTCACCTTGAAGGGTCCTAGAAATAGAAACATAAAGCTATTTAATGAGCTTCCACTAAGAAGCTCTCGCAGCGTTTGCAGCTCTTGCTTCCCAATACAAAGCAGTGCAATTTCTTTCAGAGGAGAAATATCTGGCAGATATTGTTTAAGAGCTCTTCCTGCTAAGGCAGCTCACCCAGCCTGCGTTCCTTTTTAACCCCACCACCCCAAGTACAAGCTCCTTTACCACTGGAGTTCAGAGTGACATCTGCTGCTGCTACCAGAACGAACTGAAAGAGCAAAAGAATTTGAATGAGAAGTCCTGCTCGTGACAAATGACTACTATTTCTTTATTTCAAGACATTTTAGCTTAAAGATCTATGCAGAATGAAACCCAACTGTTTGCACCTAACAAGCACATGGAACAAAATGCTCTGTTCAGCTCTGGAGGCAGGGTTAAAGAGAAGAAGCAAGCAGGACAAAAGTGAGTGTCTGAGCTCAACTACAGACACAGATACATATAGATGTGTGTGTATAGACACAGTAGATACACACACACGCACACCTGCATGCACAAAAATACACAGATCTTGTTTCCCTCCCCTTCCTGCTATGCTTAACCACTGCCTACAGTCAGGCGTGAGAGCAGATTACAATTATATTACGCTTTTTCTCCCCACATACAGAATTTTACCACACCAGCAAATGAGGCTTTTTCAGCCTTGTCAATAAATTAAGGGCTGCCTTGAAAGTTACAATCGTAATCAACTCATGAAAAAAAAAAACAAATTAATAAGTTTTACAGTTGGTTGACAATCCAGGCACATCACCATCACCAAACATGTGTTAACCTCCCAAAGGAGGATACGCTTCTTCGGAAGCCTTTACCAGCATGAGTTTATTTTGTAAATCATTTCAGCACAGAGAACAAGGGTATAGAAGAGTTTTTCCACGCAGTTCGGTCCGACACCAGGCCTGTGATTTACAGATACTGCTAGACCAAAGAAATGCTGTGGCATTTCACAGAGCACCCACAGAACTGCAGCTGAAGCTGTAAAGGATACTATTGGTGGCCCAGCACAGAGAGCTGACGGGATGCGGAGATGTATGTGGGTTGAACTGCTCCACCACCGTCAGAGTTGAGGAATCCCATATCTTAATGTCATCTCCTGATGAAGCAAAACGTATGCTTTCTTGCATGGTTGCACCTACTTTGCAAAAAAAAAAAAATTAAGAACATACAACAGGTCACTTTACAAGTGGAGAACAGCCCCATTCAACACCATTCCCTCGAGAACAAGGTAATTTACGTGAAACGGGACACTACGAGCAGAAGCTCTTTTCAAGGCAGCTCACAAATGAAAAAGCAGAAAAACCCGCCGTGTTGCTGCCGCTGGGAGCCGAGGCCCGGCCCGCCAGCCCCAGTCCTGTGAAGTTTACTCCCGCTTCTTCGCCACCCGGGTAACTTCAAGCACCAGCAGCACGCACACACCCTGAGAGGCCTCCAGCCGGGAGCTCTCGCGGGACGCTCCCACACGGCTTCAACTCTCCGCTCCTCCCTCACTCAGGAGAAGAAACTGACCGTGAGCCCAAAGGCCCACAGTCCTGCCCCTCCCCAGGTGCCCCTCAACACCCTCTCGGGACCTGCCGCCCACCTGCCCCTCCCTGCCCGGCGGAGCCTCCTCAGTGCCCGGGCACGGCACCAGGAGCCGGCCGCGCCGATTGGCTCAGGAGCCGCTGCTCCCGGTTCTCTCCGGGGTCCGATGCTCACTGCCGACCAATCAGCGCCGCCCCGCCGCGCGGGCCGACTTTCCGCGCCGCGTCCAACTTCACAACCCGTCCCAACAGCCCCCGCGCGCCCCCGCCTCCCGCCGCCACTACGGTGGCCCGGAAGGGGCGAGGAGCAGCCGGGCATGGGGAGCGCGCGCGGCGGGGCGGGGCTGGTGGTGTCCAGGCGCTGCGCGGGCTGCGTGGTGGGGGAGGCGGTGCGCAGCCCCTCGCTGGACGGGACGGTGCAGGGGAAAGCTGGAGGTAGCCGGTGTTAAACGGTGGAGCATTGCTCTCCTTGCTGGGTTAGCCTTGAGGGACGCCAAGTAAGAGTGAAAGTTGGTCTCGGAAGGAGGGTTAGATGTGAAAACCGGCGAAACTGTGTGTTCCTGCAGAGATCGGGTTTCAGACGAGTCTTCACCTTCCTTCCACACAGCACTCAGAATTGCTAGGGCTGAAATTATTCCCTTTGCCCATAGTGTTTATCCACCGAGTTCATTTCACTTCCAGTCTGTACAAATGAACTCGGAATCGGGAAAATCACCTCACTGTCAAACAAAATGCCCTCATTTCTCTGCAGCAATTAGATCACACCGCATCTGGTCATCCGTGTTAACCAGTAACGTCTCTTATTTTATATCAGCAGTCCCTGTGTCTTCTCACGGGGTCTGACTGCTATGGGACCCGCAGCACTCCTAAATCTTCTATCCCCGGCCCACCTTCCTGCCTTCAGATGCCATTAAGCTGGCTGTGTTTGAGTTCTGAAGCCTATTCTGGCTGTTCTGTTCTGTGCCCAGTGAGGAGAACCCATGACTTCCGAGAAGCAGGGAGATTTGTCTGTGAACTTTTTTACTTCGGCTGCTGAAATGTGCTGAAATGCTGGATGTGGCTCTGGGCAGCCTGGTCTGGTGGTTGGCGACCCTGCACACAGCAGGGGGGTTGAAACTGGATGATGACTGTGGTCCTCTTCAACCCAGGCCATTCTACGATTCTATGAAATGACCTGCTTGGCCCTGGCTGTGTGGCCAGGAGCTCCATCGGCTCCCAAAGTGCCCTGACTTTCACCTTCCCCCCCCCGGCTGTGCTAAGGACAGCCCAGACAGACCTCAGAACCCGATCCTTCATCTTGCCACGATTCCTTCTGTGGCATATTCTGTTTTTCCACTGTGTGACAGGGTGATTTTTGCTCTAATTTGCTTCAATGCATACTTTTTTTTTTTTCTTTTCACATTAAGTAGAATCCTAAATCATGCTGACGTGATCGACAAATGAGAATAATTCTAATTATCTCTGGTGTTTCAAAGTGGAAAATTAAATTGCACTGGTAAATATTTCACTTCTGCACTTGCCTCTGGACCCTTTCACCCACTCTGTTTTAAAGATAAACCTATGCTTCATATTTTCATTTCTCTCATTTGATGATATACTCAGTATCTGGAACACAAAGAGGATCTTTGGCAAACATTAATGGAACTCTTTGCTAGCTTAATTAGTTCAGCATATTAGCCTGTAATTCCAACAATTAATTCGAGTTCCATCGTTATTCATGTTTAAAATCTTTATTCTTGGATTTGACTGAAAGCGGTTTTGGAAACAACTGACTGTCCCTTTTACACTGCGAATCAATTTCCTAATAACTTCAATTCACCGCCTCTTTAATTCAAGGATCTGAAAACATTTTCCAGATGTCGATGCAGAAAAGCTTCATAATACACAGCGATGAAGGGATTACTGTTATCTTCCAATAAAGAAACTGAGGCATAGAGTGGCTCATTACCGGGATTATTCTGTTAGATTCCTGGCTTCCAAAAACTGGGGAAATACTGATGCCAAACAAAACATGAAAGCGAGCCGGAGCTGTAGTGGAAATTAAAAACCAGTCACATACAATTGAATAAATCTGTGTGAAATTACTAATTTCCACATCATCAAATTAATTTAACCAGAAATAATTCCAAGTTGCTGGATATCTGTAGGCGTGAGACAGATCCTCCGAGTACCACGAATAGGCAGGTAGCAATATTATTTAAGAATATATCAAAGCAGAATTTGAAAGAATGAAATAGTCTTTACAAAAAAAAATAAACACCTTCAGAGTGGTCAGTGTGAAGCTCACCGTTCAGTTTCAGTCTGAGCCCCACCACAGCCTGGGACATGCAGTTATTCATTACAGGACCAGAAGCTGTTTTCGCTCGCTGGTTGCTTACTGCATTCAGCTCACAGAACAGAGAATGCCAAAGGAATGAAAAGGAAATGCTGCTTTTACTTTTCTTTGGTTCCCTGTAGGATCCATCCTGTGCATCATCCAGGGGATGCACGGCAGATAAAACGCCGTGCATTTTGCAGTCCTTTCAACTTGCCCCCGCTGTACTCTCTCTTGCCTTACCCTGTCCCACGACTTATCAGATCTGGAAATACTATCAATTCCTTCTCCAGATGTGGAATGGAGACATCTTTCAGCTACAATGAAAAGAATTTACAGGCAGGACATCTGTTCAAAGCTGCCAAAAGCGGTAAGCAGCCCTTCCGTGGGGGTGTGTGGGGCAAACCAGGCGGAGCAGGCCTCGGGCAGCAGAGGGCCCTCCTGACTCCCCCCCTCCCCCCCTTCCGGCTGTGAAAACAACCAGGTGCCTTCCCTTTCCTCCTTTATGCTTTTGGAGGCAGTGAAGCACAGAAGAATTCCATAGAAATGTAATTGAGCACAACATTGACACAAATTTATTCTATTCTAACGCATCGAAAACTTCCACCTGCATTCAATGCTAAGGACAAACCCACCCGCTGTAAGAAATAAAACTAGAAGCATTTTACTTTGCTGTTAGCTTTATACTATTTTTTCTGTGTAATTAGTGGAGAAGTTTGAATGCAAGCTTTCTTCCTTACAAACAGATTTTAAACAAAAAGTTTAATTCTGTGCTTAAAGAAAAATGTTTAATATTTCCTTTTGAAACCTGCATTGAATACTTAATCCTCTGCTTCTGAGAGTAAACGCTGCTGCTATGGATACGGTGAGGTCAACTTTTCATCGTTATTTTACTGTGCAGGGTTGGAGGAGATGGTAAGATAACATTTTTTGTTTCCAGGCAAACATCTTAAAGCGCGACATATTTTAAATGCATATGTAAAGCATTTCATTTAATATTTCTCTTTTCAGCACGAACCTCAGAATTAGAACAAGGTGCAGACTGGCAGCGCTGAAGAAACACCTTGTCTGCACTAGAAGGGTACTTCCATTTTCACTTGACGCTCCTGCAGTGTTTCACAAATACTCATTAGGCTGCACAAAACTCCTATGATAATCCTCAAGGTGACTCAAAAAAAGGTTGTGTGCTTTTTACGGAGCACAAGGAGCTTTTTGAAAGAGCTGCAAATTTCTACTTGTTTCTTGCAAAAGAAAAACGAGTAACGTCAATTTGTATCTTCCCTGCTTTTTTAAGAACTCCAGAACTAGAAATTCTTTTAATTGAAAGGCTATTGCCGAGGAAAATCTCCTCCAAATTGGCTGTTAGGCAGCTGAGTTAAATAACCATTCAAACTCGGTTTTAAAATTGTCTCACAGAAATACCTTCCCTTTCCATTACTCTGTTTCTTCACTTTCTTTTTATCATGTTATCTCAATCCTTCTAATTTTTCTGCTACCCACAACATTACAGAAGAGGAGAGACAAACTTAAAAATAGCACACACATCTAAATATATTCAGACATTTCGCTTTTATAGGAATAAAAACAAGCTGTGGAAAACATAACTCAGTTTCTCTGTTTTTTCCTGTTACTGAACACATTTAAGATGCACGCCGCGTTGAATCTTCTCTCCCCCATCCTTCTCCCCTCCCTTACTACCACCCCTCTCCTTCCCCCCCTGACCTTACTGCATTTTCTTATTCAGCCTTTTTCAACTGTTCTGTACCAAATTCCCCATCTGGGACAAATATATATCCTCAGGTGGCTGTTGATAGGACTCAGTAAGGTTTCTTCAGCACTTTAAAATCATATTTACCATGGTGACAGCATAAGTAGAGGATTTGTTGGCATTTTAGAATGATGTCTAAAAAGGTTGTTTATAGTACCATTACCCTTATTTTTTAAACTGGCTTTTTTCAGTCCAAGGAAGTTATGGAGACATCTGAGTGATCATTTTCACCCCCGACGATCTACGATGTGTTTTTCTTTGGCAGAAGTTAGAGAAGTCTCAAATACTAGCTTCCATGTGGAAGTGTGAGAGAACAAACACACTGATGATTTTTGGGGGAGGGGGGGGGGAACCACATAGAATTACAGATTGGAATCAGAGAATCGTTTGAGTCGGAAGGAACCCTTAAAGACCATCTGGTCCAACTCTCCTGCAGCAAGCAGGGACACCTACAGTTGATCAGGGTGCTCAGAGCCCCTCCAGCCCAACCTTGCGCGTCTCCAGGGATGGGGCATCCACCACCTCTCTGGGCAACCTGTGCCAGTGCTTCACCCCCTTTATGGTAAAAAAAAAAAAAAAAATCTTCCTTATGTCCAATCTAATCTTCCCTCTTTTAATTTGAAACCATTTCCCCTTGTCCTATTACAACAGACTGCACTAAAGAATCTCTCCTCTTCTTTCTTGTAACCCCCCTGTAGATACTGAAAGTCCCCTATTAGGTCTCCTGGAGCCTTCTCTTCTCCAGGCTGAACAGCCCCGGCTCTCTCAGGCTGTCCTCACAGGAAGATGTTCCAGCCTTTGGATCATTTCTGTGGCCCTCCTCTGGGCACACTCCAACAGGTCCACATCTCTCCTGTACTGAGGACTCCACATCTGGACGCAGTACTCCAGGTGAGCTCTCACCAGCACGGAGCAGTGGGGCAGGATCACCTCCCTCACCCTGCTGGCCACGCTGCTTTCGATACAGCCCAGGATACAGTTGGCTTTCTGGTCTGCAAGGGCACATTGTTGGCTCATGTCCAGCTTGCCATCCACCAGTACCCCCAAGTCCTTTTCAGCTGGGCTGTGCTCAGTCCTTGTCTTCATTCAGACATTAAGCCACTAACAACCATTCTCCGGGCACAATCTCAATCTCAAAACCAAAAACCCCTTTTTGTAATTACAGAACCAATTTTAAAATTGCTCATAATTGCCCTGTCCCTGGAGGTGATTAAAGACAACTTGGATGGTGCTCTGGGCAATCTGATCTAGTACTTGATCTAGTGGTTCGCAATCCTGCCTTTGGTAGGGGGACTGGAACTTGATGATCTTCAGGGTCTCTTCCAACCCAAGCTATTCCATGATTCTATGAGAATAAAACTCCAGGATAAAGCAGTATCTCCTAAGAGATGCTAGAACACGACAAGCCTGTCTACCTTTTCTAATCAATAAGAAATTTTTGAAAAGATAGAAAATCCCCAACAAGCAAACTCACAGATTCTTAATCTCCTATTTAAGAAAGTACCTTTAGTACATTTAATTCCTAAAAACATATACTAATTTTTAAAATATACTTTTCAAATAGATGAAAACGACCTAAAAATGAAAATAATAAACCACATTAGAAGCCAAATGAAGTTGTTCGGTTAACACCAGAACTGAAGTCAAAATGTTTAACGACCAGCAACTGCTTGAGTTATTGCAAAAACAGAATTTACTGGAAAAGAGAAACGATCCAACTGAAAAGACTTTCCTCAGTTATTGTACATCCATTTGCAAGATCAAATATATCTTCCAAGCTTGCTATTGATTGCAAAGTAATGTCAAATGGAATCTGAAAAACAGGAAAATAGATACCCAATAAATAACTTTATTAAGTGTAAAGCTACCAGGAAATACATACATACAATATTCACATATCTCATATTAAAGACCTACAACCAAAGAAGTAGTTAGAAATGCTTATTGCCTCCATAAAAGTTTGTGGTTAATGACATTTCTAACTTGAAACTAGAAGCTTAGGGTTAAGAGGAGGAACATTCTGTGAGTGGTTTACTCAAAGTTTCTTTTGATCATCTGTAGGTAAAATGAAAAACATCGGAAAAGAGAAGAAAGAATGATTAGCAATTTGGAAGGTTTTTCCTAGGATGAGAAATTGAAAGAACTGAGCCAGTGAAACAGTGAAACAGTGGGCACTGATAAGTTGTTTTGTGTGCCCACCAGACACGGAAAAGAGCTATTTAGCTGATTTTACAAGCAAAATGATTATTATGATATTAAGAAAAACTAACTGTAGGAAGAGAAACACTGGAAGAGGCTTTCCAGGGAGGTTAATTTTTAATGCAATTATTTTATTGAGAAATTCGCTTTAAACATTTAAAATTGGAACTCCCAAGCATAATACTTTATTATCTCCCTCAAGGACATAGCTATTCATTAACTAGGTTTAAAAACAAGCTAGTGAATCAATTTTTATTCTTAGAACATGAACAGTGAAATAATTTTAAATGAATAATTCAATGAAAAGGCGTATTTTCCCCTTAGAAATGTAACTCAGTACTGAAGCAAAAGCACCAGAAGACACATGAAGAGAAAAAAGAGAATCAAAGAAGGGAAACTGAAAACATGAGAGAAGTTAAAGTGTGACAGCTGAGAGAATGAGAAAACAAATACCACAAATTAGAACCGACTTTGCCCCATTAATTCGCAAAAGACCGGCAACAAAAAAAGTGTACAGTGGGGAAAAATTGATGTAAAACTGCGTATAAGCAATGTCTTTTTTGCTTTTTCCTGTGTGTTTGGAAACAAAGGGAACGTACTACTCTATAGCATACATAACCCCATGCTGAGGTTTCCACCCTTTGCAAAGAAGGCAGGGTAGTGCACACACACAACTTATTTGAAAGTTTGGAAACTGTACATAGAAATATTCTATGCATAACAAAGTGCTAAGGAATCTACTACTTCAGCTGGCTCCAGAGAAGAATGAAGATATTCAAAGTCTTTAATGATAAGGTTTCACTGGCTCAATCAAATCCCCCATATTTAATAGACTGTAGTTTGAAGAACCTGACTGATGCTTCGTAGTGAGAAACCAATTGATTCATCTGTTGAAACATTTCAGTTCGTTGTGGCATTAAGACAGAATAAAACAGAGCACATAACACCGTGTTTTTACTGGTAGGACACTGCTAAATCTTGCTCTCTCATTTTCATTATAGACCCAGAAAAGGAAGCTAAGTGAAGAAGGATTCGTGAGAATTCACAACAAGTCAGGGAGGTCCACGGGATTCTAAGGAAGCTCAGCTGCACGTTTGCTTAGGTTTTTGTCAAGTCCATACCATGGAAGGTATTTCAGTGGGACTGTAGAAAATAAAGCTTTGCACAATGAATGTGCATGTACGCACTGACTTGGGTGAACAGAGTGATACGAAGGTCTGGGAGTCAGGTGGGAGAGACCCCCAGGATAGACAGAATAGCAAGAATGGTGCAATATATATAACAGGGGAATAGAAAACTTGCAAAACCAGCCTGCAGGGTGCACAGAGCAGCATTACTGATTTCCTCTTCAATAACAGGCCACTAGCCAAACTCTAGATATAACCAGGTATTTCCTTTCAGTAAAAAAGAGCTACCTGACTACAAAGGAGTATACTTGATACCTTATCTATTATTGTTCTATTTTGAACAACTATAGGCAAGATATTTGAGGATTACTCAGGTGGTATCATACGTTATGGATTCAAGAATCTTCCTTGGAGCTCCATGAGCCTTAGCAGCTCCTCTCCTCTACCAATCCTCTGGGATGGCCGAGAACACTGAGCAAAATTGTTGCTTGCTATGGGCCAGGTCCCATCGTCTCCTGTTCCCATGGACTACTCTGGGATACTCAACTAAAGTAACAATTTTATTGTAACAGCATGGACAAAAAATGGTATGCCGTCTCTGAGGACATGTCATTGAAAAGGCAGAAAAATCTAGAGAAAATAGATGGAAAATCTGAATAACTGAAAAAAGACAGGGATGGAAGTAAATTGCATTTGGCAATTGCATCATGGAAATTCAATGGAGCCCATGTAAACAATGACCAGAGAATGGTGGATAAACTAGATAAATTCATTGTGAGCGAGATTCATTTGGAATGCATTTTTGTGTGTATAAAAAGGTGACTCTAACAGTGACAATATTCACAGTTGGTAATCATGCACATTTGTATTTTATTTGTAAAGACAGAAAAATAACAGAAAGCCCAACAATGTAAAAAATTGAAGAATTGAAAGAATTGAAAGTTACTTAACTGGTAAAATCCACGCTTCAGCCTAGCTGAATGATTGTTTTTACTTTAGAAAACACATTTTTACTGTTAATGGGAATAGCGTACCTCAGTTAATGGCAAGGTCAGGACTGGAACAGCAGAGAGCAGAGCTTTGACTTCAGATAAGCACCTCGTGGCCATTTCCTAGTGGGATAAGCAAGAAAAAATGGATGTTCTATCAGTCTCTTCTGCTAAGCTGACAGATGGTTTGGCTTTACAACATTTTTCAGAACAATCAAGATTTTCCTTATTCTAGTTGAATTCACAGGGAAAAAAAAAAAATGTATATTTTCTTTAAAAGTTTAAAAATAAAGTAAAATAAAAAGTTGTGTTTGTTGTTCAAAGACAAGTGCCCAAACCTCACTGCTTTTACTCAGGTAAAATCGCTCCTTGCTCAGATATAAAATCCAACACACCTACTTTTGCTCCATGTTTACTGAAGATGTTATAAACTCTCTGACAAGATGTTATTTATACACGTCTAACACATGGCATGTCAATCTTATTAGTATTCGAAATGTTGCTTTTCCAATTACTGACAGATATTAATGAAAGTTTGAGCAAAAACCTACAGGTAATCAGAAATGCCCATTAAAGGACAGCTCTGTCTATTCTACCGAAAAAACTATGCTCTGTGATTGGCCAAAACATCATTTGTTCTCTAAGCTGGTAAAAATACAGCCTCATAATAACGGCACAGTGCACAATTGTCACTGTTTCATAGCATCCATCAGACCAAATGACAGCCTCTACATCATTAATCATTTCATATAATAGATATAAAGAGAATCCTGTCACATGATAAATGTCTCTCACTTTGAAAATAAACGTCTATTTTGCCTTGGCATTTATCAAGCAGCAGTTATGCTGTGGCAACATTCTATTCCACTGACATTATCTCAAAGACACCACATGGAAAATTCTGAAATTACCTCTTTTGTGTATGTATGTTGGGGGAGTTATTTGGTTGCGGACCATATTCAACCTTTTTAATAATAAAAAAAAGAGAAAGGGGGCATAGAGAAAATGAAAATAAATTCACTGCCAGTTTTACTTCACTCTCAATAGTATTACTGCAAGGTTCCTATTTCAGAAACCATCAGTGCCCATTTTGCATTGAAGATGCGTAACTGATTTTTAAAAACCACTTTTGGGTTGATCTCTGTGCTAATTTAACACTGTGCCAAGCATTTTCAAATGTAGATTGCTCTAAATTAGGCATCGATTTTCCAATTTCTCTGCCTGAAGATGTAGCCTGTATTTTCAAGGGGAAGGCTGAACGCGCCTGGTATTTCTGTAAAGCACCAAGCAATATGTGAGGAGGAGAAAAAGTAAAATAGCAAATGAAAAGTGAAAATATTTCAACATTTCTTGAAAAGAGAGAGGTAAATTTAATCTCCTATGTCTGCCTTCCAAGTTACCTGTCATTTATTTTCCCAAAATAGACATTTTAAATAAAACTGCCAGACATATTTAAGAGCAGAACTCTTCTCACATACTTCTGTTTTTTCATCAAGATGCACTCTTGCAATATTCATTTCAGCTTCTTCTGAAGGAGTTGTTTTCAGGGTTTCATTTTGTTCAAGAGAACTTGTAGGTTCTGAAGCTGAAGAGTTTCCCAAACTTTGCATCAGCATTTCAACTTGATGTTTCAGATTAGATAATTTCTCTCTTAAAGAAATAATTCTGAAATACAAGATTTTTTTTTATTGTTTTTATAAATCTATGGGCTGTAATTAAACTGGCCTAGCTTGAATTATGTATTGATTAGGTTCTAGGTTTTCTTTCATTTCAAGATTGAACTCATAATTTTACAATAAAATTTCTATTAAAGGGAGTGGAAATATGGAGTGTATTTATATATACGGAAATATCTTTTTGCATTAAAACAGTAGGAAGCAGTAAGAAAGCCTCTTTAACAACTAAAAAAAAAACCCCAACCCCCATTCAACCAGCACAAGGTGGGTTGGCAGAGGGTTGGCTGGGTGGCAGAGGCAGCTGTTAGTTCTTGTCCAGTTAGTCCTTCCCCTCCATCTGTTGAACAGTTCCACAAATATTTGGGTAAGTGACTGACAAGGAAGAGCTCGAGAAAAATGCCATCAGATATTAAATAAAGGACTCAATCAATCTGGGGCCACAGCTGAGAAAGGTTCCTGCAGACTGAGAGTTGTATGGGAAGAAGAGGGTAGCTGATCCTATGAGAGACTGGCAATAACTGCTTGGACTGGTTCTTAAATTTACAAGCATTTTCTTCGGTTGCTCTGCCAGTGTAATGTAATTAACATATGTTACTCAGTTCCTTAAGAAACCAGTCTAGAAGACTGGGATACTCTGAAAGCACACGTTTGGACAGGTTTAATTCAGTGTTCATCTTACAATTTTTATAGAGAAAGTCTCCAGAAAGCTAGAATGGATGCTTTTAAAAGATGTACAGCTCTTCGATATTTTGTATTTTATCTTCTCTAGTCCTAAATGGTTGTCTGATATTTAATATGGCATGAAATATCAGGACAAAGTCAGTGATTGCTTACCTTGCTAATGGAATCCACAACTGACCTGAAAACACAGACACTGAACTGAAAAACTTGAAATTGCTGATCTTGACAGGCTTTGTATTATAAGCATAAAGCAGCAAAATCTGTAAGAGACGGAACAGGTAAGCCATAAAGTAGTATGGCGTAGCAGACCTGAGCTATTTCAGTGATACTGAATCATAATTACTAACAAATTCAGCGTACTGATAAAGATTTAGATAACTGACTTTCAAAAAAAAGGTAGTGTCTGGGATCCTCTAAATTTGTACTACACTCAGTTTTTATAGACATTAAAGCAATTTATTAAGGGATATAATTTATATGGCTTTGAAAATGAGTTGTACTCTATAGAATAGCTGTTAAAATCTCAGTCTAGTCCTGATCCTAGTCAATCAATCCTACTTACATTCAATTCAAAAATTCCTGCTTCAAGTAGGCTGAACAGAGAGCTTATTTATGTTTCTCATATGACTTTGTGCATGGCTGTCATCACACTAAAATTAAATCCACGAACTGCACGTAACTCACCAGTCTAATACAGCAGTATCAATATCAGAGCACAAGATGATGAACCAGAATGTTCTTTTCTTTCACTGAATTAATCTTTTGTACGATGAAATGTATGCTCCTAGTAGTAGCTGAATATATTGGCTATATGGAGAGTGTCAAGAACATGGCATTCATAAGCAAGTTATTTTCAAGAGTTGTCTCCAGATCTCTACTGATCTGTAAGGCCCAGTTGAAATAACTCTGAAACTATGGATGTGACATTCTTTGCATAACTTCATGTAGCTTTTATTAGCTTTCTAGCAGATAGGAAAAGGATCTAGTAGAAATTTCAACACTGATCTGTTGAGCCAAAATGTTTGGAGACAGTGGGTATCAGAAATTGTACCGACATGCAATTCTCTTGTTTAAAGACAACACAACTTCCTTCTCCCAGTCTCTCACTTCTACACACACCTGCAGTTCCTCTTGCTTTTCATTTTCAATCCAATTTCTTAGGGAAATGAGGTTCAAGAAACCCTATTTTCTCTGTATATGTATACCTTGGCTTTTCTGACAGCCCCCCCCCCCCCCCCCCCCCATCAAACTGTGTTGTTTGAATATCTTTAACCTTCAGCCAGATTTCACAGAGGGGAGATCTCGGCCAAATTTAACAAAGTGGAGGTTTTAAAGACTTCAGTGTCTTGCAAAAGGCATGAATACAATATGGCCTCGAGGATCTACATCACCTCCAATTTTTTTTTCTTTGGCCTGTCACCAAATGACTGTCAGGGCGTTCTGTGTCCCGCATAGCAGTTTCATGTCAGTGTAAATTAATAGCTCCCTGCTGTCCAGCTTGATAATTGACATAGGTATAATTCAGTTAAAAAGCTGATCGTTCATGGCACAATATTGATTAGAAATGAGACTTAATTTGTTTTAATACATAAGGAACTGCTTTGGTGTATTTATACCTTGGTCTCTGTGTTGTTGGTCGGCTTTGCCAGAGGAGGAATATACCACTGAATGCTAATTTCTTTATTTGAAGCATTTGCTGCCCTACTCTCCATCTGACTGCCTGCTTCTGTGATGACAGAAACCAGAGAAGCTAACTTCACACGTGACACCTTTGGTGAAATTCCAGAATTTCCAAGAGATGCCTGAAATACACACACATACAAAATAGTAAGAATAATAATAATGATGTTGATGATAATAATAACTTTTTGGTGCAACATACATTTTTTTAATAATAATGTTTATCATAATCTACCATCTCTTACGATCAGTACGACTTTCAGTCCTGCACAAATATATGCTTATTTGGATAAACAGGCAATTTGAAAAGGTGTCGATTTTACCAAGTGAAAGCTTTGCAAAGTTTACATGAAGAGATATTTCTGGTGACAATACAAAGGACCTCTGGGCTGACTTAGACAGCTGCAGTATCTGTGATTGTTATATTTGACTTGCCTTCCTCATGATTTTATCCTTTTTGTTAAAAAATAAGATTTGACACACCATACAAGAGTTATTGCTAAGAAAGACATCGGGCTGCTATCCATACTGATGAGTAAAAAACAGATCTGAATGCCAGTCTTATGTTTTATTTATGCTTAACTTTTTTTTGTCATCAGCTGTACTACCCACAAACGGCGATATTTACAGAAATGCAGTCACTTAATTTGTGAGGATTTTTCATATATATTATCTACTAAGATACATGTGGAACATTAGCAGATATCACTTTTTGGACATCATTTACCAAGAAAACAATTGGAGGAGTATTGGCAACCAACATTCATTTATGAATAAAAGCCTTTAAAAATTGCTAAAGATCTTATTTAAAGGCTGAACAGTGCCAGGCCATTCCTAGTTTTAAAAGTGTTTTACAGATCTGCAAAGAATAGAGGAGGCTAAAAAATGACATTTTGGTGGAATACTGATGCTCTTTGGAGACATATAGCATCGCCATCACTGATTCCAAAATATGAAAACACCTGCCTGGAGCATTAGTTCTGGTTTTTGAATACTTTGAATATTCATTGCTGAAAAAGCCTGGAAAATTTTACCCAACTCATTTTCAGAAAATGTAGCTCATGGCTGACATAAGGAAATAAATCTAAATGAGTGGAAGATGGATTTTTTACTCTGACCTTATCTTACTTCACTGACATAGCTTTATGAAGCGAAGATAAAGATGGAGTCATGCATGCTACAATCACGCACTTGAGCACATACGTATACCTTCAATGTGGCATGGTACAACTGACTGGGGCTGATCCATGCCACATAGATTGAGAATACAACGGCAGTGATAACAGTGGCCATATCCCACAGCCCATCACAGGTAGTGCTAGCTAACTCCTCTAGAACAAGAATATATTTTGTATTCAGGATTTTAGTTTTGGCAATGAATCACCCATGATCCTGCTAACATGGAAAGTGAAGAAAATTATAAGAAATAGACATACATCTACATGGAGGTGGAACAATATCATCTGTGACATATCCTTCATTGAAGTTCTCAAAAGTTCATTTTATGATAAGTAGAATCATAGAATGACCTGGGTTAAAAGGACCACAATGATCATCCAGTTTCAACCCCCCTGCCACAGGCAGGGTCACCAACCACCAGACCAGGCTGCCCAGAGCCACATCCAGCCTGGCCTTGAATGCCTCCAGGGATGGGGCATCCACAACCTCCATGGGCATATTTCTTTCTAAAATGTGTGGTAGACTTTCTTTTTTCATGGAACTACATCTTTTGTTATTTATATCAGATGATTGACTCTTTTTGAGGAATGATACTATAACTGCTCTGGTCAAACTGGAGCGTTGCTGAATTACATACAACTACTTATCCATTCGACCCTCTTGAAAGTCTGAGAACAACAAGCTGACTTCAAGTGTTTCCATTCCTACACGCTGTCACGAAGGGCGGGGGGAGAGGGGGAAGCATGTAAAACGCCACAGGAACACAATTTTAATTGTAAGCACCCTAACATACTTGGATTCCTTGTTCAGTAGAACTAAAACAAAAAACAAAAAACCATCTGTGAGTTAAAACCAGTTACAAGACACATGTAAATGAAACAATTTTGTACATAAAATTTACTCTTTCCGAAATTTTTTGTACTGTTAAAATACCAGTATCAAATTGCAGTAACATTAAAAAAAAAAAAAAAAAGAAACTTATACAGTTATCTGAATAGTTAAGGCTTCTAAAAATATTGTGATAAAATTCAGTGAAGCTAAGAATTTAAAAAAGTAAGAGCTTTATGCTTGTTAGCTGTCTGCAACAGTGAAGCTAACACACGATTATGCCGCTTGCACCTGTCACGAACATGACAGCAAGCTCTGAAGCTTATTATTCCAGGACAGTGTAATACTAATTATGTCAAAAGAAGAGCAGACAGAGTAAAATAATTTTTGATATACGACGGCTGTTACAAATGTCACATACCATATATTTACAATATATTCAGCGGCACAGTCAGCTCTTTGTTGGGAAATGAGTAATGATATGCTGTCCAACACTGCAGAAAGTTCACCAACTCTAGAAGAGTTACTTTCAAAAAAGTATTTTTATGCATTTTGATAAAATACAAAGTTCTCAATCTGCAAGGCTCCCCTGCCTCCATCTAACCCTGAGCACAGTAAGCAGAAAATAAACCATAGAGAGTAAGATGTCGGTTTTTTGGTTTTTTTTTAGTATTAAGATACTTATTAATATGAGAAGCAGAATGGAGAAACTTGGAAGAAAATTATTTTGAAATTGAATCTTCAATGTCTTTTCCCATTCAGTGTTCAATACATGTGCCATGGTCAGCGCGGACTCCGGAATTTTCATTTGATATTTCTCTCAGTGGCATAGTCTGAGCTGCTTATGTATTTGAAAGCTCAGATTGGCTGTTTGCAAGCCAGAAGAGACTGATTTCCTAGCCCAACACTAAACAGTGAAAAAATTCAAACACAAATTAAATTTGAGACGCATGGCTCCACCAAATTTTGAGAAAGTACACCTTCTGGATAATTAATTTCTTCCCTCAGCAGTGCTCCCAGAAACATCACCCATGGAACTTGCAAGAACCTGAAGAGTTACAAAACGCAGCTGTAATACATACTACTGAAAAATCCATGAGAACAGCAAATACCTTTGAAGAATCAGGTGGACTATTATGTGACACTTCTAAATCTTGTAGCTGTTCTGGGGAATTCTGGAGACAACACACTGAATATTCATGTAAGTGTTTTTTGAGAAAGGAATGCATTTCTGCGACGCGCAGAACGATCCGTGAGTCAAAAAGAGAATTCAAGTGTCCATCTCTTCTAGAAAGAGATCCAAGTCCTGATTTATGGGCAGCTTTGAAAAAGAGATTATTTTTATTAAATTACCATTTGCCATTTAAAAGTAAATTTTTAAAAAGTAAATTCATACCTTTTAAAATACAGTCCAATACATAAACTATATAAATCAATTCAATAGCAAATAAATACATTTCCAACAATTATACCCATTGTCCCTGAATACTGCTACAGTTTTCATACTGCAGATTTTCACTGGAGGCTTGATCATAAACAAAGCTCTGTCTAGATGTAATCAGGTAGTGTAAAGAGGGAGATGCATATTTGGGGTTTAGCAACTTCAATTTAGGTGTGTAAGCATCAGTGTATTCACTAGACTTCAACGCACAAACTAGAACAAAGGCATACTCAGTCAAGACCATGAAAAGAAGCTCTTTTGCTCACCCAGCTTTAGACAGCTGGTGGCTGCTGAGCGACTCTCCAAGCTGCATCAACAGTAACTGCAATTGAGATACATACGCACATTTTGACACCTACCTGTGGATCCCTTACCGCCTTTATAGTTCTATGGTGAGGTACCATACTTTTCTTTTATATGATGCTACAAGGAATAGATTCCAGCCCTCCCTGTAATGATGAATTCAGAAGTCTACTACTGAAGCCTCAAACAAATCCCTGTATGTACAGTCTGGCCTGATTCTTAGTTATTAAAGCATCACTTCTATATCCGGCCCTGAAAGTAATAGTTTCTTACTCTGTGTAAAAGGTTCTGTCTGGGTTTGTAGTGAAATAAACCAAGTACAAAACATCTGGGCATTTAGCCCAAACTCTCCACGATGTTCAGCATTCAATTTAAACTAGTCAGTTCCCATCTTCACAAACGGACCTCCAATCTGAACAACTCTATTTCTGATCTGATTTAAGTCTGACATACCTAGAATTAAAATAATACACAGCTTGTTTTCTTTTTTTTTTTTTTAAATGCTCCAGAGATAGTGTAACACTATAATATGACGGAAAACACAGCAATGACATCAGGGTAGCAGAGTCCCAGACTGCAGCAAGTGAGGATAAACCCAAGTGCAGCAGCCGTGGTTACAGAAACAAAGGAAAAAAGCTGTTTATCTTAGGAAGGCCTCAGGTGGGCAGAGATCTCCAGCAAGATTCCTTTGCCTCCACTGCCAGCCCTTACATGAGGTCTGGGAAGGGGTGAATTCTAGTTCGAATCCTTCCAGTCACTTAGGTGCATTGAATGCATGCACCTGAGCTCCCCTGGGTTGCCCTGCCTTCCCACCAGGCGCTCAATCACTGCTTCAAGCCCTGACTTAACATTTCTGCTACAGATAGTAACAGAAACTAAGTTTTGTGGGATGCTTTTCATGGTATCATTAAGATCTGTGAATAACTATTGAAAATGGTAATGATATCTTCATCTACAACACTTGTACACTGATATAAATCATGACTTCAGTGAAGACTTTTCACTTTTACACAATTTAAAGGAACTAAAAATGAGACTATCTGAGATTATGGACTTAAAATCTGAAACTTTAGGCCCATAAAAACAGTATGTCACCTACACAGCAGTTTTCCAGAAGGAAGAAAAAAATCATACCAAATAGGTTAGCGTGACAAAGCCCTTTTATATAACTATGGTAGCGAATTAGGTGAACCCATGTTATTATCTCTTTCTTCCGGCTGGAGCTGGTGTCAAGACATTCCAGTCCTTCATTTTGGTTCTGCTCCTTCTGTATGATTTGTTTATTTTCAGTAGAAGATGCTGTATGACTTCCACAGACAACATTGTATCCATCTGCAAATCCAGTAACAGATCAAAAATAGATATTAAGCCAAAGGTTGCAATTCAAAACCTGTTTCTGCCTTGTGTTGGAACTGGCTGTCTGTAACTAAACAAGCAACTTATGAACTCAATTACGTTTTTCATGAGAGGAATACTCTTCATATTGTTTCGGCACTTTTTGAATATTAAAGAAAATATTTCTCTGAACATAGCCAAGAATCTGAGTGATCCTGGCAAGAAAGACGGAAGGGCAGAGAGAATGGCTTTCCTCCCTCTCTCTCTCTGAGCTATGGAATTGTCTAGTCTCTGTCATCTAACGCCTACCCTGAATCCTCAAAATCCACAGCAAAATGCAATCCTACTCCTACCTACTAGTGGAATCACAAAAGGCCAGATTAATTACACCACACGCTCTCCTGTACAACTGCATTCCTGACATTTCACAGGCAATTGTAAAAGCAAAATTTGCTTAAAATATCTACATTGTTTATTAACAAAACTTAAACACTGTGTTTCATTAATGGCTTTAAAGAAAATATTTGCCATGCTGCGCTAATCAATTCCATTTCAATGTGTGTTTGTATATTTTGGCCTACTTTGCTTTTCTACAGTTTCATTTTTCCTTGGACTGCCCAACGGTACTATCGGGATAAACACCTGCTGCGTTTGCTACAATAAAAAAAAAAAAAAAAAAGATCTGTAATTCTAAACAAATGGTGCCAGCACAAGACAATCAGATTGATGGGAGGTCATAGCATAAAACACTTGATTTCATAAACCAATCAAAACACATATGTTTAAATGCCATAAAGTAAGCAGTCATCTCTCACTTTGCCAGCAACCATCAGGCAGAATAGTTCAGTCTCTGTCAGCCATTTGAGATGACTGAGATGAAGCCACAGAACCAAAATTTTGTTACTGAATGCTTCCAAGTGTAAAAATAAACAGAATTCCTAATTGCATTCAATTTATATTTTCTGAAAAACTTTCATTCCATCAAATCCAGTCATTGTAAAATAACTGTAGAAGCTGGAAATAAACTAGGCAAAGTTCCACAGAAAAGCCAGTGGAACAATCTCTAGTAGATAATACACTGAACCAGAAAGACAGATTCTTATTAGCCTGTAATCATAAAATGCAGTACCTAGGCAGATAATTTAGAAAGAGGTGGGGTTGTTTGTTTGGTTTGCTGTTCTTCTGTTGTTGTTGTTCTGCTTTATTTTAGTGGGGAGCTATTCAACATCAACATTTCTTTGCAAAATCAGAAGGAAAAGTGAAAATATCCAAGCAAAATCTGTATAGCTATGGAAAAAATCCATTCTAACTGAGTGCTTGTGATGATTGACTGGGGGCCAAGAGCAAGTAGAAGCCTAGGGAAGCCTTGTAATGAAGGTCCATGTGCTTTCCTAAAAGATGTGCACTATTCCTTTCACTTTCTTTCTCTGATCCACAGGGTGCAAACAGTGCCATTTTTCTTAACCTATCAAACACATACTCTGGCTGATATTGAAGATCCATTAGTCAGGTGACCTAAACTGCTTTTATTTCATGCTGTCAAGATGCAGCTTTTATTTCCTAAATCTGACTTGCAGTTTTTATAAATGAAAATTAGATGCCAAATGTATTACTAGATTATATGGCACATATTATTTCTTATTTAGTGTTCTAATATTACTAGGCAGAAAATAATACCAGACAAGTAATCTATGTATGAAGCAAGAAGATCCATGGAAGCAAATTCTGGAATTTTCTGCTGTACTGCATCCTTCATGTTGTGTTCCTTAATGCTCTCCATTCCAATTAATAGCTGAGAGGCAACCACTGCTTCACTGACCTAAAAGTAATATTTATTTTATTTAAGACCTGTTCACTGTGATATTTATACAGATTTTAAAATGTGAGACCAGCAAGCTAACAATGAAAAATTAATTATTCAACATATTATATTTTTTAAAACACCTGTCATATGGTACATACTGTATTTAAATAAATCATTATTGCTGGCAGCTTAATTACTATACAAGTGATTTCAAATCAGATATCTTCACCTGGGTGCCACTGATGTCTACCCACACGTCAAATACATATGCACATATCAGGCAGTGTGCTGTTATATTTGCATTTAATCAACAGAGAGGCAAACAGGGTCATATCTGTCCATGAGAGATTAAATGCACCACTCACGCAGTGTCCATTCTAATTTCCTCAAATTAAGACCCCTGCCAGAAATTTCAGGGAGCCTTAATTCTTGTCTTGTTTTTGCATGCTCTTTGTATGAGATAAAACCAGACAAAAAATTAACTCTTTAGAATATTGTCCCAACCTGTCTGGCTGCTCTTACTGCAATCCAAGCTCGTACTTTGTAGCCTTCTGATTTCAGAGCCTCGCCAGGAGGGGAAGAGAGTTCTCCAGCAGAGATCTAAAATAATACACCCATTCTTAATTATGATTCTAAATGCTTTGTGGTAAAATATTGCTGGTAGCAAAAAGTCTTCAGTCTTACAGAGTTGTTTCATTTAAAACTGAAAATTAGCAGTGATTTTGTAAATCCATTGATTGAATGCTAAAACTTAAAGGGTTGTTCCTCTAAAAATTTTCTCAGAGCAGCTTATACTATTATCCTCACTGTTCTGTGGACTTTCAGTATAATTTTCAATTTTCTACAATCTTAATTATTCTTTTATATTAAACATTACAATCTGAAAATGGTTAGTTGCTGCTGTAACATAGTTAAAACCTTTTTTATTTCTCATGTTTGTATTGAAAAAAATTGTGATATAGTAAAGCATAAGTATTACCACATAAAAATCATGTTAGAATGTTACATTTTCTTTGCAAAGATAAAATTAACGAGTACAGAATCAGGAATGAAACCGCTTGGTTCTGTTTCTTCCCATTTTATAACAAAAAAAAAAAAAAAAAGAATGTTTAAAATCATAGAATCACCAAGGTTGGAAAAGACCTACAAGATCATCCAATCCAACCGTTCACCTACCACCAATAGCTCCCACTAAACCATGTCCCTCAACACAACATCCAATCGTTCCTTGAACACCCCCAGGGTTGGTGACTCCACCACCTCCTTGGGCAGCCCATTCCAGTGCCTGACCACCCTTTCTGAGAAGTAATATTTCCTAATGTCCAGCCTGAATCTCCCCTGCCACAGCTTGAAACCACTGCCTCTAGTCCTGTCACTAATGACACGAGAGAAGAAGCCTCACCAGCTTTGTTGCCCTTCTTTGAACACGTTCCAGGTCCTCGATGTCTTTCTTGCAGTGAGGGGCCCAAAACTGGACACACTACTCGAGGTGCGGCCTCATCAGTGCTGAGTACAGGGGGACAATCACCTCTCTGCTCCTGCTGGCAACACTGTTTCTGATGCAAGCCAGGATGCCCTTGGCCTTCTTGGCCACCTGGGCACACTGTCAGCTCATGTTCAGCCGAGCATCAATCAATACCCCCAGGTCCATCTCCTCTACACAGTCTTCCAGCCACTCCGCCCCAAGCCTGTAGCATCACCTGGGGTTGTTGTAGCCGAAGTGCAGGACGTGGCATTTGGTCTTGTTGAACCTCATCCCATTGGCTTCAGCCCAGCTCTCCAGCCTGTCCAGATCCCTCTGTAGGGCCTCGCTACCCCCAGGCAGATCCACAATCCCGGCCAATTTGGTGTCATCTGCAAACTTACTGAGGGTGCACTCAATGCCCTCATCCAGGTCATCAATAAAGATATTGAAGAGGACAGGCCCCGGCACCGACCCCTGGGGAACACCACTCCATGACTGGTCGCCAGCTAGATTTAACTCCATTCACCACCACTCTCTGGGCCCAGTCCTCCAGCCAGCTCCTTACCCAGCCAAGAGTCTACCCATCCAAGCCACAGGCTGCCAGCTTCTGCAGGAGAATACTGTGGGAGACAGTGTCAAAGGCTTTGCTGAAGTCTAGGTAGACCACATCAACAGCCTTCCCCTCATCCACCAGATGGGTCATTAGATCATAGAAGGAGATCAGGTTGGTCAAACAGGACCTGCCCTTCATGAACCCATGCTGGCTAGGCCTGATCCCCTGGTCGTCCCACACATGCCGCATGATCTCACTCAAGACAATCTGCTCCATAACCTTCCCTGGTCAGGCTAACAGGCCTGTAGTTCCCTGGATCCTCCTTACAACCTTTCTTGTAAATGGGAGTCACGTTGGCAAGCCTCCAGTCTTCTGGGACCTCACCAGTCAACAATGAGCGCTGATAGATGATGGAAAGCAGCTCGGCTGTCACCTCCACCAGTTCCCTCAGCACTCTCAGGTGAATCTCATCCGGCCCCATGGACTTGTGGCAGTCCAGTTGGAGTAGTAGGTCTCTGACCGTTTCTTCCAGAATCACGGGGGGTTTAGTCTGCTCCCCAGCCGAGACTACCAGGTCAGAGCGCGGGGTACCCTGAGGATAACTGGTCTGACTTTTAAAGACAGTCATAAAGAAGGCATTCAGAACCTCCGCCTTTTCCTTATCCTCAGTGGTCACATTCCCAGCCTCATCCAGTAAAGAGTGGAGATTCTCCTTTGTCCTCCTCTTACTGTTGATGTATTTATAAAAGAGTTTCTTGTTCCTTTTTTACCCCAGACCAGCTATCTTGGACCCCCTTACTCACTAAGACTGAATGCCAGAGGACTCCCCCTACTGGTCTTTTGAACAATTCAAAGTCTGCCCTCCGGAAGTCTAAGGTAGCGGTTTTGCTATTCCATCTCCAGGCTCCACCAAGAATCGAGAACTCTACCATTTCGTGGTCACTCTGTCCAAGACAGCCCCCGACCTCCACATCTCCCACCAGACCCTCACTGTTTGTGAACAGCAGGTCTAGCGGGGCAGCTCCTCTCGTAGGCTCTCTCACCAGCTGCATCAGGAAGCTATCCTCTATGTATTCCAGAAACCTCCTAGACTGCTTCTTCTGCACTGTGCCATACTCCCAGCATATGTCAGGGAAGTTGAAGTCACCCATGAGGACAAGGGCTGGCGACCATGCGGTTCGTGCAAGCTGCTTATAGAACATCTCTTCATCCTGGTTTGGCAGTCTATAACAGATGCCCACTAGGATGTCTGCCTTGTCAGCCCTTCCTCTGATCTTTACCCATAGGGATTCAACCTTATTGTCCCCAGTCACAATCTCAGTAACACGAAAGCATTCCCTAACATAGAGAGCCACACCGCCACCCCTCCTTCCTTGCCTATCCTTCCTGAAGAGTTTGTAGCCATCCATTGCAGCACTCCAGTCATGGGAGCAATCCCACCACGTTTCCATTATGGCAACTAGGTCAACAAACAGCTCTCCTTGTTTGTTGCTCATGCTGCGGGCATTGGTGTAGATGCACCTCAGCTGAGCCCCTCGCCTCACTCCTAATCCCAATACCGCTTCTCCAGGCTGATCTCTAGCAGGCCTGGCTTTATCCCCTTCCCCCTTCATATCTAGTTTAAAGCCCTCTCTAAAAGTCCTGCCAGCTCCTGGGCAAAAATGTTATTATATTCAGTAAAAAATGACAAAGTACACCAGACATATAATTCTACTGCTGTGCTATGTGATTTTTTTCATGTGGTTTTTCTAGTAGGATTTTCATACCAGTATTATTTATAGGTCACAGTAAGTAATAGCTTGGCAAGATGAACAGTGCTCTAACAGAAAGATGCTTCCTGCTTTGAATAGGCCACTACCCAAAAGACAGAAAACATACCTCTGATTTTGAAGGTACCATCTTATCTCTTTGTGACAAATTCTCATTATTTGTGGCAAAATGCAAATACAATAGTGCTATTTCAAGGTATGATCTTCTTATTAACCTTTAAGAGACAACACAAAGGTTAATCAGTGTTACTACAAAAGAAAGTGTTATGATGATAAGACTTGCCAGGCAGCATCACCATATAAATCATTCATCCAGTCCAAATCATCTACTTAAAACACATCTCCTTTCAGAGAGACACGTAATCTTGCTCTGAAGTCTCTGTGAGTCTAAAACATCCCTACAGTATGCTTAACATATAACACAATGGTTTATGAGTTTTACAAATACAATTTATGCCACGAGCAACGAGTAGTGAATAAATAAATGGCAAATGTTTAATAAGAAGACTGTAATTCTAAAAGAAAAGTGATCTTTCAGTACAGAACCAGTAAGAGTTGCTCTTCCTTCCTCAAGTCAAGGCATATATCTGTTGTCCTAGTTTCCTTGACATATGGATGGCAGAATTTGGATATGGATCTGCAGTCAATCCATAAAAAATCCTTCTCTCTTCCAAGAACCAGCAAAAATGTAACGGTGACCAAAATAATCTTTGGACTCAACTGAAGAACCTTCTTAGTTCCGAGTTCTGTACCAGAATATTCTACATCTTCAGACAAAGTCTCCTTATCAGCTCCTTCCAGTACTTCCTTATCCTTTGTTCACTTTTACAGTAGTATCATAAACCAGGCCAAAATAAGTGTATCTGCAGAACTTCTTCTACATTTATATTCACTGTATGTTTCTAAATCTTTTTATGTAGATTCCTCCCAGCACTGCAGAACTCTGCAGATTTCCCCTAAGAATTGGCTTCCTTAATCTTAGCTACAAACTCCTGCACATGCAGTTACTCTTTTGGACAGTCATATCGCACAGAGTTGGCTGCTGAGACAGTCCCATAAATTCCAGCTTGTGTGACTTGTTGAAGCAAAATATGAAAATCACAGAATGATGTACAGGAAAAGGAAAACTAAATGTGAAGATGACAAGTTCTACACTTGGTTGGCCACGATTTAGTTAATTTTCTAGTCTCGCTAGTAAAAAAGTATTTCAGGCATGAAGACATGACAATTCCGTAGATGTCTGAGGGCTTTTATGAAGGTGATTGTGATGTTTAGTTATCTAAAATAGAGGGTCAGGGTTCATTGATGTTGCTGCACAGACTTTTAGAAAGACTGCAGCAAATTAAGTAAGAGAGTAGTAAATTAAACTTGGAGAACATCACCACAGCCCATTTCTGTACCATTCTCTATCACGCTGATGGCTTGTAGAGGTTTATCACTACGTTACTGTTCCAGTGTTCAGAGTTCTGATTCACTAACTTAAGTAACAGAATACCCACATAATCAAGGTAAATTGCTGTTTTTACTCTGCCCGTAAACATACATGACACATTATTCATTAAGACTGGTCAAGAACCTAAAATAACACCGAAGTCCAATATGTCAGAGCTGCTTGAAAGAATTTATTGGCTGGCCTGGCTCAGTTCTTCAGGCATCTTCTATGCAGATAACCAATGCCAAAGTCACTGTCCTGATATCTGTTACAAACACATTTCCTATGCTCCTTCTGCCTCTGTTCTGCCTTTTTCTGGCTGCTAACCTTTTCAAGCTGGATTTCTATTGTCTGGAGGGGTGCAGGCCACAGCTCATCTTCTGAAATATGAATAAAACTTCTCTTTAACTAGCACTGTCTCTGGTGTTGGGAGAAGGGGAAGAAATTTGGAAATAAAAACAAAAGCTATAGCTTTGTATACTCAAAAATATGTTTTAAAATTGTCTTCACATTTGTTTTAAGTAAGAGAATGAATATATTGTAGTTCTATGCTACAACAGTAAAGAAAACTGTCCAAAACCACAAGAAATCCAACATCAAATCTTAGAAAAATGTCAAAGCATATATTTTGATAATTATATATATATATTTTCTTACTCAAAGTTTTGATCATGTTGCTGGCTCAGTTTTATAGCTTCCAACAGGGTTTCAACAGCTCGATATGACCTGTTATTGCCTGCTTTGGTTATCTGGCATTCCACCTTACCTAAGAAAGAAATATAGAAAGCTAATTTGCAAGATTTTACTGGTTTTTGTTTGTTTATTTGCTTTCTGTAAGATCTAACCTGCTTGCCTAGTAGGAAAATTCAACAATGGATTGCACTATGATTTTTCTTCCCAATTAGCAAAATCTTCTCCAGATCTTTTAAATGTTATGCACAAATCCTGTATTAGAAGTTATTTCATAAAGTAGATAAAATAATCAATCTTTGGAACCATAACAGCACTTAATATGCAGCAGTCTTAACCAGAAGATCATTGTATATTGTGGGGTTAGAGTTCCATGTAACAGTCACTGTGTAGGCCTGCACATGGCCAGAAGGATGTTCCCTGGCCACAGGATGAACTTAGCCAGTAAGAATAAAGAGAGCCTGTTAGCATCAGCTTCTTCCCACCAATGATTATGCCACCTGCAGACCCTTGCCTTTCTGTAAAATTGTAGCAAGAAGTTATGTGAACTTGCTTTTCGTTTAACAGTAGAAACAATGAATACAATTGTTTTCTTTTAAGAAAATCCCTTATCAGTTCTAAAAGACAAAAATTAGACAATCCTTTCACTGACAGGATGTTTATGGTGTACTACACCCTGACCGAAGGCCCACTCAATAATGAACAACTTGGGATTCTTAGCATGTGAATGGATAGAAGTTCATTTGCACTATCCTCATCTTTATAGTGTTAACTCGTGCAAATGACATTTTAAGTGTTACTTTCTAGAGTCTGAGTACCTTTCTGGCTAGGATCCTAACAAACCAGCTCTTTGTGGTGCAAAACATAATGCCAGTGAATTCTAAATGCGTGCAGACATTGTGTAACTCGTTAGCTTTGTTAAGTCATTTAGAAATACTTTATGAAGCTCTCATCTTCTTTACTTCAGACTGATGCAAATAAGCTAATTAGCTTTCTACAGTGTCTTAAACCTCATCAGTTATGCCCTTTGATCCCTGATAACACAGAGATGGGAAAAGTTCTACTGCAGTTTTGAAATTATTTATTGCATAATGCACCTTGAACTATGCTATCATGATATGAAACACAGAAAAGAAATCTGCAGTTACAGGGATACATATCCACATCTGTTCTATTTTGACAGAAAAACATCTCAATTTTAAGAAAGCCCACAAGTATAAGATCATCATAGAAATGCTATCATGATGAACAAACAGGATTTTATTTACCTATCTGAAAAAGAAGTTGAGCTTCCACATCTAATACTTTTGTTGCAGATGCTCTGCAAAGCTTCAGTGCTGTTTCTAGATGTTTGAGAACATGTAACCATTGCAGCGGATCTTCTCTTTCAGGTGTGCAAGATACTCTTTCAGCTAATGTGCTTCCTAAGGAAAAACAAATAGACATCTCCTAGTAAATGATTTAATTAAAAACAAACAAACAAACAAGTTATGCAAAACAAAATTAATTTCCTAGAACAAATACTGTTACACATTTACCATTACAACCCAATTCTCAAAAATCTGAGTGATTAATGGATATAGATATGGAAGTATAATACTATTTCACTACTTCACAATGCTAATAAGGATTACTTAGACAATTCAAAATGAATATAGGCTACACAAATAATATCTGCCACAAATGATCTGTAAGAACTAGCAGTAAGCCACTTCCTACCATTGTTTCACCTGACAGTTGAAGGCAGAACCCACCCCTCTCTGAGCATTAACAAATTCCAAAATTCCTTATCTACTAACCAGATCCTTCTCTGAAATAATTGATTCATTATCTTTATTTCTGACATATCAGCTTATTTTATCTGCTGATGTATAAAATATGAATGGAAATGAATGAAAATATATATATTTATGAATTGCATTTTTCTTACCAATTCGCATTTTGACTTGGGCCAGAAGGTTTATATAGGGCAAGTAGATATTTTTTGCAGGTAGCATAAGGCAGGACAATGTACTGTCTTCTATCTGCTGTTCAATATATTCTCCACAAAAAAAAATCTATGAAAAGAGTATGTTTTGTAAAACCAAGTTACAGACAGCAAATTAAATCCTTTGAAGAAGTAGGTTAGGTACTTGTAAGACCCTAGAACTCAAGCGTTTCTTATAAAAGAGCACTAGAAGATGGCCTGATACTCTTGAACTCCTTTACTTCAATTTGTGATTGTCTTCTTTGCAGAGAAGTTTGGTATCAAAAGGAGAATTTCAATGAACTCTTAATCAGATTTATTAACATCATTTTGATTTCTGAAAGTAAATTCGCTCAAAACAAGTTGTCCTTAAGAAGCAGAACTCCCAAGTAACATTATTATTGGAAATAAACTGTTATTTCTGGAAAGAAATCTGACATCCAACAAAAGGCAGAGGCCAGAAAGGAAAAATAATATACCTATGGACCAGTCAAACTTTTTGTTCATAAAAATAGAGCAATGGGGGACACATTGTAAATTGTTAAGTCTGTAAGGATTTTCTAAGTCAAATGACTCTAAGTAAGTTAAGGAATAAAGCTAAATTTTTAAACATCAGTGCTCAAAAGTCAGGAATTTTATGAGATGTACATCTTCCCTGCAGTGCTCAGCATAATGTATTCCTCAGATTCAAGTGGGAAATCTGAGCCTTCAGCACCTACGAAAAATGAAACTCCCTATTTCAGTTTTCATGCATGAATATACAAGTATTGCAAGTTTTCAGTGTTTTTTAAACCACAAAAATATCAGGCTGCTTAGGACCATGAATATGCAAGACAAGTATACAAAATAAGCTAGGAAAGGTGAATTACTTCTTTATTACTACATGATCTTGGGAAAATTCCCAATTAATGGGAATAGCCCTTTTAATAAATTGTTAGAAGAGCTACCAGAATCGTTGTAAGAATTTGCAAATGCTATATAAATCATATACTCACTTCTTTCAAGGTGATTTCATGTGCCAAATTTAGTAAGTTTAACGGTTCCACTGCAGAAGAACAATATTCCATATTCTCTACTGTCTGCAGCTCTAGTATGTCTGTCATCAGAAGCATACTTTTCACAAGAGTCAAAGAAGCTGGAGGAGAAATAAATTTATCTTCTTGGAGTAAACTGATGATATTCTGTTTGGACATAGATAACAAAAACCAATGTAGTTACTACTTTTGCTGTCTATTTATGAGGACAAATCACACAAAATGGAAAAAAAAAAATCTACTTTAGAGGCACTATTTCAAGCTTATTTAATGCTGGCATCAGCTGTTCTGACTCTACAAAAAAAAAAAATGTATCAAAGAAAATCCAACAGTTTCTCCTTTGTGCTCAAACCTGCAAAAGAAGTTTAATGTCAGCCATGGGACATCCTTCTTGCAGGTCAAGAATTGCTGCTTGCGCCATCATTTCAGCCTGAGTCTCAATATCACCAAAGGTTTCTGCCTCTACTATTACTTCTTTTATAATACTTCTGCGTTCAGCCACATAATTCTCTAAAACAAGGAAATATGTGATTAGTAAAATATAACAGAAACGACCACATTATCTTCTTCCATTTTTAACAAGTCGATTCTTCTCTAAAAATTTACAGGAAGTCTGAAAATACAGATTCCACATTTACCACTTCATCAATCCTGTGCCAAATTTGCTCTCAAAAAAAAAAGAAAAACTACAGTGTTTAAATCCTACATTCTTTAAATTCATCCAAGTGCATTCTATATATGTAAGTCACCAGCATTAATAACTAGATTTTGCAGAGTAGATGTCATATTCAAAAATCTGGTCTTGGTTAGCATTCTAAAATAGTATCACAGGACAAATTAATATAAAAGTTTGACTGCAGACCCGGACAGTGATTCTGATACTGGAGTGAGCTTCAGAGTTTATACAGTTTACAGAACTAAGTAGGAAAAACTTTTTCTTTCATCATCAAACAAATCTTTAAATGTACTTCATGGGATCTCATTTAAAACCGTAAAAAGAATTTAGAACATGATATTTTCATTTATAGGCAATATAAAAACTGAAAAAAAGAAAGCTTTTATATTTTTTAAAACTAGTGGCATGTATTTTTTTAAAACAGACATAACTATTTAATTTAATTTCACTTTTAATTACATTTGAAACTTTTTTCTACATGATTTTCAAAAGATAGTAAACACCAATGTAACGCTTTGTGTTTTCAATGCTCTGAGGAGAGATTATACTCAGAAATACAGTACAGTATCCTCGCTGCATTGGATGAATTTATTACAAATAACTGCACAGTACTGTCAGTATTTTTATTTATGAAAAATAATTGAGTCTTCCCATTAGACTCCAAAAGTTTAAATGAAAAAAGGGTAATACCTTCCTTATCACCAACACTGTGTAGCTGTGTTGCTAGTGCAGTCACTAACATTTTACGACACCTTAGCCACAGATGTATATTCAGACGATCTTGTGCTATAGTACTGTGAGGCTGTTGGGCATCTTCAACACAAGAATCCTAATATTCTCAAAAGCAGGAGAAATGTTAATTATGGAGTCAATCACTTTACTACAAAGCAACAGGACAGTATCAGTTTAAAATAAATCAAGTTAATGCAAATATATTAAACATAAATACATAATCATAACAAGAATTTTATTTGAAGAATAGACACTGTTAGTTGCTTGTTTTTTAAATACATAGGAGGAGTCCATTTATTATTTAAATTAAAATCTATGCAAAAATTGAAACATGACCTAATTAAACCAGTTTTTATGGTAGTGTGCATAAATATACTTATATATTACATGTAAGTGAGAAAAACTGAAGTACCACATGATGAGCGGGTCATGGAGAATAATTCTAGGAGTCTGGACTTGTATCAAAAAGAAACCATTGAACCAAATTCTAAGGTACATCATGGTCTACTGTAATCGTTCAGTGGAGACAGTATTGAGTTCTGGCACATAAATAAAGATTAGAAACAAATTTCTAGTCTTTGATTTCTAGTTCTAAGCACTTCTTTGATTAGAAACAAACACCAATTTAATGTAGTGCTGGAAACAGTAGAATTCTCAGCTCAGCTCCCTGCGCCAGCTTCACATACCATAAACAGCCTTTTTATTACTAAAGCTCTGCAGTCCATAGTCTAAGATTGCTCCAGAAAGAAACAGAATGACACTTGCTGTGTTCATAGGAGTCTATTTGCCTTACTGTGCAAATGTAAATGTGTGGTGTTTGATGTTTGCAGGTTTTGCACACTGGTTTCCAAAGCATAGGTCCGTATCTCTCCATGCTAGCCAACAGAATTTCACTGATACCTTGTTAAATTTGGAATACAGCAATAATGAGATCTGTTCTGTTTGGGTCTTAAAAAAGAGAATACTCTGTGGAAAGTTTCCAACTAAAAAAAAAAAAAAAAATCCACAAGCTATCTCAATTGAATTGTACACCTGCTACCTATTTTTCCATTTTCTATCATGTTTTTTTATAAAATAAAAGGAGATTTTCAGTGCTGGTACAGGAAAGTGTTCACATAGAAAACATAATTCCTAACCACATACAACAAAAATGGTGATTATACAGACATGTTGAATATAGTACAGGTAATCAGGCAATTGAAGCACGTTATATATCATTTTCTTCCCAAAATAACAGCAACCACGTGATATGGGTGACTGCTGTGTTCCAACATTCTGAAAATCTCCCAACACTTAATACAAGGCTTCATATAACAAAAAACAGTCATACAAATACTAAATCCACACATACCAAACTCTCCCTTTTATCTTTTTTTTCTTGAAAATTTGTTGCTGTCATCCTAAAAATATCTGCATCTTGGAGAAGTCGAATTGCAGAGAAAGCCAAAGCAACGCTATGAGACAGAAGAATATTATTAAAATCCACTCATTATACTTCTCATTGTATGTTTTCATTATAATAGATATTTCACTTCTGACTCTATCAGAGATATTTATAAGCAATTATCAATTTCTGCTTCATTTGAACATAAAACTTGCATTAAGAGCATATTCTAAATTTGTATGAAAGTGAGAAGAGTAGGAAGAGAAACTGTTTTGCCAAGAACCTGATAATAATGGGTAAGTTCAGAAATACAATCTTCTGTTGGAGCAATTGTAATGTAACTCCGATCTAAATTTCAGTTATCCATGTCTTTCTCCAGGGATGGGCTTTTAGAAATTAAAAGATGTAAAAATAATGAAAATTATAAACTGGAAGAGTTCTTTATGTCATCCAGAACTAGAGAGCTAAGAAAACAGATTTCTTATTCAGTCTTTTCCAGACTATGTGTTATTCCTTTTGTTACATCCCCATAACTAAATAATCACAGAATCTCAGTAAACACCATCTATCAAAACTTGAACAAGGTGCCATTCTGGGATAAACTTGCCAGTAAGCAATCGTGATATTGAATCTGAGTTCCCACTGGCCCATCACAAATCCTCTTCTGGAGCTCTCCGAACAGCATCTTGAACGATACAGGCATTACTAGGACTACTGCAGCAATTAGCTGAACCACACATAACTCCAAAGAGTTATGACTTGAGATCTCAATATATTGCCAGTTTTCTTAAAATACTAACTGCCATACTTTTTTCCTTTTTCACAGTTTTTTTTTAAGTGTTCAGATACATTTTCAACTTTTATGACATCTATGAAAATGTAATGCTATAATAGTAGACTTGCTGAATAAAATTATTTTCAGGATACAAAGACACTTGCAAAACCAACATAATGAGAAGATCTTTTGAACAGGACTTTTTTTCCCAAAGAAAATGCTGCTCCAAACATTCTGAGACTGAAAAAAAAAAACAGTGTCTCAGAGTACTAACTTTCCAAATGTAATTGTACATTTTCCCCTGAATCTGTAAACTTCTAATTTCCTAGCTCTCCTCTAAAACATCATCAGTTTATTTGCTTGTTTTGCAAAGCTACTTACTCTTCACCCACTGAAACACATTCTCCTAATGATGGAAAAGTACTTGGGGGTATCTCTAGGTCACCTCAAAGATTTTCCAATTAATTGTCAAAGAAGATGTATATCCAAAATTCAAATCTACGCTAAAGTCTCTTTACATAGAGAGATTTTACATACAGAGACTCTATACAGAGACTGGCTGCTATAAAGCAAAAGAAAAAAACATTTTATGAATGCCTTAAGGCCTTCTTACTTGCACTACCAGGGTAGCATAAAGAGCTTATAATGCGAGAAGGATTCAGATTGTTTGAATGTACTGCTTTTGAGAAGCACTAGATTAATTGCTATAAAGGCAAAGTTCTTGATTCATGCATGAAGAGTTCACTACTCTGAAATTACTCACACTGTTCTGCCAACATTTATGTGACCACAGGATATACAAGCTCCAGAGATAAGAGGGTATTTATAAGTCCTCGTGCCATTTCTAATTCTATCCTTCTTGTTTTTGTGATAAAGAATTGGATGGATTACACCATTCACCACAAATAGACCCAAAAGTAGCAGTGAGAACCACAACTGTTAGGATCTTGTCTTTCAGCTTTCAGAATTCAGTCCTTACGAATCTCCTTCATCATCCCTTTACCTCAGTTTTATTCAATGAAGTGAAACTAGAATAAATCAGTGATGAATTTGATGACAATTCTCTCAAAAAAAATTGAAAAGTTGAAACGAAATTTGCTTATACACTATGGATATTTCAAAGAAATATCCCAGATGCTTTTCTTTCTTTTTATTAAGAAGAGTTTCCTCCTGAAACCAGACATCAAAGTTAAAATTATGGCAAAAACTGATATTATTCAAAATGTTTTTTGAGGTGCTAAAGCTGACTTTTCTCCTATAAAATGGAGAAGGTGCAGCACTCAAGAGTATATCCAAGCTTTTAAGAAATATTAACCTACCTGCCCAAGCTCCATGGCCCCCAGTTAATTGTGTGCCCAGCAATTCCGAAAATGAGGTGATTTTTTCAAACATGCTTACATACAAATTTCAACATTAAAATGTAGGTTGCAAGGCCAAGACTTCATATGTACACTCTTTTAAGCAGTAGTTTATTCACATAAGCAGACAAGTACATATTTAGATAATTGGAAACCTCACAAACTTGGGGGAGATAGTCCGTAGATATTCTCATTGAGATCAAATATTCTTATACATACAGTTATACTGAGGGATTAATTTCTTGCAGGACAGAGGCTATAACATAGAAGTTTTCCTTGATGAAATTTTTGTGACCCTCTTTTGCTGCCAACAAGAGTGATGTGTCTATATATTTCCCTTGACAAAATACACATCCTTTCATCGGCCAACTCAGAAAGTGGCGAGATGATCAAAATAGGAAAGTACAGCTGACTGTATCAATTTCATCACTAAATCATTTCGCCAAAGGAAAAAAAAATGATGAATTTCCGTAATATCATGCAAAGTTTGATTTCTAGGCTGGCAGGCAGGAAACATTTAGCTGTCCAAAGGAATGTTTCATTTCTGTCTGAGGCAGATAGATCAGCAGTTTCCATGGAAGGCATTGCAATAAAGTTGTAAAATAGTGTAAAAAATAAATAAATAAATAAATAAATAAGCAAACAATCTCTTGCTTTGTCTGTAGGTTGTTGGGTTCTTCTACTCTGCCATCGGACCACTGTCAATATATAAGGCCCATTAAACAGCCATTGAAAATTTGCGAGCCCTAAAAAAAATTGTCCGTAAGATGTTTCACATCTATTGGAACCACTGACAATGTGAAAAAGTATCTTCAATATTATGCAAGTTATAAGCCAGGAGAGAAACTATAAGAAATAACTACAGGTCAAAAAGAAGGGAGCCAATTTAGCAGGGTGAGTATGCTGGAGTCAGTGCACTATTAACACAGATTTTTACCAAGCCTAATATCAAGATAACCCAGGATTATTCACATTTATTGCATAAATCTGTGCATTGGTCCTTAGTTGTTAATACAAAGACTTAATAAAATCCACATTCAAAAACATGATGAGACCATTGTCCAGCAATTTGCTGTTTTCTCTTTGACAAATTTATGGCAAACTAATCTAATTTAGAGAGCACTCAAATAGATTAATATTTCATGGTGAGAAATGTAGAAATGCCTACAATAGCCCACAAGCTCTTACTTCTCATCTTCACCAATGACCTTACTAGCTTTGATATAAATTACTGTAGTCCTAATTTGTGAACTTTAAGGAGAACTCTAGGTTTTAAAATAATCTAATGGAAACTTAGGTGATAGATCAGGCAGCAGCATTATTTTATTGCTTTCATTTTAGTACTCCATACAGCACTCTGAAGCTCCTGCCCTCATTAATGTTTTTTATTGCTGTAACATAAATATAAAAAGGAACTGTGCTATTTAAAAGCTATCTGATTTGGAGCTATGTTTGTTTGCCTAAGATGGCTGGGTGAAGGAAAGTAGTTTGCCTTTAGCAGGAAATTTTTATTTTTAATTGGGCATAAAGGGAAAAAGCCGTTTGAGACTGATTGGCCACCTGTATAATCTACAGCTTCAGCAAGAGGGTTGCAAGAATCTTCATGATAAGAGTATTCTGACAATAAAAGAAAACACTGATTTGCTTTTTGGCTGGTTGTATTGTAATGTATGATTTTATGTAATAATTTTGGTGTTGTTTAGTCAGACTAAACCTAACGAAAGTGACAAACAGGGATTACTTTCTAACCTCAGTACAGCCTGACAAGTAACAGTGCTATGCCTCTATAAGCTGCTTGTATCCTCAAAGAGTATTCAGTTTAATAAAAAATGCCCAGAAGGAGCTTGTCACTACTAAAAGTGATGTATTTTTAGTGTTATCCTTTTTATACAAATTAAAATTAAAATTACAAGTATACTAAGCAGAAGAACCCTCCTAGATGAAAGATCAAAACAATGCTCAGATTCAATATCTGTAAGTAGTTAATATATTTATGTATGCTCTGTATATTCAAGAAACAGCACAGCTGTAGTTTCTTGAAGTTCTCCAAAATAATTGAAAACCTCAAAACACTTTAAAATCATAAAAAATGCAGGACCCAACAAATCCAGACTCTAAAAAAAGAGAAAACTTTGCAGCTTTCTCTTTTTGTACAAAGCTGTATCACAAAAACACCTCACAGAGAAATCACAGGCTTATATCTGATGACCTTTAAAAAAGTAAGATAAAGCAGTAATAAAAAATGAAATATCAGTATAAATTATGTTTGTGTGTGCATTATGGGCTTATTGCGGTTAGTAATTTAGAAAATTACTGTAACTTTGTAGTCATAAAGGATTCAAAGAAGAAGTTGCTAGCTTTTTATTTATTTGGTTAGTTTACATAAGCAAGGCTGTATAACATATGGCTGTTCATAAGGATATTTACCTGAAAGCTGCTCGGTGCCACTGCTGAGAAATAGCTGCAAGCTCAAGTTTGGCTTCAATAAGAACCTCTAAATCTTCTGCAGAACACTGGGATATCTTCCCATCATATTTGTCCTGTATGTTCTGCACAAGAAGGTTAAGACTTTCTTCAGCTTCTGTTAGCAAAATTCCCTAGAGAAGAGCACAGCATTGTATAACTTTAAAAAAAAAACCCAAACATTTCTCAAAAGTATTCTATTCCATTACAGCCTAATAGCATTACACCCTGGAATAAACCAATGTTAAGACGTCCTTTTTCTATAAGTAGCTAGGGTTTATAATTTTGATTTTGCAGATTTATAGGTTCTAAGTGCTGAAAACAGCAACATTTTAACTATGCCTGTACTATTTTAATTTATGATCAACTACATTATATACCATAAAAGATTATTTTATAGCTTAACAGCAGTACGCAATAATTTTAATTCCTCTTATTATCTCATAGCTATACTTGATAATTTTATACTGTACTTTTTACTTGCTGAGTAATTTTAAACAATAAAATACAATATTAAAATACAATATAAAAGACATTGCAAGACATATTACAGTCTTTTCTATCTGTACTCCGATAGATCTTTGAGCATGGTATGTATCCTGAAATTTCAGCTGTAACTTGCCATCTTTCTAACAAACAGAGCTGCAAGAAGGTGGGAAACCCAAGTCTAAAACAAAGTAAGCTTTAAATAAAAGCTCAATCATGGAACTTTCAAAAGAATTCATTGGCTTTTTTAGCCAATTTCTCTGATAAACTCAGAGCTCTACTGCAAGAGAAAGGATCAAACGATTAAAGAAAAATCAAGAGTGTAAGAAATATATTATGCCTCTTAAATGAGCCTGATTCAGATTAATTTAACATTTCTATTGTAGTTATCTTCAAGATGTTACATTCACATAATTTTAAAGTTATACTAAAACTTTTAAGTTTCTAATTCATGGCATGTAGCAACTGCCATTCAAAACCAATCCCCATTTCACCAGGTGTATTTCATATACTACTGTGTTTGCTGGAATGGCTAAAAGCAGATACTTCTGAAGTGGAAAACCATTCTGATAGAAGAATATGTCAGCTTTTGACTTTTCACGATGTAGATCTACCAAGCATGAAAGTTACAATTTATCAACAAACAAACCACCTAAAAAATAACCTATGGTATTTTTCTCTAAATAAATCATTGGAGAGAGCAAGGTGAAAAATTTGAGATATTTCATATATGATAGAGAATTCATTCCCATTTATTTGTAGAACATGCTGCTCCATCAAAGTCTCTGACACGTTCTACAATTGCCACCTCTGAAAGGAGATAGTTTGCTCCTGAAAATCCATTCAGTCTCTACTCTTGTTGCTGAAACCGCCATACTGAGATCTGATTGTGAAAATATGGACATCTATGTCATTCTGCCGTCATAAATTCAGATACACTGAAAACATTAGTAATGTTTTTGGAACAATCTAAAATTTATTAAGCCCTTTTCCTGGGAAAAAAAAAAAAAATACCTTCAGCATGGTCATATTTAATTCAGCTTTACAGTCAATGAGCTGCACCACTGTGTCTCTTTGTTCCCGTTGTCTTGAATTCTTAACAGCATCAACTGTCAAATGCATTTGAAATGAAATTTCAGATAACAGAAGCAGAATCAAATCTGTATTTAGATATATTAGCTAAAATGACTTGAAAGATCTTAACGCTGTTTATTTCCATAAAGACTGATATGATCAGCAACAGTTAACATGAATATTGTTTAAAATGTGACAGTTTAATGTACATGCAATTGTTAAAAATAAAAAAACAATGTTTCATAATTTGCAGAATAAATCCACTTTTTCACCACCCTTAAATTATTACCTCTTACATTTGATGGTGTAATTCCATCTGGCTTGTTATTAACAGAATATTTGCATTTTTCTACTTTTTCAGGTATATTATTTATTGTGGCAGAGAGGCAAATGATGAAATGCATTTTGGCTAAGATTAATTTATTCATAATTTGTTGGTCGCACAGTGGCACTATTGTTAAAGGCAGACTCCAATTAAATATGTCCTCCAGGACCTACAAAAAAATTAATAATTGTGACTATTTGAAATGACGTATTTTATATTTTCATTGTTCAAGGCATTTTGTACTTCTAATAATAACAATGTTTATCAACAATTAACATGAGAGGCATTAGCAATATGATCTTGGTCTTAGTCATAGTTGACGTTTTTCTTCCCAAACTTAATTCACTCCCTAGCAGCTACTGCTGAGGCTATAGCCTCAGTGATCAATTTTCCCACAGAAGATCCATCTAACCCTTTGTGTGAGTTCTAGTTTTCTACATTGTCCATAGCACTCTTTTAGCTAAAGCGATAATAAAAAAGGTATGTAGGTAAACTGTAGTTCATAAAACAAACTCAAAGGAAACTCTGCTACAACTTCCCCTAACTAGAAAGGTGAGGTGAAGAAAAAATGTTCATCATTCTGCATAGAGTTCACTACCCTCACTTTAGATTAACACATTTAGAAGTAGAAAGTCTACACAGCTTTGCAAAATCAGGAGACCAATAAGAACTGCATACAGACTGTGAAGCGTTCAAATCAAAATCTCAGGAAGAAGCACAATTGAGAAATAAATCTGAAACAAGTGAAATTGAAAGCTGTCAAGACAGACATTTCATTTCTATCTTCTAATATCAACTGTTGTAAGAGACATATAACCTTGCTGTAAATAAGACATGAAAGTGAAGGGAAAAAGTTGTTGTTCTTTCTATTTTATCAGTTTGGTTTTATGGTATGGCTTTTTTGCTGTTTCTGCAAAAATCTACTCTACTTGCTCAACACATCTGTGACAAAGCAATTAAAAATAAAATTAAAAAAAAAATCACTGATAAACATAATTTTAATTAAAATGAGAATTTCCTAATGATTAATTAATTTTCAGATTCACCTTTTTCTTTCAGCTCCAATCTAAATTAGGATAACCCTATGAAACCAGCTCAGATAGAAATGAGAAGATCAAACAACTGATATTCTTGGTATTTTAGTAGGATGAAAAACAGTTGCTACTTGTTGCAATGAAACTGTTGAGGAGAATATGTTTTCTATTTACTTGTGTTAAGTGAAATATGTTTTCTGAACCAAATAATCTCTAACTAAATCCACAGAAATAAATCTATATGTCGAGCATTAAAATTTTCGTACTTTCTGGTTATGTTTTTACCTGTAAATTTGTAAAACTCAGGAGAGATTTTGAGGAGTCAAAGTACAGTAAGGTCTGTAAAAATCAACAGAATAAAAAATTAGTAATGTGTTATAATAAGTATGAAATAAGCATGTTAGCAGAGCAGTAGACAAGTATAATGCATTTCCAACTATTTTTGAGGGCCCTGAAAATGTTGACAATGGTATCTATGGGCTTCACATTTCTGAACAACAACCTGAAACCAGATCTACCCTTACATTTCCTATTCCATTCACCAGGACTCTTCAACGTGAATCAAAAGAAGGCAGACAACAAAAATCCTCTTCCAACAAAGATATTGGCCACCATTTGCCATTTATGTTCTTCACCTGAACCCCAAAGCTAACTCCAGACTTAGCACATACCTCCACTACTGTTCAACAGAACACAGACCTGTGAATGTAATGAAAGGGCAAACTACAGGTCAAGAAGAACTGAAGACTTCCAACTCCCTTTGAGGGCTATAAAAACAACAGATATTCTTTGACTTATACACACTTTGTTTTCTGAATCCTAAACCTAATTCCAATTCCTGCTCAAAAACCCTTTACCTTTTCACTAATCTGTCTACAGAGGGGAAGGAAAAGGTAGATAGAAATAAAGATCATTTCCAGCCTTCATCCTAGCTGAGAGCTCTACACACAACTGTCACTTGTGTTTTGTATGATTTTTATTAATTCTTTCATAAACTCCATATGTAACCTTATACTATCTCTGCTAATCCCTGAAAAGTGGGTCTGGTCCTTCTTCTCAGTCTGAGAGCCACACAGAAATCCAGCAAGAATTACTGCTTGAACCACATCCTAACAAAAGTCCTAATACTGAGCTTTCTCTGCTGTTCACCCAAACATTCATCTGCTAGCCCCATTAGAAAAAAATAGGTGCCAAAATTAACCAGACCTCATTCTAACTCTGTAAACTATTGACACAATATCCAAATTAAGACGACTTCAGGGTATATTTTAATCTCATTAGCAACAGTAAGGATTAAATACATTCCTTAGTGTAGCCACGAAGGAGGAAGTTTTGCAGAATCAGTTCCAGTGGGGGTGCTAATAACTCTGTAATGCTCAACTTTGTGAAAATGCAACAAAGCTTGTGCTCTAAGGAGAAAGACTGGGTTTCAGGTTTTTATCTTTCCATGCAGTTTGCACAAAAGAGTCACTGGTAAATTCAAAAGGTCTGACTGCTTGTCAAATATATTAAATGTAAATATTTGACATCATAAACTTAGTTGTAATTTCCCCTATTAGTCAGCTCAGACAGTTGTGAAAAAAAAGGTACTGCTGCTTTGTGCTCATTTTAGCCATTGCAAGGCTGCAGGATAAGGCCAGTCAGGCCACTGATCCCACTGGCCCCATGTCACCCCAGGGACCATCAGCCCCTGTCCCAGTGAGGCCACAGGAAGGCCAGGCACCAGCTCCTCACAGCCCTGCCCTGCCCAGCCAGGGCTCAGCCCAGCCCCAGGGAGCTGCCCGGTGCCCCTAGTGTCCTGTCCCTGCCTGGGTGGTGAGAATTCTGCCATTAAATGGGCTGAGAATTAATCTTTACGTCTCTTTAATGAAGAGAATTAAAGTGATATATTTCAAAGTTATATTTTACTGGTGCTTACCTTCATTTCCTCATTTTTTTTGTACCCTGATGGTATTTTCCATGGGATTCTTTCTCCACAATTAAGTAAACAGAGTTCATGAAAGGCCTCTGTAAAAAATCCTATATCTGTAAGTACTTTAATCTGTGAAAAAATAACAGAGGCTTAAGTTTAAAAAAAAATCCAGCTTTTTTTTTTTCCTCTCTAAATCAGATATATTTAAAGGTTATTTTCAAATAGATGTGGCTACTGGAATAGTACACTGATGGAGAATGTTCTATAGTGAATTCTTTTATATTTTTTCCTCAGTGAAATCTCAAATATGGGTCTTAAAAAAAAAAAAAAAAAAAAAAGATGTAAAAAAATGCATAACCTTCTTCAAAAACTCCTGAGAAAGGAAAAGATCTTAATTAATTCACGCAGTTGAGTCATAATCCAAGATCAGCTACTTATTCCTGTTAATCTCATAGTACTCAGCTAGTCTCCCTAATCCACCTCAGCATTTCCTGAAAATATCTAAAAGCAATAATACTTCAGCTCTTCCGAGGTACATTCTTTAAAAAAAAAAAATTTAAAAACAATTGAAAACATTAGTGGAATCATAAAAGTCTGCTCCTAGGAGTCTGACAACTTGCTTTCACTGTGATACTGATAACAAATCTGAAAGGGAACATTACGAGCAAATAATTTATGTTTTGCTCTTAGGAAAACATAAGCGAACAACTGAGGAAGATAAAACATGAAACAATGAGTATGGATTTAAGAGGGAAAAATCTGATCATATCTGCTAAATGGAAAGTAGAAAAATGATGGAACTATTTAGAGCTCACTATAAGTCATTAATAATAAAACTTTCTAAATAACTCTACATCCTACAAAAAAAAATGAGAATATAAATATTATTCGTTTAGAAAGTATTCCTATTCTGCAATCTGTTTTATTAAGAAATACTGAGTATCGGCTCACAGAATGGCCTGGGTTAGAAGGGACCTCAAGGATCTCCAACCCCCCGCCACAGGCAGGGCCACCAGCTTCCACATTTAATACTAGACCAGCTCCACTTTAAAGCACCATTTTTTCACAGTAGTTGTATATGAAGACATTTAAATAAACTACATTTAACAAAGAAGTGAAAAGTTTATTTCAATTACAATGTGCCATGAAAAGAAGAAAGCTTCTTTGATTACCTTGAAGATTCTTCCTTTGATGCACTTAGCGGGGTCCTTACAAATCTCAGAAACAAAGTATTGGTATAATGTGAACAAAGGTAAAATCTGTAGAAAAATATTAGGTCATCTAGTTACAAATGGTACAATTACAGAAATGAACAATTATATATCACAAATACATTGATAATAAAGCAGTACTGCTTTCACTGCCACATGCCAGGATGTCACCAGTATTTCCCTTATGCTGTATGAAAGATGAAGATTTTACAAAGTTTTTCAGCTGGCTAAATGCAACCCCTAATTATTTAACGCTACGTTGCATGGGATTCACAAAATGCACTGTAAAGTTTCTCCAAAACTTCAGGTTTTTGTTTTGGTTTGGTTTGGTTTTTGATACTGTTGGTGAGTAAACCTACTGGAAAGATATTGATACAAGGGGTTTCTAAAGCTGTCTGCATTTTGATGCCACAATTGTTTCCATATAAGCAACAAAAGGATGGAATGCTATGAGCTTTAGAAAATAAACACTGTGGTTTCTAGCAATTCTCTAGGTGAAAAGACATCATCAATTGTAAAATAAACTAGATGATAAAGAGGCTTTTTGACCAATTCATTTCTGTTCAGTTAAATGCTTTTGTGGGGAAAAACTACATGAATGTCAAAAAACAAACAAACAAACAAAAAAAAACTTTCTAGTAAGCACACACTGTATAAAAGCCTTCAGAAAAGACAAATCATAACAGCCTTGTTACTTTTTTTGTGAAATGTGCTTTTATTTTTTCATAGAATAGCTTCAGAATTTGGATTACAAGAGCTTCAGGCAAACATTTTAATTGTACTCGTACTGTTTCTAACTGAAATTTGTAGTGCTTCTACAAAATTAGTCTTTGAAGTCGTTTTTATTTTTTTTAATAAAACTTTAATATTGATATATTATGATTTATGTCAAATCATCTCAGTGCTCATCACCCAAAACATTCCTACACATTAAGCATTCAGTGGAAATGAAGCTCTCATTCTGCTGAATTTGTTATTGCTTTGATTATAATCTACGGCCTGGATCTATAATCTGCTAGTACGAGCACAAAAAGAATCAAAAATGCAAGCAGCCAAATTAAGTACCCCTGCCTCCAGGTAACTGTTTGTTCTTTGATCTCACTCTATCTCCCACAGTGAGGGCAGGTTAGATAAAGATCACTAACACAGTGAGCTCTAGTAAAGAAAGGTGGAAAGAAGCATCAACAAGAGACAAAACATACACTTAGCCTGAAGTTCCAGAAGAAATCAATCTAATGTATGATTTGCTGACAAAAAGGAGTAACATGTTGTCACCTCACCTCTTCTCTAACCTCTCTTCCACCTCCACCTCCAAACTTGTCCTGCTAGCCATACAATCTTATCCCCTCACACTGGCTCTGCCACTTGTAGGACCTTTATCTAAGTGGATTCAGCTCATTAAAACAGCAGCAAACTATCCATCTTTATATTTTATATATTATTGTTTTGCTTCAAAGGTTTTGTTGTTGTTTTTCCAGCTAGGAATTGATTTATAAAGGTATCAAACTGTCTGAAAAGATGTAAGAAAATCTGTTGGAGCATCCAGGTGCAAATAGGAACAGATACAGAACTGCCCCTTTTCAGTACTAGTAAGCAACACAATCTATTTATTCCACTGTATGGCACTGCACCCTTGAAAGAAGTTAGATTAAACAAGAAGAGGTTAGTCATTAAATGAAGGCAATAGCCACATGATCAACATGAGAAGGAAAGTATAAAAGCAGTCCGTACAGAGCAATAACAGAACGTGAAAAAGTTGCCATAGAACCTAACGCAAAGATATTTTATTAGAGCTTCCGTGGTTTGTCTTAAAGACATCCAATAATGCAATAAAATGTTGTAAATGTTACAAAATGATAGATAAATAAATAAATAAATGCTATTAAATGATACTTACTGTTAAATTTTGTTTCACGCAATGCAGTTCAAACATAAGGAAATTCAGACTTGCAACTACGGTGGAGATATCAGCTCTGTAGCGATCAGAGAACAAGTCAATTCCAGGAATAAGCATATGTGTTTCATACTGTGCAAAGTCACAGTCAGATGTGGGATGTGGAAGAGAGGCCCTAAACAGAGTCTGAAAGAAAAAGCAATGAACTATATATAAAAAGAATTATAGTCATTAGGTGAGACACTAAGAATCTCTAACTCCTGAGATTCATAAATTACTTCATAAATGAAACTAAGTCAATGACAAAGTATCTAGTTGTTTCAGGATAAAAACATGAACAATATATATTTTTAAATGATTACTGATTTATAAGTAAGTGAACTTGATGGAGAAGGAAAAAAAAAAATAAAAGGAGGCCGTAACTAGTTTATGGACAGCATTTCATGGCACAAGCAGAAACAAAAAAACTGATCTGGGTGCAGAAAAATAATCAAGACAGATTCCTTAGCAAGTACTCCCCAAGCAATGAGAAATCTTCCTAAAGAGCCAGTGGCATTTCTGTCAGATTCCAAGTGAAAGCATCCCAAATAAACCTTTTGAAGTACTGAAAAAAAACTAGGAAATCACTAGGGGTTCTTAAAGACTACTTTGATAATGCTTAGAATAAGATTCTGATCAGCACACTGAAATAATACAGTGATGTATTCAAACATCTCCAAAGTAAAGGAAAATACCAAGGCAAAATTCATTGCAATGAGTTTGGAGAAATATTCAATCACTTTATCAGTACACAGATGTTTCATGGCGAATGTCTTCCATCAGAAGAAAAATACTTTTCTTCCTCTTTTTTTTTTTTCTTTTCCCTTAAGCTAAGAGCAGTAGTTTGATTTACTTACCATTAAGCACTTGCTCAATCATCACCTCCATCATTACATCTAAGACACACTATTTAAGTCCAGTTAGAGGCTGGTTAAACCTTTGACATATTGAATTTAAAGTCATTCTGAATAAAATGTATTTCAAATTGTATATAATAGGATATTTCCTCTAAAATGCCTAAACTAAGTGAACTATGTATTGTTATCTTTCTGAATGAGTACCCTGCATACTATAAAAACTGTAGGAAGCAGAATCCACCTTATCACTACCTCTGTGCCATATAACCAGACCAGAGTATACTAACCAAAGCCTACTTCAGCCTTTATCTAGGTCTGATGCAGCTTAAGTGCTATAACTTAAACATTCATCTCTGTGAAGGGAGGAACATTAACATTGTCTCTGATGCTGGATATTCCTTTCCAATTCTGTTTACTGTGTAACAGTTAGCAAAGATATGCTAGACAGACGCACTCAGATCTCAGATATTAATAAGCCTGACATCAATACTGGAGGTGAAATTTAAGTAAGGTTTAAAAGAGCATTCCACATCACAGAACAAATTATAGGCTTGAACTTGGCAAAGTTCAGTAACTGATTGTATTTTTCAAGACTCTAACCCTGCAAGGTGCTCCTATCTCAATTAATATCAGACTCAATTCAGTCAAGTCACAATTATTTCTACCGTTATATAGCTGTAACAAACTGTAACTACTATTTTTGTCAAAAGGAGGAATCTAAATTGTTCAGCTTTGTACCACCTGCAGATCACAGAGCTAGAAGCTAATCATAATTCTCCTATACCTCCGTTTCTTCAACTTGTTCTCCCTTTGCTGAAATTAACAAGGTTTTAAATATGACCCAGAATAGGTCACACAGTCACAATCACAGCTGGCACGAGATGTTAGAAACTGGCATCAGTTTGTTCTGTAGATGCCAACTAACTTCCTGTTGCTGCACTGAGATGAGTTAGCACTGACCCCAGTGGAGTCTGACTGACAGAATACCTGCCATTATTTTTTCCAATATCAATTAAATTACTGATGTCTTAAAGCCTCATTTTAGAAGTAAAATGAAACACTTCTATTTTCTCCATAGTTTGTTCCTGAAAGTTTGCAAACTAAATTTTAATAAGCTTACTTTCTTAGCAAATGAAATTAAATCATTTTGACTACCCACTACTTCTAGAGCAAATTTCTTTTGTATTATATTAGTAATATTTTGTATTATATTAGTAATAAAAAAAAAATTCTTTGCAATGCTAAAAAATACAAAAAAATCTTTTTCTAAAGAGTCTGTTCTCCTGTTTGAAAATGTATGACTATCTGTGAAGACTTTGTACAATGTACATCAGCTCAATGACTGAGTATCACATTGATACCATCCACCCCTTCTTGAGCAAAACACTTCAAGAGAAAAAAATATATATTTGACTGCCAAATACTTTAATCATCTTCACTTTTCAATATTTCTTTATTTCTTGGAGAGACCCATGTCTTATTGAAGTGATAATTTTTAGGCTTTAGAGTTGGAATATTGTTAAAAACAGAGAATAAATACATCTAATGTGCATAAATTGTAAGTTACCTCTGATCTCCAGCTTTCTGTTACGACCAGAATGAGAAAAGGAATATTACAATAGGATGTTATTGAGATTTAAATATTAGAAGCAATTCGTTGTCTTTGTGAATTCTAACTGGAATTGTATCCTTACCTTAAAGAGTATAGCAGAAAAGTGGCAGTATTTAGTTCTTAATCTCACATTTGTTGTTGTTATATACCTAAAGAGCAACAAATAATATGAAATATGAATGTGTCCATCAATATAAATTATTTAAACCCTTTTTTTAATGTAGTATAATAATGATACTAACACAACCTAGATGTTTTCCATCTTGGAAAACAGCTGCCTCTTCTATAGATAGGTGCTCAGCCATGTCATGTGAAGAAAGAATCATTTGACCAAAGGCGTACCTAGATAAAAGGAGTTGTCTAGATTCCCTTTAAAGTTATGGAAGAAGAATATGCAATTTAAGAGCAAAATTAATCTCACCCCAAACAAGAAAGATAAAGCATGTTTATAATGTGTATTTTTTTCCATAAAGGAAGCCTAGCACACATGGACTTTCACATGGTAGCTGTTCACCTAGATTAAATGAAACCCAACCATCATGGTAGCAGGGTATTCCTGTGATCTATAATATTCAAAATCTTTAATGCAATACTGGAGTCCTCTAATGTGCATTTCACAATCATAATAAGTTATTATAGAAAGAGCAACTTAAGGATTGCTAATAGCCAAATGTGTGTCTGAGAAAAGATCCACCTTAGGGAGAAGCTGAGAGGATACTCCATCCAGATCCCTACCAGTATTTGGAATGGATACTGTAGAAGTAAAGACAGAGTATAAAGTGCAGCAAACGTGTACCACAAGCACCTTAAGAAGTAGCTCAGGATTGGGTCTTGCTGTGAGCCTGAGGCTGCATCACAGCTCAGAATTAGAAGAGTGCAAAGGTGGTTTAGAATCCATGTAAACTCACTCCTTTTCATAGGAGTGCTAATTCTGAGCTGCACAATGCCATTTCATGCTGCAATACCCATGTTAATGCTTTCAAAAGTACTTTGGTTTACAGATATTTTACAGTGCTATTACTAGGACCTGCTTGCCAGCTAATGCAGTTCACTTAGATAAAGCTCTGCCTTTTCATGGGAATAACATTTCTAAGGTCACTTGGAACTGGCTTAGGTACTACTAAGTTTTAAATTTTGTACATTTTATATAACACATAATATATCGAGGAACAGCTCAGAGTTACATCCATAGCATTTTACCAGCAGCCAAGCAGTACTGGACTGAAATGTTTATTGATGGCAGACTTTCATACAGTAACTCAAATTTTATTTAGTTGTAATTCACCAGAAAATGGGTACTTTAGGCAGCAAATCTGTCCTTAGGATACATTAATATTTAATACGTGCAATGACTTTGGGGATGTGATATTTCAATTGAAAATCAATAAGACTGTGAAATCCTTGTGCTTATGACTCTTTATCATCTTGTTTTATTTTCAGGATCTCTCCATATAATATACAGCTGCAATTATGATCAAAGATGAGCACTACAGGAAAGGGAACAAACACTATTCTCCGAAAGAACAACTTTCTTCTTGGAAGGAAAACTTTTTTCTTCTTTTGTTGAGTCTTTTTTATAGCAAATCTTTAGTATTTAAAATTAATTTCAAGTTGCCAAATATCCTGGATGAGCAGTTCTTTTAAAATATGGAAAAAAATATATAGATATTTACAAATATAATAATAAAATACTTACTGAGCTATCTTAGCTACTAAAACTGCTGCATGCAAACATCCCCAAATTCCAGCTTGAGAAAGAAATGTCTGACTAATATCAGTAGATCTTCCAACCGCAAAGCACTCCGTAGCATTTTTTGGAAAGCCTAACTCTTGCCAGGTGTTGAGAATATCAGCAGTGTTGAGTGTTTCATCAAGGGCTTGACACCAGTATTTAAAAGAAGCTCTGTAACACATAAGAAAATTTACTCATCGTATCGCTGACATTTTCTAAAGCAGAAGATAAGACTAGATTCATATTACCTCCACTGTCCAAGTTATAACTTGGACATAATTCTGATTAGGTCAAAAACAGAAATACAGTTGTGAGAAAAATGTACCATTCCTGGTCAACACGTTCATTTGGACATTTACTAAGATTAAATTGACACGAGATAAATGTTACTTCCTAAATACACATAGCTATGCTTAATCTTACAATTAGTCAGCAAAGAAAGATAAACCATTGCCAGAGAAAAATCTCTCAAAACATAGCTAGTAGTGAGATAGATGAAAAAAGTGATACTGACCTCAAAACAGCACAGGAACTTACAAGACAGTTCATGTGAGTAAGAATGACAATTAAAAAAAGTTGAACCTATGCTCTTTTTTAATCCAATAATTATGTACCTTTTGTTTCCAGCATAAAAGTGAAGATTTCCAAGTTCATGTAGAGCCTGAACTTTGAGGTCTCTCTGGTTGTTTATTTCAAGGATTTCTGTTATTCGTTATATAATGAAGTAGAAAAAAATATCATCACATCATTAAGTCAGTTACTGAATCTTGAACAAATTTTGCATAAAAACTAGACATGCATTGGCATGTAATTCATTGCACGAATATGTTTCAAAGGTTTACTAAGCTTGTATGTTTTGTCTTCAAATGTATAATTTCTTATTTCTATTAAATCTAAAAACTAGATTACTACATATTTACAGATCTGTTTACCTAAACTGTTGTATTTTTCTTTTCTTAGACTGAGAAAACATTCTCAAGCTGGGCTGTAAATATATGAGTAAAGCCTTATTAGAAAGTAATATGCACACAAACTAACAGGTTAGAATAGAATCATAGAATTGCACAGGTTGGAAAAGACCTTAAAGATCATTGAGTCCAACCACAACCTAACCATACTACCCTAACAAACAACCCTCCGCTAAATCATGTTCTCATATTCAAATGTAAAGAACACAAAAGATCTGTTTCCTAGGGGGAAAAAAAAAAATATATATATATATATATATATATATATGTATGTATGTATGTATGTACGTATGTACATATGTATCATGAAACTGAAGTGACTCCCTCGAGCACGACAGATTTTTAATTTGGGATCAATCAGCGTGACATGACACGCTGATTTATTTTTTTAATAAGAAAAGATACTGTAGAGGTGACAACCAGTGAATTTTTTGGAGCTAATATACATTTTCAGATTTAAGAGAGAAGCGTCTGTATTTCTGGAGACCGTTTTCCACACAGTTATAGCTGTCTGATAGAGGAAAATAACACTGGAATAAACGGATAGTGAGCCCAAATAGGTAGAAAGGTGATAAGTGTTAGCTGTAAACAGAAATTTATAAAAAGCAATTACCAATTGTTTGTTCATAGGAAGAGACAATTAATGAAAGCTGTGACTGTGGTATTGGTTTACTCTCAATGCTACTGGAGAAATTAAATTTTTCTTGAGAAGGGTCACTTGGTGTCGGTAGAAATGCCAATTCGGCTCCCACATCAAATTCCAGCCTTCTGTTTGGAGAGATTGGACTGATTGTTCTTCCAACATTTTCTAGATCAGAAAAGCAATTTATATGAACATTTTGGTAAAGTATTGCTCTACTTCTAGCACCAAAAATATTTCCATGTTGCATTATTCAAAGAAATATATGATTCCTTTGTGCCCTCTTTTAATCTAGTTTCCTCTGTTCTGATTCTGTCAGTGTCTTCTAATCAAGCTCATTGGTCATAACTCCGTGGGGAGCATATCAAAATGAAAATGCAGGGCCACATGGAGAAAATAAGCTTGATAAGAGGCTGCCAGTCAGTCCACTGATGGAGGTTTGACAACGGAAAGACAAGTTACATATTTGTACGAGAAAAATTTTTATCATCCAACTGAGAGGCACAAATCACGTGAAATCCAGCTTAAAACCTGCATTTAAAGAATTTCATGCATAATATTATGTCTTAGTTCGGACTCTCAATAATGATTATAATTCATTTTTTAAAGAACTGTCTTCTGCTCTGTAATATTTTAACTGCAAACACACTTACTGCTGAGTGAGAAACACTTCAATGAAGTACTCACCTTGTGTGTATGCGAGAAAAAGTGAAAGCAGTTTTCTGCTGTGTCTCAATGCTCTGCTGTGATATTTAGACTTTTTTAGGGTTTCTCTAAAACATTTCAGTGTGTCCTTTACATCAAGAGGTACATAAACTATGGGTTTAGCTTGACTGCCATCTAAAAGAAATTAACAATTATGGAGAATAATTTTGCTATATATAAGCATATATTTTTAGGAAAGCAGCCTGTACGTGAACATGTATTCCATAAACTAACACCAAAACTATCTTAACGTAATTGTCACTTTTGTTTCCTGCTGGATTATGAATTAAAGCAAAATAATAACAATCAGGAACAACACTTCTGAGCACTTGTGTCTTTTTCAGCATTACATTTCAATTGTCACATGACACCTACATTACATGAATTCCATCTTTCTTGAGCATGCATCAGCTGATATCTCTTCTTTGGATTCAGATGTCTTTAGTACGGGAACAAATATTTATTTACAACCACTGGTCCTACTTACTACAATTCCTGTAGCTTCTACATACCAAACCTGTCAGCTGACACACTCTCTCCACTGCATGCATAATGTTATCTACTCTGCAGCATTATGTACCATTTAATGACTTTCCTCCACTGACTTGCACGCAAAGTCTTCTGTGCAATGTCCTGACATCTCTGCAGCATGAGGTTTACAAATATACATCGGTAATTAAAACATTTTAATCCTGACTGGAAATAACATCTTTACATGTAAAAAAGGTGCCCTGTCACTTCATACTTTATCTCAATTTTTGTATTGGTTCTACCAATAACGGTGAAGGTTCACGTTAACTTCTGGGTATGTTGCTTGGCATTCACCAACACCCTCAGAAAACTGAACAAAGACCACCAAGCTTACTGAACATCCTGTGGCCATCTTGCAGCTGGACAACAAATGCTCTTCTCTGCTTTCAGATCCAGTCTGAATGTGTTTGGAAAGGTCTTCACACATTATTATCCAATCAAAATATCAACAATAAGAATTTAAAGACTAAACTGGTCTTATATTCAAAGAAACCTATTATAGGAACAATGGAAGGCGAACAGTAAGAAGGAAAATATTAAAAAAAAAAAAAAACACAATATCCAGTAGGATTAAAATAAAAAATAAGAAAAGAAAAAGGTTTGGGGAGAAAACATAACTCATGACATTGCAGTGTGCTCTGACCTGCATAATCATTTTTCATCTCAGGATGGAAAAAGCAGCCAGAAAAGACCAGTACACTAGCAGAATGGGCAACAGGTAGCTGTAGATTCTGCCCTATGTAGTCTCTGCAGCTCATCTACAAAACAAGTTTTATTTCATAATAATTGAACAATATTTAGGGGGGGGGAGGGGGGAGAAGTGTGTCATGTTTATAGTTAAACATCTAAACAGTCCTATATCACAAAATTAAAGAGGACTAACTTACAAAAACACTAATGACTCATTACTTGTATCCAGGTTAATACAGCAGTAGTACAGCATTCACGATATTTAAATAGTAGATATATCATGTAAGTGTGAAATTTTGTATCTCAAATTTTATATCTTTAGGGATCAGAGTTGGAAAATATAAACAATTCATATTAATGAATTAAACTTGCATTTCATATGGTGTTCGCCATAATCATAAGCAAGCTATTGATAGTCAGCAAACACTCTACCTTTCTTAATCTGGACAAATGCATGTTTGCAAAAAACCTAGAAGTGTATGTATGCCTGAAGAGCACAGTGCCTCCAAAGAACACTGTCATCCTGAGGAAGGATACGCAAAATAATTCTAAAGAAATAGCAGGAGTCTAACCCTGTGAGAAAGGCAAACTTCCATAAAAGTGTATTTAGATTCTATACAGGACTAATGTAGCATTTAGTTGTGTGCATGTAGCCACATCACTTCAGGAAAGAACAAATCAAATCAGAGCTAGTTCCAGGTCTCCCTGAATAGCGTTGTAAAATGTAGCCATACTCTTAATTTCTAACTTGATGCTGTCTTTTTTGAGCACTCCTTATTTACTATTAAAGGACGTTAGCCTTCATTCTATAAATTAAGATGTTTTCATAACTATGATTGCTTTTCCACACTGCTCAGATCACAGTGGTGTACAATCAGAGAATCATAGAATATCCTCAGCTGCCTTTGAAAGCCCTGAGTGCCTTCTGAATGTCTTGCAGGTATTATGCAGAAGTTGTCTCCAGGCAAGGCAATGGATCCTGAACCCAAAACAAATTCAGAACTATGCCTAGTTGGATTACCAAACCCCAATTTCCCCTGCTCCTTCGTGTCCTGTGTTTATTTTAGTTAATAGAAATATATCAAAAATACAAATCATGTAACTTCGTAAAAATAAAGTTGAAAAAAATCCCTTCTTTTCAGTAGGTAATTCCACAAAAAGTGGAAGTAGGGATATCAGTTTAGTAAACATAGAAAGTCATGTCTTCTAGTGAAAGGAACTCGCTGAGCAGCTGGGGTTTTTGTTTGTTTGTTTTAATAAAGTATTGCTTGTTTTTTCTTGGTGTTGTCAATGCTTGGGATAACTTCGTGTGATTAACTTAAAAGCAGTGTTCCAATGCAGAAATAAAGCAATTTCTTTGTATTTAATTTTAATTAATCACAAAGATTGCGCAATATCTAAATTAATGTTTTCCAGTTAAAAGAGCAGCATCAAGAACTAACATGAAATTAGATTTAGGCTCATAATATGGAGTGAGCACATAATGCATGGCAGAAATGTTCTCTGGGTCAGCAAGTCCAGACCTCTGCTGTTGTGGGAATCCTATCATGAAAGCCCTCTCATGCACTTCAGTCAGTTATGTTCATTAATTTCTTATTTTAATTTTCTATTTGTGAACATTATGGAAAACCATATTAATCTAATCAGTGAACATACTTTTCTACGTTTAGTTGGCATTAACAGTTAGTACCCAAAATAGAAATTTGTGGTTCACCTTATTTGCATTATTGGAAAGATACTTTGTGAAATGAGATTCATGGCTCTCTGGGCCACTGAATCGCTGTATCCTTTCCAGTAGTTGCCTCTGAGCATACACCAGCAATGGACTCACTTGTTCTGTATATCTCTCACTGAAAGAAAAAGCAAAGCATAGTAATTAATCAAAATAATAGTATGTCTAAATGTATAATGCTGCTTTTTAGTTTTTGTCAGTTGGTGTAACTTACTGCGTAAATACATTAAACTGTACAGCTATGTGTACCAGTGCTTCCCATTTCTTCATTTGATACAAAAATTCTAATGTTTTAAGAATCAGATTACATATCCATTTCAAGTCAACCACATTCACATCATCCAGGGGAGACTGTGGATGGAGATTCGAACCACCGTTCTCATCAGTAGTACCTCCTAAGCAACTGGGAATGCAGAAATCTCCTTCAGGCTCCACAATCTACAGCAAAAAAAACATTATTCTACCTGTTACTGTCAAAAGTGTTTTTAGGAGAAGTCAGATTATAAAGATTAGAAAATATTGTGCTTGTCTAAAAACATTTAACAGAAAATAACTTGGAGATATGAGAACATAAAAAAGAGTAAAAAAATTGTCTCTACTGAAGGCATGATAATAAAGGGTACATCATCTTCATATTTTTACCTTAAGAGAATTGTTTGCTTGTAGTTCAGTTATCATATCAATAATCATGTCCGATGCCAAATAAAATGGCAACCAAACTGTGTTCCTAAGAAACTCCCTGGTAATGGGAAATGCATCCTCGTGGGAATGGGAATGGTGAGCAATTGACTGTGATTCCTGAGTATAGTTCCACAGTTCTCTGCATGCATTTTGAAGCAACGTCCAGTGGCCTCCACGGTGAGCAAGAACCTATGTATATCATTCGGAATTATACTTCAGAAATACAGAAATGAAAAACTTCATTTTTTCATTGCAGAGCCTAGGCAGTATTAATCTTTCAAAATTACACTCAACAAATCATCCTCGGTAAGATTCTTTCTCAGAATTTCAATTTATATAAGGCATTGCAAAAAGTTAATTTGGGATTTTTTTCATGGAAGTGTTAATTAATAACAGCATTTAATTGTTGCTTCTGGTATGAGAATAAGAGAACAAATTAATTCACATCACCTAAAATGTATGCTTTACTTTGTTTTAGGAAGGTTTATGGGAAGACTAGTCAGACTACTTTTCCTTTCAATCACTGGTCTTTCTTTTTATACTAGCAAGGTATCTGCTCTGACCTATAAAGAGAAAAGTAAGTCCACAAGTATTTGAAAAAGATTTAACAAGCATGAAAGAGAAAGTTACAAAGACTAAATACCTTTAAAAAAACACACATACATTATTATATATTTGATTGGGATACATTACGATAGGTAATACATCTGACATTTGATGCACTGTACTTAGACATCTTGCAGAAGCTGAGAAATCATTGCTTTTTCCCTCTCAGAAAAAGCTTTTTGAAGTGTCTTAGGATTTTTTTATGTGTAAATAGTAGTAAGTTTTGTAATGCAGTGTTTAGTAGAAAATAAAAATTTTAGTAAGAAAATATATCTTACCGCTGCTCTTCTTAAATGTAGAAAGATTTTTGTAAAATGGTCCAATAAAATGGTATTTGATGGAAACCGCTTCCGTTCTTTGGGAGAAAGTAAGAAGGATATTTCCATACCATTTGTCATTTGAGTTTGAGGAGTATCTCTTCCCCACACTTTAGTGCTGCGCTCAGATCTATCTGTATCTGAAGACAAAAAAGTTCACTGGTTAATAGTGAGTTAAAGTTCTCAAAAACATAAGAAAGAAAATATTATCAGACAGCTAGGATTTTTGTGCCAGCTAAATACTTAAGTGTTAGGAAATGCCAAAGTTAGGGTTTATAAGGTTATGATATTTAAAATATAAGATGCTTTAACTGAAGAGGAGGAAGAAGCAGAAAGCACAATAATATGTTCCAACTAGTTTTCAGCCTCAATGCCAAAACACAACTAATCCTAGAAGTTACCAAACTTAAGGAAGAAATCACCATTTGTCAAGGTCACAAGAATCTTTCTGAAACGGAAGTCTTAAGAGGAGGAGTTAGGAAGAAGGGTGGTTTTTTTTTGAGGAAAAAAATAATCTGTGATATGTGTAGAATTGTTTCATTATTTTATTCTTTACCAACTATCATGCATCCATTAAAAGTTCTTACATGTTTGTTTTTTTGTCAGCTCTGATGGTGACTTCTCAAGAGGAAGAGGATTTGAGGTTCTTCTGTTATTCTCCGCAGCTTCTCTCACCACTACAGTTCCAGAATTATTTAATGAGAATATTTCAGGATCCAGAATACTGTAACTGCAGAATGGTAGAAAAGAGAAATACAAAAAATAGTAAGAAGAAGAAAGAATTTTTATATAAACACACACAAAATTCAGTTTCTCAAAAGTGAGTTTTCATTGTTTTTTAGCTGCTTCAGCAACCAGATGAAAAACAGCTGAAAGGTATACGCAACCAAAAAACACTGCAGTATAGTGCATTCCAAAACTTTCCGAAGACATTAAACCTGACCAGCCAAGTAAGCAGTCAAAAATGTTCATGCCACCTGCCAATTAATTGAAGTCAAAATGTATTAAACTGTAAATTCATTTGTATGTGGAAGATGAATTGTGCATAAGGCAAGCTGACTGATGATACTATTATTCAAATCTATCTGCATTAATGGCAATAATGCAAAATCAACATTAATAGCAAACATCGATAACTGAGTACGATATACCTGTCCTGACGATGTGAACCACAAATTCCAGTGTTATATTGTTCTTCTAGTTTCTTTATAAATAAGTTGTAGTGTGCAATTGCCAGATAAATATTCATCTGGGACCTCCAGGGCATCTCTTCAAGACATATTTGATGAAACTTCTTTCGGTTTAAGTAATTACTCACAACTGGTTTCAGCAGTACCACTAAGGTGTTATGAGCTACTTTCTGTAATTCTTCCTTATGTTTCCTAAAATAAATTTTAAAAAAGCAGTAGCAAAAAAATGAAACTGGGTTTTCTCAAAGATCTAGAATTCCGAAGCATGATAAAGATGCACAGAAATATCCCATTACATATCCAATGACTTATATTTTAAGTCAGAAGTTGCATTTCTTGCTTCAGTCAAGAAAATCAATTCTGCTTTTCATCTTAAGGGTGCTTAACACACACTAAGTCCTACATTCTACCAACTTCAGTAAGATATTTGTTTTAGAATTTAAAAGTAAGTTTAGCTCTATGTCTGAAGTTACTTATAGTTCAATCATTCAAACAGATTATTACACAAAATGCAGTGCGTACTTCACACAGCCTGCTCAGGAGATGGAGGATCTATTTTACTGTAAATTTAGATTATTCTTTTTATTGCTTTGTCATTGCTTAATTTGAAGAAAGCATTCCATTTCAAATGTGGATGCTTGGATTTAATTTCCAGCCACGGATTTTTTTTGTTGCTGTTTCTCTGCCAGACCAAACAATTCTTCATGACCTGGTATTTTCTCTTTATGAAGATGCATAATGATACTGTAGTGAAATCATGTCTCTACTTTTTTTCTTTTTGACAAACTATAAACAGATCTCCTTAACATTCCAAAATATTTTTCTGCCTGTTTTCAGCCGTGTTGTGGTTTTGTTGTTTTTTTTTCCTGTAAATTAACTTGACAGTTTATATTCATTTACCTTTGTGCTTCTGGAGATTTCATTATGTTTGGATGTTTCGCAAAATACTGTCTAAGAGTCTGCCTTTTTCTAGTAGGACTCGGGGTTTCTTTTCTTTGTTTCTTCAAAGCTGATGCTTCCTGCTTCTTTAAAGGTGAGGTCTCTGTACTCTTTGAAAAAAATATTCCATGACAATTTTAAATAAAACTCAAATATTTATTTGAGTTATAATATATATATATATATATATTATACCTATATTATTAATTACTTGAGCTATACAGCAGTTTGGCTTATGCAGTAACACATCAGAACAGAAAATAAATTCTCAAATTGCTTTTCAAAATATGGCAGGAAAAGGAATACTTAATATTCCTGAAAAGTCTACAGTTTTACTGTAAGGGATGTTTCAAATACTGACGCTAAGATCCAGACAGGTCTCCAAATTTTCTTTCATATGCCATTGTTTTCTATCTCAGAAATAATGTGCTTTTTATTTCATTTTATTTTTTTTACCACTATAAATAGTAAATAGCAAAAATCTGTAATGCAAAAACACACAGAAGCCTTACCCTCATCTATCTGAGATGCTAGCAGCATTACAGCATCACTAGAGGGTTATGAGGGAGAAACCTCTTCCTCAAAAATAATACAAATCCATTAGGATTTGTCTTACCTTGGAATAAAAGCAAAAAAAATGTCTTTTAAAATAATTCTAAACAAAACACCATTGAATGTCTGCAGAGGGAGTTAATAATGAACAACTACTCATAAAATGTACAACATACTGCACCAAAAAGAAAAGCCAGAACTGATCTCTCTTTCTTAATGTGATGGTACCCAAGTCATTTCATATTAACTTATTTTTCTAAAATGGGAAGATGAAAGCTCTCATTGATTTTGGAATTCAATGCTCTGACTGAAATGCCTCACAACAGTTGGTCTTTCAGAGAAATCCAATGTGAACTTTTCTTCCTGTGCAGAGGTTTACTGAGGGCTAAAGTCTGTATCTCAAATATTAGCAATTATGCATGTCTCCGTCTGTAGTTTTTATAAGACAGCTTTTAAAACAATATATTTATGCTTATGGCATTGCTGCCAAGTAAAGACAAACATGGCTCTTTAGAAGTAAAACTCACCTTCTGGAACTCCTTAACTCCGGCAGCATACTTCTTGGTGCCCTCAAGCTCACTGGGAGAAATTGTTTTTTGTCCTGGCTTTTCACTGATGCCAAGAATGTGGTTGTTCCTCCTGACAAATAATAATGATAAAATCATCATCATCATGTTAAACCCCTTTGATATTTAAAGGGTTACCTTTGGGAACAGGTAAGGCATATGCAATTCATATTTCACTAGAATTTGTAAATTCATCAGCTTTTCTTTCTTCCTGTTCAGAAAGAGAGAGTGCTCACCATCAAAATTCATTATACAAATCTGAATTGATAGGTAACAACTATCTCACCTTCCTAACATCTAGCTATGGAAGGCTGATGAGAAATCCCTTATATCCAATCCTTCGATCCTTTTGGGTTTTTTGTAATAGAAATTCCTGTTCCCTACAACATGTGAGGGCTGCTCTAGAAGTAACACTTCGTATTGTATTACTTTGGCCCACAGTGTCAGAGGTAGGTGTTGGTGGTATGGCAGCAGAGATTGAACCTTCCCACCGATATTCTGTGAAATTTTGTTGCTGTGCAACAGATGGCAGCAGAAAGGTAGTGTGACAGAGTGGTGTCTGGTGTGGAAGTGTGTATGAAGCTGTGCCATTGGATTCGTCCTTGCAGAAAAAGTGGCACCCGCTGATATTCCTCGATGCTTGCTGAATGTTTATGAGGCAAATACAGGATGTAAGCACACATAAAGTTGTATTGAAAGGACAACATTTTTGCAGCAATGATGCCATCATAGTAGTTGTTAAACAGTGGGTCACCTCCACCAGCTTGTTATGAGTATGGCATGCTAGCTGTTGTTCATTGCTGGTGAAAATACATAGCTAATGGTGGTGGTTATGTTGAAGAAGAGTGTTTTGTAGCCAAGAATTTGTCCTATCAAATAGTGTTACTGTGCTCTTCATATCTGTTGTCATTTCCGTGGACAGAGTGACCAACACACAATTCACGTTTTCAGTTGTAACTGTGGCATGGATGAAACTAAGTAATAATTTAACTAAACTATAACAGAGACCTACCTTTTCAAGTAGGTTTGCACATTTTCTGCCCATTCCAGAACACTGTGAAATTTCTCTTCATTCAGGGTTTTGTGCAAAACTTGAACAAAGAACTCAAGAAAACGTGATTTCTTTCTGAATTTCATCACTGCAATACAGCAATAAAGGACACTTTTTCTTTTTTTTCTTTTCTTTTTTTTTTTTTTTTTGCAGATATGATATAATAGGTTTCTGAATTCAGCTTTAATTATAGCTATTTATCTCTCACAGCACACTTTTATGTTATGTTGAAGACTGATGAAGAAAAGGCGTACTGATACTGAAGTTAGATAAGACATGATACACAGCAGCCATTGTTAAATACTTATTTTAGTGAGTGGGAATCCAGAATCACAATTTCACTGTATTTACACATCTAGAATGACAAGCATTCTAGGGACTGATAAATCAGTTTTGGAACTATTTTTGTGTCACACAACGCATACTACAAAAGCATAAAATAATAATATTCAATATGTCCAAGTGTATACTTGCCTGAATATGCAAGAAAAAAATTAAAATAAAAAAACACCACAATAAAGCAAGGATAAACAGAGTGAAAGCACGCTATTCACACAGACTGTTCTCTTCAGTGACAGCCGCATTAGTATACAAACATTACAGTATTTTAAAAAATTGTATTGGCAAAAGCCATATACCAGAAACTTAAATACTATCTCAAAACTACAAGGGTATGCACCTTTTGAGAACTCCTCCTTCAGCAATGAAATTCAATGTGGAAATGAGGTATATCAATTTTAAAAGATCATTCTATAGTGACAACAACAAAAAAAAAAGAAGTTTTAAGTATCCTCTCATTTCCAAATGTGACTACATTAAAGATTTTTTAAGCTATGTTTTAATTGATTCTAAATATATGAAAATAAAAAGATGAAAAGGTTTCTAAAAGTTTATTCCAAACAGTAAAAAGATTGTTTTCTTGGAAACTATATAAAGAAAGCAAGCCTTTACAACTGAAATAGATGCCAAACATCCTACCTTCTCGATAAGCAGTGTTTGATGTCCAACATGAAATTATAGGGTAGAGGAAGAAAGGATCCTCCTGTCCCACAAGCTTTGACCCACGAGCTACATCAATAAATAAATAAAATCCATTATGACAAGTAGCAACAGTGTTCAACAGAAATTGTACATGGAATCACAACTGAAAACTAGCAAAATCCTTCTTTGGCATACTTTGCTTTTAAATCTCTCACTGTCATCTTGAGAGAAATTCAGAAGTTTGCTCTCCTCTTCTAACATAAGCATCTGTGCTGCTTGGGCACTGAGAGCTTATGGGTGTGACTGATTAACTTCCAGCTATTACACTAATGAGTAAATGTCTGGAGTTCACCACATGAGGCCCATATATATTATCTACAGAGGAGATCACTTGTGCAGTAAGGAAATATCCAGACATTATTTTTAAAGATGTACAGCATGAACTAAACACATGATGCTATTAGTGACCAGCACACTTATGTAAATTTTGCAAGTTCCGTGGTTGAAAAAGATGAATGCAGATAGTCCCTGAAAAATGTGAGGTTAAAATTGAACTCTGGAACAACCATTTGAGATAGTGGATCAATAACTGAATCCTCCAGTGGCAACATTCTATTGCATGCAAATATTGTGAAATCAAATACAACAGACAAGAAGATAAGCATATTTTTAATTATTATTTTAGGTCAAGCCACAACCTATGTTGGTATTCTCTCCTATTTGACAAGTTCAACAAGATAGTATTTCAAACAAGCGATTTAACACAGTAAAGTAATTTCCAAAAAAAAAATTAAATAGGAAAACACATCTGAAATTTCACAACATAAAATTGCAATGTGTGTGAAACATTTTGTTTTCCTGCATTTTCTACCAAAGACGCAGATTCAGCTCTTTTTCATTTTTCTCTTAGGCTACCATCAATGGAATAGTAAGTATTGATTCACTTTAAGGATATCCTACAGAAAGGCTTTTGCCGATATTTCTTTTCAACAGCATGCCCTACAAGCACGCTCTTTTTTCTAAATCACCTATACATATTTGTAACGATGGCTGTAAGCTTTGTTATTTGTTATGCATAGTCTCACCAGAAGGTTCTTGTATTGATTGGTATAAAATTATCCCATTTTAGCAACAGAGCAGACTTCAGCAGTCAAGTATTTTCCAGTTAATGAAAACTCATTCTTCTCTAACTGATAAACCCATTAGTTTAACTTTCTATTAAGTAAGAATAGAAGATCATTTTGTTAAATAATCAATGTAATTTTCAGTTAACTTGCCGAATTCATTCATCCTGTGACTCGTCCTGCAGGAATGCAGGCATCAGTGTCAGTAGCAAAAATAGAAGGATCAGTGCACAGAGGAACAGTTTTGCATCATGGTTTTTATCCTGTTTGTTACGGAGTGCTTTCTCTTCTAAGACTTAGGCACGTACACACAGAGAAGGTGGATGACAAAGTGCACCCACCTGGTTGTGTCAGTCTTAGGAGATTTGATTCAAGAGCAGTTAGATTCTCTGTTGCTTTTTCCACTGCAGCTAAGTGGGATGTCTTTGCAGAAATGTTCTGAAATATCAAATAATCAGCTTTTAAAAAAATTAGCTTTTACTTTAAAAAAAAGAGCACATCAACAGTGGAACTTGGATTCGACTCCAAATCTTCTAATTCTTTATCTGGCGATTTAACAAATATTGTCCTCTTTTTCAATTGAGTTAAAATTGCGGTTCACACCATTTTTAGTATGGCTCCAAAATCTTGGCCATGATTTATTCTTGATTGTTTCCCAAGGGAGTCAGTGGATGTGCTCTGCCACAAAAAAAAAATTTGCAAACTCTCACATGCTACCAGCTACTACAACGATGTATTTGCAGAGACTTCTGGACAAGATATGCTGCTTTCCAGAAAAATAATACTCTTTTGTAGATTATTTACTTTCTAGAGATAGGAAAATCTTCCTCAAGAAACAAAGTTCTTCTTATTTTAGTGAAAATGTAATTTCTAGTTCGCTCTATTTATCGCAAGATATTATATTATTCCTTTGAACTTAGATAGCTTTCTCTTTTCTTTTTTCTTTTTTTCTTTTTTTAATATGATTCTGAGTGCAGCCAGCACAAATTCAGCAATAAATATTGAAGGAAATTTGTCCTGGATCCTACCAGTGTCCTAGAATATATTTTTTTCCTGAAATCCACCCCTGTAAACTGATTGACTTGCTGCTCGTCTCCTCAACTTATCTCTTTTCATGTTCTCAGTGCTTCCTCCTTCATTGTTCCTACTTTCTTATATCTTTTTCAAATCTCCTTACTAGTAAAATCTATCAAGAAACCATACAGAATAAGCACCTTATCCTAAGTTGTAGGAAACCTTGCAACCTACTCCATCTCTTAATAATTTATGTATAGAGGTCTTTGAGGTTGAAAGGTTTTCCTTCATTTAGATTTTTTTTTAATTCTACACATTCCCAGGTTACTGTCCTACTAGACTCAGTTTCAAGTAGCTGCTACACAAAATGAGAAGCTGTTTCTACACTGTTCACAACACTTGATTTTCCTGCCCTATAGATTTTTTTCCTGCCTAGTAAAGCATTTCTCTTCGGGCAGAAACAATATGTGCAGATCAGTTAAGGATGTTAGTACTGATATCTGGTCATATGGCTCTGAACAGTATTATTGCTAACTACTCTCCAGTTTAACTAAACGAGACTCTGTACCTACTGCAGTCTGCAACTGGTCCTAACAGACGGCTACAAAAAGAAGCTTCTCAGCTGTCTGTATTCTTGGGAACTCACACTCTACATCAAAACTCCTACTCCATACAGTCTAAACAGAAAGTTAATAAATATGGTTTTTAAAATAAAAGAATAGCATATTGAGATAAAAGAAAAAAACTGAATACCAGAGTAGTTACCTTAATTTTGTGTGTTTCTTCAGTTTCTGTAGCTCCTGGCTGGCCAGGTGAGGTCGTTTGTGAGGAATCCAACAGTTTTTTCCCATAGTTAATAATAACTACTGCTAGTTCATATTCTTTCCATGAACGTAGTACCTATTAAGGAACCATCAGTTAATTTTTTTTTTTTTTTTTTTGGCATAACACATATTTAATTATTATCTACTTACAGTTGACAAAACGTATGAACATTATAAATAGACATCAATTACTCAATACTTAAGTTTCCTTTAAGAAAACAACAGAACTATAGACCTGTAAAATACTTGGAATTACAGATAATCTATCTATGTGTTCTGCTTATCCATAGACTGTTCCTCAAAGAATAGAAATACTTAACTAGAAGTACCTATAGCAGTGCTTGACATTCTCCCTGTTCTCGGGCAGTACTGCTATCAAAGAATATAAAAGGTAACTACATTATCCTCATTTACCTCTCTGGTATCAAGTGCACACTTGAAAAATTCAACTGTACTGGTAAAACTTATTTAATAAAATAGAGTGGTGAAATTTATTTTGAAAAATATGAAGTTTGTATCTGAACATTATGGGTTATGTTTTTTAGGTGTTTTCATCTCCCTCAGAGTTTTAAAGGTCAAGTAATTTTACTATATGCACTGTAATTTCAAATCAAGATGTTTGGCTTTGGAATAAAAAATAATTGTACACAGCCTGACTGGAACTCAACAGAAAACTATAAAATGTATTAATTAGAAACTTCTGCAATTAACTTGTTCTGTTTGCTGTTCTGCATGCTATTCTGTCTCAATGTCGTCTCTAAGGAAAAAAAATCTGCGGTACCAACAGACAATCATTTCACTTGGGAATCCAACAACAAACAGGCACTATATTAAGATTCCAAGAAAAAGAATGATCTGATATTGAAGGAATCAAGGTAACTAGTCTTGTAAAATATGTTGACCCTGGTAGAAAAAAAAAGAAAAAAAAAGAATTTGGGGGGACTGATAATAGATGTACAGAAAAAGTCGCAAGGAAACATCTACAGATCATATTATTATTTCGGTTGTCTTAAAGATGGGATTTACTTAAGAATATAGGTACTGTACTTGTTGAGAACATATTTTACTGTAAGAGACAGCAGAAGCATCTTCACTGGTATAACACTTACCAGTCATGGAATATTGTCTTCACTAAATCAGGATATTCAGGACATTTAAATAATATATTTTTTTTCAACATATTAACTAAAGTCTATCCAGAACACTATACATACACTGAAAAAAGAGACAGTGGGGCTTTGAAATTCTGAAAAGTTGTTTAAAGCAGTGAGAGCTATTGGATGCCTTATGGGTCAGACTTTTTTTGATCCTGAAACCAGCTTTGCCTTGCTCATAGTGAAATTACTTGAGTCACTTCAGCTTTATCTATTTGATATTTTGAATTGGCATTCAGGATTAAAGACACAAAAGAGAATCAATGACACTGGACATGTCATATCCACTCTCAAACAGAAAATAATGAGTTCATCAGTTAGTTCAACTCCAAATAGATCTAGATAAGGAATGTTACTGCATGAAAGTTACTGCAAACTGAGATACGAGGTGATTCAAACTTTGTTTAAAAACATGCTTCCTCAAGCAAGTGCTTCCTCAGATTTCAGCCATCTGCTGTGAATGTCTCATTGATAAACTCCAAAAAATCATTATATGACATCAAACACACTATTTTTTTTTTGGAATTTGGGCTCACTTTTGCAACAGCATGTCCTCCATTTGTTAAGCTCCTAAATGCTGACAAGTTAGGTGTCCTATGATGAATAACCTTTTAGTACTAAGTTTGGAGATGAGTGTATAAATATTTCATAGTAATAGCTTCTTTAGTTGTAATGTCACAACAGTGATTTGGGTACAACAGAATTACATTTCCTAGTGCCACAAACCCATACTTCCAATACTGTGACATTGAGTGGACAACTCTGGGGTTACAGAAAATCCTCTCCCAAAGCCCTCTCCCCATGGGCCTAGGAGCTTCCTTTCAGCTCAGGCCTGAGAGTAAATTCCCTGCCTGAGCTACACTATTGGAGTCTCAATTGCTAGCATGCTCACAAGTCATGCCTGCCTTGGCCATGGATCCACTGATCTGGACAGCTGACTCACGGCCTAACTCCTCAACTTGACCTCAGATTGCTCCCATCATGGCAGACCCACCTGCTGGGCTGTGCCTGACCCCGCTACCTTCATGAGACGTGATCCTGACCTGCAGACTTCCCAACTTGACCTGCCTGCCACCACGAGCTTTCCCAATGACCTGTACCCCAGACTGAGCCTGACCACCACCTCTGGCCTGCCCTTCTCCTTGGCTGGGGCAGTGGGCTTGGCTGGCAAGGTGCTACCTTGCTCCCTATGGTACTGCTTTCAGCTCCTAGCTTCTCAGCCCTCTCTGTGCCCTGAAACTGCTTTCACAGCCATGAAGCAATTAATTAATGTCAAGAAAATTGGATTAATTTTAGAACTTCATACATTCTTAAAAAATTTGATCTTTCACGGTGAGTACAGAAGATCCCGCTCTAATAACGACTCATGTGACAGATCCCAAAAGCAGGGGAATCCTTCAAAGCAGAAGCCACAGCTCTGCTTCAGCATGTACTTGTTGCTGAGGTGCACTCAGAGACAAAGGAAATCTAGTTTGTCAAGGTCATACATTTACCATGGCAGGTACTTTGACTCTAACATGGCTGTGATTAAAATATCCTACAAGTACTATGTTTCTCCTAATCTCACATAACTTACTATCTGAATCATAAATGTCATCTACAGATATATATTATATTTAAAAATCTGCATGTTATGTTGCCATCAACACATGGAAACAAATAGAGTAAAATCTCTGATATCTAATTAGGAAATAAGACATGTATGTTAACCAAATTAAAACTAAAAATATGACCTCTTTTCAGTAAATAAATTTTTAAATTTATATATGTGTGTCTTGCTGAAAACAACCAACCTTAAATGTAAACTCACATGAACACATAAAATACAGATTTCATGTCAAGGACTAATAATTACTTTTTATTTTGTGAAGAAATAACATTATTTTATTTAAAATTCTAAATGTCATTATTATATAACATGCACTAATATGAAGGTGAGAATAAGTATTTCCATACCATTTAATAGTGCCAATTCACTAAGACGTCACACTGAAATATCTGAAGATATCACAGCTTTTTTTTTTTTCCAGTATGGGAGGTGCTGTATCTTAAACAAAGTTGTAAAAACAATAATTTATACCATACCTTTGCTGTATAAAATGAAGTACAAGCTATCATGTGCTGAATACTCTCATAACATCCTGCCTGTCTCCTTTGCAAAGTAGCACTTGGAATTTCTTGAAGGACGGCCAAGCACTTAATGAGAATCTGTAAATACAAGGGTTAAAAAAAAGTTTTGAATCCGCAACACAATTTCAAGTTTGTACCTCTGTTCAGTGTATTGCATTTGATAGTGAACTTTAAAAATACTTTAAAATCTAGCAGCTATGATGAAATGCTTGCTCTACAAAAACTAATAATAAAATTTCCATTGAATTTAATAGTGTCAAAATTTCATCCACAGCCCTTTGATATAAATGACAAGTTCACACAATATCTTAGATATTAAATTATAGATACATGATGGATATTTTTGCTGATTTAATTAACATGAAATCAAAGAATGTTTAATTCAGTGAGATGATATACTCCTAGTAGAGGACTGCTTAAAAATATATTGAGCTGATCAGAATTTTAAAAGAAAGAAAAATCTTTCCAGTATGTTCTAAAAATAAAAGACCATAAGAATGTTGCAAGTTTCTTCTGTATCCCTGTCAAATCTGAAAAAGATGCCTTGTGCTTTAGAAAGGACAGAAAAGCATTCAGGTACTCTGTTTTCAAGGAGAAGATATTTGCTTCTGGAAAGGGACACTTGCCTGAAAACTGTAGACTGTATTATCAAAATAGGATACAGCCTTCTTTTCTGAAGGACAAAATCGTAAATAAACCAAACATTAAAAAAAATGGAGAGAGAGAGAGAGAAAATGCTGCTTTTCTTTCCTCAAAATTGCTATCTGCAAATGGCATACAAGTAGAAGTTGTAGCACATTATAGTTTAAAAATACCAATAAATGATCCTAAAGGAATAATCAATATTTGGCATTTACTTAAGCATATCGGAGCAGAACCTATCCAGTTCACACTGAACATGTGCACTAAGAACACATAAAACCAATAAAGGCTTTTCTGTCAGCAACTTCTCTAGAAGTAGAAGCTTGGGTATTTGGCTGTCTTACCATACACTCCATTTTAAGTTTAGAATGAATCTCTGTGTAAGTTTAAATTGAATCACAGGAATTGGGTGCAGGAAGCTCTTTCTTAAATGCTCTCACCTGAACTACTGGCACTGCAGAAATCTTGTGATAAATAATTGGAGCAAGGAGACCATAGCACTGTACAACTGACTGCAGTGCATAACTTGCATCATTCAAGAAATTACTAAGTTCAATTGCCACAGTCATTCTTTCACATTCTGCTAATCTACCGACCTGTAGGTGAAAACAAACAAACAAACAAACAAACAAACAAATAAATAAATAAATAAGAATTGATTCAAATATAAATACCACTGATTAAAATCATTTCAGAGAGTGAAAGAAGACAGACATTGGACTAGGTGTTAGGAAGAAATTCTTTACTGTGAGGGTGGTGAGATACTGGAACAGTTTGCCCAGCAAGGTTGTGGATGCCCCATCCCCGGAAGCATAAAGACCAGTTGCTCTGAGCAAACTGGTCTAGTGGGAGGTGTCCCTGCCTATAGCAGGGGGGTTGGAACTAAAGATCTTAATGTTCCCTTCCAACCCAAACCATTCTATGATTCTATGATTATTGCAATTTAGAAAGCAGTGTAAGCAGCAAGAAAAATAAAGGTTTAAAAATCATACAATCATAGAATTACTAAGGTTGGAAAAGGCCTCTATGATCATCTAGTTTAATTGCCCACCTACCACCAATACTGTCCACTAAATCACGTCCCAGAGTACCACACCTCCCCTGTCCTTAAACGCCTCCAGAGACAGTGACTCCACCACCACAGGGCAACCTGTTCCAATGCATCACCACTACTACAAAGAAGAAATTTCAGCCCCAACCTCTCCTGGTGCTACTTGAGGCCAGTCCCTCTTGCCCTGTCAGTTACCTGGGAGAGGAGGCTGATCTCCACCAATGAATTTTCAGTTAAAAGTATATAAACAAAAGCAACCGTATTAGTGATTCCAAAAGAAACCGCTTGTCTTGAATTAATCTTGCCCTCTGAGTTTATCTGTGTAGTTTATAATGCCTTGATAGCTACCCTCACAACGCTAGGAGTGGAAATTTCACACGCTAAGATCTCTGAGTAGGTAAGGGGAAGATAACACCTATCTGCTACGCACATGTGAACAGATACAGTAAAGCTACAGTGTAACTGAATACTCACTTGTATAAGAGACAAACACTTAGCAAAGAAGGAGTGGAACAGTAATAGAATAATACGGGAAGCAAAAAAATAGAAACTTAACATGCCATGGTAATGTAAGAGAGCCTGAAATAAGCAAGAAGTAGGTTAGCATATTAAAACCATGAAACTTTGTTAGAAGTTCAATAACATTGAAAATATGTATTTTGAATAAATGCTAAAAATTAAAGAAGCTGGCAGCCGGTTGGTGGGACAAAACCAGATGTGATTACATCTCTTTCATATAACACAGTCTAACAGCACTGAAGTTAAGAAAAATAAAACTTCCTCGGTTGGAATCAGTGGGCTTTGGATTAGGATATTAACGAGCAAGTAAATACTCAGAATTTTTCCACTAGGATACAAAGTAACCAAGAGCAACTAAAATATCTCAGAAAGGAAGACAAGTAATGCGACAGAAAGTGAAGTACTCTGCAAATTAAGACTAGTACAGTGCAGTACTTTGGAATGATGAAATCATGCTGATCAAAAAGGAAAGAAAAAAGACAGTATATTATTTTATGCTACACATACTTGTTCCTTATAAAGTATCTCATTGCAACAAATGGAATCACAGAAGAGTGCTCCTTCCATGATATTAATGTCACAGATAGCAAATATATTCCTCAGAAAGAGATACAAGGTGATAGGAGAAGTCTGACATACAGCCTCGAAACGCAACCTACAAAACAAAAAGGCAAAAGAACGGTAAAAGGAAGATAGTGATGGTTCAAACATCTCATGACTGAAATTACATTACAAAATGCAGTCTTTAATAGTAGAATGATAGACAAAATGGATTGTTATAGCTGCTGCTGAAAATGAGACACATAAAACTGAAAAAAGAAAAAACTGCTTCATACTTCTAGCTTAAAAATAAATAAAAGGAATAAAGTTCCTTTTCAAATTGTCTTCCTTCTACTGTACCAGAGTACCTTTTCCTTAGTAGGTTCATCTGATACAGTGAAGCTTAGTTTGAATTTCCTTTGGAAATTTGGGATGCCACAGCTTACTTACCTGTCTTCTTTAACACGCTATTTTTTGTACTGACAATGAAGGGTACAGCTGTAAAGTACCCTTATGATATTAATAACAGACTTCTTTTCATCACTGAGGTCTGTATTACAAGACTCAAAATGCTATTCCTTTTTTTTTTTTTTTTTCCCTTTTGGACTGTTTTCCTCTTCCCTAGGAGGAGGGGTGTATTCATCCTTTTTATTTTTTTGTTGTTTTCTTCCTCTTTGTTGTTGTTGTTCTGTTACTTATTACAGCAACAATTCTGTCATTTTGAAGTATAAGATTCAAATTTCCACTTCTCATTGACCATGCTTCCTACAAGAGACTGGAACTCAAGAAGGGATAACAAATAGACACATTCCCGTACTTGACATTACCAAGATATCAACAGGGCTTCTGTCTGAAAGCAGGAGTCTTCCTTTCCTTCCAGCTCCCTCTACTGTCTCTTCATACCCCCCGTGCTGTCAAGCTAGTGCAGTTAATTTCCTAGCTACCATGCAGTAAAACTGAAACTGTCTTGTTTCAGCTCACATAATGTAACTTCGAGACTCTCTCCTGTTGTAAAAATCGTAAAATAATAATAATAATAATATGTTCCAACTTAACTATCAGAAAAGCAATATTCCTGACCTTTTTTTTTTTCATTTAAAGTTTGCTCTTTGTTTGAACGGAGTTTAATTCAAATGTTACTTCTATAACAATATGTGCTTAAAAGTAAAAAATATGAAAAAAAAATAAAATGGAGAAAGTGGCTAGTAAAAAAATAAGTAATGAAAAACAAGAATAAAAAAGTCATAGTCACCAGACTGCATTCCTGCATTGTTCCCAGACCACGGACAGATTTAAGACATGGATATAGTCATGATATAGGATGTCTAATGATTATCAGTCTGAGTCAAACAGTCCATGGGCTGCCTGTAAATCCCCAATGGCATGTAACATCAAGACCCTCCCCTCACAGTCAACTTGTATGGCTGGTATCAGACACACCGATGGCATTGATGAACACAGAAGATATACACCAGAGATATGGTTGAATCCCACAGAACAAGTACGTTTAGATGCATTACCTGTAACATGACTCAAGCACATACAAACTTATACTATCAGCTCACATTCCAACAGCAGAGAAAACCGTGGGCTCTTATGCAAGTTCAACAAAACACAGAAAATCCTCCATATGTATTGCATGTCTCACAACAACTTATTATTGGTTATTCTGTCTATAAGGTAGAAGTGGAAGTATTATGGCCATACTGCTAAAAAATTGCCCTAATAACTATTTCTTGAAACTAAGATCAATGTTTCACAGAACTGTTAAAAACACATGCAGCAAGGATGCTTTTTGTTATTATACTTTCAGAACTAAGGCAGTCTGCTAAAACTGAAACTCAGAAGCTGCAATACTACTTATCTCCTTCACCAGGCTGCCAAAGCTTTCCTAATGAAAGAATTGGTCTTAGAAGAATTCAACGCAAGCAAAGAGGATTATTTGCAATCGGATACGTTGATGTTAATTTATTATTAAATTATAAGCAGCTGACGAACATTATGAAGAATTATTTTTTATTACCGTATTTCATATCTATTATTTCATACAAGCCCCTTTTTTCTAACCAGGAATTAATTAAATTTTGATTTGTTTTTGCATTTTTATAGAAGTTGAACCACAGTATTTCCACCTTGGCTTTGCTATCACAACAAATCCATGTTATGGCTAAACATTTGAAATTTTTTTTTTTACAGAATAGTTTTGTTTTTTTAAAATGTCTCTTCTAAAGTACAGTAGTATATTTTAAAAATATTAGCACATTTACAGAATCAGCTCAAAACAAAATTAGCAAGCATTTACCCACTCTGGGTGGTGTTCCAAGAAAATTATGAATAATTTCTGAACACTACTGCTTCTTTATTGGAACTGAAAGTCAAGAACCCAGTTAATATTACATGTTTCATATAGAATAATTCATTTTATGGTATGAATGGCCACTTTATAAATATTTCCTAATTATCTAGAGTAATAAAACAGCCATTGTAAAGACTTAGGTGTGTAAATGCTACCATTTCCATAAATAACAAAAACCCGCCTCTAATTATACAACACTATCTTTACAGCATATTTCACACCTCTTTTGTAGAATGTTTTTCATATGAGAAGGCTGAACAAAATTTCACACCCTGGTACACTTCAAAATAAAATATGCACATCTATAATTAACTATTATTTTAATTTTGATTTCACCAGTTACCTCTTTTCAGATATAGTCAAAGTACTTCTTGCAGAAATAACAGCTGCATTGCCAGGCAGTGGAGAAGAATTTGAAACAAAATAATCCCACATTGGTGAAAACGCTCCTCTGGCTAGCATGTAGTTGCCAGTCTGATAGGCTACCTTTCAAAAAAATATATATATTTATTCAACTTTTTACAGAAAAAAAAAATATATATATATATATGAGATTTCATTTTATATACTATCAGCTAATTAAAACTAATCGACCAAGTTTCCGTGGTCTTCAGATAAGCACATGTGATTGCAGGAAAAAGAAAGGTTTTAAAACTCTCTCCCTTCAACATGTGAGCTTACAACAGCTGTAAGAGTATTCTGATGTATTTGCATAAAATACATGTAGTAGCCATCTGATTATGCTAATAATAGTTTCTCTTTAGAAGTAGCATCAGGGAAGGCAAAAAGGTTTCTTGGCTGTTAACCAAGGATTTAATATTCCCTTGTGGAATACTTAATATATATTACGTTATATAACATAGATATATATTATTTCATCTAGACTCATTTTACCTTTGTTACTACTGCAGAATGTTGAAATTCTGATTTGTGCTTTTGGCAGGAAAGTATTGAGTTATGGCTACAAATTTTAGAGTTACCAATGAAAAAATAGTAACTACAACCACATTAAAGCTTATTACCAAACATTCTAACCCCACCTGAGTTAGATAAGCTCGAACTGTAGTAGCAGAAAGTGGTGGATATGCGAGGATTGGCCTGGTTGTTTCCCCAATAGCATCACCAATAAGTTTTCCATCAGAAGAATATGCTGCAACAGCAAATATGTATTCCTCATTGGGATCTAAGCCTTGTATTTCCAATAGGCTTTTTCCATCAGCTGGTATCTATGGATAAAAATATTTCCTGGTTACATCCTCAGAGTGTGTCAAAAACAAAACTCAAACTCTACACTTTTGTCCTTAAATAATTTATGTAATGTTCTTGGATACAATCAAAATACAGCCAGCACATAATTTCCACACAATATCGAGCTCTTGAAAACAGTGAGAAAACAGTGAAATGAGAGGAGGAAAAGTATCAATTCTCTCTGAAATGCAATTGTACAAAGCACATAACCTAAGAGTAAAAGTTAATTACAAAGGCCTTTTGTCCAAGAGATTGCTATATATAAAAATCACATTTCTATATATATAAAGTACATATAGTTTTCCAAATTTTCACTGTGAGTGTGCATGCTTGCAGAAATCACACTGGAGACATTCTTGACCTGTGCTGTTCTTCCAGCGAAAAAGCATGTGGCTCTCCTCCTTACGTGCCACATGCATATAATAAATAAGGGCAGAGGATGGCTCAAGTTCTCTAAACACATGAACATAGAAGTCAACCATGTCTGAACACAAGGGTTATTGAAGGATTTATATTACCTTGTTGCCAGAATTAAGAAAGACATGTTCTTACTATGGAGAAATAGCTGATAGACATTAGAAAATCAACCAACACATTAAAATTTTATATTTATCTTTTTCTGGCTTCCTGAAAACAGAATAATGTCCAAGGTACATTATAAATACATCATAAACATTCATTTGTTTTTCTATTTCTTATCTCTCTCTCAAAGAAAACAAAACACACACATGCATTCCCCCCCCAAAAAAAAAGTTATTACAGAAGTAACAGAGAATTATTTAACATGAAGCCCTTGAAAGCATTTAATTCCTTATTCATCAAAGGTTTCCAGAATATATCATGCCTTCCACCTAGCAAAGTTTCAGTATCTTAAAAAAATTTCAAAATGTTTGTCAAAAACTGTCAACTGCCTAGTTGTCTAATTTTAAAAAGACATAAATACGTACACTTATAAAAGATGGGTGTGGAGTGGTCTCTTTTTGTTGTAGTTTTTGTTTGTTTCCTATGTTAGTTGGTTGGTTGGTTGGTTTTTAAGGATGAGAGAATGACCAGAATGGATTTTAGCTCTGTCTTACCTCTTCTCCAGCATTTGGAAGTTTGTTGTTATTTAATCTTACTTTTGGATTATTTTCTCCTGCTACACAGCCCAAAATACTGTACCACGCAACCTTTAAAGAAAACAAGGACATAATGAGCTGTTTTAAAAACAAGTATACTACAGTGATGATGAAAGCAGTTGACTTCATTTTTCTGTCTCCTACCCTGTTCTATCCTATATCTCAAACACAACCCAAACTATAAACTCAGTAAGTCATCTTGCTGATGTAAATTAATAAGGATCCCTTATTTGATTTTTGCAATGGTTTTCTTCTAAAATTGACATGTCATTCTGATTCAGCCAATCACTTGAGGAAAAATCCTTACAAGAAGGCAACAGAAATGCACACACAAACCTAGTAATATTTTCAAAAATGTCCATGTTCTTAACTTCTATTGAAATAAATGTTTTTTTCATGCCATTGATTTGCTGATAATCTCATTTGGTATATCAATCTAAGTTCTTTATTAACATTAATCGAGAGAGAATGTGAGCATGTATACCTTGATCAGACATGCCCATTGGAATCAAACATTATCATTTTGATGCAGCTCTGCAGAACTGGGCAGATGGATTTCAGTAACTTCTTTCACAGCAAACTTCTATTAAGTTGTACTAAATCAATTTGTTTTCAGTAGACCTCAGGTAGGACAGATGAGATCATTCATCAACATAAAAAATATCTGAGCAATTGGAATGTTCATTTTTCTTGTGTTACATGCAATTTGTCTGGTAACAAATCCTGACTATTTTTTCAAAATTTCATATTGAAGTAGAGGAAATTATTTTCAGAAAACAAGTAGCTGTGATATCAGGAAATTTTAGAGATACTTGGACTTCCAATACAAGAACTATATATGTTTCATTTAATACTAGGTGGCCATTTCCAATTAATAAGTTTATCATTTAAAAACTGCTTTTCATGTTTACTTAACAGCTACATATCTTTAGGGGAAAAAAATTCCTGGAATAATGGTCTCACATTATAAGAATAATAATCGCATAGCACCATCTAGTGGTCCAATGCATTATATTCAATGCCCTGTATCAAACAGAATAAAAGCTTTAACAGTTATGAATAAAGAACGCCAAGACCTTAAGGAGTATCTATTTTTTTAATTTTATGTGCATTACGAATAAAAATGAAAGACTTTTTCCTAATCATTTTGTTTGAAATTTGCTAACCAAGCAGCAATTAAATTGTAAGTTCTAAAACAGCTGTTCATAGAATCATCCTTAGTATTACAATTTAGTTTTCTATTGGTTTTATACATGTTACAAAGCATGCTATTATTTTACAGTAGCTTCAGTAGCTTACAAAATCACTATGAAAATTTCTCTTTCAGGAAAACTGCAACTAGTGGAATTTCCATACATTACTGTTTGGGCATTCTGGGCATATGAAGGAGAATAGCATTATTCAGAACAGTCAGCACGGATTTACAAAGGGCAAATCATTGCAGACCACCATGATTGGTCTCTAGGACAAAATGGCTGGATTTACAGGTGAGATAGAGGAGGGAAGAGGAGTAGCTGGCCTTTACCAGGACCTTAGCAAGGCTTTCAGCAGTCTTCTATTATTCTTATGATGAAGGTAGGATGACATGGGTGTATGAAAAGATAAATGGGTAAAATAACAGCTGAAGATCAGACTTGGAGTAGTTGTTAAGCATTCATACTCAAAAGATAGCAGCAAGCAGAGCATTTCATGAGAGTATCCCAGGACTTCTCTTGTTCAACATGTTTAGCAATGACCTGAGAAGAATCAAAAGGTTTGTAGATGTGAGGGAAACAGTTGATATCTTGAACCTTGAGGGTGGGGTTGGCAGAGAGCTCCCAAATAAATGGACCAAGAGGAACCTCATGAAATATAAAAACAATAAACACAAAGTCTTGCACCGAGAAAGGAAGAATCTCTTGCAAAAATATAGGAAATGGATTGGCATGTTGAAAAGCAGCTTTTCTGAAAAGGATCTGGAGGTTGTGCTAGCCAAAAAGCTGAACATGAATCAGAGGTGTGCCATGGCCTCAAAGCAGTCTAAAACTGTATTGGGCTATCTTAATAGAAATGCAGTTAGGAAATTGAGGAAGAAGATTATCTCTGACTACACAGAACTTGTTAGACTACGTTTAGATATTACAGCCAGGTTCCCTCCTGCCCCCACCATTCTAGTAAGAAAGATGTTGAAAAACTAACGTGAGTGATTACAGCAGAGGGCCAGCAAGATGCTCGGGAGATGGAGAATTAGCCCTGCACGAAGAGTGTGGGAGAGCTGGGCTTATTCAGCCCAGGGAAGAGATGGCTTTGGTGGATCTATCAGGAGTCACTGAATGCTTGCAAGAAGGTTATGAAGATGTAGTCAGGCTTTTTCACAGTAGTGCATGGTAAGATAATGAAAAACAACAGTTCTAAATTGAAGCAAGAGAGCTTTTTGTAAGGAAAAAAGAAGTCCTCATGAACAGGCTGACTGCAGAAGTTGTACAGTCTCCATCCTTAGAGATTTTCAGAATGGACTTGACAAAGCCCAGCAACATGGTCTAATTTCACAGCTGACTCTATTTTGAGCAAAAGTTTGGACTAAAAAACTCTCCAAAGATACCTTCTGGTCTGAGTTTTTCTGACTCTACATATATGATAGGAGGTAGATTTTCTACCTGAGCTATGGCATATTAGCACTTCATTAACAGAGCTTTGACTGTAGTACTTCCTTGCATCACATGATACAACAGTCTTCCTTCTCTTCAGAGAGTGATTAGGCATATGTCGATCCCCCGAAAAAGACTGAACTTCTGACAATTATAATAAATGAGGATTATAAAGCAGAAAAACCAAAGATGATATGTGAGATAAAGAAAGTTCAGTGTAAATGTGAAGATCAAAACAGTGAGTCATGACTGAGTCACAGGATATAAAAAATGCATACTTAATTAAGTCAGGGTAACATAATCTTCTAGAGACTAACAGAGAAAACTCCGATGGTACAGCACTGCTGAAACAACTTTTTCTCTCATGCATTATTTAATATATTTCTTCCACAGTCATTATGAAAAACATTACCTGAACATCTGAGGAGAATGAGGCTGGTTTAAATGTCATGGAGCAATGTGATCTAGAAAGTAATAGAGGAGGAGGAGGAATCTTGCTTTTTTTCTTGCTGCTCATAAATTCCTTGAGACTGTGATACAATGCACTTTGTTCAGCTTCAACTTGTTCAATTAAAGTTAGTGCATCCTATGATATAAATTAAAACAAAAGAAAAAACTATTAAAACAACAGTTAGCAGATGTAATAAATTGTTTTCAGAAAAAATCGTATCAGAAAAAAAAAATCACTGCTACATAGAGAAATTATAGAGATTCACATTCTCTTAGATCTTAAATTAGTATGAATGGTATGTTGTGCATGCCTTACATATGCAGATTAATTTTACACTGTACAATAACGTGAATGCAGAGTTGTGTCTGAAAGAAGCAGGGATGAGGCATCTCCAATTTTGAAAGAATCTACAGGAAAAATGTCAGTTACAACTAATGATGATTAGCAGTTTAAGGTGAAGAGTAATTAGCTCCAAGAAGATATGAAAAAAGATAAACTTTTCTTCAGGAGAGAGCTGAGGACCTACCTGTGTCATTTTTGAAGACTCACCTTCTAGAAAGAAAAGAAATAATGAAAAGGGAGGAGGATGCGATCATGAAATAATTAGGGCTATGCCAGTCCTCTTGGTTAGCCAGAGATAGCTGAAAGCTGACTGATAGTCCTAATTGCCATCATAATCTATTAGCATTAGTCCAGAAATGTGTGGACCTCCTGCATATAGCAATTACATGGCTTACAGGGTACATTTTTTTCCCAACTGAACTGAATGCCAAATTGGTAGCTTTCTTTACTTTGTCTGTATCATCACAATAGAAGAAACATTGCTTTAAAAATTAATATTAAGAACTTGCTACATTTATATCTTTACTTGTAGTATCTGTTCAATGCAAATCAAAATCAAAAAGGTCAGCTCTCAGAGATGAAGAAATCAAGGAAGTTTTGGACAAATTACATTTCTTTGGGAGAAATGCAACATCTTATAGTTTTTATTTATACATTTATAGCACTGTCCATACACTGGACAAAAAGTTTAGGCTGAATTGACTCTGGATAATGAACTGAAAAAGAAAATCCCAAGTTATTGGTAATTCAGTGAGAGTCCTATCAACTTGCACTTTTACAGTTCCCTACTTCTGTCCTCAGACACTGATAAAGTTATAAGAACACCCATACTGCTACTGGTCAACTTAGCCTTATACCTCATGTCCACAAGTGATCAAAAACTAAACTTATAGCAAAATGGGGAAATAAAATTTAATACAGTCTTTATCAGATCACATAGAACCACGGAATGGTTTGGGCTGGAAGGAACCTTTAAGATCACCTAGTTCCAACCCCCCCCCCCCCCCACACGCAGGACACCTCCCTCCAGACCAGGTTGCTCAAAGCCCCATCCAGCCTGGCCTTGAATGCTTCCACAGATGTAGCATCCACAACCTCGCTGGGCAACCTGTTCCAGTGTCTCACCACCCTCACGGCAAAGAATTTCTTCCTAATATCTAGTCTAACTCTTCCAGTTTAAAACCATTTCCCCTCATCCCGTCACTGCATGCCCTCATAAAAAGTCCTTCCCCAGATTTCCTGTAGGACCCCTTCAGGTACTGGAAGGCCACTGCAAGGTCCCCACAGAGCTTTCTCTTCTCTAGGCTGAAGAGCCCCAACTCTTCATAGGGGAGGTTCTCCAGCCCTCTGATCATCTTTGTGGCCATCCTCTGAACCTGCTCCAACAGCTCAATGGCCTACTTGTTTTGGGTGCCCCAGAACTGAATGCAGTACTGCAGGTGGATTCTCATAAGAGCGGAGGGGCAGAATAATCTCCCTTGACCTGATGGTTATGCTTCTCTTGATGCAACCCAGGATACAGTTGGCCATCTGGGCTGCAAGCACACACTGGCAGCTCATACTGAGTCTTCAGTCCACCAATATCCCCAAATTCTTTTCCTCAGGGGAAGCACAGCTCTGTCACTTACTTCTCCCCACTCCCCCCACTTTCAGATTTCAACCCTAGCAGGAAATGTCTAAGGAAGAAGATAAACAAGAAATCACACAACCAGTCAACTTCCAGAGGAACTCCATTGCTTGCTTAAAAATGATACTTCTTTATGGCAAACTGTAATATGATAGAAATTTTAATTAGAAGGATCATAGAATCATTCTTCCCTGAGGACATAATTCTTATTAGGGCTATCCACGCTATCACAGAGCGAATAAAGATAGTGCTGGGACTGCAAGTGGCACTGCATGACCTCTACATCATTAACTGAAGAACAGAAGGCAACCAATGTGGCAGTGTTACAAGAGGAGAAAGAATAATCTTATGATTGAGGAAGGTTCTGGCACAGACCTGCCCCCTGGTAGTAGCTTGATCATGTTTATTCAGTTTAGAGCTGGACAACAAGAACTGTTAGCATATCCAAATCTGTAAAGACTTGCGTATTCAAGTAGCCATAGAGGACAGAAAGGAAGAATTAAACAAGCCAGGGAAATCAAACAAAATGAAAGACACATAGGAACTTAAGTAGTTAAACAGTGTGATGTGGATGAGCATACACATACTACTCAAAAGTCTCCATACCTGTCGGGTGGTTTGATAAATAATGAGAGGCTATATGCATTTTCACAATAAATAAACAGCAGAAAGAATATTTTTCTATTTTGCAATATAAAGTTTTGTATCATATTGTTAAAAACATCAAAAGATACAAGTGATTCTATGCAAAGCTCTTGGATGTTCCATGATAAAAAGGCAATAACTTCTACACAGAAGCATGAAAACAAAAACATAAATTTGCTGTTCATGAAGTCAGTACTCTCTACCTCAAGAAGGGAAAGTAATTGAGTATATCACAGTGTAAATATCTAAAATCATCACATTAAACTTGTCCAAAGTTAATCTGACATTTTCTGGTAACCAGCTGCAAATGTATAATCTTACCTACTCCCTTCTCTGTAAAGAGTGCATAGAACAAAAATATAGGGAAAGTCAACATAAGGCCTACGCAAACATTTGTTTGGGATAACCATACATTTCTTGGGAACTGCTTCTAAGTCTTCAGTGGTGGCTACAGCTACCACTTTCATACCATATCACTACATCTGATATTCTTGCTAATTTTAGTGTTTCTTTTCTGATACAGTTTTTGCATTCAAATGAAATTAGCACGTGTTTTAATTATCATGCTTCTAAAGTTGTAGCACTTGAAAGAAAAACACTTTCTTGAAACTTCTTGTTTAATATACTTCTTCATATATTATATAACTGAATACTTCAGATATGTATTGTGCAGGCTATAGACAAATTTTGTGGCTCGCTGATGAATAGTCAGTTTTCATGGATAGATACAGATTAAAAGTCACTAAGGTCACACAGTGGAAAGACTTCCACTGATTTTAGAAGACTTTGGAGGGAATCCATCCACAATCTACCTTTAACCTCCCTAAATTTCAAAACCTCCAAGTTCTAAAATGCTTTTTAAATAAGTTTAAATAAAGCTAATGTCATCATCACCAGACAGAGTAATCTAAAAAAAAAAAAACTTACAGATTTTTAGAAAATAAGAATGTTGAAGGTTGCGGTGGGAAGAAGAAAACTTCATGACATTTTGGCAAGGCATAGGTGATGAAGTGTAGAAAATGGCAAAGTCTAGGTAATTAAGTGTAGAAATAAAAGTCATCCCTTTCAGGTTTCCTCTAACCTGCACATATGCACAAAATTTGAAGATATCCTCTCTCCTAGTTTAAGTCCCTTTATTTCTTCACCACGATGAAGTTTCTCAAGGAAAATGTGGCAACAGAAGTTGCCAAAAACACTCATTGTCCTTAGAGTTCCTTCAATTTTTCTTCTGTTTGTAAGAAGGAGTAATTCAAGTCTTAATTTTACAGAACATGGAAAATCGTAATATTGTGGGTTTTTTTATTACCTTCAGTAGCTGCCTTTGGGAAGAAGTACTTAGGTCTTTAGGGAACACTTGTACAGCTTTTTCCATCAAAAAGATTGCTCTGGATAGCTTATTCTTCTTTATTTTCCCCATTATATCTGCCTCTGTAAAATAGATATTTTAAGACATTTATAAAACATCAATAATCATTTATTATACTCCTAAAATCTTAATTAATAGGCCTTACCTGTTAAATGATGGGAATCTTCAATATTCTTCACATGATATTTGCTAGACTTAAGACTTTTGCCATCCTTTTGAACACCTATACAGGAAGCAAATCCTGAGTAATTCATTCTGATAGTACCATTGAAAAGATTTCAGTAAGAAGGGTTAATACAAAGTTCTGTAGAAAAGCTCTGTTTCACCATGTGCTCTTTATGTTGGATCAAGGAGAACTTATTGGAAAGACCATGCCAGTAACCCCGTCCCTCCCTTACACTCTGGCAACTTTAGTAGTTATGCCAGCATCACACAAAAAGAGGGATCGTGTCTGATTATAGAGTGCAGTTCACAAGGGAACTCTTTTGTGTCAAGCTAATAATAACTTTAATTAAAAAAAAAATTACAGGAATGGAAGACAAAGTAACATTATTTGCGGGAGGCAGTTGGCAGGAGTTGGGTATCTGCTGAAGAGATAAGAACAAATTCATAGGAGTAGAAAGTGAGATTACAAAGAGCACAGAGAAGGGCCTTGAAGATGATCAGAGGGCTGCAACATTGCTCCTATGCAGAAAGGCTCAGGGAGCTTTGCTTCCTTAGCTTGGAGAAGGCTCTGAAGAGATCTCATTGCAGCCTTCCAGTACTTGAGGGGAGCTTATAAGAAGGAGGGAAATTGACCTTTCACACAGGCAGATAGTAAGAGGACATGGAGGGATGGCTTTAAACTAAAAGAGGAGAAATTTAGGTTAGATTTTTGGAGGAAATTCTTTACTCAGAGGGCACAGGCTGCCAGAGAAGCTGTGGATGCCCCATTACTGGAGGTGCTCAAGGCCAGGTTGGATGGGGCCCTGGGCAGCTTGACCTGGTGAGTGGCAGCCCTATCCATGGCCAGGAGTTGGAACTGGATGATCTTTTAAAGTCTCTTCCAACCTAAGCCATCCTGTGATTCTATGATTCCACAATTCAATGAAAGTATTCAAGTATAATCCTCCAGAAAAAAAGATTTCTATATTTCAGAAAAAAGAACACCTGTGCAGTCTCTTATTGACACTGTAACTGAAAACATATTGTAACTAGAAAAAAAAACAAAACAAAACACACAAAGAAACCTACATAGGAATCAAATCTAGTAGTTGCTAGCAAAGTTTAACTCCCTTCAGCTGACTATGGATTAGAGATAAATACATGGTACGCAAATTGCCCTATATTGGCTCCTCTTTGGAAAGTAGATACTCCATTATTTATTAGTACTACAAAATGTATTAACAGAGGACTGTAATCAAGCTATGATTATCATTCAGCTTTACTGCAGCTTACCTTGTGTCAGTTTAAGAATTTTCACGGCTATTCGATGTTGGGCCTGAATGAGCTCCAAATGTAAATCCATTAAAAAACTATTTCCTGTTCTTGTCTTATCATTACTCCATTCCAAGACAGAACTCAGATTCTGGCCATGTGAGTCCACCTAGTAAACAGAAAACGTTAAAAAAAGCAAATGTGAACTTATAACAAATGTTTTTCTACATTTATCTTGATGTTTATACTGTTATTTCAGTAAGCTGACACTTTGAAATTACTCGTAACTGTAGTATGCAATCATAAAAGAAAGCACACAAGGACAATGTCTAGACATAGAAGAGCATGGATAATGGACGAGGAGTGTACAAAAACTAATAATCAATACAACATAGGATTAATAATAAACAGGAAACTGCAGAAGATTTTGGTTTATTTTGTTACCAGCCCAAGAAACATAGATTGAGTTGGCATAGAATGATAAAATTTAGAAAATCTAGATTCGTTCCAACAAACAAAATTACTTTTAGTAATGAAGATCTGCAAACAATACAAATGAAAATGATTTATTTTCTTGCAATATAGGAGAAAGTTACAAATTATATCTATCTCCAAACAAAAATGGCAACACCTAAAAGAGTTTGTAGTTTATTATTGAATGAGAAAATGCTATGTCTCCCACACAATGACTTATTCTTTCTATTCTCCTCTTACAGGAGACCAGAAGATGAAGTTCATTTGATAATGCAAAGATTACTAAGTAGAAAATACGAGTTTTGTGACCAAAAAAAAAAGTCCAATATACTATTTCTAGATTTAGTTGCAATACAGTTTTCTGTAGGATTTACCTTTGTACAGCAGTTGTCAAATATTGACTTTCCATCTGGCAGAAAGGTCATTAAGCGAGATTTGTTCATTTCACTAATAGTTTTTTCAAGATTTTCATAAGCAAGCTGCAGTTGTTCTGTAGGACTTCTCTGAGATGAACACAAAACTTTCATTAATTTAGAATTTTCCCTAATCTCTTAAGAAATTTGCTATATCACAGAGTCTATTTCACAGCAGAATTAAACTGAACTTAGAGAACTGAGTTTACAAACAGCATTTTCATGAGTCATCTCATAACGTTTCATTAGGTATTAAGAAAACATTGTCATTTCAGAAACAAACAGCTTTAAGTTGACTGTCACTGCATTGAATATGGGTCCCTGTGTGTGCAGGCATTAAGACATAATGCTGATAAAATTTCTGAATCCTCATACTGGTGCTTTTACTGCGTTCTATGAAGAAATTTAGGCTTTTTGGTTTGACATCCCAGCACAGTGCTGAGCACTGAACACACTGAACAAAGCAAGGATGTTCCATCTGCTCCACACCAGTCTAACAAAACAAACTAACAAAAGCACAACTCTAAATATTTCCCCAAATAATGCAAAAACTGAAGTCTGCGTGATGTTAGTAATAAGTGTTATTAAACCTTTAAAAGCAAGTACTAAGCACTGGCATGAGAGAGTATAAAGTGGAAATCAGTATGATCACACTACAAAAAAACATTTCAAATAAGATTTCATTCTTATTACTGTTTATTACAAAAGACGACACAAATACTTACGAATTTTATTTCACTTTAAAAAATCTTTGCTTTTTCTTCCTCTTCAACAGTATCACCGTATGAATCATTTCAACATTATAAAATTTAAAATAAGATGTTATGAAGATGCTGCAAGTGGAAATAAGCGTTCTTATGCTATTCAAAAACGTTGTACTAGTGAAAATAAATTAGACATTACCATTAATATTTCAGGAATGTCACAGGTTTCATCTTCAGAGAGAATTACACTTCTTTTTCCTTTTATTATAGAAAAAAAAAAAAAAAAATCAGAAAGTAATAATGAAAATGCTCAACTTTAGTACTGTTGAATTAAATTTACCACTAATTTAAGAGCTTGGCAATTCAGTTCTTCTGTACTTGACCGTTAATTATACTGTTTCTTGAAAAGGTTTTGAGAGATTAAACACCATAGTTACCTATGTACAATTATAATAATTTAGTATATGATTGTTGAATAAAGTAGTATTTTTAAGTATGCCCCATATTTCATAGTAACATTAAATCCAAGCAATGAAAATCAGACTTATTCCATAGTTCCTCTCACTATGGTATGATCCACATTAGTATTTTATCTTTAAATCAATCCAAATCCATTTTTATTTAATTCACAACAGTTTTTTAATGAAAATAGAACTTTCGGATGATTTCCAAATATATAAGGTCACATTTTTATGATAACAAGAATCATGTCTTCCTTTCCAAACAAGGGGAAGCAGCTCCTTTGCTCTCAGACAGAGCTCTCAACTCCGTAAAATCTGTATTAATTCAGAATTCACTCAGTAAAAAAAAAGACATCTCAGCTTATAAATAAGTTTGACTGGCTTTTCATCAGCCTGTTTTGTGCAACAGTTCCCAACAGTTCAGTCTTTTTTCCCTCCAAAAAAGACATGTTTAAACTGAGTGAAAAAGAGTAATGTGCTGCAAAGATAACTCATCAGTTTCCATCAGAACTGTATGATTTTCATGACATTAACAGAAAACAATACCTACTTGACCTTATAGTAGAATAGAAGTGTCTTACTTTCAAAAAAGAGCAAAGTGTACTGTCATTCTCTTCTGTTCCTAGATATGCTTTAAGAATCTTTAACATCTAGTCTCTAAATATGTTGTAAATTAATTATGAAAAATATAGTTCATAGTAGAAGATCCTACATCATCAGCAACAGAAAAGTTTTAAAGTAAGTAGATATATTCATATTCTACATCATTAGTAAGGTCTTTTTAGGAAATCTGTTTAATATTATGGCATTATCCTGATAACATCAGTCAAGTTCATCTTCAGAGACAATTAAATTCCAATATAAAAAACAAGATCTGTGTAGACAAGATCCAAATTAATGACATAATAAAAGCAAAACCTTCAGTATGATCTCAGTATTTCCCTCTTTTTTTGTTGTTGTGTCACTAGTTAATCAGCAATTCAACTCTCCAAATGAGCCACAGCACATGCTGCCTTCTGTCTAGCCAATATCCAAAGAGCATAAGAATAATCTGAAGCTACTAAGAAGGGGCTAAGAGAAATCTAAAAAGAACTGTGGGGAAGGTGAGTCATAAAAGATGTGATTCAAAATGGGAATATTTCAGGAGAACTGGAAATGTAGGAAATAAGACGTAAATCCTTTGAAAAGTAGGTTTCATTAGCTCTAGCTACTCATGAAGCTGCATTTATAAAATTGTATCATACTGCTCTAAACAATTGCTTTTTGTTGAAAGCTTTACCTGCTTTTTTCGTAGATTTACTTGCAGAATCAGCCATATTTTCCAATATTGCAGTTAGACATAAGGTTATCTCTGCTACCATTACAACATCAGTGTCTGCTACATTACTTTGCAGAATTACTTCATTTATTATCCAGAGTACATAAACCCACTAAAAAAGGAGGGAATAAAAACAGGATCAAAAGAAAATTAAAACATTTTTAAGATATTTATATATTAGAGGCAGGTAGGGTTTTGCACTCAGTATTGTTTAAATACATTCATAAACCTGAACACAACTTGTACTTGACATCTATTCTTTAGTGCCACCAGACCAAGATGCAAGCCACTAAAACATCAGAAACACTTTAAAATAAAATTTAGAAAGGTATTACTTATTATTATTCTAGAAAGGGAAAATATTATGAACATTCATACTTCGTCATAGTATAGTAAGCCTTGCAGCAAATATGATCATCTGCCACTCAATTATCTCTGTATCTTCCCACTTAACGAGTGTAAAAGATACCTCAGTGTTTCTGTTGTACACGTACAGGACATTAACTGTAAGCTGTCTTCTGGTGAATCTGTCAACATTTTTTTTAGAAATCGAGGTCACAAGAGGCACTCCTTCAGAAACTTTTTGGTCTGCATCAACCATTTACTGGAAGCCCTGAGAAACTACCTTAAATTATCCTTCACATGACAACATTTCAACAGTAGTTTCTCAGTCTCAGGAAAAGTCCAGGAGAAGGCTGTGGCTTTGTTTAGTGGGCCAAATCCTGTTGAGTTCCAACTTCCTTCTCTTGAGCTGTAAGGTGTCTGCTACTGTCATTTCTACCATGGCCTACAGCCAGACAGAGGGTTGCTTTACTGGGAAAAGGCTGAGATATTTGGATCTGGCATATGAGAGCACAGTTTGTTCAGAGTGTACGTACAATTCACATTCTCAATGAATGTGATTTATTTTACCATAAGAAATTGCACTTAGTCTGGAGACCAGTATTTTTTTCTTGGCTTTACTATAACAGATGACACTTGTATTAAGAGAAACATATTATAATAAAGGAGTACTTTGGAAGCTTTGTGTTTGTGGTTATATTTAAAGTAGCCACTTCCATTCATCTGGATTAACTGAAGTCCTGTTTTACACTTCTGCCACAAAAAGATGAGGACATCAAAAAGGATTTCTTTGTCAGGTAGGACATTCTGAAAAGGAAAAAAAAAAAAAAAAAAAAAAAGAACACAATTGTAGGAACAGATATGCATGCACTGTACATAAACACTATTAAAAGTTTTCAATGTAAGTAAATAATCATTATCATATTTATCTGTATGATAAAGAGTGACAACATTTTGAAAGCTTAAGAAATACTTTTTTAAAGTAGTTTCTGGTCACCTAAATTTTCTTCTGCTGACAATATGTCTGGTTTTTAGAAGCTTACTATTATTATTATTTCCTTCTTTATTGTCAAGCTTTTAAAAGTCATACAAAGAAAATAGTGAGATGAAAAATACATGGAAGAAACAAAGAAATTAACTGTCACTGAAACGTTATAATAGTTATAAATTTTTTGAAAACTGTAATGTAGTTTAACTGTTACATTATACTTGGGAATGTTTTTATCGGAGTATTTATGTATTTGCAGGAGGTCCAAATTAGTAGGTTTTATTTTCTGTCAACAGAGTACTTCCACAGGTTGTTGATTCACTGAACAGAACACTGAAGAACAGTTTAACTAAAAAAAGAGGTTGCAGTGGAACATCTGATAGAAATGTTAAAACCTATCTATATCTTATGAAGAGAATAATTAACGAATTCAAAACTCCATTCAGTTAACCTTCTAAATAACACAGTTAATAAGGCAAAAGAGCATGTCTATACCATGTTAAACACCTAAGCAGTGATTAAGGACCACTACATTAAGTACAAATTCACTGTCATTTATACCAGTGTTGGACAACTGCCTCAAATACATGAAACTTATAGCCCACTATTTGCACAGTATCTGTGCACTTACTTTTTTGTGCGTCAGCATAAGATTTCATGGGTGTGTGTATTGGGAATTGATAAAGAAAAATACTGTAAAAGAAGTAAATGAAGACCCTTTTGACACTTGCTATGTGACAGCAAGATCTTAGACTGGATAATCTATATATCACATAACTTCATAATCAGTGGATTCTCTGCTGCTTAAGGGACAATTTTTCTTCCTTCCATCAAGAAGATAAGGAACAGAAATTTGTGGAAAGGAGAAGAACCAGAAGAGTTTAAATTCAGTGATCAATGAAGAAAAAAAAGACAAATTACACTATCTAAAGGTATGATCACCTCATAGGCAAGATTTTTTGACTGAAAATACTATAAATCTAAAAAAAAATGCGTGTGCTCCACTTGCATTCAAATTGGAGCAATATTCAAATATAACTAGAATTAATTTTGCAGTGAAATCATATGGTATTAGCATAAAAAAATTTCATAAGGATAGCTTTTCATTAATCTTTGGGAAAACAAACCTAGTTTAAATGCTAGTGGAGACAATTCACTTTAATTTTATTTTTTCTCACAGTACCACATTTAGGAAAATTTCAGTTTGAACAAGTGAGCTACAAGTGGTTTTTCTAGGAATTAACTATTAGGTGTATAGTGGCGTTATTCTGTAGTAGAGCTTTCAGTGCAAGAAAGTCCAACTCATCTTTGTTTTGCTGATGCTGATTCTTTGCAACGAGAATTTACCACAAACTGCAGGTGTACTGCTGCAATAAAAGTATTTTCATTCCTCAGGGTCACTGTTCTCATTTGTAAAAATATTGCAGGAATGTTTTCTACAGCTGAGTGTATTCACCCACCTCTATCAAATATACTAAAAGAAATATTATCTTTGCTCATTCAGGAAATATGCAACCAGTCCTATGGTTTTCCAAATTGACTTAATATCTGTTAAATTTTTGTAGCCTGATTACATTTAATAAATAAACTTTTTTTAAAGATCACCATAGATCACATTTTAGAGGCTTTTTTTTTTTTCGTTATTACTATTTCATTTTTATAGTTTGTTAATGCCCCTGATTCCTTTGGTCTTAAATTATATACATTCATTACAAATTAAGTGAGTAATTAATAAGACATGTCTCTAATCTTGTTATACCTGCTTAGATGTAGAGACACAGGAAAACACTGTTGTTGCCAAAATGATAAGATCAGGAGGAGGCTCTCCATACTTTAAGGAACCTGCTATATTCAGTGGTTATACAAAGGAGAGGAAAGGAAAGGGAAAACATTATTTCTGGTTACAAACCTACATTTGAAAACATTCAAGTGAATCGACTTATGAAGTTGTTATACCAGCAGATATGATGTTGTCTAAGAAAAAGTAAATGCAAAGAAGACGGATATTCCTAAGTTAATTCACTTACTGTGAAAAACAAACACTATTATTTTTGCAAATAGAAAGTTTTCAAGATTTTGCATTTTTTGGAATTTCATTGAATTAATTTAGTTACTTTAACAAGTTTTTTCTTGCTTCAATGGCAAGGATTTTAAAATTAACAAAGTAAAAGAATGGGAAAAAGAAAGTCTGCTTCATGTTTTTCCTGAAAACCAGTTCAAAAATATCCATTCATTTTACACATTTGCATATAATAACATACATATCTAATAGAGGTCAGGCCATTTCATGCGAGGGAAATGGTATGAAGTCAGGTTTTGGCAAATGACAACTGGACAAAAGTCAGTAGGTGGCAAGTTATCAATTGCTGGGGTTTTTTGGCAGAATACTGCATGCAACATATTACATAGCTTTTAATCAATAAACAATATTTCTTGCCGCAAAAATATTTGAAATGCAAACAGAGCCATAACCGAAAACACTCACTTCTGACTGTACTCTTCTTATCAGAAACGCAAGGCATGTGGTCTCTCCTGGTATTATTTTCACTAACAGAAAAACCATGCCTAAATTTTCTTGGAAATAGTAATGGTCGCATCAAGGTAAGAAGTTTGAGTTCCATTTCTGCCTTCTTCCATCTTGGGTCATTCTGAGCCTAATTGACAGAAACAATCAATAGAAATTTGTCTTAAAATTTGCAAATTGAATGTTGTTCCTCAGCCTCACAGGAACAGACTACATAAAGAATGTCTAAATAGTATCACAGTTACCTGAAGAAAATTAGTAACAAATACAATAGCAGAATCAAAGACGTCCCACTCCTCATAGTTGAAAGCTAATTTTACAAACTTCACAGCAGCCTCTCCAGATACTCTCTTTTCTCCTATAATGATGACAAAACATTTAATATTTAATACTTCACACACACACATATATATATTCAGAAGTTAAATTTAAGCAATAATTTGGTGTTTATAAATACAAAGGTAAAATTGTGTTTTTGTCTGTTCAATACAATCCTGAAGGATTTCTTAACAACCCTACAATACAACGAATAGTTTTTTTTGCCATAATGTCTACACTTGCATACTACTATAATGATGTATTCACAGTGTCCTGCTTCATTGTAAAGAGGCTGCACTCATTGATGTTGATTTGCCTGTGTAAAGGGCATCAAGGATTTAGTACTTTCTGCTGCAGAAAGAGATTAAATCTGGATACGTTCTCAAGGCAACCCTCCTCACCAGCAATTCACTTAAAAAATAATGCAGGGAAACATGAACAACTTCTTACAAGATAGGTGAGCATTTCACATTGCTGTGTCAGAAAACATGTAATGTATACAGAGAGAGTCTATGTTTCCCACTCTCCAAGTTTACCGAAAGTACAGACAAGTGTAAAAAGGATTTCCTGATCCTGGGAACTCTATTAAAGTGGCTTAGCTAGTATCTTCAGTAGTGTTATACAATCCTAAGAAAGTGCCACAGTCGTTGTATCACCTGGGCAAATGGACACACAGAGAAAAAAATATACTGACTTCATAGTAGAGAACTGTTATGTTTTGAAACAGCACAGTGATTTATTCGAGGATCTCAAGTTTCCACATCTCACTTTTCTTTCGCAAGAACATACCAGGACATCACTGTAGAGGTTGGCCTTTAAATGGCTTAGGGACATTAACATATCTGAACAGTATGTGACTACCACAATGTACATATATTTCTATATGTTAATTAGGTAGTATTTGTTTCAAGGAAATTGTAACGATTTCTGTAAATAATTCATTTTGAATGCCTTAGCATTATATATATATAAAATTCACCTGAAAAGGACAGTGTTTTGCAATACCTTCATGCATGTATGTGCAACTAACATGAAAATGAATCCTGCTCACCAGCAACTGCTGGGTACAGCACCCTCTCAAAAGTCAAAGCTAGTTTACCTGTTAGTAACAACTGCAGAAGAGTTGATGATGCATTAATTATACCAAATTTATTGGTGCAAGCATCTCCTTGAACATCAGTACTGCTCACTCCACCTTTAAAACAGACAATTCATTACTCTACTTGATACTGTATTTCACCTGCTATATGCCAATTAGCCAATAGTCATATAAAGTAAATATGATACTGAAGTGCATTTAGTTTCCCAACATAATATTATTTACAGAATATACCTATAGCTATGCTCAGTCTATAGCATAGCAAAGATGGTTTGGAAGGAATCACTGAGTCCGACGCTTTTCTCAAGCTTTAAAACTAACTTTGAGGGAACTTAAAAAACAAAAAAATACATGCATCGCTGTGGTGGGTTCACCTTGGCTGTTCATCACGTTGCCACCTGGCCACTCTTCCATTTCCTCTCCTTGTTAAAATACATGCCTTCAGGCAAGTTTTTTCATTCACAGCAAGGAAAAAACTAAGAAAATGGAGGTCTGTGCTCCTCACCAACACTTTTTTGGTTCTTTATGCTGTTACCTGAGAGGATTTCCAGGCCTGCAAAAAAAAGCTCTGAAATCACATCACGAATTTCAGGTTCATCAGGAACAGGTGGAGTAGGGTGCAGCACACGCCTACTGCTATCAGACAGAGCTTCCAGGATGGCAAGGAACTGAGCTGCAGTACCATCAAACATTTCCGTCAGCAGCTGTTCAGTAGTGGTGCGAGGCCATGGCAACTGTGTAAGAAAAAACAATGTGAGCTTTGTAATATCTAAAGCCAGTCTCATAAAAAAGCAAGACTTCTTTTGAAACAGTTCTCTTTTAGAAAGAAAGAACATATTTAACACATTATAAAATATACGGTAAAATACATTGTTTTTACAAACTTAGTGTTTCAGAGGCATAGCAAAGCCTCATCCTAACTGAGTACAGTACTTAAAAAATTCTGTAATTTCTTTGCAATCACACAGTTCTCCATGCTATTTTACTTAGAAAACACTAGAATAGAAATTATGAGTAAAAGAGGTCACATAGTTCAGAGCCATCCAGATTTCTCCTTATAATGATACAAACAGGACCATTACAAATCAAGTTCTACATATTTCACAGAAAATCAGGGAAAGATTAGGATGCTCTGCACTGCAGAGAAAGCGTAACCTTCAATGAGTAGCACATTTGCAAGCAGCATAACATAAAATACAGTACAGAACACACAAAAATATATTTTCACTATTGATAATTAGGAAATTAGAGATCTATATAAGAAAGTATTTTAAAATTTTATTTCAATATTCTTTCTACATGATTATTAATTTTCCTAACTAAACCGTGACCAGATACAAAGTAAATCAGAAACACAATACTTGAAAAAGTCGCTTACTACTACATTCCAATTATATTTATTTGGCACTTCCCCATATAAAAACACTTTTGAATGGTTTCTAGGCACATTTAACTAGGAAAAAAAAAAATGGGAATTTCCTTCTCACTTTGCAGCACTAGCATCTTATATTTTTGCATCCAAATGAATGCTTAAAGAAAAGTTAAAAGTGTATCTGATGAAAATAAAACTGATCTGTTCAATATCTGACAGTATTCAAAGTATTAAAGCTGGCAGGCTCTTTTTGTTTCCAAATAAGCTTATACAACAAGTGAACCTAATCAACACTATTTGCCTTTTCCAATGAAAGAGGAAATATTTTGATGCTGTAAAAAACACACAAAACAAACACAGAAAGGCATTTAATATTGGATATTAATGGAGATAATCCTTGAAACCATTTCCATGCACATCAAGGAGAAGAAAACCATTAGGAGTAACTAGCATAGAATCACCAAGGGGAAGTCACGCTTGACCGATTTCATAAACTTCTGTGATAAAATGACTCATCTAGTAAACAAGGTGAGAGCAGTGATTATAGTCTAGCTGGTCTTCAGCAGGGCCTTTCACACTGTCTCCCATAAGATCCTCATTAACAAGCTGTTGAGGCAGGGGCTGTGTAAGCAGACAGTGAAGTGAATTGTAAACTGGCTGAATAGCCAGGCCAGAGGTGGTAATGAGTGGCAGAAAGTCTAGTTGGAGGACAGTTAGTAGCAGGGACCAGACATCATTGCTGGGTCCAGCTTGCCTTATCCATTAATCTTCATTAGTGGTACTGATGATGGGACAGAGCGTTGCAACAGCAGGTTTGCAGATGACACATAATAGGAAGGTGCAGCTGATATACAAGAGAGTTGTGCTGGCATCCAGGGGGACCTCAACAGGCTGGAGGAAAGGGCTGACAGGAGCTTGGTGAGGAGCAACCTCATAGAGAAGCAGAAATGTATGTTGGGGGCCATCCAGCTGGAAAGCAGGTTGGCAGAAAATGATCTAGGGGTTCTGGTGGACATCAGGTTGAACATTAAGTCAACAAAGTACCCTTGTCACAAAGGCTATTGGTATCCAAGGCTGCATTAGACAAAATACTGTTATCAGGTCAAGAGAGGTAACCCATTGCCTATGATTAGCACTGGTGAAGTCACATCTGAACTATTATGTCCAGTTCTGGGTTCCCAAGTACATAAGAGACATGGACACACTGGAGAGAGTCCAACAAAGGGCCACCAAGATGATGAATCACCTCTTCTATGAGGAAAGGCTGAGAGCTGGGACTATTCAGCGTGAAGAAGAGAAGGCTCAAAGGGATCTTATCAGTGTCTATGAATATCCAAAGGGAGGGTGAAAAGACAGAGCCACGCTCTGGTCAGTGTGCCCAGAACCAGGACAAGACAGATGGGCACAGACTGGAACACTGGAACACAGGAGGTTCCATCTGGATATCAGGAAATACTTTGTCAATGAGAAGGCAGTGGCACAGGCTGCCTATAGAGGCTGTGGAAGCTCCTCCTTGGAAATCTTCAAAAGCCACCTGGACATGGACCTGGGCACCCTGTTCTAGGTTTGTCACTGGTTGAATGGAGGGTTAGACCATACGACCTCCAAGGTCAACCTCAGCCATTCTGGGATTCTGACATTCTCCTAACAAAATAACTCCAAAATAAATTTTCAACACTTCTTGTTTTCTTCCCCCTAAATCTTCATAATAATGTTTGAAGCAAACTATACAAAACGACAGTAAGCTATTCAGTATACTGTGCTGTCGTATTCAACATATCTGTGGATTCATTTTCATCAAATCCATCTAGGAATCTGATCTATGCAAGTAGAAAGCAACATACTTCACATATATTCTAGGGCAGGCTAATCTCATACTGCAGGTTTCATTTAAATACTTTTGTTAAGGTGCAGAGCAGAATGGTAAGTAATCTACTAGCAGCAGAATTTCACATAACCATTGCTCTTTCATGTTTAGAAAACAAGCATTGTATTAATGGAAAAGAACCTTAAAATTAAAAGCTAAGTAGAACTAGACATGACAAGCCTGTTTCTATTTTCAAGGTGATTTAAGTGTAAAAATAATTTGCACTGCACACGTTCTAGAAGGAAGAGTGTTAATTCTTTGCTAATTCAAGAATTATGTGCTATATAACATGCTAGAATGAGCTCTAAATGTGTTCTACCTGTTATACTATCTTTGTAAATATTCTATAAATAAAAGAGAAAATTTTTGTAAAGAGGAAATGTTTTTAAAGTCAGAACATCAAGCAAAAACAAATGTTCTACATTTTCACACTTACTTGACACAATAAATCTACAAAATATTCTCAAATAAGTATAGAAGAGTGCTTTCAGATTTTACAGCATTGAAGAAATCTTCTAAAACTACTAAACACATGCAGAAATATGAAATTTCAGCATTATTGCTTCTTGCATAAATTCATGAAAACTGTCAGAGAACATTTTAGAAGCAAAAGATTTTGGTGGAGGAACTGTACAATTTCTAACAATCTGTTGTTAATGTCAGATATTCGATCAGAAACTGCAGAACAAAATTAATTACTGAAGATTTTTCCAGTGTATGGAGACCAGAAACATGAGGCTTCTCCTGTGACAGACATAGTAACATTGTGAATTCCTGATGAACAAACAATAAGAGAGTATGCTGAGTTCCCAGTATCCTGACTGTTGAGCAAAACTTTTAAATGATCACCATTCAGTAGTACTTAAGTCTTCTAGAATCAGTTGACCTTCAGAAAGTTAACCAGCAGCTTCATATGTGCAAACCACACATTTGAACATGTTGAGGTTTGGGCCCCATCTTGGATAACAGGAAATTTCTAGGAAGGGAAGTCTGCAACAAAAGGATTGTGCTGTCCACACAGCAATTCCATATCAGTTCTGATTTAAGTCAGTGATTCAAAACTGAGGCATCACACAATCTTCTGTGAAGCTTAAATGAATAAGTCACATAAAAAAAGTGCTCAACACGATCAAATTGCATCTGTAGCATATCAGTATAATTTTCATTATAATATTTTTATTAGCCATTAGCAGCATCAAATGAGCACTCTCAGTTACTTCTGATCAGCCTTTCTAATATCAACAGGCAATTTTCTTTAAATGAAAAAAAGAGGAACAATGCAATCATGCACCAAAAATCATTATCTTAATATTTTATAATTCTTATGCCAGTGGATTACCTATCTTATGATGCTGGCTGTAAAGAACATAAAGATAGAATGGTATTTAGGGGAATTTGTTACTTCCTTAGAGGACTACTTTGTATTCTGAATACCTTTCTCTAACTAATGGCAGCTTTCAGAAAAGTGGTCCTAATAAGCAAATTAGAAATAAATAAATAAAAATAAAACCACTGTAACTTTTTTTCAAGGTGTCCCTTCATCATCAGAGTAATTGAACATAGCAGGGCAAAAGCAATTTAGTATGAATCTGAGCAAGATTTTTCTCAGTCTTATTGCTAAGGGAAAAAAAAAAAAAGGTACAGAAGTCAGTATTTCTCATAGAATTGCTACATTTTCTCTCTTTTTCAAGTTTATTCTGCATTTTAATTATAAGTTGCATTAATAAAAAATTGAAAGACTAATGCTTTCTCTTTGTAAATAGCACCATATGCATTAAGCAGAACTATATCACATACTCATCACCTGCAAAGAATGAGCAAAGAGAAGGATTATACAAAATGTTAAACTTACATTTTGTGCTTCTTTCAAGCTAACTCTTAACTTAGGTCGAAAATAGCTTTTTGGCTTTCTTCTGGATTCATATACTGCTCTTTTGAAAATCATTACTGACATCTAGCAAAAGAAAAAGCAAGTAAATATGTCATATGCTCTGCACAGAGATTGTTTAGCTACTGTAGCTGTTAATAATTACTTGCAGAATTATACCTTTATAGTGGCCTCTCTAAAAATCTTTCCTGTTTCTGAACTTTTCTGTGAAGAACTGATATTTTCTAATTGCTTCAGTTCATCAATTTGAACCAGACCACGGCGAGCAAATACCTGTCCAAAGTGCAACAAAAAAATTGTGACTAGGCTTTCCTTTTCTGCTTTCAGGTTTGTAATTTTAGAGTCACATCATTCTTGAATTCAGAAAACTGCAAAGGAGTTCAGTGGAAGTCAATCAAAAATAAGAAGAAAACTTTTGCAAAATATATTTTGTATATCTGTATTGGAGTTTGCCACTACTCAGTGCTAGAAATCTGTATTATTAGAATGCAAAGTATTAATTTAATCAATTACTCATTTACAAGTCAAAACACTTCCACACTGCAGTTAAATTTTGGAATACGGGAAGAATTCTAAATGCACATGATCTGATAAGCTGGCATATTTAAATAGACATATGGTAAATCAAGATACCTCTCCATGAATGCCGGCTTGACAATCAAAATAACACTGAGAAACTGCAGCATATAGAGTGGCTCTCCATGTCAAATAATGTACAGATAAGAGTGGAATAGATAATTCCATACATATACTGGCCCACAGTAGATATTCCAGCACCTGTAATGAAAAAAATCCAGTTTCAAACTGAACTCATTTTCTACTGTTTCAATCTACTTTCCACCAGGTAAGGAGACTTCTCCTGGTAGGACTGATTCAAAGAGGAAAAATAGGCAGAGAATTTATATTGATTTTTAACATATTTTGTTGATTATAAAGTAATCTTCTTGCTTATTATTTTTTTTCCATCAGAAGCTATGGGCAAGTATTATATTTTAACCTCTGAGCTACTTTGCCATTCCACTTCACTGTAGACTAGCCACAAGACACTGGTCCCACCCTTCTCTCTCATCTACTCTTAGTATGAGAGCTCACTCTCTCCTTTGTGTCACCTCTAGTGATCGTTTTTTTTTCTAAAAGTAAGTTACATTTCAACTAGATCAGCAAGCTGACTTGTGACACAATGGAGTCTGCCTTCTTTGGTGACAGCCTGCACTGAGATCAATTTATAACCATGGAACCACATTACCAGCTCTTAATTTTAAGTTATATCCGTCTCTCCTAAGATAGTTGTTGCAGCAATCACTCTGTTTAAAGAATCAGCCCTTTAATACTCGCTGAACTGTATCTTCCTTTCCATTCTCTTTGGTGTGATGCTCCACAAGGCACACTAAACACACACGTTAGACCCAAACTAAATCAATGTACAGATATTTAATAGATGAGGGCTTATTATGTTGGGCCATTACATACAAGGCAGATGTTGACGGTACAGCAGTAGAGATTGAACGTTATGCCAACGCTACTTTCTGTTGCTGCACAACAGATGGCAGCAGAGGGGCAGTCTGACAGAATGGAGTCTGACAGAAAAGTGTGCATGAAGCAAAGCTGTGGAACTGAATTCCTCCACATGGAAAAAACGGTGCCCATTGATAGTCAATGACAATTGCTGAATGTTTATGGAGACCAAACAATGGATGTGAGCACAGTAAGGCAGCGAGTGGTGCACTTCAGTAGTGGCAGCAGCAATGTGAAAGATAAGCCACATTCCAGACAGTCATGCAGATTTTTAGTGTGGCATGCACATCCATCCCTGGCAAAAACCTACAGCTGACAGTGGTGACTGAGTTGAAAAAAGTGTTTTGTGGCTGAGAATTTGCTCTGTCAAGGAGTGTTATTGTGCTCTTTGCAGCTAATGTAGCTTCCATGGAAATAAATAGGAGACATTACTTTTGGAGCACCCTACATAAATTAAAATAATCTGAAATGCCAACAATTAGTCTCTCTGGATACTGTAAAATAAGACTAAAAGTTAAAGGAGATACTAACTCACTTCTATTAGGACATACAAGGAGAAAAAGCTCTTGTTCAGGAAACAACTGATATGAGGAACAGATTAAAAAAAAGATTCTATCCACCAGATGTCAGCATATCTCCACTTTTTAAGGGGAAAAAAAAAATCCTTGGATCCTGATGGAGCTGCTCAGAAAAAAAAAAAAAAGAAAAAAAAAAAGAAAAAAAAAAACATCCAGAGCACTCTAAAATTGTCAAACATTCCACCTCAAGGTCCAGGGAGACAATGAGCTGGTCTCCATTCCATAGCTAAAGAGGTGCAGAGGCATCAAGGCACAAGGACTTTTGAATTGGCCATTCTGCCACCTAGAGAGTTTATTCGAGCGTGGCAAGCACTACTGCTGGCAGCGCCAATAAAATAGATAAGTCAGGCTACAGTGTTATGCAAGACAGAGACACATTTTCTAGTCTTCTGTGCATTTTTCAAATATTTCTGTTTATTTTCCATACCTTAGCAGACTGACCCATCATCATCAAATGTCTGCATATGGTATAAATATGAATTGTACCTGTAAAAATAAAATAAAGGTACAGGTAAGTTTTGGATTCCTAGATGAAATACGTTAACCAACTGAAACTTCCTTATATCTGGGTTGGTATTTCCAAAGGGTGAAAAAAAAAAAGAATAATCTTTCTGTGACTATTTTTAAGTTAGAGAAGATGAAACCATCACATTCTTGAGGAATAATCAACTTTTAAAGTAACTATATAATAAAGTAGCACCATAAAAGAATTGAATACAAAAATTCAATGCACTGACTGATTTTTTATTAAATGAACTGATAAAAGAAACAGTATTTTTTTTTTATCCCTTAGATATAATTTTTTTTTTTTCTTCTTTTTTAATAGGCTGACTTCTCCTCACATCTTAACCGGCAGGAATCTTTTAGTTTGTCACGGCACTGTCCTGGCAGACAGCAACACTATTCAAGATGATACTCAGTGTGATAAGTGAAATGAAGCAAACTGATTGTGAATAGAATTTTCAAAGGCATCAAAGTCACTTATGAATAAAATCCTGTCAAAAAAAATTACTTAATTTAGGCTACGCCACAGAACTGCTTTAAAAAAAAAAAAAAAAAAATCAGCCCTAGAAGTATAAAAGACACTGCAATCCTTAGGGAAAAACCTTAGGGGAAAAAAAAAGTCTATTCTTCTGTCTGTGTGATTGTTCAGAAAGGGACACCTGCGGCAGCAGGAGGCATCACAATTCCAACTGTAATAGCTTGAATGGTGTTATTATTCCAATAAACGAGGATTTAGCAAGAACTAGTAAGATGTATTTTTTAATCAATCAAATGTAATAAGACAAAATCTGTTGCCAGAAATTGCAGGAAAGTGCTTGGGAACTGGGAAAAGTCATACTAATTACGTAACACTAACTTCTATCCAGAGGAAAAAATTCCTTATTGTCTAGGCTTGGTACAGAGACCTATAGTTGAACTTAAGAATGGCAGGTGATTATATTTTAATTATTTACCCATAAAACAAAACAAACAAAAATATACCTCAGATAGGATGAAGTAATAAGGCCAAGGATAACACATGTAAGAATTTCAACCGTTTATAGCTCATATAAATATCAGTATTTTGATAAACTAAAACTAAATTATATCCTCAATTTATATTACAACAATTGACCATAATATAACAATATGATAGTCCAAAGTTTTGACTAAATAGAATGGCCTTTCAAAGTACTTGTATAGTGTGGTAGTCTTCTTGAAGTAAAAATCTTGATACACTATTCTGTCTGTTTAGACCACAGAAGCTCCATTTTCTGCCTCACAATTTTCCTAATTGAAGTATTTATTCACATTAAAATCATACACAGATATATTCAAATTTGTAAATGTAGTAATATCATGTGAGAAGAGTTTTGTTATTAACTGCAACCTTGAAGAACATTTTTTTAAAAAATACCAAGATTTCATTTTGTATTCTTTCACCTGCAATTTCAAAAGGTGATTTTCACCTTTTCAAAAAAGAAAAAAATCAATACAATTGATACAAATATCTTACCGATAAGAATTCTTATGAGGTTTTTTTAATCTCAGTTTCAAAAAATGCCTATTATACACTCTCGGATTTCACTTCATTAATACACACAAACCACAGCTATTACTTTTCTGACTATCCATTTGATTTAAAGCATACTGTGGAAACTTAGAACTCTGTTATTTTAGAACAAGAAACATTTTTAAAAATCCACTGCTGTAATCAAAAACTAACTAGAGATTTATTCTCAACCCTCACGTTGACCTTAAAACTATGTCCAAGATGGCCTGCTTAGCAAAGAAATGCAAAGATACCATTGTAGATAAGCCAACACAAATTCTGCTGAGGCAGAGCCACTTGCATGGTGAGTCGTAATGATGACAAGACTTTGAAACAAGTCTGCAGGGATTCTTGTTTCTGAAGATTTCTATCGCTGCTACAAACCATCTGATAAACGCAAACATTCCTCTCTTGCAAAGCATGGAACTAAAACACATGGAAATATATGTAAAATATACATGCACATATTTAAACTAGATACACATTTTTTACATCAGTAAAGTGAAGTATAATAAAATGTTGAGCATGAAAAGATTGAGCATGCACATACACACACACACACACAATAAAAAAAAATCAGCATGGCATTTAAATGAGAATTAGACTATGGAGAAAGAGCCAAAGCAATTAGGTTGATTTACTATTAGGTTGGATCAGTTTCTACTGTACCACAAAGTAAAAATGCACCTAGTATGTAAGCCATTGAAACAGCTGAAGGGAGAAATGTTAAGACATAAACTGTACTCAGAAGACTAGAATTTAATTTGTCCATCTTCAACTCAGGTCTTCAACACCTCCAGGGACCGGGCTTCTACAGCTTCTCTGACCAATCTATTCCATTACTTGCATTACTTTTTTTTTTTTTTTTTTCCAAAATATCCACCATGTACTGAAAGCAGAGCTCCTCAGCAAAACACTGGTTAAGATAAAATCCAGAATGTTTCTAGCACACCCTCTATACCAACTGAAACATCTTTTGGATAGAAAGCAATAAACTGCAGGCACCTATCCCTAAAATGAAAGTTAATACAAAAGACTGTCAACATTCTCTTGAGGTCATTTAGCCCCCCAAGAGCTTAGAACACTTACAAAATCTCTTTTTTTTTTTATACTGAGCAAATAATCTATTGATTGTAATGCAGCATTGCTGTCAGGAGTATTCTTGCATATGTATGATAAAAAGTGTAGTATAATGCTTAAATTCTCTTGCATTCTGACCAGTTCTTAGATCACACCATATGGAAATTTCCACAACAGTTAAAAGACAGTTATCAACTTTGGTCCATACCCTGATTCTGACTGTGGTTATTAAGCAACTATTTCAGAACAAAGCCTGTTCAGAGAAAATTGCCTTTTTAACATTGGCAGAGGTTGGCTTATGCCACAAAAGCATAAACACTTATTCATTCTTGGAAGCATACACCTCTCTGGATGTTCATGTTATACATATGACTTAAGTCTGTGTGATCTGCACAGGCAAGGTATGAAAGGTGCACTAATATTAATGTTTAATAGAGTCACATGAAGCACATTTATGGACAATAAAACACACTACTTGTTTTGAAACTGTGAATGTCTTTGACAAGAAAAATAATCACCATCCTACCGTAAGAGCTGCATTTTTGTCCCTGAAACCATTTGGAAAAAAAGTGGATTTAAATTGATTTTCATCATCTGTGGTATCATCAGGGTCTACAGAACAGAACTGCTGAAGGTATCTTCCATAGCACTGAATAAGTGCCAACTTATACTCCTGAAAAATGAAGAATAAGTTACTTTATAGTTTACGTATTACATCTGTTTCCATAAAATGTGTCATTTTATTATACTTATGTAAGAAGTACGAACATGAGAGATCAGCTGGAAGTAAAACAACAAAATTTCATGCAAACATTCAGCAATATTATTTCAAATGTGAAAACCCTCTGCATAAGAAGGCTAAAATACTTAAAAGAAGAGCTCATGATTAGAGAGTTTGTTAATTTTTGTCATAAATATTTGTAATACTGTAACATGATGGAAAAGACAGCAATAGCAGCAGAGTAGCAAAGTCTCAGGCTGCAGCAAGTGAGGACTTGCTCAAATACAACAGCTGTGGGCACAGAAACAAAGGAAAGAATCTCCTTCTCTTCAGAAGGCCTCAGGTACACAGGGATCTCCAGCAAGAGATCCCACTGCCTCCACTGCCAACCCTTCAATAAAGTCTGGGAAGGGGTGCATCCTGGTTACATCCCTTCTGGTCACTGAGGTGCACTGCATGCACCTGAACTCCCCTGGGTTGGCCCTGACTTCCCGCCAGGTGCTCAACCACTGCTTCAAGCCCTGACTTAGCATTTCTGCTACAACATGACAAATTAGAGGACAAATGTAGAGTATGATCTTAGGCTAATATCAAAACAACAAAATCAAAGTCAAAATCAAACAAAATCCCTGGAATATCCTGCAGCTTGTGAATAGTAATAACAATGATGCCATACTTCTGAGAAATGTCATAAAACAGAACTTTATAAAAAATATGCAGATATCACTTCTTCTCCCCTTTTTCCCTGATGTCAAAGCTCATCTTTTCAAACAAGATGCAGGAGAAGAAAAACATAACCAGTGAATACTGGAATTAAATACGGCCAAGAGGTCAGCATTAATAGAGCAGAAGTCACACTGAAACTTTAAGAACAGTTAAGAAACAGGATGCTGAGCTCTGTGTCACGCAGCACTCAGCTCCCCAGCAGCACTCTGATCCATTCTAACATCATACTGTGACAGTGAGCTCTGACTCAGCTGCCCAAGTGCCACTTAACTTAATGAATCACCTCTGTCTCTTCTACAGCAAAGACTGTTTAGAGGTTTCTCTACCAACTTCACTAATGCTAGACCACACAAACACCAATCATGATAAATTCTAGAAAGAACAAAAATAGCTAATTTGTATTTGTAGAAATGGTCCTTTGATGTTTAATCCCAGAAAATGCAAAAGTATTTCCTTATAAATTTTCCATTCAAATTCCCACCACCACAGTAACACTTTCCCTGAATTTCTTAATGTCTAAGGAATCTTACTCACATCACCCTATTACCTTTGCTGTGTGAAAGGAGTGGTGATAAACAGAAACTTCTACTTTCCATGGACTGTTGTGACAAGAAGGCCAATGGATCAGAACCATGCATCAGCAACTAATAAAATGTGATTCCTCCTCCAGACAGTTTAAAATACATGTGTAAGACAGGAGATAAGAGACAGATAGAGGCAGAGGGAGGGGGCAAAGAAATGAGTCAGTACTGATTAGTATGATGACTAACAGGTATCTAATTTCAATATACATAACATAATGAATTTAGGTGTGTCCTAAAGGATACATAGCAGATGTGTAATAGAAAGGAATTCGGTGTGAGATAGCATTAAGATAAACAGCTGGAGGACAGAAAGTTAAGTTGGTGCTCAATCATCAGTAACTCATTTTAAAAGATCATGTATCACTAAGCATTACAGAACATAAAGGAGGATTCAATTTTAAAATGACCGTCAGCAGTTTCCAACTAAGAATCAAGAGAGACAAAAAGAATGTTTCATTTATGGAATAGACTCTACCCGGCTTATTACAGAACTTGCTGTTACACCACATTTGTCTTTTCCATAATGCACTGAAATTTGTAACTAACGCCCATCACATCTTTTCCCTCTTTTCTCCTGAGAAAAATGTGGATATGGTGAAAACTAAATTTGTAAAAATGTCAAAGCAACACACTTAAAAATGGGAGTTCTGAGGACAGCTCATTTCAAAGATTTACACTAGCCAGCAAGACAAGTTTTTCTACAACACTGAAAACTTTAGAGCACCACATTACAACAGAGGAGTTAGTTTGTAATCACTTCTGGATTATTTTAGGCAACACTGGGCCATGCCAAGAAGCCCCCTGAATACAAGGACCAAACTATCATCTTTGAGTTATGCTATGGGAAGTCAATGCAAAACAAAGAGGTTAAGGTTTGATTTATTTGAAATAACTTTTTACTGAGTACATTATGAGAGCAGCAGTTCCAAGCACTAAAAACACTACATAATACTCAAATCAATTCCTAGGCCCAGAAGCTGTGAAAGCTTAAGGAAAATGTGAATACAAAGAAAATATGAGTGGAATTGCCCAGGCAATGAAGGAGGTATTAACAAAAGCTGTTATTTGAGAACTTCCGTGAGAATTTCTGTGAATAGTTCTAAACCTACACCATGAGCCTTTATCTTCAGTTACAATAGTACCACAGTTACAAACTCTTCTATGTGCATTCAACCTACCAGTGAGTGTTCAGCATTGCTACAGTTCAGCTACAGGTTGCTGTTCTCTATTTAGGAGGCAGGCCACTTCTATGCAATTCTTTAGGGCAGGTAAGACTTTGCAACATTTACATGATCATCACTCCTTCCTCCAGGTCTTCAGTAAAGGTGGCCCAATAGCCACATGTGAACATATAAACACTGTCCATAAATAACATAAATAGCATTTATCCTTGTTGGACTCCATAAGCAAAGGGTATAACAGGAGAACAGTTTCAGGGGATACATTCCTCCAAAAAAAATGGCTCATCAAATGTCTCGATACATTTCCAATTATGCCTGCTATTTTTCTAGGTGAAAAGGGGGAATCTGATAGTGTCAGAGAATAAATGTCTAACAGCAACAGATAATAAAAAACATGACAATAGGCATTTAACTGCTTTCTTAATAGAAAAGTCAATAGGGTGATCATAAAAATTATTTTCAGTTTAAGCACAATACCAATTACCTATTTTTCTTTTGCTGGTGGGGACAGAACAAGTTTCCTGTTTCAACAGGAAACAAATCCAAATATATTTTTTCTTCAATATTGTCATAAAAAATCCAAATAACATTTCATCTGCAGAAGTTTACAGTAACTATTTAGGAACTCACAAAACATAATTATTTAAACAATAAGGTCAGGTTTGTAGCAAGACATAATCTCAGATGCTTATCATACAGAGTGAAACAATGTAAAGACTTGAATATGTTAAGATTACATTTGTTAATAGTAAGCTTAGTACCAAACATAAAGCAAATGAAATCATGCTGACATTTCAGTAATATTTATCATTTCACTTGTAAAAAAATATCCATTTGGTTTAATCTATTTTTTATTGCCATTATATTAAAGAAAAATGAAGAAGTTACAGAATCCGTTCCAAAACCATGCAAAAGTTTTATAAATAAATTATAGACTTCACTAGATTTTGAGCTATAAATACAATTTTTCTATTACAAACAATGTTTCAAAAGAATAATATCAAAAATCTGTCTGAAACAGGCCTGAAAGATGGAAGGACATAATCGTAACATTTACACAATTGTCTCCTAATATGGGCACACTAAATAGGCAAAGTTATAACCTAGAAACACAGTATTGATCAAAGATCTTCTAGAACATTCCTAGGAAAAGGCAGGAAAATCCACTGATGAATCATTATAAACACAAAATCACATTAAGTAGATGGCATCTATTAATGAGTTGTACTTTTCTCTAAATTATGCAAATTCTCATTGAGCTTTATGTGTATTTTCTCAAACAACTTATTAAGAACTGAATCATTATAAATAATCAACCAGCTATTCTGTAATCTTTTAGCATTTCTGCTCCATAATTGTATCACTCAGAACTACACACCACTCCTTACTCTTAGAATGACTTGCGATCAGCTTTCAACTGTACATCTTTGAGCTCTCTCTCAACCTTCCTTTTTGACTGCTACCCTTGAAAGCCCCAGACAATATGTCATGATCTTCTGATACAAGTATCACTGAGGTAATAAGTGCCTTTGCAGGTCTTTTTTTCCCAGCAGATACAAAAGACAAATACTATAAAAGAACATAACACAGTAAGCACCTTACTGAGTTTGGGCAGTAGTTACTAGCCCAATATCCCAGCTCCAAGAGCAGTCATTAACACATGACTAGGTAAGAATTACCACACCCTAAAACATCCCCCAGGTATTCTCAGAATCTTCAGTAATCTACACATCACAGTGTGAACAACTGTTTAAGAGGATGGATGGTGATAGGACAAGAGGGACGGTTTTAAACTGAGACAGGGGAGGTTTAGATTAGATATTAGGAGGAAGTTTTTCCACACAGAGGGTGGTGACGCACTGGAACAGGTTGCCCAAGGAGGTTGTGGATGCCCCATCCCTGGAGGCATTCAAGGCCAGGCTGGATGTGGCTCTGGGCAGCCTGGTCTGGTGGTTGACAACCCTGCACATAGCAGGAGTGTTCAAATTAGATGATCATTATGGTCCTTTTCAACCCCAGCCATTCTATGATTCTATGATTCCATGATTCCATGATTCCATGATTCCATGATTCCATGATTCTATGATTCTATGAACTTGTCTTATTTCATCTTGAACACAAGATTTCAGCACTCATACTATCCTGTAGCAAAAAACTCCACAGTTAAGTATGTATTCAGAGAAGATGTTTTTCCTCTGAACTTGTCAGCTACTAACTTCATTTAGTGTTCTTATATTGGAATTTAATACCAGTCCCTATTCAGCCTCTTTCACACCTGAATTCAAAGACCTGAATCACATTCTGGTCAGCGATCGCCACTCCTAATTTTACAGTTTTAGCCAACTTTTGTTCATTATGTGGTGCTGTTTCATGTTTTTTGTTATCCTCATTACTCTCTCCTCAATGTTTTCTTGTTGCAATTCTGGCCATCTCAAAAAGGATAAATTATGTCCATGTGCGCATACTAAATTCAAGATGCAAGACCACCATTAATACATACAGATGTATAATTAAAATCTGATTTTTGTTCTCTATTCCCCTCCTGACAATTCTTCACATTCACTTTTGTTTAACTGAGCACTGAGTTGATATTTCTGTGTAATATCACCACTACAAATGTGCAAATCACCACTACAAATGAATACTGTATAAAGATTTTGGGTGTTCAACTTTAAAAAGCAAGAGGTGCATAGAAAATGCAGGTATAGCCAATACGTTTAAAAAACTGGGAGATTTTACAATAATAATTAAGAGATACAAACTACCTACTCTCATTGGCGTTATTTTGCAAAAGTTTTTGCAACTTTCTAAATAGCTTCCTATGAAATATGATTAAAAATTAAAGTAGCATAGAAACATAATGAAACAAAAATTATGACTGAACCAGTTCTGTTTTGATATGACTTACTTTGATCCGAGCAAGGGAATCACCAACTTTCACAAGTTTGTCATTGTAATACCAGTCTGGCAGTCGAGGCTTGTATTTGATCCAGATATTAAACAGAGTATTTGCTCTAAAAAAATATACAGGAGAAAAAAAGTTCCAGATTAAACTGGCAGTAGAGCCATCATAACAAGTAAACAAATCAAGAAAGCTTCAAATTGTGAAAAACTTCTTCCAAACGTATTTGAACCTCTTAATATTTCAAAACAAGTGATCATTAAAGCTAGATTTAACAAGCAGCCAAGGACATTTCTGGGTTTCATGTCTGTCAACAGTCTTTACTGCACAGATTTTAAAAGAGGATGAATTGTCTCATACGTAAATACTTATTGGAATGTCTTAATATCGATTCCTTTGCAATGTCGAAACAAGGTCATAAGTGTAAAATCTGATCCACTTTGCAGATAGAATTTGAGAAGCTTTGAAGAAACTCTTTGGTATCCTAAGGATTAACTCAGTGGATTACAAGTCAGAGCAATCGTTGGATAAGAAGCTACCGACATTTAGAACAGGGAAAAAAGATCTCAAAATAACAATGCTTATCCAGAAGCAGCAAACTTAAGAACTTATAACTGTGAAATAAACTATAGAGCTGTACCACAAATCACAAAAAGAAGAGGCCTATTAGAAAGCTTCTAGCATTGAACTGCATCTAGCATGAAAAGTTCATGAATATTAAATCCTATAGCATGGGACTCCATGAAAGAACAAACAAATGACACACTTGTTAAAAAAGGAAGGATTTTATGGCTATAGCTGCTTTGCTCTTCTGTTGCCTCTGTCTGTTATCCTAAGAGATACTACTTTCAGAGCAACATATGTATCTCCCAGGAGAATCTGTGCCATGATCTTCTGAGGCCCAGATGTGAGGTTCACCAGCCTGTAGTTCCCTGGGTCTTTCACTCTTTCTTAAAAATGAGAGTAATGTTTCCCTTTTGCAATTCACCAGAGATTTTACCTGCGCCACAACTTTTCAAATATGATGGAGAGTGCCTTGGCAACCACATCAGCCAGTTCCTTCGGGAGCCTGAGATGGATGTTGTCTGACCTCATAGACTTGAACACATTCAGCCTCATGACGCAGACTCAAACTTGCCCTGCTTTTACAGTGGGAGGGATTTTGCTTCCCCAACTCCCACCTAGAGGATTAGGGACATGAGAGGAAGCCTGATTGCAAGTGAAGACTGAGGCAAAGAACTTGTTGAGTATCTTCTGCCTTCTCCATGTGTGTTGTAGCCAGCCCTCCCTACTCATTTATCAGAGTGGGTACACTCTCCTTTGCCTACCTCTCCCAACCAATATACCTCATACCAGGTATAAACCAGGTCCTTGCTCAGCCATGCTGGTTTCATGCCTCCTCTGCTTGATTTCTTATGCTGCAGGATGGACAGTGCTTGTACACTCAGAAAGGTGTCCTTAAAGATCTGCCAGCTCTGTTTTGTTCCCATGTCCTTAGGGAGAATTTCACAGGAGACCTCATCTAATAATTCATTAAACAGCCTGAAGTTCACTCTCTTGAAGTTCAGGGTCATGACTCCACTCTTTGCCAGGCCCATATTCCTTGAGCTCACCAACTCAACCAGCATATGGCTGCTACATCCCAGACTGCCTCCAATCTCAATCTCTTTAATGATCTCCTCTGCACTGGCAAGCACCAGATCCAGTGACGCTTCGCCTCTGCTTGGTCTGTACAATACCTGAACCAGAAAGTAATCCACAATTGACTCCAGGAATCTCCCGGATTGCTTGCAGCTTGCTGTGTTGTCCCTGCTGACTGCCTTTGACATCTTAGTGCCTTTGTACTACTTTGCTGACTTAGACTTTTTAAATAAATCTATATTCAAGCTTGAAAACAATATCTGCTCAGACAGACTGCTAATAAGCACAGGGATTTTTCTGAAAAGAATCCTGGTACAGAATTAACAATATTGACAGCGTTCATAGCGCCAGGCATCTTTTGCATTTAATCACTTAACTAATCTTTTCTACAGGAACCTCAGCAAAGACTGCCTTGTGAAACCACAACAGCTAAATTATTCATAGGTAGCAATTTATAAGAAATGGAAACAACCGGAAAGAGAGGAATTATTGTATGAAAATAACCTTCTAGCTGAATTTACACATCTAAGCTTTAAGGTTTTTGGTGTGAGATTGCAGGACCTTTTCACTCTCCTAAGTTAGTGATGGCAGGCTAGAATGCAAGACACTTTCTTCAGCTGTTTTCTGACATTCAGGAACTTCAAATTCATTTTTACATTTTCCTAGACAGCTTTTCATTTTATCTTATGATAAGACTCCCAGTAAAAGAAAGAAAAAAAAAAACATAACCAGAAACATCAACTTTCCCACACGGAAAGCTACAAGTCACCTTCACATTTCAAGGTGAAACAGATGGCAGTATGAGCAACTTGTCAAAACGATCTCTACACCAAAGAATTACAACAGTTTTTTTCCCCTAGAAGTATCAGCTTGGCACAATTCTCAGTTCTTCAAAGTAAACAGCAAAGAAATAAATGGGACATTCTAGAGGTGTATCCTAAAGAAAAAAATGCAGTAAGAACATAAACTAGGCCAAAAGCAACAACCTGAATAAAATCTTCTTGCACATTACGTCTTTAAAAAAATCATAGCCCAGTATAGTAACGAGCACCTTCTAAATGGGGACTGTATTTCTCATGGTCCATCTGTAAGCAATTAAAAACCTGTGTGGCTATTGACCTCTTAGACAGAGAGAAGACTACCAGTGCAGTCAGAGGCTCCACAGGAAAGAATCTATTGGGTTTCTGAGCAAAGCTCCCTGGACTACCAAGGGAAGAAGCTCAGGAAAAGATGCCTGAATTCTAGAAGTTTGACAGACACTACTTGAGGGAGAAGAAAAAAGCTAATTGTCAGTCTGTAAAGTAACTGATAGATATGACTGTGGAAAAAGGTCTGGAAGGTAAGTTTACAAACTCCTTTAGGGCTGATCAGATGAAAAACCCCCAGAGAAGGTCATCTTCATTTTTTATTGTTTTGAATTGTCTATTAACAAGTGACATTCTTCATTGCAGCAATAAAATAGTGACAAATCTCACTAGACTGTCAATATCAGTGGGGAGACTGGGGCCTGTCCTCTTCTTTAACATCTTTATTGATGACTTGGATGGGGGCATTGAGCGCTCCCTCAGTAAGTTCGCAGATGACACCAAATTGGCAGGGAGTGTCGATCTGCCTGAGGGTAGCGAGGCCCTACAGAGGGATCTGGACAGGCTGGAGAGCTGGGCTGAAGCCAATGGGATGAGGTTCAACAAGACCAAATGCCGGGTCCTGCACTTTGGCCACAACAACCCCAGGCAGCGCTACAGGCTTGGGGCAGAGTGGCTGGAGGACTGTGTTGAGGAAACAGACCTGGGGGTACTGACTGATGCTCGGCTGAACATGAGCCGACAGTGTGCCCAGGTGGCCAAGAAGGCCAACGGCATCCTGGCTTGCATCAGAAACAGTGTTACCAGCAGGAACAGGGAGGTAATTGTCCCCCTGTACTCGGCATTGGTGCAGCCACACCTCGAATACTGTGTTCAGTTTTGGGACCCTCACTGCAAGAAAGACATTGAGGCCCTGGAACGTGTTCAGAGGAGGGCTACGAAGCTGGTGAGGGGTCTGGAGCACAGGCCTTATGAGGAGCGGCTGAGGGAGCTGGGATTGTTCAGCCTGGAGAAGAGGAGGCTCAGGGGAGACCTTATAGCTCTCTATAACTTCCTGAAGGGAGGTTGTGGTGAGCTGGGGGTCGGCCTCTTCTCTCGTGTAATCAGTGATAGAACAAGAGGGAATGGTTTCAAGCTGTGCCAGGGGAGGTTCAGGCTGGACATTAGGAAGTATTAGTTCTCGGAAAGAGTAGTCAGGCATTGGAATGCACTGCCCAGGGAGGTGGTGGAGTCACCGACCATGGGAGTGTTCAAGAAACGTTTGGATGTTGCGTTGAGAGGTATGATTTAGCTGGAAAGTATTGGTAATGGTTGGACTAGATGATCTTCTAGGTCTTTTCCAACCTTGATAATTCTGTGATTCTGGGAGATTAAGGTAAAAATCTATCATCTGCTACAATGTCATGACTAAGTAGAAGTAAGTGCATGACACAGGAATGTCTTACACAGACAAAGGAAAGCAAGATGCTTTCTAAACAGCTAATAAGTCTCTTTTAAAGAGGCTGAAGGACACCAGAAGAACAAGTTGAACAGCAAGTGAATTCTCAGAAAAAAAAAAATTGGGCTGTTGGAGCCGAAAGGTGAAAATTCTTCATTTCCAGCCACTCTATGGATAATAAATGTCTTTTCCTGAAAGGTCAATCCATAATATTTTGTACAGGGTAAGGCTCACAAGGATTTCTTTCTGGGTGAAATGTCTTCACTAGAATTAGGAAAGGATTTTCTGATACAGATCAAAAAATGTCATACTGAATGAGGATACCTAAACCACACAATATGAAACAAAATCAACAGTTCACAGAAATTCTCAGATACCCCCATTGCCCACAGAAGTGGGTTAAAACAGCTTCTCATTTACCTGACGGAAAAAAAAAAAATTCTTTTTACTACTTCTTCCAATGTAAAGTATTCATAATTCCAGTACAAGGCATATATTCAGTGTTTTTATTTCTTACATTAGAACATTATAAGCACGTAACCTATGGCCTTACTATTAACTTATCAACATCAAAGGCTGACAGCATTGGAACAATGAAGCTGACAGTCTTCTAAACTGTGCCATGTGGAAGCTCATTTTCTTGCTCCTCTAATAGTGAGCACTTTGATCACCAACCCAAGCCAGAAAACGTAGCTTGACAAATGACAAAGCAAGAACCTTCAGAGCATTTAGGAACCCATCTGTAACAGCTATTACCTACAGCAGTTCTTAGAAACAACTAGACTATGGCTAGTTCTGCAAGCAGCACATATTCCAAACTTGAGCAACGAGAGGAAAATGAAAAACAATGCAGAAATTTCACAGTCACAAATACCTGTAAATTTCCTAGCTACCTGAGTGTGTGAGCTAATTATCAGAACTACAGAACTTCTATCTCTGCATTGCCTCTGTACATACAAAGAACATGAGAAGATGTAGAGCCATGGGGAGTTTGATATTGTGCAACTTTCTCAATGCCTTGGAGTTCCAGCATGAATCACTACTGTCAGCAACTTCTGGAATCAAGCCCCAGGTAGTGCTAATTTTTGTCTTTGTGATGAATGCTGCAGAATTCTTCAGATTGGGAAATGTTCTCATATCATCTGAGCCAGCATGGACATGGGAAACATCTACAAAATGCCAGTTTTAAAAAGATAGAGCCTACTCACATCAAAATATTCCACAGGAGAAAGTAAAGTATGGCTTGGAGACACTGGACGCAGAAACCAATTACTTGGCATTATATCTGCAAACAGATCAGATTCAGCGTGCCCAACTCACAACCAGCAGTTAAAATGGATGTGTTCATTATCAGCAGTTTTCTGCTGAATTGGTGCTGTGTGGAGCAGCTGAGTGACACTCCTTCCTCTGAGGGGCCTGCAGGGAATACTTTCAAACTTAGAATACAGATCAGCTAAAGCAAAAAATGGTGTGAAGCTGTAAATGAAAGGCTTAGAAATGCCAAAGCACAGAAATCAGTTGCTGAAGCAAATTAAAAAAAACTAGAGACAAAAGCTCAAAGATTCCTATCTGTGTGACAGAAGTAGGCCTGGACCAACGGACAAACATGCCACATAAATAAATTAGAAATACAGAACATTTAGAAAACAAAAGATCTCCAGTGCAGACAAATCATAGATTGCCAAATCTGAGTACCACATAAAATGTGTACAGCTCCATTAGAGAAGAAACGTTTGTGGACTCTATCTCAGAAAGTACCAAGCAAAATATGTAAGGGTAGAAGTTGCACATAGTGATAAGCTAACCACCCTTACAGCTAGCTGCTGTGCTCCTTTTGAATGAAATTTTGATAACCTGGGAGACTTTCATACTAATTTTTAAGATCTGTAAATTTAGAATAGAACATTGTTCAGATAATAACTGTAGGAAATCAACAATTAGTTTACAAGAGACAATTGAACATTTGTGTCATAATGTACCTAAATACAGTAGAAAGAGCTACATGAGAAATGCACAGTCTCTATAAGACATATGCATGAACTGTGAATCATCCTCCAATTTTAGTTGCTCTACATTTACTGCATTAGAAAATTTAGACTTATGCATACCCACAGACATGCATGTATGTGAGCAAACAAATATGCACAAATACACTTGCCATATGTTCTGCCTGCATTGATGGGTATAAAAATATACCTACATAGACGCAGACACATGCACAAAAAGAGCTGTGTGGGCTGTCCTCATGTGGCCTTGTTGTGGGCACAGCTCTCAAGGCATGTGCATGTCATCCACACCATGCTTGCACCTGCAGCACTTGCTGGTGGGCTGCCAACTGCTCTGGCATAGCAAGGGGGGTTCCCTGATGAAAATCTCCAGCAGCTCTGACACAGCCAACAGTAGCACTATCAACAGCCACAGCACCTCATGTTTTCTTCCTACAATGTTAAATGCTAGGAAGTGCAGAAACATGAGCTGTTCACGTTTGAGAGAGGGATTTTAATTAGGAAAAGATAATTAGGGTATGACCTGCTGGAGAGGAGCTCTGAAGAGAAGGACTTAGGTGTCCTGGTGGACAACAGGTTGGCCATGATGCAGTGGTGTGCCCTAGTGGCCAAAAAGGCCAAAGGTATCTTGGGGTGTATTAAAAAGAGCGTGGCCAGCAGATAAACGGAGGTGATCCTCCTCTCTATGCTATGGTGAGACCACATATAGAATCATAGAATCATAGAACCACCAAGGTTGGAAAAGACCTACAAGATCATCCAGTCCAACCGTTCACCTATCACCAATAGCTCCCACTAAACCATGTCCCTCAACACAACATCCAATTGTTCCTTGAACCACATATGAAGAACCACATCCAGTTCAAGAGAGAACTTCTTCCAAGAGGGAGTCCAGCACAGGGCCATGAAGAGGAGGGGCCTGGAACATCTCCCTTACGAGGAAAGGCTGAGAGATCTGGAGCTGTTCAGCCTGGAGAAGAGAAAGCTGAGAGAACTTATCAGTGCTTGTAAATACCTAAAACTCAAGTCAAACGGAGGAGGCCACGTTCTTTTTAGTGGTGCACAGCAAAGAGACAAGGGGCAATGGGCACAAACTACATCGGAACTACAAACAGGAGGAAGAACTGCACAAGCTGCCCAGAGAGGTGCTGGAGCCTCCTTGTCTGGAGAGATTCAAGACTCGCCTGGATTCCTTCCTATGTAACCTACCATAGGGAGTCTGCTTCAGCAGGGGGTGGACTACATCCCCAAAGGTCCCTTCTACGATTCTGTGATTCTATGACAATAAAGCAGAAAAAGAGAAAATAAAAAGCAAAGCTAAAAGGGGTTGAGCGGCTTGCCACACCACTAGAGAAACTGACAGGGAAGGGCACCCTGCCCCGTGGGTGCTATGTAAGGGGACCCAGGGAAGGGATGAGGGCAGGGGTAAGGCTGGAGGGGGGCGGCGAGGTCAGCGGGGAAGAACCGAACGGAGAGGGGGCTCCCCGGAGCGGGCTGGGCCGCGGCCCTACCCGCGGCGGTGCAGCTCGTGCCGCTGCGGCTCGCCCTCCCCTGTGCCTCTCAGACGCCGCAGGAAGCCCAGGACGTCCCGCAGTTCGGCCTCCAGGCTGTCCACCACCGGGTTGCCCGGCGCCACGGCCCCGAAGAAAGCAGCCGGCAGCGGCCGCGGCAGCGGAGCGGGGGGCGGCGGCTCTGTGGGTTCCGCCATGCTCCGGCCCGGCCGCGGAGGGGACGCGGCGGCGTCGCCAGGCAACGGCGGCGGGGAGATGGCGGCCCCGCGGGGCCAGGCGGAGACAGATCTGGCGGCTAGAGCAGCCGTTTGGCCCCGCGTGTCCCGGCTGTGCGTCACGGCACCCCGGTGTCAGCAGTGCCATACGGCAGCTGGCTTAGGGGCGCTGTTTGAAATGGATGTCTGGTTCGGGACATTGCTTTGAATTTGCTGATTGCATCGCGTAGCAGGGCCTCCCACGCTGCTACAGAGAAAAGAGCAAAAAAGCCCTTCTCTGCAAGCCCTCTGAACATCGTTATCTGCCTGTAAACAACGGCGGCACGCTGGGAAACAACCGGACCGAGTCGATCAGCCCTGCTGGAGGAAGCCATGGCAACCGGAGTGCTTTCAGCTTCTCTGTAGGCTCTACAGTGAAGGCATTTGGGAGGGAGGGGAGTGAAACCAGGCTAATGTCCACGTTCCTGGACATGAGAGACATGACGCTTAACTTGCAACAGGGCTGCAAAAGCTGAGGAGCGATGGGTGAGCAGTGAGCACCAGCCTGCAGCTGGCCCTGGCTGCCATTTTGTGACAAGGAATGACAAAGGATCGACAGTACCGGGTGGCCAAAGAAGCACCTGAATGGTGCATCCCATAGCTCATAGTAAAAGAACAATGCAGCATCAGCATGAGCAACCAGAAAACACTGCATTTTGCAGGTCAGCAAAATGACACAGGAATCACTTAAATGCTATAGGCGACGTACACAATTTTAAATTACATTCTGACTAATGCATCTGACTCATTTCACACACTGATTTCACATTGTTACCCTCTGAGAGCTGTGTGCCTCCACTGTCCAACTAGAATCGCGTGGCATGGAGAAGATGGTACCAGGAGCCACGAGAGGCTGCTCATGTGTACAGAGTCATTTGGAAGACAATGGCTGTGCATTTAGGTGGGAGCGAAGGGCTGAGTTCCTCGCATTTCTGTGGAGGAAGCAGAAAACAAAGCCTGTCATGGAAAGATAGGGCATGAAGGTGCTGATGCTGGGATTTAGAAATCACTGGGTGCAGAGACACATTTTATAAGGCAACTGAAATTTGAGAACTTGGCTTGGAGAGCATTTACCACTGCTTTTAAAGATTTTGTCTGTGCTTTGCCACCGTAACCAAAGTAAGTGCTCCCTGAGATGGCCTCCCGCTGACTGACACACCCCGGCTCCTTAGGAAAGGCTGCTTGTGCCGCTGGCTTTGTCCACAAGTCCCTCGGAGCTGAGCTGTTTTGCCTCACTAGGTGGTGCTGTGTCCCAAAGGGCTGATATTCAAACTCAGCTGACGTAGGATGTGCCCTTATGAAGCAGCAGTACCTAAAAGCTTGAGGAGTGCCCGAGAAGCAGTAAACGAGACTCATGAGTAAAACTTTGTGCATCTCTTAACATTTGGCAAGCAGATGGTGGAGTGGATGTAATATTAGCAAGTTTGAATCAGTGTTTGCAGCCATAGAAACAATTGGAGTCAAAGAAAACAATGAGAGAAATGGAGCAGAGTCATTTCCCAAAGGGGAAGATTAGAGAGCTAAGTAAAGATAAAGCTTTAACTGCTGGGAAGTTAAGTAGGGCGTAGCTGACCAGCCAGCTCGTGAAGAATGTTCAGGCTAAAATTCCTGCGTCAGAGCTCAACAGGGTCCAACATCCACTCCCTCCTATAAACAGAGGGAAGCTCAGTGTAGGGAGGACAGTTCAGACCCCTTCAGCACCCAGTTGAAAATCCCCTGGAGAGCCACAGCAAAGAACAGCAGCAACCATCATATTATGTGTTATTTCAGTTTGTCTATAGCATTGATTGCCGTTTTAGCATTCTGGAGAAGACTCAGAAGATAGTCTGCATCTAACATTTAATCTCTCTAATGTTTAGTGGGCCCAAAAGTCTAAAGGACTGCTAGTTAAATGAATAGAGCTTTTTAACTTCAGAAAGATTATCAGTTCTTCTGAAGCCTTCAGAATGTTTACAGAGAAAAGCTTTGGTGTTTGCAAAACAATAAGGGATGACTATTGAAATTGCAGCCATGAGAGGAGGATTTCCTCCAAAAAAACAAGTGAGCATACTTAACTGAATGAATTTGAGAGCTTATCACAGTTCTTTGAACTACATGTCCTTATATCTTTTTTTTTTTTTTTTAATAGTGTTTTTATTAATTGGAAGACTAGTGACTTTGTCATCAGTAGGTGAATATTTAGATTGTAATCTGAATCAAGGTGAAATCGGAGAGAAACAAGACAAGTTAAAGGTCTTGGAGTGCTGGCACAGAAAGGATTCCAAGAAGTAGGATTTAGGTAAATCCATTGACTCTAGCAGAGAGGTCATAGCAATCTGTGATTTGATACTGGCAGGTCAAATATGAGGAAGGTCCCTCAGAAATTAAGTCAAAGAAGAGCCCACAAGGAGTTAACTTAGTAAAAACCCGTATCAGAAACATCTGCTGTAATGGTTAAGGGACCAAGAATATGCTTGAGTCAGAAAGAGGAAAATCTTTGTTGCTAACTCACCAAGCTGCCATTTACTTCTGCTGTGTCACTTCCACTTGTGTGAACTACAGTGAAGTTATAGAGAACAAAGGAGGGAAAACACTGTGTGATCACAATAATGTTAGACAGGAAGAGTGTACAGTAGTTTCAGGGTGCAGGGGCTGAGGTAACGTCTGCTGAGCCCTTTTAATATAACAGTAAAATTTGTTCCCTATCAGTAATTGTGAGGTACGCATTCAGATCCCTTCTTAGGATGCTTGTAGCAAATGTACACCTGAATTAGGATGATGAAAGATTTTTCTTTTCAGTATGCAAGAGGCAACCATGGGTGCTGTGTTACCTACAGGGTAACTTGGCAGATCTCAGAGACCAAAGGTCTAAACTTACATGATATCTTTCTTGATGCTTTTAGAAAAGAAAAAAAAAAAAAAGGAAGGAAGGAAGGAAGGAAGGAAGGAAGGGAGGGAGGGAGGGAGGGAGGGAGGCAGGAAGGAAGGAAGGAAGGAAGGAAGGAAGGAAGGAAGGAAGGAAGGAAGGAAGGAAGGAAAGAAGGAAGGAAGGAAGGAAGGAAGGAAGGAAGGAAGGAAGGAAGGAAGGAAGGAAGGAAGGAAGGAAGGAAGGAAGGAAGGAAGGAAGGAAGGAAGGAAGGAAGGAAGGAAGGAAGAAAAGTGTGAGTTGAGGTGATTTTAGGTCATTGCTTAGCAATTTCAGGCTGATAGGATAATGCAGACACGGGACTTTAAAATAACGCTGAACATTTGTGGACTAGTCAACTTAGAAGTGATGGTTCGCATCTGCTCTATCCATAGTATGCCTGCCCGGTCTAAGTTACAGTTCTTTACCTTTGAGTAGCAGTGCTAGAGAAAGAAGCAATAGCAGCAATGTGCTGGTTTTTGTGGAGTAATTCACAGTTCATGAGATAGCCAAGGAAGACATAATCGAGAACCAATAGAAACAAAATGTCTTATATGGCAGCACAGCATTTGCTATTTACATGGTATTGAGGAATCAGATATAGTGGGAAAAAAAATAGCTCTGTGCTGCCTCATATAGGTCCTTAAAAAGCCATCGGATAGCTGGAAAAGGTGAACTGTGTTGTTGAATGTCACGTTATACTTTATAAACAAAATGAAAGTTGCTCAATGGGAGGAGGAAAAGGAAGAATTTGTATTAAACATACAAGAGGAACTCTATTTGCTGGAAGTAACGTGCCTTTCAAATAACTAACTTCATAAGGAAGAAGAGAGGCAACAGATGTGCAAGTTCATTGCTGTCAGAATCTGTGGCACATGTCTAAACCTATAACTGATGAGACGGATATGAGAGTACAGGATATTAATGGGCAGCTATGAGAGATTACACTGTCATCATTTCCTTCCCATTATTCTGCACTTTTTGTTTTAGGGCTGTTTGGCACAGTTGCTTGTGGCTTACTAATTAGTGAGTGTCTTTAGACTCAGATGCTTTATATAAATCTATCTTAACAGTTCAAACAGAATTTGTGGGCTCCTACCCTTATGTCAAGGCTACCTTTCAATTGAACGGTTAGTAGTGCTGTTCCTATCAGTGATTGATAAACAAAGTTTGTTAAACAGAGAAATGGTCTCTAATACCCTAAAACATACATTGGCAAAGTAATCGTCTAGTGGGTGGAACTAGATGATCTTTAAGGTCCCCTGTAACCCAAGCCATTCTATGAAAGTAGCTGAAGCTTACACATTTTGACAAACAGCTGACGGTCTATTCAGATATTCTGAGTGCAGATCTGGAACAGTTTTAATGTAAGTGAATGCTCAGAGAAAGAAAATACTCTGGTTTTACTTGAGAAGCATACCTGGCTTCATTTCTGAGCTGGTGCTGAGTACTGTAGTAAGAGGAAGGGAAAAGAATGATCAGCGTGAGGGAGGACAGCAGCTACTGAGAACTGCACAACTGTCAGGTTCTTGTAAGGCTACATTTGAGTTTGTGGTGACAGTTCTCACCGTGTTTTGGTTGTAACGTAAGAAAGGTTTCATGCCAAGTTCTGAAGATAAAGTATGCCAAGGTTATATTACAGAACTTGGTTGTTGTTGTTGTTTTTTTTTCTAGTGTGTGAATGCTCCCAAGAGGTTTTTTGTATAGGGAAATACTCCTGGGTATGTAGTTGAATTTCAGTCAATTTCCAGAAAATATTTTATATGGAAGAAGTGATCTTTTTGTAGTTTATTTTTTCTTTTTTTCCAAGTAAAATGTAGGAATGTTTAATATTTGTGTGAACAATCTGAGATATGGCTCAACCCACTCAGGCTGTACTGTTATGCACTGAATGGGTCAACTGGTCTCTGGGGAGGCAGATGCAGCAGGGTTGTTATACAGATGCACAAGTTCCTAAGAGGTTTAAGTTGAAACACAACAGCTTCTCAGATCTGCTTTACAAACTAAAGTACCTAAGGTAGCAGCCGGACACATAAAAGTCCATAAGGGACTTTCAAAAGATGCAGCTATTTCTTCAATGAGATTCTGTGCCTAAAATTTGTGATTCTTTCATTTGATTAAGGTATGTTTTATTCCAGTTTACACGTACATTCTGCTAAAGTAGGTATCAATTGATAGAGCTTGTTTTGGAAAGACTACCAGGGATCTGCAAATAAATCTATTGGGGATGCACTAATTTTGGCTCACTGTACAGATTGGAAAGGTAAACAGTTTCTCTTATTCAAAGGTTGTCTCAAATCTCAGGAAGCTGGAGTGGCTCTTTTAATAAAGAAGCCATGCCTAAGGCTAGTTAAAGCAATAATAAAGAACTCTTATGTAAAAGTCCTGTACATCCTTTCCCAGCATGAAAGGAAGAAAGTCTGAGCAAGATTTTTAGTGATGTGCTTGAAAGTCGCACTTTAAAACATACTAAAAATGTACAACGCTTAGCTGTATGCATGAAAACATTGGGGCCCAAGCTAAAGGTGATATCTAAATTACTGAACAGAGACAAGGTAAAATGTCTATATTTTTCTATGGCATGTGAGAAAAGAAATAGCAGAGATAGAACATGAAAATGAATTCCATTTTAGCTGTGTTTTGCTTAAGCTAACTGCTGGGCATCTAATGGTTAAGATTCCAGTCTGTGAGAAAAACAGTGATGGGCTTTGTTTAAACCATTGAGCATTTTCTTCATTTCATGAAGATTCTCAAGACAAATGGTAAATGAGAGGAAGTATAGTTTAATCCAAGAAATAAATTAGTTCTGAAGCTTTTCCCAAATCTCTCTTCAAGCCAAATGTGACAGTGCATTTTTGTTCGTATTCTCCTGATGTGTGTTTGTTGTTATAATTCTGAGCTACTACACATGCTGTAGATAGAAAGCATCTCAGGGAAATCACTGATGTTTGTATATATAGTTTCCGAATAGCCAAATGCATCCTTATCATAACACTTTCTCTGTTGTGTGTTTGGTCAGGGAGTGCTCAGAGGATCAAAATAAACTGTTCTAGGAATTAACCATTGGCAACAAACAAAGGGAGAGCTGAAATAATCTGGTGATGACCTCCTGTATTTTTAGATCAATGCATTTCAGTTTTCGGCCGTTTCTTACTGCAGTACGGTACGATTTTTGACACTTTTTTGCATCATTGCCTCTACATTCCATTTATATTAACTTTTTCACTCACTTGCCAGAATATTTCACTCCAAGGTCAAAGTGTCTGCTGATTGAGGTTTGCGCAAGCAGCTGACAGAAGTTGTTTTGAACGATAGCCTGACCTTGGACTAGGAGATTTAGCAGCTTGGAAGTCAGCAGTAGAAAGTTACACAATGTGTAAGAGTAGCTTTTGTTGTTGTTGTTAATAAGCCTTGCTTATTCAAGGAAGTAGAAAAAAAACTTTATCTTCACATAATTATTTGGATGCTTCACATTTTTCAATAATACTTTTTTATTATTCTATGTCATATTTTCCAGATCATTATTTCTAATAGTAGATATCATTCTGAGCTTTTGGTACATATTATTGTATTATCTTGGCATATATTACTCTTAATAAAATATACCATTGCAACCAAACATAATAATGATAAATATATGTCATTGTGAGCCTTTATGTGATTACTTTAGAAATTTAGAAAATTGTATTTAAGCAAAAGTAATTGTTTCGTGTTCTGCATACACGTGGGAAGTTTTTTTAGCTAGTGTCTAGAATAGTGAAGTTGGCGCATTTCGGCTTTATTCCAGTTCAAGAAAAAAATTACAATGATTTATTTTTAGAGCAACTGGTGCTGTTGCCCGATTACGTTATATGAAATAAATAGACACCAGGAACAGCATTACATATCTATATCGATAGAAATGCAGGTACGGGATCATTAAATCCACACTAGGACTGGGGAGAAAGCCACAATTTCCAAAAGTGTGATGACAGTAAAGAGAAGTAAATAGTTGCTAGAAGGACGATTAAAATTCTAAGCTTGCAATCTGTTGCTAACAAGAGTGGGAAGAAGTGCAGGTATTTCCCACTGGAATTCTGACTTCTTTCAGTGATTAACCACTGATTGCCACTGATAGGTAAGCCTTTAGAAATTGAGCTTGTCAGCAGAAGTAGGTCTGTTATAGCTAATATGGTTTAAGTAAGCCTTCCTTTAGATGTTTTCTTTACACTTTAAAAGACAGACCATTATTTTCAGTATTACTTTCGAGAGGAATAGGAATATACAAATGCTTAACAGAAGTGGAGAAACAGCGGTGTGATTTTTGAAAAGTTAGATGACTGGAGAATCTTCAGAGATCTTAGACATCCCATTGAGATCTCATACATGGCATTCTGGGGGTTTGTTTCCAATATCTCTTTTGTATGTTTATAGAAGAAAAGCTAATAAATCCTAATTCTTGCAGTTTTATCATTCTGCCAAACCAACAACTCTGCTAATGAACAGAAGACCCTCCTGTTCTCCAAAGGTTACTCTGAACCCATGCAAGTGGTTTGTCACAGACATATCGGGATAAATTTCTATTGCGATTTTATAGATACAATTATATAGAAGTACAGACATATCTGATCAGCACACTTTTAATCTGCTATTTACATTTTTTATTTTTATCCAAAAGATGCTGTAAATAAAATTGTAAGCTTTACCCTTCCCTCCCTTAGAATTTCAATTTCCGAGATCAAACTATTGCCTTCGATCTACATCATGGCAGTGTGGGAGAAATAGACATTTCTACCAGTACTTGTACTTGTTTAATTGATGAAATAATACAAATCATGCAGAACTTGGCCACACAATGTAGATGAAATATCAGAAACAAATTTTGAAAATTTGGCTAAAATGCTTTTAAGTGGATGTATGGCTCTTCATCTGTTAGGGATGGATATATTCAAATGGCTGTTTTTTGCATCGTGGTTCTACTTTGTATATCCTGGTATGTCTATTAAATTTAGAGACGGCACATTTTTTACCTTTGTGGAACTAAAATAAGTCAAGTGGATTTTATTCTTTCTTCTGCATCATTACCAATATTGCTGCTAAGTAAATTATCACTGCAGGAACAATTTTTGTTGCGCTGCACCTGTATATTCTCATTGGAAAAGACTGTTAGAGTGATTACTTGTATGTAGGCACAACCTCATTGAAACCAAGCATTATACACCCATGTGAATTTGCACAAATACAAAATGATTAAAATTTAGTAACCAGAATCATAATCGCTCGGTAGGAAACATGAATAAAAATTCAAGCTAATTTGTAGATCTGACCTAATGGATGCATCTACATTAGCAATTTAGTTCGGTGCACTTTTGAAGCATCCCCGGTTCCCACACTTGTCCCATGTTATGGAGTTGATCTTGAGTGCATGGGTTGAATTCCTTTTAAATGGAACTAAGCTGAAAGCTGCGCTCCAGGAGCACATCCAGTATCTTCCGTCTGGTACTGGAGATACAGCCTGTAGGAACAGACTAGAACTACTTCAAAAACCCCCAAAACATGCATTATGTGAACATATGGTCCCTGGGAGTAACTGTTTCATTGTACAGATCTCCAATTGCACTACTTTGCTTGTTAATATCGCCATGGCCTACTTTGCCAGTCAGTAAACAACATTTCCTGAAGCAATATGAAAAACATTTATGTCACTTCTGAAGAAGAGTTTTTTAAAATATCTGCACTTGAAGAAAAAAGCTTGTAGGACACCAAAGCAACCTACATGGCTTTTTGGGTGGGGCTTTTTGTTGTTGTTGTTGTTGTTGTTGTTGTGGGGTTTTTTTGCAGAGATGGGAGAGAGAAATTTCATACAAACTTTGTGCAACAAGATAAACATGATTTTTCACATGTCCTAGAATTGTACTTTCTGTTTGTCTTAAAGAGTTAAAGAGATGATTTTGAGTGTTTCCTTAATGCCAGCACCACAGATGACAAACCTGCTGTAATTGTAAGTACCTAAGAAAACATGCCAGGGCATTCCATATGGTATTTTATCTGTTTCAAAGATTATAAGTAGCTCATGCCCCAGGCTTGTTAGGATTTAGTTAAGATTTAGTTAAGAAAAAAGAACCGTATCATTAAGCTCAGCCGCAAAAAGTATTCTCCATCTTTGGGAATACAAAAATATTTTTCTTTAGATCTTTGATTTATTTTCTTAAGATGATAAACTTAGTATATATTATGTGCTTTCCTAGGAGCCTCTATTTTTGCAGGCTGCTCTCCATAGTTCATCTATGTGAACTGTCCCTTGCTCAGAGACTCTTGACTGTGCGGCTCTCTAGGAAGCAGATCAGTCAGACTGCACAAAGTCCAGGCTCCCATTGGAAGATTCATGACAATGGCTCTGTTTACACAGAGCCTGCAGATATGCGTGGTCTTTCCAGATAACTCATAATAATTTCCTTAAAGCACAAATGAAGAAGCACGCCTCAGCATAATACCTATCTCAGTGTAACATTTTTCAGACTGTTCTTTCAAATATCCCAGCAACATCCCACCTAACATGATCTTTCAGCAGTATGCAGGCTCAGAAGCACATGGTTCACTTCTGCGACTTCTCAGCACCCATGTCAGCTATAGTGTACAGCAGCCTACTGATAAGAGTGAAAACTGAGGGGTTCCAGCACAAACATAAGAAGATAAAATGAATTGATCAGTACCATAATGCCAAATACCAGCTTCATTCAAGGATCAGATGACTCTGTTGCCAGCCTTGGATCTGACGTCAGGTACAGCAGCTGAGCCAGCTCTGAACAGCCTTACCCTCTTGGCATAGTGCTGTGTGGAAATACCAAAACAATGTAATTGCAGCAGAAGGACAGAGCAAACTCTCTGAAGTTAATATATCTAGGATCACGTTGTGTATTTCTGATAGAGTACTACTTTGCGTAGCGTGGGTGCATATTTAATGGCCGGTACTCATAGTAGCACAGGTGCACAAAGTGAAGAAATTGAGGACGTAAAAATATGGAGATGACGAGATGAGAGAGACTTGCTACAGGGATGTGGTGAGAGACTGCAATTTGCCTTTGACAGTTCAAGGGCCACAAGGTGTGGTGTCTGCCATAAATGGAGGAGAAACTAGTAGGTGATAGTACGCCTGTTGTAGTTGAACAGGATGGAAAAGAGCATGCAGGTGATATTTGATTTGGGTGAGGAAAACAAGGGAGCAGAGGGGCAGAGAATACAGGAATCCACAGAAAGCAGTAGGGGAAGAGGCAAAGAGAGAATAAGGGGATAAAGAGGAGGAAAAAAAAGGAATAACCAGTGGGGGAAAAAAAAAAAAAAAAGAAAGAAAATGGACTGTAGCATCTTCAGTGCCTATGATGTTTGAGAGTCTGGTTTCAAGAGGAGAGTCTTCTCTTGAGGGAAAAGTAATCCTGCCTTGAATGCTGATGGAAGAAAGTCTCTCCAGTACAGCCTCAGAGGCTGCTCAGGAGAACAGAGGCAGACAGGCTGGACAGGAGAGGGAAGTAAGAAAGAAAAAATAATACATTGTTCAGAATTTTCCTGAAAAGAGACACTTGCACTTTTGTGTGTGTGTTTTTGTTGTGGTTTAGGTTTTGGGGCAAGGAACAAGATGCAGCTAGATGTGGCAGATCTTAGGTCTTGGTTTCTCAGATCTAAAATTGGCAAGCTTCTCTATAATAGCAGCAACCCTGACTAGTATCTAGCTCCAGTTTGCAGTGTGTTGCTGATGCTTACTGCCTTCGCACATCTAAAAGGTGATCCCAGCTCATTTTCTAGGGGAAAAAAAGCCTTAATTTGTATTACAGAAAAGATGGTACCATGAGCATCCTGACCTGTTTCTTTTTTTGTCTTTGGAAAAGCTTTTGCACAATTTAAAAATAAAAATGAAGACTCTCAGCAGAGGTGGGTGGGGGAGAATGTTACAGCTCCTACAATTTCCATCATCTGAAACATTTTTAGGAAAAGCAATTAAAGTAGAAGAGAGTGGGAGGGCTGCATGGGAAGGTGAGGGTGTCAGGGTGATTCTCCATGGGATGGGTGGAGCTCCCTCAGGCCTCTGACTTACATTTTCTGAGTCAGAGCGTTCAGAGTTGTTGGTGGCAATTATATATGCTGGGTATAGCAGAGATCTGAGATAATGGTCTTCCTTAGGAGAAGAACAAGGCAGTAACTAAGAGCAATAGAAGAGGGCAAGAAGCAAAGAAAAACATGAAGTGGGAGTAGGTCAAGGCAAATGTTTTAGCAACGGTGCTGGAATTTCAGGTCTTTAAACCTCTTCAACGGGTGATACTTCCTCTCTGGGGCTCTGCAGTTATTAATATGGAAGAGAGACATTAAAATACAGAGAGACAGTCTGGCGCTTAATCCCTGAGAAGTCTGCAGATGGGGACGTGTGGGAAACTTCCTTAAGGAAAGCGTTTTACCCCGAGGGTGGAAATGGTGGAGCGTTACTTCAGAGTTGTTCTTATGCAGAGGGAGCTCAGGAGGACTGAGCCAAGATGATCTTCTCTTCATTAGTCAGCCATGAGTGAGTTTTGGAAGCTTTGCAGGGATTGGTGTTCATAAGTAGCACAGGATGACTTTTTGGGCTCACCCTGTTGTAGAGTGAATGATTTGATAATGCCTTGTCTACACTACACTTCTGTTACACTCCAGGGATATCTCTGTCCTTCATTATTGTCTTGTAATAAGGTTGTTACCCAGATTTGGATTGGTGATTTTCTTTTGTGTCCTTTGTGTCTATTTCATTTATTTTATCTTACTTTTTTTTTTTTTTTTTTTTTTTTTTTTAAGGTGGTCACTGCATTTTAGTAACTGAAATTACTGCAGGATTTTAGAAGTGAACAGTTTATCACTGGATAGGCTAAATTTGATTCCCTTTAAAAAGCCAGCTGGCCAGTGACAAGTCACATGGGAAGTTAAAAGTATATCAACAGTAGCCTGAAACCATGCCACACTGAACTAGTCAATGAGAAGATACATTTGTTAGATTTCAATGCTAACAGCTTTTTTGAGGCATCACTAACTACAAATGAATTCATTTTTTTCCTGCTGGGTGCATCTGTAGCACTTCTGCTACATCTGTATCATTTCGTTTCACTATTATTTTCTATACAGAATACCTGGAAAGCAGACACAATTAGGTTACTAAATAATGCAAACCACAAAAGAGATTTACAGGGAAGAAGAAAATAGAAAGTAATGACTAGTTCGACCTCCATTACATATAAACTGCAGCATTTATTATCAGTTTTCCAAATTCCTGTATATCATATGGCCTTTGCTGCAGCCCTAGGGCTGTACAGCCCCTGTTCAAAGTTGCGGTAATTGTTCAGAGTAAGGGAGATTTTTGCATTTACAGATGCATGGATACGTGTGCACTCAGTGAAATGGAGTTTCCAGCTAACTGCCGAATAAAATTCCAATTTGCTGGATCACTGTTACCTCAGTGGGGACCTGCAGAGCTTAGAAATACATGGATTTCTGAATCCCCTCTGAAATCTCACTCTGATGTCAGCAACATTCTTTCTTTATCTCAGACCTACTTGCTCTGGCCAGCGCCTCAGCCACCACTAGTGTACACTATCAGGATGTTCTAGTTCATATCAATTCAAAGCTCTAAAATCATTATGATCAACGCTTGTATTGTTCCAGAGCACTTCAGGATTTAAAATACTGCTCCACTGTGTGCAGAAGGAGTTTATTAGTACATGCAGAATCAAGCTGTGCAATCAAGCCATTTCCAGGTATGTCTCTCTTCGGAGTGCATGTGAGACAGGTATGTTTCAACAGGATAAATTAAAGCAAAACAAATCCCCATTCCACAGATATCTCAATATTACTTCTCTGTTTTTTAAGAGAAACTGGAAATACAAAAGGAAATTAACATTTCCAATACTCTTGGACAATAAGTACCATAGAAATGTGAAGAATAGTCATACAGAGAAGAATATATGCAGAGTCAGAGACCACAGTGACCTCCCACACTGCATGGTTCTTTAGAGTTACTGAAATTATAAACAAAGTAAAAGCTCTTTTTTACCAAATGGCCGCCTTGATGTCACTTGTTTCCACATTCCAGCTTCTGTCGCTGCATCCCACACTCTCCCTGTTGCTAAGTGCTTTAGGCTTCTGCAATATGTTCCAGCAGCTCCCTGTTTCTCTCGGATCTCCAAACATGCTATCATGTGAGAGCAGAATGTCTTGATTTATCTGACCTGCTAAGAAAAAAAGATTAAACTGTACAATACAGCTTCTTAAAGAACATGGGAATTTTTCATACCAAAAACATCTTTGTAATCTTACGTGCCCTTTCATAACACTTTGTTAGTACATGCTTTCAACTCACAGTAGGATATATGAGGGATGGGGGCATGTTATAGCTCCTAGGAGCAGCTGTAACTAAACTTTGACTGAAAGTAACAATAGCAACACAGAGCAGAGTGTTTGCAAAAGGCTTAAATCAGTTCTCTCACTGTGCTATGCAAATAAACTCACAAATGAATAGAAATCACAGGAAAAGTGAAAAAAAGAAAACAGCACATCATTTAGAAATTCATATCATTTTGTAATTTTATTAGTAAATATTGACTGTTCCATCATTCTGCCTTAAATGTTGCTTGATTCCTTCTACCCTTCTAGCAAGCATGTAGTAGTTTCTGTTCAGGAAAGAACGATATTGTCACAGTTGTTCACCCAGTTACTCCACTCTTTTTGGTTTTTTGGGGGGGTGGGTAGGTACCTTACTGAGAGTACTTTACAGGCTGTGTGCCTTTACCCATCCTGTGGTATAGTCCCACAGCTTTCCCTGTATCTCTGGCTATGGTAACAGCATACCTGCTACTCCAATTGACAGCAGGTTTTGCTATATTTCTTCTGCTCAAGTTAAGACAAGAAACAGCAATAAAAGAGCTTTCTTGAAAGCTAACATATGTATTTCATACACAATGAACATTTTAGGTACATATTCATCTTGCATTTGCCATATCCCAGAGCCAGCTTGAGGTGCAACCAAAGTAGGCTGTATTTACATGAGAAAGTAATTCAGCACATTAAGACTAGATCAGTAGATTGAAACAGTTGATAGTGAGACATCTCATTTTTCCATTATATGTGTTTTGGGGGGTTATTCTGGATTATACTTAGCCTGGTCCCTGGAGCCAAACACATCTGCTACACATGTGGTACAAAGCTTTCTGAAGACAAAAAGTGTTTGGTATGTGCTAGAGGACCTTGTGATGATGCAGCTCGCACACTATTTTGGAACCTACTGTCCCCATTAGCGCTAGGGTGCATTTGGAGCACATCTGAAGCAGAGCTTCTGTTTTCAATTCTTCCTTAAAGAATTGACTTCGTATGCACCAAAACCACTCTGAAAACAGAAACAACTCATGGTAAATGGAGACAATGACAGTACTTTTCTCTGAGCTGCACAATTGCTTTGAAACAAATTACTAATGTGGACACAGCCCTTTGAAAGCTGCTGAGGGCAGAATTTTCTGCCAGTCCTGTTTGGTCCTAGGAGAGGAGATCAACTGCTTTGGGCTGAACCCCTTCCCTCTGCATAGATCACATTTCAATATCACTTTAGGCCTTTTTATCAGTGCTCTTCTTCCTTTTTCCACATGCATTCTCAGCACCAGGGGAAGGTCCCAGATCGGCCCCATTATCATCCATCTGGAAGACAAAGGAAGCAAACTGGGGCTGCTGGAAAAAAGTGTATGCTGTAGAGTGAGGACTGACAACTACATAAGACCTAAACACAGAGAAGCCACAGCCAAAGAGAACTGAAGGAAGAGTCTCTAATGTAGAGTGGGCATACAATGGTTGTGAGAGAGGAGTAGAAAAGCCCGTGTGGCTTCTAAAATGCTGCCACTTCTTGTCGCACCTCAGAGTCCTCTTCTTCCACCCTCCTCAAACATCCCTCACAGTTCATAGTACCTAAACATTCACCTGGAATGAAAAGACCTTTCCTGGCACCCCCTTTTTTAATTCTGAAATTTCTCACCTCCTACTGCTGCAGAATTTAATCAACTACACAAACACAGAATTTTTAAAACCATGTTTCAGCAGATGCTTTCTTTCTGCTTCATTCTCCCCACACGCAGAAAGAGAAATTCTTTTGAAATCTGCCTGGTTTCTTCTGGTTCCTAGGTCTCTTCTTTGCCTCCAGTCATATATTTTAATAACCGCGTGCTGAGACAAAGTGTATCTTGATTCTGTCTTCATTCCCTCAGTCTGGGCCTGAAACCAAAGCTGATAACTAGCCTTTCCCTTAATCAAAACCCAGGATAGGATGTTCCATCTCTTGAGATCCTAAAAACCTCTTTGGAAGGACTCTTTGGAGTCTGTTGTATTAAATAACTTGGGTTGTTTTGAACCAGGAAAGGATAACAGCCAGGCCAGACATTGGTATCAGCTGGGATGCAACAACTAACAACTAAACAAGGGTGTAAGAATCAGCCAAAAACTATGCCTCATCCCCTACTAACTGTACAAAATAACAGCATGGCTCCCACCTAGACTGGGGCTAAGGCTCAGGCCAAGCATGCAAGGTGCACACAGCCTTGAACCATTCCTTACTGCTTCCTTCTTTTCCTCTGAATCACCAGTTAAACTAAGGAAATTTTACAGCATAAGATTATGCTTAACTTAAGATCAGCTCTGTGTAAATATCAATGGAGAGCTACAGAGAAGCTCAAATGTCATCATCATGGCTGTTCGCTGGATCATTTCAGAGATGCAGGGCGCATAGGAGGAGGAGAGCAAAGCTGTGTGCCAGAGGAGGCAAAATGGTGAAGGGACAACAAGGCCGAGTCACCTGGAGCAGTCTGGTGTGACTGCAACACGCGGGAAGGGAGTGCCTGACGGAGCAGAGGATGAGCAGAACAAGGTGACACCAGTGATAACATTCTCAAGATTATTCTATCAAGAAAGACCGGAAAAAAAATATCAGGGGCAGTTTCCAAAACAGTTTTAAATTCAATTGGCAGGGGTCAGAAGTCATTACCAGCTGACAGCTGTGTCTGTGATCCGTGTGAAACAAGCAGAGTGCTCGTGTAGTTAATTGGCTTGTGTCCAATTAAAACAAAATATGCTGAAAAAACTGATATGCTCCTGTGAAGGCCAAGGCATAATGCAGGTGGAAGTGACCTACACCTCCCACGCAAGGAGATCGGTCTGGGAGGCAGCGAGATGTGCTGCAGCACTGTGCCAGCTCACTAGCTTAGAAACAGAGTTCCTGTATTAACTACGAATGTCTCTTTAAAGGTAGTATACAGATGCAGTGTATTCCCTGAACTCTATTCTTGGTATGTTACTAAGAGACGGTTGTTTCTATGGAGAGCTCATTGGTGGGCAAAATAAACCATTTTGATGAATTATAAAGAAGGTAAATTAATTTTTTAAACAAAATATTGCATGAAAATGATATGAAGCCACACTAATGCAGGATTATGAGTACATACTTGCTTTCTCTTTTTTTATTTTTTAATTTCTAGTGGACATTTATCCTAAATTCTATATTGTCTGCAAACTGGTGTAAATTAATATCTGTCCTGCAAAGTACTTAATGGACAAAACAGCCACCTGTGTAGCAGCTACAAAAGCTCCAGTCGAACATTGGTTTGTTTTAAAGCTATGTTTGATTGTACAGCAGTTTATTGTGGTTTATAAGTATCTACAGGACTATGAATATGCCGTGTTGTGAAGTGAACAAAAGAGCTTTGAAATAAGAATTGTAAGGGCAAAGAAGGAGAGAATAAAGTACAGCATTTAATTTTAACATGCCTCTGTGATAACAGCTAGACTCTACAGATGACAAGCAATAGATATGTGGGGGTTTGTAGCATTCCTGCTTCTTTCTTGTTTGTAGCTCTAATTATTTTACACCGTGCTGGAACGGACCTTGAAAAACACTGTGCTTGACTTAGAGAACAGTTTAGTTGATCAGTCAACAATTTGGCAAAGTAAACAACAAGAAGCTACACAAAAAGAAGTCAGTGAGGAATTCTACAATTAAACCAGTCAGAATTTATGTGAGTAACCTTTTCGTTCTCTATCTTTACAGCTGTAGAAATTATTCATCTCATTTGAAGACTCACTGTGACATTTTCTGTGTCAGACTCAGGAAAATTCTGTAGGTACTGGTTCATTCAGTCGTCTTTTGTCACCCACAATGTGTTAATTACTCTGCTTTTTCACCAGTTGGCTATTAGCGAGGTTTCAGTGATACTAACACTGAAAAGAATGCATTGCTAAAGTTGGATCCTGTGTAACTGACAGGATCCCTTCAGGCCCTCAGTGACTCAAGTAAGGTTAACCAACAAAATCATAATCACAAGACTTCTAAAAGTCATGATAAAACTTTTGAGATTTAGATCAGGAAACTGTTTTCTTTTTAATTCACCTAATAATTTTGGGGTCCTCAGAAGAAAACCAGTCCGGGATCAAAATTCAACTTTAAATGCACATGCAAAAATGTAAAGTTTATCACTGGCACCTAAAAGGAGCTCTTTTTTTCTTCTTTTTTCTTTTCTTTTTTTTTTTTCTTTTTCCATTATCAGGCAGGAGCCACCCTTCTGTGTTCATGCCACACTTTTTTCTCCCTTGCTTGCTTGCAGTCTTTCAAGACCAACACCAACGTGGCTACATAAGGCAGGAGGGTTTGCGGTGCAGCAAAAATGACTTCACCAAGAGCCTGACGTGGCTGTGCTGATGCAGGAAACAAGAGATCGCACCTTTTCGTCCCTCCCATCTGCCGGAGGGTGCTGTCCTTTCAGGAGGTGTAGCAGAAGAAATGCAGGCATCTGACTCACCGCCCCAATGTCCTCTCTAGTGGTTAGAGTTAATTGCCACACTACGCAGGGGAGCAGGCCAGGCTCCAGTCCTCTCTCCCTCAGGCTGTAACAACTTGCAGCAGAAGGGTAGGGTGATAAGCACGAGCAGCGATACATTAAACAGCAATGTCTTAATTCTCCCTACCTACCCTGCATAGTTAGCGCACCAAGATTATAAAACAGAAGACATTAGCCTAGGTGAATCCCTGCATCTGCTTACTTTGTCATTTTCTACATTTGTCTTCCGTAGCTTAACTCTAACATTCTCTTTCATCCCTCCGCCCTCCTCACACACCCCTTATCTTAGTGCCTGTTCTGAATAGACTATCTGCCACTTGCATCTCAAAGGCTGCCATTATAAATTTGCAGGCAGTCCTGTCAGCCAGCTGCCTGTGCAGAGAAAACTATATAAGGAATTCTCTGAATTCTCTGCACATCAGCAATACACACTATACATCTGACCGGCCGTGCATACCCACATTTCTCTCAACTCACTTTATTCTGTCCCCAGATTTCCTTTGCCTCTTTTAATCTCTAACATTTACTATGCCTGCTGGCTCCACTCTCATGCACTTTCTCATAGTCTTCATACTCTCCACGCTGGATTTTAGCTCCAGTTCCACTTTTTTTTATTCCCATGTCTCTTCACAAGTTCCTGTTCAGTTACATACACATAAACTTGAGAACTGTTTTCATCTTCACGGCATCAGATACTATCTTTCCTAGAAGGATCTTCATTTTTAAATAAAAAGTTTACAAGAAAGTAACGATAGCTTGTTGTGGTTGAAAGCCACGCAACGTAAGTCAGAAAATTCTCTGGAGATATCAGTCATTAAAATAAAGAAGGAATCATAAGTTTGACACCTATAATCTTGTAACTGCAGGAGTCGCTGTGTTTTTTGTGCTTTATTTTCAAGTCTGCTGTTTTGCTTTGGCAGTGGTTCAAATGTTCAGAGACTCACTGATGGCATTTCTAATCAGTTCAGGGAGTAATGACTGCAAAATTCTATGAAGCAATTTACTTGCAAAGAAGAAGGAAAATAGATGCTTGCTATTCTGTCCCAGATACTGAACTTGAAAGAAACAGGAGAAGAATAGGAGCCTCTTTGCCTGACATTTCATTATTTGTTTCACAAAAGAGAGATGTGCATCCCCAAATATATACCTAAGAAGGAGAAGCAGCAGAGATGAGTATACCCAAGTGACCTGCTTTCATTACAGATTTTCATTGCTTCATTCAAATTCCTTCCACCCGTTTTAGTTTCCAACACTATATTTAAACAAAATATTAAATATATATATACATATTAACAATCTTAGGCTTCAGTTTCATAGCAACCTGTCTTCTACTGCAGAAACCTACCATTTTTAGGCAATCTATAGAAAATACCTCACCATTTCCTACCTGAGCAGGATAATTGTATGGGATTGGGGTAGGCCTAATATTTTTGGCTTTAAAAAACAGGATGTCCTGCATTTCAGAGCAGGAGCAGAGAAATAAAGGAGTGTCCAGTCATTTGTTTGCTAAGCAGAGCAGAAATGTAGAGGAAGAGCCCTGCGCATAGTCCCTGCGATTAATTTCCTTTTCAAAGGACTAACTGCTTACTGAAGTCAACTGAAAGACTTCATTGTTATTAGTTGGAGATGATTTATACGAGGAATTAAACTAGATATTGCTCCCTCCACCAAAACAATGGCCTATGTCCCAAAATACCATTACCTACCGTATCTGTCCATGTCCCAGAAATGCTTGGTACAAATAAAAATATCTCCTCAGATGTTGTAAAGACGTAAATGCTTCTCTGCATGAATGATGAATAATCTTCAAAATTTGTAACGAGTTACAAGCAAATGAGAAATAATATTTAAATAGGATTTTGCTAGGATGTTGTGAAATTAGGAATGGGAACTGAAAAGTTAATCAACACAAAGGAATAGGAAGAAGAAAATGGCCAATGGTATGCCACATATATATATGTCATATATTATATTCATATGCTAGAAAATGTCAATAATATAAAATACATACAAGCCAAGCACAGGAAGACAGAATTTTCTGTAATGGTAATTTCTGCAGTAGTTGATCGATCTCTAGAGGCCACTATAGCACATGAATGCAAGTCTCAAGTGCAGACAACAAAAACACCAATATTTGCACTATGGAAACTCTCCTGCTTGCCAAGCAAGTAAGGTTTACAAGAGCAAACAGTAGCTTTCCCTACTACTGTCCAGAACATACAGTGCAGCTACGTCAATGACCAGTCTTCAGCTATTCAAATCAAGGTAGAAATGGCTATATTTCTGTTAGCAGAAAGAGTGTATAGCTTTTTGTTTCTTGAAAGGGTGAACTTCTTGCTGCTGTTTCCTGCTTCCATTCATTCCAAGAGGAAGGGGTTTGGTCTCCCAGTGACGTTAACAATTGTTTTTTTTAGCCTAGAGGTCTGCAAGTAGTACTTTGCACTAAATCCAAGGATCTGGAAAAAATACATGAATACCAGCTTGGTATAAGAAAGCAAGAAACCATCTTAATTTAAGATTGTTAAGTGGACAGGAGTTTTGTGTAGGTGGAAGACGATCATTACAGAAAGGAGTGCTACACAAGCTAATATATAAATAGCAGAACAGAGCAGAACAATAGCTCTGTTTCTTCTCTCAGAGCACAGATACAATTAGTTAGAGGATATTGCATTCTTTAGAAATTTTTGGCATCCAATAGAAAAAAACAATTACATTTGAGAAAACAAAAATATTGTATTTGAAAATCATTTCCTCTTTTAATTACCTGCCAAGACTTTCAGTCTTTCTTCTGCAAGTGAACACATCCCTTGTACTGGAGCACAATGCTTTCCCACACTGATGGGCGGCAGGGAGGGCACTGATCCCTGCTGCTGCAGTTCGCCATCCTAAACTGGGTTCTTGGCAGGAAAGAAGATGCTTTCCACACACATTGTCTTAAAAATACATATGGTTCTGTAATGTTTCCATCTACCAGCATGTGCACTTCCCTGATTTAACTCCTATACTTTTACTGTCACAAAACAACTACATCCTTCTGTTCTATAAACGCTGAGGCAAAGCCAGTGTATTCATGTTTGAGGCAGGAAATCTTGGTCCCCTGACGACACAGTATTCCTACTGCTGCCTCTATGCTCTAATGGCTGATACAGATTTCATCAGATCATCCAGAGGTAATAATTCATGCCCTGGAACTTAGACATACTCTATTCTCACTGTCTTCATAACAGACCTATTGTACTCACCAGCCAATAGACTTCAAAACTAGTTTAAAATATTAATAATCACGGTTAGCTAGATGGAAATATGATTGATTGCTACGTATTCCACTAAATAATAAAAAAATCAATAGAGTCATAAAAACAGCCTTGTGGGATACATTAATCAAAATCAGTTCTTACATTTCAAACTTCGGTCTGTCACTCTGTCTCGCTTTGGTACTGTCTTTTGCACAGACATGAAAATCTTTCTCTGAGGGCACAAGGCAGATGAAGCACACAAAGGCTAGATAGGGAACAGGTAATACACTGGTACTGACTCTCCCCTGTTAACTCATTATTTTCCGTAGTACAAGCGGAAATCATAAAACATTCTCATTACCGCAACTACTGTTCACACCTTGGTTTTTGGGTAGTTCATCCTAACTGATCAGTTTTTGGTTTCTCATCTTGTCACGACTACTTTTGCTGAATTATGAGTGGCAGACACGAATGTGTACAAAATAAAATAAGCACAGCAGAAGCATCACTATCTTATTAATATTTTAGTACTTGAAAACAAAAGCACAGCTTCATGAACTTCCAGCCCACCTCCTTTATGAAACGTAGTTTACTCGGGTGTGCTGCAAGCGCACTTGTTGCTGTGCTGTCTCAGGAACTTGTTCTACAATTCATGTATGTAATAACAAACCTGCACACAATCATTTATAATGATATTACTTACTCAAAATAGCCTTCAAATTTAATAAGATAAAACAAAGCACAGATCATCTCGTTAGCATTCAGAGATGAGAAGAGCTGGCAGGTCTAGCAAGAACTGGTAGGTCCTGAGCTGCAGAAGAGATCTGTAAGGGATATCTTTGCATTGCCAGAAGTTCAAAGCACAAATGTCTGCTTTCTCTGTCATTAAAAATCCCACACATTTTGCAAAGGTAAGGCTGCTATCCTATGTCTTGGATGCATTCAGAATGAGCTCTGTAACCATGTTTTGTCTACGCAGATTTCAAGTGTGCTTCTGAGTCATATTTACTGCTTTTTATCCTCAACTGATTTCACTAGGAGCATACATCAGCATGAGCAGAGTGAATTTGTACGCACGTAATAAGTGGCTTGATGCTTGCATTCCTTTTTAGGCAAGAGCAAGTTACTTCTGTTTACTGGGAAACGTTCATCGGTGCTCTGGTTCATTTGCACTGCTGGAAGGGTGCAACTGAGCTGGAAGCAAGGGAAATCTTTGCTGGCACTGCTCATGCAAGCACAGCTCCCAGTTGGCCCCACTGTGGAGAAAGACTGGCTGGAATGAGCTGCACATGCCTCCACCTTAGCACAGAGTTACCTGCAGAGGTTGGCCTCCCTCAGTGCGCCTGGATGTACCATGAAGCATGGACATGGACGTCCCATCAGCTCCCAGTTTGGTTTCACATATTCAGCCAGAGGACTGCGGGTCTGCTCGGACAAAAGGCCTTGTGGCCGTGACACTGAACTTTGGCCAGCAAAATAAAAGCAAAAAACAGAAAGTGTCCAAAATGAAAAAAAAAAACCAAAACCAATTGGGCAAAGTGTGCCCTAAGCATATCTGTGACCTGGTACTTGAAGCTCAAACACACATCACTGAGATCACTTCAGATTTGGACGTATTGTTCTATTTTGTTCTTTGTGTGGTGGAAACATGACAAGAAGAGATAGCGCAGAACAAATTGCTTGTAAGGGTAGCTTGTAGATTTTGTTCCGTAGTACAGGAAGGTTAAGACAATTGGGGGCAGAAAGGACTTCAGAGAAGTGATGGAATGCAAACTGGATCATTTTGAACAACAACAACAAAAATTACAAATGGAAGAGCGAGGAGGAAGCGTGGTTGGTGTGGGCAGGATGAGCACTGGGATGGCACACGCACTGTGAATGCAGTAGAGGTAAGAAAACACCAGGGCGTAATGGAAAGGACGTTTTCATTGCAACTGAGCAAGAAACCTGCAGAACCTACACGGCCACCCCTACCTCCAGTAACAGCCGAGGGGGGCGGCTGCTCCCTCACAGACGGGCTCCACCCTCCCGCAAGCCCCAGGCGAAGCACCACAGGGTCCGCCACCGGCGGCCGCTACACCTGAAGCGAGCGAAGGCCCCGCCCCACGCTGACACAGCCCCGGGGGACCCCGCAGGGCCCGGTCCCGCGCACCCCGCAGGACAGGCAGCGCACCGCCGCGCGGGGAGCAGCAGCGCCCCCTGCGTCCTGCTGGGCCCGGCTCTCTTCCCCCCCCACCCCGAGAAGGCGGCCCGTCGCCTTCTCCGTCGCTCAGGGGCATTTCCCGAGGCCGCGGCCCGGCGCCCGGCCCCCTCTCGCCGCCCTCCCTCAGCGCTCTCCGCAGCCGCTAGGTGTCGCCGGCGCCCGGCCTCCCCCGCGGCCCCTCCTGCGCTCGGGCTGCCGGCGGGGCTGGCTCAGTGCGCTGCGAGCGGGCGGAGGCGGCAGCCCGCAGCGGAGACGCGTAGCCTGGCTCGGCCCGTCGGCGATCGGCCCGGCCCGGCTGACGCAAGGCCCCGCACTCGGCACCGGTAGCGTTCGGCTCCCGGCACGGCCCGCGGCCGCGCTCCGCTGGGGAGCCGCGGAAAGGCGACGGCGGGGGAAGCAGCCATGTTGGAGCGGGGAATAAAGTGACTTCGCTAGGGGAGGTGGTGCGGCCGGCGGCTCTCGGGGCAGCAAGGGAAGGGGGCTCGGCTCCCCGCGCGTCCGGATAACGCTCCTGGGCGGAGGAGGAGAGGAAGGAGAAGGGGCAGGAGATCCGCCCCCGGACTCGCGGAGCCCCGGTGCTGCTGGTGAGTTGGGGCCGCTCATTGTCTGCGTGCTCGGGCTGCGGGGCCGGCTGCCGGAGCGGGGCCTCGGCCTGCGGGGTGAGGGGCGAGGGGAAGCCGCGGAGGCTCGAGAGCCGGGCCTGGGGCGCCTGCCGGGGCTGCCCGAGGACCCGCAGGCGCTGCGGGGGATTTCCGCCGCCCGCGGGCGGCCCCGGGGCCCAAGCGGGGGCGACTCCCGGGGGTTGCCGTCGCTCCTCGGCCCTGGCCCGCACGCGAGGCCCGGGGGCAGCGGGGCGGCCCGGGCTGTGCTCGCGATCCTGGACGCGTTTGTAACCTCCCTCCCCGCCGCCCCCTCTCCCAGCGAGGCTGCTTTCTTCTGACAGCTCCGTGCTTCGCAGCCTCCGCACAGATGACACATTCGATCCTATTGCAGCCCCCCCTCCCCCCACACGCACGCATACCCAAAATCTGTCGGTTCTGTGTGTGGCATAAGAGCTTTTGTGCCCTGCACTCCTCCGTGTTGTTGCATGATAGGATACGTGAACGCTGGCTGACCATGAACTTCAGTGAACTCCTCTTCTTCCTCCCCTTCCTCCGGCAGATATGTGATGGCACGAGGCCAGAGGGAGCAGAGCAGTGCTTCCCCCCTCAGGAATGTGGGATGGGTGCCTGAGGGTGCCCGTGGGTGCCTTTGGTGCCCTGTGAATCCCCTGGAATTGTACCCACACTCTGATTCTGCAGCTGCCTCCACAGAGGTGGATCTGCTGCTGTGCCGAGTGCTGACCTCAGTCCTCTTTGTCTCTTTTCCACACCAATTTCAGCAGCAAAACAGAGTTGTGTTCCACTCTGGGCTGTCTTTGGCACTTTTATAATGGTGGTTACTGGTATTATGGGGTACGGTGAGGGAAACAGGGCTGAAGTGTATCATACTCCAAATTACTTCATGTCAAAGGCTTCTATTTCCTTCATTTTATTTCAGTAAATAACTTATGTATGTGGTTTCTTCTTTTTATAATTCAACAGAAGATCAATAGTAACTTGCTCGTATCTGTTGTGGCTTATATATGAGGAGAGGAAGCCTTCGTTCTTGGATGGTACTAATTGAGCTGCAGACTAGATGAGCAAAGGTTAAATACGTGGAAGACATGGGTCAGAAGAAAACTTATCAAATCAGACGGTGCCAGACTCGGGTTTGTTTTCACGTTAGAACTGTGTAAAAGTAAAGGAGGTGACCTGGTATTTTATGTGCTTAAGATACTAAAGAAATTGCCATATTGCTTTGTTGTAGGAATCCTGTGTGCTCATTGCACAGCCCTTGTTATTTATATCTGCACTCGATGTGATGTGAGAAAGGCCTGTTTTGAATAATTAACGCAGAAGTAACAGATACGAAAACGTGGAATCATATGTTTGAAATGCAGAGTGAAGAAATTTCCTTAAAAATTATTTATACATGAAAGAACAAACCGAATCTCCTTCTCCAACAGAGAAGTCATTACAGTGTTAACTTGACGTTAAAAAGGCCGCTTAAATTTGAGAGATGAAAGCATCCCTTTTTGATGGCATTATGTAAATCCTGCCTGTCAATGAGCAGTCTGGCTTTCAGCACCTTTAATGGGACAGAGCGGTGCGGCTCAGACCTGCGCTTTGCATGGTGCTGCATCCTGGTGTTCTCCTGGGATGGAATTCCACACAGATCAGTTGGGGTCTGCCTGCATCCATGCTTCTTGCGATTCGGAGCCTGTGTTGTCTGCAGCAAATGGTAGCTGGGAAGCACAGGGTCATTTATTTTTAGCTTGGCCAAGGATGTCATACATTAATTCATCTATTTAATATGGAAAACACCCCTGACGTGTAGTGAAATACTCAATATATAATTTCAGATCTAGGCTTAGAATAACTGAAAGGCAGCTCTGTTTTTCCCCTGAATGGGAAAAACGTCTTCAATTTCTGCGTAGCGCTGCAGCATAAAAATAGGAGATTGCTTATGGCATAGAAATCCTGTATGCCTGTTGTGCCACACGGTACCAACAACTAATATGCCAAGATTTCTGGCTGGATTGTTAACATGTGCATTCTTCTAATTTCTTAAATACATATCTGCTGCTGGAGGAAAAAGAATGTTTCACTAATCTTAGTAAGTTCTGGTTCAGTGCAGTGTGTTTGAGTAAGCCAGCCTAAGTGCCATCAAGAAGGGCTTCACTGGAGACTGATTCTATGAGCGCTGCGTTAAAACCTTTCCTGAAAATTGCTCCTTCCACGTGGAGTGGAAGCAGTGGGTGATCTGTGGACTGATCTGCTTTGATTTTTAGCTAGGGGAAAAAAAAAATGAAGATGTCTAAAAATCTGAAAATTGTCTAAAAATCAAGCAGTTCTAGTGTACATTCAGTGTTTGTAAACACATTGACTGTAGGTTACAATTCTTAAGTTACAAGTATCTTAAGTTCTCAGCTGTGTGGTTTTTAAGCTGCTTTTGTAGTTTTTTTTTTTGGAGCAAGCTTCAGTTATGTATCTCATGACTCAGCTGCACACCACTGTAATTGGTGACACTTCAGAATCTGATACAAAACTCTCCTCAACTTATGTAGAAATGTAGAAATGCTTTCAGAATGCCAGATGTTTGCTCGACAGTTCCACAGTCTTCGTTCTGTTTGTGCTGCCCTGTGCTGTGCTTCACATCTAAAGAACAGACTGACACGCTGTACTGCTGGTGACCATTGTCTTTTTTGCAGTGCATGTCATTGTAGCGATGACATTCTCATTCTGAATGTAGAACTTCAGTTATTTTGGTGCCAGTTCGCACGCTGATACAGAGATCATTGTACTTGGATGTTAGAACTAAAAGTGTTTTATATTTGAATGCTTTTATCGCTAGGCAATCATTTTAATTCTTAAAAGCTTTCATGAAATCTAGGGCTACATTTTATGTTAATAAACTAAGTAAATGTGTTATTACCTTTCAAAGCCTAGTCCTGTTTTTCCTGTATAAACAAGCAATAACAGATAATGCTTCCAGAAATAGGAATTTCACAGAAATGTCGTTAATGGTGAAAGGTGTTTTCTTTTTTTTCTGTGTATTTTGTGGAGAATCATGATCCAGTTTTGGCAGGTGTTTCTCTACAGATTGAGAGTTAATACTCATTTAGTCGAATAACTAGCAATAACTCTGTATCAAATGCAGATCCCTACTTGTGCACTATAACTTAGTGGATTGGTACTTCCTATAGATCTGTTGGTTTCCTGGCCTCGTTTTAGCAGAGGTGTTGGCTGTAGAGTTCAGCTGAGCTGCTTTACTTGGATCTCTCACTGCAGCGGTTCAGCTTCTGTTCTCTGGTCCAGTTATATGGAGAATGGTAACTTCAAGGGCTGCATAAGTCAGGTAGCTTGGATCTGGCTAGCTTTTGGTATTTTATTTTTTTTTCTTTTTGCATAATGTAGTATCCTGCATGTATTACAAAAAAGCTAAGTTCCAATGGAAGAACCAGTGAATGCTATATCCGTAATTGAAATGACGAGTTTGGGCTTTGATTATGACAGTGTGAAGAAAGAACGTAGCCTTGATAAGGTGATTTCTTGTACAAGTTTTACAGTCTTTTTGCATTCATATATTGTTGGAAAGCCATAGTTGTTTAAGAAGGCATGAAGTCATGTAGGAACACAGGTCCATATTTAGGATTTGGTCACTTTCTGGAATCATGCAGTTTACGCTGATAACATCGAATTATAAAGAGAGGTTAATTTGGTCATTTCCATGCCAAGGAAGAATTCTTATTTTATATTTTCTAATGTGTTTTCTGATCTGTTGTAAATCCTCAAACTATAAGGCTTTTGCCACTTCTTAATGAAGATCGTTAAACCCCATGAATGGCTGTATTATAAAATCCTTTAAATGCACCAATTCTGGAAATCATCGTAACTGGTTTTACTGACATGTTTGGGCTTTTGAGGTCTAGTGCCTGTTTTTAAAAGATTAGAAATTTGTTGGGATCTTGTTGTCAACTTTTCAGGGGTTCTGTGTACAAGCAGAAACAATACGGAGAAAAAAACACGAGTAGCATGGCCAAAAATACACAGCAGGGAAAGAATTTTTATTTTTCATATGGTGGGGCAGAATTAGAAACAAGGATTTTTTTTTTTTAAGGAGATGAAGTACTTTCTGAATGCTTTTTAAGTAAGTACATGAAGGCTTCAGTGACTATAAGGGCAAATTTGTGATAGTTCTTTCTTTAATGTCTTGAAAGCGTAGTAAGTTGAAGAACACAGTTTTAGCCAAGTGTTTGACTATGATCCTGCCCCCCCTTTTTTAAACATTCTCTGGAACAATGAATTCTGCATATATTATGATGAACGAGGCTGTGTTATTATACCACAACAAAGAGAAATGTCTTGTTTATCCTCCTAGACACAGTTATTGCTTGTTTTCATATTTTAGGTTGGGCTTGCTAGATATCTTGTGTAAGTGAAAGTTACTGCGTGCTCTCTAATCATATTTCATTTAATTATAGCCTATTCCTTATAATTGTACGCCTTCCCCTGCTGCTGTTTTCAAGGCGTGCTGGAGTTGCATGACGGTCTCTGATTTTTAGCAGCTGTGCCTTGTCAGCCTCACTAAGATGACTTGCCTGCTTTCTGTTCATGCTGGAGCTGGCAGGATCCTGGCTTTCCCCTGTGCTCTGCAGGCCAGGCGCTTTGCAGGCATCATATCTTCACCTGAGCTTTCATAGCCAGAAGTTGTCTTTCAGGAACATCCCTTTGCAAGTGTTTTTAACTCCTTACTGCCACACTACTAACGTGGAATATCTTGATTTGTTTGAATTTTGTCCAGTTATGTGGAAGATGTTTTTATACAGAAAGCATTAAAGTTATCATTTAGTGAGGTTTATAGTAATGGTGCTGGTTGGCATTCACGAAAATAAAGGTCTTTTGGAGATGGGAATTACCAAGACTGATCAAATAACATTAATAACGGAAAACCCGTTGTCCTGTAACTGAGAGAAACCTGTTTGAGTTTCTCTCTAGGAGTGTAGAAGCCAGTTCACAGAAACGTAAAGAAATTGAAGTGGATGTGGTTGATAAGCAAAGCCGAAGACTGTGATGAGGAAAAAACTGTGACCAAAAGGCGGGATGTGTTTCGGGAAGAAAATGAATTCTAACAAGGCTATTAGCCCATGAAAACACTAAAGAAAATGGTAGCGTTTGATGCTATTCAGAAGAGGTCAGTGAGGTTCATTAAATACTCTTATGTTCGTAAGTAAAACCAGATGATAGTCATACACGGTGCTTTGAAGTGCTTCTTAAAATAGCTTGAAGATGTTGAACAGCAGCCCCTGGAGTTGTATGGTAAGAATTGTAAGACCTTGATGGGGCATTTTCTGGGGTGTTGATGCAGTTGGTGTTTGTCAGTAGGTCTTAGAATGGTGAGGAATTTTGTGATGAGCGTGACTGAAGTGTGCTAAGAGTTGGTAATGAGCGTTGTAATGGGTGTTGACTGAGCTAAAGTTAAAGTTGAGGTGAAAATTATCATGGTTCATCACAAGTTTATAGAAGGTTGATGTTGTGAAAATAATTTTCGAGTCTCTTGATAAGAGACAAACTCTGTGATATGTGACTGTTGATACCGCAGACAGACTTCTGTAAAAACCTTTTGTTGGTCACTATGTGACATTTTGATTAAGGAACTGCGGTGGTTGGTCATGTGTCTGTGTACGATGGAGTAAAACCTGGCTGGCCAATGGCAGGAGCCAGGCGGTCCCTATAAATACCACAGTTACATCATGGTGTGCCATGCAGGCTCAGCAGTGTCAGGGTGTCTGGGGGAGGCTTCTCAGTGCTGGCTGCCAGGCATGTTTGTCAGGGGAGCAAAAGAAAGTGAAAATTGCTCATCCTTCTTGTACATAGATCCCACAGAACTTAGCCAGTTGGTGCAGGGTGAGTGCCTGCAGTAACAGCAGTTTGCCTTGTATGTTGGAGAGCAGATAATACATTTTGATCTATGTTCAGTATGTGGGTTTTAGGAAAAGCTTTTTTTTGGGCAGGGGAGGGAAGTTTCAGCAATCATAAATCATAACGCAAGAGGTCTAAAATCAAATTTAAAATAATAGATTACATTTTATTAGACTTGCATTTATGACTGTAGAATTCATAAACACTCCACGTAGGCCAAAGAAGTGGTGGCTGTGGGCTGTAACTGAGGAACACTAAGAGCTCTGTTTCTAGTCTGTTCCTAGCTTGTTCCAGGAGCCACGTCCTCTGTTCTTTCTCCGTCCGTGAAGATCCAGTTGTCGTAAACAGCAGTGGAGTGTTTAAATGTGCAGGAGGATTGTTTCCTTCTTAACTACCGCTCAGTCTTAAAAGCCTTGTCATAAATATCTAACTAAACTGTTTAAGTGCCTCCTTGCAAAAGTATTTTATAATAATTTACCTTATTTATAAGCTCTTTGAAATACAAATGCGAAGCTCGGATGGCTGCAGGAGGCTGCACTTGGCCCTGTGCTGCCCAGCACCAGCAGCTCCCGCTGGAAGAAGGTGGAAATTGGCATGAGCACTATGGGCTTTGCTGCTTGTGGCTGCTCTGGGATGTCAGTGGAGGTTAAGATAGGCACTGGGGTGCGACCTCAGGTTTGTTGGTTGTGTTGTTGTTTTTTTTCACATATGTAATGGTCACCTTCTGCAGGATCATGGAAAAACAGCAATTTGTAATTATTTATTTTTCTAAATATCCTTAGCAGATGGGAGGGGAAACTTCCTCCTGCACGGAGAGGAAAGGAGGTCCTTGACTGCTAAATATATCAAGCGTGTGTGCTTTATTAAAGTCTTTTAAAAAGATGGTGCAAAATGGCAGCTCAAACTTTATTTTGGTACTGAAAGAAAAGAGACAGTGGGAGATAGTTACTGGTAAATCATATATATTGTTTGTTTTGAATGCAGGTACATCTTGGAGATGGGAGCTGTGAAGTTCTCAGTATTGCAGGACAGAAATCTGTAGAAGTAGAGTTTTGTTTTTTTTTTTTTCCTTGAAAATAGTGTTTAAAAATTGAATGATTTGAGCTGAAATTGAGTTCAGAACAAATGTCTTAGTAGACAGCAACAAAAAGTGAATGGCCAAAGCGGTTGTATTTTAAAGGGACTTCAGTAGGGCATTTGTTCAGAGTCCACGTCCTTTCTGAAAAATTGATCACCTGAGGAGAAGATGGGAAGAGCATCTTTGACTTTACTGTAGCTACAGCTTGGATTTACATTGCTGGTATTGCCGCTCAGTCTTGACAATGATTTCCTGTGTTTCTTGTTTGTACAATAATGCAAATTCAGAGACAATTCCAGATCTTTAAGATTCTCCATAGCATTTCATTACCTTTGTCAGCATGATTCAGTAGGTTATGGCAAAGCAAAATATTTTAAAGCTTATGCTATTTACCTTTAGGATTAAGCAAGATAAACAGCTTACAGTGTTCCCAGTTGCACAAGTCACAGTATTTTTAAACCTGCTGCCTGTAATACCGGGTTGTTTATCAGGGAACGCAGTTAACCTAAATGTTGTATTGTGGCTTCTTTTTGATTCATCTGGATATAATTCTCAAAAGCAAAATGTTTGATCCATAAGCCAAAAAATAGCTTCTAAAATGTATTTAGGGAGAGGAAGTCATTTTGGTACTAAGCATACTCCCTTTTTCCTGGGCAGCTTGGGGAAAAACAACATATCTGTGTATAGTAGTAAAAAGATTCCATAGCTATATACTTTTCTTCTTGAAATTTGCAATTTTCCTGTTTTAGGAACAATGCCAAGTAGATTATCAGTTCTGAAGTTACGGACTTGATGTGCTTTTGTAGCGAGTTTAGCTGTTGCATTTTAAAATGTGTTTTTACTTTGCGTATGAAACGTACAGTGATGATAAGAAAGCATTCGGAACCTGCTTCCTTTACAATGGGATTTTGTTTTGGTATTCTTACCTAATAGGAGTTTTGTTTTCATGCTGGTTAGGATTGTTTCTGTTGGTGGAAGAGGCAGACATTAGTTGAAAGGATTTAAGTTGTATGTTGTTTGTCATTGTTATTTGGGGGGTGAATGATGGGCAGTGGTTATTTGCACTTGTGACTGTCTTAGCAAAACACCCGCATTCTCTTTAATCATCTGTTCCTAGAATGAGTTGTTAAAACTTGGAAACTATTTTATCAAATAATCTTATCTGAAATACAGTTTATGCCGGACTGGCTGATTTGAGTGCTGGTCTTTGTTCATTTGTTTGTTTTCTACTACTTGTATTTATAATCAATAGAGTGATGCTTTCAAAGGACAGCATTAAGATCTTAATACAGAGCTGCTTCTCCTTCCACATTTACTACAGAGGGAGCCCACCGCAGTCCTTGTTACAGTATTACAGCATCCCAGTTTGAGCTGAATTAAGCACTTGCTTCAGAAGTTCTTTCTGCATTAGTAAACTGAGTAGGTTTCCACTTAATGTGTGAGACGGAAGAGAGCTGGAGGAAGAAGGCTTACATGGCTGATGGTGAAGAAGAGAGGGTGGCTGAGGAGCAAAGCATTTTCTTACTGGTGCTGGAAAGCTGACAGTTAACTCCACAATTGATATGAAACTGTCTGCAAAGTGCCTGGAGATAAATAATGTCCTCCCTCCCCCTTCCACCTTGCTGTTCATACAGTTGGGTCTTTAATATGTAAGAAAGAAACACAGATTTTTCTTTATTCTTCCCTTCTACTTGCAGATGCCTAGGACAAATTAAAATCCAGAAGCGTCAGTAGCAGTGATGGTGATATTATATTTTAATATTGAGATAGATACCTGAACAGTCTGTTTTCATTTTTATATTGTGGTAATTTCAGAAGTGAAGGTTGCAGGAAAAAATGAAAATAGTCTTTTTTGTATTACCAGAAACTGGATTTTAGGGTATGTGTGGTCCAAAATAAAACAAGCCTACTCAAGATCTGAACATATACTAAACTTACTTTTGATGCTCATTACAAACTTTTAATGGCACTACCATGTAATCTTGTCAGTCTGCATCTTTCCATCATGGGGTTGCTGTAGTTGTTCCTGGCAACTGAAATTGTAGGACATTCCAGAGGTTCTTCGCTGGTTTTGCTTGGAAGATAGGATATCTCCATTTTACTAGTATATTGAGAATGAATTTCTTGAGTTTCTTTATTTGCAAAGGATATATATATATATAGGATATATATAGGATATATATATATACATAGGATATATATATATTTAATACGCCTTAAATAACCTGTTGAAGGTGTTATTTTAGTAAGGTGCTGTTAACATCAGCCAGTTTTCATGGGAAGTGGTGCATCAGTAGCTGAAGAAGTATGTAGGGAAAGATTATGTATGTTGAGTTTTGTGTTCTTAACTGGAGGCTCGTTTGAGATGCTAATCCTCAAGGTGTGAGCGTCAGGGCATTTTGTAAATCAGACTTAGCTGGGTCTGCTGCAGACAGCTGCGAAGAGAAGTAATGCCCTACAGACTTGGAAAAATCTTGTGGTGTAGATTTGTTGGTAAACATTCAGACTTTTCTAAGAAACAAGTGGATGAGAAGCACAGAGGTGGTGCATCTGTTAAATAAATACTTTCGGGCCCGCTTTGTGCTGACACGATGGGATAGCTTTCCCCATGTCTGCGGCTAGCCGGTGCCTTGCTGCCAGTATTTTTATACCTATGTAAGTGGATCTGTCCTGAACTGCTTAACCCACATTACTGCTTTACGTCTCAGTCTAGGTGATTGTTCTGGTGCCTTTTCCAGCTGCGCGTCAGACAGAGCTAATACACACATAACCTTGCAGTGGAAAGTACCCTCTCTTATCTGCATTGGGTGTACAGAGCTCCCAGTGCCAGACTGCAATAACAAGTCTTTGTCACTTCAGGAGGTTTAAAAAAAACCACAAAAAAACTCACCAAAAACGAAAGCAACAAAACCCTCTGATAAAGCACAGGAAGCAAAACTGTTGACGGAGAAAATTCCTTTTCTATATCGTCACTTTTATGAGAAGAGCCACACCCCAAAGGTAATGCATTTAACTGTTAGTGGATCCCAGTGACACATATTTTTTCCCTTGTTTTCAGAGCTTTAATAGAGATTGAAAGAATAACAATACAACTTTCACTAAGTTATTTGTGGCAGTTGCTATATTATTCTAATTTGTAAATATGTTCTCTTGATGACTGCAGGAGACTTCAGAAAGTCGCGTTCCATTTTGTTTAAAAAATGGTAGGTGTTTCTGATGGTTCTTTCTTTTTTTAACTCCTGACAGTGCTCCTTCTGCAGTGTGATCCAGCCTCGCTTTTTCTGCTGGATAGTAGTGTTATTCCTGTGGGATTTAGTGTTGGTGAGTCTTACAGCTGAGCAAGCTTTCTGCTACACAGCGTGGAATAAAGGGAAGCTGCGCCCTGTGTCAGAGCAGAGGTGAACCTTTTTTTCAGTACTGTTCCTCTTCCCTCCCCGTCTGTGTGACTGAGCAGCTTTGTTGAGCAGGATTTCTGAGCCAAACCTTGAGGTTAGCAGTGATTTTGTTGGGTAGGAAGGGCAATGAATACAGATTTCACAAGTGAGTGAGTCTATAGCAGTGACCAAACAAGAGCTTTACAGCCTGGGTGTGTCACTTTGGCAAGCTGCGTGTCAGACTGGAGATTTAGCGAAGTCAGTTCTTGTGGGACAGTGGAGGTCTGGTGCTTTTGGTTTGTTTTAAGCCAAAGAGGAGAGTCTAGAGGTTGTCTTACGGCTTTGCTTTATGTGCTGTCAGCAGTATTTTTGGTGTAGAAACTCAGTCAGTCATGTTTATCCACTGACGCACAGTGTATGCGGATCTGCCCCTGAGATGCTACGTACAGCATTGTTCATGGTATGTTCTTATTACCTGTGCTGTGGATAATGAAATGCTTTCAGCTCTTAACAGGTCATGGGAATGTCCTCAGCTCTTTCAAATTCCAATCTTGAAATGCTGTAGGTTGAATGCAGTGGTGTTGTAGACGGCATAGAGGTGATTACTGGTTGATGCTGAAGGGTCGGAAGTGTTACAATAAAGGAGATTGAACTGAAGCTAAGAGGTGTTTGGGATGCCCTGGCACATTGTATTCTGGTGACACTGCTTTGTTGCTCTACCTGGTTCAGAAACAATTTTTCTTTGATCAGCACCTCTGAAGGCTGTTTGCTTCTGCGCCTTAGTGCTCATAAATGGACTGCTGTTTTCAGAATTGCAGGGCTGTGAAATGCCTCTTACTACTTTTCTACTTCTACTTTTTTTTCTTTTCATTGAGTTCTTTGAATCTTTAAATATATGTGTTGTACACAGGCAACGCCATGAATAAGGTTTCAGCTTCCTGCAGACAAGAAGCAACTATTATCCTTGGCTTCCAATGTAGCGTCACTTCATTTCTGTCCATCAGTATTGTGGGAAATGCTGTTTAAAAAGCAATCTGTACGAAACATCCCAACATCACAAGAGGTATGCAATGTTGTTCTTGGGCAAAATTGTATGCGTAAATCTTCACAGGCTTTTTTTTTTTTTTTTAATCTTTTTTTAAAGTAATTTGGATGCTACTAAAAATTATTATATTTGACCTTGAATTTTAAACTTCTAAACATTTCAAGTTCATGGAATAATTTTAGTTTGCCTTGCTCTTCAGACGGCAAGTTGATATTGCTTCAAGCATCCAAAGTCACTAAGTAGCAGAGTCAGCCTAATTCCCAGCACAGGGTTTTATTGCTGTTTTCTGTCCTGGAAATTCTTACCTGTGTGTGTTGTTCAGAAATTTATTTACCCAGATAATTTTGCTAATATTTATTGAGTAAAATGAAAGAAAATGATGGAGATTTCAAAATGGAAACAGAATGGCTGTAAGAAGTTGTATTGCTGTAATTGAGCCTTGTAGTTTCTGATCTATGCTTTTACTAGTTTATTTTTTTATTAATTTAAAAATATATAGACATTTCTGCATGCAGCAATACAGCGTTTATACATCTTTGCTTTTTTACAGTTAATACAGGTTTAATTTTTTTTCATAGATATATAGCAGCAGCTGAAAACATGATATGCATTTTGTGAGTACTGTTGAATGCTGGAGTCTTCTTCTGAAAACGATGTATTTTTGGTTAAATTTAATACCGATTATGTGTGCTTCTCCTACCATAACTAAATTCCTTGAAGATCAAGGCAACGTTTGGGGGAAAAAAAAAGAAATAGAAAATTGCCCTAAAGAATGATTTAAATGAGTGTAATTTTGGGACACTACTTGAAGACAGTGTATCTATTATATTGGGGTTTTTAAAGATAAATTTTATTTTAAAGGTGATGTGCAGTTTAACTTAAACAAAAAAATAGGAAGTACGTTCTATTTTAAATGTTAATTAAATTCATGGAAAATAGAAAGGCAGCTGATGGATAGAAGGGTGTTATGACCTTGTGGAAAACAGAAGGTATTTTGGATTCTAATAAGCATTGGTAGCGTTTTTGTACTATAGGCCTTTCTGTTTTGTTTAAGAGATCTTGAAGTAACATTAATTATTGTGACCTATTTTTAGATTTAGTTTGTCTTTTGGAAAATAGAGAATTTTACATGTGATGTATATGTAACCTTTCTTACTTTAAAGATATGAGGAAAGTTTCAGGCTTCTCTGAAGAAACACGTTCACATATTGAAAGAGGTTATAATTGCAATTTTATGGCTGAGTGAAATTTGTATGCAGCAAATGAGATGTAAAGAAAGGTAACCACATTTTCTTCACATGTGCAAGGCCATCCTCTATGCAATTTCTGCACTTCCATTCGTTGTGTGCTTCATGGTTAGTTAATGTACATTGGGCACGTTACAAATGCATGTCTGGCATATCAGAATATCATTTATACTATGTAAATCATAAATACTTCATTCAGTGTTTTCACTGCTCATTACACAGACTCTTCTAGCAGCACTTGAGAGGGTAAATGAATTCTCTTAAGACCTAAATGCTGTCACCAGTGATATCTACCTGTTTACATTCTGTATGGGCTGTAGGAGCGCTTTTTGAAGGAATAATCCACTGCATGAATAAAGAATATTTGTGTCTTTGTCAAGCTGAAGTTTATTATAAATTCTAAATCAAGTGAAAATACTGGGTTTTTTTTCTTTTTTTTTTTACTTTTTTCTTTTTTCTTTTTTTTAGTGAAACAGCCTCTGGAGCTTAAACATCATGTCTCAAAACAGCAGTATTAATAATTTAGTAGGGTTAAAAGAGAGGGTTGCTTTTTGACAGTTCATAATTATTCAAAGTCAGTTGAGTTTAAAGGGGGGAGAGAACTTTCTTTGTATGAATTGTGGCATGCTGAAATTAACCTTCCCTGTTCTGTAGCGTGGGATGTACTGTTTTATCACAACAGCGCAGCATAATGTGATCGGCTTCTACAATTCAGTCCAGTTGAATGAGATAGCTACGTCTTTAAGGTGTATTTATTTGTACAGTTAGATTGGGATGATCATTGGAACTGAAGGTGAAGGCAAAGGCCCCATTACACAAGGTCACAGACTGGCTGGTGGCAGCTGTTGCGCTGTGGCAGCTGGGTAGGCCTGGTGCAGGGAGCAGGCTGCTTGTGCGAGAGCTGTGCCAGGGAGCACTGTGCCCAGAGCAGGCTGTAGTTTGAGAGTGAAAGTGCTTTGAGGTGAATGCCTGTTTACTGCAGCCTCCAAAAGCCATGCTTACATGTACGTTATTGGTAGCTTGCCACACATGAGTATTTAGCATGGCAGTTTGGAGGCTGTGCCCAAGAAAAACATTGCAGAATATACGGTATATGTAAAAGTAAAAAAAAAAAAATTATTAGTAGTGTTACATATTAAAGGTTAACACTAATAATCTTCTCAGCAACAAATTTGTAAATATTGTATACTTAAGATGCTGGCAAACATTATATGTGAACTGCTAAAAAGTCAGACATAATCCTAGTCTTTTTGCAGTGTTCTTTAAAGACCAATGTGATGCAATGCTGTCTGAAAAAAGTAAGAGGAATTCCCTGTGTGTTTTATATACCAAAATGAAGTGGCTCTTTTTATGCTAAGACATTTCCTTAATTAAATCCAAATGTCTGAATAAAAGCTAGTACATTTGTGTTGTTCTGATACTTACTTTTATTCATAAAGTTGTGATATGAAACACAAACAAGAGCTTGCCTTTGCTGTGTTAGGAGGTGCTCTTGAATAGAAGATTTATATGTGACATTATCCTCTGCAGATCCATGGGGAAATTGGATTGTAAGCCAGCTCTGGTGGCACAGGTAAATGTTTTTGGAGAAGGTATGGATCAGTTTGTGAGTGTGCAGTACCAGGCTGTTCTGAAGCTGAACAAACTTGAATAATTATTATTTTTTCCCTACTGGACTGTACTAGAGTTTGAACATAAAGGTAGATTTTTGGAAATGTAAACTGGAGGTGGCTGTGTGTGGCACTGACTCTGCTTTCTTTAGCCTTATCCCCCATGCTACATTTTCCATGTGGTTCAGTTGTTGTGAGACTGGAGTAGGAGGATGGCACTTCCCTTGGCCTGCTGTCCCCAGTCACTTCCCTTTTCTCTTAAGTTTGCTGGAGGAGCTGTCCCAGGGTAGAACTGCAGGCAGCATGCTGGGTATATAGGACTTCTCCCTCTTACCTCTGTTACTTGCCCAGAAAGTATCTGCTGCTTGTGCTTATGGACATAAATGTTAATGTGTTGAACTGTTTGTTGTTCATTAAACATGTATGTTCAAAAGAATTGCATGGTTTTGATTTATCTTTAGTGATAAGCTACGATATGTCTTTGCTGTTAACATCGTGAATGGGAGATGGCTAAGGCTTTCAGTAGTTTTGATGAGTAAGTTGGTAATTCAGACAGAGGGTACTTACTGAAGTTAATAATGACACGTCATTGGAATTGATTCATTACAAGCCTAATTAATAAGAAGCCTTTATTTTGTATTTACCCATCATACCCTCAATGTGTTTTACTAAATGTCAGAACAATATGTGATTGAAGCATTTTGAATTATTTCTCAAGTATCATAGTAAGCTGCGAAGCACAAAATGCCAATCGTGTATGCTATAGCAAAACCTGTTGCTTTTTGAGCTCGGGCAAATTCATTCAGTGTGAGTTTTTGCTGGCAAACTAATAGCAATGGATTTCCAGGAGTAGTTTGTTGGGTAGTAGATAGAATAATACCTTCTGTTTGTTTTGGTAGCACTGGAGAGACTTTGATCCTTACTCTTGTTTTCACTTTGCTGCAAACATCCTGGTATAGGGGGTTTAGCACAGTGGTCAAACTGTGCATGAGAAATAGGAAGTTCAGCCAGACTTCTTGATCGTATGAAAGCCGCTCTCTGTCCTCAGGTTATCTCTGCTTGTTTTTTTATTTTTATTTTTTTTTTATGTTCACTTTGTGTTATATTGAAGAAGATACATTGTGTATTTTGGAAAAGGGATACAAAGTGTGGAGTATATTTCACGTGTTCAGAAATCATCAGATTTGGCTTTAAAAAGTCTACTTGGCTTCAGTGTTTACCACCAGCTTTGGTATCCAGTGTCTGTGTAGTTTAATTTAATAGTCTCTAGATTCCAGTCTGATATTTTTTTTTCTCCAAAAGTTTTGTTCTTTCTACCAAAAAGAGTTTAATTTGATCTGCTATATGTTGATATTTTGTATCACCTTGCTGTGATATATATATTTGCCTTTTGAAAGTTCAATTTACTTTATATTGAAACCTTTACTCTGCTAAATGTCTCTTCTGCTTGACTTTTATACTCATCAGTTACGTTCTCATGCTGAATGGTAAATAAGAACAAACCTAGTCTGGCAGGGAACTGGATATGTGGTTTATGTAACTTTATTATAATAGATCGGTGCAACATGCAGAAAGTATGTGTAGCAAGAATAGACTTTATTGGTCCCTGTATTTCTTCCTTTGTGAATCAGATTATAATGTTTATTGTAAAAATTTAGTAGTAACATGTATTTGAACAATAAATCAGTGATAATGTTGTTAACCCCGGTAATTGCAGATTCTTAAAGGGGATACTGAGATCTTTATTGTGCATAGTCGCTGAGCAAGCAAGAGTTGTGGAAGCTGTGCACGGGGGGGAAAAAGAACAGCTCCTGTGAGGATGCCCTAGGGGTGACATTGTGTCTGTCTGACATTCAGCCTGTGAACTTAGCATTGTTCTTCCTCGGATAAGTTCTGGGGGATAAGTAATAAATTTTGTGCTAATTTCAAAATTGTCAGGTTCAGTATTTAGATCTTTTTTTCTAACGGGCTGTCAGAGGGCTGCATGCTTAGTTACTTCAGCTCAGAAGTCAAGTTTGCAAACACCTTAATTTGTTCCGAGCCCCTCTGAGGGGAACAGGTGCTCTTCAGGCATCACTTTTCCAAGTGCAGTATAAATGTATTGACGCAAGTCTTCCTCTCTATGTGGATCTAGCTGAAGACGTAGCAAGTGGGGAGACATGCAAGCTGTCTGGAGTTGTCTTCGCATACTCAGTGTGTATTTTTGTCTAGTCACTAACACTTCTGAGAGCTCTCTTAAGCTTAGTGCAGACTGGTTCTTGGGAAGGCACTCAGTCTATTTATATGGAATTGATGTTGTATGGGGGAAGTGTAAGAGAGATTCTTCGTATGGAGTTAATTAGAGTTAGTGGAAGCATATCATGGGGAAATTAGGTACTGGGAAAAAAAGGTATCTTCACGCTTCATTTCTTTCAGATTCGCCTTGGTAACGTTTGAACGCCTTTGCTTTTTTTGCTGTCAAAATGTCACTATTTGGATCTTTCCCAATGTTTTCATTCTACTGATAGGAAACAGAAGGGAAGGAACTAATTGGTATTAGTCTGGAAAACATGTTCTGAATACAAGTACAAGCATTTGTGTATTCTCATCCAGATTTCCAGGGTGTGAGATATGTGACAACAGGAGCATCATTCTGGGAATGCAGTTAGATCTCTTGGGAGGCCAAAATGAATTTCCTTCCTTACTGCTACCAAAGGAAAGTGCTCATACTTCTCTTGTTACAAATTCTCTTAAATTGTTGCTTTATAATGAAAAGCTTGTCTTGCTAGCTCATTACTAATTGCTACCTCCTACTCTCTTGTCAGCAGGGGGTAGGATTGCCTCCTACACCCAAGGAAAAAAAAAAAAAACAACATGAAAATTAGACTGTGATAGAGGCTAAATTTGAAAGAAATTTGAGAAGAAATAGGCCAGGCTAATCTTTAATTCTGCAAGAGAGCAATTCTTTCTGTAGATACTAAATGGGGAAAAAAAAAAAAAAAAAAAAAAAGAACAGAGCCATCATTTCCATTACAGTGGTGTCTTAGAGGGTCCGAGCAACTCCTGTGTTACTGGGCAGAGAATGTTTCCAAATAGGTTGAGTTCGCTAGCATGTACTGGCATTCCATATTTGATGGAGGCTTTTCAAAGTGAAATCTTTCTGCAGGTTCGAAGCAGTTGCACATGGTACCTGATTGTGTCACAGCAAGAGGGGAAGGCGCTTCTGAACTTTAGGAACAGCATAAGCTGTGAAAGCTTGTGGATGTTTGTGCTTTGGCACTGGGACAGTACAGGCAATGACACTTCAAACAAAAACATGAGAGGAAAGTTTGTCAAGACTCCGCTGTGATGACTCATGCATCTTTTTCATCATCTCAGATTCTGTCTGCACTGCAGTCACAGCAGTGAAAATACGATGGTAGCTGTTAAGTATTGGTTTGCATGCTGCTACCCACAGCAGCAGTTCCTTGAAATTAGTTGTGAAAAATGTTATAAATCTTTCTATGAAGTCTTCCAGTCTTTCCCCTCCATTATTTGAATTTTTTTATTCCCTGCAGATTGAAAGCATTTCCCTTACACTTTTTCACATTCCATTTAACTTCAGCGTTCAGTGACTGTGGTAAATGTTTTTGTTTTTTCAACAATTAATCTGTTCTTCAGTCTGTCTGCGACTGATGGGTGAATATTTATTCCCCCTTCCTGTCAATATTCTGCTTTAACTGTAGAATACAATATACGCATACAGAATAAAACTAACACGTATAGTGGTCAAGTTTGGGTACTTGACTGGCATGTTGTGGTTGAGGCTTTGTGAAGCAGTGGCTCATTTTGAAACCGTGGGTTTTATTGGATGTAGTCGCCTGCTGTCGTGGTTGTTCAGAATTAATATGAATATATTCCAGTGTCATATTGAAATAAAGAATAACTGTATGATTTATGGGAGATAATATTTGATGATCCTTGCACTGTTCCTTCCTTTCCATTGTGTGTTGTTTTTTTTCCTTGTGGGAGTAGACAGCTTGAAACTTCCTTATATATTCAGGTGAACATATGAGCTTAAGTGGTCACAATCTGTTTGAATCATCAGCGAGACTTATGTTATAAAACAGGTTATGTGGCATTACTGACACTTAATTCTATTGAACTAGAAAATTGCTTGTAAATTCTTGCCTTCAGACCAAGCTTTCCTTTTTCAGCATCTGGAAAATCAAGTCACTGGTTCTCCACAATTCATTTTTGCCTTTTTTTCTTTAATAATTTGATTATTTTGCCTATTTTGTAGATACTAAGTGTCTACAAGTACATGGACAGTTAGGATGAATTGAATTCTGTGTCATCAATCAGGTGGCAATGCTGAGATGAAAGCTGATGTGGAGAGGACAAGTAATGCTCATCGAAAAGCACTGTCCAAGCGTGCAGAATAGGACTATTATTTATTTGCAATCAAATTACTTCTAAAAAATTTTCAGGTTGAGATTTAATGCTAATAAATTTCTTTTGATTCTCCAGTTTATTCAGGAGATACATATTGACTTCATTCATAGGAATGGTTTTTTGTTGTCATTGTCAGAAAATCGAGCTCAACTTGCATATGGTTTGCAGGAGCTTTATGGTTTTCCTTTTTGAATGCTGCTGTAGGGCAGCTTCAAAAAAAAAAAAAAAAAAAAAAAAAGAAAGAAAGAAAAGAAAAAAGAAACAACAGAAAGTGAGGAAGAGAAACACAATGCACAAAGTCCCTCTACCTTGAAGGCATAATCAAGATTCTGAAGGCTTGCTTGAATGGGATCTGGATCAGAGCAGAAGCAACTGAAAAGTGTTTTGATGTGCTTCCATTGTTGGAATAGCAAATTGTAACTTCTAAGTATGGCTTTAGTATTTGATTATTCAGTTATACAAGATAATTATAGATGACATAACGGGGGGGGAAACGATGGAGAAAACAGATCCTAAACCCAAGTTCATGTGCTATGCTTTGATGTTGGGATTTTAGTTGAACTTAAATCATTATAAACTGTCCTAAAATAATCAGGACAAAAATAGTTTTGATGTTACTGGCTTACGCACCTCAATATGTACTAAATGTACATGTTATAATACTATAATGTACGTGTTTTGATTATTATGCTTAACTGTTCTGAACATATCTCATGTTTCAGCTCATAGAAAACTTCTCATTTGAGCATTTAATCCAGGTTTGTCTACTGCATGACTTAAAATGTTGGCTGCAGAAAACTGAGGATGGCTGTGTATCTCTGTTCAGAGAAAATTCTTCCTCCAAGATTAATATATAGGTGTATTGTTTATGTTATTTTTTTCCAAAAGTACCAGTTTTGGATCATGTGCTTTTTAACAGTAGTCATGCAAATACAGTGAAGGAGTGTATGTGTTTTTTTTCCAGTGTTCATGTTAATATTTTTTCTTTAAAAAATTACCCACTTAGGTTATAATTATGAACCTATCCACCTTCAGGGATGAAAGCATCAGGTAACTGGTTAATGTATTTGCTGCTTGGCATTGCAAAACATTTTTCCATTCTTTTAGGTATCTGTTGTGTAGCCACATTTGCTACAATAAATGTTTCCGGTAACTGTACCCTCAGTAATAATACATTCATTCCGAAGTTGGATTTAAGCTCTTTCTCGCTGTTCACTGAAGTTAAAACAGCTTTGAAAAAAAGAAGTCTGAGAAAATGAACAGAAATGTCACTGCTCACAGTACAGCCTTCAGCTGTACCTTGCAGCCTTTTCATAGGAAGAAGAGTTTCTTTAAGCTCCCAAGAAATCAGTTCTGTCAGTAACATTTAGGCTTAAGGACTGTGTAAAGCTGTTAAGTGTATTACTCTTATTTTAAGGATTTTAAAAAACTGTTGCAGGTCAGTAATTTATAATATTTGAAATTTTAATTATAATTGCTGCAGAACAAGATACGAATATGCATCGTGACAACTGAATTATGTAAAATATCAAATTTTCCTGTCAAATTGTCTGAGTCACATATTTCTCTCATTTTGTTAATTTTATTTTGTTGAAGGTATTTGAAACTGAAAAAACTCATATGCAGGGAACAAGATAATTAGAAATAATAGCACACTTCAGTATTTTTACTTGAATAGTTTCATCTGCATGAATTTTAAATTGGCCATCTAGTTTAAGGGGCTGAATGCACGTGCTGAAGTCATTTAATGGCTGTCTAGTCATCTTCATAGCTGAGAGAATTGCCTTAATTTAATGTGCAAGGAAACAGAGTTTAAAAATGGGATGATGAGAGCAGTTCAAAAATTTTTTTCTAGCAAACTGTTTATAACAATCGAATACATTATAATGAAGAGGTTTGGGCCAGTGAAACTGAATTCATAGCCTAAAGTGATCTACTTTTGCTTTCAGATGTGTCTGATTTAATAAACAGAACAATGCGATACAATTTTTTTACAGCACGTTGAAAATGTTAGCTAGACTATGGAACACAGAATGAGAAATACAAACTTCTGTCTAAGAGTTGTCTTCCTGTGCTGGCTTCCTCATGGAAGTCATGGCGTGTCTTTTGCACTTCCTGAAAAGTAATGGAATTGTTATCAGTTTACCTGCAGGGGATGAGATGAGTAAAGATGAATATTCAACTGCTTTGAATATTGCCTTATTTCTGAATAAAGCAAGATTTCTGTTCGGGTTTGGATGGCTTTTAATAAGTTGTTCTTAGCTTTTATTCGTCAGTTTCCATGGCCCAACTTCTGGTTTCATCATACATCTGCTCTGTCTTTGAGAATTGGATAAGTGAACAGAGAACTAAGACTTGCATGGTGAATTTGTGCCTCTGAAGAGTGAGACCAATTTCAGTTGTCTCAATAGATAATATTCCTTTGCTAAAATGAGTTTCAGATAGTAACTCTGCAGTGACATAAGGCTTCCTATATGCGTTAAAGGAAACTGGAGATTTTTGAAGCTCTAGAGGTCTTGTCTCTCATTGTCTTTAATGATTAAAATCTGACATTTGCACGTGAACGTTCTCTAATTGGATGTTGAAAATCACTAGCATATTTTGTGACAGAACAAAAGTGATAATAAATATTCAGCCTCTCTCAGATAATTTTGTAATCAGATTTCACAAGGGCAAATTAGCACAGGTTTTGTTTCATTCATTACTCTTATGTGTCCTTCTTAAGAATCACTTGTCATGGATTCACAGAATGGCCTGGGTTGGAAAGGACCTTAAAGATCATCCAGTTCAACCCCCTGCCGTGAGCAGGGCTGCCACCCACCAGCTCAGGCTGCCCGGGGCCCCAACCAACCCGGCCTTCAGTACCTCCAGGGATGAGGCACCCGCAGCTTCTTTGAACAACATGTCCCAGTGCCTTAACATCCTGTGAGTAAAGAATTTCTGCCTAGCACCTAATCTGACTCTGCCCTTGTTTAGATTAAAGCCATTCTGCCATGTCCTGTCACTATCAGACTGTGTTGGAAGTCTGTCCCCCTCCTGTTTATAAGATCCTCTCAAGGTTGTTAATTCTCAAGTACCTCTGAATTAACAACCTCTAGAAGCTAGATGTTTTACAGATACACCGATAATGTTGGCAGCTAAGTATAAAACCATAGTCTTCACAGTGAATGAAGGAGAGAATATCTTGATTGAATGCATCAATTTTTGCTAAGACAATGCCTTAGTTTCAGGTTAGTCCTGTGAATAATGGGCGCCATTATTAAACATTTCTTTTAAAATTGTGAAAACTGCAATATACAGGTTTGGGAAGTAAAAATTTCTTATTTTACTATGCGTCTATGTGAGTATATGCAAATTTCAGAAAACTTCCATTCACAAATGAAATTTGAAGCAAGCCTTTGGGTCTCTTGAGGTGTGTTATGTTGGCATAATGGTGCACCTGGGATTTGGTGAAGTTTTGATGTCTTCAGTGGAAAAATAATTAGGTCATTGGTAGGAGATTTTAAAAATAATAATAAAAAAGCATAAAGCGTTTACTAAAATAATGATGTAAAAGATTTCTTCACGCAGGTTAAAAAGAAAGGGTATTAACCTGTAATTGGCCTTCTTGAAAATGCTTCATTTCTGTGATGCCTGTAGTAAAATTGTTTTGCCATTGTTTGTGCTCCAGAGCTCTGTACAGCCAGTCCTACACCAGCTGCCTGTACCTTGGATCACAGCTCCACCTCTTGTAATAGCAGATTTGTTCTTAATGCTCACTGTGGGATCACCCATCAGTGCCAACACGATCTGGATCAAGCATCAGCAAATAACAGCACTTCTGTTGACTTGATCAGAACACACCATCCTGTTGCTTTTCATCTTTGGGGTGGCTGTGGTAGGACAGATGATTCTTTGTTCCGTGTGGGTTTGGAACAGAATTACAGTTAGAAAGTATTTGGAAGAGATTTGTACAGAGAAGCCAGAGAGCTCTGGTGCTCTGTATCATGTGAACGTATGGGGCTTTGATCTAGTAATTAAACAGCCTAATAACCAGTACAGGCTTAAGATTTAGATCAAATCTCTGTCATAATTTTCTGCTTTTATGGGTAGGAGAACTTGTTGCCTGTAGCTTACTCTAGTCCTTTGTCTCTTTTGTTTCTAACTGCTTTGTGAATCAACTCTGCTTTGTTCTCCCCTCTTGACTTTTAGTAGTTTGAATATGTCTTCCATTCATTGCCAATTGCAGTTCAGAAGCATCGTTCTCCAGTGGCTTTAGTTGCTTTATAAACATCAATTTATTTTTAGCCATAAAAATTCTTTTGCTGTAACTTCTTTTTGAAAACCTGTGTATTCTGGAGTGACTTTCCTAACAAAGGCAAGCTTTTCTGTGCAGCTTCTGACTTTTTTTTTCTTTTCTTAGAGGTAGTGCTGGTCAGATGAAATGAAAATAACTGATACATTTTTTTCCTCTAGGGCTACGTGATGGTAGAACTGCATTCTCTTTAGTGGCTCATAGGCTTTAATTGAATACCAAGAAGCAGAATGGGCAATTGAAGTAGCTTCTACATAAATTATAATGTGGGCAGTAAAGAACAAATTAGAGCTGTTAAACAGTAATCTTTGAAATGGGGTTAGTGTTGTGTTTTGGTCTTTGTAACCTGTGTGGTTTTTGTATGCTCACTTGGTTGCTTGCCACTTCCATAGATTTCTGTATCAGATTTCTCTGAGTTATCAGCGTTCTTTTATCTTTGTTTGATTTCAGTAACAGTACACCAAGATAGTATGTATTTGGGTTTGTTATTTCTCTGGAAATTGGAGTGGATTAAATCATTATTTAACAACATCTGTTTTAGTAAATTCAGCCTTGATTCTCGGAAACCACGCTTGTTTTCAATAATTGAGTGTGCTTTATATATATATGTATTTTTGTGTAAAGCAAAAGTGAATGCACTTCTGCAATGTCAGAGGGCACTTTGTGTGTACCATGTTTGCTGCCATCAACAGTTTCCTTTTACAGCTCTTTACTCAATAATGTCAGTGAATTAAGAAGGGAAGTCTTTTATAATCAGATAAAAATTGCTGTCTGCCTTCTTCCTTCACGTTCAGTAACTACATTTTTGACACTGCTTCCAAAAGCAGAGATAGCTAGGTTGTAAAGAACACAGTTCTGTTAATTTATGAAATAATTCTGTAAACATTTGTCTTTTTATTATTATATCATGACATCTTTATAGTTCTGTGGTCGATTTTATTGCCCACTTTTAGGTTCTCATAGTTTAGCCAATATCCTGACCTCTTCATCAGCTTTTTATTGGAGCCTGTACCCTCAAATAAGAATCCATTCATAAAGGTGGTCAGTGTAGTTATTGGGACAGTCTCAAGAATTCACAAGACTTATTGTAGGAGTATCTGCAAGTATCTCCTTAGAAGTCTTGAAATTGTTTCATTAGTATTTTGAGGGCAGCAGAGAAAATTAAGTTGAAGTGATTCTGTTGAAGCTCCAAAATGAGGAGTTTTTGTTGTAGTAAAAGAAGAAAATCTTAAAAACCCTTTGGTGGGATCAGTTGCCATGCAGAATGCATGCCTTATCAAATAAAGGGAAGAGGAGCCTGTCACACCACAGTCCTTCTCTCGCAAGGAGTCTTACAGTCTCTGGGCACCACACCTTTATGGTGAAAGAGTTGCCAAGGCAGTGAAGGTCATCTAGAAAAGCCAGGAAGCTTCCAGATTATGTCAGGTTGACATAAATACTATTTTTGTGATATTCTGGTAAAAATTCTTTCAGAAGGGGTTCCTTGAGGTTCCTTGAGTCCTCTCTGACTGATAGACGTGGATCAGAAACAAACACTGCAGGAACGGTATCGTAATTTGATTATTTTGTGCTTTTACAAATTGCTGATGCGGCATAGATGAGGATTCCTTTTGAAGACTTTCTCTTGGGTTCCCTTTTATTAAACAGAAATGTAGACTGCTTTTCAAGAAAACGAAACTGTGGAAGTACAAGCATTAAAAATGAAAATTGTGTTGCTCCTTAGAAACATCTGGGAGTATTTAATTTCAGACTTGTCGATCCTAGTCATTAAAACAAAGTGAACTGCAGTGGAGGAGATTCTTCTGGTTGCTCTTCAACAGTAGCATACTTGGCTGGTAGAACAGATTTTATAGTATGTGCATCTCCTGGCACAGAGACTGCAGATAGAAAATAGCAATATGAGTGCCAGGTTGCTTCAAGAGCATTTTTGGAGAAAGGGTGAAGGAATTAGGGGAGCTTGGACTGCTCTTCTGGTGTAGCAAAATAGAGATCCTGCATGTCCTCAAGCAACCCTGCTGGACTGTTCTGAGGCCTGTGTCATTTGGTAACATTATAATAATGGTTAGGGCTCCTTTATTTTCTGCCCTGGAGTTTTACAGCAAAACAGGTTTGGTATTTCTGAGAGAGATAAAGTTGCGTTCAAGGTGGATCTATATTAGTCTCTGACATTAAATATTTCTGAAGTAATATTCTCTAGGGAATGCTGAGTATCTCTCTGTATAGGCAGCAGTTCAGATTTACCTTTTCACGAAGGATTTTCTCTTTGTGAGACAAATCTTGCAGCTTGACAGCAGTACCCAGGTCACTGACAGCAGGCAGCAATCTCAGCCTCCGCAAGGCGATTGAGATGGAGAATGTGAATCAGTTTGCTGGGGGAGTTGCTCACCTTCTGCTAGGCTGTGGCAGGATGGGGCTGCCTCACAGCCGGGTTCTCACAGCAGAGTGATTGTGTTAGTGATTCAGGACAAATTATTTTGAAGACAAATATAAAATTGCACTTCCTCCTTCTGCCAGGCAAACAAAAGAGAGCAAATGGGTCTGCTCAGCACAGTGATGTGTTTGTTAGCAGCGCTCGGTACGGACTGGGGGATCCTTTTACTGCCTTCTTTTCGTAATAAAATAGCTAGTTATGTTTACGCAGGCTTAAAGGATCCCAGAGAGATTCCAATCACCAGTGTGTGTGCCTGCTTTTGTTGACTTTACCTGTTTCAGTTCTGTTTAAAACATCTTCTGGAGAGTAATTGTCGCTCCGTTTTTGTTTGCTAATTACTCATGTCTAGTTTAGTATTATTTGTTAACGTTAATAGTTGCTACTCTCCCAGTTTCCCCATATCCTAATACCACCTTATTGACCCGTCATTTACTTACAGATTAGCCTGTTTCCATGTGACTGGTTGTTGCCATGTCTCCACTTCCCTGAGCCTTGCTGACCCTGTCAATGCCAGGGGACGTATTCTTTAGTCCTGGCTTTGCTGCAGGCCCTGAGGACTTGCTGCCATCAGGCAGAGAATGGCCTGTACCACCAAGAGGATGACAAGAAGTGTGAGCAGCGTCCTCTGCTATGCTGTCTGCCCTGCCTGGAGCTGGGGAGGCTTCTTCAGCTGGTTTGTCAGGTTCTCACCCAAATTACAAAGTTGTAGTTCTGCTCACTTCCAGAATTTGGGAATCCTTGTCCGGATGGGATCTGTTAGCCTCCATGTAGGCTGCTTGTCTTTACACCAGTGGTGACAGCTGTGACAGCTTGATCCATGGCAGTTGCCTTAGTTTGTATGCTTAAATGAAGAGGTACTATTCTTTATGTGCTCCTGGAAAGTACCCTGGGAAGTACCTGTTGTGGGATGTGATAGGATGGCTTAATGAGGGAGTGGGATGTCACTGCAGGAGAAGCACAGACACTGAAAGGGAAAAACCTGCATGTGGTTATTACGTGGTAGGAACAGTCTGAACTATTGGAGAGTGAAGGTGCATGTGCTGAGTGCTTGTTTTTCATTTCATATACATTTGCTCTTGTCAGATGTCATCTTTCCTTAACAACATTTGCTATTGTCCTTTATTTTATTCACAAATTCCATTTATGTCATCTCTCACCTTCCCTTTAACTAGACTGAATTAGCTAAAGGTAAAACTCTTTGAGTTTTTCAGGCCATTTTTCTGGTACTCAACAGTAATACCACAGTACTCCTGGTGCGGACAGTATGACATTGCATTCGATGCACGTCAGTGATCAGTGCTGTACCTCCAAGAAGGTATTAAGATGGCTTAAGCACATTCTTTCTCTTTCTCCTCTGCCTTGCACTACATATTACCACTGCCTTGCTTTTGCCAATGTAACTATTTGTGAATCCACTCCACAAACATATGTCAAAACTCTTCTTTCTTTCCCAGGTTGTCAGCTAGATCGTCATTTGCATTAGGCACAGTGTCTTATGTGTTCAGTATCTTTGGCACTGGGTGCTAAAACGAGAGCAAGCACTCTGGGTCCCTGTATGCGTATCCAGTTGACCCTTAAACGGTAGCGTGAACATATCAGGCAGATGTAGCAGCATTTGTCTGAATGTTGTAACAGAACAAATTGGTCCCATGCTGGGAAATCTTGACTGCTATGTAAAAATTAACACAGCAGAAAAAATTGTAATTGACTTGTTGTTCAGAGCTTTGATGTTAGGAATTTCAGGAGCTGTATCAATTACAGGGCTGGAGAAGGGAAGAAAAGACAGTAACCAGGCTGGATGTGGCTCTGGGCAGCCTGGTCCAGTGGTTGGCAACCCTGCACGTAGCAGTGGGGTTGAAACTGGATGATCATTGTGGTCCTTTTCAACCCATAAAAAATTTTAAAAAAATACAAATTTATTTAGGTAAAATACATTAATTCAAATGTATTTTGGGGCCATAGTTGAGAGAGAGCGCATTGCCAGAATGAGTTTGTTTACTCATTCTTTGGGATTGTCTTCACAGTATCTCTGTGGAGATGTTACATGTACTCAGCTTGACTGTGAGAAACTTTCTTAGTCACTGTTTCTGTCAAGAGTGACTTACCTTGTTTTAGCCTAGATGTTCCATCACTGTGTTGTTGCAGAAGCAGTAATTTTACCACAGTTTGCAGTTTGTCAGAAGTCTCTAGAAAAACACAGAACGCTTCTTCTGTGTTAAATAAGACTCCATACAGTCAGTTCTGTTACACCAGTGTTTTCTTAGTATCTCTGTGTCTCATTGTAATGCATCGGTGCATCAGATATTAAATGTGGCCTACTATTCTTAGTAGAGAAAATATCATGGATGTTGACAGTACTGTAGAATATGCTGCCTGTGTTGTCTCTTTTTCTCTAACTGAAAATCCTTCCTATGTTTTTATGCTGTGCTTTCTTTTAAAAGAAGAAAAACAAAGCAACAAAACAAATCACAAATTACATTGAAACAGCTTTGTTTCTTTTTTTTTTCTGAATTGCCTTCTGCATGTGCATAGAAGTGAGAGGAATGCATCCAAAATTGTTTTAAAATCATTCCTGACTTTCTGATATTACTCATGTGTAGAAATGAATACATACAATAATAACAAGATAGTTTGGTTTTACTTTCTTAGTTATGGGTTTGAATGTAAAGTCTTTCTGGGTGTGTTTTTGTGTGTGTGTGTTCACACTGTACAGATACTGAGAACGTGTACCCAAACATTCAACACTGGGAGAAAAATTGGTACAGTGGTAGTATCAGTTACCAAATAAAGCAATTCTTTTTCTGATTGTATTATCTACAGTTTTAATAATTACAAAGCTTTTGTTTTTCTGGAGTGAACTCAGTCTCAGCTTTCTTAATGGTAAATTTCCAGGCGGAACCTCGATAAGGTTTCCTCAAATTAATTTCTGGTTTAAGAGCAAAAGGCCAAAACTTCTTAAGATTTGGTTAGAAATTTGTACTACAGTTACTTGCTCAGCCACATCAGTGTTTTCTTTGTTTTTTTTTATCTTCGTTTATATTGCTGCTATGTTTCTACATGCTTGATTCAGTAATTCCAAAATAAGTTGAAAGCTCTTCATCATCCTAAGTCTTGGGTTTTAAATATGCGTTTTTGTGTGTTTGCACAACAAAAGCCAAATCTTGAGGCCTGGTCATGAAAGGTCAGATGATGCAAGGACAGGTGATGATAGATTGAAAACTACGGATGTGAAGCAAAGTTCCTTCTATGTGAGACTCTTCAATTTTGTACCCGAATCCTGGCAATAAGGGAAACCCTCTGGTATTTGAAAGTCTGTGCCTTCTACAGATAACATTGTTTGGGCCCTCAAAAGAGTGCAATTCTTTTACAGTCTTAGAAGTAGCATTCTTGGACCTAGTAGAGGATTTCTGCCCAGTTTTCTTCCTGAGGCTGGCTCATTGCAAGGCTGAAGAAGGTGGTCCCAGAAGGGATGAGTGCACCGTTGTAAATCAGTTACTAAATCAATTTCTGTATTAGGGGATAGCAAGCTGTCTGTGCCCAATTTTTAAAGATACTTTTCTTCTGAAGCCATGTTAAGGTAATTTATGCATATTAATCAAAATCCAGTAAAATTGCAGACGTCTTGTTTCCAGCCCTCCTTACATCTTTTGATGTGGAAAGTTCCACTGGCCATTGGTGATATGTTACATTCATGTTGCATTCTGGTTTTTGCCTTTTTGTCTGAGAGGAAAAAGGATTTTCAGTTTATGGCCCCAACAGCAAATTCAAGAGGCTTTGCCAGTCGGCTCATTCATTTTGTTGGCTTAAATGTCAACTAGTTTAACCAGAGTCGTACTGTGTTTTTTCACTTGGCTGGTGAGAGAACACAACCTTTGATAATTAACATGAAGCTATTCATTAGTACAGTCTATCTAATCTAGGGAGATATAAAATACAATGTCTGTATTGATTCTTTTGCTATTTGATATCGCTTGTATCTCTGTGGGGGAGAAAGTGTGTGTACATTTGAAAATACGTAAACTTGCTATGATAGATTAAGGAAAGCTGAGTCCAGGAGAAAGGTAAGTATACGATATGGAAGAGGACTGCCAGAGTTAAACCCTTTTGGAAAACCTGCGAGGTTTGTTTCATTATTTTCTGTGCTAATGGTATAGTTAAATACATGTATAGCAATCACTCTCAAGTTTTGTTTTATTTTTTTTTTAATTTAAAGATTGTGATTTATTTTTTTTTTAATTTGTTTTTATTTCCATTCTTCATTACTTTTTAAAGGTAAAGGGATTATGAGGAGGAGGCAGAAAAGGAACTGCATTCCAAATATAAATTCAATTAGGACAGGCTAATTTCCATGCATTTCCTCTCTATGCAAAAGTTCCTCCAATTGATGTAGATCAGGAGCTGAATGTAGATACGCTCTTAGTCACTTTGGGAAGAGCCTCTTTGCTTATATTATAAGCCTCTGATAAGAGGTACAGCTTTGTGAATACGCTTCTGCTTGCAGTTTTCAGTAATTAATTTGCTGCGATCTGTAGATATATAAAAGAGCCTTACCTCAGAAGATTAATTTCATGTGGAATATTGTTTTGTTAATAAGGAAAAGGGAGTGAGAGTCCTCTCGCCCTTTTCATTTCTGGGAGTTCAACTGGGCTGTTATATTTGCCTTTGTAATTATTGTTTTTTTATTGGTAACAAGGGTCTTGTTTCTCAGCTGTCACTTGGATCTGTGCTGTGTCATTTATTTGACCAAATGCAGAATAAAAGAATCTCTGAAGTGGTTCTGTTCCTAACAAGAGAGTCTAATTGGCCAGTCATGTTGTTCTAAAGGCATGGAAAAATGCTGTAGTTGTTTTTCTTTTTTCACGGATGTAAACAAATATAAGTTGAAACAAAACCAACAGATGCAGTGAGTAAGATGCTGTATTTATAATGTATTCTTTTAAAGTAGACTTGTGATTTTAAGGAAGTATTATATGTGAATTTTATAATTTGAAACTGTTGGTTTGTGATCCTAGATCAATTAGCCATATATTTTTCATTAGTGTAATTTAGTATGTTTTGTATTTGATGCGCAAGATGCTTGTATCAGTAGCTTCTTCTCTACCATCTTTTTCTTTTTGTTTTAATTCATATAAATTGAGAATAATTTGATATGAACACTATAGAATGCTGGTTTTTAGATTAAGAGGATGATATCCTTGACAGATGTTTCCTTGTTTCAGTTTTTAATTAACGTCGTTTACATTAGTCCAGGTTTTGCAGACTACTTTCTGACACAAGCAGGGGTTATCACCTTCAGAAATACTCATGAATGATAAGCATCTAAAGTTATTCGTGCAGTCAAACAAATGACATACAGCTTATTGTGTGCTTGAAAATAAGACTTGTAACTGGTGTAATTAAGACACTAATGGCATTTTGAGAGTCACTGAGACACTGAGGATCACACCAGAGGGATTTTTGTGGTTCTTGCTATTCTTTTTTTTTTTTTTTCTAGGGCTATTTTTATTTCTCAGCCAGTAACACCATGCTTGATTTTCCATCTTAGACCCTAAAAAATGGAAGTCCCAAAAGCTCATTCTGAGCTCCAGGGTGGACAGCCAGCCCTGTGGCTGTGCTGGTATCTTCTTGCCCTGAAGTTCCCCACCTGTGGCTCCTGAGCACCCCACTAAGGCCTGTCCCATGCTGGTGCTGTTCTCAGGCTGTTGTTATACGAAATTTCTGGGCTTGTCTTTCCCTCCCACTTCAGCTGCTTTCCTTGGATAATGAGTTTTTCTTTCCACCTTCAGATGTTTGGGAAACACTCTCCCTCTTGTAAAGCAGCTTGTAAAAATAGTCAAGTAGTAACTTCATTTTGCGCCTAAGTAGGAAAGTAAATGTTAAAGTGCTTAATCTCTCTGTAGATGCACTGTAATGCAATTTAACATCTGGAAACTGGAGAGTCAGCATTTAGTCTGATCCAAAACTTACTCAAGTGGAAGGACAGGTTCCCGTTGGCTTCAAAGGGCTTTGAATCAGCCAGATGTTGGTCAGCCACCAGAATCTGTGACCGTCCTGAAATAAATGGCTAACATGTAAGCAATTAAATAACTTCAGCACTTCTGAAAACTTTATCTGAATTTGGTTAAGCTTACAAGGATTAAGCACTCAGCGTACGTTAATTGCAAATAAAGACCTTCATTCCTTTTCTTTACTTCAGCATGTCAGGGGGCTGGGAGCTTAAGGGAAGTAGTGGGGGTTTATTTTGAGGATTTTGGCTATCAGCATTATAAGACCTCAGATTTTTAGTGAGTAGATGAGTGCAGAATCTAGTTGAGTTATTACTTCAAAATGAGGACACCTTGATGTGTAGCCTGCAGTATATTCAAGGTGTTGCCTTGGATCTGGTTTAGCCAAAGAAAAGGTGCCGTAGTACAGGCGTTACAAGAGGGATTGGTCTGATACAGAAAAAGGGAGCCAGAACCCACGTGTTTAAATCTGATTTCACCAAAGTGATCTTAAAAATATGACGTTTGTTTTTAAAACTGAATTGTGGAGATTGCTTTTAAATGACATGGAGAGAGTGAAGTGGGAGCTTGAGGCTGTTTGCTTCAACAGTCAACGATAATGATTATTGAAAACATCTTTTTTTCAGATTGTAAGGAGCAAAATATATATGAAAGGTAAATTTTAGTATAGTTTCTGAGGATTTAGTTCTGCTGCTTCCAAAGACAAAAATACCAGCTGTTCAGGGTTAGACTGGAGGTCATTCATAAGAAGTAGCAGCCCCTTTAATATGTTGTTCTTCCCTTCATTTCCTGTCAGTTTAAGGACAGAACAAATATGTCTCTGCCAGTTTTTCTGACTTGTAACAGATAGTAGCATGTCAGATTGCTTGTCCTCATTCTGTCTGCAGAAGACTAGAATTTGCATTAGTTGCATTCAAGTGTATGCAGCTATACGTCTTGACATCTAAAATAGTTGGTTTGGCTACAGCTTTGAAATTCCGAGTAGATAAATCTACACACCAGAGTAGTGAAGTCCTCAGTTCTGCTTTAAAGTTTCAACATAAGGTAACCGTGCATATTCATCTCACACTAAGAACTCAGGAGAAAATAATGAGTCTTGCTTCATCTAATCATAGCTGCTACATGTGTATTACTAATCAAGTAACTCCATTTTAGATTCGAATCAGGCTTCATATTAAAAAGAGAAAATAAGTATGCACCTGTTATGAACTATTGAATGCGAACGTCAGACTGTTTCCTTGTAATTTTAATTCAAGTGAATTAAAATCAGCCTTTCTCTGATGTTTTAGACATTTTGGAGAACCAGTCCTACCTTTGGATTGTGTAGTTTGTATTTTTGAGATTCTGTTCTCTGAGACCTTTTCTTGAGATAGCAAGATTTAGCGGGTTCTGCGGCTTTGGCCAGAAGTGAGAATGCAGAAGTCAGAGAGTCAGGACGTTCCCAAATGCTGGATACAGTCACTCCTTATACATTGCCTTCCATTTCTAGGTATGTGTATAATACATATCTCTACATGACTGAAATAGCAGGAATACTGGTACTTAAAGCAGGAAGATTTGGTTTCATATAAATGAGCATCTTTTCCATTAAAAAAAAAAAAAAATCTGAATTGTTTTGGAGGAAGAAAGCATTTACACACATGTTGATTTGCCCTCCTTCTTCCTCACTTCTAAATTATTTCAAAATCAAGTCCCGAACTTACTCAGAATCTTGATAATAATGGTGCTTCAACACCCCATGAGATCCTTGTGAACAGGAAGAGTTTTGTAGCTGTAGTTAACAAAATATTTACTTTTATGCTATCTTGAACTGTAAAATCTCAAATTTTCTAATCTCTGTCTGTTAATTTGTATGTAATATTCTTCAGCGGTAGACCTTTTTGATTAAAAAAATGTGTAGGCTTAAATATTTGCAGGATTAAAAGCCAGGAACAGCCTGTTTCCATATAAAGGCATCTGCTTTTGCAGTTACTGCCCAAGTGGAAAATTGGAAAGAAATTGTTGTGCTTTTCGTTAGCTTTAGGGCATTACATAGCTAAAAATTCCGTGTATCCTTTTTGAGAGTAGTACATGTAGGAAGATGCAGGTTTCAAAAACACTGAAGGATAATTGAATAAAACCAAAATAAAAGGATGTGTCCTGATTTTTTTTTAAATTTTTTCTTTAGTTTTTAAGAAGAATCTCATAGGCCATCATCTAGGAAAAGCTGAACATAGCAGTCTCAGGTAACTTCTTCGGAGCAAGTCCTGAACAGGAAAAGTAAATATTCCCCTTGGAGCATTCTGTGTTCGGTTCCTTAACAGTCAGAATATCGTGTTGTTGAGTGAGAAGAGATGAAATTATTCATGCAAAGGTGTGGTTTTATTGCACGGACGGAAATTCATTAAAAGAACTCTTTTTTTTTTTTTTTTTTTTTTTTTTCTGACCTAACTGCATCTCCAGAAGTTCTATTTTTATTTCTTACACATTTCCTACCCAGCGCCTGACTGTTTTTTGCCTACTCCTATAATAGCTATGGTTGCCTCAGGTGTTAACCCTGTGTTGTCATCTACCTTTCTCCCCTTAGACACCATTCTTTCTTTGTCACTTTTTGTATTTATTTGCCATTAGACTCAAATCCCGTAGGTCATTTTTTATCTATTGTTACTTAATACACTGAGCCGTGTGCTCTTACGATGATTCAGGCTGTATCTGCATTATCCTACTGTCAACTGCCGCATCCAACCTCTGCTACCAATTTCTTCCCCTTTCTGTAATCTAACATCTAAATAAAGGGTAAGCTATGCAGTTGAGAAGTGCATACTTTGAGGGGTTCTGGCAGTGTGTTAAAAGAAATCATATTCACAATTTGTTATTAAATGTAGATATTTAGAGTACTGTTTTTTTGTATTTCTCTATTTGGAGGTGGCTATCAAGGAAAATCTGGTTTTCTATTTTTCTAAGTGAATTATTTAGGAGTGTGGAGTGTGGAAAGGCTGATAGAAGCACGGCAAGATATATGAGCAGCTCAGCGAAGTATTTTGTGCTTGTGTGTTACAGAGCCTGTGTGAGTCTTGGAGGCTTTGAGCAGATGAATGAGTTTCTGAGGAGTAACATCGAGGGTGAACTGTCCATATGGGGCCATGAAAGACAGCAGTGTGCTTACTGCGCTGCGCCATGTGTTTGCCCTTACATGACAAAGTTCACTTACCGGCTTAGACTTGTGGCAACCTGTTTATCTGCCTGTACTTTTGATGTTATTGCTTCTTTGTTTGCTTACCACTTCCCACAGAGAAAGCGCCTCCTGCTTTGTTCCCAGTTTATTCCTGTTGTCTAGCTGGAGAGAGGCATCCATTCTAGGTGTTGTTATCGGGCCTTGGCTGTCAACTTGGGAATTTGGGAATTGCTTTTGTGTTTTAAGAGACCTAATGTTGTCTTCCTCCTCATTTGGTGAAAAGGGCAAAATAGAGAGGTCGGTAACCTGTCATCCTTAAGCAGATGGGCTGAAAGAGACAGAAGGTTCCAACGTCACTGTCTCCAGCAGCTTTGGAGAGAGACTGCAGCAGGGGCGCAGTAAAGTAGGCAACAAGAGCGTCATCAGGTTTCCAAATAAATGCTATTTTTATTATTGTAAAATTAAATAGGGTTCAAATTAACTGTTGCAGTTTTTCTTGCGCAATGATTCTTACTTTCTCTAATATAAATAAAAATTGCAGAAGTGTATGTCTCAAGGCACTGAGTCATTGCAGAACAATATCTTGTCATTCTTCTTCAGCCCGGTGGAGAAACCTCGGTCTAAGGATGTGAATGTTTTGTGGATTACTTGAGTAGTGACTATAATTTCTGTGATTCTTTCTTCTTTTTTAAGTAAGTTAATTAGTTTCCTGATTAAATAATTTTGTTCTTGCTTTTTAATCTTTCTTTTCAGGCTTCCTTAAGCCAGACATAATATTGATAGAATGAAAAAGTTTAAGAGGAGACTTTCCTTAACCTTGCGTGGAAGTCAGACCATTGATGAATCGCTGTCTGAGCTAGCAGAACAAATGACAATTGAAGAAAACAGCAGCAAAGATAACGGTAAGCATGTCTTTCACTGAAATGTAAGAATTTTGATCAGATCTTGCATGGGGGTTGGATGTTGGGTTTTATTTCAGGTTTCATAATTGCATGCACATCCGTATCAAGCTGTTCTTTTAATTTACCTTACATTTGACTAGTCTGGTGCTTTTTAACAGTCTGATACCTTGTCACATACTGGTTTACTTTAATATCAAATTGTTATACATATTTATCAAGAATTACCTAAACTGCTTTTTTAATGTGTTGAGCAGCAAGGATTCTAGATGGTCTATCAGTAAACAAACCCATTATTGTATGAATTTAGTGGGTCTTCCATCAACTTCATATGGCTTCAAATCAAGTTTATTTCCCAAAATCGTTATTCTATAATGTGTTGATCATAATTGCTTAGGTATTATAAATGCAACTGTTTAACTTATCATTGGTGATGTAGCATGCTAGTCTGAGAACTATTACTTGGAATAAGTACTACTTTAGTAGTTATTTAGAAGTATCAAGGATAACTAGCTTGTCTATGTATTCTTACGCAAGTCTTTGTCTGATCCCATAAACATACTGGCTGCTGTGAAGTCTGCAGTAGTGATAGTACTGCTTCTGAACCCGCGTCGCAATAATAATGACTAGAAGAGATTTTATTTGCTTTGTTCTGTTTTCTTGGCTGTGGCATTGAAGTCACGTTGCATTTTCTGTGCTGGTTAGTATTATTTATTGCTCTGCTGACATCTAAGATTTTCTCAAGTATCAAGAGATCTGATTATTATTTTTTTCACCTCACACCGATAAATGATTCTTAATATTGCTATTGAATATTCAGAATTGGCAGGGCTGGGAAGTTTGAACAGATGTAGTGGCAGTGGAATTTGCCCTGGAGACTTGTAAGCTCCATCCAAGATCTGTTGCATACCAATCTCAATTTACCTTTGACAAAACAAAACAATTCATATTTTTTCATTTTTACCTTTAATCTCTGGTTTGTTCATTGCTGTTCTCTTCATCATGGGCCATGCCTGAGAGTTTTGGAAACTATGTCTATTATATCTTTTTGTATTTATTCAACAGATTTACTCCAAAACAATAATTGTAGTATCTTCTCACTAATGTGTATAAAACACTTTCTGAGATGTTCTGAGTAGTAGTCCCTCATGGTTTCATTTGTATTAGCCTTTGTTACTGAAGCGTGTTTTCTTCAGACCTGTATATACTTCTGATACGTTGATTCCATTATACAAATAAGAGTTAATGAATATTTTGTGCTGGGAAATAAGCATCAAAAATTGTCACTGTCATCAGCGAGTGTATTGAACTGGGTTGCTGAAGTGACTCGCTTGAAAACTGGATCCAGAAAATTTAATCTGTATGACGTTCTGGATGATAGCTCAACGGAGAGAGGACACAGTACCTAGTTCATGAAGGTGTGAGCTTATGCCATCCTAGACCACGTATTGGCAGTTTTTAATATTTGAGAATTAGCCAGCAACTTAGATGTCTTCTGCATGTTGATCACCGAACCTTGACAAACTTAACTTGTCTGTAGGTATTTTAAAAGTTTCTAATTGCAAATGAATGGTTTTGCTTTCAGTGCTTGTTTTACTTTGCTTTCCACGTTATTTCATTGGTTCAAAGGAAGCTTATATGCTAATATTGTGTGGTACAATGCTTAGAACTGCAAGATGCTGTTAATGCCATAGTAGAATACCTTTGGACACGTTTAAGCGTTGTCGATCCTTTTCGAAGAGGAAGAATAGTAAATACAATTGTACTGTTGCTATGTGTAATCTTTAACTCATAACTTTTAATCATTTTAAAAAGTTGTACCGCCATTTTCTTTACTTTTCTGATAGTTTTAGAATGCTTATGTTAGTATCAGTTCAAACTCTGCTATTGCAGATATGAACAGGATACTGTTTGGGGCATTTTTATTTTCCTTTGAAAACTAGAAAGTTGGAAAAATGCTTGCTACACAATTTATGAGATCTTGGTTTTCAGGCAGATCATAGGAGTCAAGATTTGGACAAGTGCTATCATACACATGTGTGTGTATATATATATATATACGATACATATACAAACATAATGAGGGAGATTTGCCTCGATCTCTTTAAGTATGTATATGTATACTATATATATACACAGAGAGAGAGAGAGAGAGAGAGATAGTGTAAAGAGGCCTGTACTAGTTCTAAATATCAAATTGAGGCACACGAGGGAATGTAGTGTCTTAAAGAACAGCTTATGTGTTGGTAGATACATTAAGATCATGAAAAGTACATCTTTTGCTGCAGTAGTGCTGATCTCAGAAGGTAGGAGTAACCTTCTACCCCAGAACAAAAATCAAAAAGCTCTTTAACCCTATGAACAGAGAAACACAAATAATGTGACCAGTTTTCAGGCTCTGGGTCTCTTCTTAACAGAACTTCAAAAGCTCTGTCTAGTAAATCAAAGGCAAACCAATATTTTGATCTACAGAGAATCAAAGTCAAGGATACAGACAGTCTTCAGAAAGTTTCATCGTGTGTCTCTTAACTTCAGCTATATTTCTTACACCAAAAGACAAGGTACTGTCTAAATCCTGAAGGCTCTACAGAATTTTCTTCCACTGTTGTTGTCCAGTTTTTAGTTCTTATTTTTTTTCTTCCTAGAGAATAATCTGTCTTGTCTCTTGTCATCCCCTTCTGATAGCCATACTCACTGGAACATACGTATGTTGTACAAGCCAGCTTTTTTCCTTCCTGAAAAAAATGTCTGGTTTACTGCACCTTGGGGTCTGCTGAAGCTCCATCCATAAAAATCCACTTAACGGCTGACCTGCAATCCACACTCATCCATGTGCTTTTTCATAATATTGTTTTATATAATCTTTATGAGGAAGTTCCAGTTCAGTTTTGTGATTCTGGATGTAGATGACATGGGCATCATACCAGGGACCATTCATTATCGTCCCCTTTTGCAGTAGACTGTTCTATTCAGCCTACCATCAAACCTGTCCTCTCCTAGAACAATTGCCTCTGATTCCAAATGGCTGCAGCACTCTATAGACCTACCTTGTCATTAACTCTTACTTCTGAGTGGGTTGTTTGAAGACTGGTTTAAAAGAACGTTACTACTATGCAGAACAAATTTGTAGTTCACAAATGTAAAATTAGATACATAACTTCTGATTTCTTTGCAATGCATTGATACCACAGAATGGGCTGACCTTTAGTATGCAGTTCCATTTCACACGCAGCCTCCTTCATCTTGTTATGTCAGTACAGTCTCAGCATGCAGCACTTACCCATCAGCAGCAAAGTGGGATTAGCATGGATCAACCTGGATTGTTCAATGCAATAGCAATGTCGTAGCACAGAGGTATTGCACTGAACACAGCATAATCAACAGTGTTCTTTCTGGAGCACCATCAAATTACTTTGTGACCAGAAACCTATATATGATTAAATCTGCCTTACAAATTCTGTTCATCAAAATTGGTTTTTGGGTGAGAAAGCATCACATAATCAGATGCGTAAGCCATAAAAGTAGATTGACCGATGAAATGCCTAATATGAGTCTGAAGCCTTGTGGACTGTGGGCTGAAACAGAATCTTTTTCATGGTCTCTAATGCTTCAACATGTAAAACTAACTAGTTGGATTTGCTGTGTATTTTTTAACCCTGTCTTGATTCTAGCACAATAACAATTTGCTGCCTATTTCTGTTAATCCTGGGTACGTTAATATATATGTATTCAGATTAATATTAAAAATACTAAATGGTAATTTGTAGCACTTGACAACTAAATTTACTCCTGAAATTTTTCCTTGCCAATGTCATACTAATGAAATTTGGCCAGGAGTAACATCCAAATCATACATATTTAGAGCTCAATTAAGTGTAAAATTTATGCGAATGCTTTAAGTACATATGAATATGCTCTCAAATGAAAGTGAAAATGGGGCTGTATTGTCTAACATTATAAAATGCATTAGTATAAGCTCCAAGCATGCTTTTAAGATTAATTATAAGATATACTCATAAATACATCCGTAACTCGTGTTAATATATAAGTGACAATTCAGTTGGAATGTCATTATATAATGCCATCTTGTTCTCTCTATATGTGTACCTACATGCTAAAACAAAACAAGGGAGGTTCTGATATAATTGACTTCCTGAATATCATAGAGTAACATTTATCTTCATTTAATCTTTTTTAGCTCAGTGATATGATCATAGGATATGGTTTCACAAACACTTCCATAATTTTTTTGTAATTTTACAGGTGTGAGTAATAATGGAAGGATCAGCTACAGTAAAGTGCGTAAGTGTTTTTTAGGTTTAAGGTCTTAATGGCTAGTTTCTGCTCTGATAAAAAGAATCAATGTTTGTAAAAATTGACACATTGCAGTGCTGTTGTAGAGCATCCTGATCTTTATGTAGTTGTCATTTCATATCATCTTCAGTACAGGTGAGAAGTTCCCATCTGCTGTGTGAGATTCCTTGTATGTAAGGAAAGCAGTGTGTTGCAATGCATTTTCAAGACAATGTGCTTGAATTGAAAATATGAGCACAAAAATACTTACCAGTAATAAATCAGTACATTTTTTTTGTTGGTTTTGAAGGAAAGAATCAATATAAACATTTCGGGGTCGGGGGGAACACCAAAGTGATAGAGCTCATTCTAGAGCTACGTATTACTGCAAATAGCTAAACACTGAACCACATATTCTTCCTCACAGTATTCTGACAATGGTTTTATTATGGCTATATGTACCCTTCTGTGTTGTGGCGTACATCAATTTTTGTTGTTACTGATTGGTATGGTTTTCACATCTCACATATGCTGCACAGCGTAGCCTTCTTTCCTCCCTTCTGTTTTCATTTGCTTCATCCCACAAAACCTGGAGGCTCTGTTCATGCATAAACGTGCTTATAACTAGAAATCAGCATGAACATTCAGCACCTGAAAGCATGCTTCAGAGACCTGTAGACTTGAGGGGTTTTTGTCCACTTGTCTCTTCCTTCAGGAACTTCAGGACTGGAGGACAGGTTTGGCAGGAAAATGTGGTGTGCGGATGCAGAAGTGGACTCTATATATAACACGTTTCTGCTAGCATAGTCTCACTGATGAATATGTAGAAATTTCTCCTTAAATGGCATTCAGATGCACTTGTAGAGTATGGGAAAATAAAATGAATGTGTGGTGTTTTTTGGTTTTTTGTTTTCCCCTAAAAGTAGGACAAGTAGGCAACTAGATCCTCTCTTTCCTGGTTTGGTTGGCAGTGTGGCCTCACAGGTATTTGTGTTGGGAGCTACAGAGAGGGTAGCTGTGTGTGGGAAGGCAAGAACAGAGGCAAGAGATGCTTTTATCTTGACTGAGTGCTGACACATTGATTTAAATTGTACCTGAAACAGCATGTGAGGGATTTCGTGTTGTGTGATGCCTTCTGGAACTGTGTGTTTTAAAGGGAAGATTAGTACTTGTGATAGGTCATGCATATATGGTAGGAAGGTGCAGGGCTACCATGCTTGTGTTCAAACATGTGTTCTGGTAGCTGTGAATATATTCTTGATAAGTGTTTTTTAAACAAAAAGAAACATATAAATCTGAAAAGGTAGATTTTCAGCTTTGAGTATCTTTTCATTTGATTTTGATCTCCTTCATCTTGGCAACTAGACTGAAGGTAAAAACTCACTGTACATAAATTCACCTTTGAAATACTTTTTCTTGTGTATTTTAGGTGTCCTGATCTTATTTTTGCCTTGTATATTGCCTGTTATTTTTGTGGTTTAAAAAAGCCCATGGTAGAACTTACCATTTTCATGCCAAGATGTAAAAATAAAAACAAACAGAATCGTTACGTGCCATTTTATTATACATTAAGGTACTTTATCTTCATTTCCAGGAGAAACTCAAAGGCTAGCCTTCTGTCAGCATTTTTCTTCAAGTGTTTTATTTTTTTTTTTTTTGCCACGTATCTTCCATGTGACAAAACTTGCTCTAAGCTTCACTGCTGTACACAAACGGATTAACTTTCAGCAATGGGAGGAATCCGTCTAGAGTTTTGCTTAGTTTGTAATGTTATTACAGTCACATTTGAAGCTTTCATTTCATTATTTAAAGAATAAATACAGTTTTGATTGTTTTTGAGTGGTTGCTCTATTTTTAGAGCTCATTAATGTTTTCGTAGTTATCACATAATAGAGTCTGTGGAATCAATCCCATAAAATAATGCATAAGTTTGCATTAATTCATACACTGCTCCACGAGAGTGCAGATAACAGGAAGTGTACAGCTACTTCACATTATCTAAATATTCTATGACAGCCATCACCTGCAATCAACTAATTTTACTAAGTGATTCTGACAACCTTCCAGCAGTATAATTATGTATTGTATCATGCAGAATACCAGCTCTACAATGTCAGAAATTCACATACTTACATTCTAGGACTCATTTTCTTCAGAAAAGCAGTTTATTCAAAATATTTCCTATTGCGACTCTTAAGAATAGGTCACTGTTACCAACAAATACATAAAAATTGAGTGGTCGTTAATACAGAATACTTTCAGATTAGTTAAATGAACATGTACTAGATAATGCTGAAACATAACTAAGCTGTACAGCCATAGCACTTACGACTCTGAAGCAGTTGGTAATATTTTTTAAAGGTTTTGATAGATCAGACTTCATGAAAGCAGAGCTGTCTAGAGATTGAAAATATCACTTCACTTTTGTAGAGTTCTGATGCTTCCCTGTTCTTTATTGAAATGGGAAGGAAAAAAAAAAACAACAAAGAAAACAGCCTTGAAATTTTCTGGAGCAAGGGTAAGGTCAAGGTGGGTGGAAAAGAAACTGCGTATTGTCCTACAAAAACCAGTAGCTGATTCTCAGGGCATTTAGTGAGCCCTTGCTTGTAGTTGAGCCAATCCTGAGTCAGGCTCTGCAGCTAAAAGTGACGAGTGAGGTTCTGCCTTCTCCTCTGTGTTAGGACTAGCGCTACGATGGCCTAGTTCAGAAGCCTAAATCGAAGTTACTCTTCTTTTTGCCAGAGGGGGATCTAGGACAGTCTATTTGGTAGCATCAGTGAATTGTGTCACGCTTGCTGTCACGTAAGTTTATCTTTACTTAAAATATGGAGCACGCCTAGGTTCATTCCTCATTATATACCAGAGTCAGAGGTCACAGATCCTTGAGTCTGGGTTTCCAGCATCTAACTTATTTTTATTAGCAGAAACTCCAATTATTTACTTTATTTGTATGAAATTTTAATATATGTTTATTTATTAGAATGTTTTTTATCTCCAGAATGGAGAGTGGTTACTGAATAATGCATTTTTCTGTAGACTTTTTCAGCTCTGTCAGTGATGCTTGAATTAAAGGGAAGATGTCATCATGTATGACAGGTGATTTTGATTCTTTAATAAAGCTAGCTGAAGAAAATATTCCAAAACTTAGACAGTGGAATATGAAAGCCAGCCTGGTCTTTCAGTCACACAATGGAGATACTCATGGGACATGAAAAAAATAGACAGTTGAATATCTGCTATTAGATATTCATAAAATGTATTTTAAAACGCATTTACATTCCTAATGAAAACTCTTTCTTTCTTTAATCCACCAACTGAGTGACATGTGACACTGGCTGAGGTCGTGCATAGAAATGCCAAGCAATTTGCAGTCTCTCTGGAACTCAGATTAACTAAATCCAGTTAAATAAATCCAGCACAGGAAAGAAAGAAGTGTTACAGCCTTTTGTTAAGACGGATGGATAGCAGGAAGAAACACTGAGGTTTTATTGAAAAAAAATACTGAATTTGGGAGTAATTTCAAGGCAGAATTTGTGGTTACTTTAAATTACAGTTAAAGGAAAAAGACATCTTTATAGCCTAATAAAATAGTTGGTTTAATTAATTCCTTGGATTATGTTCTTGGTTATATAGTCTATTGTTCTACTCTACGCTGGCAGTGCTCATAATTATGAGCATAAATTTTTTATTGCTTTGTAATTGAAAATTTTGAGCAACTTGAGTTATTTTCTGTTTCAGATGTTTGTTAGCACTTATGTAATTTCAGATGTAGCAAGACAATGGTACTTTTCTGGGTACTATATGTTCTTAAAACTTATGCATGTGCTCTACGTGTCAGCAGTGTGGTTTAGAAGCTCTTTAAACATCAGTAAGCCAGACTGCTGGCGTGTGGAAGAGTATTTACTTTTGGTAGTGCTGTTGTAGTTAATTTGTGCTGTGCCAGTAGTAATGGGAGTTTGAGTAATAGGATGCAAGCAATATGAGAAAATGATCCAAATTGCATAAAACAGCTCAGCGTAAACCGAACTTGAAAATCAAGTAGTACAATAGTATGTAGGCATTTTGTTGCCCAGTTTTTAACTGAGAGACTTTCTGAGATGTACACCTAACATAATAGTGTGCATATGGCTTTATAAAAAAGGTGCGTGTGTGTATAAATAAAAATACACTATTGTATACTTATATGTAGATATAGAAATGCACGCGGTGTGTTTATATTTTATATATACAAATTTTTCAAAAGCAGGTCAACTCACATTTCAGAAAGTATTGACAATGATTCAGTTAACTTCTGTCTTATTTGAATAAATGCAGTAGTACGTTTCTTAATGAAATGAAATAGGTTAAGAAATTTAAGAGTTGAACTAAATTTGGTTGTTACTTCTTGAAAGATGAGCTGAAACTGGAGTGATTTTTGTAGCCAAAATACAAAGAGAGCTTAGTACTTACTGAGAAAAGATAATTCAAAAAGAACGACTTAGCAGTCTCTCTTTCAGCTTGCTTTTCACATTAGGAGGTTTATCAGTTTGTAATTGAAGTTTACAGAGTCGACTGAGAAAAGAGCTGGAGACGATTATTTGGGCCTGTGCAGGAATGGCTGTGGCAGCAGGAGCAAAACCCTCACAGCTGCACCCTTGCAGCAGAGCTCTTGCCGTGTGAGGATGGAGCTGTAGATAGCTTGCCTCTGAAGATGATGTTTGAGGGAGAGTTTGAGATTAAGCCCCAAAATGTACTCAGCAGCATTTCCCCCAAGTACTCCGCCTGTTTCTAGTTCAGAGACTTCCCTAACTAGGCGTGTTTCTGTGTGTTTAGTAACCTTGAGAAGGTCTCAGTCTCCCCTGGCTTCTTGTAAGCTTTTGGTACTCGTCACGTCCTGTGTGGTGAGGAGTTTCCAGAGACGTGTGTTGTGAAGAACCACTTCCGTGTGTTTTACATCAGCTTTTGCAGGGGCCTGCTCTTGTGCTGGAGAAGGTGGGTACAGCTGACGAAGTTGCTCTCTGACAAGCCCGTGGGTTGCGCCACGTCTTCTCCAGTTGTCACTTTTTGAGGAGGAAGAGTCCTAGGCTGCACAGGCATTCTCACAGCAACTGTTTTCTACCTTTGGTTATCCTTGTTGTGGTTCTGAGAGCCCCGTCCTTATAGTTCCTGTTTGAGAGAGAAAGACCAGATCTGTGTATGATACTCAGAGTGCGATAGATCAGTACATTTGGAGCACCTCTCCGATGAGGAAAGGTTGAGGAAACTGGGCTTGTTTAGCTTGGAGAAGAGAAGGCTCCGGGGAGACCTCATTATGGCCTTCCAGTACTTGAAGGGAGTGTACAAACAGGAGGGGGAACAGCTGTTTACGAGGGTGGACAGTGATAGGACAAGGGGGAATGGTTTTAAACTGAGACAGGGGAAGTTTAGGTTAGATATTAGGAGGAAGTTTTTCACACAGAGAGTGGTGACGCACTGGCACAGGTTGCCCAAGGAGGTTGTGGATGCCCCATCCCTGGAGGCATTCAAGGCCAGGCTGGAAGTGGTTCTGGGCAGCCTGGTCTGGTGGTTGGTGACCCTGCACATAGTGGGGGGTTGAAACTGGATGATCATTGTGGTCTTTTTCAACCCAGGCCATTCTGTGATTTGCATGGTGAATTTTCTGCTGTTTCTCTACTCCCTTATTATTTTGATTATTCAAAATATTAAACCAATAGTGCCGTGAAAACATCTACTGTTCTACCAGAAATTCATGTCAGCTAAGCCTTTGGGGAGTTGTTGAATTGCATTTATTAAGTACAGTGATGCTAACTTAAGGAATATGAGTTTTATATAGCGAAGCACTTCTTAAAAGACAAACCAAACCTATAACCATGGGGATAAAATTATGTGAGACAGTTTATAAATGTATGTAATGGAAGTGTATAACTTTTACAGATAGTATTGTCTCATCTTATTCAAGAAGAATCAGTTGCACTAAATTCTCACCATAAAAACTGCAGTGTTACCCTTCAAATGTAATGATTCAAAATAATAATAGCTGTGCAAAAAATGAATTATCAGAGTAGGTGAAATTCAGTATTAACTTTGGGATCTTTGTGATCGTTGGACAGAGAGAGCTAATACATTTTTTTTGAAAGCATTTCCTTTAAGTGCTTGTATCTTAAAAATGTGCAAAAATAATAAGTAACAGTCTTGTAAATTAATTTCCAGCAAGACTTTGCTGATCATTTTCAGCATTCATTCCAATCAATTTTTCATGGAGGAGGCAGCACACAGTAGTGAATTCACATGGACATTATTCTAGATGTGATAGCATATCACAATGCAAATTAAACTACATATGTTATCTATAACAAAATACTTATCAGACTGCAAGTATTTGTTATACCTTTGTAAAAAGAAAACTCCGTATGATCCTTCCTTTTTCCTAAATTAATGTTGTTAGCATTGTAAACAAAATCTTGTAGTTAGGTACTATTAATGCTGCTTTTAGTCATGAGAATACTGATAGTTCACTTCATTGTTTGAGGGTAGTTACACCTGGCCTACCTCATGACTTAAATTAATTTTGCGAAATTTTATAGCGGGCTTTGTGATTTAGAATAGTACTTAATGATTACGCAGAAAGATAATAGTTGCCTATGATGAGAAAAGTTATTTCTGTGTAATTTGATTGTAGTATTGTAAGTATTGCTTTCATTTTATATAAACTTGCTGTTTGTTAGTTTTATCTTTGTTATCATCAAGCAGAGTTTTTATGTTGTTATGTTGTTTTTAAACTGTAAGAGATATGCAGAGTTACCAGTGCCATGACAAAAACACATTGTTGAAATAAACGTATCTTGTTCATCACACTTTCATGCTTGTAATGAGCATAAAACTTAATCTCTACTTAATGCCATGTGGTGTATTTGTAAATTCTGACCTTTTTAATGTGCTCCACGGTTTCTGGAGATTAATTTTGGTGCAAGTAAACAAAACCATAACACACAGTGGAGATTACCGACTCTGTAAGTACATGAATGCAAATGTAGTCCTTATGTGTGGGTACACTGCAACATGGTTATGATACCAGAATCGTCAGCGAATGTAAATGTGGTCATGCTGGTTGCGATTTGACAAGACTGAGAGGATGCATTGTCTTGCTTGTAAGCATTTTTGCTTCCAGTCATGTGGCCCTGCCCCTTCCTTGTCACTCCTTCAGTACTTTCTGACCCTTCAGGAGGTACATCCTGACATCTTACTTTTCTCAGTGTAATGAGAAACTCCATTGTTTTGATGCAAAATGTACATTTTTGTGTGAAAGACGTGCTGACGTGTCTTTCAAATTCTGTTTTTCTGCCTGAAGCCTTTCTTTAGTTTGTTTTCCTGCAGCAGCTGAGTTAAAGCAGTTTTTGTCTTAATGTATTATTCATATTATATGCAAACTTTTCTTGCGTGATTTCTTCTTAAAGTCACTGGCCTTCCTGTCTGTACTTTAATCTCTTCCTTCAAACCAATCTTGGTAATGTATCTGCAAGGCTTTTGCACGTGTGGGGGTTGTGGGGGAGGGAGGGGACTCCCTTCGAAGTCCCATTTTAATTGCTTAGGTTGTGAGGTATTTGTTGTTGTGTTCCTTCCTCGTTAAAATTCTGCTTGCTATAGAATTGTCTCCTAGCTAGATGTTGCTTATTTTGGAAGGAAAAAGAAGGCTTTGGGATCACTGCACGTACAGACGATGTCAGGGTGATGAAATAGGATCCCAGGTTGCTCTCTGTCACAACAGTGGCCCCAGAAGCACCCGGGAGGCTCTGCTCAGCAGCAGTTGCTCTGTGCGGAGGTGCTGGCTTTTCTGTTCTCCATGTAACACCAAACCAGCTGTATACGTAATGGTGGCAAGAATCAAATGGTAGAAAAAGAAAATCAGTCAAATCCAAAGCATCCTTTTGGCACTTTTAGTCTCAAATTCTTTGGTTTTGAGCATTTCCCTATTGTATGGTGTTAGTACTTGTAGGTAGCTTCCTTTCCCCTGTGCACATTTTCTGTAGTATCAGTGTTAAGATCTTGTATGAGTGGCTTAATCACTGGCTGATGGATCTAGTTTTGTGACAGGCAGTGTGAGTTGCCTTCTGTTCTGCTTCTTGCTGGAGCAGGAAAACCTTCCTGTTTATAGTGGAGACTGCTTCAGATCCTAAGCCATCCTTTGCATATATTTCATGTGTGCCATCAGGATGCTGGGAGAACACGCACATTTGATTTGTGTATGCACTTGTGAATCAGATTTTAAAACTTCTCCTGTTTCCTCCAGAGAGTGCAATCATCAGTAATTATAATAATAAAAACACATCTTACAATCCTGGTTGTGAGTCTGAGTACAGTGGGCTGTAAGAGACATCATCCAAGAAAGCCAGAATAACTGTTTTAATACTTAAATGATACCAGAATAACAAATAACCTTAATTGTGACATAACCCCTGTGGTGTGTGTATGGACAGGTATGTTTCTTTCTAAGGACTTCAGTAGCAAAAGCCCTCACAGCGAGTGACTCTCACGAATTTTGAGAGCGTAAGTATTTCTAAAGGCTTGCTGTTGAATTTGCTCATTGTGAGAGTTGATTTAACAGCTGGTTTATTTATATTATAGTGAAGATGAGACATTGTGCAATCAAACAAATCATTAATTCAGAAGAAAAAAACAAATGTTAAAGGCTACTTTCTGTTCTTATTTACATTTTCAGACTTTATGTTCAGATTGTTTACTGATCCTGCAGTAGAGTGACAGAATTTAATAGATGAAATTTGGGAATCATTTAATGCCATGTTTTGTATTAATTTATTATAGAGAAATGGCTGTAGTATTGTGGTCTACTGTTAGTATGAACAACAGTCTTACTGGAATGGCAATTTCCTGTCAAGTAACTGTTTTTTTTTCTTTCTTTTTTTTTTTTTTTTTTTTCCTTCTGGCACGTTCCTGGCACTCCTACTTGCTTGTGGGAATGAATATTTTGATCCTTGTGAATTCTAGAGCCTATTGTGAAGAATGGCAGGCCTCCAACGTCTCACAGTATGCACTCATTTCTCCACCAATACACAGGATCTTTCAAGAAGCCCCCTTTACGAAGACCTCATAGCGTCATAGGGGGCAGCCTCGGCTCTTTCATGGCAATGCCCAGAAATGGGAGCAGACTAGGTAATTTACTACGTTGTTTGTTTAAATTCTGTGAAAAATGCTGTCTGTATTTATTCTTAGCAAGGGACACAGTTACTCTAATGCTTTAAATCTCAGGGAATGTGTTAATTTTTTTTTTCTGGGGCTGTTGAGAAACCTTCTGTTTAAGGTACTGAATATCTCAAAGAATTTTAGGAAGGGAGCAATTACAAGAACCCATGAATTTTTGACAAGTTAAAAAGTTACAAAAGCTGCAAAGTACTCTTAATACTTCACAAGGAACCTTGTGTTCAGCTCAGTTAAAAGCACTGGTGAGAACTACAACTGAATATATAAAAATGGAAGATAATCACTGTATCTGGAATTGAAAAATGTGATGCATTACTTAGACTTTTCAGTAATATAAGAAAAAAATGTTTTTCAGTGATAAAATATGACTTCTCAACAATAACTATCTTTTGTTGGTGTCTTGAGCTATATTTGTGGTTCTGTGGGGCAAATGAGTTACAAATATGTTTTTTTGTTCTCTTTCAATTAATTTATCATATTGTTGCCTGCAGTCACCGTTAATGTTTTACCCTGCTTTTATGTTTTAAGTTCCACGTAATTGATTGATACTGGTAAAATGAAAGCACGTCAGCTTAATTAGAATTTTATGAATTTTTCATTCTTTTGCCCGTTTTTCAAAGTGTGTGACACTTAAGTGATCTTGTTCAAGATTAAGCTATGAGTTTTCAAGATACTCATCAAACCACTTACATCTTACATCCTCCCTTCCTTGTTATCACTCATGCAAATTCTGACTACACTATTAATTCCTGATTTTACTCAGCTACTTCACGGTACTTTTTATATTTTTCTGACAGTAATCTAATGGGAAGACAAAGTAGTTTGGTGGTTTTTTTGGTGTGTGCTTTTTTTTGTTAATCAAAGCAATTGTACATAAAGATTTCTCTGGTTAGGAGTATTTTGTCTTTCATGGGCGATTTGTTAAATCAGGTGTGTGTGAAATGTGGACAGAAGGAGCAACAGAGTATAGTTTTGTATTGTGTCTTGCCTTTAAATGATGTGGTAGCATTTTTTTGAAGGGCAAATTTGTCAATAAGCTATTCCTTGTCAAATTTCCACTATAAACCTCACTTTTGGGGGGAGGGGGTGGGGAGTAAGTCCTGAACAGGTTGTGTTTTTTTAATGATCTTCCAGTTTTCTCAAAGTTGTATTTTTCACCAAAAAAACATATTAGTACATAAGTAATACGGAAGAATGGCATTTATTTTCTTTTTAAGGTGATCAAGTCTTGTGTGTTTAATACTTAAATACTTTTATGTTTAATACTTAATTTGTAGGAAGTGTTGTAGTACCATGTATTAAATATCTACAGATTCCTATTGAATTTGTCAGTTCATTGAAGGTATACAGAATAGTTTTAGTGAGTGTGCTACTTATTCATCATGTGTTTTCCCTCTTTCTCTCTAGAAGGATTAGTCACTCAAAGCTTGAGATTTTGCTTATTTATTATCATCTCATTAAATGAAAATTTAACCTACCTGTACATGTTCTTTAGTAGCATTTTTCCATTTGTCTGCAGAAGCAAAATTACTAATATTCTCTCTGCTTCTTCTTTGCATCTTTTCTCCCTTTGTTCCTGCCGTATGGCAATGGTTATTGCTCAGCAGGATGCTGAAGTGTTCTCCATTGGGATAATGACATCAGAACCGAAATGGTCAAATATCCCACGCTACATGAGGCGTTTGTGTGTTTTTATTCATTCTATTTTCTTTCATTTTTTTCTATGCTAGTGATGGGAACATGCTGTTAGATTCTTGAAATAGCACAAAGTGGTAGTAGTAAAAGGATGACTTGGTTAAAAAAAAAAAAAAAATTAATAATCACAGAATAAAAGTAGATCTGCCACAAGCACAGCTTCAAACAGCTTGCTTTTGAATGAGAATATCACTATGAGAATTCACTGAGCGACCTGGGAGGGATTTCTTGTTTGTTTTTTGAGCACTAAACATACTGCAGAGTTCCTGCTGTTGTGGTAACATGTGAAGTCCCAAAACATTTTTTAAGACCTTTCTATGTGAAAATATTTTGGTTAATTTGAGGTATTGTAAAGACAGAATTGTCTTTGTTGAGTGTTTTTCATTCAGTTCATTTTGATGGTTTTTCAGTAATACAGATGACTCTCAGGACAAACTGTGACTTAGCAATGCCACTGATGCAGGTCCAGATGAGTTTTTCTCTCTTGCATATACCTCATAACTATAGAGCTCCTGCAGTCCTGCACTTCCAGAAATAGTTAACTGCTGTAGACCCTTAAAGAGCTGGAATTAATAAACAATTTGTGCTCCCCATCTGGCTTAATACAGGGCCAACTTCAGGTGTCCTTGTTCCATATTTACATTACTGGGAACACTGAAGAGGTATTTGGAATACCCAAAGCCAATTCTGACCAGCATGGACCTCAAGCTGGTTATCTTCAACAGCAGCAGCATCTCACCCATGCTTTAGCCAGTTGTCTTGATACAGTAATGAGGATCTGTTTCCTTGTCATAAATATCTGAATTGAAACGAGAATTATATTTTCATAGTGCTTTCATAGCTTGTTATTGTTATTGGTAACATAGGTTGGTATTGTTAACAGCAAAAGTAATTTCTCAGTATTGCCTTCCTTAATTTGAATTACTAGGGAAATTAATAATACAATATAGCCACTTCATAGCAAAGTAGGCTGTAGAGAAGTGCACCTTGGAAGTGCACAATTTTTTTTTATCTGTTATAATATATAAATGTCATGGAGTCTGACTACAGACTAATTTTTGTATATTGCTTTAGATCACATGGAGTTTTCATTTGCAGCACTAAAGGTTCCCCACGTGCATTTTCTTTTTGTGGTCCTCAACTGAAATGAGGATAGCCTTTTCTTTAAAATATGCTTCCATGGTTTTCTTGTTATATTGTAGTGGTCTACACCTTTTCCGTAGCACAGCCATGCTGGTTATTCAGGTAGATACGTGGAGTACACTAAAACATCTTTGTAAGAGAATGGCTGTGGTATTAAACGATGGCAATGGGATGCATTATTAAACATTAGTAAGACCTCTGAAGACTATGCAAGCTGGTTTTGGTGCAGATGAACTTGTCTTAGAAAAGCTTAGTGCAATTAAATAAGTATTTGCATGATTTTCACCTTTGCTAATCAAATATTATTGTCATGCACACCTGTATAAAATTATCAGAATGCTTCATTCCAGTTCTTATGCTATTAAAATAATGAATATAAGGTTCTACCAGGGCTTTTTTTAGTAGAATAAAACAAAATGACACATTTATATATAGATAATAACATCGTCAAGATATTTAACAAAAAAAAATAATAGGAAAAAACCTTAAAAGTATCCCTCTTTAGAATATAATTAAAACATATGCAGTTATCCAACTGCTCCTATCCAGAGAGGTCTGCATATCAGAAATTTAGTCACTTGTTTCACGTTAGGATATTTTCTGTAACATCAGCAAATAATCTACTTAGAACGTTTTGGTCCATCATGGGTATGTAGCTTCTCCAGACATGGCAGAATTAGTCGTGTCACAGTAGTTTTCAACATGGATTGATCGTCATTATCTTATGTAAGTCTGAAATGCTACATTTTACGCTTAAGTGAGACAGACTCACTTTGTCTTCTCTTTACTGGTTTGTAAAAAGCAGAGTCTTCCAATATCTCTATTATCTGTCCCAAATGCATGGTTCTGTATTACTGGTTCTTAAAATATTCCTTAGTTGTGTATTACTGCGTTCTTTTTGGCAGGTATTCTTTTGAGGGGAAGAATTATCTTTGTCAACTGGGGTACTCTTCATAGTTGTGAATGCTGCTTTTTGAAGTATAATGTTTTTTAAAACAATTTCATAATGCATTCTCTTTCACAAATGGGACATTGTGTGTTTTAAAAGGATGACTGTATCAATCACTTGATTACTTACATGTAACTGTCAGGGTTTTTTTCCTCCTTTTTTTTTTTTTTAATGATGTAATTGCTTCACAGCTTAGAATACAGTAGTTCTTTAGTTTTGTGGAAGTGTCCAGAAAACTGTCTATTGTCAAGCATTTTTCGCTGTTCCCCTAAAGCAGCTCAGCGCTGCCCCTCCGCTCCCAATGAGGAGCCGCAGCTGCCATGAGGCCTCCCCTCAGATCCTCTGCTCTGCGCTGAACACACCAGGGTACCTCAGCTGCTCCTCGTGCTTCTTGCTCTCTAGGCCCTCCCACCATCTGTGTTGCCGTCCTTTTAACACTCTCTGATAGTTCTGTGTCCTTCCTGTGTTGTGGGGCTGCTCTTCAGCCTCTTGTGCCCCAGTTTGTGCATATATGCTTCATCCCAGATGTAGTCTGGCACTTGCCATTAAATCTTCATGCCACTGGTGGTTGCTTAGCCTTATCTCTTCTCAGGGGAGTCAACAACTCCTCACAACTTAGTATTGTCTGTATACTTTCCTTTAACTAGAACCCTTTGAGCGCAGCCCGTCAGCCAGTTAATTCTTCACTGCATTATGTTTTTGTCTAGCTTTATGCTAGACATTTTGTCCAGAAGGATACTGTCAGAAACAGTAGCAAAGGCTTTGCTGAAATAAAAAATATCACAGCAGCTGACTTTCCTTGGTCAAGTGGGTGGATTACTCTGTCTTAAAAGAATAAGCTTACAAAGATTTGACAAAAATAAGTAATATTTTATTGTTTTAGCCTAAGGTTAAAGTTGATCTTTGGGAGTCAATTTCTGTAAGTCTTTCCCTCGTGTTCAAACTAATGTGTCTCTAGAAGTACTGATGTACTTTGTTTTGAAACCAAGCTGCAAGGAATGTGGCTTATTTATTTTCTCTCTCATTTAAAATCCGAGCATGACTTCCTGAGAAAATTCTGATACACTGTGGACTTGAATCAAAATCCAATTTAGACCCACACTGCTGCTGATAATTGTGCTTTGTATTATAGGATTTGTACTTGAAGAATAGTAATTAAACACAAATTGAGTTAAAATAGATGCTGTGTAAATACCTTATGAGTTACTCTTTTTATATCCTTTATGCTTTCTGTAAAAAGAAATTCATAGTACTAAGAATGAATTTAGTCCTTTGAAGTTTATATGATTCTGCATGAGCTAAACTAGACAAATGTTTGAGAAGATGTGTTGATATCCAAACTTTGGCCTGAAGGTTTTTTTTTCTTGAAAAGCCAGTTTTCTTTCTTTCTTGTTGGTAGTGATAAAACATGCACATTCTCTCTCTGTCTCTCTCTGTCATTTTTGTGCGTGTGTGCTGTGTGGTATTTGTTTGTTTTTCTTTTAATTGCTGTAGTTCTGAGCAAATGCTAAATATTTTGAGGTATATTGAACTTCGCGTGTTTTTTTTATGTAAGTTTTTTTCAGGGTAGAGTTTGTTCATCAGGTTCTCTTTTACACTGTCCAAGATCATGCTTAATAACAGGAACTGAAGAGGTCAGGGAAATTTGTGTCTTTTGTCACCTCTTAGATATGTGTATGTATTTAGTCTGCAACCTTGCCCGCAACAGGGGAATTGGAACTAGATGATCTTTAGATCCCTTCCAACCCAAGCCATTTATGATTCTCTGTAGTAATTTGGAGCTTAAATATTTTAAAGGTGAGAATGGAACATTACTCAGAGTAACTTGCTTGTATGACCAATTTCACACTGTGTGTACTTTTGCATGTCATTTGTCTCTTTATGCTATTAATGATGCTACTTCAATTCTTCTCTTTGTTCTTTATAGTAATAGTCTTTCAAAATCTGGAAGATTCTGTAGTAGTAAAGAAAAGTGATGTTTAATACATACAGAACATATGTAAGCTGTTCTGTATGTATTACAGATGAATGAATCTGCAGGGTTATATTGAAAGTACTAATTTCAGTTTTCATAAAGATCCTACAACACCATGTAACTCAAGCAGACTATTACCTAAGTTTCTCCCATAAAAACATAAATTTCACTGAAAGGCTTCTGAATCTCAAGTCCTTTTCTGAGTTGACTGATGCATTGTAGACCTCTGTTCAGGCAATTGGAATACATCTTGTTTATCCATGCGAGTGTTTTCTATAGCTAGAGTTTCCACATTTGGGACTTCTGAAAATGATACCTATACTTTTCAGATGTTTTGTGTGTTGATTTATTTAAAGTTTGTTTTTTTTTTTTTTATTTAAAGGCACTTGCAAGGCAAGTAGTCTGAAAATTTTCAGTATTTTCCTATTTTATATGTTTTCTACTGAATCTCAGCTTTCCATTGCAAACACAAGTTTTTCTAATCCGATAGCAGCTAGCAGGAAGAGATAATGAGCAAGGTCAGGAGCTGAAATCCTGATGGGAGGGTGGCTTGTAGGAATTAAAACAGGGATTTGACAGTCTTTTGTTTTGCAAAATTCTGTTCTGCAGAAAGCTGAGTAAGGAAGGTAACATTAAAGTTTGTGTGTGAATTTTATGAAGTATTCCTTTTTCATTTTGAGGTCCCTGAGCCATGAAAAGTGCATTGAGAATACTGTTAGTGTGGTGAGCATTTGAAATACAAATCACTGCACAGTTGTTTTCTGCCTGTACAGGAGAGATCATTTTGTGGAAAACTGATTGACTTTTTTTGTTGTTGTTGTTTGTTGTTTGTTTTTTTTTTTTAAACCATTTTTAAGATATTGTTCATGAAAATCTGAAAATGGGGTCAGATGGTGAAAGTGACCAAGCTTCTGGAACATCATCTGATGAAGTTCAGTCTCCCACTGGTGTTTGTCTCAGAAACCGAATACACAGACGGATCTCAATGGAGGTAATTTACTTTTCATATAAGGATTGTTTAAATTGACAAGAGAGAATGGAGTTGCTCTAGTTCTTTGTAACTGGTTGTCTTCTCAATCATCTTTAAACATTTTGACATACTTAGTGTGGAGAGGATTAATATAAAAGTGCTTAAATGTCTAGCTCACTTTGTCACACACAAATAAGACAGTTGTCTTGCTTGCATTGTTTATGAGCTGCTTATTTTGAAAGCTAAATATGTTTTGAAACTTGAATTTCTAGAAAGAATTATTATATGTAGTTTTTAGAATATCTGCGCATTCTTTACAGTTCATCAGGTAAGTTGAAGGAGTGGTGTTTAGATGTGTTTTTTTTTCTTGAAACTGTTGTTTAATCTTTCTAAAACGAATGTTGCAGTAGCAGTGGTCCAGACTGCTTGAGCCTTTCTTTCTCTTCCTGTTTTTTAATGAACGGAACTTTACAGGATGGTAAACAAAAGGAGGAAAAAGTACCTTACGAACAACTGTGCACATAATTTCCTTTATTTATGAGTCTCATTATGAATACTAGCCACCCTTGTGCTTGCTTTGTTGTCATTTCCCTTGGCAGAGAAAAACAAAATGCTTCCCTGTTTCTTGAATGTGTAAAAGTGATAACGGTCCCTTTGTTACAAAAGCATGTAAAATTTCGCAGTTTCTCCATAGCAGCATGTATACCAATACGCATAGTTTGTAAGATTTTAGATCTTCTTTCAAAGCATGATATGAAATAGAGGACAAGGGAAGCAGATCTGTGTGAGTTACACTAGGATGAAAATGCCAAAAAGATTTGATTGGTGAGGCATTCTGTTATGCTTGGAATTCCAGGACTCCAAGCATGTAATGCTGGTCTGATTCCAAGAACTTACAAATTATTTGTATTAATTATTTATATCTTCTGCAGCACCTGCTTTTTTTTTTTTTTTTGGGGGGGGGGGGGAGTTGGGGTCTAGAAATTCCTGATGTTCTTTAATGTTAATCTCAAGTTTAATGTAAACGCTGTTAAAGGTGAACCTTTTACACGGGAGAACTAATTCAGGTATGTTGATCTGTGCAGGAGGCTTTAAAAAAAAAACCTTAAAGCTTGTATATCGGAGTATATTCTGGAGAAACTCAAAACTGAAGAAATTTCCAAACAAGTTTATTTGCTTTTTTTTTTTTTTTTTTGCTTAATATCTATTTTCTCTGCATTTCATCTGAAATACACATTTGGATCAGGAAAGAAATAAGAAAGTTAATGGCAGATCATTAAATTAATGAACTGAAGTGGAAAGGTGCTGAGACTTACGGAGAGAGTAAAGAGTCACCAAAGGGTTCTAGTTTAGATTAGGATTAATGTATCTCTAAAAGAAACTATAAAAGAACTGAGCAAAAGTAATAAAAATTTAGGACTTCCATGTGTAATTTTTCAAGAGACATCAAATAAAAGCAGCTTTTTAGTGGACTCCTAACATTGTGAAGAAGCTCTAATATTACTCTTTCAGTGGCTTTCAGAAGTTTTTATTTTGGTTTGGTTTATTCGGTGCTGATTTTCTCAATTTTCTCCAAATTCCAAGTGCATATTTCTAGCTCTTGAACATTATTTTTTTTTTAATTGATTGGCCCAGTCAATGAGAGCATTCATTTTTTGGCAGCTATTCCTGTATGTTCTGTGAGAATTTTAATGTTTACCCCAAATCACTTTAGTGTTGATTTAGTAGCTTTTAAAACAAGGTTTCAAGCTAACATTTAAGAACATTCTCACTTCTGAATTTTAGGAATGCTGTCACTGATGGATATTTTTAGCTGACATAAGTTTACACTTTTGAAGCGGTCTGTAGGTAGGTGGGGTTTTTAACCTGTTTGTACATGCCACAGAAAAGAAGCTATAACAGTCTTTATATCTTTGATTGAAAAGCCCTTCTAAATGTAATCATTTCAGTGCAATTCATCTTGTTCCTTAAGCAAAATAGCCTTAAGTGATTGTATGGTCTGCCTGTCGTTCCCTCTTCCAGTTTTTCCCGTGGGCTTTTTTCAGTCAGTTTTGACAGATGAGAATCTCGGATGATAATTTTCTCCTCATTTCTTGGGGGGGGAGGGGGGAACCTTCTGAATCAGAACAGACTACTAATCTGTACACTGTGGGAAAGATGCAGCCTCTTTTAAATACTGCAGAATCCACATAGGATTTCGGTCTCAAGTACATCCATAGGAGACCTGTTTTTCCTGGCTTTGCTGTCCATCAGATAGCAACAATTGCTTCCTTGGTCTTCAAGGGAGCCAAATAATGGGTTTCCTTCTTAGTTGAAATCTTGTCTGCCTGCACTGAGTAACCACTCAGTGCATCATGGAGCTGACTTGTTCATTACTAGTAATGTCATTATATAAAGAAATGATCTTTGTTCAGAAGTGTCTGTTATTTCAATTTTATTTTTTAGTGTGTGGAAATCTGTCATTTTTAGACATGATTAGGTAGCATGAGACTGTATTCCATTTATATTCTGTGTGTGTGTATATATTTATATATATACACTCTATGCTGCACACACAGGCTAGAGTAAATTAGTACGTGTGATAGTTTTTTATTTGCTGTAGTATGCTGAAGTCATTAATCATACATGAAATCCATTGCAAAATATATTTGAAATATACAGAATTGGCTGAACTCAACGAACCAATGTTCTTCGTTTTTCTGTGTTAATATTTACTGTATTTGTAATACTTTTTAATATCATTTCTTGTATATGTTTGTTTCTGCTGAATTGGCAAAAGCCCTCGGTTTTGTTTTGTTTTGCTTTTAAGGAAACTGATCAGGTAAAACTGAAACTCTGGGAAAATCATTTTTTTATTTCTAAGGACTTGAGTTATATATAATCACCATTTTATGCACAACTTCCTTGAAATTCTGCAAATCAGCAGCCCATTAAAAAAAATAGTGCTTGCTGAAAACATTCTGTAATCAGTGCTGATTACCAAGTCTGTGTCCTTGTGTTCTTGGGATGTTTTTTGCATGTCAGAATATGTACTTTGATCTTTTGTGTCCATCATATTACTGTTTTCTCTGTAATTGTTAAATAATTCTGAGATAGAATAAAGTCAAAACGTTGTGGGAGAGCAGACAGTTTCCCTTGTCAAGGGTGTTTGGAAGAGGACATGCTGGAATATCGTTTTGTTGTCTAGATAAAATGTATTTTGCAAGTAACCCGTCTAATTTTGCAATAAGACTACTAGTGGTCCATAGGACCGTTGCTTCCCCCCTTTCGGTAACCATGCTGACAGTAGTTGCAAACATATATTGTGTGGGGAATTTGACTTCCAACAGCAAGTGTTCATTGGAGGCCCTGTGCCCATGCATCAGATAGTGAATTCTTCATTAAGTACAGTAGCGGGTAAAAAATAGGGAGATACAGTCTGTGCAAATTGAAACATCTGTTTCCCTTTCCCAGAAATCCAAAGTCTGTAAGCTGTCTTCCTATGTGAACTGGCAGAGGGCCATAACCCACTGTTCACCAGCCTGTTTCCCAGATACTTTATCCTGAGAAACAGTTCTTATCCATCTGACTGTCACATTAGCGGCAGAAGTTTGTTCCAGATCAGACTGCTCCTACCACATTGCTGTAGGGTATAATTTTCCCCTGGGAGGATTAGTTGCAGATTTAATGCTTTTAGCTCAAAAGAGAAACAGAAAGACCATAAAGTAATCCTATAGTTAGGTGTGAGTTGTACTGATTACCTTCAGAAAGAAAGAATGCATGTAGTTGAAAAATAAGGTTTTGGTGTGCCTACACTTTTACTAAGGTTATGAATGCTGCATGAGTCTTGACTGATACAGCTTGAATAACCGAGTTGGCTCCTGGACCTGGTTAGGGAAATGTACCTGCTCCAAAGAGAAACCCACAAAATAAATTGACCTTTAAGCAGATGTAGTGCTACAGTTTTCTGTTTGTAGGCTTCAAGTTAGAACATGGTTCAGAGGTCCCCATTCCGATGTGTTGTAGATAGGGCACAATCAGCCTACATTCAATTTAAATTCTTGAACAGTAGACAGGATGGCAGTACTGATTCAGGCTTTAAGTCAGAGACAGTACGGTATTTTCTCCTGTCATTAGTTTTGGGAGCAGAAAAAAAAACTGCAGGAAGCACTGCAGAGCATGAGCATTCACCCCAGCATCTCTTACATCTCATCACAGCTTGGCAAGGTGCTGTGGATCTCTGTAACAATGTCCCTTGGGTAAGGCTTCACTAAGCAAAGATTCTCCCTGCTTCTCTGGTTGTCAGCTGTATAACCCTTTCCGCCTTATTTACTGGATTCTGTCTAGTTACCTTCTCTATGCATTCTGAGATGGTGTAGATCTCCTGCTCGCCTCTTCCACGAATCTATGTGATCACCTACCAGTAGGTAGAGAGGGGAAAAAAAACCAACCTGAAGCTGAGTACCATCAGGATGTTTACTTCCTTTAACATGGTTGCTGTATTATCTGATTTCAGTTGCATGGAAGCTATCTGATCTTTTGCAACGTTACAGAAGAAAATGTGCTGTTACGTTTGTAGATTCCTACTTTGAGGCTCGCATAAAGCTTGATTCTTTGGAAATCCCACTTCAAAAAATGCAGGTCCACATTCCAAATGACTGGTATAATTGAGTGATACGTATAAGTATGATTCTGAAAGACTAGTATGACGTCAATGAAAGTGATGGGCCTCCTTTTGATCTGTTTGATTAGCTGACTTTCATTTCTTCTCCCATCAAAGAAAACAGTCACTGCTACAAGAAAAATAATTTCATCTGGGACTTCTGGAACTTTCCTTTTACTAGATTTTTCTAGGAATAGGGATAACTGTTGGGTAACAGCAGAAAATACCTTTCTGCCCTTCTGTTAGGAACCTCTATAATCCTGAAAGTCCTAGTGTTCCCTTTACAAACGCTGTTTCCTTAGAAAAGTTACTGCATTTTGCGGTACCCATTTTATAAGGATGGAATATCTGGTTTTTTGCTTTTTCTTATCAATAACTTGGCTCCCCTTTTGAGTTCCTTCCATTTCTGAGCTCCCTTTACAAGTAATTTGGTGTTGTATTGAATGTACTCAGCCACCTGCAAATCTGATCTCACTTGGATTACTGCTACACAGCAGAAGAAAAGTTAGAATTTGGATGCAGCTTCCTACCTTGCACTCCAGCCTCACTGTTGTGTCCAGGAAAGTCAGATTTCCAGTTCCCGATTTCAAGAATTTAATTTATTTTGAGTAATTGAATTTCCTATGCGACCTTCCTCTGATAGTTGCTGCTTTATCTTGACACAAATGTTTGATGATAGGGGTTAACAGTAAAAAGTTACTGTTAGACTGCTCATGTTAATGTTAAATACGTTACTGCTTTTGCTGTAACTTCCTTTGGTATGCTGGTTCTTCTTTTGGTATTTCTTGAGACTCCTGCAGTTTAGAAATGAGTTTTGCAGGAAGAATTGCATTTGAAGGACAAGATGCTCTTACCTCTAAGAATTTTGACTTGTGCTATCAAGGCTCCAAGCTTGATTTTTAGAGATCTATTTTTCATTGTATTTTTTCTGTTCTGCATCCCTTCTCTTGCAAGCCTAGTCAGCCTGTCTTTTTCTTTGGGGTTCTTTGTCCTACTGGTCTGCTAGAGAAATTTATCAAAACAATACAGAAAACTACTCTTAAAAAATCAGGAAGATTAAGGAGTAAAAGGAGCAGAGCTTGCTTTATTAGCATCTGTTACCTCCTAGCACCTACCACTGAGTCAAACAGCCACCAGACCCTAGGTAACAGCAGGGTTTATGTTAAAAGGCTAACGTGGTATCTTGTTAGGTGATAAAGGCAGACACACAAACTCAGAAGATTGGCCTTTTTATTATTATTCTTTATTCTTTTCTATGCTTCAAGTTCACTTCCTCGTGAGTGCTCTGAAGTAATTACAAAAAAAAAAACAACCTACAAGAGGATTTTTTTGTGTATTTATACACTTGATTAAAATAAAGTAATATCTCGCATCTGTATTTTATTTATCTTCAGATTTTTTTTATCACACTTACCTGTTTTGTTTTCACTAGTAGTGAATGGAAGCTCCTGGAATTCACTTTCTGAATGCTGCAGTAGTGCTAAATTGTTTCAGCCTTTCACCACAAACTGCATCACTGACATCTGAGGTGTGAAATAAATCAGCAACTTCCTTGTGTTGTTTGTTTAAAGCCAATTTTTATTCATCTAATCAGTAGTCAGAGGTGTGTATCCATGTAATAAAGATTCTTGTTAAAATTATTTTGGTGAGGAAAAGGTTCAGAATTTGTATCTTTGATTGATTGCGTGGAAAAAAAATAAATCTGCTTTTTGATCTAGATATCTAATTCATTATTTCAAAAATACTAATTGCTACAAATATTACTTGAAAAATATTCATAAGGTGTCATTACACTAAAGTAAATAAAAGCAAAACTAGCTGCTAGCACTTCTGCTTTCTGGCCTTCTGAAAATTCATTACATATTTTTATTCCAGTGGCCATAGCTACTGTGGAGATTGGTGATAACTTTCTTGAACTCCTGGCAGTGAAGTCCTTGCTCTGTTGATTGATGAAAATAGATGTGCTGGGAAACTGTGACTCCCGGTCCCAAAATAGAGGTTAAACCTTTGCATTTTTGTAATACTGATATTTCATTGATGACAATTGTATGTTCATCTTTGCCTAGCAACCCACAATGAAAAGTGATAAATTTTGTTATGCTGGGAGAGGAGGCAGGGACTAAGAAATGTCTATGGTCATTGGTATTCTGAGTATGAAGCTGCATGCGGTCTTCCTGATATGGTGATATTCCTGAAAATATTTTGAATACTTGATATGAGGAAAATAAAGAAAAGAAAAATCCTCGTTATTTAATTGACTAATGAATTCCATTTCTTACATCATTTCTGAATGCTTTGCTTTCTTAGAATAATAGAATCCTTACATTTGAAAGAGATCTCTGAGGGCCATCTAGTCCAACACCCCTGCAATGAGCAGGGACACCACAGCTAGATCAGGTTGCCCAGGGCTTTATCCAGCCTCACCTTGGAAGTCTCCAGGGATGGCGCATCAACCACATCACTGGGCAGCCTGTTCCAGTGCCTCGGCACCTGCATTGTAAAAGATTTTTACCTTATATCTAAGCTAAATCTGCCCTCCCTGAGCTTGAACCATTTCCCCTTGTTCTGCTTCCACAGACCCTGCTAAAGGGTCTGTCTCTTTCTTTCGTGTAGCTCCCCTTTAGATACTGAAAGGCGACCATCAGGTCACCTCAGAGCCTTCTCTTCTCCAGGCTCGGGAGCCCTAGCTCTCTCACCCTGTCCTCATAGGAGGGGTGTTCCATTCCATGGATTAATTAATTGTGCTGAATTTGAATTGTGTTGAATTTCAGTAGACTGGCTAAAAACTGCGTAGATTTGTGTAGTGAGAAATAGCGGTGTTCCTTTATAAATGGATCTTAAGATTCTACTTTTGCTACTGCTTCTAACAGAAGAAAGGATACTTTGATGACCCTTTCCTCAAATTTAACAGCGTAGAAATTGATTCCTTGCTTAATGTTTTTAGGGGAGAAATATGTATCAATAATAGCATTCAAACGTAAAGGAAAAACATAGTATTCAAGTGCAAACCACTGCAGGAGACAGAAAAGACACACTTTCTGCATTACAGTGAAATCAGTTGCACCTGTTCATTGCTGTGTAATCCATGTTTTTGTGCTGAGGATTTTTTTGAGACTGAGAGTCAGATACTCGTCCAGCTACTTGCACGTTTTTTGAGTGGTCCTTTAAAAAAAAAGTTTTATGATTTGTTAGAAGAATTTTTGCTCACCGTATGCTATGGAGCTATAACAGAAACAGTAGGCTGTTTCTGCATACTTTCAGAAAGTATAGACCAGTTAAATCTTTTGTCCGTATGTTTGCTGTCTCTGTTAGCCCCGTGATAAATGGTGGTATCTTGAGACAATCGTTTGTATTACAGGCATATTTGAAAAGCTGCACTCTTAATTCTCCTAAGCACTAAAAATGTGCAAAGCCATCTTTTACGTGAGGTTATGAATAATTGGAAAAAGAAATCTTAGTAAGCTGTTTGTCAGCTCACAGTACATAAAATTAAGACAGTAATCTAAAAAAAAAAAAAAAAAAAAAAAAAAAAAAGGATAAGTAATTAGGATTTTATACACCTAATAGGAAAACTCAGCTGTTAGAAGAGTGGTTCTGGTTATAGTAATTGAGTAATTATTTATAAAGTTGAGAAAATAGCGTGCTGCATGAATGATGTCAGTTTATTTGGTGGTTGTGTATGCTGGTGTTTTGCTTCAGGACCTTGCCAGTCTCTTAAGTCTGCAGTGCTGTAACCAAATGAGAAAAATCTGTACAAATATATTCTCTGATTAGAGGCTGGTTTTTTTCCATTTGCTTTTGCCCCTAGCGGTCTTGTAGTATGTCATAATACTGTACAGGATAAAGCTGGCTTGAACCGTGCTGTCATTTGAAAAAAATGCACTGAAATTTGATAAAGCAGCATTCAGGAAAAAAAAAAATCTATATGGTATTTGAAACTGAAGTGGTGTAGCATGTTTACATTCTCATAGGCATAAGCAAATGTTTTTCAACCTGTTTGCTTTGCGTAGCATGTAGTACACATTACACATTTTTAATTTAAAATCTGCAAGGAAAATGTACTGTAAAAAGCAGTCTTTTTCATAGTAAGCTTGAGGCTGAATTGTGTTGCATAGAGGATTATATGATGTAACATTTTTGATCTCGTTAAGCATTCCCTACTAAAAAAAAAAAAAAAACACTGTGACTTATTAGTGAACATCTTGTGGTTGCAGCTGACGTGTCTTGCTGTTGCTTGCTAAAACCAGTAAGAAGGCTAATTCAAACTGATGCTTACACAAGAGAGCAAATTGTACTCATTTGATCTGTAGTGGATTGTTTGGGCTATCAGAGTGATGTCTGTAGGCTTAGAAGAAATAAATTTTTTCAGTAACGTTATTTAGCAATATCAACTCCTGAAAGATAAGCTAAAATCTTAGGGAGAGTTGGGAGCTAGTTGTCTGCTAGTGTATATTAATTGTGTTCAGGAAACGTAACTATCAAGAACGAGCTGAAGAACCAAAGCAATACGGATCTTCATATAATGGTGCAGCTTAGCAGTATAATTAGGCTAGTCCACTGACTAGCTGTTCCTGATAGAGGTAACTTCCTTTTTGTCTTGGCTCCTGAACTTGAATCAGCAGGTAATGACTCACGTTGTTTGAAGGGAGTAGTAGTCTTCTGCCAGTTGAGCTGCTGAAACCACATTGCTGAGTCATTAGCTTTGTGCCTGTTCTCCAAGGAACGTGTGGCCACAGGCAGTGGAATGTCACTTCTGGAGACTGTTGGCTGTCAGACTGTCTAAATGAAACATTTAAGAAATAACTGAGGATGATCAGACAACATACCATAGGTTTTGTTTCTGGCTTTTCTGACCTATTTCTTGATAAAATAGGCCTTTTTTTTTTTTTTTTTTTTCCCTCACTTCCTCCTACTTCACTGGCAGAAGGCCAAATCTCTTTTTTCTCACTGCTGTTGTGAGCATGGTATCAGCCTGAAGGAAACAGTCCAGAAGTTCAAGGATTGGCAGCATTTGTAGTCTGATAAATTTGGGGAGGAATTCTTGTTGCTAGAAAGAAACAGTCTACAAATTGGCACAACCGAGAATGGTAAAAGTCTCTGTTCTTGTGTTTTTCCAGCTAAGATACGCTACACTGCAGTGTAGTGAGAATTGAACTTATGAATACCTCAACAAAGTGCTTCCAACCTTCTTTTTGGTTGGGTTTGATTGTTGGTATTCTATTTTGTGCTAAATTTTCATCTTTATTGTCTGAATGTGCTGCATAAGTCAAAAGGCATAATGCAGTTGGGTACTAGCCAGACACAAGAAAAGGCTCCAAGCAGTGTAACTCTTCCCAAAGCATTTGCTGTATCTAGTGCTGGAAATAGTAAAGATAAGCACAGGTTGGGGTAGTTTATCTCTGTAGACAACACAGCAATATTAATGTCACAAGTGCTTACATGTTTATCTCCCATCACGCAGAGTAGAACAAATGTATTTCACATTTCAGGCAAATTATAAAAATAGTATATATTTCTCTGCCAGCAATAAAGCAAGACTGAGAAATAAGCATTGCACATGAGGATAGAAAATGTGTTTTTAAAATATAGAGGGAGAGGGAAATGCCATAGGCGTTTCAGTTGCAAAGCAACTGATGCTTGAAAGTGTTCTCCGGAATATATTCTGGAGATGGATCAAAAAAATAGCTCATTAGTAGCATACAGTTTACTTTAGGCATTTGAATATTTAACAGTTGTATGTTTACCCAGTCCTGATTTATACTGTTGCAAGTTGACCCTAAAGGTAACAAAACAAACAAACAAACAAAAAATTAAACTAGAAAATGTACAGATTGACAAGAGCTTTTTCATAAATCAAATCAGTCTTCGTTCAGGAAGCAACACAGAGGTAAATGCTACCATTTTAGTTTTCTAAAAGATAATTTATTTCACCTGAAACACTTTGTTGCCCCTGAAAGCAAATGTTTTGCATTCTGGTAGTCCTTCACTTTCTGGAGTTACAAAGGAATGCTTGCAGATTCCCCTGCATAACTGCGCAGGTACATAAATCACTTGTACAACTCGTACATTAAAAAATGTACATAAGGTAGGGAGTCATTCTAGTTTTCTACCTTAAAAATGAAACAAATTAAAAATATTCTTAGAGTGATACAAGTATTAGAGTGTTAAATGGACAAGTTTAAAAGTTTTAAGTATCAAAAATTAATGTTGGGAAAATAATCCTGCAATTAATTTTACACACTTCCTTATTAATACTTTAAACATCATTGTGGCAGGACCTTGTAGCAGCCTACATGTTTAACAGCCTGCTGATTATTTCCATTCTAAAAGGTTTTTTGGTTATAGCGTCTTTGTGTTTTAGGGTTGTTTTTTTTTTCCTCTTCTGAGAAATGCTAGCTTGTCACTAAATTCAGTTGTACACTGACATTAGTCAGGACAAAATCCTCTTTCTGAAAAGTGTCCTTTTTATTGCTTCGTGGAATTCCACAGAGGTTTAAGAGAATTAGGAATTCTTAAAAATCACCATTTCCTACTGTTGCTTGCGTTCCATTGGTGCAGCCTGGCATCCTACCAAAGTGACAGCAAGCAGCCCAGCTGTGGAGAGGGCAGGTTTGGCTACAGCTGAAGTAGCAGTTAGGGTTGTTAATGGGCACGTTTGGGCACAGCTGCAGGAGTGGCATGAGGGAGTGAAGATGGCGGCTGTGTCTAATGCATGGACTTCACACACTGAGGCTCGAGCTTTGTCTGGCTGCCCCGTCCCCTACAGCCTCGTGAGAGAGGAATAGGCTGCCTTCCCTCAGCAGCTCTCTCTGCCTGGTATATACGTAATGTCTCCTTGTGGGTGTGCTGGGCCGGGATGAGTGGAGGCCGCTTCCTTCGCAGCAGCCCCTGTCTGTGGAGCTGCACAGTAGCTGTGCCACTGGCTGACATGGAGGCAATAGCGCAGCAGGGTTGGGGCAAGTGTTGAGCCCTGCCGGCATTATGTCAGGACTTTCTCAGTTCCCCTTACAGCAAGTCGGCACTGGGTGGGTGAGAGCTGGGACAGGGCATGGTGGGACAGCTGACTGTGGTGATTTTCTGTGCAGTTTGCATTGTGCTCTGTGAAAAATGGTGGGGGAAAGGAGGAGGAAAAGGGGACGTTTGTGGTCACGGTGTTTGTCTTTCGCTCTCCAGCAGCCAATGGCCCAGCTTTCCAGGAAGTGGCTGGACATCTGCCTGCCAGTGGGAAGCAGCAAATGAATTACTTCTTTCAGTTTGTTTGCGTGCACGGCTTTTGCTTCCCTTATTAAAGCGGCGGTCCCGCGATCCACAAGTCTGCTCACCTTCCTTCTGTTTTCTCTCTGTCCTGCTGGTTATGGGCGGTGAACGTGTGGCCGACACATGTCTGGCCCAGGGCAGCAGGCATGCCTGGCTGCTGGCAACCAGCGAGTTGCCTCCATGTCACATCCCTGTCTGTAAGCTCTAAAGGCTTGTGCTTGGCTGGTAGGGTTGCTCTTGGACTTCGTCACCACTTAAGTGAGTTTTTTTAGCTGTATCGAAATGATAAATTTTAGTTTTCAGCTTTGCTGCTTAGCCAGTAGAAAACGTGCTTATTTGCACATCTGATGGATCCCACTTCATGTTGCTCTGCAGCATTTAATTATGATGGCTTTTTTTTTCCCTAATGAGGTGATTGCTTCAATTATTACAAAAACTGGGAAGGATTAAGATGACACAGGCAAACAAAATGCATTAATTCCTTTCAGCCATTTGGGTTTGCAATCTAAGTGACTTTCTTTAATTTTGTCTATATTAGGTAGTTAAGTAAAGGATAATTACAATGCAGAAAAGACTTTCTCTGTCAAACTATATACATGATCTTTCAAACATCAGTCTCATAAAAGGCTTCTGACTGTGGTAGGTGATGATTTTAATATAGGGTTTAAAAAACATTGTGGCTTAGTAGACATTTCAGCACAGCCGAATATGCGTATAACAAATAAAAGTGCAGTGCAGATCGTTAGGGGGAAAATATGTGTGAAGTGCCTGCTGTAGTTTCCATGAAGTCATTATGTTTCCATGTAGAAAAGAGTCTTTCCTCAGCTCTACAGATAGTTGTTTGTTTGTTTTATGATATGCCAAAATGTAATTCTTCTATCACAGAATAGTAAGCTGGGGGGGGGGGGAAGAGAGTTTTAAAGCCATGTATTAGAAGCACTGAAATTATATTTAAAAACAGATATTTTACTCCTGAAGAAATCTTCTCTCTGCTGTTTCTGCTGTTTCTGTAAGGTTCTGTTAATGTTTTTTAAAGAAGCTCACAGGGGGCTGTTGTGTGCTTAAAGTAGACTGTTGTTGATTAGGGGTTTTTTGCTAACTGGATCGAGTTTTGGCCTTTACATCATTAAGCCCGTATATTCAAAACAATATTTGTGTTATGCACTGTGAAGCACAAAACACAAGGTTGCAGCTTAAGGTCAGTTGACAGCTGAGGATGTCACATGGGATCTCTGGAGTAAGTCATGGGGAGTTTTGCAATGACCTATTGCAGTGGTGCCGCTGCTGGAGCTTTTACAAACAATGAAAGGAGAGTGCTGTAAGAGTTGCTAGGTGCCATTATAATATTGTCTGGTACTTAAAATGTTGTCTCCAGTTCTTATAGTGGCTGAACTCCAAAGTAAGGAATCTGTAATTGCTACAAAGAACCTTAGATTTGTTTCCTTTCCCTTCCTCTCTATTTGGAAAAGTATGTGTTTATTGACAGCAGGCCTTGTGTACAGTAGGGATGTATTTTTCAAGTTGTTGTCAGAGCTTAAGGATACCATGGTTTTCTTCTTCCCACATACTGACCAAATTTGTATGCGCTTGGAAATGCTTCTTCCGTGCTGTGGATCTAGCTGTGAAGCACCACTTCTGTTACCCCAAAGATGAGTGCTATGGGAGAAGATGCAGACTGAGAGCTCTGGGGTACAATCAGTTTGGTATTTCATGAGGGCTTTGAATTGTGGCCGATGATTTGAGTACTCCTATAAACAGATGCTATTAAAATGCTTATTATCAAATAAGTACTACAACAGTAATAAGAACACTGCAGCAGATTGTTGTAGTGATAATAGCTAGGAATAGGAGAGAGCTATTTTGCTGTGGGGCATATAGGATAATGATGGTATCTACTGTGTTCAGCAAATTAGGTTAAAAACAACCCAGTGTTCTTTACTTCTCATGGCTTGGAATTTCTGTTTTAGTTTATGTTCCTGAGCAATGGGAAAAAGAAAATTAGGACATTGCCCCACAGTTTGATCTGGAATCATAAGAAGGTGGAGTGGAGGCTGAAACTGGTCCTCTTCTTCGCATCCCTATCTGTTCCAGCAGTTGCAAGGGTTCCCACTGCAGTGAGATGATCCAGGTTTTTTCCTTTGTGCTCATCTGTTTTGATGAGCTACCTGAATTCTCTGAAGAATGCAATAAGTAATAGGATGAAATGCTTTATTGTGAATTTTTTTTTAATAACCTGAAACCCTCTGAAATAGGGGAGTAGGGCAGTTCTCTCTTCAGCTGACTCTAGTTCTGTTGAGTCTGAATTGCCTGTTACAAAAATGATAATAGTGGAGCTCGTTGAAAGAAGGAAAGTTCTTTAGTGGAAAGTACAGTTTTACTGAAGGATTACGGCTTGCTCTCATTATAATTAACTAGTTCCTCCGCTATTCCCAAGACCACATAGGCACTTTTAACATTGCCAATGTTTTAACGTCTTTGAAATGCCAAAGTTGAAAATTAGTAAAGAAACGGGAAGCTGCCAAAAGGGAGGGATCTTTTTGTTTTCTTTTAATTGATCTTCAAAATGTTGGTCAAAGCTACCATTCTGTGAACAGTACTCCTTTTGTTTGAATACTGGGGTTCCAATTTGGAAATTTTGTTGAGTACAAAATGCAGACACTGAATTTTCCAGTTCTGCAGAGAAGCTGCTGTTGAGCAACAAAGCAGAAGTTAACAGAGACTTTGTGCTCTGTACTGAAGCAGGTATGAGGGGTGAAAGGAAAACAAGAGGGTCAAATGTCAGAAGTTAAACCTTTCTTGACAGCTCTCCAAAAATTTGTCTGCATGCGGTGGCTGTAGTGAAATAGCACATGTAGGTCAGTCACTTTGGAGGTTGAAGGGGTTGTGAGTTAGCACTTCTTTCCTGCCTGAAATTCAGTTAATTGCAAAAGTAAATTTATTTTTTAATGTATTTTAAATTACATTTTTTACTCAGCTCTTGTTCCAGGTACACATATAGGTCATACATAGATGTGGATCAAATACACTGCCAACGCTGAAAGCTTAGTGAGTTGTCTACTCAGATCTCAAGTCCTGAGAAGTCTGATGATCCAGTTCTTTGGCTTCCTAAGCCAATTTAGCTGCTGGCTTCCTGGGATTGCCCCGCTGCCTCCTTTGCCCCGTGTTCAGGCTGTGAGCTTGTCTGACCTTACACTGAACCTTTTTGGAGCACAGAGTTGGCAGGAAACCATGCACTTCGTGTGAGATAGTTTCTCAATGATTTAGCATGCTGAAATAGTTCAAAGCTGCTGCAAAGACAAGAGTAGAAACACATGGCCAAGGCCGAGGGGAACAGAATGGGGTTGTCACTGTAGTTAGAATCTAAAAGTTTAGAACCTTCAGTAATCAGAGAAAGTAATGTTGTTTGAATTGTGGCAGTATCTTGTTACTGTAATTGTAATATCTAACTAAATGTGTTAACTACTCTTTCAATTCTTGTTTTCCAGCATTCCAGGTATTTATAAATATTCTAGTAAAGTCAACAGATGCGTCCACAATGCAGTTAATTACATTTTAGTATTTCATTCTTCTTGCTTGTTCAAATGAGTTTGATTTTTGATTAAACAATTTGAAGTATTATTAGAAGAGAGTGTGGTTTTAAAAACAATTTTCAATTCAGCTTTATATTTCAGTTTTAAGCGGTAACACCATAGTAACAATAACACTAACCAGTGTAAAAACATGCTTTATGAAATCCTGAATCATACTTGACACTTCTCTTTCTAATGTTACTGCAGGATTTGAACAAGCGTTTGTCCCTGCCTGCTGATATCAGGATACCCGATGTCTATCTTGAAAAGTTACAGATCAACAGCCCGCCGTTTGATCAGCCCATGAGCAGACGTTCTCGTAGAGCATCTCTAGTAAGTGTAATGCATCTCCCTGACCTCTTAGGTCTTAAGATTCCATTTAATGCAGATGTCCCTGTGCTGGAAATGTAATTCAACTTCATTTGCACCTTGGCTTTTATGTCCTGAAGGACAGGGCAATTTGGTGTGTACTGAGCACCTTTAAAATCCATTTAGACAGCACGCTTTCCTTTCCCTTTTCTCTTCTGCAAAATTTTCCCTGTCATTTCTTGAGCTGTTGAAATCTGTGGCTAAATTTTACTCCCAAAGGACATCCTTATATTATTTTCAACAGTGAGGATCATTTGAGCAAAGAGCCTCTCTAGTCTTAGTACCACACTGTGTCTTGTCACAGAGTAGGAGGGCTCTAAAGCAGCATAATATGAAAACAGCTATTCACTTTTCTTTCTGTGTTAACAAATTTTCTTTCTCAAATTTGCTGTTGGAATGATTTTTTTTTTGAGAAGCGTATATGAGTTCATAATAATATTAATAAATACATTCTTATATACCTTTTTAGGTATATCTTTTTATTGGGTTATCAAGTAATAAGTCTTTTTTTGTGAATGACAGAGGGAGAATACTTACATACTGATAAAAATAACAGAAATCGTGGTTAAATGTTAAATATGCACAACGCTGAAATAGTCCAAAAACTAGCTTTTTCTTCTTCTTGCAAAGGCCATTCAGTTTTAGCCGTTATTTGATTGTGAGTGAGTTGTGGCAGAATAAAGCCCTGATCTACATGTTATCTTTTGCAAGAGCAATATTAAAAGAAGGGATGATTGAATCAAAGCACTGGAAGGTAGTAGTAATATAGCAAGCTCAAGACTACTTACTTACTGATGCAGCGTTGAATAGGGGACTGTATTTTCCAGAACCTTCTCTTCTCCGATATTGGTGTACTGAAATACCTTTTAGTAGTCTTTTCCGTGGTGGAATGTAATATTTGAAGGCTAGGGGAATTCCCTGCGTGTCTTACTTTTGTTGCTTTTTTAATACTGAGCAGTTGGAGTCCCTTCCTTTTTACATTCTAGAAGAATGAAAGAAAAACACTGCCCTCTAATGAATATGATATGTGTATGGGATCAGCTTCCTGTCACGAGGTTGTTTTGTTTTGAATTTTGAAAATGATTTTCAGGGCTGAAAGGTCTAAGCTAAATCTGCCAGCAGTGCCGTGCTGACGTGGATTTTCTGCATTGTTCTCTCATTATTTCAAAATAACCTAGAATTGTTATTCTGAGATTGTCAGTGAAAGCTTGCTAGCAGTCTAGTGTTTACAATATACGAATATTGTTTGCTGCTTTAAATGTATGTCTCTTTTCAAGGCTTAGTAGGTATCAAAATAGGAAAAGAGTAAAGATTAATTGGAACTTGTTATGCTTTAAGCCTGGTGAATTCCTGTGAAAAAATCAGCTTTTACGGTAATTTTATTTTGTGTATTCCGGTACAGTATTGCATGCACAACAGTGTAGGTGCTTCTCTTATGCGGCAATCTCTTTGAATAGGAGACCATAAATAAATAGAATCTGTCAGTGTTTCTGGGTAGTTCAAGATGAGCAGATGATTTTTACATGAGAAAAACTTTTTTTTTTCAGAAATTATTAGCATTCAAGATTCTAAGAAATCAGGCTTTGAAGTTGTATTCCCATTTTTCTGGCAATAATAAGACTAATGTGTATAAGGTCCCATTTATTTTCTCCTTTCAATTCAGAGTCCTATCTTTTAAGTCTGATACCACTTCACAGTATATGTGTAGGTCAAAATACACTTTGGAAACACTATGTTGGAAACACTTTACTGACATTATTCCTGCATTAAATGGTATGTTTAACATCTCGCTGGAGTTATAAGGATTGTCAGTATCAACTTTGCATGTATTTTGAGATAAGCAGGCTTCACACCAAGCTTCTAAGTAAACTTGATGTTAAAATATCCTTGTGCAACATTAAAACAGTTCAATACTTATTTAAGAAACCAGAATTACTCTTTGTACTTTCATGTTAACAAAATTACATGCCCATTTTTTTCTCTTAGATATGTCAAAGGCATTTGTAGACATTTACTTCATGTGTCTTCATGCTGAAACCAGTCAGGGGTCAGAATATCTTTCCTTAGAAAGAAATTTTATGTGTGGAAGTGGAAGGAATAGGTGATGCTAGACAGCTTGGCTTTTCTGTGTTACAGTATATTTGTCAGTAAGGCAAATCCTCATGAAACCAGTGGGTTAGGGATTTTGGCATGCTGCAGGCTACATGCACTTTGTAAATCAGTTTTAAAAATGTCATGTTTTATATCTGCTTTCAACATTCTTATGCTGTAAGAGCAGTATAAAAATTTGGAGTAACTGAGAATGGTCTTAAACAGAAAGAACTTTAATAGATGACTATTAAACAAGAGAATAACAGTGGGTTTAAATTGGAAGAAAATAGTGATCTTAGGGGCTGTCTTCCAAAGACATAGACAGATAAGCTGTCTTGACATGCGTTATAGAGGTAAGTCATTGACCAAAAATAAAGCAGGTGAATAGATCCAAATAAAATACTTGAAGACTTGAAATTATGAGCCATGAAATGTAAATTGTTGAAAAGAGAGCTGACTTTCAAGGAGGGATGATGTTTAAGGATTTTACTCGTGGAGTGTTAGACTGAAGGCTTTGAGAGGTCAGAATGGAAGGGGAGACCAGCAGCAGAGATCTTCAGCGCATTCCATGTATTTGTAGAGAGAAAATAAATAATGAAAATAAGTTTGAAAGAAGCAGCTGCATATGGATATACAAAACAAGAGAAAGGATGGGATTGAGGTGACTTCTGTGCTTTAAGTATAATAGACTCATTAGTAATCAGGTCAGAAGAGTGAGGACAGGTAGGTAAAGTGGGGGTTTGTTCTAAGTGTAACTAAGTACATAATTTTTCTGGGATATGCCATAGACTGACTGACAGTCTGTATATTAGGCTTGGATTGAATCATTTTTAAAATAACTGGATTTCTTGAAGTTTGCTATAGTACTGTCAGATAATTTTCTGAAAGAAAATTCAGTTCATTGATTAAATTATGTAAATGACAGAATAGATGGTTAAATGAATAAAGGTGTCAGGTTTTTTTGGTCAATTTTCATTCATTTTCTTTGCAGTCGGAAATTGGATTTGGAAAAATGGAAACCTATATCAAGTTAGAAAAGCTTGGAGAGGTATGTATAGATTTCTTTTGAAATGACTCCTTCTTTGCTTACATTTCATTATCGGGTAGACGACTGAGCACTTGCAGAGGGTACCTGGAGTGATTGTGGAGTCCCCTTCTTTAGAGATCTCCAGAAACTATCTGGACGTGGTCCTAAGCTATCTCCTCTGTGTGTTTCTGCTTCGATTAAGGAGGTCGAACCAGATGACTTCCAGAGGACCCATCCAGTCTCAGCCATTTTGTGATCTGTTATCTGATAGCACTGATTTATGTGAAATTTACATAAATGTTAACTGAAAATCTCTATAACCTTGGAGATACCTATTCAGTTTCTCTTTTCAGTAAATCAAACATTTGACATTGCGTACCAACATCACTATCACAAAAATGTTCTATGCATATATAATTTAAAAAAAAAAAAAAGCAGGAAAAACGTCACCGAATTAGGGAAGAAGAAGATTTAAATAATACTGAGTTTTATTTGACTTTCCTTTTGGGAGGGCAGTAATATGGCTCTTCTCTACTTCAACCAGCCAGTGATTTTTCAGAGAAAATAGAGGATTCAGGAGGAATCAGTTTGGGAGTGACCCAGTAGTATCAAAAAAGGATACAGATGGGACACTCAGAATGTTGCAGAAGCAACCATACTGTGAATATTGCGGTTAGTCCTCCCTTTGCAGTGTTCTCATCTCCAAATGCTTTTTTTTTTTTTTCTTTTTTCCCTCTAGTACTTGTTAGGTGCTTTACTAGACATAATGTTGACCAGCTTTGGGGAAATATTAATCTAGTAGCTATTGAGTCCTAATTGTGCATTTTATCTCATGTTACAAAGTGTAATGGAAAGTACAGGATGTATCTATGGTAATGTAGGGCACTTTCCCTAAATTGTTTGCTTCCTCTTGCAATTCATGATGTTAGTTATGCTTACTCACTGTTTTGTTAGAATTCCTTGTTGTGTAACGTACCTGAAGAGTTTTGAATCTTTTATTGTCTACAAAACCTGAAAAAGATGAGCTTCGTTATACTCATGTTCAGGATGTCAACAAAAACTTTGTTTTTGTTGAACTTTGACTCGTTCTCTTCCCAGAACATTCTCAAGTAAAACACCTAACAAAGACAAGAAACGATGACCAAAAGGAATTGTGTTTTTCTAAAAATAGTGATAGAATTTGTCAGCTGCCATTGGAAACTTAACTGAAGCACAGTATAGCCATATCTGAGATAGTTTTAATCATAGACTCATAGAATGGCTTGGGCTGGAAGAGATCTTAAACACCATCTAGTTCCAGCTCCCCTGGGCAGGGTTGCCAACTGATAAATCAGACACTAGAACAGGTTGCCTAGGGCCCCATTCAGAGTGGCCTCGGAACATCTCCAGGGATGGGGCGTCCACAAGCTTCTCTCTGCAACCTTTTCTCTATTCCAGTTCCTCACAACCCTCTGAGTAAGGCATTTCTTCCTTATTTCTCATCTGAACCTACCGCCTTTAGTTCAAAGCCATTACTCCTTGTGCTATCACTGTCAGACTGTAAAACATCAGTCTCCCTCCCAGTTATAAACTCCCACAGTTGGCCTTCAAAGCTGCAGGCTCATACTTCTGGCTGTTTAAGGTGATAAACTGTAACAGCAGTGAGCTTAATACAAGTTGATCAAACTTCTTTGGAAGGTATATGGTATACATCTTTTTCTGTAATTTCAGAGTTGGTAAGTATATGCATCCCTTGTTGTCTTCTGTGTGTTCAGATGTTTACAGAATATTTTTCTAGTTTAACCTCTATTTAAAAAACAAAAAAGTAAAAGCCCAAACGAAACCTATTACAGCCTTAGATGGAAGTTTCTTTTTGATCTTTCAATGAAATAGCAACTTCCTTTTCTGTTTTGTAGGGTACTTATGCAACAGTTTATAAGGGGAGAAGTAAATTGACAGAGAACCTGGTGGCTCTGAAAGAAATTCGCTTGGAACACGAAGAGGGAGCGCCTTGTACAGCCATAAGAGAAGGTGATAACTATTGTTACTCTTTAGAATATCAGATACTTCTGGCTTTCTTTTTGACTTAAGTACTGTTAGTGCTTGGAAATGTATCAGCTATATGGAACTTTAAAAGAACTGATCTTAGTTTTGATTAGGAAAATTTTAATCTTAGCCATGTTCAGAGTTAACGTTTCAAACAATATGGGGGATGTTTGTGTTCTCAAGCGTGGTATCATAAATTGATGAATTTATACAGAATTAGATTAATACTAGTAATTTTCAGGGATTCAGAACACATTGTATGAAATGACTGCTTCTTCTCGAACAGTACTGTATAGGAAATATATATATATATATATATATATATATATTTTTTTTTTACCTAAATGTGCATGGTATTTTGATTAAATGCATTTCCTTTCCATGGGTTAAATTAATGCCATATGAATATTATGGTCTTAAAAATAGCTTTTTAATTTTTTGAAAAATTAACTTATATATATGAACTTGCTAGAAATGCATTTATTGCATCTTTTGTATTAATTTGCTTTATATTTAAAATTCTCCTCTGCAGTGTCATTATTAAAAGATCTGAAGCATGCGAACATTGTTACGTTACATGACATTGTTCACACAGACAAGTCTTTGACTCTTGTTTTCGAATATCTGGTAAGCCTTTAAAACAGTTAGTGAGCTGTATATTCAATTCATTTCCTTAAAAATACTGAGTAACACAAACATATCAATTTTTTAAAAAATATATACACTGTTTTTACTTATTTGACTGAAAATTACATAGCTGTATTCGGTTCTCAGAGTGTTGTAAATCAGCACATACTGTTCTGATTCACACCAACTCATACCAAATTCAGTAACTATAAAAAAAGGATAATTATGCTGTTATCCCACAGGGATTTTTCACAACTTTTGCAAATGATGTTAGACTCTTAAGATGGATGATACTAAATTATGTAGAGCTTTTGATACCCTCAAGTGTAGAGAGGCCATACAGAGAGATCTTGACAAATTGAAGGGTTGGACGATCATTAACTCATGAAGCTTAACAAGAGCAAGTGCTGGTTTCTGTACCTGGGATGGAGCAACCCTGAATATATTTACAGAGTAGGGGATGAAAAGCTGGAGAGCAGCCCTGTGAAAAGGGTATGGGGGTTCTGGCTGAACACGAGTGAGCAGCCAAAAGGGCCAACCATGTCCTGGGGTGCACCAGGCACAGCACTCTCAGACAGGCAGACCTCAAGCACTGAGTGCAGGTTTGGGCACCGCAATATAAGAAGGACATAAAGCTATTGGAGAGCCTCCAGAGGAGGATCCTCTTCCAGAGGAGGTGGTGAAAGGTCTAGAGGGCAGTGCATATGGGAAGCGGGTTAGGTTCTTTGGTTTGTTCAGCCCAGAGAAGAGGAGCTGAGGGGGGAGGCCTTTATGGCAGCCAACAGCTCCTCGTGACGTGGGCAGCACTGAGCTCTGCTTTCTGGTGACAGCAGCAGGATCCAGGGAAACAGCATGGAGCTGTATCAGTGGAGAGTAAGGTCGTACGTCAGGAGAAGGCTCTTCACCAGAGGATGATCAGGCACTGGAGTAGGCTCCCCAGGGCGCTGTTCACAGCACTGACCTGCTGGAGTTCTGAGTGCGTTGTCCATACACTTCTTGATGTATGGTTTGAATTTTCAGTGGTCCTGTATGGAGCCAGGGTTTGGACCAAAAAACAAACTGTGGCACTGGCTGGGTGGAAGGTGAAGAGATAGCAAATAACATTGTCTAGGAAAATGCAACTTGATGGAAAACTTGGGTGGTTTTGCCCTCTGAAAAAGACAGTTTGCTTCATGTTCAGACTTATGTGGTTTGGGTGTTGTTTTTTTAACTAAATACTGAACTTCAAAAAACTCAAGTTTTCTGATGAATGATTTCTTATAATAAAAAATAACGCTCACGTAATCTGTTGTCCATAATTTTACTGAAAAGTGATGATCTTTTGACAGGACAAGGATCTGAAGCAGTACATGGATGACTGTGGTAACATCATGAGTATGCACAATGTAAAGGTGAGTATTCTAGTGAGTTTTCCAGCTTTCTCTGTTGTGATTGAATAATTTGAGAGAACTTAATAATCAGAAGCTGTAAGATTTAGAGCTTTCAAAAAAAACAAAAAAACCTTTTTTTAACCATTGGACCTAACTACTTTTAATCAAGTGGAGTCTTTCTTTTTGCTTTTGATGATCTTTAAGTGTTTAAAGCAGTAAAGAGGATTTATGTAACTTTATGTAGGATTTCATTCTCTTTGACATTACATATTTAAAACAAAAATTTTCTTCCAAGTAATTTATAACTATATTGACACCTTTCCATTACTCATTGAGCTAAGTCCTTATTTTGATATGTCCTCAACGTCTGTGTACTCAGCAAGGAAAATAAGACCTCAGTCATGATCGTGGGTTTGGATTCCACTGTATGTCACTCAAGAAAGATGCTTTAATTTGTATTTAACAATACATTCTTCTCTCCATTAGTAATAAAACAAATTGTTTTATTTAACATTTAATTGGCGGTCACTTTTAACTGTAGCTGTGTCCGGGTCCCATGACTCAGTTCCAAATCTGGCCTGATGAGACTGACTCAGTTTCAAATGTCTTTTCTAAAAGCACTTTGTCATTTGGAAATCTAGAATATTTGTTCATGTTTTTTCATACTACAGGTTTATGAGCAAGATTCCAAAGGGAGGAAATTAGTAACTTGAAATTAGTTAAGTTTCAAAGGAGGCTGGGTTAACACAGTATTGCCTTGCTGTCTTGCAATCTCTGCTGTACTGTACCTTCAAAGCAGTTTAATTAAGCTGTATGTAATTCATGTAAGGGTTATTATTTGTATAATAAGCATACCTGAGAAACTCTTCCATGCTTCTTGTAAAATATTGATTGTAGTCTGTGGTCCTACTGAACAGACCCATGAGTGCCCAGACAAGGTGGGAAAGCTGCTTTTATTCTTAGACAACAGTACACAGCACAAATTTCATTGACAAGTCAATGTTTCAAATAATGTGAAATGATGGATTTCTTGTACAAGTTGTCATCCTTGGTTTTGGCTTAGGTGCATGTTGTGAAATCTGTACTTTGTTGAATTGCATATGGGGTTTAGCTTAGACACTGGTCACTGTATGGTTAGGTCTTTCTTTTGTTCTGTTGTCACATTAGAGAAGATACTCGTAGGGAAAAAAATAAATAAATCCTCCTGGCCTAATCTGTTGCTTCCTTTGAGAATCCGTGAAAGGAAATTATTTAATTTATATCTGCTTCGGAGAGACAACATAAAATATAATTAAGTTTGTGTTTGCAATTAAATAGAAGTAGTGCTTTGAGCATAAAAAGTAAAGAAGAGCTGTAAATGGGAAGCTGACTCCTTACAGGAGTGCAGTTATGAGTTCAGGGAGAACCTGCTTCGAGATAATCTGAGCAAAGTGGAGAAAACTCTCTTTCCATGTTTGCCTGAGGTTTAAACTGTGCCCTAAGAGCATATTGATATGGTCAGTACCTCTGGCACCAAAACAGCTGCTTAACTGTGGTAGCTGTATATGCTTAGAATACAGTAACTGGCACTTGAGTCTGTTGGCAGTTGATTTCTCTTCAAAAAAAGGAAGAGAGACGAAATCACTACAAATTTCATTTTTTCTTGAGTAGATAAACCTGAGATAAGCAGACTGAGAATGGATGCACGTAAACTACACCTGCTATGTATGTGTCCAGTTTAGAGAAAAAGAATTTTTAGTGCTACCTGGTACAAAAATAAGCTGAAATGTTAGGAAATAGTCATATAAAAACTGATGCTAGCAAAGGCTACCCAAAAGTCTCGTGTTCAAATTCAGACCTTTTATACCGACAGAAACTGCAGTGATAGAGTAAGCTGCTGTGGCTACCCATTGCTAAACCTTTCTTCATCCCTTAGTACCTTTAAGTCTACACATATACAGCATTAATATGTATGACTGGAGTTGCTTGGCTGGCTGGCTTTTGCAAAGGACCGAAACAAACCTGTGTGTATCAAGGCGAGGGGATGAATATAAATGCCAGAGGCAGTGGGGTTGTGTTAGTAATTTTCATTTCTCCACATTTCATGAGCTTGTGAATCCTGTTGTATTTTTCCAGTAGCCTGCCAAAATATTCCTTACACAGTGTTTCACAGTTGGATGGAAAGAGTGCTGAGCTGCATTTTAATAAGGGATCCTGTGGCAGAAAGTAACTTGAGTATAGTCAGAGACAGTTACCTTTAAAGACATTAGTGTGGGAAACAGCATTGGTAAATACTTAAAAAAAATAAATAGCCCTTTGGTTCTCTTCAATTATGCAAAACAGATCTCTCAAAATCTTTGTTGTAAAGTATCACAGAAAAGCTGTACATTAGCATAAAGGGATTTTAAATCTGATACTCAGGAGTGTGTTCATATGGAAAGTTAATTCACTTCTTGAGAAGTATTTTTGTCTTGCTTACAGTACAGAGACTTAACTCTGCAGTGCCCAAATAGACTTTTATAGTTAACGTAATCTGAAGATTAATGTTTATGGTCTAACTTATTTAAATGTTCTCTTTTGTAGCTATTTTTATACCAAATTCTTCGTGGTTTGGCATACTGTCATAGGAGAAAGGTGCTACATCGAGATCTGAAGCCACAAAATCTACTAATTAATGAGAAAGGAGAATTGAAGCTAGCAGACTTTGGTATGGACTGAAATTCTTCTGCAATAAATATTTTCTTCATTCAGCATTGGGAAATACTGAATGTAAACTATATAGAACTTTGAAATCTTTTGAAACTGGGAATGTGTATTTGCACATTTGTACTGTGAACATTGGGCATATGGACCTAGGAAGTGTATTAATTCATCTTCTTTGTACATCCCTATCAGCTTAGAAGGCTGGGATTTAGGACCTTGTCCTTGTTGCTGTATCTCAGAAACCAGAAAAAAAGCATGTTCTCTAGTCAGGATCAGTAGGGAAGAAATTTGCTGTCTGTGATGTAAAGTAGCTGTACTGTCTTTCTTGTAGTAGCTTCTGAACTGTAGTTGTGGGAGCAGCATTGATGTGTATGGTTCCAACTCAAGTCCGTGTCAGTTTTAGTGTTCTTTAGAAGTTGGTACTTAGTCTATTTATTACTTCAGTCATGAATACAGATGTTCCACAAACTATTGTGTAGGTTCTTGACTGTTTCCACTAACTTATTCAAAGGAAAGACATCGTGGTTGGTTGGAATTCATCTGAACGAGGCAAAGGAGAGGAGTATGCAATTGCACTCATAAAGAAAAGATAACATCAAGTCTGTAGTAAATTTGTGTGTTTTCAAAAAGTGAAAGTCAGTCTTTTACAGGATATTAGAAAATATACGTATAGATCAGGCTGTTGCTTGAGGTTTGAAAGTAGTCTTACTGCTTTGAAATTGGCACCTAGTCAAATCCTTAAGTTGGAGCTCAATTTCTTTTTCCTCACACTCCATGGTAACTCCAAAGCAGAGGAGTAACCAAATTGAGCAAGGGAAAAGGTCTGTCTTTATACGATATTGTCAGGTGTTGCTCTGTCACTAGAGTGGTGCACCAAGTTCTTTTGGGATTTCCAGTGAGCGCTTGCAGTAGAGCATGACATTCACAGTTTCCCTTAATTTTTTATGTCAGGAAAGTCCTTAGAAAGTTGTGTGCCACAAGGGGTTTCACAGACCACAAAGGACAATGCTGTGTTGATGTAATGCTTTGTTTTGATGTAATGTATAGAATTAGTGCAGGTTTTGATCTGCTTACCTATCTTCTGTGCTTAAAAATACTTGTCATTATGTTAATGCACATACTGGGAGACAACTGACAGAAATTAGGGCTCTTTCATTGAATGTAATTCGGAAGGTATTAAACAGGTATATTAAGGTTGATTTCTGTCATAAAAATCCTTTGTTAATTCCATGCAAAATAAGATTTAAGCATAGGAGCATTGCATAAAAGCAGCACATTACCCTTTATTTTCTTTTTAATCAAGGATTGGCTAGAGCAAAGTCTGTTCCTACGAAGACCTATTCCAATGAAGTTGTCACGTTATGGTACAGACCGCCTGATGTACTCCTCGGATCTTCAGAGTATTCAACTCAAATTGACATGTGGTTTGTACAGCTTTGTCAAGTTTTAAGTTTTCTTCTCCGTTCAGCTGAAAAGATGTCAAGTCTTCATTACTATATAGTAGCATTCAAATACTAATCCTTTGAATTTTGGAAGCCTGCAACCGAGTTAGGTTTGAGAGAAATTCTGAATGCAAAATAACTTGTTATTACTTTGAGTTAACGTGCATCAGGCCGACATTTGTAGGGGAAAACAAGAATCCTCACATAATGCATGGTATTTACTATGAGCTACAGTACAGCTGACTAACTTGACATCTGAAGGTATATTTGATCTTTGACAGTTATTTTGTTGACGTGTATCTTCTTTCAAAACTATTTTGAATAGCAACATCTGGTTAATTAATAACTTTCTTATATGTAAGATCTAAGTTACAGAAGTCTTTAAGAACCGAAAGACTAAATTGCTGGATTTTTTTCTGATTTATCTTTTTCTCTGTTTCTGTGAAGGGGTGTTGGATGCATATTTTTTGAAATGGCATCAGGAAGGCCTCTCTTTCCAGGTTCCACTGTTGAAGATGAACTGCACTTAATTTTCAGGCTTCTGGGTAAATATGTACTTTTAGCAGTACTGTCAGTGCTGTAAGTTTATTCTTCTAAATGCTCTTTCTGTGAGAACTGTACATCTATTAAAAAAATGGCATTTTATGTTCCATTGTATTTAAGGTGAATGACTTTATTCTTGATGAAAATGATCAGGCTGAGTGCATAGATGAGCTTGTACAGCATTGTTTTCTCTTTTCTTGTTCAAATTACGGGATTAGGTGCTTATTTATGTAGAAGTTGTTTCCTTATAGTTTTGTGTTTTGTTTTGTAAGTTGAATTCGTTGCTTCTTTTAAATACAGGAACCCCATGTCAAGAAACATGGCCAGGCATTTCTTCCAGTGATGAATTTAGAAACTACAACTTTCCCAAATATAAACCACAACCCCTAATCAACCACGCACCAAGGTACTTTGTGTTTTACTAATAGAATGTATGCATCCCATTGTCTTTGAATATTTGTAAATGTGTGAACAAACTTCCAAGTAGGATGTGCTAGTAAATGCTGGAAAACTATACATCAGTTGCATTACTGTGAGCAGATATTAATGCAGAGCATAATCCTGCTACTCTGTGCTTACTTTGTCAAATATCATTCAAGGCACCACAGCTCCATAATGACCTATAGAACTATAAAATCCTGATAATAATGCCTTCATTCACTCAGCACTTCCAAATTCTCCTCTGCGGTATAATAGGCTCATTGTTAAATTGCAAGGTTTCCATGAGCAGTGTCTTGAAATCATTCTAAAATGTTATGAAGAATTTGCAGGGTCTGCATCAGTATTGTTAACAGCACAGATTATAAATAAATTTTATAACAAAGCCTAACACGATTTTAGTGACTCAGAAGAAAGAGATCTAACATTGTGTCCTGCCAGTAAATGACCTGGGTTGACCTACTAAACCACAATGCAAAGCTCAAGAGTTTTCTGTTCCCAGTGTTTTCCAGATAGCCTTATTATGAGATACCGCTACTTGTGTGTCTACGTATTCACAAGAAAAAAAGTCGTTCAGATAAAAACATCCTTGTGTTTAATTTTAGTTTTAATATCATTTAATGAAATCAGTTACTTTGCAGATTGGCTTTTGTAAATATAGTTCAACAACTGTTCTAAATTTTTTTAAAATATTTTTCTTTTTAGGCTAGACACAGAAGGAATTGAATTGATAGCAAAGTTCCTTCAAGTAAGATGTGGTTTGTGGCTTTACTTTATATATGTGCAGGTTTAGAATTTTAATATATTATGTTAAAAAAGTATTGCAAGCATAGTAACTGTCAGATGTAATTTGGAGTGAAGCATGCTGCTGAGTCTGTAGTGGATGACAGATATGGGAAGAATGAGTGTTAGGCTGTGTGCTGTAGGAATTTAAAAGCTTATGATTTTGGTTGTAGTTTTTGTTGTTGGTGGGGTATTTTTTTTTCTTTTGCCAGAGGCAATTTTTTCTCTGGTTACTGTTTGTAAAAATGTAAAATCTGTAAAGTTCTGTGTTAGCCATTCTCTGAAAAGCTGAAGCACTTTTGAAATTATATTTAAACAGGGTTTTTGAATACAGACGGTCTGTTTCTGTAAAGACAGACTTGGCTTACCACTAGAGTAGCAGATACTAAGGTGTAAGGATACTCTTTGATCTTTCAAACTGTCTGTATTCAAAAGCTAAAGTAGTATGTGCCTTTAATCTTTGAATCTACATTGAGAAAGAGCCTGAAGCAAAAGGAGGGGGAGCAAGATGGAGGACCAACTCTCAGGTGTTTGAAGAGTTGGAGAAGTCCTGTAGCTTCCCTGTGTTAAAAAGCATTAGTGTATAAGGAGTTTGGTTACTCTGTTTTGCAGCCATTCTATATCAGGTCTCCATGTTGTGTTGAACAGCACTTGCAGTTGCTGTTTGAACTTTGTTCTTACTTGTGTGCACCTTTTTTAATGTCTGCATCTTTGTCCAAATGCGCCAAACACAAGGTGTGTTCAGTGCACATTTAAGACCGTGTCGTCTAGAGTTTCCTCTTATGCAAAATGCTGTAGCGTAGTCCATCTGAAGTAGAAAACTTTTGTGATCTCTTGTAATAGCATTTCACTGCAATTTTATATGTAATCTAATCAGCGTTACAACTCAAAAAAAGTGTATTTTTCATTTATATCCATTTATAGTGATTCCTTTTTTAAAGTATTTTATCAACCATGCATGTTGATAATTCTAATTTAGACAGCCTGTGCTAGGTGTTTCATGTGTAAAATGAAAGTAAAGAAAACAAAGATGTCCCCGTGAGTTGGTAGGAAAGATTTGAGCAAGTTGAACTCTTCCTTTGGTCAGACCACTTAATGCAAAGAATTTTTTAATGAAAACCAACACGCTTCCTTTTATGTTAATAGTATGAATCAAAGAAGAGAATTTCGGCAGAAGAGGCCATGAAACATGCATACTTCAGGAGCCTTGGAACAAGGATACACACTTTGCCTGAAAGTAAGAAGAGTAGTAAAGTAGCAGAATATTGTTGAGATAGTACATGAAAGCTGACTACGTTACTGTACTGGGTCTTGGTGGGATGAAGTTAATTTTTGTTACAGCAGCTTGTATGGTGTTGTGTTTTATGTTTGTCACAAAAACATTGCTGATAACACACCAGTGTTTTATCTGTAGCTAAATGATGTTCGCACAGCATTGAGGCCTTTTCTGTTCCTTGGTTTCTCCGAGATTGGGGATAAGGGGGATATGTAAAAAAAAATGAGACGGATTACCTCAACTAAGTGAAGAGAGGTTCCATGCCATAGCATGTCATGCTCAGCAATAAATAGGAGAAAGGGCAGAGAGTTGTTAGGGAAGTTAACCATCTCTTGCATAGGAACTGGCTGGGCCATTGGTCTGCACATGGGAAGTGGCAAGTGATTGCCTTCGCATAGCTTGTTTTGTTCCCTTTTCTTTCTCTCTTCTTCAGCTTCTCCTTCCCTTATTAAACAGTTGTAATCTCAGTCCACAGGTTTTCTTGCTTCTAATCTTCCTTTCCTCATCCCCACAGTATGGAGGTTTGGGGAACTGAGCAAGCAGCTGTATGAACCCTGGCTATCTATCAGAGTTAACTCATAAGAACTTAATGAAAAACTCTTTATCTGTTACAGATGACCAGCGTATATTGACTTAAATGCACAAATAGAAAAAGGATTTTTTTTCACAGAAACTGCTAAATTAAGAATAGAATTTGCTCAGTTAAAGCATTGTTGTGTTTGAACATAAATTATTTCTTATATTCCAGGTGTTTCAATATTCAGTCTAAAAGAGATTCAGCTGCAGAAAGACCCTGGCTTTCGAAATTCCACGTACCCAGAGACAGGTATGGAAAGATGAATATTTTCTCATACTTAGAAGTTGCTTGCTAGTTCAATGAATGCAAGTGGGAGGGGGAAAAAAAAAAAGAAGAAAAAGGAAAAAGAGATCCTGTAGTGGTTGCAAAAGGTGGAAGGAAAGGCTGTTGTCTTTCTATATCAAGACAGAAGAATAGTGATTGAATACTCTGTTGTGCGAATGCTTATGTTTCTCACCATGGTCCATGTTCTGTTTTAGGACATGGGAAGAACAGAAGGCAGAGCATGCTTTTTTAAAGCGGGCTGTTCAGAGTCAAGCCCCAGCCTATCCTCCCAATCAAGGACTCGGATCTGAAGGCAGTGCTCTCTTTTGGTGGACTTGGAATCGCAGTTTGTCTACACTGTCCTCTTCACAGTGGAGTCTTTTTATTTCCAACCTGCAGATTATGTTTTTATATTCGTTGTCACAGTGTGACAATTTTTTGTACAGTTGGTTTTAAGGTCTCCTCTGCCACTAGAGCCAGTAGGTTACAGCTGTTGATGTAACTGTAGCTGCAATTTTTGTGCAGGACTGAGAAACACAGTGCATTATTTATTGCGGAATCATTGCTGCTAAATAACTACTGTCTGTATAGTTAACACAACAGTTCCATGCCTGAAGAAGTTGCAGTGGCTTTATAATATGTGAATGCATCTGTTTCTCTTCATAAAATGTTCTACTGCTGCGGGGTTTTTTTTGTATTTTGTAAACTGCAGTGTTTCCTGGAATGTAAGCATAGCTTTGCTTGGCTATAGGTGAACCATCTTTAATGCTCTGAGTTCATGGCACTTAATTGCTTATTTAACATTGAAAGTATGTGTTGAAATAGTTGAAAAATTATAATGCATATTAAGTTTTTGAAAAGCACATGGTGTGAAAGTTGATTCAAACAAGTGAAAAGTAACTATTATTTGCTCTCAGATCCTATATTAGTTATTGATGAATTAGAGCATGGAGACTGGATGATACATTTTGTCAGGCTTACTCCAGCATAAGGTATTTGCACGTTGTTGTGCATATTGGGCCTGGCAGAAGCAATGACTTGCAGAAGCAATGACTTTTTTTTACCTTGTTTTTAACTTAGGAATACAAATAGTAGAGAGAAAAAAAGAAAAGAAAAAAAAAAAGAAAAAAAAGAAAAGAGAAAAAAAGATTCATACATGTTGGACCCTGACTTACTTTTGGCATTTTGAATCTTTTCATTACAGAGGAACGGGACGACTCATTACAAGAATATGGGAATAATGTGGTGTTTTCCCACCTCGTTTCTCTCCCATTTGTGCATTATTCACTTGAAATCAACTGGAAAGATGCAAGTTTGTACTTGATAAGAACTCACTATGCTAGAAAGCTTTTAAAATGGGAACTTAGAGAGTTTTTCAGATCTTAGGTGTTATCTGTTTACCAGAGATAGTAAACATGTTACTACTAAGCTTATGCATCTCAGTGAGTATCATAAGTACACCCTTGGTGATGGTTACAGTATTTTTAAGCATTTGTGTTCACCTTTATGAACCTGTTTGTTTAGTGCATCTTAAAGAGACTGTAAATCTTTATTGGTATATTTTGAAATGGTCATGTAAATCTTTGGCTGGTATATCATGAAAATAGTCATAGGTAACTTAATTTTTCCTGACATTCACTGTAAAACATTCAGGGGTCCTACCATTTCTGTTCAGGAAATCTTGTAGTTTATTGTTATTTAACAGTATTAAGTGAATTTTTGTATATTTCCTTTTAACTTTATTTGTGAATAGTGATCGTGGCATGTTTTGGGGGTGTTTTATTAATATTTCATCGATACTGGTAAATTTGACTTGGGATTATTATTTTTTTTTTTTTTTTAATTTTCTGAAAGAGAGGAATTTGCGTGTAACGGTGACTGTTGGACCACTACTGCTTTTCAGCATTTGTAAACCGGTTTTACGTTAAATCTTGTAGACCTAACAAACTGCTGTTATTTCTAACTGACCGACCTGTATTAATATTGTACTTTTGAAAGTATAAATATTATGTGGAATTCTTTGGTTTTGTTTTGAAATTTATAACAGCAAAGGCCCTGTGTTGTTAAAAATACAGACCAAGAGAACTTGCAGTTCCTGGGGCATTGTTGGAAACTTAGCAGGATCCATTTGTTGCGGGAGTCAGCGGTTTAACTTGAGCTGCTTACAAAGTCTTGCAACAAAGAAGTAGTGGCAGTGAAGGTGGCGTGACTCACCTGCAACTGAGGCCGTTCAGGATCGTACCATAATCGTGGTCCATAGTCTAATTACTAGCAGTCAAGTCCTGCATGTCACCTGGGTTCATAAGTCTTGCCTAGCTCTAGGGAGGTGATACGTGTCTGGGGTACATGGATTGGTCTCGCTGATACCAGCGGGAGCGCTGTGTGTGTGTGTGTGTCGGAGGCAGGTTTGGCACCAATGAGAAACCTTTGTCCTGAAATAGTTGTTAATATATTTTTTATAGTTGATACGGATCTGATCTAGATTTTATACTGATTAACTTTGTAGGAGATACGTTGTAGATGTGATGGTGTTGAAGGAAAAAGTATCCGAAAAACATCGTTTTCTTTTTTCTACAGAAGTAGTGACGATATAGAGTAAATGTTCGTTGTGAATAAATGTGGGCTTTAGCATTTCTAGAACACAATATTTTCTAGGTCATAAAAGAACAACGATAATGTGATGCTAATGAGTAAAGGACTTAAAGGTTTAACTGGTAAAATGAAGTGCATTAACGAATTTGGAAGGGGATCAGCTGTGGCTAACAGAAGGAGGTGTCCATTTTAAGTAGGCATTCAGGTTTGTTGTTACAGGTGAAAAGATATTCCATATAATTAAAGCATTCTGCATACGCAGAGATTTTTGAAAGGACCTATGAGCGAATTGGTTTGCTTCATTGGGATGTAGCTTTAAAGAATGCAACTCGGCATCTGTGGTTAAGCCAGTTTTGTTGGAGTCCTTTTTATTTGGTCCATAATTCCTGCATCAGCAGAGACAGTTGTGTGGCAGATGCCTGTTCAGGGCAATAGTGAGTGAGTCTGAAGTCACTGGGCACTTCTCTGACATTGCTTTGGTGTAATTCAGCATTCTGTCACCTGTCTGACAGCATCAGGCACTACAGGCTTGGTTCCGCTGTCACTGGGAACATAGGGAGTGCTGATCATTTGGGGAGAACCTCAGCCACGATGAAAACGAGGCAGATGCTCTGTAAACATAGCTGACTGTCAGGATTTGGTGTGACATCCTCTGCCTGGAGGTGGGTGATCAGTTAAGGAGAAATGGCCTGCAAGTTGTCCCTGATCTAAAATAATCATCTGTAGAAGATACCCATTGTATCCCATCTACCCGGAGGTAGAAAGGGTGAGATGTGTGTGTAGGGGTGTGTAGGAAGAAGGTGGCTTTGGAGACCAGAAAGAAGCAGGTGGTAGGAGGTTGTGTGCTCATGGCAGGCGAGGGCTGAAGGGGAGAAAGGGTGGGTGGAGGATGGGGATTTACAGGCTGGGAAAGAGTGAGAGATGGAAGGGAGAAACCCAGCTGCACGGCAATGCTCTAGTGAAACATGCATCTCAGCACAGCTGTGTTGTTTTTGTGCTGCTTTACCACAGCATTAAGTAGCCAGAGTGTATCCCTGAATTGGGCAATAAAAGTTAAAATAAACAATTATTAAAGAATCGGCGTACTTTGTATCTGCAAATCATTTGAAAAGCTGCAAGCTAGCATTCTTGGGGCTGCTTGCTTGTTTGCGCGTTTTTTTCGATTCAATAAAAGCACATTGTTTCTGTTTTGCAATGTTAAGATGGAATTAAGGTTAAGAATACATTCCGTTATTGAGGACAAAATATATGAATAGCATGTTGTAAATATCCACAAGCTAAGTATTACAGAGCCAGGAAATACCCAGAATGCAAGTCAGACTTGAAAGAGATCCAAACAAATTAGGGTATGGAAATGCAGAGCTGCAGCCTGTGGCAACACTGAGAAAAATCACACCTTAGTTGGACAACGTGTCCCAGATGTGTTCGTTTTGTCTGGTCACTGAAAGGCAGGGATTAAATTATTTTTGTGCCTTGTTCGTGCATTTCAGCACCTTTTTTTTTCTCCTTTTGTGATGTTTGGATCTTTATGAAACAAATGCGGGATCTTCATGAATTTAACTCTGGGCTTCCTCTCTACACTTTTTCCCCCCCATTCCACAGGCTGGACTGGTAGAGATCTGCTGCTGCTCTTTGGCTCCAATGGGGTCAGCACTTGTATCTCACCGGCAACTAATTTAAAAGCTTGACATAAGAGCAAGCACAGGCTGTAAAACAGAATGGAAACACTGTGTGAGTGTTCAGCTAATTAGCTGAGGTTTGATTTTGGAAAGTATGACAGACTAGGTAGATACCTGGCCTTGCCTGTGCAGTTTAGTTGCCGAGACCAATCTCTTGTTGTAGGCTGCGGTGGAAGTTTTTGTTGGCGGGACTGGGATTAGAGTTCAGCTATTCCAGATTTTTTTTAATCTTCCATGTTTTTCACTAGCCTGTACTGCCTTTCTCTCATTAACCAGGAAGATTGATGTCAGTGGAAAAGTGCACACATACATTTTTCCATTATTTTCACGTGCTCTCTGAAACGCCGTAACTCATTTAAGTCCTGTGATTTGTGAGCCAGCTTAAGACGTGAATACGCACACATGCACGGACTTACTGATGTAAATAACTGCTTCATTTCTCGTCCTGGCTGCATCCTCCAAAAGCAGTTAAGAAGCAGGCCTGCCGAAGCAGATTGCTTTTATGGACCTCCTAATGAAATGCAAGTCTTGCTTGGCTCTCGTGCCATACCTCAAAACAAATTATCCCCCAGAGAGCTATAAGCTCCTTCATTGTTGCAGTGGGATCTTCCTGCTGACAGAGATGCTGTGGATTGCAAACCTGGGATGATGCACTTCTCTATCCCCTTTCCAACATGCTCTTGCAGAACACCTCCCTCCAGGCCCTGCACAGCAGTGCCAGCACTGCTCGCTCCTCGTCAAGCTCATTTTTTCAAAGACTTAATTTTTTTTCCCATTTTTCCGTGTCCTTTTCCTTAATCTGCAAAAGGAAGAAGCTGGCCTGGAGCTAGATTAGGAATAATTAAGGTTGCATTTATCCCTATGCACTTAATGCAGAGTGAACGCGAAATGAACTGATGGGAATCTCTCCAGGGAAGAAATTGCAGTCATACCTCCTGAAGACCTCTCCTGTGAGAATCTGTTCACAGATACCCTGCTGGGCAGGCCGTGGCACTGCTTGCTCCAGAGCTGTTGCCTCGGGTTCATTCTCCTTTTCTCATTTAAATAAATTTATGTTCCTCCTCACTAATGCTGTCAATCTCTTTGCCCTCAAGAAATAGGTTTGTGCTCCATCTGTGTAGGCCGAGCACTTACGTGTTAGCTGGAAAGAGCAGCTACAGTTAAACTAAAAGAGGTGAAAAGGGATTTCAAAAGTTGTAGCTTTGTAGAGGTATGCTTACATCTGAGTGACCTGTGTTTATCATAAAGGATGTGTGGACAACTTCAAGATCAAATGGGATGAGTGATGCCTTTACACACAAAGACATCTGCACTTACTGTGCATGTTCTAAATTTACTTGGTGGCCACGGTGGCTTCGGAAGATGCTTCCTACCTACAGTCACAAGATCACACAGCCTCTCAGTGCAGAAACTCGGCCTGTTAAATCCCACTGCTTGTTCGGAGTGCTCTCTCACCTTTAAACACTCATCTCCCCGGAAACAACCAACTTGGCAAGCATCTGCCCAGTGGAACTACTTTTACTCAGACAAAACAAATTGTTCTTTGTTGATGTAGTGGATTCATTTCCAATCTTTCTGTAGTTTATCACCCATCACTGTTTTCCCTGCCTTGGAAGTACTCCTTGGAAGACCTGAATGCATCCCCCAGTGCCACAGAAGCATGGGCTAAGAGTAGGGCTGGCGCTGTGTGTAGTTTCATTTCATGCTGAGCTTTTTTGAAAGACTAATTTTGCCTCATTAAAACCACGTAAGAAACAAAGCAATGAGAACCTGGACACTTTGTCTTTCACGGATCTCTTCTGTTACCCTACTTCCTCCTCTCATTTTTAATGTTTCTTTTTCCCAGTGTGGTATTCAGTATCTGTATTGATTTAAAGACTAAATTTTATGTGAATACCTGAGCTGCGAGAAGAGCTTTATGCCTTGCTCACCCGTTAACTTTATGGTATACGTCAGGTGAGAGTGCTATAGTGGGCATTTCTGCTTTTCTAAAACAGAAAAAAAGTTGGCTCTGGAGTGTGAACAGCTGCTACCAAGTTACTTTCAGTTACTGCAAAATATTCCACCTAACTGGAGGGAGAAGACTGCTGTTAAAAGGGGAACGTCTGATCTGCAAACCCTTGCGGTGTAACCTGCACTAGACCAGCCAGCCCCATTAGTTATACGCTGCCTTTCCTTCAAACCTGTTCTGGTTTTAGTTAGTATAAAACTACCCTTCACACATTCATGCTGCATCTTCTGGTTTTGACTCCATGGGATCGTTCCTCTTTGAGCTCTTACAACGCTGAATCAAGCAAATGGCAGCCCCGTTGTTCTGTTCTTTTTCCTTACCTCTTGCATCTAATTGCCCTGGTATCAGCACTGGTGTTGCATGTAGATGCAGAGGTTTTTGATTCAGGTGATTATTCCGAGTGAAACTGAGGAGCCCCAGGAAAATTCCTGCTTACTCTTGCCAGAATTCCTCTGCCCCAAAAATGGCTTTTCAACATCAGAGCTGCAGTAATAAAATGTTTATTTAGCACCTTTCAGTTTGAAGGATCCATAAGCACTTTACAATTAACTACACACATCATCAATGAAATGCATCCGAGCAGAGAATCAGCAGACAACTCACTGCATAGGTTTCAAAATGCACAGACTTGCGACCAGCTGCTTGGCCAGGAAATAAGGCAGAGGCTCAACTGACCTGGAGCAAACATGATTCTCGGTTTGGTTTGGTTTCGGGAGGTCTCATCTGAAAGACCTAAGTAGCAAAACAGCATTCAACCCAATTTAGCCGCCTCAGAAAATGGGATGATTTGCATGAGCCCTGCCAAGATTAGTATCTGCGGTGCCAGGGAGTCTGGCCCCGTCCTAACCTGGCATTTAGATGACTCAGCCATCACCTCAAGGCAGAGGACATACCTACTAAGTTCAAGTTGCAAGTATATGGTAACACAGTGCTGCTTTTTTCATCCAGAATTGAGATGTTTCTACATAAATGTGCCAGATGTGCACAGCACAGTATGCCTCTTGACAAGCAGCAGACATTTGCAGTCCTCTTCACTTCTCCAGCTGCGGGGGAAGGGGAAATGCGACCCTTGAGCCATGGTAGCGAGAAGGATCCTTCCAGGGAAGTGGTAGAAGGCACTTGGCACGTCGGAACAAAGCACCGGGGAACTGGCGGGTGTAATCCTTGCTGTGGGAGGGCAGAGACAAGAGACTACCTACAGGCTTTCCAACTGTAGCGCTGACGCTTCGTAAGACGTATGGACCAAACAGATTCTGAGCCACGTCTCCTTTCCAACAGAAGGATTTTCAAATGCTGGCAACGTCTCATGAGTACACGCAGCCCCGTTCTTCCCTGCTGCAACTCCACAGCAGAATCCGTGTCTAAATGTGGCTTTGTTACTCCTGAATACATCTCCTGACTGTAACGCGTATTACGTTTTTCACTTCAGCAAAGAAAAATTATAAGGCTATTTTTATACAACTCGAAAGCACTTACTTAATACAAAGTTACATGAATACGCTGCATCGTATGGCCTATCCGTGGAGAAAATACTGACATCCTACCATAGGGCTGCTCAATACTAGTTTTGTCTTTCAGCTTTTCGTCTTAATACTAGAAAATATATAAATCATTTACATGACATTAGGCAAAAGAAGGCACAGCCGGTTATAGTTTACACAAGCACAACGCGTAATAGGCAGAAAAAGGTATTAAAAAGAAGCTTCACATCCTTATTAGATACATTGTTGCAATCCATTACGGAAAAGTACTTCATCAACAACAGAAGTGTTCAACACTTGAGAGCTATGATATAAAAAAATTATAATTCATTTAATGCAAAACAGATTTATATATACTTTTATATATAAACACTGTTTAAAAATGCTAACGTAATAAAAGTAGACTATCCATGTAATGAAAAGTGCAAACCAAAGTAACAGAGGGTTTCACGATGTCCTTCTCACGACACAGGAATAAACTAGCCCATAGGAATGAAGTGTTAAATCCACCAAATGTCCTTAACGTGTGAGGCACCATCAGGATTTCTGGGCGTTCGGTGAAAGCAGTACTGGAGAAGAGGCTCCGTCCAGACTGGGGAGTGGCACTGGGATGTGACCATTTAGCAGAGTTGGAAACTGCAAGAGGCCAGAAGGGAAAAATTACTTTCTTATCTCATCTCGCAGTGCTCAGCCCCAAAGCACGCGCCTTTTGCGCTTGCAGCCGACCCCAGATGTTTTCGAGAGCACTGATTTCTGTGCAGTAGGATGGGTACCACATGCGTCAGACACCAGGAATGTGAAGCAAGGGATGAAACCCGAATCACTTCTAAACGTGCGGGGATGGGTAAACCTATTACTGGCTGTATTTCAGATAAAAGCTGGCACACGGCAGCTGTGATCACACTGGAAAGCTGAATAAAATGGAGAAATGGGTGCCCTCCGTTCCGTTTCCAAAAACCTTTCTCAGCCTACAGAATGTTAATTACAACCCACGCTTCTTCTGATCAAAGCTGCGCAGGGAAGATCCTAGCAAAAGTGAAAGTCAGGGTGCAGTTTTAGGACTGAAAAAGCACAACTGTGAGCACAAAACACTGGGAAAAGGACACTCGAGCAGTTACAGTTTATCTAAAAAACAGCCCGGTCGCTATGCCAGATCATTTAGTACTCAAAGCAGTACCTTCTGCGGCAGTTTGTGCTAACGAACACCTTCTGACCTGCTGTGCAAAGAATACTTACTCACCACCTGCCCCCCGTGCCCCGGCCCATCCCCATGCCCTGCCTGCAGCCCGCTGCCACGCGGGCGCTGACGCCTTCCTAACACGCCCAGGCCAGCAGCGGGGTGGGGCTGCGGCACCAGGCCCCCATTGCACAACATCAGCCCTGGTGTAATTAACTGCGCAACAGTGTGACTTCAAAGGGAAGACCTTGCAGGTAGGCCCGCCTATCGAGCTGATCTGTGCATAAGGTGCATGGGTGGCAGTGAGTGGGAGCCGCTTTCACCTCATAAGCACGGAAGGAGAGCTTTCACCAGCTAATAAGCATCCACACAGCCAGGCCCAGCCGTGCCATAAGCACACCAAAGCAGGGACTGCACTGCCCCATAGGCTTGTCCCAGGCTTGCTCTGTTGATGAATTCTGTCCTGGTCCTATAGAAACGCTAACGCTGTAGAGCTAGAGGCAGGGCTGAGCACTGCTGAGAAAGCAGCACAGGCCTGAATGAAGACGATGTACAGTGCCTGCTCCCACCTCCCTGTGAGTCAGCAGGCAAGGGGGTGAGGCAGGCAGTCGCAGAGCGGTGCTGGCCTCTGGCTGCAGGCAGCATTTTGGCTCCTTTATCAGCAAGTAAACATTCTTTTCAACTCAGGTGGAAACCAGCCAGCCCCAGGGCTCTGTGCTATGCATCTGGAGGTGGTAGGACTGCCACCCAACCCAACGCAGCCACCTCCTGAGGGTTCAGAGCACCCTCCCATGCTGGCGCTGGCCAGCCATAGTATTCGGGGCCTTCCCTCCCAGACTTTCCTTGTGTTCTTCAGCCGCTTGGCTGGCCATAGGCTTCTTATGCTTCCTGCCAATTAGCTGCTCAGCCTCATTCCTCCTGTGACTCACTCAATCAGCTGTTCAGCTGCAGCTGGAGCCGCTCAGGCCATGCCTGCCATCCCTTCCTCAGCCTCAAAGCACTGCCCCTGAGCTCCGCAGCCATTGCCGTTTGCTTCATGCCTTTGATATTTTTGACATCCCTGTAAAACTGAGATTTTCACAATCCCAGTATCCATGAAAGAGGACAGCGCTGCTTTTCTCCTGGTAAATACAGAGAGGTGGTGCTCAGAGAGGTAAGCGACCTGTCTGCAGCCACCCAGGCAATTTGCAGACCTGGAAACGTGACCTTCAGAGTGCCCTTAAGTTAAATACAACTGTATCCTGTCTCCTGGGTGAGAACTGTCTTCTCGAGAGAGAAGGATGAGCCGGGCCTCGCACAGCAAGGTGGTGCAGAACTGCTCTTGGTTCTCCCATGCTCTTCTGCTCCGCGCTCCCACCTCAGAGCTCTGAGGGCTCCCTTCCTTCTTCCTACCAGGGCACAGTGCTTACTCTGTTTCCTGCGTGCAGTGCGTATGTTTCTGCTGCAGAGCAGACGCTGCCCAGGAGAGTCTGGCTGTGCTGCCAGCACTCTAAAGGTGGTGCAGGCAAACACTTCTCTTAAAAATGCTCATCAACTCCCATGTTTCCTCAAACCATTTGAAAAGCTCCAGACAATGTAAGATGTTCCCCTGACACGGCTTTCACACGCGCTTCTAGAAGTGGAACCTGTGTGTTAGACAGACCTACCTGGAACAGAGTGTTGGGTCCCTGCAGCCTGGCAGGACTCAGAGGAGCAACGGGGCTGAGGCTGCTCCAGAAATGGATGCTGGACAGCAGCGGGCTCGGGGTCAGCAATAATCCACTTGGGGTCTGCAAGACAGAAAATGTCAATACTTTGTCACATGTGAGGTGGTCTTACCTCTGCTGAGTTACATAAGGAAAGAATAAGGAAATACTACGGAAAACCTGTAGGTGTTCATTCATACCTAGGTACAACCACAGCAGGAGGATCTGAGGCCAAGCTGTGCTCCATTCAGATCTACAGGTGTGTAAATGTGCCCAATGCAAGTGCTGAGCCAAAGCTCACACCCTCTGATGACCAGCGCTTGTACTCTGTGAGCTGTGCCACAGCCAAGTGCCAGCCCGAGCAATCCTCTGAACCTCTTCACATTCACTTCATGCAAATAGAGCAGTATCGCCATCAGACAAGCATCAGAACCACCTGAGGAAACCTGAGCGCAAACTGCATAGGCTGGCCTCACGCTACATACGGAAATTCATGTATCCTCATTTTCTGCCCTCACGCCACTATACAGCTGGTGCTAGGCGTGAAAAGCCATCCTTTATGATATAAGCACAGCAACAGTCTGAATGGGGGCAGCTCACTGCAGCGATGCTCAATGAAACGACAGCACCTGAGCCCATTTCTAGCCTATGTTACAGCTGTCATGCCAAGGTTTTACAGTTAGATGAACACAGCTGCTGTACAGTTTTTATTTAATTCTTTATGACACAGGATGCTTCTTATCCACACTAGAAAGAGACCGTTAAAGCCATACTTCTGCATAACCAAACATTAAAATAAATGGACCCAGGGCTACCCCATGAGGGTGCCATCTGCCTCTTCTGAGATGGGACAACCTGCCAAAAAAGACGTGTAATGGCATTCAGTTGGATGATGGCCATCAGTGAAAGGGGTCACACATGTACAGTCATACATGTCCAGCCCGCTAGGTTTATGTTTTGTTGCCCTCTTTTTTTATATATGTATTTTAAAGAAAAAAAAAAAATAAAGAAGAGGTTTTGTTACTTATGTACATTAAGTACATTGTATATTTTGTACGTGGCCCAAGAAAATTTCTCTTCACTCAGTCTGTCCCAGGCAAGCCAAAAGGTTGGACACCTGTAATTCCCTTCTATGACTTTCAGGGTAGGAAGAAGGACTCTGGTTCAGAGATGAATGAGAAAATGAAGTGTTCAAAGAAATGATTACAAAATGAGGAGAGAAATCACTCTTTATCCTGAGTTCCGAGGCAGCAGTAGATAAAAGCAAGCCTGTAATAACTCACACTGTCATCGTGTCTAGCTGGCATCTGATAGGATTCGTCAAATTTGCTGCCTACAAGAAAAACACTTACTGAGGTTATAGCACAGATAGAGGCTGTGTGAGCCTGCCAGTGCACCTCAGCTTTGGTTTGCCACACTCCTGTTCTTCCTGCCACTCATCACATCACTTAGAGGCTTTACAATGCACAAGATATGACAAGATATAGCAGACCACAGATTCCTCTTTCTTTGTGGCACAGCCCTGTATCTTGGTGGCCTGCAGGTGTGTCCGAGCTGCAGTGGCTTTGCACAAACTTCTGCATCCTGCTGAAAGGCACAGGGAGAGCGAGCGCCATGCTGGCCAAGCACACGTGCTGCTCCCCAGTCCCCACCAGGGCTCCAAGCTGAGCCGGCACAGCACGTGCCCTGGGCAACCCAGCTGTGCCATGCCTCTATGGGAAGGGCTGCAGGTCCTCTGGGCACAGTTTGATCCCCAAAAGACGACTGGCTGAACCGTCTCATTCAATGCCAGCATTTGCAACAACTTTCTTTAATATATTTTTTCCCCACCAGGACTTTTTAGTCTAAATTTGCAGTGACAGCACAGAACAAAACTCACTGATGAACACATTGGATCATTTTCTGTGATTTTTTCTCTTAGCCTCTGAATTAAAAGATTTTTTTCCACAAACTTGCTTGAAAATCAGAACTGCGCATTGACATTACCACAGAAATGTGATGAACTGGGAGTTATTTTATAGAGAACAGAGGAACCTACCAGTTATTCAGGTCTGTACTAAAAGGGAGCTCCTGCAAGTACTTTCTGGACCTGTAAAACTTTGCAAATCAAAGCTGTCTTAAAAGCCTGTCCTAGACAGAGTCATAGACAGAGTCATAGAATCATTTGAGTTGGAAGGGACCCTTTAGGGCCATCTGATCCTGCTCCCCTGCAGTGAGCAGGGACACCTACAGCTGATCAGGGTCCTCAGAGCCCCTCCATCCTGACCTTGGATGTCTTCAAGGATGGGACATCCACCAGATTTTTTACTTACTTACTCCCTATTTGAAACTTAGCATCACAATTTGAAGGGCTACAACACCTAGCACAGAGCTCCGACCAAGCACCTCACAGTACCTATGCTCAGTTTCCGATCTACAAGAACCCTGTCCTCCCTGTCATTCTCCCCACAACCATATGGAAACCCCAGGAGTGCAGTGCTGCAAGGAACCCTCTCTCCTCACATCACTCCTCCACTGCCTGACAACATGCCCCCAGCACTAACACCATTGGCCAAAATGCAGGAGAGATGCCTATGGAAAGAGCACGCGAGGCTGGCTGGCCATACCTGTGCAGTGAAGAAAGCTGGAGTCAGAGATCCCGAAGGAAGAGCAGGGCTGTTGAGGGCAATGGAACCGATATCGGTGCTGGAAAGAACCATAGGTGGGGCTGAGATTTCCAGGCCTTTGGGTTTCTTAGCCTTTGGGGGAAGAGACGGCGACTTCGCCTTGGAGCCCGACGAGAGGTTCAGCGGCTCGAGGGAATCTGAGTCGTGGCAACTGGACTCAAAGAAGAGGCTCCTGTGCTCCGAGGGGAGGGGAGAAGTGGGAGACAGCGACGGTGACCTGGAAGAGGATGATGATGGAGATGAGATGCTAGCACTGTTGGGTAGCATTAAGGAAGAGATTTTGGCTGATACGGGTGAACTGAGAAAAGCAGAGGCAGCTGCTGTTTCGGAGGTGGAAGGCAACGACACCATGGGCCTCATGACTTGTTTGTCTGTTTTGTTTGTCACAAATCTTATAACAGTCCGCACTTCCTCGACCGGTGTGTTTCCTTCCGACTTCTCCTCCAGTTTTTCTGTTTTGATTGGCTTGTAAGCATCTGGCTGGTTCTGCAGAGAGTTGATGGTGAAGGAGGAGTACAGGCCGGAGTGGATGTACTCATTGCGGCTCGTGCTTTTCAGCGCCGACAAGCTGTGCTTGTGCACGTCCCTGCCCTCGGCGGCCATCTTACAGTCGCTGTCCTGCAGCAAAAGGCTCTCTCTGCTGATTTCCACGGCGTGTGGATCCATCTTTAAAATCTCAGGGAAGGACACAAACTTGTACACAAATTTTTGTCCAATCACCTTCTTGATGATGTTCTGCAAATACAAAAGCAGACGCTAGGAAGATCAGTATCATGGAGGCACTAAGTACATCAAACACAAAGGGCAGAGGAGCACTGCGGCTTCCTCCGGCCGCTCAAGGCCCTTCGGAGAAACAAAGGGCACTATTTCCTGAGATTTCAAGTGATCTCACATTTCCTGAAGCCCCTGGTAGAGGGTTTGTCTGGAAGACTCCTCTTAAAAACCCTCTCCAAGCAGTGACCCTGTTGTGGGACACACACCTGCTGCACTTGCTTGCACTCTACAAACAGACCTGCCTTGCTGTACACAGGGCAATGTGAATATTTACATTATTCTTAAAAACCCTATTTGTTTTCTGCTTGGCCACAGATTCTCTGAACAGTAGAGAAAACACACATTCATTAAAAAAATAAAAATAAATGGAATGTAAGCGTCTTCCCTATTTATATATAGACAGGGCTCAATTCTGGGTGCTCACAGAGCCCGAACTACATCTTTTCTCTGTCACAAAAGCAGGGTCGATCTGGAGAGAGGAGCATGCACTTCTGCACTGGTCACAGAATCACCTAGACTGGAAAAGATCTCCAAGAGCACCCAGTCCGACTGTCCACCTACCACCAATATTTCCCCACTACCATGTCCCTCAGTACCACCATCTAAACGTTCCTTGGCTAGCACTTTCTTCAGGCACCTTCTAGCATACAAAATAATGAATCTCAGGAAGAGATTTGCTCCACAGGTCGGAGCTGCAGCACATACAGAGAAAGTTTTTTCTCAAGTTTGCAGCATGGATACATGGCGCGGGAGGAGAACCAACTTACTTTGGCAAGCTGCTTCCCAAGCCGAGCTGAACGCATGTCTGCACACCTGGCTGATCCCTCAGTGCCTATTTTTGCAGTTCTAAAGTTCAGGACATATATTTAGCCCACGGAATATGTCTGCATGAGCTTTAACTCCCATGGCTTTGGCCTTGGCCTAGATTTTTCCTGTTAATTAGGTGAAACATTAAATGGACGTACTTCTGTACTGTTTCATTTATGAACTCAGTACTATATTTTCCACCAAAAACACAGAACCTTCTAACTATTCATATACAAGAAGAAACTTCCCAACAAGATTTTGGTTTGTCTCTTTCTTTAAATACATATATTTTGTTTTAAAATAATCCCTCCTCTTAAGAGTTATTGTTCCATCAAGCACCAGTGCAACTTGTAGATGGATGCAGGCTTGAAACAGGGAACCACCGCTATAAAAGGCAGCCAAATGAGTTGAAGAGTTTATATATCCTCCATCATCATTAAATGTATTTTCAGAAGGTCTCTCAGTGCAGCTCCACTGTCTCCATACGCCTGCAGCGAGCCCACTTAATGACAGCTGCAGATGAAAAGGATTCAAGTGCAGACCCCTCAAGTGCTTTGCAGGCATCTCTCAAATGAAGAGCCCAAGGAAATCTCCATCAGCGTTTAAGAGAAAATAAGGACACAAATTAATTAACTGCCTCTCAAATGACGCTGTCACTTACTTCAAACATTTTTTGAGGAACGATTGAAGTGAAGGTTAAGAAGCAGTCTATTTTTACATCACTTTCGTGATATGTCAGAATTGTTCTGAGCTGCAGAAGATGGTTCCAACCAGGGAGGACAGCAATGGGCACTATGACAAGCAGGGCTTTCCACCCTTAGTTTCAAAGAGATAAGGAGGTTCCCTGATGCTGACCACTTCTGCAGGCAGACTAGGCCTCTCAGTGGCAGGCCACTGGGTGTACGTGCTCCTCCAGCCCCTTCGTGCTGTTGGCTGGATTTTCTAGGTATACCACCTGGCATCACACGGCACTTTGAAGGCTCTGATGCCAGCTGGGTGCTGCTGCCTGATGGCTGCACTGCCCCAGCACTACACTGGGGAGCTCAGGCATATTTGCAGCACAGCGCTTCGGGTACTCTGCCCACTGTACTTCAAAGACCAGTTCAGAGCAGGTGGGTCCCATGTGCTCCAACCTGGAGGGATAGGGATTGTCCTCCTCCACAGACCAGATGAGCTGGATGCCAAAGGCTTGGTGGCCTGGCTCCTCCTGAACCTGAAACCAAGCTGTAATGTGGTTGAAGTTTTTACGTTGACTTATGTCCATACTGTCTCATCAAGTCATTTAGAGCTAAGGTGTAACTATCTACCAACACAACATCAGGATTTTAGCAGCTTGGCTCAAACCTGTTAGCACACGTGTGCAGGAGCCACTTGGAGCATAAGCTGGAACTAACATCTGCTTCCCAGCAGAACATCAGACTGAGGAGGCCAAGGGACAAGAAGACAGACTGGGACATTTTTCCTCCTCCCAGGAAAAGGCCTATAGTCAGGGTGCCTAAGATCTCAAAACCTGTGGCAGAATGGGACGGACTTGCCCCTAGATACTGAAAGGACCCTACTTGGGAAAGAAGAAGGGCCAGATGTGCAGCTGCTGCACTTATCTATCTCCCACTTTCATGTGTGGCAAGTTCCCAGCCTCTGAGAGTACCCAGAGATGCAGCATCCATGGCAAAACTTTGGCTATGAGTTCTCCACTCTGTCTTTTATTTGAATAGGATTCTACCAGAACCTGCAGGTGTAATAATTGCCTCCTCTTTCCGAATGGTAAAATTACTGTGACCTGTACAAAAATAAGGCAGGAGGAAATATTCACACTCCCATGTCTGAAGAATGTAAGCTGGCAGAAGGCAGCTGCGGCTGAAACGCTCCAAAACACAGGGCATCAGCATGTACAGGCAGGCAGACTCTGTTAACATCACACTTCATGCCCTCATGCTTATTATACTGCATGTACAAATTCTGTAAAGTTTTTGACGGAGGCACAGGTGTTACCAGGTCATGCACCTGTACTGACCTTTGGCAGAGCAAGGCTCTCACCAGCTGGACATCTCCCCTTCCTCACCCACCTCCACCAGGAACACACAGACCACTCTCCTGCCGGGCAGCTTTGGCCAGGCTACCTGCTCTATCTGCTGCTGTCCAGTGGGATTCCCTTTCCCTCACATCAAACATTCATTTGCCACTCTTTTTTTGTGAGTTTCTTGAGTTTTCTCCTCTACCCATTATCCCAGTGCCATATTCTTTACTCTCATCTTTCAGTAAGGACGGCACCGACTAATCACTTTTACGCTATTATTTCAGACAAACACTTACTTCACTTCCACCCACCACTCTCAAAAGAAGCTCCTTTCCATTCTCCAAAAAGCTATTTTCTAATGCTCCTTCAAATATTTCCTCTTCCACTTTCACCTGCACCACTAAAGAACACAGAGCTGGTATTCTACTGCCATCATACTGCTATAGTTTCACTGCAGTCTTCCGTCCTTCCATGAATAAAACTCAAGACTTCAACCAAAGTAGATGAATCATTTCTGCTCTCACTTTATAGCCTGAAGTTTTGGAAGCAGACCAAGCAATGGACCTTTTTCCAAGAGAACTGTTCCACACTGCCACACATACTTGGGCATTAAATACTGGAACTGGTAATCAGGCTATGGGGTCTGACGTGTTCTTACAGGCAGGGAGGGAGGGCTGAGGGCACCTCAGAAACCTCTGAGTACCTGAGAAGCGCTGTCCCATCTGCTGCATCAAGCACAAACAAGAACCCATGTTATTTATGTACTACACATTGTGCTGCCATCTATATCTAAATAAGAGGGCGGCCATTAACTGAAGTTAAAGTGATTTATTTTGTCTTTAGAAGACTGACTGAATAGCAGCCGCTGAGTAAGCCCTGAGGGCGCATGCTCTTCAGAGAGGACACAAAAATATTGAATAGTTGCTTGTTGCAATGGTGTACGATCGTGTAATTAAAGATGCGGCATAACTCATGCAAACGTTATGCAGGGAACTATAACTTATTATGACTTCATGTCCCTCAAAACTTCTATCACGTGGTGTCATCTTGAAATATTCGTGGGGACCTTTAGCAGTCTGGAAACCTCTAGAGAATTCCAGAAAGTATCCATCATTTCAGTTATCAGCAAAAAAGAAAGCAACTGGGCAACTTCAACAATATGGAAAGTATGAATCCTACTTGAAAAGGGATTTTGTTTCCACACACCAAGCAAAAATGCTCTGCATGGGAACTGAAGTGAAGGGTTTCCTTGCCTGAAAGCATTACAAGAGCATTTTGATTGGCAGCATATAGGATACACAAGCTGCTCAGGCTGTAGGTTGTGCAGGATTCCCTCCCTTAGTGCCATTTGTCTTCTGCGTATCGCTCTGTTAAGGCAGCATAGGAAATGCATGAAATAATAAGAGTGAAGGGAAATTTGGGTAACAAATGAAGCAGGAAATGGAAAGTCTTCAGATTATCTGCAAACCTTTAGCAACCAGAATCACAGGAGCAAATTACAACTGAGACACGCCATACCATACATTTCCTGGGGTGCTTTATATGTGAATTTAACATAAACCCAGCCATCAGCCTCAACAGCACATCGTGTCTGCTTCAAAGCCAAGCTAAGGAACTTGCCCTAATTGTGTTATTTTTCTCCAGCACTGGAATTAATTTACTTTTAACTTCAGATGAATCAGATGATGAATTTTAACAAGCCAGCGTTCCCCCCAAGCACAACGGCAGAGCTTATAAACCTCCACTTATCCAGTGATCAGCCTTTATTTCTCCACAGTGAATAATTTCAAAGACAAACTCACTTACTGTCAGCTGCATACAGCAGCAGAGGGTGGCTCAAGAAGGGGAGGCCCAGCCCATGGGCCACCATCACCTCTCAGAGATCACTGCCCTTGCCTCAAGCTCATGTGCTGACACATCATTGGGGTTACAGGCGGAGAAGACCCTGCAGATACACAAGGCCATAATATATGGGGAAAGAAGAGCTTATCCTTCTCTCCACCAAGGAGCTATGAACTCCACTGGGCTGCGGAACTGGAAAAAATGGCCAAAATCCCTATACCACACCTAGAAAAAATTAGCAGATGGAGGAGAGCACATAGGTCAAGGAAACAGCAGTAAGAACAGTGAGCAACAACCACACCACGCCAAAGACTGTACAGCCACTTCTCTGGCAGATGCTGAGCAGTGGAGACAACAGAGATGACAAAGGTGTGTGTGTGATGGGGCTGGCAGTGGGCAAGCAATCAGAAACAGAATAAGAAGAAAGAGAGGCTCACGTAAAGAGCCATTACGTTCCCTTGATTTGAAGAGATCAGAGAGATCTTAGAGGACAAGTGCTACAAATACCTTGTCCCCTATTTTCAAGCAAAGCCTGCTCAGTCATTAACGGGGTATTTGTACTTTGCCTGCATGTACTGCTCATCCAGCAGCAGGCTCTCTGTCCCCACTGATCCCAGTTAAGTTTATAATTGGAGAGGCTGGAGTCATATAATGAAGCGAATTTCCCCATGCTGAGCAGAAGCCTTTTTAGCACTTTGTGAAGGGGAATTCATCATATCAGCTGCTTGGAATAGCTGCTGCGGTGTCCTCTGAATCCTTTTGTGCCTTCTCAGCCAGGCCACCTTTGAAAGATGTTAAGTGGAAAAATCAGACTTCTGGCAGACAAAATACTAAAAACATTTCAGTGTAACACTTAGAGCTCTAAATCTGCAACTAAAAAATTCCTACAGTCTCGTACAGTCTTTCAAATTCCAATGTGAGGAAAAAAAAAAAGGCAGGTCAGAAAATTGTGCAAAGTTAATTTGCAATCAACGTGGTTTCTGATTGCTGTGTTGGACTGGCTGCACAGTGCCCAGTCACACTGCGCCTCCAAGATTTAGTGCACTACAAATGATACGTGACAACGATATTCTGAGTTCAATTCTGCAGTATCAAGCTACCTGCACAACCACCATGTGCAGGTAGCACTGTGCTGAGCGCCAGTGTTACTCACCAGATAATCTATCATCTCACCTCACTGTCCTTTCTAAAAACCAAGATGAGAACAGACTGCTAAGCATGTCTGTGAAGTATTCCTTTCTAACATGCAAAATCTAATGGTTCCTCTTTTAAATGTAACTTTCAAGAAGACAAGGAACAAAGGAACAAAACAAAGAATTCAGATATATTACTGAAATATATAACTGAACATATACTGAAAAACGTCCATTTAAGAGGAAATAATTCCAAAATGATTTAATATTAATAGAAGCAGTATAATATCATCCAAAAAAGGTTGGAAACAATTTGTAAACTCCTTGAATTTGGTAGAATCTGAAACTGTAGAAGGTGAATGTGCTAGTTATTTTAGCAGCTCAGAAGTTGTGTTCTGTAATTCTGTCTTTTTAGTGCCCTGTCACATCTCAGATGCCTTCAAACATCTTTCTGTTGCAGCAATCTAACACAAATTCTGCTTACTCCCTGTTCTCGTCTTTGTATTCCTTATTATACTGTTGCCACCATGCCGTTGCCAAAGAGTAAGACCAAGGACTAAATGTCCAAGTGAAGGACGGCTTCATGGGAGTGAGAGTCATCTTACCAACTCCCACTATACCGCACAAGTTTGATTTTCAGAGGCGCCAGCCAACAGTACCCTCTACTGACTTCTTCTAGATTACAAGCATGGTCATGATTGCTGAAAATCAGAAGCAGACTGGTTGATCAAAATACTTCCAGATCAGTATGGTCAAGTTTTTCTCTCAGATTTCAGTTTTTTAAGAAGAGGTTGAAAACAGACCTCTAACAGCCAATCTAAGTGCGTGCCTACACCACCTGTCTGTCACCAGCTTCTGAGAGGGGCAAATAAACACAGCTTGCCAGTTACAAGGTTGCTGACACCTTAGGGTGTCTAATTAGTTCTATCAAACCTCAACAGATGTAATCCTGAGCCTTTCTGTCAGCGTGAAGGAGGGGCAAAATTCAACAGGTTTTGCGAGGGCAAATAAATTAGACAAAGAAATTCAGACTAAAGTACAGACCCCGTTATTTTGAGCTGAGATACCCTGAAGATAAATTCACAAGTCAGAATAAATTTAACATTCTACTGCAAACATAGAATTCACCTGCAATGAGCTCAGCATGGAAGTGCTACCTGACATGTATACCCAAACACTGCCCTGCTCTGACACCCGCCATCTGATCGGTTGCTTGTCTTTCTGTTTGCTACTCTTATTCTGCTCTTTCATCCAGTTAAACACATCGCTGCTCATTCACATACATTAACGCTAATTAAATAACAGCAACATATAAGACTACTGCTGAAGCTAAGGTGGATTATGTCCTAAAATAATATGGTAGAAAAATTCCCAACCCTTAGAAACGCTTAGCATTAACAACTGATGAGCTAGAGAGATTCTTGCGAGGTAATGCTGCTCCATCAAAATATTTCTAGATGTTTTTCAATGCTGTATTCCCAGATAAACATTACTATGATCCAATACAAATGTAAAAAATAAAGTCTACTACAAAGCTCAAGAAAGACTAGTTAAAACGTGGGCCAACAGCATCCAGGTTCCAAAAGTTGTGTCCCACTAACACTTTTTGAAAACTCATGCCCACCCTCTACGCTGTTGGGTTGCCTGTGTGTTCTTTCCTTGCCCTAGCATAGGGGGTACCTGCTGGTACCGCTGCCAGTACCTGCAGCACTGGAGCATTACTGCTTTCTACCACCTCCCTGCATTCTGAAGATCTTGTGCAGGCTGCAATAATCAAACAGTTCTCCGTTATCAATAGTTATTTTATTATTGTCAAAAGCTACAGAAAATATCAGGTAGCCAAACACAGAAGCATACGGAAGCATCAGTAAGTGTAAGCCTAGGTCAAAACCTCCCCCAGCCCCTGCCCCAAGAAAAGGACGAGCAGTGTTTTCCTGTGGATCTTGGCTGCCCTCTTACCTCCGCCACGATTGCCTTTGGTAGTACTGTCTGTTGTAAAAACTAATTGGGAGAACTTTAAAAAGCATCCACAACAGGGTTGAAATGTTTAACAGCAGTGTTTCTACTTTCTTAGTTTGCATGAGAATAACAAAATTTACCTTGTCATAATAGTATCTGAGCGCTCGGCTCAGCTTGTCATAGTTCATATTAGTTTTGTTTTTTCTGAGTCCCCACAGCTTAGCCACTTCTTCTGCCTTGAGTAGCTTGAATTCGCCATCATTAGACGTCCAGCAAATCAGGTGCTCATGTTTCTGGTCTAGCAGCAACTGCAAAAGGAACTGCCACAGTGTGATTGCACTCTCCATACCTACAAGGGACAAAGGAGAGCAATGGTGTGAAAAACATTTGGGAGCAGGTGTTCCAGCCAACACTCTGTTCAGTAATAAGCTCTGTGTAAGAATCATCTGACATAATTTAGCAAAGGAAACCACATCGTTCACAACCAAACGTCCATAAAACCAGCAAGTCTCGAACTTCCGTTTCAGTTTTTTTTGCACTGCTGTGATGAGACACGTAAAAATACAGCAAGTATTCAGCAAAGCACTGCCCACTTAGTTTACATGGCACGGGGTCACCTCCAGTCAAGGTCTCTGCCGCAGCGCATGCAGCTACCTTTAACAGGAATGTACAACATTAAAAAAAAAACACCCAGATTTTATATAACCACATGCTGGAAGCAACTGCAAAACTGCTACTTACTGTCATGATAGGTGTACTAAACCTGCTTGGATGTTCCCCCTTCCAAGAAGAACAGAAGGAAAAAATGGAGGAGTTCCTTTGTTTTGAGGACCAGAAACCACACTTCCCCTTCCCACCACAGCCTACCTTCCCTATTTCATACAGTCTTTATGCCTTCTGCTTGTTCCAGGGCCTCAAATGGTTCTTGCAGTTCCTGTCAGCCAATTCAAACAGCTCTAAAGCTACAACCTATTCTGCAGGCATGATGAAAGTTCAGTGTTAGGTCTAAGCACACTCTCAACCTTTCTCTAACAATGACCTTTCCTTTTACACATACGACAGAGCAATGAATATTGTTAACAGTAGCTGGCTCTCACTTCTAAGGTTGTCTGAACATTTTTCCTTGCCAAGAGCCCATGCTACTGAGCCCCTCTTTGAATATGTTTTTTTTCAGGCACTGCAGGGGAAGAATACATGTAAGAATGAATAAATTCTAGTTCAGTACAGGCACATACACAACTGGACTTGAGCATCTTACCACTGAAGACAACTTATTATTGTAATAAAGATATAGCTGCAAATGGCTTTTTGAACTACAGAACTAGAAAGTATTTCCCCTTACTTTCAACAACACTGACAGCCTTGGCACGTTTAACACTGCCTTAAATCATTTTTTCTTGGCCTCTTCTGATCTTTAATTCTGACGTGGAGGGTGCTGATTCTCCTTCTCTGTTCAGCCTTTATGAGGCGCTACTGGGAACATTGCATTCAACTCTGGGGCCTGCGGCGTATGAAGGACACGGACTTGTTCGAGTGGGTCCAGAGGAAAGCAACAAGGATGATCAGAGGGCAGGAGTACTCCTATGAACACAGGCTGAAAGAGTTGAGGTTGCTCAGCCTGGAGAATAGAAGGCTCCAAGGAAACCTCACTGTGGCCTTCCACTAACTAATGGGGCCTGCAGGAAAGCTGGAGAGGGACTCTTTATCAGAGAGAGTAGTGACAGCACAAGGAGTAACAGTTTTAAACAGAAAAATGATAGGTTTAGATCAGGTATAAGGAAGAAATTCTTAACTATAAAGGTGGTGAGGCAGTGGAACAACACAGATGCCCCATCCCTGGAGGTGCTCAAGGCCAGGTTGGATGGGGCCCTGGGCAGCCTGAGCTGGTGGGACGTGTCCTTGCTCATGGCAAGGGACTGGAACCAGACGATATTTAAGGTCCCTTCCAACCTAAACCATTCTATGATTCTACAGTATCTCTAATGCAGACTCAGAGGTGCCAGCACTACTGGGTTAATTCACTCTGCTGTGAATGGGGTCAATTATTACTTGACTTAACTTTGTGTAACAATGGACATTTTTGTCTTTACCGAAACAAACTCTTGACTTTTAATTTCCCTGTTCACTTTGGTTCCCAGTATTACCCTCACGCCTCGGGAACCCTGCCTCACCTCGCCTTTGGTGTGCTGACCACCAGAGGGCAGGAGACCTCCAGCTATCCCTGCAGGGAGCAGTGCAGCAGGGCACTGAGCTACTGCCTTGCCTCTTCAGTCTGCCCCAGGGCTACAGAAACCCTTTCTTTCTCTCACTAATTCACCAGATGCTGCTGTATGCTTGTCTTCACCAGGCACTAGTGGAAAAAGAAAATAAATGACATACGTTTCACTTGGTAAAAACAAGGTAAAGATACCTGAAAAGGTTGTAGTGTTGCAGAAAAACAGAATTTGGATTTTTGCTCCAAACAATTTCCACTGGCCAAACAAGGTTTTGCAGAACTAATTATGGTGTTACTATCTTTACAAAAGCCTCGTTTCTCTACTTGATTGAGAATGCAGTCGGAAAGATAGAAGGACAAATATATATCCGCGACAGCCAGCTGTGTAACACAACTTCATAGCACCTTCAAAAGATGGCAAAGGCTCACGGGGCTGTTAGGTATTCTTGAAACAAAACTGCCTCTTACGGGTGCTTTGGAACTTTCAAAGGGTTTGCATTTGCTTTGTTGCACTTTTTTTTTGAATCACTTTATACCCAGGGTAAGGCAAGAAAGATATATATAGCTAGAATTCAAAATGCCTGGAAGTCATATATTTGCTTTACAGTCTTTATAATAAAGTTCCTTTAAATTACACCATCTGTGCAAGTGTTAACATCCTTCATAGATCATTTATCTCTCATGTCATAATTATTAAAGTGGCCCTATTCATCTGGCACCACACATACATACTTTTTCATTAATATTTAAAGCTTTATAACTTATATTACCATACATGGGTAGGTATATGCAGACACATTGCTCTAAAACAATCAGTTTCTATACACTATGTGTTACACAGAGATACTTGCATAATTTCAGCTTGAATCATACTGCTCTCTTGAACAAGAAATCATAAACAGAATTTTTTTTTTACTCTGGAAAATTGTTAGTAGTGGTAAATAACTTCCTTCAAAATTTTACTAAAATGCTTACAGGTGTCCTAGGCGACAAACCTGCGTATGTAATGTCACAGAATGGAAGGGGATGGGAGGGACCTCTGGAGATCATCAAGTCTAATCCCCCACTAAAGCAGGTTCCCTACAATACATTACACAGGAAAGCATCCAGGCAGGTCTTGAATGTCTCCAGAGAAAGAGCCTCCACAACCTCTCTGGGCAGTCTGTTCCACTGCTCGGTCACCCTCACCGTACAGAAGTTCTTCCTGAAGATCATATGGAACTTCCTGTGTTCCAGCTTATGCCCATTGCCCCTTATCGTCACTGGGCACTGATGAAAAGAGCCTGGCCCACGCTCTTTTGCTACTGAGGAAATTAAAGATGGAAGAGTTATACAATCACCAACACCAGCTCCACCTCCATGACATTACTGGGAACAGTCCTCAGAGATGCAATTCTTCCCTTCCAGACCATTAATCACATCTTCCTTCAGATGATCAGCAATCATGTCTCTTCAGAGACTTCAGGTGGCACTGATCTCATAGTGAAGCATACTTTGCTGCAGGTTCCCTCATCCCCACTCACCTCTGGCTAAGAAAGCTCACAGAGTAACCTACAGCTAACATTGCACTACGCTTGCCATTATGAACCTGTCTTTTGATGCTTAACACCTTACCAAATGTAAACAATTTTGGATTCCACCATATTCACCAAGTGTGGGCTTCACGGTGACTCAGCCATAGGCAGATCAACACAAGGCTGCGTAAGCAGAACATCCTACACGGGCACCCACTCAGTGCTATCATCCTAGTAACAAAGAAGAGGTTACTTCCAAAAAGCAACATCTATAAAGGGTGACTGCAACCATTTTTCAAGGAAAAGGTGGGTCCTGATCAGTTCTTTAACCACCTGGGTAGCATGCGTGACCTCTGGGGGCAATCCAGGCGCTGGACCCAGGGCAGATGCTTGTGGTAGGAATCAATTTAGGCAGCTCCTCACCAACTTGTTCGCCTTATCTCCTTCCCAGCGAAAGTTGTGGGTCAGGTCTCCATGCATATGGCTCTGAATAGACTTCATACAGAACCTGCAGGCCTAAAAATTCGGCATCCGTGTGTGTAATTGGTACCTGCATAAGCCTGCTCTTGGATACGAGCCAAGCCTGTCCATACTGAAATGAGACTACAAGAGCTCAGTGCAGCAATGCACTCCAACCCTCTGTCTGCCACTGAGTTCCTATGTAAAGCTTCCCACATTGCTCACCATCTTACAGCAACCATATATACGTAATTCCTGCATGAGGCAAATCAGGCAAAGTATATTTTTGGATGATCATTACTCATATGCTCCTTTTCTTCCAAGCATCCAACTTGATGCCATCAGTTCTGATGTGCTGAACACTGAATATTCCCAGCTGTAACCATCTTAAATGGAAACCTTGCGCTCAGCATAAATGATGATGTAAAATCTCACATATCCTGACAAAAGAGGCTTTGGGCATTTCCAATGGACTACCTTGTAGGTGGTAAAGTGGTGTTAATGTTGCTGCCCTGTTTTCATTCCTTAAAACGATTTGCAGGGGATTAGTAAAAACTCTCATTTTACTCTTCAAACGGTCTGGGAAGAATCGGAAATCTTCAGAAAACTTTGTATATCATTTATGTATTTTCTGCTTCTTTTGATCTTCTACTGACTGAAAAAGAACCCACCCTTTCTCCTTAATATGACATGAATGTGTATAAGAATGTGGTCACTTCCAATGAGGCATATATTTCACATTTCATTCAACTATTTATTAGTATCAAGATGTAACAATAAAAATTCCTCTTACTTCTGTGCTTTGTACAGGATTTGAATGCTGGGCAGAAAATAATGCACAGAATTATACACTGAGTTTACATGGATTAAAAGAAAAATGGTTTTTAAAAAGCAGTTATTTAGTGGCATTCATCTATGGTACAGAATGAGACACGCAACCTATGGAACAGAAACATATATTCTGTGCCACAGAAAGACCAATCTGAGTTCATATAGACAATGGAGTCAGAATTTATTTCTTCATGTTATTTTTAACGTGGTTTTGCAACTTTGCCATTTTTTGAATATTTATACAATGAATTCAAGGCTCGGTTATTTTCTGAGCCAGGAAACAAAATCTGCTGGACTTGAAATAGTATGGTAATTTTACTTTGTCATCAGTTTCACTATCACTGATGTAAAAAAATCAGTGGCTGAGCTAAAATGAATTACACTTGGAAGTGCATACAATGTCAAAAGGATGTTTCAGGTCTGAAAATCCATTTCTCAGGCAACCGTAACAGCCAACCACTTAACACCCTGTCTGCATTCCTAACGTGCATGCTTTCCAATGTACCCCTGTATGAATCCTACCAACTGTATGGCCAGCGTGACACAATGTGACCTCTGAGCATCAAATGTTACGTTCGGGACCGGTGTGGGAGGAAGGCAACTTGGGATACCTGTGCTGTTAACACTGCCCCTATTTGTTTCAAACTCCTTAGTTTCCTGATTGATACACAAGAACTTGGAGCAGCAACAAAGTCAGCACCGAAAGCTCTCCCTGAAGGGCAGACATCCACAGGGGAAAGCATCCCACCCAAGATCTGATTTTCCTATATAGTGATAGGCGGGAGCAGGGGAAGCCAAAGCCTGGCTTTCTGATCGGTGTATGGAGATCAGCCTCTACCAGCACCAGCAAGCACTGTGAGAACCTTATACAAGTCATACTAGAAATGGTTAAGACATACAAAAGAAATGTGTGTGTTGATGAGCTGCGTTGCTACCCCTTGACTGAGACAATACATACCAAATTCTACAGGATAAAATATCAGCAAGGTGGCATTAAGTCTTCAAGGATAAGTCACTAACCTACTGGGAAAAAATAAAACAAATATGCAAGCCGTCTCCCAACATAAGAAAACTGGGAGTGTCAGAGACAAAGCCAGCTAAAGAAAGAGCTCCCTATCAGAAAGATTTATGACATGAGCAGTGAGATAAGCAGAACGCTCTTTGAAGCATTAAGTTTCGTAAGACTGTTGCATAGGAAAAGCTAGAAGAAGGCAAGGAAGCCAGAAAGCAGCCCCGTAGCATTCTGGATGCCTGCACTGTTCCTCAGCTTCCACATGAAGAAAGAGCATGTTACAGCTGCATGCTCATCCTGCATTCCCCCAGGCATGCCAGGCCTCCTAACCAAATCCTATATCCGCACTCAACATTCAGCTCCTTTGCAGCCTTTCTAAAATAGAGGGACATTCTGCTGATCCCGGACAATCCATATGAACAAGCTCCGAAGTTTAAAACCAGAGACTGTTTCAAGCATGAGGGTCAAAACCATCTCCTTGTCACTTCAGAGGGTCTGCAGAGTACACCTGGTGCTCCAAGCCATAAAACAGGGCACGGCACTTGGGGAAGAGGGGGGATGGATGAGTGGGAGAGGGGGCCAAGGGAGCCTGGGGGACAGAAAAAAATCAGTTGGGGATCAATTAAATCAGGAAGGTGTCAGCCAGCATTATGCACTTTAGGTAGTCACAGAGAGCTGGTGATCAGACATGTATGTGAAAAGGATTAAGACGCAGACTCGGGGCACGGAAATGAATGTCACTTGACGTCTGAAAAACACAGCCTTCTCCTTCTGCAGCCAAAGCAGCTGTAGAAGATCCAGCTCCTTTTCTTACACGCGGCCACAGCAGGCACACACCTCCATTTACACTGCTCTCACAGGGAAGCCAGTGCTCCTGCAGGCATGCAGCATTTCTCCGTAACAAATGCCTTATTTTTCATTCCCAACCAGTCTGGGAAAAGCGTGTATATTTTCTGTGCATCCATTTACTGCTTTTGTACCCTAATTCTGGCAAGCAGCACATTTTTCGGAGCAGTGCAACGTGGGGCATTGTTAGGTTCTCATTCACGTTCGCATTCGGCTTCCTTTATTTCTGCAGGTTGCAGCCAGGAAACTGGAAAATGGGCCACAGGAAACCTGGCCTCCTACATCTGTCCCAGTTTGTAATAGCAGCTCTGGTTTTATTTTTCTAACTGTCTCAGGTTCATTTTAACCCTTGAAAGGACTGCAACAACACGTGAAAGAACATGCCCGCTTTCTTCTTTAACAAATTTCTCCGTATTAGAAATGGAGACGGCGCTAATCCACGCTCGTTTTTAAAGTACGGTAACAATTAGAAGCGGTTTGATGCGTTTTAAAAAGCTTTATTGGAAATTACCAAAATAATTCAATTCCACAAGGGAATTTGTACAAAGACAAAACAATGTACTTAGGGAATAAAACCGGAGTAAGGCAGCCTCTAGCTGCTTCAGCCATATATTTTGTACGCATCGCTCTACGATCAATATTAGGATGGAATTCTGAACAGCTTACAAACGCTCTATGCTGACTTTTTCCCTTGACGTTTTAGTCTTCTAAAAAAACAAAAACAAAAAAGAAAATGGCATGTATTTGCTTTATTCTTGATTATAGAAGAAAAAGGAAGCTGATCATGAAAAGGTGTTTTTGTAGAATAATCAAGAAATCAAGAACCCAACAAAAATCAGTCTGCAGAGCAACGCGTATACCACGGGAGGTTACGGAGCGCTGCCAAATCTGTCCAAACTTCTGCTAAGAAACATTTGAAAGAACAAGGCAAAAGCCTGAGTCAGTCCTCACACTTGGTTTCTCAAGAGAGATGCTTCCAGAGTGATAAATAGGATGTGGTTGGTGAAAAGTCGATGATTCTGCCAGAAAGGAGGAAAAACAAATATCGGTTTGTTTACTTAGGAAGTTTTCAACTATTCATCATCCAAGGAGATCCTGCTGCTAATTTAATTGGCCTGGAAAAAATAAGCTCACATCTAAGTCTGTAAATATACCTGTTTTAACACGATGCAGAACTTTCTCTGTTAAAGGTTAATAAATCAAACCAAAGGTGCGATCCGCATCCAAGGCACTTGAGGGAACTGGCTGGGTGCATGAGACAGAGCGCTGGTCAGTTTTCCACATCCAGCAACCAGGACGTTTCCTGCCAGAGCATCCTCTAAGTTCGTCTATTGTGTTGAAACTGCAAAAACTTTCTAAATCAGGACTTCCTCCTATTATACTTCAGAGGCGTCTTTCTGGGAAATGCAGATTCAACTGAAAAAAAAAAAAAAAAATAGGAATTCCTGCAGCACCACCCAGTGGAAACGTTAGAAAAAGTTGGAGAGTGCCCCAGCACAGAAGTTCCGAGCGGCACTACAGTAATACTGCCACACAAATCCAAACTGGCATAAGGATGCGCCAAAAAAGCACAGGGTTTTGCTGGCTGACGTCCTCAGCAAAGCCATACGAGCTATGTCTGCTCTACCACTCCTGTGTAATTGTCTTTTCTATGTGATAATTTAAGAGATTATTGACAGTAAAGTGTAGCAATTTACAGGGTCTCCCCCTCGAGCAAGAATGCCCACTGCTCTATCCTCAGTACATTTAAAAAAAATAAACAGACTCCTGCAGCTAACAGCAACACGAGAGACAGCAGCGAGACCCAGCAAAACACAACATACCAACATCAAGTGACACTGCAGAAAAGAAAGCACTCGTACGACACGCATCCAGAAATGGTTCCAGTAGGCATATTTGGAAATACAGCGTTTTCAGTTTTTCATTTTTTTAATTAATCAAAGAAAGGCTGAGGCGGGTGTCCAAAGGAGTTAAGTTCCGCTGCCTACACAATAGTACCAGGAAGGGCTGGTCACCATCCAAGGAGGTGTGAAGATGCCGCCCCTAAAACAGGGCTGTTTGCAGAGTCTCCGCGAGGATGCGGATCTCCAGTTCCTGACATAAGGACGCAAGAAACCATTTTAATCAGACTGAGCAGAGGCCCTCAGCAGGAGGAAATACAGCTAGGCTAGCGGCCTCCCCGTGAAAGGCTTGAAAAACAACCTGCTCAACTATTTGTAAAGCTAGCCAAAACCAGAACAACATAAATCCACAGTGGCCCCAGCCATGCACCTTGGGAAAGATGTAAAACGAGTGCAGGCTCCTCATACTGCTTTCTGTCTCCTCATGTGGCGCACATCTGTGGCACGCTGGCAACACGCTATGCTGCAATCAGAGGGACTTCTGGTTCCAAAGCCAGCTCTATACGTTTATTTTCCCCAGAGGACTTCCTCTCAGATTTTTGCCGAAATTGGTAGGACACAGCTCAGTTACTGGACTGTCCAATATAAAATCTCTGATGGTCTCTCTGATAAATTCAGAGAAAATATGTACAGAGAAACAATGAAAAACAACAAAAAGCAGCTAAAGACACAAGAGGGCAGACAGAATCATACAATCACTAAGGGTGGAAAAGACCACTAAGGGCACCTAGTCCAACCATTAGCCCACCAGCGCCATGCCCACTAAACCATGTCCCCAAGATGATACAGCCTTCGGGAACAGTGGCTATTCCAGAAGTCTACTTGACATCCCAAGAGATGATCATTCCTAAATGCTTTTTCCTTATCAGTATTCCTATCCTAAACCAAAATATCAAAACTTCCAGTGCTGTGACAGCAGACTGAACGCTCTTTAACTTAAGCTAGCGGCTGTAACATATTAAATGATGTATTAATATTATCAGCTGGATCAAATGGTGCTTTTAAAAGATTTTGTATTTCAGTTTTTTTAAATCATCTTCCCCTATTGACGGATTTTTCCAATATTCGGACAAGCGGGTCTCTCTAATACTGTGCTGACAGAGGCAGCTGGTCAAAATGAAAGGAAATGCAAGCTCTGCTCAAGGCTCACTGAGGCAGCTGGCCGTCTCTGCAAGACCTGCAGCTCAGCAAGGTGACAGCCAGAGCTCCCCTTCCTATGTGCAATGAATTGTCAGAACGCGCAGGATGAGCACTAGGAGTCACTGAACTAGTCAGTAACACAACCAGCTCACCCATACATTCTCACATTGCAAGAGGATTCAATCACAGCATTATAACGAAAGTGGTGTAACGCAACTGGGCAGATGGTAACATATGTGCATATACAGACATTTTACCTCAACAATCCCTTTCCAAATACACTATTTTAATAGTTCATGGAGCACAAACCACGGTGCAAGTTCCTTAATCATAACTAACGAGCAACTAGTTGCAATGCCAGTAAAGGTCTACTATTTTTCACTTTAAGTGATGTTAATTCTGAAAGGTCTCATTGTGAAAACATAAATTAAGAATCTTTCTTACATGTCAAAATCTCAATAATCTGGTATTCTCCTCCCTTCTCAGTGCTAATCAAAGTTCTGTTATGCATGTTTACCATGCACTAAGCTAAACTGAAACCCAATTGAAAGACTATTTTAGCTTCTAAGATTACTCACTTGTCTAGAACACCAGCAAGAGCTTGAAGGTCACACCCACACACTTCCCCTCTCATCGCCCATCAGCCACTGGAATACCCAACAGAATGTACCTTAGAGTGCATGAGATGTCAGCCAACAGAAGATTTGGCTGCTGGCCTCCTGTACTGTCCATGTCCTGTCTTTCTGAACTAACTGCCATGGCTGAGGCAAGCTATGAAGGAGAGAGGGAAACGAGAGAGTATTTCCATTACTACAACAAACTTCATAAGAACAGCCTGGACTGCCTGTGTTTAGAAATGACATCAATAAACCAACTGGGCTGTTTGATTCTCTGCTGCTCTGGAGAGCCAACAACAGCCATGATTTTGACCTGCACACTGATTCCTGGATGAGAGTCCACATTTAAATAAAGATTATATCCCCTCTCCTCAACTTGGACCAGACTGCACAGCCTGTTTTATTGCACCCTGCTCCCAGGAAAGCGCAGGAGCCAGTCCAGCCTCGATACTCTTTGGTGGAAGGATGTGCACCAGAGAGCCTCCGAATGAAAGCGCTGTTGGGGACAAAGAAGGCAGGACAGACGTGTTGCCCGTACCAGCCCCACATGACACCAGCAGAGTGCACCTAACCACACGCCAGCTGTTCTGAGCCCACTCTGAGTCACCAGGCTTCATGGGGCCTGTATCTCGATGTTAATCCCAATTCCCATCTCAGCCATATTAGCATAACACAAAAGAAATTCTCTGAACACAGTCAACTTTCTACAGATATTGCTAACAGCGCCAATAGGAATCTGCTCTTAAAGTGCTTTTTAAAGATTATTTATTCTCGTGAATTACCATAAATTGCTGAGAAGAGATAATAGTAGTGCTCGAGTCTCTAAACTTTTTGTTTATGCTGTACCGTGTCTTGATACAACAGAGGCCACTCAACGTTACCACAAGATAAGCATTTACAACAATAACTCTCATTAGCATCCTTCCCCAAAAGCTCACAGTAAAATACATCTGCTCAATTTGCTACATGAAAAACAAAACAAAACAAAACAAAAAAAGACTGAGAGGGAGACAAGAGACTCAGAGAAGAGGTTCTGTCACCACACTAGAGGCAATGGGTGTGTAACACAAATCTGTTTTCCAGATGAACTGTAAACTGCTTTGCAAGACAAGGAGTGGGAAGCTTACAGGAGGACATGCAACTATAGATATTTTGATTCTTAAGATGAGTTCTTCACACGTGGTGACACGCTGGAACAGGTTGCCCAAGGAGGTTGTAGATGCCCCATCCCTGGAGGCATTCAAGGCCAGGCTGGATGTGGCTCTGGGCAGCCTGGTCTGGTGGTTGGTGACCCTGCACATAGCAGGGGGGTTCAAACTGGATGATCACTGCAGCCCTTTTCAACCCAGGCCATTCTATGATTCTATGAGTTCTATAACACAAGCCTATTCTTGTTGGTACAACTGCAGAAGTGTTATTTTACACAGACTTCTTCGCTGCTTCACCAGCATTCTTGGAGGAAGACCCACCTGGTAAAATCACACTGTCAGGATTTAATAGTTAGATCAGTGCTTAGAAAGCTCTTACCAATTTGGAATGACTGGTAAGAATTGAAAAAAATTGCAATCAAATGATTCACTATATAATTTAAAGACAGTTAAAACAAGGAGAGAATGAGAAGAGGAAAAACTGCATCCCACGCAACTGATCCAGTTGTGATCCACTAGATTTAAAATAAAATGTATCCTGTAAAGTAGAAGAAACTAAGTGTTGTTTGCAAATACATTAACCTGTAGTAATCAGTGTAAGATTACCCGAGCTACATTTTCAGTCTTCAGTGACCGCAGAGTAAATTGGCAAGCAGAGACTCAGACATGACTCGAATGATTCTGAAATGAGTCTGGGGGAAATCTCACAGAACAGGCAGCATTCTTCGTACGCTTAGTATACACAGACACTGCCAAATTTAAAGCAAGGGTATGACAGACCAGGAAGACTTGCTCGGTGCAGGCAAATGACACAAAGCTAGCAGGAGCCACACACTAATGCCCTGGTGACACACAAGACCCAGCCTAGCAATGCATATCAATGCTTGCGACATGCATTCACGGAAGCACTGACACGTTCAAAAGACACATCTAAGTGCTTCAAAGAACCAAGACAGAACTTGTGGCTTCCTACAGAAATTCTCCTCCCGAAGGGTCTAAGCTATATCTAACTCCTCACACAGGGAATGTGGCAGAGTCTTTGTGAAACTTTCTTTACATAGTTTATAGACATTCATCTTGGAAGTTCATAGGTGTGATCGCTGCAGGTGAGCAGTTTCCAACACGTAGTTCATGCATGCAGGCATAAGCGGCCTCCTCCTAAAGGAGGGGCAGAATGTAGGCACCAAGGCATTGCTACAGGCATCCACACCACTGCTCAAAGACAACTATGGATCCCCAAGCCACCACAACGGTTGCAGCAGGGCAAAGGCAGAGGTGGTGCTGCTAACTGTTACGCCAGAGAAAAGTTAAGTTTCAGTGGAGCCGTACCTGCTAATGGCATGGCAGAATTTGGTCCAGTGTTCGTAATTATAATACAACTTGAAATAACGACCTGAATATTTAGTTATTCAGTAACCTGTCTCACAGGTCAAAAGAAAAGACATGGTCACATACCGACAATGAATTACACTGATCAGATATATCAGCAGTTCCAGAGCACTTTTTGGTACTGCAAAAACCACCACGGTATTCACATAAAATTAAACATGCAGAATGCCTGCACAGTTACCAATCAGTGCTGAATTACCTGGCATGTGATATTTTCATATCAGTATATTTCCGTACCAATGCTTACAGCAGGAATGTTGTTTAGTTTTTGCTATTGGAAAAGCAGCAACTCTCTCTTCAAAGCTCTTGGGTTAAAATCCACTCCTAAAAGCAAACCCTTAAGAACCCAGAACTGTGGTCTGATTGCTGGTATATCAATCCAAAAGCAGCCTACAAAAGGCGTAAAGACAACAGTGCACCTTCTTTGCACGGAGCACAAAGACGGGGAGTACTCGGTGCTCCATCTGCTTTGTCTGCAGACACGTGGCCGAGCGCTTTGTTGAGTGGTGAGCTGGCCTTCCCATACCCACACCTTGACATACGCCTGAAAATCATGACTAACTCTTTAATCATTCCTTACTCAACAAAACACTTCAACATGAGAACAGATACATTCAGTCTTTCAAGAGCGCTCAACAGCTTCCAGAATGTTAGTTGATTCACTTCAGAAGCCACACACCAAGTAAACATCTGCCTCATGATTCAAGACTGCAAGATTCCCTCTTGCGGACAGCACGGAGGGGAGAGTCATGACGAATCACCCCTCTCATGTACAGCATGCTTCCAAGGGCCCAGAAGTGACAGCCTCTGCAGGAACCATTGGGTGTGGTTACAAAGACAGCAGCTCAAAACCAACAGCACCCTTTGAAACCGGCCCGGGCTCGACCCATCCTATAATCAGTGTCCCGTCCTGTAATCAGAGTCACAGCTCTACAAGGGATGCAGAAAGCTGCCTTTGGACGCACTGCACACTGGAGCCACCAAACAGAGATAACTGCAACTACATGAATATACAAACTTTGCACGAGGTCACCACGGTGCACCATACACACGCGTCACAAACAGTCCAACATTGGTTCTCCCAGTCCCATCTCACCCTCCCCGATCTTCAGTGGCCAAATGTCTTTTCACTTCAGCGTTACTTCTTTTCTTTGATTTGCTGAAGCAACGCAATGTCATGTAATTGCATTCCCGAAGCTAAGATTCACATTTGCTATGCAGCTGCGGAAACCCTGTCTCCATAAGCACTATGAGTACATGTAAGAGTCTGACCCCCAGGGCAAGCCTTGAGCTCCAATGCACCTCGGTGAACCTGCCAGGAGACCTCCTTTCTGCAGCAAGTCCTCCGGAGCAGATCTTTAAATGAAAGCAGGTTTCAGCTTCTGTTATACTGCCACTCCATCAGTAATACTTTCCTATAGGAATACCTTGACCGTAACACACCCTGAAGTTGGCCTCTGTCCCAAGAACGGCGTTACAAGAAAGTGAAGTTTAGATCACCAGACCTAGAACACACAGAAGGGGAATTCTTTGGCCTTCAGAGTGAGACACTTGATTTGTTTTCATGATTTAAGCTTAACAAAATATTAAGTAATAGGGGCATCGGTAAGCAGTGAGAGTTGATCGTGGGTAAAGGCAAGTTTTATTTCTACGTATGAAAGCATCCACATGCGTTGTGTTTTTTAAACACAGTTACAAGGAAAGCTGTGCTGAGTTTCTCCCCCCGTGCTTGTTTTAGCCGCTGCATAACAGAGTTGGTGGTATCTAAAAGGATAAAGGCCTGTCATTTTTCATTCTTAGGAAGAACCCATGGAGGTGATGAGAAAATTGAGATATGAGCAATTATGACAGTATCTCATCCCTCAGCCAGTAGTATACAGCCTTTTCACACACTACTGATTTCATAAATTAATTATTTGAGTGGAAAACCATCATGCTCTATTGGACATTGGGATTTTTTTCTCTTCTGAACAGAACTTATGCTGAGTGAATACTATATATCTACACTACATAAATTTCCTACCTGTCCGGACAAATGTGCGCGCTTCATTCGCACTGGTTCAGGAGATGGCACAATGAAACATTTAACACAACAGTGTACAATAAATGTACCTATTACAGAGGCAGTATTTCAGGGAAAGCCTCTTCACTAAGAGTCTTGGTGCTGTACGCTGACTGCTCCACCACATATCCCACTGTTACTTTTAATATTCTGCCCATTAATGCCCCCCCCCCCCCTCTCTCTAAAACCTCACAGAAGAAATAAAACTCCAAAACCAGAAGACAGCCCTCACTACCCGATGACTGCATTCACCTGGCAGAGTTCAGGCATCTTCTGTTCCACGTATTCTTTTTTTTTTCCCCTGCCCAACCATGAAAACAAGAGGCATCCAAGTCTGAAGGCTGTGTCACCAATCCACTAATAGAATTGCTCCGTACAGCAACATTAATGAAGAACTGTTTTGTGCAGCTTGGATACAGAACGTACAGGAAACACTGAAGATCCTCAAAGGTAAACACGTGGTGCGCAGCAATTAGTTCTCCATCCAGCTACGGCTTCTTCGCACAACACTTGCTAGGTTTAATGGTATCACGCGATAATTCAGTTAAGCAGCTAAGTGTTATTTCCTATTTCTTGCAATTTTAGTCACATTTTTTGGACACTAAGGAAAAAAAAATCACTTGCAAGCAAGACTCCATTTTCTGTTTGTTCCAGACCACTCTCCACCCCCCCCGAAAAGTTAACCTCAAATTTAAACTGAAGATCAGTGGGACATAGCAAAAACCTTTCTAATTCCAAACATGGGCATTTTTTCATGACTGCCATGGAAATAAATTATTACAAACTAATTACACAAAGCACCGAGTCAAAAGTGATGTGTACAAAATAAGTATAGCCTGAAAATGCAAAGAGCAAAGTGCCGATAGGGTGAGCTTATAAGACTGCATTCACTGCTCAGACGTGCTCACAGCCTCAGCACCTGGGCACAGGAGTATCTTTTCACGGCACAACCACACTGACTGTTATGGATGCAGAGTGTGCGTCTGTCCTGAGCTACGCTGCACGGACCCCACTTCTTGTACTACACCTTCTGCAAGTATTTACTGTATTGCATTCAATCCAAACTAATCGAAAAGTCCGTAAGAGCAAAATACAACACGAACCACGACCTTCTGCTTGAAATGGGACGCAACCACTGACTTTTCAAGTCCCTAGGACTGAAAGGACGCTGCACCGTGCATACTTGTCTCAGCACTGCGCCCCTGGGTAAATAAAGATGTAACTTGTCTCCCTTTCAACTACAACGCTAGAAGGGCTGTCAGGGCTTCACAAAACCCTCCTGTGTTAGGGAACGGAAACTCCTAATGAGATTAGTTGGTGTGTGTGCAGACATTACTTAGCCATGACTAAATGGGCTCTCTTCCTGCAGCCAGTGGAAAATTCAGGGAACTTTTTCCCCCTGCAGCATCAGAGTCCCTCTAACCTTCAGCACAGCCAGATCCAAAAACAACTCTCCACTTTCTCTCCCTTTCTCTCCCTCTCTCTCTTTCTCCTCACAAACATTAGCAGTGTTTTTAGGCTGGTGGTGGAAACTACCGACGGCGGCCAAGGGGTCTCGGGGCAGAGCGGGAGGGGGAGGGCCGGCAGAACGCAGAGGACTACAAAGGAAACTGTAAAAAGAGCAAATACATAAACCTGAGAGGGAGAAAACCACAGAGTTTCTTTGTGAGCAGCAGTGACTCATTTTCAAGATGTTGTCTGCTGCCAGTTTCAAACCGGAAGCGCATGGCAATTAGTCTTGCTGTTTCCAGACGAGCCAGAAACTCTCCCGACACTTTTTTTTTTTTTTTTTTAAAGCCCCTCGTGCAGTTCCCGCTGCAGCCTTTCCCCAACCCCCTCCGGCCTCCTTCGCCCTCACGGCGGCTCCGGGGGACCCCTCCGGCGCCCCCCATCCGCCGTGACACCGCCCCGCCGCCGCCAGCACGATGCTGCCTGGGGGAGCCGAGCCGCGGGGCCGCAGGGACACGATGCGCTGCGGGGGGGATCAGGGCTCCCCTAACCCCCGGGACAGCCCCCGGCTCCGCGGAGCCCCCCGAGGCGGCGCTCCCCGCTCCCCTCACTCACAGCGGCCGACCCCGGGGCAGCAGCCCGACCCGCGCGGAGCTTCTCTCCCCCTCCCCACCCCCCCCGACCCCCGCCCGGGCCCGCGCCCTCCCCGCAGAGCCCCGAAACTTTGCAGGAGTTCTCCCGGCGCTGCGACGCTGTACCTACCCAGAGCGTGCGGGTCCCTCCCGCTGCCTCGCGGTGTTCAGAGGGAGCCGGGTAAAACCCCCCGCTTTCCCATGCTGACAGCCTTCTGCAAACGCTCTGTTGCTGTTGTAATGAGATCCTGATTTTTTTCCCCGTTTTTTTTTTTTTTTCGGTCGGGGTGTGTGTGTGTGTGTGTGTGTGTGTGTGTGTGTGTGTGTCTGTGTGAGCAGGAAGTCGGAGCAGTCAGACAGAGAGCCGGCTCACTTCCTTTCCTGCATTATTCCCCAGGCGGTTTGCAGTCTGTGTAAACAGGCTTTTCCTCCCCTCTCCCCTCGCTCTGGCCACTGATGTGCGGCATGGCTGTAACATAAGACACACACATAGCACGGCGCTAACGGGAACTCCGCGCACTCACGAGGAGCTCCCCCGACCTCCACCTCTTCCTGTGCTACACCCCCGGGGAGGAGCCTCGGCCCGGCCCGGCGGCGGGAGGCGGCCCCGGAGCGGCCCCGCAGGTGGCACGGCGGTGTCCGGATGCGGAGCTCGGGGGGGGGCCGTGCGGGATGTCCTCGGGGTGGACCTCAAATTGGTACCGAGGTACAGAAGGCAGCGTAACGATGCGCAAAATCGAGGGAAAGGGCGCGTTAGAAGTCGAGGGCTGCTCAAATCAGAGAATCTGAGCAGAGTGTTCCCACTTCAGATAGTACAGACCAGCAGAAGGGCACTGAGCGGGATTTAGGTTTTGACCAGCAACTTCCAGACCTCGGTTCTCAACTGTGTGTTTGGATTCGTTTGAATGAACGCGTTCCCCAAGGCATTTATATCTTTTGCGGCTTCTCTCTCATATATCTGCGTTATTGAATACTGCGTTCAGTTCTGGGTCCCTCACTGCAGGAAGGACACGGAGGCCCTGGAGCGTGTCCAGAGAAGGGCAGCACGGCTGTGAGGGGTCTGGAGCACAAGTCTGATGGGGTGTGGCTGGGGGAACTGGGATTGTTTGGTCTGGAGAAGAGGAGGCTCAGGGGAGAGTTTATAGCCCTCGGCAACAACCTGGAAGGAGGTGGTAGCGAGGCAGGGCTCAGCGTTTTCTCCCACATAACAGTGATAGAACAAAAGGGAATGGCCTCCAGTTGCACCAGGCGAGGTTCAGGCATTGGAATAGGCTGCCCAGGGAGGGGGTGGTGTCACTGTCCCTGGAGGTGTTTAAGACCAGTGTAGATGTGGCACTGAGGGACATGGTCAGTGGGTATGGTGGGGATGGTCTGGTGGTTGGGCTGGATGATGTTAGTACTCTTTTCCAAACTTAAAAGATTCTTTCATTCTATGATTATACTGTCCGCTTCTACATTTATTTGGAAATTCTCCAAGTGAGGGACATTCCTTCTGACTGCCGAGTGTAAAGTGCAGTAGTGCTACTAAATACGTAATGCGTTGCCATCAATAAGTACTACACTATTCTTTAACAGTCACGCCATTTATCATTCAAACACTAATCACAGCTCAAACCGTTCTCAACGTGAAACAACACAGAAGCTATGCTGATTTTTTACTGCCCTGTTGGGTTGTTACTGACAGTGTCACTGGGAACAAAAGTGTGCTCCATATTCTGATGAAGCTACAAGGGTTGCCACAAGGGTTGGCCACTAGTCGTGAGACACCCCAGCAGCTGGCAGAGAGCAGACAGGGTTTGGGGAAGTTGGTTGGGTTCTCCCTTCTTGTCTTCTAACATGTCATGGGGGACCAAGCATAACACTCTACCAGCACACCAAATGATGCTGCTTTACCATTTTCTTTAAATAATGCCCTTTTAGATGTCACTCTGAATCTCAGAATACAGATGTGGAATCTGCTCACTTTGCGTTTCCCAAAAAAGAAACATTTAAACATTTAACTTTAGGCAGCACATTTCCTAGATTAAAACATGCAGTGGGCTAAGTCCTTGCATTAGGTGTTGAAGTCATGAGGGTGCAGGAATCAACCTTTCTTTGGGAAGTGCAACTGAAGACTTGGTTTCCATCAGCAGGGCAGCCAGAAAGGCTTTCACAGCACCAATAACTCAGTGATGGACCAACAGCTGGGGGTGCCCACCTTCATCTTCTTCATTCATCCTTCACTGATATTTTGAATGAGAGAAGTAGCAGAGACATTTCAAAGTTGCTTCGGCCAGTACCAGCGGTGTGGAGATCCGAGAGAATAAACTCTCAAAGCCAGTGTTACTTTCTCAAACCAAGTCAGTGACTTATTTTCTTTTACAGAAATAATGTTATGTCCCTGAAAAGAAAGCCAACAGATAAACATGTTCTTCTTATTTACTGTGAGCCCTAGGAATTGTCTGCAGCACTCATCCCTCTTTGTCCATGTAGTGAAGCTGAGATCTAAATGAAGGTGCCATGGTCGGGGCTGGGCAGGCACCATATGAGAGCTTTGTACCACCCGGGGGATGCTGAGGAAAGTGAGGATGCTGTTCAACTGAAAGAAGGCACCGGGATTTGTTGGAAACATGAAGAAATTCAGAAAGTTCTGCTGAAGGTGGAAGAAGATGTGAACTTTTTGGCTACTGATTCTTGTAATCTGGAAAATATTTTTGTGAAGCTGCATCTACGTGCTTGATAAAAATACTGTGTTTTACAGAGTTGCTATTAAAATTCCCTCATCCGTGATAGTTGCCTAGCTCAATTAATGCAGTCTTATGGCTGTCCTTAAGGATTGGCTGATGCAAGAGTACAAGATGATGAATGAAGAAAATTGCAGGTTTGTACTGTGTAGGAGCTCTTTTCTTCCACAGAAGCAGTTCCATTCAGGAAGCCTGTTGGTTGATGTAGCCATAAAAATGCTAGTTATGTGTTTGGTAGGGACTCCAGTCAACTTGTTGTGCCTATGCCCACCCATCAGCACATATTACAACTGTCAATTCTAAAGCCCGAGTCCCATCCTCAAGCTGTGAAGATTTGGGGGTTTAGCGTCACAACTGTTGTTTGTTGCTCAGAGTCGGTCCAGACAACAGCTGTCACACTCAGAAGGAGTGAGGAGTGGCTGGAGATAGCTCTTCTTCCTCTGGGGAGGCACAGCACCACGGCTCAGGGTCCTGATTGGATCAGGATCAACCCTGAACAAACATGTGGACCCAAGCTGTCTCTGTGGTCTGTTCATCCTGCAATTGTACAGCCTGTAAAGGAGCCCATGTTTATAAAGCTGGCTTTTTGCAGAAAAAAATATGCCCCAAAGCATTCCTAAGTGTAGTGACTGCAATTCTGCCTCATTTTCATTAGATTACATCAATTAAGAAACCAGGCTTTTTCTGTCCTTTCAGGTCATTTCTGCTGTATTTTTATCCTGTTCACAAATCTCATGTGCTTCTATAATTAACCTATCTAAAGCAAAGAAAGAAAAAGACAGAGGCAGATTTGCTGCTCTGCAGAGCTCCATCTAAGCTCTTCAGGCTGAGGCTCATGTCCATGCTGGTCAAGGCTTTAGTGTAAATTCGCTCAGTCTTGAGGCCACATTAGTTTAATCTAAGTAATTATAAGGTCACTTTGCAGTGCACCTTTTTCCTTAAAAGTACATCGATGTTTATAATTGTGTATAATTATCAAAAATGAAGTTGCAAGTAGATGGAAATAATGGTCATTTCAGTTACTAATTTAACTGCAAGTGTATTCAATGCATGTATAGAATAAATTGCCCTCTCTAAATACTTCGTGTTTTTTTTCCAGATTGCAGGCTCTGTGGTGAAGAGGTTTCAGATTTGTATCTGTGTTTCTGACACCACCACAAGTTGTAAGGGGAGTATACAGAAATGGATCACCTGAGTTGGAACAGCGGCCTAATTTGTGCAGGATTTCGGGTTGCCCTTCACAACACTCCGTTTAAATGCCTTACAAATGTTGCATCAGCATTGATGAACGTTCCTCCTGCAGGTTTGGCTTTCCTCTTTCACACTTCACTGTAGCTGGACAAACATGGGCTTCAGAGCCAACAACTTCATTACTGCAAAACGTCCCAGGGGATCCATTCTGCTCACAGAGTGGCCAGGTCCTCGGTTTTATCTCATCTCACAGGCAGCTTCACTGGCGAGCAAGAGCACCGTCTGCAGTACTGTACAGCACTGCCTCCAGGGTGTAATGCTGACTGTAAGCCCTCGGAAACTCAAAAGAATGGACTGCACATTGTTCCCCTTCAAGTGTTCTTTCTTCCTGGGCTTTGCTGAGCTGTATTAAGTAAAACTGCGAGCTTTAGAAAAGGGTTAAACGGCAGACAATGACAAAACTCTGCGTGCTGTTGGAAATTGGATCTGATTAGTGGGGATAAAAAAAAAAAGCACGTCACCATCAAATGGTTGAAAACCTCATGCCATGTTTTCTGGAGCAAATTCTGCAAGTTTCAACCTAAAAAGTTTCCTCTCGGAGGCAGGAGACAGGCTAAATGCTTCTTCACACAATGAAGCAAGTATCCTGTGTAGACCTTGACCAAGAAGTCTCTGGGGACTTCTGTTTTCTCCAGGAGCACCTTCCAGTCCCTCATGGCAGAGGCTGTGAATGAGCATTTCTGCTGGGCTGCAATTAGAAGTCTGCCTTCGGTCTTTAGAGAATGATGTTTTGTGACCCTGAGGTGTCCATCCTGTTCTCTACCCAGCCCAAGAAGACTGTGGTGCTGGATCAGGAAGGAGCCTTTGGGGAAATTACTGCTTTTACACTCCTTTTCCTCTGGCACATTTTTGCTTTCCTGAATGTTTTGCGTTCCCTGTATGTTGTTGCGGAAGAAAGCACATGACCCAACATGTTTAGATTAAAAGCATCACTTATATCTGCTATTTCATTAGGTTTGCCTTCTTAGTGAAAGATTTATATGGAATTACCTCCTGTGTGCAATGTAATTGCCTATGATTTTTTGTCATTTCAGGAATGTCGTGCCGTGGTGTGTTGGAGGAGCCTATGGCACCTAAGTCAGCAGTGCCTGAAAACAGGGAAAGAGGATTCCACGAATCTCTGAATATCCCCGTGGTCAAATCCGGCTGCAAAGATTAACTAATTGAGAGGTCACTGTGCGTCTCTTAAACTTTTCAATATGTTCTACTGCAGGTTTTTTTTTTTCCCAGGCTAATTAATTAAAGGTCTGAGCTAAAAGTTTAGTTGTATTTTATCCCTTTTTTCTTCTGTCTCCCATCTGTCTATTTTACTCTAACTTAATCTCTAAATACAACTTAACCAAGCTATTGCTGCTGCCCAGTTTCACCATAGCATCTGAATATAATTAAACAGCTTTTACTGTTCTTGAATGTTTTTGGTCCAGAGGAACACAACTCACTGCTGCTTCTGTTCAGCCCACATTAATTCTGACATTTTTAGATGGCAAATGATGTGCAGATTTTGTCTTTAACATTGACCTTACAAACTTTTGTGTTTTTTTGTATGGCCCGTGCCTGGGGAGACATTTCTCCTTAACAGTGTTCAATTAGGTGCAAATGACCATGTTTGTTTCTCTTTTGATTACCTTGTGTTTGATGGTGATGTTCCAATGATTGTATTGTCATGTTTGTAGTTACAAAGTTAATTACCCACGGTCTTGGTAATGTGCATTTTCTAATAATCAGCATTTTTTTTAAAGCCTTCCCTGTTCTCATACATAATAGCCACAATTATAAAACTCATAGAAAAGACACTTTAGAAAAGCAAATAAATCTTCCAGTATCTTTGAGTTTTGAAAGCCAAAACTATCCCCTAGCCAGACATTGGTGCAGATCATAAAGTATATCCATTGTGTGTTTCTTATGGGATGTGATTTCCATTAGCATAAGCATAATTTTGCTTGCAAGAAAGCAAAATTTTTTCTAAGTCACATTACACAAAACAATTTAAAAAATGAATGTCTTAATACTTTTACCTTACATGTGCTTGTACACTCATTTTTCTTAATGTGCAGTAAAGGATAAAAAAACAATTAAAAGAATGTAGTTAGGTTCCTGCCATGGGTAGTCTGGAGGTGCTCTCACCTCCCCGCTCCCTATACAGGGACCATAGGAAACCTTCCCAGCTTGTGCAGTTCCCCAAAGAGGTCCTTCAAGGTAGGAGACACAGATACCCCTTAGCTTCGTATTCTTCCTTCAGTACAGCTAAAATATGGACTTCATTGTCTAATGTTGCAGAGTATGGCTCAAGAAGAAGGGGAGAAATCACGCAAGACTGGAGAACAGGATGGGGTGTAGGTCTGGTAGCCATTCTTTGGTTGAAAACAAGTGCAGTGCAGATCGGATAAGGCTGTAGCAATGCCTCTGTCACTCCACTCACCTCCAAGCACCTCCACTCTCCTTATCTATGCCCAACCACATGTGGCCTAGTGCTGGTCAAGGGCCTAAGCTATGACAGGAAGTTGTCAAGGAAAAGAGAAAATGCAGCCTTTGGCAAAAACACAGAGACCATAAAACTGTGTGATTATTAGCATACAAACAAGCCTTCATCTTTTTGGGAACTGTAAACGAGGTCTTAAGGAACCAGTGGAATTTTCTCTGCTGTTCTGCAGAGGTCATGTTACTCATACCCTTGCTTATATCTTAGTTTGCATACTTTCTAACAGTTAGGCCCTCCTTGCTTTTTATGGCAAAACACATGTAAAAATGTTATCAAATCAGGATAATGGAGGACAGCTTTCAGAGCTCCCCTCAGCCACCTGGAGACATCCCCAGCACACGTGATCCCAGCCCATTACAGATGCATTGACAAGACAGGTATATAACCTTTCCAACCCTAAATTAGCTTCTCTGCAATTTCTATAACCTTACCCAACCTAACTTACCCTTACCTACCCTAATTCACCTCCCCCTCCCCACCCCAGAATACTGATTAATCATAGGCTAATAGACTGTTTACTTAGAATAATGTGATTATAGACCGTATCTACAACAGCTTGCTCAGAATGCATTTAATACACTGTTTTGGTGCACCTGATCTGTGTTGGTGAAGTGTGCCATAGCTGCTGTCCTCTTACTGGGCAAAACAAACCAAGGAACAGGGTTGGACAGATGTCTATGGCGGTATTTTATTCCAAAAATTCCCAGTCCACTAATCCAGTTTGCTATGTATTAGTTCAGCCTGTACCTTAGTACACACATGTTGAAAATCTGATGTGCATTTGCCTATATGCTACCCCTTTACCACGCACTAGCGATAGCTGTGATTCTAAGAATACTACCAATGTGCAGCAAAAACAACAGTTATGAAAATATTGTCCTTTTTGTCATGTGCAGTTGTCTGGCTGCTATCAACAGATGCCACGGTTACATGAAAACCTTTTTTGACACAAACTGTAGGCTTCTGGTATCCAGACATAAACACAAGTGCAAGTCCACCCTTCTTAAACAAACCCTGAAGAGATAGACATGTGCTCTCATTTTTGTGCTTAAGACAAAAACAAATTTGAACAATGATGTTATGAGGATGGCTAACATGGCGATAGCCCACCATTTGCATCATCTGGTGAAGCGTAGCTGCTCCAGGCTGCTCTCATCCACATTCCAGCTACATGCAATTATAGATTTAAGCACATACTTTAGGCTTTGCTAAAGGCTTCCCGTCTGTGTTCAAAAGGTGTTGAGATTAAAGCAAGTTTCCTTTGACTTCAGGGGAATTCAATTGGGCATCTATTGTACAAGTGGTCTTTAGGATGATCTTGTTTCAATACCAAGTTTCTTCAAAGTCTCATAAAGATTACAGTATAAATTTATTAGTCCAACACTTGCTTATTCTGCTCAAAGAAGAATGCTCTCCCAATCAGATTGTCCCTTACTTTAGTCCACAGAAAACAGCTTGTATAATTCATGTTAAGATCTTATTAAGAAATTGCAAAAATACATATACATGGGGATGTATAGCGAACTATAATGTAAATGGCTTTAAACATTTTTATGCTGTTGGTAAATTTTTTGGATGCTGTTTACGGTTGAACTTTTCTCCGTTTTCCTGTAGAAACTTCCGTATCCTCTTCCTGTGTCCCTACAAAGTTTTGTACAATGCAGAACAAGAAATGCTACAGGGATTGTGCTCCACCTTTCTCCTTCCTGCTGGGATATCCTTTCTGTAGAGAAATGTAAAGTATGTAATATTCAAGTAAGAATGTTGTATTATTCTTTATCTCAGTCATTTTCTGTTATCTACAGCATATCAAGCTGAGTCTATGCTGGTTGCAGAAGTACACCACTATTTTCATATTTTTATGACATATGAGTTACTCAGCCAAAGGTAGCTAAAATCTATTACAAACTTTCTTGTTTTCCAGAGTCTTATCAAGGGTTCATGTCTAAGCCAAACAAGACAAGGGTGGGTTGGGTTTTTCTCTTCATTGTTCAGATTGAATTAACAGGAAGGGGGGAGTACTTTACCTGTCTGACACCAGAGCAATATTCATTAGCTCCCACTTCTCACTTGCCTGTCTGTCCAGACACTGTCTGCATCCTTGTGGGAACTGCACAGGATAGATTTCTTGACTCCCGGTAATAAATAAGAAAATTAGTAAGGGCCTTTGATCTGAGTTCCAATGCCTTAATTCATTCTAAAAAAGTCAATACTTACAACAACAAGAAAGGGATCAAGACTTTAAAAGTTCAGTTAATATTAATGGAACATATTCTTGAGCAGTCAGGATAGGCTTTCACCACTGTGTTATACCAAGGAATGCCAAAAGCCTGTTTTGTAACCCTACATGCATATAAATGCATATGTATAACATGCGTACGCTTCTTATTTAGATCATTTAGCTGTCCTTCTCCTGCAGTAGCATAAACGCATGACGGTGGTCAGCACTGAAGAGAATTATTCTGTAATCTTGCCGGCTATGACTGATTATTCATTTCAAATGAAGTTATATATGTAAAATAATAAATGATCCACAGGGGTGTCCAATTCAAATAATGTAAAAAGACAGAGTCTTCTAAAAATATGCAGATGCTTCAGACAATTTATTGAAATAGCAAATAGAAAGCAGATGTTTTAAAAATTATCTTTAGAAAAACACCGTACAACAAAACTTATTTGTCTGCATGGATGAGATCTGCTGAGTTAAAAGTTTTGTATAGTTACCAGCTTTTTAATTTCCTCTTCACCTTTTCTGATAATGCATATTTCACTGATTTATCTTTCATGACAAACGGAACAGGTAAATAGAATAAAGGGAAATGTTCAGACTATAGGAAGTAAATAGTATGAAGAGCAAAATAGGAATGTGGTCAACAAAATTATTCATTTAAAAATTGTGCCTTTACTGATTACCAAACTGGTTAAGAAGTATACATTAATTTAACCTTTGTTATATTTAAATTTTATTGATTTTCTTACGCTATAGAGTTCTTGCTTGACCTTTATTTCTATAAAAACTATTTATTTAACAACAAATAATTTAGTGCAAGGTTATTATGCAGCAACGAATGGTCACAAAAAAAAAAAAAAAAAACTGCATGTTTAAAGCTAATATAATGATACTGTAAATGATTAGGGTGATAGTTTTCCAAGCAAATGACAAGAGCACAGATAGCAGTGGGAACTATACTTTCGCATGTGACAATCAATTATGATTGTGTTAGAGAATTCTGCTTCTGTGTTTAATGGATTTGACTCCAGTTCCTGTTCTGCTCAGGCTCCCTTGTGTCTAAATGAACAGACCTGTGCTGGACTCATTGGTAGGACTCAAAAATTTCACTGGTCTAATTATGAAAAATTTCAGACTCTTATTGGTTTTACAGAAGGAAATACTGACTTCCTAATCCCAAAAAGAGAGAAATAACTGTGGTACATTTTCTTAAAGAAATAAGGTTTTGTGATCATACACCATAAGTTGATGACTTGAATATCTCTCTGTTGATTCATAGGTTTTAACAAGTTTGCCTGGAAATGCCTGCCATTTCTCCCTAATAATTCAGCTTTCCCACTTCAGCCAAATTGAAAGAAATTATCTTGAAAGTCCAACACTAAATTCTGTGAATATGCCATGAAGATCAGCTCTTGGAAAGAAGACAATGCCAGATCAGGAGGATGCATTACTGGACTCAGCAAGCCATGGATACCTGTGAATCCACATGGTGAGCTGTTATGAACTTCAAAAAAACTGAGATTAGAGTCAGTTGTAGTTTGCATTTACTAAGAACCAGAAAACTCAGTCACAATATATAAGGCAATGTGAAGCCAGACTTCATTATCTCTTCTTTTCTACAAGAACTTGGGGGCTTTTTTGCACAGCACCACAGAAACATAAATTCTCTCCTTGTTCAACACACACAAGAGGCCACAAGGAAAGACTGAACTGTTACATTATCCAGTCATACTATCGAGTATAACACAGATTGTCAAACAGGCTTTGTTGTTTCTTTTTCCTCATCTTTGTCCTCTTTGGTCTTTCTGGTTCCCTAGATAATCTTGGTTTGTTTATTGGAGCATCATGAGACCTTATTTCAGAAGATGTAGATAACTCTGTTATACTCCCTGGATTAACCTCAAAAGCAGCACAGACTGTTTGATGCCTTCCCCCAGAGGTTGCAAGAGTCTTCCTTTCTTGAAAACAGCTGTGTAAAATTACACATGTGCTACTGATCTTAACAAGAACACTGTTTGTTAAAAACAAGGTGAAAATTCATTGAAAACAAAAGAAATGTGTATTTCTCCCTAATTTATCAGTTACCCTTCTGATCATCTCTATTAGATAAGAAAGTCTCAGCTGAGTTTTATAGAGGAAAAAAATACAGAAATAAGTAGCTTAGTGAACAGCTTGCTCTAGTCTCTGGAGGGTTCTCTTGTTGCACAGCCAGACTGACAGTGCTGAGGCCAGGAGCTCTCTGAACTAGTTTTCCCCATCACCTACACCTTGAAGGCTGTAAACTCATCATGTCCTCTAGGACAAGTAGAAACCTTTGTGCTCCCAAAGTTACATTAGTCCAAGTGGAGTTATGAGTAGGCAGTTGGTTTTATTTGATTATTTCTCAGTCCCAGAAATAAAAACTGCTTTTCAATTTGAAAAGATTTAAAAAATAAAAAATCCTCATGTTTGTTTCTATGAGGATTTTACTGGGGGAAAGACACATTAAAAAGATGAGTGCTCTGTCTAGTTCTGAAAGCAGTAAAGCAAGAAACATTTCTTGGGTCTCCTGTGGGAGCAAGACAAGTTGGACATTTACCATGATGCTGAAAAGGTTCCCTTCCTCTTCCTCGTACTTCCCCAGTTATCATAGCCTGATACACTCCATGCACTCATGGATCACATCACTAAATCATGACCATAAGTCATATTTAGAGCAGGGCTGCATTTACCCTTGCAGGTTCCAGAGTCTCCATTTCTATTTCTTTCCCACATGCAAAAGCCTTCCTTTGGGGTCTGACAGTCTCCTCAGTTGAGCAGGGAGTCAAGGGAGTTTATGTTTTTGAAGAAACAAAAATTAGTAACAGGCTACAGATTAATTTAATAATCTAGAAACAGATGCCCATGAGGATGTGTAGTATAGTAGAGGAAACAGCAACTTCTATGATGCCTGTCTTTCTCCCAGGAAAAATCACCTCTGTCTTGCTTCTGTAATAGCTTTGCCAGCTTGTCTTAAGTTAAGTGCAGGATTTGCCCATTTGGGGACCCCTGTGCACAAAACAAAACTGGAATTGTAGCATTTTGGTATTTTTAATGAGTTTTTCTGCTTACAAAACTCCTTAATTTCCATAGAGCTCTACCAAAACAGAGTACATGCCTCTATTCCAAAATGCTTTTTCTTCCCCATCACCTCTCTTCAGAGTTCTGCATAACCACTGAGTGAGGTGAAAGAAGGAAGTGAGATGTTGTGAGTCTCATAGGAAGAGTGCCAGGAACTGATGAGCAGTTATTGGTAATGGTCCTCAGCTTTGGGAGTGGAGAACTTAGCTGTTTCGAGGTCTTTTCTGAACAGGGAGAATATTTCTTGCCTTCAAGGGGACCTATTATTTTGTAGAGATTTGGAAATTACTGTATTGTCACTCTCCTTGGGTCCGTGGGAAAAGGTCATCTGCCTGAAAATGGGTATTTGTGTGTGCATCAGGAATAGAAAGAGTCCTGGGAGACAGAGGTAGGGCTTCTGGCATTATATGCTAACCTTTCCCTCCAATTATGTTGCTCAGAAAAGTGGGGAGGGGGAGTCAGTCTCTGGTGGTGGTAAGATATCATCACTCTGTTGCTGCGTAAGTCATATGCTAGTTGAGTCACTTCATGCAAGACTTATGCATAAGGAGGTGTCTGTCTTTGAAGATGGGATTCTTCCAGGATATAGAAGAGAAAATGCCAAAGAAGGAAAGGGCATGAAAACTGTTTAATATCTGCAGTTTTCTTGTGTGTAGCATGAAAAAGGTCTGCTCTGCAAGGCTGTAACGCAAAAGGAGAAGAGAGAAGAGAAAGGGAAAAGAATAATCAAAGGATTTAAAAATGTGTTCAGCTAGATCTGATACCTTATACCTCATATTAATATCCCAAATCGGGAGTTATACCTTCAAATATAGCTGCTTGTGGCCTTAGACAGACAATAGAAACTCTGTTCACTAACATTAATGATTACATACAACACTGCTGTGTACTGATTGTGCTGTTACTGTATAGGACAACAGTACACCTCAGCTGCCAACATTAGAGTTGTTGAAATTTGTTGATGTTTAAGGTGTGAACTGAAGAAAGTTTAGAAGTGGCTGCTTTGGGCTGTCGTTGTTGCTGAAGTAATTTCGTAAAGAACTTGCAGTGATGTCCTAACCAAAGGAGTCAGCCTTTTTTTTTGTCAAGGACACCAGTGAAATCACTGCCAAAATAAAAAAAAAAAAAAAATCAAAACTGCTGTCACATTTTCATTCCAATATTTCAGCAGTCGACATCTCGTGTTATGAGCCAAATGCACTGAAGAATTAGAATCTCTAACTGCACGACCTCTTGTAAGCCTTACAATTGGGAAGAAGAAAAAAAAACAACTAACTGGTTTTAGCCAGGTACATATTTGGGATTTTTTGAGTGAGGCTACATTTTGAGCATCAAAGTTTGCTGAGCATGAAGATTAATTTGCTAGTAGAAATAAAAATGGGAGCTGTTTGTGTTAAGCGCTCGTCAGGTATAGATCAAACCTCTAATCACGTTTTATTCTATGTGGGTTTTCAGGTATGGCTTTTATTATCCTCATCCTCAAAACAGCAAGAAAAGAACAGTTACTGTTATCCACATTAAACTGATTACCTTATAGATCTCATCAGGAGGAATTTTATGCTCGGCAGATCAGCTACGCATTTTCCTAAAATTTTCAGCCTGGAAGCAACCTACATACTACAGTGGGGTGAATGTGGTGGTAATATCTGGAAACCTCAAAGAGGCTTTCATCTCTCATTTATAGAAAACAAACAAACATCCTTTTAAGTAACATGATGATCAGCTGAAGAAAGGCTGGCCAGCTAGAATTATTTTACTTGTTCTTTTCAAGCTGTGTTAGCATTTATTTGGCTTCTGCAGATCCTCATCCTACTTGTTCTTTTCACTGACCTTCTCAGACCTGTGGTGCTGTATTTTCCCTTTATTTTTCCCATTTTCAACTACGCGTTTTCCATATTTTGAGGATATACCAGGGTATATCAATGAGTCTGCCTTTCTTTGGAAAAAAAACAAAAACAAAAACAAAAACCTTTTAAAAGTCTGGATTTTATTTCATATTCACATTTCGATTATTATTTTTTTCACATCTGTTTCTTTTTTTGCAAGTATTCTGAAAGAATCACTTTGCTTACATTTTCTTTTTTTTATCAAAGCACTCAAATTCTGTTCCTATTTATTACAAATATTTTCATGTTCAGCTCTCTGCAAAATAAAATTCATCTGCAGCTCATTCCTGTTTCAGAATAAAAGAGACAGAGGGTTTAGGAGGCAGACAGGAAGTTGTGCCCTTTTGACCCAAAGGACTAAGAGGAAGGTTGGGAGGAAGATGATAAAGAAAAAGCAAAGGAGGAGGCAACTTGTATGCACAGGTCATAGATCTTCTGAGTTTTAAGCTATCCCATTAGGAGGTACAATGTTGAAATGTCATAGTCTACCACGCTGTGCTGACTTTTTCTTCCTGTCCCCTAAGTCATAACTTGGGAGATAGCTATTCCAGCACATTTCATAGAGAGGCCTTCTCAAGCTTAGTTTTTGTGATGCTTTCAAGAGGTCCTGTGTGAAATTAGTGTTTCTGAACACAAAATGCTTTTGCACGGACATGCCAGTCCAGGAAGTGCACATGGCGGCGGAGGCTTCATCTACTCAGATACTTGGGACTGTGATTTCTTTTCTGTACCTCCCTCTTCTTCACTCTTTCTCATTCTTGTTAGTTGTATGCTTCTCTATCTTGCAGCTTTTTCTCTTTTTTTCTGAATATTTATTCTTTTTACATCTTCCCAGTTCTCTTGGTAATCTTCCGGTTCCTGTTGGAAAGGAAAACAGGGCAAACCTTATATTTTTTTCCTTTCTGCAGATGAAAATTGAGAGGATGCAGGCAGAGACACAGAGACACAGAGAGAGATGGAAGGAAAGAGTGCTGCTGCTATCGGAGCCTTCTATGCATTTCCCCTTCTGCAAGAGATTATCCTTGCAGAGCCCTGCAGGATCCTGGGGACTAGGGACAGGAAGGGACTCTGAAACTCTGCCTGAAATAGAAAACAGGTAACATAATCCTCCTTTTATCCCACAGGAACCTGAGGATGAATGGGTGTGCCCAGCAAGTGTGACAGCAAGACAAGAAATTAGAAACAGAGTCCCGTGTAGTTCCCACACAACAAGCTTCACCAGGAGGCTAAAAGAGAAAAATGGGCAGAGATGTCAAGAGTGTGTTTTATACATCTCCTCAACATGGAGGAGGACAGGGAAAGGCAGGGAGTGGTGCTGGTCCCCTCCTGCATTGCCCAGAAGGTACAGATGGCCAGTAAGACAAGTCACTCCCACCACTGCCATTCCTCAAGAGAATAGGATGGGGGCAAGAAGACTTGCTGTAGGGTGTCCCCATACCCCTGCTGGGACACCTGAGAGCAGAGTCCTCTTGAGACCTCGGAACCCCCGCCAGCAAAACAAAACAACAAATATGTAAGTGTCTTTCTTGTGAACTTAGTGAGGTTTTCAAAGTGACACTTTATGCTTTGCCACAGATTTCTCTCAGTGAGTCAAATGTCTTGTACAAACAAATCATGAGCTGCACTTGCCTTTCATTAGAACTTCTTCCAAACATATCAGATGATTGAATTTGTGAGCCTTATATTTAATAAACCAACCTTTCATTCATCTGTCGGATTGCAGCATTATCAGAGCTTACATTTTCAAGCACACACACCAGGCAAATTTAAGTTCAGCAGGCGTCCCAACGCTGTGATGACATTGCAGTAAAGTTGAAGTCCAGTCTGGTCTCTTCAGAATCATGAAATACACAGCCAGGTATAATAACCCTGCTTCATACTTACATGGATAAATGTACAAGAGTTTCTCATAAATTCAGTGAGTTCGTTCCTGTTGATTATATTTGACAGCTTTTACATATACTTGTCTACTTAATGTCTTCCCAATACATATGACTCTTGGCAATGAATAAAATGTAAAGCTGCCGATAAGCTGAATTGCATGTTTCCACTTAAATCTGCATTCCTTGTCGAGCTCTTCTGTTGGTTTTCTTAAGAAATGTCCCAGTATTTTGCCTACCATGTTTGCAGTATACCTGTACTTAATGCTCTTTCATTTCCTTTGTCTAGCACGAGACGCTGTTATTCCACAAAGTCCCAGGGAGAGTGGGAAAAACAGAGGAAAAAAACGTTAATTTAGGAGGTAAATCTGCTCAGCGTTTTATCCCAACATCCTGTCCTCCTGCTGCTTTTTATATGACCTTTTGCACTGCACGGAATTCATTACTATTGTAAAAAACATGGTTTTGTTTCTTAGAAAATTTCAAGAAATGTGTGATCTGTTTTAAAGTAGACAGGATTCAGAAGTGGCAAAAAATATGTATTCTTACAAATCCTTTTCCTTCAGTATCAGCTCCAGAAGTTTGCTAATTAGACCCACTAAACAAAAACACCTCAGCAATAGCACTGTGAAGAAGGAAAGGAGAAAACTTCATTATTGCAATTTTATTTACTATTTCACTGCAGGACAGCACAGGAACCTTAACCAGGTCAAGACTTCATTGTGTTAGGTGCTGTACACAAAAAAATAGCAGCTCCTGCTCCAGGAAACGTGAAATTTTTGCATGTATTTATAGCCAAGCTTGTGGCCCCATGGTAACTCATTTAGTGATTACCTCCACAAATGCTAGTGTAGGCACCCAGAAACATATTTTGCAGGGTACAAACATCTGTGGTTTCCCTGAGGCTGAAGCCCAGTGTACCTTCCCTGCCACAGAAGGGTAATAGGGCCTTAGAGTAAATGGAGTGGAGTAAGGCCCAAAACACTTTGTGTTCTTTAAATGAAATGCACTTTATACACACACGTACATTTACTGAAAGGCCTTTCAAAGAGGCGTAATTATGCAGGCATCTCTGTGTAATTCGCCTGGGTCATTGCTAATGTTGGAAAGTACTTATTCTGTGGGTCAGATGAATTACCACAGTGCTCAGCCCCTGGCCTGTGTGTATGTAATAAATCACTCTGCAGAAGAACTCGACTAACCTGTATCTGTCTTAGCTTTTTTAATTGCAGACCACAGACACTGATAGAACCTAAAATGTTTGCTTAGTCTAGACCGAGTGAGGAAATGGAAGCTTACTCTGCATCTTCTCTTCAGGGATTACCTCCTGCTCCTTCCAGGGAGGCAAAGTCTATGCATGACACCAGAAAAACCTAATCGCATACAAAAGCAACAAGTGCTAATTGTCCCAAATGCTTCTTTAAAAATAATTTGGGAATAAAGTAGTCAGGTCTCTGCGTGTGCTTTTAGGCCCACAGGGATTTGGGAGTCTCTGAAAAGTGCCAGTCCGACTGCCAGCCCACAAGTTGAAGCAGCAGGTGGGACAGCACTGCGGCCTCTGCTGTCTCTTCCTACAGAGGACATGATCCTCCACTGGATGAAGTGGGCCACAGAACTGCAGAGGAGGCCATTAGAGACGTGTCAAGCGGGGCCTGATGGCGTGCTGGCCCCAGCATCCTTTCCTGTGCCCTAGCTTCTGCCTGGACAGCCATGCAGGAAAAGCCACCTGGCCATCCAGCAAATCTGCAGCATGAACCTTCCAGTGAGAATCATGTTGCTGCTGCGAGGTCTCTTCCTGCAGACAGCCAGATGCAGTGAGGGGAGGGATGTCAACCCAGTGCTCCAGAGGCAAGGTGCCTGGGACCTGGGGTGAGTGGGGCTGCTTGGCTTCTGCTTTCCCCACTCTCTACTGATGGCCACTCCTCGCCTCCCCCAGCGCTGGACATCTCCATACCACTGGGGCAGTGAGACCTTTCCCACCTCTGCAGGAAAGCTGGGTTTCCTGTTTTGCTGGCAATGCATTAAAGATGGCAGCCGAGGGAATCAGAAGTATCCCACAGGTGGTGCCAGGAGGCCACTGCCTCCCAGTCTGCAGGAACCTGCAGAGAACACCGAGGCAGGAGGTCCAGCAGAGAGGATCTGGCTCCCTACCAGCTCCAGGCCTTCATCATGAACCCCCATCTTGTTCAGATGTAGTGAAGTGCTGGGGCTTCATGATCTGAAAGCCTTGTTCATCTTGGGATGGTGGGCTTGGAAACCAAGCCATGTTTCAGCCTCACTCTGTTCAGCAAGCCCAAGAACACCATTTGAGAGGTACGGTCTCCATCTAGAGCCACAGTGTGGGCCTCAGGTCATGGCCAGCATGCATGTCTCTCTGGTGGTTTCACTGCCTGCCCATAGATGGGGTGTTGTCACTGTCACCCTTTGCTGGGGAAATCACATCTTCCACTGAAAACAGAGTCACTTTCTTGCTCTGAGGAGTGCAACAAAATATTATTCTGGTGTGACTAAAAGGTTCAGGAGCCAGAAGGCAAATCAAAGCAACTCCAAATGCCACTGCTTTTTTTTTTTTTTTTTTTTTTTCCCTAAGAAACCTCCATCCCAAGGAATCCCAAGGAAGCCTCATTCATGGTTTCTACAACAGTGAGGTGGGCTGCACTGTGAGCCATGCATGGAGTGCAGTGGCTTTCACCTTCCCTGAGGAGATATACAGCTGCGAGCTCCGCATGCTGAGGCAGCAAGGCAGTGGGCAGAGTCACATGCAGTGGAAAGCTGGGTGCCCTGCTGGGACTGACGGATGCTCAGAGCAATAGGAACACTCAGGACTTCACCTAGCTTCCAGCTTGGAAACGTGCAGCGGAAATGGGGACACTCCTCTAGCCAACTGTCCCTTTTTCCTGTGAGCCCCACTGGGCTCCCCGAAGACTTTTCTAAGAGTCCTCAAAGCGACTGTTTAAGGGCAGTGCCAGGAACAGCGGAAAATCCTCCAGATGGCAGAGCTCCACCCAGAACAGGAGCACTCCGTCGGTGTCCTCCCAGCCCTGCTACTGTTGCTTGTGCCAGTGCCGTCAGCCACCACAGGGGCCCCTCACGCTGCAGTGGAGCTGGAAGCCAAAGGCAGGAATTCCTGATTTGGCTGACCTGAATCCAAATATCAGAGATTAAGCATGAAAATAAATAAATAAATAAGCAGTTAACTCTTTTCAACTGAGTTAATAACGAGTGTTTTCCAGGCTTCTCTCTGTCTGTCTGGCAGCAGGAAGCAATGCCCCGGCATACTTGTTGAGACCCCGTTTTCACGTGTTGTCTTGGCCTATAAGGGTCACAGAAACAGCCCCAATGCTGGGGCTGCTCAGCCCTATCAGCACAAGCACTGAGTGCCCCCGCCCCCCTGCTTGGGGCCGGGGTTGTTCCAACATAGGAAAGGCTTGAAAGGGTTACCAGGCTGTGAGAGGGAAGGGTGGGGAGCGGAAGGCGAGGGGGAACCGCGGTACTATTACAATCGTCAGATCAAGTCACAGGGTGGAGGAGGATTTTCCAGATCCTCTGACCTTAAGGTTGGGGAGTGAAAGGAAGAGGAAGCACATTTGCACAGATCCTCTGTCAGAGCTTCCTCAGGGAGGGGCTCAGTCCTCCTGGCCCTTTGCTACATGCAGGGCAATATGCACACATAGGCACAGCTAAATAAACACAGGAATGAAGTTCAAAGTAGACCCCCAGGAGAAAACCTAATCTATGGGAACCTTTTATTAACACTTCAGTTCAGCAGCCCCTCATATCTTAAACATTAAGTGTTTAACCAGCCATAAATGAAAACATTTACTAGGTACCAGGAATACCTTGCAGATCTGTAGCACTTTCTAAGGCTTTCCAATCAACTTATAAGCCATTAAGCTTGATTGTACATTTGGGTAGGCACTTTAGAGGACTTAGGAGAGTAGGGAAACTGAGGTACAAAAGGTAAATTAGCTGATGGTCTCACTTGGGGACCGTGATAGAGCTGGGCAGAGAGACCTCCTAGTTCCCCATCTCTTACTTTGCACCTGATCCACCGAAAACCATGGGCATTTTAAAATTGACTTTAATAGGCTTCGACTTAACCTCATCTGCCACAAAAACATCATCGTTTGTTTTATAGTACATCTCTGTTGCAGAAACAGATGCTTGAATCCTCGGCATAGGTTTCTGAGACATATTAGATATAAGCATGAGAGGATGCCCCTCATTTCCCCATTTTACTATTTTTTTTTCCCCTCAAAAAGTAATCATCAAAAGCAGCAACTCAAAGGTTCATTAACAATACAAACAAATTTCTCTCATGCTTTTCTCCTTCCCCCTTGTTTCTTCTCTTGGCCTTTTTCTTTTTTTCCCTCCTCATTTTGTTTTCAAGCTACAGGAAATGTTCGCATGGGCCATTTTAGATTAGACAGAGCATTCAGTCAGTGCGACCCTCCCTAACAGCAGATTTTGAAGAACAATTAGGACATTATAACTGTGAAGAGGCACTCAGACCTGCAGAACTGCTCAGTGGTTTGTTTCCTAACCCTGAATAATTCAGCTCCTGTTAAACATCGAAAATAATGTGCAAGGATTTCATCTCCTTATGATAGAACTGCCCCTGCCAAAGTATCAGATTCAGTGTAAGTGCTCTTTTGCACATGTTTTTTTCTGTTGATACACATAATGATACAGCTGTCGGAGTGACTGCAAGTTTTAACCATTTGCCACAAGGTAGTGCTTAAACAGCATTTGGCTCATCAAAGGGCAGAAGAAGGAGTCACCTTAAACAGTGACTTACAACCCTTCAATCTGACATTTTCATATTGGAAAACCATGAATTCTGACAGACAAATGAGACAACACAGCGGAACATGAGTACGTTTTGTCTTTATAGTGCTTCTTTGCTCCAAGCCATCAGCTTTGGTTTAGTCTATTGTATTTCTTCCTCTTACCTCTGAGTACTTTACTCCCATGAAACAGACAGTGAAAATATTTTTGTCTGTTCCCTTTTGGAGATGTAAATTTTATTTTAACGAGGACAGCAGCAGGCCAATTCTGATTAGATTTTGTCTCTAACCACTGGAAAGAAAAAAAAAATAAAGTTTGCATAGATAAAAGGGCCTAGGCATAATGAGAGCATGGTATGCTTCTGCTGTTTCCATAAAACCCTCTCCTTCAGGGACATCTAAAATCTGTTTCTTTTCTGTTCTACAACTGCTTGTGTAAAGGCTTTGCTATTGAGAGGTCTGTCAGTGGCAAAACCCAGCCTCGGGCACATCATGCTCACTGCTGGATTCCTGCAAGCCAGGTTGTGGTGCAGAGGCAGCACTTGTAATGCTGGTGAGCAACCTCTGCCAGATCATCTCTATCCAGCCCTGTCCTGCAGCAAGTTGCAGGAGTCCTGGGCATACGTTCTTTCTGAGACACTCTGAGGTGAAGAGAAAGAGCAGGAAATGGCCTTCGCCTTAGCCTGAACTCAGTGAGTGAGCAAGGAATACGCAGCACAACAATTCAGCCCTATCTCCCAGTTCTTGATGTCTGCGCACACCAATGTCATCTCCAAAAATACTGCTTGTAAGATCTAAACATTTGTTATTTTTTGTTCTATTTAGTCTCCCAAATGCTTCTGAATAACCCAAATATTCTTGACTGCTAAAATTTTTACTTCACTTTGTAACTGCTGAGAAAATTGCAAAGCTGCAGACTGGACTTTTGGACTCAGTGTCAGAGCATCTTTTGCAGCAGCAATTCATTCAGTAGCTGCAGTTTGTTGTAGGTGCACACATACCCCTTCATAGCCAAAGAACTCCCTTCCATACCAATTTTGCTTACTTGGTTCTCTGCTTGTTGACCAAGGCAGCACAGCCACATCATGCTGATGCTCATCTCAGCACCAGTCACCAAGCAAAATACAGTTCCAGGTCTCCAGACAGGATAGCTCTTCCTGGAGCAGATCACTGCTTTCTGTCTATGATTCCTTTAACATTCGAATCATAGAATCATTAAGGTTCCAGCCCACCCCCTCCATACCCACTGGCCATGTCCCTCAGTGCCACATCCACACAGTTCTGGAACACCTCCAGGGACAGTGACTCCACCACCTCCCTGGGCAGCCTGTGCCACTGCAGCACCACTCCTTCTGAGAAGAAATGTTTCCTAATGTCCAACCTGAACCTCCTCTGGCACTACTTGAGGCCACTGCCTCTCGTCTATTTGCATCCTCTTGGAGTAATGATGTTACTACCAATAGGAGGAAGTCCACAGGAATGGGACTTTAACCATACTCCTTACTCACATAAGAGACAGGAACCACTGCAGGCTTTGCGGGTGGAAACCAAAGACAAATTTCATTTCTTCAACTCAGCATTCCTTAAATAGCTCTTAGGGAGTATACAGGCAGTCTCAAGCAATAGTATCCCATTGCCTATTCTAAAGTTTAGTTACAGGAGTGAGAGGAGGAGGAAGACATTTGAGGCTGCTATTCCTCCTGCCTGATTGTATGGAAGGGGCCATGGACCCAGTGCCAGGGGCTGTCCATCCACAGCCCCTGCAGTGATGCTCCACTCCACAGCCACCTGGGGTAGGGCATGACTGAATAGGGTTCTTGCAGAAGGAGTTTGTGATGTGGATGTCCTACAGAGAAAACTGAAAATGAGCACAAAGCTAAACACAGCTTGGAGTTTCCTCCCTGAGGTCAGAGTCAGCTTCCAAATTTTAAGTCGTGTGTTTTTGCTCAGCCCTGTGTGGACAGAGGAGTCATTTTTGTCTTGTTCCAAGGCTCCCTAGAGGGGCCACAACTAAGCTACAACAGATTTTTACATTTCAGCAACAATATATTGTGGTCTTTTAAGGAAAAGAAAAAAGTGTTGCTGTTCACAGCTTGAGCTGCCACTGAAACAACATAGCAATGTCTTTTTCATGTCTTTGCTTGATAGCGGGACTGGTGTTCTCATGGAAGATCAGACAGATGGCACATTGTGCTTCTGAAGTTCACACAACGTCCATACTTGCTGCCTGCAACAAGCACTTCTTCACCAGCTTTGGTTGTGGTTTCTGTGCGTGCGGTCTGTTCTTTCTGCCATTTTATGAGCCTTTTAGTGCAACACAAGCGGAAATTTGAGGCAAAATCCCAGATCAGGTTTTAGAAATATTTTGCTTGCAACTCCAGAATCTGCTGAATGCTGTTAGCTGAGTGGACATCGTTTGCAGGGCTTACATTCTGTAACAACTTGCAAAAACGATTATGCTGTTGAACCGATTTTTGCAATGTTTTCTGTTTTCCATCTGATGGCCATGTGACCACCCCTACAAGAATTAGTAGGCAACATTTGAGAAGCACTGATCTTATGCATAGGAAGTTCTATAAAAACACACGGAAGAACTTCTTTTTATGGTACGGGTGACAGAGCACTGGAACAGGTTGCCCACAGGTTGTGAAGTCTCCTTCTACAGAGATGTTCAAGACCCATATGGACACCTAGCTGTGCGATCTATTGTAGGGAACCTGCTTTAGCAGGTGTTTGGATTTGATGATCTGTTGAGGTCCCTTTTAATCCCTGCAATTCTGTGATTCTGTATGCAGTACACAACAGCACAGTGAATTTTCTGTCTCTCCAGGAGTTGGACTTAATGATCCTTATGGGTCCCTTCCAACTCTGGTTATTCTATGATTCTCTGAATCCCGTCAAGTGACTTTTCCCCAATAGATGGCACTGATGGGACAGAGTCCAAGACCACCACACAGCACAAAGCAGCAGGTCTAGTTCCCATCAGCTGGTGGTGGGACTGCACCGTGCCACAGGATGGGCAAATCTTCCAGTAGAGGAGGCCATGTGAGATGGTAATCAGCCATGTCTACCAAAGATCTGGAAATCTGAGATTAGCGTAAAAAAACTCAGCATCTGTTTGTGTGGAATTTCTGTCCAGGCTAAGGTACTCCTTGGGGAAATCCAACCATATAAATCCGCATTCTTTCTAACTTTTCTGCTCTTCTAATAAATATTGTGAGTCAGACTTCGCTAGAATTTTCATTTCAAAATTTTCTGTCCCAGAGCAAAGCACCTGCAGAGATGGTGATTTCTTAGGGGGTGGCTAAAAGGCGTTTAAGGTGCTGAGGAAGCAGCAGTACCTGGCACCCATTAGTGTGGGTGAGAACTGCTTGAGGTGTCCCAGCAAATGTTCAGATATGGGGCAGCACACCAACAGCGGGATTTCTTTGGCCCGTCACACTAATGAAGGGCGCTGGTCTCTGCAAGTGTTATGATTTTAGCTTGTAATTTTCTTTAAAAATCCTCTCTTTGTGTCTTCAATCTTTTAATTCATTTTTTTCTTTTCCAAACATACACTCTGATACTGACACTGAAAAGGAGAATGAATTATTCCATAGCAGGAGCCAATAATGAACATATTGATCAACGTCCCTTTCAGAAATGAGGAAACAGGGCAAGGAGATGGGGGAGCAAGTGCTAAATATCTAATTAACCAAATTAACTAGCAGGATAAACTTCGGGGAATGCATTATGTCTTATATTACCATGCAATTAAACGTCAGTATGATATTATGGCGTTACGTTAAATTCCACTTAATTTCCTGTAAGCTCTCATGCTGAAAGCACAGGTGAAAGCTGATCCTATTGATCTCTTTTTCTCTCCTCAGGTTAGGTATGTGAGCTTCATCTGGACTTGCCCTCTGTGAGGTAGTGATTTGCTCCTGTAAATGGCATCACTGAGGCAACTTCACGTTTTCCTGCTGCTTCCTGGGGCACATTTAGGATGCCATCCGAGCAAAAGTGGATGGCTCATGGCGCGATGCTGATTTTTTTTGTTGTCCTTTCAGTGTTGCTAAGAGCCATGATGATGACTAATATTTTCCTCAGAGTCCCTTAAAATGGTTAAAAAACAAAGATTGATGTGGTGTGTGTATGTGTGAAATTAGTTCTGCAGGTTAAACAGCACCATTTTGCTGCTGTGTATCAGTCTTCAATCACTAACGCTGTATTCATCTAAGGACCATATCTTACAGTCTCATTCAAGAGTTACTTGCCATGAAGAATAAATGAAGGCAATCAGTAAGTTTGGGCAATTAGGGGAGGTTAAACTGACACGAATTGCAGTGTTGGGCTGTATTTAAGTTTGTTCTTAAACGCTTGTGGATTTTATGAAAATCTCAGCTGTTTGTTAGTTACTACAGCACCAAAGTATTAATGATGTTTCATATTCCTGCCATTAAAAGGAGCTTCATGGGGTTTCACTCTAGTCTCAAGCTCCACAAAGTCTGTCGTCCTCCTTCAGCTCTCTCAGTTTCTGTAGTTTCTACGGTGCACCATCAGCACCTGTCTTGAAATAAGCATAACCTCATGAGGGAGAGGAAGGAGCATGGCAGCTCAGGACAGAACAGAACTGAACAGAGAGCTGTGGCAAAGATATGCTGAGGCCATGTCAGCTCCTACTTGCTGACACTAATTTGTAATTTTCATGAATGCCATGATCAAATAAATTTAGAAAAACACAATCCAGATTGCTGGGGCAGAGAAACACTGAACACAGGGCTGCTAACATCCTGTTACTGGCCCTGAGCCACTGCCAGCTGCAACGTCTTTATGCTGGAGAGATGAAATTGCTGCTCCTGAATGCACTCAAATATTTAAACAACCAATGCAATATAAAGCTGAGGATATAAGGACATTGGAAATAAAACAGCCCTTTGGCAATAAATCTTGTTGAAAGAGCAACAGTTTAATGAATCCTATGTAACTTTTAGCAGAGCTTAGACCTAATGCTGACCTCTGCCAGTACATTTGTGCGTGGATTCAGTAGCAATCCCAGCAGTTTGGGGTCTTGGTTCTTCTTTCTCCCATCTGTTACTGACACAGCACAAATCTGACATGACTGTTCCTCTCCATCTGAGACCTGCCAAATAAAATTCCTCCTTTATTTTCATGAATAATAGCTACTAATAAATTGCATTTACAGTACATTGCACCTTCTCTTGAAAACTCGAAGCACTTCATAAATACAAGGAACTGAGCTTTTAATACTTCTGAGAGGTGGTGTATTATTTTACTTATTCAGAACTACAGAAGTAGCAGAGAAAGTGTCACATTCGATGCTATGGCTGAAAGAAAAAGCAGAGCCTTGAGGAGCCCGCTATTCCCTTGGGTGCCTTTGTCACAAAAACACCCAGCAGCAAATGAGAAAACTGCACGGGCTATAAAAAGGGCAGTCACACGGCATGGAGTCAGTAGCATAACCTATGAATGCTAACCCGTCTCAGATTCAAAGAATTTTTATGAAACCTGTTCATCTGAAATGTTCCTGTGGGGCGCTTTGAGTCAGATTCAACCTGCTAAACAGAGGGAAAGAGTGCTAACTCACATTAAGGGCAAGGTCACAGCTGCACTATTATTAGTAAATGTGCCAAACAACCGGGCTATCTACAGTTCAACCAGAGGGATGCCGACAACGGCAGACTTCAGACCTCCCACCCGTGTGCCCCAGCAGCCTCCCACTGACTCTATGCTCCTTGAGGCAGCAAAGAGCTCCTCACACAAAGGCACTTTATGGCACTGCCGTGCTCAATGGGCCCCCTCTTCTGCGCTGCGAGGGCGGAGGAAGCGCGGCTGATACGAGCCGGGTCTGTGCCTTCTCAGCGCCTTGTGACGGGAACTGCAGCAATATGTTGCCTAATAATGATCTTTCTAGGGACTCAAAAAGCTTTATACATTTTTAATGCTCCAAATTCATTTTCTGATAGCCTTAGTACAGGTTTATGATTTCAGTCGGTGAAACAATAGCTGGTGTATATTCCCAGTAATTCCAGTCCTGCTACATTTTTTTTGGTGTCATTTTTGGTACTATCTCAGTTTTGTCCAAGACCTCTTTTTTAACAAGAGCCGCAATAACAGTCTTACTGGTTTCAGCTCAGCAGGCTGGGTTGGGGTAGGATGGGGCTTCAGGTCTCACACAAATTGGTTTTAGAGCAGGTTTAGCGCCCTGAGCTCTCCGTGGGTCTGCTCCTCCTTTACACTGGGCAAGCACAGGATAAGGATCAGGCTGTCAGCATTCATAACTTCTCTTCCCAAGGATTCATGCAGCAGACTGCAACACAGGCAGTGAATATATCCATTCTACTTTGCTTCCAGGCATTCATTTTCTGTAACATAATTTTTAAGGAGTCTCTGGCAATTCAGTGGAAAGAGACTTTTTTTTCTATCTAATCTCTCTTAAAGACCTATAGCCACTTTTAATTACCACAGTTTAATTTTAAAAGACAAAAAGTCTAGCAGACTTGCTGAGCTCCTTAAGTGTCTCATTAATCACCCCTGGTTAGCACAGCTGCTATGTGATACACAGACTCAATGAAGGAAAGGACAGCAGAGGCAGCAACCAGGCATCTACCCACCTATGTCCTTTTATGGCATGTTTGTACCTGTGCTTTCCTGCTTTTTTTTGCCCATTTTATCCATTTTCAATTGCGTCACAGACATGTTTGTACCACTAGGTCTGCGTGACTGGGACGCCCATTGCTCTACTGGTGGCATGTCAGGGACTTGAGGTCACCACCACAGCCAAGCACTTCTTGTGCTGCTGGGGACATCCATCCTGATCATGGGGCTGACCCAGCCATCTCCTGTTCCCAGTGGGAAGCAGTACAAGTGGTCAAGTCAGTGAGGTTAGACACTGTGCCAGAACTCAGGGCAAGAGGCAGAGGGAAAAATGGTTTCATTCTCACAGCAGCCAGCTGTGGCAAGCTGCAATGCAGTCAAGTACACTGGGAAAGTTCACACTTGGGGCTGCATGTCCACAGCAGTGCAGGTTTGCTGCTGCCACCCACAACAATCGCGTGTGTGCCCAGCAGCTTTCACCTACAAACATCCTCTGGTTGCTGGGGATGTAACACCACCTTACCTGCTGCAGGGAACCTGCTTTGGCAGGGGGGTTGGACTCGATGATCTCTAGAGGTCCCTTCTAACCCCTACAATTCTGTGATTCTGTGATTCCGCAAGGAGGGGCAAAGTGAACGTCGTGACATACGTGGTGAAGTGCTCATGGAGAGAGTTGCTGTCTGCTGGATTCTGTTGCCTGAAGGGAGCTGCAGAGCAGAGAGAGAGCACATACAGGCGTTCCCTGTTTGTAGTGCTCTTCCCATGCTTTAAGCATCTTCCTTTCTCCATGAGAAAACTTTACAGAGGGAAATTTCTGTATGTTTCAGGCAGTAAATTCATTTCTACCAGGGCTTCCTGAGTAGTTCATGATTCACAGTTGTTTACCTGGTGTGTGTAAATGAGCATGTGTCACTTGGGGCGTGTTTGGATGGAGAGAACAAAATAAATAACAGTACGATGTCTCAGGCAGCTTTTCCTCTCCAAGACACAATGAGGCTGTTTACTGCTGGATCATTGTTTGCTGTGAACTCTGTTGTAAAATCTCCTACTGCCACCATCAGGACGTCAAAATACAAAATGCTTTTTTATACAGAGGGCAGCATCCAAGCCAAATAGATCAGTACATCCAATAAAAACATGACCAGAGTATAAATCTTTGGGATGTACACAACAATATGTGCTGAACTGGAAAGTGTAATTGTTTGTTTCCCCAGAGAGACATCCATAAGGAAAAGAAGGGATTTTTTTTTCTGTTACTTGTGCAATAGTTATGTAGTAGATAAACAGTCCAAACAAAATAACCAGCATTGCACATATCCACAAATGTGAATTAAGGGACATCTAATAATAGCACCACGAGGACGCTAGGAATATTTTTGCACATACTTCAGTACAAGATTTATGGCTGACTGAAAACTGCCTTCTTTTCTTACAGGCACCTACTATCTTTCTGAATTCTCAGTCAGCTTTTGTATGTAACCTGGAGAACTAAATTCTTAAAACACTCTTTCTGCCATTGTAGTTTGCAATGCAGTCACAATTTTCTGTGAAATACCCAACTACTTCATATCAAATATAGCCATCCAGTAATGTGATATCTACACAGTATCACTTGACTGCCATCAGGAAGACTTGGTTATGGCTGGACTGGGCAGGGTATTGGAAGTGATCTCCTTCTAATGGGATTTATGTTAGCAGAGAATTTGGTCTTCTTAATATAGCTTTGTAGCAGCATTGTGTAGTCCAAGTAAATAATTACTAGTACAACAATAAATAAATAATAGATATTTCTGAGCACATTTTCATGCAATATACCAGATGGCTTTTCCAACCAAGCAAGTCAGGAAAGCTACTTCCTCTGTTGCATAAATCTATTGTTTACTTTTATTTGCTAATAAATAATGCTTTATTTCAGGTAAAGATGTTTTGTATGGATTCATTTAAAATTATATCAACCTTAAACCAAACTGTCTTCCTTGAAGAAAGTAAGCTCTCCTTCTTCAGTACCAGTAGTGCTCTATCTGCTGTTGTGGTTGCTCAGACCCAGCGCTCAGCTGTCATTACTGTGGCTAAGGTACTCAGAACATATATGTGAACATGTATTTTTAAGGCACACTAATGGTAACTAGGTATTTACTGTTACCTGCTGTGTGCATACCTCATTGCTCTGTGACATGAGATATGATCTAAGGAATCACTTGCAACTTTTCTGTTTTAAACAAAAAAAAAAAAAATCTGTGTAACCAAGCACTGAAGAATTTGTAAGAACTTCTGGCACTCTGAACCAAGAGGGCTTAATCTTTGTCAGCAAGTTGTTGTGATACACGTTTGTCCTTTGCCAGTTGTATGTTAGAGAACTTCCCATAATTCCCAGTAATTCATCTAGAAGTGGAAAGCAATGGGAAGAGGTTGTCAGGGGAGCAAATAGTCATTCTTTACTGTCACTGATGTGAAGAGTTTTGGAATGGTTGAGATCTTCTCCACAACTCAGTAAAGAGAAGGATTTGGCCCTGAAGGGGAAGTCTGTGGAGGAAAGGGCCATAGGAAAAAAAGAAGAGGTGTGGGGTGAAGATGAGCAGCCTGTGGATCTGTGCTGCACAGCATTCAGTGTGTCATAGAAGGATAATGATTTCTTCTGGATGCCATCTGGGATGCTGGGGATCAGCATGACCCCCTGGATCAGCAGGGAGGCAGGAGGAAGAGGGAAGCGCAGTGTATAGGAGGACTGGATGGTTTAGGGTCTGTTGCCGTGCACCTGGCAACCCATGTTCTTTTAGCTCTGTGCCTGTGCTGGACTGTCGGGTAGAATCTACCCGGGCCAAAGAACTGCACATGAATACCAGTATGGTGAGCAGAAAAATGGCGTTTATTGCATTGTGTGATTTACCTATATACCTATCCTCCTTCGTCTACGCCCCTTATGCGTATATTAACCCTTTGACACCGAGCAAGGGGAGAGTCCTACCACGTCACATCCCGAATCCTCGCTGTCGCCTACTACAACAAGGGTCTTGGTCTGAGGTTCACAGAATCACAGAATCACAGAATTATCGAGGTTGGAAAAGACCTAGAAGATCATCCAGTCCAACCATTACCAATACTTCCCAGCTAAATCATATCCCTCAACGCAACATCCAAACGTTTCTTGAACACTCCCATGGTCGGTGACTCCACCACCTCCCTGGGCAGTGCATTCCAATGCCTGACTACCCTTTCCAAGAAGTAATACTTCCTAATGTCCAGCCTGAACCTCCCCTGGCGCAGCTTGAAACCATTCCCTCTTGTTCTATCACTGATTACACAAGAGAAGAGGCTGACAGGCCGAGGTTGGCAGAGATCTTCCTGCCCTAGGAAAGAGTCTGGAAGTTTTCTAGTAGAGGAATCCCCTGTAATTGAATTTTAATGGTGGACGATCTTTCGCCACAGGACCAAAAAACACAGCAGCAATTTCACAGCCTTTGTAGAGTGACTTATTCAGACGGAGAATCAAGGCATATCAGCTAGGTAAACATTACTGCAGACCACTAAGGTCTGGCCGACTGCTAGGAGGAGGAGGATGCACAGCTGATGACCTTCCTCTGAAAATAACTCATGTCCTGGGCATACATTTATAGGATTTCAAGAAAAATGCCTCCAATTGTCTGAGTTTCCATGGATGTCTGTGGGGGGAAACGTGGTCCTTCAGGACCAGGCTCTAAAGCATTTACCATACCGTTTTACACAGAGCTAGCAGCTCAGATTACATCCAGATGGGGAAATGGCGTGGCTGTGTAATTCCTTCAGCTGACTCTCCCCTCTGCCTGCCTGCACTCCGCTGGCTGGAATGGACGACTGCCTTAATTGCATTGCCGTATTGCCACTTACTTGTACTTGAAATAGCCACATCCTGTTAAGTAAGTAGAAGCAGGAGGGATAGATTTGTGTGAGGTGGAACTAAGAAGGCCTGGTAGGTCTCACATTTGAATTATTGGGCATCTAAGGACGTACGAGCTCTACCGGATGATTTTCCTCTGGTTAAGTAGAAATGGTTCAGAATGTTCTCCTCCACAATGCCTAAGGCAATCAAAGTGTCACAGCCTTCACTTCAGTTGGGGCACTAATAGTTACTTATTTTCAGTTACTGAGCATGGTTTCTTCTGGGCGTAGTAGCAGGGTTACACGTAGCTTTTTGTTATCTCCCTGTTTATGAATAGTCTCTGAGAGCAATCCTGTTTAGTGGATGTCTGATGAAAAGCCAGATACCTGCCTGCCCACATCAGCTCACTGATCATAAAAGCATAGAAGCATAGGATATCCTGAATTGGAAGGGACCTGTAAGGATCATCAAGTCCAGCTCCTGGCTCTACACAGGACCACCCAAAAATCAGACCACGTCTGAGCATGTTGTCCAGACACTTCTTGAACTCCATAAAGTTTGGTGCCATGCCACTTCCCTGGGGAACCTGTTCCACTGCCCAACCATCCTCCCAGTGAGGAACCTTTTCATGATATCCAACCTGATCACCTGTTGTTAGCCTTTCAACAAAGAGCTAGAAGAAGTCAGTTAGAAAGCTGTATTCCCCACACAACAAAGTAACAGAGCCGTAAGAGGTTGGTTGTGACCCTCTAGGGATGCTCTGTGCAGGAAATGTACCCCAGTAATCAAAACAGTGGGAGTCCTGCTCTCAGCACTGGGGTCACGCTGAGCATTGCAGAAAGCCTCATTATGGCTATTCTCTGCACTAAGAACAATTCAGAGCAATCTGAAACAAAATCCAAGTGGGAACAACCACATTTGCCTTCTGCTTTCCAGAACCAGAGGCAAAAAATGATTCCTTCGTGAATTAATGCACTGGATATGTTGATGGTTCCCTCTGCTCTCTTTCTGCATTTCAGCCATGTTTGTATACTCTACTACAATTACATACAAATGAGTTTTATAGGGACAGATTCCATTCCTGAATATTTAAATAGTCAGACTGGGGTGCTATATCTTGTTGAACAGATATGAGATTCTCTTTGTTTCCATACAAAGGCATTGAAAGGGATTGGGGGAATGCAAAGGGGAATGTGGAAAGATGAAGAAAAAGCCACCTGGAAAGGGCAAAGGGAAATGGAGAGCACTCCATACACAAGCCTACTTTGGCTCATGAATTTAACATGTGCGTAATGTTTCTTACAAGAAGTCATGTGAGCAATTTAAACTAGCCCCTAGGCAAACCTAATCTGAACAAGCTGCTCTGAGACAAGCTACAAATTGCAGGGCTTAATAAAAAGGATAGGCCAGAATGAGCAAAGCAGAGGATAGCACAGGATTGGGAAAGGACTAGTAATAATACCATAACATGAAAGAAAGTCTCCGTAAGCAGGTCTTAATGATACGTTATGTCAAGTTAGTAGAGACTGAAAATGAGACATTGGATGAAAACCCTGCAGTTTGGTGTGTAACTTGTGTAAGTTGTCTGATACTCATTTCATACCCGTGGAGAGTGACAGAGTTCTGTTAGCTCTGTTGTATCACTGATGTCTTGCACTGTGTCCCTGCCATTAGGTGTCACCAGTCCACAGCAGTAGATTCCTGAGGAAATAACTCTAGAAAGTCTGATCTAGTATTGCAAATGTGGTATTTCTTTCTGAAACATTCTCTGGCAACTCCTACAAAAGCATCTTCCTGGGTAGCAGGCTAAGCTACTGCACCAGAAAGAAATAGTGCTGGATAAGACTGGACAGAGCCCAGAAGTTTGGTTTAGTGGCTCATAGTATTGAGGTTCAACTACTGGGAACATTCAACTGCAACACATTAAGGGCCCAGCCTTTAAGATGCCTTAATAGCCCAGCTCCTTGGTTCATCCTTCATTCATGACTGGGACTAACCCTTTACAACTGTCCCCACTGGGCAACCAGCCAGTACATGGTGCGGTTTGGCTCCATATTACTTGCATATGTCTGACAGGTCAGTTAGTCCACCTGCAGGCTCACAGAGCCCAAAGTGAAGATGGGACTAGCACTAGTAGCTTTGTTTTGTGGGTAAAATGCAGCTCTAATTGTGCTCTCTCTTCTCTGTGTGATGTATAGCAATACTGTGTGGCTCCCCCACAAGGAGAGACTATGCTACAGGGAATAATTAAACACAGTACTAGACCAGTTTTGGGACAAGCAAAACAGATTTTGGAAACTACAGCAATATTTGTTAACTGGCCCCCATTCTGGGGCTGGCCAGTAATCTGCCCCAAAACAACCCTTTACTCAGAATTTTTCACCATGAATGCTAAACAGTGGCTGAAACATCCATCAGACCAGCACAAACCCAGATACTAACAAAGCATCCAGTAAGCCTTTCACACTGCTGGCTCACGATGCTGTTGTTTGGCCCTGCTGCCTGGGGCTGTGTGTGCCCCTGCACCCAGCTCAGCAAGGTAAAGGCCAGCCCGCAGGGGGAACATCCCACTGGTTGGCCCAACACCTTCAGAACACCAGGATTCACTGGAAATTCACTGGAAGCCTCCTTGTAGCTGGTGTTTGCTTTGTGACACAGAAAAGCAGCTGAAGGCAGAACACAAGTCACAATGTGGAGTTAAAAATATTAACCCTCTTTGCTGATGGTGCACTCTCTGTCACGCTAACTGTGGCCACGGTGGCCTGAGGCCACGCCATCAGCTTCCTCTTCCTGATGCTAGGAGTGCTATGCTGGTCTGGCCAAGTGTGAGGCCCCAGTCTTCTCATCCTGCCTGCCACCTGCCTCCCACCACAGGAGGAAGCTGAAGTGACCGCTGTCCTCTTGGCATCTTCTTGTTTCTTCAATGAATTGTATCAAAACAAGCTGCAGAGGCCCTACAATCTGTATAGACCATACGCCCTTGAGTGCTCAGGCACTGGAATGGGCTGCCCAGGGAGGTGGTTGAGTCACTGTCCCCAGAGGTGTTCAAGAAATATTTAGGTATGGTACTAAGGGATGTGGTTTAGTGGGGTTATATTGGCGGTAGGTGGACAGTTGGAGTGGATGATCTTGGAGGTCTTTTCCAGCCTTGGTGATTCTGAGATTCTATGACTCTCCCCATGAGGCTTTGTAGTCAAAATTGGCACAGCAAGACAAAGGGAAAAGAATCTGCCATCTTGCAAAAATTTGGAAACGAGGCATAAATCTCAATTCCCACAGGGAGCCTGGGGCTGAGCATGGATGTGAATCCCGTTCTCCAGAATAGAGCTGGCAACTGCGATAAGCCTTGCTCTGAGCACTGGCAATCTCTTCTAGCCACCACTGAGCACCAGCGAGCATCTTCCAGGGCTTGCAGCCTGCCAGGAGCAGCACTGAGGATGTAGCTGTCAAAGGGCAACCAGAGCAATCCAAGCCAAGGGCCTCAGCATCTTCTCCCTGTGTAAGGAGAACAGAGTAAGAAAGATGAAGTGTGGGGCAGTTTTTCCACCTCATGCATTGCCCCAGGTTATAGAAATTTGCAGTTTATAGATTTCAGGAGTTGGTAGTTGCATCCACTTACAAATGTTTTAAAAGCACTGTTAGATCACTGACTCTTTTGAGCCTGTTTATACTCGCAATGCCCACAGCATCCTGTGACAACGAGTTTCATAGTCCTCATGGCTCCGTTTGATTCATACACATATAATTGCACGAAAAAAATGCTTTTTTTTTTTTTTTTTTTTTTCCTTGCCTGCTTGCCAAAGATTTCATTGGGTGCTTCCTTATTCTTACTTTATGAGAAGAGATAAAAAAACCATTCCCAGTTCATCTTCCCTGACCACTTGTGATTTTATAGACATCTATATTAAAAAATGTTTAAAAATGCATTCCCTGAGCTTTTATCAATGTCCTCATGTAAACCTACAACCTGTTTCATATTACTTAGGTTGAAGCCTGCCATGGCTATTCTCCAGATACATATTTTAGCAACAAAAGTAAATATGTCCAGCCAAGCCTTGTGCATTGTGTATTTGTCTGTCAATACTGCTCCTTCCTTTTTACTGCTTAGTAGGAGGTATTTATTTAAAAGAAAACCTGGATGAATACTCCCCTCACCAGATTCTCTCAGGTACTCAGAGTACCTGCACACAGGGATTTGAGCCAAAGAATTGCCACCTCTGAAATTTGCTGCCTTGGAATAGGTGCAGGGCACAATTGTACATTAAATGGCAAGCTGAAATGGATGCTTGCAATATCTGCTCACTTCTGCTGAATCTTGAGAGCAAGGCTGTGCAGTGTGAAAGGACATATGCAGGATTTCCTTTTGATGAGACATATGTTTTGGGTCCCAGAGGAAATAGGGACTGCTCAGTACCTCTGTGCTTGCTTGTTCGCCCATTTCTAGGATGTATTTGGTGGACATTTAGCCTCCCTCTGGCAACCCACACACTGATGTAAAACTTAGCTTGCTGGCTAATGGGGGGAAAGGTGCTGGGCCCAGGGGCTGGGGTGTGCACTGCATTCTTACCACATCCAAAATCCTTCAGTGCTGACTGTTTGCTCCACTGGATTGCAGAGGGTATGGGTGCAGGAAAGGCTATCTATCTGCTAGCTGTGACACTTCCCAGATCCCTTGGCTCCTTCAAAGGTACAGAGGGGACACCAGCTCCCTTGTCCATTCTGGAGTGAATCTGAATGGATCTGAAACCAGATCCTGACACACAGATGGGCTGCCTGGGACTTCAGCCAGAGACGTGCAGAAGGCAGGAACACACAAGACAAATGTATCTGAGTATGTCTTCTGAAGAGGTCTCTCAAATTTATTATTTCCCCTTAGCAAGGCCATCTGAGCCAAATGACGGGAGCTCCTGCCAAAAGGAGCCATCTATCCTTTTTCTTCAGTCCAAGACATGCAGTGCCTGCCCAGGCATCCTGGTAAGGGCAGGAGTTCCACCAGTTAAAAGCAGTATTTCCTGACATGCCTGAAGGCTTTCCTGCACTTCCATGCTTTTCTAGTACAGCCAAAATTTTCAGCTCTGATCTCTTGAGTTTCTTGAACCTTTTTCTCTGCTAAAGATAGTCCCAGACAACTCAGTAAAGACCTTCCTTTAGGTTGTGTGCTGAGGACAATGAAAAATCTTCTTAGTCAGCCGTCAGCCATCTGAACTTAACCAGTCTGAGGCAGTAATGATGCAGCCCAATTTTGATGCAGCAGTTTTCCACTGAGTGAGGGATGTGTCCTGCCTATGTCGGCAGGGAAGCCAAAGGGGAGAGGGTAAAAGGTCTACAGTTCGTAGCCCCGAATAGCTCTGCACAGACACTCTCAAGCACTTTCTTCTGGGTTCATGGCCTTACTCCAGGAAGTATTAATTCACAAGGTGGGAGCTATTACTGTACTGCAGGTATCTCAATGGGCCAATCTCGCTTTGCTGAGGTTATGAATAGCGAGCCAATACTTCTGCTAGGAGTGCCACAGCTATGGAAAGCTGGATGGATGATGTGCTCCGTGGGTTTTTAGAGAAGAGACAGCCACACGAAGAGCAGACTTAATCATGTTGCATGTTATGCAACAAGCTGGGGAACAGACAGGAAGCACTTCTGCCATGCAAAAACAACTGGGAGAAAAATATGGAAGTTGCTGTTGGTGTTGTGAAATTATGTGTCTATGTCTGTGGTCATTGCCTCCAGCTGTTTTTAGGTTTGGGTTATCCCCATTCCAGACAAAGAGAGAAGTTTGCTGGCACATCTATTTAGGGAGTCTATGATAAGAATGCTGTGCAGGCTATGGTGGTATTCCTGCCATGAAGCTGAGAGCTCAGAGGAGAAGGAATAGCAGAGACGACACCTAAAGAAGAGCACTGAGGAGAGCAGTTTATCATGGCTAAGTAAATGAACTGTGAGACTTGTTAACCAACAGCCTAAATAAGGAGAGGCAAAGGCACACCTGGGTTTGAGAAATATGTAGAATAACAAAATATGAACAAAGTGATTGCTGTAGGAAGAAACATCTTTGAAGGACTTCACACAGAAGTGATGGAAGACTCACCATTCAGTGATGTTGAAGAAAGACTTTCTCCTTGTTTCTTTCGACTAATCTTTGGTTTTCTCTCTCTTTTTTTTTTTTTTTTCCTTCTTTAACAAAGTGCCATGTAATTAAATCTCTTTCACTGTTTACTGTGGAAACTATGGACATAACTCAATATGGAAATAACTCAATTTTCACAGCTCGGCCTCTAGAAATTGAAGCCAATGTTGCTGCCAGGCAAAGCCTTACACAAGGGTCACAGGGACAAATTCTGATTAAAAAAAAAAAAAAGTATAATTCTTCTGTGCCAGACAGAAAGTCTTTGAAATTTGGAGGGACTGGTTACACCACATAAGCAAATACAGTAAGATAAACATTGCTCTGACGCAACGTCTAAGTCTTCAGATCACACTCAAAGTCTACGCATAAGAGGGGACAGAAACGTAAAATCAAATGGTTTATAAAAATTTCCATTACTTGGTGCTTTGTTAATAGGAGAATTCTGCAGAAAATCTGAATGCAGTAAACCAGGCACAAGAAGTAAGCAAGCCCCCTGCAACCTCATAAATATATGAGGTACAGAGAGATACTGTCACACTGACCAGAAAGAAGAAAGCATGTGATTACATTTTCCTTCCAAAACCCTAATGGAGGCTTTTGCTATTTAGTAAATATTTCTTCTCTGCTCTACTTTTGAGTAAAGGCATCTGTGGAAGAGATGGAAATACTTCTTTTTCTTGCCAAAGCCTTTGGGTAACATGGTACTTTCTTGCTTTTCTACTTAGTTTCTTCTTTTGATCATGATCTGGTTTGCATTTCTTCTCTGAAATTAGATGTAAGGGACAAATATCTAGATACTTACATGCAAAAGAATTGCACATCTTACAGAGAAATCAAAAAGTCTCAAAGAAGCAAATTCGGGCAAAAAGAAAAACGATGGGCAGGAAATCCAACCTAGCAATCTGTAGATGTGGACCATTGACCTGACAATAAGCTCAAGAGCCTAGTTACTGCACGTTACACTGAAGCCATCGCTTCACACGGAAGCAGGAGGAGATTGATGTATTTCTGTGCATGTTGGTGGGAGTCAGCATCAGATCCAGGCACAATTAAATATCACTCCTACCCCTAAAATAACACCTTGAGTTTATCCAGAGGTCAGTTTGTATTGATGTCCAGGGGAAAGGTCACTTAATGCTGAACCCTATAAAAACAGATGTGAAACCACCTCTTGGAAACCTCCAGATACTAAATAACAGAAAGAAAAACCCCTTTTGTGATCACAGAGCTTATTCTGCAAGAAGATAGTATCTGGGTTCTCTTTAAGCAAAGCGCTTACGAGCATGCTTTGTGTTAAATACATATACCATCCCTTTTGTTGCAGTGGAGATTCTCTGATAGTTAAGATTTAGCATGAGCTTGTTTCCTTTGTACCTCAAGGCACAGAAAGGGCGCAATCACTCAGAAGCAGATGAGTTGAAATGAACAACGGGAGGGATAATGAAGCCGATAATAGCTATAGATTTATCGAAAACACAGGCAATTTCTTCACATCCTACAGTTCCGTCTGCGTATTAACTTAAGCTGTGTGTGCACTACAGTTCTCAGATGGAGAAGGTTGCTGCAACCACCACTGGTAAGTGTGAATAACACGGCTGGAAAGGGGAAGTGTTGTCATCCAGGAGATTTCAAAACCTTTTTCAATGAAAAAATTTGAAAAGTAAATAGAAAAATGCTGAGCAGGCTCAAATTAAGAACAGAGAACTGTGCATCGTATGGATTTTTGTTGGGAACTGTCCTTTCCTGGTCACAGCACAATGACACACTGAGGATGCCAAACTGTACACAGCTAAATAACACCTGGAGAGGAAAATAAACTTCACACCTTGAGCGGGTAAAAATGAATTGTGTGTTGAAATGTCCAAATGACAATTTTAAAGTTAGTCACCTAATAGTGTATACCAAAATTCTGGGCTAACGTCTTCAAACATGCATCATGATTTTTGGATGCTGAAGTTCTGAAATAACTGAGTCACTCTCTGGTACCTTAAGCAGAGCATCCAAAAGCTGAAGTTCCTCATGCTGGCGGTGTCAGCTGTGTGCATGTCTAGCAACATGGAAGGTTTTTTAAAAAAGACTGTGCAAAAGTATTTAACAATTAGGAAAAAAAAAAGTAGGAAGTGAAAAAATTACAAAACAGATTCCTTCTGTATGAAAGGAAGGATGAGGGAAATTATGTTTAACCGACCATCTGAAATGTGGAAATACAGCTGTACGGAATGGTTGAAGGCTTCTGTGGTGACAACAGGACTGAGAAACACTCTTTCTCAGGAAAAAAAAACAAAAACCAGTCAGAAATAAAATAGGCCCTCTAGGCCTTCTGAAGCTGCTCAAAAATAAATGAAGGATAAACTACTAATAAAACGTCGCTTTAAAATATTTTCCACCTGTCCCAGGATCCACTATTGTCCATTCATGTAGAAAAAATATAAAGTTCTCTGCCAACCATTATGCTTGAATATTAACAACTCAATGCATTAAGAGCTACTGGAGAAAAAGTGGACAATTAATTTACCTATTTACCTATGTCGTAAGTTAATGTGGTAAGAGGCCAGGCTAGTCTGGAGGAGTCTGGAGGAGTCGTAAAACTTCAGTATGCATTGGGATTGAATGCCTGATGTTGGCCTGGGTGGTTTTTGATTGGTGGGTATGGATGGCTGCACTGCACCTGGCTTCGATTAGTGTTGCTGTGCTGATCTGAACAGGGCTGCAGCAACAAGTACCACCTGGAGACCCAGACCTGGAAAATGTAGATGAAAGGGCTCAATCACCCTCTCCTCAGCAGCGCGTTGTGCTTGCAGACCCCACATCATGCTCCGTGGGAGCTGGCTGTTCCTGGAGGCTGGGGATGCCCTGCTGCTACTGTCACCAATGAGTCAAGCCGCTCATTCTCATGTGAGGCAAGCAGAGACGGTGGCAGTGCCCATGGACCAGCTGTTGTCCTTATGCAGATGTTTTCCCAGGAGCAGATCCAGGGCTGGCCCCATCATAGGGCTTTTAGGGGGCAGACAGGGCCCTCTGTGCTCAAGGAGGCTGCAGTGCCTATTAGACTTTGAAAATAGTGAATTTTACAGCCACAGAACAGCCCTTTCACTGCACATCGTATAATAGTAAGAGGGGGTAGAGTGCCCTTCAAATATGCCTGTTGTTCTGCAGCCACTACGGAATAAACTCCTGCCTTTCATGGCATTTTCTTCACCCCTTCTGCCCTTGTGATTATAAACCATTTTTGGAACCAAAAGAAATAAAAGCCAAATAATTTTATCACAAACAGCAAGCCATTATTTCATGGGTTACTTGTTTCTTGCTTTAAATGAACCGACACATATGACGAAATACAGAACAACCACAACCCTTTGACCATTGCAAAATTGAGAAGTTTTGGTAACAACAGACAAACCTTTCCTGACTGACACCTATACAACACAGTGCAACAGTACCCAACGTGGTGCATGTCTTCCTGGGTCTGTTCCTTCTATCAGACCTTCAGAGCATTTATTGAAATGTTTTTTACTCTGCTTTAACCAATCTCCCTTTATTGATTAGGTTCTTTCTGAGTGACAACGCAATGAGAATGTTTCTGGCAGCTCATTATGCTTACATGTCTCCTAGAACGATTGCCAGAACTTATTTTCAACTAGGCTTAAAACATGAACTTATTGCTCTCATTTAAAAGGTTTAAAAGGTGCTTCCTTGGAGTAACCAACAACATAAAACTCCTTAGTTCTCATGAACCAATGTTTCCTCATTACTAATGACGCAAAGCAGTTTCCAATATTTGCAAACAACTTTTATTGCTTTCCAAAAATCTTCTTGACAAAGGCTAATTGAGAAGTTTGGCAGAGTTAAGCACACATACAAGGAATGTATTTAGACATGCACATGGATACAACACGCTGAGGATGGAAAACTCAGAGTTCCAAGCGCCCAGGGTTTCAGCATGCCTCATCAAGGTGCTCCAACCAGGTGCAGATAACATGCTGGGGCTGAAGCTCCCCAGGCACTGCTGTGCCACCACACTGCCCCATCCATCAGCAAGGTGCAAGGTTTGCTTCTCAACACACTCATGTGTTTGGCCAAGCTTTCCCAACAGCCATGAGACCAACGCTGGTTCTCACTAAACGTTTGGTAAGGTGCAAATGGGCCAACCTCGTAAAACCCTGCACAGTGCCCTTCCTTTTACCTTTGCCCATGCATCAAGGAGATTGGCATTCCAGGACTGTAGAAGCTGCACTTATACAGCAGCTTGTCTCTTGTGTAGCTTTGCATGTGCCCTGTGTAATGTGAACACAGGAACCCTGACTAAGCAGGTCTGGAAGTGCTTGCAAGACTTTCTTAGGCCTGCAGAGCACTGTCAGCATATTTCTGTTTGGAAGGAATTGCTCTTCTAATCCGTTATCGCTTTATGACAGCTGAAATCGCCTGACTTGATGCCAACATACATGAGCTACTAAATGGTTCTTAGATCTTATTTTCTGGCCCATTCTCAGCTTTTAAACAAACAGATAAGCATTTTCTTTGTGTTTGCAATGACATATGTGTGGATTTTAAGAAAGGGAAGCAGGCACGGAAGAATATTCAGACATTGCAAAACAAAGATCAGTTTTTGTTCCTTCTGCAATACACGCAAGTAATAGGCCTGGTGAGATCCCCCTTCCTTATCTCGGTCTGTCTGCATGGATCCTCTAGAGCAGGTTTGGACATAGCTCCTGTGTGCCTGGAGAAGATGCTCCCCTCTTCTTTGCATGTTGCTCACTCTGTCCTCTCAAGGCTGCAACCAGCTGAGGCTGTGAGGTGCTCGAGTAGGACCACAGCCTTCGCCTTGCAGTGCACCACAGTTTGGGGGTTACGCACTGCAGCCTGCATTTCACACACATGGTTTCTGCAATGTCCTACCAGGAGCAATCACCCTGCATTGCCAAACCCCGTGTCAGAACAAATCTTCATTCTTACCACATTTATGTCCAAAAAGCAGACTCACTGTTCAAGTGCAAAAGGTCAATAATCACACACTCGGGAGAGGCATTGCTTATTTATCTCAGGTTTGCACAGGCCTGGGCGCTTGGTGGTTTCCCACAAACCAAGCACACCAAACAGCACTATCTATCTGTGCTGTACCTGTACACAAAACTTGCACAGTTAGTAATTTTCCAAGCCTATCCACTTCGCTATTAATTAGTTATTTACATACAACTATAACACTGCTGATTCAATATTTGTACACATGCTCAGGGGAAGGGTCTTCACCTGCAAAAGCTGTTTGAGCTGTTTAAATACAAAAGTACATTCTCACATGCTAGTTCAGAGAAGCAGCTGAGCAGGCTGCACCACAAACCAGGCTGGCCATCCAGTCCTGAAAGAGATGGGCAGAGATGATTGGAATACTTTTCTTCCGTACATATCTGTTTCCTGAAATTGTGGTGCTATTTCAGGGGGCTTTTATTTTTGCTGCGGCCACAGCCTTGATTTCACAAAGAATTTCTTTTTCACAAAGAATTACAAAGAGAAAAGGAAGACGGGGTGTGAAAAAAAAATGTACCTCCCCGTCGGGGAATCGAACCCCGGTCTCCCGCGTGACAGGCGGGGATACTTACCACTATACTAACGAGGAACTGTACAATCAGCCGTGTCGCAGTCAGCACTACATTCCTTTCTCAGGCGCTGTGCTTTGTTCTCGTTGGTCCAGCTACTTTTCCGGGCGTACCCCCTCCCTCCTCCCTCTTTCTTCCGCAATGCACTATGGGAACTGTGGTTCTTCGCTGCCGCCGCCGAAACCCTCCCCACCGAGCGCAGAACCACGCTTCCCAGAGCCCCGCGCGCCGCCCTGCTCCTGCCCCCGGTGGGCGGGGCGGTGACGGCGGCATGGCCCGCGACCGCCGCTCGGGGCGCAGAGCGCGTGCGAGCGATGGCGGCGTCGGACCCGAGTTCTTTCGCGTCGCCCTCCTGCTGCCTCACGCGCCACCTCCACCTGCGCTGTCGCGTGGACTTCGGCGCGCACGCGCTGCGGGGCACGGCGGCTTTCACCGCGCGCGCCGAGCGGGATGCGCTGCGTTGCCTGGTAACGGCGGGCGGCCGGGAGCGACCACCGCCGCGCTGCGGGCGGGCCCGGCTTGAGGGGGGGAGCGCGGGCACGGTGCGGGAGTCCGGGGTCGGCTCGGGGCGCTGCGGATCTTCCGTTTCTCAGCCGCGGCCGCTCCCTCACGGCTCTCCCGGCCCTTCCTTCCGAGCCGCCCCCGAGGGGACGCGATGTTTTCCCCTTAAAATGGCGAAGGAGTGGGAATAAGCCATTAGAACGCTGCGCTTACGGCTCTTCCCCCATCTTTTTACTATGCCGGCTACTTTCGCGGGTAATGCAATTAAAAGTGCAAGCCTCGTGAGCTTTATATATATATATATATATATATATAAACAAAGCAAGGTTTGGGTCTCCTGGGATTTGTCTGCTTGGTTTCCTTGCAGACTCCCCTTCCAGCCTTTAGCTTCTGTACCGCCGTCCTCAGCTTCCAGTTCCCAACGCTCGGCGTGGTTGCTTCGCCTCCCTGTTTCTACCTGAAAAACGTGAATGCTTCCCTTTTCAGGCAGACTCGTGTTTAAGGTACAAAGGTACGAGGAAGGCTGTGCCGGTCCTTAAGCTATTCACTTCCTTCCAGGTCTTGGATACAAAAGACCTCCAGATATTTAAAGTGACTGCAAACGGACAAGATGCAAAATTTGCTTTTGGAGAAAAGCACAGCTTCAAGGGGACCCCCCTGGAAATCACACTCCCCTTTGAGATGAGAAGGTAGGCCCTGAGCCCACTCTTTCAGATGATTTTCAGAACATGCTGCATAAGCTGCTTTTCTGCTCATGGGGTCTTTGGGTAAAGATTGCAAAGGGACGTGTCAGAGTGGTGCATTTAATTGCTGTGTGATCTCGTAGGTGAGTTTCATATTTGGCCTTCAGTAGAAAGGCAAACCTTTGGGAATCTGTACCCACATCCATGGTTTCGAATAATGGGATGACATGGAGTGTTTCAGTGCTTCTCCTCTGCAGGGCTCCTCCTTGCTCAGCTGTCTGCGCTCTGGCTGAGTTGGTGCAGGATGGAGCCTGCCGAAATACAGATTCTGTTTTCCTTTCCTTTATACAAGGACTGACCTCGTGTTACCATAGAACTGCAGGTTACCGCTGGGATTAGATAGGAATATGTTCTCAAATATTAAGAGCTTTATTGTGTTACCTGGCCCATTATAACTCAGTATCGCCTCGCCTGCTGGAGCCCAAAGCTGTGATTTGTGGAGAGGTCCTCTTGTTTGAATTAAATTGACCAGTAAATTGTTTCTTATTGTTTCATACTCAAAACTGCTTTCTGTCTCTATGAATTCATCTTTGATTTGTAGTATTGTGGAAGAAAAAGGAATGTCATAAGACATCTGTCCCTTCTGGGGGAATGCTCACAAGTCAATGTGAAACTGAAAGAATGAAGTCGTTGAACAAATAGGTGACAGTAGAGACACAGGGAGTTGTTTCTTTTGTTTGACTTCTGGCTTTCCTTTTTACTGTAGCAACAAGAAAGTCACAAACAGAGACTAATCTTGGTTGTAAGCATTTATAATCTTGTGTGAGACATAGTCATCCTTGGAAATCAAAAGAAAGTGGTGATAGGAAAGTGAAGAGTTACAACAGAAAGCCTGACTGTTCAGCAAGCATATGTGCCTTATGATAATACAGATTGCTTTTTCTTTTGCTCTCAAGTATGTACTTTGGAATGCTGGCTATAAATTAGATACATGTACCTAGTCAGCTTATCTAGTGTCCAACAGCTCTGATTAGCTGGATTTTGTGCTGAGTTATGTTTGATTTGTTAATTCCCGAGAGCAGTTTGTATAGCCTGGAACTTTCAAGTAACCGATGCAAGCACTTCTGTGTACGGTAATTACTAATTATAACAATTTTTTTCTTAAGGGTTGCTTTTGCAGAATGTTCAAATCCTTTGTTATTATGGCATGTATGTTCTTATATAGGCCTTCTGTGCTTTTTTGTTTGCTTATTGCATTGAGTTTTTTTATATTTATGTGTACAGAGTTTCATAGTTTTGGGGAAACTACAAACTTAGCTGGTTTAAGGAATCTAAATAAAATGTCTTTGTTCTCCATGAACTATAGAAAAGCAGAATGGAAGTGTCTTGTGACCTTAAAACTGAAATAAAACAAATGACTTTCACTGTCATAACTGAAAAGGAGAAGTTGTTTGTTCTTACTATTCTCAGTGCTTCCGAGGCAGCGTGGCAGACTGTTTTCCTGAAAGCTTTGTAGAGGAATTTCAGAAGCAATTGCAAGTCATGTCAAAACTGTCTGACTGTTCTTTATTGTGCAGGGGACAAGAAGCAATTATCGAAATTTCCTTTGAAAGCTCTCCAAAGTCTTCAGCTCTCCAGTGGTTTACCCCAGAGCAAACTTCTGGAAAGAAACACCCGTTTCTCTTCAGCCAGTGCCAGGTCGAGTTGACTTAGTTTTTGTTATGTATTCCTGTAATTCCCTCAGTGTCTAAGCAGGGGAGTAGATCTAATAGGGGAAGTACAGCAGCCTATAACTGCGCGTGTCAAAGGCTGTAAACAAAAACACTGCAGTCAGTGCATTGCTGGGATTTTATTATATGTTTGCAGTTTAGTAAGTCCAGAACTGCTTTACTTTGTCCAGCATTCTTGTTGAAAAACATCCAGTCACAGAATGGTAGGGCTGGAAGGGACCCCTGGATGTCAGCTGGTCTAAGCCTTCTGTTCGGACAGAAACATTCAGGACAGCTTGCCCAGTCCTTTGCAACCAACACATGTGGTTATAATGTCTTACCTACCGTTATTTCCTTAAAAAATCCTTAATTATGTGAACAACTGTAAGCTACAAATGACCAAGTATTGGTTGTGGTTAATTAATTCTCGGCAGAAGCTGTATAGATTTCTAATATATTATATTAATTTGATTTATTTCCAGTCCTTTGTGCAGGAAAAATAGTTATGTTTTAGCTGATTTTTTTATATTTTTTTTTAATTTATTTTTTCTCCAGGCTAACCATTGCAGAGCCATTCTTCCTTGCCAAGACACACCTGCTGTGAAACTGACATACTATGCTGAGGTAGGTGAACCTAAGACCCATGTGTAAATTATGACAAACACTGCAGCGTGTGATTTTTATTTGCTTATCTGTCGTAGTGGCCAAAAAAAGAAATCAGTGGCCTGAAATAAAAACAGAGAATATTGACTTTCTCTTTCTGTAAGAGGCAAAAACTCTGTGTCTTCACTGTGACGCTTCTCTAACTTTACCATTTTATTTATGTACATCATCTCTTTCATCGTTCACGTGTATCTTTATTTCTAAAAGGAAAAAAAGGATGTTGGAGTAAAAAAAACAAAAAAAAACAAAACAAATCTGGCAAATCTGAGAGTAAAACAACAAGAAGTGCTGCAAAGTAAAAAAAAAAAAAAAACAACAACAACAACAACAAAAAAAAAAAAAACCTTGAAATGGCTTTCCTGTATGCCTTAAGTAATACGGTACATAGCTGGGGTATCTTTGCAGTGTTGGTGTAAATAATCTGGTTGTTTTAAAGAAGCAAGAAGGGAGACGTGCACTGTGATGATCAGTAGTGAAAAGAAAGTGAAACTCTGAACGCTTCTTGAAGGTCATCCTTTTGGTTAATTGGTTAATTCAGTATTGCCAGCCCCTGAAGCAACATTTTCAATTTGAGGGGGAGTTTTGCAGTAGGACACATCTGGGCTACTCTCTTTGCTCCTGCTGCTTCTAGTCTAGTATACTATAAAACACTGTATGCCAACTGAATTCCTCATGGTCGCAATGCCTTCTTTCAGATATCTGTTCCCAAAGAGTTGGTGGCACTTATGAGTGCCGCTCGCGATGGAGAGATGCCTGACCCAGAGGACAGCAGTCGGAAGATTTACCGATTCAGTCAGAATGTAAGTGCTACAGGCTAGTAGAGGGGTGCTTGAGGTCTTATTGCTTTTATGGAAAGCATCTCCAACTATTAAAGGTTGATGTTCTGTTATGTAGTGCAGCTAGTTCAATGATTCCACTGTTCCTAACATGGCAGCCTCAATTTATTCTCCTGGCTTTTTTGTTCTCACAGCCTCTTAGGCTGCAGTCCTGGTGTCTGTGGGATCTCTTGGTGAGCCTAGGTCATAGTGCTCAACAGGCTGGAAAATTAATTAAGCAAAGAGAAATGTAATAAGCTGATCTGAATGACTGAGGAACTGAGTAAGTGCACAGAGGAAGGGACTTGAGTGGCTGGAGAGAGGAGTGGAACCTCTGAACTGCAGCAGTCCAACAGCTGTTGGACTGATTTGGCTGCTATGTGAAATCTGAGAGAGAGGAGGAAAACAAATAGTTACCCCATCTGTGAGCTCTTTAGTACGGTGTTGTACTTGCTCTGTAGAGCCAAAACCGTTTTGTACTCTTAGTCTAGTGTATAAGGCTTCTTTGTTTGTTGTATGTTATCTAGAAATACACTGCTGATAAGTTGGGTGGACCTGCACAATGTATAATGCTGTCAGATGCATCGAATTCTTGGATATGTATATATGTTGAGCTTATCTAGAACCACTTTTTTGTTCCTTTGGTCCCAGCCTGGGAGAAGTGTAGCAGAGAGCAGTCTCTGTAAAATGGATTTATGGCCCAAAAGCTGTTGAGATTTGAAGTAATTTCAGAACTTCATCCTAACATATCAGGCATCAAAATGTGGGAATTTATTGATACTCTTTTCATAACCTCTCTGTTACTCAAGTGAATGGACTTAAATCTTTTCCAGAATGTGTTGTGTTAATATGTAAAATGAAAACAAATATGATTGTGTGGATGTTGGAGCAAATAACATTGAAATAGTTTGAGGCTAATAAATTGTGGCAGTTTTCTGAATGGTTGTCTCTAAGTAATTGTATTTTAAAGTCTTACGTATTTAACAGTGTTTATCCTGGTAAAATGGATGGGGCGGGCTTGTATCATCCTCTTTCATTTTCAGAGCACTGGGAGAAACCATTTCTTTATCAAGATACTGTAGCTTTGATACCTTTTTCTATAGAATAATAATAATAAGTACTTCAGTTTTTTTAATGCCAAACTTGGAAATCAAATACATATATTTGATTTTGCTGAATCTTCTGTATTCATAAATATTCCTCTCTTCCTGAATTAATTGCAGCTTTTCGTTCGTCATTTTGCTTGATAGAACTGCCCTTTACCTGAGCAGTACTAATTTCTCCTTCTGTAAAATTTAATGGCACTGGAATTAATATGGAAAACTGACTTTGTTTTGAACACTTACTAAACAAGTGATGTTTTTTTTTGTATGCCTTTTTAGCTACAGATTTCTTTTTTAATTTTCAAGCAGAAATAACACTTAAAAAAATGTGCCCTTTGTATGACTGAATGAAACAAGTACTTGTAGATGAAGAAATATCATTTGGAGAGAAATAACAGTACCTTTGTAATAATGTAAGGCAGAAAGCTATAGAGGAAATGTATACACGTTCCTCATGTACCTTTGTTTTACTTTGAATCAATGATGTTGACAGCTCACATTACGTAAGGTAATTTTTTTAATATTCTCCTTTAGGTTCCCATACCTTCCTACTTAATTGCTTTAGTGGTTGGAGATCTAGAAAGCAGGTGAGTGAATCTGCACGAAGTATAAATGATGGCTAAGAAAAAATATTCACAGGTTTTATTTTTGTTGTTATTTTTTATGAGTTCTTCATTGGTCACTTGATTGAATTTCTAGTTTTTAAAAGGCCGAGAAGACCTATGAGTAAGTAAACTTTCTCTTCATCCTAGAACTGAATTCGTTTTTCTACAGTACTGCACCTTACTGAATTTATTTATTATTTACTGCTTTCCAAAGTCACAGAATCAGACCATATGCATCTTGATTCACTCTTGCATCATTTTTCTATTCAGTATACTTTTGCATTAAGATCAACTGTGAAGATTTTAGAGCTGATTGGAGCCACTAAGGGCTCCTTTTAGCTCAAGGAAAAGTGTGGTTTTTTTGCTGGCAACAGATAAGCCTGCTGATGTACAAAAGGCAGAAAATGAAGGCTTCATCCTCTTTGCTTACCTGAGCAAGGATGTGTTAATCAAGCCGGTAATAATGCCTGTACATTAGGGCTTTACAGCATTTTAATATCTGTAAATGCATTCCCTATTTGTTTATCCTGAATAGTAGGTGACTGTGGTTTGTTTTGTTTCCTAAAGACTATTCTAGTGTCACTTTAGCATTGGAGGGAAAAAGGAGAGGAAGATTCTGTAATGAGTTTCCTGAACATCATCTCAAGCACATTAAACGTGTACTTTCTGTGTTAGTTTCCCATAGAATATTCTCCAGTTCACAGTGTCTTACTAGCGTTTTCACTTCCAACAGGAAGATTGGTCCAAGGACACTGGTGTGGGCTGAAAAGGAGCTGGTGGATAAATCAGCCTATGAATTTGCTGAGGTATGTAATTAACAAAAATGTTTTCTAAACTAATTGTTTTACGTAGTACTGAAAAAGGAACAGGGTGTAGCTTAGAGATTTGTTCATCTGTAGCCCTGCTCTCCTTTTCCCAACCCGAAAATGCTGCTGTTCTAGCACAACACAGAACTACTACTAAACATAATTATTCCTGCATAGTGTTTTGCTTGTTTTGCATGTGGGACGTTCCAAGGTGAGAGAGAATGCAGTGTGGGGTCAGCAGCTTATAACTTCTGTAGTGTTTGTAGTCAGAAATCTTATCATAATCCATATGAATTCATAAACTATGCAAATTCTTCTTTCAGACTGAAGCTATGCTGCAGACGGCTGAAGATTTGGCAGGACCTTACGTATGGGGGCAGTATGATTTGTTAGTCTTACCACCTTCTTTTCCTTATGGCGGTATGGAGAATCCTTGCCTTACTTTTGTAACTCCAACCCTACTGGTAAGTGTAACACTGGTAAAAGTCAACCTTTCCTTAGAGTCTACTCATCCATCATATGATGGAGATTTATCTGCAGGCTGTATTAATCCTTTGTCCAGGAAGATTTGTGTGGTATGTTTTGAGTTTTACCTGAAATGACAGTTGCCTTTTTTTCTTCTTTTGTAGGCAGGTGATCGATCTCTATCAAATGTAAGTGCAAGATAAATTCATGTCTTCAGTTAGATTATAGCTTGAATTTGCATCTTAGCTTTCTAATGAATGTCTGAAAACTTAGTCTCTTGTTCATCAGGAGAATTTAAAGTTAACACAGTGATTCCTAACATTTTATACCGTGTGTTTTAGTTCTAAATAAATTCTAGAACAACTATTTTGCATAATGAACAGATGAAAATAACTGATCTGCCTTAATACGTAGGGGTGTAAGTCCTGAAGTCAGCTACTCAGTAGCTTTTTTTCCTGTCCTGTATCATACTGGAACATGGATATGTTTCAAACATATATATGTTTAAAAATCACAACCAAGTTGCTTTCTTCTAAATTGTTTGTAGGGAACTTCTTCAATATATCTGCCTTTATGAGTTAGAACTTGCACTCTGTATGACTTACTTGTAAAGTGAAAATAATGAGTACAAGTTGAATAAATTCTAGTTTTGCCCAGTAAGTTGAATACTCCAGAAGCTGTTTTATCTCTTAAGTCTCTCTACTGGACTGATACAGTGTTTTAGAAAATGAATATGGCTGCTTATCTGATGGGTGTCCCAAGAGCACTGAAATATTAGACATGGATACTTTTAAATGTATCGTGCATCATTATCCTTCTAGGGGGCAACTGTTTTCTTCTTGTTTGGTACTTCGGAACAAACCAGCCCTGCAGCAGTCAAACAAATGTGAGGAAGTAATGTTAGTCCATTACTTGACGTGTATCCAGTGTTCTGTAATGTGATTTCACAAACAAGTACCTGCACTGTACTATCAGAAGAATTATTTTCTTAATCAGTGTGGTTCTATGATTTGCAAGCTACAAATCCAAAATTATTTCTGATGAAGGTTTGATTGCTTAGGATTAGTCCTCCAGCTAATGTTTAAATAGGAAAGTTTACAGATCTGTGACTACCTGTTGGCCTTGGGAACGTTGTGCAGTAATCCTTCTAGGATTTTTCCTTTCTGTTGGGATTTCATTGTTTTCGAGAGAGTCTAGATGGTAAATCTGTCTTTGTTTTCTGTTCTAGGTTATTGCTCATGAAATCTCTCACAGTTGGACAGGAAACTTGGTAACAAATAAAACGTGGGAACATTTCTGGTAGGTATGATATTCAGTACAATGCAAAACATACTGAAAATCTGCAAAGAGAATAGTGAAATTTATTTTGTCATCCTACCAGTGCTGACATTATCAGTATGTTTCCAGGCTGAATGAGGGACACACTGTATATCTGGAACGCAGGATTGGTGGTCGGTTGTTTGGTGAACAGTTCAGGCACTTCAAAGCCTTAGGAGGTTGGAGGGAACTGCAGAATACGGTAAATATCTCCAGGGTTTTGTTAACTTTATCTAGGTGTACGCCTACATAGGTTGCTCTAAAAGTAAGACTGTGAAACTACAAGAGATACCGTAAGCACAGTAACGCTATTGGATAGATCAAATTCTCAGCTAGAAAACACTGTTTTTCAACATAGTCACCACCATTAGCTGTGCATTTTTGGCAGCAAGAAACAAGAGCCTGCATGCTGCATTCTTTAAAAATCTGCACCAGTAGAGGTGACCCACTGTCACGACTGCTGGAATGCATCACCCACGGCTCACATCCACTGTTTGGTCTCCGTGCACCTTTGCTTCATATGCACTTCTCTGTCACAAGCCATTTTGTCAGACTGCCCCTTTGCTGCCGTCTGTCTCACAGCAACAAGATGTAACAGAATGTTGGCAGGAAGGTTCAACTTCTACTGCCACACCACCAACATCCACCTCTGATGTTGTGGGCCAACGTAATAAAATAGGAAGCATTACTTTCGGGGTGACGCTTGTAAATAAAATAAAGCTGATTTCACAGTTCCCAGAAGTAAGACTTACCTAGATATGTCAGCTTTCCTAACATTTTCTTACTAGAGGATGCCCAGCTTTGATTCTGAGGTATGTTATCTTCCCAAGATAAATAGCTTGGAAAATAAATAAAACTTTTTGCAATGTTTTGGGCTATTCTATAAGGATGAACTTCTTTCTAGCCTCTCCTGGTTGTTACTGAGTATGGATAAACTGTAGCATCACCTGTTCACATACTAGTAAGCAGCTGAAAGCTTATCCAAATTATAGAATTATAGAGTCATGTAGTTTGGCAGAGACCTTCAACGTCATCCAACCCAACCATCAACCCAGCCTACTGGGTCCCATCACTAAATTATGTCCCTTAGACCCTTAAGCTTATCTGCAGGCATCACCATCAGAATTACCAGCGCCAAATGCACATACATGATTTTTGTTGTTTTTTTTTCCTCCTGTTTACTGAATTATACTTGAACATTTTGCAAATCTATCAATATCTAGGAAGGTTATTGAATGTTGTTAAATTAGGTAGCATAGGTAAACTTTGGTTTTCAGATTTCCAGTCTGTGTCAACGTGTCTGCCTCTCACTCTGTTTGGTAATGCAGTTTACCTCTTTTATTGTGTTTCCACATTGTTGGTTTTCTTTAATCTGTTATGCCACCTGTTTGAAAAAAATAGTTTGTTAATAAATGGATAAATAATCCCTAGGTTCTCATGATTGCAACATGTGTGACAGTAATTAACTACTTAGGAATAATAGGAACATGAAGTAACTGATTCTAACGTCTTTTTGTTTGTGTGGTTGGACATTCATAGAGCAAACTGAGGAAAAAAGATCAATAAACTGCACAGATTCAAAACTTAAGAATGAGACAGTGATTTGGAATGAGGCTGTCTCTATATCTTTGTTGCAGATAAATGTGCTTGGAGGTGGAAATCCCATCACTAACCTCGTCCCCAATCTGAATGAAGTAGATCCTGATGTTGCCTATTCATCTGTTCCGTATGAGAAAGGATTTGCTTTGCTTTTTCACCTTGAACAACTTCTTGGAGGACCAGGTAAGAGTTAGTTAGACTTCACGTATAATTCTTTTCCATGTTAATTTCAAACACTGAAATGGTTGTTTCTTTTCAACTATTAGATGTCTTCATTGGCTTCTTGAAGGCTTACGTTCAGCAGTTTGCTTATAAGAGCATAGTAACCGATGACTGGAAGACGTTCTTGTACTCCTACTTCAAGGATAAGGTTGGGTAATATTTAAAACCTTTTGATCATGTGCAGCTATGACTCAACTCAGGAACTGACTTCTTCAAGGACCGGTTATTTTTCTTTCTTCTTTTTATCTCAAGATCCTAATGTTATGCAGTCTGCAATCTTACAAAGATGGGTTTGCATTATGATGTCTGTGGATTGGTTTGCATTCTAGAAGTATTCTGTTTCTGGAATGTTTTGCATGGTAGTTGGAGGTACTTTAAGAAAAAAAAATTAAAACTGGTTTCATAGGGTATGCTTTTCTCTAAAAAAGGCTCCTAAAATTCACTAAGAACTTGCGTTGTTTGTAGGTAGATATTCTTGATAAAGTTGACTGGAACTCTTGGCTGCATTCTCCAGGAATGCCACCGGTGAAACCTACGTAAGCTACGTTTTGTTACAGTGTGTCTATTCCTTCTGAAACTCATGGTGTTCCAAATGATAACAAAGCAGTTTGTAAACAGGGTGAAAGTCTTCCCACAGATGTTTTATTAGAAAATAGACTTGTGCTGTGTGAAAACTGATGCTTTTTTCTCCTGTATAAAACATGTGTTATTAAAATTTCTTCGTTGTTTTATACTGGTGGAAATTCGTTTTGCTTTGAAAGTTGCCAGGAAAGGTTTCTTTTTCTCTTATATTTTCTTGACAGTTTGTTACAACATTCTCTTTTCTTGTACATGGTGTAATATATGAGTAATAAAGCATCATATGCTCAAATACTGATCATTTTAGGAGTGTAGGGATCAATAGATATTGTCACTTATGCATAGAACGCTTATAACTTAAAGCAAAAATACATCTTATGATAATGGGAAATTTGTAAATTGTATTCCAATATTGAATTGGAGACTACAATGAAGAAAAAAAGGAAGTGGAACCATTAGCAAATAATTCCTAAGCATCTTATAAAAACACTGCAGAAACTTCTTGTTTCCTAGGTGTGATCCTTTCTTTATAATCTTTGACAGGTATGATATGACACTAACAAATGCCTGTGTTGCCTTGAGCCAAAGATGGATCAAAGTGAGTAGTTTCAGAATTTAACTGAGGTCTCTGTACGTTGAAATAGGTTTTTTGTTTTTTTTTTTTACAGAGTGAACCATTCTCTTCTGAAATCTGTTACTTGCTTAGAAAGATTGTGTTTCTGATGATAGTATTGCTGCCAGGGGTTTTGCACGATGTGTACTAGCCTTTCATCGTGGAGTTTGTGCATTTGCTGTGGCTTGTGTATGTGAAGTGCAGTACGTTTTAAATAAGGCATGCAGCCAGCTCTGTGTGACATGTATATGCAGATGTTCAAACAGAAAGTTACACCTGTTTATGTTTAGGAACATCTATTAGAAACTTAAGAAATTGTTTGCTTTTAGGCAAAAGAGAGTGATCTGAGTTCATTCAGCTCAGCAGACCTGAAGGGAATATCATCTCATCAGTTAATTGAGTTCCTGGCACTGTTGCTCCTGGAGGTAAATGCATGCCTGGAGAATACTGATTCTGGTGTCACTAAAGCAGTCGCAGAGGCTCAACTGTTCTTTGGAATTAAATTGTCCATCTTTTTTTCTTTTTCTTTTTCTCTTTTTTTTAAGTCTTGCTACAATAACCTGCTCTCACTGTGCGTAGTCACCAAAACATTCAGCCATGCCTCCTTGATTATGTTTGGTTCTCCAGCTGAGCGGGAATGTTTGGGCTATTTTGGATTGAAAGATGAAAAGAATATTAGAAGTTGCTTGAGTTTGTTCTATAATTGAAGTTTGTGACCTGCAAATAAGCTATAAAAGCTGTTAATGAAACAGAATGAATGTACTTAAAGATTTGAAATGGCTGGTAGTCCTGAATGTGGGAATTTGCTAATGATTACTCATTGCCCCTTCCCTGTTGCTCTGAAAAGGTGAAAGGAACAAATTTGTCAGCTAAAGTTTTTAAATCCCATGTAACTTCAATCCTCTAGAACGATCCTGTTTATTTTTGAAGTGTGTGGTTTGGAGTGTGCCTCTGCCTTATTCTGACGATGCAGTTGCCTTTTTCAGGCTCCTCTTCCATTGTCGCACGTCAAACGAATGCAGCAAGTGTATGACTTCAATGCTATAAGCAATTCTGAAATACGATTCAGGTTTGTGCTAGTGTGGATACTTTTTCTAGCCTTAAATGTTTTCATTAAACAAATTGGCCTGCTTCCTAAATGGTTTAAGCCATACTGCTTCATTGAACTGATGCAGTTGTTTGTATGTTTTGTATGTGCTTGTGTAAACATGCCTACCTAAGTGGTATATTTTCTTATGAGTTGGGTAAACGTAGTCTAGTAGAGCAAGAAGAACTGAGCAGTGTGTTAGCTGTGCCTCGTTCTCATCTGTCAGGCTAGCAAAGAACCTGATGACCTTTTAACTTATTTTAGGGGTGGTATTGAACAATAGAATCACAAGTCTCTCTGTGGCTCAGAGATGCTCGAAACATCTTTTCAGTATTCAGTCAGGAACGGATCTTGTAGACTGGCCTGATGAGTTCTAGGTCTTCTGCTGATGTTACAGAAACTTTTCCAAATTACACCAAGGAAAAACCCATGCTGGCACATCTTAATGCCTGCTATTACAGAGCTTTTGTCTCTTAAAATAAGTGTAAATATCAAGGGAAGTATTTAAACAGGTAAGAGAGGCTTTAGCTGTGTGTCTCAATTCTTACCTCTACGTGATATCGACACGTTGTTAAAACAGGTCACTGGATTTTAAAAAATGTATTTTTGAGGTCATAATCTTTTTCAAATATCATGACAACTCACATGTTTTGCCACTGTTATGTACTGGATACACTTGCAGCAGTGATGGTTATTCTACCTTACCTCTAACAAGGTATGCAAGCATGCAGTATTTCTCTTGTTTCTTGTAATATCGTTTTCCCATACTTAAAACAAGTATGTGCCAGCTGTTGGTGAGGCTTTGTTTGCAGGTTTTGTATTTTATTTTTTGATTTTTTTCATAGCACTTGTCACATGGGACCTAGTTATGTAATTCAGCTCAGAGTGGTGCAAGCGGACGCTAGAGTAGTATAATAGAAATACGTAGCCTCAGGGAAAAACATCAGACATCTTGGAGAAACTTTGAAGCATTTCTTTCATATAATGTAGAAAAGTCTGTTTTTGTAACATGCCATTCAGACACTAAATATTTTATATTGAAATTATGCCAGAATTGCATTCCCATGAGCGCTACCGCTTGGGGCGTTTACAGGAGCAGAACCGTAAGCTGACTAACAGCCGCAAATGCAAGTTTTATTTATTTATTTGTTCCAGATGGCTGCGCCTCTGCATCCAGTCCAAGTGGGAAGAAGCAATTCCTCTGGCTCTAAAAATGGCAACAGAGCAGGGCAGGATGAAGTTTACTCGACCCTTGTTCAGGTAGAAGTAATCTCCAGGTCGTGGGAGCTCACGCTGTTGGCATTTTTAGTATACCTTGAGGGAAATATCCATTGTACTGTTGCTCTTTTTTATTTTTCCCCATAGTTTTTTTTTTTTTTCCCTAATAACAGTGTATATGCTTTTTCTTTTTTTCATAGGGACCTTTACAATTTTGACAAGTCTCGAGATCTTGCTGTCAAAACCTTCCTGGAGCATAGAGCCTGTATGCACCCAGTCACATCAATGCTAGTGGGCAAAGACTTGAAGCAGGATCAGTGACAAACTTTGATTCCTTTGAAGTTTTCTTACTGCTGAAACAAGACTGGTTTTACAAACTGTTCATATGCATGCTTGATTATGCTGTAAAATGTTCTGCTGCTTTGGTACTAATTTAGCTCCAAATGAACTTCCAGATCAAATTTGGTACTTTCTATTTTGCACCTCCCTGTAATACTGCAAAAATCACTAAATCTTTGGAACTAGGAGAAGGGTTTCCTTGCAAGCAATTGGTGGAACACAAACAAGTGTTCTGAGATGTAGTCATTTGTTGGTCATGGGATTTCAAAACCTGGGAAGAGCGTGGCTCTTTGTGCACAGCTTTCTTTTTCATAGCAATATGCAATTAGAACTTCAAGTACCTGACAGCTGGAAAAATAAATCTTTTTATTGCTCGCTTGTCTGTGTCTTGATCTGTATCAAAGTAATAGTTTTCTTATTTACTGGAAGTGGACAAACACTGTTGTGGTTTTCAAGAAATACAAAAAGACAACCTTGCTAATTACAGGCCTGTCAGTCTCACTTGGGTTCCTGGCAGAATTGTGGGGAAGATTATACTGGGGGTTGTGGAAAAATACTGGACAATGCGGTCATTGGTCGACAGCATGAGTTCATCAGGGAAAAGTCTTATTAAATGAACTTTATCTCCTTTTATGACATGGTTGCCCACCTAGTTGACCAAGGGAAGCCAATTGGTGTGATCTTTTTGCATTTCAGCAAATCATTTGATAAAGTTTCTCACAGTATTCTTCTGGGCAAAATGTCCAGCACACGGCTAGACAAAAATATAATGTTCCTGTAAAGGGGATTACATCAGGTTGGTGACCTGTCTAGTGAAGTTTTTGCAGGGCTCCATTTTAGGGATGGTACTTTAATGTTTTTGTCATTGACTTGAACGCAGGACTTGAAAGTATATTAAGTACATTAAGACACTGAATTGGGAGGAGCTGCTGATTCCCTTCAGCATAGAGAGGTCTTGACAAGTAAGAAGGTTAGGAAATCATCAATCACACAAGAAGTTTAACAAGAGTGAGTGCTGGGTTCTGCATTTGGAATGGGGCAGCCCAGACTATACATGTGGGTTGGGAGAGGTTGGGGAACGGCCCCATGCAAAAGGGTGTGGGGTTCTGGTTGACACCAAGCTGAATATGAACCAGCAGTGTGCCCTGGCACCCCAGAGGACCAACCATACCCTGGGGTGTACTGGCACTGGCAGCTGGCCAGGGGGAGGTATTGCCCTGCTCAGCTTTGTGGCCTTGTCTCAAGCACTGGGTGCATGTTTGGGTGTCACAATATAAGAAGGGCATAAAGGTATTGAAGAGTGACCAAAGGAGAACTATGGGGATGGTGAAGGGTCTAAGGGCAAGATGAGGAATAGCTGAGGTCCTTTGGTTTTTCAGCCCAGTTTGATTTTGCATGGTCCTGTGTGGAGCCAGGATCTGGAGTACTGTGTCCAGGTGTGGAGCCCTCAGTACAAGAAGGACATGGAGATTTTGGAAAGGGTCCAGAGGAGGGCCACGAAGATGATCAGGGAGCTGGAACACCCCTATGAGGACAGTGTAGTAGTTAGCTAAATAACTTTAAAATGGCTGCAACAGTCACAAGATGGTGTCGGCACCTGCATGGGCCCCTCGGCCTTGGAGACCCTGCAGAGACTGTTACAACATTCCTCGTGAAGATAAGGATGGAGAACAAACAAGACCAAATATAGAGAAGACACTACATGCCACAAGTCCATTGGGCAGAGAGAAGATAACAGAAGTAAAAAGGATTGGGTAACACTGCGATACGGGAGAACTATAAAGAGTGTATATTGCTTACAATAAGTGCCATTTGCTGCACCATATTGGTGATCACCTCAGTGAATGGACAAGCCAATGGGTCTCCAAGGGTAACGAATAATTCACTGCAACAGGACAGGCTGAGGGAGTTAGGCTTGTTCAGCCTGAAGAAGAGAAGGCTGCGGGGTGACCTCATTGCAGCCTTTCAATACCTGAAGGGAACCTACACCCAGGAGGGGAATAAACTCTTTGAAAGGGCTGACAATAGCAGGACTAGGGGAAATGGATCCAAGTTGAAGGAGGGAAGATTTAGGTTGGATGTTAGGGGGAAGTTCTTTACTAGGAGAGTGGTTAGGCCCTGGAACAGGCTGCCCAGGAAGGTTGTGGATGCCCCGTCCTTGGAGGTGTTCAAGGCCAGGTTGGACGGGGCCCTGGGCAACCTGATCTAGTAAGCGTGTATGTTGGTGGCCCTGCTAGGCAGGGGGGTTGGAACTACATGATCCTTGAGGTCCCTTCCAACCCGGGTCATTCTGTGATTCTGTGATTCTGTGATCCTTGTGGTCCCTACCAACTGGGGATGTCCTTTGATTCTGTGATACTTTTAAAACTTCTAGTTCCTTCATGGTTTCGAATTTGTTTAATATTTCCCTTTTATAAGCAGTTCTGGCTGTAACCTCTCTATGCTAAAATAACTGTTTAGAGATAAGGCTAAAAACAGGAAGAGGGCTGGCTGCATTTCTTCCCATTATTTTACCCCCAGTTGTTAGTGTAGGTGATGCCGTTGTGAGTACTGCCATCTATGGGTTACTTTTTGAAGTGAACTTGAGAAGAACTTTTCCTGGAAATGATCAGTTTTAGCATAATTTTAATCCCTTGACATAGAGACAACCCCATATAGAGGAGTAACAGAGAGCAGGAAAGTGCTGTTCTAAAGGAAATAGATAGATAGATAGAAAACTGAACATAAATCATGGTGAATGGTTGCATTTAGAATGGAAATGGAGACTCGTTCAATTTATTTCTCTTCTGAGTTTTAATTAGTATAGGCTTTCAAGAAGATGGAGCTAGGCGTTTCACCAGGAGATTCATCTTTTGCTGTTAGCAACTCTAACATAAATTAATGCCTGAATGCATCTTGTTAGATTTTACTAAATCAAGGTTCTCTGAGTTCTTCCATTCTGATCTAATCTACATATGTCTGTTAACTAAAATGAGCTTAACTTCTTCATTAACGTTCTGTTGGACATCTTTTAACAAAGTCATTAAAGTACTGGCTTTTTTGGAACCAAAATAGCATTAAAAGAATAGCAAAGAAACTACCTAAACTGTTAAGGCTTTCCTGCATTAAGGACCTAGTGAGACATTCAGTTCTTTTGTTGCTACCCCTCTGAGCAATAACTTCTAGTGGGAAACTTCACTGAAAGGACTGAAAGGAATTGTTCTCTATTATTTCAGATTACACTGTTCATTCAGTTGTGCCTGAATGAACGGAGATCTTCTCAGAAAAAGTTTTGATAGGAAGAGGGGATATCTGGTACTGATTCAAGCTATTCCATTGCAGTGTAACCCTTTACTTTCATTGCTTTTCATTTGTGGATAACTTTTTTGGTTGTAAAAGTCCATATCCTCTGTCCTCCATATGCCTTTTTGGAGGAAGTTTTTCACTCAGAGGGTGGTGACGCACTGGAACAGGTTGCCCAAGGAGGTTGTGGATGCCCCATCCCTGGAAGCATTCAAGTTCAGGCTGGATGTGGCTCTGGGCAGCCTGGTCTGGTGGTTGGTGACCCTGCACATAGCAGGGGGTTGAAACTGGATGATCTTTGTGGTCCTTTTCAACCCAGGCCATTCTATGATTCTATGATATCCTATGTAGTGATTTACCAGTTAGCAGTTCATACTGCCATCTCATCTTGACTTCTTGCTGCCAGAGCTAGGAAAATGGCAGTGGCAGATATGGCATTCAGTATTGTCCTGCTCTGCTGAGGTGACGGCTCCTACACACTGACTTCCAGTGTGACTTCCAGTCTTCTGTGTGCGCATGGTCAGTGCTAAACGTTGTTTTAGCACCATTCTAATTGGTATTTCTGCACATTTTTCTTCTTTGCATCTGACGGCGGAAGAAATCTGGCATAGCAGCACCAGTCCTGGAGGTGTGCGCATGTGGCCTGTTATTTGTTGCTACCATTTTAACAATATCATCCCAAGCACATGTGAGAGGGTAATGGAGGGAAGCTTGTGAATCTTCTCACCTGCAATAGAATATTGTGTCCTAAAACTTCAGCACAGAAGTGAGCAGTGTCTTTCTTACACTGCTTGCCTTCATCCTACTCTGGATAGAGAGCTAAGGGTGTAGTTCAATCATCTCCTTTCAATCCCAGCAGCCATGAGCAATCCATCATGGCTGAATACCTTCCAGCCCTGTCCCTCATGGAGGTTTTCATTCATGCAACCTAATGCCATGTGACGGCTCTGTTAACTCTCATCAAACCCTTAAGTTTTCAGAACAGCTGCGCTTCCTCTCACTCTGATGTATTTATTCTTGATACATAAACTCCAGCTCCTAAATTTTCACATTTATATTCCTGATCTTTGGCCAAAAAAAAATCCTGTGGCAGTAGCTTCCTTTTCCCTTTCCTGTAAAAGGGTGTGCTCCCTCCATTTGGTTTGATTGGATAAAGTTAACCGAATGCATTGATCTCACATATTTACAAAGGTGGGGATCTTTGGGGGAGGTTTTTTGCCTTTATCTGATCAGGACGCTGCAATCCAGCCAGACACCACTCTCCAGGCTGCTGTGTGTGAATGTCAGGCTGTTTCACCCTGTGGCTACTCTCAGGCAAGGAACAATCTGGGGAGGAAACATGCCAAGATACACAGTGCACGTCCGAGGAGAATGGCTGGCAGTGCCATGCCCACATGGCACGAACACGGTTGGATGGCTGGGAAAGGAGGCTGTGAGGCGATATATGAAGAACAAACCTGATAACGGTGGATTTACCTCAGTGGAAGAAGTGAAGTTTTTTGTTCGGAGGTGCAAGGGTCTCGGCTTGCTGGATCTTGACGATACAGTGGAGGATGCCCTGGAGGACAATGAGTTTGTTGAAGTTGGTAAGCGAAACCTTAGGCGATGTGTGACAGAACGATTGCGTTGGTGCCTGAGTCAGCAGCTGTGTTTTAGTTCATCTAATGTTGTACCCGAGACAGTGTCAAAGATTTGTATGGAAAAACAACCAAATGCAATCTTTGTTAGTAAGAACTATTTAAGGTTTAGGAGTTACGGGACACTGTACAATCATCTGTGTAAGATGCCATATATTGTCGATGATAGGGACATGGAGCATGTGTCCAGGCATTGGACTGTCCTGTTTTCACCTTTAGAGTACATAAAATAAACTACATGAATGCTAATTATTTTCCTGGAGGCATGCAAACGTATTTGGTGCTGACAACTGCAAATTAGATTACTTAATGTTATGTACTGTAATTAATAACATATGCATCTATACGTAGAATGTGGTTAGATCCCGTTCCTATTCACTTTGCATATCTCTTCCAGTGATAGAAGGAGATATAATGTCTCCAGACTTCATACCATCTCAGCCAGAAGGAGTTCATTTGTATCCTTTTTTGAATCTTCTTTGAACATTTTATACTTCCAGATAGTCGGTTTTCTACATTTCCATGTTACTGAAGCGTTCCTTCATTCTTAAAACACATTGCTAGCTCTAATCAAACAGACACTACTGCATGTGACATCCCTTTCGCCCTTTATTTTCCTTTACAGAACTCTCAGATATAGCAAATATCGAGAACCAGAACAGGTAGGAATGGCCAACGATTGCCCAGCTCAGTAATGATCTGTATTTATCAGAGCTTGTTGAGAGTTCATCCACTGCGGTATTCATGACACTGGTGGCTGCCAGTTCTGCTGGGCCTAGAAACATGTATTACAATTTCCTTATTATGTTTTTGTTCTGATGGTCTTGTCTTTGTTTTTGTTATGATAGTCTTGTGTTACGGATGAGAGTGTGCACGAGCTTCCCATCACTGCTGAGCTCTGCCTGTTTGTTTTGTTTTGTAACTCTGATCGTTGAGCAATGTGACCTGTTTATGTATCCCAAACTAAAAGGCGGTTTCCCGGTGTAGTATCTCTCTTTAGATGGCAACAGCTTAACAACGCGGGACTTGGTCAACTTGGGAAAAGGACTCTACAAGATAAAGGTAAAGATTCTGAACAAACGTGGCTAAAAATTACATGTTGATCTTTCTACAATTAGAATTACATGAGGATACATAAATTAATGTTCAAAATGCACATTTTCTAGCTCACCCCTGAAGCTGAAGCTAAAGTCAAGCAATCGCGAGAAGTGATTGAAAGGATTGTAAAGGAGCAGACAGGTGAATATTTTTATCTCTGTTAACTGTTTTTGTCAGCCACTTTGAAAACTTTCTCTCCTTAACCAGAAATGTATGGTTCTTGCAGTTGTTTATGGAATCACCACGGGGTTTGGGAAGTTTGCCAGAACTGTCATTCCAAACAGCAAACTGATGTAAGTTACCAATGCAGCTTTCTCCCTCCTTTCCTTTGGGGGAAGAAAGAAGACAGAATGCTGCAGAGAAGCATGTTGCAGACTTGATGCTTATTCTTCTGTGGCTAGATGAGAGGGGGCTGCTTCGCTGTATCTGTTTTTGTGCAAAACAAAAATCGTCTTTGGAAGAGTTTCTTACGTAACTCTTTTACTTTCTGCAGGGAGCTTCAAATGAACTTGGTTCGTTCGCATTCTGCAGGTAATGGGAAATTGCTCAGTGTTTTCCCTTTCTGTGCAGTTGATGGCAGGTCAGTAACTGAGCCTGTTGCTGTTTCAGGTGTGGGGAAACCTTTAACCCCAGAGAGGTCCCGCATGCTGCTGGCACTGAGGATCAATGTCCTAGCAAAGGGCTACAGTGGAATATCCCTAGAAACCCTCCAGCAAGTTATTGAAGCATTCAATGGTAAAAGATACTTACAGAAAGCTCACATTGTTTGTTGTTGTTGTTATGTCTGTTTTCTGTTTTCATGTTCTTATATGCTTCGTTTGTTTTTAACTGTTTCTTTAAAGGATGGGCTCAATGAATCAAGCTGAGGGTGTTGTTCTTTTGTTCTCTTGACCTGGTAGTTGTGAGAAACCAGGACTCATTCCTCTACAAGCTCATGGGTAGAGGCTTTGTTGAAGAACGTGGGTGTGAGCAGAAATGTTAGGAAAGGTTAATGACTCAGCTGATCAGCTCAGGAATAAGCAGAAAGCTTCTGGCAGAAGCAGGAGCTGAACCTGAATAATGTAGATACTGGTTCAAGCTCAGCTTTAATGCCTGGTGAGGCATTCTAATGTGGCAGTTGTGACCAAAGAGCATCTCCTCTTCCTTTGCAGGACTTGTCTTTGGGATAAACAGGGGCTCTTATTGAGAGGACTCTGCACTGTACATGAGTTCAATTTCCCTTCTTTTTAGCAAAACCTGTAGAATGGAAGATTGCTCTAACGCTGTGACACATCCATGACAACAGAGACATGTTTGTAATTGCGAGGCCTGAAGAATACAAGGCTTTGTGCTGCTTAGCACTTCAAAAGAAAAGAAATGGGGTGATCTCTTCCCTCTTTTTCCCTTGATTTCCTGGGTTTCTTCATTTCACAGTATCATAGAATCATTAAGGTTGGAAAAGACCTGTAAGATCATGAAGTCCAACCGTGAGCACCACCATGCCCACTAAACCGTGTCCTGAGCAGAATCCTGGAGTCATGAAGGCTGGAAAAGACCTCCAAGATCATTAAATCCACACATTCATTGTGATGAGGCAGGGAAAAAGGCTTTGGAGATGGTTTCTAGGAGTTACTCAATGTTTAGTGGAATGAAAAATGAACTTTGAGCTTTGACTGGTGGCAAGCCTGTGAGAGGGATCTGAGAAGAGTGACATTTTGATTGTAGCTTGTGCTTATAGATGCAATCACCACTAGCCATGGTCCTCTCATTCCTTACAGAGCTAAATTCAAAAGGGAACCGATTTCTTTATAAACTGCAGCTAGTCTGAGAGCAGGCACAAAGCCCCTCTGCAAGAAGAGTGGTCCTAATTGTGCCACTGACCACAGTCATTAGTTACGGAGCATAACTGTGCCCATCACCTTGCTGGCTTCACTGTTTTCCAAGGAGTATATCAAGGGGAAGCTCTAACAGGAGCTGTATTTGTTTTATTTCTAGCTTCCTGCCTGCCTTATATCCCTGAGAAGGGAACAGTTGGAGCCAGTGGAGACTTGGCCCCCCTCTCTCATCTTGCGTTGGGATTAACAGGAGAGGGAAAGATGTGGTCCCCAAAGAGTGGCTGGGCTGATGCTAAATATGTAAGATTTAAGAGTATTTGGATTTTGTGTACTGGTTTGAATTGGGACTAGATCGTGTTTAGCAGCTCATCCTCTACCTTGAGGAAGGTGGATCCATGAGAATGGGACAACTGGCATGTCCAAAAAAAATATTGTGCTATGTTATCGCAATGTGAAATACTGCAGTGGCATCATTTAGAGGTGGGCAGGATGTGACGCCAGCTGTGAAAGAGCTATTACTACATCTTCAACTCCATAAACATCAGCACTGTTCCAACAAACCCAAGGTCAATTCAAAACTGCAAGGAGTAATGAGGTTTATTGAAAGCAGGAATTTATCAGTAACATTTCTAGCGCATTTATGACAGCTTTAAGCAGAAACACAGATTCGGACATTCAATTTTAGAAAGATTAACAAGGGTCGCAGGGAAACTTTACAGCACCCTCCTTTACAGCAAGATGCCTTATAATGGAATTATTTTTTAATGAATTGATTGTTATCCTATCACAATAGATCAGCAGATTGATCTGGTGTTTAACATCTCCAAGACTGGGTTCTCCGATGTCTTTCATGGCAGTTTGCTCTTTCAAACATACCAGTCTAATCCATAAATATTTGAACACCAGATTTATTTGTAGATTGATAACTATCATCCATTACAGTAAGCTGAAGAAGTGGTGAGAATTACATGGGGAGAGGAGATAGATAGAGAGGCAAGAGGCCAGCATCTCCTGGACCTCCCATTTCCTGATGTCAGAGGGACCTTGGCTCATTCTTTTATGAACCTGCGTCAGACAAAGCTATCGTCACAAGGTGTTTCCAGCCTTCTCTCCTATTACTCTTTCCCACCAGGTAATACATGGTAGATGTTAATGGGCTGTGGCAATATCTCATAGTAGTGTTTCTACTGCCTTCTTTTAATGATAGTTTAGAAGCCCAAAAATGCTGTCCCTTATTTAGTCCAGAAGAAAAATTAGTCTAAATTATGATATAAAACTTTTTTTCTTCCTTCACTCGGGGATTTTTTTTCAATTTTTTTTTTTTTTTTTTTTTTTTTTTTTTTTGTATTAATGTACAGAAACAGTTAAGATTTTAAAGTTTGGGGTACCGAGTTACTGAAATATATATGTGTGTATATCTCTTTCCGTTGAACTCCTTCACAGGTCCTCGAAGCCCATGGTCTGAAACCAATTACCTTGAAACCAAAAGAGGTAATAAGGGGTAATGTCAGCTGATGAAAAACAAGTTTAGTCAATCGCTAGTTGCTTTATACTTGCAATTGAAGCCTGACATGAGCCAACAGTCATTTTAGACCAAGCTTCAGAAAGGTATTTGAAGTCAGCCATGGGGAGGGATGCCAGAGACTTCATTCACTAGCAGAGCTTATGGCAGCATTTCCATTGCAACTCCCATCTGTGTGGGATTAGATACAAACGCAGCTAAACAGAAGCTCTGACTGTAAGGCTTCAGGCCAGCAGACAGATAAGTCTCATCCTGCCTTCTGCCCCCATTTCAATGCCAGTGATGGAATCCAGTCCTTTTGCAAGCAGTAACTGTAATGGATCTGTATTTCCAGTGCTCCTGACCATCAGTGGAAGTTATTGCAGTAGCAATCCCATGTGTCTGCAGGTCAGTGGAAGGTGGCATCAATGAGAATGATTCTTTTTGATGGAAGCCACGGTAATGCAAATAGTAGTAGTAGATTTATTCCATGCAGCACCAGAGCAGATCTGTCCTTCTGGTTGCCAACCAGCAGTTCACTCTGCTGTCAAAACCTAGAGGTCTTGTATTCACAGCTGTCCTCATTTTGCAGCCTAGGCTTTCTGATTTGTTACAAATGTGAACTTACACATTTTTGTATTTTGTATTGCATCCTTAGAGAAGATGGCTCCTATTAGTGGGTCATAGAAGCCTGAAGGCTTTTGCTGTGGATGGCTTTAGAAAAAATGCATCATTTCACTTTTGAAATATACCCTGTGATTCTTAGTGTGCAGCCACTAATAGTAATGAGTGGATTAAGCCATACTTGATAAAGTACTATCTATCTCGAATGGGATTAACCTCTCGTTGTGTCACCGTACTTGACTTGAAATGTCAGTCCCAAATGTGATGTTTAGATTGTCTCTGTGGTGACTGGAGAGGGACAGCCATCTTGCAAAAACACTTTATCTCATCCCAGAACAGCTAAGAAGCTCTCTGAAGGCACCCCTCTGCCCTTTGACCAAAGCTAGAGTTCATGTGACAGACCTGAGCCAGACAGCTGACTTCTAGGTGGTTAAAATCAAGTGAGATTAACCTCACTTCAAGAAACAAGTTCACTTGGGAACACTGCAGATTTGAGGCTTCTGGAATGGGGCCTCAGAAGCTGTAAAATAACAAGAACAGTAGCAGCAGGAAGCCAAATCCAGTATCTCCTGTAGGCAAACAGAAGACTCTCATGTTTGTTTAGAACAAAGCTGTACCTAGCTTTAATTGCACTCAACAAATCTTTCAAAGCAGTTAAAACTTTTAATTCTGTTTCAACTCTTCATTTCCTTCTTATGACTGTTTTTGCACATGCTGTGATCCTAACTTCTTTGGTTTAATGACTTAAGAAATTAAAAAAATTAAATTCCACTTCCAAAGCACTTGGAAAGGACCTTTCATTTTAAGTTTGAAGTAACATGAACTAAACCTCATTCTCAGAACTGCTGGAATTCCAAAGGTGTCTGTAATGACTTAGCGGAGTCATGAACATTGACAATTTATGTAGCAAAGATACTTGGTCAAGCTGTGCTTATTGTGATTTTCTTCAGGACAATCCAGGGAGCTTAGCAAAGGTCTTTAAATAACTTATGCGAGAAAGAGAATCACCGTAGATATGGGGAATGATCGCAGCATGTGGACTTGGTTAACATCTGTTCTCTCTTTGAAGGGTCTGGCTCTCATCAATGGGACACAAATGATCACCTCACTGGGATGTGAAGCAGTTGAAAGAGCTAGCGCCATTGCTAGGCAAGCAGATATAGTTGCTGCCCTTACACTTGAAGTCCTGAAGGGAACAACTAAGGCCTTTGATACTGGTGGGTACTGGGCTTTTCTCTGTTTGCTGGCAGACATTGGAGAGAGGCAAAGCCAAACAGTCTCATTTGTTTTGCTAGACATCCATGCTGTGCGTCCACACCGAGGGCAGGCTGAAGTGGCATTTCGATTCAGGTCCCTTCTGGATTCTGACCATCATCCATCAGAAATAGCAGGTAAATAATGTCAGCCTTCACCGGGCCAGGTTGCACAGGAAAAGCTGGGTCTTACAACTGTAGCACATTTGCTTTTGTGTGAGGAATATTTGGTTTCTGTCCCTTTTTTCTTCCTAGAGAGCCACCGATTTTGTGACCGAGTTCAGGATGCGTACACAATGCGCTGCTGCCCTCAGGTAAAAAGTGACTTTTATTTCCTTTCCTATCAGTAGAAAAAATGAGATCAGAGTTCCCACCGCAGAAACAAGGTCACCTATGCATTTTGTCTGACTTCATTAGTGGAAGAGATTTTATTTTTCTTCTCCCTCACTTCAAAGTTTCTATTGATAGTAGTGTGTAATTTGCTGATCCCCTGCACACGTCTGTGTTTGGATCTGAAAAAGGCCCAGTACTGGAAGCAAGGGAAGGGTGCTGGTTTCCCCATTTGTAGGTGTTGTAGAGTATTTCTTTTGCACTGATGCTAAGACCTTGAATTGGGGAAAGGTGTTTCTAGAAGGACACAGAGTTAGTTACAAAATTTTGTGTATTTGTAGAGTCTCAAACATACTGGATGAACCCATTGCCCTGAGTTTTAAAATGTGCAAAACTATTATATCAGTATTATAATTACCAAAAGTTAGCTAATTAATAAGAGTTCTCATTTTCTGTGGGGGGATTTTTAAATAATGTTTCCCTAATAACACTTATGCCACTGATGAAGTACCTTATCTTCCATTTAGGGCTGTAAAACAACAACTAAAGAATGACTTATTTAGCACTACTGCCATCATAACAGAAAACCAACTCTTTCAGGTGTCTAGGGTGGGTAGTGTCCCAAAACAGTATTGCTGCTGATTTTAAGAGCAAATCCAAGATCATCTTCAAGTGTGGATGTAGAGACTGGGACAATGGGAAAGAGAGCGCCTGCAACTGGGTCAGCACCACGAAGGTGAATTAAGTGCAGACACTCAGCACGGATGCTAATGTCTTTTCTTCCAGGTCCATGGAGTAGTAAATGATACAATTGCTTTTGTGAAGGACATCATGACAACTGAAATCAATAGTGCCACGGACAACCCTGTATCTTTATATGATTTTATTTCTTTGCACGCTTTTCTCTGTCCTTTTTTTTTTATCAATTTTTTTTTTTCCTAAGTAATTGTTTACATAAGAGGCAAAAAGGAAAGTCCTATAGACTTCAGTCAGTAGCTACCACTAGTTGCCAACGGTGCATGCAAGTGTATGTTGAGGCAAGGACCACTTGTGATTTCAGTTTAGTACGCATTGAAGATGTACAAGACAGTACTTTCTGTGCTTATGTTGAATACATAGAATGGTGGGGCTTAGCGATCAAATGGACTTAGATGGATGGTGACTTGTCATATGAAACATCTGGTGGTGCAGCACTAGTGAGACCTGCATTCCAGGGCAAGATTTGTGAGTCATCGAGGAAGGCAGACAAAATGTGTGTGATCAGTAAGCCTCCTCATGGTTCAGCAAGGCTGGGTTCTCAGCACTATAAAGATGCTCTGACATCCCACTGTGAGCTGCCAAGCAGCGCTGCTTGTTACCTAATACTCTACCTGCCTCAGAGAGAATTCACCAAACAGCTGTACTGGGATCCAAACACGTGTTTCTATACAACCCTAGTAATTCCACTCCCTAACTGAACACTTCATCCAGTCCATTTGAAAAAAACACGTCAGAACTGCGTCTACAAGTTCAGAGAACTGAGACTGGGCTTTCATTTTCTGAAAAGTGACTGTGTAGATGCAATACAATATACCTGCAAATAAAAGCCTACTAGTGCAAATATTCCTCCAGAATCAGGAAGATGGCATATCTGTCATGTAAGCTCTATTCATTTACATTTGTGCCTTAACTCCTTCAAGATGGTGTTTGCTGAAAGAGCAGAGACCATTTCTGGAGGAAATTTTCACGGTGAATACCCTGCAAAGGTAATTAAACATATGGAGAAAAAAGACGTTTTTTTTTTTTTCTGTTTAATTTTCCTGTTGTCTGATTGAATGAGGAGATCTTTTATAGGCTTTGGACTACTTGGCGATCGGTGTGCACGAACTCGCTGCAATTAGTGAAAGAAGAATTGAGAGGCTCTGCAACCCCTCACTCAGCGAACTGCCAGCATTTTTAGTCACCGAAGGAGGTCTGAACTCCGGCTTCATGATTGCGCACTGCACAGCAGCTGCCCTGGGTGAGTGCTTAAGCAGTATCAACAGGGCGAATCAAAGACCGGTTTGTATTGAGGCAGTTGTAATTGCACAGTTGTTGTCAAGGGATCTGCTCCTGTTTTCCTTCTCTTTTCCACGTGCTTTGAGCTGGCTGGGTGTGATATCTGAGCATTCGGTGCAGCTGCAATTATTTCAGCTCAGGGCTCTTTGTTCTCCCGTGCCCCGTAAGAGCACTTACTGCTCTGAGGTGGACTTTGGGAGTGCTTGTATGTTGATGAGCTTGGCAGAGAGCACTCTGATATTGCCAGCAGAAATTGGTGAGAGTTACGCAACCAGCAGCCTGCACATCAGCTCAAATAGGGCTGTAAAACTCACAGTAAACTCTGCAGGTAACACATAAATCTGTCTGTGCCACTCTCCAAAACCTAGAGCCTCTGCCTGAATAGGGTTGGTCTCTAAATGGGAGAACATCTACGCCTAGATTCTCACAGGGACACCACTTGTCTCAAAGCCGGGCTGAATTACTTGGTGTCTCCAACCAATGGCCAGGTGCTTACAGCAGTATCAAACTCTACAGCCTGCAGGAGATTGGATTTCCCAGGGCAGAGTGTTGGAGGAACAAGCCAAAAATAAGCACTAGTACATTTTTCCTCTAGGACTCATGACTAAAGCAACAACAAACATGCTGGCCTCTGGGACATTACAGTTCACAGGGAACCCACATGAAGACAAATGTGCTGTGAGCAGAGGGTAAATTGCAAGTGAGGGATGCAAACAACCAGGAACAGAGGGCGTTGAATCAATGAGTAGATAAATACCTGCAGGAAACTAGTCAGTGAGCTCCACCCAAAGACTGGCATTGGTGACTTTTTCAAAGACAACGGCAGTTTTCAAGGTGTTCCTTACAAAGTACTCAGCTATAACGATGCATTCTCCAAAGACAAGTGAAGGTTGGACTCTCCTGCAGCCTGTAGTAGTGGATGGGCCCTTTTTTCCAGGCTGGCCATTGGTTCTGGTGTCATTTTCTGTTCTGCCCTACATTCATTCCCTCATGGGGTTTTTGCAGTTTCGGAGAACAAAGCCTTGTGCCACCCCTCCTCTGTGGATTCTCTGTCCACCAGCGCTGCTACGGAGGACCACGTGTCCATGGGAGGGTGGTCTGCGAGAAAAGCACTGAGAGTCATTGAGCATGTGGAACAAGGTAACATTAAAATGCTGATTTCCAGACAGACTTCATGCACGTAACCAGATTAAGATATTAGTGCCATTCTATTCAGATGTTGTTTGGGGGGGAAAAAACAAACAAACAAACAAAAAAAAGGCTTAATTCATTAGAAATAACTTTTAAAGGGATTTATTAAGTATATACTTTTACAAGCAGTTGGATCTTTTGACAGAGATGAGGTAAACCCAGGGCTGTGTTTCTTAGGAAAGAAAACTGCTAACTACAGGCTGCTCAGCAAAACTTTTCTCTCTTGCTTGAAACAACAGCTTGCACTCTTGCTTCTTTATTCTTTCATTTATTCATTTGGCAGAGGATGTGCTTAGATACAGCTGTTAGTGGAAGAACGCATAACACAAACACTGAACTCCTTTGCCCATACGTGTGAGCACTCTGGGCTGTGTGGATCACACCAGCTACACCAAACACCACAGGGAGATAGGTGAAGGAAGCCTCGCATTGAGCTGTGCCTGCTGAATGTCTCTCCCGCTGTTGTGATTTCTAGTTCTGGCCATAGAACTGCTCGCCGCCTGCCAGGGCATTGAATTCCTACGCCCCCTGAGGACAACCACCCCATTGGAGAAAGTCTACGACCTCGTGCGTTCAGTGGTGAGGTAAGATCTGATAAATGCCTCGGGTGGGGGTCACCCACTGCTTCAGAGGCCCGCTGCTGGCGGTGCCGGTGGTTAATGTTTGGCCAACTCATTGCAGGCCTTGGATGAAGGACCGCTTCATGGCCCCGGACATCGAAGCTGCTCACAGACTGCTGGTGGAGCAGAAGGTGAGTGCTGGCTTCTGGCAGGTCGGTGTGGCCTGGCCATACGGGCAGCTGCAGCTCCGCTCAGGGCATGCCCCTCACTACGCTCACTGCTGGAGCCAGAGGCAGTGCTCCTGTACCAGGGAGAGGGGGCTCTCTCTGGGTGCTGATCCCCATATGAGAGGCTGCATGTGCTCCCCAGCCGGGAGGCTCCTGGGCATGGTAAGGGGACAGGCGTGAGGGAACAGCAGCGGCCAAAGGTGCTAACCCAGGCCAAGTGTTTGAACAGCTGTGGGACTGTAGAATCTCTCTTATTTGTTTGTAAACTGTAACAAAACAATTCTGGAGAGTAACCAAATGGAATAAGATCCCAGTCTGTCCTCTGTAAAGCTTTTGATCTGCAGCTGTCTTGCTGCCCTTAAAGAATAGATGAAGGAAACCGTAGAACATTTTCCTCTCCTTTCCTGCCTTGAACAGCAGCCACCACCCCCTCCCTTCCCTTTCCCTTTGGCCATGTCAGCTGCCATTTGTTTCCTTGGCCCTCTCATGACCCAGTAACACGGTAACAAATAGCAGTGATCCTCTCCCAGCTGTTACCGGCCGAGCATTAACCTGGCTGCAAGACATGATGTGACTTCTTCATCTCACATCCTTTCACCTTGTCCCCCCAGAGCTGTATCTTTCTCTATCCCCCCTCAACTCCATCCACATGCTCTTCCCCACCCCTCACTCCGGCTGCCCTGCTGTTTCTGCTGATCACCTACCACCAATGCATGCAGGTCTGTAATTCTCACCTACATCCCACTAACTTTCCCACAGGGTTTCTTGAAGTTGTGTGCTGATGTCTGACCAAGTATGAATTTTTGTTGTTGTTTTTTGTTTTGCTTCTCACTCCCCTATTTCACTGTCTGATTTCACAGGTGTGGGAAGTAGCTGAACCTTACATTGAAAAATACAGGAGAGAACACATCCCTGAATCCAGACCTGGTTCACCAACAGCCTTCTCCCTGGGATCACTGGAAAGGAAAACACACGATGGCCACAACCACAGACATCACAACGAACTGTAACAATTGCCCTCCTCATGTACAGAGCAGACCCTGGACCTGCCCTGAGTGTGGCTGTTTCACCAAAACTCAGTGTGGTTTCTTTAGGTGGCCCAAAGGAACCATCTGTCTCACTTGGGAGCACATAGCAGTAGTAGAGAAATGGCTCCCTAGTTCCTTCTCATGGGAAAGACAGCTTGGTCATGATAGTGTGAATTTTATTAAACACTCTGAGCTTTCAAACACAAAACATTCAGGCTCCCGCTGAAATCAGTGGATGTTTTGCTTGGTGCCTTCTGTATTTTTGTCAGCTCTTTGCTTGCATTCTCTGTATCTCTGCCAATGATATTGAACAGCTGAGATTCGTTATTCTCATTTTTTTCCTTTTTTTTTTTTTTTATTTTTTTCCTTTGGGAAACTGCTGCAGTACCCTTCATTCTGCCATGAGCAAAATTATCTCAATACTTCACCCTTCTCCCCTTTGTACGTCCAGCACTGTGCACATCTTATGTGAAGCAAACAGATTCTTGTATAACAGAAGTATTTTGGAGACAGGTGCTTCACAAATCAAAAGAGCTCTGTGCATAAGAACACGCTGTGGTGATTACTGCTCCAAAACAAAAACACTGCATTCTGACAATGGACTACATTTAATGCAGCTTTCCAAGACCTATGGGCTCACACTTGCAATAAATGCAGAGAGGTTCCACATACAGCTACAGCAATGTGTTTTCCTGTCATGATGAAAGGTGTTAAAAGCAAAGGCTTAGCTTAGAAATAAGCGGCCCAGGTGGCAAAAAGACTGCAAAGGGTACTGATAGTTTCTGGGAGAGCAGGAGGAGGAGGAGCAGGAGGAGTTGTGGGAGCAGCAGATGTGAACCAGCACTGGAGGCCTGCACTTTCACTAGTTATTGGGCATCCAGCTGCCTGCTGGCGGCCCTGTTCCACTTTGACACTTGTGTTGTAATGTGCTCTGTGTTACAGCATCGACCTCTGGCACATGCTTTGTGTGTTTTGCAAGGGAAGAGTCAGGACTTAGGCTTCCCATCATAGCACAGTGACGACATTTAAGGGCCAGTTTAAAACCAGTGACCTTGGCAATACTGGCCTGATGATCACAGCCATGGAGGGTCCAGTGTGGGCTGGAAACCCTCCAGGCCATCAGCTATGCTGCAAGGGGCAGCCAAATTACTGGTATGGAGCCACCTATATGTGTCTTCAGGGCCTCATACTTCATACTTCAGTGGGAAGTATGCCCTGAGGATGGGACACATGCCCACTGGCAAACCAGCAGGGAGACTATGAATCTGGCCAGGATTAAGCACAAGTTGTGCAGGGTCCTGCCCTTGCCCTACAGAGAGCCAGGTGACTTCTGTCCTGTCACTCTGAGTTACAAACATGAGCATGATGATGAACTCAGCAATGAGCAGACCTAGGAATTAGGATAACCCTATGGTGTGTGAGGTCCTTCCTCTGGCCTCTGTCTCTCCCCCATGTGCCAAAACCATTTCCACCCTTCCAGCTACAGACTCTGCAACAAGCTTATCTCAAACTCCTGCTGAAGCTCTTCCATCTCACGGCCAGCCAGCTGTTAATTGAAACCAGCTGTGATGATGACCCCCCTACAATACACAAGCCTGGTTGTTATAGTCTTTGCCTTCAGCCTCAAGGTACGGCTAAATAACGCAGTTTCTCCACAGCAAAATCAGCAACCCTAGACAGTTCCCCACTGGTTGTTGCTATAACCTCAGATGTGGGAAATAGCACCCGAGCAGCACGAATGCAAGGAAAATCAAATGTGAACAGAGACACGTGGCTTACATTTTGTATGTTAACAGATGACCCCATGGCTCAAGGAGATCAGAAGGGCACGATAAAGCTCCTACCAGAATGAGACTACAGTCCTTCATTCAGGGTCTGATTCACTAATAGCTCTGTCCACAGTCAAGGTCAGATGCCATTGTTGACAGCGTACTTTTGATGCAAAGCTCTTCATGCTTATCAAGTACAGTTTAATGATTTTTTTCTTGAGAAAGGTAAGTGCTTTTGTTTCTATAGCCACCTTCCATTTGAAAAGCTGAAGAAAAGCCTCAGCCAAGTGTGCACAGAAACCCTCCCTATCCAAGATTCTCTGCTTAGAACACTGTAACAGCTTAAACTCCAAAGCTGTGTTATCTTACAAGCTCACGAGAAGTGTAATAATTAAGAGAAAAGAAGACAAAGTTTTGAAAAACACCAAGATCTTCAGTTTCTAATTGCTCTTAGTGAAAGTTATCATACTTAACTGGTCATCAGAAGCACATACAGACAAATGAGTCTCGTGTCACTTCAGATTCAGCCTAAAATAAATGAGCTCAGGTGAGATTTTTTGGAGCATATACATGAGACTGCAGGTCATCTTTTACGTTTCAGTGTGACTGGTATTTTGAGAGCCTGGCTGTACTCACCAGACCATAACCTCAATGCACTGAACTGCCTGTAGGAGTAATCTCTAAGGCTTAGTGCATCTTATTTCAATCCCTCTCCTACAGTGCACTCAAATTTTCAGCAATCCAGTGAGTGCTGTACCACTTTGCATTTTCCCCTCCTGTTTCTAAAGCCTGCTATGAGATCCTAAACGTGGCAGGATGTTGCGGCTCAGCTGGTAAAAGATACCTTGTTGGACCCCACTGATTTTCAAGTCTGCAGAAACCCAGAGATCTAACTTCTCAGAAATGTAAGACACTGTGCTTCCTACCAGGTCTGTGGTCCCTGGTTTCTGCTGAGTTCAAGACTCAGCAAACCTGGAAGCTATGAAAGGGTGCTGCGTCCTCCCAGTACTGCCAAAGCCATTCCAAACATGCATGCCTGAGACTCCAGCCCTAGACATAGGTTATGTAACATCACTCTTCTGTGTTAATCTTACTTAGACCCAAACTTCTTTCTTCATTCATAAGTCACTGGTTTTGTGGTTTTATTTATTTATTTCAAATTTTACAGATTGAAATGTTTGGGAAACTGTCTTTTAATTCAAATAGATATAATTGATTTTTTACTTTTTTTTTTTTTAATTTTAGTTTTTTCACTTGATAAAGTTCATTTGAATAAAAGGGGTGGTAAGATGAGCAGTGAAACAATTTACTAGTAAATACAAATCTGATTTGTCTGTGGCTTTGAAATAATCCATGCAAGTGATTGTCCTCTTTCAGTAACTGCTCGTTATCCCACAGCTCTCATTTTTATAGACAACTTTTCCTTTAATTATAACATAGTCGATCAGTGTTTGATGTCCCCCAAACTGGTATATCAAGTGCTCCCACCTAAAAAGACAACAAGATGTTTAAGAATATCCATACTTGCACAAAAGCAGGTCACACACCTAGTATTTCTGTCAGTTATAAAATATTTGCTTTAACCATGGGAAAGCACTATGCCACGCTGATGACAATTCAGAATTCCATGTTTACATATTGATCATTCATGAATACGATGAAATAATGTACAAGCAATACATTAACCTCTCCACTCTCCATGATACAGTGAAAACCCAAGTCCCTTATGTTAAATCACATTAGAAACAACAGAAGAACATACCTTGATGAATTTATAATAACAAGATCCCCCTGCTTGCCAATCTCTATGGAACCATGCGTGTCTGATTTTCCCAGAGCATAAGCTGCATTAATGGTGGCAGCTGCTAGGGCTTCATTCATTGACATCTTCATGTTTACGCAGGCCAGATGCATCACCATAGGCTAATGGGAAAATTAAGCAGAAAATGGGAGTTGTCAATATACAAATAAAACTGTTTATGTCTCAAATCCCAAAGCACTGTCCTCCCGCCTCAAGAAACAAAAGGAGTTGTCCTGCACAATGTAAATCTTGCCAATTCCAAAATGAGAAATGTGAAATCAGGAATTTGCAAGCTTGTTTTCTAAGCCTCTTTGTGCATTTGAAAAATCAAACCCCTCCAAATTTCAAGAACTTCTGGCAAATAATACCACCCCACATAAACAGGCAGGACCAAATGTCTAAGCTGGGCGTGCTGCTCTCTTTGTGGATACGAAAAATGTTTTAGGCATGTAAGATCTATATACAAGCTGTACTAGCAGAAAATTTTGTAATTTCATGTTCTTGTAAGTATTAGGGATAGCTTACCATCGAAAAACAGTATGCGTTAGGATTAAAATCACTGCCAAGAGCAACAATAACTCCTTCATCTAACATTTTTCTGGCTTGAGGTTGCTTCAGTCTAGTGGGAAAAAGACGCTTGTCAGTACCATTCATTTAGTTATTACATGATGAATTACAAAAGCAAAAGTCATCACTCAGTTTGGCTAAATTCGTGCATTCAGTTACATCAATCCATTTGGAGATGAAAGGCCAAATTCTGCTCTTTTATAGCATTTATGCTATGGATAGCATAAATGGAAACTGTGATCCACTGTTTCTGCAGTAACAGCACGTGACAACAGCCACGATCAAACACCAGACTGCAGGCTACTGAAATGCTGGTATTTATCCAGGCCTCAGCCACAGCAGGATTTACATGGTGAAAATCTTCATTTCTCAAAAAAGTAATTTTCTGGTCTGTATAGCTTCAAAGACAGGCTTGCAAACATGAGCAGTGGCATAACCGACGCAATAGTCTGTCTCGTCCCAGTTCTGTTGGTAATTCAGAACAGGAACTTGAGGCTGTGAATTTAATTTGTACGTGTTTGATTTCTGTCACTTAGCAATGTTAATGCAAACAATTGCTATGGTGAGCTGCTTCATAAAAGCCCATTCTCCCACTGACATCTATATAAATATCTCACTGGGGTGGTGTAACTTCAAGGTAGCACAGGAATTCAGCTTCATCGATCTGACCTCCAACCATTCACTTACATTATGAATGTGATGCCCCAGTCACTTGGCAGTTAGAAAGTACCTCAACCACTGAGTAACCACCACCCAGTGTTGCCTCATTTTTAAGGATGTGTACCAGAAGTAAGAAACAAAGAGACTTGCTCAGCTCTTTGTGATGGTCTTCACTGATCCATCCTGCTCATTAATGGACATATACAAACTTACACTTGGCATTACCAGAGTCTAGAACCAGGAACGTGAGAGGTTTTTTTTGATTCCTTCAATCTAGTGGCCTTACCTTAGCATGTAGGCAGTGGTTGGCAAAAGGACAGCTGCACACTTGGCTTCTGCCATTGCTGCAATACCTTCGTCACTAACTTCTTCTAGGTGGCTGATAGCCTGGGCTCCTAATTCAGCTCCAAGCTGAGAGAATAGTCAACGTCACTCACTGTTTAGAGTTAATTCAGTGAAACAATGTTGTCATCAAGTGACTGGAACAGACGATTCATTATTAACGTAAAATTTACTAAAAGAAAGATCATAAAGAATGTCTGAAAGTACCAATGAAATACAGACAGGATACTTTCTAATTTTCTGCATGGAAAGCTAACCGCAGCAAGGTATTAAGTAAGCACAGACTGGAAGTACACCTTCAGTGGCATTTCTAACAGATAAATTTGCAAACTATGGGACTGCCATGAATAAAATCATTACCAACTCCTGCCCACAAAGTAAGCAGAAGAAATAGGGTGACAAGCCTGGCACTGGTTGCTGAACAAATAATGTGTCTGCTTCTTTCTGTAGTGAAGCAGCAAAACAGCTTTTTATAATGAAAAAAAAAAAAAAAAAAAAAGATTTTAAAATCTTTTTTAAAAAAGACAAGAATAACTTTCCTGTGGGAAAGAAGAATTCTTTAAATGATGACAAAACATTGGATCAGACAGTCTTCAACAAAATAGTCTTGAGCCTACACTTGACTAAACCAGAGCTCTGAGTGTGCCTACTGTACATCTCGCTGCAGCTAGACATACACTGAAAGAAAAAGCATTTTCCAAGTTGCATATAAACCGTGCTTTTGTCATCCTTGGGTTCATATATATCCACTGGGTTCCCCACCCATATCACATGTGAAAGATGAGCAAAGTCAACGTTTGATTAGGCAGTGCATGTTAGTCACAGAGGTCAACGTTTCTCTCCATGTCCTTAACTCCAAAATTGCACAACGGCTGTAATTTCCTACTACCTGTGAATGATCGACTTCACAAAGCCTTAAGAAAAAGAAAAACAACCCCTGGCTGCGAAAACTGCAATTCATTCACAGATTCAAGTCGCAGAAAAGCAAGGCAAAACCAAACAAGTGGCTTCATTGTATGTTAAGATAGAAATACCTCTGCAGATTTCATTGGATGGAGCTCATCACCATGGAAGTTAATCTGTAATCCTGCATCTTTTCCAGCTTGAAGAATTCTCCTGGTAGAATCCAGATCAAAGACGCCCTTCTCACAGAACACATCTATATTGTTAACATGTATTTCACCACTTCGTTGGAGTTCTTTCAGTTTAGGGAGATGGTTATTAATAATGTCATCTGTGGCTTCAGTAGCAGTTTTCCCTCTAATGGAAAGAAAATGTTACAGAGCCATAGGGATAACAACTTTGAAGCTTGGCAAACATTCAAACCATATACGCAACTACTAAATTATTCAGAAAATGATGCAAATACAAATCACTCAACCTTCAAATTAAAAAATAAAAGCACCGTAACTTATGTACATCCAAACATGACTTACTTTCCATTTAAAAAACATTAAGATAATATTACAATTTATTTTTATAAGGCTGGTTTCTTTGGATGCTAACCAAGACATGGGACATTTACGAACCAACACTTCGGCTTCCTTATTCATATAGTCTGATCTACTTATATTGTATCTTAACGTACAACTATTTAAAATACGTAACTGATTATTTAAATGTTTTAAATGATATTCATGCAATATTTTTATGCAAATATCAAAGCTCAAAAGGTATGTGTAGCACAAATAACTATTTTAAATTTACCTCTCCTCCTCTGATGATATCGTTCAGAGTGACAGCTAGATAACCATTTCTAAATCAGACAGGGTTCCTGAGATTAGATCTGCCAATGTCAGAATCATTTATGAACCCCCAATTACACAAAGATAACCCAGGAGAGTAAATGCCTCTGAAAGAATTAACAACCCCAAAATTAAAGTTAGTATTCTGCAATTTTAAGATCTAAAGATAAGGGACACACTGCAGCTACAGGCTTGTGCCATCTCTATCCCCATTTCAGGCACTGTAAAATCACAACGAGCTTCATATGTGGGTGAGTTTTCAGTTTTACAGTGGCAGTAAATTCAAGAACTCACATTCTATTCTGATTTATGAACAAGTTTGCACAGTTACAAAGCACAGTAAAACCTGGCACACTGCCCTTCCTCTGTTCACCTCTTACTGAAACAGTTTGGGTTGCTCGAGCTCATGTCAAGCCTTTTCCCTTTTCTAATTTAGGCTCAGCAGTCTTTGGAGTAATCTGAATGTGAAGATTAGGACCAAAGCTAAGACAAAACAGAGGGAAACATTAAGTCTTGATCTAACATTCTGGGGGACATAATGCCCAAGAATTGAAAACTGTCATTGTTCCAATTCAAGAGACTTTGAAAATTCCTTCCAAAAGATGAAAAAGAGCCCACTGAAGTTTTGCCGGTCAAATAATACATATTTTTAAAATCAGATATCCCCAAAATCATGAATTTGATTCAAAATGACGACTAGAGGGATGGCAGATGAGTTATTTCTTTGCCCCTTCTTTGAGCTTTTTAGGTTCATTTCCCAAACAACCAGGGATACTGGAAGCTCTAAGGCTGGAAACTTCTTTTTACCTGTGCATGCTGATGGGGAGGAACAAAAATTGCTATGAGCTGAGCAGCCATATTTTTCTCTGGGACAGCTCAGTCTGAAGTAACCTACAATGTTCAGTGCATACTTCAGTAAGCACTGTATATTACTGATGCACTGCATCATAGCCTCACAGTATGATTTTGTTTGTAGGAACCTCTGTAGCTCATCTGATTCAATCCCTGATGCAAAAACAGGATCAATTTGAATCACGTATCAATGTTCCTTCTAGAAGCAGAAAATTAGATTGAATTACCACATACCATACAGAAATCATGAGCAGATACACACAGCAGTTCTCAACATTTGCTCAAATATCCAGGAGGGAAAAAAAAATGACTAGCGCTGGAGGCAGGCTCCTCTTAAGGCTTAAGACTCCACATAATGACACTTTACAAAACATACCACACACGACAATTCTAAAGAGTTGACACCTTTATCAAATAAATGAACTTTCTAGTGACACTTCTGCTGTAAAAGGCTAAATATGCCAAACAGTAAATTACATGCAAGAAGAAGCTAACAAGCAAATGGCTGAGTAGATGAATTTACAAAGCTCCTTGCCAGCAGCCCCAACAAGGGACTAAGCAGAATTTTCCATGAGCAAGTACAACTCTGCTGCTTTGTTTCACATTAAATAGAATTATTTTAAATTTGAGTCAATTCGCAAATGGTGTTAGCAAACTGGTGCTAACAAACATGCATGATTATGCATGGATTATTAGACTTTATCAAGTCAAGAACTGCCATTAAGTACCTACAGCAAAAGGGAGCACTACTTTTTAAGACCTACATAAATCAAGAAGATTTAAGTAAAAACAGTCAAATTGACCTTAATCTTTTGCTTGTGTGACTTACACACAGCCACAGAGAATTTTTATGGACTTTATGTTCATGTCAGTTTTCTTTAAGTGACACGCAAGATACCTGTTTAACTCTCTGAATCCACAAACTCATCATCTTATTTGCATCTGAATCCTTAAAAAGAGCACTTTCCAGCCCCAAGCCTGTGGGCGACATGCTCCCTTGAGATCCTACACTGTTACTAGGACTGAAGTAAATCAAGAACTGAAAACTTGAGCTCACCAACACATGATGCTTCCCTCAGCATGTAGCTTACCCAAACATTCATGAGCTAGCAGAGGGCCTGTGCTCTGAACATTCAGGTCTCAGATTAGGAAAGAGCTGCAAAATTCCACCTGGCCAGAATAAACGCCTGAGGCAGAATCTAAGTTGGATAGGTCGCAGAAAATCCAAGTAAAATATTCTGGACATGAGCATGTGAATGAAAAAAAAAGGGGATTTAAGAAGACCCAAACTGGGTAACACAGATGTATAGCTTTGAATATACCTTGTTATACTTTAGGAGGGTTGGTCAGAAGTTGTTTTTCTCAAAATAACAGCTAAATTTCAATGCAAAGCAGTAACAAAAATAGCAAGAAAAAATAAGTTATATTACTTTGGCACAGCATGAGCTCCACAGTAAGTTGAAGAAATGCCAATATCCATGGACTGCCTAGCGCGTTCAATCACTCTCAGCATTTTGAGTTCTGTTTCTAAGTTCAAGCCGTATCCACTCTTGCACTCAACCAAAGTAGATCCTGCTCTGCGCATGCGTTCAAGTCGGTGTTTAAAAGTAGTGAACAGCTCTTCTTCTGTGGCCTTCCGGGTGTGTTCCACGGTGAAATGTATTCCTCCTCCAGCCTGGTGGATTTCCATATAGGAAGCACCTGCCAGCTTGGGGAAGAAAAGGGAACAAAAACACCCACCACACGCATAAAATTAGCCATGAAATGTGAGTTTTCTATCCCAGGGATTCTGGAAAGTGCCCTGAGGTCTCTTTGCAGCAATAGACAAAAAGAGGAAAAACAAATGCCCATTAATTTGTCCTCTTTCCTATCTGTCCCCTCCACCTGAGCAAAGAAATGATGTAAAAAGCAGCATAAAAAGAATTCTTTTGAAGATTTACTTCCCTCTGAGCCTAAGGGGAAGACCTACTTCCTAAAGATTATTTTATGTGGAAAAACAAGAAGGAAAAAGAAGACTTTAAGATGAGGATGGTAGCAGAAATTGACATTCCCAGATGGCCTCAGTCAAGGCACAAACACACTCAGGCAGGCTACAAAAGCTACAGTCACAGTGCCCTCGCAGTTTACAGTCCTCAGACATCACTCCTCCTCCCTTTGTTGGATTATCTGACAGAAATCATATCATTTTCTAGCAAAGAAATACAGGCGTCACCAGAAAGAAAGGGAAGGAAAACCCCAGCTCTGTGACTGCGCGTCATTACCTTCATTGCAAACTCATGCACCCTATCACCAGCCCACACAGGATGTGTATGCGCATCCACCAGGCCTAAAGGAAACACAGCACACATACACACCCGTTATTTCACTGTGTGACAGAGCTGCAGGAGCACGCAAACAAGTTAAACACTGCAGAAACTCCCTACAAAGCCCCCCAGGCTTTCAGCCCTTCTGTATGACACCACTGAAGCAAAACACACCCACCTGGCAATATGCACTTCCCAGTGCAGTCAATTTTATTTTCAAATGTTGCTCCTGCAAAGCGGCGGCGGATAGCATCTGCTGGGCCCACAGCTTTTATATAACCATCTCTGCAAACAGGAGGCAACACACAAAGGCCTGAGCACGATATCAATTTAAGCTCTGAGACGCTGGCAGAGCTCCTGAGGCACCAGCTCTCCAGCCCAGGGCAGGGTATGGTGAACGGCACTCGTGCACCTCCAAGCCCAAACCTAAGCCCCAGCACCGACCCAGGGACGCGCTGCCTCCTCCCAGCCCTCCGCACAGCACTCACAGCCCCACTACCAGGCTGGCATCATGCAGCACGTCCAGCCTCGCCATGCCCTCCCGCAGCAAGTACTGCTCGCCGTGGCCGCACACCAGCACCAGTTGCCGGGCATTGGCCAGCAGCAGCCGGTACTCCCCCGCCATGGCCGCAGGTAGCGCGATGCCCCCGATGGCACGGATGGTGGCCGGAGAGGAGGGCAGCCTGCTGCTCGGCTCAAAGTCCCCCGGGGCGGGGCGTGACCCCTCCTCTGCCCAGTCGGGGCTGCCCTGGAGGTGGGCAGCAAAATGCTCTCCCGGACAACGGAATGGAGAGTTTCTGAATGGGTGTGTTTGCGGGTGTGCTTAACCTGGGCGCGTCCCAGCCCCACGGGAACGTAATGCCTCGTGGTGCTCCAAGCGTCCAGGCAGGCGTTCGTTTACTGGGGCAGACAAGGAGCCCAACCCCATGATGGAAAGTTTGGTTAGAGTCTGCTGCCCCCTGCAGAGTCAGGGATGGGAAAGCTGAGGAGCAAACATGGATGTTCAGTTTTCTTCTAGACACTCTTCTAGAGTGTCCAGCGAAGGGCTACCAAGGTGGTGAATGGCCTGGAGGACAGAGCGTGTGAGGAGCGGCTGAAGTCCCCCGGTTTGCTCAGCGCAGAGCAGAGAAGCTGAGGGGAGGCCTCACGGCGGCTGCAGCTCCTCACAGGGAGCTGAGGGGCAGCTCTGAGCTCTGCTCTGTGTGACAGCGACAGGGCCGAGGGAACGGCACGGAGCTGCGTCAGGGGAGGGACAGGCCGGGTGGAGGTGGTTCTTCACCAGAGGGCATTGGGCACGGTTCCAAGCTGCCGGAGTTCAAAGAGCATTTGGACAACGCTGTCAGTCTGAGAGTGTCTGATTTGAGGGTGGTCGTGTGTGGAGCCAGGAGTTGGACTCCATGATCCTTGTGGGTTCCTTTCAACTCAGGAGATTCTGTGATTCTGTAATTCTCTCTTCAGATACAGTGAACGTAAGGCTCTGGTAATCCCCAGCTGGCAAGTAGAATTTATTTCTAACCAGGTGGTCCCTCAAATGCCTTTGTGGCCATAGTCTTTAGATATCCTCTTTTCATTTGGAAAAGGGATCAGTGTGCAACACTTGTAACACTGAAGTGCATATACATATTCCCATGTAGCGGAAACAGATGGGTATGTTGGCTCAAATGCCGCACCACCAAGCAATGCGTGTCTTCCTTCAGAGCATGTCTTCCCTCACCAGGCATGCAAAAAATGAAGAGAGGTGGGAAGTGATGCCGTACTGCTTCCAGGAGTTCCTGTTGCTTATTTTGGCCTTCCCCAGCAGTATCACAGTATGAATGAAAACAGAAATTAAAGAGCAGCAACAGCGTGAGCCGACGTGTCAAGCATGCAGCACAGCACACTGTGGCAGAGCAATTCAGTCCTGCCCAGCACACACTAGAGCTTCCCAGTTATTCTGAAAAGCTAACGCTATCACACACATATTTCACAATGACGGCACCATCTGCTGATGAAGTGCTAAGATGATACTTCACCCAGCTCATCCCAGCCCCACTTCCTCCACGAGTCGAGGAGCAGCCCTCAATAAGGGAAGCAGCTGGCTGCTAAGTTCCAAACTTCTCCCCTACTACTTACACTGCTGACTTTATCAATGAGAACATGAAAAAACACATTATATGTGTTAAACTGTGCACACTGTATCATAAACCAGATAGTTTTGCCTCTCATTCCTGCTCTGACAATGTTCTAGAACATGTGCTCTACTTGTTTTGAGGTGTCCTAAGTCCAGCTCCAATTCAAAAGTACTGATCTATTCTTCTGCTAGTACTTAGCTTAATCAGCTCTTTTCCTAATGGGAACATAAGAGACTTCTTCATCAGAATTGAGCCTTTTTCACTTCAAAACCTTGAGAAGGGTGCTAAGTATTAATTTCCACTTCTTAGCAAACTGAGGCGCAGTTGCAGTGCCTTGCCCACAGCTCAGTGAGCCACACTGATATGGGAGCAGGTTGTTTACACGTACTTTGCCAGGGAGTTTTACCTCCACAGCTGGGTCACTACCTGCATTTGCTCTATTTAATCCATCTGTAGCACTGAGAGTATACATGTGTATTTGAGAATAGATGTAAAAGACAAGCAGTCATTGATGAGACAGAACAAAGTCACACACAAATCCATGAGGTACAGCCATTTGCATTTTGGCTTGCAGAATGCCTCTCCAGCCTACAGCTGCAGGTAAATTCTTTATTAGGGGAGGCTCTGACTAGCAGCATCAGCAAAGCAATGGTTGTCATCAGGAAATGCTGACAGGTAAGGAACAGCTTCAGTTAATGTCAATGGTTGTTCTTAACATGAGAAAGTTATTGTGTTCTTTCCAAAACTTCAGTGTTCTGGACACCTGATAACAATGAGTGGTTTGTTGTTTGGGTGCTTTGTGTTTTTTTCCATAATATGGCAGATTGAGATCAGGCATTCCCATTCCACAGGGTGTTTTAACTCTATGAACACCACTGAGAGTCTCTGTGTATGGATATTAGTTATGAAGACTATATGATTCTCCTGCCTTTATGATTCTATTCCTGCTCAATCTACTCCTAGACTCTTCTGCTGTTACTGTAGCTGTGAGTTACATGCTAAAGACACTAAGTTCTTTATCTTCTACTAGAAGCCAGCCGGCACCACAGCACAGCCATGTGACAGCAGAGTTCTGACACTGATCTACACTGAGGTGATACAAGAATGAGCCATCTATTTTGTCCTACAGAACACAACTTGGAAGATTTAATTCCTCCTGGGAACCATTTAAATTCCAGTGCTTCTCTCGAAAGAAATGGCCTACGTTGATACCAGTAATAATTACAAGTTTTAGTTGCGCGGTGCTTTGTTTTTTGTTTCATACTTTGTTTTCGCTCTAAGATTTTCAATTTAAAGTTGAAAGAATTACCTATTCTTCCCGCGTTTTTTCCGGACATCAATAAAACAGAGACCTTTTTAAGGGTGAACTTTCCCCATAGTAAAATACAAGAACAACAAAAATAAACACCTGATTACAAAGTTGTGGAAAAGGAAAAAAAAAAAAAGAAAAAACTTTATTTCCAGATATACAAAACATCATTCTCTCATTTCTCCATCTTCTTCCTCTTCTTCCACACCTCTGATGTACAAAACATTATTGCACCTGTAAATAGAATCAAGAGTTCCCTTAGTTGAAATGTTTTTGTTTCCCTCACAAATACAGTGCCTTAAGCATTTTCCTACTTGACTGCAACCTGGCAACACCCAAGACCTGCGCAAAAAATGGCTGCAGTTGACACTGTTCAGCTTTTCCACAATCACTGCAAATACAAGTTTATGAAAGCAGTAGGCAGTTAACAGTACAAGAAAGTTTTGCATGTGGATTAACAGTTATGGTCAAGCGTTATTTCCAAGCGCACAATGTTTTCAGCAGCTGCAACACTAACATATACATCCTAATATATTCTACTAATGCCAAGAGGATTTACAAACCTACGATAAGCTGGAGAACTAAGGTGTTCAGTTACTTGGGAAAGGGATCATAAATACTTTTTCAAACACTTTTCTTTTTGAAAGTCTGTCTTTCCCCCTTCAGAAGAGATCTATGCTTAGAAATTACAGCCCACAGCCTTCACATGGGAGTTACAGTGACATTTAGTGCTTCAGTATAGACAAGAAGCACGGCCCCTAGATCCACAAGCTTTAACAGAAGCAGTAACACAAGACTTAAAAGACCCTGTTCGCCTGCTCAGGCACCACAATTACCTTATCAAAACTTCTCCCAGGTGTCCAGACAGCGCACCATCGATATACTCTTCTGTGTTTGCAAGCTTGGAACGAAAACCAGCACAAAGATTACACCAACAGGAGCCTCACCAAGCACACCGCCGCTCTGACTGGCGGCAACCCCGGCCACACGGACCTTAGGGCAGCCCAGAATCGTCCCCCCACCAGCAAGCAAGGCCCGGGTCCCTCCCTCCCTTCCTCTCGCCGGCCCTCACCTGCATGTTCATGTAGCCGTCGACGGAGACGAGGTAGCCCTTGTACTCCATCCCCCACTTCAGCTTCACCATCACCGGTTTCCCCGTCAGCCCGTTGAGGAAGGGCTTTGGGTTGAGAGGCAGGCTCTGCGGGGAGAGCGCGGGTCAGCACCGCCCGCCCCTCCCAACCGTTAACAACGGCCGCCGCCCCCACGCCGCCCCCCGCCCGCCCCGCGCCGCGCGAGCGCCACCCTCACCATGGCGACGGGGCGCGCGACGGCGGCCCGAGAAACGCAGGCCCACGCGGGAACACCTCGTGCGCGCCGCGGGCTGCGAGAGAATAGAAGGCAGCGCAGCGCCGGCTTCCACTTCCGGGACGCGGCGCCGACCTCTGACCTCTCACCCCGCCGCGCCGCCTTTGCGATTGGCTACGGCGCCTCGGCGCGCGAAGGGAAAAGCGAGACCGCCCATTGGCTTAGCGGGGTTGTGGGCTCGCTCTTATTAGTTGGACTGGCCGCCCCCCTCCCGTCTCCAGCCAATAGCTGTGTTGTGAGCCGTACCACCATCTCGCGTGGCGTCCGCTCCGCGGTGCCGTCTTTGGCGGCCGGGCGGTGGCGTATCAGCCGTGTGCTGCCGCTATGCTCGCTTCGGCCTTTATGCCTCCCTCCATCCCTCCCTCCCTCTCCACCTGGGGCTCCCTCAGCCCCCGGATCCCCACAGGCCCCAGCGGGCGGGGTTTGTGCCCTGTCCAGCCGGCGGAGACCTTGTACCGTGACAGGAGTGCCCCGCCAGCTTGCTCTGCCGGCAGAGGAGAAACGTGGGGCTACGCAGGGAGGGCGATGGAGTGGATCTTCATCAGCAGGTTGTCCGTTATTTTCCGCTTTCGGATTTAGCAGCCTCGGAGACTGCTTTCAGCCTGGCCAGCGCTTACCGTTTCTTTCCCCGACAGACGGATTTCCACGAGGTGGCAGTGCTGAACTTGTACGGTGATCGTGCTGCGGCCTCACCAGTGTGGAGTACAGAGGGACCTTCGTGCTTCTGGTTACTACACCATTTCTAATAAAGCCACTATGCCGTTGGCCTTCTTGGCCACCTGGGCACACCTCCGGATTGTGTTCAGTCAGCCATCAGCTAGCACTCCCCAGAGCCTTTTCTGCTTCGCAGCTTTCTAAGGCACTCTGCCCCAAGCCTGTAATGATGCATGGGGTTGTGACCAAAGTGCAAGAACTGGCACTTGGTGTTGTTGAACCTCACAACTGGCCTCAGCCCCTCGATCCAGTGTATCCAGGCCCCTCTATAAGGCCTTCCTACCCCCAGCACTTCCAGCTTGGTGCCATCTGCAAACTTACTGAGGAAGCGCTCAATTCCCCCGTCCAGATCATCAGTGAAGATATTAAACAGGGCCGGCTCCAATACTGACCGCTGGGAAACACCACTCATGACCAGCCAGTGGCTGGATTTAACTCTATTCACCACCATGATGGAAGCTTAGTTACATCAATTTGTGTACATGTAGAGAAACTGCAGGAGTTTAAAAGACAAACAGGCTTTGTCCTTGCCTTTGTTGTGTTGAGTGCTTTCCTTGGTCTCATTTGACTCCCAGGTGAAGAAGATGCTGTAGAAAGCATCACCTGCTCACACTCCTGAATCCTTGGCCCTGCTGCTCTAGCATTTGTGACTCCCAGCCTTTGACAGGCAAATAAGTGAGCTAATCTGTACTGCTTACTAATTTGTCATGTCTATGCTAATGTCTGTGCTAAGCTATATCTAATGTCATCATAAGCTACAATGTGAACATGCAGAAGTATAACTTTATTAAATATATTCTATCTTTAATATGTTGGATGCTGCCTGTGGAAGCACGTACGTTCAGTAAGTAACATTTCTGCAACAGAACTGGTCAATTTTTTGTGTACTTTACCTTCCAAAGGGCAGGCTAGCGCTGTTGTATGGAAAGCAAAATCATCAGTTGCTTAAATTTGGGTGCTTAATGTCTTCTGCAGATCCAGAATGTCCCCCCACACAGTGGTTTCAATACCTTTATAGATGGATAGGATAAGAGTGGCAATTACGATTCTTCTTAATAAATATTTATCTAAAGTACACTCATATTTGTTTCTGTGGTAATTTACAGTGAGTGTGTTTGTCCTCATGCATTGGCTGGGCAACAGAGATAACATTAAAATTAAGCTAATAGTCTTTCTGACAGTAAGACTCACCGGGGAACCAGTTGAAAGAGAATTGGTTATAAGTTTATTGCAAGGAAGTTAGTGCTCAGGCTATGTAGGAAATCATAAACAATGTGGGAAATCGTGTATTTGGCTGGTTTTTCATGCCCCTTTCAGCAAATAGAGAACTTGGAGTGAAAACATACAAGGTGGCAGAATGCAATGAGTTCAGCATGAGTCTTTTGGGTTAAAGGCCATGGAAGACTTTCTTGCACTTTTCTGACAGTTGTTAAATGTATATATGTGAATGACAATAGAACAATTTGAGTACTTTATCTGTAAACAGCACTTTTTAGGTTTTGAACCAACTTTTATCACGTCTCCTACTTGTGTTGGGAAAGCTATGTACCAGGAAATAGAGGACCAGCTACATTCTTTTCTTAATACACTCAGTTCCTCTGATATATGAGTTGGAGAAGGACTTGGGGGTCCTGGTGGATGAGAAGCTGGACATGAGCCAGCAGTGTGCGCTTGCAGCCCAGAAGGCCAACTGTGTTCTGGGCTGCATTAAAGAAGGGGTGGCCATCAGGGAGAGGGAGGTGATTGTACCCCTCTACTCAGCTCTTGTGAGGCCCCATTTGGAGTACTGCGTCCAGGCCTGGGGCCTTCAGCATATGAAGGATGTGGAGCTCTTGGAGCAGTCCAGAGGAGGGCCACTAAGATGATCAAAGGGCTGGAGCACCTCTCCTATGAAGAAAGGTTGGGTGAACTGGGCTTATTTAGCTTGGAGAAGAGAAGGCTCCAGGGAGACCTTGTCACCTTCCAAAATTTGAAGGGAGTGTAGAAATAGGAAGGGGAAACAACTGTTTATGAGGGTGGATGGTGGTAGGACAAGGGGAATGGTTTTAAACCGAGACAGGGGAGGTTTAGGTTAGATATTAGGAGAAAGTTTTCACACAGAGGGTGGTGACACACTGGAACAGGTTGCCCAAGGAGGTTGTGGATGCCCCATCCCTGGAGGCATTCAAGGCCAGGCTGGATGTGGCTCTGGGCAGCCTATTCTAGTGGTTGGTGACCCTGCACATAGGGGGACTGAAACTGGGTGATCGTTGTGGTCCTTTTCAACCCAGGCCGTTCTATGATATGATGATTAAATATTCCAGCCCTATTGTTATAAAATCACCAGAAAATAGAAGCATTTCTCAGAGTCATAGGCATCAGTATTGGAGTCATAGTTGAGAGTAGGAGTGCTTAGCTTCTGGTTTCATAATCCCTGCAAGAATTCATGTGTCAGTAACCTCATCAGCTACAGATGAGGAGTTGCCTGTTGGTAGGGGTAGAAAGATGTACCGAAAGCACAGAATGGATGACTGCGTCTGGTGTAGGTAACTGGATAGCTTGGTTAATCAGGAAACAAAATAGCTTTTTCTTTTTTCCTCCCTGTGAGGAATTTGCTGTTTACTTTGTTGACTGAATCATTCTGAGTCACAGGATGATTTGCTTACGTAAGTCTTCTTGTGGCCTTCAGCAGAGGGGTTGAATTTCACCTTTTGTCCTCTATGTGTTTCCCCATGTAATAGGGGAAGTAATAGTTTGCATTCTTTTCTGCCTTTGGCCCAGGATATTTAGGATGTTGCTCAATGGGAAAGGAACAGGAAAGTGCTTTTGTAGTAGATTAATACAAACGTCAGATCTTGGGTGGATGGATAGCATTCTCTTGTACAGCCTGGTTGGGAATTTAGCATGACTGCCCACCCTTTATTCCTAAAGAAATGCATTGAGCTGCTGGGCATCTGACAGCAGCAGCATGTCTGGTGGAGGGATACCTTAGACAGCATTACGTGTCTAAGTGCAAAAGCTCACTGACATCATTAATACACCATATCACCTAATACTCAGCAGAGGGGGCTGGCTCCTGTTCTCTCTCATTGCTGAGAGAAAGCTGAGGCTGTCCATAGATATTCAGGAGCTTCCTGCGATAACCCCGTGCTGCCTGTCGTAAACACATTCCTTAAGGAAAGTTCCAGAGCTATCCCGTGTTCCAGCATCTGAACTGCATCTTGGCTGAACATCCCAGAACTTTTCCTGATGCCCGTGTGAAAGAGTTTTGCTCTGCTGCGCTGTTCTCCCACATTGATCAAGTTGTGATGCCAGACAGTTCATCTCTGGAGTTGTAACCATCACACTGAAGACAACATGGGATGAAGCTCCATGCTGTCTTCACCTGGAGACGACACCTTCAGGTAGAAGTTGCCATCAAAATAAACTCAGTGTGTCAAGGCAGCACAGAACTAACCCTGGTACATGATGGATGAGCCTGAGACTCTGATTTAAAAACTGACACAGTGGTGCAAGAGCGTGCTGCTGTCCTTACTGTCCCTGTAATTTTTTCTGAGACCCCCGTAGCTGAAAACCAAGCCAAGCTGTGTTTCAGAGGTGGGTATTCAGAATCTAAGGCATCACTGTGCCTTTTTTTCTAAATGCTGATGGTTTGAAATGAGGCTGGGGGGTGGTGGCAGTTACAAGAGCCCATGTCTTGGGGGGAGTCATAAAAATCTGTTGCTCTCTATGAGGAGATTTCTAGTGTGGCTGTGCCATGAACCTTTCACCAGGACAAACTGTACTGGGGATGCTATGGAACGGTATTGTACAGGAATTAGGAGAACATTAAAGCCTTCTTTTATGCTTATTGAAAACCTTTATTTGTTTGTGCAAATAGTATTCATGTGAATTATGCAGCTACATTAAAGGGGAAGCCCTTTAAGAATGTGCTTCTGAAAAACACGGACTCCTTTGCCAAGAAATAATAGGACTTCCTTAATTATCAGCTGTTATCTTCTGGTTTGGGGAAAACTTTTGTTGCTTTATGTGCTTTTGTTTCTTTTATGTTTTGACATTAATGAATTGGAGGTTATGTACCGAGGAAAACAAAGTGATCTGTATAAATAATAAACTGAAATTCTTCTGTGCACTGGGAAAAAAGGGGAGAGGGACAACAAGCATTGTGAAGAAGGAATTTGGAAACTGTGCTTTCACACAAACTTCTTAACAGAAACTAATAGCTGGCTTCAAGTCACGTAGTGTTTTGAGAAATCTGAGCAGGGCTCAGCAAACCTGTCTGATGTTGGAGCCTCTGTGGTGGTGGACTGTATTAACAAAGCTTATCTGCTTTTTCTGTTGTCCTTTTACCTCCATCCATGGCTGAAATTCCAGTGATGGAGATATAAGCCTACCAGTAGTTTCTAAACCTTGCCAATCTTTTATTTGTGCCAGAGGAGAGGAGAGGAGAGGAGAGGAGAGGAGAGGAGAGGAGAGGAGAGGAGAGGAGAGGAGAGGAGAGGAGAGGGAGGAGGAGAGGAGAGGAGAGGAGAGGAGAGGAGAGGAGAGGAGAGGAGAGGAGAGGAGAGGAGAGGAGAGGAGAGGAGAGGAGAGGAGAGGAGAGGAGAGGAGAGGAGAGGAGAGGAGAGGAGAGGAGAGGAGAGGAGAGGAGAGGAGGAGAGAGAGAAGAGAAGAGAAGAGAAGAGAAGAAGAGAAGAGAAGAGAAGAGAAGAGAAGAGAAGAGAAGAGAAGAGAAGAGAAGAGAAGAGAAGAGAAGAGAAGAGAAGAGAAGAGAAGAGAGGTTAAGCAATGGGACTATTGGATGAGAGCATGGGTCACCAGGAACCAGTAGATAAGATGCTTTACTAGAGGTTCCCTTGACATTTTAGAGACAGCAGAAGGAAACTAGCTCTAGAGAAGAAAGAGAGAGAAGTGCTGCTGGCTTAAAAGAAGGAGCTAAATCTGGGATCCCTGAACTTCTTTGAAAACTCTGAGCCCAAGCAATGTTCTGGAGTGATGAGGCAGAGAAATAAGGACGTGATTTCCAAAGAAACCTTTGAGTCATGAAGGCTGACTGGCAGCTGTAGGGACAAATATGTCCTGAACAACCTCCATGACATTGCAAGGCTCTGAATGTGTTGTGGCTTTATTGATTTGGCCAGATATGTCTATTCTTGTGATAGCTGAAGGGAAGAGGGATTTGGGGTGGGAGCCTCTGCAGTGCATGGCTGGCTGCTTTTGCCTCTCCCAGGGGAGCCAGTGCTGGTCCTGGGGCAGCAGAAAGCTGCCTTCCAGGAAGGGGCTGCAGACAAAAAAATCCCCAACCCCCTGGACTCTGAAAGTATTCCAGAGGCTATGTCTGCATATTGTGTTTGGCTTGAACCTGAGCCCAGGGCCCATGTCTCAGCTGGAAGGCAGCAATCTCTGCTGTGCATCTGAGAGCAGTGCCTTCTGCCTTTTCACTAATCTGATGGGGCTTTTGTGGGGCCTCTCCGGGTTAGGGAGAGGTGAGGGCCCACTGTCGTGCCAGGCATGTTTGCGTGAGCATCCCCATGGAGTAGAGTGGAGGAAGAGCTTCCACAGAGCAACTAGAAAGTGCAGCCTGGGAGTCCTGCTGCCATCCTGCAGCTGGCAGGAGTCCAAGCTTGTGTAGGTGGGCAAGCTTTTCCCAGACCCCACAAACCCCAGAGACTTTGCCTGCCCAACATAGGAAGGGTCGTGGGAATGAGGAGTTGGCTGTGGGAATGGCCTGAGAATAAGAACTTAGCATGCAAGGCAGATGGCACAAAGGATGGAGAACACGGGAGTCCTTTATGGCCCTTTTAGCAGCTGCTGGCACCTGCCTACACTGGAGCACAAATGGACTCAGCAACATCAAGTTGTGCCAGAGACATTCACCTGAATGTGGTGTCTTTCTTCTCCAGAGCAAAGCTTTGGGTGGACATCCTCCTGTTGCTTCTTGCTTCTATCTCTGAGTCATTCCCTGCCCATTTTCTGCTTCTTTCCAGTCACTGTCTTGCTGCTCATTCTTGCTATGGCAACTAACTCCATAGGTGATGGGAAGGGTCAGGAGGTAAGCAGGGTTTGGAGATGGTCAGTAGGTGACCAACACTTCTGCACAGGAGCATGGCAGCAGATGCGCTTACAGGGACAGAGAAGTGAGGAGATTAGACCCCGATGCACTGTTTACTGCAGTGCAGGATAGAGATACTTAAGCTAGTTTGAGTAACAAAAACAACTGAAATAAGCCTGCCTCTCTGCCAACAAACAGATTGTGCTATCTGAGCCAGCTCGCTCCCACCAGCACGTGCAGACTTATTACTTGGAGAAGAGTACATTCAGGGGTTAGCATGGTGGCCGCATCTCAGCAGATTTTCACAAGCATCTCCAAAGGTACACCCTTAGCAAGGACCATTGATTGTGACATCCAGGTCTTTGCTCCAAAGCTCCTTGAAATTTTTCCAGAAAAAAAAATGCTTCTTTTTTTTTTTTTTTTTTAACTAAGGAGAAAGTCACCTTTTTCCCCCCCAAGAGCCATCCTTGGAAGTGACCTCGTTGGCTGAAGTTTTCTTTAAAAATATCAGCTTGGCACACATTTCCTTCTTTCCAGGAAAGCTTTTCTAGAGATCTACCTCCTGTAAATGTTTATGCAGGCAGCTCAAGTCTGCCTGAGTTATTAGCAGCTAAAAAAGAGGAGCTTAGAGTGGAAAACAGTGAAACCTTAATAACAGCATTACCAACTTTACTTAATAAACATGTCTATTTAATGTGGGTTATATGTAATGAGCAATAGCTTAGATGTGAAATTGTTGTACCATTTTTTTTGACGTACAACAGGCAAAGGTTTACAATGTCCGTGCTTAATGTCAAGTCTGTTCTGACACATTTTACTTCTGAAATTCTCCTTCAGGTTGTTTGATGAGTTGTAGATTGTGATGGGCTGATATTGTGTTCCTTTTATATGACGCTTCACAGAAGGCAAGCGACTACTTGTTTTGACGGATTGTTAAAGATATGTAATTAGAAGGGGAGAGGGGCTAGTTCATACCTGTGACACTTTATGGATTTACATGCTTCTGTGAAGCGGACATAAAACACTTCAGCTCCCCTGCGATTTTGTGGGTTCTTCCTGAATTACTCCCAAAAGAACCCGTTATCGTTCTTTATCGTTGGGAAAGGTGATTTTGAGGATTAAATGATACAATGAAGAATGTATTTAACAAGAGATATCAAATCCGCAGGTGAACAGTCTTTCTTCAGCTTACTTTGCAGCAACATTCAGCTGGAAGCCTCGCTGCCACGGTGCTGTTCACCACATAGTATCCAGCCAGACACAGGGCGTTTCTACAGGCCATGCTGACAGCGACCTTTATAACATTATAGTTCTGCTCCCTGAGGTTTTTGGGAAACAACACGTACCAGACTTAAGAATCTGTGTTTATGGAGGTATCTCTGGAGTTTATCAATAACCGATCTTCATTTCTCTGACATACAGTTCATACAGTAGGTTTTCTTTCTGGGTCCATTATTTGCAGTCCCGAGTTTGTCAGAATTCTGGTGCCTTAATTCTGAAAAGATGGTGCTCTTTTTGCAGGACTTTTTATTTATTTATTTTTTATTTTTTTTAACAGAGCTATCGACATTAATAAATGACGTACACATGAAAAATACTGCAGTATCAGTGTGGAATACTGCAGCTCAATGTGTCAGAATCAATATGTGGGTACACAGTAGCTCTCAGAAATGAAAAATATAACATCTGTAATGTTGCCAGGTTGACTCGAACCTCAGATGATGGGCCAAAAGGTGCATGCTAAGCACACTGATCTGAGCTGTAATGGGTTTAGCAAATGGGGGAAATGGAATACCCTTTGTCTACATAACCTTTGCCTTAGCTGTTTTTGTGTTATTCACATTTGGAAGTACACATCATCTCAAGTGCATTGAAATAGCAGCAGGATGGGAGTAATCACTGTACTTTCAAGGGCAGAATGCCCCTGAGTTCCATGGGAACTGGGTGCTGAATTGCACTAAAAATCCATAGAGCACATATGAGTCAGACTTATGTTGTACATCTGAAGTGTTACTGCAGTGAAGAGTATCATGCAATTATATTTATGGCAAAAGCAGATCCATCCTATATCACTTTTAAATACGTTGCACTTTCCATATTTTCTCAGATCTAATATGTGTTTTATATGTATCTGCAATACTGCAAAACAATGCAGTCAATGCCATCCGTACTGATCTATATTTATGTACTACATATAATGTGTATGTATAGCCTGTATTATTTACTAACAACCATTTTACTTCAGACGTTAGAAAAATGTGGGATTCTGTTGTGTGTGAGAGCACTGATTGCATTCACAATGGTGAACAGATTAACCATTTAGTTGCAGGTATCAAGGTTGTCACTCAAACTGGCAGCACCTCAGAATTGCTAAAGCTTATCAAAAATTGTCTGGATTGGAAATGACAGGCATACATGCATGAATGCGTCTGTATGGCTGGAAGATTGTTGAAGTGTGAAGTGAAGAAGTTCACTTCGGTTTATTTTTTATCATAATTACTGTATTTCATGAGGGAACATTGACTTGCTGCGTGATAAATACAAGGGGAAACAGAAAGAAACTTCATTCTCTTATCATCTTTGTCTCCCACCCAAAGGTCACCACGTTTGAACAAAGCGTATTTATTTCATTCCTTATGCATTTACGTAGCCATTTACTGTACTCCGTATAAGTGAAGCAGAATAATTTTTTGCGAGACTAATTAAAAGTTGCATGGTAGAAAATGTTTTTGTGATCACACTACCGTAACGAAATTGAGCTGTCTTTACTGACGCGTGTTCCATTTACTGTTTGGTTTTTTTTATTAACCATATTTCCCACACTTCCAGCAGGTCACTGTTTCCTAAAAGCAAAAACATCATGAATTCTTTCATTCTAGGCAAAGTAATACCCTTATTGGATATACTTAGGAAAACGTTGTGGTAGTTTACCTCATCTTTGTTCTTTTTGTTGTGTGGCTGTATACAGCTTTCTGTCTCTACAGCATCTTAGAACACCCCCATGTCAAATCAAGAACAACTGAATTGCTGCTGGGTTGATAGGGTCAATGCTTAAAGTTTATTTGTCTCCTTCCAAGACATGGAAACACCAATTTCCGTTCTCCTTCAGTATCAGCATAAAGTATTAATCAGCCAGTTTCAACAGTTAGATCCTACGTGGAATAAACTTTCAGTGAATAGAAGACGTTAATTTAATTATATTATTTCATAATAGGCTGTTAACTGAGTCGAGGGCTGCTCTGAGAAAGCCTGGATGTTCTAGCATGACAAGTGGACAAAAACAAAGTTTTGTTTAAAAAATCATAAGAAAAATCTCCCAAGTTAGCCCAAACCACTGTTCATTTTTCCAAAAGAATGTCTGAATGCCACAAGCACGGTGGCTGTTGTTTTGAAGACCAAATGGTCTACTGAAGACCATTCATGTTATGCCCAAACAGACTACAGCACATGGCAGCTTGGATGCACCCTACCAATGTAGGTGTAGATTCAGGGCTGGTCTCATCCCTGCTGCTGGTCCAGCAAGTGGCTCTCAGCAAGCTGTGAAGTCATTTGTAAAGCAGGAACATTTTTGGTTGTTACTATGACTATTAATCCATAATATTGTTGAGGAAGTGATGGCACCTAGAATGTGTATGCAATACTAAGGCTCCCAATCTGCCCTGTGTGGGATCACTGGCAAGTGTGATGTGGGTGCCAGGCTTCCCTGCATGGGTATCAAAAAATGGAGGGGGAAAATGAAGCATTGCTTGAGAAGCGGAGAACAGAGGTGAGAATGGTGGCCCTTAATGCTCTACCTGCCATTCAGGAAGTGAAAAAGACATTGTCTGATGTATGGTTTTTGTTGCAAAACTCTGTTGCTGTCTGAAGCACAGAAGGATACCTATATTTTTCCCTCCTCGGTAGCTGACCACATGTGGAAAGACAAAACGCCTCCTCCATTTTCAGAGGCATGTGAATGGCTCTGAGATATGGACAGATATGCAATTGTCAACTCCAATTAGTTAGTGACATGACCTACTGTACTTCTGTTCTATAGGTATCACAAAAGCCGTTCCGCCCATGAATTAGGCATCAGTGATAAGCTGAATTTAAGCCCACTATTGTATGGGAATGTCCACTCCACTTTGCCACACTAAAGACATTCAGGCAGGCAGAACACCCTCCGTCGGCTCATTAGGGCATACATTAGAGGCAGGCGCGCTGAGCTCGCCATGAACCCACTTGAATGGTCGTCCTTGGTGGACGCTTGCAGGGCAGACCGGTTCCCACAGCACCCCGCTGATCCCCTGTGAACAGATTCGCAGCTCCCCGCTGACTGCAGAATGGATGGCTTGCCCCATCCTCACCCGCCACTGACAGCCCTCATAATAATAACCTGCCCGGGAGGCGAGGGACAGAGCCGAATTTCTGACAACTCATTAGCCGGAGATACAGTCGGGTTCTGCCAGGGATCGCCACCAACGCTGCAGCAGGAGAGGAACGATACTGGGCAGTACTGGTTGGTGCGGGGTGATCCTCTGCTGCAAAAAGTGACTTTTTTCCTCACAAAGGAGAGTGACTTTGTGAAGAATCCTGAGGGAAAAAGCAGAAAAATTGGCGGTGTAAGAAATGCTCAGGAGAAAAATGAGGCCGGCAGGGGGTCATATGATACTATAATGAAACCACAGCTGCTGAGGAGAATGCAGGCTGTCATCAGCAGAGAACACATCTCACATCGTCCACCCTTAAGGCAGTAACCCAGCGCTGAAGTTCTGGGTCTAATTTTCATAATGCTTTCTCACCTTCTCTTTAGGCTTGACCAGGCCATCGTGATCGATGTATCAGTTTGGGAAAAGAAATTAAGAGAAGATGGATGATTCTTATTAAACATGACTTCAGGACATAGGACTCAATGTCCTCTGCAGTTTGTCTTTTAAAATCCGGCTATGTTGAACTATACCATGATGTTTTGGCCTCGTCAAAAACTACATGAGAGTTCCTGCCCACTCCCGTGTGTCTCTGGATGATGGTAGGTGGGCATTTCTGAGATGCCACTCCTTCCTAGCCTAAACACTGCCCCTCACCCTGCTCTTGAAGCACAACCTCAAGGTGTTACCACACCTCCAGTTTAGAGAGTGATGCTTACAAAGAAATCTTCATCCAAAACATCCAACAAGGGCAATATGAAGTAGCTCTGTCACTACAGGCAAGAAATACTCTTGCTTCTAACAGGATGGGAGCGAGACGTGGAGAATCTTGAAAAAGTTCATGTATTTTACCTTTGCTACATATATCTTGTGATATCAGAGGCAGTTGTGTACACAGAAAGACTCTGATATTTTTGAGTATAAACATTAGGATCAGAAAGAGCAAAACATTTGATTTATGAGGTCTTTGTCTGGCTTATAGTGGTAGATAATGAAAATTTAACTAGTTTATTACAAATTTCAATGCAGAAACAAGAAAAAGCTTCACTGAGGTAAGTAACTTTCAGCATTGCTGTTGAGAAATACCATCTACCATGTTTGGAATCGCTGTCAAGAACATGCCAGCAAGACCCAATTTGACAGCAAAAAAAGTAAAAAAACCCAATTCTGACAATTAATTAATTTATTAATTGATTAAAAGAATTATTACGGTGTGCTGTTTCCATTGCTCAGATCCTTTAAGAATGACGAATTTCTGAGCCACAGCTCTCCAAGTATATGAATATTGTGGCCAGGGGAGTCTCATGGCTATTGCTAAACTTCGAGGGGCAAATAACATCACAAAGAAACAACTTCTGAAAGAAGGGAGGAAAATGAGAAGGGATTAATCAACATGCAGCTGCCGAAAACTGGGATACTATGATGTTGTTTCTGTCTTGTAAGCAGTCTATCTTGTAGGCAGGACTTGAAACTATAGAGATACACTGGAGATGTTCCAGACCTGCTAACAGTCCCCCTTAGTCATGGAAGCAGCAACCTGTAGTAAATCATCCTGAAGGCCAATGAAAGGTTTTTAACAACTTTATTAATGAACTGGAGAGGGAGGAGAATGTCAGTGACATCAGTAGGAAATGTTACATTTGTGTGTGTTGCAGACAGAAAAATTGCTCAAAGGCAGATGTGGAGATTAAAATGATAAGGCAGAATTACTACAGACTCGTTCAATTGGGAACAAGTAACTGTAACTGTTGAAAGGGGAGTCAAATATATTGTTCCTCACAACACATGCAGGCTGTCCGGAGAACAAGAGGAACTGCACTCTTGTAAAAATGGAAATCCAGCAGACAAATATCAAGGTGAGATCAGTTGTTGGCAAGGGATGGCCGGGATTGTTCCACTGACCTGTTACATAGCTATTGCTGGAAAAAGATGCAAAGAGAGAGAAGAAAAATCCTAATTAATCCAAATGAAAAGGCTGGCTGACATGGTCTATGGCTGTGGTGAGATACTGCCAAGTAAACAAAGCATATGTTGTTCCCCAACTGTTTCCAGCTTAGGAAAGATGTAAAAGCCCCCACATGCAGTCTGTCATAGAACACTGAAATAGGAGAGCAGAGAAATGGCTGTAAGTGTGGGTGTGTGCAAAGAGAGTCAGAGTCTGCTGTTGGGATAAATCCCCAGAGGGCCTTGACCTTCCCACCAAGAAGAGTTACCTGCTGGACAGATAAGCTTTGACTTTGTGAATGAGGAATTAAGATCAGCAGTACAAGCAGGAGTGCAGCTGCGGTCTTGGAAGCAAAACAGTCTTGGAAGGGAGGCAGCTGAGAGGCTCTCCTCTGGAAACCTTCCTCCAGGAGATTCACTAACAATTCCAGTGTCTCATTTTCTGTGGTAGATTCATATTTATGAATTAAGCTTATGTACTCAGGAGGTAGCAGAGAACAAGCTTTGCTGTCTATTTCTAGCCTGCCAAATGGGTATCAAGGGAGCTTATCTTCTTCATTTATTAAGAAAAAAAATAGTTTGACTGTGAATACCCCCATAATGTAGTATTTTGTAAATAAAAATCTCCTTGGCTGTGGAAAATTCTTCTGTGGAAATGGAAATCAGTAAAATACTGATCTTCCTGAAGATGACTGCACATTTTTGAATTGCCTTCTGTTTTATATTGTATTTTTTTATAGCCTACTGTTACTGTAGGCTATTAGAAGCGATTGCTGCACTTGAACATGGATGAACTATAGCTAATGTCGCCACATTTTCCAGTGGTACAGTCAAATCTAGGAAAAAAAAATCTTTCTAAGTTCATTTTCAGCAATGAATTTGAAATGGATTCAAAATTACTGAGGTAAAAGGAACTACAAAACTTGTCTGAGCAAAAAGCTACAGAGACATAGCCCAGGCAAGCAAAGATTTCAGCATTGCATCTCTGAGCCACTAACACAACTCTTTTGGTTGCAGCTCCCATGACACACACATCTTAAAACCTCAAATAAAATTTATGTATCAGTTCTCCTCCTTGTGATCCAGACCACAGATTTGCAAGTGAAACAGAGCCCAGTACTCGAAGCCAAAAGTATGTGATAAAATGCACAAGTCTGGAGGGAAGCGAGTCAGCAGATGGAGGAGAATGGTCTCTTAGAGGAGGTGAATGCTAAGGGCCATCACCTTTATGAACACAACAACCAGCAACTCATCCGATATGCACTGGGACAAAGGGAGGAGCTGATGTGACTTTTACTGGTGTGTGAACAGAACCACTTTCTGGGTGTGTATTCATATGGAAGAATATAAGACAAGGGGAAAAGCTATTTCAGAATGTCAGTCTTCCCACTTTACAATATAGACACTCCATATAGAATGTCTTTAAGGAATGTTTGGAAAGTCTTCACGGCAAACCATTTCAAGATGTTTTTCTAAAACTAATTTTCAGTGGGAAAACAAACATGTAAATAGAAAAAGGGGATGTTTCTCAAACTTCCAGGAGATGTTTTTGGCTTTTGACTTTGTCCAAGACCATTAAACACTCTTTCCCAAAGCTAAAAAATTTCTTTCACTGCAGCGGGCTGAATGAGTCCTAAAAAACCCTATGTTCGTGGTGCTATTTCTAACCTCCATTATAATATTTTAGATACCTCAGATATTTCTCTGTCAAGATAAAAATCTCTGAAGGCAAGAACTGTTAAATCACATCTGTAAAGTGAAGGATGGAGAATTCTTTACGTGTGTAAAAGTCCTTTACATTATAAAGAAAAATAGTTTAGAGACTGCTCTAAGTATAAAGCAAATAACTCATCAGAAAAAAAGGGAATAGTATATACAAGCCTCTTAGCCTTGGTGATCTTGTTTGGCAACAAATGTCTGGATGGCTTGACTGGATTATTTGAAAGTAACTACATTAAATATTGTCTTTTGTTCGTCAGCTGTGAGATTTATGCTAAGCACTCTACTCCAGTCCTGAAACATCTGCAGATAAAAAAGGAAAGGAAAAGAAGACAAAATAGCACGTGAAGTGGATTTAGCTCTCTCCTAAGTAGAAATGCCAGTGAAAGGATTTTGGCTAGCTTGGAACATCCTTGCTTAGGGAGATAGTGCTGGAGACTAGGCAGGAACAATATGAACATGCATTTCTAAGAGCACTCATGGCTCCCAGAGCTGCAAGACAGAGGCACATCCAGTATTATATTCAGAAGACAGGAAAAAGTGTCATTTAATGCCAAGAGATCATACAAGGACATGGATTCGCAGGTGATAGACCAAATTTTTACATATGAAGATGCTCTCCTACAAAACAACTCTCTTCAAAAAAGCTTGAATTTCTCTTATGAAATGATACTTGATGCAGATACAAGGTAGTAAGCTGTGTAATCCATACTGCATGGGTTTGGGTGCTGTGCCAATGGCTGTTTTGCCCTTATCCTTCATGTCCTATGATAGCAGCTCTGGACCCAGGGAACATCCAGAGCCATTGGGTAAATCTCACAACATGTGTTCCTGGATACTTCCTATTTTTTGTTATTAATATTATTTTTGTTCCATGTGGAAGCTTTGCTCAGGTGGATGTTTCCAGCCCCCTGTACCGGCCCTGACTTCCCAAGCTGCCCCACATCAGGGTGGATGGACCACACTGCACCTTCCAGGCTGCTCCGTAGCTGGAGATGCCAGGCCTTTCCATGGTGCTGGAGCAGGGCAGCCCTGTGTCTTTCAAGCAGGTAGGCTGGTGCTCCTGGAAGCCCTGCAGCCCCTGCATGTGTAAGCTGTACCGAGGGTACCACCTTTTGAAGGGGACATCTGTGCCCAGCATGCCATAGGGTGCCACTGCCCTCCCATGAGCCACCTCCCACCTGTCATGCTCCCCACCACAGGACCCCAGGCATGCCACGTCCTTACATGCCCAGAATTAGATGTTGAAAGGTGTGTTTTTCCAGTTGCTAGCCATTTGTGTATGAAACATCTGCTATACTGTGTGTTTTCTTGCTGTCTTTTATTCCCTCTGACAAAGAAGCCAAGATTTTGCAAGCCAAGTCTAATCCCATTTATATGGTGCTTTTAATTCCCATATTACTAGTTCAAAGTGTGTGTCCAAATTTAGAAACAAGGCTAATACAACCCCAGGCTTTACACTCATCAGATCTCACTAATTAAGCGTGTTCAGGCCTGGTCATTACTTGGATGGAGAACTGTCTAAAATTATGTGTCTTAGCTAGGAGTGGTCTCAGATACTGCAGGTGATGCACTTCTCTCAGTACTCAGTTACTGTCTCAGCCAGGCTTAGCTCCACTGTTTTGAACATCTAAAGCAGTGTTTGAGTCAACTGCATACATAGCACTTAATGCTCGTTTTCTGTGTGGAGAGAGAAGGTCAGCCTGATTTTGAAGACCAGAATGTGGTGATGTGGCATTTAAATTCAGGGCTACGTGATATTTAAATCTTATAATTCCCTATCCTGAATACAGAGTTTGGCTCTACCGAGCATGTGTGCTGCCATCTGCACCCTGCCAGCTCTTGAATGCCTAATGACAGTGCTGATGGCTCAGGCTTGGATGCTACAGATGCACTTCAAGTCAGGTGAGAAATGGAGATTCTGTTCAGTTGTCATCATTAAAATACTGAAATATGTTTTACTAGGGAAAGAGTGTTGATTAAAATGTCAGCCTCCAAAGTGGAGAATGATGCTTTTCATTCCTGTGTTATTTTTCCTAGTTATCCACCTAGACTCAGCACTCATCCGGCCAGATTACTGCTACACTGTTCTCACACCTGGCTGACACTGCTTCTGTAAAGGGGTGGCACAAGACCCACAAAATACCCGAATAAGACTGCAGTAGGAACCAGATTTCTCACTGCAAAGCTGACAGCTGAGTTCAGCCCTCAAGAAGGTTTTGCAAATAGGTTAGGCTAGGAATGGACATTACATTATGGGAATCATTATAAACCACTTTACATAGAAGACCATATCTTGTCAATTACAAATGCTCTGCAATTTGAGAAAAGTTTGTAGATACACATGCAAAATTTTGAGGCAAGTTTTCTGATACAAAGTTTTAACAACAACATAGCAATACTGTGCACACAAAGCTCGGCCCATCATCTTTGACATGGCATCAGTGTTCAGCCCAAGACAAGCCAGGGTCAATGTCTTGAACTTATGACCACCTCCTGATTTCAGCTGAATTTCTCTCAGGCTTGTACCAATGTCAAAAAGAGAGAGAGAAGATGAAGGGGCAATTTGCAAAGCAAATTCCTGCCCATGAGACGATACTGCCTTTTATTTCTTTGTAAAGAAACGCTGTCACATTCATCACACTTCTTGAGAGCATCAACCAATTTGACTTTTCAACAGCCACTGAACAGAAAAAGTCATTAAAAAAATGCATAGTGAAAACCAAATTTTCTGCATAGTGTCTATGTATATATAATGTTGCTGGATTTAGATATATTAGTGTTCCCCTTAAAGCTAGTTGCTAACACTAGATAGGCAGAAACAATCAGTACGTTTTCCTTCGAAGATAAAAAGCTTTCTGTTGTTGGCAATGTCCATACGTTGACATTTTGTTGATCTTGACTTTGTTGACGTTTTCCACTGTTTACTACGGCTTCCAGGATATCTAAATGAACAAGAAGTGCTAGCATGGCAATGGTAAACTGTAATGACCAAGATCCACCTGCTAGACAGTATTTTAATGTTTTTCTATCATTTGCATTTCTACTTCTTCTCAGTAACAAAGTACTTATTACAAACCTGAGTGCTTTTGGCAACTGTCAGTGACCAATTAACAATTAAGACTTCAATTGACCAACATGTCTCAGTGATTTCTCTGAGAGCAAAGGGACATTTCAGAGTTTAAGGTGAGTACTTTCGTATAGTAAGGAAAGCAAGGAAAGGCAGACAAAAAGTCTCAGTGACATTAGGATTTCATTACTGTAGTCTCTGGCTAGCTTTGCTGTTTCCCTGGAATATCAGGATTCCAGCAATAATCCTATGCAAAGCATGTACGGGAAAGTCTGGCTGCTGCAGGGGAAGAAAACATCAGCTTGAGCAGGCTCCCTGCCACCGTGTTCCTTCCAAACAGAGGACCCATCCCATTTCTGATAAAGAATCGATGCTCCGGCCCCAGGGGCCCCCGCCTTGTCCCTTGGCCCTCAGTTGGGCTCCCCAACCTCCATCTCCTTTTGTGGAGCTGTCAGTCAGGCTCACGTCCTCAGCCAGGCACACCGCAACCACTTTTCAGCTGGGAACAATGCCCGCGCCACAACACGCCATTGTGCTCCCGGCGGATTACACAGGCAGGGCTGTCTGCCTGGCATGATATTATTATATCAATAGGACTTTTCTTTCTCCCGGAAGACGTAAGCTCTGTCATCTTTTAACAAAGAAACCCAGTGCCAACCTGCTGCCAGCCAGAACTTTTAGCAAAACACTGCTGCTTTTCTTGGAAAGCACTGACAGTCAGGGCTTTTTGCCACAGGAGTGCCATTGGCTCTGGGGGGAAACACAGAATGGCTTAGGTTGGAAGGGACCTTAAAAATCATTGAGCTTCAACTCCCTGCTACGGGCAGGGCTGCCACCCACCAGGTCAGGCTGTCCAGGGCCCCATCCAACCTTGCCTTGAACACCTCCAGGGATGGGGCGCCCACAGCTTCTCTGGTCAGCCTGTGCCAGTGCCTCACCACATTCTGGGTAAAGAATGTCCGCCTAACATATAACCAGAATCTCCCCTCTTCTAGTTTAAAGCCAGTCCACCTTGTCCTATCACCATCAGACCATGTAGAAATTTGCTCCCCTTCCTGCTTATAAACTCCCTTCAAGTACTGGAAGGCCACAATGAGTTTTCCTTGGAGTCTTTTCTTCTCCAAGCTAAACAAGCACAGATCCCTCAACCTTTTTTTTTATAGGAGAGGTGCTCCAGACTTCTGAGCGTCTTCATGGCCCTCCTCTGGACCTGCTGCAACAGCTCCACGTCCTTCTTGTTCTGGCAGCCCTTGATCTGGACACAGGAAGAGCAAGGAAGGCTTCCATTGTTGTGATCTCACAGGAAAAGGGCTTTCAGGTGAACAACTGCCACGGCCTGGAAGCCCTGCATGCAGGTGGGACATCCTGGCTAAGGGCCGCCTGCCTGGAGGAAGAGCTGTAGGCTGTGGTGTTCACGCTGGGCTCTTTTTATAGCTGTGGGCTCTTTCCTTTAGCAGGAGGAGGGGAAGCAGCTGTAGCAGAAGAAAAAATGGCACTTGCTGAGAAATATCTTTTGCTGTTTGGGGCCTGCATTCCTCTCCAGCTCCACACCTGAGCAGACCACTCATTTTGGCACAAGGAAAGCCAAGATGAAGTGTTTTGCCCCTTCTGTAGCAGTATTACTCCACTGTTGCCTCACGCTCACTGTTATTTCTGTCTCTCTTGGGTTTTCTTATTTCTTGTGATATAATTTCAATCAAGTTTCAGAGCGTTTGCTTCCTGTAAAACAGCGTGAAAAGGCTGTCACTACTGTGCCTGCTGATGGCAGATTAAATCAAACATGACTCCATCTGGCTACATCAGCCTTTCATGTTCACCCATCTGTGGCTTGCCTGCCAGTTAAATTCATTTATCATTAGAATAAATCCCTTTTGAGAAAGGAAAAGGGAAAGCAAAACTGTTTGTTGGGCTGAGTTTAGGTGAATTTGAGACGGCTGCATGAATCTCCTCCCCAGAATTTCTAGACTGCATTCTTAGCCCGTCCTGGGAAACGTGCCTGTCTTCACAATATTAAATATACCTGCTCCACAGGAGGCTGTGAAGACAATCCAGATGTGTCCCCAGCTATTGCAGGAAGGCTGTCCGAAGGATGTTCTGATCATATTTGTCTTTGCGCTCAGCAAGACAAATCCTACAGAAATCAAGGCAGGGTTACAAATCTAGTACATGCCTCATCGGGAGGCAGTGTGTTCAGAAATGCTTAAAGGACCCTAAATCCCATTTTCAAAGTTGACCTGGTGCGGGGAGGGCAAGATATACTGGTGCCTATCAGCTTCTATATGTTTTCTGTATATAAGCTACACTCTTAGAGTATTTTTCTCCTTTTATTTATTTATTTATTTATTTGTTTATTTATTTATTTATTTATTTATTTATGTGTTTGTTTGTTTGTTTATTTATTTATAGGTTGTATTTTCAGAGAATAATCCCAGTCTGGAATTATGTAAACCTAAAGCATCCAGTGCCCTGGCAGTCTCCCTGTCTCCTTCATCAGCTTTAGTCTTCTCTGTGTTGCTGCTCGCACAAGCCAAGGCCACTGGCATTCCCTATTTTGATGCTCAGATTCAGCCTTTCCCTATGGTACCTTCACTCCCTGGGTTACGCTGTTTTTAGAGCTGTTTGCATACCTTGCCTTGCAGCTAGGAAGGGACTTTGTGCCCTTATACAAGCCAAAAAAATCCTGGTTGCCTTAAGATGGCAATGTTAGAGAGCACGGGTCTTCCTGAGGGTCCTTGTTTCACAGTGGTGCTTACAGAATTGCCCAGCACTAGCTACCTCCCAGACATGAAGAGGTGACCTAGTACGGGGCCAGAAATGCTGGATAAGCTGCTGAGCATGAACATGAACAAACCAGTCAGCTGTAGTTCATTACCACCTTAGTCATTACTTTGCAAATACTTGGGCTTCTGCCAGAATTCATCAACATATTTCTGGATTCCAGGAGTGTCAAGAATTCATACCAGCTGTTCATTAGTCAGTGCTCACCACTCAACTTGCTCATGCTAGGAAACGTCAGTGTTTGCCTAGGGGATCAGAAGCCACATGGGCTCACTTGCCAGGCACCCTAATCCCCAAAATCCATCACAGTAGCAAAAATTTTGAAGAACATCCTTAGCTGGAAAATGATTTGCCCAGATTACCAGCAAATGTTTAAACAAACAAAAAGTACACAAAAGCAAACAAACAAAACCAACAAACACAAAAAAAAAAACATTTCAGTCTTCTTTCCCAAAACAACACAGTATGTGCTGCATGACTGTCCTGAGTGGCTCTGACCGGAGGATCAGCAGAGTGCTGGCACCGCTCCTCTGCCTGTCACTTGATTGCTGCTCAAGGCCTGTCTGAGTGGCTGCGTGGCACTTCAAACGTACTTCAGGGCCTAACCTCCACATTCAACAAGGCTCAGGAGCAGAACTCAAGAATCAGGTCCTGCTTTGCTGCAATGCTTCACGTGGCTCCATCTCATGCGGTTATCTGACAGCGTCACCCAGGCTCACTTGTCTTTGAAGGTCAGGCTCACACACTGAGGTGGCCCTGAGTAGGAGCCAGCTATTCTCATCAAGGATTCTCATTGAATCAGACCAGCCTCAGAGCTTAATGTTATACAGCAACAGGACCAGCATTCTTTGAAGGGAAAGGGTAAAAAGGTGAAGAAACGTGATCAAAACAGAGGTTTTGGCTTGCTGCAGAGTTATATCAAAGCCCCCAGTATGGGACTTGAGCTGCAAACCTCTCATAGATATATTCCCCAGATCTGCACACTCTGGCAAGGCTTTCCTTGAAACTGAAGAGGCTGCAGCAGCTGCTCCTTTCATGCTTTGATCCAAAACAAGTAAATAGCCACATCCCAATGACTGCTGCAAGCAGCTTAGCCAAAGTTGTTGCCTGCCTTGAGTCACCACAGAGTGGTAACCTCATCTGAGACTTGGCCTCTCCTGTCAGCTGGTTCTGGGTGGGTTCTCCTTAAAGACAGCCATCCACTGGCTTTAGCTAATGGCAGCATCTCCTTTTTTCTGTTTCACACACTCCTTTATTATTAGGGACTGAACTGCTGAGTTACAGCTCACCACTGAGCAGACCCAGGCACTCACTGCCCAGGGAAATGAACTTCTGTGAATAGGGACATGGCCCGGTTTGCTCCAGCCATGCTTGAGCCAGCTGCCCTGGGCCTCCTGAGGATCTGTGAGAAGGAGAGCAGCTTCTAGGAAATGTGTTTAACTTTAGGAGAACCTGCCCTTGACACACAACATCGCATGGTTCTGGTATTTTGGTTTGGATGATCGTGATGTTAGTCATTTGCAAGAATGAGGTTTGTCTTTGGGCTAAATGTCCCCAGGGTCTAACAATCTTTTCTGTATGATTACTCATGACCACATTTGCTGAAAGATCACATGTGAGAAATTACTGAGGAGAAGCTAAATGGTAAGTCTGAAGTCCAGTGCACTAAATAATTGTGCAGATGAAAGGAAATTTACAGGGAGACAACGAAGATAGAAACATTTTAACTTAATGGTTGATTTTCTCCAGTCATTCAAAAGGAAAGCTTTAATTTCTGTAGGAAGGACAAAAGAGGGAAAAGAATACAGCCCAAGGGAGGGAGGAAAGAAAGACATTAAAAACATAAGGCAGTATTTCCCATTATGAAAGGGGCTTTGGGGAGACATAATGCTCAGATCTACATGATTACAAGATTTCTTGTGATTTATGACAAACCTTATAGCTGACAGAAAGTGTTTGACATTATTGGGTTAATATTACAAAAGGTCTTTGGAACAAGCTAGCACAAGTTTTATACCTTTAACTTAAGGTTAATTAAAATTCTTACACCAAGAGCCCATGGTATTGTTAAGTCAATCACCACATGCCCCAGCAAACGTGGTTATAACACAGACATATGCAAACTTGTTGCTGTGTTTTGGGGGTTGTTCTTTCTGGATTTAGTATTTTGTTGTGGATTGCTTTGGAGGTTTGTTTTGGAGGTTGTTGGTTTTGTGGTTGTTGGTTTTTTGTTTTTTGTTTTAATTATCTTGCAAAAGAAACCCAAACTGTGCTTAGTATCCATTCTTGCTTTCAAAAACACAAGCAATCATTGCTGCTCACTGAGCACTGAAATCTGCTGTCAGAGAGCTCAGCGCCAATAGACGTTGCTTTTCACAAAATACAGAGCTGCTGTGCGTAGGAGGCCGCAGTCAAACACACATAATGCCAAGAATTCACTGAAGAAAAATACATTGTCCCAAAGTAGAAAATGTAAATCACCACACTCAAGTTGAAGACCGGAGAGCAACCCTTCACAATGGCAATCTGATGAGCCGCTGTTAGCCTTCCACCCGCCTCTGTTGTGAACCTGTGCTCTCAATTCTGCCCCTGTCTCCTCGTGTAGGCTGGGATAATGTGATTACTTTCTTTGTCTCTGCATTGCTGATTACGAGATGTAGAAATAATGGGTCCCACATCTCCCCTTGCCTTTCAGAGAACGGCGAAGCTTGCTCAGAACTACTGACATACTGCTGCAACAAAGGGGAAGATGTCATATGTGTATGAAAACGGTGGATCAGAATGAATATTATTTTCTGTTGAAATACTTTAGAACAGAATTTTTAGTGAAATGGCTCAAATTGAACCATTTGGACAGGCACAAAACATTTTTTTTTATTTCAGCTCTTTCAGAAAAAAAAAGGAAAAAAAAAAAAAAAAGTAGGTTTCATTTTTGCTTCTTCCTTTTCTTTCACCTTTCCATACTAGGAAGAAGGAATAAAGGCTACATGGCAATGAAGACACTTCAGTTTAGATAGCCAAATGTGAAGGCCCTGTTGCTCTATAAATTGGAGAATGAGAGGAGAAAGAAAAATGACCTCTTCCAGTCCCTTAAAACTGTGTCAAACCCCCAAACTTGTTCTGCTTCCATCCTATCTAGACCAGCAACTCGGGACTTCGAAAGTGTTTAGACATATTTTCATTCGGATTCATTTTCTTATTAAAATCAGACTAATATCTGATATCACTTATCATCTGACCTCATTATATTCCAGTGCTGGTGTGACAGAACTCTGCTTGATGCGTGCACTGAGCTGGTGGCTTTGTGCTTTTTTTTTTCCATTCTCCTTTTCATCTCCTTCCTCTCCTCTTTGTTCTTTGGCATGATTCTGAACGGTGGCATGTTTTCCTTGGCTGACTCTCAGGAGAGTCAATCAACATTGGATCACCAGATCTTGTCTTCTTTGGTTTCAGACCTATTTTAATCCCATTAAAAATCTGAGCTACTTACCCTGTGCTGTTCCCACTCCTGCCTGGTTTCCAGAAGCTCAGACATATTTAGGCAAGGGCAACAAGGAGCCAAAATGCCTCCGAGTTCACGTCCAAAACTTGTCCTGGCTTTCTGCTGGCTGTGCAGTGCTGTGAGTGCTGTGGTTACATGGGGCTGCCTGTGGGCCCAGCACAGAAGGGGGATCAGGAAGAACCCTGTGTCCCTGACAAGGTTATAAGAAACGCACAGTAGTGTTTTTCTGAGGGATAACAAGGGGTCAGAGAGGTTTCAGAGCTTTTGTTGCAGCCTTTAGACTCCTGTAGACACTCCTGTGCCTGGTACCCTTGGGTCACATTTTCAAACACTAACCCAGGAGAAACAGAGAAACAGGGCTCACTGAGAATTGTTCTGTGGGAGTGTTAGGATACCACAGCCCTGGAACTAGAACAAGTTCCCAGCACTCAGATCTGCAGTGGGCAAGGCACGGGGAGAGCTTTGTCACCTCTTCGCATCACTTTGCACCCAGGGGGACACCCCGTTGCAAATGGCTGGAGGGGCTCTCACGGTGCAGCCCCGCTCTCCCATCCAGCTGTGAGAGCAGTTCCTCGCTCAGCTTCTGACAGCTTGTATCTCTGCCGCTGCCCAAGTCTCACAGTCACTCCAGCTGTTAGAAATGTCTATATCTGTCCTCTATGAAATGTGAATTAGGGATCTCTTATCAGCTCATATCTTTGCAGATGTTTGGGGATCTCATCAGTCAGGAATGTATTTAGAATATTACCCTCTTGTCAAAACTACAAAGCTATAAAAAGTTCCCAGCCTTATTTACTCCTGGAGCATTCTGAATTTAACTCTTAGGCATTCCTTATCTTTCCTCATACTTTTCCGGTGCTTTCTGTTTTTAAACTGGGGAAGAACATTATCTCGGCCTTAATTCAGTCATTCCATGTACCATCTCTGAGAATATCTGGGACCTGGTGAAGAGCCAAGTAAGCTTGGAATGAAAAACTATGAAAGTATTCGATGATAGAGATATTCCCCAGAGTTTAGTGTCTGGTCTGTGTCTTTAAAAGATTTTTTATCCTGTCTATGGCTGCAGACTGTTCATTCATAGGCAACTATGTATGTGTTTATTTGATTCTCAAAAACATAAGCCCTGCAGGTCAGTACATTCTGTCTTATGATCTGTAAAGACATATGAACTGGAAATGGAAACATAAGTCTCTCACTGCTTTGATATTCCTACATTATCCATCACAAAGTTTTATAGTGGAGCTAGAAATCCCCTACACTTCTTTCTTCTCACTTCCATTTCTTTCATTTTTTCTTTCATTTCATTGTTTCTGGCATTCGGTTCAGGCTTTCTTTTGTTCAACTGTGTTGTGCACTACACTACCTCGAATGATCACACTATGATCTTATGTATGCATGCACAAGTGTTTATGTGGAGGATTTCTCTTCAATTCCTATTTAGCCAGGCCAGATTTGGTTTTCTGCCCATTTTTCAAAGGTTTGCCCTCCCCCTTTCATTCTTCCCAATCCTGTATGGATTCCCTTCAGCATGTCAGCATCTTTCCAACAATGGGTTCCCAAGGCTATGAACAGCCCTCTAGGTGCTGTCTAAGGAGTTTTTCCATTATAGAAAAGATCTAGGGCATAAGGAACATTAATTCATTGCTTGTGTTGTCAGTGGGCAATGAGCCCAATCCCCTTGGCATCATAAAACTCAAACTAAAGGACTAGGGTTGAAAGGCTTAGCGGTGCTTCAGTGAGTAGGAATGTAATTTCCACTGGGCCTGGGGCCATAGACAGTCAGTAGTGTTGCAAATCTGAGTGTCCTGTCATCTGCTTTTCAGGCATCATGCCACCTTCTGGCCCATATCGCCCTGAGTTGTCCTTGCTCCCTGTAACAGGCTGGAGAGCGTTACGTTTCTGGTTAGAACATTAGACGGTCGGGACTTGAGTAGGTAGTTTATTATGCTAGGCTGATCATTAGGTCAGAGCAGCATCCACCCTATGCATGTCCTGGGGTTTTCCGTTGCACTGTAGCATCTCTGCCATGCACATGGCTTAGAGCTGCCTGTGTGCCGGAGTGCTGCACACCTGGAGCAGAGCCTCTGACTTAGGGGTCTTCAAAGGTGATCTTGTGTACCAGAACTGCTCTGCAAATCGAATCAGTGAGAAATAAGTGGAAATTATCAATTAATTCATTCACAAACTGCTCCACTGCTCCTGCACTGCCAGGACTACTCCCATGTTTGTCTTTCAGAGATTTTAAGGCATAATTGTGGAAATATGCCACTATTCTGCTGTATTTCATTATTTTTGGAGGCTAAGCACAAATCTAGACGGAAAGACAGAGAGTGGTCTCTGCAGCACTCCTTCATTTGAAAAATCTTAGGCACAAGACTCCAGCAGCTTCCGTGGGACTACAACATAGGTCAAGTGACGATATGTATACAGATTTGAAGAGCTTGGATGTAGCTTAGGTGTATGGAAAGTTACTCTGTCACTGCAGTAGTGTTCTTATGCTATGAAGGAAGAGTTTCAAGGCTATCAATAGGGTGCTTTCCAAGAAGTCTAGACTCATTTTATAAAGATAGAAAACACAAAGAGTTATTGTCCTATGGTTCTGAGTTCCACAAATCATTTGGCTTCTGAATTCATGCTTTGTAGCAGAAAAATTTCTGGGTTACTACGACCCAGAAAATTACAATCCACCATGCTTTAGGATTTCCTTTATTATTCAGTTGTACAATGTTCTTCAGTGGTAATTTCTTACACTAAATGTTACATGAATTTGGTATAAAAAACAGCAGAAAGGTAATGAGGGAAGAGAAAGAGATAGGGATGTAGAGGGTGGTAAGAAAGAAAGGCAACAACATTTGCTAAACAAGTCTGAAGGAGAAAGGAAAAAACACTGGGAACATTTCAGCCTGCAATAGCTGGTTGGTTAGGATTCTTTTCTAAGAAAGATGTTTAATTCTGCTCAGGATTCATACCAATACCTCACTGTTATGAGTGAGGGCTTCCTTCACATCCTTCAGCTACTTTGTAAACTCAGCATTTTGGTATAATGAAAATGGCAAATAGCAAAGCTCTCAGAGACTCTCGTCAGTGACAACACCTAAGGACATGCAGAAAGATGCTCTGAAAATAAGAATAATTTTAAAAGCTATTCAAATTTTCATTTCAAGAATAAGAAACTGGTTCAGTTGGTGCTGTTGCTGTTGTTTAATATCACATTGTCCAAAAACCCCAAAAGAATGCCTGCTGACTCAGTCCTAGGTATGTGGTTTCAACCTTCTTGAAAATTATAGTCCCATGGTCTTGAAGTGCCACAGAGGCACCTTGTCCTTAGCAATTTCACAGACACACCATTGGAACAGCTCAGAAATCCATGAGGAGCAGCTGCGTAATGTCTGCCATGGACCTCCAGCAGTCTCAGTAAACAAACCTGAATCTCTCCAACATAAACATAAAAAGCAATCATACGTGAAAGGACAGGTGTGCCAGCTGATCCCAAGCACAGACCTCACTTGAAAAGCTGAACAAAGTCAGCAGGGATCCAGGTCAACAACAATGGCAAAAAGATAAACCTAAACTCTTCCACTTCACCCCATTTTTGGCATGTCCCAGTCTAAGCATATAGCAACTTGAACTTCTTCAAAAATATTGTAGGAATGTTCCAGTTTGCCACTGAATTAGCATACTCTTATGAGCAGGAGTTGCAGGGCTGTTTGTAGAATGGCTTCACTCTGCACACAAAGCAGCACCTGGCTGGTATCCTTGCCTTCTTATGTGCTCTTTCCATTTCCAAGCACAGTCACAACATCAAGTAGCAGTACTTGAAGGCGGTGCCAGCAGAATCTTTGGCCACCAGCTATCAAAATCACCCCACAAATTTCAGCAGAGTTTAAAACAATTGCATAAAGAAGGCTTGCATGTTGAAATGTCATTATATAAACCTTCATGTCTTTGCTGAAAGACCTAGATGAATCAGTGCACTTGGCTGCATATAGATATGGCGTCTTTATGCGAGACTTAAGCAAAAAAGGTCTTGCATGAGTCTCAGCAGTGCCCAAAGCATGTTTGCAGAACTGACATGGACATTTAGGCTTCCCAGCCCTGTGGCACTGATACACTCCACTTCTGTGAATTTCCCAGATTAGCTTAGATCTACACTGGGTGAGAAGTAGATGTGCAGAGTGAAGCTGTCTTTCTCCTCTGAGAGCTTCTAGGAACCAGCATCTGAATCTCTTGGGTACAGGCATATGGTCTGCAGAATCTCATGTAAAAATCTGTCATTTTTCTGAGATCTATTGCAAAACATATCCAGATCTCCATGTTCCTGCTGGATATTGTGAATTAGAGGCATGCACACTATAGCCTGAAATTCAGAGTTGCTTTGAGGAGGATGGAGATACCCCCTGGAAGACTCCCTCATCAGTGTTAATTTTTAATGCTTTTTGCAGGCTGTGCAGGTATTTTATGTCTACACTGCTGCTTGGTTTTGAGATACCAGAACTAGCAGTAAGCAGGAGCAAAACAAAGGCTAGTTTAGCTTACTGTTCAATTTTCAACCACAGGAAAAATTATGATGCAACTTTAATATATGCCAGAATAAGACAGCTAGAAATAAGTTGGTTCCCTGAGTATCTTCTTAGGCCATACATGTCCTACGTCCACAGACACAGTGAAGAACTAGCATCGCCATATTTAACTATCCAGGGGAAAAAAAAAGACATTTAAAAGCTCCCTAGTGATCCAAGCTTGACAACAGACACGTGGTGACTAGACTATATGCAGTCCCATGTGCACGTGCCACTTGAATCCATAGCTCTGCTGCATTACACTGTCAGACACAGCACACTCCACATTTATGAAACCCCTCTAGTTTGAAGAGCTAAGTGGTCTGCCACTTCCATTGACAAGGTAAATCATTTAAGTACGTGATGTACTGTAGATAATTTGCTGGTTGCATGTTAGACAAATGGAAGAAATTGCCCTTTTAAGATGTGTTTTCCACTACAATTTATGCCAGCACTCAGCAATACTCAGTAGTACTAAGTAATCTGTACCATGAAATCTGACTGTAACGAGTACACTCAGCCTAGCATGAGCTCTTTCTGGCACTAGGTCTTCATACTGCATCACAATGTGGTGACTCTTACTGTACACAGCCTCGTATGGGTCAAGGAATCTTAAGTATGAAATGACTTTGTCCTCTGCCTAGCGAAAGAGAAGATATTGAAACAGCCACGATGTCACACCGCCTGTACATCCAGCAGAAAGCAAGATAATGTCCAGAACAGAGTAGAAGGCCTGCCAACAACCCAAAGCAGCATCTGAGCTGAGATTCTGATAGTAAGGAGAGGAGTATGGACACAGACAGACTACTCTAATACACTAGAGCTCAAATTTTAAAGCTAGCCTTATGGTTTTATCAAGAACGGCATCTCTACCCCACATTCCCTATTATTTCCACTTTCCTTAGTAAACACCAGCTACCTCAGATCTTTAATTTTCTGGTAGGGATACTTAACTCCCCTCAGATGCAAAGACCATAGGAAGCATTAACGACACTACTGTACCACACACATTACTTCTTTACAGCCTAGCTGAACAAATGTTAATAATTCTGTGTAGGGAGGAGCAGATGCAAAAGCCATATTCAGTCCCAGCAGAGGTTACACCAACTGCCTACAAACAGCTCTCTTTCTGCAGCCAGTCCTTTCACCTCCGTTTCTCTCATGCTTTGCTTTTTATTCTCCTGAATCTGCTGCAAGTGGGATGTATGCAGATTAGCTGGTTCCCCTTCATTCCTGCTTATACAAAATGTATGGTAAAGAGAGGGAGAGAGAGGAAAAAACCTTACAGTGCCTGGAGCCACAGCATATGGATAAAACAGCTGCACACGAGAAATAATTGATGTGGTTTGTGAACTACTTCAATTTGGGAATAAATGCCAACTCAGTCCTCGCTTCCAGTAAGATGACAGAACTAGAAGATGTACTGTTGAAAACAGGTCTATGGGTGTGGGTTTTTTGAGCAATAGGCAGAACCAAGCACACCTGGAGCCCACGCTATGCTGCAGCCAGCCTCGGGGCTTCCACCTCTGTTCTGAAGCAAAGCCCTGCCAGAGGGCAGCAGCTCACTGCCCCTCGGGACACCAGAAGAAGCCCTGAGCCTCTTGTCCACCCCACACACCTGCAGAGAGGGCAGTGAGGGAAGCGATGCCCATCTTGCAGCCAGTGAGGAAACTGAGCTGGACCGCAAGGTCCCTTTGACAGTCTGGATATCAGGAAAAATCTCTTCTCAGAAAGAGTGGTAAGGCACAAGAACAGGCTGCCAGGGAGGGAGTGCAGTCACCATCCCTGGAGGTGTTCAAGAAACATGTGGAACCGAGGGACATGGTTTGTGGGCATGATGGGGATGGGCTGGTGGTTGGACAAGATGATCTTAGTGGTCTTCTCCAACACAGCGATTCTACTCTACAAGTGGTGCAAAGAGACCCTTTCCTTCACCACAGGGCCAGTTCTATCAGCCGAGGGAAGAGGGTTCAGACTTCCAACACACTGCGTGGTACGTGCCTCTGTCAATGTTCAGTAAAGGCGTTGCCATGGCAAGCAGCATGTTTTACCCCAGAGACTGCTCCCAGTAAGGGACTGCAGGGAGTACCTCCTGCATTCCCTATTCCTCTCTTCTTCAGGTTCACCACTGACCCTTTTCATTTCTTCCTGGGATGGGCAGCAATGGGGAGCTCTCCATCCTCACTCTGGGCCCCTGCAGAACAGCACTATCATTGCCGTGATGCTGCTGTGATCTGACTTCCAATTACACTAAATCCCATGCAAGTGCTCTCTCATTCCTGCATACACTGGCCCAGCATGCAAAACACTTGGCTCAGAAAAGTCGATCAGTGGGTACAGTGAAAAGTAACAGCACTCTGATTCCCTTGTTTCCTTCATATGCCTGAGAAGTGCTGCCTTATATCAGAGCTCAGCTTTAACAGCAACGTAAGCAAGGAAATATGAAGCTTTAATCAGTAGACGTCACTCTGGATTATCCACGGGTTTATTTTCATACAGAAAACATGGGAATCAAGCTGCTTCAAAACACGATGAGTCAATGAAATGTTTTCATTACTCATTTGACAACGGTTGGAAAAATTCCAGTGGTTTGCAAAAAAAAAAAAAAGAAAAGGAAGAGTGCAAGACAGGTTTTCATAGAGCAGATTAATGACATGGTACCAAAACAGACAACAGGAAGGTGGCTGCAGCCCCCACCCCAAACCCCTGATCCCAGGTCAACTCCCATTGGCTGCAGTGGGCTCTGAATCAAGACCACATTTCTTCTTTAAACAAACCAATTTCTATTCCTTTCAACAAAGTGTGAGCGGGTATCCAGACCTCTTTGCCTCCACCTCTCCCACCAGCAGCCTCTGCTGCCCATGTGTCTGCCCCAGGGCCTTCTGTTAAACTGTAACAGTGTCCTGCAGCACTTGAAACCGTGATCTTTGAACAAGCCTTTGGTTAAAGTACATCTGATCTTTGGAATTTTTGAGATTTTTATGACAAAAAATGTAGGCTGGCCAGGTGCAGCCGGGCAGTAGGCAACATGTTTCACCAAGGTTTGGCTTCTACTGTGAGCTCCACGTTAGTTTCAAGATGCCAAGTCCTAGCTCATCCCTGCCCTGGGCACAGGGCTTGGAGGAAGGAATGCGCAGAGGCCACTCTTTGGTTACCAACCCATTGGTGAATGGTGGTGAATGAAGTTAAATACAGCCAGCAGTCAGTCACCAGAGGTGTTCCCCAGGGGTCAGTATTGGAGCTGGCCCTGTTTAATATCTTCATTGATGATCTGGATGAGGCGATTGAGTGCTCCCTCAGTAAGTTTGCAGTTGACACCAAGATGGGAGGGAGTGTTGATCTGTCTGGGGGTAGGAAGGCCCTACAGAGGGATCTAGATAAGCTGGATCGCTGGGCTGAGGCCAATTGCATGAGGTTCGCTAAGACAGCGTGCCTGGTCCTGCACTTTGGTCACAACCCCATGCATTGTTACAGGCAGAGTGACTGGACAAATGAGTTGTGGAAAAGGACCTGGAGGGTATTAGTTGACAGCTGACCGAACACGAGCCTGCAGTGCGCCTAGGAGGCCAAGAAAGCCAATAGCATCCTGTCTTGTATCAGAAATAGCATAGTCAGCAGGAACACAGAGTTGATTGTCCCTCTGTACTCTGCACTGGTGAGGCTGCACCTTGAGTGTGTTCAGTTTTGGGGCCCTCAGTACAAGAAAGTACTTCTCACACTGCCCTTCTCTGAGTGTGTCCAGAGAAGGGCAGTGGAGCTATGAAGGGTCTGGTGCATAAGCCCTAGGAGGGGTGGCTGAGGGAACTGGGATTGTTCAGTCTAGGGAAGAGGAGGGTCAAGGGAGACCTTATTGCTCTCTACAGTTTCCTGAAAGGAGGTTGTAGCGAGGCAGGAGTTGGCCTCTTCTCCCAGGTAATGGTGATAGGATGAGAGGGGATGGCCTCAAGTTGTGCCAGGGTAAGTTCAGGTTGGATATCAGGAAAAATATCTTCAGAAAGAGTGGTGATATGCTGGCACAGGTTGCCCAGGGAGGAGGCAGTCACCATCCCTGGAGACGTTCAAGAGCTGTGTGGATGTGCCACTGAGGGACGTGGTCAGTGGGCACGGTGGGGATGGGCTGATGGTTGGACTGGACGGTCTTAGTGATCATTTCCAACCTTAATGATTCTATGACTCTATGCATGTGTTCTCTCCATCCACACCTGCCCTGCCCCTGCACCTGCGCTTCCTCACCTTGCGTTCTGCCTTCCTCCTCATCCTCGCCCCACTCACACTCCCCCCGTTCGGCTGGCAACCTACCCCTATCCCGTCTCGGTGCCTTTTGATGACGGCCAGCCCCGAGCAGCCCTTCTTCCACTTTCAGAACCCACCTGTTGCGTGAGGGAGAGCGACCCGCCGAGCAGGGCGCTTCCCGCATCGGGCGCTGAGCCCTGGAGAGGACGGGACGCCCTCCACGGCTGCCGCGGCGACCACAGAGTTCCGAGCGGGCGTCCGCCGGCACCGCGCTCCTTCCCTCGCGCCGGGGCGGGCCGCGGGGCGGGGCAGCGCGGGGCGGGCGGCGGCGGGGCGCGGGGCGCGGGCGGCGGGCGGCGGGGCGGTGCGGGCGGCGGGGCCGCGCGGGGCGCTGATGCCGCGCGGGGCCGGGCGCGCCGCGGGGCGCGCGGGGCGGGCGGCGGCGCCGCGGCCGGGGCTCGGCCATGGGGCGCTGGACGAGGTTGCCGCTGCTGCTGGTACTGCTGCTGGGCGCTGCAGGTGAGCCGCGAGCGGAGGGCGCTCTCCGTGCTCGGCGGGCGGGCGGGCTGGGCGCGAGTGTGTGCGTACCTACGTACGCGTCCGTGGATACGCGGGCGTGGGTGGCTGTTCGGGTGTGTGGCCGCTGACGGCGGGGCTCCGTGCGCAGAGCTCCCGGAGCGAGGGGAGAGTTACGCGGCTTCACCCACCTCCCACCGGATCGCCCCGCGGTCGGATTTGCGTAACGCTGCCCTGGGGGCTTGCAAGCCGGGCGCCGATGTGCCGCTCTAAAAAGGAGAAAGAGCCCAGATGGGAAACAAACATCTCACGGGGCGCGAGTTACAAGTGAAACTTTACAAGGCAAGTGTCGCTAAAATGCTTAAGCAGGAAGCATATGATTTTCCATGGATGTTTTACAGGTGAGTCATGGTGTTCGCTGCACGCTGTTACTCATTGCTAAAGAACCCAGCCCGGTACCATGTGCAGAGCAGAACGGGGCTGTTCAGACGGCCAGATCCGTCAGGGCAGTGAGGAGAAGCCCCTTTCCCAGGGCTGCGGTGTGGAAAATCCTTCTGCCCTCATCTGTCCTTTCACCAAATTCCTGGGCCAGGCGGCAGCACGCAGGAAAGCTGTCACTTCATAACACGCGGTGCTCCGTGGCCGTCATGCAGCTGCTAACCCGAGGGAAAACAAACGCCCTTCACAGGGGGTTTCTTCTCCTCCCTACTGGGGTCTGTGTGCGGCAGCCTTCCTTCAGCGCCCTCTGAACCCAAGTCCTTGGCCCTAAACCTACAGGTGAGGAAGGGACCCTGCGTTCCTGGCCCGCAGATGTCTGGGACCCGGGCTGAAGTGTGCTGGGAGCTGAATCCCTTCAGATCCCAACGCCTTGAATGGGAGGGAATTCGGGAGCCAGCCCTCCTGGCAGCGCTGTGCCCCAGCACCAGGGCAGTCCCAGAAAAGTCTCCCACCGATCAGAGCCTCCCTGCACCTCTCTGAGAGCAGTCACTGTCAGCGTGCAGGGAAGCTAAAAGGATGCTATGAACACAAACAAAGATCCTCACCTGGCTTCAGGTGCTGGCTGAGCCCTGCTGCGCTTACCCTGTCCCGAACCCTTGCTCTGATCCCAGCACTCAGGGAGCCGCAGTCGGTGATTGCTTGTTTGTTTACAGCGAGCTGCGCTGCGCATAGCCAAAGAAAGCAGCCAAACACATCAATTAATTAGGCCAGCTTGTGGCAAGCCTACCTGATAATATGGCAGTAGCACACACTGAGCTACCCCTCGGGAGAGCCATGTGGGTTAGTTAATATTTGCACAGTGCTTTGGAAGGTGTCTTCAGGAGATGTATGTGTGTTGTACAGGTATGTTTGTTTGCTTTTCTACAGTGGACGGGTGCTGCACAGTTAATATTGGTGGTTTTGTGTTTGTTAGGAAGCTAAGCTCACTGCTTGTGAAAGGTGCCCAAGGCTTCTTGCCTAGAGAGGTACAGGGACTGAATTCAGGAGTGCTCTGCAGCGGGTGTGTTACAAGCAGCAGTCTGCATCTGTTCTGAATAACGGCACTGGAACCCACACAGATCAGCGGTGATAAAACAGTGCTGTTTCCAGAGCACTTTGTAAGGGGCAGAATGAGTAGGGAAATCCATCGGGCTCTGAAGGCTTTGTCTCTGCTCGTGGGTAATGTAGCTTAATTGCAGCTATGACACTGGAAGTGAATGCTGAATAAACCCCAAATAAAGGATTTATTGGATGCTAAACTGAAATGACCTTTGGACATAACAAAAAACGCCAAGATGCCACAGTAATTGGCACACAAAGCTGATTGTGTATGATTGGCACAGTGAGAAAGAAGACTTCATGCACCTTGGATGTTTTGGCTGCCAGCATCCAAGTCATCAGAGCTTCCTTTTTTTATTATTATTTTTTAACATATTAAGCAGTTATGGTTAATAAAATACGGCCTTGACCTGCTGCTGCACTTATTAATAAAGAGGTGGAGACCCCTCACCAAACAGTCCTGAGCCAGGCGGGTTGTTTTGCGGAAGGTTTCACACCAAACCCCACGGTGATTTTGTTTTCCTTTGCCACTTTCACTGTGATTTTTAAATTGATGAGGCTGCCAGAGAGACTTGCACACAAACCACAGCGGCTCAGCTGTGAGGCAGCCTGCCAGCACCATTTCAACCAAGGATTTATTTCTCCCTGCTTCACACACATCGGTGTCAGGCTTCCAAACCTCAGCAGTGTTTTGATTCAACTGTGGCAGTTTGGGACTGTGGGGAGATTTGGGGTAGGGATGGAGGGGTTGGAAAGGGGTGTGAAGGTTTGGGGTCAGCGCTTGGAGGAAGTGCTCAAACCAGGAACCAGCTCCTGTGCCCCAACATGGAGAGATGCAGATGATGTGTGTCACAGAAGCTCGCTGCTTTCCTCCTGACTTTCCCTGTGCCTAAGACCACCTGGGTCCTCTCATGGCCATGGGATGGGGCTGCTGCTGCCCCTGAGCCTTTCTGTGTCCCCACCTGGGACAGTCAGGGTGGGAGGGTGACGTGCAGGCCTCCCTCCTCCTGCCCTCGCTGTCCTCATCTCCTTGCAGTTCTAGATGGGGATTTTCCCAAGCACAGGGAAGCCCTGAGGGCTTTTGTTTTACTTTGTTTTGCTGTATTAGACAAGACGAGCTCCGCAAAGGAGCGGACTACACAGTGGTGCAGCTCTTGTGGGGTTGACGGGCACTGGGTATGCAGCTGTGCCTGGCTGGCACACAGGCCCCATGGGGTTGGTGAGCAGCCCTGAAATGCATGCCACAGTCTCAATGCTTTCCTTCCAGGCCCAGGCAGCACAGCCGGTGCAAGCAACCCATGCGAGAAGGCCTGCAATCCCCGGCTGGGCAACCTGGCGCACGGGCGGACTCTGAAAACAGAGACGGCCTGCGGGAGCCATGCCACCGAGCCCTTCTGTGCCTACGCCGAGGACGCCACGCTCCGCTGCAAGCCCCCCACCTGCGGCCACTGCAGTGGGGCTCACGCAGGGCTGGCACACCCCCCCGCTGCCATGGCCGACTCCCCTTTCCGCCTGCCCCGCACCTGGTGGCAGGCGGCCGGGGATGCCCCGCAGGAGACCATCCAGCTGGACCTGGAAGCCACCTTCTACTTCACACACCTGATCCTGGTCTTCAAGTCACCCCGGCCAGCAGCCATGGTGCTGGAGCGCTCGCAGGACTTCGGCAAGACCTGGCAGGCCTACAAGTACTTTGCCACCAACTGCTCGATGGCCTTCGGGCTGGAGGACGACGTGGTGCGGAGAGGAGCCCCATGCACATCCAGATACTCCAGCCCCTTCCCCTGCACCGGAGGAGAGGTGAGTATAAAAAAAAATAAGGAGAAAGACCCCATTTGCTAAGAGGAAGAATGCGTGTGAAAGAAGAGGTTATTTTCGGTATCAGAAATGGCAGGTCACAAATGGCACATCTGGCGGTGCTACAGGCAGCATGCTGCCAGCATGCCAAAGCAGTGATGTGGGGCTGGGCACCCTGCTTGGTGGCTGCTCGTGGGGTGCCTGCTGTGGAGGGTCCCCAGGACCTGGCCCGGCCTTGAGGCAGCTCCCTCTTGTGGCCTCATCCCGTGAGCCTGTCTGCTTGAGAAACCAAACCTCACTGGTGCTGCAGTGCAGAGAGGAGCAAATGTGGATTGTGAATTAAGGCATCAATTCTGCACTAGTTATTACCAGTAAATTGTGTCTTCTGCTGATAATGTGATCTGAGCTGAAGGTCCCGTCCTTGGAGACCAGTGGTCTTGTCTAAGAATTCCCTGTTCAGAGCTCTCTGCAGCTTCTTGGTTGGCCGGAGAAAGTGGTTGGTATCTTCTTCATCTTCTTCCTCTTCTTCTCCATCTCTTCTCTCCTGCCCCAAAAAGCAGACTGAACTTCCCTAGAAAGGGACACTGGGGCTTACTAAGAAAGTGGACCTGCAGGAGAAGCAGAATTGTCATGGTCCTCAGCGCTCCTGCAGCCCATGACCCCAGCACCCCAACCACCAGGCAGTACCATCCTGCAACAGGATGACACTGTTGTTTGTAGCTCTCAGGTCAGCAAGCACAATGTGTCTGAGATACTCTGGCTTGTGCACTCCTTTGTCAGCTTTCCTAACGGCTGTTCTTGGTGATGAGAAACTCAAAGAGTGTCATTTGGGGCACTACTTGCCTTGTTCGTCTTAGGTCACCACGGTCACCCCATAATGTGTCTGAATCAGGATCAGGGCTATGTCTGGCAAGCACCTGTGCAAGTCCTGGCCTTGCAAGTCCCTCAGCGGGTTGGTGCAGTGTGTGGGCACGGTGGGCCTCTTATACGTCAAAATCAGCGCCTATTTTAACAAGGAAAGAAATTCGGTATCGTTTGATACGTCTGTGGTAGCCAGCTGCAAAGCAGGCTTTTTACTGAGCTTGCTCCTGCGGGACTTCTTCTTCTGGCAGTGCCTTAGTTTGTGTTATTGCAAAGAAGCTATAAAAGTCAAGATTGTTTAATTATTCCAGGGCTTAAATGTTGGGTCCAAGAGGCTGGGGATTGTAAGGTTTTATTTGTACGGCACACTTCAGTTCCCTTGTATTTACCTGCAAAGTAGTAACGGCAGCTTTCTGGTGACCAGATGGCAAGCATGCATGCCTAGCAAATATCACATTTAATTTATTACAGTGTGCTACATTCCAGCAATTACTCCTAACTGCCAATAGCAACATGGATCTCACCTAAAGAAACATCAGAGTTTTGTGTTCTGTTTGGAGTTATGCAGCACTTTACTCCCACTTCTGGCAGCACCTAATTCCAGACATATGGAAGCAGTAATTTCACTTGAAACAGTGGTTTTAAATATGCAGTCATCTGGGTTGTCCAAGGGTATTTTTTAACTGCAGCTCAGTTACCACAGTTTTCTTTAAAGCACAAACATAAATTCCCTCAGTGCTACTGGATTTCTTTTTAAACTTTTGATGGTATTTTTTAGCACAATGTAACAACCACAGCCTGTGATCCAGGCTGTGTGTCACACCGTCTATGTACCGCTTTCTCCTCCTTCAAATATTTCAACACCCCATGTGTATCTCCAGGAACAGGGTCGGGGCATGCAGGTTCTGTGCCAGCACATCACCACTCTTTCTGAAGATATTTTTCCTGATATCCAACCTGAACTTCCCCTGGCACAACTTGAGGCCATTCCCTCTCATCCTATTGCTGTTACCTGGGTGAAGAGGCCAACACCCACCTCACCATGACTTCCTTTCAGGTCACTGTAGGGAACAATAAAGGTCTCTTGTGAACTCCTCTTCTCCAGACTGAACAATCCCAGTTCCTTCAGCCACTCCTCTTAAGACTCATAAGTCCGAAAAGTGTGAGGAATGGTGCTTAACTGCTCAGAGTACTCCCATGCAAGTAATATCTTTTATTTAGTGATGGACTGCAGCACATACCCAACTCGTCAGTTTATGCCTATTGACCAAAATATGTATTGGAGCATAGGACACAAGACAAATGTCAGAAGCATGAAACGTGCTCATTGGAAAGAATTATCCGGTGCTATTTTATTTTCACATAGTTACCACAAGAGAGATTCTCATCCTTTCAGGAACACGATGTCATGGTTTTGGGTTTTAAAGGCACTGGCACTGGAATTAAGTAGGTGCTTACAGGTGAGCGTGTTCCCGGACTTGCTGAGCTGAGCCCTAACAGGGGCTGCCTGCTCACAGTCTGTTCTGAGACAAAGAAGACCAGCAGCCCTCCAGCAGCCAGAGGAGCAGTGACTTTACTGTAAGGATGCAGGAGCCAAACAAAACATCTGACTGAAGACTTTCCCTATGCTTAATTCAGTGGATTGTTTCACAGCAGTGATCCTCTTAACCTAAATGCAAAAACCTCTAGGTGCTGGCCTGTTGTTATCAGTGTTTTAGCAGGAAGGCTAGAGCCATATTTCAGCATGGATTGTACAAACGTGCTACAAATCCAGGGCATCTTTGCATTTTTCCAGGGTGTAATCCTTCAACCGTGTTCCTGCAAGGGAAGTCAGAACTGGATTCACCAGCCAAATTTAACCTAAGTAAACAAGATGCAGAAATAAACTCCTTCAGCTCCGTGCTCAGTTTTATTAGTATACAAAAAAGGCTATCTTCCCTCTCACACTTTGGATCATATTAATATTTCTTGCCTTACAAGCTAATCCTAAATTTATCCCTGACTAGAGATCACTGCTAAGGGCTTGTCTAGAGGAGGCCCTTAGCAGATGTTAATTCTTTAACTGTGAGTGAGAGTGACTGTCCACTCTGCAATGCAATTATCTCATTTACTTTAAATTCCCATCTGTGGTCAATTCAGATTAGCTCGCCTGAGTGTCCCCATTTAGACAAGCTCTGGCATAAAAGGACTTACTGAAGCAGAGTCCCGTTGACAAGATTTTAGTAAATTAGCAACTTATTTGACTGTTTATCTATTCAGAATACTGCTAATAAATCACTCTGAGACTTCAGCCATTGTTGCTATGTGTTATTAATAGGAGAGGCATATTTGCAGCTCAACTGTTTTCCAGCAACAAATTCTAACACACTGCTTGCTGATGTTTGAAACATCACATACCACTGTTTTACAGTGGGGTGCGTGTGTGTCTTACTGAGCATTTTATTGATCTCATGTGCCTTCTGTAGCAGAAAAACCTTCCAGGGCCTTGCCTCACACTTACTGCATGCAGCCTGCCTCTGTCCTCAAGGATCTGCACAGCAGCCCTACTGGTTCTAACTCTATGGAGCAAAACTAAGTTCGGTCCTACTGCTCATTAATTTGACCCTGATAGACACTGAGCAGTTATAAAACTCAATGACACAAACAAGAGTTAAAGGTACTTGGTGACTTTTATTTGGGCCCCTAATTTTGGGTTCTAGGAAGAATCTGCCCATTTTGGGCTTATGTTAGGCTTATGCCAATGATATGTTGTTGGGATCTGAAAATCCCAGGCTTGCGAGCTGGTGGTTTAGTGCAGGGCATATTCAGGTAGAAACAGGAAACCTGAATTTAGTTTTCGCTTGTACCTGAGAGGGCTCAGGACAAAGGCAGCTCTGGGCCTGTGCAGAGATGAAGCTTTGGTGGGGAGTTGTACCATGAAAGATACCTTTCCCCAGAGCCTGGGCTCCACCAGGGATGAGGGCAAGAAGCTTCTCAACCTGCCCAGCCATCCTCCCCTTGATTCCCCCTTCACAGCCAGCCCACAGCAAGACCTCATCATCTCCTTTTCTCCCTGGCTGTCCGAGGCTTTTTGGCACACAGAATTTGACCCTCCGCTTGGCTAGCTATTGAAATGCAGCCACCTCCGGGATGGAGCATAGTCAGTGCTTAATAGTGCATGCCGGCAGGCCTCTATTTAGAAAAGCAAGTTTTTAACTACTGCAGATCAAGGCTTCTAGATTGGCCTCCAAATATGGCTAAATTATGACTAGATTGGCTAAAACAAATTATTCCTGGGAGGGTGCTGCGAAAGAGAATGAGTTCTATATTGTAGGCTGCCAGCAAGAGAAGGAATGGGCTCCAAGGCTCAGTTTTCCAAACTTACGTTCTCATGCAGGCATTGAAGAACACTGTACTCATGTGAAGCAAAAGGGATTTGGATGGGGAGAGTTTAATTCTTTGAACTGGCATCTGGCCTTGTTAGCAAGGCTATTGCTTCCCTTGAGAAAAGGGACACAGGCTCCTCTTGCAGCACTGCTCCCCGCTGCTCCATTTCACTGCTCCTTGCTGGCGTGCAGGGAAGACTGGCTTACTTGTTCAGCTCCCAGCTTGCTGGCTGTGAAGCAGGGCTGCTGTACTTCTCTTTGGGCTTCCTTGGTACAAATGGTTGCATGGAAAGTGTGTAACCTAAATCAGTGAATGGATCTCAGGAGTCTTGGACCAAAAGCTCGTGGAGTTAATCTGAGATTAGTCAACATGCACAGTGAGTAGTAGCATGAAATTTCCAGTCTAGCAGTGTCCAAAATCCTACACAAATGGCAAAGTCCTCAAATTCTGCCTGGGCGACATTTCCAGGAAGAAATCAGTGTCCAAAACAGGCTTACACAGGCCATTCACTCCTCTATTGCCAGTCTCTGTGCTGCATCCCCCGTGCCCCATCACCATGGTCAAAGTCTACAGCCTCAGGGTGAAAATGGAATGCTGTTTCTCACGACCTTTTTGACTGTACCTGTTTGCATACAATTCAGACAGGTGTTCTTTTTTTCCCAAATTGAAGTATAGCTCACTGTCACAGGATGGTTTCCACTGCAATACCAAACAGCCAGCTCTACAGACACAAAGCCTTTTCTTTATAGACAAAAGGAGTGGAAAAATATTCATGAAGTCGAGTTACGCTTCAGCTGAAAGAAATGCCATCAATGCCTAGCCCTGTTGCAGGCATCCATGCTGACACCCTGACCCTTGCAGGCCTTTGTAGGATACAGTGAGAGGGGCTGTTCCACAGGGACAGCAGGGAGACAGCCGGCTGCACAAGCAGGCCCAGTTCTCTCCCTAGATTGCTGGACACAGCTCCAGGTTTTCCTGGTCTTCCATACCCAAAACAGGTCCTGTCAGCAGGTCAAGGTTAAGCACATGAATCTTTGTGAGGATGGGGAGAGGGGGGAGACTGCTGGAGAGCAGAGCAGTGCAATACCATCATTCTTGCTGAGAGGACAAAGGACCAGCTGAAATGTGCTGATTCATTTTCCTAAAGCAGGGTACAACAGCCTTGAAAAGGGGGATTCTGAAAATGAAAAAAAAATAAAACAATAATTATTTTCCTTGATGTGCCTCGCCGATTGCATTGTGCATCTGAAGAGTTTTCTTCCTGTTAGAGGAGTGAGAGTGGTGATTAGGCAAAATAAAGCCATCGGCGAATAAACTCAGTTCATGGAGAAGTGTTGTTAGCTGAGGTGAAGGAATCCAAGTGTTTCGAGCTGTTTGCACTGAAGAGAGATTTCTGTGATAAGAACATCACTTCTGTGATCATCATCTAACTAAAGACAGCAATGACTCCACAGTGTTTCCTTTTCATCTGAAGAATTGTGCAGTGGGACTTCACAGAGGAGCTGAGAGATGGCTCTTGTCTGGCTGATTATTGCTAGAGATCCTGGAGGAACACTGGTCCTTACCTTGTTCTCTCCATACCTTTTCCAGCCCCTTGCTGCTGGCTGCTGTGTATGACTAGGAGCTTTCCCAGACAACTTCTCACTGTTGAGAGTGGCAGAGCAACACCTTGAGTTTCTCCAAACCAAAAGCTGTGTTGAATGTAGATTAACCTGCCAAGGCTCCCATGAAGGTCCTGGATGATGAGGCAGGGAGTCATTTGCCTTGTTTTATGTGCTACAAAAGATTGCAGAAGAGCTGTAGTCACAGGCCAAATGCTGTCCTTTGTCGGAGTATAAGAAATGGCTGTAACAGCTGCAGGAGAGCCACTTTTCCAGCATCTCAGTAGCTGCTCTCAGTGGTATACAGCAGGTTTCTGTGGCCGTTATTTACAGTAGCCACCAAAGAGCCTTTTCTCAGCACAGGGTTATTGCAGTGGACATAACACATAGATACACGTGGCTTTCTCTCTTAATAGTTCTTCTGCTTGGTGTCAGGATAATACATAACAGAGGGAGCAGCACTGGGGCTCCAGCAGCCACCTGCACAGGGAGAAGAGTCCACCAACTCAGATTCTGCTGTTTTCCTTGTTTGTTGGCTGTTTCCTTTCTTGTATTCTACTTTCCATGCGTACATACTCATTGACTCCCCCATCCATTTACTCCTTCTGTGTCTTTTCTGCTGTTGTCATTTTGCGGACCATCTCCCTGTGCCTTACAGGCTCAGCATGACAGGTTTGAGTCAGAGCTGTTGGGAAGCTCAAGCCCAGCACCTCAAGTAGGGCACAGGGTAGTGGGTCCCTGCACCCCACCCCAGGGGTGCCTGTTTCTCCTTTGAGTGTCTCTTAAGAATCATAAGTGACCTAAATGGCTGCCTTTATCACCAGTCACTTGCATCTTGACAGTGGTCCATGATGGCAGGAGGTTCTGGTGGTGCATGGCACACTGTGACTCATCTAGGTAGCTTTACTAGCAGCAAATCTGTATTGGTTTTGTTGACTTCATTGGGCCACTTTGACTTCAGAGTCCACTTTGTTGTTCTCAGCATCATTCATTAGCATTTTCCTTCCCACTGTGGATATATATATAAAGATGCCCTTTCATTGCCTTTCGAGTGTAAACATACTAGGGTACTTCTTGCAAAGGGACTTTTATGTATTTATAAATCGAGGTCATTGTGGCGCAGGCGGTTACTTGAGTGCACCGTGCTCCCAGCCACTGTTTTATTTATATTCAGGGCTACATTTTTGCATCCGGGGAATGGCAAGTAGCAAAGGCTTCTTGTGCCACTTAAGCCAAAAAAGAAAAAGAAAAAAAAAAAAAAAGTGAAATAATCAACAGATCAAGAGCTGCTCATGACATCCTGAGAGGAAATGGAAATGCTATGAAAATTTATTAGGGGGTGTCAGCTTTGCCATGTGCCCAAACCACGGAGAGCTTGGCTGAAGAGCAGCCTGTTTGCATTCCACAGCATGCACAGGGATGGCACTGGAGCTAGGACCTGGCAGGGGCACTGCATCAGGCTCACTGGCACTGAGGGGCATCGCTGTGCTGTTGCCTAACATGGGGTTTTCAGCCTGCTTTTCCGTTTCTTATTGAAAGCATTGCTTTTTCCTTGGACGTTTTGCATGGGGACAAAAATCCCCTCTAGCACCACTTATAGAGAGACTTCCCCCCCACACACACCTAGATAGCTTCATTCAAGTTTTAAATCGCACCTCTACTGACATTGCTTCATGAAAGCATCACATTTATGGACATGGGATCCAACAGCACAATTAGAAGGCTTAGAAGGAACATTACCCCCAAAAATCACTTGGTATTTTGATTTGAAAACAGATGTTTGTTTTATTCACTTCCTACTTCGTGACATTTTCTCCTCAGATATGAGTTGTTGCTAGACAGTTATTTTTAAATGGGAGCTGAGAGAGAGATTTGGTTCCTGGGACTGTGCTAAAGAAGAATCCCAAACATCTGAAGATTTACAGTGAGCTCACAACACTGGGAATGAAAATGCCATTCTGATAGGATATATTATGGCACATGCAGCATGAAAGTGCTGTGGGTTTTCAATTTATCACTTCCTACTTGTTGTACAAAATAGAAATGTGTAGTAATGCACACACAGAGCAGCTGCTGATGTAGAGATCTTGTCCTCCCACTTCTGACTGTCATGCATGGTGCTGACCATCATGTGGGAGAAGTCACACTGTCTAACCTAACATTGTAATGCTGATTACTGGCATATTGTTCGTAAGACACGTAGAGACAGGCAGCTGTGGTGGCCATGGGGTGCTTCCTCGTGAGGCTCATTGCATGCAGGAGGCCAGAGAGGGGGCACTCAGGGCCACCTGGCTTACAGCACCCTGTGGTCAGCTCACTCATCTCAAATCCTGCAGTGGAAATCTGGATGTAAATGTCGTAGGAGAGGTGAAAGCAGGATGCAGCCTATGTGAGGGTGCACGTGGAGCTGGGGTGCCGGGCAGCAGCAGACCCACCGCAGCTGCACAGAGACGTGTGACCCCAGTGATGTGCTGGGATTACTCCGGAGACTGGCTGGGACGAATTGGCAAGGGTAACAACTGAACAGGGAAATCCTGCTGGGAAACACATCCTTGATCTTATTATGCAGCCTCTGGGGGCTACAGCTCAGTCGGCTGGGACAGAGCAAAGAATCGCTCGCTATTTCTATGGCATCTCACATGTTATAATGACTGTTTTGTATTTTATTAAGACAGACCTGCTAGCACTGGGGAATGCGGGTTTACTGCAGTGGCAGTGCTGAGACTCAGCTCCCCTGCTGTTGTGCGAGCAGTACGGGGCAGCCGGGACAGCAGGGTGAGTCTGCTCTCTGCAGCCCCTGGGAACTGCAGATAGGGCTCATGTTTAGCATCACTGTTTTCAAGCAACCATAAAAAGAAATGTTTGTAACGATTTAGGGCCTGAGCTGGAATACTGGCTCCATTGAAATCAGTGGCATAACTCCCCCTGAATTCCACACGGCCGTGGTTGAACTCCCTCAGCACGAAGGCACTCGGGACTACTGATTTCCTCACTGCACTGCCTTTATGAGGGTCACAGGCACCAGTTGTCTGCCTTAAAATGGGATAGATAGATGAGAAAAAGTGAAAATAATCAGAAAAAAAAGTCTGTTGCTATATCTAGCATAGATTATTCCCATTTGTTTACTTCCTTCACCACTCCCATCTGAATGAGGATGAGTGAAGAATTCTCTGAGACAAGGCTGATGTAGTAGCTAGGAAACCAAAATTCTGTTTTTTACTGAAAATTCTCAGCCAGGCATTTTCCATCATCTCCACTAAAAGGGAATCGATGTCTCCAAAATGGAAGTTTTTCAGGGAATTTTTTTTCCATATCTGAAAGCGTCTTGTGTTTACAGAGCCACAAGTAAATGTGAGCAGAACAACACTGATGTGTGTTTGGGTGAACAACATTTCCTGAGGGGAGGCACAGGGCTGCTTGTTGGGTTCATTTGGCTTGATAGTTTTATTTCAGGAAAGCAGAAAAACAGGTCTGTGTTCCTGGAAGGGATGCAAAAATACCTTTTGAAAAGTGTTGGTATTTATTAATGTCCCTTGTGTGACTTATTACTTCCACACAAGGGATGCACCACCACCCACCTTACTCAAGGTCAACACCTCTCCAAGCCAACCTGCTCCCTTTTGACAGCGTTTCGGTAGAAGCAGATAAATGCTTGAATACCTCAGGAAAGGACTGCTTGTCTGACAACTTTAGGTGGTTTTATACCGCTGCTGGAAGCAGTGCATCAACCCACTAGGCCATGTTGCACTCAGTCAAGCAACTCACTGCACCGGTGCTTGCAAACGTTGTAACTCAGGCCAAGCAACTCACTGCACCAGTGCTTGCAAACGTTGTAACTCATCAGGCCTTCCGAAGCCAGTCAGTCGGTGAAGGGATATCTAGCTATTTAGTAAGTGTAAATCATAACTTAAATATTCTGGTAACTAATCCATGTCGTAAATTTGTCATTCCGCACAAATGACAGCTGTATGAATGACGTGCTGTTTCTGGTGACACACCACAGGCAGCTGGCCCAGCAAGTTTAAAATAAAGCTCTTGAAGAAAATTAGTTATTTTTGTCTAGTGCTCTTGATGTTTCATTTGAGCCGATATTTACTTATTCAATCAGACAGAAGTTAAAACTAAGACTGATTGAAAAGTATTTTCTTAAACCTTGGGAGCTCCAACTTTTCTTTCTTTCTTATCTCAGTTTTCTTGACTGCCAGCTTGCTGCCATACCACATCTCTTTTCCACTAGGAAGTGGCCTGGGACTGATGGGAGCCAAACATTTGGAAATCTGAGCTTCATTTGTTAAAAAATAAGGGGTGGTGGCAGGAGAAGTTGATGAGGACTTCTCCACCTGATGTTTGCCCTGAGCTGGTCAGCTGTGGTTAATGGCCAAAAGTAGAGTAATGGCCACCAATGCTGTAGGGACTAAATGTGGTGCACCAAAGGGTATGGGGGTATTGCATGCACCTGGGGATGGCCCCAAACTGCTAACAACCCCCATTCTGCCTCACACCTCTGCAGGTGATATACCGAGCCCTCTCACCACCACATGCCGCCGAGGACCCATACAGTTCAGAGGCCCAGGCGCAGCTGAAGGTGACCAACCTGCGCGTGCGGCTGCTGGAGCGGCAGAGCTGCCCCTGCCACCTGCTGGAACCACCAGCCCCACCGGCCCCACACTATGCCGTCTACGACTTCATTGTGAAGGGCAGCTGCTTTTGCAATGGCCACGCCGACCACTGTGTCCCCGTCAGAGGGTTCCGGCCTGTCAGGGCAGCTGGTGCTTTCCATGTGGTATGTACACAAGCTCGGTGACGTCTCCCTAAAGTGTTAACATTACTGACTCTCTTCTACCCACATATCCTAACTAGCAATATCTAAGAAGTACAAAATGCAGGGCATTTTGATGACAGAGAGGGAGCAGAACTTTCCCAAAGGAGCAGGAAATTTGCACTTCCCACTGCTCCTGAAGCATCCTCTGATACTGATTTGGATCATGAGCCAAGGGGCAGGAGGGCTCCAATTCTTACGCCAAGGCTTTCCATTGTACCTCTCAATATTTGCCCTGGACAAAACCTTTGTTTTCTGTTTTTGAGGGGACTCAGATCTGAAGGGTTCTGAGCTGAAATCCCTTGTGAGTGAACAAGACCCAAAGCCCACAGGTGACAGACTCACAGAGTCAAAGAATCTCCCAAGTTGAATGGGACTCATAAAGATCATTGAGTCCAACTCCTGGCTCTGCACAGGACCTCCCAAAAATCAGACCAGGGAGCATTCTCCAGACACTTCTTGAACTCCGGCAAGCTTAGTGCCGCAATCACTGCCCTGGGGAGGCTGTTTCCGTGCCCACCACTCTCTCTTGTTTGCACCCTGTCATCCTGAGGATGCTCTGACCTCACTGCCCACAGTGCACTGTGCCCTTTCTGCCCCTCCTGGCTGGCCCTGAAGACACTGTGCTGGCAGAAGAGTCATAGGGAAAGTTGAAACAGGCAAGTATAGTGCCATGAACAGTGTGAAAAAGGGGAAGGTCATAAAAATGTAAGCCAGTTACTTGAGGTAAGGAGGTCTGGCATCTATCCAGCTCTTCGGAGAACTCTGATTTCAATTAAATTATGGGCTAAAACATGAAACAGACACTGTATTTCCCTTCTAGTAGAGCTAGTCATGCAACATCTTAAAAATACACATATTTGAAAGCATGAAGCACTATAATTGATAAGCCTGTTTCATTTACTGCTGCTCTGGTTTTCACAGACGTTCCCTGAGTGAAAGCCTTTGAAAGGAGCTGTTTGCTTGGGATTGTTTCTGTGTGATACAATTGCATGGGAGTGTGACCCAGAGCACTGCTGAGAGTTATAGCAAAGTTTGAAGCCAGTTATGCTTCTGGTAGAGCTACAGCCTATAGAAATCGCAGTGCACAGGTAGCAGGCAGTGATGTGGGAAGGAGCCAATGCCAGAATCACACTGAAAAACAAAACAAGGAATAGCAACAAGCCTCTGCACCAGCCCCTGGGGGAGTGGGAAAGTAAACGTCACTTATAAACATGGCATGAATCCCAAAGGTGACGTCTGTGTAATGAGGCTGCTCACCCTCAGAGCTGACTCCGCATGGCCTATGAAGGATGGGCCAGCCTAAGGGCAACGTGGCATGGTTTGCAGCAGGACCCTGCTGAAGGGTCAGGGCGTGATGAGACATTTCCCCCACTGATATTTCCTCAGCCATTGCCACTTTTTGCACTGTCAGATCAGGGCAGAAAGACTGCAGAATGTGTGGCTGCTTAGCTACAATTCAGATTTCTGAAAACAGAGTAAGATTTCAGAGAAGTGTTTCTATGTGTTTCACCTGGAAAAAAAGTCAGTCACGTTACAGATAACTCTGAAGAAATACAGTCAGTTATTTAAGAGTGAGATGAGGACTTCAGTGATGGCTCTGTGTAACATCTATGTGGGGCTTTCTCAGACCCTTCACCGAAGGATTAGGGACAGCAAAAGATGGGGAATGCATTACTAACTCCGAATGTGATTACAGACTCTGGCTCAGTTCTTGTGCTCATTTTAACCAAGCACTCCTGAAGAGCATCTCCTAAGTTAGAGAGTTAGTATCAGATTTCGAGCAAGATTTAAGATTCCTAGTCTTAAAAAAAGCAAACACCCTTGTCCAAAAAAATATGTCCAGATTTTCTCAAATCCCCACTTGGCCTCAGCCCAGAGGCAGAATCCTAGCTGCAGGCTTGTTTTCAGAGCCTGCTTGGCCAGCAGAAGAACCATATGTGATATGCTGATGTTTCTGCTGATGGAGGTCATCCTGATAGTACTGGGCACAGCTGCCAGGTCTTGGACAGATCTGCAAAGCCACCTGAAGCATCTCATCCATCTCCCTAGCAGCCAGAATGAGAGGATCTGACAAAGCCGCCTGGGGATGCAGTGACATTGCTGCCTGCTGCCTGCCTGGGTTTGGAGCCTGCGCATGCTGCTCGGTTCAGGACCTCATCCTGGCCCACTGCCACAGGATTTCTCCCATGTATGAATTTTTTTCTCAGTGGCTGGGCCATTGTGCTCTGGAGAATAATGTTCCGAATGGCTGAAGGGAGGCTAAGTTTGGGCTGGCCGTGAGATCATAAAATCATACAATAGAATTGTAGAATCACCAAGGTTTGAAAAGACCTCTAAGATCATCCAGCCCAACTGTCCACCTATCACCAATATTTCCCACTAAACCACGTCCCTCAGAACAACATCTAAACATTTCTTTACTGATAATACTGACCCAGGACATCCTCAGCTGTGAGAGCGGGATGCAAATAGGATGGCTCTATGAATGGAGAATAGCATGTTTTACCCCAGCAAGGGCAACTCCAACTCTGTCTCTGGGGTGGAATAACCTCTTCTGTGATCCCACTGAGTCAGATCACTGCAAAGGTGGACATTACAGACTCTGAACATTGGATGTAGGAAAAAAGTATTTCACATTAGTCCTAACGGCCTTGGCCACTGTCCAGCTGCAAACCCATCTGTGATCTTCCTCCCTGCAGAGGTCACTTCATGAACACCACAGAGAAAAGCTTGCCAGAAATTTTCCTGTCCATCTTTCTTCAATCCAACTCCTCTGACAACTGAGGGGATCACGGCAGGCCTTGTCCTGCATTCTTTGTGTGGGTGGTGGCACCAGTGGAAGCATACACATCTCCATGAGATACCCAGTTCTACCAGTTTAGGAGTGGATCAGGAAGAAAGGTTTAGGTAGAGGTGCATATATGTCTGCCAGATATACATAAATGAGAAAGGAATTCATACAGGAAAGCTCTAGGTTTGTTTAAACATCAGAAATACCATGTCAACCTCTGGGTGAATCGTGAGCGTAGAAGAGGGGTTGATGCTCCAGGGGAGTTTCTGTCTCCACAAGTTGCAGAGAGGACCTAGCTACCCTCCAGTGGTGGTGGGCACTGCTCCTGGGGGCGCAGTAGTGCTGGCTGTTCTGTGTTGTACACTGGTGTGCCCCAAACAGATGTCAGGGTGGTACAGCTACTCTCCCTCTCATCCCCACTCCTCCCATGTCATTTATTCACAAGTTCGCTATCCAAATTATACCAACACCAACCCAGTGCATGCCAAGAAAAAAGCATGCCTGGACAAGCACACCTAACACCATGCCATGCATCATAGTTGGATTGGTGTGTGAGGTGGATTACAGGGTGAAACACTGCTGTGAAGAAATGTAAACAAAAATCTGAGAGTAAAGAAATGGATTTACAGGCACAGGAGATGCCCCTTGATCTTTAGTGGCTGTGAAAAGCCTGGCTTTTGGGGCTGATCTATAGTGCAGGAGCCTATACATCCCTGCATTGAGATATTGCGATGCCAGCTTGGCCCTTGACCAGCTGAAGCATCCTCTTGGCCCACTTGCCACAGCAGAAAGGGTCATGGTGGAAGTCAGCCTGGACGGAGGCAGTAACTTGCAAGTCAGGAATCCAGAGTGAGGAAAAGAAGCCCAGAGGTACCTCACCAGGCTTTGCAGTTCTGCCTCAAAGTGAGGACAGGTGTTCTCCTGCCTCAGAATCCCTGGCTTTCTAACATCCACGTGGTTGTGTAGTTGGTCTGAGTCAACAATCTTGGAAGGCTGTGTCCTTGGGGCTTCCTGCTTTTATCCCTATGAGTTGAGATACCATCAACTGATGATTTCATTGTTGCATTGATAATACACTGTTATTAACTCTTTAACATACACCGCACTCCCACTGGTGCAGTCCTGTTGTGCACACCTGTCACCTGCATTGAACAAAGAGCCAGAACAAAGTCAGCTGTCTCAGTTTGTTCTTCCTCCTGTTTTCTCTTTCCTGCAATGACAGTTTCAACAACATGACACAGTATCTATCTTTGAGGAAGACTAGAACCTGGGGATTAGGGTTTGTTTATATGTGTAGTTATATATAACTGAGAGATGTGGTTTATTGGGAAATTTGGACTGGATGATCTTAGAGGTCTTTTCCAACCTTGGCGATTCTGTGATTCTATGATTAAGTGATTTCAACATACTTAAGATGTACCCAAAGCAATTTGGTGCCGTACTGTTACCTTACCAAATAAGTACTGCTGCAGATATGCTTCTACGCTTCTTTAATAATCCAAAGTGTTGTGTCAGTGTAAGTCAAGGATTTTTCCAGGAGTTGGGCTTTATCTTGTAAGCAGAACAGATAAGCCAGTTCAGGAAACTGATCAATGAGTGCATTTGAAGCCACATGTGGTTGATGTATGCAGGTTGGCCAGTTGGTCTCCCTGGTCTCCTTACATCAGTATTGAATGAGCTGGGTTGTGTGTGTGCTAAGTCTGGGATACTGAGCACAAGAGCCCTTCTGCATAGCTGGGCAGCAGGAATATCCCTCCCCCTTCCCACGTGGCTAACCCAGTGGCTGTTGTAAATTGTTATTGTGCTACTGACATCAAAAGACGTTGAAGGTCTTCCCCAGAGCCGCTGACAGAAGCCTATTGTACATGGAATAAAAAACAAAGACAGCCCCCACACCCTGATCAGCAAACTTCGTATTCTTTCACAAGAGCAAAATAGGATATGAGAATTTTCTCATGCCAAAATTTGGTTGTCTGGTGCTTTGGGAAGGAATACAATCCTGTGGGCAGACAACAGCCGGTAGGCATGGCTTCTAAAATTGGCACAGTGGTTTGAGTGCAACGCAGTTTAGGGAAAGCCATTGTTAAAGACCAGTATGAATGACGTGGTTTTCCTTTAGACTGATATCATGCCTGTTTTCCAAGCTAGTAAAAAAAAAAAAAAAGAAAGAAAGAAAAGAAAAAAATGCTATTTTAGCAGTTCCAAGAAAGCAAGTCTATTAAAAACAGTTGCCCCTCTCAGCTATTTAGCTCATCTGTCTAGACTATCAGGTCTTTGGGACATTGATTGTGTTTTAGTGTGCATTTGTGTTGGACTCTTTGTGCAGTGGGAGAGTTCTTGTAATAGAAATGAATTAATAACAGGTGACTGAGTGCGTTTTTTTCCTTAGCGTGGCATTTCTTTCACTCTGTGTGACATTTTGGATAAATAGGGTGGAAAGCGCTTTGTAAGATTCAACCAAAAAGCCCATGTATTTGCAATCTGAAAGGAGGTACTGTAAGGTAATAATTCAGCAACAAAAGGCTATGGAAGGAAGCATGCCCTAGCAACTGTCTTTGTATATAGAAATCAGCCACTCGTTTATCTTGCAGAAGTCAACTTTTGTAACACTGTTTGCATTGTGCCCTCTAACGAGTGACGTTGGGACGGGGCTGTCAAACTAAGAAGGGAAACAGTGTGAAAATGAACAGGGATGTAAAGACCCCATGACAAAATGAAAAATGGTATGAAAAGGATTTTCTGCTTAACTGAGTCAAGAGCCATGTGAATGCTTAAAGCAGTGAGACACACAGGGAATTGTGTTTGTGTACTTAGCAATGCTCCATGATGACCCCAAATGGATACGCCTTATAGTTAAATGTGAATCGAGGTGAATGAAAAGGGAGGAAAAATGTGCTCTTTCCACTGTCAGCCCGTGTGGGTCCCATTCTGCCTTCAGAAAGATGCTGAGATGCCAGAGAAATGCCCCAGGCTGGTACCACTTTGCCAGGCTGCCACCTCAGCACTGGTTCCCCAGTGCTCGCCATCAAATTGGGCTTACAGAGGGCACCTGGCCTGGCATCCAGCACTTGTACCAGCACATCCTCACCTGCTGCCACATTTCTTTTTCTTCTGTTATCTCTTCTCCTTTCTCCTGTCCTTAGCTGTCACAGTATCTCTGGAAAACTAAGCAAATTCTTGTCTGCACATGGGTTACAAGAAATGGCTTGTTAGTATTCAGCTCCTTTGTTGTTTTCAGCACATAAAAACCTTTTATGTCATGCTGGAATTATGTAAAAGAAAAAAAGGGATTTTCTTCAGTGGGATAAAGCTAGGATAGAGGAGGTTTTAAAGCAGAGCTGTTTTGGGGAGTAATCATTATAATGCTATTGAAAGAGAAGAAATACATCTTGCCCAAGGCGTGGTTTTTGAAGTGCTTAGTCTGACTTTTGTTAAATTTCTGGGGGAAAAAAAGAATAGGAAAAAAATATATTAACTAAACAGTTGCAGAGAGAAACCAGAGAGCCTTTTTCCATCCCCTCCACACCTCCTTGGGTCATCACCCTGAGCCCCCAGCCCACTCTGCGCCCAGCTGAGTGGCTCTCCTGCTACTTTTCAAGCTTTTCTGTACTACCTCAAGCTTGTCTCTAGCACTCGTTTCCTTCCCCTGGGTGCAGTGCACCTTGCAAACAATCAGTACAAGGGGCATCATGTCCTGCTGTGCCTCAGGGGCTCTCCCAGATTTAACTGATTTCCATTTCCATGCAGCTAGAGACTTTTGAAGTAAAGCAGGCTGTAACATTACTTTGTGTATGGCATTTCCCTAAAGAAGATGTATGAGAAGTTTTGTAGAGAAATGTAAATCTAGGAGTGAGGAGTCTGAGAGTTTGAAGAGGAATGTTTAGAAGTGGTCGCAAAAATGAAAATGTGAAAACACGAGGCACACTTTGAGAATGAAATATTCCATCTGCAAATTTGTTTTGTTTCTCTCTGTGTTTGCTTCTCATTCTTTCCACACTTTATCACGCATTTGAGCGTACAGGCGACCTCAACTTGATAAGCCAGACAGAGCAACGAATATCTGTGGTGAGGCAGAAATAGCACAGAAAGCAATGTTATCTCAGCATTTGCCACTTTAGCTCAGATACTTCTGCATTCTGTCGGATTCTGTCTGTATCTGCATGTTGCTCTTACCGTCTGGTCGCTGTATTTGTCCCTGCTCTGTGATCCAGACATTCTAATAAAGCAGGAAAGGACCACTTGAAAGGTTTTTGAAAGATTTCACTATTTGCATTGCTGATGAAAAGTCTTTCAAGGACTTTCAAGGCCAGTTTTGAAGTGTCGCCTGTACTGGTTATTTCTGACCCCTGTGAGACAGTACCTGAAATCTATTTATTAAAAGGAAGCAGCCAGAAAGTCGTCATTGGTGAGAGGCATTTGCAGTCTGCATGCGTGTGCACCTACGCAATGCACAGGAGTTGTTTACTGCACACTTAAGGTCCTCTCCTCTTCCATTTACTGGCCATGTTTCTGACAGGATCAGTTCACGATGGGTCTCAGCAGCAGCCTATGCATTTAGGAACAGCACTGTTGTAAAATCTGCATCAGACATTGTGGCAGCAGGACGTGAGCCCAGCTGTTGCTTCCCCTATACTGTGGCTTTCCCCTCAGCCGGCAAAAGAAGGGGCAGCTGAACGGCAAGGCAGAATGCAGCTGATGGGACCTGCTGATGGGGAGATTTGCAGCTGAAGTTCCCTGAGTGAAACCACACACAGCAAAATGCTTCAGGAGTGAACAGAAGCAGGAACCATTTTACCCATGACCACAGCAGGACGGCACTCTGAGTTTGATGATTTGCCCATTGCGGCCTGCTCCTGCACACAGCACCTGCGCTCCTCAGCCCAGCCCAAGCTGGCAGTGAAACCGTGCTGCTTAAGAGCCAGCAGCACAGGTAGCCGCCGCAGTCGCTGTGAGACGCAGCCATCCACCACGCTCCCCGGGATGAGGCAGGCCACTAGCCCCTCTGAGGAGCCATGATGACGGTGTCCTCACTGCGAGCTGTGGGCTGGGGTTAAGCGTGCCAAGCTGCAGCTGGGAGGTGCTCCAGTCTCTGGCTCCGCTTTGGGCCCAGTGGGCTGGGAGGTGCTCAGCTGCTCCAGAGCTCCATTTTGTCATGTCTGGGGGCGGCCGGGCCGCTCTTGCCCTCTGGCTGCATCCTGTTTTCTTTGCGTTTGCCAGCAGCATGATTAATGCCAGCAGCTGACAGGGCAGCTGGCACCAAGCTCACCACACTGGCTTTTCATCTCTAATTACACCCTTGGACTGTGTTTTCTAGCTGTTCAATTACCTATCTGTCACAAAGATGTCTGACACAGTCCCTCCATGGTCTTTGTGCTATCTCTGGTTCTTCCTTTGTGCTGCAAAACCTCTGCCTATGACAGTAGGTATCTGTGTCCTGAGGTTCTGATTTCTTTTTTCTTCTGCTTGTTGACATTGGCGATGGACACTGAGGTTGTGACTGCTGCTGCTGCAGTGGTACATTGGTGTTGTGCTGTTTGGGAGGGAGAAGAAATAAAGGTTTTTCAGTGTTTCCCAAGGATGCTTTGGACCTTGGCTTCTTTTAATGTCTCCTGGAAGTCCATGTGGGGGCTGGAAACCCCCTACTAAAGATCCCTGTAGATCTCAAAGAAAAAGAAAAAAAAAAGAAAAAAAGATGGGATTACATGATATAATGACATATATGACATATAAATACTAATCTAACTGAAGGTATAACTACAGAATATCCACCTTTGGCTGCACTAGACAACAGGCAGGTCCAGTGCTAGCCTTCCTCCCAGACCATGTCCTTGCACTGGGTTGACGCTGCAGCCCTTGTGCTCAGGCACTGCTGTGGGTGACCTTCACTCTCTCTGTTCCCCACCAGGTCCATGGGAAGTGCATGTGCAAGCACAACACTGCAGGACCTCACTGCCAGCACTGTGCCCCGCTCTACAACGACCGCCCTTGGCAGGCTGCTGATGGCAAAACTGGAGCCCCCCGAGAGTGTCAGTGTAAGTGGCTGGCTTACATGTCCTTTCTGTGGGGTGGATGAAAACGTGAAGTATCCTCATGCATTTGAATGAGTCAACCGGTTCATAGGTCAGATCTGCCATTCTAAAATGTAGTTCAGGTTTTTACCTCTTTTCTATAAACAACTTTCACTGCTTTAACAAATCTTCCTGTTCTCTTTGGCTTTGTCCCAGCGTGCAAGTGTAATGGGCATGCCAACACCTGTCACTTTGACATGAATGCGTGGCTGGCATCAGGCAACCGCAGTGGTGGTGTCTGCGACAACTGTCAGCACAACACAGAAGGGCAGCACTGCCAGCGCTGCAAGCCGGGCTTCTACCGAGACCTGCGAAAGCCCTTCTCTGCCCCAGATGCTTGCAAACGTAAGTCAGCAACCTCTTACTGATGCAAGGCTTCTGCTAAGTAGGAGGCCATCAAAGGTGAGATCTTCCTGCTCCTGCTTGGAGCAATCTTCTTGCTTCAGCAAGGGATGGGGAGCTCTCAGTAGTATGCAATTTGAATTCCCTCATTTATGCTGTTTGCAAAAAGCAGTGATGAGATTTGCAGGACAAAAGCCTGCAGATGCTGTTGACAAAGCTGTCCCAAGAATCCCTGTAGGTCGGGGACAGGGGAAGAAAGATGACTCATTGACTCTCCTGCTATTTTTGGAGAGCAAGAGCTCTCCAATTATGTTTGTATGCTTCCTTGTTTAGTCATTGCCATGACCTCAGAAGCAGGGTGCATTGCCTACACAGCAGCAGGTAGGTAAGGAAGGAGAAGCAGGAGCACAATTGACGTGACACTGCAGAAGGCATAACACCAGGGGGCAAGACCAAAGGCAGCCCACATGTAAAATTAAATCTTTCCCAAGCCAAAGCAGCACTCCAGAATAGCTCCAGGGAATGCTGTAGGCAGTGGTGGTGTGCCATGGGGCACACAGAAACCCTAGAGAACACTGGGGACATTGCACAGCACCTGGCTAAGCCAGATGTTCAGTTTTGCACCTGCTTGCAGGGGTCAGACATTGCCACCTCCATCCTGCTCCTGCACTGAGGTTCATCCCTGGGGCACTGCAAGCCCTCCCAGCTCCTCACGGGAGGCTTTCCCCTCTCCATCACTCTGTTGCAAAGAGAAGCAGCCACAGCTGAATTGGCTTTTTTACAGACCTGGTCTCTTTACAAAAGCAGAACTGACCACAGATCTTAATTACTTATGTAAATAATTATTTCACTGCTGTAGTATGTACACAAGTTTGGTTTTTAGACAGCGGATATAATTGCTTTTTAAGGTCTCTACGTACTTGTGTACAGTGAAGTCTCATGTCTCCTTAAATGAAACATCAGATCCTTTCCCTTGGTCATTATTGCCAGAACTTACGCAAAGAATTTTGGCTTTAGAGTCTTGTAAGTAAAAAACACATTTAAATCCTGCACTTAAACCTCCTGCACTTTTTTCAGTATTTACAAACTTCAGAGTATAAAGTACTCAATCATTCCAGGGAGACAACTTTCCCTGGCAAAGACTGCTTCCATGAAAATGCAAGGAGTATCTAATGCTGTCCCTGCAGAGACTGTGGTACTGTGAACACCATTTCTCTCTGGGCTTTGAAACCCTTCCCAGATGTTCTCCTCCCTAAGACTCTTCATGGTTTCCCTATTGGGTTCCCTCTGGCTGATTTGGGGCTACCCATGAGGGTCACGCTGCAGCCAACCCAACGCACCCAGTGTGCTGCCCATGAACTGCCCACCCCTCAGGGCTGCCTTGGCCAGGCTATAGGGCAGGGATGGGTTTTTCTCCCACCACAGCATTTTCCAGACCCCGCAGCATGTTAGGGCTATTTGTTGTAGCTCCAGCTGAACAGTGAATGGCTAATGACTGTTAAATTAAATTATGTAAGACTGCTTACAGTCCTCAGCTGGAACATTTCCAAGGACCGTGCCATGGTTTGCAATAACGAGGGACAAGGGGGATGCCCAGTTATTCTTTCAGGAAGGCCACAGCATTGCCTGCTTCTTTCTGGCTCACAGCACTGTTATTGCTTAACTGTGAACCAGCAATGAAAATTTAAAAATACCAAACTCTAAGTAAATAAAAGAGTTGTTAAGCCATAATTTTAAGGATACTTTAAAGATTCTTGTAGGTGAACAGTGTATATGATATTTGCCTAGGAGTGAACGTGCACCAGATAGAAGACATTCTGCCATTTCAAAGAACAATCTGATGACTGTTACCCCCTGTCATACCTATCTGTTCTTTTATTTACATCCCCCATGAAGCTTCAGCTACAGTATGATTGCAGATAATAAATCAGCTTTTGTAATTGGCAGGTTTATTTTTGCTTTGAAACTGTAGGTTTTTGAGGGTAAATATTTGTCATATGCAAAGGTTAGATGACAGCTCCAGAAACCACATGAGTGCCAGCAGCTGGGAGACAAAATGCAGCCCTGCTGGTCTCACTGCCTTTTAGTCCCTGTTGGGGTGTGGGGACTGGTAGTTGTTCCTTTACATGGGCACAGAGGTCTCGTACCAGATGTAACCATGTGGTGCAGTGGGGAGAAGTGCCATTTTTGATGAAGAAAGAAAATGCAAATTTAGAGCCCAGGGATGAAGTGACTTCAGTGTACTCCTAGAATGTGCCCAAAGCAATTTTGTGTGATGCTGCTACCATACCAAATAAGTACTGCTGCAGATAAGCTTCTACACTTCTTTAATAGTCCGACATGCTGTGTCAGTGTATGTCAGGGGCTTTATTTTCTAAACTGAACAGACAAGGCAGTTCAGGAAACTGATCAATGAGTGCATTTGAAGCCACATGTGGTTGATACATGCAGGTTGGCCAATTGGTCTCCCTGGGCTCCTTACATCAGTACTGAATGAGCTGGTTTGGCTGCCATGTTAATGATACTGCTTACGAATGGAAGGCAAAGCAAACAGATGGAGTTGTGGCAGATTTCTCCTAGTCCCAGCCCTTACTAGTGGGGTGGCCACAGTGTATGAGCTCTGTGCTGTCCCCAGACCTCACACTGAGACTTGTGCCTTGTGCCTGCAACTCCAATCAGCGTCATCTTGGCCCTCTGCTCCAGGAGGCAGGATCCAAAAGCTGAAACTCACCGTTGGTCAGTGAAGAGTGGGTGGCTGTCTGGCAGTGGGTCAGGAGCAGCCAGGAAGGATGGGGGCTGCACAGCCATGTGGAAATGGCCCATTCTTACAACACCTGCCTGCGGCTCCAATTAAAGCATACAGCCAGCTATGTTCTCATTTTTCATTGCCTTCAATGTGAGCTCACTGCTGTGTTTTCTTTATCAACTTCTGTAAATTTAGTATTTTTTTCTCACCACGAGCATTGCTATCACCATTAAATTTTCCATTAGGGATAGGAAAAAAGAGGTAAGAAAGCATCAACTAATGTGTATAAAGCATCAGTCCTAATAGGACCAGGAGTGAAACTCAGCTGAAACTCAACCAAGATAGGAGTGAGTCTCTCTCTGGGCACAGAGAGGGTCAAGTGCTTACTATTTCCCCTGGAGGGGCTGAGGAATGCCATAAATACTCTCTGCATCTAGGAGGAACATGGAGCGTTTGGATACATGTGTCAGGTGCAAAACGCTTCACAAGCTTCAGGAGAAAGGTATGCAGCTCTCACTGAGCGCCGTTGAAAACTATGCTATTAAAGGTACCGGCGTTCACTGCCTGCAGCTAGTTATGCAGTTTGTGGAGAGGCTGTCTAATCTTTTAATTTTATATAATTATGTTTGTTTGGGAATGGAAAGGGTGGGGAAAATTTGGGGATTACTTTGGCAAAGATTTTGGATCCATCGTCTTCTCTAAGTCGACTGCCAATATTAACTCATCCTTTCATATTTTGAAACTACGCTCCAGATATGTCAAAGCCCTGAAACCACAAGCACGTCACCAGAACAAAATTAAATGTGTGCACAGCAGTAAGTATTATAAGAGAAAGTGAGATTCTGTAACACGTAATGGCTTTTCTCTTTTATTCCCTTTGTAGTTGCAAAGTAAAAAATATCTGCATTAGCATTTGGTAAAAAATTTCCCTCCAAATGAAATTTTCTCAGGAAATTCAGTTTTTATGTAAATTGAGATTTAGGCAGCAGTGTTTCGGGGGGCGTTTTTATGTTTTTCATCATTCAGATCACCGAAGTGGAATGATTCACGAATGCCCGGTGACGCCTGGCGATGCTACTCACTTTCACATTTGGAAATGATGGCTTTAAAAGATATGCTTTTTGCACTCCTTTGATTAAATGACCATCAGGAGCGGGGTTTTTAACTTCCCGTTAGACAGCGAGTCGTTGTTGCTGTATGACTAACCCTGTGGTGTCCCCACAGCCTGCTCCTGCCACCCGCTGGGTTCGGCCACACTCCCCCTGGGCCCCCGCACCTTCTGTGACCCCAGCACCGGTGACTGCCCCTGCAAGCCTGGCGTGGCGGGGCCGCGCTGTGACCGCTGCCTGCCCGGATACTGGGGCTTCGGTGCCGGCGGCTGCCGCCCCTGCGACTGTGCCCGCAGCTGCCACCCTCTGACTGGCGATTGCCGCAGCAGCAGGTGAGTGGGGGTTCCAGCTGCCCCCTGAGCCCAAGGGCGGGTACTGCTCCTGCCTGGTTTATGTGCTGTCTGACAACACCTGTTCAGCCAAATAATCAGTATTGTCAGGGGTTGGGGGAACAGGGGACATTGATGCTGTGGCTCCTTTGGGTGTGGGACACCGGCATGGTGGCACTGCTTGCACTTGGTGCTGGTGTGAACGGAGCGGGTGTTTTCCATGCCCTTCACAGTTTTTTCCTCTCCATGAGCAAAATAAGATCCTCAGGGAGACCTGAGTGCCCAGAGACCAGAGCTAAATGTTGCTGCTGTTACAGCTCAGTTTGCATTGACTGCACTGGACAGTCAAGCTCTGATTTCTGGAGGCAGCACATGTGAATGACACCCCAGTGTCTGGATCTCATAGGATGCTTTTTTACCACAGGGATAATATTTTTAACAGATAAATCCCTATTGCACATTTTAAACCAAAAATGGATTCATGACCCACTCTGGCAGCCCTCAACGAGCTCATTTTCCGAAGTCATCCCTTTCAGCTGTGTGTGTTTAACAATGAGACGTGTGGCAGAGCTACTCGCCAAGGATGAGCCGTGAGTTATGAGTGCTTTCTGCCAGCGGCAGGAGGACAGATGGCTGACCCTCTTCCTTTCCCCCAGCAGTGCGGATGCGAGCTGGCAGCAAGAAGTGCTGCCCTTCCAGCCAGCGCTCAACGAGAGCAAGCCCGCCTGGGGCTGGGAGGATGAGCAGGGCTTCTCAGCTCTGCGGCACTCCGGTAGGACCACCACCCATGTGCTCCCCACCACATTCCTCCCACTGAGGTGTCCTACATTAGCATGCAGCATCCTACTTTGGCTTCAGCTGCACTGAGGGTGCAATGAGAACTTGCCTGGTACCCCAGCTGCAGGTCTGACTGGGGAATTCCTTCTCCCCAGCCTTGCTAGGCTGGACAAGGCAGTGCTGGAGCTGCAGTGCTGCAGTGAAGCAGCCTGGCCCCACAGCACTGCATGGGCTGGCGACAGCCACATCCCCCTGCAAAACCACTGCACACAAGCAGGCCAGGTATAATTTCCTGCCTTTGCAGAAAGCAGCACGATAAAAATCTTGAGGATAGGATAATTGAGTTAATTGAGGGGAAAGCTCCATCATTTGTCTGGGCAACTTAATCTGAAACGTAAATAAGTATAACATGCTATTCTTTGTTCTAAGATCACGGAAGTCATTAATCTGCCTTAACCTCGGCAGTGTTTCCTTCTAAAACTGTGCCTGGGACGCTACAGTGTGGAAAATACCACAGGAAAAGACATGCATGTTATTTGCATCCTGAGGCCACATAATAAGGCCTTTGTTTCCCTTCTCTTCAAATTGTAAACAAGGAATAATTGCCCTCGGACTAAGGCTAAGTTCAGGCCAAATCTGAGAACAGGGCACTTTGAGGGGGTTGTGGACCACATGAAAACCCCTAGCAAATCCTAGCGATGCCGCGAAATCCCTCCTATAGCATGGAGGCTAGGACCATGAGGCAGCAGCCACTTCCAGTGTGCCCTTTTCCCCCCCAACCAGGTCCATGTAACTCTCCTGGATGGCAGTAGAGATTTCTGCCCTCCCTAACCCCAGGGTCTCTGCAAAGATCCCCACTGGGAAGTACAATCCACATCCATTTGCTTTGTTTTCTTCCCACAGGTAAATGTGAGTGTAAAGAGCAAGTTTTGGGCAACTCCAAGGTCTTCTGTGGGATGAAGTATACCTATGGTGAGTTGTGGTAGGTGGTGGAGGTGTACAGGGAGGTTCTACAGGAGTGTAGTGCTGAGCAACCCTTTCTCTGCAGCTTGCCAGAGGGGAGCAGCACTCTGGAAGCAAACTCCAGCATTCTGACACTGATAGTGCTGTCACTGTATGGGGCATGATGAAGGCTCCAAGTCTCTGCGTCCCCATACACTTCTGCATGTTCTCAGAAATGGAGCGTGCCAGCCCTGCAAACTCTTGGGCTACATAATCTAGGGACAGATCTTTGCCCCTCTAAAAGCATGTAGATATCTTGGTGCCTAGTCATGCTGGGTGAAGCATCTTCTTCCTCTTGCTACCAAAGTGCATTTGTGCTGAAATCATAGGAATGCAAGAGCTGTAACTGCCCTGAAAGTCTCTCTGGATCCAAGACAGAGTAGAAGGCACTGGATCCAAGACAGAGTAGAAGGCACTGGTACTGAAAACAAGTCACTGAATAGTCACTGAAAAGTCGCTCTTATAGACCAGCTGCCCTACCAATGGTGTAGAAATCACCAAATATGAATTACACTGAGTGGAAAGAGAGACAGTGATCACCACCGAAGACATTGTATGGAAAAAAAATGGTACTGGCAGCCACCAGGAGCTGTGCCCTGTTAGCAAAGCTGAGCTGTTGCAGTGAGGTGATGTGTATTGCCTATGTGGGCGAAGCACGTTGGATTTCAGTGAATGAGCGGAGATGTCTTGTTTCCCAAGACCTCTCAGGTCTGTTCTAGCAAAGCACTGCCTCTGTACTGCTGCAGAGCAAGGACTGCTTTGTGCAGCACTCCCCCCCCCATCATAGCTTTCCAGAGGTTTCTTGCACCTGTTTCATCTTGCATGAAAGCTGAAAATGAGCGGGGAGATAATCCATACTGCGGCACTCTGTGGAGCAGCCCACAAAGGGAAGTTCAAGGGGCCGCCAGTTGTTGAAATATAGCCCTGGCTTAGTGATGTTAGAAAAAATCTGATTTTGCTTTGCTCTGCTTTCTGGCTGCGATAGTCACTGTGTTTAATCTTGCAGAAGATAAGGAATAATAACTTTTTTTTAAAAAGCACAAAAAAGCCAAGTTCATAAATCTTATCTAAAGTGCACTCGGGCTTGCTCCCCTTTCATCACTCAACATGCAAGGTGTTAGCTCAGCTGGAGACAGATGAATTATGTGGCTCATCACAAGTGCTGTAGAAGGAAAGGTTTCCCTGTGCTTCATAACACACGGTGCTGAATAAAGCACCACTGGGGGCATCAGCACGGGCTGGAGGTGACTGGTGCGTGGGACCTGACGCTTTGCTGTGTGGGGTCTGCCAACAGACACATGGTGTCCCGCTTCTAACTCCATCCTACACAGGAAACTAGGTGGTTGGGGTGTGCCTGTGGGTATCTGTGAGCTCAAGATTGCCTCAGTCCCCACCAACATCTCAGTCTTTGCCACTCCGTTTTGATGTGGCAGTTCTGCAAAGGGAGAGGACCAGGGCAGGATGGGGACAGCACTACCAGCTGCCGAGCCCTGCAAAGCCTCAGTGCTCATCCCTAAAACTGGGGCTTTCCTCTTGATTTCCAAAAGTGCTTAAGAAGAAGTCTTTGCTGAGCTCTGGGGCAAAATGTGGCCTTCACCAGTTTTGAAGGTGAGGTTATGGGACCTCTCCTGCTGCCTATGTGGCAAGCCCAAGGGCTGTGGCCAGACCAGCTGGTGGTGTCCTTGCCCACAAGTATGGGGACCCAGCTGTTCCCCCTGCAGATGTGCTCCCCAGCAAGAAGCTGGAGCTAATTCCAATGTAATGAAACGGTTGCTCTCACTGTTTCACACAGACTTTAAATAGTTTATACATTCCTGATTTTTAATTCATGTCTTCCCAGTGATAAAGACAAAGATCTTGTCAGCTCATGACAAGGGCTCCCATGCAGAAGTCAATGTGAAGATCAAGAAAGTCTTGAAGTCTACAAAGCTGAAGATTTTGCGGGGTAAGAGGACCCTCTACCCTGAGTCCTGGACTAACAGAGGCTGCACCTGTCCAATCCTCAATCCCGGTAGGTTTGGCTCCCTGGGAAGTACATCCTCTCCATATTCCCACAGATTTCATCCTCACCTTTTCATCCCCTCATGCCGATGAGTTTAAGCTACAGCCCAATGTTGATTAGATTATTGGCATCTACATCATTTGGGTTCCAGCATCAATATCCAATTTGAATTTTGTAGATAAAAATGTGGTTCATTCTGTAGACTTTTGAACGTAATTGCTCTTCATGAAGCATATTAACAGCACTCCAGCTTTATTAGGATAGCTGTGTTCCCACAGGGAGTTAGATGCATATTGTGCCATGAGTATGTGACATATCTTTTCAAAACTAATGTGACTTTGAATCCATAAAAGCACATTTAAATCTAATCTTAGGCATGATATTGTACTGAAGATAGAATCTAATCACAAGGGAAGATGCAACTTGCAAAGTAATTCACATCTTCAACTTTCAGAAGAGCTTCTCTTATGCAGTGTGAGGGAAGCTTTGGCTTCACAGTTTTTCTTCATCTTTCATTGAAATGAAGTGTAATCAGTGCTGGGTAAACAGTGCATGCAGTATCCAGTAGGAGCAGGGAAGTGCATACTCCAGGTTTTCTTCAACAGAGCAAAACTAAGATCCAGTTGACGCAGCTTTCTTTACAACTCCAAGATAAACCAGGAGTTACCAACTAATTTGGATAAAAGATTTTCTTTCTGTGAAGTTCATACTTCACCTGGAAATCACTGATTGAAGCATTGACTTGTGCTGAGACTTCTTATTCTACATGTGCATCTTTGGGAGCTTCCTTCAGGGGGAAAAGGCTGTCTGCTAGGCTGGGTCATGCAGGAAAGTTATTCATTTATGAGGTATTTGCAGTCTTCTTTCATGTCCAAAGTGACCGCATTTGGCTTTGAAGGCAATCTACCCTGATAGTACAGCTGCAGTCAGGAGGTCTCCTCAGGTGCAAGGGTCAAATGGATCAGCAGCACTGGGCAGGACTTCACTGTTTGAGCACAGCAAGACTTTGGGTAGTGGTAAAACACCATAAATCTGTAATGAAATAGATACTGCTATTTTAATTTTCCCTATGCAAAGCAAATGTACTCAACAAAGCCCAGATATGGCTGCCTTAACACAAACCTGGAGGAATGCCACAGAAACTATCAGAGACCAATTGCACAGGGCAGCCCCACACCTGACACCCAGCCCTGTGAAACCATAAGCTTCAGGGGAGCTTCCCTGGTTTCCCCAGCAGAGAAGACAGCAGCGAACACATAGCTCATTAAGGTCACAGCCACTTGGATGTCAGCAGAGCAATGGAGGTGCAGTTGTTGGAATCCCATCAGTATAAATTCATTTCAGCTTTCATATTCAAAAGCATCTGCACAGCTTTTGGAATCTCTTGGTCCTGGGGGGAAACTTGAAAACATCAACTGAGTGCACCTTTAAAGAATGAATCACTTCAAAGGGGAAAAAAAACAATCCCGAATATTTTTTTTAAATCTCATTTTCATTAGCTACCACATTCATTTCTGGATAGTTGGCAATACCGTAAGAGCAAAGTTAGCCCTCTCTCAGAGTAAGAGCTTATGACCTCCAGATGAATAAACCACCAACAGCAGGATAGAAAGCCAAGCTGACATAAAATAATTTCTTGACATATAGCTGTAATGGAAATCACATCTCCTAAAAACATAGAGGAGTTCAAAGATAAAAGTAGAAGAAAGCGAAACATACTTTTACTCTGTTTCACAGTGCTGAAATGACACCAAATGGAGGGTGAGCTCTTAAAAGTTCTGGCAAAAAATAGAACCTCTACACATCTATCAGATCTCCACAGGCTGCTTCCAGATGATAAATGTGCCAGGGGTCCCATGAGGGAGCAGACTGGCCTTTGGGGAGCACGGAGGGAGAGATTGTGATGTGTTGGCCATCTGCAGGAAGCAGTAGCCCTTCCTAACCTCAGCGCTGTCCCTCACAAATGCACAAGAGGAGCTCTCCGTGCAAGCAGTGCAGACAAAACTCACAGCCTCCAGTCTGGCTTGTGGCATCTCTGTTGTGTGTTTTATCTTTTCAGTTCTATAAAGTCAGACTGAAAATCTGGAAGGGTGAATGTTCCTCTAGAAAGAGAATCAGCAGCTGAAGCAATAATAGGTTTCCCTCTGAGAGCGTGGGTCACATTTTTCTCTTAAGAGAGAGAGGTTTGGGAGCCCTTAAAAAGTGATGTTTACAGCAGCAGGATTGACACAGCCAAAATGAAGGTCTTGCAAAGGCTACTCCTGCCATGCAAATTTCCTGTGTTTACTTGGCAGAAGAAAGGATGTGTGTGCCCAGAAGCTCAGATGAAGCAGATAACAAATTGTATTGAATTAAAGAAAAATACACTTAACCTTTAACTAGGGGACACTGTCCCCTCGCCACCGCCTCCCTTTATTCTGAGCAGCAGAACAAAAACCCAAGAAAACATGAGCAGAGTGCCTGCTGCACCCAGTGGAGGGGCTGGGAGTCCCTGCATGGCTCTGGGATCCCCATGAGTTAGGCCCCAGAGTCAGGAGCAGCTTTCCACCCCAGTGCTGCAGGTGAGGAGGGCTCTGAGCCCCTCCAGGTGCTCATCCTTCCAGCACAGCAAGGGAGAGGCTGGAGCCCGAAGGACTGTGGGCCTTTGTGTCCCCAGGGATGAGCATAGACAGACCAGCGTTCCAGAGCATCTGCCCTCCCACTGTGCTGATTCTTGAGCCTTGGCTTCTGCATGTCAAAGGCAGGAAGCAGTTCAGGCACCCTAATCTGAAATCTCAACTGCTTCTGTGGTAATCCTGGTAGTATTGTGCCTGGTACCCTCATATTTTTCCCCTTTATACGCATGTTCCAAAGCACTACTACATAAATTGCACTCAGGTAGTGTTAATAGCCCTTCCCCCAAACACAGTGCTGTGCAGACCCTGACCGCTTTGCTGGTTTGCAGGCTTGGAGTACCTGGTGGCAGGACACGAGGATGTCCGGACGGGCAGGCTCATCGTCAACATGAAAAGCTTTGTCCACCAGTGGAAGTCGGCCCTTGGGAGAAAGGTCCTGGAGATTTTAAAAAGAAACTGCAACTAGATACATGCGGCCACCCTGGGGCATTTCTTCATGCACAGAATGCAAGAGCCTTCACAGAGAGAAGGCCTCGAGGATGAAAACTGGAACATAAGAAAATAGCGCCAAAGCGTGTAGCGAGGCATTACGATTTGTAGGCGCTGTCTAATTTAACCCTTCCTGGCCAATGCCCATTCACTCGCCTGTAGCTTCCTTGCAAGGCACTCCCTGAACCCAGGTTTTGTTGCATTGAGGGGAAGAGAAGGAAGGGCGGCCCTTGGTTTGGCCCCAGGTGAGAGGTGATGAGCCACAGCCAGTGCCACCAGGTTGGATCTGGGGTCACTTCCAAGGGCTCCCAGAAGATGCTGCAGAGCAGCAGGAGCATGTGGCTGAGAATTGGGTGATGCTGCTCTTCACCTCACCATGCTGTGGGCGGTTTTGGGGCTCAGCTCCCTGGCCTGTGCTCTTGAGGGTGGACCTGTTGGATGATGTGAGTTCCTCTGCCCTCATGCACATGTGGTGGATGCCGGTTCTCTGCCACCGCTGCAGAGAAGAGCTGGCTCCGTGGGGCGCAGTCTCTGAGCTTTTGTCCTTGAAGTGTTAAAATATGAACCCAGCCTCCTGTAAATATTTCATTGTATAAAGCACTTTATTACCTGCCACTTCACGGTGTGGAAGGCCAGATTGTGTTTGGGGAAGAAGAGGTTGAAGGTGGCACATGGAAAACCTTCCTGAAACAGAAGCACTCCTGAAGACGCACGGCATAAAGGGAAGGGCGAGCCTGGCATGGCCACTCAGAGCATCCCGGGGTGCAGTCTGAGGGATAGAAAGCATTTGCACTGAAGTCCCAGCTTCAGACCAGCGTTTGGGTTCCGTGGGCAGGACTTGGCAGTTAGTACAAAAAGAAGAGACTTTGGAATGGAAATGCAATTGCCAGCGTAGGAAACTGCCCACAGGAGGAATGGATCTGAAGAATGGAAAGGACTGCCATTCACATATCCCCACCCAGTGATTCACGATGGGCCTGGAGTTTATTTTATTTTTATGTTAGTATTTAAAACTGAACGCTCAATTTGTTTTCTTCTGATACTGTTTGCAATATATATGGCCACTACACTTCCACATTAACACCCATATGGAATATAGCACAGTTTACTGCAGTTTTCAGCACTAAAGTATATCTTCTCTGTAAAGCGTCTTTGAAGCGCATTGCATAGTATATTTTGCTCTTGAGTATAAGAGGAAAGAAAAGGCAGACATGCAACATCATAAGAACCACAAGTCTACCAATATGCTTTACATATGTATTTTTCTTTCAAGGTCCTGTGGACTCAAAAAAAAAAAAAAAAAAAAAAGGATACTATTTTGGTAATTTGTTTTTATATCTCATGTATGTAATAAATATATTATGATTTCAACATTCCAGCAATGTGGTCTTCATGCCTGCTCTGAAAGGCATGCTAAGGGTGAGGAGATGCTGCTGTGGGGAGGTAATATTCACCATGTGGGAAAAGGCCAAGCCACAGGGATGGCTCACAGAAATCCAGCTCCGTTTGTTTAGGGGGGCTTAGTCATAGGCTCTTCTCAAACAAAGGGGAGTTGCTCTTCTTGAAGCTGGCCAGATCCTTGCATCCATACAAACCTTGTGGCTGAGCTGCAGAGCGGTAACAGATAAACAGCAAGTCAGGGACAGCTGAAATCAGGCTCACTGCCTACATGAAAACTGTAAAGGAAAATAAAAGCTGTGGAAAGTGAGCATTGTTGCAAAAGATGTACAAGAGCACCACAAAGTGAAATCAGACATCAGAAGAGACGAGTGAGAAGGCAAAGGCTTCTTCAGAGATGGGGCTGCTGGAGGCCTTGACTTGTGGATAAGCTGGTTGAACCAGGCTGGAGTCACAGCTCCTGTGCCCCACAGTGTGAAATTTGGTATGCAGTCTGACATCACACTGCAGTGTGAAGTTGGGTGTGCAGTCTAACATCACACCTTCCTTGCTCTCACCTTGAGTGTAAGCAGCACTGATGAAGAGAAGAGCTGCTGATGCAGGCAGAGTTGGTAGCTTCCCAGAGCAGAGCAGGGAGAGCAGAGCAGGGAGAGCTGAGAAGGAGAGCATCTGGCCTTACCAAAGCATGTTTACAGGTTTTCAGCCCCTTATTCCTCTGAAATCCCATGTCATGAGGGTTGTTAGGGCCAGGCATAAACTAAACAATCTGCCATCACCGATGCCTGTGGAACAAAGCAGGATGAGTCACTCAGGTTTGACCATCGGTTTTCACCAGCCTGAAGCTTGGTGCCTGGAGGGGGCTTAGGGCTTGGAGGAGGTGAGATCCCCTCAGCTCCCACCTCCTCATCACCTCCCAGCCCAAGTCCTGGCAGGCTGCAGAACTGGTGTCCCCTCCTGCCACTGCCAGGGCCACACAGGCTCAGGGCTGGGTTGGTAACACATGTGGGGCCAGTCCCCACGGGTCGTCACTCACTGCAGAGCAATGTGCTCCTCCGGCCTCGGTGGAAAATTCCAGGCATGTTTAATATAAATGTGCCGACAGGCTGAGTCTTTTGGGAAGTGACCATGCTGCTGAACGTGCCTGGACATCTGGTACTACCAGGCTGCAGAAATGGAAAGTCAGGCTGGTACAGGTAAATACAACAGCTCTGGAACAAATAGCTGCAGTGCTGCTGTTGTTGTTGTTTTCTTAAACCTTTATTTTTAGATATTGTATTGACTTCAGTATCCACAGCGTAGAGAATAAATATCTCAAAAATATCTGGTGGCTGCTGCCCCAGCATCCAGAGGAGCACTGCTTCATATACAGCAGGAGGAGATCAGCTGTCCCTGATCCTTCTGGGCACGTGTTGATTTTTCGATTACAGTGTTTCCAAAGCATGCCCCTGCCCAGGGATCACCATTCTTTTCCCACAAATTCATCGTGGAAACATTATGAGTGCCTCTGTTTTTTGGTGCAAGGGAGGTCAGTGAGGCCTCAGCAAGCTCACAGGCTGGGAAATACACTGTATATGGAAAACTTGCTGGCTTTTTGAAAGTGTTAACATGGTTGAGAGGCTGAAGCCCCATTGATGCACTTTGTCATGCCCAAGTCCTGATCCCTGTGACATGACCTGCAGTTCAGGGCATCCCCAGGCTCTGCCTGGGCACATTCTGAGAAGTATACAGATATACAAGAAGCTCCCCAAGCTGCTGAGGTCTGGCTGGGGGTAAAGGTGTGGGTGCAGTGCATGCTGTGCATGCCCCCAGAACACCTCACTGCTGCATTTCCCAGATGTGTTTTCTCTGCTCACGTCTCTGAGCTCCCCAGCCTGCTTACACTGACAGCATTTCTTCCTTTGATTCTTTGCTCTGTTCTTTCAGTGCTGTGCACAGTCTTCATATGCACTCACTGAGCACAAGACCTGTATTTTAACTTACCTAGAAAACAGCTGGGAAAAGGCCATTGGTTTTGTATGAAAATCGGTGAGAAGAATGAAATTGCTTCTTAAAATATGAGCGGTGTTTCCCTGAACTGATGCACTGTGGGCATGGATGTGCACTCCTTTCAGCAGGTGTAAAATCCAGTCCAGCCCCAGGCTTGAGACACATGCTGGGGTGCTGGAACAAAGGAGAGGGAGTTTAGAATCAAGCATTCATAAGGCTGACAATGACCTCTGAGGACAGGATCTTTCATCGCTGTATTTCTTATGCCCAATTTATACGTCTTCCCTGCCTGGTTCAGTAGAAGTTATGTTTAACATTAAAACCTTATAATGTACAGTTGTCTCTGCTACTCTAGGAGCTGGCTCTCCTTCATTCACATCAGGTGCAACTCATGTTTGGACCTTGGGTGTTTGTACGGCCTCCATGTGGTCACAATCATAACCTTTACCTGGGCCTTTCTAAGTTACACCTGCAGTAGTCAAGGAAGCCGTTACAGATACACAAGGAGTGGAGCTTTGCCCCACTGACGTGTGGATAGCAGGTGCCAGTTGCCCAACGATCCCCTGTTCCCCAGGAACAGAGAGCCCCAGGAGCACCCAGGGGTGCTACAGCTGCCCAGCTCCTCCGCAGGGGCAGCTCTGCTTGCCAGAAGACAGACAGGTACTTCAGTCATTCAGAAGTGCCACTGAGAGTGCTCTGAAAGCAGAGCAGGGGCTGCCCAGGACCACAGCCCATCGCTCCAAAGGCAGCAGCAAGGACAAAACAACGAGAAGACAGAAGCCAAGTCATGCAGCTGAGAGGATGACAGTATTTTCCTGGTCATGGCAGGTGACCGGCAGAAACCCAGAAGCAAAGCATAAATGCCACTCACTGTGACATGGAGGCAGCTGCCCGTGGCTCAGTGCTGCTCTCTCCCTTTGTGGGGAGCTGTCCCACTGGTGCATGGAGCTGCTCCCTGCCAGCAGGAGGGCGGCACTGCTTGGCCATAAACAGGATGCCTGGCCTGGGTGGTAGAGATGAGATGGACATCACCAAGCAAGACAAGGCTGGGCCCACCACCAACACACCCAGTTTTTTTGGCCTGGTCTGTTCCCTCAGCCTCATTCTGTGCTGGTGACTCTTTAACTTTGACACATTAAAAGCAATAGCTACTGAATGCTTCTGAGCAAAAAGCCCCCATAATTGGATAATGGCCACAGAGCATCAGTTGCTCGGTTGCCTAATGCCTGGAGGGAAGCATGAGATGTTTTTCCACCCACAGCCCTATTATGAAGCTGACAAGGTCCTGCTCCCTGCAATTCCCATTAATTTTACTGCTGGGCTTAGAGATTTATGACAGCTTTGTCTGACATTCGCGAGCCAGACAGGTATTGTTACATGCCGGTATGGCCCCAGCAGCAGCCAGGCTTTGCTCTCCACAAATGGCTGCATCCCAGCCAGGCTGTGGTGTGCTGGAAAACTCGCAGATCTTGAACAGGGGAAGACTGAACAACTGGGAATTGCCCTGAGCTGCAGTCTGCCTTTTAACCCCCAAGCAAGCTGTACACATGCCAGAGAGCAGGAATCACTGCTCATTCTGTGTTCAAACAGTAAGCAAGCTTCAATCCTTAGAAACCCCTGAACAGCCAGTGCATGAGGACATGCACCAAGGACATGGCACACCTGTTATCTAAACCTGCTGTGGATTGGAAGAAGTCCAGCACACACCTGCCATTCTGCCCAGCAGCAGAAGAGCAACCAGCTGCCACTCTCATCTTCCTGCTTCCAGCACACAGTTCTCTACAGCCACGAGGATTCTTTTTTTCTCTATAAAACATCCAAAACAGAGAGGAAATAAACAGAACCAAAATAGCTGCAGTCTAAGAGAAAATACCATCAGAGTTCCTGCTCACAAGGCTATCCTGGCATTTATCTGAGGCTGTTGACATACTTCAGAGCCACCCTGCCTCTGCCAGCTGGATGGTCCGAGTCAGGCTCGAATCCACAACCCAGATAACTTCTTGCTCTGTTCTGCAGTTTCTGCACTGTTATTTCCTTACAGTGGCAGTCAGCAGCTCAGCACATGCTGGAGCACAACCTCAGCCCCAGCCCTGCCAGCCAGGGGCCTCCCATGGATACCCAAGGGTGCTATGGGGCCTTGTTGTGTCTGTGCCATTTTGTCCTGGTGATTGGTGTGCTGCCCAACGCTGACCTCCCATCCCATTCTTGCTACCTGAATAAACACGATTTTAATAATAATTCGCCATCCTTTATGTCCAGTTAAAGAAATGAACTAGTCGATTATCTTAAGCATCACATAACCCAAACAACAAAGATTCCTATCAAGTGATCCAGTGAGCTGCCCATCGTAGGCTGAGGAGCAAAGCTCAGGTATTGGTTCCCAGGAAATGCAACATCCATGGGCATTATAACTGGGCATTGTTTGTGTTGCTGCACGTTCCTGCAGTGCTTTCCACTGCAAACCTGCTCAAACTGTGCAGCTCTGCCAGTGACTGTGACCTTTTCTCATCAATGAAAGACAATACACTCTGGTTTTGAGAGCTGGTGACTCTGCATGCTTTTTTTCCCTCGGTGCTGTCGTGCAGCCGTGCGTTAAGCAGAGGGGGAAGTACCAGCAGTGGCCTATTGTGGTAAGTACTGGGAAAAAATCTTTTTATAATGTGTGGGGTACACAATGAAATCCATTTTGGCTCCATATCATGTTATGTGACAACAAAGGAGTGAACAAACACAGAGAGCTGCCTTTGCAGTGCAAACCCACAAAATAGCCCAGTTGTACGATATAGCCTTGACTTTACTTCCCTCATATTCCCAGCCTTGGAGCTCTCTGGTGTCTCTGTACCCATTGATACTGGCATGTCCTTCACACAGGGCCTAAAGAGCAGGTCCTCCGAGCCACCCCTCCAGGACACTCACACAGCAGTGGTGGTGCTGGGTAGCCCTGCTGGAACCTGGGCCATCGTCATTGTCTGCCCAGGGAGAGGGGAATGTGCAGCTCTCACTGATTGTCAGACTGCTCCAGAGGGACACAGTGATGCCCTGAACTCCTGCTCCTGAGGCTGCTCTCCATTAAGGCACCACCGCAACAGCGGCAGAGCAGGAGGGTGGTGACCACAGAATCATAGAATCGCTTTGTTTGGAAGTACCTTAAACATTGTCTAGTTCCTACCCTCTGCTGTGGGCAGGGCTGCCACCCACCAGCTCAGGCTGCCCAGGGCCCCATCCAACCTGGCCTTGAGCACCTCCAGGGATGGGGCACACACAGCTCTCTGGGCAGCCTGTGCTGATGCCTTGTCACCCTGTGAGTACAGAATTTCTTCCTCACATCTAACCTAAATTTCCCTTCTGTAATGATAATGCCATAATGGACCGACGTGATTGCTTGCACAGAAACATCCACTTTGTAGCTTGCTTTTAAAAAGAGAGGAAAAGCAGCAACCATCGGTCAGTGATAAGGAAGAACCTACAGACAGACATCAGGTATGGAGAAAAAACATAAAAGTGGACTAAAAAAACAACTGCTCCAAAAGCACTTTGACTACCCAGTAGGAACTGGTACCCCAGGCCCTGAATGCTCATGGAGCCAAACACAGCACAGTAGGGCCATAGGCTGGCTGGCACTGGTCAGCCCTGCCATGCTCAGGGTGCTGGGTGCCCGCAGGGTGAGCAGCACAGTTCTACACAGTGCTCCATGGGGGGTAGGGGATGTGCAGCCACTGGCCCGCAATTTGCATTTAAAGAATTCATAAAAATTCCAGCTTCTGCGGGGTTTATAACCTTGACATTTTTTTATCACCCCCTGGCTTGTTTCTGTTTCCCTTTGTAACCAAACAAACCCCTACAAATTAGTATTCAGAAGTATGCAATTAGCAAGCTGCTCCTGCAGCTATGCAGTTCTCCTGCCACCAGTTTCCCAATGGGGGAAATCAACAATAAAGAACAAAGAAAAGAATTTGCTGCCTCATATTAATGACTGCTGTTTGAGGACAGCATTTGTATTTTAAATGAATGGCTCACTGAGGACAAAAAGGTCAGAACTGCAGTTTGCAGTGACGACAGAGGAGCAGGAGGGCGAGCGCTGCAAGCAGACAGGCGGAACAACACGCTCTGCTTGCTGGGGAGGCTTGGACCAGCAGCTGAGTCCACACATTTAGGGGTCAAAATATGGACATATTCCCAAGAGGTGCTGCAGGGAGTGGTGGGAGCAGGGCCCACTTCCCAGTCACATTCATGAGCCCTCTGGCACATTGTGTGGTTTGGAGATGCTCAGCACACGTGGTGCTACTCAGGGATCCCTCCAGATCCCTTCCCAGAGCAAAGCCACACAGACTCATCTCCTCCTGCTCTGACACCCTGAAAGAGATCTTGTCCTGTGAGATGCTGCTGGTGGACATGCAATAAAGACCCTGACAAGAGCCAACAAGAAAGTTGGTGCCTACACACTGAGCACAGCTACCTGGGAATGCCTGTTACAACCTTCGCTTCTTCATACTGTATAAAGATCATGTGCCATGAGAAACCCAAATGAAACCTGATGTTGGTTCAAGTCATACTGCTGAACTCCAGCTCCCATCTGTGGGCATCCTTCAGGAGAGGAGCTCAGCCCTCTAGCTTTCCAAGGCTGCAAGCTGAAGATGACCCAACACAGGAATATTTTAACCTAGAATCCGCAGCAGGGATGAAATAGTTGCACTACAAAGCTGAGCCTCCAAACAGGCCCTGAGGTGCCCCAAGGTGGACTCCTATCCTTGGAGGACAGAGGTCTTTCTTGTCCCAGGCTCACTCTAGTGCTGACTCCAGGGCAAAGCTTTTCAGGAAACACAAGGAGATGCTAAAGCTGAATGACTGCTGAGCTCTCTTATTTACTGTAATAATAAGAATAACATTTCATTAAGTGCATGTTTCTGCCAAAGCAACAAGCCCTTACCTGCGACTGTGTGTGAAACACAAATGGCCTAAAGGCATCACACCTGAAGGAGAAATTCCAGTCTCTTGAATAACGTATTAACATTTTTAGCATACATTCAAAGCAATTAATGCAGCAGGAGAAACGTGTTCTGGTCTCAGCACCTTTGATAACCCATAAGAGACAAGAAGGAAGACTGCAGCTTTCAACCAGTGTCTTCTGGTTCATCCCTTTTTCAAAAGAAAGAAAGCAGAAAATCACCTCGAAAGTAAGGCTGATCAAAGAAAGAAATTCATCTTTCAAACCAGACCAGTTCTGAACAGATTCTTGGGATGAGTGGTTGCAAAATGAGCCAGATGAAACCCGTCCTCTGCAACTCTGACCCCCACCCTGTCCTGCCGCTGCTGCTGAACCACCCAGCAGCTCAGAGATGCTGGCAGCGGCCTCGAGAGTCTCCTCTGACCTCTTTTCAGGCATTTTGGCACTCAGTGAAAAAAATATTTGGCTAGGAAAAGCAGTAGCTAAAAAAGTATCTATTTAAATAGGTGTTCCCATGGTACAAGTTAGTCCTTGCCTTAAGAAGAGCTGGCAAATAAACCTGTTCCAGGCAGGGAAGGGTGAGAAAAGGAAAACTACTTGGGGATCTCCATCCTGTAAGACTAGCAAGGTGTTAATAGTGCACTGTCAATGAGATGGAGCTGGAGGAAAAAGGGTGCTGCTGTTGGACAGGAGCACAGAAGGTGAAGGTCCTCCACTACTGGCATTGAGCCTTCTCAGCAGAGCCCTGGCCAGGACACTCCTGCCTGAGTAGATGAATGGCTGTCACAGCCTCCACAGCATTTTCTGGGTGATCCCAGGTATGGAGTGTGGGGGAGACGACCGGGTCTGCTGGGCAGCTCCCAAGAGCAAGGTCTCTATTTCTCTTCTGGCTGCTGGAGCCCCCTGTGAAAAGGCAGCATCCTACCACGCAGCTCTCCTGTCTCACTCCCGCCCTGCTACAGGTTTTATGAAACACAACATTCCTATTTTGGCCCCGATTTTTAATTCATACAAACTTAATGGTTCATTTCAGGTTGGCACATATCAGTAGGAGAAAAATATATTGATACAGTTAAACCAACTCAGGCATGCAACTTGCAAAGACGTTTGCCTTTTCTTCTGTGTTTGTACCAAGGTTTTGCCAAGCTACAGCCTGGATGCCTGACCATAACACCTCTAAATATTCAGCATAAACTGTGCTGAAGGTCAGCAAACCAAATTTGCCTGGCACAAGCAGGAGAAGGGAGGCAGGAATTATTCAGAAGGCCAACAATGTCTCAAACTTGAACTATTTTTGCTCTACTAGCTGGGAAATCATTCTGCTTGAAATAGTACATGCAGAGAGATGATGGAGAATTTTTCTTTTAGCAGACTCTGAAAAGAAGACATGCATAAATTTTGTTCTGCTTCAGTGGCTTACCATACCCATTTAGCCCTTTTTTGCATAGGTGAGCCTTCTATTCTGCAGAATGGAAAATAAAGAGGTTGCTGGCCTCTGCTCGCACCATAGTGCCACGGAGGAGACACCTGGCCTGCACCCATTTTACTCCGCGTTGCAGTAATGTGAATGAAATACATTTTCAGAGTGTAAACAGTGGACTTAGTGCTCCTGCTCTGCTTGCATGAATAAGTCTTTTAAGCTCCCCTGCCCTTTCTGCCCCATGGCTGCATAGAGGAATAAAGAAAAATTCCCATTGTGTTTGTGGTGGCTAAAATTAGAAGTACGTGCTGAACCAAATAAACTAAGCCTTCAGGCCTGCCCCCTTTCTCTTTCTGCTCCTTAAACCCCTCTGCTGAGGCTCTGTAACCTGGAGGGAGGAGACCATTTTGGGGGAGTAGCAGGACCTGTACCAGACACAGGGCAAAAGCCCCTGAGCCTCCCTTGCCCTGCCCCATGCAGGTCAGCCCTCCATCTCTTCTACACACCCCAAAGCTCCCCACCTCTCCTCCTGTAGCACCAGCACCACTTGCCCTTCTTCCCCTTCCCTGGGTTTTTTGGGGAGTACGGCTGTTGTCCGCTCCCTCCCTTGCCTTGACCCCAGCAGAGAATTCAAAGCTTGGGCATTGCCTGAAACTGTGACAGACATGTTCAGATGGATACGGCAGGAGACATTTTTAGATGGATACGACAGGAGCCATGTTCAGGAAAGCCATCTAAGCCGGCCCTGAGCTGAAGAAGGAGTGTGGCCACCTTTGAATGTTGCCAGGAGCAACAGCTTAAATACGGGAAAAAAACCTGCATTCAGCAAGCTTGAGCACATTAATGTTCTCTCAAAGGAGAACATGGTGATCACCAGTTTCCAGCCAGTCATGGATCACAGCTATGTAGGTGGATGAAACTCTTAAAAAAGCCCAGATATTAAACAGATACTAAACAGAGGCTGTCCTTGCTGCCAACATGCACTCCCCCATCTTCCCTGCAGCTTCCAAAAAGTCCAGTCTTTGTGGGAGTGGGGTTCCTGGGTCAGCGTTTACCTGCAGATCTGCACTATGTATCTACAGAGATTGCACCTTCAAGACTGATGGTTCTGGATGTCACAGAAAAGACTAAAGCTCAGTTTAGGGAGGTGATCATTCTTCTGTACTGGTGAGGATGCACCTTGAATTCAATGTTCAGTTTTGAGCTCCTCACTGCAGGAAAGGAGGAGGAGACCCTGGAGCACATCCAGAGAAGGCAGCAGAGCTGTGAGGGATCTGGAGCACAAGTCTGATGGGGAGCAGCTGAGAGAACTAGGGTTGTTCCTTCTGAGGAAGAGGATGCTCAGGAAAGACCTTATCACCCTCTGCAATGACCTGAAAGGAGGTTGTAGTGAGGTGGGGATTGGCATGTTGTCCCAGGTAACAGTAAAAGGATGAAAGGTTATGGCCTCAAGTTGTGCCAGGGGAGGTTCAGTTTGGATATTAGGAAAAATTCCTTCTCAGAAAGAGTGGTGCTGCAGTGGCACAGGCTGCCCAGGGAGGTGGTGGAGTCACCATCCCTGGAGGTGTTCCAGAACCGTGTGGATGTGGCACTGAGGGACATGGTCAGTGGGCATGGAGGGGATGGGCTGATGGTTGGACTGGATTAAGATTTTCATGTGCTCTTTAACATCTTCATCAATGATGTCAACAGTGGGACCGTGTGCACCCTCAGCAAATTTGCAGACGATGCCAAGCTGTGTGGTGCAGTCAGTACACCCAAGGGATGAAATGCCATTCAGAGACACTTTAGACACTTAATGTAAGAGACGTTTATACACTTAATGTCTAAATTGCACTCACTGTGGCTTTGACACAAGGTGAGTGTCTGGTGCTACCATCAGCATCTTTCCCTCCTAACTCCTCCAGGTGTTTCTCAGCTTAGTGCCTTCTCCCAGCGTATCCGTCTGCCTCACAAACCTCTCCTTTTGCAGACTCAAAGGAATCAGAAGTTCCCATTGACACGTGGCTGGTAGCACACAAAATAGCCCTCTGGCCACAAGGCTTTGCATGCCTTCAAGGAGCTCAACTCCCTGCCGGAGGAGCACAGTGTAAATTCAATCTACTTTTTTTTATATCATTCCACAGATTCCTTAGGGGATGTGACCATCTACCGGTGGGCAAGCAAAGACCCAGCACAAGTGCAGCGTTTCATCTTTTCTATGCTCACTGTCCTTACAGTAGAAATTTTCCTGCTGAGGTAATGGGATTAAAAATATCAGTATCTACGCACTAAGAATTAAGAAAATATGGCTTCGAGATTCCATGCAGCTGGGTTTTCTTTTGAAACAACTGTACAAACACGCGAACCGTCAGCAGATAGAAACGGAAACTTTCACAGTAGTAAATATGAAAGTGGCACTTTTTCTTAAAATAAAATATTATGAATGCAATGAAGTTTATTCGTAGGCAAAGGCATTATCATAACAAACATAAATTTTTGAACCAGTCGGTTTATCTGGAATCATAATTCTGCCTTTCCTCATTAACAAACTTCAGCAGATCTGTGATGCGGCCATCAATATTGAGAAGTGTCGGGTACAGTGGCTTCTTTGTGAATGGATGTGCTTTCTCTGAGAACTGGACCGCTGGTAATTAATTATCTCAATGTCTTTGATCTATTTACTCTGCGCATATTTCATCTGTTTTGGTTTGTTACTTGCGTTTCAATGATCTCACATTAAGGAACAATTCCTTCAGTTGGGAAAATTGCTTTTCCCTTTCCCATGGGAGCGTACCAGTGAACTAACCGCTCGTCAGAGTTGACAGATCCATTTTTTACTTCTGTGAGCATGACTGCACTGATTTAAGGAATCTGCCCATATACAGCTGGGGAATGCTGCTGGCTCTCAGGAAGCCTCTGTGCGCATTTATAGCAAACTGTAGCCTCCCATTGGACTGTGAAGCTGTTTGGCAGCTCTCTTACTTTGAGTCTCAGTTTTAAAGGTAAAATGGCAGAGATGACAAAGAGCCGCTATCATTAACGATTCCCTCTTCCCCAACAAAAGCAAAATCAGCTCTCTCTCTAGCTGCTGTTAGAAATCCCATTTATTTAACACGAGCAATAATTACAGCAAGACTCGGTACGTGTTTGACTGACCTCAGATTTTCCCCAAATAATTTTATTATTACATACTGCGTCCTTGAGCTCAAAATAAATGAGCTTTTTTTCACCATAACACACAACAAATCAGTGCTGATAGCATGAGGTCACATACTCCATTCCTTCTATCTCCTTCCCTCCCAGAACGCTTGAAATCCATGTGGGATGTTTGCCGTAGTTTGGGTGACAGAAGAGGCTGCGACATTCTTTGTTTCTTCCTCCTACAGGCTGTTGTTTCTGAGCATCTGGTGATTTATCTTTAACAATTTATGTTATTGCACTGTATGTATGTAAAAGTGCACTGTGGGAGGAAGTACCAATTGTTTGTTCATTCGTTTCTGTTCTTGAAAATTAACACTGAAGAAGACACAGGAAAAAAAAAAATACAGAAAGATGTCCCTTTGTAGACCTTCCTGCAGGAGAGGCTGAGATTTATTATTTTCACCCTCTAGGGTGATACTGGGACACACACAACATTTGCTCTCTCTTCAGTTTTTATTGAAAGAACAGCTGTCCTTAAGCCGTGTCATGAAGCAAATGAATTTGCTTGAGCTAGCAAAAGCATGAAATGTACCCTGTATTTGATAAAGAGCATAGAGAAAGGATGTTTTTGACTCTGGAAGTTTCGGGCTCTGGTTGAGCCACCGTGATCCCCAAGCAAAGCAAAAAAAGGAAGATGTGGTGCCACAGCAGTTCTCCCAGCTTCGGAGCTTCAGCTCACAACCAGCTTTGGGGCTGTCCTCACTGCCCCACCAGTCCCTCAGCAACACCCTGGGAGGCAGCGGCTTCCACAGCGCTCATCCTCCCTACCCCTGGGCCTTCCTTCTGTGCCAGGGAATGGGGCAAGCACAGCAGCCAGGGGCTGAAGCACGTTACATACTGGACTGCAAGAGGTAGCCAGCGGACAACGCTGTGGGAAGTATCCTGCATCCATTTATAGTTTATGCTTAGGGGAGCCAAGTGCCTTGCCCAGCACCACAGGAAGACAAGTTTAGGCTTAAAGAGGATGAGATTTTCTCCTCCAGAGGCCAGCAATCAGCCTAGCAGCAGGCAGCCTTTCAAAACCCTGCACCGGGCTGGGTTTTTCTTTTCTGACATTGGATATTATGTGCACTGGGAAAAACTCAGCAGGAATTAGCAGGCTGGTGGTTGCCAGCCCACTTTTCACTGTACCCAGCCTCCTGCTCAGGGAGCAAGGCCTGAGAGAGCCTCACAAACGGTCCTCTGAAGATGCCACAGGAGACCACAGAGTTTTTCCTCTGAAGAGAAAATACCAGCCCCGTGTTCCCAGTATGTGAACACAGCTGTACGAAGCTGAATGTCACCCCTCTGACTCCCAAGTTAAGGATTTGGACTATAGTTCTTTTTCTTTTCTCGGAAAGCAGAAACTGATTGAACTTACTGTATATGCTCCTCTGATGCACTCATTCTATGTAAATGAATTGGAAACAAAATCCTTCTCAAATTAAACATGACGCTTTATTTTGAGGCAAATCATTTGTTTCTATCAGACTTCATTTTTTTTTTTTAATGATAAAAAAATTGCCTGAGCAAGATAGCTTATTTGTGTGATTATCTCAGACTGCCCTCTTATGGCAGAATGTTAAACTGTAGGGGTTTTTTTACGTCCAAGGTTTCGCGAGCTATCTTACCAAAAGCTCTTGACTAACATTGAGTAAATGACTTGAACATTACTGAAAGCTCTTGTCTTAAAACGTGCTGAACAAAGAAATGTCAGAAGCTGGGTTTGCCTGGTCTGCCTGTACTCCATGCAGGTCCTCTCCCCGATGTTCCTGCCATGTCCAAGCACTGGGGCAGGTGTGAGAATGCAAGGAAGGAGGGCAGTGTTCAAAGAAGTTTTTCACCATTTTAGCACTGGGAGAAGGAATTGATCTGCGGGTGCCTGATGTCCATTCGTTGTGCAAATACTTTAAAAATAAAGAGAATTCCTTACTTCAAATGTGCTCTGAACCGTAAGTGGTAGGGAAAAGACCATGCTTTTGCCATCACCTAAGCCTTCACAGCCTGTGCTGCTGTGTGCCAAAACACATTGAGCTTTGCAGTGATGGTGCTCCTGTCATCTCCTATTCTTTCTCTTCTTGGTACTGAAGCATTCCCATCAGGGATAAGGTCTTGCAGCCTCTCCCAGCTTTTCTGAGCCCTCTCACTAGAGGACAGCAGGAGCACCACATGGCATAACCAGCAGTTTCTCACAGGTAAGCAGCCATGGCTAATGTACTTGTGTGTGTAAACACATCAGAAAGAGAAGAAATTGTCCATATGTGTGACTGTAAGTAACTGATGGCTCAAGTGATATTTTGGCAGTAATATCTGGCTCAGAACTGCCCCAGAAAAACACAGTTCTTTCTCTGATACTGGGCTTACATTGTAAAGAAGCCAAAGGCCTCTGCCCAAAGTGATGCCAGATCACATCACTACTTGTTTCTTTTAGGACAGTGCCCAGGGTCTTCTGTAGGTGAGTGACCATACAGAAGGCATCCTCCCAAACAGCAACAGCCTGTCCAAGGTAGTTCAACAACTCCTGCAGCTGCGGTGTCACTACAGCCCTCTAGAATGAGTAATTTCCTCTCACAGATGATGTACAGATAGTGAGATAGGTGGAGCGGGTGAATGTGTACTTGACTCCTCGACTTTTTTCAGGGCCATTTGGCTCCCAGCTCTCAGTGCATGTTACCTCGCCTGAGTTATGGAGCCTTGACACAGTTCTTTATTTAGGTACTCAATCTGGAAAAGCAATTCCCTAGACTTCTGATTTCTAAACCCGGAGTAGCATCTGGTTTATGCATTTCAGTCCTGCATGGAGTGAGGAAGGACAGCGTTTATTACCCCAAACAGCAACTTTAAAACTTTTCTAAGGATTCAGCATGAGAAACAGTGTGTATGGTATAAACATCAGTAAAACACCTTCCTTTGAAATTAAAAGAATATAAACAAGAAACCACTGAGATGCCAGGAGGACAAAATTCCAGATATGAAACTGTTCAGGAAGCAAAATAAATAAAGTGGCAGTGCTTTGTCAGAAGGAGGTGCCCCTGCTGTGGGAATGGCCTCCCCCAGCATTTATCTATGGCCTTGCTGATTTCCCAGCCCTGGACACGGGCATGGCCACCGTGCGGCCTGTGGGACCATGGGGTCAGCCATTCCTATTCCTCACTGTCTGTTTTCCTGTGCAAGTGGTGAGATGGTAATCTCTACCCTTACCGCTTTTATTCATCTTAGATGATGGATTGAATGAGCACAGGAGCTTTTATGGGCTATGCTCCACTTGTGTGGGGAATAGAACATTTCAGTCTCTACTTTTACAGGCTGTCAGCTCCAGGCCACGCAGCCCAGGCCCCAGCCCCACAAAATATCAGTGATTTTAACAGGATGCTGTTCTGGGAGCCTCTTAGAGCTCTGACACTGCCCTGGGGGTCCTGCAGTCACACTAGCAGAGGTGCAGGCTTAGGGCTGTGGCTATTCCCAGTTACTTCTCTCTACCTCAGTGGCATGTGATGAATCTCTCCTTTCCGCTGGGCAGTGACTGGCAGCCCTGGGTGGTGCCAGGCAGAACCTCATGCCTGCTTGCTCCCCCAGGAAAGGCATTCAGGTAAAGATAGTCAAACCAACACTTTTGAATCATTCAAAATTTGAGCCATGTGGCATCATTCCAAACCTATCCCAAGCATAAAGAGGATGTGGGGCAAGCAGCAGAGCTCCACACATTACTCAGGTTGGGTATTAGGAAAAATTTCTCCTCTGTAAGAGTGGTGATGCACTGGCACAGGCTGCCCAGGGACGTGGTGGGTTCACCATCCCTGGAGGTGTTCCAGAGACATGAGTGTGGCACTGAGGGACGTGGTTAGTGGGCATGGTGGGGATGGGTTGATAGCTGGACTAGATGATCTTAAAGGTCTTTTCCAACTTCAGTGAATCTATGATTCTATGATTCCCAAATTCAGGGCAGGCCAACTCAGTGCAGTGCAACTGCTGCTTGCAGCAAGGCTGAGGAGTCAGATCCAGGCCTGGCCTCACCCAGCCATGCCTAGGGATGCTCAACCGTCTCCTGTGTGCCAACACCCAAGAGGCGCGAGGCATTAACATTTCTCAGGCACTTTAAGAGCTCCAAATGGAGAGTACAGCAGAAAGACAGCACCGTTCCCCTATTGAACTGCATGGAAGAAGCCTGTACGCACCTTGCCCGGTGCCATGCACCAGGGAGCAGGAGCTGAGCTGCAGCTGTGGGCCCGTAGGGGTCAGCTTGCACCAGGAAAAAAGCAAAGTCGGGAATTCGTGAAGAATGCTGGTTGGTGTTTAACAAAATTGCATGGAAAAAAAAAAAAAAAAAAAGGAAATGATCACAAGTATTTTAAAATGTAAAAATAGTGCTGTTAACTGAGGACACCGTCTAAAAAAGTAGATGCATTTGCAGCCACAGAGACTCTTTTGTTTCCCACACAACAGCCTGGATGACTTTGCAAATGCCCACAGGCTCCTGCTGTTTCACCTTTCACTTTAAATGACTTCATTTTAAAGCTCTTCACTGTGGTTGCCATCCTCCCACCACAAAACCCCTACAGTGGTCCCCGCTGGAAAGCCCCAGCACTTATCACCGGTTGCCACGCCATTTAAGGGCCATACACTGCAGCTCACCGTGTGGGAGCAGAGCAGCAAAGCCTGTGTGGTGCCCCAGCTCGTGCCAGGATACCACAGCATCTATAATTAGAGCAGGAAATGCCTGTGGCATCGCCATGGTGAGCACCACAAACAAGTTCCTTCCTACTGCTGCTTGTGAGAATTTACTGCTGACGTGCCCAAGGAATCATGTTTTCTCTATGGGCCCAGCTGTGTTGCAAGACCAGTATTATTTTCTCCATCTTTCTTCCTACTTTGCTGCCTGTGCTGTTTTTTTAGCTTGAGAGTCTCAGTGGAAGACCTACCCTTTCATCCTACAGTTATGGTACCCATGACTCGGAGGCACCAGGCCCTGGTGGACACAATGGCAGCAGAATCCTGCTCTGTGTTAGCAATGTGTATCTTGTCTGTGAGACTGAAGAACAGGCACTGGTTCTGTAACCCAGTGCTCACTTTCTGGCAGCTCTGCCAGTGATCCAGATTAAAGCTGACTTCTGTGAAGGCCTCCTGTGCACACCGATGAGCCTTGAGCAGACAGCAATGGTATGGAAGGAATAGGTGATACAAAAGCACGTGTAGTGTAGGAGTTGTCCCTCTTCTTTGTTTAAACCCTAGGAAAATAGGATTTTTTAATATCCCAAAACACTGCCCTTTTCATAAAGATCGTCTGGACAGTTGCACTACTGACTGGATGGTCACACTCAAAAAGGTTGCAGCCAAGGGCTGTGTCCAAGTGGAGATCTGATGAGTGGTGTTCCTCAGGGATCACTGCTGGGACTGGTGCTATGTAACATCTTTGTAGGCAACATGGACAGTGGGATTGAGTGCACCTTCAGCAAATTTGCAGGTGACACCAAGCTAAGTGGCACAGTTGACACGCTAGAGGGAAGGGATGTCATCCAGAGGGACCTGGACAGGCTCAAGATGGGCCCGTGCCAACCTCATGGAGCTCAACAAGGCCAAGTGCAAGGTCCTACACATGGGTCAGGGCAATCCCAAGCACAGATACAGGTTTGGCAGAGAATGACTTGAGAGCAGTCCTGAGAAGAAGGACTTGGGAGTATCAGCTGATGAAAGACTTGACATGAGCTGGCAACACATGCTTGCAGCCCAGAAGGCCAAATGTTTCCTAGGTTGCATCTAGAGAAACATAACCAGCAGTTCAAGGGAGGTGATTCTGCCCCTCTATTCTGCTCTCATGAGACCCAACTCAGAGTACTGTGTCCATTTCTGGGGCCCCCCAATACTAGAAGGACATTGAGCTTTTGGATCAAGTCCAGAGAAGAGCCACAAAAATGATCAGAGGGCAGGAGCACTTCCCCTACAGGGACAGGCTGAGAGAGTTAGGGGTCTTTAGCCTGGAGAAGAGAAGGCTCTGGAGGGACTTGTGTGTCCAGTTCTAGGCTCCCCAGTACAAAAAAAGACAGGGATTTCTTGGAAAGAGTCCAGCGGAGGGCCACAAAGATGGTGAAGGGCCTGGAGCATCTCCCCTATGAAGAAAGGCTAAGTGAACTGGGTCTGTTTAGCCTTGAGAAAAGAAGACTGAGAGGGGACCTGATCAATGTCTATAATTATCTAAGGTGTGGGGGGAAAAGTGGTGAGGCCAGACTCTTTTCAGCAGTGTGTGGAGACAGGACAAGGGGAAATGGCCAGAAACTGGAGCATAGGAAGTTCCACACGAATGTGCGCAAGAACTTCTTTACGGTGAGGGTGACGGAGCACTGGAACAGGCTGCCCAGGGGGGTTGTGGAGTCTCCTTCTCTGGAGATATTCAAGACCCGCCTGGACACCTACCTGTGCGACCTGCTGTAGGGAACCTGCTTTGGCAGGGGGATTGGACTCGATGATCTCTGGAGGTCCCTTCCAACCCCTACAATTCTGCGATTCTGTGATTCTGTGACTTTATAGCAGCCTTCCAGTATCTGAAGGGGGCTTACAGGAAAGTTGGGGGTACTTTTTATGAGGGCATGTAGCAACAGGATGAGGGAAAATGGTTTTAAACTGGAAGAGAGTTGATTTAGATCAGACATTAGGAAGAAATTCTTTTATGTGAGGTTCATGACACACAGGAACAGGTTGTTTAGAGAAGCTGTGGATATTCCCAACCTGGAGGCATACAAGACCAGGCTGGATAGGGCTCTGAGCAACCTGGTCTAATGGGAAGTGCCTCAGCCTATAGCAGAGGGGTTAGAACACGATGATCTTAACGGTCCCTTCCAAACCAAACTATTCTGTATTTCTATGATTCTAAGATTAAGGCCCTGCAATGTAAAATAAGAGCAAAGATGTCTTGTTCTTGTCCTGTATCTCACCATCTGGTTCACAACATTGGCTTTCCTGAGCCAGACCGCAGACAATAGAACAGTCGAAGGCCCTGGGGTCTCTTTGGTGTCAGACAAGCTACTAGTGGAAGTGTGAGCAGAATTCTAGCTCCTGATTCCCAGGGCTCCAGCAATGAGATGGAGAACAGCAGGACAAGACGTGACCCCAAGAAAACCTGATTGTTAGGCAGAGGTAAGCTACTATTAGATCTGCTCTGACACAAATTCATCTCATTTATTAAAAAAATAAATCAATGGCAGTAAGTCCATGTTTTTCCCTATATGTAACCTACATGATCTGTATTGAAAATTATGCATATTTTGTTTTGTATCCCTCCAAAGGCTACCAAAGTCTAGTGATTACCACCTGCTATGCAACAAACTTATCTGCTTATTGAAGACCTTTGTTACTATTTCTCCTCAATTCTGCTCCACATACACCCCTTTTACATGACAAAAACAGATAGACGCGCTGTATAAACCATTCTTCGTAAAGAAAAAAGAATTTAAACCTACTTTAGTATATATATATGTTTGAAAACAGAACTCCTAAGGGTAGAGAAGGATGGACACCTTACACTCTATTCCCAGGTCAATGTACTCTTCGAGGTGTGCCCAAAACAATAATTTTGGTGAAAAAGTCTGGCAGGTCAGAAAGACACAATTACTTTGAAATCTAGACAATTAGAAATGAAATAATAATAATAATAATAAATAAATAAAATTTTAAAAACAATGTTTTTAAAGGTCTTAACAGCCAAATGCACTTTATCACCGTCGGTGATGACAATGACAATCCCATTCTATTGCATTACTTTCGCACCCTTTTTGTGGAGCACAAAAACAAGTGAATGATCAGAGAAGGGAGATAAGCAGCGAACCTTCCTCTACCCAAATTGTTGCTGAGGGTTTAAGTAAACAAACAAGAAGTGCATTTCCTTGAATTGCTGAAGTTGTAGTACAGCAAGGAGGCAGTTGCAGCCGTATAAGGTTTAAGCATTTCCAGAACTGTGATTCCAATTAGTACTTCTTAAAGTGACCTCCTGAATCTCTCTGTGTGCTGCCTACAAACAGCACAAAGCCTGTCACGAGCCCCACTTCCTGCATAGCTTGGCAGCAGAGCCACGACAATTACACCATCCCACGTAAACCACTGTCACATCTGTTTTGTAACTGCAGCTTTCACAAACCCTTGCAGCAGCAGCACTGACTGACTACACAGCAAACTGAGCTAAATGTCATCACTGTGTAATCAGAACTGGTCAAAAGCCTGGGTTAGGCCAAAAAGCTGAAACTTTCTTCCAAGTCCAGAATATCATCACAGAATCATAGAAAGGCTTGGGTTGGAAGGAACCTCAAGGATCACCAAGCTCCAACACCCCTGCTGCATGCAGGGCTGCCAACCTCAGTGTCTAATACTAGACCAGGCTGCCCAGGGCCCTATCCAACCTGGCCTTGAACACCTCCAGGGACGGGGCATCCATGACCTCTCTGGGCAGCCTGTTCCAGCACCTCACCACTGTCTCTGTAAAGAACTTCCTCTTGATATCCAAATCTTCCCTCCTTCAACTTAAAACCATTTCCCCTTGTCCTGCCATAATCTACCATTGTAAAGAGTTGATTTGCCTCCTGTTTGTAGGCTCCCTTTAGTTACTAGCAGGCTGCAATGAGGTCACCCTTCAGCCTTCTCTTCTCCAGGCTGGATAAGCCCAGCTCCCTCAGCCTGTATTCATAGGAGAGGTGCTCCAGCCTTGTGATTATCTTTGTGGTCCTCCTCTGGACCCTCTCTAACAGCTCCCTGTCTTTCTTGTACTGGGTGCCTCAGACCTGGAAGCAGTACTCTGTCTTGCAGTATTACTGTCCTCACTTCCTTCTTCCCCTCTTGCCGGCACCCAGGGTGTGGGGAAGCAAGCAGAGGGACCCCACCCTGCTGACCACCATGCAGGAGCACAGCTCTGCAGGCAGGGACCCAGGGATGAGACCACAGTGGGGCCAGCTCCTCCAATGTGTGACATGGGCCTTCCAGCCTTACCTTCAGCACTGCCTGAGGAGGGAACTCCCCATGAGGAGAAAACCTAAGTAGTGTTCCAGCATGGATCCAGATGTTCCTAATTTTTCTCTTTTCTCTGCATGAGGGCTTTCTGAGAGGCACCTCAAGTTTTGGAAAGCCAGCTGTCACCCAGAAGAGCTTGCTGCTACTTGGCCCCATGCAGGTAAAGCAGCCCAAGGAGCATGACGGCTACCATAAATCAATACCACGCACTTCCTCTCCTATCCCCTGTTCCTCTATCATCCATCTAAAAGGCAGCCTCTTCACTGTAGGAGCTTCCTCTCACAATGCATTTGCAGCACGTCTAAGGGGAGCAGGATGCTGCCGTCATCCCATCACGGCTTGTGAGAAAAGGACTATGTGGCTGCTTCCTCATGTGCAGTCCAGAAGTTGGCTAATACATCAGCATCTCAGAGCTAGCAGAATCTCAAGGGAGGGATGCAGTGCACCTCTGGTCTGGGAGGCATGCACAAAGGCAAAACTGCACCCTGCTTTGGGCAACCCTCCTCTAGGATCTGCTGTCAGCCACCCACTGCTGGCACATGGCTGGGGCGGGTGCTCAGACACCCGGTCGTGCAGGAGGATCCACTGCCAGCATCTGGGGCTCTTCAGCACTCTTCTGTTATAAGTGGAAAGTCACGTTGCATTGATGAGGCGCCATCTCCCTTTCATGTGTACGCATGCACGTGTGTGTGAGCATGTACCCACCTTCTGTACAAATATGTGAATGCTTCCAAATACACACATACAATGGAAAAATAAATACGTGAACCATGCTTCAAGAGCAGCTCTGCATTTCTTGCAAATCATCCAACTCTCCCTGCATTCAGTGGAAATTCAGCAAGCACAGAAAGCACACATTGTGCAGGAGGTCTTTCTGTGCCTTTATCCCAGCACGATGGTCTCATGTGAGGCAGCTGTTGGCTCTGCTGTCAGTGTTTAGGCAGCAACAGGAGGGAAGAAAAACAAAATGTGGCCTAAACCCCTGGAAACACACAAATAGATATAAACAGCTGGGATAGAAGAAAGCAGTTTTTTCTGTGTCTCTGCAGAGGGTTTAAGGTCTTCTTTCCTCAGAGGGGTTGCTGGGTGAGAGCTATTGCAACCATCAGAGGATATATTTGGACTATTTGGAAGTCATGCTAAGTTTGTAAACAGAAGTGTTCATCTAATAGCTGCAATGTGGAGAGCTAAAACTTTCCAAGGTCTGCAGTGCTTTGTTTTGCTTTTCCCATCTCACACAGCCTCAAAGCCCTCATTTAGCCGTGCTCAAAGAACAGAGGGAGCATGAAGGCTGAATGAACACACTACGATCACAGCACCACATCCCAGAGATTCAATAAAGCCAAGTGCAGGGTGCTGCACTTGGGTCGGGGCAATCCCAGGTACTTATAAAAACTGAGGGAAGATCTTGTTGAGAGCAGCCCTGTGGAGAAGGACTTGGGGGTTCTGCTGAATGAGAAGATGGATATGAGCCAGCAGTGTGCTTTTACAGACTGGAAGGCCAACTGTGTTCTGGGCTGCATTTAAAAAGGGGTGGCCAGCAGGGAGAGGGAGGTGATTGTCCCCCTCTACACAGCTCTTGTGAGGCCCCATCTGGAGTACTGCATCCAGGCCTGGGGCCTTCAGCACAGGAAGGATGTGGAGCTCTTGGAGTGGGTCCAGAGGAGGGCCACTGAGATGATCAGAGAGCTGGAGCACCTCTCCTACGAAGAAAGGTTGAGGGAACTGGGCTTGTTTAGCTTGGAGAAGAGAAGGCTCCAGGAGACCTCATTGTGGCCTTCCAGTACTTGAAGGGAGCTTACAAACAGGAGGGGGAACGGCTGTTTACGAAGGTGGATGGTGGTAGGACAAGGAGGAATGGTTTTAAACTGAGACAAGGGAGGTTTAGGTTAGATATTAGGAGGAATTTTTTCACACAGAGGGTGGTGATGCACTGGAACAGGTTGCCCAAGGAGGTTGTGGATGCCCCATCCCTGGAGGCATTCAAGGCCAGGCTGGATGTGGCTCTGGGCAGCCTGGTCTGGTGGTTGGCAATCCTACACATATCAGGGGGGTTGAAACTGGATGATCATTGTGGTCCTTTTCAACCCAGGCTACTCTGTGATTCTATATATATTACATTTTTTTCTGGGGGACGACATCTGTGCTGACACCAGACCTTGCTGTGGACTTTGTGTCTGATGCTGCTCTGTGAGGACAGGGGAGATGCAGGCGCCGTCACACACTGAGCCACACCACATGGCAAAGCTCCACTGCTCTCCCGTTCTCACCGCCATCCCTTCACACACCTCACAGCCCTACACTGGGGATAATGAACAGAAACATGCAACCCCCTGTTCTACAGCCGGGAAAATTACAGCAAAATTTACTTTTACAGTCGGTTATCAAAAAGCAACCACTTTTACAGCAACACTGCCATTATTTTATGTGCTGCTTTCACGTTCTGGTTTTTGTTTCCTCTCTCTGTAATTTACTCAGCAGGGGAGAAGCATATAAATTTCCTGTGCATTCTCTGAGCAGATTTGCCCTCCAGAGATCAGATCGATGCCGTGAGCAGCGGCTCCGCAGCACCGACACAGGAACGGCGAAATCAGCGCTGCGATCCGAAGGAAGCAGTGAAATTGCATTACGTCGTTGCGGTGCAATTTAGGAAACCTCTCGTTGTCACAAAGCTTGGAAAACGACAGAAAGTAACAGCCACAAGCCCGCAGTAAGCAAGTGACAGCAGCAACAGGCAGCGGTACGTTTGCAATTCAAGTTCACAAAAACCAGAAAACGAAAATCAACACAAATCCTCTCCTCGTTTCTCAGGGCTGCTCCCTTGCAACTTGAATTAAAGTGGTGGAGCGATGTAGCGTTCTCTTGGGGTTAATGTTACATTAATCAGAACTGACAAGCATGAAAATCATTCTTTGTTGTCTTTAAATTGCTAATTTAAGATTGAAATCTAAAACGCTTGAGCACTGATCGTTAACACAGACAATCTTGTCTCCAGTGGGCCGCCGCACAATTGTTTTACATTTGGTTCAGAAAACAAATGCAAAGTCTGTAACCAAATCCTAATGTATCGTTTAAGCGTTTCCATTCAAAGACATTCTTTGGCTAAACTTCACCGAACTGTGCCACAGTTTAATTTGAAAGCAGCGTTGGCGCAGACATTTACATCTGAAGGCGGAGACACCGTCGTTGTGTCACGGCAGCAAGAATTTCCCCAAATCTCGATTTGTTGTTTCCATGTACGGATGAACTTCAAGGAGCTGATTCTCAACGGAGGTACCAAGGAAAGGGTGAGATGCTCGGTAACAAGCAAGCAAGCAGAGTATTTTAAAAGCTTACTGAAATTCAAATGCCTATTAAAGGGTACGGCCAAAATTCAGTGCAAAGGAGACAGGCACCAACGGAATAAAGGGGAATAAAGTGTTATTGAATGTGAGGAGAAAAAAAACGTAAGAGTAGCAAACCAAACGGGATACCTCGTTAATGGAATTACAGGTTGTGTTTGGGGCAGATCAAGCCTGGTCTGAAATGGGTGATTTGCCAACGTGACCGTGCAGATTCGGGTCTGCAGGCACACACAGCCCCCACAGAGTGCGTGCACTTAGCGCTGGTATGAAGCTGGATATTCAGCTTGGCTGAAGCTGAAGCAAACTCTGTGACCCGAAGTCATTTCGTTAACCCCAGCCCCACCGGTGGATGTGGTCCCACGCAGTGCTTTGTGCTGGGAAGGACGGACACCTCGCTGCAAGGTGCTGCGGGAAGGCAGCAGAGCCCTCACCCTACACAAGTACAGGGGTGTGGGTGCTGTGCCACACACCTGCCGTTTGTCACACCGGCACTCTGCTTTTCCCAGCGGTTCCAACAAAGTGGGGTCCCATATCCATGGAGCACGGTGGGAGATCCGCAGCAAATCCCAGGGCTGAGCTTGCTGCACAAAAGCCGTGTTAAGACACAAGCACTGTCATGCAGAACAAGCCCTGAGAGCAGAAGAAAAGGGCTCAGTGCCTGGCCAAGGAGCAGGGTCACGCACTGGGAGCGCTTTGTGCTCGGCGGGGACAGGACGGTGGCACCCCAGGCTCACAGCGAGGGCTTGGAGGAAACACAGGCCGTGAGCCAGGCCTCTGGGCAGCCTGGTGCGGAACATAGAGGTGCAGAGAGGGCACTTCTCTGCCCTTCTCATTCATTGAACGGGAGTGCAAACCCTTGGACTAGCAGCTAAACAGGGAAGCATTCCTTTTGTTTGTTAGTTCCAACAGCATTCAGAAATTTGCTAACATCTAGACTAAGGGCAGCATGTAAATATAACAAAATGTCCATCGTGTCTCACGCTCCCATGTGCAGGGGGCAGATCCCAGGAGAGCAGATCAAGAAAATATCGACAAGGAAGGATAATCCAGGTTCAGAGCTGTGGGAGACGACTCCTGAGCTTGAAAACAAAAGGTATTTTTCACTGTACAGGTGTTCTTAGAAGGTGCAGTTGCAAGATTTGATTGACACAAGTTTTGTTCTCACAAATTTTGTTAAATTCTCTCAAGAATTTCTACATGTGTTTAACTGCTTTATATGGCAGGAAGAGGGACCTCTGTGAGCATCTCCGAGCAACAGCATTTGCAGTGCAGCTGAGACTCAGAAGCTGACCGCCTGCACGAGGACAACTAAGTGCCTGATAAGGAAAGGGCTCCTAAGAGCCTCAGACCTTCGAGTGAAAAACTGTAGCACCTGCCTGAACAAATACTGGTTGATTTTTCACTTTTGTTTCAAGCTATTTAAAAATGAGAAATTACAACTAAACAACAACAACAACAAATTATCAAGCATTTTGGTTCATTTAATGTTGTTATTAGACTCTTAACCTCAGACCAAAAAAAATTCCTTAATATTAATTCATTTTAGGTACAAGGATGACTCTGTGTTCATTTGCCTGGAAAAGTGTGAAGAAGTGCTTAGAGCTGGCCTAAGGGAACCTCCAGCACTCAGTGTGCTGTCTTGGCAGCTGTGCCATCTGAGAAGCCATCCGGCTCCCTGCCTCATTCCCAGCTGCCACACACACTGAGGGCACCGTCAGCCCTTAGCCCTGTACCAACCCAGCCAGCCCTGTCTGAAGGCCTCACACACTAGAAGTGCCACAGATGTAGCTGGTATGAGCCCTTGCTGAACTAAATAACCACTTTGTTCATCTCAAAACTGAACCACAGCCCAAGTTCCACAGACACTGGAGAAAATCACGTGTTATCTTCAGGGTTTCACACATAAAGAATTCCATGCCATTCTGAATCCCAAATCTGTTTATTCACAAATCTAAGTATTTCAGCTGTACTGAGGAACACCCCAATCATAGAATCATAGGATGGCCTGGGTTGAAAAGGACCACAATGATCATCCAGTTTCAACCCCCTGCTATGTGCAGGGTCACCAACCACCAGACCAGGCTGCCCAGAGCCACATCCAGCCTGGCCTTGAATGCCTCCAGGGATGGGGCATCCACGACTTCCTTGGGCAACCTGTTCCAGTGCGTCACCACCCTCTGAGTGAAGAACTCTCTCCTAATATCTAACCTAAACCTCCCCTGTCTCAGTTTCAAACCATTCCCCCTTGTCCTACCACCATCCATCCATGTGAACAGCTGTTTTATACACAACACAACCAATGCCCATTGCAGATGTTGCCTGAAGTATTCCTAAGTGATGTAAATATTAATGCATACCTGTATCAGCTCTTAGATGAGCTTTCCAAGATTCCCCTCTGAAAGTACCACTCTAAAGAGTTCCCTCTCTTTCAGAAGGATAGGTTTCTATTTATCATCTAGGGCTGAACTGGAAACCATCAAGCTGTTTGTACTGGTCTACGCAACGTTGTGATTTATTATCCCTCCCTCATCCCATCTATTTTCTGTGCCTCAGATGTGCAATTAAATCCATACCATCTGCTGATGTCTGCACAGGACACGTCTGTACCAGTACAAAAGCAAAAGAACAAGTTTTCTGATGACCAGTGTTTCTTACCCATTGCCTCACAGCTCAGGGCAGCTGACTGCTCCCCAGAAGTGTCATGCAGGAACTGTTCGAACTTAGAGCAGTCCCAGAGCAAGCAGTGCTGGTCAGAGCCTCTCTGAGTTGTGCAAACCAGTATTGGCATTTGCTAGAGAGACCAAATGTTGTTCTATATTTGTTTTAAGCTTGCTTTTATTTTCATTTAAAATTTCAGACATTTACAGAAGTTCAGATTCCTCTTTCAGAATAACAGCTTACGATGTCTTGTCTGTCAAATGGACTGAATAAATATGTTTCTGGTAAGTACATGCAATACATACATATTGTATATAGTTATGTATATTAGGGAGCATTTAAAAATACATTAAAATTCTTTGCTGTATTAGAAAGGTTTCGACACAGTCAGAGGCGGTACTCTCCCCTCCAGTGAATGTTTTCGTATATGATAGGAAGATAAGAGATCACATTACTCTTAAGGATTTACTACACTTGCTTGCTTCTTGACAATGCATTATGGCATCCATTTTCATAAATACCCAATGAATTTCAAATTAAATTACTTCGGGGAAATCAATTTCTGGCTGTCTCAATAAATCACACACATTCCCACTATAACGTCTGGGTGGTGAGAAGGAGCTGGCCTTTGTGTATGTCCCTCAGGCCCAAGAATTCTCTTCCCAGCCCTGAATGATGTAACGTGGCCATTACTTAGAGGGATAGGTGCACCGTTGTGAGAAAGGCTGGGGGAAAAAAAGAAAGAAAAAAAGAAAGAACGAAAGAATGAAAGAAAGGTCAACAAACATAAGCAGGAGCAGCACAGCAATTCAGTGCTTTACCCGCTGTCTGGAGCCAAATCCCAATCCCAGATCAATACTTTGTGGTGGATTAGCCAACACGCAGGGAGAGGCTGAAGGCGGCCCTGTGCCAGGAAGGCTATGAGCTGTGCTTAGTGAAAATTAGCTGAAATGCCGTCTGGTTAACAAAAAGAGAGAGGAAAAGAGGAACTTTATCTGTTCTGTGTAAAATCAGATACTGCAGAGATACCAGAGACATAGCAAATCTCTGTTATCACTACACCAGGGTTTGGGAAGATAGGCACTGTCTGATGGAGGAGTAAGGGGTAGCACTGCGCTGAGGATCTGATAGGCTGCCAAATAGAGACCAGAATGAATGAAAATGCATTTTTGAGGATCATAATTGCGGTGTGAATGGCCGATGAAAGGGGCCGTGCGGAGCCTGAAGGAGTTGGTGGCCCTGCGCTGGGGCCGCACATCACCGCACAAGTGCCATTCCCAGCTCGGGACCGAGGGCCCGTCTGATGCTTGGGGAAGCGGGGAGCGCAGGCTGCGACGACAACGAGGACAGAAACAGACGCGTGAGGTCAGACACACTTGGAGAAGGCACCCTGAGAGCAGGGGGCTCGTAAGGAGTGGGGAGTGCAGCACTCCCGAAGGCAGCACGCTGCGTGGGGACACACTGACCGATAAACCTGCTTGAGCACACGTGAGGAAAAAAAGCAGAGAGACGGAGCAACCCGGCGAACCGGGTCGTTCTGTCTGTGCGGGCGGCCGCTGCGACCGCTCCCGTCGCGAAGCTCAGCCCCGCCGTCCCGCTGCCGGCACCGGGGCCGTGAGGGGGCGGAGGGGAGGGCCGAGGGTTTCGGGGCGGCGGGGCCCGGGGCGGGGATCCCCGCGGGGTGGAGGGGGGGGCGGCCTCCGCGCGGCGCTGACGTCGCCGAGGGGCCGGGGCGAGGAGGCTGCGGCTCGGGGCGGGCAAGATGGCGGCAGCGGCGGGTGACGGGTGCGTGCGGGCGACGCCGGACGGCTCGGATGGCTTCCCCGCGGCCGGCGGGGGGCGAAGAGCCGGGGAGGCGGTAGCGAGCGGGGCGAGGCGGGAGCGGGGCCGGTGGGGAGCGGGGTCCCGGGGCCCTCGCTCACCATAAGGAGGAAGGGGCGGCGGTGCGGGCTGCGGTACCGGCCGGGCTTGGCCGGGGCTTACAGCGGAAGGCGGCCGGTTGCGGGCCGGCGGGGCTCGGAGGCGTTTGTTAAACCTGAAGCGTCCGGTGTGCAGCGGCGGGGGTTACAAAGCGGTGCCCAGGTCCGTTGGCCTGTTCTCAGCTGCGGGAAACGCGCAGTTCTTGGCGGGGAGAAACTTTAAACGTAGCCTCATAGCAGGGCAGAGTTCGCTGCCTGTGCCTCCTCATGGGCAGCGTTGCCGCACGAGCGTTCCTTGGCTGGAAGAAAAACGGGAGCAATGAAAACCGAGCCTTAGGTCTGTGCGGCTCCGAAGGGAGGAGGCTGGGGGTTTCGTGTCAGCGCTGCGCACTTAGCGCTCGGAAGTCGCTCGCAGCGCTTCTTTTTGAAGTGCTGCGCCGATCAGTGTTAGCCTGAGGGCTGCGGGTTCGCTTCGGTCGGCTTTAAAAGAAAAAAAAAACGCCAAAAAACAACAGAAAACAAAAAACTGGCAGCAGAGTCTGTCTTAAGGAAACCGTGCATCTGGCTTCAAGGAGCGCGTTACCCAAACTTGCAGCCGCGATCGCTGTTTTTCAGCCGTGCAGCAGGTAGGGGACCTGAGGAAGGAAAAGAAATGAGCCTAACAGTGAGATCGAGGTAGGGCTCGTTGAGAATAAACATCGCGGCCCGTATGTATTTGTTGCTGATGAAAGTTGGGCGCGAGGAGACGGCCGTGCCCGTTTGCAGGCAGCTCGGTGCTTTGAGGAGCGCCCTGTCGCTGCTGCTCGGGGGGGCTGATCTCTGCACCGCTGGTCAATTAATTCCCGGTTTCTTTGTGTGCGTGCAGAGAACTGAGCCCGGGGAGAGAAGAATGCACGAGGAGCGCCGAATAATTTTCTTTAGGGATTTTTGGCAGTGCAGCGTTTACTTGTTTTTTACTTCGGCTGCAGATTTCTACCAGGTGTATCAATCAGCGTCCAGTTTTGTTTTTTTCTAATGAGCTTTACACATTATTTGCAGCTTCAGTCTTAATTCCCTGAGTTGTCTCACCAGTTCTAATCTGTTCGGTTCTAATCGGAAGTTTATAAATTTTCCCATTTGTTTTAGTCTCGGTGCTTTAGCGCTCCGTGTCCTAAAGCACTCATGCTGTGCTTACATTCAGCCATGTGAGCAGTGTAGTATCGCTCTCGATGCTACTTTTCGAATGAAAAATAGTTTTTTGGATGTATAACATCCGAAAGGAAGAAAAGATAAGGCACTTTAAAGATAAGTGTTTACAGCATGACTTAAGAGGTAAGACAGTCTGTACAGGGCCGACTGATGGTGTTGCTGTGTCCAGCAGCGCTGGGGAAGGCAGTTTGGTTTTCTTGCTTGCTGGAAAGGGCTGTTACTTACGTGATCTACAGGAGAGTCTATTTTGCTTAGCTCTAAAGCACGGAGCTGAATCTCATGTCTTATAATTCTGTGAACCCTATTTAATCGCTGCAGCATGCTGTACGTAGGAGTTTCTCTAGTATTCCTAGGAAGGTTTGACCTACACGTACAACTCTGAGATGTACGTGAGTTCCTCATATTACGTACATCGTTATTACAGAAGCTCATCTTTGTTGGGGAAAAGTTGTCAGACTGGGAGAAGACACGGGGTAAAATTAGTGGTCTTATTTACAAAAACAGTATTAAAAACAAATGTAGTATGGACAATTACTTGCAAAAGAATCTCATTAGCAGCCTGTGAATAGGCTGCCTTTTAGAAGGAATGAATGCTGTGGACGCCAGCAAGCTGAAAGCATTCAGCAAAGCCCTTATTTTTGTGATCTGTTGGCTGTGGTACTCAGGGGATCCTGACCTCTGGAGCACCGGGGCTGGAGCTCAGTCTGGGATTCACCACGTGGGTACCCAGAGGTCACAGCGCCCAAAATCCTTTGGTGCAGCTGGTATGGGCGGGAGGCAGCTCTCAGAGAAATTGAATGAGGATGACTGACGTGTAAAACTGTGTGCGCTTTCCTGGTTTCACTACAGCTGGCTCAGCCTTTCTTGCATGACAGTGAAAGGAACACAACGCCTGCAGCTCTGGGTGCCAGCTACGTGCGCATTTGTTGCAGCTTTTTGGTAGCTGTGTTATAACATCTTAATGGGCATTAGCCACAGGATGATTAGCTGATCGAAGTCGTGTTGTTGTTGTTAAATCTTTTAACTACAGTTTTAATGTAATAACCAGCTGGAAAATGAAGCTACTTTCCTATTCAGTTGCTGTTTTTATACCTGCTTCCCTTTCTCAATGTCATGTCATCAGATGTTAGGACTCACCTGATCAAGCGCAAGGCAGACACCTTTTCTAACTCAACTAATCATTTCTTCTGCCTGTCGGGTCCTTTGGTTTCTATCCAGAGCAATCTAAATCGCTTAACATTTTGCAGCTGGCTTGCTTGTCTGTAGAGCACAGAGTCCTGGACCTTTATGGACAGCCCCGGCAAGGTCCACACTATGCACACATTTGTAATGGCAAAACTTAGATCTTGGTTGGCACAACCTGCACATTTCACAAGCACTTGTCCTGCCCAAGTGAAGTAATTTTCATCTGGCGAGTACTGTGCTCGCTGAGATTGGTGCTGTGTGCTCTTTAATTTTGCCTTTCTAGTCAGTGACATTGTGAGCACAAATGCTCCAGGTCAGACATAATTGCTTCCTGACACATCATTTGTCTCTAGGCGATATCTCTCAACTAGGTTGGTTTTGCCATCTCTCTTTAGACTTTATGAAGGCGAAGAAAGAGTGAATCACTGTCTCTTTAAGTCCTGTTAGTCAGAGCCTGCCTATTTGTTTTAGGTAAATGCACCTTACAGGAGAAAGTAAATACAGCAAGTTTGAACAAATAAATGATACCACATAAACTTATAAAAGGATGTAAACCAACATTAGTCCCCTTTTTAGCGACTTTTTAGGACAATAATTAGAAAAATGTTCAAAATGCAGTTTTTAACGTAAAGTTTTTAGCGAGTTAAGCTAGATATCTAATGGTATCTCTGTCTCATGAAGAAAGGAGTTGTCTTTTCCAGATTATCTTTTTTTTCCTTTTTTTTTTCCCCAGTGGTGTTAGGGTCACTTGTTAAGATGTACTTATTTGAAGACACATTGTTGAAGGATGCCCTGGTATAAGGTTTGCCTGAGAGCTGAGCTGCAGTGATTTAATTAAAGGTGTGGTTTAATTGGAGGTTTGACTTGTATAAAGTCTCATTTGTCTACACTGGGCATACTGTGTAAACATAATACATTTAAGTGAACCTTGCACTCCTGCACCTGTGTGCTTAGAGATAGAATTAATAGGAACATTTGAAGTGGTGTTTCTATCCAGAATCTCCAACAGTGTGTTTAAAATAAATCACTGCTTCTTTGGAGACAGAGGAAGGGGAAAAAAAACAACAACAAAACCCAGGCCAGTACAGTTCATTCTTGAGCCAGAAGGTGCTCAGAATGTGAACAGCAGAAGTCAGACTAGTCTGAGGGTCAGCCTGCTGATGACAGTGTTAATTTTGACTCTGTGTAACCGAGTGCCATGATGTGTTTGGTGGGACTGAGCTGGATGAAGATCATGATCTTGACCTCAAATAGGAGTTTGGTATGTTGACATCTATCAAAGCGATACAGCTGGATATTTATGAACCTTCTCTTTTTGTTTTTTCTCTTTTTAGTTGCAGACGGACGTGTCACGGGCAGAAAATAGTTTGGATGATGTATTTTGCTCGTGTATCTCTGCAGTTTCAGTTCTAACAATGGATAAGTGTAAGCACATAGGACGCCTGCGACTGGCCCAAGATCACTCCATTCTGAATCCACAGAAATGGCATTGCGTGGACTGCAATACCACCGAGTCTGTGTGGGCATGCCTCAGCTGCTCGCACGTGGCATGTGGGAGATACATTGAAGAACATGCACTAAAGCACTTTCAGGAGAACGGTCACCCGGTGGCATTGGAAGTAAACGAGCTGTATGTTTTCTGTTATCTTTGTGATGATTATGTTCTTAATGATAATGCAACTGGTGATATAAAACTGTTGCGAAGTACATTAAGTGCAATCAAGAGTCAAAAGTATGAGTGTACTACTCGTAGTGGGAGGACTTTGCGTTCTATGGGTGCCAGCGATGATTCTTACCTTTCACACGATGGTGCCCAGGCCTTGCTTCGCAATCAAGACCGCATGTTCACAGCACTGTGGCACAGAAGGCGTGCATTCATGGGCAAAATATTCAGGTCGTGGTTCCAGCTGACACCTAGCGGAAAAAAGATTTTGGAAGAAGAAAAGCGTTTGGAAGAAGAGGAGGAAAGGAGGAACAAAGCTAGAAAGAGAAGACAAGAACGAAAGCGCCAGTTGAAGGAAGAGATGGAAAAGATGCCTCCAAGAAAGAGTTGCCGTTTACAAAACCAGATGAGAATGTCCTCGCAAACAGCATCCGTCATGCAAAAGACATCACAGAACACGGAATCCATGTCAGAGTTGAAAGAAACGTATACCTCAGATGAAGTAAGATTGAAAAAAATAGGTGACTCTCCAATTAAACGAAGGCCCACCGTGACTCCAGGGGTAACAGGACTGAGGAACCTGGGAAACACGTGCTATATGAATTCTATCCTGCAGGTATTAAGTCACTTACTTATTTTTCGAGAATGCTTCTTAAAGCTTGATCTCAACCAAACTCAGGAACTGCTGGCGACAGCAGCCAGTGGTAAAACCAGGTCTTCATCCAGACGCTCGTCAATAACTGCTTCAACATTACAAGTGAATGAGAACCAAGAGAAAGGAAGGGGATCATCTTCTGCGAGACGATCTAATTTATCCTCTGGATTAAGCGGAGGAGCATCAAAAAGTAGAAATATGGAACTCATTCAGCCCAGGGAGCCCAGTTCAAAGCATATTTCTCTTTGTCACGAGCTGCATACTCTGTTTCAAGTGATGTGGTCTGGCAAATGGGCGCTGGTGTCTCCTTTTGCCATGCTTCATTCTGTCTGGAGACTAATTCCAGCCTTCAGAGGATATGCCCAACAAGATGCTCAGGAATTCCTTTGTGAACTTTTGGATAAAGTGCAGCAGGAACTGGAGACTACGGGGACCAGATACCCAGCTCTCATCCCTGCTGCTCAAAGAAAACTTATAAAACAGGTTTTGAATGTGGTGAACAACATTTTTCATGGACAGCTATTAAGTCAGGTATGATTTTTGTGATCTTTTTAAGATGTGTAATGATTTGTAGTTACAGATTTATACTGGCCAATGATTGGCACCCTTCAAAGGTTAGTACATGTTTAATTACTGAGGAGGGATGGGGAGGATATAGTACACACAGTTTTAGAAGTAAGGTCATTCGGCTGCTCCCAAAAACAGAAGAGTCACCTGATATAAATTTGGTATTGTACAACACATTCTTGAAGCTACTGACAAACGTTTGACTTTGCTTCTGAACATCAACTGATATACAGTAATAAAGAATTTACAATTTAAAATCCAGGCTGGATGTGACTCTGAGCAGCCTGGTCTGGTGGTTGGCGACTGTGCACGCAGCAGGGGGGTTGAAACTGGATGATCATTGTGGTCCTTTTCAACCCAGGCCACTCTATGATTCTATGATTAAAGTACCTAGTTGGCTATGGCTGTGCACAAGGATGCACAGGAAATGCTCCCTTTCCATCACAACAGAAAGGTACAGAAAACTCTGTAGACACAGGAACCAAATTTGTGGGGGGGAGGCAATGGTGGTTTTCCCTTTTTCTGCTAAACTGCCTTTTTTTTTTTTTTTCCCCAATTGTTCTTGTTTTCTTTTTGGTTTCCTGTTAAGTACTTCAGTGTGCCCACTGACTATTGTGCATACTCCAGCTGTGTGTGTATGCAGATATCTGTGAATTAACAAATAAATGCTGATTTCTGTTGACCACATGATAAAACTAACTGCACTACAACAGGAACAGAGGCTGAGATGAGATAGTCTTGGTCTTCTGGAAGTGGTCTTTGGCACATATGCACACATCACTGAGGTAGTGCAGAAACATTTAATGGATACATTGTGTGAATGAATAGAGGTTTGGGACAATTAACAAAAATGTGGGTATTGCCCCTACTTTGACAACTGGAGTGCTGGTTCAATATTTGCGTGTGTACAGCTAGAAATGCAGATGTTTTTTAACTGAGGTAGGATTGCTTTCTGCTGTGATAAGTAAACTTTGTAAGCCAGCAGGACTTTTAAAATTAGAGTTGGACTGCAGAATATATTAACTTCTAGTTCATTTTAGGGTTTAACTTAACTGTTAGAAACTGGTACACCTGCTAATTAAAATAGATTATCCATTACCTTCTGTTTAGCCCAATGTAAGAGCACTTCCATTGGCATGCTTACTTATTCCTCAAGGTGGTTGTGTCTTGTATAAGGGTTGCACTGATGTAAGTGTCTGGTACATGATATCGTTAAATCTGTTTGAAAATCACATTCCTCTCCAACAGCGACTTTGATAGAAAAACAAAGTAATTGCTTAGGCAGACTGTCTAGGTGTGCTTTGCATTCCTAGCGTTCTAATAGGAGTCATTTTCTGGAAGACTTACTGGGGCTCTGAAGATGTTATTTCAGTAGTATTGCTTCTTTTGCATGTTTTTTAGCTTCATCTAAAAAGGCTTGTGACTAGAAACCCTCCCACGTTCCTGTAACTAAGGAGGGGACTAACGAGAATACACTGAAGTGTCATCGAGTGAGCCTGAAAGGGAACTAAACAGATTCAAGCTATGCAATGACCACAACATGCAGTTCTTTTTACTCCAGATGGCCAATATCTCTGTGCAAAATTCAGCCCCGATGAACTCCAGAGTGCCTAGAATGAGCAGAACAAGAAAAAGCGTGCTGCAGTAATTTCTCCCTGGCTCCTGAGGCAGTTTCCACAGGTAGTGCCCAGCACCTTGACCTCCCGGTGTGCCCCTTGTGTTCTCTCACTCCTTTCTTCAGTTTACTTTTCACTAGCGTTTTGAACATGTGGCAATACCACTGCATCTTTGACAATGTTAGTTCTTTAGAAGTAGGGAATGTAGTCTTTGTCCTTAAGTGCTCAGTGTTTTCTGCTTATAAGCTGGAGCAGTTGTCCAGTTTGTCTCTAGAAGGTAGCTGGAGCCACAGCACGCTGCATTTGTTCAAAAATTTAGGTGGGTCTTTAATCAAGAGTATTTTGTAAACCACATCTTAATTCACTGAGTAAGGAGAGTTGAGAAGCTGTGCAGCAGCTGCCTTTTATGCATTTTAGCGTCGTGAAAAAGTTATTATCCATTAGTACTGAAAGTATTAGTTAAAGATATTTGATTCTATGAGACACTCAAGTGCAGCGAAGCCATTCTACTTGACCTTTAAACCTCAGGAACTGTTCTTGATACAGTACACAGAGGATGGCTTACCATGCAGATAAGCTGTATGTTTACTCTGGTTTTGCATTACTTTCACGTGTGCAATAAAACGTTGTCCCCCTCGTAGCCATTCTGTTGGAAGTTGAAGGGAAACCACTTGGAATTTGCCTTCAGAAACAGCTGCCTGATTCAGCTCTGTAACTATTCAGAATATAAGAAAGAAGGAAACAGTGTATAATAATCTTACTCAGGTTTCTTTTTGATAACCAGAAAAAGCTTTAGGTGCTGTCAAAACAATAACATCTTCTAGATGAGTTTGTGTTTCATTCTGTGCTCAGTCAACTGATTCACGCTAAGTTTTCCCCAACTACTACTTGAAACCTCATAACTTACATATGGAACACAAAACTAGGTAACAAGTAACTCCAAAAATAGCACGAGGGTAGACAATTAGATTGCCTCCTGGCTTTTTTATCAGCTTTATTGACTCTGAGATCCTCTTTAGGGCTAGAGATTTTTACTCTGCAGTACCGATTGTGAAACTTTCCTTCCCTTGGAAACTGTGGGTATTTAAGACACAGCTGGAAAGTCCTCTCTTTCCATTTTTACGTGCTAGTCTCAACCCAGTGATTGCCTGAAGGGTGTTGTGCTGTAATATTTCTTGGGCAAAGGAATAAGCCTTGTAAACAAATGCTTTCAGACGCAGATCTGCTGAAGCAGCTGCCCCATTCCTCTCAACCTCATTGGGACAGCAAAGAGATGCCAACACCCCCATTAAAAACCCAGTTATTTTCAATCCCATGCTTAAACTCTTGTGGAAGCAGGGAGACCCATTCTCTCCCATCCTTGATCCTTCAGTGGGAAAGGCAAAGGAGAATGCACTGGGAAGTTTTGTGCCAATGGTACGCTGCTCTGAACTGACCCACAGGCCCTTCAAGGACACTTTAAGTAGGTTAGCTGCTGTCCCCGAGGTTCTTTTGGTTTAGCTTTTTAAATGGTCCCAGCTAATTAGCACGGTATGCAACAATTTCTAAACTATCATCTTAATTCCAGGGTTTTTTTTTTTTCCCCCTCAGCGTTAAGCAGGGAGTTGCGGGCAGGTATATATTTAGAAATCCGGGATTTGTAATAGCAGATTTTCGCTTTCCAAGCAAGTGTGTATTTTCAGCACCGCGTTTGGAAAATTGTGTCCCGCACGTCTACAGAAATGATGTTAGCAGAAACTGATGTGTGTAGAGCAGCAAGCTCGCATCCTGCGCTAGGAAATGCCTCAGACAGAATGTGGGCAACGTGCCTCCCTCAGCTGAGCGCTGCCGAAGACTGCTCAGAGAAGTGAATACGCAGGAGACCCGGGGAGTGATTCGGTTCTAACAGATGTAAATGAAGTTTAAGCTTTTAAAAGGCGGCACCTCTTTATGCACTTCTTACTCCATTTACTTGCTTAACGGGTGTGCTTCGGGACAGATTGGCTGAGAATAGGGGAAATGAGCAATCTTTGAGTTGTTTGAAGCCCTTCAGCTTTGGGTGCTGTGTGAGTGGGGGGGGGGGAGGGGGGTGGCGGGGGTGGGGAATGCGGTGGTGACAGCCATGCAGCGCTGGGTATGAAGTCTCACACCGAATAAACTTCTAAAAGCTGTGAGAATTGCAGGTAGATGACAGGAGTGTTTAAACTTACCCCAACCCTGATGCTTGTTTCTGTGTTCTGATTTCTAGAATGTGCTGGTTTTTATACTTATATGTATAGCCGCCGTGCTTTTCTGTGTCGCCTGAACCACAAAATGGTCGTCCAGTTGCTTTGCACCCAGGTGCAAAGCCCATTTTCAGTTGATCTGTAGGAGGCCATTGAATCACAGACTGTGGTTTGCTGTGGTTTTGCTTGCGCTGTTGCGTTAAATAGATAAGGGTTCATTTTGGTGATGGCGTACACTCATCACTACAAATTCCAGTTGTGTTTGTAACTGAAGAAATACAGTACGGGCTGTCATGTTGGAATGCCAAATTGTAGCAGCATCCTAGAAATCAAATCCCTTCTGATTACTTCACTGTGGAAAAATTCAACAGCTATTTTTAAATAGATAGCTGCTTATAGAGTGAAAACTTCCGTCGTAGTGAAAGCACAAAAAAGGCTGGCCAATTTACTGTCCTTAGAACAGAGATGGTAGCAGTCGTCTTTCTTCCATGTAAGTGTAGGGAACAGAGGCAAAACAGAGCTGATGTTGGAGCTGCCTTCTTCTGCGGCAATATGTTAACTATTTTCTTTGGTTGCATTTAGGCTGAATGCCATCTGGGGCAGTGGCTGTCCATCAAATTATTGCGGGCTCAGTGATGCTTGTCTGAGCGGCCTCCGTTCTTAGCTCGAGTCAAGCAATCTGACCCAGCTCCTTTCAGTCTGGCCTTTGGCCCACGATTGAATGCTGAGCTTTAACCAAACAATTGTATATAGCACTCGTATTTCAAGGCATGAGAGCATGGCCAGGCAGAGCACAAAGTAGGGATTTCAGCTAGCTAAAAACAGTAGTTCACTTTGTTAGCGCTAATGTAAACTTCTCCTGCAGATTTGTTACAGTGACAACTTTAAGACTTCCTAAAATAGCGATTGCAGAACGTAACAGAGAGGTGAAATTAAACTCTTGATTTTCAAAAACACAGCTGTAAAATACACATATCACTAATCAGATGGCTCAGCCAAATTCACTCCCTTGTTTCTGTCGTGCATAGTCATACCAAAAAGAAAAGGTTGGAGAGATACAGAAATCGGGGTTGAGCTGTGTGGATACCGGAGGAACATGAGTGATCCCTCCTAGGAAAGATGGAAGCATTGTGGTGAGCCCCAGCACAGATGGGTTGTAGCTGAGGGAGAGATCCTCCTGCTTCTCACTGACCCAACTGGGGAGCTCCAGCCTAGCACAGGGAAATAGGTTTGATCTTTGTTCCTGCCCCTATTTACGTCTCATTTAGCACTCTGTGGGCACACACAGGAGCAGCTATTGCACAATGGCGGTAGGGTTGGGTGTATGTTTGTTCACATAGCCAGGGTACTTAGCTGCTGTGAGCTTGCCAACTGCCCCGATAATTCGTTTAACAGTTTACCTCCACTCGCTTTTGGTGCAGCTGTGCATCAGTACGTGGGTCTGCTCTTTTTGTCCAAGGGACAAAAATTGGAAGCTGAGCCAATTACACGTCTGTTTTCCTTTGGGATAGCGTTTATTGACTAGTTGAGAAAGAGGACCTTAAAATGAGCTAGGTTATTAACATGGCAAGCTAGATTTAAAACCTGAGGACTTGTTAAAATTACCTCTTCTGTGTTCGTGTGTGTACTTCATCCTAAGCCCATTAATCTTCAGTGTGCATTCAAGTTCAGCAAATTCTCGCTTAAGTAACTCATCCATTCAGTAAACTTTTGGCCCACCAAAATCACCCGTTCATACAGCAGAAATCTATTAGTCATCCCGTGTTTATGCTGGAGTTAGCTTGAACTGTGGCCAAGCGGATCATTTTGTCTCCAAGTCTAGATTCCAGCTCTGAATTACTAATAGTTTGTGGCTTTGAAACGTTGCCAGATGTTCGCACTTAAAAAAGAAGTTCCTGTCAGCGTAAATTAAAACAAAAGATTCTCTTTTCTGCTGTGTAAACTCGAAGTTTTGTTTTCTAAGAACAAGGCAGAGGCGTTTTCTTAGAATGTAAAGCAACCAACTGTACTCCTGACTCTGCTGCTAAACACGTGTGTCTGTACGCAAATGTCCATTTGCATTAGGCAGCTAATGCATGGATTGGGTGTAAGCTGTTGTGGCTGCTAAATGCATTAAATAATTACTCACGAGAGCACAGGTAGAATGAAGGTACCATAAGGGGACAGATCTTCCTTTATGTAAATAGTCTGGAAGTAACAAAGCAGGGCAAATAATGAAGTAACAGCAAACTTTCACAGGAAAATTAAAGGGCTCCCAAATGAAGCAGTGCATTTTCACTCTCACGATGGCCTACTAACCTACTGAAGGGAGCTACCCTGAATGTATGTCAGACAGCAACACCAAGGCTTGCCTGTTTGTCAGCAATGGTTGGATCCATTGTGGATCTCCATTCCTTTATTACTGTGTCTTTGCATTAGTTGTTCCAAGCAACTCATGCTGTTCCCTTAAAAAGGAAGCATGCTTATAGAGATCTTATGTGGCAGTTATTTACCCATGTGATTGAAAACTTACACATTCCATTTACTACAGAATAAATATATACTTTTTTCATCACACCCAACTGTTATTCTCTGCTGGTAGGTAAGGAGTTACCTCAAAAGTAGGTCTGACTTGAAAATGTTGAGTTCCTGTAATCTTTTCCATGGGAAAGTTTAGTTGCTGGGGGGCACATGGGAGCATTTTGGATGGTTATGGAAGTTTTGTCACAACTATCTGAGCTCAGTTAAAAGCCAGCTTCGCATGGAGTTTTTCAGAAGGCATATTTGCTAGAGCACTGAGGTTAGAGCTGCTTCAGCTAGTGGTCAGCAGCAACCTCTAAGCCAAGAAATAAATACATTCTTCCCAGTAAAAAACTCAGATTCAGGATTGTATCATACTTTCACTGTTGCATCGAACAAACAAAGGGGAGCATCTTTAGTCTCACGCAAACTTCAGATTTACTGATATTTCTTTATAGCCTTTATGAACTATTCTAGTTATGGTCTAAATGGAGTTTCACTACTGTGTAGGTTCAGCTACTCAGAAGAATGATTCACCCACATGGATCTTAGGAGGATGGAGATCACTGGGAGGAAGAATGAAATGCTGTGGCACTCTTCTATTAGCAGCTCAACCTGGCCTTTAGAAGATTGCATTACAAACTAAGATCCAATATTTTGCCTTTCAAGCTTAGAAGAGCTACTGCTTTTAGCTTACTTCCCTAAATATGGAATGTTATCCTGGGTTAATTGCCTACAGCTGTCTTATCTGGACTTTTGAAGTTGACTTGCTTCTCTTCTTGACATTTCATTTACCTTGTCTTACTGCTTGTCCCTTCCCTACTGTGATGATGCATCCACTTACTGAAAGAAATGCATTATTTTTCCCTGTTGAGTTTTCCTTGAAGGAGCATTCTGGAGCATCTTTATTTAGAGAAAAGACTCCAGCAATTCCACTGTCTGCTTCCTCTTGCAGAGTGCCATACAGGTCATTTTGATACTTATTTTGTTTCTCAGTAAAACACAGAAGCACGTAGCCATTTGTGGTAGCAGTATGGGACATGCTGCTCTGGAGAAAAGAGATTAACTGTATCATTACTTTTCTTAAATGACTACGCCTTCTGCTTTGGTTCCATTCGTTATCCTTAAGAAAGTAATGTAAATATATGTATATTTTTGGAGCTATGTTGTTATGGAATGCTTTTAGCAAAGTAAGCTTTTGAGCGTAACCGATTTGTGAAATATTGTTTTACAGGTTACGTGCCTTGCCTGTGACAATAAATCGAACACCATAGAACCTTTCTGGGACCTGTCACTGGAGTTCCCCGAGAGGTATCACTGCAATGGCAAGGAGATGGCATCGCAGTATCCCTGTCCGCTGACAGAAATGCTGGCCAAGTTTACAGAAACTGAAGCTTTGGAAGGAAAGATATATGCGTGTGATCAGTGCAACAGTGAGTAAAGGCAGTATGTACTCATACATATGTTCTCTGTGTAAAATATGAAACAGACTGACAGTAAAAGCATGAAAGTAAAATACTACGAGTCTTAAAAATACGTTGCATTAAAAGCAAAGTTCTTCTCCTTACACCCCGCTGTTTTGTCACTGTGGCAGCTGTTACTTCCTAGAAGGGGAATAGTTCAAAGAATGTTTTGAAGTGTGATGCTCTTCTTAAATGAAGTTTGATCACACACTCATGGGGATCCTGCTATTCCCAGCTGAAGAACCTATCAGCTTTTTAAATTGAATTTAAATTGAATTTTAAATTCAAATTAAATTAAATTGAAATTTTTAAATTGAAGTCACCTAAGTGACTACAAGTACTTTACACTTAAATCATAAAGTAAGCCTTGCAGAATGGATCTCGTGTATTCTTTTTAAGGAGATGCATTCCATAGCTATTTAAGTTCATACAAATACGGTGGATAAATACAAGGCTATTAGCAAGATCTGTGTTATGTAACTGTGTGTTTGGCCTCAGCAAAACGCAGGAAGTTTTCTTCTAAACCAGTTATACTCACAGAAGCTCAGAAGCAGCTTATGGTGTGTCGACTACCTCAGGTTCTCCGATTACACCTGAAGAGGTTTAGGTAAGTACAACCACAACAAACAGCGTTGCAGATTGACCCACACTGTCCTCTTCCAATGTTTGAGATCAATGTCCTTCAGCATCAGTTTAATTTCAGCTAATGGTGTGGTGAGAAATAGTAATAGAAACTTATTTTCCTTTCTCAATTTAAACATAAGTAAGCTATAATGTAAGTAGAGAACTGACTTTTTGTTTTCCAACTACTTGCTACTTTAATATTAAAATTATTTCATCCTTCTTTTCAATCAGAACCTACTAATCCTGCTGTGAACTCTGTTGGTAAAATTCGATTGTGTTATCCTCAAATAAAGTGAACATTCCTTCACTAATGTACGAGCTGAGATTGTATTCAGTTAGAAGCCTCACATAACCTTCATAGAACCAAATACATTGATGCATTTTGCTTGAGAGTAAGGAGGGGAAGAGTGCATCGCCGAGAACTCATAGTCCAGGCATTGGCCCAGAACTGGTCCAGAATAGGAAGGAAACTGAAAAGGGCATTTAGTATGTGGAAATACCATTACAGTAAGATCTTAAGATGGATCTTTCAGAAGATGAAGATAGTGGGTACTACAGACACATTCCAAAAGGTCTTGAAGTAAGTGTTTGGGAACCCTGACCATGGCAGGGGGCGTGTTGGAACTAGATGAGCTTTAAGGTCTTTTCCAACTCAAGCCATTCCATGATTCTATAACAAAGTCTGGGGAAAATATCAAATTCACATTTATTTTGTGTGCAAAGACAATAACAAAGCTAACTGTTTGTTTTAAGAATATTCAGAGTTGTTTGTTCTAAAAACTGTAAGTTTTCATGTGATTTAACTTTCTAGATGGTCAGGACGCAATCATCGTGAAAAAATCGGCGTGCATGTTAATTTTGATCAAATACTGAACATGGAGCCTTACTGCTGCAGAGAATCCCTCAAGTCTCTCCTACCTGACTGCTTTATCTACGACTTGTCTGCTGTAGTAATGCATCATGGGAAAGGATTTGGCTCAGGGCACTACACTGCCTACTGCTACAATTCGGAAGGAGGTAGGAACCAGCTGTGAAATACAAGTGTGGGAGAAGAGGGTGTTCATAATTCTAAACTGATTAACTTACCATCTTTTCTCAAATGCAAAAGGCTGTCACTTGTAGCTGAACTACCTGGAATGAGAATTGCAGCCTGTAGACCAAAACAGTGCAATTTCTCTATCGACAAGATAAGCTTGTTCTCTCTCTAAACTCTCTTGTAAATTTGAGGAAGATTAAGCTGGGCTTTTAAAGTGGAGAGACAGATACAGTAGCTCAACTGAAACAGCATACTATTTCAAAGCAGCTCTTGTTAAATGGGATTAAATAGACCGAGTCTACTTCAAACCAGTGACCAGTGTCCTGATGGGTGTTTTTGTTTTCTTTGTTTGCTGTATTTCATTTTAGGATTTTGGGTACACTGCAATGATTCAAAACTCAACATGTGCACTATGGAAGAAGTATGCAAGGCTCAAGCCTACATTTTGTTTTACAGCCAACGACTTTCTCAGGCAAACGGACTCGGTAAAATATGTCCTAGCACATCTGAAAGTCAGCAGCACACAGAGTTAGCTGACTGTTCTGTGGACAACAGTAGCAGCTAATCCAAAGGCAATTAACTGCGTGTATGGTAAAGTTTGAATTGTCCTAACTATATATTTTTAAATGAAATGCAAGTACAGTGTTGTACTTTTTGAATCTGTTGTACAATGTTTATATACTTTTGTATTAGGTAAAGTGCTCTTTACGATTGTTAGTGAAAGTTTTTATTGACAGTAAGTAACTTTCTAAGTACTTAGAATTTCAATACAGTTATTTTTTTAAGAAAAAGATTGCCATTTGCATTTAACTCTTACCTCAGGCTGTTTTTTTAAGCTGTTTTTTGTATTTTGATAATCTTTTTGGTGTAGAATAATGACTTTCAATGGAAAACTGATGTTTCTGTGGTTAATTTTCTATATATGCCTGTGTACATTTTATAGTATAGTTCTAATGATATCATGACTCTTACTCTCTGCAGGAATTGCTACTAGGTCTTAGAATATTAACATTCACCAGCAAGGAATGTTCTACATGTTGAATAGTGACTGAACTTTCAATAAGAAACTTTTTGTATTCCTGACTAAAGTGAAATTTGTTTGAACTCTTCTCCCCACACCTTCAAGGGAGCTATGCTAAAAGTTACAGAATCACAGAATGGATTGGGGGGGAAAGGACAGTGAAGCTTATCTACATCCAACTCTCTGCCATGGGCAAGGCTGCCACCTACCAGCTCAGGCTGCTCAGGGTCCCATCCAACCTGGCCTTGAATGTCTCCAGGGATGGGGTGTTCACAGCTCCTCTGGGTGACCTGTTCCAGTGCCCCACCACCCTCTTCAGAGGAAATTTTCCCCCTAAATTACCCCTCTTTTAGTTTAAAGTCATTTTCCCTCATCCTGTCACACTGTCTAAAAGGTCGGTCCCCCCCCTCCTGCTGTTAAGCACCCTTTGAGCACTCAAAGGCTGCGGTGAGGTCTCCTCAGACCTTTCCCTTCTCCAGGCTGAATAAGCACAGCTCCCTCAGCCTTTCTTCATAACAGGGGTGTTCCAACCCTCTGCACCTATCCAGCAGTTCCATATCCTCCTGGTGCAGCGGGCCGCATGCCTGGATGCAGTACTCCAGATGAGGTTTCACAAGGGCAGAGTAGAGGGGGAAAGTCCCCTCCCTCTCCCTGCTGGCCACTCCTTTTTTGATGCAGCCTGGGAAACCATTGGCCTCGTTAAGTCAGATAGATAGATAGATAAGACCATCTACCCCCAAGTACTTCAGGGCTGCTTTCAAGGAGTTGTTTTCCCAGCCTGTACTCATGTTTGAGATTGCCCCAGCCCAAGTGCAACACTTGTTGAACATCACTTAGGCCCACTTCTCAAGGTACATTGATACAGAGTTTCTTAAAGTGTGAAATTAAGGAAATAAAGCACATACTTATTTTCATATAAGAATTTAAAGAGGAGCGTTCAGTAGCACAAGAACTTATGTATGTTTACTAAGACTTCCATGTTTCAGCCTTAATGCTTCTGATGATTTAAAATTCAACTGCCAAATCCCAAGTACTGATTTTGAAAACCGAGGCCTTTTTATTCCAGTAACAGAAGAAGCTTTTTTAACAACAAACGCCAAAAACCACACACAGTCATTGTTATGAGGATCTTAGAATCTCCCGTGTTACACGGGACAAGCTTACTTTATTTAAATAGTACCATTTTCCATTTCAGTAGTCACTAACACAAGCCTTTGAAAAGGAGCTGTAAAAGGTGTCTGAAAGCATTTTGCATCTGACAGGTTTCCTCAGCTACAACTGCTGTACCTTCTGCATGGTCCTACCACTAGCATTAACAGAACTGTGCACAGAGGAGAATCGTCAGGCAGGAATTGTCAAGCCTTTCTCCAGCTGCACCAGTTAATGCCAAGTAAATGTTAATTGTGAAGTTATTTTTGCATAATTCCTATGCAAATTGTTACCTCATCTTCTGCAAAGTTTATACCTCAATAAAATGCCTTGATGTGGACAGAAAACTGTATGTGTACTGATAGTAGTTCTTTCTTGCATTATTTAAAAAACAAAGCAACAAAACAAACAGTCTTGTCTAACTGTGCTTAAGGCATTATGTACGGGACGGCTTTGGCCATCTGTCACTGACAGGATGCTGGTTCTGTTCATACTTTCAAGGTAAATCTTTTAGTGCCACCGTTATCTAAGTTTCCAAAAGGCGCCATGTTACAGCAAGCACCTGATGGCCTCCCTATGGCCAGCCGTGTCCAGCTGCAGCAGCACTGCACTGCCCCATCCCATACTACAGAAGCACCAGGGCAGCTCTGGCACCGGCTCCATACTGCCCCTTGGGAGAGGAGACGGGCCTTAACGCGGAGGCTGCTATAAACTGGTAGTGTGCGCACACGCACTGCATCAGGAGTGCTGTTCAGGCAGCCAAACACAAGAGAAAGCAACTTGGTTATCTTATGGTCAGAAAACTACTACAGTTACTGCGATGCAACTCTTTGATTAACATTTGGTTTCATCAAGAGACCATCCAATACGGTCCAGTTATCAGACAGTATGGCCAGGGCTTTGTAATTGCTGCCAGCAAAAGGAAAAGGCAGCCTGAGCATCATGAAAGCAGCAGAGGAATACATCTGGTACGCTGCACAAGGAGAAAGGAGTTCACCTTCACCTCCTGCTTATGTTACATACAGCTTGCTCTGCAGCACAGGAATCATCCAGACAAACTTGAAGTGAATGGAAACTAACTAACCTGGACAGTTTTTGGATTGGTTACACACAGTCATCAGCTTACCCGTGGGAATAGCAAACAGCCTGCAAGTATGAACACCCAAGAAGCAACAAGAACCCGCCACAGTTCAAAGTGATTCTGCTAGCCTGAATTTTCCTGCTACATTACAAAAAAAGACCAATCACTGAGCACAGCTGGAGACTAGAGGAAATCTGGCATTAGCGGGCAAGTGGCTGAGAACTGAAGTGTGTGTGTTCAGATTCCCCCTTTTAAGCAGCACGTGCAGTAACCAAGCTCAAAAACACGGTGAGCTGGAAAAACTGTACTCTACCAGGACCCAGTTATAGGGTCAAAAAGCGCACCAACAACGCGGTCCTATTAGCACAAATAAAGACAGCACCAGCTCCCATGTCCTGCAACCCTGTTCAGCACAGCTCCTTTCAGTGCCAGTTTTCACACTGCAGCGTACAAGCGCATACACCTGGCTACTGTTTGTTTGAAAGTCAGGAGCCCGCAAACTGCTCACATCGCTTCCAGTTCAGTGCTGGGATGCCAGTACTCCCAAATGGCAACAGCAGAAACACACGTGTCAGGCTTCTGTTTCATCCATTTCTACGGATTATGCCAAGTTGTAAACAATATACAATATAAAAAATAAACCCAGGCTTTTAAATCTACTATGCAGGCAGTACATGACACTGCTACCCTCTATGCATCTGTTCACTTATTGGGGCTTTAAAGAAACACAGCTTTTACCAAAAGGCAAAGGAGGAAAGAAATGATACTTTTAAATATGAGCTCTGTAAATAAATAAAGGCTGTCACTACAAAGGAGCAGCTCCCCCTGCTTCCTGAACAGACTCACATAAGACACCGTTACCGATCTGTTAAAGCAGCTGTCATTTTTGTTAGCAGTAAGAACGGAAAAAATGAATATGCCAGTCACTAGGTGAATATAGAGTGCTGGAAGATGCATTGTGATCTAGGCCTGACCCATAGGGTTTAATTCAACTTTACCCTTGAGATTCCCCAGCTGTTCAGCATGCCAAGGAGATACCAAATATTCCAGGTTAGTATGAGAAATCTTCCAGCAGTTGGAAAAAAAACCCAACAAAACAATACATTTCCATTATCCCCACAACTTGTCCAACCTAACACATACTTTAAGGGGATTGGGAAACACGCAAAAGCAATTTCACACTGAACAAAGGGGCAAAGAATACAAGGAGGTAGAAAATAATACTCACGGGTTGCCTTCAGTCTGAAGTTGCATACTGCGGGTAACAGCAACAGAATCCACAGAAATCACCTGACGTATTCCAGTACAGAGAAAGTCAGAACTGAAGATCGGCACACTCAAAACTAAATCACGTCACGTATTTCTCCTCCTGTTGTCAAATTCTGTCCTTAAAATGGTGATGACCCATCACCCCGTATCTCAGCACTGATGCCGCTACTTAAAAAACAGCTGTGGAACTCTGGCCCTGGGCACCTATCAGGTGCCCATCCAGTGACACTCTCCCCTCCTTCAGCAAGGCACAGGAAGAACATACCGAGACAACCTGCAGGTTGAGATAAGGACAGGGAGCTCACTCTCCAGTTACACAGGCAGACTCATCTTCAGGGAGATGAAAAGTAGGAGAACTAGAAGCAAACTGAAAACACCTCCCCCCGGGCTCAAATTCAATTTCCATTCTCTTGCCTCCTGCCTCGAGTAGCACACGGGCACAGAGATGAGAGCTTCTGCCAGCTCCTAACACCTTACCTCTGCCACTCCTTCTTCCTTATGCTCTTCTGATGCAGCGCGGGGTGCCTTCCACGGCACGCTGTCCTTTATAACTGCTCCTACACTGGTTTTCCACAGGCTGTAGTTCTCAAGCACTGCTCCAGCATGGGTCCCCCAGAGGCCGTAGTTGCTACCAGACAACCTGATGCTGCAGAGCTCCACAGGCTGCAGCTTCCTTCAGGCCACGTCCACCTGTTTCAGTGCGGGCTCCTCCTCCTCGGACTGCAGGTACAGATCCACCGTTCCTCTGCTCTGCTCTTTGTGCCACATGAGGACAGTCTGCATCACCATGATCCTCAGCTACACAGATTTCCTGCTCTGGCACCTGGAGAACGTCTCCTCCCGTGCTGAGCCTGACATCCATGAGGGTTTCTCCCACATGTTCTCACTCTCACAGCTGCTACGCAGCATTTTAGCCTTATAATTGTTATCCCGGATGTACAACAAGCATCTCTCATCAAGCTCAGCTTTGGCCAGCACTGGGACCTTCATCCACTGCCACAGCAGGATCTCTTCTCAGCAAGACCACCCATTCAGCCCCCACTGCTACCAGAGCTTTGCCACCACAGCAATAAAATACAGGGTTTTGTACTAAGGCTAAGGCTGGTCCAGTTTCAAGACAAGAAATGGCAAGTCAAGTTTGTAAAGTATTTAATAGAGCAGTTTCCCAGCAGACTCCTGACCAGAATTGTAACCAGACTTCTAAAAAGTATATATATTTTTTAGTTCTGAAAATTTGTCTTTATTTTTTTTTTTACAAAATGGATTCCAGGAAGTTTAAAAGGCAATATCATAGAGGACTTAGGCGCAGAAATCAGGTGTAGTCATTCAAAGCATTCAAGTAGGAATATGGTAATATAAATATCTGAAAAGCATCTTTTTCTTTTTTCCATAAATGTTCAAAACAAAATGTATAACTCATTCCAAACTAAAAATTGAGCTTTATAGCACGTATTTCCCTGAACAGAAAAAAATAAGTAACTTTTGAAATATTTCTAAAGGCCTGAAAGCTTTTTTCCTTGGTTAGTTACATTAGAAGACTTGCCTTTGATTAAATTACTTCCTTTCCAAATATGGAAAGTATTACATCAGTCCACTGTTAAAACAGACAATACGTTGCAAATTAATTCTGGTATAGTATGTTCCAACAAAGCCTAGTGTATAAAGGTGCTGAGGTGGCTTTGAGTTTAGTAGTCGTCGCCTCGGCTGACAACCTCTTTGCACGTGGGGCGCAGCAGTATGGTGTGCTCAAACTGTGCCGTGTACGAGCCTTTAATGTCGCACAGGGGAGGATAGGGATCCACGATGCCCAGGTCGCACAGGTTCTTCAATGCCATCAGGTATTTGCTCTCCCCCAGGCGATCCAGCCATCTGCGGCAGAAGGCAAGAGTACCAAAGTTTTCATTGATGACGTTTAGCAAGTGTTTTGCCCTCGGAAGCCTAAGGGAAGGAAGAAGAACACACTTCAGATAGAGGCATCACCACCAAGCATTCACTACAGAAATAAAAGCAAGTAAGTTAAAAAAGGTTCCGATTTCAAAGTATTTTAAGACCGCTAAGCCTTTCTACACCCATCAGATCTTGTATTCACAAGAGAAAATGCTTTTTCCTGCTGCAGAAAGACATCCTTCCAAACAAGCCTGACTGCTCCAAACACCTTCCAGTTCCTTCCACTGGAGGAAGTTATGGTGTGAGCAGATCGCCATCTAACTACTGAAACCAAATGAAATGCAATGACAGGAATTCTTCCTTCAGCTCTTATTTTAAGTACGTTCACACTCCCTCTTTTTTTTTTTTTTATATTACCTGATCTTTCCATGGAGATAGAACATATCTCAGAAACCTACTGTACTGGAACTTAAAAACCACTCAATATTTTCACATCAAAACAAGTGACCCTGAATAACAGATATATTCTGGGAACAACACTGAGACAAGGATTATGGCACACAACCATAACACAGACGCTGTTTTATTATTATTATTATTAATTAATCTATGCATTGTATGTATAGACTAATAGACCAACAACATCTGCAAGTCATTATAATGATCAAAATCACCAATGATCGTTCATTTTCTCCATTTCCAGATACTTTGGAGTAGTTCCATGTTGTTTCAGATGTACAATCAGAGCACAGATGCTCGTTTCAGAGCACATTTCATAACACACCACCTTTGACAGCATTATTATTAAATCAAAGAACCCGTATCATACAAAATCTGAATTCAGAGAGGGTAGTACAGTAAACAACAACCCAACCTTATTGGCACATGTCCCACATCAAAGTTCTTCATATAATGAGAACACTCCATATCATCGTGAACAACACCTTTTCCTGTGCTACCAAAGGTTTCTATAGCATACACTTCACCTTCCTAAGAAAGACAGGGAAAAAAAAAAAAGATAATGTGTTACAACGTGAAAGTAAATGACACCAAACCACTCCGATGTAATCATCTCAGTATAACCTATGAATAGAAGCAATCCGATGGAAATAAATTCAATCATCAAATCGGAGGAAAAATTCAATATGGAAACTCCACGCAGTAAACTCACAGACATTTCAACAATCAGCTACTTCTATTAATGCAATTTTATTTCTTTCATGCACAAATATCAGCATGTTTCTAGTCAGTTTGTCAAAGTCACTGCAGTTGAATGCTGCCAAAGCGTCTATCTAAAACAGCTAAGAAAGGACATCTCACTGTGTAACATTTGCTGGGTGAAAGTAATTCTCCTTTCTTATTTGCAGGGAAGTCCTCCAGGAAATGTACTGTTTAGACAGAGCAGGTAGATGCTGATCACAAAGACTTACTGCACTCACTGAAGAACTTGCTGCCCAACTTCTGCAAGAATTTTCTGTGAACAGATGCTCATATAAATCCTTCACCTGCTCATTTCCACTCCACCAGACCAATTTCTTCAAGAAATGAAGGTGATCTCTACCTACAAATCATCGAAATTCTGGCCAAGAGCATTCTGAAATGCCGTTCTAGAAACTGATTGCTGCCAAGCATATTCACGTATCCCTGACTGGAGGGCTGTGAATGGGGCTTACGCAGGAAAGGGCATCAAACGCTGACAAGAGGAACTGGGTCTTTCAGTTTGTCAGACTATGTGGAAAAACCCACAACTCAAAAATAAAGAATCATATGAAAAACAGTGACACAGGCTTCAAACTAAGGACAAACTCTTAGAGATGTCACTGAATATTCAGCTCCTCTAACAAAAGCAAAAAAAGGCAGAAGACCAACCCACACGCAAAATGCCACCACCAGAATTCTCACCCGCTTTTTCAGAATGAAGATTGTTAGAGGCTGTACTCCTCTGTCACAAAGAACTCACGAGGTTGCAGTCTGGTGCTATACTTAGCACAGTACAGTAAGAGCCTGGCTATGCTCCACATTCTTCGTGGCAAAACGTACTATCTTTAATGGTGCAAGGTTGTGTCCTAAGTAACCTCTAGAAGCTGAACAAATTAAAAGAGCCTTCTCCCCAGGGCCTGGATGTTCAATTACAACAGTCTCAAAGCTCTCAAACCCTTAACTAAGTTTTACACCAGTAATACACTGATGATGGATCAATAGTACATACAAGACATTGACAAAGCTATAACAAGAAGGGTACAGCACAAACAGGGGCCTCTTCCACCTTGCTTTCCCAATACTCTATCCTTTCTACACATGCTTAGAGACAAGAAGCTAAAGTTGTGGATTTTTTCACTCACATCATTAAGCTGACCAACAACTGTAACTTCTGGATGATGAGAGTGAGACTTACCTCAAAAAACAACACTGTTCAGCCCATATCTCTTCCTATTCAGCTCTTAAAAGTCTTGTTCCCTCTGACAGGCTTACCAGTGAGTCAGGCTTAGAACTAAATTGAAAGCTGCTTATTGTATTACCAATCTATTAATTAAGTCTTCTTACCTTGTTAAAACACAAACTTACATCAAAATGGTGGATAAATCTGAGTTATGTATTTCAATAGTGTCTTTGTGATGGATATAGTTTGCTGCATCGCACAGAGCTATTTCTCTTCCTCTTCCCCTGACCCAAAATCCTACTCAAACAACACCTTCCATCTATCCTCTCACATTAATTAAAAACACGCTCTCTTATTTTGCATCTGCAAGGAACAGCACACTGGAAGCTTTTCAAGAAAGGTATCATGGTAACTAGAAGAGGGTAGATTTAGACTAGATGCAAGGAAGAAATTCTTTATTGTGAGGATGATGAGACACTGGAACAGGTTGCCCGGTGCAGTTGTGGATGCTCCCTCCCCAAAAGCATTCAAGGCCAGGCTGGATGGGGCTTTGAGCAACCTGGTCTAGAGGGAGGAGTCCCTGCCTATAGCAGGGGGTTGGAACTACATGGCCTTAAAGGTCCCTTCCAACCCAAACCACTCTATGATTCTATCGTAGATAACCACGTTTGCAAAAAGTCTTCCATAGCTACAACACAACAAAAATATCTCCCAAAAATTAACAGAGCAACAAAAATGCAAAGGACCCACAAGTCTTAACATCTTTAGTGAAGCCTCTGTGGTCCCTCAAGGTCACCCCAAAATCTCGCTTCCTGTCCTTTTCCCCCTCTTAAGGGCAACATTCCAACATACCATTTAGCAAGGAATATACATAGAGAAATAAATATGTAAAAGCACCATTAAGGCTGTATTTTTCTCTTTTTTTTTTTTCTTGATAGACACCAAGATGAAGTCTCAAAAGTTATCACTAAGTATGAAGTTTTTCTCTAGTTATTACCCACTAGGATCATTAATACTACACATTAGGACTATACTGGACAGTTACTCCTTCCAAGACAGTTGAGAAATAAAGAACAAAAGACTTCAGAACTCCGCTTACCTCCATTCTTGTGGCTTCTCCTCCTTTCACAATGGGCACAGTTTTTCCAGCATGTATCCTGTATGGCCCGATTGAGTGTCCATTCAAATTGCGAATTGGTTTCACTTTTGAAGAAAAACATTAATATTACAGGCAACCTCCTAACCAAGTGCAATTTGTTCTATAAGTCCATACAAGAAGCACAGCAGAGATCCATCACTTTGTACAAATTCCAACCAAGTGACATAGTTGTGTATGCTATAAACATAACATTATCAAAAAAACAGCAACTTCAACAATGAGGAAAGCCATTAATAGAGCCAAATAGCAGGTATCAAATTATCTGTAAATTTTGAAGCAGTTTCTCATCCTTCATCTCCTCTATTAGAAGTACACTACTTGGCAGGACAAGCAAAGAGCCTTCCTTCAGAGTGCAGCAAGCCAGACAAGAGTATATTTATGTGCGCTGTGCTGCTTGTGCCCCACTTCTACTACAGAAGTCTTTTCAATGCAGTATGAATATACATATTCTGAGAATCATCATTTTCACATAAGGAAAGAACTTGCCTTGGTATGTTTTGCCATCAATTTCAACTTCGTAAGACTCCATCACTTCTTGTATGGCCTCCCCCACATCACAGAGACGTACATCTATTCCAGCACACTGAAAATAAAGTGTAAATACAAACGGAAAATATTTGCAAAGCTTACTGTAAAAGACTCGGTAGACGATTTGCAAAATGATCGTACCTTTATTCCTGTATTAGTGGCATCCTTTACAGCTTCCAATAGTCTGTCATATTTCGGATTGAACGTGACTGTAAAAGCACAGTCAATAATACGACCTGAAAGCAACAGAAGTCAATTAGCTCTCAAGTCTCCGCGCTGAAACGTGTTTTCAAAATCGTAATTCATAAACGAAAACTAACCACTAATATGTGTCCCAAAATCTATTTTGCAAATATCATCATAATGCAGCACTGTTGGATCTCCGGCATTGGGAGTGTAGTGGGCAGCACAATTATTCAGAGAGCACCCGGTGGGAAATGCAAGGCCTGCATTTAAACCATTTTCCTTTATCAGCTTACGTGAGCAGTCTTCTAGTTTTTCACTGAAGGGCAGAGAGAAGAAAAAAAAAACATAACAGTTTTCATTAATATTTCTTATGACGGCTTCAAATACGTTAAGCAAGAACAAAATCTCAGGAAAAAAACAAGTTTCCATGTGAAGTCTTTAGGCACTTATATGCTGATTAGAAAGAGGCCCTAGACCGGAAAAATAAGCACAAGATAACTATCCCCAGTTCTCTGTGTTGTTTCTTCTACTCTTTAGTGGGCAAAATGGAGCACTTTGCTGTTGTTTTTAATCTAAATTGAAAAGATGCTTCTTTTACAAGTTACGTTTAACTCATTCTTCCAGAGTAACAGAGGTTATACAACTAAAGTTTGGGCAAATTAAATGCCTCACTCTTTTTCCTTAAAGTTGTATCCTGGTAACTGTTAAAATAGTGTAGTTCTCTCATTTACTTAAAAAAAAAAAAAAAAAAAGTCAATTTAAAGAAGGACAATACATATATTAAATTGAAAGAATAACTACAATAAAACAACACCTTTCAGGACAAGCATTTGTCCCTTGTTTTTGTCTACTCTCAAGCTTTTAGCCACTAGAAGACTACAGATGCATGTCCATCAGTGCATACCCCTGTAGTCGTAGTGAATGATGTGAACTGCAACTCACATCAGTGCAGCATATTCTGATTTAAGAATGTTATTCACTCAGAGAAGTCTGGAAAAAGAAAAGAGCTTATTTTAATAGGTAAGTCCCCACAGCTCTAAGTACTCTACAAAGAAAAGTCGTGTTTTGAGAAAATCACTGCTTATAACTCCAACAGTCAAACTACATAACTCAACACGACATTTGTCTCAGCCTGAATAACGATTACTAAGGCAGCTGTTCATCTTTCACTTTCCCTGACGGCATATTATTTCTTTCCTTTACCCTCACAGTTACCTTAGGGGCTCAGATCTGATAAGCTTTCTTTCTGACTAATTCTTGTCAGCACAGTCCTCAGTTATATCAGGCTGAAAGCACCTGATTTTGGTAGCTAAACTGCTCTGGAGCTGTGCGGCACTTGGGACTGTAGACATTCACTCCAGATAAACTGAGGAATAGAGAAAGGAATAGTTGGAAGTGTTAAAAGAATCAGTCTGGGCAAATTATTTCTTTAAACTTGACCTTGACCACATTTATTTTAAGTAATTCATTCAGCTATTTCTTATCAGCTGAGAACATTCGTCAGGGAAGACAAAATATAGATTAAATCTACCTGCCCTGGACTGCATGCACACCCATACAATTTTCATGTCTGTTAACCCACTCCAGTCTCCGACTGCACCTACACAGCTTATCCACATAGCATTTCACTTACAATTCCAGAACAGCTACTCCTACCACTGCTTCTCTCAGCACTGCTGCCTAACTCAGATGCAAGAGTACAGAAGACTAAAATCAAGCTCATGCTCAAATTAACTGAATATACCAGAAAGCTGTTTGAAAATTAGTACAATCCCAGGCCCTGTGAAGGTGTATAAGCTAAGAATATGATATAGGGGAAAATTTTAAGGAAATAAGGAGGGATACTGGTTGTGCATTTCAAAACGTAAATCCCCACAACAATCACAATACTGTCAATTAAGCACACAAAATTGAGATCAAACCCCTCCCTGCATTGGAGAAAGAAGAAATATCAATAGCAAAGGTCTTTGAGAAGATCTGTGTCCTCACCAGATTTCTATCATTGTCATCCCGGGTTTTATCCAGCTCATAACGTATTTCCTCACTTGTCTGTGTGCCTCTGCAGCCTCCCGAAAATCATTCCAGATCTCCTCACTAGCTTGGTCTAGCGCTTTCTTCTCTTCACTAGTTATTCTCCAAGCTGCAGTCCGCCTTCAAAATAAAACATAATGAAAAGTTACTGTAAGTATAACCACCGTAGCAATTACAACTTCTGTCTAAGCTGCAAAGTGTTTGGTTAATCAGTCAGGCTTCCACTTCCATGCAACAGAAGAGATCCTCATTTATAAAATCCTCAGAATAGAACAAGCCTATAAAAATCAATCAGCACCGCATACTGGCACCTGTGAAAAGTGATAACCTTGCAGGAAAAAAAAAATCATGTATACATAGAAATTTAACTCTCATCATGAGCCAAATTACAGCAGTCATGGCACAACAGGATGGAAAAGGCAGGCTGCAGAAAAATGTAGGGAAAGGGACTCGCAGGTCCTTGCACACTGCTCTGGACTGCAGTGAGGATCACTCTCTGGTAGGAGTCCAGGCAGTGCTCCACCAGCAATGGACTGCAGTACAAACTCCAGCAAACTGGCAGGAAAACTTCTCACTCTATTTTGGTGCACAGTCACTTTGTGCAAGACAACCAGAGGATGAAAAGGCCTTTACATTGCAAAGTATCTTATCAGACCCAAAGGGTCCTGCTGCCAGAGCTGTGTTGGTTTCATCTAGGAGCCCAAGGAAGGCAGCTACCAGAAGTCCTGCTTGGGTCTAGGCCCTTAGGACACACGGCAAGGGGGAGGTAAAAACTAAACAACTACCAACCAACCAAAGGACTCCCACCAAATACTACATCTTCTAACAGATACAGTGGTAGATAATCTTTTCTGAGGAGCTTCTCAATGTGCTGGCTACCACATAACTCAGCATAAGAAGTCCACCCTCTGCTCCAAGTCATTTGTTCCCACCTTTTCACTCAGGTTCACAGTCTCCAGGATTCATATCTTTGGCCACTAGCATTAATTTATTGCACAGTCTTGTACAGAGTTGCACTAGTGAAAACTGGAGACTGTGCCTCCACAAAAAATGCTCACCTCTATTCTATAGTTTTCATAAACATTTCCAAGTGTAAAGCACTCGTCTTTTCTAAGCAATATAAAGGAAGTCCTGTATGCAGAGCACATAATTCCTGTGTCACTAAGAATTGTAAAAAAAAAAACAAACAACAACAAAAAAAAACCCCAAACAACAGTGTAGGTTATAATATCTACATGCAAACAATGAGAAGCAAAGTGCAGAAGATGCCACTTGGACTTCTACCTTTTCCTCTTTAGTCTAATCACAGATCCATTTGGGGACTACAATTATTATTTTTTTTTCACTATCTCGATCAAGCATCCAGATTAAAACTAAGGACAAAATCTGTAATAAGAAAGCCTTCTCCTTTGCTCACTCCAATAGTTTCAGGGAAAAACAGTTATATTTTAAGAACTTTTATTCCCTCCCATTTCTGAAAATAAAATGTAAGAGGTACAGCACAAAGGTAACAATTAAAAGGAATAAACAGCATTAATGACAAAATGCTAATTAGTGACATAAGAATAGAAGTCCTCAAGAGAGCAGGGAGCATGCAGCATGCAAATGTACCGCTCTGTATCTGTTACCACCTTTAAGATCTTTAAAACAGAAACTAAAGAGGCTAACAAAATGGCCACAGGACACCTGCATACAGGGCTTCCTTCTTTACACTGCATAGCAAAGAGGAGTGCTTCACACTTGGAAATGTTTATGAAAACCACAAAATAGAAGTGAACATTTTTTTAAGAGGCATTTTCTCCCCACCTAAGATTCAGCTTTATTTTCAGTCTTCATTTACAAGCTACAAAACAGCCCTAACACAAAATGCTCAGATTTGAAGCATTTTTACTATCTGCCTCAGTACTGCTTCAACTCTCTACTACTCCAAACCTGAAGTTAGCAATTTGATTTGTGGTAAGACAGGAAGGAGTAACTACAAATAAGAAAAAAAGTCTCCTCAGTAACAGTTCACAGCTACAGAGAAAACTACTGAGCGTAGCACTATTCAGATTATCTGGGGGGGGGGGGGGGGGGGGGGGGTTATACAAAGGAGCTCATTTAATTGGGGAGGGTTTGGGGGAAGATTAACATGTAGGAAGAATCTTGTTAACCAGGGAACTGACTTTCACTTGGATCGAATCACAGACAAAGGAAGCACAATGTAGGGGAGGGGGGAGGAAAAAAAAACAAAGCCCTCAAAAACAAACAAACAAAAAAATCAGCCATATAACCAACCATGCCCCCAGTCAGTTAATGATACTCTCTATACAGTTTCTCCTCCCTCAAGGTATGTTTTATTTTTTCAATAAGAAGCAGGAAAGGAGGAAAGAAAGGAACGAAATAAAATTCATCTGTCATGCAAGAAATAAAGTGCTACATGACTATCTCTTATCTCACTACATTTCAAACCTTCAGCCAGTCCTAATTCGTAGTAGAGTTCTGCAAGCTGTCTACTTCTCATCCTGCTGGACCCTTGGGCTCAAGGATCCCCACCTCAGGGCAATTCTGTTCATAGAGACTATGCCATAACCAAAGGAATAGAGACAGAAGACCCTGAAGTTCTGGCCTGAAGACTTTATTCAGTAAATTGTTAGATGATTCAGTTTAAAGAAGAAAATAAAGCATATTACAACTCACTTTTGAATTTGTCCATCTAGTTGCACAGCCAAAGTTTACTGTCATCTGGATGTGCTGAATTGCAGAGTATTCTACACTTGAAATACGTACCCATCTTGCGTTGGTGGATATTGACATTCTTCTCCCTTTGGGTATATGTTGCTGGGAAATAGATCACATATCGGAATAGAAGGTGGATCCGTCTGAACCTTAGCTGTTGAGTACAATTTTTAAAAGCATTATACATGGCAAACTAGAAATCCCAAGTATCTTATTTCAAACTTGAAAGTTAAATAACGCACACTACTTAAGATCTTCTTTTCAGAACCTGGGCTTATACCCAGGGGATATCACATCATGGCACCCTCATATTACTTAATATGGCCAACACTTAAGGTGGCACTCAGGGATACTACAGAGAAGAAAGGAGCCAAACTTAGCCTACAGTTGAAACAGGTTTGGGTCTGTCAAAAACAGTACAGGCTTAACAAAAAAATTATGCACTTTATCTCGCATTTTCTGTTTGATACCTACGTCCTTTCTTCTTTTTCTTCTTCTTCTTCTTTTTTCCTGCCGCTCCATCCCCTTCACCCTCTCCATCTACAGAGAAACATAGCGCTCAGATGAACGTAAAACAAAGAACCAATTTCGAACGACAAACAAAACCATCTGGACAATCTGGAAACATTTCTTTCACAATAAGATTTAATAGATTAAATAAAGACAGTAAGAAGCTGCCACCAAACCATTAGCATTTTCACTCCTTACACAAAATACAGATGCAAGAAAACTTCCAAAATTGATGACTTGAACCTACTACCAGTCATGAAAAGAGTTTTTGGGAACACCTAATACCGCCTCTTCATCCACCTCAAAAGATGCCTGGGGTTGAAGAAAGACACGAAAAAACGGTGTTAGACACAGCTAACAAAAAGCTGGGAACGCCACCCTTACAAACACATCTTCTGATGCTTCAGCTGAAGGAACTTGATGTAAAATGCTACCAACAAAAGCCAGTAACAAGGAAAGATAACAGCATACAGGTCAGAAGGAGGTCAGTCTGTGGATAAGAGCAAAGAGTCACAACAAGCACTGAGTGAAAGCACTGACTATGTACCTCTCGGAGGCTTTCACACAACACAGCATGCCAATGCCAGGAATCAACCAAGCCACATTACATTCACACTTGGGTGTTAACAATAATAACCCCGTGGACTTGGCATATAGCTGCATCTGATGCTCAGTATCTATCTAATGTGCTTAGTATCTAACTAAACCTTCTCGAGTAGCCATTCTGAAATAAGCTCATGGCTAAAGTCCTACTCATCTACATACACAACATTTATTTTTATCTAAGTGAAAAGTAAAATTAGGATAACTTCTGGAGTCAATTACTGTCCGAGTACATTCATACCAAAACTCCTATTTGCTCATTTATTAAAATAAACACAACAAAACTGACCAGCTGTCCCGGTCAGTAGATGTCAACTCTCTTGTGATGGTCAGTGCCATTCACGTACTTGCAGGCAGCGATGGTTGTAATCTTGCAGCTGGGGCAAATTTAGAGATGTGCCTATTCCCAGCTCATTTTATCATTAAATATTTTCTTATTAAAAAATAAAAATAAAAAAACAAACCTGTAAGCATAAATACTTTTTAACCACAATGCAGACCAGACGACCAGAATCTCCATCCCACTGCATTTCATAGGCAGCTGACAACACTTAATAGCGCATATATTAATTCTTTATGATGTGGTACCTTTGCCACAATTCTTTTGACCTTGAGTCACATTTTAGATGTGACTCCAGTTAATTCCAAGAGCGAGTTTTAGATTTATTTCCCCCTGTACCTGCAATCCTTAGGACTAAACTGCTAAAAAAAATAATAATACAGCATTCCTTTCTTAAATGTTATCATTGTTGCCATTTGCTTATTGGGGCTTTTTTGTACATCACTGCACAGGAAATTTGTCATCTGTAAGCAAAACTAACTGGGCCTATGCCTTCATGTCCTTGAAGGTTGCTGCAGACTAACTGTGCTGCCAGGAACATTACTACTGCATCTGACCAATATCCGTTTGTCTTCTGCTTGTTTAGCCAGAAAAGCAACTGAAGATATCAGACAAACCGAAGCCCGTCCTTATGCCACCGTAGTATAGATATTAATAACTTAATACCATGCATAAATGTTATCTCTCGGTATGTTTTAGCACTGCCACAGAAATCTGAAAAGCACTTCCTAATGGCACCCAGATTTCAAGAGGCAGAGACTTATTTCTGAGGCCACGGTCCTCTGGGCTTATAAAGAATATGAAAATAAAAAGGGGAAGGGGAGCATTACTTGTTTTTATCCAAACGCAGCATCACACTTTAAGGGACACCTCTAAGATTACACATTACAATGACAAACTGTGAGTACCAATACAGGCACAACACAAAGCTGTCTCATAAGACAGCATATTTTGTTCATGAAAAAATACTGTTCTTTTTCTAAAAATATACCAGAATTTAATATGAGGAAAATAGAAAGCTTACTACTTTCAGTAACAGCATCACTTTGCATTGTTTGGTTTTGAATACTTTCTAACACCGTAATGCTAACTGATGATAGCATAGAGAGCATAAAAGAACACAGCATTGTTATTTGCAGATGAAATCTTATTTCTCCTGAGATGGAGCTCATTCTCATCTGGAATTCTTCTAATGGTACAAAATGTTCGCTAGCCTCCTCAAGACTGCTTACTTCAGTAACAATAAAGGCAAAGCATATGTCGAATTATCTTTCAATTCCATAACCCAAGATATAGCATTAAAAGAAATAATCCATTAGAATATACTTCTAAGCCAAATTAGTAACGCAGAACTGAATGCTATAAACAGTTTAATAATGTTCAGACTTCAGTTTACTTTTAATTTTCTGTACCTAATTTTTTTCCTTTAAACAGAAAACCCCAGAACAGTCTACTAAGAAAACTTCTTAGTAGAACAATACAGCACATTTTAAGATGCTGAATCAACTTTTAATACTAATTCACAAGAAGGAAACTAAACAACCAACTTGAGAATTGCATTTTTAAAAGGTCTATTTCCATTTAACATAATTCATTAAAACAAATGAAATATACATATTTTTAGCTGATGTTACGACAGAAAAGGGGCATCCAACCTGGATTTCAGTACCGGACACTCCAAGGGTACTCGTTTAGAACAGCTGCGCAGCACTGGCAGCACACAAGGTGTTCACCTTGCTTACGTATTCATCTCTCCCCAGGTCAGTTCTAATGACAAATCAGCACTACACACAGCATGTGCAGGCACTGGTAAAGACTCTAAGATATTAATTAATGAACTCCCTCGCAGTCTTCTGGATTTTTTTTTGTTCTAAACCAAGAATAAGAGAGATAAACTGGAACATAGCTTCATACTGCCCACAGTAATACAAACGACACTGACTTAGAGCGCGCCTTAACATTTCTCTGCAGTAACGGGATCCCTGAAAACAAGCAGCTTTAACAAAGGTGTTATCCTAGGGTGGTTTTTTTATGCATTTATTTATGGATGCCTGACATCTGAACTGTAGCAAAAGACATACAAACCCGCACGGGCAAGAAATATACAAATGTAAACCACCGGGCTCCGTAGGTTTGTTAAGACGGAGTCCAGGAGAGGGTTCAAACTGGAAGTGTCAAGTGAAAGAATGAAGCGACACTTGCCTTCATCATCGTCATCTTTGTCCTTCTCCTCCAGCACTTGTTTATCCAACTGTTTTGCTACATCATCGAGAGCACCTTCCATTTCTTTATCTGTTTCTTGTCCTGTTGGTCAAATTAAAGCACGACGTACAGTAAAAGCAGAGCTCCACGTTAGTAGCTAAAGCCCCCAAACCTTTACCAAGATACCGCGCCGCAGCCATCCTACAGACACCAAAACAGAGACCTGCGGGTTATTTTTAAGCGGATCCAACGCGTGAGACCGCAGGGCCGCGCAGAGCGGGGGCCCGGCGCTTCCGAACCCTTCTCCGTCCGCGCTGAGCACCGTAAGGCCGTGCTGCTCCCGAACGATAAGGCGGGCGTGCAGACACCGCCCCGCCGCGCTACCCTGCCCTCCCCGCGCCGTGCGCCCAGACCCGCTGCAGCTCCCCGCGCACAGCCTCCACCATCACGCGGACGGCTCTCCCAGCACCACGCTGACGCCTTTCCCCTCAGGGCACACGAGGAACGAGGCACCCTCGCATCCTCCTTTCCTCCCTCCCTCCGTCCGTCCGTCCCCGAAGCTCAGCAGCTGCAGCACCCCCGGTCCACCCCAGCCGCGAGCCCACGGGTCCCCCCGGCCCGCAGCACCCGGCCCGCCAGCGGACGGCCCCTACCCGCGGGGCCCACTTTGCCCTTCTTCTTCTTCTTGCGCTTCTTCTTGGCGCCATCCTCAGCGCCCGGCCCGGCCGCGCCGTCCCTGTCCTCGGGCTCCGGCGGCAGCTCGCCGTTCAGGTGCTTCTCCGCCTCGCCGTCCGCCTGCTCCACGCCCGCCATGTCGCCGCGGCCGCGCCGCCTCCACGCACGGGGCGAGCAGAGCGGCGGGGCCGGGCCTCGGCTCTATGGCGAGCGCGAGGCACGCCGGGAAGGCTGGAGGACTGTGCCGGGGGCGGGGAGGAGCGCGGTGCGGGGAGGCCTGCCTGCCTGCTTCCTCTCCCCGCCCCGCGCGGGGCTTGGGGCGTGTGGGGCCGTGTTTGGGAGGAGGGTGGAGGGCGCTGCCCTGAGAGTAGTGGTGCCGGCTCGGTGCCGTGGAAACGGCAGCGGGTACAAAGAGCACAATGGCGCTAGGGGGTAGAGAAAACAGCTACGAAACACTCCGTTTCAACACCGTCACCACCATTAGCTGTGCATTTTCTCCAGTGATGAGCAAGAGCCTGCATGCCACGCTCGTAACAGTCTGCACCAGCGGAGGTGACCCACTGTTGCTGTCACCATAGCAGAAATGCACCAGACGACGCCTCACTGTGCTCACCTTCACTTATCAGTCTCCATCAATATTCAGCAAGCATCCATGGATGTCAGTGAATGCCATTATTTCTGCATGGAGGAATTCAGTGACACACCTTTGCTTCATCCACACTTCCACATCAGACGCGATTCTGTAACACTGCCCTTCTGCCCATGTCACAAAAACAAAACATAATGGAATACTGGTGGAAGGTTCAACCTCTACTGTCATACCAGCACCAACATCCACCTCTGGTGCTGTGGGCTGACAGAATAATAGGCATCATGCTGTGCAATGTGCGCAGATGGCAGCTGGCTGCCACCTGACTTGGTGTGTCTGTGTTTGCCCTGCCTGTCTTCCAGTGAGGACCTCCTTAGGCCTCCATCTTCTGCCTGGATTTTCACAAATCATAGAATCATTAAGGTTGGAAAACAGCACCATGCAGTCCAACCATCGGCCCATCAGTACCATGCCCACTGGCTGCCAGTGAGAGGACCTGGTCTCTCAGAAGCAGGGAGAGAGCACCGTACATCTTGCAGCATGTCCTTACCAGCTCGGAAAGCTTTGCCCTTGTATTACTGCCAGTAAGCTGTTCCTAACGTTGGTTATGCTTTATATTAATGAATGCCACGTTTTCCCATTTCATACCCTACCAAACAGCATGATAGGATGACAGCAACAAACAGGTAGTAGGCAGAAGTGATGCATGAGAACTACCCTTAGTTGGAGAAAGATACTGATTTTTTTGCTTTTTTAACAGTGGCTGTTGGTTGTTTTTAACTACGTGCCTCACGCAGGCAGGCACTGGCTGGGGAGCTAAGGGAAGGGCTGAGTCCAAAACACACAGTAACTAAGCAGCAGGACTTAAGACACTGTCCAGAAAAGCAACAGAGACTCACCTCCTACTATTTTTCTTCCAAGGAAGCAGCTCCCATTGCACCATTTTCCTGGCAGAAGTTTTGATCTTCAGGAAAAAGCTTCTTTCAGAGTGGGTTATATTTTAATTTGTTGTTGTTGCTGCTGTTTTCAAGCTGTACATGTGTGAGGAAATGGCATGGAGTGGACGGGGGATATTGTCTCTGACAGCTGCAGGTTCATCTTGGAAAGAGGAGGAGGAGGGAGGACTGAAGTACATGGCCTGCGTATGTTCCAGGAGGAATCTGAACAGAAGGAGGTTGTGTTTGTTTTTCTATTTGTACTTCTGGAGATGATGCCATTAATTATGTGTTTATGACACTTCAACTCTTCTTCCTAGTTTAGGCCCAAAGCTCATAGTCCTGACTCAGCTCCAAAAATGCATTGAGGTAGGTGGGACAGTCATTTTGACACAATATTTAATATCAGGCTGGATCTAGTCAAAGAAAAACATCTACTCTATGAAAGCAAATGTATCCTTTAAGTGGTAGAAGCTGCTCCCCACTCAATGGTTGCTGAAGACAGAGGACGGTTGCACTTCCTCAGCCATCATCATCCATGGCATTTACTGTGGGGATGACAGATAATGATGAAATCATTATCTCCTGATAATGATTTCCTTAGCACAGCAATGTGCAGCCAGCAGCCAGATTTCACCAAGAATCTCTGAGGAACACCTTGAGAGCTTACTGAGAATTGCAGCTACTTCCTCTGAGCCAGACTGATGTGTTAGTTTCACAAAAACAAGGTCACATATCCCACTGGTTTTATGTTTTTGCTGCTCTCTTCTTTCTATGCTTTAATAGAAGAACATTAAAAATTAAAATAAGTTTTGCCACTTATATACATTATCAATATTATAAGAGCTGCTCCAAAAGTAATACCTCCTGTTTTATTGTGTCGGCTCAGGATGTCAGAGGTGGACATTGGTGGTATGGCAGAAGTTGAACCTTCCCACCAATATTCCATTGCATTTTGTTGCGGTGTGACAGATGGCAGCAGAGGGGCAGTGTGACACAATGAAGTCTGACATGGAAGTGCAGATGAAGCAAAGGTGTATCACTGAATTCCTTCATGTGGAAAAAATGGCACCCACTGGCATTCATTGACGCTTGCTGGAGACCAACCAAACCATGGATGTGAGCACAGGGAGGTGGTGGCTGGTGCATTTCAGCAGTAATGACAGTAATAGTGAGTGACCTCAACTGGTACAGATTCTTATGAGCACAGCACGCAGGCTTTTGTTCAGTTTGTTAATTGTTTATTTACAACTAATGGTGCTGACTGTGTTGAAAAAGAGCATTTTATAGCTGAGAATATTCTCTGTTCAGTAGTGTTATTGTGCTTTCTGTATCTGTTGTAGTTTCCATGGAAATAATTAGGAGGCATTACTTTCAGAACAGTCCTAGACAGTTCCCCTTCACTCAATGCAGCCCAGGCAAACCAAAAGGTTGGACACCCATTTCTTGGCACGAGCAGGATGAAGGACATCCTTTCTTCTGAAACTACTCCTTCTCTTAAAAGCTTGATGAAATATTTTGTTCAAATTTTAAGGTGACAAAGGCAGATGGAAAATTCTCATTTAATACTGTTTACTGTGGACTTCTTTTCACATCCTATGGTGATTTCCCTTTTCTCCATCAGTTTGGTTACAGCCTGTCAGCCATAATCCCAGCATCCTGGCATGCATGAGGTGGTGTCACAACAGTGTCCCTGGGAGGCCAGACTTACAAAGGATGCAGTGAATGCTGCTGAAAAGAAGCAAATTTCATGTCTTAAAGCTACCTTGAGAATCACAGAACATTGTACACTCTCACTGTGCCATAGCAAATGCTCTTCATCTTGCACGCATAGAGATATGCTGTACCAATATATGTAAGTCAGTTAATTTCCTCTGGAGTTCGTTTTTTAAAAAAATTACTTCTAAATGACAGGATTCAAATAAACAGAGCAGTCTGATGTCTGAGCCTGTGCTTCATAAAGACATCTTAAATTTCAGCGATAAGGATCTTTTATGAAAGCTTGTAAGTGAAAGCTGGAGTGAATTAGGCATGTGTGCAGATATGTGTATTAGAATGTGCTACAGTGAGGGATGCCCCGATGGCAGATCCCTGTGCCTTTGTGCTGTTTTGGTAGAGAATGATGGAAGGTTGCACAGAATCAGAGGTTGCCACAGCGTTATCTTTGAAATCCTCTTTTAATATTCATGAAAGAGTCATAAAAAACTTTTTTGAATGAAAGCACATTTAATGACAGTCACTGAGTCATATGAAACCAGTCTTCTTTTTCATATGACATACAAACTGAGACATCTGTCCTATAAGGTAACAACAGTAGGCTGTGTCTCATGAAGACACAAGGAACGATTGGATGTTGTGTTGAGGGACATGGTTTAGTGGGAGCTATTGGTGATAGGTGAACGGTTTGACAGGATGATCTTGTAGGTCTTTTCCAACCTTGGTGGTTCTATGATTCTATGATTCTATGACACTGTTTTGGAGTGGTATGAATCTAAATGAACAAGAACTGATACTCGGATTTTCAATTTTGTAATTGACTTCCTATAATTTAGTCCCCTGACGTGTGAATGCATTCCTATTTGTACAGTAGTGTTTCATGTAATATTTAAAGCAGATTTTCAATACCTCATGCAGAAAATAATGGCTCAGCTTCACTGTTAGTGTGAAAAGAATGAACAGTTTCTTTCTCACAGCCTGCTGACGTAACTATCTTCCCTTGGAGTGTTTCAGCCCTTGCTCATCTTGGGAGTAATGGAACCAGTACTTACAGCTGCAGTGCCAGAAGCAGGACCCATATATTTCTTTGACCAGGTGATTTCTTTCACTTCCAGGACATTGTTCTACTTCCATCTTCCCCTTAACACATCCTCTAGTGTTAAACTGGAAGCATTTATTTTTGTTGTAGATGAAAGCTAGAACTAAAGAGAGGGACAAGGAGATATCAGAAGTGTCCTCATATTGCCGTGCGCTCACTACAAGTCCTCATCCCATCAGCTTTACTCTCAGGTAATGGTGTCGTGCCAGTAGCAGTGGGAGCAGGCAAGTTTCTGTAAACTAGTTTTTCAGGAAAGGCACAAATGAGTCCTGAGGTAGATGTGGTCAAGGCAGAGTGGGATAGCTGGGGAGGTGAATGACCAGAGCTGACGTCCCACCATGCAGTGGGAGCAGAGGGAGACAAGTGGGAAGGACGTAGTGTCCTGTACAGACCCCTCACTTCTTGAGGTGTGTTACCTAATATTCATTCCTCCTGTCAACATTTCTTGAGTTTAATATATTTAACATACAAATCTTGAACTAAAAGTCCTGAGCGCTGCATTTCAGCAGGCATAGTTCAAAGTGTACGCTGTCAGTGCAGATGTTCCCTGTTTTGGTAATGGCCGCACTAGACTGTCTCCTGCTGTTCTGCACAGGTATTTCAGAGCTTGATATAGGAGCATTGTTGGGAGGAAATGTGGTGCAGTCTCAACTGTGAAAGGGGCACTGCCAGCCTATCCATGTTGGTTTGAGGCAGCAAAACTGTTCTGTGCGTCCTTTAATTGGTATTGCTTTCACTGAACTATCCAGCTGTTTTTACTCCTCAGCCTGACTGAAGACAGGAATCCCTTCTGCGCTGGGGAGTATACAGAAAGACATGAAGATGGTTTATTAAATGATGATACACAAAAAGATCCAGTTTTGCATCAAATATCTCGTCATTCCCTGTATAAAACCACTGCAGAGGACTCAAACCCAAAGATCTCCCAGTGTGCTGTGATCCCACAGGCAGACAAGGACTCACCACTTAACATGTTGAATAAGTCTGCATCTGCCAACATGTTACAGGAACTTGGGGAGAAGTTGCAGCTCCTGGCTAGGTATCACATTGGTTTTCCACTGGAACTTGTAAATGTGCTTACCTGCAGCTGGAGGGAACTCACTGAGGGGGCTGATTTCTGTAAATGGCAGCAGAAGTTGCTATCATACAAAAGCATGAGATCTAGGAGAAGCCAGGCCACAGAGGAGATTAAGAATAGTACTCTGGCTTCCAAATGTAAGGAGCATGGAATCACTGCCACCAGAAAAGAACAACACAAGAAAGGCTTTACTCTACCAGCATGCACTACAAAGGGAGAAAGAAATCCTGATATGGCATCAAACACACCTCCAGAATGTGAAGGTAATGCAGTGCTGCACAAGTGTGCTGTGTTGTAACATTTGGACAAAAAAAGGAAAAAAGTGCTTTCTGTTAAGACTATACTATTGGCTGGGTAGGCCAACTTGCTCCAGCTTATAACTTGATGTACTGCAGTTCTTTACAAAGCATTGGTTTAGGATGTGATGAAATAGCTTTGCAGCTGAAGCAAGAGGTACAAACACTTAGAAGAACAAAGCTGGTGAAACTGGGCAATGTTTCAAGTCATTTAGCAAAGCATTTCTAGTCTCCTCTTTCAAGGTGAGTGATAGAGTCATAACATATTGCACCAGTGGAGAACATTTGCATCTAAAGCATTTCATTCTGCGAGTGTCGGTGCTGAACCTAATGTTGGGAAGAACCCTGTTACAATTCTCCAGGTGATACTCGCCCCTTAAAAAAGAAATTAATATTAGTTTTTACAAGTAGACTTACCTTTCCACGTGTGTTCCCAAGCACTGCATTCTGCTTTCTTTGTGTTTAGCTCCTGTTGTGCAAAATGATGCTGGCCAGTCACCCATCACAGTCAACTTCTCACTTTCATCCAACATTTGTGAGGAACAAGGTAAGAGAAGCAGGGAGCTGCTCTGTTAAGCTAGTGTTTTGCAGAGGTGGCTAGAATGATACACTAACTGAACATACTGTTACAGATGCCTGAATTAATTAAAGAATGGATTACCACGGGAAAAGAGTAATTTTCAAGTAATAATACTCCGCCTTTTTACTACAGTCTGGTTTTAAATATGCAGTCCTCTGATTATCTGTGGTCATCTGCCAATTATGTTTCCATACCTGTCATGTGTAGCCACTGTGAGCCCACTTCTCTGTGCTAGCAAAATGCAGGACCAACCGCTGCTTTGGGATATTATTTTAACCCTTCCCTGCTGGGAACTATCTGACCACATGTGTTTGAGTTAATAACTTCCTCTGAATGGCAGTACTAATGCGTCCACTGAAATGTTCATCACAAGGCATTATGTAAGCTCTGCATAAAATGTATGGGCAATGCTGATCATCTGAAGGGAAGGACTGCATATTCTGCACCTTTTTGTTTGTTTGTTTGAATTATTATTTCTTTGAGAACATTGCCATGTGAAGAAAGAAAATAGTGTCTGTGCATTGCTGAAAGTGCTGCACAGACATCTAGCATCCTAGCATGGAAGAATAGTTTTGTAAACCAGTATATTGAAACAGGAGGGATTTGTAACTTCTGGTGTTTTCTAAAAATGTGGCAACTGATTTCCCCTGGTTGTAACAAAGGAACAGCATACCTGAACCATCTGGAAATGTGTTCCTGAGGTGTTGCGTGTCCTTGGTGTCACTGTGCTGCTGAACTGGCAGGATTATCGATTCTGCCTTAAGCATTTGTGTCCACAGGTTGCCTCTTTATTCTTCTGGGTGATCTCAAGATCACTGGTCATCTTGACATTGTGTACTATCCTCCAGCACTTCACCAGAGGATCTGTCAGCACACTGTACGGTCAGGCAGCTGTTGGAGATTTCTTAATCACAAATGAATGCCTCAAGGGTGGAGATAACCAGCTCCCACTGAACTGTCTCTACCCTTTCCTGTCTTATAGGAGCATTACACTACATCTTTTCCAGTGGCAATCCTGTACCTGTCTGGCTGTAGACCAACTGAACAGTGACATCCAGAATACATACTACCTCTTTCTCCTTTTTCCAAGGCAAAGAATCGGCTGACAAATCTCAAAGCTACAGCACAACATATTCATATGAATGAACCTTACTTTCCGTAGGAGGATAACACGGAACAGGACTAACATTAACATTAGTCTTTACTTATGCATCTATTTCTAATCTCTCGTTCTGTTTCTCTAGGTTTGATTTTCCAGCTTTCTGACTCAAAGTCTGAAGACGTTCATCAGAATCTGCCTTATGTGTGGACCCTGGAGAGACCTGAGCGAGTTCAAAAACAAATGTAACCAACTGAGATTTTTACCTCCAAAAACAAAGTTAGAGTATATGGCAATATTTTTATGAAGTAGAACACTTAACCAAACCAACAGACTTTATGGGGAAGTGTTATTCTCTCAGAGTTTCACTATTCATGAAAGGGAAACATAGTTTTATTTTTGTTGGTGGCAATGGAAGATAATAATTATCCCAACAGAAGCATTTTCAGGGATTAGTTGTGAGACAATAATTTTGATTAATCTGCAGATAAACTTCCCAGTAGTTGTGCAAACCTGATTGTATATATTTTGCAATAGAAACCGTGGCTCATTAAGGCTATTTAGCATTATGATAATATGCAGTGATCTGTAGCCTGTTTTCTTGTCAGGGCCTGAGAGAGGGCTGCCATAAGATACTGTAGCCAAAATCAGGCCTTGAGACTTGCTGTTTATGCTTAAGCCTTCTGTTTTTACATAGCACAAGACGGACTTACAACCCTGATGACTCACCACAGAGAGTCAGCCATGTGTTACAAATGTATGGTGGCCTCCAGATTAGTCAGGCATTCTTTATACTGACTATACTGCTAAAATAGTTTCAAAGGAAAGCAGGAGATGTCTGAAATAACTAACATCCGCTCTGCCTGGATCACTTATCTGAAGAAGACGTGCTGGCATTTTATAAACGAGGTGAAGTTTAAAAGAGAAAATATTCTCTGGTAACTGTTAGCATTAATTACTTACAAGGACAGTTATTCAAAGCTAACCTGTATAATTTATCTACAGCACAGTGTCTGAATTTCAGCTATTAAATATTGTACTATTTAAATGATAGTTCCTTTACACTGGCAAAAAAAATTCAAAATGTATTCAGATTGAGTGAAATCAGCATTGTGTTGCTGGTGAAAATTGAAGAGAATAGGTTTAGCAGCTAGTGGCTGTGTAAAAATCAGCACTTATCAGTAAGAATATACATGCTACAATGTATATAGCACATTGCAAAATATGGTAGTACACTGCAGATTATTCCTGGAATGGGTCTTTGTCACTGCTTTAATCCTTGGAGAACTGTGTACCCCAGAGCCCAAGATAATTGATTTTGGAGCAAAAATTGGAGTTGGCTTTGTTTGACCAACCTCTGTCGGCCACCAATAGCTATACAACATGATTGCAAAACAAAGTCAAAGAAAAGCAATGTGACGATTAAGCTTAATATTTGTGGCTTATCCTGGAAACAGTCTATGTTCTGTTCATTAAAATAAGCATTGTTGTCTTCCCACCCACAAGACATGCCATGTTCTATACGTACCTCTTTTAGAGAACACACTAAAATGTATCTGTTATTTATTCTTTCGAACTGTGGGCTTTGATATAGGCCAGGGTGTAGTTGTTAAGAACTGAGAGAGCTCATGCAAATGCTGAGAATGCATTTCCTTACCTCTGGCACAACTATTCCGGAGTCTACCACATCGCTGTTCCCAAAAGCTCTGCAGTCTGTTGACTTAATTATTGACTTAATTATCTAATTGAAGGCAACGTTTTTGCCACAAATAAAGTGGTAGGGTCTCACAGCAAGCAAGGTGTTCCCTTTCATAGAATCTGAGCATGTTTTCTTTCCAGCATTTGCAGACCCTATTGTCCCACTGAGTTGGAAGTAAAATGATGCCCTTCATATTGCAGTACCCAAATGCTGTCACCAGATTCCTGTGTCAGTGCCATGGAAGTTGGCTTTGTGTTCCTGAATAACTGTGCTTAGCCTAGTCAGCAAAAACTTCATACTGAGCAATATTTAATGGTAAAATTTAAACAGCAAGAAATTTTGGATCGAAGACAAGAAGTGTTCCTTTGATTTCTATCAGCTAATGTTTTACATAATTAGCTTTCCTCAAAATTGACTGGCTTTTTTGCTCTTTTTTTATTTTTTCTTTAATGGTTTTATTTGTCTAGTGCTACTATGATAACCTGCATGGTCTTTTTTGTAACTGCTTAGAGAGCAAAAGAAGGCATGCATGGACTCATATATACAGGTAAAACAGTACATATAGAAAGTCCAATTGAAAAGAATGTCAGCCAAAGGCTGGCAGGGCTAACAAGCTGTCTGCTGGATTTGGGTCCATTCAGCCAGCCTCAAACTCTGTCTCTGTGCTTCTTTCTTATGATCAGGGACTGAAATGTTGTTGTTTCTCTGAAAGGTGAAATAAATAATAGAAAAAAAGAGTAACACAGTGGGTGCACGTAATCCAGGACGGTGAAAGTGACCTATTGAAGCAGGTGGACAGATCTGCAGCAAAGGTGCTGGCTCTCACTGTCAGTGGATCTCTGCTCTGTGTGGGTGTGGAGGATTGGTGCAGTCAGTTCTATTGCCAGTTTAACCACAGGTGACTTGTGTGATTTTGGGTAACTTATTTGACTCCTTTGTATATGAAAGTAATGTGTGATATTTTATAGCTGAGAAACTATCATATGTTTTCTGCGTAGGTCAGACTTGATTCTTAATCAACAGAAGCCTTGCCCAAGGATTCCCTTTAGCAAGAACTAATCAGAGTTATATTTTTTTTCCTCCCTCATACAAACAGAAAAGAGCAAGCGTCCAACCTGGAAGAAGTTGGGTTTGACAAACCAATTATTCTACGGCATTATGGTGATTATAGAGATGAAACTTTCCCCAGGACATGGAAGGTTCTGGCAGGCAGGACTGTCACATCAGAGCTGCCATATGATAAACCTCAGATTCCAGTGGTCAAGAGAGCAAACACAGCACAGAGAAAACTGCACTATAGACTGAATGATGGCTCATCCTTCATTTAGTATCCTTTCTGTTTGCACAGCTCACTTAAATTCCTGTAAGTGTGTGAAAGGCAGGGGGAGGACTTTTACAGCAGAATAATCACACAGCGTGTAGCCGAACAGCTTCCAAAATCCAGCTACATGTAAAAGAACAAGACTTTATTCTTTGGGCTTCTTATCAAACTCTATTTATATATACATCTATAGTCAGTCTACAACAGCAAAGCCCTGTATGTGTCAGGTGGGTTGAAAAGCCTCATAAAAAAAAAAAAGACACTACCACCAACAACAAAAAACAGAATGAAAAATGCGGTTTTAAATCAACAGCATCAGACTGCAACCTACTTAGAGTATAACCTTGTCTTGAACAATGACCACTTTATCAATCACAAACATCAAAATGGATTAGGAACTGTGCAAGTCTGCTCTTTTACAAGTCCACAGAAGACACTATGCTTCATAAACCTACTTCTGAGTCATACACTGCTCCTGCAAAGGACACTTTTGACCTGTACCAGCATGAGTTTCCTGCTACCTTGTATTAGTTTAGTAAGGTAAATTTTGTACTGAGAGCTTTGCCTGCTCATCCTCTATCACTCCCAGTCCACTTATTCAAGGAAGGAGATGACTGGGTTGGTAGCTTCACTTTCTCTTATGCACATGGACCCAATACCCCGTCTTAGAGCTCATGATGTTAGTCCCCGTGTTCTCTTCATGGATAAGTAACAGAATCTACAGAGTTGGAAAGAGAATGATGATTTAACTCCTTGACTCTCATTTTAGCTATCCATCTGAATATCTTGCAGTTTGCCAGAGCTGCTGCAATCACCCATGTGGGGGGATGTATACCAACATATTTAGCCCTTCTCCAGATCATTCTATAGTTGGAACTTTCACCCCTTTTGGACATGGCAGCATCTATCTTCCTAACAGGTAGGCAGATGCACTACAAGCTGTTGGTTGATTCTGCGAATTAGAGCCGAGAGAATGAAGCTATACAAGGATCTGAGCAATGTTCAAAACCAGAATAGACATGAAAAAAGTGGTATGTTGCGCAACACAAGTTTCTATAACTCAACTTGGTGTTTGACAGTGGGTTGGGTTTATTTTGTTTGGTAGTTTTCCATCTACCCTTTTTCACTAAAAAATGAAAGCCAAGCATAGTCTTAGGTAACCAAACTCTTGCACAGACAGATTTGTTGTCCATAGGGAGTCTGACATTAGGGGAGACCGGCATCTACAAGTGTGGAAAGATGGAAGAAGACCCCTTCCAACTTTTTCACATCTCTTCCTCCATCACTTCATCAGCAGTTCTCTTCTGGATATTGTTGCTATTTTTTTATCTCTCTGTGTACTCCTCTGCACCTCTATCCGATGTGAACAAAGGTTATCATTGATTCCTACTTATAACACAATCTTCGCCTAATTTTCCTCTTCTTTGCTCCTGTGGTGACTTCAGAATACTCAAGAAATCTGGGATCAAAATGTAATGCTCTGCAGAGAGGAACAGTAGCTAAAAATGAGAGGCTCGTTGATTGGCAGCTGCCTTCATATGTAAGGAAGTGAAGATTATTGGCTGATGGCTGAACTTTTGGGATAGGAGGAATGTTTTACTGGAGCTGTGTGAGCAAGGATTTTTTAGGTCTTGTATAAAAGCACTGAAAAGAGTTCAGTGCCCTCACAGCTAGTGGAAGGAGCTGACCCTTGTTGACAAAAAGTGTCCAGGTGTCTAAAAATATATATTTAAAACAATTCTCATTGAAGAATTTAAATAACACCTGCCCAAATTACCTATACTGGCCAACTTTATATTACAGAAAGGCAAACAAAAATAATAGAGAATATAAAGTGCAAAGCTAAAATCTCAGGATTCCTCATGCTTCTTTCTTTGTTCTTGTTACGATCTATGTATTCGTTTTCCAAAACACAGTGAAAACTCAATATATCTCTTCTATTAAGGACATAAATTCAGTATTCTTCAGTTAAGTTTTGAGAGAACTCAGTAAAATTTGAACCATCCATGGTACTTTAAACCCCCAAATTCTTTAATCACCCGTGTGCAGGGGAGACCTCCTCACCAACATGTAGATGTTTTGATGACAAAAGGACATTTTCCCTCTTACAAAATTTGTGTCTTCTCTGTTGGATGCCACGTGTTATTTGCTCATGGAGAGACACAAGATGTAAACATCAGAATACATATTATTGGTAATAACTATTAAGGATAAAGATCCAAGAATATTCCTGAGACTTGTCAGCTGGAGGCTTATACATTAACACTATCTATGTGCCATTTTAGTTAATTTGTTTCTTCCTTAAAATTTACAGCCAAATCTGAAATGTTTTAGAACCTCCAGGACTATAGCGGTAAGTGGCAATGGCAATGAGATCACACTGTTTGACCCCAGCTTCTTTCTGCTTTGAATTATTAATACAAGAGTTTAACCCCAACTTTTGTCTGTAGCAAAAGGATAATGATTTATACCTTCCTCACAAGCCTGTAGCATGAGAAAAGCTGGGTGAAGGAGTGGCTATGCAAAGCGGCTTTTTAATTAGAGACTCCTAGATCAAAGCAAGATTCTTGGATTGTTTAAGGTTTTCCTGAGATACACCAGGAAAAACAGGTTCCGCATTTCTGCCTATTTACAGCAACACTGCAACCATGATGTTTAATCAGGAAGGAGGTCTGGTGACTAATGAAGATGAAGAAACGGTCAGAGAATGGAAATGGCCTCGGGATGGCAAGCTTGCCCAGCCAGTTATAGCAAAGGTAATGTTTAAAGCTTTACCTTTTTTACTGTTCTTACCTCTTGCTTTCTCCCCCCACATCCCTTAGTCTCTCTGGGGTGTGAGAATTGTAAGGAACACAGAGCTTATATTTTTTCTTCTCTAACAAGCTTTAAAATGAATAGTTTTCCAAACAACCTCTATGTGAATTACCTCTTTTTTAACTCCTGTTGCTCCTTCAGTGTAAGAAAGAAAAGCAGACTGACTACAACTGTTGTAACTCAGGATTTCAACAAACAAGAAGCCCATCCTCCCTGCTGGATGCATTTTGGAAGAGTCTTTTCTTTCTAGTCAATAGGAACAAGCTATTTCTCACATTTCTCTGGGGCATGTTCAGTAGCAGGCACTTGTTTGCCCGACTTCAGTCCTGATCCAGCTCCCACTGAGGTCTGTGAAAAGCCTCCCTCTGCTTTGTGGTTACCAGATCTCAGCCTAAAATGCTGAAAAATTACCAGAAAGCCAGGTAAAACATTTGCAATCCAAGTCAGTAAGCATGCCTTCAGGTACAGAGCTGGTAAAGACACATGACTTGGGTTGGGTCGGGAGATTTTTTCTTCCTTTCTACTTAATACAGGGCTACTGGAGGCATCCTTGGCGTTTCGTACAAGGCAAACGTAAGACTGACAGAATGACATAGTTAAACACGTAACAGGTTTCTGTTGCTTGGCTCATGCTGCCCAGGCTGCTGCTGATAGGAAGGAGTAACTTCAAATAAGCAAATGGCAATGAAAATCTTACAGCTGCTATGACTGATATAGATAGATACTCATTTTTCTTTGGGTTTGATATGTTCTATATACTGATCTCTGTTTACTCTCTAAGGTCTGCAAGAGTTTGAGGTGTCTGAAATATCATGCTTTATCTGCAGTTTTGACTTTGATAGAGTCTGTAAAGATTATGTCAGATAGCGATTGAAACAGTTTGAAATAGTACAGATTATAGTACGTTGCTGTGAATTATGTGCTGTAGCAAATGGATATATTTCAAGAGTCACACGAAAACAAATGTGACTTCTTTGTTTGGATGAGTAGGAGTGTCAGAGACTGGAAGCAGGTGATGCAAACCAGATTAAGTAGAAGATAGGAAAAGTGGTTCCAAGTGCCCTGCCTGGTGTCACCAGGTCAATTTTCATGGGCTGTGCACACAGGCAATGCTAAAGGCTATACTGACCATTATTTCAATAAATCACGTTGTATGCATCAAAATACTAATCTTTTTCTTGTGACTGAACGGCCCAAACACTGCCTACTCTCACTAATAACAACAGTTACAGGGCAAGCACAGACCGGCTTCTCCTGAGTCTATCCTTGTCTGACTCCGCTGCTTCTCTGCCTTAGAAGAAGGAGACTCATTTTCCTGAGTGGTTCTGAAAGTTTGTCATGCCTTTCTGATACAGAGCATCACCTTCCAACTCATGCACAGCCTCAGGACATTTGCTCTGGGCAGGAGTCATCCAGACAAAGGGCTGGGAGCTATCACGTCTATCCACAGCTCATGTGCCAGAAGCTCACTTTGCAGGATTCAAATGGAGAGTGACAGCACTGAAACTTGTTTGTAGAGCAACTCATGACCAACTGTCTTGGATAACTAACCTGCTGAGACTTCAGTCTGCCTCTTCCATCTACCATAAATGTGAAAACACAGTGGAATTAGTAAGTCTCCTTTGTTGGTCTTTCAGGTTAATGAATTCATCGCAGTGAGGATTGCAGGACGCTGTGCAATTAGCTTGGTCTACAAGTGGCAACATGAAAGTGTGTGCTTGTCTTTGTCACCGCCGCGGGGTGCGGCTCTTCTGCAGTTAGAAGAATCGGTATGTTGTAACTGCTGCAGTACTGCACTTCATCACATTTGTTCTGCAGATTCTGCAACTGATGAGCTTTCCTATAAAATATGCTTCCCAATGTTAGCACTAAGAGCAGCGCTACAGAGTGATCGAATTAGACCTTCCAGAGAGTGAATGAAAAGCAGATTTATGCTGATGTCCGCCTACTAGAGATCTGGCCCAAAGGGACACAGCTTTCCACTTGCTTAGATTCCTATTTATGCTTTTTACACCTCCCCCTCACCCCCCCACCCCCGGCTTAATTATTTAGTGTATTCTCTGTTAACTCCTTTTGGTGATTACGTCCTTTTCAGCTATATCCAGTGTTTATTCTGTAAGTGCAGTTGCATGTTCACTGTTCACACCTTTGCATGTCCATTTTTGCTCAGAAAGGACAGTTAAGTATTATCTGTAATTTATGTAGAATTGTGTGGCCTACTGGATAGCATGCTGAGTGCATGGACTTAGCCCAATACAAGGTGGTTATAACTTTTTGTGCTGCAGTTGGGGTACTGAATGAAGCCCTAAGAAATCCTGATCCAAGTCTTCCTTTTCTTCATTTCTGTGCAGTGAGCTGGCTGTCCAGCTTGGTTTATCATCTAGCCAAAGACTGACATCTTCATGGCAAATACTCTTTTAGTTCAATGTTGGGTTGAAATACATGTTGTTAGAACAGATTTTTTTGTGTGTGTGATTTAGGAGTCAGGGAAAAAATAGTTATGAAAGAGTTGTTGGAAAAGCAGAAGAAATCTATCATCCAAGTAAAACAAAAACAAAACAGACAATGCTGGTTCAGAGTTAGTTTCCTTCTTCCTGTTATATATTAAGTATTTAGTCTAGAAATTGTAGAAACATACACTGTGGGTTTGTAAGAGGCGTGTATATACATATCATCGAGTTTAAAAGAAATTTAGATTAACTCCTAAACTTCTGAGAAATTAAATTTGTCAGAGTTTTTAAATGGCTTTTCATAAAAGAAGTATTTCACTATATGTAGCTCATGAAAACTTAGCTTAGGTGTTAGAATGTGACCTAAGGAGCAACTTCAAGTAGGATCACCATCATTAGCTGAAAAACCTGACTTCTCATTCATGCACATTTCCACTGATGTGGGAAAGGAAACATTCTAAATGAGGGAAGATAAAGGTAGTAAACGAACAAGTTCAAAAAACTACCTATTTTTCAGTTGTCTGGAAACAAAAATCACTCCATCTATGTTTCATAAGATGGACTGCTGCTTTTTTTTAGCAGTTTTAACTTCCTTATTCAATTCTTCGATTAAAGAAGACGAGAGACTCCTACTATAGCCCATAATACCTCTGTAAAACTGGGATGAGAAGCAACATCTTATTCCTTCTAGTTCCAGAAAAGCCTGGGCCATAACAATCATAGAGCTACCCTTGAGTTCTTGTAAGACTGCCATCTGAAACGCCACCAGAACAAGGCTTCCTGAGATTAATGAGTCACTGGATATCTTTCCCTGGTGGAATTGGAAGGGTCACTGCTCTGAGGGACTACAAGGAAACGGGGAGAAGTGGAAATAGCAGGAGCACTGGGCTCATTCACAATCCTCAACAGGTGTTCAGGATTTATTCAATTAGCAGTTCTTACCTCTTTATACCCAAAACATTTCTTAATACATCACTGAGGTGGAAAATTTGACCTTAAGAGGATTTGGCTTGAAATAGCTGGTGCAGCAAATTCCACCTGTAGCAATTTTATAGAAGAGATATGGCAGATAGGTACAGTCTGGGTCAAAATATCTTCAGTTACCCTGCTGGCATGAGGGAAGGTCAGTAAAAAGCTATGAAGAAGGCATTACTGGGAGCTTTTATTGCGTCGATTTAATCGGATTGTGGGTCTCCTTTCTCTAAGACTCAGGACTGACTCATTTAGAAACAACTCAGTCACATACACCAGATGTATTTGGTACTTCACAATCTTATGGCTCCATCTGGGGTACTGCATTCAGGCCAGGAGCCGCCAGTACAGGAAGAACGTGGAGCTCTAGGAACAAGTCCAGAGGAGGGCCACTAAGATGATCAGAGGGCTGGAGCACCTCTCCTATGAAGAAAGGTTGAGGGAACTGGGCTTGTTTAGCTTGGAGAAGAGAAGGCTCCAGGGAGACCTCATTGTGGCCTTCCAATACTTGAACGGAACATACAAACAGGAGAGGGAATGGCTATTTATGAGGGTGGATGGTGGTAGGACAAGGGGGAATGGTTTTAAACTGAGATGGGAGAGGTTTAGGTTAGATATTAGGAGGAAGCTTTTCACTCAGAGGATGGTGATGCGCTGGAACAGGTTGCCCAGTGCAGTTGTGGATGCTCCCTCCCTGGAGGCATTCAAGGCCAGGCTGGATGGGTCTCTGAGCAACCTGGTCTAGAGGAAGGAGTCCCTGCCTATAGCAGGAGGTTGAAACTGGATGATCACCGTGGTCCTTTTCAACCCAGGCCATTCTATGATTCTGTGATATGATTCTATGATGCTATGATTATTGTCCTCCCTTGTCCAAGCACATTTATTTCTCTTTAAACACTACTGGGCCAAAACAACTGATTATTTTGAAAGGGCAGACTTTCTTGAACATGGATATAAGGTGACATTTGCTTACATCAGATTACTGGCTGCACTTGGTGGCATTTTATATACTTGTATCTGTACAACATGAAAAAAAAATAACCAAAAATTTTAGGTAAATCAGCATTTGCCTTTGTCCTTTACCCTTTGTTTCCTATTCATTAAAATTATCTTTACCCTGAATTTTGAACTTAAAAAGTGCTTCACAGTTACAGTCAGCAAGAATCTCTCTGTATGTATAATATAGACCTCTGAGGGCCATCTACTCCACCCCTGCAATGAACAGGGACACCACAGCTAGATCAGGTTGCCCAGGGTCTTATCCATCCTTGCCTTGAAAGTCTCCAGGAATGGGGCATCAACCACATCACTGGGCAACCTGTTCCATTGCCTCAGCACCTGCACTGCAAAAGATTTTTTTAAGACTAGTAATGTTTTTTTAAAGTTGGGTTTTGTTAGTGGCCATTTTCACATCCCTATACACTCTCTGTGAAAGTTCTTTGCCCCAACGAGGGCTCTCCCACACTAGCCATGGGCTTCATAACAAGGAGATGGACACCAGACAGCATAATCCATATCCTGCTGCTGGCTTTATCTCTAGAAAGATATCCTTTCAGCTCTTTCAGCTTTAAGTAAGCATCACAGAAGTGGAGATCTTTAAAACCGGCTGTATTGCTGCTGCCTATCATACTGTAGTTCACATCGGTATTTTTGTCTATGGTTTCCACCGGGATAAAATACTTTTCTTCATAGCTGAGTTGATTTGGAAAAACTGCTGGAAAGACTTGAAACTGAGACAGGGTTCATTCTGAGGAAATTCTTCTGATTCTTGTCTCTCTAGCCCTCAGAAATGTTTAGCCACAGAAACTTCATGTTGGTTTCTTTTGAAAGGGGTAGGTAAAACCTACTGCATAGGGACAAATCTGAATGAGGAGTATCTTCAGGTAGGCTAAAATTAATAGCCACATGGTGGCATGGTAGAATATGCAACATTTTTAGAGGATACAGAATATTGACATGCACACTAAGATTTTGTTAAAAGGGAAAAAGTTACATGAATCTTCAGCTGGTAAACTGACCAACCACAAGTAGAGAGTCAAGAGTTGGGCTGTTTTTGACTCATGCAAGAAAGGAATGAGACCAAAATCTGGCATAGAATGAAAAAGAAACTTCAGTTTTAACTGGAGATGATCCTACAGCTGTGGAGAAAAGTGGGCTACCTGATGTCTACTCCAGCGTAAGGAATTAGGGAAGGAGAAATAAAACCACAGCAGTCTAGCCATAGCAACCTTCTGGCTGAAACAAACAAACAAACAAATATATATATAGAAAATATTTATTTTTTATGTAAATTATCTAATTTAAGGTATGAAGAAGGAGTTCTGTGTGGAATTAATTTTATATTAATTCAAACCTATACTTATATTTTTCGGATGGGCCTACATTTTTTTGCGTCCTTTTTCTGCAGTTATCAAGGACTCTTTCAAACAGGTACTAATAGGTGATTTACTGTTTGTAAAATGTAATTACATGTGTTCAGCTGTTACTGTGTATGTTCGGAGCATTTGTCTGGGATGAAAAGATGTAAGCGATGCGATGAAAAATACAGCAGTTTCTTTTGTGTCCTACCTTACTTTTCTTTTTGCACAGTGCAATGTGCTATCTTCTTTGGCCACTAGAATTAGGAGTCACTGAAGTTTTCATCAGCATTTTCCTCAAAATGACAGCGTTTGTCTGCTCCGCTTTTCAGTATGTGCAGTCTCCTTTGTCCAGGTTAGGAGAAGGCAGAATTCACTATCGCAACTAGCGATGGCTGTGTCAGTTAAAAGTAGATATTTTTAAATTACACTTCATTCTGTCAACAATTTGTAGTCAGGAGGTTTCTGTATCTCTGATGCATTTGATAGTGCTATGTCAGTGTGAGCACCACTGGACACTAAATGGAACCATTATGTTGACCAATTTGTTTTTCCATTGATATTTTTTAAAGCCAAAAAGGACAGAGCTGCTGCGGAGAAACGAAGTTCCAGAGGCAACCATGAGCCATATGAATGACATCAGTGCAACCAGAGAGCTAAGACATTTACAGAAGAAGATCTGGAGCATTGTGGATGACTGGCTGCAGTATTACCAAACAGCCCTAGGTCAGGCATGGTCAGAGAACAGCTGAGGTTTATTTATATGGGTTTGGTTATGTCTCAGCAGGTATTGGCGTAAACTAAACAGTTCTTTGAAAGTCAGCCCCAGCCTGGCCATCAGAGAGCCCCAGCACTGCTGGCTTGAGCACCAAACTAGGCAGGAGGCTTACAGGCGGCCTGTTTCTCAAACTGGTGAGGAGGTACTTGGATACGTGGTTCTCTGAGGTCAGCAGATGTAGTCCTATGCTGAGCAATTCCATACAGCATGGCACTAAAATTGCAAGTGCTGTAGGAGTCCCCTACAGTGTTAGAACAGCACTGGTGCCGCTGCATGTGGACTGGTCAGTTCGATGGGGATTGGGTGGCTTAACATAGACACAGCAGCACATTGATGATGCGCTGTTCCCAGGGCCGGGTTAACACCTCTGCATGGTGCTGCACGGAGCCCAGCGCATCCACCTGTTCAGGGATCTCTGCAGTGAGGTACAGTGCACAGTACAGGCGTTCGTGTTCATGATGACCACAGACAGAGAATTTCAGCCCTGTACTGAGGCAGTTAATGGGGTACCGGGACAGGTAATTAATGACCTGGCTGCTTCCCCGCTTCCCTGGTACTGCAGCTTCTGTTAGACTGAGACTATGGAGATGGAGGACAAAAGGTTTGGAAAAGAGGAGAAAAGGTGTGTAGTAACCACAAACTTCTTCCGAAGACTGTTGCTCCATATTCTTTAGATATAACACTTATATGAACTGTCTGGTAGCGTAATCCAGTGTAAGTACATATAACCTTTGGCAGCACGAAAGCCAGGCCTGGGCAGAAAGCTAATGGAAGCTTGATTGCAGCCTTGAAAGTGAGGGAACTAAAATGATTTAGCGAGCTTGTGCTGGTGCATTACATGCCATGGGAATCATTCTGTGAGTGCTTGATACATAAAAGTCTCCTTAATAATAGAGATAAAAGCTATAAGCACATGCTCTTGTTTACTGTGCATGGCTCAGTAAAATTGGCACTGCCTGAATTCTGTATTTCCTGATTAATTTAGTAAAAGATACTGAAACCCTTTCATTGGGAAGACACATTGAGCATCTCCATATTCCTTATACAGGATTCATTTTCCCTTTTCTGGACCATTGTCAACACTCAGTTATTTTCTGTGACTTGTATGTAATCTATCCACCAGAAAGAGCTGCCAACCTGCCAGTTAATTATACATAATCTTAGGTCTTATTCAGGGCAGGAAGAGGGAAGCATGAAAGTGTAAGGGTCAGATTTAAGATCCATCATGTGAGTTAAAACTTCAGCCTTGCCAGATCAAGAGAGGTGATTTTTCCTGTCTCTTAAGCACTGACGGGGCCACACCTGAAGTTCTGTGTGCTTTTCTGGGTTCCCCAGAGAGACATGCATCTGCTAGAGGGAGACCAATGAAAAGCCACCAAGGTGATTAAGGGGACAGCAGCGCCTCTCCTTTGAGGAAAGGCTGAGAGACCTGGGACTTTTCAGCCTAGAGAAAGCTCAGGGGAGATCTCATCAATGTCTATAAATACCTAAAGAAAGGGTGCAAAGGGGCCAGGCTTTTTTCAGTGGAGCACAGTGCCAGGACAAGAGGCAGTGGGCATAAAATGCAACAGAGAAGGTTCTGTTTGAATACTTGGAAGTACTTCTGTGCTGTGCATATTTTCCAGAGAGGCTGTAGAGTCTCCTCCTTGGAGATCTTCAAAAGCCACCTGGACATGGGCCTGGGCAGCCTGCTCTGGGTGTCCCTGCTTGAACAGGGGGTAAGATCAGATGGACCCAGTGGTGCCTGCCAACCTCAGCCATCCTGTGATTCTGTAATTTTGTGATTCACTTTCACTATTATTTTTCCAGTCTGGATCACACAGCACTTGATTCACAATTACAAACACACAAAACACCATCAGTTACCAAATCAAGGTCGCTGATTTCAGCAGTGGTGGTGTGTTTCAGGAATCAGCTGCACACACATTAGGAAAATACCTGACCGTCCTCTTCGACCCTTAAGGAAAAGTACAGTTCAGTCTGCAGATTCTCTCCCAGTTATCTTCGTAATGCAGAGATCACAAGGGAAGAGGAAGGAGAACAGCCAAGCTCCCAAGTCAGAATGTCCTCTCCTAGATCAAATGAAGTTGACTCTTCCATCTGGCATGCAGCAGGAGCCACACTCTTACCCTCTCAGGTAATTATAAGGAGAAGAGTAAGGAATGAAACTATTCCCCCAAGCCACTAAATGGTTCTTTCTTGACTGCTTACTTATGCCATACAGAAAGAATTTACATTCTCTTTCCATATTATTATTAGTACTTCAGAGCCTTTGTGTATCCCCGTATGATACCGTAAAAGCACAACAGCAATGACAAATAGCAGTTGGGAGGGTTTGGAAAAATGCCTAGAATAGATATTTAAAAACAACCAAAACCTTTCAGAAAGGAACTTTTTTTTTTAATTATTTTTTGATTTTTTAAATTATGTGCTACATTTGTGATAGTAGCTTCCAAAAAGGCATGTTTGGGTGCACTGCCTCCCTGCATCAGCATTTATGAAGATGTAAACCCTGTGTGTCAGCACTTGAATGATACTCTGCTATTTCAAGTGCCATCACCTCTTACTCACAATGTATAGAAAATCTGAGCTTCATGCTGGCTTTCTGAGAGCTTTAGCTATGCTATTTCATTTTGCTTCTTAAAAATACCTAGGGGAAATCAGAGAAATGGAGGAAATATTATTTCCAGCATCTTTCCCAAGTCTTTTCAAGTGCAAGATGGTTTGTATTTCATTTCAAATTATCTGCTACTCTCTGACAAATATCTTTTCATTCAATCCATTAAAGCAAAGAGGTTTGCATCCTCCTTTGCAATTATCTGCAATCTGGCTTCACCCATTCGGACGTATCTTGCTAATGCAAGACCCTTCTCTGTTTTGTTTTGTCATTAAACATTTGCATGCTTCCTGTTATTCTTTCCTACAGGTCTGCTTTACTAAAAAGCAATATAAAAACAGAAAGGCTGCGTACGACTCAGTTCAATTTAAGTAAAAGGAGGAATGCACTGAATGTCAGTTATTCACGGTAAGGAAATTTACGTTAAGATTGGAAGGTGATGGCTCCAGTGTAAACACTGATGGTAGCAGTTCACTACCAACTCATTTCTGGAAATGATTTAGTATTTTACCCGTGCCTCCAAGCCTTCACACCACTGCATAGGATACATTGCATGTGGAGGAAAACCAGAAATAACTTTTCAAACCTAAGTAATTCACAGCAGCCGCTCATGCTGAGCCTGCAGTTTTTTACAACAGGAAAACAAGTTGACACAATTTCTTACTGTATTTTTGGCTCAAGGATCCCTTACGTCGTTGAGACAAGCTTGGATTTATTGATAACTTTTCTAAACAAGCACAATTAAAGGAACAAAGTGCTTTTAATTTCACATGACTAGCCGGTAGCTCAACTCACAAAGAAGAAATATCATAAGACTCAAGCATTTTATGATTGCTCCTGGGATGCTGAAACTGATCTTGTTTTACATACATGTAGCTGAAAACCAAAATTTTCCTTATTCTCTTGCTGTCCATGAGATCACTTATGTTCTCTTTTCTCTGGTCCATTTAGTTTAGATTGACTTCCTTTTTCCTTCAGCTCCCTCCAGCACAATAGATGTACAGCAAATGTTTAGCACAGGGGTGTACTCCTCTGTTTTAATGCTTTTCTCTTGGCACAGCCATTGAGGGATTGATCCAACATCTCCACATACAGCAACAATCCTTCCAGCAGCTTCAGAATGTCTTAAGGGAGGCTTGTGGGCTTTGTATTCTTTTTTTTTTCCTACTCCCCTGGTCCTAACCTTTCACAGGGTTTGCTCTTGCTATGAAGAACTGTTCAAAGATGCTTTACCAGAGTAGTGTGGCAGGAACTTAATGATGAAATTATGTCTTCCCTAGCTGTGTGAAGGTAAGGCTCTGGGTCTTGGCACTTTTGCTGCATGCCTTGGTCTACAGGCCCAAACAACCTACAGATCCCTTCCCCCACCTCAGAACCAGAGGGCTTCTCAAATACATTACTCTTCACAACACCTGGGGAAGACAAATAAAACCAACACACATATGGAGCACATCATAGATACAAATATGAGTGCACTACAATCAGCTGTTGGAGGTAAGAGGTGCATATGAGACCTTCAAATGATAAGGGAGTATCCTTTGTCATCAGTTCTTGGCTGCTACCGAAGCCTGCTGAGCTAGCTCCTCCGATTACAGCACACCCCTCTTGCTCCTCTCTGCTTGGTTTCAGAGGCTGGGCTTTTGCAGAAGCCAGCAGCTTCACAGAACTCATGGTTGCGTAAGACCTTAAGAAATACCTAAAACATTTGGATGACTGCACGCCTTAGGGCCTGGGCCTAAGAGATGATTGAAAATGATTCCTCAGCCTGTCCTTGATTTATATGGCAATCTGACTTGCTAACACTTTCCCCTGTATTTTTCCTCTCTGTGACAGGAACAAGCTGTGGGTCACATCCCAGATTGCCTGTCCTGCTGTGCTTCGAAGAGTTGTGTTGGGGGAGGAAGGGAAGACTTGCAGGTGTAGCAATCATCGGATTCCCTATGTGTCAGACCTGGAGTACGACCACCTCATCAACAACACAGTGGCCTTTAAGGAGCAGATTATAGTGGTCTGTGTCTCATCTTCACAAAGAAAAGATCCCAGTGAAGACGAAATAGAGCAGCTGTATGAAAGGCAGAACAAACACAGAAGTATGCCTTGTGCTCAGGTGGGTTTTATTAGTAGACTGTTTTTCCTACATGTGGTGGAACACTTCACGATCCTTTTTGGAATAATTATCTGTTTATCTGTTTGCTAAAATATTGCTCGATAATTGTAGGGGCAGAAGATTTCTGAAAGAAAGAATTGCAAAGGATTATGGCAAATCAATAGAGGTGCTGCACATTGAGTAGCTACCACTCCCGTTTTCATAGCTAGGCATCTAATTTTATAAATCAGAGGAGCAGTTTCTTCTGAGGGAAATACACTCTCAAAAGGAAACTGAGAAATTTAGAAACCTCTGTCACCAAATGTATACCGCGAAGAACCGTTGCTACCCGTTCTGAAAGAGAAAAATAATGCAGTTGAGTTCTTAAGGACTTGTTTGGAAGGAACTGCTGGCTTAATTGGTCACGCAAAACTTTCCATCTACTTAATGATACCACTGTACCTCCCTTGTTTTTTTAGGGTTGTCTGGATTCCTTTCGCCTCCTCAAATACGACATCACCTCTGCTGATGCATTTACAGATCATAAAGGTTCCTTGTTGGAGAAGAGACATAATGTAGCTCCTGGCATGTTTTTGGTATGTTAAAACTATTACAGTCAATGATTTACCTTTGTAATGCTATTATTGTTATCTAGTTAAAAAAAGTGACTTTGGGATTGCCACATGCCATGAGCATTTGGGCCAGCAGGAGAGCAGAATGCTACTCCTCCTGCAGAAGTACAGGTTGTGGGCATGGCAGCCTCACATTTGTCTCTTAACAGTTCAGGGTTTATGGTACATCAGGTCATTTTCAATCCACCTGCAAAGGGTAAGAAGCCTGTTCCACTTGCCACAGCATTAGAAAAGAAACACAATTTCTTCCTGGGAATGTTGTTAGTTAGATGTAGCCAGCTATGCACTTGCCCCCGTCCACCACTTCATCTGTGGCAAAAAGTTTCAAGCATACTGCACGTAAGTGTGTTCCAGTAGGTAAAAAAGGGGAAGAAATATCTTCAACAGCATTCTGAGAAGTACCCTTTGAAAATCAGGAGAAAGTCTAAGATGAAGAATGGAGTGAAGTTCGCTTTAAAGCACTTATATTGTTTTCATGGGTGGTCTGAAAGCATTAGAATTTCTTGCAGGAGATGAATTGATTTTTCATAGGTGGTTTGTTCTATCAAAGCCGTGCATGCAAGGCATGCACTGCGTGTCTTACAATGTACTGTTGCAATACTGTGAAGAGAGGATTCTCCAGGTCTTGTTCACCTCCGTCACAAGTTATCATTAGGCTAAGACAAAGCAATCTTGTTTTGCATCTCACAGAACTGCATTACAATTGGATGTTAAAAATCCTCACATCTTTCCACAACACTGTTTACTCGGTTATTTTAGTCACTTTCTCCCAGTAGGGGAGAGCTCCCACAAATTATTGTTTGGTAAGTCTTTGTCCACTTCCTTAATGGTGGTGAGGAACAAGTGCTGCATCCTGTGTTCGCTTTGTACATTTTTAGCAGTGACCATGGCACTAGAACAGAGGAGCTTTCAGATATCCTCTCGCCTCAGCTACTGCAAAGTTAGGGCTATTTCTGTCAATTAGAAATGAGCTATTCCTGCAAAAAGGAAAGCTCTGCATGAGGACACCCATCTGTGATCAACTTCTCTGTCCACTGGGTGACACCAGCAGACTGTCTCACATTGCTTGCAGTATATGAAACCACTGAATACATACATGAAGAAGATGAAATTCCAGCCACTCCGCTTCTTTTATCCTGATAATTATTTCCTCCCTTCTTAGTGACAAAGTGACATAAATAGGACAAGCAAAATGCAACAAAAACATCCAATACTTCCAATCCTACTTCCTGTACTTTACAGAGCAGAAGGAGACAAAGCAGGAAAATACCCTGTAAAGTCACAATGCTCTAAGGGCCTGCTGCAAAAAAAGACTGAGATGACACATTTTAGTATGAATCACCCACAGCTGATAAGAATGATTGCTAATGGCTCTGAGGAACTAAGTTAGCCAGCTACAGAGGTGCACTTTGATTCTCTTCTGTTACCTTTTTGTGTTCCCGCTTGGAAATAATGTATTATTTTCAAAAGAAAAATCAGGATAACAAGCAGTGTCTTATGACTGATGAACAGATTATCCTTAGAACAGCTCGTAGGCTTCTTTTGTTTTAAAAAGCATTTGCAGACGTTAGATGGTATGTGTGCAGCATTGATTTTTTGTTACTTCACCCTTAGCCCGCTGCTACAAAGGTAAGTCACCGGCACAAGCACAGTTTCAGTCAGTACTCAGGTACAGATAGGAGCTAAACATTGTGAGGAGTAACCTGAAACCCAATTAGCCTGTCGGCATGGCCTTAATTACGGCTATTTAAAAACGGAGTGTAGAGACAAGGTGGCCTCTTCTTTTGCCTGAACAAAGCCCTGTTATTTGAAGAAGAATGCAGTTTGTTTTTAAAAGGAAAGTGCTAATAGTCATTTCTATCAATACTCCTAGTCAGCCCAAGCAACTAAACAGTCCCAGGAGTGTGAGCCAGTTTCACCGTTACAACCCTTATGACCTTCCAAGTGATAAGTGAACACCCCGGGCAGATGGAGCAGCCTTTGCTGTTTCCAGGGATTCAACCCATCCTCAAGCAATTCCCAGTCAGAATTACCCAGTTGCTACAGTGCTCAACCAGAACAGGTTCATCTACCAGCAAGACCAGAACAGTTGCATGGGACTGGCTTGGAAGGGCAGGGCTCAACCAAAGGCACACTGAGCATAAGCATTTTCTGTGGACCAAAGGAAAGCTGCCAGACGTGACAGCTCCATCTCTCCTCGTGTTACCTATATAGCGTGACTTGCAAAAGACAGGAAGAAGACAAGAAGCTTTAGGCTGCAACTCTGCCAGAAATCACCAATTGGAAAGGGCCAAAGCATTTTACACAGTCAATTCCAGAGGAGCTCAAAAGTAAATGATAACTTGAAGAAGTTATGGAGCCTGTAATGGGCTATTGCTCTTTTCTGCTGGACAACAGCATTGTGTCTGCCATAGAAACGGGATCAGCATGCATGAAATTTAGAAGTAATGACCAGCTAAGGACAAAGTCACTACATTCATGGTAGAATACAGCTCTTTTTGTAGTTCTGAAAAATCAGTGCAAAAGACATTAGGATTCCAGGTCACAGACAGCTCCAGAGAGATTGTGCAAGGCTCAGTAACTGCCAATCAGTTGTATGAAATTCTCTGTCAATAAATTTACATGGGAGAAAAGAATCGTTATTGCTTATACAAAGATGGACACAATAGCTGTTAATGCTAAACAAAGAGATCTGGGATTTGTTAGTAGACCTATCTCTGAACACCTCAGATCAGTGCCGTGCAATAGACACCATACAAACTGAACGTTTAGTGAAAGGGTAAATACAGAGGAAATGTTCCTCTGATTGTGATACACAGCACGTGGCTTGTCTTCACCACATCTCAAAAAGATGAAAGAAGAATGGCTGTTCATTTAAGGAAGGACTGAAAAGGGTAACTTACTAAAGAAACAGATGAGATACAAGAAAGCTTTATAAAAAGAAAAAATGGCGTGGCAAAGGAATAAGAAATAATTGTTCATTGTTTCTTAAAGCACAGGAACAACCAAGCATCAATGAAGAGATAAGCAGCAGATTTAAACCAAAGGGAAATTCTTTTTCTCACAGCACATCATTAAATTGCAGAACTATTTGCCACAGGATGTTGTAGAAGCCAAAAGCATAAGTGTATTCAAGATGGAATTAGATACATTCCTGAAGGTTAGCTCCATTGGCAGCTATGAAACACGATGCCCGTGTTTGGTTAAAGAAATCCCTGAGTCGTTAATTCCTTGTCTAGTGTGGGTCCAGGGTAGGACTTTACTCTAAGTGCTCTTCCATTCCCTTACTCAGCTCCTAGACACTTGCAGGGACAGGATGCTGGGTGGCGCCTCGATGAACCTCTGATATAGCGCTGTGCAGCTGTTCTTGTATCAGCATACACAAGGTTGTTGCTTCAATTTGGGTAAAGCTTCTATAAGAAGATTAGGGGGCAAAAATGCCACAGAGTTCACGAGAAGGTTCTTGGCCTCATCTTCAGCTACACACGCATCAAATGTTTCAGTTTTGCATATTCCTAAATTTTAAAGCTTCAATAAAGCAAAAGTAATGTCCCTAGGAGGGGAAGGTCTCTTTTAAATTGTGTAAAAGTAGGATTACAAACTCACTTAATTTTACACGTTTTCTTTTGGAGGCAGATAGCCAATTTCATCTGGACTGACAGCCTTGGGAATTTCCGCAAATGACTGGGTAAAATAACTTCAAAATGAAACATACTTGTCCTCTGTGTGTAATGAATCAGAAGGGTACCCCCAGCTCTCTCCAAAGGACAGGGTCCATCTTTAATTTCCCACTAAAATAACCATTGTTCAGCTAAATAAATACAAGGAAAGGAATTCATGGCTTCAAAGAAAAAGTATTAAGTTCAAATTTTAATCAATGCATTAGGCAAGAAGGAAATGTTTGTTGATATTAACCGCTTGCTTTTAGTCAGCTTTCTGTGCAGCCTTCGATGCCTCGAGGAAATCTTTTTGCAGAAGCATGACTACAACACAGCTGCTGTCAGGGGCAGCTGCTTCTCTCTGAGCACAGTGTGGGCTTCCTGCCACTGCGGCAGTCCTTTCTCTCCTGCCCCGCCTGAAGGTCTTCAGGGTGGGACTCAGCTCCTATGCCTGCGGAATGCTGTAGACTTGAGGGCAGGAGGCAGAATGGAACCAAAGTTTTATTGCTGTTGGTATTTACTATTATTTTGAAAAGATGTGTTTTCAAAGGCATTAGTTTTGTGCTGAGTTAAAAACAAAATAACACATTCCAGTTGAAGATGAAACTTAAGCTGATACACTTGCTTTCATTCATTAGTACCATAATACATGGAATGATGGTTACATACCATGAGGGCTAGCCGGGAAAACAAGCACTAACTGATTACTTTTCTGATTACCTCTGGATGTGAGTGAGGCCCAGCAGCACCACTCTTACAGGGGAATGTTTTCCACTTTCCAGAGTGGTCGGGCTGACAATGATACAGCAGAGAGAAGAATGGAACCTGCAGCCAAAAGCAGATCCATAGGCCTGGGAACGTGTTCCTACACTCTATGAATGCCACAGTAGGCTGAAAAGTTGCTTGTGCCGGGCTACAGCTTCCACTGGCACTGCGGTTCTGTAGCCACAGATGAAAGGCAGCTGCTCTGATTTCAGGCCATGTGTCCAGGCTCCCCACTTATCCCAGGCATGACACAGATAACTGGCCTATGCCGCAAGAAGCCGCGTGCCAGGCAACCTTCTGCTGAGTGTGGAACAAGGGAATGATACGCAAGAGAGACAGAAGAGGAAAAACAGAAAGGAAACAAAGCAGGAAGGGGACAGAGGTTGCCCCCAGTAACACCTGCTGGATTTTTCACGAGTGGTGAAATTCATATGCACATAAAACAAACATCTGAAGAGAAATTAGCCATCCAAGTACAGACACAAGGTGTAGGATGAAGTACTGGGGGATCCATTCTCCCCCCCCAAAAATGTAAATATGCACAAGCCTTCTAGAAAAAGCCAAGTGCAGCCACAGGCTGGCCTTAGCATCTCCCAATGTCCCCATCCCCAGCCAGCATTCAGGCATGCATGTCTCACAGAATGGCTCAGGTTGGAAGGGACCTTAAAGATCATAGAGATCCAACCCCCTGCTGTGGGCAGGGATGGGAGAGGTAAGGAAGATGTCGTGAAATTTACTGGTGACATGGTTGCTGCCATTCCCAGACTGCTGCAGGTTGTCAGCATAGCGATAAGAAGCATTACACATTTCTGAGCGGTTGTACAAGGCGAGATAAACTGTCACTATAAGGACCTTCACAAACGAGTTTTTCACAATTCTTATCCCATGAAAGAAAATAGCACTGCCCTGAAAAAGGTGAGGGAAAGTCACAGCAATCCATTTCATTACATCTGATTTCAAGATCCAAAGTCTTTAAAGGAAGACTGGGTTCTGTAATTGCATTTGCTGTGCAGCTGACTGAAGACTTGCCAGCTTCTTAAGTGCCCTCATTATGACACAGGCTGAATGTTTGGAGCTGATTCTGCAGCTTATCAACAGCATGAAAGGAATTTGTGCTGTTTCAGGCTATTCAGTGAATTTGAACTTCTCTGGATCCAAGAGTTGAATGAGAGTCTTCTGGGGACACCATTCAAAATTCTTTTTGGCCATTTTCTGCTGCAGACAATCAAAATGACAATGTTTGCTAATACTTCTCCAGTAAAAGTACTGCATATGAGATGAGCCCAGGATGTGGAATCTTCTGTTTATATACAGAACCTGACTAGAAGCCCAGCAATGGTTTGTACTGCTTTCAGTTACACAAAAGCCATTCCGCAAGGGCCATAACCAGAAATGTACATGATAATTGGCCTCAATTGGCCTCTACTACTCTCAATCTCTGATAACGAAGGCCAATTTGCTCACTGACTGGCCATTTAATTGTTTGCTTACTTACAATTAATTATTCAATATCTAATTCAAAGTTATTCATCCGTTGAACAGCAACACTCTTTTCATTGTCATCCAACTGAACAAGCAGTTCTTCTGTTCAGATTTAGTTAGGCAGACCTGCAGCAAGAGTTCTTAATTTCCTTCAAAGTCAAGAGACAACTAACAGAGCCTATCTATCTCCATTCCCACCAGCACACAATCAACTCTCTGGGCCATTAGTGACACAGAACTTCAGAGACCTACTAAACTGACCTCTAGCCCTGAACGAGTTTTCTAGAATCTTTCACAGCCCCTCGGGGGAAGTGGGCATTCTCCACCATGCGTTGCCTCCTGCCAGGGTACGGTGGAAGTGGGTCAGATGGATCACATGCTGGAAATGCCAGTTTCTCCCCTGTGGGATTCAGCAGTAGGTGAAGTGATTCATCTTGTTGTTTAACCTGTCACTCAGTCTTCACTTCTGTGTGCTAAAGAAGCACAGCTGACCTGTCCTTAGAGGTCACATTTTCTGGAGTTCTGCTCATCCTTGGAGTGGATTCTTGCTGGCTGATAACCCCTTGGCCACCCCAGCCCAGCGGAGCTTACAAGTCATACTTTGTATTTCACAGCTTAAATACCTATTTGCACATGCCACAGTGATGTAAAAGTCATAAGTCTCCATCAGCACAGATAATCTGTAACATGAGAAGGACAGCTCAACCCCTTGTTGGTACGCAACCTGCCCAAGAAGGGTGGTACTACAAAACATAATCAGATAACAAAGCCTTCATTAAATGTATTTCAACTCCGGCAATTACATTTAAATAAACTCCAGCCTAATAATATTTTTCCCTTGAACATGTGAATGTGCGTATACAAACAGATTTGTCAAGTGGTTGCTCTAAGGGGCAGTTTGAATCAACAGAATTATTTCTGTAGTATAAATATGGGAAGTTTGCTAATCTTCATGAAATGTTCCTAGACAGAAGGAAGAAGGAAATTAACCTCGAGAATGACCGTCTCAGTCAAAAAGTAGGGCAAAGAGAACTTGTGCTAACTTGAAAGACGGCCCCATTTTACTCCATCAGTCAGCTGGAAAGATACAGAAGGGCATGGAAAGGGAAAAATATGGGATGAACTCCCAAGACCCTACTGTGGATTGTTTAATGTTTGTGCTTAATATTTAAAAGTTCCCATTCTCCAAAAGGTTACAAAGAATCAGGACTTACATATATATATATATATATATATACACACATATATATATATGTATGCTTACAAAGCCAACCTCCTGTTGCCAACAAGAAAACCATTTTTTATTTTGATTTTTTTTAATGTTCTGACATATTACTGCTCTGAAGTTCAGAAATTCATTAGTATTAAAGTTCATCTTTAACCTTTCACCCTTTTATGTGGAAGAATTAGTTGGGGAGAAAAAACATTCCTCTTTGCCCTGGCTTGCTTGTCATGGCTCCCTGAAGAATTTCAGTCTGAGGCCATTTGCCAGAACTATGTTGAGCCCCAAGAGGAGCAAGAATCTCCTCCCACTCCAAAATGCAGCCATCCAAGTTTCTTTCTCAGCTTTCATTAAAAGCTTGAGCTTTATAACACTCTGGATTCGTCTCACTCTGGTAGGGCTACACTAAGCTTATACCGTGGAGAGAAGGCACAACCTGATCGCTTGTGATGGCAGGAATAACAAAATTCCCCCATGTCTTAACTCCACAGAGACAACCAGGTGAATTGTAACGGAAGGAGCAGCATTCCCCTGGCAGCAGTGCCAGAGGCAGCCTTCTCAGCTCTGCTCTTAGTACAGTTTCAAGGCATTGCATGCTAATACATCAGATTTTGCATCTTCACATTTATCCACCGCCTCCATCAGCCTCTTCATTTTGTACAACTACAGAACACGCCTACCAGAATATAGCAATGCTATCTGTAAGCTTTTAAAGCAATCTGTGGGCAACCTGCAGTAGCAAAAGTCTCCTTCCCTGTCTGCTTGTTACGGTTTTCACCTTAGCCAGGCTGAAAGGGAGTCAAAGCTGTAAAGAAGGTAACAGAAATGGTGCATACCCACCAGATTCTGGCAGTGGGAGGATGCCAGTGGTTAAACAGCCACAGAGAGGAGTGTTGGGTGTTACACTTAGACAGGACAACACAATGTTTGCAGCAGGAGAAAATTATTTCAGTTACCACTACGGGGAACACAAAGGCTAGAACAGACCAAGGAGCAGGGGCAACAACAAAGCAGAAATTCCTGCCACGTGAAGCAGAGGCAGAAAGCTGGGCTATGGGTGGCCAGAGGCTTCTTTTGCTCTCTGTGCTTCCACCACAGATAAGGAAAGAGTGTGCAGAACTGAGGGAGAGCAATAGCAGAGGTATGAAGGAGAAGTATGAGAACCTGGATGTCAGATCAGAAGGACCTGCGCAATGAGAAGTAGGAGATGGAAGGAGGGAGCAGCCTAAGAGAGTCAGTTATGGGAAGCAAGATGTGATTCTGAAAAATGTAATAAGCATGGCAAGGAATGCATGTACAAATAAAGTATGAGGAAGAAACTGAAATGAGGATAGGAAAACCAAGAGAGAGTTAGGAAAGTCAGAATGTATGAGCACAAAGTGCATCTCAAGGGGAAAACACATGAAATGTTACATACAGCCACAGAATCAGTAGCTGAGGCCAAATGGTACTGTCATCTTCACCTGCTGACATACATCCACAACTTCACCCCAAAGAGAGCTTTGTTATGATACAAACACAGCTCACAACATTTGATTTAAGCAAAGAAGTGCAGGAATGAAGAACTATATAAGTGTAATGGTGAGCAGGTATGAAACGCACTGTTTAGTCCTTCCAATTCTGCATTGCTGTGAGTGCAGATAGAGAATGCTCTTCATAATGAAACAAACTACTGGACTGAAAGAAAAATGTTTCAGTTGAGCAGAACACAGTTACTGTAAGAACTTTTGCCTATAAAACTGAAAAAATTGATATAAAACCCTTGTTTCTCTATTACCCACACGCAAAAGCAGTGTTCTACATCATATTAAATACTGGTTACATTACAGAGGAATAAATAACAGCATAAAGCAAAAACAATTCAGTGGATCTCTGATTTTCCTTCTAGCGAGTACATCTATTGCAATGCCTCAAACACAGATTCACAGAATCACCAAGGTTAGAAAAGACCCCCAAGATTATCCTGTAGTATTCAGTCTTGACTCTTTGTCCTCCATGCTGAGAGCTTCTATGAAATAATCCAGGTGTTTCCAGCTGTGGAATACTGGGAACATCCCACAACACAAGCAGCTTTGGATAGAATGTTTGCCTAAATGGTTCTCACTATTGAAAATCCAGTGAAGCCAGTTTTCACTTAAACAAAGGCCCCTTTATACTGCCACAACAATGACAACAGGCCATCATGCCATCGTTCCTACACTGACCAAGAAAAGGCTGACAGTGCTCTCACCTCCATTCATACTATATCTAAAACTTTGACAGGCTTTTCTTCGTGCCCTAAGTTTGAGATTATCCACGTGGATATTCCACACATCGCACAGCTGTGTGGAACAGTCTTTGCAACATGTTGAAAAAGCATTTGTCTTTTCTCTAATTTGCTGTGGCAATTTTGAGTCCAGGGACTAAAAACCAAAGGCTCTACCCAATAAACACATCAAAATCCAACAGAAACACTTTAAAATCCATGAGGAATTCTCCTTCCAGTTACTGTGATCTTACTGCAGAATGCACCACAAATCTGAGTTGCCTAAGTTAAGTTAAGTTCTAGCACAAAACAGGAAAAAAAAAGGGGGGGGGGGGGGGGGGGGAAAGTGTTCTTTTTCCTATGCCTAACTTAATTGTCTCTTTTCATCTTCAAATATGGCATGTCCTGCCATACCTAAACTGAAATATAAACAGAGTGGATAGTGCTGGGTTTTGGCAGTCCATGAAGCAGTAAGCAAAATGCCGAGTTACACACTCCAGTCAGTGGGGATTAGCCTCAGTGTTTTGAAAACACGGAGAGACTAGGAATGTTTTACCTTCTGATTTCCTAAATGAAAGCCAGTACTTTATTTAACAGAGTAAGTCATGAAAGGTGAAAGCTGTAAGCTATAATAAAGTTATAAGTCAGACGTGCTAACAACTTTGCTTGTTTGTTTCTCAACCCCTCATTTTCATTTAGAATAAATGGTTGCTTTTGCCAATTCTGCATTGTTTTCTTCTCTTCTTTGGCAGATGTACATTCAAGGAAAGCTACTCTTTGCCAACTATATTTTCAATGGGTACAGCAAGTCAACTAAAGACCTTCAAAAACAAATAGCTAAGACAAGAAATGATTACCGCATGGGTTACTGTCTTCCGGCTGATTTCAGGTTCAGGTATTTACCTTCCATCGCTGTTGTTTTCAATCACTTTGTTCCAAGACCTTTGGCACTTTTCTTCAGTGTCTTAAATATAAAGCACTGTGACAAAAAGTAGCAAGTACAGCAGTTTCGGCATCAAAGCAATTTTGGTGCACTTACAAGTTCTCCATCTCGTATATTCCTTCCTGTGTCATTCAGCAGTTAAGACTGCCTGCCCATAACTGCTGAGCTGCAGAACCATTTTGAGCCAGACCTGACATTTACTGAAAGAAGGAAATAAGAAAATGGAGGTGAAGGTCCTAGGCACATCCTTCACTTCTTTTGTAAAACATCTGACAGACCAAGTTGTTTTAAGGGCTTTTGTATTTACTTCTTGGTGCTATCCATAAAAATTAAATTGCTATTACAAGACTGCCAAGGCAGGTTTAGGTTGGACATTAGGAAACACTTCTTTACAGAAAGGGTGGTTAAACACTGGAATAGGCTCCCCAGGGAGGTGGTTGAATCACCGCCCCTGGATGTGTTTAAGAGCCGTTTGGATGTGGCACTTGGAGACATGATTTAGCAGAGGGTCGTTAGAGTTAGGGTAGTATGGTTAGGCTGAGGTTGGACTTGATGATCTTTGAGGTCCCTTCCAACCTGAGTGATTCTATGATTCTATGACTGACTAATTACTTTAGTCAGATATCTTCCAGCAATGAGCTTCTTCATTTAAGTAATAGTTGAATGGAAGCTTTAGAGGCATAACCTGGAAAAACAGCAGCTGAGGGTTAAATATTTCACACCTGCATACTGAGCACATAGCTCAGGAGCACTCCCAGTAGCTAAAGCACATGCTGCAGCAGTTAGCTCTCTTGCAGAACAGTTCCCAAAGAAGAAATGAAAATGGGGCAGAAACAGGAAATAAGAGCAACTTCTGCAATGTATTTATTACAGAGCTTTTGAGAGCCCTATCATTATTTACAATTTGGTGGTGCTCCAAACAAGTAATCAGGCCCAAACTTTAGAGAGCCTGGTATGTGTGCAAAGGCCCCCACATTCCACCACTCATTTAACCAGCACATCTTACTGGGTGTGATGCTGATGAGCTGTACTGTTAATAACTGATAAGCAGTTGACAGCAATGATAGTAAAGAAGAACACATGACATGCTCCAAAATGCAGAGTGCACTCTTCTACTGAGCTGCTCCTACCTATTAGGTCACAGATAGCAGGGCACAGAAAATCTGTGCCTTTTGTGCACTTCTTTTGAAGTTAAGAAAATAACGCATCTCGTTTGTATTGAGCATCAGAAAACAGCACATACCAGACCATTCTTCTCTGAAGGAAACTTATCACTTCATGTGCACAGAAATCAATTACTGGTGTTGTAGATAAAACAAGGATCAAAATCGGCAGGTAACTGGCAGAAACATATTCAAATATATTAATTACTGGCATGATATGCTTTCCCCCACTGTCAGCGATTAGCTGCAGCCAGGACAGATTAGCTTTAGGCTGGGTGTTTTTGCAAACACTCCTCTGAATGACTGGAAAGGCTGCAATGGTGCATGCAATTCCACGTGCAAATTCTTGTCTACATGAGAATTTTCTAAATGTTTCCCATTGTGGCACTTTCCTTAAATGCAGCTTTCCAAGTGAGTGCATGCAGTCGCACAGACAGGCATTTGTGTAACCTACAGCTGAGTGTAACTGATGTCACAGGTTGTCACAGAGCCAGCACAGTTACTGTGTGTGTGTTTCTGCTGCTTGCTACCACAGCACCATGACAAGAAATCCTCAAATGCCACTACTGGGACATTCCACAAGGGTCCTTTATGCACAGGCTATGAGGACATGAGCAGGTGTAACTGGAGACACAAAAAACAGTCTAAATGAAGGAGAGCGTGATGAAGAGCCAGAGAAAGCCAAGGCTAGATGACATAGCTCTTTCCATACACTCTACTATATTGGCGGTGCTAAAGAGGTGATTAATTTCACCCTTCACTAAGTGCCTAATTATAGACAAAACAGTAGGTTCTCCAAGACTAGATGCTTATGGTATTTTCCCTCTTGACAGCCAATATACTGACTTCAAAAATTGCCAGCTATTCAGCTGTTATGTGATGCATGCGCACATTCTATTCATCTACTTACTTGATTTCAATGCCTCGGACTATTCCTTCCTCTATACCATGCCATGAAAACAATAATATTGAGAATAGGACAGCATACCAAGGAAGATCTTGCACTGCTAAATGGGGATTAGCATCAGTGAAATACTGACGATTCTGTTTCTCATGGGGAGGGTAAGCAGAGCTGTATCATTTCTCTACTTGTTCAGACTTATTTCTTGCTGGATTTTCTTCTTTGCAAAACAGTTGTTTCTCTACTGGAAGTAAGCAAACAGATCCTGATCTGGCTTGCTTCATTTTTCCTCTTTGTATGCCTGGAAGATGAGTTAAGCATGGAGACAGCACAGAGAACTGGCTGGCTTAAGTTGAAGGCCACGTTTCTAGAAACAAAGTGCCCTTAGATTTCTCTCTCATTCTCTCTTCAAATCTTGCTTCACCACAAGCTCTGCTGGCATACACCATCAGAAACTACCAGCAATAAGACTTCACAAACTTCATCTCTCAGTACATTTTTTGTGTATTGTCCATTTGTTTACATTATAAGTAGCCCATTATAAGTTTCTTCTTTTCCATCTTATAAAAGTGTGGGCTACAAAACAACCCTAAGGAAGCTTAATACAGTACACTAGCGGTAACTGATGTACTACAGTTACTAGTGTCACTGATTACACGTTGGGATCCATGGAACAATGTGACGGAGATCTGGATGACTGGCTTTTTTTAGGCTAGTCTCGCTCCAGCCCAGCCAGAACCGGTAGAGGAGACCAGGTCACCTGAAACAATACAAATATTTCCAATATGAAGCAGCACAGAGAAAGGATGAGAAGAACAGGTTTTAATGAGCGGAAGGAGAAACAGAGGTACAGCTGATACAAAAAGGTACACAATATAACACAAGTGTCTAATAAATTAGCAGAGAACTGGAGAACAGGAAGAAAGTTCCAGATGGTTGAAGAAAGAGGCATACTCAAAAAGATACAATCTTAAGTCTTCATAGATATATATATACATTCGTGGCAGTATAGGAAACGTACAGTTCTTACATAGAAAATATTGACTATCTGAAGTGGTCATATCAATTCCTGAAGAATATTTGCATATGGTACAATTATGAAGAACACAGAGAGGCAATTTAGCATTCAAAAAATCTCCAAGTAAAGAAAAACACTGTGGACTCCTCTTGGTAGGCAGCTCCTTCTAACAGCAGCAATTGGATCTGTTCAGTATCGCATATGAAAACAAACAAACAAAGCAGGAAACAGCAAAGAATAAGCAAGACCTTTTGTACTACCAAAAAAAAATCACACACCAATTAAGCATCAGTATTAAATATGTAAGGATAGTCCTGCCTCACTAAGCATCCCCTTGCCTTTCAAGATGAAACTGCTTCTCTTCTTCCCCGATCATCTCTACAAATTCTTTCCTGGGGACATGAATTAGGTGAGGGTGAGTCATACCAGTGGGAAGAGTGGTCAACAATAGTTAACCTCAGAGCCGGTACAGGGAAGACTTGCAGGAATAGATGTGCAGCATAGCTCCCGACACCAGGAAAACCTATATAGCATTTGTTCTGCTCAAAAATCACACTGAATTGAAGGGGTTAGTAGGGATCTCAAAAGATCCGTAAGTCCAACCTCCCTGCTAAAGCAGGTTCCCTCAATAGGTTGCACAGGTAGGTGTCCAGGCTGGTCTTGAATATCTCCATAGAAGGAGACTCCACCACCACTCTGGGCAACCTGTTCCGCTCTCAAGCTTTAAGAGTGAGCCATGATGTTTTGGCTAAGAGGAGCCAGTCTATTGCCGCTCTTTTGGCACTTCTGGAGCCTACAGAAAAATCCTGTTTCTTAGGAACCGTACAAATAGACAACAAGAAGAAGTATCTCCTGCAGGGCACCTAAGCCCAGTTCCTAGGTTAAAGACCTACCTGCTACTGGTCTTCTGTTATTCTATTCCTAAAGCCCCATGTACAGAGCCACTTATGTAATGCTTAAGGGGATTTTTGGTAATAATTACCGCCTGGTTGCACAGCATATTGGTCTCTGAAAGATTATGGGAAGGCGCAGCCAGAAGCATAGGACACCCAGAAATACATTCTTTCCTCAGTCAGCACTTACGCAGACAGGAGTAACCAGTGCTCATTACTAAAGTGCTTGTACTAACGAGCCAGAAAGGTACACTGCAGAAATTAACTATAGCCAAGATCGCTTAAAATGAATTTCATCTTCAGGATGAAAGTGAAATTATAAAGAAACTTCTGCATAAGAGACTGAACAACAGCGCTGATACAGCATTTACGCAGCCCTGTAAAAGCATTCCCTCTTCCATTCAATCATTACTAATTGAAGGATAGGTAAACAATACTCATATGCCACCTAGACAGCTGTCAGGGATATGAGATAAGGAGAAAGGGTCACGCATGCAATAGTGAAGCAGACTTTTATTACAGACCCTGAAGAAATAATAGAAACAAAAAATATTTTCAAAATGATTAAAATTACAATTGAGAAGATGCTTTCTGAAACCGGGGAAGGACCTCAGCTCCTATTTCATATCCTTGGGAAAAAAAGGAAGGATGTAAAATGGGAAAGCAAGAAAAAGAGAAAGATGAGAAGTGGGGAGAATTTCAGTCAAGCAACCCTGTCACAATGGAAGGGCAGAAGCCCAGGAATACAAGTGGGTCACATCCTGCTCTACAGGCATCCAACCCAGGACTTCAGTTCTCAGAGCCTTAAAGCGGACAGCCCCCTAGGCTTCACACCTGCTTTAAAGCACTGCTTATCGAAACCTGCTTGAGGCCGATCTCAACAACACTGTGCTTAATGCAGTGTCAACAACTGGCAAGTGGGGTGCAGAAGAGGCTCCCAGTGGAGCCAAACCAGACAGGTTTTCAGTACCACCTAAGGAAAGTGACTGGCATCATACTGAGCTTTAAAGAAAAAAAAATATGGAGATAGATTTACATACAGCTTGATACAACAGCACAGCAGGCATCATTCTGTGGCAATGGAATGTAGCTAAAATAATAGCTCTTTTTAAAAAGCTGCTGAAGACTACCGGTCTGGTGAGTATTTCCCGTCTCCACACTGAAGAGGAATTGTAGATCCTTTCCAGTGTCTGAACTTCAGAGCGTACCGTGTGTGATTTCCCTCTGTAGCCCTGCCAGAAGTCTCTTGTTGCAGTTTGTTCTTTTAAACATTTCCTCTTCTAGTTTAGCTTTCGTTTATTAACCAATTAAGAAGCAGCTTATCAAGATTCTTTTCCTTTGGCTTTCTTGGAAATCTGGGGTGCCCTTAGGCCTTATTTTGGGAAATGCTAAGACTTAGGCAGGAAATGCTGAGGAACGCGTGTTCGTTTAGAGGCTTAAGACAGGGCAGATGGGCATACAGGCACCCACAGCAGCTCAGGTACGAAGCTTTGATAAGAGAAATCTTGGTTAAATAGTTTTTCTAACTAATGGTGTAAAAGCAGGGTGCATTTTAAGTAACTCCATGCAGCCTACTTGGTAGAAATTTCTCTTCCATTGGATAAACAAGAATTAAGCTTTTCTTCTGAGTAACTTGGATGTTTGATAACAGAAGAATACAACTTCTTTGCTAGATGAGACTTCCAGTGTGATACCCGGCAATATACATGTACTATATGAAGCGTGTGTGTGTGTACGTATATGTATATAAACCCCTTCAGAAACAATCCATTAACGCTGCTCAATAAAAATTCAAAACAGTTTGATTCAGAGGAGATTCAGTAGCACTTGTGCTCTGAACACATACGGGAAGTGGGAAAGGTTTAAACCCAACTGCTTAGATTGCAGAGCTTCTAGAGCTTCCAGACAGGCAGCTGTGTGGCCAAAGCACATTGGCACAGTAGCTGAGAGCACATTCTCTCCCCTGTTACAGGAAAAAGCAACTTTAGAGGAACTCCTACTCAGCCTACACTGTGCTCCCTTCCTGTTGGAAAGAACAGGTAGAGTTCATGTAATGATGAACATGTTAAAGGATTAGGCTTGCTGAGGAGACGTTACCATCTCATGATCAGTGAGGGGCGAGTGCTCTGAAGTCCAGAAAGGAATGGGAGGGCCAGGTTGAAATGCAGGTAAAGCTCCCTGCATTTCAGGAAGGAAAGTCAGGACAGACAAGTTACCAGCCATAAGAATCCTTCTGTTTATGAGTTTACGATAAGGAATGCATAGCAGTGCCTCCACGTGGGTTCCTTCTAATCTGCCATGTCTTCAGGTTCAGACAATGTGTTTAGAAACAAAGCAGAAAAGTGGCCGATTTCCTAGAAAGTCTGTAGCAGAATGCTGGAAGAAAGCTGCTGCTAAGAGGGAAGAGGGACCACTGGAGGAAAGAAAACACTTAGCAAAAGCTGGAACTTTGAAAGCTAGCTGCAGGATCATCTCAGCCCCCAGCCTTTCATCTCAGCACAACTCTTCCCAGAAGTGGTCAAGCCAGGAGAGCTCCACTGGCCCTTGCAAACCTTGGCCCTACGCTTTGAAGTATGGTGACTAATGGTTATGCTTCTACGGGGAATATACAACTTGGTGCATTATAGAATAGTAACTAAGGTGGGAAACTGAAAAACAAAACAAAATACCACTGGTTTGCACAGCCTATGAAGAGGAAAGCTGAGAAAGGAAAATTTGACTGGAATTGCATGCGACACGGATGTTGAAATAGAACAAGATGGAGACAGTAAGCCACAAATGCTTTTGAAGCTTCTTGCTCCTAAAAAGGTTTCACTGAGTGCCACTGCATGATGTATGCAGATCTCCACAACCTTAGCAGGTCTCAAGCACACAGGTGCATGCAGACCGTGAGCACTCACTTGGGAATACTAAACACAATGCCGTACCAAGCAGCACAGAAAATGACAGCATGAACTTGTTTAAATTTGACCATCTGTGACTTTGGATGAAAGATCTCAAGGACAATTAATAGACTTCTGGCTTTTATCCAGTACTAAATTTAAAGCCTTTTATTATTATTTTTAGAAACACACATCAAACATTACAAACAATCCTAATTTATGGTGCTTCTATTGAGATCAAATGCATGACTGTTAATAAAGACTACTGAAGAATTATATTAAGCACTTTTTTTTTCTTTTTATTTATCTAGGAATGGATGCCTTTTTAATAGCACAAACTAATGGAAAGTATTGGTCACTCTCTATTCGGATATTTGAGATTATTTTCGTTTCTTATCTGTGCAGCTGGAGAAGGTCAGGAAGCAGTCTCTAAATATGAAGATTTGTGCACAGATCAAGTCGACTAATGACAGTTATTTTGGGACCTTGTATTAAAATCACAATTATTTCCAAAACACAACCTGGTGTTTTTCAGCAAGGCAGAATTACATACAAAAGCCTCTCAGTATATATTGACTTTGCTATATATCATTATTTCTGTTTTGACTGTAATACTCCCCATTAGGATGTCCATCTTCTGTTTCAGTTCTCAAGTCAGCTGGGAAAGTCAGCATGCACTTCTAGATCTAGTCATAATCATAGAATCATAGAATGGCCTGGGTTGAAAAGGACCATAATGACCACTGCTATGTGCAGGGTCACCAACCATTAGATCAGGCTGCCCAGAGCCACATCCAGACTGTCTTTGAATGCCTCCAGGGATGGGGCATCCACAACCTCCTTGAGCAACCTGTTCCAGTGCATCACCACCCTCTGTGTGAAAAACTTCCTCCTAATATCTAACCTAAACCTCCCCTGTCTCAGTTTAAAACCATTCCCCCTTGTCCTATCACTATCCACCCTCATAAACAGCCGTTCCCCCTCCTGTCTGTATGTTCCCTTCAAGTACTGGAAGGCCACAGTGTGGTCTCCCCAGAGCCTTCTCTTCTCCAAGCTAAACAATCCCAGTTCCTTCAACCTTTCTTCACAGGAGAGATGCTCCAGCCCTATGATCATTCTAGTAGCCCTCTTCTGGACATTACAATGCTGAAGAAACAGAAGAATCAAGCTGTGTTACGAACACTTACACAAAAGTCTGTAGATTTTAAAATCTGAACCTTTTAAGAATGGCAGTATGGGGAAGGACTGTGGGTGTCACAGGGATCAGGAAGGTGAAAACAGTAAGCAAAAAAAGACTCAGATGACAATTTTAATTTTACTGGCAGAAATAATGAGCAGTTCTTAGAGGTACTTATGGGGTACGTGTTGGGTAGCCTAGGCCTGAAGAACAAATAAAGCAGTGGTCAAAATAAGTGAGGAAATTAATGAGTAGCATTGTCCTCAATCAACAGAAAATATGGAGATGACTTAACACAAGGAGTTGATTTTTTCCCACCTCAGTACACACTAATGATGTAATTTGTGGCATGTAAACATTGATTTAAATTTGATCTATGGCATTTCTCCTCAATGCCATGGCATGTATTCCTTCCAACTCCCCTGAGATGCTACTGGTGCTCTTTCAACCACACCGTGAATTAGCTGAAGGATCCAGCCATACTAAAAGCTAAAGCTGCAGTACATTTTCAGCCAGGCTGGGCTCCTAGATATCTGAGTGGTTGCAAAAGCCAGACTAAAGGAGGCACTGAGATCACAGCCATGGCAAGACCATGGCAGCCTGGACCTAGATTGGTTTAAACCACTACAGAACAGCATCCCCTAAAGCAGATTGTCTGTGAAGCCTTTAAAATTTAAATCTGAGCAGATATAAAGGTCAAAATATGCTGATTGTGTAACAGTACTCATATTTTGGTCCAATTCAACCCTTTTAAAATAAGCCACTTTGTAATGGAGGAATAAGTCTTTTTCTTCTACTAAATTATAGTCACTGCTCCAAAATCCTGTAGTAATTTCATGAAGTGTGAAATGGGCTAACAGAGTGTGTAAGCTGTCGGATCAAATTTTATTCCTACAAACCTGCCAATGACTTAAGAGTTGGCAGTGTGACAGGTGAGGCAGACTATCTAAAACAGTTACATACTGAGTAGCTATAGCTCAAACTGTATTGTTTTATCTGTACACAAAGAAAAAATTCACGGAAGGTAGATTTTACCCTATGTATGGTCATGCCTTATCACCACAGTTCTGATACCATTACCACCTACCTGGTTACCGCACAAAATTTCCAAGTTAAAGAAATCAAATTAGATATTTTTTGGCGTTTAGAATTCAAGGTGGTAGAATAAAAGCATACAGATTAAAGAATTAAATATAACGAGAATACAAATAAAACACACCTCCAAGCAGTTTGCAAATGAGTCAGAAGCCTTCCATTTGATCTCTGATATCTACATATTCTCTCTCACATTTTTGTGATAATGTATTTTGTGATACATGCCTACTCATCGGAGATCAGAATAGCTCTGAAAAAAATCAAGCTGAGATTTAAACAAGTGTTGTTTGGCATCTTTAGTTTGTGTCAGACCAGGTGGCAGCTGTTGGAAGATCATTTTGATTTAACAACTCCTTGTTTTTGTTAGCAAAGAGAAACACTGTCCAACCAAATCCTGCTGAGAATGAATAAATATTTCTCCTCCATCAGACCAAATATTTTCATTTGTCATCATAGTATCTAGGGGTAAAAGATCTGAAAAGATTTTGTTCCTAGATGGACTCAGAAATACTTTAATGGATCTGTGTTTCATGGGAGGTGATTTTTACTCCATACTCAGCACTGCTGAGTTTACATCTGGAGTACTGTAGCATACTTTGGCCATTATACATCAAAGCACAGGACAGATTTCTAAGGAAAGCAATCAAAATGTGGAAAACATGACCTCTGTGGATGAGCCAACAGAACTGGGCTCACTCAACTGAAAAACAAACAAACAAACATAATATTGACAAATCTTCTGGCTCGTAGAAGACCATAAAAAGATGAGCACATCATGGCATTGGAACTAGTAACAATCTACCAAATGTGAACCTGAACAAGTTTGTTCAATTGTTTGGAAGAAAATTCCAACGTGAGCTGTTAAGCTGACAGCTACCTCCACTGGCTCAAGAACTCCCTGAGACTCAAATAGTTGGGAAGCAGCTCATCACTACATATGATCCCTTTTTCCTACCCTTCTCTCAGCATCTGCTATAGTCCCTGCCATGGATGAGATATGAGAGTAGTTCAACCTTCTGCACCGACCAAGAGCCTTTCTCATACTCTGCCCTACGGACACCACAAAAAAACCTTTTGTCTTATGAAAATAGTTCTTAATTCTAAAGAGTAATTAACCATGGGAGCAAGCCACTTGCAGAGCAGCCCTTCGCTAAACACTTTAAAAAAAGGCCAGCTTAGTATACTTGAGCCCTTGTTCCTGTTTGAAAAAGAAGGCAGACAACAAGATTACAAAGTTCACTGTAGGCCACCAACTCTACACAGACCACCATTTATACTTATTTTTTAAACTGGCAAAGAGATTAGTAAGACAATTGCAAATTCTGCTGTTCAGATGCACATAAAATTTCCAGTGCTGTGAACATAAATGCACTCAGGGCAAAGTCTGAAATATCATTAAAAAACGGTCACCCTTCCAAATGTCATCTTGAGGTTTTATAACAAAATGCAAGGCTCGGTGATATCTAGGAAGCCTCTGTCAGGAGTAAAACTGTCTTGTTACTGCAACCAGAAGACCTCTCACGTTTGCCAGACTTGCTTACAATTGACACAGGCACGCGCTCCACTCCATCTGAAAGAGTCTGTTTTGTCTGTAATTCTCGCTATATGCTTCCATTACATCAATGTTACATTTATGTTACAAAGATATACACTAAGAAAAAAAAAAAAGAATCACTAGTGTCTTTATTATAGATCTTTGTCCCTATTTAAGTCTTTACCTACCTGTATCTTTAGCCGTAAAGTTATGCTACATAAAAGACGTAGCGGTAGATTGAAATCCAACCTAAGAAGCAAATACCGTCTTTGGAATGCCTTCCAGGTAGATAGGAAGAAAAGAAATTATTTAATTCTGTGTCATTGCTTGTTTCTTCACAACTTCGCAAAGCTCCTAACGGGGAATGGAATACACAGTTATTGTTAGCTCTGTTCTTCACAAAGAATTTTGGCTGCGATATCCTTTGGCTTGCTTCATTATTTAGTGTGGATTTCCTGATTAACATATTTCAAAAAGTTACAAAGCGCTAAGAAATAAATGTTCTGTTTTTACAAAAATCCCTACCTACGCGCATGAGCCAAAGAACACGGAACAGCACTTAGACCTTGACACGCTCAATATATTAACACAACTCTTTAGCTCTAATATATGGTTTAGTGTGTTTACACATTATTTTAAATGCAGCAATTACAAAAAAAAAAGATCTGTCAGGTTCTTAAAGGAATCTACAGCATGTACGCATAGTCCTGTCGGACGACATTATCATGAGGAACTCTGGATCGTAACAGACTATATGTAGACAGAACCTAGTTATGAAATAGAAGGAAGTCGTGTTTTGTAAGCTGTAGACTGTTAGCCAAATTTTTTATGCAGGGAGTATATTCAATAAAATAAAATAAATGACCTGATGGCAGTTACATATAATGCGATTAGGGGGAGAGAGAGCAAGTGAGCACAGACATTCATTTATACAACTTCTAAGACTGCACTAAGTAAGACCATACAAATCAATTAATTTTCTTGCAGAAAATATATCTGTTCAAGTAGAATCAGAGTTTGCTCCAAAAAGTCGTACTTTCAGCATACTCATGTCTAACACTGAAGTGTAATTTCACAGTACATAGTCTCTGCCAATAACATAAATGTGAACAATCCTGAGCCTCATGCAAGTAACACAGTATATGCTGATACAGCTGTTTGGAGGTCAATGCTGTAAACTGCATCATCGGAATAAGCAATGCAAAAGTAAACTCTAAAAAGGATGGGGTTTTTTGGACCAAGTTGACTAAGTAACACAGGCAGAAAAAAACTTGTGTTGAACCCATCTGATGGATGAAAGTGAACAACTAATGGTAGATGGGGTTTCTTAGGCCAGTTTCATCACCAGGACCAGCATATTATAAAGCTAGATCCCAAATGAGCTGGCAAGGTCTGTTTTCCTTCTCCTACTAAAGACTGCAGCAAAGGAATGAAGAACTAGCAACTCTTACAGATGTAAAATCTGAAATCTATTTCAGTAGCATCGCAAAGAACTCATATGTGACTACTGAGTTCATCCAAAACTGTGAAAAGAGTTATAATCCATATTCTAAATATGATTATTTTTCCAAGTTGGTAGCACAGTCATCTACACTGTGAACAAAGTTTAGGTGGAAAAAGTATCAGTTTTGGGATACACAGTACCAGATAATAAGATATTATTTATTATAGTAGGCGACCTTGTGGAAAAGCATTAATGGAACATACAGTTAGGCAGTCAGAACAATTAGCTAAGGAACAAAAACACCTGGGCACTTAGTGAAGGATCAAGGATCTCAAGTCAAGGATGAGGAAGACTTATTTTTCAGAAGCATGGGCATTGCTTCAAACACCGCTTATCCAAAGTAGTTGTTCTAGACTTGATTGCTTACCACAGAGAAAACAAAATAGTCTTTCATCATCTTATTCTAACTTTTATGGGGCTAGAGAAGAATATATCCTACCACTTAGAGGAGGCTTAGCTTCTGGATGTACTTTGAGAAGCATCTTCCCTAATCCCACTCAAATTCCAGTCACCCATCCACTCAGCTTCCAATCGCACATAATTAGGGGTACAAAATCCAGTGTTATTGGTTAGCAAAACACGTCAAAACATTCTTTTACCCAGATTTGTCTGCGAGGGAGAAGACAGACATTATATTGTGAAAGAATAGCTTAAATCACATACAACCTTCTCTGTAAATTGATATTCAACTCTATAGGAACTGTGGAAAAAAATACATACATACTTGCATCATTCACACAAAATTACTAACAGATGGAGAGTGAGACTGAAAGCAAGCACATTTTCGAACGTGTATCAGGAGTCCCATCCTGACCTGCTGACCTTCGTTAGCTTCCCCACTTCTCAAGACAGCACCCTAGGAAAGATACTGCCCTGAACCGCTTGCATCTCCACACCCTCTATTCTAAAAAATCAGCAAGCCTTAAGAGACAATAAGTAACTGCTGAGGCATTCCGTGACTGCACATCCACACTAAGAGGCAGTTCTCTCACCATCAGAGACATGAATCCTTCACCTCATTTTGCGTCTGAGAGCAAAAGGAAGAGAAGGCAGGAAAACCATTAACCAGCTCCTCGGTGAGGTGACCACTGCCATATCAGTTTGCTGCTTTTCCTAACACCTCTGCAGAGTGTTTTAGTAACCTCAAATAGAATCACCAAGGTTGGAAAAGTTGTCCAAGATCATCCAAGTCCAGCCATCCACCTACCACCAATACTTTCCCACTGAACCACATCCCTTAGCACAACATCTAAGCAGACAGCGATGCTTAGATGTCAGCAAAATTACAAGGCAGACCTTAGAAAATAGATAATTCTTGTTCTCTCATGGATCTTAATCACACATTATAGTTGTGATCTAGAAGAAAAATGAAAGAACATAAGGGAAAAGCACATGCATCATTTAAGCAAAATACTGTGTAAGTTGTCAGATAGTTTTGCTCTAAGAAAATGACTTCTGGACAAACAATAATATACAAATCAAACATTACATTAAGGCTCAATTTATAAAAGGTTAACAAAGGATTAATAGCTGTTTTATTAAATAGCTATTTAATTCTCACCTATTATCAATCCAACAAATAGCTTCTACTTGTCTATGGTACTTAATATTGATAAGCTCAAAACCCTCCCTAATGCATACTACACATTTCTCTAACACGAATTACAACATTTATGAATCATTTATTAACCTTTCATAAAATTCTATATAAACCTTAACATGAAGTACGACCAACTTCATGCATTTCAGCCCCACGCCCCGGGACACATAAAATATAATCAAGTTTTTACTTAAGACTCTACATTTTAGCCAGGAGCATCACTAGCCACAGATTCACCAATGTCTACGGAGGCTCAGCCAACTCACAGTGGACATGAGAAGTGGTGGAGGAAGATCACGGGGAACAGTTCAGGTTCTTCCAAAACAAATGCCGTTTTTTTATTGGAACTAACATTTGATTCCAAGACAACAAAATCAGAAAGCTGAAGACAGTCTGTTGTAATTCAATACAGTGTTTTCCATTCTTTTTAGAAAAACAACAGCACTTCACGATATAAATAAACAAACCAGAAAACACAAAGGTAATCTCCAAAACTCATCACTAAGATCTTAAAAAGGCAACAGCCAACCGCTTAGTGGTTGCAGCTTAAAGTTGTCTTACCTGCAAATTTTCCACATACTCAGAAGTCCCATTTAGTGTCTCAGACTTAGGGAACAAGACGTATTACATTTAGGTCTCCCAATTATTACTTTTTTTTTTTTCCATTCAGCATTTTTAACTTTAAACCCCCATGTCAGTTTTGCTTGGGTTTTTTTTTTCCTACCAAATTGTCCGTTGTTGGTTTTTAAAAGTTCAGATCAGACTTGTACTTTTCCTTCACTCTCAGAGCCACTACCTTCATTCTCAAAATCTTCCATCAGGTCTTCATGTTCTTGCCCCTTCCCTTCCTCCTTCTGCTCCTCTTCATCCTCATCCTCATCTCCAAAAGTCTGTTCCTGCATTGTAGTAAAAGAGAAAGACCTGGCAGCAGCTTGTGCAGCCAGACCGGATGTGAAGTTAAAATCTGTTGATATGTGAAGCTGAGCCAGCCTATGCTTTATTTTTGAATGCAATGCATCCACAGAGGGAGGCCGTGAAACTTCTACTCTATCCGTATCACTTGGCTTGAGATCTTCAACTTCCCCTTCATAGCACGTTATTTCTTCAGCCTCTGTAGAAATACCTTCTTCAGTAGGACTGTCTTTGTTTCTCTCCATCTCAGGATCTTCATACAAATATTCTGTCCTGCTTTTACCAGCAGCATTCACTTCTGAATTAGAGTCGCTTTCTTCAGATTTCTCACAACTTTGGCTGCAGTCCTGCTTTTCTGTATTTGAATTCATGTGTGATTCCAAATTATTTAGGAGCTTCAGTGACTCTACAGGAGACAAGGGTTTCACTGCAGCTTAAAAAGGGGAAAAAATGAATTGATAACTGAAAGCAAGCTGCTATGCATAAATAATATTTGCGTCTGAAAAGATGCGGGATTGGAAGTGTCAAAATGGATTAAAAACGAAACCAAACAAAACAGTAACAACAACAACCAACAACAACAATGAAAAAAAACCACCACAAATCAAAGAAAACCTAAAACAAATTGGTGTTTTCTAACCACAGAGCTGAAAAGAAGTGTGATAACTGCTTGTTAGAACTGAGCCTTAAAGCGTTTGATAGAAAAAGATGGCACAAAACTGATTTTTAACAATGGCATCAAACGTGGATGATGCATTCCGTGATCAAGTTAAAAACAGGTAAAACTTCTGCACTGGATACAGATTTGAACTGTCTTCATTTTAGACAACAGTTTACCTAACCCAATAAAGACAGCTGGTACAGAAAAGAAGTCCTTATGTGCAGTATCTGATCTCACATCACAACATACAAACACAACACGTATTCATACAGCCAGGTAAGATGTCCTCACAAATTAAGTGTGGTTTAATTTAGCCTCTCTTGAAGTTAGTAGCAGCAGCGAGTCCCATTGCCAGCAACGGGATGCTTGCCAGGAAGTCTCTCCTCCCAGTGTTAAGGGTTAGTACAACTTGGTACAATCACTTCTTGAAGAACAGATGTCTTTCTTTTTAAGAAAACGATACAATGTCCATTTCCAAGTAACAGATTCCCTAAACTGCAGTAGCTCCATTAGAGTAGCAGCACGAACATAAATGAGCGGCAACAGCAGATTCCCAAGTAGCATTTCCCTTTCTAATTCCATTCTGACTTTACCCCTGTAAGCAGAGATGAAAATAACTCTGGGAAATAAGGAAACTTTTCATGGGAAACAAAATGTATGGTATTAGGATTTCTCCATTGCATCCTATTGCAGTCACATTTATTTTAGCTAGTTGAAGGTAGGCGTATCACTACAGTTGTCACATCAATCATTATTTTCACTAGCACGCAAAGACTATAGACTAGAATTTGTATTGTTTTGTTTGTTTTAAAAATTCATATACTGAAGGAGCACTGCACCAGACTCATTTCAATTACTGAGCAGCTGACTTCGTGATGTGCTCTTTGGGCACATCAACGTGCTGGCAGCTGACCACTTTTATGTAGAAACCAGCCCCTCCCACCAGTGAACCAAAAACCTTAGTAAATGGCTTGCTAGGTGCCTTGATTAAAGCCTCAGCATCTCCCAGGGTTTGTTTTTTCTTTTCTGTTTTTTTTTTTTTTTTTCTTTCCCCAAACAATTGCAATTAGTTTCCGAGCCAAAAGGAGACAACATTAATTATTTTCATAAACCATCCTTATATATTCAACTTTTGTACTGCTTAGAAGGAATCTGTGATAAGTCTCAAGCAGATGAAAGAAATGACACTTTCCTCACTCCCCATTATAGACTTTCTAATCCTAAAAAAAAAAAAAAATGTAATATCTATACGTGAAAAAGAAAACTAGCATGAGCCACAAAAGCTTTCAACTGAATGGTTATTCAAGATTACAGGAGTTAGTTGACTCCTCCTACAGCTGTTACAGCTGTTCAGCTAAGCCAGACCATTAATTTCTAGAAAGCTATAACCACAAATGACCTAGAGAGATAATAATGTGGATAGGCATCAGCTGCTTAGATAAGGAAATTTCCTATGCAAGCTCTCCTGACAAAAAAGTCTTTCTGTAACAGCCACTGTATTCATGAACGCTTGAAGTGAGGGTAGGATTTCTCCCTTCTGCTTCCTCTGGGAAGTTGTGTGGCATCCCATCTAGCATCAGAAGGATAATACAGAAATCCTTCTCTTGAGTAGACTCTGATGCAATTTGATGTCTTTGTTTTTTAACTCATCTAGAAGAAAAGAGCAGCCAATACCAACAGCTGAGAGATTGCTTTTAACATAGTTATAGCTAAGTGGACATAACAAGTTGTGCAGCTCAGGTATTTTTGTGGGTTTGATCTCAAAAGAAAAGGTCTCATAAATAGGCATGGTCTGTTACTGTGTGTTCCCACTAAATTATTGAGAGATGCAATTGATGGCTGTTTTTTTCTGGCAAAAACTGCAGAGGCAAAATCCTTGGATATGCTTGAGGGTTGTTTTTCTTAAGCTAGAATATGACAATTTTCAGAGGGCTCCTCCTAACCCATCCTGAAGAGGAAGGAATGAAAATGGGAAAACGAATGGAGAGAAGAAAATACAAATCACTCCCTACATTAAACATTATAAATCAAACAGCTCAAGCAGCAAAAGCAGTCAAGCCGTATCCAGACTTGGTGGAACTGAGACTGTCTTGCTGGGGCAAAGTAAATTTTCACATTCTTGCTTTCAGGTTCAAGTGGCTAGAGCTACCCAGCAGTCCCCAGAATTAGTAAAGGCTAGTTGGAAAGAACTCCTCCTTCTTAGTTTTTTTTGTTCTATTGTTTTTTGCAAAACATATTCTGTGTGCTTCTTCTCTCAAGAGAAACAAAAGCCTTAGTCTTTTATGAATCTTTAATTATCTCAGAGTCCAACTCTTCACTTTAATCTCTCCATTCTTGTTTGTCTGGGATAAATTCTGATGTTTTAAATTCTGAAAAATATTTATTTATGAACCCCAATTAAAATTCATATTTACAAGAAAGCAATGAGAGAAAGTCGGTGTGTTTTGCAAGGTTTATACCCTGACAGTTTTCCGTATGCCGTGCTTCATATCTTGTGTACTTAATACTTTGGCTCAGTATTTTTGTTTGGAGCCAAATGACTGCTACAAAAATTTAAAGAGATAGAATAAAAAAAAGGAAGTCACACAGTGCTATCAAAGACACTGCTATCACTGAGCACTACTTAAATTCTATGACAGTCAGAGCTCGATGGTAAACAGACACCTACTCTTTCTGAGGAAGGGATTTCAAAAGCAATGCTTACCGTGGTCACTGAATAGGAGCTGTTTCCATTTCTGTCTTTCTACTTCTGAAGCTTTAAATCCCAGCACAGATTTCAATTCTTGTAACACTCTTTTAGACTCCTCTCTCTCTCGTTTTTGTCTCTCTCTCTCTTCCTGGGAAAAGCAGTCAAAAGCTTCCCTATTATATTCATTGTCCACATCAGAATAATCAACATACGCTTCCAATTCCTGAAGAAAGAAAAGTAATATTTTACATTTTCACTTTCAGCATAGACCCTATTCTACAAGCTAATGCACGATGAACACAGGTCAACACAGGTCAACCACGGTAGAAGGATGGAGCCTTGTCTGAGCACAGCCAGTGGATCTGACATTCTCAAGTCCACTCAGTGCAAAGTTAACATTATTGCAGTCACCTAAGATTTACTTTCATCTACAAGTATTCCCCAAGGATGGGGAATACTTTCCCATGAAACACAGCAGAAGGAAAATGTATCAATTTTTTTCCTTTCTTTTACAAGTTCCTTTATGAAATAACTCCTGATACCTACTTGGCCTGCTTTGACAAGACGACAAGGTCACTACACAAGCAACTGAAAAAGGAATAAAGCCCAAATTTTATTCTGAATGATACCACTTTTTTTTTTTTTTTTACCTGTTCTTCAGGGATGGGATCTCTGTCTTCTATGTATACAGTAGGCTGTATTAAGGGTACTGAAGTACGCTGTAGGTTATCACAGGAAGCTTCAAGCTTGCCTTCAGGGGAAAGGAAAAAAAAAGGGATGAAGGAAAAAAAAAAAGAAAAGGAAGAATTCTGAGTGTTCAGTGATATTTTTGACTCACTCGTGTCATGACACAGACTAGAAGAAGTTGCTGTCAGGTGCATCAACTTCTCTTTCACATAAACAGTATAGTTACCATTTTCAGACAGAGAAAAAAAAAAAAGTATTTAAGCTCGTTAAATCTCCTGACATTGTGATAATCTGCAAGGATACTGAAAAGTAGAATAACAAAAAAAAACAACTATTGGAAAATCAGGAAGAACTGGATTTCAGATACAGCGGTTCAGCGACAGCAGCTGTGACATTTTGTGTTTTTGAATAGTCAACTGCACAAACATATGTTGATTGACCAGGCAACAGCACTGAGAAAAGGATCTGAGGAAGCCAGTCAATTATACCCTGCTGTAAGAAAGAAGCCAGACTACATATAAACCGCAGCACAGATTCTTACATAAAGAAATTACTTTTCTGCTCTGCTTGGCACTGATCAGGATGTGGATGGAACATAGTGCTCAGGCTGGGATTCCTCCATTCAGTGATACTGCAGACCAGCTAAAGGGTGCCCAGAGCAAAAACAGTGGAAATGGTCAGAGGGCTAAATAAAGTATAGCCATTATAGAAGATTTGAAGGATATGGGGTTATGTGGAGAAGACAGAAATGTTATTAGCTGTCTTAAAAAATGTAGGAGAAAGCTACAAGGAGGAAATGGATTTCCGCTGTGGGTGGTCAAAAGCACTTTTTTCTTTTATTTAATTGTAGCAAGAGCTATTTATATTGAATATCGGAAATAATATTCTACTAGTAAATGAGATTTAAGTGCTGGAATAGATGCCTGGAAATACTGTAAAATATCTCTATGCAGATGTTCTTAAGAGCAGGTAAACAACATTTACATATGGCAAAAGCACAAATTTGCCACTGAGAAGGGAAATGGGCAAGACAAACTTGACAAACCCAACTCATCTTTATTTTCAATTTCTAATCTATACACTGAATACATGGAGATAGTATTCTTAAGGTAGGCAGTTCACACTGACAATGACTCTAACGGTGCTCAGTTACCTGCTTTTGCAAACAAGAAAAAACACATGATTCCCTGTTTGCTTGGGCTGAGCTAAAGATCCGATGTTCCAGACGTATTTAAATGCAAAATGATAATTTAAAAGAAAGGTGAAGCACAAAGTGAAATCTGACACAAGTGGAAAATTGATGTCCACTGCACAACTGCATCTTGGAATAAAAACATTTTAACAATAATAGCAACAATAAAAATATGCTGCTGAAGGTATGAAAACAAATTTGGAAGAGTAATGTGGAATTTATCAATGAAAAGCTTGGTTTCCTGAATTAGAAGAACAAAACAGCTGCACTAATACGTACAAGCTGCTCTATTTGCCATCTGTTTGGGGTGATAACATTGCTAATGAGATGCTTCAAGATTAAGAATTCAGTATTTTCACTAAAGGTGCTGTGGCCTTAGCTCCTCTCTGGTGGATCAGAGGATGCAAGACCAGGAGCTTGCAACACGGTACCATGGTCCTATGGGAGCGTGTGAATGTTCAATTGGTTAGCCCTAAGGGTTTTTGATTTGAGTTTAACAAACTGAGCTATTTAATACAGCTGCAATAAATCTGCTTTGGCATGCATTGACTTACAGCAATTAGTATGCAATTCTTAAGATCCAGACGGTTATAGAGAAAACAAAGATATGCAAAACACGGACGCTGTCCCACATGACATCCAAGTTGCCAAATTGGAGAAAAATGGATTTGATGGATGGACCACTCACTGGATAAGGAATTGGCTGGATGGTCGCACTCAGAGAGTTGTGGTCAATAGCTCAGTGTCCAAGTGACATGTCCTGAAACAGGAGACTGGTGATGAGTGGCATTCCTCAGGGATCGGTACTATGCAACATCTTTGTAGGCGATATGGACAGTGGTATTGAGTGCACCCTCAGCAAGTTTGCAGATGACACGAAGCTGAGTTGTGCAGTTGACACACTAGAGGGAAGGGATGTCATCAAGTGGGACCTGGACAGGCTCAAGGTGGGCCCATGTCTACCTTGTGAAGTTCAACAAAACCAAGTGCAAGGTCCTGCACCTGGATCGGGGCAATCACAAGCACAGATACAGGTTAGGCAGAGAATGGCTTGAGAGCAGCCCTGAGGAGAAGGACTTGGGGGTGTCAGTTGATGAAAGAATCAACATGAGCTGATAGTGTATGCTCACAGCCCAGAAGGCCAAACATTTCCTAGATTCCATCTAGAAAAGCATGACCAGCAGGTCAAGGGAGATGATTCTGCCCCTCTACTCTACTCTTGTGCAACCCCATCTGGAATAGTATGTCCAGTTCTGGGGCCCCCAACACGAGAAGGACGTTGAGCAGTTGAAGTGGGTCCAGAGGAGGACCACAAAGATCATTAGAAGGCTGGAGCACCTCCCCTGTACAGGGACAGGCTGAGAGAGGTGGGGGTCTTTAACCTGGAGAAGAGAAGGCTCTGGGGGGCCTTATGGTGGCCTTTTAGTACCTTAAGAGAGCGTACAGGAAAGCTGGGGAGAGACTTTTTATAAGGGCATGTAGTGACAGGATGAGGGGAAATGGCTTTTAACTGAAAGAGGGTAGATTTGGACTACACATTAGGAAGAAATCCTTTGCCGTGAGGGTGGTGAGACACTGGAACAGGTTGCCCAGAGAGACTGTGGATGCCCCCTCCCCTGGAAGCATTCACGGCCAGGCTGGATGGGGCATTGAGCAACCAAAAAAGGTCTAGAGGGAGGTGTCCCTGCCTGTAGCAGGGGGGTTGGAACTAGATGATCTTAAGGGTCCCTTCCAATCCAAAACACTCCATGACTCTATGAAAACTGCTTTGAAAAATATGTGCTATGCAGCTACCTAGGATGCCACAACTAGGACAGACCACAGTTCAAAGCAGTTCTTTAGTGGCTGGCTTCTTCCAGTGAATAATTCAGCAAAAGCATTCTGGTAAGTATCAACTCAAGAAAAAGTAAATTTAAACACTGGATACGCTTCACATTTACAGATGAAGTGAAAAGGAATGACTTTGTAATACTAAGCACAATTGAAAGTTATCGCTAAAAATATTTAATATATACAGCTTTTAAGTTACGAAATATTTCCTCTCAAAACTGGGCCTAAGCCATTAACAACAGCTCCCTCTTCATCACTGTTCATAATTGATGCGATAGTCCCACAGCTTTGCTACGGTTAGCTGAACTAAACATCTACTGCACAAAAAGCACTGTTCATCCACTTTGACACAAAGTTGCACTGTTAGGCTTTTAACTACAGCTTTTGTAAAACAAAAACCATTTGATTTTACATAATGGTGAATAAAGACAAAATAAACATGTGCTTAGCTGTTATATTATTTCAGCAGGAAGGTATTTTCTTTCAAAGAGCTTTCAGGAAGTACTGAAAAAAACCTCACATATAATTCAATGAAGTAATTCACATAATTATGATTGACGGATGAGCTGTTAAGATGCATACAAAGAGATTACAAGTTAGCAGAGGGGTTGGACTCAATGATCTCCTGAGGTCCCATGAAACCTCTGTGATTGTGTGATTCTGTAATGAGACTTGATTTCATGCGCAGCTTGAAAAGTTCAACTCGCAGAAGCTAAACTGCACAGAAATACATTAGGAAAGTCAAATGTAGTCGGATAAAAAAATAACATAATTTAAACATAATTTAAAAGTAGTTTCTGGGGAGTGATTCAGTAAGCTTGTTGCAAAATAGAGATTCAAACCACATGCATTTCTACGAGGCAAGTCACTGGACAAAACTGAAAGTGAAGGCTCTTTAATTATTTTGCCTCATAATATATATTAATAACAGCAAGTTTGTTACGCCATGTCTGTATCTGCATGGAGCCTGTAGACATGGGACTCACCAGTGCTCCCAATTCTGATGTGAACATGAACAGTGTCAGCCTGGACATCTCTTGGACCACAGCAGTATTCATCCACCTACTGGATACCCCACCCATATATAATTAAAAGCCTAGCTCATTACAGATTTGGATTTCTGTAGGTAACTTGATGATATATATCCCAGATCATAATTTTCCTAATACAGTCTCCATTACTACCAGCATTATTCAGATGCTGGGCTGTGCCTTCCTAGGTGAGTGAAAAAGCTTCTGGAAACAAGATCAGAAATTTTACGTTCAACTCCATGTCAAGAGAGTTTAAGCTCACTTCAATTACTTAAGCTAAATGTGATTCACAAAGACAACAGCATGGACAGTAGAGCTTACTAAGGCAAACCTTTGGCATGTGCTGTTCACATCACTTTTAAGCACACAGAAGATTAGCTCACTGTATCTGAGAGAGCAGGTAAACAGGTGTTATAAACTCAATACATCAATTTAAAATGTTTCAGGAAATGTCATTATCAGGAAAGTTTCATGACAAGGTAATTGTCATTTCAATTACCCATCTAATATTTATACAATAGATAGAAGAACACCTCAAAGATATTTCATCAGAATCCTACCCCTTCACATGTGGCTCACCAATTACAGGGAAAAACCCACTACTGGCCTACACTTGGAAATGTACCATCCAAAACCACATGCCTAATAGACTAAGTTAGTATGTTTCTTTAATTTTTTTTTTTTTTTTTACTGAAACAAAAGCTTCAAGGCCATCTCAATGAAGAAGTCTGACAGATAGCTTTTTCAAAGAGTAAGGTTTCTAAATCTCTTTAGTTAAAATTCAGAAAATACAGGCTGAATGCAGTTTTTGATCCATTTGACCATTCCAACTCTGAAGTGTATCCCTTTAGTTCCTAAATTAACCTCCCACATTTACCTTTTTTATTTGGGTTTCTTCCACCCATTTTCTCCACCTGAGAAATGGCTTCTTCCCAGCAGCTGTTGCTTGCCTGCATATGAGGCTGAATAAACTTTAGTTTTTGTTCCAAAACCTGGTGGGCTTCTGTTGTTAATTCGGGTGTCTCCTTAGTGCTGATAAGTTTTTCAAGTTCATCCTCAAGAATTATTACCCTAATAAAATGAACAAAAATAATACAAATAAATCTTTGACTTCACAATTTCTTCAGGTATTTAAAATACTGTTATTCTCATTAGCTTCTGAAGATCTAGTTCGGCCATTTCCTCAATAATGCCACAAATTTTGAAAAATAAGATCCATTTATCCACACTGAGACACACCATTCACTCATTATAGCAACTCTTACATGTAAGATTAAAGGAATAGACAGTTTCAGTTCTTTCATCAGCCAGTGATGAAATTTTTAAAACATCTTCTAGATAGTTACTATGAGCTGAACTTTCTTGTAAAGCATTTGGTACATTAAAAAGTCAAGGGAAGGTAAGTACGTTTTCAGATTTTTTTTGAAGGGTCAGACAAAAGCAAAGATAGAAATTAAAGAACTGCTTAGCTTTGAATTTTCACTAGATATCCAAAGAATAATCAGGGAACAACACTGGATTCCCCATCGAACCAAGATTCTTTGACCTCACTCTATATAAAGATATAAACTGACAACCCAAAGAACTCAAAGTTCTTCGAAGAACTGAAGCCTTCTTCCCAATGGCATTGGCTCTTAACTCATGTGTAAACTTACTCATTCAGCAGTGCCTTGAGATGAAGCTGCAAACTGCGTACTGCTGTTTGAAGGCTGTTCAACTCTCTTGACTTCTGTTTTGTTCTGGTTGGTCGTTCAAAACCTGACTGATGCTGAGTTTCAAAGTACCGATAAAACTCATAGCTCCTCTTGAGCTCCTCTAAGCAGGCAGCATGTGTATGAGGTAGGCCTTGAGTCACATCAGACAAGATATGATGAGGCAACCGTTCAGGGGAGATCAAGGGTTTGGGGGATGCATTGGCTGGGGAGAGGAGCAGTACCAATCTCCTGAAGAACTCTGAACTCTGCCCTACCCAGAGCTGAAAGAGAACCTGCAAAACAGAGTAAGGTTAGCTCCGTGCACCTGGAACACAGCCAGCCTCCAAAATAAAGGTGCAGTTATAGAATGCAAAAATGTTCCTCAGCCTACCATAGAAACACCGAAAAAATAAGAAAATCCACTGAGTATTTTTGAAGGATATCTCTGACCATGCAGGTTCAGATCTAGTGAACCTCAGATGACCATTAATTCTTCAATGAAGTACGTTACATGCAATTACGTTCAAAAGCTTGTCAGAGACCTAAATTTTCATATTCTCATCAGGCAGTCTCATTATTTGCTATAATCTCCAAATACCCTACAGCTTAAAAAGAGCTGCCAAAATTCCAGTGGCAGCAAAGACATTTTTTCCTTTATAACATTATGCTATAATTTCCACCATCCACTTAATAACTACTGCATTGGCCCACAACCAATCTTGAAACAGGAGCCTAATTGCACTCCACTTCAACAAAAACCAATCTACTTCTGGAGAAAGCTGACTTAACTCCTTTCTTCAGCCAAAGTGAGAAATTTCATGAATGCCATTAAAGAGCTGTAAGACACGAATCACGATGTTTTATATGGTACAAAAGAGGTTATGCAAACTGGGAAGAAGCAAACCCACAACTGAACTTCTTAGGATTTTCCACTTCAAATGAAATGAGCAGTTTTCTTTGTTTAGAGAAGACAATTGGCTGTATGCACCACAACCACCGAAACAGATTCACACGCTGAGTCTGCAAGGATGCGTGTCTTTCTAGGAGTGATTACCTTGAGCGCAGGCAAGCTGAAGCCATCCGTGAGATTGTGTGCCTCCTCTTCAGATACCTGCTCTTCGCTCAGTCCCAGACCCAGGTCCTTAAAAGGGACTACGCAGATGTAGCTGGTCACATTGTCGCTCTCAGAGTTCAGAGGGTAGGTTTAGCCAGAGTTAAGGTGGCTAACAAAGCAACTTTTGCACTAAACACGTAAGTAAAAAAAAACACCACCTAATAAAATGGCATACAATCTCTGTTTAATCGAACTTCCCGTCTTTCTTCACAGCACAGGTTTTAAAGGCTCAAAGAAGGATAAGAGAACACCAAATAAACTTCTATGTCTAAATGCAACCACATAAAAAGAAACAAATGCAGACTGATGCAAAATCTCAGCATTGCTCTCAAGTGAGGAAATTATCCTTAATCAGTAAATTCCCAATAAATGGCTCTTGTCAGCCTCAACAGAGATCAGAGAGAAGATCTATGTTTTGATTTACAAACTGAATATTCTCATCTCTTGGGTCACATAAAGGTCATTAGAAGTACTTCTCTCTTATCCAACTAATACGTTTTCTGGGGAAGCCACAAGTACTACTCGCTCTCACTTCCAAATTTTCCACCTGCTAAATTCTCTTAGGATTGTACTTGCAATAGTGCTCAAGAAAATGTTTACCACTTGCGTAGGAGCACATTGCATAAAGGGAAATGTTTGTGGCTCAGGAAGCATCAATACTAAGCGTTCAGGCTCTGAACAAACACATTTCCCACTAATTTCTCCTCAAAGTCCAGAAAGAAAGATGCCTGTGAAGTGCTCTCCAGAAGCATGAATGCAGATGAAAATCTGCAATGCAAATGACTCAGGAACACAGCATCTGCTGCATCACACAAACACAGTGTCAGCGGGGTCAGCTAGTCTAAATCAACCTGAAAGTGTGTCCAGCAGATGGAGCACAGGGACATTAACTCCACCAGAGACTGAAAAATCAGGTCAAAACCTTCAGGACCGATTATCTTAGAGACTAACCACATTCTGTATTAACCCTTTTCTGCAACAGCATGAACATCTTAGCAAGCAGTTTGAACACGTGGATTTTTAAGTCATATAAAAAAGCTACAGGGAATCTCTCAAACAGGTGGTTTGACCAAATGAGCAACTTATGCACAATGCGTCTCAGCTAGGGACTCCCATTAAACTCCCATGCTATCGCCTGCCATGCCCTCTTACTTCCAATAATTTTTGTTAAAAATATAATGACATTTCCTCAGTGTACTTTGATCTAAAACGTAAGTCTTTTTCTTCACATTGTGAGATTAACTAGAAGGATGCAAGTGCAGTAAATAAACGCACCTTATTTAAACACTCCTGTCTTTGCAAAAATACTTTTCTCATGTTTAACTTAAATTCCTTATTAGCTTAGAGCAAGAGAATGCAAAGATACTAAATAATAAACTGTCAAATCCAGAATAAAATATATGTACAGTGAATATCTAACCTCCACCCGGAGGCTGATGATACTTATAAAGAAGCAAAAGTGCTAATGCACCCATGTACATAACAATTTAATAGTAGTACTTTGCTCTTCAGAAGTACATTCCCATCTAAAGCTCTAACAAGAAGGCCTCATAGTATTCCTAATAAACCCAAGATGCTCTGTTGTCTCATAAAATTCTGGAACCTGCTGGAAGGGATGCGCAAACCATGTGATGAACTGGCTGGTCAACAACAACAACAAAAATCTAATTGAAAAATTCTTAAGCATCTTTACTTAGACGTTCCAGAAGCAGACTTCGGATTTAGGCTTTTACAACCCAAAGAAAGTACAGCTAGTTATTTATCTACCTTTAGTTTAAGGTTTTCTTGTATTAGCTGTCTTTCCTATGTGAAAAGGTGTTTTTTTAACATTTCATGATTAACTAAACTTCTTTTTCAAAGGAAAAGGAACGCGATTTAACTAAATGTAATAAGAGCAAATTTTCCTCAACTCAAGGCATCTTTAATACATAGAATGGGACCCACAAGGATCATTAAGTCCAACTCCCGGCTCTATACAGAACCACCCAAAAATTAAACCTATGACACTGAGAGCGTTGTCTAAATGCTTCTTGGACTCTGACAGCTTGGTGCCCTGACGAGCCTGTGCCAGTGCCTGATCACCTCTAAATTATTACACAACTCAGTGGAGTGTAGTGCAGAGGTTTCCCACACTAGTAGTGACAGGTCTGCATCATATCCTGTAAACACCCAACCCAACTAGCTTAAGCTAAAATAAGGATATTGTATTCTGCTATACCCTTGTTTTCCAGACTTAGGAAGAAATACTCTTTTCTTCTCTATGGCTTTTTCTTCTATGACTTTGAACAATTCACTCTTCTTGGTATGAACAAATCAGAGCAAGGACGACATGAGAAAATGCTGAATAGTTTCTGCAAGTAAATAACTGTCACTTCACATGAAACGTAGAGAATCCATCTCATGAAATATTACTGGTCCACTGAGTTTAACTAAACACTTAAATTAAGCTAAAGTATAATAGTATATATTTTTTTCTATTTCACATGGGAACAAATTTAGTTAGGAAGATATTAATTTATTCAATCCACTGAAAGGAGCTAGAAAGTGGCATACCAACCACAAGCAAACTTCTTGTCTTACTGAAATGAGCAATGATAACATGCCAGGTTTATGCGATTTGTATTGCATATTTGTATTTAAACAGAAAAGCTGCAAATGAAGATTTTTAATTCTCTGTAACAACTTAATTAGTCAGATCTCCCCCTTACTCATTTGAGATATACATTACCATTACCATCACTAAGCTTTGATCCTTAGCATATTAGATGGGAAGATTCAAACGCTATTGTCTTGGAGATTAAGATGCATTTCACACATTGAATTTCTACTGGAAAATATTACAAACAAATGAATAGGAAAAAAACAACCAAAAAACAACCAAACAACCAAAAAACAAACCAAACCAAAAACCAAAACACCTGTTCTACCACATTCCACTACATTCTACATATAGAATTTTTCTGTATAATGCTTCTTCTTTTGTTCGTCAAGAATTTACACACATACAGTTCCAATCTATTTTTGACCATTTATTTCAGCTGGCATTACTATTAAGATATCTGCATGATAATTTGGTATAATCGAACTTCCATCTTAAAAATCTTTCAAAGAAGATACAAATGTTTTTCAGATCAGAAACGCATCTGGTTTTTTGGGTTGGTTTTTTTTTTTGTTTGTTTGTTAGTTTTTTGTTTAATGAAGTCTGAAAGCATTGCTATTTCCTACACAGTACAAAAAAACCTTGAATTGCTGAGGACATACAGATGATGATTCAGATCTGATTTTGTGAAGCAAGTGTCACAGTTTGATTTGGAATAGAAAATCCTCACTCTTAAATGTGTCTTTTGGCTTATTAATGTAATAAGAGTTTCATCCAGCTTGTCTGAAATAGGAAATTGACTTACCTTTGAACACGGAGACAAGGAGTGAAAGGGCATATTGTTCTAGGGAAAGGTTATTTTTGTGTGAGGAAAAAAGATGGCTTAGGTATAATCATAAAACAGTACCTACATCAAAGGCATGGCCATCAATAATTGGGGCAATGTTTTCAATACACAGGATCTTATCTCACACTGCAAAGTGCAAAAAAAGAAATATGGTGACTGTTCCAAATCAAGCATAAGACAAAATTTACTATGCTACATTTTCATTAGTTTTTGTTTAGATATATAATTAGATAATGTATGTTTCTAGTCATGCCAACTCTAAACATCGGTGTGAATGCAGGTAGAAAACCATGTTAATAGAATATCTGAATGGACGGGTTCTTACAAAAAGGATATTTTTTCAGCATGTACAGAGTAGCCAGTCTTGAAGCTCGGAAGTTGGCTCTGACAGATCGATAGACGGCTTTCCGGAGACCAATGAGATGCTGACTAGGATGCTGTCCAGCTTTATTAAGTGGGCAAGCGGCACTGACCCTGTCAAGCAAACTTGAAAAGTAAAATGTGATACAACTGTACAGATGTCCTAAAGTATTTTTAAAAGATAGTACATCAGTTTTCATTTTCTATCACTTAATTTTTTTTTTTTTTCAAATTGCTCAGTAACTATCACACACACACACACACACAAAAGAAATTCATCACATCAGTGAATTATTCAAACATTCAGTTAAGCAGCTAGGATTCCTCTGTAGGCAGCCTGATTCCAGTCTCACCTGAGCCACAGTAAAATTCCTGAGAACATTTGTCTTCTCCAAAGTGTTCCAAAAGAACATAGTAAATGTAGGCAGACCACAACATTATCTGCTATAAAACTATCACAAGCCCATTATAAGTTCGCAGATACTTAACATTTACCTCTTTTCATGCAAATTTGCTCTTTAAATACTTTTTATAGAAAAATGTGTTACTACTGTTTTTCAAGCAAAACACTATTTTTGATCAAACTTCCTGAAGAATTACTCTCTATGTCAACAGAAATGTTACTTAAGTGGTGAAACAGGTTTTATCAGTCATGCGATGAATGACTGCAGTGTTTCGTGGAAGTCAGACAGGTAACATGAAATGTATGCAATCGTATAAAGCATATTTGAAAATACATTTTGGTACGCGCATGTTCAGATGAATACACAATTTAAAAGATACCATTTGCTTATTAGACTGTACTTCAAAATGTCTTTAGAACAGTAAGAAATTGCCTAATCTGGAAATAAATTGATTATGAACTGAGTAAACGTTAAAAATATCTATAGAGTCTTAAGGCACGTAGTCTGATGCCAGACTTATGGCTACGACACTGAAAATGGCTTAGATGGACAGTTCATCCTCTCTGGCACTGCGTTTACTAGAACCAGATCAGGAATGGATGAGGTGTGGTCATCAAGACTGACAAACTGTTCAGGGACTGGAAGCCTGCTTCTGCTCTCACTTTACTCAGAGCAAAGTGATGAGTTCATCTTGTATCTGTAACTCAGGACATGCCAATCTCTAATGTTTTCCTAACTTGTGAAGGTAACAATTAGAAGTGTTAATGGATAAACTCTTGTAGACTCAGGCTTTGGGTGAAGTGTCAGAAGCAGGACCAAAGAGAAGAGTAAAGCTATTCTACTAGTAAAAAGTATCCTCTAGTAAAAAAGAGAAAGAAATTTATGTTCTGCTACAGCAATGCAAGCACTTTCATCTTCTGCACAGAACAACTATAGCACAACTCATGTACTGCGTGTACTGCCAGTATTCAACAAAACAATTTGTACTGCTTCTTGGGAGGCTGTTTTCAGTGTGTTTTTTGTTTGTTTGTTTGATTTGTTTGTTTTTAATGGAATAATTCTTTATTCCAGTAATGTTAATATAACTTGCTATAAATTTCCATGTGACAGACATGCCATATATCCCTAGCTTCCTCGGCTTTCATTTATCTTCTACATACTTTAATTGAACTTACAGTATGTTATCAGCTTTGGATATCAGCCACAAATAGCAAAAATTTTAAAAAAGGTTAAAAGTGAATTTCCTGTTCTCTGCTGCTCCATATCCACTTTCCCTGTAAAGAACTATTATTTATTTCTCCATTAGTTTCACAAATCAAGTTTTAAATAGAATCTCTCCTTTCACAAATCTGCATATACACATGAATAAAAAACTATTACTGTACTCTAACACAAAAGCAAGTTCTACAGAGATGCTACACACAACAACATACACTCGGAGTTTGATTCTAGTTGAAAATATATAAAGGTAGTACTTTGGAATAAAGTTAATTGTATCAGTGACAGACAAGAAAATAACTACTTGCTTTTTATTGCTGCAGCCTTTCATTGCATATCCCTACAGTTTTTATTTTATAATTTAATGATGAGCATACTTTCATTAGCCAGGAGAAAATCCAGGCTGCAGCTCGTAATCAAGATTCATTTGTCTAATTGCAACGGAGACAGAAATACTGCTGTTCTGCCTGAGCAGAGCCCTTTCCTACACTGGCTATATAATTTCTGAAATCCAAATTACATTGGCAAGGTCTTGAGCATCTCTGCATCGCAGAGCTTGTACTGTGCAGACTTAAAAGCCAAGAGAGGTATTAAACTCTTCTGAAGGCCATTCTGAAATCAGAATATTCAATGGTCTTCGAAGAGCAGATAATATAATACAGACATGACAGGGTCCTTAGTTGTTTGGGGTTTTTTTTTTCTTCAGCGGCTACTGTTTTTTGTTGTTTTTTTTTTTGTTGTTGTTGTTTTTTTTTATTTTTTTGTTTTTTTTTTTAGGTGGGATGGGAACAAAGGCAAAACAGCATCTGAATCAACTGAACATATAGCAGTCACTGCCATGCAGTAGTAAATCAGTGAACCAATGGAGAACTGACCCTAATCTCATCAAGAATAATTTAACACTTGCAGAAACAGCCAAATATCAATTAATAAGGGGGCAAAGAGAGTAGAATAAAGCAAAGCCACAAAGTTTATGTAAATTAGCCTATGAGAACATAGCAATGGATGGTGCGATACAGCTGTAAAAAGAACAGCTGTAGAAGACCTGGACCTGGGCTTGCAGAGTTAAGCTAAGACAGTCAAAATCTGAACTCAGCATTATTTGTCAGCTTTGTTATCTTTCATTCATAACAAAATCAATGCACGGTCCCAACTATGCTAGGCTAGCAGCATATTCAAAGAGCAGCATATGTATCATGCAACAGGATGCTGCGCTGCCCAGTTAAAATCCCATTCCTTGAAAGATTTAAAACAATACAAGAAGATACTCATTAACTTTCCAGGAGCAACCATTCCTACTGCCTCAAAACTCCCCCTGAACAAGCATTAAGACTTTGACAAGGTTACTTACTGGAGAACATAGGAAAGGTGGTTCTTCTAAGATTCATTGTAGCAAAATTGACCAGGAGAAGGGGTAGCTAGTATTTTGGATCACATATAAAGCGCTACATCAAACAAAGAAGTTCACCGTGCTCTGTGCACCAGCATCCCTTACATATATGGGTGCTGGAGGGGACACTTGAGTTCAAACTTCCTCCAGACTAAGCCAACCCAAAACCTGCATGACACCGACCTCCTCATACTGAGTAATTATTCTGATGAGAATGCTGACGCAGCGTTCTCCCACTCATCCATACTACAAAATCTTTTGAAAAGCTTGCCAAAATTTTAAGTAAAGGGACTATGAGATCAAGCACTAGCTTAAAGATCAGTCTGCTTTTTGTTAATCTCTTATCTAAGATATGTAGTAAAAGAACAAGAAACCAGCAATTTTTAACACTGACCACAAGTTCATTTGCTTAAACTTAGGAAAAAATCCAAATGTTTTTCTCATCTGTTATTTGAACAAGCCCTAGTAATAATTTCTTATAAGAACTCATCTGCAAAGATAAGACTCTCTATTGCTTAACTATACACTTCTTCAGAAAACAAAACAAACAAAAAACACAGCTAGGCAGACTGAAGACATGCTTATGCATTCCTAAGGGAGAATAAAGCATTCAGCTAAGTATAATGAAGGTATCTCAAACTCAAAAATTAATTCAAAATGCAAACTCCACAGTTTAAATCTTGCCCGTAACAACATGTGCCTGCAAGTTGAGTAGTTGGTCTGGCATTAACCATTTCTTGGTGCATACAGGGGAACTTTTTATTGGTTTTAGAAAGAAGTCAACAGCATTTAGTTGCTGGCATTTCCCATCTTCTTTAACTTCAAGTCTAATTGACTCTGGTACATGTCTGGAAATAGGTCGCTACAAGGGAAAAGGACATACAATGGCAATGAGAGCGGGTCTTGGGATCACTGCACACACTGAACACGTTCTAATGTCCTTCAACATAGTAAACGCAAAGTTACCCAAGGAATTAAATATTGCCCAGAAACCTAAATAACTAGGAAAACTTTAATACCTTAAGTGGTCAAGAGGCAAATCTAGGAGTAAATAACTTAAAATTCTAAACATCTTAACAACTGTACGCAAGAAAAGAAAAAGGGGATTGTAATTTTTTTGAGGTTGAAAATGACCATTTGCCATAACAAATGGCCTTGCTAATTGCTACGTTCTCACTACTTCAGACTATTATTTGATAATTTTGAAATAAACTTGTTTTCTAAAATATGAATGATTACTTGCAGATCAGGTTTGTTACATGGATTTGGTAATATAAGGTACAAAAAACTGTGAAGCCAACATCCTAAATGGCCCCCCAAAACGATAACTAAATTGGTTTTAAGTCCTTTTATTTGGGTATTTCATTACTAAGACTACAGAAGATTTTCAAAAGCATAGGTGTCCAGAAAGATTTCTGAGACTTAATGCTCCTTCAGGATGCATAGTTTTAACAATATCTTGTTAGGATTCATACTTGCATGTTCGTGAACATAGCTATGATAATTATACTATTTTACATAAATGAAAAACTTTAAGTAGCATGGTTTTCAGCAGTTTCACTTGTTATGGGAGACAGTGCAACAAGACTATGTCAGAACACATTTGGCTTAAATGGACCTGCGCATTAAAGTGAAACATAGACTCACAGGGTAAATCCTCTGGAAATCACTTCAGTCTCTTGAATGAGCCGTAGAGCTTTCCTCACAAGATTAGTAAAAGCTCGACTATTCGCTACGGTTTCTTCCAGCTGGGTACAGTATTTTTGCAGGGACATTTGCAGCTTGGCTGTCCTCCATGTGGCCCACACTCGGAAGACTGCATACACAACCAGAACTAGTCCCCACGGTAGCCACGATGACTCCTTCCACCACGAAGGAAGCATAAGCAGGGCACTTACAAATGCAAGCAACAGTGAGATATCCCTGCAAATAGAGAAAGTAGTTTCAACCACAGACTCCTGAGGTCAAACAAGCAGGAAGTACATGTAGATTCTTAAGTGAGCTGTGAACACCAGAAAATACTAAGCTGCAGATTAAATGTACATACGCATGATATCACACCTTTGGTATACTCTAAGGAAACATTTATCCAGCTATTTAACGGCACAAGTAGAAGAAAGATGTACCACTTCAAAAGGCCTATTTATTTGATATGACTTTAAAACGAAACAAACAAAATCCCACAAAGCCAAACCCCAATCTGACTACTCAGCATTATAAGCTGGAGTGGGTAGGAATGGGAATATCTGTATTTCCTGGTTCAGAAGTACAGTAGGAAAGGGTATGGGTTTATTTGGAAAATACACCCTCATGTAACACTCGCTTTATTTTTTGTAGTTTTACTCATTTAACTTGGATACCAACACACAACTAGTTTTGAGCACATTCTCATGACACAGATTGAATCATTATTTTAGATGATTTGGCAGCCTCTGAAAAACCTTATAAAAAAAGCAAACAAACAGAGTAATTAGTATCTCAGCTCAGTTATTTCCAAAGAACATCTCCAAAACCTCTTACGGCTGTTATTTTCATCTAGAAAAAAAATCTACAACAATAAGTAACTCCTAAAAAAATACACTGTGTTTCACATCTAGTATTGTAGCTGCAATTTTGTAAAATTGTGACAGCCTTCACAGAGATGGATGGGATACGGGTTTCAACCTGCATAAAAGCCTTCAATCTTTGGAGTTTTCGAATATTATTTTTCTTCCCCCTAAAATAAGATATGGTGCTGGATTTTCTAGATTCTGGACAGTTCTGTAGTCATTTTTCAATAAGCTTTACAAAAACTAAATCTTTAGGTCTAGTGATAGGTTTCAGCAAAGGTGCAGATTTAAAATATTCCAGATACATAAATAACTTTAAAGAAGGAACACACAGTCTGTAACTTCCTTAGCATATTTGAAAAAAATAAAAATAATAATAATAAAAAAAAATATAATATAGATAGATAGATAGATACATCTATCTGCCCCCAAATCCCCAAAATGAAAGACTGGAAGGGGTCAAAGAGATCAGTTTTTTGATTTTCCATTTTGGGTTACCTAGATTACCATTGACAGACCCAAGAAGATAAAGATGATGCCAAAATGCACTCATGTAGTTATGCCTATTACTAAGTACCCTTAGAGTTGCAAAGATTTCCCCCAAATTCAGTCTAAATCATTTGCAAATTAATCCAATTACTTTTCTTCACATCTTTTCCTTCTCTGCATAGATTGACATCACCTCCTTACTACCTTCTACTACCCATAAGACTGTTTCATCTCACCTAAGTTTTCTCCATGCTGGCCAAACAAGCCTTCCTACCTCAAATGTTTCCAAAAGATTGCATTTTCTAGACTCACTATTTTTCTTGTTCTGTACTTACCTACTTCTTAATTACCTGTACCTCACAAAAAATGGCATCAAAAATCAGAGTTGAGACATGGGGAAACAGGGAGAAAAAAATTAAAACCCCCTGTGTCTTGCATATAACAAGGACTGTGAGAACAGATTTTTCCATTTACTGACTTTTTCAATTTATGCTCTGCAACAACATGAAGATCCTTCTCTGAAGTAGTACTGTCTACCCAACTGTTCAGCTTTGTGCTGTTAATTTGATATTTCCTTCCCAAGGATAGTATTATACACTTGTCTTTATTGACTATTCTACTGATTTCAAGATATTTCAGCAATTTGTCAAGATACTTTTGAACTCCTATCTACCAAAACACTTAAAAAGTGGTGTCATACGTAAGGTAAGCAATATTTACGAATTTTGTCAGTGTTCTTTATCATCTGAACAGTTTAAGAAACAATGAATAGTGTTAGGACCAGGAACAAAACATTGCAGAAATGGTGGTTTAAAAGTTCTCGTTTGACAAAGAATATCAATAATGACACAATATGTCATAAACGTTTTTTCTTCCTTTTTTAACTGGCTGAGAATTTACAATAATTCCATATACTATCCTAACATATGTAAGAAAACGTACCACTGGTCTGTGCTACAAGATGTTCTTATCTACTGACGCCTGCCTATTTCTTAGTAAGTCAGTCTGCCAGACCATCCACCATTCCTACTATTTTTCAAACACAGGTGGTATTTGTTTAGACAGGATTGCAGCTAGCTCCTGCAGTATTCCAGGATGAACTTCACCAGCCTTTTCTAAATTCAGTGTATTGTATTTAAATGTTCTTTTGTCTGTTCTTCTAGTATTCTAAACCCACAAAAGGTAACTGCTCACCCTTACAATTAACATACTTTACAAAGGCCACAGTGAAAAAGACACTTTCCAATTCAGTCTACACAACTATGCCTAATTTATCAAAATCACCCCCATATGGCTTTTAAAATTCATTAATTCATCAGTGTTAAATTTTTATTTGTGCCACGTGTTAGGGTTTGTAAGTACTGACTTTTGCTTATGTAGCTATCTTGGATTAAAACTCACTCTTTCAATAAAACGCCTGAGGCAAAAGCATGCTTATCCATATATGCGAGTAGTAGTGGACCAAAGACTCAAAGATCTGAGGGAAAAAAAAGTTACTGTATTGCTGCATTTTAGGTAAAGAACATACAATGTTTGTTGTTGTTTAACAGTGAATACTGTAACAGATATTCTCTGTACAATACCAAATATTAGGAGTTGCTAGGGAGCGTAGTGTTGGAAGCTGTCCATTTTCCTGTTGCTTACACTGCCCTGCAGACAGGATACTCGGGTCAAGGAACTCAATCAGTTCCACATCCTCCTGCAGCAGAACTTCCTGTTGCAGGATGGTACGGAGTGTGTCAAATCGAAATCCAACATCCTTGCCACAAATAAGCAGAAGAAAAAACAAGTGTTAGTAAAGAAGTAAACTCTTAAAATTAAGTTATGATAACAAGGAAAACATCCAGACACCCTACGCTTCACTGACAGCTAACTCCTCTTGAAGATTACAGAAACATTTCAGGTACATCAGTAGTGGCTACCTCGCTTTTTAAACTATGCTTAAATTTAAAAAACTCATTTTCTATCTATTACTTCAGCCTTGCAGGGTAAATCACATTGACTTTGTGATCAGATCTAAGCAGTAACAATACCTAGAAACACATCACAATTATTCCAACATACTGCACCAAACTATCGTCACAGAACCCTTCCAATTGAGAATGTTGTAGAAGAACCCAAAACTGAACATGCGGCATCTTTGCCACATGCTAGATTACAGGAAGGAAAGGAGAGCAGAAGTTAATAGAAGTTAGACATTTCACATTACAAAAGCTTTAGTCTGCATTGACCAAATTAGATTATTTATGAAAACCTAAGTTAGGTTTTCATAATTTCATAAACCTAAATTAGCCTAATAAGGATTTCACAAATTAGCTAGTTAAATTCTTTGTATTGATGTAAATCCAGACAACTTGCATTCTACATTTACTGGAAAACATTGTTTTAGGGTTGTGTTCAAAAGGAAACTGCCCTCCTCCAACATATCCTGTGTCATTTTGTTACCCTAAAGCAGCATGAAGCAGGAGAAACATATTTTCCATATTCTTTGGTTGCATTTCCATGTCAAGACACTAAGGTTAGAAAAGCTGTGAAGACAATAGTTCTGATTCAAAGAGAAACAAGCAGGATGGGAATTAAAAAGACAATCAGTGATCAGTAACAAGATGTTGCAGAGATTTTGCCTTAAGATGAGGGAGAAGTGACAGCAATTAGACTTAGAAGAACACTTGGAAATGGAAAATCCTAACTTCTCATACAGCTCAACACTTTTTTTTTTTTTTTCCCTAAGCTATATATGGTGATTCATTTTTACATCATAGTAGAAAAAAACAAACTCCTAACTGTTAGATTCCAGAACAGTCTAACACAACACTTTCATGGTGGTGCATTAGTTTACTTTGCTTTTCCCAAATGCAAAAGCACTATGGAGAATAGAGCAGAAACAGAGCGCATAGCCCAGGACAAGACCAAGAGTGGTGGAACTGCCCAAGCTACGCCTGTGCTAAGAAGCTGTAAGAGGGAAAAAGCGGTATCAAATGATGCTCTACAGGCTTTCATCTTGTGCTGTGTCTGCAAGTCACCGACTGCAACTTAGTGACTTTCTCAGTGTTTCTGCAGTGTCTTCCAGTGAACGGGACAGTTACAATGCGAATTAATTCCTTTCAGCTTTCAAGAATTTAATTTATTTCTGACCATTTCTTCCATATTTTGAATATATTCAAGCTGGCTACTGACTGTTCTCCTTTACTGTGCGTGTGCCCAACTTGCCTGGCATCCTACCTCTAAAAACCTGAAACAGTATTACCTAAAGATTAAGTAAAACTGTTAGAAGAAAAAAACAACAGAAACCAAAGATGGTGCCTGGAAGAGAAGGTACAAAGGAGGGGAAGACCTATGGATTAGAAAAGGAAATTGTAAAAAAAGAAAAAAAATAAATCTCTTACCAATCGGTGAAGTATGTCATCGTTTTTCTTATATTGTGGAAAGGGAAACCAACTTCTGAAGAACTCAACTAGTTTTGACAGGATGCTTTGCTGAAAGGAACAGAAATTATTTCCATTAAAAAAGAAAAAGACGGAAGAAATAACAGACAGACAATTTCTTTATTTCTTTCCTTGTTAACTCAGACACACGTACCTGCAAGGAAGTTTCCCTTATTCTATTTGGCCTAACTTCAGAGTATGGGAACATCTGCTTCCGCTCAGTTTGCCTGTATACAAGACTAAGAAATAAAGCTTCATTCACCCCACCTATTGAATGTAACGAATTGTTATGCTGTACTGTTAAAAATAAATACAGCTAGAATTTGTTTGATCTCAGGTTGGCAACGACTCAGTATGAAAGATTTTCTCTCTTCTTAAGGATAAAAAAAGCAGTGATGTTAAATGGCTGACAGAGACTGAAGAAAAGTAGAAGACTGGGAGAGGAACAACCTCTCCTTGGAGGCCAAGACTGTGAAAGATGAGTGAACAGAAGCAGGGATGCACGATTTTAACAGGAACTGTCTCAGAAACTCCCTGTCACATCAGCACTTGCTATCATGTACTTTTCTCCCCATGTTGCTTCTCCCGTGCAATCTAATCCATAGCTTCATCTGAGCTGTAAATGTAACTTTGAGCAACACTAGTTAGGGGAACCTGCTCCCTTTTGCCATGCATTTACTCACACGTCTTCCTAAAATACATGAAAATATATGCTTGATTCTGCTTCACTCTCCAGATTTTGCATGAAAAAGGCAGAGTTTTGGACAGAAATTGTATATCTCCTTTCCTCAGATTGAGCTGTCAGGAAGTATTTTTTGAAGTATTTACTCATGACTGTTTCATGAATTCTGAGGCCCTACATGTTAATCTTCAAACTGCTGACATATAATCAAGTGAAATGTAGGCCAAAAAAATTTGCATTTTGAAGCACTTACATTTTATGCCATACTGTTTAAAAAACAAAAAACCCAACAAACCCAACAAACAACCCCACATCAACAATAAAAAACAGATCATAAGAGCTTAGTCTATAAATGGTATCTGCATTATTTCAGCTTCTTCCTTTTCTTCTCTCCCTCTTTTAAGACAGAGAAGTGTAAAAACTGACATTTACCGCATACAGCTGAAAGCTCACTTGCCCAGAGGAACTGACACTGAGCTTCTGACTTTGGGATTCCAGGTACAACCCTGTTCCAATGCAAGCTACGGAAATGCTCCTGAAGCAGCTGTGTGTTAAGAGGAACACAAACTTCTCCATCATGCTTCCAACTCTAAGGCTGGAAACGGAAGAATAAAATTAAACAATGAAAGTACTGAGCTGCGGCTAGCCCAGGATTTTCTTCATATAGGGCCAATGATAGGAGGCAGAATAGACAGACCAATCAGTTTAACAGTCCTCTGAAAGGCAGTGACAGAAGTTTGATACAGGGCAGAAGGGCTTTGAACAACACCAGAAACTGTCCTTTTGCAGCCTATATGACTCATTCACGCTACTTAGTCTACAGAATAAATGCAGATGAGGATTTCAAGTATGTTACAGAATGTAATTTCAACTGCAACATGGGTCAAGCTATCAAAAAATAAGAAGGCCTTTTCTCCTACTATTTTCTATCATTACTATCAGTAACGCTGGCAAAAGCAAGAATCACTGTTGCTGTACAGGCAAGGAATTCAAGGCTACTCAAGGGCACTGCCATATGTCTGAGGAGGAGAGGAGTGCCACACAAACTGCAGCAATAGATTCTCTTCCAAGGTAGAGTTTCTTGTGAAGTGATGCAAATGAAACAAAATTATCTGATGTCAATTTGTGAAAAATTGAGATGAAATAAACAAAGCCATTGCCCTACATTTGAGCAGCAGGCAAATACTTTGTTCTGAAGTACTTGCCTTAGTACAGTGAAGTGCAAAAGGAGCTGTCCATTTGAAAAGATGTCTCTGGAAGCCTATTATTTTCAACTGCTTGGCCTTCTGAAGTTGTTCTGTTTTTACCATAAGCATTTAAATCTACACCAGACAGTTTTAAACTGCTACCAGCTGACTAAACTAGACTGTAGAACTACTGAAAAAAAACAGACTGATGCGTTACATAACCATTTGGTTTATTCGCCATGTTTTAAATTAAAAATAAAAATATGAGCTTGCATAAATGCTCAACAGGCATGTCAGTGCTTGAAAACAAAACAAGACAACACACTGTCTTGGGCTGTGACCCAGTAGAGTGCAGTAACACATTCAATTATTCAGTTCCTTGGAACAGTGTCTCACAGTTTGCATTCCCACTGGGAGTGTTACTGACAAGTAAAACAACTTTCATCAACACACAAGTCAGGTCATGCTGCCAGTGCTTCTGGAGCATTATTCTTACATCAGAAAGCAAGTCAGTCACATGAATTCTCTTCATAAGCTTAACAAGTAATTATTATTAAGCTTTTTGCTAAGCTTAATTAGCACAATTTAAAATATCCACTGTCTAACATTAAAAAAAAAAAAAAAAAAAGCAGCATAGAACATCAAACATTTCAAGTTCATTCATTTTGAACCTAAAATAAAATTCTTAGAAATACTTCTATTCAGGGTGAACTTGAAACGGCAATTTAGCAGTGTCTAAACTACCACCATTAATACCGGTACCCTCCAATTCTGTGCAGCTCAGGAAGATGATAATACTAAGCAGTAACACCTTCCAACTACTCCAAGCTGGCATGATATAGGTGGAAGTCATAGACAAAGGCAAGGACTTGTCCCTCCTTTCCAATTTCTGTGGGTGGTCTCAACAGAATGCTAAGTATCTGCCTCCAGTACCTGCCTTGTTCTAGTGATAACTGTCACATCTGAGCCAGGATGAGGTGACAGTAAGACCAGTTAAGACACTCAGATATACACAGTAGTCTAGAGAAAGGACAAAGGTATATAAAAGAAGCATATTCCTTAAAGATCAAGCAGAATTGCCCAAATAATTCTGGTTTTAATTCCAGAAAACAAATCTAATACTTCCTTCAAACAGTGCTTTTGAATATCAAGTGACCACGAGATCAGAATTTGGCTGTAACTTTCTCCTGAGATTGGTATAGCTCGAAGCACTGCACCTGTAATTACCAAGCTAAATCACTTCTCTACACTCCCCCAGCCCTCAGAGCAGTGTTGAAGTACCTTTACAGCTTTTCATTTCAGTGTTCATTAAGACCATGGTCTGATTAAGGAAACAAAACAAAACTAACCAACCAAAAAGCTAATTAAGGTGTACTTCAAATTCAGCTGATGCCTTTATCTCTCACTAAGCCTGAACCATATGCCCTACTTTGTAGGAAAGCAAAACACAGCAACGTTAGTATCAGTCATTAGGAACATCTTTATCTCCTAGATTTGTTTATCCAATCCACTAGGATCCCACACTAGATCTTTACCTTGCCAAAATACTGTTGCATGTCACAAGATTGTACCTGAACAAAGATCCTACCTGATTGAATACAAGAGTAAACAGACCCAACTCAAAGACAAAGCAATACTGCAAATTTCCTAATAAGAGTAATCCGCTATCAGTCAGCAGGCAACCCAGAAAAAAATATTATTTTACTTCTCTCCTCAGGAACATTATTTGTCTCTTTTTCTAGTCAGAACAAATCCTGTATTTAGCAGAATGGGATGATAATGGAGAAATACAGCAGAATTGGATGCTACCCCTAAAAAGTTAACCACCTTTTAAAGAAAAGAGTACTGTTTCAGATCCATTAGAAAACCCAGGAAAGATAGATGGACTGTAATAACCAAGAAAGCAAAAACTCTAATTGTTTATGCACTTAATCTGCATTGCATTCAACTCTAAAATATCTTTTAAATAAAAAAATAAATAAATGTTTAAGCTATTTGTAAACGTGCTTTTCAAAACAGAAAGAAAACAATACCCATGTACTATGCACTGTTAAGCATGGAACATCTACTCCCTGTGATTATGTTGTTTAAACTATACTAAAGACTCAACTAAGATCATTTCACGTTAGGAGGGGGTACATACTCAGAAATTGGAAACCACTTGCTTCCCGGATATTTTATACTGTCAGTAGACTACATCAGCAAACAGTGAGAGAAGGGAAGTGGTAATAGTCTAATCTGAAAATGAGGAAATGATTGGATGGGAATTGAAATGATTTGCCTGTACATCACAGAGAAGTTTCAATAAAGCCCCAGATCCTCCTTATATCAGTGTACTTCTTCAAATATGTGGTGAGCTGTCTCTCTCCTTATAAGACATTCTGCCAAAGATGGGACACAAAAACAGACTTTCTGATATCAGATTACAAAAGACGTTCCCGAATTACTGAAACAACAGTGAGAAGAACTTCCGAAATTTTATCACTACCAATTACACAATGCTTTCTTCCTTTTTTCCCCAGCATACATCCCTGTCTAGACTGAGATGAGATGGTATGAATGTCATCCCAGTATTCGTAAGAAATGTGCAATCCATTTTCACACGCCCTCTGCTTTCAAGTTGCCCAGCAAACTATGATGAATTACTTCTACAGCTGACGTAATACCAGAGGACTTCCTCCCAGAGCAGTAAAATTAAGGGTAAACTAATTGAAGGGAAGCAAAGGGGAAAAAAACCCACCAGAATCTTTGAGGCTTTTAAAAGCAGTACATCCTCATACTTTTAAGGTTCTTAACCTTATCAGTTAACACAGTTCAGTTAACTGATCAGTTAACACAGAATCGTACTGCTTTACTGACTTCCATAGTTGTGAATATGCAAAGTAAAGTAATGCAACATTTTGATAACTACATGTTCTTTCTCCAGATCAGAAAAAACCTTATGTTATCCACATCAGTTCACACACTCCTGAAGCCTACTTACCTACTACCACACAGAGCAGAACAGATTAAAAGCCCCTGAAATAAAAATGCTTGGATCTAAAATAAAGGAGGAACAAGAAGGACACATTCAAAACTGAAAGTTTTATGCTGAAATAAAGCCTAACTAATTGTGACTATTACTCAACTCATTCCTTGAAGCATCTTAAGAACTATTTGGGGGGGAGGAAAAAAAAAAAAAAAAGCCTAAGAAAAATATCAGCACACCTCATTTACTATATGATCCCCCAGCCACCACATCCCACAGGGAGACCTTCTGGAGATATTGGCCACTTGTATCACACTGCTCCCCAGTTCACTGCCAGCTAAGCAGAACGGTGGAACACTGTGGAGTAGGGAAGCAGCGGAGGTTACAAAAGAGAGGGAAAGGGTTGTGAACCTCTGATTTGAGGATTGCCTGTCTGTCAGACAGTCTATCTGACTATGGAATATTCTATATACTTTCTTTTTTAGGATCAGCAAAGAGAGTCCTACTTTGGTTGCCTGAAGACTGGAATTTCCTCACTCACACTGGAGATCATCAGCTGAACCCCATGGCCTATATACTATCAATAACAGTAAAATCACATTTATTTTTAATAAGGAAAACAAAAAATTAGTAGACCATTGTAGGTGTTAAGTGGCCAAATTAATGCTATAAAAATATTTTACAGCATTACCATATTTCAGGAGTCTCTAAGCTCTTCATTCTCAAAAATACTTTTAATACAAAAATGATCATAAAAATTCATTAGCCTTTATTTAAATTAATAGAAAAATAAGAAGTCTGAGCTTATTAGCTGGTGAACATTGTCAGCTGTTACTGTCATAAAATTGCCCGAACCTAAGTACTGTTCCGCTTTCTCCTTCAGACTGGCTATGGTATTTGTACTTCTAAGAAATTCTCTTTCTTAGTGTTCTGTTATATAATGAGTGATATTTAGGAACTGAATGCCTGAGAAGGGCTGGGACTTATAAATATTTTGTTCCAGAAAATCACAGGTGTTATTCATAGAATATCATGCTAAGCCACAGTAACAATATCCAGTAAATAATATCATTTACAACTCTTAAAGAATTCACTATCAAGGCACCTTTCTTCCCTAATTCACATAAAAGCAAAAAAACACTTCAAAATACATTGGCAGATCAGATATTCCCAAATATATTTGCAGACAACACATGAGAACTGTTACTATTAACTTTTCATTTTAATTATTACTGTAAGAATTCCATCTTTATCCCCTCCAATTACGCCTGTGAAGTAATGTGGCTCTCTTTTGAGAGGATAAATGTTAAGAAAAAGGAGAACACTCACTTTCTGGGCAGTATGTACAGTCCTCTCTCTCTGGCCTTCCTCTACTGCACATTGCTTTGCCTTCTGTGACACAGATGAACATACTTCAAAATCAGTGTGTCCCAAATCCTGCAGATACTCGTAGAGTGGTGAATTCTGAAAGAGTTTAAAAAAAAAAAAAAGAAAAATATGAGAAAACCAACCAACCAAAAAACCAAACCAAAACAAACAACAACAACAACAAAAAAAAAAAAAAAAAAAAACCAAGGCCAAAAGATATTCCCTATTTACCATAAAATATGACTATAACATGATGAAGCACGGTTAAACAACGCAATCAGCAATGAGGTATACAACAGGAAAAAACCCACAGTGTCCCAGTAAGAACAAATAAGTCAAACCTTTGCTTTCAGTCTCCCTCAAGTTTTATCTTGACTGCAATGAAAAAGGTTGCAAAAGTCAATATACAAGTCAGTGTGATGAGAAACAAACACAACCAACCAACTTCTTCCAAAGCCATATTTCTCCAGGTTACCTGATATTTCTTCAGCTCAAAACATACATGTAATCAATACATAAACTAAACACTTAGCAATATATTTCAAAATATTCTTGTGTGTCTCCAGAGCACTTGATGACACTGTATTCTTAAGTTCATAAAAATTGAATCAATGCATTTTGCGTCACTTCTATTGAAGCAAACTTGAAAACTAGAGCACGTTGCAAACCTCAGTAAATGAAAACTCAGTACAAACAGATTAGGGACCTAAGGAGTCTTTTACACAAATGAGGAAAAAACAAAAGCCCTAGAAAATGGCTTCTGCTCTCTCTGGCAATGACACTAGCACTTCTGGCAACTGAGTGTCACAGTTATTAAAAAAAAAAATACAATAAGAAACAAACGCAAAAAACAACACCCCAAATGAAGATCTTAAGGTTGCTGGCAAAACCACTAATTGAAGAAAAGTCCTTGTGGAAATCTTTTAGAGTAAGTATGAGATTCTGATCACCATAGAATGGGTTTTTACATTTTTAGATACTTATCTATACAGACTTTTGCATTTTCTTTCCATCCCTAACTAGATATCTAGATTTACATATATGTGATTTGTTAGCATTCGCACATACGGCAATATTCATTACATATCTGATGAAAAGTACATTTACACTGACTCCACTTCTACTCAGTAAATGTAAAGAGATTTCTTTTTAAGAAAACCTCTCAGCCTTGTTGCTTAGAAATTCATTTTCACTTCTGACAAACTTTACCAACCTCCTGCACTAATATGCAACCAGGAGAGAACAGAGTAGGAAGAACAAAAAACATTTGATGAAGTATAACTTACTATCAGTGAAACAACAAGAACAATAAAAGGTAGAAGCTCCACAGTAACCGGCACACAGTTGTGGAGAATTGTGTAGAAACAATTGTGCAGAAACAAACTGTGAAAATGATATCTACTGTGAGCAAGAACCAACATGGTCAAACCTCAAATGACTGCTTGCTGTATAGAAAAACTGAAGCGATCATCAATTCTAGCTTAACAAATGAATTTGTTACTGGCAGGGTTATTTTTAACCCATCACCAAAGTGCTGTTTGAACCACTCTTACCTACTGAAAGCATGCAAACGCACACTTTTGCAGGCTCCCTTTGAGTTACTCAGAACAGATTCAGAGTCCACTCACAACCTGAAACTCAAACATTCATGCCAACTCACAGCTCTGTGCAGGTGCAGGCAGTCCCCTCATCCGTGACAATGATGCTGCAAAACTCTACCCTACGTTAATGACTCACTTCCTTGTGGGAATTTTTCTAGTGTGACACCTCAATCCTCCCATTTTTCCAAGGATCCTTCCTCCACCATCAAGTACGTTTTCAAGTGCGGACAACCCTAATTAAACAATGCATTCCTAGACTGGTAGGAAAGAAGCTATGTTTCTCTAAAAGTACAGCATGCCTCTTCGCCAGAATTACTTAATTAAAACGCAAAAGAAAACATAATGAACTAGAATACTTCTTTTATTTAAGGCAATGTTAAATTACTCCAGTAACTTCAGGACAAAACTTAAAATGGAAAGGGCATGCATAACCATGTCTTCTTAAAATGGTCTCCACACAAAGCAGGTGGCACATGACCAGTACGCCTGAACGACTCAAACCTGCACACACCAGAGGCTATTAGGATAGTATGGATATTTCAGACAGAATCAGCATGAACATTTCAAGTTTAGACAAATGGGTGTCCTGGAGACAAAACTCCAGGAATAACAGGCCTATTGGTTGGACCTTGGTACCAGAAAAGGTAATGGAGAAGGTCATCTGGAGTGCCATCACTCAGCATTCACAAGACACACGAATGATGTGAAGCCAGCATGGATTTATGAAGGGCAAGTCCTGCCTGACTAGCCTGATCTACTTCTGTGACCAGAAGACCCACTTAGATGAGGTAAAGACTATGGATACTTCAATTTTAGTAACACATTTCATATTGCTTCCCACAACACTCTCCTGGAGAAACTAGCTGCTCATGGCTAGGACAGCTGTACAGTTCTGCGGGTGAAGTACTGGCTGATGGATGGGCTCAGAGTCACAGTGAACGGAGCTCAGTCTGGACTCATGGCATCCAACAAGGCTCAGTGCTGGGTGCTACACGTGGGTCATAACAACCCCATGCAGCAGTATGGGTGCCCAGCAAAAAAGGGCCTGGGGTTGCTAGCTGACAGCTGGCTGAATGCGAGCCAGCAGTGTTCCCAGGTGGCCAAGAAGGCCATTGGCATCCTGGCCTGCATCAGAAATGGTATGACCAACAGGACTAGGAAGTGACAGTGCCCTTGTACACAGTGCTAGTGAGACTGCACCTCAAATGCTGTGTTTCGGCATGAAAACAAACCAAGAAGTTTAAAGACTATTTCACCTCAGTAAACTGGAAATCCTGCTTTTTTTGCAGTCTTCAGTGATGACAATCATCTCAATCACACCTGTCACAAGCAAGATAGAAGACTATTCTTCTCTCTACTGATACTCACCTAAACACAGACAGCTGTCAGAACGCATATACCAAGGAGTTTTCCACTACTATCTTAGAGCATCCCTTCTGTGTTCTGCTTTCTCCACTGCAGGGGCAAGGCCAGACAGAATCCATTCAGCTAACCAAATAATGCTAGAGATGCTGGTGATATTAACAGCTCTCTGTTGTGGAAATAAGGTAAAATTACTTCTTCTGGGTCACTGCAGAAAGGCCACACAGCTGATAACTTGTCATTACAAGGGATTCAAACAAGCACCAACCAACTCAAAGGAAATGCAAACTATGTCTTCGCTAATGATCTAAAACCACCACAGAGCAAATATTCAGTATGAAAAGCAATCTGTCAGCATTCCAAGAGAAGAAAAAGAGAGTTTTTTATTCTGATTGTGTAAGGTCACTTCAAAAGCGCAGGGCACAGGAGGGAATGATCCACTGTGAGATCATTTTCTTAAAAGCCGATGAAGAAAAACAGCTTAAAGTTGTTTAGATTGGTTCCATTTCCCCACAGGAATGGATAAAAGAAGGTAGAGGAAGAGACATGCAGCAAGAGAGACTCAGTCCACTAAAACCAGAGAGAACCAGCCAAAATCCTGAATGCTATATTTATTAAGTGAATTATTGCATAGATCTACGAATGCCTAGCTCTTCTCTCTTATTTTTACACAACATCAAAACCACACATTTAACAGTACAATTTCTACTGCACAGAAACAGTAAAAATCAAAACAAAACAAACACGCTTACAAATGTTAATGAAACATTAGGCTGTAGTTGTGATAATTTCATTTGTTCTTGTAATCAAGGTAGAATACAGCACTTCACTAGGTTTTATGTAAAATCCTTCTGATTAATTTTCCAAAGGCTTTATAAATGTCCCCCTTATAGTCTGACTTGCAGATTTTTAATACTGCTGGGAACTAGGAATCAGTTTTTTGATTACTGAGTTGGCAAATTATAACTGATTAAAATTTAACTTGAACGTTTATCACATATTCCTTCAAGTAAACGTGCAGTGTTCTCTGAGTTTCTCAGGAAGAACTTGGGCTTTGTCAACCCTCTTCTAGCACACCTTCTCTGGCCACAAATTTCCTCTCCCCCATTTTTTTTTTAACAGATTATTAGCTAAATTTATAGTCCACGTTGTAAAAAGTCATTTTTTATTAACTTCAGTGAAGAACTACGTCCTGTGCTCTAAGTTAAAACACAATTTTTCCCTTTTCTAAATCCGTAATACCTCGTGAGACATGAGTATAGAAAAAACTAAGTGGGTTGAAGCCACTGTGAAATTAGATTACTAAGAACTTTAACGAACCGATCATAAAAATCTTCCATTACGAGTGAGCTCTCTTGCATAGGCCACTCAACTTTACAGTTTGTTCATTCATAAAATTTGAGGTTTACACCTTTTATTAGAAATATCACGTCATGTATTAGCCTACTCTAACATAAACACACAAACTATTTATTGACATTATATTTAATGTCCTAGATACTGTCTGATTTTAAGTGTTACTGACAAGCCTCTCATTTGCAAAGCTGTGCAGTCTGTTTAACTCATTAAGGATTTCTTCAACCAATACAGTCAAAGAATTACTACACAAGTATTCCCTTGCAACATGATAGCATTAAAATATGCTACACTAAATACTTATGTTTCAAGACGAGCAACAGAAACGTTATAATTAATACTCAGAATCCTCACAATGCTTTAAAAACTTTAGTCTCCTAATATGTATGATGCCTGATAAATCATAGCTTTGAATTTACAGGATCTGCTTTGTTGCCTCCTAATTTTCTTACCTAATATTCATACATTCTTTTTTTCAACAGTCCAATATTAAAAAATTAAAATAAACAACCTCACAGTTGATTTTGATGCTTATTCACATATTATAGGTGCTACAGTTTTAGTTTGAGAAATTCTGGACGTCATCATTCAGGCTGTTCTATCACCATCGTAACAGCAGTTACTGATGACAAACGCCATCTAAATCAAACGTCCAACCCAGAGCCCACAGGCCACATGCAGCCCTGGGACAGCCAGTAATGAGCCCCCCCAAATACTGTCAACTTTAACATTATTATTTGATTTTTTGGTGATATTTTTCATGAGCTGATGATGTGTAGCTTGAGTGTGCACTGTGTAGGCAACAACTGAACACTGTGGAGGGAAGGGCACAGTGCGGGGCAAACTCCACCTCTCATGCCTGCCACACACTGACAGTGGAATAAAAAAAATAAAAGTTTTGTTGTGGTAAGTACATTAATTATCTATCTTATACACAATTACTCTTCACTTAGTGTGGCCCAGGAAACCCAATAAGTTGGACCCTCACGATCTAAAGCAAGTGAGGATACCAAGATAGGGTTTTTCAACAATGTGTTGTATTTATTTTTGAAGTTTCTTCAAAGTTGTGTCTTCTAACTCACTTTCTGAGATCTCCTAGATACAAGAGAGAGGCATTACATTTACAATCAGGACATCATTTTATTATGCTACTTGTCAAAAAGACGTTCTCGAAATGGAGAACAGCTCCAGGACAACCAATAAACAAGAAGCTGTTATTCTTCTGTGCACTTCTTACAGACTGGACAAGGAGAATCTGGTTAATAAGCGAAACAGCTTGTCTGACACAGGTGATGCACTGAATAGGAACAAGCTTTCTTAGGTTTTAAGAAGTTGGATCTTCTGGGAACAACAAGAACAACAAAAACTCCTGCTTATTTCTGTATGACTTTTCTAATTCACTACTATGTCAAACTGCAAAGACATCCAACTGTATTTGTAATTTATAATTTATATAATTTATAATATAGTGTAGGTTTATATAAGCTCTCACGTCCAGAATCAAGAAAAAAAAATTCCCTTTCCTCCTTATTCACAATTCTTTTAGCCTATTTTATATTTCACTCAAATACTTACGTTTAATGACAACCATCATTTTTGACAGTTGAAAGCAGTTGAGTCTCATTCTAACCCCAAGATTCTGTTCTTCACCCCTTTTCCAATGTTTATTTCAATCCCACTTTCCACACAGTACTTACTGACTTACGAAAAAACCCAGCTCCTAAACTGAACCAAAGACCCAACATCTTGTTCACAACTCAAAGCCTACAGCAAAAATAAATGCCAAAAGCAAGTCAAACATTAACAAAAAATCAAACACATAATGCTGTATACTGCTATGTCACAGAAAGGTTGTTATCAGAGAGGATTTCTTAACTGCAGAAGAGAGCTTATTTTTTAATTGATATTTCCTCAAATATCTTTTATCAATTGCAGCGAGCACAAATATGGCACTTTTATATGTAAGGCATTTTATGCATATCTTGGAAAAAACTTTTGTGATCACAAATAATAGAACACTGTTAGCTGTCAGTTTTGTTACAATAGCAGCTGAATATGAAAGCCACACCCAACTTATTTTTGCTGATGCATTGTGAACTAAATGACTCAGGATTTCTCTATTAGAGATTTCTCCATTAGAGATGGGGTCTTCCCACACCCCAAATTTTTTACTAAGATAAAATTTACTACCTAGTAACCCCCTGCTCCAGTTTCCAACCATAGGTAACAGAGAAGAATGTCCTTAAAAGTAACATTTAATGTTACTGCACAAAATAAAGGCTTTAAAAAACACAGAAATGTTTTTCAAAGCTGAGTAGTCCAGGAACACCACCAAACAATCTCCAAAAAGACGACAAGCTCTGAATTCTGAGTTTAAAAAAGACTGTACTTTTCTACAAAGTCTAACAGATGAGCTTAACAGGTGGCAAAGCTCACAACCAAATAAACTGTATTGAAATCTCTCCCTCTCTCTCAAAACACGACTCGACAAAGCTGAGCTAGCACTTACAGACAGCGCGATCTTTGTCTCCTGGACAAGGGCATTCCATTTTTCTCTCCTGTACTGTTCCCATGCATCCGAAAGAATCTCGCCCACCTCCCCGTTTCGTTCCACTCGTCCCTCCAGGATGACCCGAGCAGAGGATGAAGAGTAGCAGTCAATGCAATCGCACCTGCGCTCCTGCACAGTAGCATTTTCCTGACAGCATCAGCGGATGCAGTTTGAAACTTCCCAGGACTGTGCAATTTCTCCTGACTAATGCGGCGTTATAACCGGGGGGAGGGAGGCGAGGATGACAGATTGCTAAAGGCTTTTAAAAAGATACTGCCTGAAAGAATTACTGCACATCGATCTTACATGAAGTCATTAATAAGATTTCCCAAACAACAGTATTTAAAAGCCTTGCTCTTATTCTCCTGGCTGGCAGCTACCTCCTCCTTTCATCCGACTGACAAGGAGCCAGTCACTGGCAGGGCTAATATTAGACTGACTTCGACAGTGAAAGAATCATTTACATTTTCTATTCTATTTTCACCGCCACGGTAGGCAGGCTTTGGTCTCTCCAATGCTACACCACCATGTGATTCAGAAGCGGTTTCCGAGAACTACTTTGAAGCCATAATGTATTCCTGGATATTTTCTGATGCACGGTACATCTCTAATTGCATGCACTTCTGCATTCTGAAGAGCTTTATAATCCATGCACTGTTCCATGTCACTGAACCTGTGGAAGGGAAAGCTCTTTCCTTTGCATTTGCAGCAGGAAGTGGCACATTACTGCCATAATAGAAAAGCCTTATGGAGAAGTCTTATGTGCTAGGAAAGCCCTGAAACTCATTAATCCAAAGCTCCCGCTGCTATTTACCCAGTCAAAAATGGACCTGTGAATACAAAAGCTGACCTCTCTTTCAAGAACAGAAATTAATAATAACTGAAAAACTGAAGGCAGAAGTGGTAAATGTATCCTCCTTGGAAGACAGAGGCCTGCCACAGACCTGGAGCCTTGGGTGGGCAGTTGCTGATAGCAAAAGCCACCACACTGAGCTGTCACATGAAACTCATAGTTGGTTTTATATTGGTTACTAATGCTCACAGATTTTATCTTTCATTTACATGTAAAATTAAATTCATAAGTTAATGTATCCGACTGGTAAACCAATAGAATATTTCTTGGTTGGCTCCATCCAGCCAAGCACAGTGATAGACTTTACATTTTGAGTGTCTCAAGGAAGTTGGTTCACGACAAAATCGTGGGAACGGTACTACAGTATTAACTCTCTTGTAAAAATGACCCCGGAGGAATTAGCACAGAGGATTCCAAATTTTTGGACCAAGAGATCTAAAAGATAAATTACTGTGGATCAGCATGTACTTTTGTCTTCAAATTTCCTGTTAGGAATAATAACAGCAATATGGGTTTGCACACCATATGGCCCATACAATACCTTCCTCTGTCTGCTTAGATAAGACATTAACGTTATTCAAAAATGTCTGATGAGTATACTTGGCACCCACAACCACCAGAAGGTTTCTTACATAGATTTAAGCTCGTAGTTTCTTCTATTTTTACTCTGGTTATCACCTGCCTCCTCCCAGTGATTTGCTGAAGAGAGCACGGTCTGTCCTCCCTTTCCTCATAGTAGACTGCTGAGAAGCAAAACAACTGAATTTGCAGTCACTGGCTCAGGTGCCTCTACAGTGCACCACAACTTGCAGCAGAGGGATCGCTCCAGGCTGCAGTTACACGGCCAATTTAACCTGACATTAGCAGCGGGTGCAGATGAAAGGTGCAGTACCATTCCAGAACACTAATGGTAATATTTATACAGTCAAGTGGTGAGATAAAACATGAAACAATCTGATTGAAAAAATAACATCAAGGTATATTTCCCTTCCCGTGCATTTTAGCCATCTAGTTTATAGCCAAGTCAGTCTCATGATCCTGCCTACAGTTCCGCTCACAAATCTCTATATCAGTGTAAAGAAGATACTCAGTGAAAATAATCCTGCTGAGGGAGCACTACAGACACTACCACTGAGGCTATGAGACTTTAAAAAAAAAAAAAAAAAAGCATTTCTAACCCTGCCACGTGACAAAAATCACTGTGTTTAGGAAGGCAAAGTCCCTTTCAAACTCAGCCATCCTGTGACTCCCTGAGCATAGCTTTAACAACGACCCACATGAACATAGCTTTAACAACGACCCAAGCATAAAATAATACTGCACGAGCTCGTTAAAATATAGGACAAATGACTTAGCTGCAAGTAGGACTATGGAGCTGAAAATGCACTTACAGAATAGTATTTGGATCACCTTCATCCCAGTGTTCTAAAAGAATGGGCACGTTAGATCAAAGATCCAGCAGAAAAGATTTTTTAATAAATCTATAAACTCACAAGTGGAAAACAGCAGACACACTGCCAAGAAGAGAAAAGCAGTATGTCAGTTCTACGAATCTGATCAAAAGCTGGCATGCCACTACAAATAATTAATCTTCCTTGCAAAATTCAAAGACAAAGAAGAAAACAGATCACCAGCAAAGATACCATGTGAGATGGCAACAAATCCTTTGATAAGACAGCTCATTTTCTAGATAATGGAAATTGAGGAAGTCAGTATGGACTTTTGATACTATGCCTTGTGGGGTATGGGCTTTCAATACCATGCCATATCAGTTAAGATACAAAATGAACTAAATACATAAATGACAGGGATAAAAATGGGTTGTGTGGCATGGAAAACCATCAGGTCAGACCATTACAAATGGAGTTCCTCCAGAATCAGACTTTGATCAAAGCTTCATCTCCACACCAAGAGAATGCTAATGAAATTTCCTGATAACACCAGGTAACATCATGTGTAGAAAAGCACTGAAATATCATACATAAAGAACTGGATGACGTCAAGTGGGTGCCTTGAGTGCTAATGGCATGCAAGTTAACAGTAGACAACAGCAAGATCTTACACACAGTGACTAATACAAACAATTCCTCCAGTAATGTGGAAGCTGATGATTGAAGTACGAACATGAGTAGCATTATAACTGAATCAACAGTATGAACACCTGAAAAAGTTGCCTGTAGGCCTAGGATGAAGAGTCAAAGTATTCCCAGCAGAAACAAGTGCCTACAGTTGTGCAAGACCCTAGCAAGAACACTGAATATCACACTGCAGGCTCATGGAAAGAAAGATGAACTCAAGCTTGAAGCAGTGAATTACAAGAACACCTGTTTTGTAAAAGGAGACTAAATATATTGGATTAGTCAGTTAAGCAAAATCCTTAGCCAAAATAGGATTGCTTTCTATGAATACATTGAGAGATAAATTCTTGGGATGTAGAAGAATGGTATATGTTAATTGACAACATTAGCAGAAGTGCAACTATAAAGTAGTCATGAATGAATTTCAAGTCAGAAAGTAGATGGCAGTTACTAACTATCAAAACAATGAAGTTCTGACACAGTCCTCCCACTGGAATAATGATGTTTAAATTTAGACAGTTTTAATAAATGTTTTAAATTTATATATTCAAAAATAAAAAGAAATCAAGAGACAATGTTGTCCAAACAAACAAATCTCATTTTTGGTTGTGAAAACCTCATTTCGAGTTACTTATCATCAAGTTTCCTCTACCTTACCTTATCATCTTTAATAAAACAACAGGCATGAATAAAACATTTCTTTTCCATAATTCGCTCTGCATTAAAGCAATTTTTGATTTGCCACACTGTTGGCAGACAAATAAATGCCAAGCATATCAGGGGCACTTCTGTGTCTCTTGAGTTCTACTCCCTCTCCCCTAATATTTCTAGCATTATTATTAAAAGAGCAACTGACTGTAAAGCGGAACAGATGCAAGGACTGAAGTTGAGAAATAAGAACTGAAGTGGAACAAATGCAAAAACTTGGACAGAAGAAGACTATGCAGCCAGTGAATGAGAATCTCTGGGTGCTGTAGGAATTCACTTATAAACTGGATAGAGGAAGGCAACACTTCTGGCCGGAAAAGTGACCGTCACTCATTATTCAATCGCAGTGATCTGTGATGGCTCTTGAACTCCTACATGAAAAACACTGTTTTCCCAGGGCAGTGATACTTTCCTTGTGCTTGTTTTCCTTCACAGGTATTTGATAAGGATCAGTGGTCTTCAGGAGCTCATAAATACCTTTCAGTGAACCATCATCTGTTTGATGTGGCAAAATTTACAATGCAGGCAATGGTCATTGATATATTTAGGCGAGATGGACAGAGCTATGACTTGGAAAACGTGCAATAAATAACACTGGACAAAACTGTGATGTGGAACAGGTGAAGCACTCCCCATTCTGTTTGAGCATGGAAAACGCAAAGGAGTTCTTTCCTGATTATGCATTTGTTAGAACATGGATGGCAACATTTCTTTGATATAAGAATCGTGATCAATACTCACTTTCAAGAATGCAGGAATTTTTTGAAAGCTGTATCAGAGAACCTTTTTCCCAGACTGGTACACTTGCATTAGGTGACAGCAACCTCAAGTGTTATTCTCAAGGACCTATGCTACTTCCAGCCACTTTGACTTAGAATATCAGCATGCCAGGCACCTAAACAGGCCCAGCAAAGACTTGACCATTGAGCAGGAAGTGGACAGCTTTCAGTGTGCTCCCAGCCAACTGAAAGACTGTACTGGAAATGCCTCACGAACATGAGGAGTCTAGCAAATTGTGTTATCCTACTGTTGTAGGATGCTGATGCTTTTTGCACGGTATGTGTAAAGGGAAACAGAAAACATAAATGGAATGGAAAAGTATAAAGATTGTCAAGGGCATTAAAAGAGAACGCTAAAGTGCTGTACAGTTGACAGGTGCAAGGAAGCACACCAATAGGGTGGCACAGCCAGGTTGTCTGCTTCTTCAGTTTAACTAATGCAGACACACGAATTTCAAAGATTCAAAAAACACTGTGTCCAGTAAAAGGGTTATCATTTTCATACCCGAATACAAAATTAATGGCACTTTTCCCATGCATAGCCTGTGGAGCCTGCAAGACTCTCATATCCTTAACTCACATCAGCAAACCCAATGACCACAAAGCTGTCTCAGCCTCTCCCTGCCTGACCACGCTCAAGTAACATTGTAATCATCTTTTCCTAGGAAAATCGTCTATCTTTTCCAGGTAATTTTAGTGAAACAAAAGAAACAAGTAACTCTGATTAGTTCTTCTCTGGTTACAGCAACAGGACCCAAGGAACAGCACGGAGTTGCAACAAGGGAGTTAGGCTGGGGAATAGCAAAAGATTCTTCACCAGAGGGTGGTTGGGCACAGGAACAGACACCCCTGTTCACTGCCATGGGGCAGTGAGCAAAGCCCCAAGCTGCCGGACTTCAAGCATCTGGACAATGCTTTTAGACACAGGGTTTGAGCTCTCTGCAGCTCATGTGTGGAGCCGAGATACTTTGTGATTCTACGAGCTGTTTTCACATTGGAGGACTTCACAGAGCAGTATCACAAAAGAAATTACTGTAAAGTGTTGGCTGTTCCTACACAAGTCACACTGAAACAGAAACCTTGACTTCTACCATGAGTGAACAGAAGAGACATTGAGTCATACTGTGTCCCGGTACCTTGGTGGACAGAAAAGGAGGAGGAGAAAGGAAATACTAAAGGTATGAGACAGAGGTAGAAGTGCACTAGGCTATGAGCACACACACTTGCATATTTTCTTCAAAGCAGTTTTGTTGAGATTGTATGCTACCTCAAGAGTTGTCTAACATCCTGGCATTTCTCAGTGTTCTTCCTCTGTTAGGAGTTTCTCTACTCTTACAAAAGAGGCCTCAGACTAGGAGTTGTCAAGAACACGAAAAGATGTGTTCCCTGCTTTGTCCGTTTCTTTCTCTATGCTAATTCCTATATTGCCATCTGATGTACAAGTGCATTCCAAGGGCACTATCCAGAGACTCTAAGACATGATAAGAAAAGAACAATATGACTAAAAGCAAGCAAGAAACAATTAAAAAATGGGCTAAAACTTCCATAGATGTTCCCAGGAATAAGCAGAGTTCAGCTGCTTAGAACAGGAAATCTATCACAAAACACCCTTCTATGGTTTGAAGGTATGCGTTAAGTCAGGAGTAAGAGAATATGACCAGTAAACAAAGAGCTGATTCAATGAATACGGCTAAATCTGTCACCATTGCTCATAGTGTTGTCCAATATTTTGCTCACAGGAGTGCGAGAAGCTCAGAGAAAGCAGCCATTCACAGTAACCTAGGTCCACATCCAGAAGGTCTCCTTGCGACAGCGACTGCTAACTTGGGAAGAAGGTAAGCTGGACACTATTAAATGAAAGTATAACAAGGGACATAGTAAATTCTGCATACACACACACTTGATACAACAGTGCACCAAGGGACTCTAACAGAGAAAGAAATGCATTACCAACAAACACTGAAAATAGTTAAGTGCAAATGCACATGCCAGAAGGTCTTTTACTCCCTACATAGCAGAACTTCCCCCCGTTTTAATCAAAACACAAAAAAACTCAAAACTTTAATCAAAAGTGCTGCCTGAACTGTGAAACTAGAAGTCAACCACTTCTACTGAAGCAGTAAGTGCAGAGGGCAGGCACTGCACCTGTGTAATAAATTCTCACCAAAGCTTTACGCTATTCAAGGAAGTGATTTAACACCACAGCAACAGAAGGGACAGGCACTACTGGCTGCACTCAAGGCCGATTGTGCATAAAAACTGTGCTACAGACCAAAGCCATGAGCAGGCAGTACTTACACAGCTGGAAAAAATATATATTCCTCATGTAAGGAGCTTTTGTCATCCTGGTAGAACCAGAGGCCTTCTCATTATAATTAACTACCTTAAAGCCGGTATTTCTGTATAACCACATCTTCTACATGCCTAAAGAATAGCTGTGATCAGCACGGAGATGCTGCTACAGTGATCTACTGCAAATCGATCCCACTTGGTCACCGATTAAAACAAGGTCTACACGGTTTGCAGATAACTAAGAAGACGGGCAACGTATGATGCAATACAATGCTTTATGCAGACTGTAAGCAACGCAGCCGTTAGAAAAACGGGGCAGTCGCAGCACTTGGACACGGGTGTGCGTGTGTGCACGCACCTCTCCCGCGAGTCAGGCTGATTTCCAGACGCGGTTCATTGGCCGCACAGAGGACTCGGACCCTTTGTCCCTACCCCATCTCGCCCCGCAGAACGGCGCGCTGCCCGCACACCTCCTTCCCTTCCCTGTCGCTCCGGCTCCGGGCTTTCCCCCCCGCCCGGCCCGGCCCGGCCCGGCCCGGCCCGGCCCGGCCCTGCCCTGCTGCTGCTGCTGCTGCCGCCGCCGCCTCCGCGGCCCTTGGGCCTCCCGGGGCGGCGCTCCCCTCCGCGGCCCCCGGCCGCGTTCTGCGCCCAGCGGTCACCTGGGGCCGCCCCCGCGGGCCGCGCCGAAACGCCCCGGCGAGGGGCGGAGAGAAACGTGCCCAGCCCGCCCCGGGTCGCCCCCGCGCCCACCTCAAACACCACTTCTTCGTCAAACTCCGGTGTCATCCTCCCGCCGCCATGCCACCCCCTGCGGGCACGCTGGGAAACGGAGTCCGCCCCGCCGGCGGCGGCACCTTCCCCGCCTCACGGCCGGCGGAACTACAGCTCCCAGCGGGCACGGCGCGCCCGCTTTCGGGCGGGGGGCAGGGCAGTGGGGAGGCGGGCGCTGGGCGGACACTAGGCGGGGCGGGCTGGCGCCCGGCAGGGGGCGCCTCTGCTCACGGAGCGGCAGTTGTAGGGCGCGCGGCGGGCGCTGGCAGCGGTCAGTGTGCTGCCCGCCGCGGGGCGTTATGCGGGAGCGGGCGGAGGGCGCTGCCGGGGGGCGGCGCGGGCGGACAATGGGCTCCTGCTGCCAGGCCCCGAACGGGGTCGCGCCGTGACGGACAGGGGAGCGCGGAGCGGAGCGGTGCGTTGCGGGGAGCGCCATGAGCTCCGCCGGTGAGTGCTGGGGGAAGTTGGGGAGCGGCCGGGGGGAGGCAGGCGGGACGGCGGTGCGGGGCGCAGCCGCGCTCCGGTGTCGTCCCGTCCTGTCCCAGCGCGGTGCCCCCGGGGCCGCCCCGAAGTTCGCGCCCGGCGCCGCGGAGCAGCCCAGCGCGGCCGCTGTCACTGCCGAGTGGCGCCGCTCGGTGTTGCCGCCGCCGCGGGAGCGGTTGCCGGGCCGGGAGTTTTGCTGGCAGGACAGCCCCGGCTCCGGCGGGTGCCTGTGGGCTCCGGCCCTGTGCCGGACCAGAGGCTCTGCGAAGCCCTCGCGCTGAAGGGACTCTGCGGCCCGTCCGGTCCCAGCCCCTGCGGCGGGCCGGGACACCTCCCACCAGATGAAGCTGCCCGGGGCTCCGTCCAGCCTGGCCGTGAGCCCCTCCCGGGCATGGGGCATCCTCAGGTTCTCCGGGCAGTTCCGCTGCCTCACTGTTGTCTCAGTGATAATCTTTCCCCTAACATCTATACGAAATCTCCCCTCTGTTCGTTAAAAGCCGTTCCTCCTTGTCCTGTCACTGCGCCCCCTGACAGAGTCCCTCCCCAGCTTTCATCCTTAGGTGCAGGACCCGTCCTGCTCCTGCCGTACCGACCTGCTGCCATTCCTCCCGCTTTCCTTTACCGTTTTCAACGCGATGGCCAAAAGAGCTGCAGGGCAAATTCCTGGTTTAGAAGCAGAGCTCCCCGTGCTGAGGGGAGTTGCGGGTGTTTTCCTTTCAACTTGTTTATCCGGTTGTGTGTTAGCAGTACATTGTTCACCCATCTGCTGCATTAGTGGGTTCCTTTCTCAGGCTGCTTGAAGATGGGGATGGGAGTCATTTCTGCATTGAAAAGATGCCCTGTGGAATCATGATGTATTGAGTGGAAACACAACTAATTACAGTGCAAGCCTGGAGCAGCAAAGTGTTTCCTGTAAGGATCTGGGGGGAGGGCTGTTTTAAACCAAAAGGAATACGGATTTCAGGCAAAACCAGAGGCCAGGTTCTCAGTGTTTTCCTCTCAACTGTGCCAGTTTGTTTTCTGGTCTAGCATTAATTAAGTTTTCTGGGCTCTCTTAGTTAATCAGAATGTAATGGAAAATAAAGAGCCATAGAATGCATCCTTCCGCTCCATTTCATATATCCCCAGCGGAACTGATTTTGGTTAGCTCTGAAAACCATGTAATAAAACAGCGTATCACCTCCACTTTACAGCTGGATTGCATGTTTGCATTATTAAGTAGTGCTACTGGTAGTACAGTTCACTGCTTTTTTTTTTTTTTTTTTTTTTTTAAGAGTTAAACAGCTGTGCAAATAGAAGATCTGTGTTAGGGGGTGCCCAAGAGCTTAGAGCTGGGCTGTGAAAATTAAATTGGATGCAGCAGTAAGTTTCTGAAGGCTGGGTGGGTTGCCAGCAACTAGAAGTCACTGCAGGGTCTGTTGTGTTGTTCGGGGTCGTGTTGTGATGGAGTGAGTGGGGAAGGTGGGAAGGGGGGGGAGTTCACATGAGCAAAGTCACTTGGAAAGCAAAAGAGAAAGGGATGCTGAGGAATATCAGTAAGGGGAAAGTGGGAAGGCTTCTGGAATATGTGAATTTTGGCAAGGAATTAGAAGGGGAAGGCATAGGGAGTGCTGGTGGGCAGGAGGGTGAAGGTGAGAGACTGTGGAGGGTGTTGAAGGGGGGTGAAGAATGTTTGCCATGTGATGGATTATGTGAGGGTAAGGAAATATCTGGGGAACAGACAGAGCAAGATCAGAGATTCATGATCTCGTTGACAGTGCCATGACAGCTTTTGGCAGTTCGGATAAGAAGCTCACGAGCAGGGCACAGCTGAGGGGATTGAGCACTGAGGAGACACTTGTAAAGGCTGCACATCTGCCTCTATGTGTTGTCACAGAATTAGACTTCTGAAATACATACACATGTTTTGTAAGGCTGCTGCTTCACCACCTCCTCTGTTTTGGTTTCAGTCCAGCGACCTTTGGGATCTGTTTCCTATACTGAAATTATTTAAATTGCAAATTCAGTCATTATGCTGTTCTTGCGCTGTGTAAAATAGCTTTCTGTAACGGGGTGATAATGCAGACTAAATGTACAAATGTTCGTGTGAAGCTTCCAGTTGGGACTTGCATTGCCTTCTGCTCTTCATCCAGGTCAGCCGGGAGGGCTGGAGGGTCGCTCTGGTGTCCTGTTTTAAGGTACCTCTACAACAAAGCAATTTGGCAGAGTCATCAGTACTGATTCAGTATTTGAGGTTAAGATTTGCAGAGATGTGTGACCTCAGCTTGGTGAGCAGGACTCTCTGGAAGGGACAGTAATACCTGCGGTGGGGAGAGAAGTACTGAGCACAGCTTCTGCCCGTTGCCTGAAGCTGTGGAAGGCGGCAGTGGCCCAGCCTCAGCTCTGCTCCAGCTTGCCTTGTGCCTCTCTACGTGACACTGTGCTTTTTCCATTTTTTCTGCTTCCTCCACAACGTTGTTTCAGTTAATTCTCAGCCCAAAGCTGGCTGTTACTCAGTGATAGGTGAAGCTGTTTCATTCACTTATAAAAATGTATATGTAAATCTGGGCTTCTTCAGAATTAAGTAACTGTAGCGCTTGCTTAAAACGCTTGTAGGTAATTTAAAACCAATTGTGCCGCAGTGAGAAACCTGTGGATGGTTTCACCTTTCAGCTGCAGCTAATGTTGCATTGCTTGCTCGTGTGCTGCACGTTATTGTATGTGATGCTGATGAAATCACATTTACTCATTTTCTGCCTGGATCCATTGTGCTGTCTCCAAGTATGTGCTTTGCCTTTAAAAGGGAAAAACAAAAGCTGAGTTATGAGTTTGACAGTTATTAATTCTTGCTGAAGAAACAGCCCTTATTTGTGAATCGATACAGATTATTTAATGTAGGCAGAGCATACAGCTCAGATCCAAAATCTGACTTGACAGCAGCGATGAGAAATATGTAGTGCATTTTAATGTCAAAAATGTAAATCAAAGGGAAAAAAAAATAGCAGGAACAGAATAAACAAAACCAATGTGACTTTTCCAATCAAACCTCATTGCTTCCAAGGACTGAAGAAATGGAGCCTACAGGGTTTAATGCCCCTTTAACCCTCCAATATGTCAACTCTTATTATAGTTACTTGGCTTTATCTCCAGATGTGATCTTGAAAGGTTGTTTATGCGTCTCTTGCACTTATCCTAAAGTTTTCCCCAACTTTCCTGTGTTATTTCAACAAGTCACTGGACAACCTGAGATTTTAAAATTAATGTTTTCCTTTTTGCAGTTTGTTTAGGATGTTTTCTAAAAATGTGGAGGCTGGAAACCATCATTCTCCCTTGTATTTTAAAAACTACACGTGTTCTCTTCCGGGATGTCATGACTCACTCCTTTTCTCGTTTACATTTTAGCATTGTGACACCTGAAAAAATCAAAGCTTTTGCTTAATAAAACAAACGCACATTCACAGGAAATAAATTAATGGACTGAAAATACTTTTTTGAGGTGTTCATCTAATAAAACCTTTGTATAATGAAAGTAAAGGAACTGAACTGAAATGTCTATTCGAGTCATGAAAATTTAAGGTGCTTGAGAACAGGAGGTTTGCAGCACTCTGTCTGTGTCTCTGTATTAACTGCCATCACACTGATCTTTGCATCTGTCCTGAACACACAGCAATAACACATAGCCTTATATTCTGTGTGGGAAGACGGGTATATGCATAGGGTCAGCTATTACAGAGCAGCTGATTTGTTAGATTCACACCTTGGATTACCCTGTAGCAACTTGACTGTGTACCTGTACCTTAAATCTAGGATCAGCTCCCATAAAAATCCCCTTATGTCACCTTGATGAATCACTTCCCTGCCTTCCTGCCATTCCGTAGTTCAGAAAGAAAATCACCTTCAGGCAGGCTGCAGGGCCATGGAGGAGGGTGGTCTTGGGAGGCTGGAACCCATTCCAAGGAGGGTGGAGCCCAGGAGAGATGCCCCTGCCTGTGGGGAGCATCACAAGGAGCAGGATATGGAGCTGTGGCTGCGCGATGGCTTGTGCTGCCCAAGACAGCCTACTGGGCTTTTGTGTTTATTCAGTATCCTTTTGGCTTGGCTTGCGAAGGAGGACTGGGGTAATCGATCACAGACCACAAACTTGTTTTCCTGCAGCTGGAATCTTGTGTTTTCATTTTCTTGGCCAGATGCAGGTGAACATAACTTTTTCCTGTTCTTTTGCTGTTCCCAAGTGTGGAGATTGTTCGGAGTCACAACTTGGGAAAATGTTCCTTTAACACCATGGGGTTTATTGCAGAAGACACAGTGCTATTTGAGCTTTTCCCAGTGTTCAACTCTGTATGGCTTCTTTCTCCCTGCCTTTTTCCTGCATATAAATGCTGGCTGGGCAAGATAACGTGGTGTCAAAATCACAGGAGACTTAAAGCTGTTCTGTTACAGTTCTTTAAGTCTGCATTGTCATACTGACTTCCCTGCTCATTCACGATGTTGCATAGGTGAATAGATCAGCGTTTTTAAGTGAAATCCTTGGTTACCAAATCCTATCATCTGAAGGACAGAAACAGGCACTTTCAGGCCCAAGTACTTGGTGCAGGTTGCTCCAGGATGTTGCTCTCCTCCTGTAAAACCAAGTGAAAGTAGGACAGGAACATGGTTCCCTCAAACAAGGCTGAGTGTCACAGAGAAACTCAGCAGGATGGGATGGGTGTGACGTTTTCCTCAGCACACGGGAGGAGATAATTCACCAGAGGGACAAACGTCCGCTCTATACCGTGACCTGAAGATGGACAAAGAGGGAGTGTGTGCATTGACCCACAGTGCTAATGGCTATTTCTGTGAGAAAAATAACGCCCCTTTTCATCTTTTTCTTTTTTTTTTTTTTTAAGCGTTGGGTGTTTTGGTATTTTTAAACATATTTTTTTTTTCCCCGTCAGCGCTGTACGTAGTGTTGGCTGTTTACAGATAAGCAGTACATTTCCTGTTGGTGGTGGCAGTTTTGTTAGTTGCTTTATTTATGGATTTCTTCCTTTCCCTTTCCAAGCAGGACAGAGGATATCTCTGCCCACTTCTGTTTCTCCTAACTATTTAATCCACTGGTGCAAATAAAACAGTGTGGTTTTGCTCTTGCACTTGGTTTTCTTTCTGGCAGCCCATGATGCTAGTCTGGATGCAGGGTTCCTCTCTGGGCCTTGGGTAAGATCGGATGGGAAGAAGCAGTGATTCTCTGTTTCAGTCCCCTGAGTAACACAAAGTAGGGAATCCAACATTCAGTCTAAAATTCTTCTGAAGTTACCACACATCTCAAAAATTGAGTTTGTGTTGATTGTAAGTGCTGGTGACTCAGCCACAACCATAGGCAAGATGTTCCTGTTGTCAATTATCTCTAGATGTAATAATAACTCTTCTTTCTAGTTCAGCTGTGGGATCTCAGTGTGTCTTTGTTTCTCGATTAAAGAGCCATCTACTATGAAAATCTCTCACGTTTCTGCAAATACATGTTGTCACTATCTCACTTCTTAAATTCTCAGCTAAAGGAAGCTGGATGAGCTTTCTTGGCATTTGAGGTGTGATGTTTAGACCTTAAATACTTCTTATAGCTATTTCTTGGATTCTTCCCAAGTTTTCCTCTAAGAATGCCAGTGGTGATATAGCATATCACATATAGCAGGTGTCTGGCAGGTGTGGCACATACAAATATTTTCAATGCCCCTCATCTTTTAATATTTATCTTGCTTGTAATCTGAAGGATTATTTAACCACCTTAGCTGTAGACTTGCATTTATCTTATATAAAATATCTATCTACAACGATTCCTGAATTCTCTTCAGTTTCTGCTCTCCTAAGTGTAACCAACAGCCTCTTTTCTTAGGTGAATAGTTCATTTTGGCACCAGGAAAAACCTTGTCATTCAAACAAGCCACCACATTGGGCTTTTGTTCTGTAATGCTTCCTTGATGATATTTCTTGTTTTTCACCAGAAGGCTTGCTTTTGCTTATCTTTTAACAAGAAGTCATTTGTTCACGACTTCCAGTCATTCCTTACACCTTTATATATAACAGTTGCCTCCTACTTACTTTTTTTTTCTTTTCAGGGTGGAAAAAAATGTCCCTTTTAAAACACTGCATTACATAAACTTGATTTGGATTTGCACACAGTGAATGAAATAAGTTTATAATCAATGGTATTTCTATTATCAGTTTCTAATTGATATCTAGTAATTACACTTTTACCTTATCTTAGCTTCTTTTTCTTACTGTCATTAAGAAGTTCATCGCTTGTATTTTTTATAAACTCAAAGATGTTTGGTTGAGGAAAATTATTGGTGTGCATTCCCTTCACGTGTTCTTCACTCTTATGACATAAATGGATATATGGAGTCATCTCGCAGCTCCCAATTCAGCCATCTACTGCAGATCTCTCCTCATGCTGAGACTGTCACGTGCCTGTTAAGACATTGACCCTTACCCGTTCTAGACAAAACTGGCAATCATGTGAAAGCAGATAGTGGGGTCTTTGTCTCTTCTTCCCATTCCAATGGTTTTTAACATTCGAGTCATTTGAAAAATTCTAGTAGGCTTTGAAAGTCCTACCGAATTACGCTTCTTAACGAGATGGAATTCTTCTGGCTCTATTCATTACCCAGGTTTCCAATAATGGCACATAGACAACTTTACATTCTCTGCGTTCTCATGTTTTAGCTGTGAATCTCATAGTATTGCATCGTACCTTCTCATTATCGTCCCTTATGAATACCAGCTGAAAGCCCTGCAGGTTAATCCGGTTTGATTGCTCTCTGAAATATTAGGCAGTTCCACTATAATGAAAGAAGCTTTGGAGTTTGGCAGACATCAGTTTGCAGAGTGGGACAACTAATCTGTGGGATATCACTTACCTACTTGGCATTTCATCCCCTGAATCTTCTGCAATCTGTTCTTCTCATCAGGGGGTCAGGAAGGATTCCCAGGCAGTCTGTCTCCCTCCTTTTTTCAGGGAGCTGTAATAGCTTAATAAATATTACTGAGCGTGGCCTCGTGGATCAGTGGTTGCCCATCCAAAGGGTTAATATTTTTTTTCCCAGCAAAATATTGGCTTACAGCTTACTGTATGGGAAACCCCTATCTTTGGAGAGGAAATAGAAGGTGGTACATCCTTTGCACTAACTGATAATCAGGTCAATGTGGCTCTCATTTTTGGCTATATGGAGCTCTACCTTTCCAAAGCAGTTCTGCACTCCTTCTTGCAAAATGTCTAAAAAATTGTCTCTGCCATCAGATTTATCTCTTTTTTTTTTAATAGAAGTGCAGCAAGGACAGCTATTCTAAGTCTAAGCAGTGTCAGTCTGGATACCATGTAATGATTCATGTCCTAGAAAAACATCGTTTTCCTGTTTCTATAGTGGAGACATTGTTCCTGGCTGTCTGCTCCGAGCAGTGGCTTAGTGTTTGGGAAATGCTTGCATCTGAGTGCATCTGCCTCTTTTTCTTTTTCTTTTTCTTTTTTTTTTTTTTTGTAACATCTAGATTCCTTTCAAAGAAAGGCAGAACAGAAAAACGTTCAAGCCTGAAACTTTATTCTTGTGTTTTCATGCTAGAGGCTTGAATAGAGTTGCAAATTTATAATAATAAATAAGAATAAAAAGCCACCAAGCTCCCAGTTCAAATGAAATAATTAATAAATGGCTTATCCAATCCCTTTGCTGTGTAAGATCAATTACATGTTTTCTTGAGATTTTTATTTAACCTATGTATGACTTCCTGAAAGTATACAAAAATATTGTTCAAAATACAGCTAATAAATACAGAGATAGTACATATAAAAACAGAGTGAGAAACTCAGTTACTGTACAAGTGAGTCTTCACATATCAAAATCCCACTTAGAAATTATTTTCCAATGTATGCACTTTGTCATAACTTATCTCTTGCAATGTGAAAATGTTCCAGGCATAAAAAACAAAACAAAACAAAACAAAAAAACCCCAAATAAAACAGACCCAGAACGCAATAATGTCCAAGTTCTTCTTGTGCTCTTTTTCCTGCCCTCTACTCTCTCTGTGCTTTGTCATCCACTGTGGTCAGTCGGGTTGTAAGTCATAGACAGCAGTGGTGGCTGTTTCTAGGTCACAGTAACATGTTCAGAAGAGTACTTTTATAAGTTGTATAGAAATAATGTTTTACTCATACAGTAGGAAAGCATTGACTTGCTGCAAATTATTGCATTAACTTTACACCTCAGCTCATTACACTTCACCGGTAGTGGTGACATGTGAGTTTTACAGATGGTACAACAATCCATCTAAATATTGTTTGAAAGGAAGAGGAAAGAAAAGGGGAATTATAGGTTACAGTTTTCCAAAGGTGATAAGGGGAGGGGAACTGAACTGGCCTGGTATTTACCTTGTCTATTCTGTTATTTTTTTGCTTATTATACACTGGGCACTTAATAGATATGCAAGATTTTTGGAAGGTGTTACAATAATTGAGACTTCAAAACCAAGTTAATCTGTTTTGTTTTCTTAGCATCATACTTCAGTATCTGATCAGGGACATGCATTTTCATAAAGTTAAACTGGTCTTTTTTTGACAAATGAGTGACCCTTGAAGACTTCTTCCATCACCCTTTGTTTGTACCTATTAAAAAGAGGAAAGGCAACTCACAAAAAAGCAACGGTAGGGAGAGGAGGCATGCTTTTAGGAGAAAAATATATACATATACATATACAATAGCAATATCTTGTTGATGATGTGGTCTAAGTGTTGCAAGACTGTGGTGCAGGCTGTCTTGTTCTGTAGGCTGATGGTGACTAATGTCTTTGTTTTCTATCCTTCCTAGAAATTAAGAAGCCGCCTGTGGCCCCCAAACCAAAATTTGCGGTAGGACACAAGGCAACACCTCCACCCGTTGCACCAAAGCCTGATGTCGTGCTTTCTGGTGTTTTACAAGCAGCAACAAGGAAAACTAAGCCAGCTATTGCACCGAAACCGAAGGTTCTCAAGAGCTCATCCATTCCAGAAGTTAGGCCTCCATCCTGTGCAAGGAAAGGCACCAAAAGCTTTGAGGAACACAGAGGAGATTCTTCTCAAACACTGGACCACTTGAACTATAAAAATGAAGCCTCAGAAGGGAGTACTGATAACACAGCATATATTCTGCCAGTGTCATCTTGCAAATTTGAATGCCTTCATAAGCTTGGAAATGGGGAGAGCACTTGTAAAACTCAGATCATTCTTGAGCACTTTGAAAACTTAGAGAATATCAAAGTAGATGAACAAACTGCACTGGCTCTGGGGAGTAGTCCCAGTGAAAAAATGGCAAATAAAAACCAGGTGGTTGTGAAAGCCAGCATTTTGGAGGAGAAACTTAAAGACGTTCTAACTCATGGTGTGTTCCCCAACAGAAGTCCTGTGAGGCACAGGTATGCAGACAAACATTACAAAGGGGATGGCAACAGCTCCAGAAGCGATGTTAAAATAGAGTTTATGGAACTTGTACAGTCATCTTCTTCGAAGGTAGCTAATGGGAAGCAACAAAATACTGGCAGTAAACTCGCTGAAGATGAGTTTCAGACGTCTGAAACTTGTCCTGGTTTGAATGAAAATCACAGCAGTTGCTCTTGCCTATTGAACGAGGAAATTCTTGAAAATGAAAATGTAAATAGCAGTAGTTCGTTTTCAGGTGAAATGGGTATGAAAATAGACACTGATAAAACTTCCTCTGAAACATGTTCAGTCCTGAGCTCAAAAATGCTTCCTACCCCTAAGCCAAGAAAGCCACGTGCTGCGTGTCTAGTCCGTCAGGATGGCATAGACAGCATAGGAGAAGGAACAAAGGAACCATCTAGTTCAGAGATTGATTCCTTTGGTCCTGCTGAACACAGCTTTAAAAAGCCAGCAAAAATTAATGTCCTTGGTCAGAGCGTTTGCTATAACAATCATACAGAAGCGCTTAATCCTGAAAAATCTGAGATAACTCAAAGCACTGCAGACAGAATGCATCTGAGAAAGGAGCCTGCCGATACCGAAGAGTCAACACTGCAAAATCTTTTGCCTCAGTTATCGCACAAAACTTCTGATTTGGTGGAAAATGTTGAATGTTCCTTAGATGCAGACCACAACGTAGGTAGCTCAGTGGATGGAATGACAGATGATGCTAGTATGCCAGATACTGTGGACAAAAGGACTAGCTTTATCAGATGTGATGCTCTGTCCATGAGTTTGCCGAAGCAAATAAAATTAACTGGCAGTCAGCATTCACCTGCTGCTAATAGCCTCCATGTTTCCCTACAAAAAGTGGAAGATAGGGAAGCTAAAATCAGGGACGAAAGTTCTCCTAAAGTCGTTCCTAAGAAACCACAGCGGCACAGCCTACCAGCTGCAGGAGTGCTGAAAAAAGCTGCGTCGGCAGAGCTGGTTGAGAAAAGTTCTTATACCTCCTCTGAAGACAAATCAAACAGCGTTCTGGAAGGATCTCACTTCACACACACTCGAGCCAGGGAGCAAGGTGCACTGTCATCCTGTGACATACCCAAACGTTCCTCTGAGAAACCCGTCTGGAAGTTACCTCACCCTATTCTTCCGTTTTCAGGAAATTCAGAGTCATTAAAAACTGCTAGCATTGCTCCCAGCTTCAGCCACGTGAGTGCTGTGACAAAGCCCAGAGCCAAATCTCTCTCTTCTGTGGACATGGAAAGGACAGATAAACCTTGCAAAGACCCTCAGAAGAAGAACAGTTTGAAAAAGTTTCTCAATGTGAAATTGTCGGTTTGCTTAATGAAAAGTGACTTCCAAAAATTTCTGTCTAAAGGCAGCCAGTCAATGGATAGTTCTGCTGGTAACCTTTCCACTGGGGAAGGGTATGGGAATGGTAACAACCGGCACGTAGCATCTGTAGGCAGTGAGAGGAAAGTGAAATCTGCCAAGGCGCGTTCTGTAGAAATAAGTAGTCCTGCACTCCAGAAGAAGAGGCAGAGAAACAGAAGCCAGCCTGAGATGCGAAGTAACCAAAGGCTGGAGTCTTTAGATGGGCACTCACTGCCTGGAGAGAATCTGTCCCAAATGCATTTGAATTCTGTAACCAGCAATTGTGCTCCTGAATATGAGAACCTACGTCACTATGAGGAAATACCGGAGTATGAGAACTTGCCTTTTGCTATGGGTGCTGGTAAAAATCTGTGTTTGGAATGGCAGAATTCCAGCCGTGTGGAAGACCCAAGGCCCAGCTTGTATGAGGTGGAGGAGCCTTTTCAAGCAGCAAGCAGGCGTGTGAGACGTGGCAGGTAAAATAAAAGAGAAAGGGGTGGTTAAGCATCTCACTTGCAGCTCTGGTGTTTGTAAATACATTTAGAGGATGACCCTAGGGGCTACATCCCTTTCATTACATGTCAGCAGAGCAGTCACTGACGTGTATCTTTGCATTTGCTTTTGAAGTTCTGAAAACTGTGCTTGGTGAAAAGAGTCAAGAGGAAAAAAAAGCTACTTATTCTTCAAATATGATCAGAATTTGGGAAATACATGCATGCGCTTTCCCAGATTTAATTAAAGCGATTTGATATAGTCACATATTTGTATTCAAGAGCACTTAAATAGGGAGGAATTAACTTTACTCCAGTCTCAGGATGAAGTGGAATAAATATTCATAGAGTGCATAGTTGCTACATTTGTAGGGGAAATTAATATATTTTTAGATCAGCTGATACAGCTGGAAAAAGCAGGCAAACTTTTGGGCATGCAAATTCTTCATTGGGTCTTGAAAACTTTTCTGGTGTAAGAAAAGATATTGCCTCTCCCTGAGTGCACAGAGGCTTTTGTACCTTCCTCTGCCCAGGGATGCAATAAAATTAGTGGAAGTGCAGGAGTTCTGTGTGACCCGTACAAAACATCACTAAAACACAGGGTTTTGTGACAGGTGATAGAAAGCACTTGCTACAGGGAAGGGAGTGTGCTGTGGCTTTGTTGTCCCAGCAGATGGGGGAGGTAGTTAGTATCAGCAGACTCAAAAAGGGATTGGACTGATTCACAGATATGTCTGTAACAGATGCTAAATGGAGCAGGCGGGAGCAGACCTTGTAACATCTGTGGTGCTGTGATTGTGGGTGTTGGCAAGAAGAGTGGGCCACGTGGAGCAGCAGGCTCCCACATTCTCCTGATGGTAACGGGTGAAGCATTGTTTTGACCCAGCTTAGTATTACTTAACTTCTTAACTTAGCTGATCTGTTGGTCTTACAGATCCCTAAGGTTTGTCTCACAGCAGTGTGAAGGATTTAAATGAAACAGGCAGCCTGTATAATTCATAGTTCCCAGCAAGCTTCTTTATACTCTTGAGAGTATATGCATATTGATGAGAACAAATGAGCTAGCTTGTAATCACTTTTAATGTTACTTTTCACTTAGGATTACTAAGCTTCTTTCTGGATGTGTGCTCAGCAAATGTACTCTCTGAAGACTCAGAGCTTGCCATTCTCTGGAGGAGTGTATTCTCTTTTAGAGGAGGAGGCAAATATTTGAAGTGGCATCCTTCGTTGGTAACTGTTTATAGAGTTGATGTTCTCAACACTGGACTGCATGAAGCTTTATTGTGGGAAGTAGGATTTCTAGCTATGAGCTTTTGGCATTGGTATATTTGCTCATGTTTGTAGAATATTTTTCTTGTTTACAGCAGGTTGCTTCTTGTTTTCATCTTTGCATTCTTTTAGTGCTATGAGTTCATGACTTTTTGTTTAAACAGAGTTTTTGGGTATCTTTTGGACATGTTGACCCAATTCTTTTAGTATTCTCTTGTTTTGGTTCACCTGAGAAGAGCAAGACCAAACTTAAAGAAGGATCTATTTTCTGTGTTTGATCTGTTGTAGGCTTGTGTTGTGGTTGTGGCTCAGGTGTCTGTTTGTCTTTGCTTTACGAAACATGAAGAAATGTTCTGTTGGACAAATGAAGCACAGCAGGCCTGTGTGTACAGTGGCTCCTCAGTTTTCTCACCTGGAAGAGTGTGTGAGGTTTATAGCTATTTGCTCTCCACCCCTCCTTGGTACCAACAGTGATTTAAGGGTTTGAGTGATCTTTTGCACCCTGGCACATCTGTACCTGTGCTTCCTAAGCTGGGTGTTTTTGGAAGAACTGGATTTGTGTTGTGTTTTTCTTTTGAAAGCACACATAGAAATTACACATAGAAACCCAAATACTTCATTTAAGTCGTTGTTTTAAACTAGATTGCATAGTCATAATCTACCATAGGGAATGATTTATGCATGAAATTACTTTAATAGGGCAGGGGACAAAGAAATCCCAAGGAGCCAAGTGGGAACACGTGGGCAGTGCTGTCCTAGGTCAGCTGGAGATGGAGGAGCAAGTGCCAGGGTTGATTTCAGCTCTGCTTGGAAGATGCTGGGGTGCTTGTGAAGCCAGAGCCAAGCAAGTAGTTTTGCCAGTTTTCCCATCCATTATTTCCCCACCTCCTTCGAAGCCTCTTTATCAATGCCATCTTCCCTTTCTGCGTAGCTCTTGAAGAAACTTATATCACTCCCTGTGCCAAGTGACGTTATAAAACCGGTTAGAGAAACAGTGCCAATGTTATTGTAATAATTACTGCTAGCATTTTCTCAACCTGTCAGAACATGTGCTTACCTTTTTTCCATACATTGAAGCAAACAGAACTTCTGTAATGCACTGCTAATGGGATGTAATTTTTCTTATGATTAAAGCCAGTGTACAAATTCACAGTCTGATTCCCTATGCTTCTATTCATACAGCATATATGCAGAATATTCATTCTGAACACAAAGTTTGCCATGACCAGAAGAGTTCAGTAGGGTGTACCCAATGTGACATTTTCTTTTTTTTTGTGGAGGAAGATACAAAATTTCCAGTGCTTAGGCAGCTACTGAGAAGTTTCCTCCTGATCCCATCTGGTGAAACTGGTAGGCTTTAATGGAGAATGTTAATAGCTTGTGTTGCTTTTAGCCTAAATTTGTATGTCTTAATAAATTCAGATACTTTTTATTTGCTTTGGCCTCCCCCTGGGAATTTAAATCTAGAATGGCAGGCTTGGGTAATTAATAGCGTGGGTATAAGTTGTTGCTAGCCACTTGACTTTTGAGTTATTTGATGTTGGCCTGCCTGCTACTGCTGTGGGGTTTGGCTTTGGGAGGAGGGAAGTGAGCGGCCTGAGGTGGGCTGTGAGCCACGGGAAGAGGCACAGCTGGCTGGGGGAGGCCGGTGGGCCCAGGTGGCTATCAGCACCTCAGGGGAATGTTCTGATACAGGCCATTGCTCGGAGCCTCTGTAGCAGATAATCCATGTATTGTTTCCACAGTAAAATAAAGTAGTCTCTTGAAATAGTTTTTCAGGATTGTTTATTTTGCCCTGCTCCACCTCTTTGACAACCATTTTAAAATGGCTAGCAAGGGTGCATTTGGTGTTATGAGGATTCTGTGAAGTGAGTGAGGAGCAGATGCTGTGGGATTGATAATGTATGGTTAACATGTGAAATGAGTTTTAAATATCACTATCTGCTTGCTGGTAACAGCAGGGAATGGAGTTTTTTATTTTTATTTATTTGTTTATTTATTTATGTATTTATTTTTCCCAAGTGTTGTGGTTTTGAGAAATATGGTCCAGGCCTGAAATGTGAGTGAAAAGTCAGTGCTGCTTGTACCAACACAGCCATTCTTGTTAGTATTGCCAGAAACCAGCAGTTGAAACAGTTCTATTTTGAAGTATCACTTCTTAATAAAAGAGAAATATTTATGCATCTGTTATCCTTCTCAATAACAAACAAAGAAGGAGGCAAAATCTTCCTTAAAACCAAAAGTAAAATTGAGTACACTTATGTCCAGTAATTTAAAAATGCAGAGGAAGAACAAAAATGGCTTGAAACATATGTCATGGTGCAGAAAACAGAAACTTAAACTTCTCTGGATTCTGTGAGCTACCTTTTTGCATTTTTTGCGTAGTTTCTGGCAATGGAATTATTTTTCTGGTTCGGTGAGTCTGTTCTTTCACCCTTCAGGAAGAGCATGATGTATTTCCTGGCTACTTTTCACAGTGTTCCTTCAAGAACTTGCAACTGTACATGGTTACTAATAGATTTGCATGAAATGTGTAGCTGTGTCATTGTATTTCCTGCTAGGATTTTCCTTCTGAAAGGGCTGTGGAGGGGGAGTGCCATGCGATAACAATGCTTTGAGATCTTAATGTTGCTTTCTTTATGCCCTGCTTCCTATTTTCCTCCACCTGCGCTGATTTAGAATAGCCCATTGATTTTCTAGAAATTAACGTCTCAGTGCAAAATGTGAGTTTAGTTATCAAGACCAAATTCTGCTCTGATGACTGAGTCCCCAGAGGTCAATTGTGGCTCCATGAAAGCCTTCCTGGAATAGTGAATTTAGTACTGAAATCTGCGTGATTAAGCACTCGGCTTTAATAGGTATTCATTGCTCTTTGATGTAATGAACTTCATTAGGGTTTTGAGGCATGCTTCTTAGAAGTAGTGTCGCACCAGATAAATGTGGTGTTCAGTGACTGGCTGTGTTAGGGAAGTGTTGGATTTTTTTGTTTGTGTCTTGCAGCTGTGAAGTTCCTGCTCAGAAGCTTTTTGAGGGAAACACTAAATTCCTAAAATACTGAGGTGTCTCTACAGCATTTTAAAATACTTTTCAAGCACACTAAGATTTGAATGCATGAAATACTTTTCAGGTATTGAAGTCATTCTGTTTCCATTTCTGTGTTAAAAAAATAATTCACATCACTTAATAAAATTCAGTAAAAGAGAATATAATTTCCTTATGAGTAGAGGCCAAATGTGTAGACTTTGGATTTCATCTGCTTCTTTATAGTTACGATGGATTAGTTTCTGATCTGCAGAAGTCAGGTTCCTTACTCCCCACCACCAGCTCCTTAGTTGCATCCACTTCTCAGCTCCATGCTTCCAGCTGGCTTCCAGCTCATGGTGGGATTTAGGTGCATCATATGTTCAGGGACTCTTACCGTAGGGCTGGACACTTCTCTAAGAGCTCCTTCTCTTTCTAGAGGATCTGCTCAAGTCAGTTGTCCTTGGGCCTGGGAAATACTCTATATTATATTGTCAAGTTAATTATTTTGTAGTGCCAGGGTAGTGCAGTGAAACTGAATGAGAGATAGGAAAGTGAATTTTTAGCTCAAGAAAACACGTGGGGTGTATTGTCTCTTATTTTTCTTTTCTTGCAGGAGTCTTCATGCAAGTCTTTGTCTCCACAGTCTAATCTTCCAATTGGAGGAGGAATTTTATGTAGTGTTGGAGTGGTTTTCAGTCATACAGTCTTGTAATTTAGTCTGCTATATCACTTGAAATGAAATACAGATATTATAAGAAGAAGATACATGATCTGGGACAAGATTGGGATTGGGATTGTATCTTCTAAAGCGCCCTGGGAGAAGTATACCGAGCATTTTTTTAAATGAGAATAAACAGGAACTTCGCATTGAAAGAATTTTAACACATTATTGTGCAAATGGGTTTGAGATGTGCCAATTTCATCTGTTTTAATGCTAGGAGAAATTCTGAGACCCAGTGCTTTCTTGTCAGATCCAAAGGAGCTAAGTTAATTGGAAAACTGCTTTTGTCCAAAACCGAGTCTGTAATTCTCATGTGCAGTCCAGTCTTGAAAATGTTTGGAAAGCCTTAGGAAATTAAAACAACTCACTATCTCCATGATTGTCATGGAAGAGAATTTTTGTCTTCTGAGTGGTTTTGGTTTATCTTTCGTCATCTTTTGAAGGGCTCACAGTTAATGGATAGAAAGAAATAGGTGCAGCAAGTTGACCTAGACACTATGCTGAAACTTTTAAAAGAATTTGAAAAGCAATGATAAAAGCTTTCTAATTTTTCTAATTTATCCAGTTTTACAAGTACGTAAATGTGTAATTTCTTGACATTAGCCTTTTGTGAAGACCAGCTTGGGCTGGGTGTGTTGGTGTGTATGAGGGGAGCAGTGGTGGCCAAGGCAAAGCCAGCTCTGCTGGGATGTGCTTGCTTCTTGCTGGGCAAATCCAAAAAGCTTTTGTGTGGCTCCTTATGTCACTGTTTTGTACAGTCTGGCAAATTATAGTGTATTAACCTTGATGTGCTTGCCATCCATATGCAGTAAAAGAGACATTTTTAGTGAAAATGCATTACCTGTTACAAGCATAAGGTTAAACTGTGCTATCATTCATTTCCCAGCAAAGAAGCACTCTCTACAGATGGCAAAAATGCTGTAGCTGTGCTGTTTCCTGTTATAAAACAAGGATGTCCTCATCCTTCCTCCCAGTGACGTTGTGTCAGGCTGGCGCATTGGCCTTACAGGCCATGGGGCAGTGACAAGACATCAAAGGAGCCCTGAGGCCATCAGGCATGGAGCCACCCCTTTCAGCCCACTTCTTCTCATGTGGGTCTGGGAGCTTGAGTATCACTCCCACAATCTAAAAGGCTTTATTTTTCTTTCTGCTTTTACTCCATGGTTGCTTTTTTCTGGATTTCAGCATTCTTTCTACTTGTTTTCTGTTCCTCAAGAAGAAGGAAGCTAGCTCAATGCAGCATTTGTCACCTGATGCTGGCCTCACACCCTGCATCAAGCGCAAGCCTCCCTGTCTCCAGTTGCCAGCAGTGCTGTATGCTGCAGGTTCCCAACGTGTAGTTTCATAGAGTATCTCAGATGGGAATTGATGAAAGACACATTTATATGCTCAACAACAGCCTTTTCCTGTAGGTTATTTTCAGCACTGGCTCAGGAAATGTGTTTGTGGAGCTCCTCAGTACACTGTTATGCGTGGTGATATTTTAACAGCAGCAAGGTCTAATGTAATTATGTATGTAAAACAGTAGGGTTTTTTGGCATGAAGTAAATGTTGGGAAACAAAACAGTCAAAATATTAACTTTAGTTTTTATTTAAATGTCAACAGTGATATATTATTATGCATAATTTACCCCACATTTATTTATGTTTGTTTCATTGTTTTAATGAACAGACTTCGTGAACTGTGTGCAGCTACCCTGCCTCAATGCCCTAGACAAGGTTTAGATTAAGGAATGCAGGTCTGTTTAGATACTGGAATCCAAGAAGTTCCTTTTTAAAAACATTAATTTTACTCAAGTTTTAATTTTCCTTGATATTATTCTCCTTGATCTATGCAAAAGACTGGAGGAGGAGAGAGCACAAGTCCGGCCTTGTAAACTCAGTGATTCTTTGTAGTGAGTGTGTGCTGGTTTCAACCAAGCTACTCCATCCAGTGTTTTTCAGCAGGCTGCCCAGGAAGCCATGCCAGCCAACGTGCATGCAGACAGACATGTGTATAAGAGTTAAGTCATGCTGTGTTTATTTTAGCTGTAAGTCACTAGCTTTTGAGTACTCTGATATTTAGCTTTCTTTCGTCATCTTGGAAGTATCTGACATGTAAAACTTGCACTCCAGTAGGCTGTACGTTATTTTTAAATAGAACAAACAGCATTCTGAAGAAGTGTTACAGCCCTGATTTCAGAGGTAGTAAGCAAAAAAGTCACAAAAGTAATGGACGGTCAATACAAAAGATGGACTTCGATTTTAGTGGACGAATATCAGTTAAACATTGGAATTTCACAGTGGTCCTGGCAAGGTATGGTCAGTTTTGTTTTTAGTATTGATAGGAATTTGTGGTGGAAGTTTCCCGTTTCCTACTTGGTGTGCTTAGTTTGAGATTTTGTCACAGTTTCTAGAAGTCTCTTTGGTGTGTGCTGCAGTGGTGTGGTGGTTTCTCTGTCTCTCTTTTTTTTTTTACGTGTCTGGAAAAGTTAAGTATTGTTTTCTTCTCCTGGTGCTGCTGTCCTTTCCCAGTAAGCAGTTCTCACCGGTGTCTGTGTTTTGTATGGGTGAGTGAAGATGAGTAGCAAGTCTTGACTATAAATGATGCTCTATGCTGTTTATGAGCACTTCCATGCCTGGAGCTTTTCTGAAGGCCTTGGCCACGAGTATTCTGGGTGTGCAGCTGTCACTATGAAATGCCGGCTGGGAAATAGCATTCACAATAAGTGAAGGTGAAAAGCTGCACATAATGCAAAGGCTTCACACTTTAGCCACCTTTGAAGGTGAAAAATAGCTGACATTTTTGGGTGGTGACGGAAGAGCTGATAGAGTGAGCCCTTGCCCTATGTAAGCCTCAAGGCAGGGGTTTAAATCCGTGCATTTTACTGCTGTGTTTCACTGTCCAGTAGTAAGGCTGAAGGCTGGCACATGGCACCGGGATGGGTCATGCCCTGTTTAACCTTCACAGAGTCCTTTGTTGCACAGCAGTCTCTCACAGCAGTTCGGGCAGAGGCACGCGCTGCTGCTTGTGCATATGCCATGGTGCTGGGCAGATGAATCGAGGTTCTGCAGGCCTCCGCGATGTGGCAGAAGCTGTTTTGGTTTCCTGATCAAATTGGTCACTGAGTCACGTCAGAGAATAGTTTTCTCTGAGACTTTTAAAACGGAGACGTCTTTTTTATACACAACTTTTCTGCAGTGATCATGGAAACATCTGAAGCACGCGTGTATGTTTATGCAGAGCTGCGCATGGAGCGGGGAATTGTCAACAAACGGTCTGGCAGAGCAGAAACTGAGAAACGTTGCTGGGCCGTAGGAGGCTGCCTGTGGCCAGGGGTGGCCTTGTGGCCCCGCAGGCCTCTGGTGACATCGGCACTGGATACAGACGCCTTGCTTATTTGTACTTAGAATGAGAATCAGATTTTTTATTTTTTCCTTCTTGTGGAGGAAAGACATAACGACTGTCCCTGACCTCGGGAGAATGACCACACAAATAAATGCTGCTGGCTGTGAGCGCTGGGATGGCCTGGTGCCCACAGGTCAGGTGCCTGCCATGCACAGACAGCTGCTGGTGCCTGGTGGGACAAGCCAGACCCCTGCCCTGAAAATCTGGGAGTGAGCTGGGGCAGGTCAGGGGTAAAGGCCAGGATAAAATGGCTGTTACAGGCATAAAACGCTTCCACTTGTGGTTGATCAGTCTGAGGAAGGTTGTTTCTGCTCTCTGTCTGTGATCTCTGAGGAACAACTTGGTAATTGTATCCTTAAAGTTCCCTAACCAGCCTGGAGAGAATAGACCAGAGTAATTACAAGTGAGGCAAATAGTCATTGGTCTTGTTTGCTTACCGTTCATTGTTAATTTTTATGACGTTTTATATAAGTCTGATTTTTTCCTCAGCATTGTCATCTATGAAAGAACAGATCACAGGAGTAACTGATGGATCTTGAAGGAACAGTCTGTTCAGGTGGTCTAAAAAATCACAGAATCGCAGAATGACAGAATTGTAGGGGCTGGAAGAGACCTCTAGAGATCATCAAGTCCAACTCCCATGCAAAGCAGCCTCCCTAGACGAGGTTGCACAGGTAGGCGTCCAGGCGGGTGTTGAACATCTTCTGAGGAGACTCCACAACGTCTCCGGGCAGCCTGTTCCAGTGCTCCGTCACTCTCACTGTGAAGAAAAATAAATAAATAAATAATAGAGAGTGAGAAAAGGCAGATCAAGCTGCCTGCTGTGCTCCCTAGTGTCAAACCTATAAAAACTGCTAATCTGTTGCCTTTTTTTTTTTTTTCTTCCTATTAGTTCCGATAATATGAAGAACTTATTGAAACCACTGAATTGTTATTGGGCAGAATGAGGGCTGTGATGTCAAGCAACTTTGTAAAACGCTTTTGGGATGACATGTTTCTCTGTCTCTGGCTGCAGAGAGGCACCATTTTGGGCAGAGAAGGTGAGATCTAGTAGCTTGTCTGCAAGAAGGCAAGCTGTGCCCAGCGCTCGCAGCCACAGCAGTGCCCGTGGCACTTCTAGCGCTGCCTATCACACTGGAGAGGAAAGACATGAAGTCAGCTTGAGCTCTTCCCATCCATGCACCTGCCGTTAACCCAAGATGTGACAGGTGCTGTAGGAATAACTAGGATAAGTAAGCAACCTGGCCCAGGCTGTGGTTCATCCTCACTTGCTGTTCTAGCGTGACTGAATGAGAAACTGAAAGCATGGAGACATGAAGAGGGTTGATAGTTACTGTCATCAGAGAATATCAAGTGTAAATTATGAGATTATGGTAGATTACAGTCCAGAAAATGAAGTACAAGCTAAAGTTGTCTTCTTCCGGATAATAATTGCCTTCTAAATGATTTGAGAACCAGCGCAGAAATATTTATTGTGACTTCAGGCTGTGGTGTCCTCTGCAGGTTCTAAACCAACACTGCCTGAAAGCAAGGCCTCAGGCTTGTTTGGAGCTTCTATCATAATGCAAATAAACGGAACAGCCACCAAGCTCTTCCAGACAGAAAAATAAATCCTATCCTGATCAACGTAAACATCTGAATCTACAGTTCTAGTCTGACTATTTAAACAACTTGTTAAAAAAAAAGCAAAAAAAAAAAAAAAAAAGCTGGTGGTTTAGGTTTTTGACATTTTTTAGCTTTTACAAGCCTCGCTGAATAATGGAATACCTTAGTTTGTAAAGCTGCAAACTGTGGAGCTGCCAGATAGATGGTTTCTTTTTTTTTTTTTTTGCATGAAAGAAAGATATGTGAAAGTGAATGCTTGCAGTATTTTGATGTAAGGTTTTTTGGTCATGTTTTCAAGCCAGGAAGGATGTGATTTACTTTTCAACTGGTAATTCAGGTGGCGGTTGTAGAGGTTTTGAGCGTTTTATCATGCTGTATGTCTGACTAAGACTATTGTGTTTTGTTTCATTAATGTTTACTATTGCATTAGGAATGTACAGTGCAGTGCATATGCTTCAACCCATAAACTCCTCGATTACTGAAAAAAATAAGCATTTCTTTGGTTTTATGCGTCAAAAAAGCCCCACATCTATATTTAGGTAGGTTGCTCACATGGTATGACAAGATGTTCTTACTCAGTGGGCAGCACAGTGAGCTGGCACTGATGGTGTTTCACATGACTGATAATGCAGAAGTTTCTCTTGGTAGGACAAAGAATCGTGATGAAGAGGGAACAAGATAGAGATGGGTATTTGAGGGATACTGTGAGCTGATGGAAGAGCTGCTTAAAAAACAACCTGTACTATTCTGTCCAAACTTGTCTATAGGCTACAAGGAATTTCACTTAGTCCAGAAATAACTTTAAGGAAACTATATATACTTTTGTGATATAGATGACTAAAGAGGTAAAAATACAGAGAGAGTATGTGGTAAATACAGAACTATTTTACGGCTCTTCTGATAAAGCAATATTTATGATGAGAGATTGAGTAAGGTGTGAGGAGAGGCACGTGTTCTCCCGTGTGTGTCTACTAAAGGCCAGGCAACATAGGGACACTGCCACAGTCTTTTTAGTGGAGGACAAAACCACAGAGTGTATCTGCGCACATTCACAGTATTGCATCCAGTCTCTGAACGTGCAGCTTGTTTGATTCCAGAAATTGTCCAGTGTACCTTTCGACACAATGATGAGGAGCAAATGATGACCAGGTTATGTTTGTGCAAGCAGTATACAGCCTCTCCTAGAAATACCATTCTTTCTGACTTCAAAAAGGGCAAGTTTTGTGAAAGTTCAAGTATTGGCATAATTGCCTGGAAACATTTAGGTTGAAAATGATAATAAAATTTGGGAGTCTTCCTGTAGAATATGCCCAGGCAAAAGGTGTATGATTTCACAAGCTTGAAAAAATATATATATATATATGTATATAAAATATACTTGAAGTATTCTGTACTATAGATACTTCTATTCTATACTTCAAGTATACCATTTCAAGTATACTATATATACTTGAAAAAAAAACACACGTATATATGGGAATTGATCCTAGTTATAGGAAATTAAAGCATCAGTTAAAATAAATACAAATGGTAGGGAAAAAAAGTCAAGAAGATGTCTATTGACTGTGGTAAATAATAATAGGAGGCTAAAAACTGAATTCTGTTGTGGTAAGAGATAAAGTGCTGAATACACTTTGCATTTGAAAAAATAATTCCAGACTAAATCTAGATTCAGTGCTAGATGTGAAAAGTAAAACTAAGTAATTATATAGGAAAGAAAGAAATAACTGTAATAATTTCTTTTGCAGGTTTAGAATCAAGCAGGATAGATCTGCTTTTGAAATGTTACAGATTAAATAAAGACACATATCATCTGTAAAATAAAAGGGTTGGAGAGCTTTCAAATGCACGGGTCATGTCATGGAACTGTGAATTAGAGTAGACAAGGAATTTTCTGAAATGTTGAAGCTAAAACAACTGGAAATTGTAAAGCCCTGATAGTGCAGCTGCAGGAGGAGCTCCACAGCAAAGCCTCTGTTTTTGCCTTCCTGGAGTCCCTGCAGGAGTCATTCCTGGCATCCTCTGCACCAGGTCTCTCTGGTGACCACTCACTGTTGCTTGAAGTTGGTCGTTTCCAAGCTGAAACACCTGGCTGTCTCCTGGGCTTGTCTCAGACTCTTGTTTGGACTCAGCGATGATCCTGTAGGCTCTTCTTCCCCTTCCCCAGTTCAGCTATGGGAGACAATAAGTGCTTGGGTGTTTCCCTAGTCCTTCCTGTCTTGTTTCAATAGAGCCAAGCTATTTTAGTCTTTTCTGTGTCTTCATGGCTCACCAAGGTCTGTCCACAGGCCAGCTTATCTTGTCTTCATCTCTAAATATCTGTCCATTTGCAATCAGCTTTTGTTTCTTAGACTGCCTTGAGCACTGGCTGATCAACACCTTGCTGTGGCTGCCAGAGCATCCTCACACAGCGGTATCCTTTACTTCAGCAGCCACCTCCCATGGGATCCACACTGACATGTTTTCTTTTAGGTAGCTATCGTGTTTGGAGATGGTGAGTCTAAAGAACGGCCCTCCATCTCTGCTTGCTACTGATTCAAAGTTAGGTAAATAAAAATAAGTCTCAACCATGCGTACGGTGTCTCAGGACATCTGTGGGAAGAAATGGGTAGCTGTGAGAGATGACAGCTGCACAAAATCATGTGTTGGTCACTATACTAAAATTTGTGATGGCTGGAACAGCCTTGGGGAAAGGGTTTCTGGATTTGCTTTATGTTTTGCAGAACAGCTGATCGCTTTTGTCTCATATTATAATAAGCTTTGTGGTATCCCAGCATCTTTTTGTAAGCTTTAAACACCGATTTCATGAGTGTCAATGCTGCCTAAGTGTAATTTGCAATTTTTAGATATTCTTAAGGATTAAAAATAGGAGCCCAGGAATTTGATGTGTTAAACATGACTTCGTGAAAGCCTCAGGTTCTACTTTTTCTAGCCGTTTTAATTTCTTCTTTAGTTTTCCCTACCCCCTCTTATTTTCTTCTAGAAATGCATTTCTCTGTTAAAGTTGTCAAGGCTAGTTAGAGGAAGAAGGTTGTGTGCCTGTCTCATGCAATTTCTGTGTTGCGAATATAGCTGAAGTTAATGAAAAGAGACCTCTATAATCTTTGTAAAGCAGCAGAACATGCTTGTATTTTATAGCTTTGACAGCTACCTAGAAGGTGTCTGTCTCAGGAAAGGGAGTTTTTAATAAAAAAATTCTACTTTAGGGAGTTTTTAATAAAAAAATTCTACTTTTTTTTTTTTTTTTTTAAATTTTGAGAATTATTGGTCCATCCCAGATGCACATGTATGCATGTATGCTTATGCAGTGATAAATAACCTTGTACATATACATGCATCTAAAATTCCAGACAGAAATCTCCAATCTGAGTACTGCATCTGGATAAGTCCCGTTGTTTTGTGAGAGGGAGGCAAAACAACTATGCTGGTTCCTTATCCTTCTGGCACATGGTACAAGCGATACGCTATAGATGGCTGTAGCAAAAAGAGAATAGTTATCAAATTTGCTGTCAAGTAAACTCTGAAGGACAAAAATAACATAAATACTCCACACTTCCTGTGGCTTTTGGCTGCTATCAGTGAGTACTGCACAAATGCCAAATTAGATAAAACACTGCAGAGTTGGGGGTCCTCTGTGGAAAATGCTACCATTGTTATAATTGTCTTCAGATGAAGTGCTACTGCACTCAGTGTTTCTGATACCAAGCACTTGTTAGATAGTTGTGGGGTAAAGCACAAGGCTCTTTGCCTTAATAAAATGTGGTATCTTTATCAACTGTATATATTTTAATTTTAGATCCTTAGAAGAGCACCATGATCATCCTGGCATGGTAATAGGAGATCTTCAGTCGGATGAGGAAGATATCATGAACAGTTCTGATGAAGATGATGACACAAATTCTGATTCCAGCAAAGGGGAGCCTGATTCTCAAGACCAGGTATCTTTTCATATTTATCTTCTGGAGTTGCTCTTCACTCCCGTGCTGTTTTCTGAGAACCTGTTGGGATATTTTCAAGTAAAACATTGAGTCAGTGTAAATAGATATATAAAGTTTCTCCATTTTTATTGTTTAGTGTGTTATTTACAAAACTTTGATTTGTGTGCATTATCTTAGTTTATACATATGCTATTGGAAAGCGTGTTGCTTGGCGTGTTCTTTGCCTTTCACTGAGCTGCAGTCCTGCCTACCGTGCCCCTCTAATAGTTACATTCACAGATGTATATTTACAGATCTTCAGCTTTAAAATGATCAGGATTTTAAATACATCTTAAGGAGGCTGTCTACTCACAGATCCTGGAGCCCGTCATGCCTCTCATGCACTGAATGTAAAATCGTTTTATTTGTCAGCCTTGGCAAAGCCCAAAGAATGGGACAAGATGAAGATTGCAAGGTCCAAAGACCTCCTTCTGAAATATCTGTTAGAAGCTGCAGTTTTGCATAGGTGGTCCTTTATCAGGGGGCTGGCCGTGTAATGAAGGCTGTGTTTCAGTAGCCGCTTCTGTCTCTGCAGACAGCTTTCTTGCGTTCACATGATCTGCTTACTAACCCGTAAGCGGTCACTGTAAATCTGCTTGGCACACAGTACACATATGACCAAATCAGTTTTTAATTCTTCATTTTCAGTGGCCTGAAAAACAGCAGGTTCAAGCTAATTTTCTGTATTTAAGTTCATTAATTTATTCTTTTGGTGCTGAAGGGCGGTGCTATGTGTGTAAGCAAGGCCTATCATTGTAGGGCTGGCAGGACCATCCCTGTGGCCATCAAGGAGTGTGAGCCATAGCTGTCAACAGTGTCAAGTCAAGATCTGACTTTATGCAAACTTCTGTGAATGGCAGATCAGAAGGATTGCCTCTCTTTTAATCTTATTTCCCAGTTTGTTGCATTTTTAGTTCTTTTCTGTAGTCCTGGAAGTTCTGACACCAGCATGCCTGTAGAATATCGCCTCTTCTCAAAACCAGCCCTGGTAGCTTTGGTGGTGCTTCAACTCCTTGCAGGTGAAGCGCCGTTTCCTACAACGGTAGAGTTACATTTGGCTCCTTTCTGGAAATAAATAAATAAATAAATAAAATAAAAATTATCACAATGAGACATTTGAATGCCGGAAAAGAAGATTTGATGATGTGATGTCAGGTCTGAATTTCACTTTACAAGTCTTGCTGTTCTGTGTGCCCCTAGAAATGCCCTCAATCTTCCGTGACAGAGTTTTTAGAAAAATGTCCCTGTTAGGAGGCTTCTCAGAGAGGCTTCACGGGATGTGAGCAGCCAACAAATAATTCAGAGCTCGCTGTGAAGCATCTGCTGGTCGGCTCGCGTCAGCCGGCCTGTGGCACGTGCAGCCGGCAGCTGGGGATTAGCAGCAACCCACTCCTCGCTTCCAACTTCCTCACAGCTCCTGCAGCTGCATGAGAGAATGAAGCAATCCCTGCCTTGGCCTTCAGCTGGTTTTGTTTTTGTTTTTCCCCACAACGAGCATCTGGGTGTTTTGATGTTTTTTGCCTGCTAGAGAAGTCACAAGGCTCCCTTCCAGTAGTGCAGCTGAGAGGGAGCCCAGTTCTGATCTTTCACAACTCTAATTTATACCCCTCTGGGCTCAGAGAATCTTCTGGCTGAACAAATGCCAAGTGGTCTTTTCATTGCCAGCTGGTACGTGAAAAGGCTGTCAAAGGGAGCTGAAAATGGACTGTGATGTTACATGTTGTAGTTGTTTAGCGTTAGCATCTTGTTCTCAAAATACTAATTTTCGTCTAATTTGCAACTGCCAGAACCACAGCGATACCTTGCTTTGCAAAATGAAAGTGTCTGTGAATTCAGTCTTGCAGTGAATGTTATCAGCTGTGCTGTCTAAAACGTCACTGAGGCTTGAGGATGAGCATTACAGTCTTGCCTTCATCTGACCCTCACAGGGTAGATCTAAGTACTTTTTGGAAATCGGCTTAATTTTTGAAGTAAAATCCCAGCTTTGTGTGTATATAAAATAAATAAAATATGTAATATATTTAGCACATGTGTGATACAGCACTGGATTAGTGAATTTAGAAAATAATTCAGCAATTTGGGACTGACAGTTAAATTTAAATTAAAAACAATAATAAGAATTGCAACCGTAGCTGAATCTTGCAGCGTTAGGGCTTATGAGCCAAAAATTCATATATGCTGTGCCACTGAGACCTGATTTTCAGAATAACTCTTTATTGGCTGTACCTACTATATTCAATACTGCCTCCCCACAATTTGATTGTGCATGTTTTCTGTGCCTCATGAAATTTAGTCCTCCTCATCCATGCTTTCTTTGCAGCTCATTGAAATGGAAGCCTGAATATGTAATAGATATAGTGACAGCTGGCCATAGAGAGGCATATGGCAAACCATGAGAGCTATGATGGGAAAAGGTGTATTTTATCTAAGGGAAATTATGCATGGGAGTTATTATGCAGAAAAAAATAATTGCCTATCTCCTTTTCCTTTGCTATTCCTGTCCATTTCTATCTGGCATTGAACAGTAGCTTTGATTTTTGGAAGCTATATTTGTGTATGTAAAAACCAGCAACATCTAAACTGCGTCACAAGTAGATTACAAGGCTCACACAACTTTACAAGGCTGCTTCTTATTCTAGCAACTTCTTTAGTAAATTATCAGAAGCTGACTTTTCTATTCTGTGGTGACTTCTTTTTCTTTCCATCTTTTTCAATAAATAAAGTCTGTGTTTCTTTTAAGATGTTTGAGAAAGTCATTGGAGTTTACTGCAAATACTACTCATGCTGTAATAATCAAGAGAAAAAGTATAATATGCATTTATTTTCCATACTTCACTACTGTCACTAATAATCATCACTTCCTGCTGCTTCATTCATTATGGCAGCAGTGCTTCCTGTAACAATTAAGTAGAAAGGCCGATAGTTACATAAAAACTGCTGCTAACAATTAGTGTTATTCCTAGCTACAAGTTAGATTGATTTTCACGTGGATCCAGGAAAGGCAGGAGATTACAAAGCAGTATAAAACACTTGTTACACTTATTATTATTAGAAATAATTACTGAATAATCATGTTGGATTTGAGGAATTACTAGCCTGAAATAATAGTGTAATATATAATTTTCTTTGCAGAGCAAGGCAGCTGGAAAGAAGACAAAAGTTTACCATATTGCCAAAGAGATCATGAGCTCAGAGAAAGTGTAAGTGTCAATGCCAAGCTGAACAGCTTCTCAGTTTATTTTAATTGGGCAGTACAGATTTAACTGTCTGCTTTTTCTTGCTTTTCTGATAGGTTTGTGGACGTGCTAAAGCTCTTACACATTGTAAGTATTAAACAAAAAAAGAAGTTTCATCTGTTACAGTTTGGTGTTTCGGTTTTAGTGCAGTGAACGTGATTTTTTTTCTGCAGTGTCTGCATAATTTAAAATTGCGGGTTTTTTGGATGAATGTTTTGGTGGTTCATTCTGTGTCTCCTTTATTAACATAGGCAGTCTTCCCGCTGAGTTGGGGATACTGCTTGAATACTTAATATGGATATATATCCATATATGTTAAGCAGTACCGTATTAATAAACCAATTTCTGTCATAGCAACCTAAATAGAATCTTTGGTTAGAATGATTTTTAAAGTAAAGGGAGAGGAAGAGACCAATCTGCCATTAGAAATAATAAGTAAAAGTATGCATTTTTTAGGTGACCTAATTAGTTAGTTGTTCTCTTGCATCCATCATATGGAATATTTTTCTAGGCTGCAGCTCTTTGACAGGTGCTCGCTTTCTGATAACAGCTGTGACTGCAGTACACACAACATGATGTCTGCAGCAAGGGCTAAGTATTTAATCCTTGCTTATGAAAACCAATCGTGTTAAGTGTGCTGTGTAGAAGATGAAAAAAGAATAGTAAATTAATTAGCTTTAGCTTTCTCTAGCTTCATTGGGTAAGAGTTCTATCAACTTCTGAGTAATATGCATTTGTACCGTTTTGTTGCTCTGTGAAGTACAAGCACAGTGATTTTTCTCTGGGTGCCAGTAGTAGTTCCATTGCAAACAGATGAGTTTGTCCATGTCAGACTCTTGAGAAGCGTGTTCTGTGAAGCTGGGAACAAAGACTCTTATATATGGATGTATACAGTGCTGTAATATGGAGATCTTCAAGGAAGTAAAAAAAAAAAATTCCCACAGCTCTTGCTGATTCCTCTTCTGCCTTCCATTTTTGTAATTGATTAATAATTGGGCCTGTTCAGGCTTGATTTTCAAATGCTAGGTCAAGCAGTTGTGGCCATGTATAATTCATTTTCAGCATTGTTTGTAGTAGAGAACTCAAGTCTAAATGCTAATTAAAGGAAGAGAATTGTCCTAATGAGTATAGACAAGTTTTAAGCTATATGTTTTTAATTATCACATCTTTCTGGCCTCAGCTTATGCCTTAAAGGCGTCTTCGCTTTTCAGTGTGCCAGTTCTTGAAAATCCAGCTTTGGGTAACATGCATGGTATTTACAGGAGCAGGTTTCCCAGCAAAGCAGTTGATGCCCCATGCCTGTATGTGTTCAAGAGACATATGGATAATGCCCTTGGAAGCAAAGTCCGTGTAGAGGACACAAACAGAGGAAGAATTTGGGAGAAGTAGGGAGCTAGGGAAGTTTCTGGTGCAATCTTAAGGTTGCCCAAGCATTGTAAACGTCCAGTGTTATAGGTTGTGTTTTGTTTTGTTTTACTGGACAGCTCATAGGAAACCAATATGCTAGTTTGTAGCTGGCAAGTACTAACAGGTTAGAAATGTTTCTGTCCGCTAGCAGGAACAATCAGCATGTATTCAACACAGCCTAACATGAGACTTAGAGACTTTGCAAATTAAAAACCTAGGCTCTACCCATACTGGGCTACTTTATGCATAGTGAGGAGTAGGTCTTTACTGAGTTTGTCATATAAGTCTCCATTACACCTTCTGAACTCTCTGCCATGGTTGAAGTAAATACCTGAAATGTAGTGACTAATTCTGCTAGTGATTCTGTTCAGCCTGTATTACCAAAGCCAGTTCTGCAGATAGTGCCTATTACAACAGCCAGGGAAAAGTACTGTTGGTGCTTGAAGAATCTGAAGTGGAGCCTAAAGCTGTTGAGATGGTGGGAATGTGACTGCAAACTGGTTACAAGCAACACTGGGGTTTTTTTAGAGTTTTTTTTTTTCTTTTATATTAATACAGTCCTGTTAGGTGGTGCAGCTCCTCCAGTCTGTCAGGGTGCCTCTCTGGACACTGCTGTGCTTTGTGAGTATGCCTGGCTTCTGCTGAAGGCAGACTACAAAAGATCCCTACAAAATGATAAATGCTTGGAGACATTTCTATACCATGAAGTAAGCTGGTCACAGCAGAGATAATGTACTTTAACTGGTTTGGAACAATGATGCTTTCTCAAATGGGTTTGCTTGAGGAAGGAATCAAATATGAGTTGCAATCTTGAATTCCTTGTACTTCTGTAATTACTGTAAATCTGTTTTAGTGGATGAGATTCGAGTGGAATGCTTAGAAACTCCAGAAAACAAAGGGAATTAAATAAAAACAACACATCTGTATGCATCTTTGTGAGTTGGCCCATGTGTAGTTTCTGGAGGGCTGAGAAGTGAGAGGTGTTACTTCTTCCCTAAGGGCACTCAGAGAAAAAGAAGGGAGCTGTGAGCTGGATGTGAGACATGAGGGAATAGGGCATGTTTCTGGGGCCCGTGCTCTTTGTGTTTCTTTGTCATGGATTCTTTGGGAATGCTTTGCTTTGCACAAGTGAGAGAGCTCCTTAAGCCGCCCCTCTTACTGTAAAGATGCACTGCTTGGCCTTGCTACTGTCAGCTCTTTTATCCATTTTTTTCATATATATGTATAAGAACAAATATGTATATGTGTGTATGTGTGTGTGTGTATGTATGTAAATATACGTTTGGGTTTTTTTCCCCAAAACCCACTACTCTCTTTTTTTCTCCTTTCCTTTTAGATTTTTCCCCTTCCTGCTGTGCTATGGGTAGTGAGGTTTCTGATCCAGCAAATAAATGTGCTTTTTCGGATGGGTCCTTATTATGCAAAGTTCAGTGTGTGCCTTTGTGCTATGCTAGTAAAGGAAAGCTTAGGCTTGCAAACTTCTGCCTGAGCCTTTAGGTCAGTGCTTCCAACTTACATCCCAGTTCTGTCCTTATTAGGACTCTGAGAGCCAGAAGGAGGTTGTCAGGAGGCACCTGCAACTTTTCTGCAGCCACAAGGTCACCCTCTGATTGCAGCAGACAGATCAGAGGTCAAACATCTTTCTATTTTCTGTTCCGTGTCCTTACAGAGGCACTTAAAAGAATGGGAAATTCTGGTTTGATATGTTTCCATTTTCAGAAAACATTTACAAAATTATATAATTAAAAAAATACATATCTCTCAGCCTCTCAGGTTTTGGGTTGTTTTTTTTTTTTTTTTTTTGGTTTTTTGTTTGTTTGTTTGTTTTGTTTTGTTTTGCCAACTTCAATATTTGACTGGTCTGAGGTGAAAACGGGATAACTTTTTAATGTGTGAAGTGGTTTAGAATTTCTGACAGAGGCATTTGACAATGAATTGCAGTCTTCGTTATCTTCTTGAAAAGGCTGATGAAATAGTTTTGACTTGGAAGGAAACGTTGGTCCATTACCCACTGTTGCTTGCAGTCGCGTTCTTAGAATATGTCATAGTCTAATAATTATTGTAAAAATAGCTGTATTATGTTATTAAAAACTTGTAAACGATTTTATTGAGAAAAGGTATGGAATTCCTTGTCCGTTTTCCAGAAGCAACCTCATGGATTTGTAAGATGTCATGATAAATGCTTATTCATGATCTTAAACTATAAAGTTGCAGTTAAGATTGCCTAGTTATATTTTGAAATCTTCTGCAAGTGTATTCCTGGCAGCCCTGTTTCAGTTTGTCACAATGCAGCGGACTGGCTGCTCCTTGGAATGCAAACAGGGAACTTTGCTCCTTTCTCCCATAGGATGTGCGTGTGTGTTCCTTGAAAAGCGTCCAAGTGCAAACATATTTTTCTCCTTAAATTAAACTGATATTTGAGCTATCTGCAGGTGTATTTAGCTGGAGTTGTACTTCAGAGGAAGAGATTATGGCTTATTTTTGCTTTGCTGATGGTATGTTCTAGGAGAAGAGATCCAAGATGAATATTGGTTGAAACCTAAGAAGTAAAATATGTGGCCAAATTTAGATTGTGTTGTTCTTTCTCTTCCTGTTAAATGCGTAAGAAAGTTTAATTTCACCCATTTTGACTTGTCTTTCTTCAGATGTTAGATACCTGAAGGTGTAGTTAATCAGTCAGCAACTGAGTGGGAATTTAGTCCTGTTAGTTCATAGCTAAACATCTACTTTTGCTCCTTCTTTGCTGGGATGGGCAGGTGGCTTTGCACTGGGAGTACTCCAGTGGAAAGAGAGGAATTGTGACTCAGGGCCTTTGCAGAGGGGAAGTGCGTGGGTTGGGCGTAGATGATTCATAACGGGGTCAGAATTATTTCAGATATCACTGCCATTTGCTTATTTAAGGAAACTGTATTAAAGGAGGGGCTGAAGGAATGAGGGTCAAGCAGAAACAGCAGTGTTGGTATCCTTCTACTGTTTAAAAAGTGGAACAGCTCTAGCGGGGGCGTGTACTGATAGAATAAATAAAATTCTCAGAGGTTTTTGAGTTGAGAATGTTTTATCAGGCATTAATTCAGCAACAAGACATACTCTCAGAAGCCTTTAAAACTTCTTGAACTAGATTTTCATATGGACAAGTACCCAGTGGGCTGCTGTCTTAGTCTAGAATGAGTGAGATTATTTCTGGTTTGGGAAGAATGTGCTTTCCAGGGTTGGTGATGGGTGCCATCCTCTTCAAGTCCCTGGGTGAAGGCAATTGTCTTTGCCTAAATAACTTGGTCTAGCAGGAGGTGTCCCTGCCTATATGAGGTGGGTTGGAACTAGATGATCTTGCAGGTGCCTTCCAACCCAAACCATTCTATGATTCTGTCATTGTCATTGGAGCAGAAAATAATGTAGAAACTCTAACCCAGTAGTTCACAAGGCAGTTTTCAGGAAGCATACAACAGGCTCTCATCTTCTGAAAGGAAATAGTAAGCTGGAAAGTGTATGAATCATCCCAGTTTTAGATTCATAATCTTGTCTTGTGTCATACGTTACATGAAATATTTGGTCTAGAGTTGCAAGTGGTATTTGTCAGTGAAATAAACACATTAATTCCAAAGCATGATGAAGAAGTTTATGAGTATTCAGAAGGCTCATTTTTAATTATAAAACCATGCTTTAAAATTTACTACGGTGAATTGCTGCATTGTTTCCAACACCATAATTTCTAGGACAGCTCAGGTGACTGTCCTTGAACAGACTGAAGAAAGCAGTGCTTGTCTGCAGCGTTATATTAGTACTACATGCTAAATGTCTTTGTAGTATGAATCACTTTTTGCAAGTATTTATAGATATCAGAGCAATGTGTGTATTTTCTGCAGCAGTGGTTCTGTTTTTATTCTGGTTTTATAAATCTGGTGCACGGATTTAGTTTTAGAAGGAATTAGGTGCTGGTGCGTTAAATTGGTATTCCTGTAATTTCCAGTTTTGAAGCCACTTGTATGTAAGAAAGGAACTTTCCCATAAAAAAAAAAAAAAAAAAAAAAAAAAAAGAACTTGACTGAATAGCTTTGACCACTGAGGATAAGGAAAAGGCAGAGATTCTGAATGCCTTCTTTACGTCTGTCTTTAAAAGTCAGACCAGTTATCCTCAGGGTACCCCGCACTCTGACCTGGTAGTCTCGGCTGGGGAGCAGACTAAACCCCCCGTGATTCTGGAAGAAACGGTCAGAGACCTACTACTCCAACTGGACTGCCACAAGTCCATGGGGCCGGATGAGATTCACCCGAGAGTGCTGAGGGAACTGGCGGAGGTGACAGCCAAGCCGCTTTCCATCATCTGTCAGCGCTCCTTGCTGACTGGTGAGGTCCCAGAAGACTGGAGGCTTGCCAACGTGACTCTCATTTACAAGAAAGGTTGTAAGGAGGATCCGGGGAACTACAGGCCTGTTAGCCTGACTTTGGTGCCAGGGAAGGTTATGGAGCAGATTGTCTTAAGGGAGATCATGCGGCATGTGTGGGATGACCCGGGGATCAGGCCTAGCCAGCATGGGTTCATGAAGGGCAGGTCCTGTTTGACCAACCTGATCTTCTATGATCTAATGACCCATCTGGTTGATGAGGGGAAGGCTGTTGATGTGGTCTACCTAGACTTCAGCAAAGCCTTTGACACTGTCTCCCACAGTATTCTCCTGCAGAAGCTGGCAGCCCGTGGCTTGGACGGGTACACTCTTGGCTGGGTAAGGAGCTGGCTGGAGGGCAGGGCTCAGAGAGTGATGGTGAATGGAGTTAAATCCAGCTGGCAGCCGGTCATGAGAGGTGTTCCCCAGGGGTCGGTGCTGGGGCCTGTCCTCTTCAATATCTTAATTGATGACCTGGATGAGGGCATTGAGTGCACCCTCAGAAAGTTTGCAGATGACACCAAATTGGCTGGGAGTGTCGATCTGCCTGGGGGTAGAGAGGCCCTACAGAGGGATCTGGACAGGCTGGAGAGCTGGGCTGAAGCCAGTGGGATGAGGTTCAACAAGACCAAATGTTGAGTCCTGCACTTCGGCTACAACAACCCCAGGCGATGCTACAGGCTTGGGGCGGAGTGGCTGGAAGACTGTGTAGAGGAAATGTGGGGGTATTGATTGATGCTCGGCTGAACATGAGCCGACAGTGTGCCCAGGTGGCCAAGAAGGCCAATGGCATCCTGGCTTGCATCAGAAACAGTGTTACTAGCAGGAACAGGGAGGTAATTGTCCCCCTGTACTCGGCATTGGTGCGGCCACACCTCGAGTACTGTGTTCAGTTTTGGGCCCCTCACTGCAAGAAAGACATCGAGGCCCTGGAACGTGTTCAGAGGAGGACTACGAAGCTGGTGAGGGGTCTGGAGCACAGGCCTTATGAGAAGCAGCTGAGGGAGCTGGAATTGTTCAGCCTGGAGAAGAGGAGGCTCAGGGGAGACCTTATAGCTCTCTATAACTTCCTGAAGGGAGGTTGCAGTGAGCTGGGGGTCGGCCTCTTCTCTCATGTAATCAGTGATAGAACTAGAGGGAATGGTTTCAAGCTGCACCAGGGGAGATTCAGGCTGGACATTAGGAAATATTACTTCTCAGAAAGGGTGGTCAGGCACTGGAATGGGCTGCCCAGGGAGGTGGTGGAGTCACTGACCCTGGGGGTGTTCAAGGAACGATTGGATGTTGTGTTGAGGGACATGGTTTAGTGGGAGCTATTGGTGATAGGTGAACGGTTGGACTGGATGATCTTGTAGGTCTTTTCCAACCTTGGTGATTCTATGATTCTGCCATTTGGAGTAAAATTTCAGATTTTACTGTTTGAGTTAACATGTTTCACATTTAGTAATTAGAACGGACCCGCTGTAGGTTCTGGTCCTTTTAGATAAAGACGTTCCTTTCTGGGAAGGCAGTACTTGAATGGCAGCACTGCTTGCTGGAGACCCGCTCTGTTTGTTTGGCTTTCCTACCCCCTCTCCTCAGGCATGTGCTCTCTGCCTTCACCTCCCAGGTTTATCTCAAGATGAACTTGGCATGACAGTTACTTCACACCCACTGCCAGGTTATAAATAAATCTTAATATGATTACAGTGACAAATCCATTGCGCTGCCTCTGAAGTGAAGACTTGATAATTCCAAAAAAAGAAGGGGAAAAATTGCTGAAGTTTATCGCCTTTGTTGTTCAGCAGTCTGGTTTGCATCATTTGAAAGCTTCGCGTTATCTTTCTTCCCTCTGTTTCCTTTCCGCAGGGCTTCCTCCCTTTCCTCGGTTGTGGAGGGAGACGCAGGGGTGAGGAAACAAAGTTTTGGTTGGCTGTGCTCGTGGCCCAGTCTTTGACAGCGCGATCCAAAGCCCAGTGAGGCTGATGGACTTTGGATCAAGCCAATGGAGAAACCCAAACCCCCTGCATTTGAAAAACATCCTGCAGGCTCTTTGAACGCAATATCTAGAAGTTAAATAAATGCTCTTAACTACAAGTGACATTCCTGTCTTATCTACTGGTGCTTAAACCTGGCTCCCTGCTCGCTGTTTATTGTGTGACCAGGGAAAAGCTGGGCTTGTTGATTTCGTTACAGACAAAACTGCTTCTCTTTTCATCGTGCAAGTAGGCTTATAGTGCATGGAGAAAGTTCCTGTTCCATCCCATGGCAGAGCATATACAGTATATTGTCTGTGCGTGGGATTTTTGGGGGGGAATATTATCATAATATGATGATGCATTTTGCATGAAGCTCTTCAGAAAGCCTCATTTGAGCTTTTGCCATTGTAATTCCATGTATCATTTCAGTGTTAAGCGATGCCCTAGGGTCAGAAAAACCCATAAGATGCAGCTGGTAGTTAACCTATGTGTCACTAGTCTGCACAGAGGATGTAAAACAGAGCATTTCCATATGAATAACGCCATCTGTTTTTTAACTCCCTTGCATTTAGCTCTCAGCCTTCCCCATCACAGCCATCGCCCTGTATCTCTTTTCAGTTTCTTGTCATAACTGTGCCCTGGCGCAGCCTTCACGACCCAGGGTCACAGAGCAAGAAGCTGTCTGGAGCTCGCTGATGTAATGAGGAGAGGCCAGGAGAAAGCTGAGACTGGAGTCTGACAAACCCTAAATAGTGCCAGATGCTGGGCTGATGAGATAGCCAGTAAAACCTGGAGCAGTAGACTTGCGTGTGTGTGAGCCTAATTCTTTTTTTTATTATTATTTTGACCAAAGGACTCTACAGAATTTCAAAGGCAGATGTGAACCCCATGCGTATTTAAAATATGCCTCATCACTGCACATAGGAACATGCCATTTAGTTGCCTTTGCCTACAGATTGTGCGTGCATTACTAGGTTTCAGTAGATTGCAAACTAAAAAGAACTGTTACAGACTGTCTGTTTTATGCTGTTGCCCAACTTCAAGTGAGACATGATAAAACAGGTAATTTGGATTTTCTTTTTTCTCATTTTAAAGTGATGTTCTCGATTATTTTTTCAAGTGAAGAGCATGAATGGCTAAACCTTTTTTGAAAATTTTCTGTGATCAGGGAAAATACCTTGCCTAATGGATATCACATTTCATTATGGGTACAATCCTGGCCACAGTGACTTGTCCGGGGCCAAGATTTTAATTCTAAGTAGTTTAATAAGGGCCAGCAAACTGAGCTCTGCCCTGTTGAGAGCTGGTTGAAGCATAAAATTACTCCAGGATCCTTCAGCAGTTAATGCAGTTTTCCTCCTCCCTGGAAATGGTTTGAAGCAATGCTGTTTTGATAACGGACTACAGTTATTATTATTATCCAGTGCATTATTAAAATAGCTCTTTGTTAGTGTGATTTTTCCTGTAAGAGCTACCACATACAGAAAGTTCTGTGACATGGTATTTTTAAACTAAGGCAGCACATCTTCCTAGAAGGCATTTGTAAATAACTGCCAAATAACAACAACAACAAAAAGATTTTAGGTTATGATATTATGATTGCATTGGCCGATATAACATTTTTGCTTTTTGACCCAAATCTTGGCAAGAAGATGCTCAAAGCTACCAATACCTTTGCAGACAGAAGCACTTTTTTACTCTAGTTTCCTCATGTGTAGTGTCAGTTCATTTCTTAAGGGTGTGTTAAAAAAATAACGGACGACTTCCACAGTGTATGTCCAGGAGCGAGAGAGTCAAGCTCTAGCATCAGACTGAAAGGATTAAGGCTGACCCAAGGGAGTGAGTTGAAGCTGCAGGGAAACATAACCCAGATGGCACCCTCCTCTCTTTGGTAACAGGGAGCGGGGCCTGGAATGTCTGCAGAGAAAACACTGTTGTCTGCACTGGTGCTTTGAAGGCTGTTGGCTCATGGTGAGGGCTTCTCTTTGTGCTCCGGCAGGATTTCCGGGACGCAGTGGCACACGCCTCTAGGCAGCTCGGGAAGCCAGTGATTGAGGACAGAATCCTGAATCAGATCCTGTACTACCTACCTCAGCTGTACGAGCTCAACCGGGACCTCCTGAGGGAGCTGGAGGAGCGATTGTCTCATTGGTGACTATCAGTGAAGGAACACCACTCCTTTGATGTTAAAATTTGTCTGTGGGGTTTTAAAGACTCCAGGTGACCACAGTCCAACTCTTATTTCTTTTTCTCATGCCTCCATAAATGATAGAATTGGCTTTGAAGGTATAAGGGTACCTTTCCATTTAGCTGTTTTATTTGGCACTGAGGATCATCCAGAAGGCATGTCAGCACATGCTTTAAGCAACCACACTTTTTTGTTTAAAACACGGGTTTCAGTTGAACGTTCTCATTTCTACGTGTGTGTGGGCATGATAAACGGACTGACTTCATGAGAGGAACAGAAAGCTCTTCTGAAGATTGGTTTGCCTTTCAAAGGTAGTTGAGGTCTCCTAACCAGACAGTGCTGATTGGCAGTCCTGCTGAAGTCCATTCTCAGTTACACTGGTGGGTAGACCTAAATCAGCCAAAGAAAGTGTACAGACAGAGGCACTGAAATGGGTAATGACTGTAATTCTGAGCTTCCTATTGTGGGATGTGGACACCATCTTAAAGTTTGAAGATCCATTTCCTCGGAAGTCCAGCTTGTCCTAGGGTGTTTATGGTTCCAGATCATTTAGAGCAGACTGTGAATCAAGTGGTTGCTATCTGACTGAAATTAGTGTGTAGAAGTGTGCCTGGTAAGACTTTTAGTTTATGAGCTGAACGTCTGTCTGCTGGACTGTAAGCTTTTTGTTCAGGAATAAACTGTCACGTCTTACTGTGAAGACAGTCAGTGTCTTGCTGCAAGGTTAGGATGTATACCTTTTTGTGCACTAACTGCTCTGTTCTTGTTTCTAGGCTTGAACATCAAAGAATTGCTGACATATTTGTGAAAAAGGGCCCCTACTTAAAGATGTACTCAACTTACATCAAAGAATTTGATAAAAATATTGCGCTGTTAGATGAACAGTGTAAGAAGAACGCAGGTTTTGCCTCAGTAGTGAAAGACTTTGAGGTACTTTTAAAAGTCTTTTTAAAGATATATCCTATTTTGTAGCTTTTCAGCAGATGTCATTTTTACATAAGACTTTAGAGACCATCCTCTAATTTGATTTTTTTTCTTTCTGCCGGGTCCTGGCTTGAGCCTTTCTAGGGTGAAAGTGAAAAGACATTCAAATTTTCTAAAGTTGCTAGTGATGCTGGCTGCCAAAGGACCTTGATTTTCAGAAAAGTCAGTACTTGCTACAAGTTGTATCGAAGGCATACTAGCAAAATGACCAGTTGCTTTTTTGGGTTTTGTATCTTGACCATAATGCAATGATTAACTGACTTATTTTAAGCAGGTTGATTTCTCCACCACATTACAGGGTAGTAGCTTACTCAGTGGAATCATATTTCATTTCAGTTAAAAACATACAGAAATGACTCTTACAGTCTATGTATTTCTAGAAGCTTTTAAACCCAACCCATGCAACAGTCAGTTGAAAGCTGATTCATGTCATTAAAAGCAATGCCACATTTGTACATAATCCCCTTAAATCAGAAAGGAGCTGTGAGCTTCCTCAGAACACGATCCACACAACCTATGAATTTACCTCCTATGATGCAAGCTTCCCCTTGAGCAATCTGTTCTCTGTTAGCTTACAAATCATTAAAAAGGCTACTTAGAGTAGGCAGAGGAAGAGCTTGAGGTGGGGTCCACAAGTACAGTAAGAAGTCTTTTCAAGCACTCGGTGTTTCTGGTACATGTTATTTTGAAGGCAAACTCGATAATTTTTTTTTTTTTTTTTTTTTTTAAGCACGGATCTTTTAATTGTGTGTTGTCTTTAGGTTTTTGGATTAATTAAAACTTGTGAATACTGCTCTCTTCTCTGCCTTTCTTCCTAATGGACATTTACAGTGCTTATGAATTAGCATGTCTTTGCAACTGCCCTTTCCTTTATTTCTGGGAAGATTCACACCTCTCCTTTATAAGCAAAATAACCTATTTTGAATTCACAGAGAGTATGAACGCTTATTGTCTTTTAACTCATGATTTATTTTACATACATCTTCCACACAGGGAAATACTTGCTTTGTGGTGCAATGTAATGCTACAGTAGTCATACCTTTAAGATCAGCTTATCTGATGCTATCAGCAACTCTTTGTAGTTAAGTTTGCTTTTGCTGGAGCCCTTGACTACCACAGAATTGTTGCTTATGTTGGCTGTTTCTTTCAGATGAGCCCCCGCTGTGCTAGTCTGGCCCTCAAGCACTATCTGCTCAAGCCAGTTCAGAGGATTCCCCAGTACAGACTCCTTTTGACAGGTATAGTTAAGCTCTTATACAATCTTAAGAAACCAGTCTTCGTGTGTTCCAGAAAGTGTGTTTTCAGGCAGTTGTATCCATCTGCAAAGCACGTTTATCTGATTTCAGTTATATAAAGCTTTTTTGAAAATGCAGTATGGCTTTAGAGGCTTTCTTTGGTAATACTGACTGCAACAAGATACACAAGTACCAGTATTTCCAGCGTTGTGGTGTGCTCCCTGATGGTACATTCAGCAGTGCTTGGAAAACATGAAATTGTTGGTGTTTTTCTTTTTGCTTGTTTCTGTGGTAATAAAAGACAGTAATTTTCTTAGAGGGTTGGAAATTTCCTCTTCTGAATTTTGGGGTTGGTTTGTTTGTTTGTGTGTTTTTTAAGGAAAATAGTGGTATGGAAAACTAGAACAAGGAGAAGGAACTGAAAGATTTGTCTGTACAACTGTGGGCTTTTCCTGCAAGTAGGTTCTCCGTTTCTCTCCTGCCCAGGTGTTTTATCTTTGAAAACCATTCTCCTTTAAAAGCAGGAAGTTTGGGTTTGGTAAACGTTACTGTTAAGCACTCAAGACTTGTTGCAGGGGCGTGAGCTGGTACAGGACTACAGAACCTGGGTTCTGTACTCGGCTTTGGCACTGGCATGTCTAGGTGACCTTGAGGAAGTTGTTTTCTTGATGCAGTACTTTCATTTTCTGTAAAAGGAGTGCAGTGGTACAGGCCTCCTTTGTGAAGTATTTTGAGATGTGTTTGTTGTAAGAGGGGGATGGCTCCTGTAAGGATTTGGAAATACTTAAGGCATTGTTTTTGAAAGCTGTTGCTTTTTGATGAGCTATTTAAAAATAGCCTCTGTTTATGTAGTAACTGCAAAATAAAATGCTGTGTGACCCTTTGTTTGGCTCTGTAGCAGCTTGTTGGCATTTCCCCAGCAAGTACTTAGACTAGTGATGCTGTGGGAGATACAAACTTCAGTGCTAAGGAGAAGTTAGTAAGTTATTAACCTGGACTGTTTTCTTTTTAATTGTCTCATGGAAGTCACAGGTGGGGAAAAAAGGGTTAAAGGCCTTTATCAAATGAACTACTTTGTGGGGGAAAATATTAGTGTCTTTTAATTGATAAAATTAAACCACAAGAGGGCATTTGAGGAGTTGCTTTATTTTAAAAAGACACTGGCTCCAGGCATTGTGTAGGCTTGTTATATATTCCTCAGTCAGTGGAGATGCCTTGGATAAGTTCAAAGGTTTCCAATAAAAAGGCAGAACAGAGGAGCAATTCCTTTGTCAATATACATAGCAAAGTGAGAGATGTCAGTGATGAATGGCACAGAAACACTACTACTATGAATTAGAAAGAGAGTTCTTTGTAATTATTAATTGTCATTGTGGCAGGGAGCAGCTGCTTTAGACAAGACCTGAAAATTTCGTCCTGTGTTATGTGGAAGTCTACAATTTACAATATCTAAATAATGCTGACCTGGCTGTGGCCACCCAGCTTTAAAAAAAAATCTGTAAATACGCATGCTATTTACATGAATTGGATTGCAATGCTGGTTACTGCTTTAGAAAAATAAATTTCTCGTGTCCTATGGGAGGAATGAAAGAGATCAGACTAAGAAATGAATTATGCTGTGGCAGGGGGCTTTTGTTTTGGATCTCCTTCATTTTTGCTGTGTTCAATTATTCATGCCATTTCACGCTGTCTTCTGTGTTCCCTGAGATTCTCACTCTCCTGTACCTCAGTGGATGACTTCTCCACTTTGTTACCTTCTAGCAGCTCTGTGTAATATTGAGTAATCTCTGTACAGAGCCTTTGGAGGATATACCAAGTATTCAGCTCTGCTGTTGGAGATGAGCAAAAACAAAAATGAGCTGAAGTTGCAGTGATGCAGCAGCAGCCCCAGACAAAAACAGTGGGCATCTGTGTGTGGCTGAGGAGGGGGCAGTGGCTTAGAGGAGAAAAAACAATCCAGGAAATGAAGCTGCGAGGCCTGAGTCAGCAGGGATTTCTTCCTATTTAGATGCTCTGTGTCGGTGGGACAGCTTTGTACTAGTAACCTGCTGCTACAAGATTGTTGCTGTGCTTTGAAGTGTAGTTGCTTTTGTGCTAACAAAAGGAGGAGCAGGTGGACTTATAAATCAGGCAAGGAGAGGCCCAACTCAGCTGTATTTCTGTTTAATTATACAGCTTTTCCATCCCACCACGGAAATTTCCACTTTCCCACATAACCCTGAGCTCTATACAGCAAATACTAAGTGGGTTGCTGGGGAGGTTAATTAGAGACTTCATATTTTTAACAGGAAGAAATGAAGGTGAGGTGAATCTCTCCTCCAGAAAATCTGGTTTGAGTAGAAGACTTGTATGATATGAGCAAGCACTTCATTGTCAAATGATAAGCTTCTATCCTCTTTTTCACAACATAAGGCTTGTAGAGAGAGAGAGAGATGGTGTCTCTTATTATCCTTAGCTGAGGTCTAGTGACGGGAGGCAGAGGTGGATTGAAAAATCTGCTTTTGAGCACACTGCTCTTTCACAGCTCAGAAATAGAATTGTCAGACTTGATGCCAATTCCTTTTTGAGAATGAATGCTTTGAGTTTAATGTAATTAAATCGGACAATTTGAGACAAGAAGTAGTTAATGAAGCAGAAGATAATTTTTATCAAGAGTAGAAGTGATAGCTACTGATTCCTAGCATGAAGGGAAAGTGAATTACTGGCTGCTTTCAGGTGGATGGAAGGCATAAGAGCATTTTGTCATAAACGAGTGCTGGTGTGTTGACTTTTGTTGTGTTTGGCGGTATCTTGCAAAATTATGAATTCTAATTTTTGAGTCTAGCTTTCTGAAGGCGTGTTTAAGGTGTGCCTTCAGAATATAAGGAAAAAGAGATCAGACAAAAATTAGTGTGTTTTCTATTAAGAAGCCTTTCTCTGGTGTTGTGGTTCTTTCATTCCCCTTGAAGTGGTTTGCGTGAATTAATGCTGCATGCATCTTGTTTACATGAAGTCAGCTATTCTGTTGCATGAAATGTAGTATTTGGGTAACCAGGGATTTTGGATGGGTTTTCTGCTCTCGTGGAGTTGTGTTGGTAGGGTTTGTTTTGCTAGGAAGGCCTCTTTGCTGTGTTGTGATCAATGGGAAGCTTGCATTGTCATGCAGCTGCGAGGTTGCTATCAGTTGCGAAACAGAGATTGCATCTTGCTTGGGTGTTAGTCAGACCTCTGTGCCATTTACAGTGCTACAGTTCTTTTTCAGCTCTCTCTAATTTAAAAAAATCTTTCCACTTAATTTCCTGTATAGTCTCAACTTCTGTTTTATTCTTGCATCACTTGTACTGTTCTCTGTTATACTAAAGCAGGTCCATTCTTACTGTTAGATTTGTCCTAGGCACACCGATCATCTCCTTTCTGTTTAAACCAACAGAAGGAAACCCTGGTGCTGAGGGTCTGACGCTGTCGATAGTTTTAATATTATTAATATGTTCCATATTTTATTCGGCAGTTGTGGAAAGCTGCCTGTAATCTATATGTGTTTCATGTTTTCTCCCAGAAACCAGTGCCTCGTGTAGAACAACTCTGAGTAAAATGTCTGAACGACTGAAGTACATCTCAGAGGGGAAAAAATTTGGCAAAGACCACAGATACCATTCCACCTTAGTATTTGACTTCTGTATTTATTTTATCTAGGAATGTTTTTGCTAAACCATTACTGTAATGCTGTTCATGTCTGTGAAATACTGTTTGCAGAGTGTGAGGCAGTACCTTCAGACAGTTGTAGTTGTTGCAAGCACAGAATTTCCAGTGTGTATGTGCAGAAGAAACTAAAGTAGTCTATCACGTTGCTTTTCTGAAGCTGAGTTTTAGCTGTTCGCTTGCCAGATACACATAAAGAGATCAAAATTACATGTTTAGCACTTCCAGGATTTTACAGCCGGAAGTTTTTTTGTCTGTTTCCATCTTGCTGTGCAAGAGCTGCCTTCCTTTTTAAATACAGAATTTGCAATGGTTGCAGTTATGTTAAAATCTCTCTTTAATTTTCCCTCTGTTATCTGTGGATATGACTTGAAGTGCTAATACATATGGTTCAAAACGAAACCCCACAAACGGGATGAGATGAAGTATTCTTTGTGGGAATGTGTCATAAGGTATGAATATGCCAAGAAGCAATTAGCCCCTGTGTTGGGTCTCTGTTTTTAAGTTTCCAGTGCAGTTACTTTGAATATTAAATTGGATGTTTCCAAGTACTAGAAAGTGCCAGTGGAGCATTTGCAGATTAGTGAATTATATCCACCTGACCTCTTGTTCCCAGTCTGCAGAGAAGTGACTCTGTGGCTGGGAGCTTTAAGAAGCTGTAGTTTCTGTGTAAGCTGTAGGGACTGACACTTTTATGCTGGGAGGTGTCTGCTGGAGTCCTTTGTTCTGGCTCTGGTGGAGGCTGAGTTGCAACAAAACTTTAACCTGTTTTCTTTATGGAAGGTGCCCATGATGCTCACTCAGCCTGGGCAGTAATGCGCAGCTTCTGCTTAATGACACTGAGGCAGGGGAGAGCAGCTGTTGTGTGTGCGTGAAGTGGGTTCCTGCAGGAACCAAGTTAAAAACTGTGTGAACTCTTCTCGGTTCCTTGTAAAATACCTCCTGTTGATTTTAGTCTTATGCCAATTTCTTACAACCACAACCCAAGCTGAGACAAGATGAACTCATTTTTTTAGTGGAACATACGTGCACCTAAATACTGCTCTTGAAGGTCTGGTAGCTACTACAGCAAAAGGTGTGGAGACGTGTGAAGGATGCAGTATTGTGGAGCTGGAAAAGTTCGGTACCACTCAGGCTCATGTTAAAATCAGGCGTTGGCCATTCCCTGATAAGGATCAGCCAGAACCTGAAGTGGAGCAGCAGGCTGTGGGTGTTCCCAGGCCCAGCCAGACCTCCCAGTGCTCCCACCCCCAGCTCACCCGCAGCTGCCCCCAGCAAGGCCCTGCTCCTTCATCCCAACCTGCTCTTCATGCTTCTCTTGGATCCTCCCTTAAGTCTTTGCCAGAAAATAAAGCTTCGGTGCCAAATATTTTTCTTCCTGTAGTTTTGTTTTTCTCAAAGCTTTCATTAACTGACAAGATTTCTCACTCTTCGTGGTGTTTCGACTGCAGAAACACATTTCATAATTCCCTTATTTTGCATAAGGAAACCATTACAATATTCTGAATGCTCTCTGAGGGGCATGCATGAAGCAAGACGTCCTATGAAGGCAGGAACAATTGGCTCTCGATCTTTCTTGAGTGAAAGGATGAATCTGGGTAGGGCAAACATCTGGGAGCTGAATTCTTTCACTCCTACATGAAACGTGTACAACTGCTAAGCCGAAATCAAACATTTCCTAGATCATATACGATCAGTTTTCTCTAAATCAGCCAGAATGTGGGTACCTCATTTAAAAGACAATTATGAATTAGTATTTGTCGATATTATCAATCTAACAACTGTATTCCCTTGGAAGTTCCTTAGAAAGTTGTGTTTCTTTCAAATGTAAGTAGTTCAGAGCTGTACTGCGGCTGTATAGTTGTCTTTGACAGGATATCATACTTGGTGAACTGGACACAAGACCAGGGAATGGAATCTCAGGAGGGATGTTTGCTCCTGTAGTCAGACATTTGGAGTTAATTTTATCAGAGTAAAATAAATAGCAAAACTACCAAGTTTTGAGTGTACTGAGAGTGCCATCTCGTGGTTGAAGAACTAAATTTGCAGTGGAAAACCAACAATTCCTACGTGAATATCTGAGCTGGCTTATAATTTATAGTAATAATTTATAAACTTACAATCTTTAACCGAAAAATATTGATCGTAATCAGATTTGCTGTATTGGGTTACTTTTTTCTCATCTCCTGTAGACAAGTTAAGGCTCAGACAATTATCTATAATCCTCAAACTTTCTTGTGTCATCTTAAATGTAAATGATTGCGAGTATGTACTTGTTTTCCACCTGTTTGTTTTGTTCCAGAATAATACTTACAACATATCACTTCCCTTTAGAGAAAGTCACTGCTTTTTTGCTCTTCCCTGAGCAAGATATCATTATATACTTTCATTGTGGAAATGCTGATTTTCCTTATATTATTACCTGAACAAATTTAAAAGGTAATGTGGCATAGGTGTGCCTGAAAAACAGATTGCTAGGAAAATGTTGGGTTTTAATGCTTTCTGATGCTGTTTATTTCTTTAACAAAAACGCCTCTGTTATTTTTTTCTTTATACAGATTATTTAAAAAACCTTTTAGAAGAATCTGCAGATTATAGGGATACTCAAGGTAAATGTCTCTTTATTCTCAAGCTTATGTAAACATGATAAAGTTTCTACGTTTTAAATGCATGCAAAATGCTAAGCCAGTAAGTAGAAATGTTTTCTGTTTAGTTCTGAGTTCTACACACACTTAGTCTAAGTGCCTCTGCTGCTCCACAGTACTAGGAGTGCTTCTACTCAGTGTTTCCATTCTGTTTGCATGAGCTCCGGTCATTTATTTGTGCAAGCCCATATCTTCAGGAGGGCTGCACAGACGTAGCTGGTGGGAATGCACTAAATGAGTGCCTTGGATGTGCTGAGCCAAGTTCACTTTCTTACAGCTATGTCTCTTGGTATAGTGCCATAAAATTTCTGAATATTTATCATTCTTAGGACATTTAGATATATTTGTTTATTTGACTGTGCTGAAAATATAATCCCCCAAAATATTTTAAATGACTCTTTCAGAGTCAGAAAGGTTTGTCTTGCACTTCTTACGGTTGCGAACAAGCTGATGCTTGCACTGTTGTGGTAAGCAACTGAGCATTTAAAAAGTCAACAATTTAAAAGAAATATGTTTTATATTACATTTTCTTGTGATTTCTCCAGCTTCTGTGTTTCTTGTTTTTTTTTAATAGTGGTACACTCCACAGTATTTTTGTCTCACTGCATGTGCTGAAGATAAAAGCAGAAACTTTATTCTAACAACGATAATATTGATTTTATGTGTTAGACATGTTTGATAGTCAGTCCTTGAAACTGATTAAAAAAAGAAAATCTGATCCTTAACTCAGTAAAATCTTTCTTGTGATAATTAAATTAAATTCCTTTTGACTTTGCTTTGTTATTGAACTCAATTTAGGGGAAAGAAAAAAAAAAAAAGGAGGAAAAAAGACAAAGGTTTGGATATGATTAGCATTTTTGGAAAAAACAACACAGTTCTTCCTGATGACCTTTGTTTGAATACATTACTCCAGCTAAGTGATATAGGAAGTGCAATGTTCTTCCCTTCCAAAAAGCGGTTTGTTTGGGGACTTTCTGATGCTATAGATTATTTTGTTTTGTTGTTTAGATTTGTTTGGAGTCTTGGCTCTGTAAGTAGCCCTGAGATCTTGGAAGTTTCTCTTCAATAAACCGCCAATTTTCTGGGGCATTCTTCAGGGTTTTTTTTTTAAGTCAATGAATACAGTTTAAAGTTTTTGATAGATAGAATAGCTGATAGATGAAGGAAAGTATAACAACAACAACAAAAAAAAGTCAGGTACTCATTCCTTTCTTTGTGGATTTAGTTAAATTTCCCTTAGCTTCGTTTTCTTGCAAGCTAAGGGGAGCTAGAGAGTGTTTTGGCTGGAGCAGCTCCAGAATCTCCTAGTAGGAGACTACTGGCTGTTTTTCAGCAGGCTCAGTTAACATCATGACGTTTATATCTAAACTTAAATTTTTATCAAGTGCTTGCTCTGTGCTGTGTGTTTTCACAGTTTGACTGCTGTACTCGCATTGCTTTATTTAATGAAACTCTTCAATAAAATTCTCCTTAGATTGCCTTAGGAGGAGATTTTTGTTCATATTCCTACCTTGCTTTAGTTTCATATATGGCTTCATAACCTTCTGAACCCTTTGGTTCAGAAATCTGTATCTTTTAATGTGCTTGCTTTCTGAATGTGAACTCATCAACAAGGAAGTAAATATAGTCTGAAGTACTAATACAGTAGTGATATCTTAGAAAACAAAACACCTGCAACAACTCGAGGCTTTGGTTTTAACTGGGTTGGTAGGCTTCTCTGAGTACTTTTAAGCAATCTTTATATGGAGTGTTTAACTGCATTTACTTATTTGCAGCGTTTAACTGTTACTCGGTGCTAAATGACATTTTATCAGTGCAGTTGTGCTAGCTTTCAATTAAATTAGGTTTATTTTTCCTACATAAATCAATTACAGGTTTTTGGATGAGATCCTTGCATGAGTTCTATGTAATGTACAGAGTTGCTGTTCAATAACTTACATAATCCTGTTACATAACCCCTTTTTGCAGTTACACCTAAGTGCGTATTTCAGCAGAGTTGCTACTTATTAAATATCAGTACGTAATAAAATCTCTCTTGTCTTCATAACTTTTCTATTTCAGAGATTTTTTTTTCTTCCAGTCTGAAATTCAGAAGCTTGAACTTTATACTGTTACCTTAAAGTACCACAAAACTAAAGGCAGAAGAAAGAAATCACAAGAATTTGGATAATTTTTCTAGATTGCCTCCCGTGACTGGCACTGGGGGCATTTTTGTAAAATGGAAAAAGCCTGACTAAGCTCTATCTAGTCTTAGTTAAAAGATTGTTAATGTTTCTGCTCTAAGTAGAGACACTGAAATTAAAGCGATCCTTTGTGTGAGAAACTAAAAATTAATTTTGCTTGTAAACAGCTTTTATTAGCTATAGGAAATGATTGATGTTGTGACTGTTAGTTGAAGCAATAATTTGATAGGACACACCTGTGAAACCGTGATCCAGAGCCTCTGGGATCCACGGGAAGTGCTTTTGAATGCAGTGACTGTTCAATGAGGTCCTTGAATCTTGCCACGATGTAGAAGGGGAATATTTTTTGGGTACAAGATCTGTGGGCATAGTGATAATGGGTTTACAGTTGGACTAGATAATCTCAGAGGTTTTTTCTGACCTTAATGATTCTATGATTCTACGTTTTTTCCTGGGTTTTCCATAACACCAGTGCTAACTGGTCTATATAACGCATTGTTTCTTCATTTTTCAGATGCTCTAGCTGTTGTCATAGAAGTTGCAAACCACGCCAATGACATCATGAAGCAGGGAGTAAGTGTTTTGACTTAGGAACTTGGCTGATTAAAGCCTTTTCTATTATTTAAAAAGAAAAAAAAAAAGTCATGGATGGATGCAAGGGCAATTACTTATCTTTTTGCCTTTTTTTCCCCGTAGGATAACTTTCAGAAACTCATGCAGATTCAGTACAGTCTAAATGGACACCATGAGATTGTACAGCCAGGAAGGGTAGGTCCTCCAGATGACATTCATATGGTTGTAACAAAAGTGTAGCACAGGTGATATGCAAGCACAGTACTGAAGCTGACACATACAGGGAAGACAAATGATCCATCACTTAATTATTTGGGGCTGACAGTCAAATGAATTCCACCTCCCCATATTATAATTATTTTATCTTTCTTAAACATTTACCTGATGAAAACTTGTAATTTTTAGAATATGATTCTCTGTCTGATCTTACAGGCAGTATTTTTTCCTCAATCTTAACCTTTTATTTGTCATAGTTTCAAATGCAGCATGGAAAATCAATGCAACCACTCAATCCCTCTAGCTTTCAGGGAGATTTACAGACGAACAGCCTTTTTGAGGAGGGAAACCATGAATTGCAGAACTCCCACAGCATTTCAGGTGTAATAATGAAAAAAAAAAAAAAGGAAGAAAAAAGAAAGAAGGAATGTATCAGCTCATTTATACAGCTTATGCCTTGAAAAACTGAATTTTAAATTGTGTGATTTGCTAGATATTTCTGAAAGAAGGAACGCTGATGAAGCTATCTCGGAAGGTCATGCAGCCACGGATGTTTTTTCTGGTAAGACAGTGTGTATACTGCTGTGTGCCTAACGCCAGTGTAATTTTGAGTGGTGGAAATGCTGCACCACAAACGTGAAGAAGTAGTAACTTCAGGGAGGGGAAAAAATGACCATTTGTTGCTGTTACACTTGCTCAGTCTACTTTAGAGAGATTATCTGCTGCATATGCAGTAACATTTTAATAGAAAACAATTTCTCAATAAAAAGTACTTTTTGAACAGTGCATGTTTAACATTTGAGCAGTTTTATGGGAAGACATTATTTGAAACACTAAAACTATTACTCTGTCCCACTTGTACCAGATTGCAAAACCTACAGCTCAGCTGCTGCTATTGCACCCTTCCCTCCCTCCTCCTCCTCACCTCTTGCCTCCCAAGTGGAGCACTGAGCTGGAAGTGAAGTGCTGGCTTCTCTTCCTGTCCTGCTGTTGTTTTGTTTCAGAACTTCTGTGCATCTCTCAAGTTTCTGTTTCCAGTTGAATCTTTTGTTTCTCTCTTCTATTTAGACAGTAAAACAACTGTTGGTGTGTTGTTTGTGGCTTTATTGGCCCAAGGTCTTGCCTGAAATCTGATTTTTGCTTACTGCAGAACAAATATTTCCCTAGATGGTCATGAAGTTTGCATTCTAAGCTTGGAAGTGCCTATCGTGTTCTCTGGAGATGACTTTGTAGTACACAGAGAACTGATACAGTAGGCAGTGATTTTAATTGATCATGTTGTGTAGACTCTTGAAACCTTTGGTTATGTTGCAAAGAGCCTCATAGCAAAAACTCTTGAGGCAGTTCAGTGTCCTGATATATGTTTATGTTTAGTAAATAATGCCTGGACCCATGTGTTTAACAGCACAGAAAATAAAACATTTAACAGCTGAGCAGTAGGTGTATCAAATAAAGCTAAGGCTGGTAGAACATCAACAAAATTCAAAGGAACAAACTTGCCTATATAATCATAAATTGGTAAGCTTAATTCTGTAGTCTCCTAGTTTCTGGAATGTTTTACATTGTATCAAGGGTTAATTCTGTTATCCCTCTAAAGTAGTTTGTTATGTGATATAGTTGTGTACACGAGAAGCATTTTTGTTCTTTTTAACAGCATGTTCTTTGACATCTGTGCACTGTTTACTCATTGCCAAATGTATATTTACACAAGGAAGGATATAAATAGACACCTATTGTTATCTGAATTTATGCAAGAAAATGTTTCTTGGGGTCTAAGTGGAATATAAGATGTAGAAGATGCCCTTTTGGACAGCTGAATTCAGTGCTTTGTACTTTCTGTAAAATGCATCTGAAATTAACAGTCTCTAAACAATCTTTAGTCATTAACAAGTATTGCTTCTGCTTTACAGTTTAATGATGCCCTGTTGTATACTACTCCAGTTCAGTCAGGGATGTACAAACTCAACAACATGCTGTCATTGGCTGGAATGAAGGTGAGTCATTTGCTAAAATAAAGTCTTTCTCTAAATGTGTTTAAACTTAGGTCTTCAAATTTTCACAAGGCAGCTATATTTATTGTTGGAAAGAGATATTAAAGATGCTCACATTGCAGAGCAGTTCTATAGGCATAAAGTTTCTTGCATAATACTGTTGGAGTACTGTCTTATGTTTTCCTAAATAACTGTGTTGTCACAGGATCATGAAGTCTGCCTCCTTCTTTTTTTGTATTGTATTCTGTTTAAACTGCCTATCTTTTGCTTTGTGAATGCTTTTTCTTGATGACACCCAGAGATTAGGTGCCTTTGCCTGAGCAACATTCTGGTGGTCAAAATTGCATGGTTTATAGAGACCTGCTAACGGGGAGAGAAGATATGGCTTTTGATTCTGAGTCTTTGTGAAAAGCATCAAAGATAAGCCCTGAACCCCTGTAGGTAGTAGCAAAGAGCATGTGTGCCATGTATTGATATGATCTCTGGCATGACAGCGAGAACAACAAACCACCACTTCACGAATCAGGTGTCTTGTCTCTGGTTCTGTCAGAAATGAGCACCGAGTCCAGCTAGCATCTGGCTCCCAGGCCTGAGCTTTCACAGGCAGAGCTGCAGCCTCTCTTTTGCCAGCAGATGTCTTGTTGTAGCTCAGAAACACCATTAACTTTTAAAATCTTGTGTGTTTGAAACTTGGTGTCTCAGAAGAATCACCAGAGATCCAGCCCATGGGGATATCAGACAGATGCCCACGTAGAGCACACCAGTGGCTTGTGTGTTGTCCTGCAGTGTGCTTTTTTTTGCATAGTTGTAGGAGAAGCTTACGAGATGCTGGGCCTGGGAATACTGAAGCACAGCAGGAGGTGTCTGACAGCCCCTGAACTTTATTCCCTTGTAATCTCCAGTCTTTCTATATTGCCACAGTGAAATAAAATGGTGGGCTCTCTGTAATCTTACTGCACCTTGGCTCTAAGGATGTTGTACAATCTCATCCCTGTGAGATCTGTCCCTTCTGTGGTAAACATGGGAGACCTCCCAATAAATAAAAATAAAGCAGCATGAAAGTACTGTGTCAGTTTGAATGCAAACATTTTTTTTCTCTTGACTGAAGGTTAAAAAGCCATCCCAGGAAGCTTATCAGAATGAACTGAACATAGAAAGTGTAGAGAGATCCTTCATTCTTTCAGCAAGGTGAGTCTCCTGAATTCATAATGATTTTAAAAGTATGTGGTTTCAAACAGGGCTCAAAAGTTTTTTTTTTTACCTAAGCTTATTGGAGCTTGTTCCACACTTACATGGTGAGAAGTTACTCCTGGCTAGTGTTACTGCAGTAGGATAGAGACGCTGACAGATGGATTTCTAGAAATAAAGCGGGCTTTGTTCTAAATTGCTTTTGTTCACATTTAAAAACTGATTGTGAATATTTAGTCTTTTTTTTAATGGGCTGGCAGAAAGGATACCCGCTTGTACATAATCAGATTCACAGATACCACGTGAATTTGTAGTCTGTAATACAGTCCACTCTGACCCGTCAGGAAGATTCCCTGTTGTAAAGTAATAGATGGAATCGCAAAATCTGTAATAAACGTGGCTGGTATTTGAGTAATTTAGGCTTAAGGCTGTGCAGCTAGTAGGGATTCTGCTGTCCTCAAGAGAGCAAACTGATAATCAGATTGAATGAAACACTTGGATTTTTCTTCCTTTTCAGCTTTGCTGCACCATCAAAAACTTTTAAGTAAATTGAAATGTTATCCTCTCTCACTGCATTTCTTTGTGATGAAAAAGAGTTAAAATTCACATCAGTTAATGTTAGGCTTTGCTTTTCTCTATTTATTTTTTTTTTCTTCCAGAGTTACTGATATTCTATGTGAGTACATTAGCGGGACAGGATATGAGGCATAAGAATACACTTTGACATTTCTGTTAACTGATAAAAATAGAAAGGCGTCATTCTGGTCCTCTAGCTAAAATAACAGCGTAATTCAGGCAAGAAATGGATCTCAGTAAAGTGCTGAATGGGACATGAAATTACAGAAATGACAGGAAAAACAGGAATGAAGCTTGTCCATACCGGATAAATACATTTTCCATGTAACAGCCACTAAACTGGAGTGGTTCTGCTCCACCTTCAGTGAGCTGCCTCTGACGAAGACCTGGTTTTGGGGATTGTTGTTTTCACTGTGTTTGGAGTTTGATACAGTCTGTCACTTGTGACAGCGCTGATATCAATGAAGAAAGACATGTTTTCTCTTTTATTTAGCACAGCTGAGCAGGGGTAGACTGCTGCTTTCTTTGTGACCTTGTAAATACTGACATTAGGATGTCTGCTGAGAGATAGCAGTATCTCTAGCTGGGGGGCAAACCAAGGTTAGCCTTGTCAGAGCAGCCAGAGGAAGCAGCTCAGTTGTGTCTGAATAGAAGTTATTTATAACAGGCTTGAAAGAAGTACTGATGTATTTCCCAACAAATTTTTATAAATGTTTCTCATGATTCTTTTTAAAAAGATGCGTTTCACTGTTTAATGTATGGTTCTGCACTGCTGTTACGTGAGCAGCTCTGTCCTGCTTAGGTGCCTTGTCACTAGGTTTTGCACAAATACTTAAAGGTGTTTGTAACATAAAAAGTAATGTAGAAAGGTTAATTGGACCTTGTGAAAAGATGATCATCCTGAAATACGCATTTTTTTATGGAAGAGGTTAGCCTCTTTTTATTGAGGAGCTGATTAAATGGTAGATTAAAAGTAATTCCTACGAAATATGTGCTGGTGCAGGAGGGAAAACCTGTAACTTTCCATCACTCTGAGTGCCATTTGTGATACATTTTTTGCTTGTCCTTGAAATTACTGAGATTACCCTCGTGTTACCAACTAAAACTGCTTCAACTAGCTCTTTCTTTCTTATCAACCTTCCATTTGGAGAGCATTTGTTTCTGTTATTTTTGTATTTATTTGAAATCCTGTGTGTGTGCAAGAGCCCAAAGTTACACAGCTGTGACACGGCGAGGTTGCACTTTCTTGGGATGAAAGAGGAGTTGGGGAATCCAGGTGTGAATGAGGACTTTCTGATTGTTGTTTGTCTGTAAACAAGGCCTGGGTTTATTGTGGAAACAGTAGTACTAGCAATAGGTGTTTGCGTATGCTTATGACATTGCTCCTATGATAAATAGCACAAGCATGTAGAGAATTAGTATCTTTAATACAGACTGCATCCTCCATTTGATTCCTCGCTGCAACAGCTTCTTGGTTCCTATGTAGTAAAAAAAATCTCTATTACAAAATGATTTAAATTAATCTTGCAGGTATCAGGGACAAGTGCATGTTCTGTATTTTTTTTCAGATAATAAGCATGATGTCAAATGTACACCAAAGAAGAGACTTTGAAATAACTCTGGGGGCAGAGTCGGGGGAGGGGAGCAATTAAGCTAGTGAAAAATAGCTAGTTATAAAATGTAAACCAGTTAATGTCAGAAGCACAGATTAATGCCCAAACAAGAGGCTTTCTTGCTTCAGGTTTTAATTTTGCTGACTGCACTAGCATTCTGCTTTATCTAGTTTGGGTTGGGGTTTCAGCTTTCTTGGGTTGTCTGTAGAAGTGTGGGTTATTTTACATGGTACAGCGCAGCGTAGTACTAGAAATCTCTTAATAAAAACAAAACAAACAAAAACAAAGCAAACAACGGCAACAAAAAAATGACAACTGTATCTGCATGATACAGCGTGGTATAGAAAAAAAGTGTAGATCCTGACATCAGACAGATCCTAACAGTCATGCCAGCCTGGCATGCTGTTAGGCCAGCCAGCTCTGCTTCCCCAATGGGGTGAGCTGACAGCTAGTGCAGGCAGCCAGGGCTGGGTCCTCTCCTGGCAGAAGGGAAGCTCATGCAGGACTGGTGCAGCTGTGAGAGGAGCCCGAGGGCTCTGAGCCTGGAAACAGTGGGGGTGTCCTCCTGGGACCCCTCACAGCTTGGCCACATGGAGCAGCTGCAATGTGTGCTCCTCACACACATCTGCCAGAAACAGCAGTGGTTTGGACTCTGCAGTCTGTTTAAGTGTTCTACTGTTTTATTAGCTAAGGTTTTAAAGAGATGGGTAAAATTAGAAAAACTCTGCAATTTTAGTGAACAAGGCAGCTTTAGGAAGGATGCAACCATTGCTTCAAGGGAGGCGGCAGTGATGTGTGACCAGGAGGGATGGCAGGAGTCCATTGTGCTGCTGCTGTGACATCAGCCTGGTTCCTAATGAAACCACCTTTGCTCTCAAGTACTAGAGCACTGTAAACAGCCCTAAAGGCCTAGTGCCAGCAGGCCCGCTGAGTGAATGCTCCCGAGGGAAAGGTTAGGACCTAAGCCATGAAACCTCATCTGTAATGCTCCACACCTGGCTAGGGGATGCTTAATCTGCAACACTGAACCAACTTTATTTAATATAGCTTTAAGAACATAAATGATGTAACCAGAATTTGAAAAAGCCAGAGGAATTGGTTGGAGTTAAGAATGTTATGTAGCTAATGCTACATCCTTCTTAGCAGATGAGGAAGCAAGGGTAAATACACTGAACAAAATGTTCCACCCAGAGTGTGAGATATTAAGGCAGACAATAATACATTGCTTTGCCCTTGCTTCTGTCTTATTTCCTCTCCTTTTGTTCTGATTTTTTTGCTGTGTGCACTCAATCATGTTTTCCGGTGTGCCTTGCAGGCTTCTCCTGCAATTTGCCTTATGAGATTTCTCCTCTCTGATTCTATATAGTACCTAGTTTCATGCAAGTCAAAATCTCAGCTCAAAATGTAAAGAATCAAAGCTTTCAAATTCACCTACAACAGCCATTAAATAATGATAATTAATGTCACACACGTAAATATTTGCTTTCCTCTTCCTTAACTCTCCTTTTTTGTGTGCATCATGTTCAATTTCTTACTTAAAAAATAAAATAAAATATAGATACATAGATATAGATGTGTGATACTATTTAAGAAGTGAGGAATAAAATGGTGGTTGGTAGACCCTTCTGGTTTAAATGTCAGAAGCCCTTTCTAACCTGGTGTTGCATTTTAAGCAAGCAGTCTGGCTCTTCCACTGCCAGACTGCATCCTCCTCCCCCTGGCTCCCTCTCCTTTGTGCTGGCACAGGCAATTGCTCAGCAGTGTGATGAGCCCAGGCAGTAAATTGATCTTGAGGAAGAGCTTGCTTCAGTTTGAATTGGTTTCCCAGTCCAATTTACTTCACTTAAAGCCCACTGTGTAGCCATGTGTGCATATGTTCTGGCATAAGGGAGAAAGGTAAGTCATAGTGGCTGAAAGGTAAGCTTTGCTCATCAGACAGAAGATTCTTTCTCTCTCTAGGCTGACTAACCCAATGGAAAATTTTGGGGGGAAAAAAAAAAAATTAATATGGCATAATTCTTCTATGAAGACTATAGGAGCAAAGAGCACAGGGCTGGAGAAGAAGCTGCATTTTTTGGGCAAAAGTTTGGGGTTTCACAGGGCTATGTATTAACAGACTGCACCATGAGATGGAAGGCGGAAAAATACTTAAAATACTTGCTGACATTTCAGATTCCTTCTTAAGATGAAGAGCCTGTGCCTGTGTTCTGGGAGCTCCGTTTACAGCAGTGGTACTCAAGCAGTTCATGGGTACATGGAGGAAGAGGATAAGAAGTGATGTACAAACCTTGAAGCAATCATAGGCTATTGTGGGAGGAAGAAAAGGAGGAAAGGAATCCACATTATAACAACAGATTCAGAATCATTTTTCATTATTAACACAAATAACTGGCACCGTGCGGTTGGCTTAAATATATATAATATATATACAAATAATACTTGTTTTCAGAGGAACTGGAGACTGGGAACTGCAAGAGAATTAAATCAATGTGTAATAAAGCTAACAGAATTCTAAACGACATTCATTTCTTAGTTTTACATGTTAGTAATAAATTGATTTATTTTTTTTAAACCCAACAGTTCTGCTACAGAAAGAGATGAATGGTTAGAAGCTATCTCCAGGTCAATTGAAGACTACACAAAAAAGAGAATCACGTTTAATCCTAGCAAAAGTCTTGAAGAGGTATATCACACTATTATTGTAGCCCATTTTGTTTCCTTTTTAGATAAAAAGTTTATTTGCAGCTGTCTAGAGATGCAAGAGGCTTCCCATGATAAACAACTGAACAACAGTAATTGCTAAGAGAATAGATGATGACAGAACAGAACGATGTTTCATAACACTGTCTAGTTCAGAAATTTAAAATTACCTACTTCCAAAAAACCCAAACCAGCCTTCTCAGTTCCCTCTGTAATCCTGAAAACAGAAAGATAACTGGGGAATATTTTAAAACATAGCAGCTCTTGGTATAAATAGGCTGGTAAAGCTCGGTAGTCACACAGCCTTTTTGAACTAATGAAATACCACTCTATGCTTGCATTACACTGGTCACTAGTGAAATAGTAGGTAATGTTAAGGCCATGGCAATTTATCAGAGAAGGCTTTCCAACATTATGAGAGTTAACCTATGATCACTGGTAAGTACTTGCGTTGTTTTTCATCACCGAATGTATGTATTCTGCCTGTGTTCTCTTAGGCAGATACTGAGAAGCAGGAAGAAGCTAGCCCACTAGGATCAAAGGCTCCTATCTGGATTCCTGACACTAGAGCCACTATGTGTATGATCTGTACAAGTGAGTTCACATTGACGTGGAGAAGGCATCACTGCAGGGCATGTGGAAAGGTGAGGACTAGCCAGGGTCTTAAACCATTTTCAGTGTAAAATAGTGCCTGTTTGAAATTCTGTTCTTAACAGTACTGAAGTAAACATCTTTGAGCATTTGTTGATTTACAGGTACATGTCATGTACAATCATGTTTCTGTTTGTTTCCAGATTGTCTGTCAAGCTTGTTCATCAAATAAACATGGTTTAGACTATATGAAAAACCAACCAGCAAGAGTATGTGATCATTGCTTCAGAGAGCTACAAAAACAAGGTAGAGAAGATGTGCACAAAACTGTCTAATCTCTGTGCTCTTTACTATTATCATGTGTGCCTCTTCGTTACAGCTGTGTTCAAATGCCTAGTTCTGCTAGCGCCTGGAAAGCTATAGGCAGCTGAGATGACAGGAGCCCAAACATATTTCTGTGGAGTAAACTAGGAAGTGAATTTGCAATACATTTATTCTTTCTTTCATTCTGAGGTAACTTGTGTTACATTACTTTTCATTTACTACAGGATACAAGTATACACTGAATACCTTGCAATTTACCATGACCTCCCCTCACTGAGTTTGCATGTACTTCTATCCTCTGTAACTTGTACGCCTAGACTACATTTTTGCCATCAAAGCTGCTGAGATAGCTAAAGTTCTGGGTGAGGTGGGGATCCAGTCCTGTCTCACGAGCCTTGCTCTGAATTCTGTCCTAAGACTACTGTATAGAATACACAAATGAGGCACAGGTTGAAACTGTTCACCACCCATCCCTGTAGGTGGAGGCTCCAAGTCAACAGTAGCTCTGTAGGGTATCAGGAAATCAGTGATGCCCTAGTGAACTAATCACGCCAGGGCTTGCAGCATGCTGGGAGTGGCAGTTGTCACGGGGATTTAGGAAGCAGCATCCGTGTCTCTCAGAGTGGCCATGGGAGTCAGTGAAGTTAGGGTAGATGGATTGCCAGGGTCGGATGCAGGTCTGCGCATTGAACAGTAGGGGCTGCTATGCTGCAGGCAATTGCCGTTGCTTCTAGCTGGAAAAAGCTGCAGAGCAGGTGCAGTACAGCTGGCAATCCAATTACTTTCCTTCTCTGCTCATTAAGAGCCTCACTGGGTACAGGGACATCTCAAGAAAGGGGAGTCAGTGAAGCTTAGGGCAGCCCTCCTCTTTCCAGGCTGGGCTGGAAACTAGTGGTACGTGGCCATAGAAAAAGAGAGTTTTACAGGAGTGAAGTGTTGCAGAAGTCCTCCAAAATAAGTGAAGGAAATGTGTAGTGCAGTGGAGAAAAACACAGCAGATACTCTGGAGATGTGATCTAGAAGCTTGTGTGCGTGTTGTGGCATAATGCTGGAAGAGGATCCCTGCGGCATCCATGCTGCAAAAAGCAGAGAAGATATCAGATGGAGAGAACTGGAAGACAGAGTTGGGGAACAGAGATAAAACAGACTGAGCTGCAAAGGACGTTTCTGAAAACTTGGTGTGGTGTTTATGACTTGAATTTTTTACTCTGCGTGTAGGTAAAGGCAGTTTTGCATCAGCGAAACAGACTTTGGAAACAAACAAGACCAATCTGTTTGGTTTAAAATTTATATTTGTTTATTTTTTAATTATTATTTTTATCTTGAATGTGACTTTGGGGGTTCTGGCTCATAGTGGTGGTGATAATACTGAAAAAGTTAACACTGAATTTAATGTGATTAGGTGTCACATTTGAAACACTGTAATCAGTAAAAATGCCAGCTGCTGTTTTTGTTTTCTTTTTTTAGTAAAAAGTCCAGGAATCATTACCTCTGTTTAGTTATCTGTGACATGAAAGCAATGTGTTCATCCTATGCATTTCAGATAACCAGTGCTCTCCTAAGACTGGATCCCCAGTCAACCATAAATCTCCATCAAGTGCCTTGTCTACAGTATTACATAGTATTCCCTCTGGAAGAAAGCAGAAAAAAATTCCTGCAGCCCTCAAAGAAGTAAGTGCTTTATTGACCAAATATAATTATATCATCAATTTTAACAATGAAAAAATAATTCCGTATTTTAGCCATCTTCTTTAGAATCAAAAGCCATAATTCATCTGTAGCAGTGGTTTGGGACTTGGTTTTGCACAGGCAGGAACCTGAACTGTGAAGCAATGTCTGAACTGCATTAAGAGCCTATGAGACTGGGATTCATACAGTCTGGAGTTGTGACTTGCTTCTTGTCTCCCTGTGTTTCAAGGGACTCCCACACCAACTCATCTGCTGATTTACAGTTAGAAAAGATAGAGCTCAACTCTGCCTGCCTACATTGGAGGTCTTGGAAACAGGAGGAAGTGATTTTGCCCTCTTATACAGGAATGTGTGTTCTCCAGATGTATGTGGGCCTCAGTGTTTGATCCCTCTCCTGTCCTACTGCATACAAATGAAGTTCTTAATAACTTGGTCTGTCTTCCAGACTGGATAGACAGCTGCAGACAAATTAGTTTTTCTTTCAGCCATCTGTATTAATTATCAGTGCTAACTTGAGATGAAAATTTCTGTCTTTGACAGAACAGAGTTCTGGAGATCTGTTATTAAAAAAAAAGCTGTACAGAAAAAAACTGCATAAACACATACATACTCTTGGGGGTTTCTTTTCATTTCAGGTTTCAGCAAATACAGAAGACTCTACAATGAGTGGCTACTTACACAGATCTAAGGGCAGTAAGAAACCATGGAAGCACCTATGGTTTGTTATAAAAAATAAGGTGCTGTACACATATGCTGCTAGTGAGGTAAGAGACTACATGTGAGAAATCAAATGGTCAATGACAATACCATATTCTTAGCATCTGTTTGTTTTTATGATCTAGAAACAAGCTGTAAAGTTAGATCACCTCACAGTAACTGATCAGGTTGCAGTATTGTATTTGGAAATGGCCTGGTGAGCTTGGTGCTATAATATAGATTCAGCCATGACGTTTCTGACTCCGGACTTTAGCTTTAAGTATCTCTACACTGCACACCATTGCAGCTGTAGGTATGTTCTGAGTCAGCCGAATAAATGAGGGGGGTCAGTTTTAGATGCATCACTCAAGTATGGTGGCAAAGCCAACATGATAAAATCAACATGATGAAAGCATCTGGAAATATATTGTTTTTATAGTTTCATAAGGTTCTTTGAATGCTTGGAAAATGGGTAAACTAAGTCTCTTGATTTCTCCTCAAGTTTTGTACTACAGCCGGGAATCGGTGAATTACCATTTAATATACAGTGCCGCAATGGAAAATAGGAAATACATCTTGTCTAATGGTGTTTGCTTGTTTATTTAGGATGTTTAATCCTTCTGCAGTGAAGAATAATTTCAGTGTGTGCTGAGGATACCGTGGTTTTAACACATCTTTTAATGCTTTGCAACGTATATGAATGTATTATAGAGCTGGAGAATCTAATTTTTAGTTGTTTTTTTTTTTTTTTTTTAATCACATGTGATATCTTGATCACAGCTTTCAAGAGCAAAATATATCAAGCATCTGTTAAAGGTATTGCCATCCCACTTTCAAGCACTCAGCAATTTATTTTTTCCATCCTTTTAATGTTCAGCAACAGAAAGTAAAATACATTTAGCCATCAAAACCATCTGGAGTGCGACTTCAGTACTTGAGAGCATCATCTACATCCATAGCTCCTCCTCTTAGTGTATTCAGTGCAACTGTGAGCATCCTGTGTCCCTCTTAAGATGTTAGTAAGGTTGTTGGAATACTGAGCTGGACAGATGTTTGTCTGCTGCCGGAAAGGAGTTGGTCTTCTGATGTAAGAGGTCCGTAGAAGGCAGAATAGTTAGACTACACAGTGGAAGACAAGGCAAATGTTATCAGGAAAAAAATATGAAGAGAAGCATTGAAGTCTACATAGATCTGTTATTTTCCTGTTCCTCGATGGATGCATGGAGATTATTAAAAAAAAGAAAAGCAGAGTGTTTTGTGCATGAGTATTTTTAACAGCTTGCTTGCTGCATAATCTGCTGCTATAGTATACTGCATGAATGTAGTCTAAATGCATTGTTTGATGTATCTTAAATGCCCTAATTTTGTCTTGTTCACTTTTTTGTCCTATAAAATAGGACGTGGCAGCGCTAGAGAGCCAGCCTTTACTGGGATTCACAGTCAGTGAAGTCAGAGATGAAAACTCAGAGTCCAGAGTGTTCCATTTACTGCACAAAAACACTTTATTTTACATATTCAAAGCAGATGATCCCCATTCAGCTCAAAAGTAAGAAACTCTCTGAATTCATTCCTATTTGTTTTTCTAGGAATAACCTTTCATAAATCATACATGTTAATATTCATGGGTTAAGCATATGTGCAAAAGGTGCATATTGAATAAATAAAGTTTTAAAATAATTAACTTAAATTCAGGTCCTGGTTTTCATTAGGGCTTTGGAAAACACAATCAAACCAAGTGGAATTGGGAAAAAACCTTGGTTTTGTTTCTGTTATTCTTTAAATGAAGAAGCAGACTGTCCTCTGCCGAGGAATAAATGTAGCAGAGTGGAAAAATCTCTTCTTTTTCATAACCTGTTCCATCATCTCACTCCCATGTCCACTTAAGTGAAACTTGAAACTTCTTTCTAGAAATCCACAGAATGTGTTCTAAAAGCTAATTGACCTGTCCCTGTTTTCATTTCATTACCAGCTATATGTGTAAGTTATTTTATATGAATATGTGCACTAAAAAAATGGAAGCCTAAAAAGTAAGGTACAGAAGCTTGAAGTGTGTATGCAACTGTGCATGAGTATATGAACACGTTTAATAAGCTCAAATGATAAGTCTGAATTCAAAGCATTCACACAAACTACTTTAAGTCCTGCTGCCGTGTCTGAATTTGGAGTTACACTTACCAGTTTATGCCTTGTGTTTATTGTATATAAAATAACCTGGAGATGTGGTCCTTAACCAGCAAAAACAAACCAAAGCCAACGCAGTTTGCTATATGAATCGTGGAGTAAACTGGAAGTGACCATGCAAACAATACAATTATTTGAAGGATTTCAGTGAAGTTTTCCCAAATGAATTTTACATTAATAAAATAGACTTCATTGGTTAATTAGTTCATTATTAATACTTTCAAAACATTCAAATGGATGTAGGCGGAGTTCTCTGTAAATAGGCTCATTCTAAGAACTGAGTATCTGTGACATTGGGAAATCTTAAGCAGGAGGGAACATGCTTAGTGACCCTTCTCTGTATACAAAGTCTTTGCTAGCTTTTGGGGGCATATTTTGTCTTACAAATGTTTCATTTCCATTAAGTGGAAACACAGAAGTGTGTCTTCGTGTGTACTATATAAAACAAAACAAAAATAGATAAAATAAACCTGAGGCATCCAGTAGCTGTGTTTTCCAGTTCAGACAGTGGCTTTTGTAATCAGTAGGGAAAGTTGGAATTGAACGTGCTCTGTTTTTACTGATAATGTTAAGCACCTTAAATCGCAAGCTTTCTCTAAGTATTTAATATCCTTAATAGATTTATGTGGAACTTGCCAGATAAATCCTGCTTTGATAGCATTAAAATTGAAAAACGAAGAACGCTCTGTTGGCCGGTTTTCATTAGTGTACATTGTTTTTCCCTCTTAGGGTCAAAGAAACATCTGATGCATTTTTGTAAGCTTTAACAGGTGTTTACTTTTGCTGAGCTTTGACTTTTGTTAGTCCAGTAGTGTGCTCAATGCTGAAAATGCCTGTGAATTTGCTGTTCCTAATAATAATAATCCTAATAGCATTTTAGTTATTTTTAATGAAAAAGTGACAGTGAAAAATACAGTGAGCACTAAGAAGTAAGGGTTAGTGGTTTGAGATATTGGCATTGGCTTAAATGTGAGCGTTCCCTGTGGCTTCCTCCTTCAGCCCCGGCAGTCCTTCACTAATGTCCTTGTACCAGTGGCAGAAGCGGTGGGCCTGGGCTGTGCAGACAGCTGCCTTAGCTCTGGTAGTGTCCTCATTTATCCTGGGCTGTGAAATCAGAGAAGGGCATTGTTGTTTTTTAAAGAAGGTATCCAGAGATACTATTAAAGGTGATGCAATTGTGGCATTTCCAGCTTTTTTCTTTGATGTAACTTAAGTCTGGAAAAAAAAACCCACAAAACATATATATGTGTATAATCTGGCCTCGTACTAATACTTAATACATTTTGAACAAGCTTCATATGTTTGGACTCATTGGATAGATTTTTGGCGTTTGCACAAACAGAACTACTGGCAATGGAAGTATGATACTACTTGTGTCGGCCTGCAGGGAGTGAGCAGCGTACTTTGCAGTTTAGCCAGCAATTCCCTAACAGTGTTTTGTTTTCTAATAGGTGGATAGAAGCTTTTCAAGAAGGCACCGTCCTATAGCAGTGTCAGCAAGTCTAAAGCAAAATGTCCAAGGATGATGGTAAACCAGAGTACAGAAACTGTTAAAAGAAATTGAATCCTTCCATGTCAACCTACACAAAACTGTATATTTGTCAGCGTTAGGAGTTGTTGAATTTTTAGCGTAAGGTAATATTTTTTTTAAAGAGTTGTGCGTATTTCTGTGTTGATACAAAATGTGTTATTTATTAAATTCCAGTGTTTACTTTGACGGTCAAAATTGTTTGTGAGGTCTGCATTGAGGCCCAAAGTGCCCTTGTCTTCAGAATGGCGGGTGGTTGGCCAACACATCCTTGAAGTTTGTGCTTCTGTTCAAAAAAACAACAGCAGCAAATCTGTTGCCATTGTGTAATTTCTCACAGTTTGTGTTTAGGCCTTCAGTTGCCGATACACAGCTTGCAGCGTAGCAGGAACAGATCAGAATAGGAATTTTAAAGGTTTTGGATCTTGGTTGGCTACGTAAACTCCTTGATGAGAATTGTATGATAATGCAGCTCCTTTCCTTGAATAGCAGTTGAACTCTTGCACACCAGTTAAAATAGTACCACAAATTATGTATCACAGAAGCAATTACAAAGTACAGTTCGTATGAAAAAAGAGAAAAGGGAAAAGTATTTTAAAACAGACTTTGCAAGTACGGAGACAAAGCACTGGAGCTTCTACAGTCCTGCAGATACCAAAGAGACTAAATGAGTTACGTTCAAACAATTTCAGGATGTGTTTTCTTCTTTTCACTAGTAATTTAAAGCAGGTTTTTTTTTTGTTTTTTTTTTTGTTTTGTTTTTAACTAAAAAATCTTTTATTTTTTGCATTATTTGTTTCAAAACTGTGTCAAATGACTTCTGTATGCAGTAGGAAAGACTGTGTCAACCACTGTTCAGAGAACACTAAGCGCATGTACGCAGCCCTTCTCCCAAAAACTTAAACTATTGTATATTTAAATGTTATGTTTAAACTGGAATTGCCATACCAAGAAAACACAGCTTTTTTTTTTAGTGCAGATGGCATGGAAGTGTATACGATTATTTGAAATACTTGTTGTTTACACTATGATTTGTTCTCTTTGATACTTTGAAGAAAAAAAAAAAAGGTTGTTTTTTTTTTTTTCCTTTAAGAAAGTTGTCAGTATACCTCATTGGAAAATACTTGCTGATGATTCTGGTGCATTTATTCTACTTAAGTTTTTTAAAAAAATGTTAACACTGTAGTAGCATAAATGGAACTTGGAACTATGAAAACCACACGATAGGAAGCCATTCTTGTGTCAAAAGCAATGCACGTGTAGCCAGTTGATTATGCTGTATGCAACACTGTTCAGTAGTCCTCTCTACTCAACTTCAGTAGTCCTCTCAAGCTAGTTGTGGAAGCAGGATTAAGAGCGATTAACTTTCAAATTAATAGCTTTAATCCACATTGATAGCTGCATTAAGGCCTCACAAAGGAAAGAAAATGATGATAGAACAGTAGTGATCACAGAAAGGCCAAGAATGAAAATGCGAACCAAAACTCATATGCCCTCAAATACCTCAAGATCAGGTCTAAGGTAATGACGCTGACAGCTCTGGGGAGATGTGTTTTTCAGAGCTTCCGATAAGTTCATTGTGGGCTTCAAAACCCAGTGCTTAAGTATATGAGAAATTTTACTGACTTCAGGCATTTCAGTAGAGTACGTTTCTGAATCAGGGATTTAAGGCTGTAGATTTGGCTTCTCTGGTGAAAGCTAAAGATTTGACTAGATAGTGTTTAAAATTCAGCGGTAGCTGGAACAAAGCCTTTAATCACTTCTTTTTATGCAAATATGATAAATGGATTTTCTTCTCTTTCTATATATAAGGGCTTTTACTTAGTCTTTCAAAACCAGCAGGTGACTGAAGCCAAGTAAGCTATCAGCGTGTCTCTTCAGGGTGATTTCTGACATGGGTTTTACCGTACCTGAAATAAATCCGATACCATTGTAACATAGATGTGATGTAGCTGTTCTGGTTGATGTTATCCAGGGAAAGAACTGCTTAGTATTTTTATATGGGCTGCACACCAACTAAGATGGAAAGCCATGAAATGGCAAACAATGAGGAATTTGGCTAGAAGCAAGTTTTATGTAGTTTTTATTTATGTCCTAAGGCTGATTTCCTTGCCGCAAAACTGAAATAGAGCAATAAAAGTCATAACGCAGGCTGAGTAGGGTGCCTGAGTTCTGCCTCATGTGGCAACAAACTACCTCTCAATGACTAGGTGCAGTGAGAAAACAGTTCAGCAGTTCTGTAGAAGTCAAGAGGACTTCTTCCAGAAACAGTCGATCAATCAACAGATTGTCTGTGACAGAAACAGATAACAGAGCCTTAAAAGCCATAGTGCACATATCGCTGTCTAATTATGTGTGAAATAAATGGCGTTGTCTTTATGAGCATGTTTGAATACTTCTTTTCCCCTTTCTCCAGCACTGGTGCTTTGTATCACATGGAGAGCCCACAGCGTAGGTTTCTCACAATATTCTCAGACGGTTGCTTTTCAAACTGTTAGCCCGTTTCTCCACCCTGCCTCCCATCTTGATTCGCTGCCATCAGAAGTAATGTCACTTCTAGATTCCATTCTTACATCAGCAAATTCAACCAGCAGTTTTTAAACACCTGGCTACCTCTTCTTAAATGCATCTATAGTTAATAATTCAAGACCGATTAGTAGAGAATGAGACTAACATTAGCATTGGAGATTAGTTCTAGGATCTTTATTCTTGGGTAAATGAAGGGTCTGTGGTAATGAATTGCCTTTAAGAAATCTTTGACTTAAAGCTTTCTTTTATCCCCAAAGGACTTGAGACAAATGGATAGCTGAGCAACCGTGGAACGCATTTTACTAGATAAGTTGTGTGTGCGAAAATTGATTACCAGATTACGTTATATTATAACGGAAAGAGATGTTTGGAAAGACACAATGCATTTGTTTGCCATAACTGCCGTCCCTTGTATGTACCATCTACATACTTTTTTATTTGGAGTAGTCATAAACTGTGCTGTCAAAAGGAAAGAATAGAATCTTTATTTTGTAAATGAAAACAGCTCAAAGTTGTTGTAAATATTCCTGTGTATATGTATCATTTTTGTATAAACAAATTCACATTACCTGAGTCTGTGTTTGTTTTTGAAGTATTTTCAGGTTTTTGTGTGTTACCTAATTCATTTATTGACTGCTTTCCACGCTACAAAATTGGCTGTCATTATCTTGCACGTCTGTATTAAAGTCTGTGCTATGTTTTGCCCTTGGAACCAGAAAAAAGTCTGAAAGGTGGGTTGTGTGCACAGACTGACAGCCCACTGCTGGATCTGACAGCCTGACACAGTAGTCTTAAATGGGCCTTGCTCCTGTCAGCCAAGACACTGCATGCACTTGTTAAAAAAAACACCAGTATATTTGCCACGAATACTATTTCCACATTCATGTCCTGCAGTCTTTCCTTAGCTACTTCTTGCTGTTTCATTCTTTTCTTCCTGATCTCCCTTCCACAGCCCCCCTGAAAGCCCTCACCTTCACAAGTTCACGATGTGGTCGTGACATTTGAGCTCATTTATTTAAATTAATTCTTCAGCACGTTGTCACAAACAGACATACTGCTGGCAAAGAAGGCATCCCACGAAACAACCGTCCTAAATAATTAAGGGAGTTGCACCTATGTAAGGTCAAATGAAGGATGTTGCATTAATAAATCCATTGGCAAAATCTAGTTCAGCTGTGTCTATTTAAGAATGCTTGAACAACAATTTCTGCTGGCATAAGGACTTCAGCAGGGCCTGTATGGGAGCGATTTATCTGCCAGGTTAGTTCTGCTGCTCCTTGTACTTCCCTGACAGAAGTCTGAAAGCAGTTGCTTCTACTCGTGTTTTTGATAGGGATGTGTCTTACAGTCTTTGCTGACACAGCTCCATGGACGTGCCTTGGTAATAGAGAACAAGCATGAATTGGGTCACTTGCTAAAAAAGTCAAAACATTTCTCATTTGTTACAGGGACAGTTCTGCTCTGTGGCGAATATGAGAGTACTTGTACAAAATGAGCTTTGGTGCGAGCTCCTTGCTATTTGTTAATCTGCAACAAGCTCCTTCCTTTAGAAAGTGGGTGTGCAGGTCAGGCTTGTGTGGGAAGTGATGAGCATTATACATTACACGTATTCTGTCATTCCACGCTTTCAGGAAATGGTGAGCCACTTAATTGCTCAAATTTAGATTTTTTTTTCATCCTGTCTATTTGCTTTTGCCTTTTGGGTACGTGTGTGATCAATAAGCAAAATGTCATGCTTGTAAATACTGAATTAGTGATCTCGAGATGGTGTGGTGAGATGTGCTGCGGCTGTGGGGCCGTGGTAGGAAGAGCAATACAGGAGCTGGCAAGAGTGAATGATTTTGTTAATGTCAGTATAAAAGTGGCTTGTATTTTTTTTATAACTGGTTCAAAAGAACGTAGTGACAAGTTTGCTGATGGCACTGAGCTGAGTGATACAATTGATACAGCACTAGGAAAGAATGCTATCCAGAGGAACCTTGATAAACTCAGAAGTTGGGCCCATGTGAATGTAATGAGGCTCAACAAAGCAAAGTGCAAGGTTTTGCGCTCGGATCAAGGTAATCCCAGGAGCGTATACTAACTGGGAGAAGAAATCCTTGAGAGCAGCTCTGCTGAGAAGGTCTTAGGGGTCCTGGTAGATGGCAAAACTTAAGATGAGCCAGCAGTGTGGGCTTGCAGCCTGGAATGCCAATGGTATCCTGGGCTGCATCAGAAGAGGGATGGCCAGCAGGGAGAGGGTGGGGTTCATCCTCCTCTACTCTGCCTTCGTGGGGTCCCACCTCGAGTACTGTGTCCAGGACTATGGTTCCCAGCACAGGAGGGATGCTTTAAAGAGGGTCCAGAGGAGGGCCACAAAGATGCTCAGTGGGCTGGAGCACTTCTCCTGTGAAGACAGACTGAAGGAGCTGGGCTTGTCCGGACTGGAGATGGCTGCAGGGAAACCTCATTGCAGCCTTCCAGTATTTAAAGGGAGATTGTGATAGGACAAGGAGGAATGGTTTTAAAATAAAGGAGGAGAGGTAGATTAGATGGGAAAGTTTTTCACTGAGTGTGGTGAGGTGCTGGCACAGGTTGCCCAGAGAGGTTGTGGGTGCCCCATCCTGGAGGTGTTTATGGCCACACTGGGTGAGGTGCTGAGCAACCTGGTCTAGTACTAGATCTAGTGGCTGGCAGCCCTCCTGGCAGCAGGGGAACTGGAACTTGATGATCTGTGAGATGCCTTCCAACCCAAGCCATTCTATGATTCTGCGATAACAGCAGGAAGCTGTGCCCTCTGCGCACTGGGAAGCCCTGCTCCAGCACGGAGGCCACCCGTGTGCTGTCAGGGACCTGCCGCCTTCCCAAACAGCGCCGACACTGAAGTACTTTTGCTGCCATCGCTGCCTGGGGATGGCTCTTCCAAACGCTGCTGGTTGAGCTTCTGCGGTAATTGGAACTAAGGGGGGTGACCTGAAGTCCCTTCCAATCCACGCTGTTCTATGGCCATTCACGGCGCGGTTAAGTACTACTTCACCATGCAGCAGACGTTTCAAAACCGCACCAAGCAGAAGCGCGCCGGCCGTGCATCCGCCTCAGCGTGAGCAGCCTCCTCAGCTGCCAGAACCAAAAGCGCGCGTTCCGTGCACCTCCGCCACCTTCTTCTTTCCTGCGGAGGATGCGCGCCTTCGCGTCCCCGCCGCCAAACAAAGGCCGCCCCTCCCCTCGGGCGCCGTTACCGGCCGCTGGGGGCCGGCCGAGCCCCCCGCCCCTCCCAGACTCGCCGTGCGCAGGCGCAGCCGCCGCGGTGGGGCGGGGCGGGGCCACGAACTCTGACCCCCGGAGCCGGAGCCGCCGCCGACAAATAAAGCGCCGGAGCCGTCGCCGCGCCGCCAGGTGAGCCGTCTCCCGGCTGCGGCCCTGCCTGTCGTGCCGCGCGCGTGCGTTCGCTCCTGCCTTCCGGCTGCCGCCCGGCCGCGCTTCCTCCTCTTCCGCGGGGCGCGGCGCGGGGCCCGGCCCGCCTCAGGCGTCGCCCCGTCCCGCGGCGGCCCCGCGCCCCCCGACCTTTCACCTACAGGAACCGCTTGTGCCGCCCGCATCCGGGCCGCGCCGCGACGGCTTCTCGCTGCCCGCGGCCCCGCGCCGCGCTGAGGGAGCGGCGGAGAGGCGGCAGGCGGGCGGGCGCTACCCGCCTCGCGCTCGCTATGGGCCCCTCCCGCCGCTACTGCCGTCGGCGTGCAGCCATCTTGTGCGGGGCGAGTCCGGGCCGGGATGGGGGCGGGGAGAAGCCGCCGCTGGGCCCGGGCGGTCTTTGCGGGGTCTGAGTGCGCTGCGCGGCTTTCCTGCGGGTGGGGCCGCTGCGCTTGGTTTCCCTGGGGGGCGGGGAGGGTCTTAGTGTGGCAGGACGTGGTGTGAGGGAACCCGCGGTTTAGAAGTCAGCGTGGTGTGAGAAAAGATAGAAGGATCCGTTGGGAATGAGGAGCAGAACGTCGTGCTGCGCTGGGAGAGTTGCATTCACCTGGTGGATCTTGCTTCTGGGCTTTGTGATTTGGATGTGTTCTTCATGTAGCACTGTTTCTTGCTTATAAGTAACTATTAAGATTATTTTGCCCCTCCCTGGTGCCATGAGATGACCCAGTCCAAGGGAGCATAAGGGACATTTCCTTGTGAGGAGGCTGTAAGCTCTGAGGTGTCTGACTGCTTCTGTCCGTTGGCCTTCCTCCAGCGGCACTGCAGACCTGCTCCTGGGCAGGACCAGATAGTCTCACATGACAGCGGTCAGCTGTGTGTGCCCTCATGTGAGGGACACACTGCGTCACCCGCTGGGTGCTCTATGAGCAGGTGAAGTAGTGGATTTCAGCTGCCAGCACTGCAGCTGGTGGGGGATGTGTCCCTTTCCTGCTGCACCAACTATCCTGGCTTTTGGGGTTCTTACTGTAAGGCCTGCTAACCTGTGTTATTTTGGTTGAAATGGGTCAGGGAGCTCTCATGCGAGTGCCTGCTTCCCCACAGCAGGGGGATGGGAGCATCCCTCTGCAGGGAGGTGGAGTGACACAGCATGGCTGTGGGGCAGCAGTCAGGCTGGCACAGCTGCCAGCATGTGTTCTTTTGTCACGCAGCTGTGGCATGCAGTGTGGCAGACACTGTCAGGGGAAGTAAAACAGTTCCTAAGTCCAGATAAACACTTAGCTAAATGAGTAAGCTTTTTTTTGTCCCTCTGTGCTGCTTCAGGCTGCTTTCAGCAGTTTGCACTCGTGCCTGCATATTGTTGGTGTAAGATATGATGCTACAAAATAGGATTTTATCAGTTTGAAAAATGATGGGTAAAACTGTGAAGGTGCAGTTAATCAAATCTTTATTCTGTTCATAGTCTTACCCTTCAGTCATCAGCCTTTGGTTCCAGAGCATGCACTGAGTGGTACCAACCACAGTATCGAAGCAAAAGAGGATTTCTCTTTGAAGAATTACTCTCCGCTTCCAAATAATGGAGACTGTGAGGATGGGATGAGTCCAGTGTATCTGATGATGCAGCACTACAGACTGTGAAAAGAAGAGTGTTCCTTTCTGAAAATTGTGGTCTAAGAACTGCCTTTCTGTATCAATGCAGAGTAATTTAAATTAATTGTAGTGGTTTGGTCAGGCCTTTCCTGGAAGCCTGTTAAGTTTAACCTGAATTAATTTTGTTCAGCTTGGTAGCAAGACAGACTGGGCTAAGTCAGATATTTCATTGCCTTTGTAGGAGGCTGAACCAACAACTTGAAGAACACAGAACACGAAAAAAAAAACCCCTAAAGCCAAATCCTCTTGTTTTATCATATTAGCTCTAATCAGTGGTTATTGAGTTCCAGGCAAGTTGAGGTTGCTGCTCATAGCTTGGGAGTAAATTTGTAGCGTGAAAGCTCCCTATGCAAGTGTCAGAGTTTTCAGTCCTGATAACCTAATCTGAATATCCTTTCCAGACTGCCTTACATACGTGCTTATGGGAACCTAAAGGCCTACTAACAGAACCAAGTCCTGTTATACAAAACCAAACATGCACACAAATATCCTTTCGAAGATTGATACTTATAGGTGTTTTTTTTAATGAAGCTGTCAACACTGATTTACTGTAAAGATAAATGCAGTTCATTTTTCTGAAGATGTCTGCAACTGGGACCATGTGCAAGTTGCAAGGGGTGAGCTTATGCTGCTGAATGAGTGTGCCTTCGTTCATCAACTGCCTGCCTGGGGCTGTAGCTCAGTGAGTGGTCCAAGCAGTCAGGTCACATTGCACCTGTAGTAGCAGCTGATGTGCTGCATGCAAGCTGCTGCAACAGTATGGGCTTACACTTAGTGACTGCTTGCTGCAGGGTAAGCAAATTCAAAAGATCAGCTTACCTCACTGTTGTACAGCTGCAAGATGGAGTGTGAAGGAAGAGAAGACCATCAGCCACAATGTGGCCATCCCACTTCATGAGATGCTGCAGCCATGCTGTGTGCAATGGAAGCAGTGCCTGTCTGTGCCTGGAAAGCAAGATTTGTGCTTGCTAGGTGTTAATACAGTCTTTGTGCCCCAGCTAGGGGAACTGACTGGGCTGAAAGTAACCCGTAATAGGGGGACAAAGAAGTGGAGGAGGAAGTACTTAGCCAGGTGAACTTCCTGACCTGGTTTGGTTAGTAGCTTCTGCTCTGGTGTAGGAAACTGGTGTGCTCTTGTTTTTCTTCTCATGACAGCACAATTTTGCCAGTTTCAAGCAGTCAATAGCAGAAGATATGCAGGACAGCTTGGCCTGGTTAATAAGAGTCTGACTCCTTACCTGGCTCTGGCGAGTAGCCAACACCCATGTGACCTGGTTCAATTTGCAGACAGCCCCTGTGCCTCTCCTCCTCAGTACTGCCCCAAGGCCTCATGGGGCTGCTGAGTTGAAGCAAACACACACACAATAGGAGCTCCACAATAGGATAGGAGTGAGATCGTCCCCTTTGGTGGCCCAAACTATGAGAATGACTCTGCAGTCTCCTGAAAACTCACCCTTGCAGGGTTGTTTCCTCACCTTTGCTCCCACTGTAACGCTTTGCTTCCATGAAAAATTAAGCATAGCAGTTTTAAAGCGTCGAGAGCAATGATTTTAAATGAGTTGCGCAGGCATGGCTGCCAGTGCATCTTTTACTCTGTTGTGGTGTGCCTTGTAATTATTCCCTTGTGCTTCGCAAGTGCCTCATCTTCCCCTTGCCTGCAGGTTCAGCTGCTTGTTTCCTGTGGTTATTGGTCTCTTACATGCGTATGCTCTAAATCTTGATGTCATGCAGATTTAATAAACGCTCTCTGACTGGTTGTCGTGAGTCACATCAATATTCCTTAGCTCAGGGATAAAGAGGCCGTTACTCCTTTGAGTCTGCAACTGTTGTACCATCTTGAGTGTTATGGCTTACAGAAAGATAATCCAAGAATAGCTCATTTACTTCCTGTGTTCATTGAGTTTTCTATGTAGGAAGCAATGAGCAGAGCAGTGTCACACATCTCACAGATGCGTTGGATTCCTTGGCTTAATTGATGATCTGTAAAGCATTGCAGAATGCTATTCCAAAGTGTAAAGAAATCTGTTTAAAGCAAGTAACCAAACCTCCCGACTCTTCTACAATTAATCATAGAGGGATTTTTGAGTGCTTTGCATTCTACATGTGGGTCTTTGTTAAGGAAGTTCAGCATTGGTTAAGCTAAATCTTTAATCATCATACGATGACTTTGGGAATGGAAGTGAGGATTAGTTTCCGTTTTAAGGTACAGATCAGCTGTAAGCCCCTGATATGATGACATGAACTGAAATAGCACATCCTTAGTTCATTTTCCGAGATTTGTTGAAATCTTTTATTGCTGAAGTAATATGACTATGGAAGGAGATTAAGACCGTTTCTTCCAAGAGGGGATTATTTTCTAGCTAGCTTTTCATTATACTTAACGGCTCAAGCCTTCCTGAAAAGTCATGTTGCTCTTCTTCTGTTTCTTCATGTGAGACCAGAAAGTAAAGTTCACAGTATACTTCTGTGGTGACAACCAGTTAAATGTGGTGTTCTTCTCCGTTAACTTAAACTTGCATCTGATTTTCTGCAGGCGTACTTTCCCAGGTGGGTTTGCTCTAGAAGAAATACCTGTATTAGCACAGATTCGATACGTGTATGGAGCCATTCCTGGAATCATGATGCATTATATATGTAAATATTGACATACATATTTTATATGCATAAATAATACACAAATACAGAATCAAACTAGTTTGACAATGCCCAGAGACTGTGTTAAATTATTCAAGTTTTACAAGCGTTGTTTTTGCAGCAGTGGAACTCATTTTGGGTCAAGTTTATGACTTTCATTTTTGGAAGTAACCTAAAAATCTGCAGGGCAGAGGGACCATTCTCATGCTGTGTCTTCATACTGATGCAGTCTGTTCTCATTCATGTACAGGGTGGTAAATCAGAACTGAGATATTACAGAATAAAGCAATTATACCAACAGTGCAATGTAATATAATGGAACAAGCGATGTTACCGTTAATATCGTGGAAAGTCCAAGCATCAGAAAGTCTTTCTGCAGTTGCTTTTGAAGTCCTCAGTCTACACTGGTACAGTATTTTGGCATATAATTAGTAGGAAACTTCCTACTGAGATGATGAAGGTTGTGTAACTTCTGTCCCTGGAGAAGGGTATGAGTTACCCCTTGCTGTCTCCTGGGTATAGCTGTACCAGCAGTGGAATTAGAGGCTGCCACATCTGCTGGCAGTTCTCAGGGGAGTGTTTAAAAACCCATTTCTGTGGAAGTAAGCCAAAAGCAAACCACCGAAATCATTATTTCCTAGGTTACTTTGAATAAAGTGTTAGGAAAGCTCTGGCACGTAACAAGCAGAGGAAGAAGGAGAGAAGAGTGGTGGTTGAATTTTAGGCAAGCTCATGAAAATCTTCCACTGACACTGTGGCTGCTGGAATGATTATCTATAGTAGCAGTGGAAAGGCTATGGGTTGTGGTGGCAGGTTCAGTGTTGATACGTTTGAGCTAATAGTGAAGACAGTGATGTAATTAAAAGCAATCTTTCTGCTTTTGCCAGCTTGTCTATTAGGACCATAAACTAATAATAGGTTTGGGGTTTTTTTGCATTTATTTACACACGGAAAGAGGTTAAATTTGCGTTTCATTTATGAGCCTAAAAAGAGATGTAGTGAGTGTGGTGTTACATACTCAAGGGAGGTTGATGCCTGACTTCTGTTAAAATGTCTGCTTTTTGATGATGCTTTACTAATCGGGGCTGAGGGACCGAGCTTTTAGAAGAAAACTGATAGATATGATTTGACCTCCCTGTGGGATGGTTTCTCTTACATAGGGTTTGGTTTTTTGGGGGGAAGTTTTCTTTTTTATTATTTAATTATGTGGCAAATAATATTGTCAAGCACTCCAGAAATAACTTAAAAAGCAAATGCAGAGATTATACAAATGTAAAGTAAATCTAATCAGTATAAATACAGATTCTAATATTCATCTGTTTCTGCAGCTACTTTAATAGAAAAACAGCCTTTCTGTGTTTGGTTTTGTATGAAGAAAATGATTTTTTTTCTAGCCTTGGAAATTTACCACTAATGACGGACTGTGCAAACAGATCATCGCACACTGAGAACATGAAGGGTGCAAAGAGAGAAAGCGTCGGATGGTTGGAGTGAGGCAGTGATCTCATCATGCTGACGGTCTAAATGTCTCTCTTCCTTAGGCAGCGTATCTCCTCTAAGAAAAACTAAAGGACAACAACTTATAACTCTTGCCCTCATTCTTCAGAGCATGGGGCAGAGCTTTTCTTATCGCTTCTTTTAGACCTGGAGGGCTCTGAAAAATGAGGGCAAGAGTTGTAATTTTGATGTAAAGAGGCAAGAATTTATCATAAAATCATGGAATATCCTAGTTGGAAGGTGCCCACAAAGATGGTGAAGTCCAACCCCTGGCTCCACACCAGATCACTCAGAATTCAAACCCTGTGTCTGAGAGTGCTGTCCAAACTCTTGTTGAACAACAGCTTGTGGCTGTGCCCACTGCCCTGTGCTCAAGAACCTTTCCTGACCCTCCCCTGAAGCAGCTTCACGCTGAGCAGGACAACTGCTCCGCTCACCCAGTGTGCGGTGCTGGGCCTGGTGCCCCAGGGTGCAGTTGAGCCTTTAGCCCTGGCAGCCAAATTAGGCTGTAATTAGAACTCACACTGATTACAAAGGAAGGATGTTTTCAAGTGCGTGATGCTATGCATTGATATGAACCTTAGCTTAACTTCTGTCAGGTTAAAGAGGGAAGAACCCTTTTTTATTAGCCTGTATTTTAGGATGTAGTTGAGTGTGACATTTGCAAATGTCAGAGACAGCAAGTCACACCATTTTTTCTTAAAGTCTTTGGAAATTCCTTCTCCTCAGGCCAAAATTAAGATTCTGCTCTTCGCTTTAAGAGCTATGCTTTGTAAACAGGGGCATCAGCTCAACTCCTGACAAAATTAGTGCTCCTAGCTGTCGTCTCAGCTATAATACAGAGAGGGCCAGTGTACAGCTGAGTGGTTGTTGAGTGCTGCTGGTGGTTGTGTGGTGTTTTAATACAAACAGTAAAGACAGACTTGAGAAAAATATACTACTGCTTGGTCATTGAGCAGCAGATTGCAAGTTGCTTATCCACATGTGCACTTGTTGCGAGGAGGTGGAGGGTTAATTCAGTGGGGCATTCCAAGCTATACTGTCTGTGAAGTGTTTCAGACTGATGGCTTTCTTCTAAGTTGAACTGATACTTTGTTGGCCGGAGCTGCAGCAGGACTGAGATTATGATATTACTAAAGAGGTTGCAGGTTGTTCTTGTGTACAGCAGACACTCTACCTGCTGATGTGAAGCCAGAATAAGATTGTATCCTCATCAGCCTAACTTCACTGACCAGGCCTGATGTACATCAGTCTTAAGAAGTTACTGTGTTTAAAAAATAAAATTTCCAGAAGGAGATATTAGCATTTATCAATTTTAAATGGTCTTGGCTTTGTTTATGAGCTTGTTTCATCAAGAAAATTCAAAAATCACACAGTCATTAAAATTAGAGAAGACCTCTGAGATCATCAAGTTGAACAGTCAGCCCACCCTCACCATGCCCACTGACTACGTCCCTCTGTGCCACGTCCACATGGTTCTTGAATACCTCCAGGAATGGTGACTGTACCACCTCCATGGGCAGCCTGTGCCACTGCCCAACTACTGTTTCAGAGAAGAAACTTTTCCTGATATCCAACCTGAACCTCCCTCGGCACAACCTGAGGCCGTTGCCTTATCTCCCGGTCAACTAGTGATGGAACACAAGACTGATCCCCACCTCACTACAACTCCTTTCAGGTCACTGTAGAGGGCAATGAAGTCTACCGTGTACTTCTCCAGACTGAACGATCCCAATTCCCTCAGCTGCTCCCCAGCAGACTTGTGATCCAGACCTTTCACAGCTTTGTTGCCCTTCTCTGGACACGTTCTGGGGCCTCAGTGTCCTTGTAGTGAGGGGCTCAAAACTGAACACAGCACTCCAGGTGTGGCCTCACCACTGCAGAGTGAGGGAGACAATCAGCTGACTGTGCAGTTTCTGATGCAAGCCAGGATGCCACTGGCCTTCTTGGCCACCTGGGCACACTGCTGGCTCATGCTCAGCTGGCTGTTGACCGGCACCTCCAGATTCTTTTTTGCTGCACAGCTTTCCAGCCACTCTACCCCATGCCTGTAGCGTTGTGTTTTTCCTTCCTGCTTTTTTCTCTAATTTTGAATTCCTGTGAGAATAATACAGTAAGACAGGGAATCTCTTTCAGAGAACCTCTTCCTTTGCTCTGAGTAAAACGATACAGTTATGCTCCTAGCCTCCAGAATGAAGGACACCTCTGGCCAATTCTGAATTTGAGAGAGCTGAATGCTTTCAATATTTTATTAGCTCTATTTGATAACAATTAATGTAAAAATAGTGGCTCACACAACAATTAATCTTTGTCACAAGAAGGAATCCTATTGCAGACAGGTTGCACCAGCACAGATTCTGCCATAGCTGGTACAAATTCTTGCCTTGCTGTTGGTATTTGGCAGTTCAGCTGAAAACACGAAGTCTGTGCTTCACATTAAGCTGAAGTGCCATCTCTTCAGCTAGAGGTACACGCAACAAATCGTTATCTTTGCTCATTGGATGCTTCAAATTCTTGGAACTCAGTAAACAAAGGAAATCGATATGAACTCCCATCACCCTTCCAAAAGAGTTCTTTACAGCAAAGACATCTTCAGAATGTGGTTAACCATGTCAAGCTTTAAATACAGTCTCTAACACTGATGGGAGTTTCTCTCACGAGTATATAACAACCTGAATATACATACCTCAGTTATAAAACTTCTTTATCCGAGTATGTGGATGTGGTCGTTTAACACCAGTAGGTAGGTAAGCACCGTCATTCTGCTCTCACACTCCTCTTCCTCAGGAGGATGGGGAGAAAATGTGAAAAATTTTCATGTGTTAAGGTAAGCATAGGGATATCAGTCACCAGTTACTGTCACCAGCAAAGCAGACTAGAAGAGTGAGAACTGAAAGCCAACTGAAAACACCACCTCCCCTACCCACCCTCTTCTACTTCCCTGCCCTGCGAGTGGTGCAGGGGAACTGGGAATGGGGCTGCAGTCTATAATGCTTCATCTCTGCTGCTCCTCCATGGTTTCTCTCTGCCCCTCCTCCACGTGGGGTCCCTCCATCCTTCCCAAACTGATCCTACGTGGCCTTCCCACAGGCTGCATCTCTCCAAGCACTGCCCCAACACGGCTCTGTACCACAGGGCCCACCCTTCAGGCACTGCCCCACACGGGCCCCGATCAGCAGCAGCTCCCCCAGCCCTCCTGCCCCACCACAGGCTTCTCCCCATGGGTTGCAGCTTCAGCCAGCGGCTGCTCCTGCTGGGGCTCCCTATGTGCTGTGGCTCCTCTAGGCCTCATCCACTGCTGCACTGCGGGCTCCTCCATGTCTGCACGTGGAGATCTGCTCCGTGTGGAACCTGTGCATCACTGCTGTGATGCAGTTTTTCCCTTCCCTATATCTGTGCAGCTCTTGGCTCAGCTCTGGCAGCTGTGGGACCCTTTTGGAGCATCTGGAGATGGCTCTGATCTGACAGGGAGCAGCTGCTGGGCTCTGCTTATGGAGCCCATCCCTGCTAGCTGCAGCAGAGAGTTTTGCTTATAAGTAAGTCCATGGAGCACATTAGCTGTAAAAGCACAGTTCTTGCACAGTATTACAGCTTCCCTGGACTTGTTGCTGCAGGCCCATCCATTTTCCTGAGCCTTGGGTCATCAGAAAACTCAGTATAAACAGAGTGGTCTGACCATCCAGTTTGAGCAAACCGGTTATGGCTTTGGGGTCTGATAAACTTTCCTGTTAACACTGAGATCCATTTCTCTCTCCAGGAGAGAATGTTTTAAAAGAGATTTAGCTTTCCTGTGTTTTTCAGGCCAGATGTTAGCACGTGAATAGTACTTAAGCTGTGCTACAGAGGCGCAGAATATACTAATGTGTACTAGGAAGAACCTGGGGTATGTAGCAAATGACCTCAAATTCTTTGCCAAGTGAAGGATTTTCTACTTGTCCTCAATGATATCATGTATATAATTTTAAATAATTCCTGTGCTTTGGATTTTTTATCCTTGTGGAATTCCAGACTCTGATTTATGGAAGAACTCCAGTGTTTGGCTTGTTTGGGAGTTTGCCCTGGGATTGTTTCAGCAGACTTTATGGAAGTAGATGAAGGAAGCAATCATAATGGAAAAATAAGAAGTAAGGCAAAAATTGATTACAGAATCACAGAATCACAGAATTATCGAGGTTGGAAAAGACCTAGAAGATCATCCAGTCCAACCATTACCAATACTTCCCAGCTAAGTCATACCCCTCAACGCAACATCCAAACGTTTCTTGAACACTCCCATGGTTGGTGACTCCACCACCTCCCTGGGCAGTGCATTCCAATGCCTGACTACCCTTTCCGAGAAGTAATACTTCCTAATGTCCAGCCTGAACCTCCCCTGGCGCAGCTTGAAACCATTCCCTCTAGTTCTATCACTGATTACATGAGAGAAGAGGCCGACCCCCAGCTCACTGCAACCTCCCTTCAGGAAGTTATAGAGAGCTATAAGGTCTCCCCTGAGCCTCCTCTTCTCCAGGCTGAACAATTCCAGCTCCCTCAGCTGTTTCTCATAAGGCCTGTGCTCCAGACCCCTCACCAGCTTCGTAGCCCTCCTCTGAACACGTTCCAGGGCCTCGATGTCTTTCTTGCAGTGAGGGGCCCAAAACTGAACACAGTACTCGAGGTGTGGCCGCACCAATGCCGAGTACAGGGGGACAATTACCTCCCTGTTCCTGCTAGTAACACTGTTTCTGATGCAAGCCAGGATGCCATTGGCCTTCTTGGCCACGCAGGCACACTGTCGGCTCATGTTCAGCCGAGCATCAATCAGTACCCCCAGGTCTGTTTCCTCAACACAGTCCTCCAGCCACTCTGCCCCAAGCCTATAGCGCTGCCTGGGGTTGTTGTGGCCAAAGCGCAGGACCCGGCATTTGGTCTTGTTGAACCTCATCCCGTTGGCTTCGGCCCAGCTCACCAGCCTGTCCAGATCCCTCTGTAGGGCCTTGCCACCCTCAGGCAGATCCACACTCCCTGCCAATTTGGTGTCATCTGCGAACTTACTGAGGGCGCACTCAATGCCCTCATCCAAGTCATCAATAAAGATGTTGAAGAGGACAGGCCCTAGCACCGACCCCTGGGGAACACCAGGGGGTGTTATATTACATTCAGGTAGCCCTGTTAAAATGGGAACATGCAGTCGATGAAGAAATTACTGTTGATTCAGTAAATTGAAAAGGGAGGGTTATAATGATTGTAGCTACCTGAGATGATTTTTGCATTGTAGAGAGTGAAAAATAACTCTTAGAATGAATAATTGATGATCAGTTGATAAAGTTACTGCTGTGCTTAATAGTTATATTCCCCTTTGAACTAAGATGACAGGCTTCTCATACATAATTTCTCACCATTTTAACAGTGTCGTATCACGTTCTGTGCATGCGAAGGCAGTGAGTATGGTCAACTGAAGTTTGCAACACACTAGATGATTAAATAAGTGTTGTTTATGATTTAATCAGATAATTCTAGGCTTCATAAAATAGACTTTTTTTTTCTGCATATGTATGCTCCGGGACAGCAGCACCTTAATGCTGTAAACTGAGCAAATGTTTGTGGTTTCAGTAATACTGTACCTGCAAAAATGTGGAACCAAACTTAGGTTCCAAGGAAAGACGAGACAACATTTAGTTCTGTGTTGGGACTTGAAAAGATTGATGCCTATTAACAGGAGGAATAAAATCTAGTACTAAGAGATTTTAGAAGGTCTTTGCAGAAGAGTATTTCATTGTCAAAATGAACTAAGCTTAGCTATAAACAAGCTGATGTGTCGGACCCTTTATAACTGCATTGCTTTCCTTGCCTTGTTTTTCAGAATAGCTTTAGCTATTATAGTTCTTATAATTATAAAATTGTACTCTTCCTGGAAATAAGAAGTGGAGCAAGAAGATAGGTCCCTATCAGTCTCGTGATTAAACAGTATTTCAGCGTGTGGACCAGAAGTCTACTGGACCACTCCACGGTCATATACGTTGCCTGTTTTGTTCTTGGGGCTGCCTGTTGCTTTTTTTCATCCTCTTTTTCTTGTTTCTTCACCAGGTTCATCCATAAGATTCCAAAATAAGTGTGTCTAAACTCCAAGGCTCACCTTGCAGTTTATAGAACTGTGGGAATGCATGGGAGACTTCAGATGGCCTAAGTGGACATAAATTCTGTGGCTGTGGAAAGGGGTGATCCTACAGTTCCAAGCCACCACTGGTGCAGCAGTAGCGTTTTTATGGTAATGTAATGAATTAAGTCATTAATTGGGCTGAAAACTAACACAAACTAACATAAAGCTTTGCTTCTGGCTATGAGGTTGCAGATATACCAGTACTGGCACCAGGGGGTGCAGGCAGGAGCAGACCTCAGGAAATCTCTAGACTAAACCCAAACCCATACTCAAACCAGGGTCAGTTACAAAATCAGAATTTCAGAATTTTACTTGCTCTTAATTTTTTATTCTTCTTCTTCTTTTTTTTTTTTTTTGGCAAATTATTGCCATAGGCACACTATTTCTGGTAGTGTTAGAAAAAAAAATCTTTTTGCAAAAAGTACATCTTACCCAAAAGTGTATTTGTCTAATTGGTTCTCTTATTTGCTTATAAGACTTGTTTTTGTTGTTTTTTTTTTAATTAAGCAGTACTAATTTCTGGTGCTGTGTATGATATTGCAATGCAATATTTTGTTTGCCAGTACTTTAGCATTCAGAGAGCTGGAACACCTCTCCTGTGAAGAAAGGCTAAGAGAGCTCGGTTTGTTCAGCCTGGAGAAGGCTTTGGGGAGGTCTCATTGCGACCTTCCAGTAAATGGAAGCGTATCAACAGGAGGGAGACTTTTTACATGCTCTGATAGCGATGGGAAAAGATTGAGCAATTTTAAAGTGCAAGAGGAGAGATCTAGCTTAGATGTTAGGGGGAAATTCTTTACTCAGAGGGTGGTGAGGCGTTAGAACAGGTTGCCCAGTGAATTTGTGGGTGCCCCATTCCTGTAGGTGTTAATGACCAGACTGGATGGGGACCTGGGCAGCCTGAGCTGGTGGGGGGCAGCCCTGCCCACGGCAGTGGAGTTGGAGCTGGGTGAGCTTGAATAAGGTCCCTTCCTGCTAAGCTGTTTTATGATTCCACTTAAGAAAACATCTGTTAGAATACATTAGCAGACTTGAAAATCTTTTCATAGTGGTTGTTCTGCAGCTCACTGTACGCATGAGTGGTTTAATAGAGCACTCCTGCAAAGATACTGGTACTGATTAGATTTTCTAAGGAGGGAATGCTTTTCAACGTAAGGTTCAGTCTTAGATGTTTTGTGTGTCTATCTGTCATCTTCTCACTTAATTTAATGAACAGTACAGCATGCTAGTGGGAGGTTAAGAATTGTCTATGGTGCCCAAGTGTTTCTATGTTCTTCCATCAATCAGCATTTAGTGCACAATGCGCACTTCTAAAGACTGCAGTTCTTGCCTTAGTCAAAAGATATCTCTATTTTCAGTTGTAAGAATAGTATGGGCTTCAAAATGAATTACCTTTTTTATTTGCATAATTTATTGGGAAAATTTAGAGATTATTGGGATAGTAGATAGTTCCTAGAAGTTCTAGCAAAGTTAAAGGGGGAAAATCAATTGATTGTACTTGTTATACGTACAGCTTTTCTACATATATAACTACTTTTATTAACACTAACCTTGTCTGCAATGTAAAAGCTATATAATTCAAATATATTCTGTATTTGAAACAAAGTAAATATTGTGTATAGACAAATCCTTTAATGTAAGAGTACTGTCTTGCCTTGTATAAGAAGTGTTCTTAACACAACTTGTGTCAGAAAATTAAGTGTAGTGCTTTATAATTAGAGTATGTTCCTTTCACATACTGCCTAATGAATATTTGTATGCAGATGCCCAGACAAACAAGGCATACATCTGGATACTTAGTGCTACATTACGGCAGTGTCTATTAAATCCTAGAAAATTCTTCTCATGAAGATCTGGACTTCTTACACTGTAACTGTAATACTGATGCCAATTGTAAAATTGACCTTCAGGCACTCCTACTTGCACAAATGGATCAGTATGTATTTAGAAGAAGTTACGTTTTTTGCCCTTGATTTGCACCAACAAAATTGGCTGGGTTCCAGTTTTAAGGTGTTAATTATGTCCCTGCTGATGTCAGGGCCAATAATACACTTCCGTTCTTAGGGAGTTCATTATTTTGTTGCTCTTCGTGAGAACGGTGAGGGAAAATGCAAGTTGAGTACAAAGATACAGAAGTTTGCAAATAAATAGAAAATAATTTCTTACTTTCATAGTATAATTAAGCTTCAAATTCTGCAGGGATGTCACCTTCAGAAAATAATGAAGGTGATTTACTTCTATGGACCCTATTTTCCCGAAGGTATTTTTTATTAGAAAGGCTATAGATGTTAAGCATCTTCTTTCCTTTTTTTTTTTTTTTTTTTTTTTTTTTGACAGGAAATTCTGGTGATTAACAGTCATGGCAACCATAGAGGAACTGGCCCATCAAATTATTGAGCAGCAAATGGGAGAGGTACATAAATTTTTCATAATGTTTAGGAGACATTGAATAATAAAATGGACAGAGTAAGATGTAAAAACCAAAGTCCCAAGAGAAAATAATTCTTAGTACACCCCAAGCTTCAGGAGACCCTCACATGGAAGATGAACTTACTGTGTCTGTCTGAAAGTTATACTGCAAAGTCTGTCTTGCCAAAGTTTCCCCCACAGCAGTGAAGCTACAGAAGTGTTTTCAGTAAGTGACAAGCTGCTCAACTGTGCCTTTTGGATGTGTAGTGTTCTTTAGAGAGCTGCCTCATTATTTAATTGCTTTACTCACTTTCACTTACAAACTGTACCATCAAAGTTATCATTATATAGCTTTTACATTCCAATTAAGGAATTGCTTCATTTCTTGTCATTTTTGTTCTTATAAATAAAGGCTTGCTGTGGTCTTCATTGTAAAATATTGGTTGACATTTGGTGTAAGTCAGAGGGAAACTGAACTCTTGTTTCTGCTGACTCCTGTTTTTCATTTCCTGTAACCTATATACAGAACCTGCATAATGCAACCAAAGAACTTCCAGAGATGCACAGGCAGTTTGGAAGTATGAATCAGTGTATACATGCTTATCTGGAAAATTCCATCATTAGCACTGCTTTTAAATTAGATAGGAGCAGAAAATTTACATTTATTAGCTTGAAATATCCACTGTTGGTTCCCTGTCTAGTACTGTAGATAGGATGAATTTTCAAGTAATTTTAGTTCCTCTTGGTCTTGATTTCAAATATAACAGTTGGGGACATGCAGGATGGTAAATCTATTCTGTATAAATTCTTACGGTTTTCAGTATTGGAGCATCTGAGAATTACTAAGGCAATTGTAATTTTTTTTTTCTTTCTCTCCCTTTTCCTCTTTACAGGGGGGAATGGTGTGTGTAGTGTAGCTTTGTTTTGGTAGTACAATTCCTTAGGGAAGCCTAAGGAGGGCTGTAATTCCCGTTTCCTATGTTCTGGAAAGTGGGGATTAGTCAAAGCTAGCTGAAGCACGTGTTCCAGTTGCGGAAGAGGATGGCAGGTTTAAATGATGATGCTTAGCTTCTTTGAGAATTGTTCTCAATTTCATAATATGGTTCCATGATACAGAGTGCTGATCTGGTGTCCCAGTGCCAGAAGAAGGGGAAGGTCTTTCTGTGTTCTGCACCAGCATCTGGCTGATTGATACAAATGGAAGGTTTTCTGCTGAAGTGATGGGTTGAGTAGGTCTGGAGAAGGATCTGATGGGTACCAGACGCAGTCTAAAGGAGATAACTGGTAGCTATCTTTTTATACTACTCATCATCTTTTTCTGAGTTTGAGATAATTCACATTTCTACATCTGGGGCACATTACTCGATTCTTGGAGGAAATTCATTCGATCCATCAGTGTTGAACCTTTTGGCTTGCCTCGGCTACATTTAGTGAATAGAAATTGTCTTGGGCCATATATATCATAGAATCATAGAATCACAAGGTTGGAAAGGACCTACAAGATCATTTAGTCCAACCGTCCTCCCGTTACTGTTGCTACCACAAGCCACTGAACCATATCTTGTAGCTCCTCAATCCAGACGCCTCTTGAACACTGCCAGGGATGGCAACTCCACCACCTCCCTGGGCAGGCCATGCCAATGCCTGACCACTCTCCAAGAGAAAAAATTTTTCCTTATGTCTAATCTAAACCTCCTCTGGTACAACTTGAGGCCATTCCTTCGGGTCCTCTTTATTGCCTGGGAGAAGAGGCCAAACCCCTCCTCATCACAACCTGCCTTCAGGAAGTTGTAGAGTGCAATGAGGTCTCTTCTGAGCCTCCTCCAGACTAAACAATCCCAGCTCCCTGAGCTGCTCCTCATAAGACTTGTGCTCCAGACCCGTCACCAGCTTTGTTGCCCATCTCTGGACACTCTCCAGGGCCTCAGTGTCTTTCTTGTAGTGAGGGGCCCAAAACTGAACACAATACTCAAGGTGCAGCCTCAGCAGTGCTGAGTACAGGGGAATGATTACCACCCTGCTCCTGCTGGCCACACTGTTTCTAATGCAGGCCAGGATGCCATTGGCCCTCTTTGCCACTTAGGAACACTGTTGGCTTATGTTCAGCCAAGCATCAACCAGTACCCTCAGGTCCCTTTCCTGTTCACAGTCCTTCAGCCACTCAGCCCCAAGCCTATATCGCTGCATGGGGTTTTTGCAGCCAAAGTGCAGGACCCGGCACTTGGCCTTGCTGAACCTCATCCCATTCACCTCTGCCCAGCGATCCAGCTTATCTAGATCCCTCTGAAGGGCCTCCCTCAGGCAGATTGACACCACCTGCCAACTTGGTGTCATCTGCAAACTTACTGAGGGCGCACTCAATCCCCTCATCTAGCTTATCAATAAAGATATCAAACAAGATGGGCCCCAGTACTGACCCCTGGGGGACACCACTTGTAACAGGTCACCAGCTGGACTTAACTGTATTAACTACTACCCACTAGGCATGGCCCTCTAGCCAGTTCCTTACCCAAAGAAGGGTATACCTGTCCAAGCCACGGGCAGCCAGTTTCCACAGGAGGACACTGTGAGAGACCGTGTCAAAGGCTTTGCTGAAGTCTAGGTAGACTACATCAACAGCCTTTCCCTCGTCTACCAGTCTGGTCACCCAGTCATAGAAGGAGATGAGGTTGGTCAAGCACGACCCACCTTTCATGAACCTGTGCTGTCTAGGCCTAATCCCCTGGACACCACACATGTGCCGTGTGATCTCACCCAAGATGATTTGCTCCATAACTTTCCCCAGTACCGAGGTCAGGCTGACAGGCCTGTAGTTCCCCGGATCCTCCTTATGGCCCTTCTTATAGTTGGGAGTTACATCGGCAAGCTTCCAGTCTTCTGGGACCTCTTCAGTTAACCAGGAGCACTGGTAGATGGCGGAGAGCGGCCCAGCAATCACCCCTGCCAGCTCCCTCCTCCCGAGGGTGGAGCTGGTCTGGTCCCATTATGTATATGTATATATATCCCATTATATATAGATATATATCACATGGAGGTCACACCAAAAGTAATGCCTCCCATTTATTTCCATGGAAACAACAGCCCTGCCAAAAAGGGCTTGGAGGTACTGGTGAATGGCAAGCTGGACATGAGCCAGCAATGTGCCCTTGCAGCCCAGAAAGTCAACTGTACCCTGGGCTGCATCAAAAGAAGTGCATCCAGCAGGGTGAGGGAGGTGATCCTGCCCCACTGCTCTGTGCTGGTGAGAACTCACCTGGAGTACTGCATTCAGATGTGGAGTCCTCAGTACAGGAGAGACGTGGACCTGTTGGAGAGCATCCAGAGGAGGGCCACAGAAATGGTCCAAGGGATGGAACATCATCCTGTGAGGACGGGCTGAGAGAGCTGGGGCTGTTCAGCTTGGAGAAGAGAAGGCTTCATGGAGACCTGAGGGCGGCCTTTCAGTAACAAGGGGGGCTCTGGGAAAGCAGAGGACAGATTCTGTGGCAGGATCTGTTTGATAGGACAAAAGGAAATTATTTCAAACTAAAAGAGGGGAGATTTAGGCTGGATATGAGGGGAAAGGTTTTTACAATAAGGACAATGAGGCACTGAAACAGATTGCCCAGAGAGGTGGTGGAAATCCCCACCTCAGTGTCCCTGGAGGCATTCCAGACCAGTCTGGACTGGGCTCTGAGCACCCTGATCAGCTGTAGATGTCCCTGCTCATTGCAGGGGAGTTGGACTGGATGGCCTTGAAGGGTCCCTTCCAGCTCTAAGGATTCTATGATTCTGTGGTTCTGTTTTCAAATTCCTTTATCAATATGGAAAGCGCAGCTGTGTATTCTTCGCTGTTCAGAGCCCTGTGTTTAGCCAATGTATCTAAATGGATACAATGATTTACCATCGCTTGAGTCAGCACTGCACAACGCTGCCCTCCCCATGCCCTGCTTTCAGTCGACAAAGCATTAATAGCACACTGACTGATTGGGCTCTGCAGGGAAGAGCCACCGCCTTTACAGCGTGGGGAGGGGGTGGGTTGCATTGCCAGCCATGCTGAACTGCATGCAGCCTGCGGGCCGTGAGTTGGACATGCCTGATGTAATCTGTGGTTCTGTATGCTAGATACGTGGTACTTTGTTTCCACAGACCTTTCAGATAACAGAGGAAAGCTACATATTTGTCTAAACAGAATCTCTCATATACAAACAAAACATAGTCTTTAGTAACTTGTGTGGTTATTCTGATCGGTATGTATGTATTTATTTATTTATTGGACTGCAGTGAAATCTTTATTCTGTATAGAAGCAAAGCTGTCAAGCTGACACTGTTTTTAGGGGATAATGGACAGTTTTACTTTTTACCACATGTAAATTGTGACACTTTAGGGAGCAAAAGCATAAAGATGTTGCAGAACATGTAGCTTATTTTGTAAAGTAGGTACAAGGTTGCATAAAAATCTGATTGCCTGAAAGTTGCCACTTGTGCATGCAGTTTGAAAGGCCTATGTGGAATTGTTGTGCATCCTCGTACCTCTTACAAGCTCTTAACGTTACTGTAGAGTGGACTCTTTTTTGTCCTTTTCTTAAGCAAAGTGAATGTATTGTGTCACTTCTGAAAGTGTTCACCTGCATGAAAAAAATGTGGTGTTTTTAGCAGACGGCGTTCCAAAGGTTTTGGGTTGTAGTCTGACAACCATTTATTTTGGTGGTGCAGGTGATTTAAGCAGCAAACCCCCGTGCTCCCAGCAGATTAATCTCACTGTCTCATTTTCAAGGCCAGTCTGGATGGCGCTGTGAGCAACCTGGTCTAAAGGGAGTGTACCTGCCTATAGCAGGGTGTTGGAACTAGGTGATTTTAAAGGTCCCTTCCAACCCAAACCATTCTATGATTCTGTGATTTGCTCTGATGTATTTGCTTCTGAGCATTGTGGAGATCTGGCCTGAAGGTTTGACCTACACTAAAAATAACCCATGTCTCTCTTTTGCTGCACTATTTTTTGACCTTCATCAGTGTCCTGTTCCAGATCAATGGATGACTAAACAACTCTACCAAGCTGAAGGGACAGGATCAAGTAGGTTATAACAGCTGAGACTGGTGCCAAAAGCAATGCATTTCTGGGTAAAGCTAAGTTGACTGGAGTTTGTATTTCTGCTGGAAGGGGAAGTTTTGCTTCCTGCTCTTTCCCCTTCAGCCTCAGAACCTCCAGTCTTCTTGTCCCCTTTCTCTCATGCTGACACTTCCACTTACACGGTGGTGTGGTAGCGCAGTCAGGAATCTGATCCAAGAGAAGCAGAAGTGCTCTTAACCAGTCATGAAACAGTACCTGTACAGCAGACGTGGATATATATTCCTTATGCCAGTTCTTGCAGGAAAAGAAAGTTGAATAGGAACATCTTTAAGTGATGTAAACACTAGGATTTACCATTAATAGAGGAACCGCAGGATGTGACGGAGTTTTGAACTGTGTAGTCATGCTGCAAAATGTTAGTTACTAGGAGTTACTGGGGACAAATAATTAAATGCAAAGGTATCTGAAAACTCTGTGAAGACAGATGTCTTTTGCACTACAGAAAACCCCCACGTTTCAGACCAAGCCTCTGTAGATGGCAACTGTATTTATTTTTTGCAGGCAAATAACCTAACGAATAATGGCCACATACATTTGGCTATAGCATGTGAAGAATTTAACTAAATTACTTAAATTCTAATTTACTAACTAATTACTAATTAGTTAGTAAACTAATTTAAGATAATTACTGAAACACTTCCATAAACTATATCTGAGAGCAGAGGCTTAAGTCTGAACTCGTGTTTAACTGATAGGTTCTTACTTTCTTGGTAGTCCCCCAGTAGAGAATTCTGTTGCCTTGGTTCTACCCCTCTAAGGCTCTGCGGAACAAAAAGGGCTGATTGCTGTGTCTCCACTCCAGAAATTCTTCAGCTGTTTTATGTAAGCCATTAAGATAAGAATATGTTAGTTTAAATGTAATGCAACTATGATGAAAGGTATTGTGTTCAGTGAGTGTTTCATGAACACCGGCAGTAATAATTCAGAAAATACTCGGTTCGATGGACTGAAATGGATTTGTCAACAATCGTTCTGCTCAGTGTTTCTAAGTGTCTAACTGAAGGTGTTTTTAGAGTGGCTTTAGAACACTGCCCATGAACTGAACTTCTTAACCAGCAAAATTACGCTACTGAATTAGATTGAATTAGGTGCAAATGCAAGCACTTGTGTTCCTCGCACAGTGTCACCCCTTTCCTTAGCCTTGTGCAGAGAAATCAGAAGTTGGTAAAACGTTATGGTAGTACATCCATTAAGGTAGTATATCTCTCCTTAAGGTATCCTATCCACTGCCAATCTGTTATGTTTATTCATTCTTTCTAGATTGCCCATTCCCAGGGAGCTGTTACACAAACACTAATGGATGGGGCAGCACAACGAATACAGATCGTCCCTTCGGATGCAGGCCTCTCTTTACCACAGCGTATACAGGTATGCTTCATCCAATATATTTTAAAAGCAGCAATGAAGGCTTTATTTTCACCAACTTTTGTATATGGTTCTTCTTTATTTGCTTCATTTTATTGTCTGAAGTGTAAATATTCAGTCCTGGATAGCAGAGATTATTTATTTATAAACAGGAAAATAAACATTATTCCAACGCTTGTTTTTTTTCTTTTAAGATTTTTAAGAGGTACAAAAATAATAACCGATGAATAGGAAAAAAAAAAGTTATTCCTAAAACTGTAATAATACCGCTCTTTAAAAACAGGATACTTTTTAGATTGAGTAATTCAGCTGAGTTGTTGGAACGTTTCAGCATTTTGGAGCAGAGGTGGGAGGAATACTGCACCGCACTGTTGATACAAGTCATGGGAAATGAGAAGGCTGCCTAATCTCTTAAGTGCATTAAAGGATGCTGGCTTTTGGCCACTACAACCAATGTTGTACGTCTCAGTAAGCTAATTTATTGCCTAACCAGGTAATAATCTCCAATTCAAGCAAGAGTAGGAATTTTTTAGCAGTGTGGGTAGTCAAACCATGATAAACACAGATGTGTGTATATGGAGGTTAGCAAGATCTGGGGGATGATAGTTTATATTTTGTGCCTTAAAAGTCAGTGCGAGGCCTTGCAAGCTTTTTATTTTTAAGTTTCCTCCTAGAGAGAAATTTCAGCTGCAGAATAGATGTTAAAGATATTCCGAGATGCATGTTGTTGCATACAAAACCGCTAGTCTGTGAGCCAGCTGCTACTATAGCCTTGGTGGCCTTTACTTTTGCTGCTTCATTCTTCAGCATTTTTCACTATTTTTTCCTGCTTCAGTGCACTGCATTCAAGCTTTGCCCAAGCTTTCAAGATTCTTCACAGGCACCCCATACATGATCCTGTGTTTTGTTTTACTGCTTCTTGTACTCCGGTCCTGGTACCAGTTTTACCTATCCAGTAGATCTTTATTCTTCCAGCTACCTCCACTCCTTTTAAATGGTTCATGTACAGCTGTACCTTAATTAATTTATATAAATTGTTCAAGTGCTGTCTCTTTATACTATTTCCTCTGTCAATATATGTATGCTGTTGTTGTGCAGCTGAACACCACGCAGCCGTTCAGTCACTCCTGCAGGTGGGATGAGGGAGAGAATTGGAAGCAAAATAGAGCTGTGGGTTGAGATAAAAAAAACTATTTACTAAGACAGAAAAGGAAAATGGAAAGAAATATGTGATGATAACAATATATATGTAGCCATAATACAACTACTTGCCACCCACTGACCAACATTTAGCAACACCACAACTGCTTGCCAGCCCATGGCCCACCTACGACACAATGTCTCACCACCCACCGACTGATGCCCCACCAATCCCCAAGCAGTGTCTGCCCCCAGCCCTTGTAGTGCAAAGCTGTTTAAGGTACTTCCAGTATCAGGGCCTGAGTGTAGGATGACACATAAAACCATGAGCCTTTATTGCTGAACATCAAGACAGTTATGTTGTTTCAAATCCAGTAACAGTTGTCTAAACTTTTCTGTCAGCTTTTGGGGCAGGGTTAGGGTGGAAGAGAGAACTGCATTTGGACAAGGACTGAATCTACTGCAAATGTTATGAACATAAAAGAAATATTTATAGGGACAGTTTTGTTCTGGGGATCTTCATATAGTTTTTGATCATTACAGCTAGCTGGAAGATGACTTGTTTCTATTGCAAATACTTTGTCCCTTGTCTTTTTTTAACCACACTCAACAATTCTTGCTTCAAAGTGGATGGCAAGTGCTTTGGGATAATGGGTTTTCTTTTGATATGTTTGGGACAGCACTCAGGAGAATGATGCCCTTCCTGCAGTAGGCATCTACAAACATGGCAGCAATATAAATAACAAACTCAATATGAGATAGAAATCAGTAACCAAAACTTTCTACAAAGCAGAATTTGTAGTGAAAAGTAAAAAAGCTTGTACAGCCAAATACATCTCAGTGAAATGTTAGATTAATTTCCAGCTTATAATTAATGTTTTTTGCTTTATCTGGTTACTTTTAAAAGCATGTAAAGAATTATCCGAGATCTTGAAATTCAAGATCATGATTAAAATATACTTTAAAACATATTTCAGTAGTTACTCTTTTTAGGGCATGTTAGCACTTTGTTTCTGTGGTTGTTTCACTCTGGTAGGCAGCTCAGCACCTCTGCACCACTCTCACTAAATCCTCCACAAAAAGATGGGGAGAAAACACAATGAAAAGAAAAAGCTTGTGGGTTGTGATAAGGATGGGAAGATAACTCTCGAGATATTGTCACAGGGAAAGCAAAGAGATTAATATAATTTATTTGCTATTGATAAAAGACTACAGCAGTGAGAACTGACAGCCAACTGAAAACACCTTCCTCCCCATCCACCCTCTTCTACCTTCTCCCTTCAAACAGGGAAATGGGGGTTGTGGTCCATAATGTGCCACTCCTCCACAGTCCCTCTCTGCCACTGCTCCATGTGAGGTCCCTCCCACCAGATGCCATCCTTCCCAAACTGATCCCGCGTGTGCTTCCCACGGTCTGCAGCTCTCCAACCATTGCCCCGGTGCAGTTCCATACCATGGGGCCCACCCTTCAGGTGCTGCCCACACGGGTCCCACACCATGGGCTCCTCCATGTCTGCAGGGTTCCATATGGTACCTGTGGGCTGCCAGGAGATGCCCTGCTCCTCCATGGGCCACTCCTGAGCTGCAGGGAGCTTTTGCTCCATGGCTGGAGCACTTCTGCCCTCCTCCTGCACTGACCTTGGTGGCTGTGGGGCTGCTTCACTCATTCTCACTCCTCTCTCCCAGCTGCTGTTGTGGGGCAGTTTTTCCCTTCCTTGTATCTGCTTCCCCAGGGGCACACCCAACATTTCTTATGGCTCAGCTCTGGCAGCAGTGGGTCCCTTTTGGAGCAGCTGGATCTGTCTCTGATCTGACGTGGGGCAGTGATGGGCTGTGCTCACAGAGGCCATTCCCTGCAGCCCCCAGTTATCAAATCCTTGCCACCTAAAGCCAATGCATAGAAAAGTTGGATGTCATATTATTAAATTTTCAAATCCCTGGGGTTTTTTTAGGCTAGTGCTCTGCGTTTAAACATATTTTTGATTATTCCTAGAACAGTAACACAATTATTGCAGTACTTAATTTATTGAAATTATATTCAAACGAAAGTCAAAATATATTAACAGGCAAGGCAAGGAAGGAAAAGAAAAAAAAAATTATTATCTTCTCTTACCATCAGGGCTTTTAAATGAAATAGACACAAGAAACATGTTTTTAAGCAGTCAATCCTGAGCTGTTTCATTCCTGCTTTATAGCATGGTCCCTTTGGCAACGTTGAGTTTCACATTATTAAGAAACATAAAGTGTTGTCTTTGGGGCCAGGTGGATTTTCCTGAGAAGTGGTTTTCTTTTCCTCTCTGATCATTTTCTTTTACCTCAACATTTGAAGTACCTGAACTCAGGCTATTATAAGGTGGTTATACTTTGAGTTGCTCCATTTTCTAAGTAAGTCCCGTTGAGATTCAGGCGGAGTTTTTGCAGGTATCTAACTAAGAATTCAGCTGCAGACAAACTGCTCTTAATTATTTAAACTGCTTTCTGTTACATCTGTCGGTTGTCAAACCTGGAGAGTGCAGAAAGTTCGTGTGCAGATTGAGTAGCTCTGTACAGATACTCACATAACAATGTGTTTACTTTGTCATGCAGTGAAAAATACGTGGGCATCCCCCTAGAATTCCAGGAAGCAATTGGAAGAATTAAGACTGTTTAATAGCAGTGAAGTGAACGGTGTGAAGTAGGAATGGCTCTTCTGCCATATTTACCTACAGATACAGAACAATTTGTAAAATAAGAGGCTGGACTATAAGCTGGAAATCAGATAATGCAGCTCATATATATATATAAAAAAATCAACCTTAGCTTGGAATATGTTGGGTTTTTTAATACGCTTTGTGTAAACCTAACTAGATAAAGTATATGCCTTCCCATTTTCGTGTTTACGTTTGCACTTTGAAATTTTCATAGTGAGACACATCTTCAATATGAGTATCTTTTAAAGAGCAGGTCTAGATATTCAAGAAAGAGCACAGTGTTCTGTGTTTAACTTGGTACATGCTTGCACCCAGTTGAGGATTACATGCGTTGGATTTCTCCTGATCCCAATGGAGTAGAGGTGTTCGGAGGTGGGGAGGAAACACTGGGTAACTTATTCGGTAATATTCTGGGTAATAGTCAGAAATGACATGAGACATAAAGATGATAAAATGAAGAAAAATGGAATGTGAGGAATAACAGGGAAGAAAGGAACTGAAAGGGTAAGGAAGTTTGCCTGCTAAGGAATCAGAAGGGAACTGAAAGAGGAAGTAAAGGACTGCTGTAGTCATTTGTGGCCCTGAATATGTGGATGTCTTTGAAAACTGAATGGAAAACCCTTTATTCATCATATGAGTAACTGCTGCGGGGTTTTTGTCCTGCCATGCTAACCTAAAGCCCAATCTCGTGACAGCTGAAGTTCTTGTTTTATATTTTTAGCCCTTGGAATTCTGTAATTTTAGCCTAAATAAATTTTAATTGTGCTTTGCAAAGAAAAAAAGAAGTCGGACACCTAGAAGTGGTATTAGCAAATTTGATTGACCTATAGTTAGTTATAGTGTATAGTATATAGTGTATAGTTACACACTTTGCAGCAAACAGTCACTGCAGAATGATTCTCCTGAATGTCTGTACTAAACCAGGCGGTTTGACATGAAGGCTTTTGGAGAGAGAGGCAAGAAGTGACTAAAAGTGAGTTTTGTAATGGAACATATATGGAATCTTCATTATTTTATCCAAGGATTTTAACCTTAAAACAATTTTTGCAAAAAATGGGGGCTCACTGGAGAGTTCTTTAATAAAAGTCTGCTATATTTATGCTTGAAAATAGGAAAAATGAAAAAGAAAAACCCAAACCAAAACCCAGCAGCCTGCAGGTTTGTTCTTGATGAAGAAATGACACATGAAAATGAGTTCATTGGTTTAAAAAAAAAGAAAGAAGTGTCCGGGAGGGAGGTTCTGTTTTACTTGCGTAATTTATTTAGGAACATATATGTAAAAAAAAAAAAAAGACAGAGTGAAAACCCTGAAGCATAAAATGTTTATAAAGATGCAACAAGATTTTTTTGCTGTTTGATACTTTTCTTCTTTGACTTTGAAGCGTGCAGTTGGTGCTGAAGGATGTTTCTTGTGAAGCATCCCAATATGGGAGGCGCTAAGCGCTGTGCATGGCATGCGCTGAGGTCAAGAGTTAAGATTTCTCAGAACCTTGTGGGTCTTAAGGCAGAGTTATGTACACGTCAATTTCTGGATGCTGTAATGGTCAGCGGGTTTGGTAGCATTGTAAAAGCATGGGCCGTTTGTAAAACTTGGATTTTAATTCAGGTTTTGATTTCAAACACAAGGGCGACTTGAGTGCATTTAAAAGCAAGTGAAAATCCAAGATTTTGCCTGAGTTTATGTAACTCTTGTGTGACAGAGGGGAAGACAGTCCTGCTTCGCAAATGTTAAGGGCAAAATTCCAGTTTTCTTCAAATGCCCAGGCTGGGCCCCAAAGGTGATCTTAAATTACCATAACAATTTGAGATAAATGTATTATTAGATTGTCACAGATCAGCAGACGGGCCAGAAGATTCAGATTGTTACAGCACTTGATCAGAGCTCAGCAGGCAAGCAGTTCATCCTAACAAATCATGATGGCTCTACCCCAAGCAAGGTGATCCTTGCCAGACAAGATTCCACTCCAGGAAAAGTTATCCTAGCAACTCCAGATGCTGCAGGTGTCAACCAACTGTTTTTTGCATCCCCTGATATATCTGCACAACACATCCAGGTAGATAATCCACTTTATTTCATAATTTTGATTCAAATGGAATAAGAAGAGATGTTTTGTTTCCAAATATGTATGTCTGGGTTCTCCTTTTTTGAGGTTTTTATTTTTTTTTTAATGCTCTACTTTTCCTTGCTTTAGGAGTTAGCATCGCTGCTTAGAAATTACAAGGAAAACAGATTTTTTTTTGGTAAACGTACTGCTTTTAAAATTTATATCCTGGTATGTGAGATCAGAAAGAATTCTGTTACTTTTATTGTCATTTCCAGCTGTACCGACAGTCCTTTTTTATTGCTGCTTCATTGACTCTCCCTCTATATTCATATATTGAAAAAATTATCTTTTCATCCTTGTCTTTATCACATAACATTTCCTTCTACTTGTTTTCCTTTTCATACGCCGCTGTTCATACACTGTCCACTGCTGTGTGAATTATATTCCAAGGCAGTTTCTCAGACTGTAAGTAGGGAAGGTCACTCCTCAGTGGCAGTGGGAAGGTAACACTAAAGATTCTGCATTTACAAAACCCAAAATGGTTTGACATTGTCACTAGTCGGGGTTGTAGCTCCCTAAACTGATCCGCAGTGCTCTTTACTCCTACACACACTGTATGTGCTGCTTCCTTAGTCTTCATACTCCAGCTTTCAAGTCTTCTGCCCCATATCCCCAGCTGAGCAATGTGCGATGGCACTGATTCCAAGGGTGTGAAGAACACGCACAGAAGACCTGGGAGATGTGAGCTCCTTCTGCATGAAGTAGGGTATTACTGGACTTCAGCTACTGCATAGTTACTGCACGTTGATTTACCCATGTACATTTATTCTGATGGTGAAATGCATCAGTGTGGCAGTCCAGGCAACAGGAGGGTAGCCGCCATCTCCTTAGTGCAGTATCTTACACCCGTACAGTGGCCAGAAACGGGTGCTTAAGTAAGTGTTACAAACTGGGCAAGAAAATAACGATCCTTCTGAGCATCTGCTTTCCCTTCCATTACTTGATTTAGAGGGACCTCCTGACCTGGAGATTGCAGCGAGGCTTTCTTTGATAACTGCCATTAAAATTAATGACGACTTTGTTATTTCTAACAGACCATTCTAACAGACTGTGTGTGTCTTGGTCTGTATAATATGGTCTGTATAATAGCCTGTGGCAATAAAAACTACAAGAAGTAGAAAGATTCTGTTGCTTCTATAAATCACTGTTATAGCCCCTTCAAGTAATCTCTTTTCCCAGATGGAGAATCGTGATCTTTTACTTTACTGCTTTTCTGGGAGCCAGTCCACAACTGCGATTCGCATGTTGCACATGTTGTGGAAGCAGTAACAAAAAGTAATTCAATGGAAATTTCAGTGCATCTTTGTATTTTAGGTAAACTTCAACCAAACTTGAAAGCAGCAGGGTTTGATCTGAAGTAATCCTCAAAAGAAAGTTATTTTCAAAGAGAATTTAAAAGACGAGAAGTGTGCTACGCTGATATAAAGGCTGAGGTACTGAGGGGCAGTCTGCATAAAAAGTTAAAAGCTGTAGTTTTGATTGTACATTTTGGGCAACGTAGGAGGGTCTGAGGAACAACAGGACGTGCTCTCACTTCAGTTAGATTGTTCTATTGTCAGCTAATATATAGTTGCAGAGATTGTATTTCACTGACTTTCAGCAAGGATAAAAAATAGTGCCATTAATGTGCTTTTCATCTCCATATTCTTTGGGCTCTTCCATACTTTCTGTCCTAAACAGTCTTTCATCTGCAGTTTTGCCTTTCTCATCATTATTCTTATTTCGTCGCCTTCACTTGAAATACTCATTCATTTACTATGCAGAAAATCTCTCCTTTATTGCATCTTATCTTTACATTGACACTTTGCAAGGTTCTTCCATCATCTGTTCCACCTTCAGTGTCTCTTCAACTCAATAAACAAGTTTTATTCTACGCATCTGAAGTCAGTTGGTGAGTTCTGTGTGTCTGGGATTTTTATCTCCTCCCGGGCCAAGTTCTGTAGTCCTTCCTTACATGGAACTTACAGCTTCAGGGCAGCAGGTTTCATCTATGGAAGGACTTAAAATTTGTTTACTTATTTGATATAAGGTCATGAACACGTATAACAATAATAATGGAAATCCGAACAAAATGAAAGGTTAACATTCTTTGAACTCGTCATGGTTATTTTTCTTAAGAAGATGTTATATCGAAAGAAAAACTTACTAGGTGAATTTCTGAGAGTGTTATTAATAAAGGCTAACTAGAAAGAGAAAGACTGGTTAAACGTTCCCTTATATAAGCCTATGCTGTTTTCTAAACGAGTGATTTCTTAATTTTCTCTTTGGAAGATAAGGTATTTATCTTCCAGCAAGTTACCCTTCTTGATATCAGAGGTCCTGTCTTGAATAAGTATAGAGAGAATGAGGGTGTCAGACTTCCCATTAAGATGCCGTAGAAGTTAGAAACTCGTAACGTTTCTAAATTATGTCACTTTTTAATCGGAAGAATGTGCTGTTTTCCACTTTATGTTATTGTCAAGATGATACTTGCTTGCTGCTGCTTGTTGTGATCCTTTGGGTTCCTTTTTTACGTTGATTATTTTTCCGTGCTTTGTTTATCTCATTGAGACGGATCTTTTTAAGGTCCAAATAGAAGGCCACAGTGCCTGCCCTGTAGTGCTGTGGTTCTGATGTGCTTAATGACGCTTTTCAGGTGCCAGAGAAAAATGAGTAAGACGTGAATGCAGCCATAATGTCAAACCATTACTGAAAAGCAAAGCATAATTCATATAATTCATATCAGTACTTAATAATTAATAGCCCTGTTTGGAATTCATTTTCTGTCCGTCCACCATCTGTGTCTATTATTAAAAAAAAAAAGAATTGACAAATCGGAATGTAGAAATCACAGCCTCAATGTGGCATTTTCTTTTAATGCTTTTGCCTCTTTCATACTATGATTAAGCCATTAGAATGTAGATACAGAGTTCAACAAAAGGTACGTATTCAACAAAATGAGTACGCAGAGGATAAATGTTTTCAAAAACGTCAGCCCATTTTGCAGAGGTAGTATTTAAATAAAATGAAATCTTGAAATCTTTTTGGAAGCATTACAGGTAAAGCTTTGGTTCCACCCACTGGGAGCACAGTGCATGGCAGGTAGTGCTGCTCCTTTGTGTCCATGTAGGCCCATAGTCTGTCGATTTGGTCCCTTATCTTAAAAGAAATCACAAATGTCATTTACTGTAATATTTCTTGATGGTGAGAAAAATAAAAATGACATTATTTTCTACTTTCTTTCAGATTTTAACAGACAACTCTCCCAATGAGCAGGCCCTAAATAAAGTGTTTGATCTGTGTGTTGTGTGTGGAGACAAGGCATCAGGTATTTCACTTCCTTTTTTTTAGTAAGGTAGTGCAATTTTATAACAGCAGTTTAATTTTTTTCTTAAGGGATATAACAGTTTGCATACATGTAAATACACATATGTACATACACAAACAGAAAAGATAGGCTACCTTTTTCAGCAGAGAATTAAACTAAACGTTTCTCTAAGGTCTGTGGGTGGGACGCGTTTACTTCTGTTTTACTTTAGAAATTCAGTATGTTTTCTACCAGATAATTGTTGCCTTTTTTTCCTTAGGCTAATACGTTTTATTTTGTATTGTAAAAATTGGCTGAAAAAATGACTTAGGTGACTTGCTGTTAAGAGCTTCTTGTTACTTAAAAGGAGATCATGCAGTGAACTATGTTATTGTTGTCAAGTCAGAAACAGGTGAGAAACCTTTTAATTATTTAAAGTATGAAACCAACAGGTAAAGAAGACATTGTAGGTATGTGAAAAGAGGTGCCAACGTGAGATTTCTGTGGGACAGCTCGTTACTTGAAGAACCATTATTAGTACTGCAAAAATGCATGATAGTTCTGGTTAAAAATAAGCATTGTATTCACAGGCAAAATAGTGTGTTAAGGTAGGAAAAATGTTTCATGCACTAGATTTTGCATAATGATAACAAGAGATTGGAAAGAAGTACGGTGGGAGTTGTGTACTGGAGAACTCTGATGCTTTTCCAGCTGTCTTCCACATTCCTTTTGCATGTGTGCCTGCCACCAGGTATTTCAAATCTGCCAGAGCTGAAATTACTGAGAGGGTGCCTTGTCTTTTTTAGAAGGGAGAGCTGAAAGCTCCTTTCTCTTTTCACTTGGTAATGCATTGTAAGAGAAATGAGATGTTAACTTGGCTCTTTACATATTTAGCTACAATTAGACGAAGTGCGGAAAATGATTGCTCCCTCAGAACATTCTTGTGCTTTATCTGGTTGAAATCTGTGTGACGATCCTCCAACAATAACATCAAAATGTGATCACCGTAATTAAATACTTCCTTTTGGGAAGCAATGGGAATGGAGGGCAGGGAAGAGAAGTAGATAACATTAGGATTTCATCATGAAAGCCAGTAGGATGTAGCAGAAACTGCTTAAAAAGAAAACAATCTAAAAACTTTCTACTGAAGCCAAATTTAGCTTAAAATTGTAGTTCCTCTACGCATATGTCAGATTTCACCCTTCACAAACGAAATTTCTGTCAAATATAAGGCGTAAGACGCTAAGATAAAACAAAAGATCTGCCTGGTGTGCTCCAGCTGGGAGAGCTCCTTTGGATCCCCAGCATAGGGCTGGAGTATACCATGAGAGGCAGGAGATCCCAGCAGCAGTTTGCTCTGGCCTGACCCATAGATACTGAGCCCTGGTAGTGAATTTAGACAGAGCCATGATTTCTTGAGCAGCTGTAGGTGCCTCCTATGTGCTAAGAACTGTTACACAAACTGTTTTGCAGACACCTCCAAATCAAGTGTGAGAAGCTGCATCAAAGAGCAGGTGAAGAAAGAAGGGGACAGACTCTTCGGCAGGGTCTGTTGTTATAGGATGAGGGGGAATGGTTTCAAACTAAAGGAGAGGAGATTTAGATTGCATATAAGGAAAAAGGTTTTTTACTGTAACAGTAGTGAGGCACCGGCACAGGTTGCCCAGAGAGGATGCCCCATCCCTGGGGAGGTCCAAGGTCAGGCTGGAGTTGGACTCTGAGCACCCTGATCAGCTGTAGGAGTCCCTGCTCATTGCAGGGGAGTTGGACTGGGTGACCTTTAAGGGTTCCTTCCATTTCAAATGCAAAACCCAGGTGCTTTGCAGGGTGGATATTATGAGTGTGGATATATATGAACACTTATTCACCAGCTCAGCTGCTATTAAAATGTTAGACTTAGTGATATTTTATATATAATGCTTTGTAAATTTCACATTTAGTCCTAGGTTAATACAATTCTGGTAAGGGAATCTGGAAAACCTAGAATCCAGAAGTTCCGGAAATTTCAGGCAGAAAAAAGTTTGAGAGGAATGAGGAGAGAATCTAAGAATATATTTCCCCTTAAATTAGTTCATATTTGAAATGCATTTCTGTACCATGCCCTACACAGTTCAAAGAACAGCCTTGATGCCTCCGCAGTATGTGTCTTGAGCGTTCGTCGGTGATTTTGGTTTAAATTTCTTTTCAGGATCATAGAATTGTCAAGTGCGCCTTAATCACAACTTGAGCTTTTTAGTAGTATTTATAATTTGTGCTAGGGAAGAATCAAACAATTTATTTCTGAAAAATAATTCAACTTGACTTTTTTACCCGTAGTACATCCTAGCAGTTTCTGTATGTCAGTATTATAAGTTAGAAAATTCACTACAGAGCAAATCTTTTTGAAATCTGATTTAGCTCTATTAGTTTATTTCTCTCATTCAAGAGTGTTACTGAAAGAACTACTGATGTAACATTATCTGTTAGGAAAGTGAGAGGTGAAAGCAGAGCTTTGAAGTGATTGCTTACTGCTGACAAATACAATGTCTGCAGTTTCTGTATTTCCATTAGCCATTGTATAGTTGCAATAGATGGATGGCCAGAGGTTATAGAGGAATAACTCACCAATGCTGAGGCTCACAGTTAAGATGGATGCTCACCAACATTGAGACTCATTACAAAGAACTCCACACAGGAGCAGTCTCCAAAAGAGATGCTGCCTTATTGGTGGTCAGCCCTTAAATGGGATCTGGGAGAGGTGGAGTCAAGCTCCACCCCTTCCGGGAACACAGCTGAATTACCTTCACCTGTGCTCCCACAGCTGACCCGTCACTTGCCTCAGATGGTTATTCAGAGGTTCAGGCTGTGATTAACAGTTTCCCATACAGCCATAATGTATAAATTTATACTGTTGAATTTGTAATGGGCTGGGCTCCAGGGGCATTAAAAACATGCAAAAGAATGTATAAATTCAGAGTTTATTCTGTGTTATTGTTCTCTTAGCTTTTTAACACTGCTGTCAGGAGGTTGAGCCAGAACTTACTAAGCAGCGTGGTTATTTGTCCTTTAGAGATACGTATCCTGGTGAAGTCCTTTGAGCTAGGAATGTGTTTCACTGATGTTTTTGTTGTTGTGTATCCATGTGATATGTTTTAAGGTCTGTAACCTGTGGAGAAAAAACAAGAGTGTTTTGAGAAAAGAAAATGTCTAAAGAAGAAAAGAGGTTACAGTGTAAAGTTAACGTCATAATTTATGTTATTCTGAAACCAGGACGTCACTATGGAGCAGTAACTTGTGAGGGTTGCAAAGGATTCTTTAAAAGGAGTATACGGAAGAATTTGGTGTATTCGTGCCGAGGAACGAAGGACTGTGTCATTAACAAACACCACCGGAATCGCTGTCAGTACTGTCGGCTGCAGCGATGCATTGCCTTTGGAATGAAACAAGACTGTAAGTCTGGAAAAATACCCATCATTTCAGCTGGTTGGTTGGCTGGGTTGCTTCTTTTTCTGAGTTATAACCAGAAACACTCAGAATCGTTATTAAAATTGAAAATTAAGTAACAAGGACAAAAATAAGGAACATTTCTTAGGCTGTAATTTGTGATGTGACTTACTAGTTGCGTGCTTTTTTATTAGCTGTGCAGTGTGAGAGGAAACCTATTGAAGTGTCAAGAGAAAAATCTTCAAACTGTGCAGCTTCTACAGAAAAGATCTACATTCGGAAAGATCTACGCAGCCCGTTGGCTGCAACTCCGACTTTCGTAACAGACAATGAAACAGCCAGGTAAGTGCATTCTTCTGTAGACCAGCTACCTCTGTTTCATGAAATCACCCCAGAATTGACACGAGTGCTGTTTTGTGCCAGGTCGACAGGTCTGCTGGAATCAGGAATGTTCGTTAACATTCAGTCTGGAATTAAAAGCGAGCCTACGGTGCTGATGACTCCAGATAAGGTATATGATGACATGACTGATGTATTAAGTGCTTTTGATTGGCTTGCTCTAATAGCGTGCGTAGGGATGGAAGGTTCTGTTTCGCTGTACTTTCATTTTGATAAATTCAGTTTTTAAAACGTTGTCCAGAGTTACGGATGTCTTCTCTTCAAAAGGATGCTGTGTTAGCCCTCCATAGAAATAATGTGAAAAGCTCTACAAAGTAAATGCCTCCCTTCTTTTAGACAGCTTTAAAGGCAGCTTTATTTGTATTCATATTTGGCAATTCTGACACTTGGAGGTTTTTTGATTCAAACAGAGTAAGGCATTTGCAAAATCTCCCATGGCTATGGCGTTATCACTGTGCGTTTCATAAATATTGTCAGTTTTTCCCCCTGTATTGTTTTTCTTCTTTTTTTCTTTTTTTTTCCCCACAGCTAATGAGAGCTGTCTCAGTAGTGATTCTTCTTCTAATGTATTTCTGAGCTGGCTTTCCTTTGTTTCCATTGTGTTGTGGGTACTGATCCACTAAAGTGATGTGATAATGGCCCTACATATGCACAGTATGAAGCTTTTGTATTTTTCTAGCCAATATTAAATCACCTCATACCGTTTTTGTGCATTTTGTCTCCTTCTGTCTGCAAAATTTTACTACTTCCTTGTTTATGCAAGGAAGGAAAGAAGATGGCAAAAATATAACCTAGTCTAATCTAGTTTTATGATGCCAATGATGGACTAGTGAGTGGAGATGCTAAAATTTCTCTGTGTAGCTTGCATCTGTAACATTCTTTCTGAGCGCCACAGATATCAGTAACTTGTAAAACCAAATGTCTAAATATTTCTTATTTTAGAAACAGTGCTGTGTCCAAGTGCTGCATGATGATTTCCCATTTATTGAAAGTAATCATTTCCCAACAGGTCTATTCTCAAGCTCAGTTCTTCATTAGTGTAAAAGAGTCTTCTGTTGCAAGTTATCTACTGCCAATGAGAAAGAATTAAAAGCGATATTTTTTCCCTTAGGTTGAAGCCTGTCAGGGAGACTTAAGTACCCTGGCAAACGTGGTGACGTCATTAGCAAACCTCAGTAAATCCAAAGATCTGTCACAAAGCAGTACAGAGCTGTCTATGATTGAGAGTTTAAGTAATGGAGATGGATCATTACCTGAACTCCAGCAAGAAGAACAAGGAAGTAGTGATGTTACAAGGTAAAGCATGTTCCACTTGAAATGTTACCCTTCTCAAGAATGTCCCTGTCAGTTCAGAGCATTAATTAAATTATCATAGTTTAGGTGATTTGCCTGCATTAAAAATAATAGTAGTAGCAGCATGAGGTCATGTTAAGGTTCAGTCTTGTAAGATTCTCCCAAAGGAAATCATAAGTTCAATTAGAGACAGAAAATACTTGTAGTTGTTTGTTTGGTTTGGGTATTAGGTAAAGGCTCTTCAGCAGAGGCTGGTGGGCATGGCACAGGCTCCCCAGGGCAGTGGGCACAGCTCCAAGCTGCTGGAGTTCAAGGAGCATCTGGACAGTGCTCTCTGACACAGTCTGATCTTGGGTGGTCCTGTGTGGAGCCAGGAGTTGGGCTCAGTGATCCTTGTGGGTCCCTTCCAACTCGGGAGATTCTGTGAATTTCAACTGAAATCTTTCAGCTGATGTTAAGGAGGACTAAAAGGTAAGAATAAGATGTATTTGATTTTTGTACTGTATTCTTAGTATTAAGGGAAACTGTTTCTTGAAGATCTCATCTCTAAGTAGTTTATTACTCTTGAATGTTAATTGCCTTAAAAGCTCAAAAAGGATTTTATTTGGAGGCAGGAAGACTCAGAGAGTGCTCATTGCTGATACAAATACATTCGTTATGTATTCAAAAACTTCTGTCTTGCACAGGTTTTAACTCAGCATATGTGAGATGTATCTTTTATTGTACTTCCTTGTTTATTCCTTCAATGGGAATCATGTTCTTCCTTGATTGTCACTCCACGCAGGCTTCTGTGACAGCTTTCTCAGAAGTAATCTTTTACACTCCATCTGTATTATACATGTGGTATTGAAAATGCATATGCAGAATAAACCAATCAAAAAAAACAGATAAGAATGTAATTAAGCAGTTTATACTGACCCAAAATACAAGGTTTTCCCTATAATCCAGTCATCCACCCAGTATAATGTCAAGCAGAACCCATTTGTTCTGCTCCTTTCTTTGTATGTGCTGCTTCTAACATTGATGTGACCTGTATTATAGCTGCTGGTTTGGACCTTTGCTGTGTTCTCCTAGGTAAATAGTATGCAGTGTAAGGAGTACTGTTATGTTGTGCTGATAAACATCAAATGGCTGTTCAAAAAGGTGCAGTTCATAGTAAGGTCAGGTGATAATCTTTCATTTCCTTGTTTCCTGGTACTTGCAGGTGCTTACTTATGTTCAGCTTTAAAAATCCATCTGTGAAAAGCCATTGAGTTCTCTCAGCCAGAGTGCGTGACGGAGCTCTGACTCAGTGTAGACATGCACTTATCTAGTGGGTATAACCTCACAGATTTCCAATGGGGACTTTCAGTTCAAATGCTGCTGTAAAAGGGAAGCTGTTACCCAAGCAGAAAGTACATTTTTTTATAAAAATCTTTGATTTCCTTGCCAGGCTTTGCGCCAGCTTGATCTTACTGACGCAGATGCGTACTGACAAAAATGACTTCAAGGGGTTGCAAAAAGCAGGTTTTATCTACCAGTGTTTTACATGCATTCGGTTATATTCTGTTGCTTGCAGATACGGTAGTTAAGCTTTCAGTTTTGCTGGCACAGATTTAGTGTATAACTTTGTTTCAAGTATTCTGCTGCTTTTATATTATAATGTCAGACGCTTTGTCCTCCGATGGCTTCATTAGCAATGTTCGAATTTTACAGCTAATCAGAAGTCCTGTTACATGTCTGTCACTGAGCTCAAGGAAAAGAGATCCAAAGTTGTTTCTAATGGTATCAATACCACAGATTTTAACACCGATTGCACTTTTTTTTTGTTACTGTGTGAGCATTGTTTCTGTAACTTCAAGGCAAGCTCTAGTCTGGATTCTTTTTTCCTTGGTGTTTTATATTGCAGCCATTGTTCGTTTTGAAGCATAGCATATGAAGGGGAACTCACAGTGTAAAGCTGTTCGGAAACAGAACTTAGGATGAAGGAGGGAGAGGACTCTTTGAAAGCAGACTTTCAAGAATAACTTGGAAGAAAAGTATAGCGGGCAGATGTGGTTACAGAGTGTACATGCCCAACACATTCAAAAAGGACTGTTTAACATAAACTAAAATAATATGTAGAGACACATAACATTACCTACTGGGAGAGATCTTGTTCTTGGCTTACATTTCTGTCCCTGATGCATACAAGAGCTCTGAAGAGATCCTCTTTTTCTTAAGCAGCTGCCATAGAGCTGCTGATTTTGCCTGTTACACACAGGCTACTGAGAGGGAGCCACACAAGACCTGAAACTCAGATTTCCTCACAGGAGACAGATGATGTAACTTCAGAGCTTGCCCCTGAGTACCTTCCCTTTATGCCCACCTTTGACATATTTGAGATGGAAAGCTTCCCAGGTACATCTGTGGTGCCCACTTGGGCATGCCTCAGTCTCCCCCCTGTGTAGGGACCCATAGGGTAGGACCCAGAACCATTCTAGCTCATTTACCATCACCTAAGACAGCATCAGCAGCTAGGTATTGTTTCTTTCTTTGGATTGTAAATGGTTGTATTGAACAAAATAAGCATCTAGATTTTATTTTTTTTTTTATTTTTTAGTGTATTAATAAATGTAAATAGCAAAGGAGTGTGGAAGAAGAGGAGGTAGGTAAAGTTCTACTTCAGAAATCAGTAATTTTGATTGGATGTTAATTTGGTAATTTTAGATTCTGTGGCACAAACATATACATTCAAATTGAGAATCATTTCCACATGCACATCTATAATCAGCTTTTGTAAAGCCCTTAGACGTCCGTGTGAGATTTTCATGTGACACTCTGCAAATGATACTACTGTCAGAGTACGTCATCTGCCTGTAGGCAGTAATCAAGGCTGTGTCTCTACATGGATCAGATTTGCTTCTCAGGTGTGTTTGTGCACAAAGTGGACATGTTATCAAGCAGGGAAATAAAGTCATACATCTGTTCTCATTCTGACATCTACCGGTAATGCTAGTGCTCATGCCTTGGTCTTCACAGAAATCACTACCCAACATCAAAAGATACTCAGAATGGCACCGAATGAATGTGAGTGCTTTCTCTCACGTGTTTAGAGGTGGTTTTCTCAAATTACGTTGAATAACCTAACGGTAATTGATTACTTGCGGAAGCTTATTCCTTCTGCTTGTGCTTCTTAGAAGCAAAGTCTCCAAAATTTACACACGCAGTAGTTGTTTTAACAGCGGTCTGATCTTTATGTGCTTAAAATGGTCATGCCAGCACTCTCAGTAAACATCGCTTAAGAGATCTCAAAAGACAAACTGTGATTCAGCAGCACAATCAGTATGTCAAAACTGTGAATGTGTTGTCAACTAGTGTGAACAGGATCTGCTGCTAATTTTATTGCTAAAGAAACTGTAGAACTTGGAGTTTTCAGTAATTTTACTTGGTTGAGTGTCAGGAGAAGTAGATTACTGTCTTATATTTTCCAATTCTGCTTATTTGAAACAGATTTCTAACTACAAGTTTCAGGTATGCAGGTTCCTCCTAAATTGAAATGATCTCGAAGATGACATTTTCTTGTTTTCTTTTTTTTCTTCTTGATCTTACAGGGCATTTGATACTCTTGCAAAAGCATTAAATCCTGGAGAGAGTGCAGCGTGCCAGAACTCTGAAAGTGTTGAGGCCAACGTACAGCTCGGTGGTGGAGAAACAAGCATGAATATCGTTGAAATAGAGGGGCCGCTACTCAGTGATGCACATGTAGCATTCAGGGTACTTAATACTTTTTTACTGTTGGCAATTTCTAACCATTTTAACATCGTAAGACAAATTAATGATCTGATTAGGTCACCTTTTGAATTTCTCAAGAGGGTAGCTATTCAGGTATTGCCATTCACTGCTGATGAATGCACAGCTTTTTGTTCACTAGTTGGCTGTATGCTTGGGAGAATCGGCAGCTCTCCTCGCCATTTCTGTAGCATTATTTCATTGCCTCTTACTGTAAAAATGCGGTTTGCATTAAACTGAAGTTTTGTGGATGCCCCATCCCTGGAGGTGTTCAGGGCCAGGTTGGATGGGGCCCTGGGCAGCCTGGTCTAGTATTAGATATGGAGGTTGGTGGCCCTGCATGCGGCAGGGGGGTTGGAGCTTGATGATCCTTGAGGTCCCTCCCAACCCAAGCCATTCTATGATTCATAGGATTCTATGATTAAACTTTGTCTCTCAGCAGCACATTTCGGTCACTCGTAATTCTAATGCAAATATCAGTTTTGTTTTGTTTTAAATTCTGTTACAAACTGTGATTTCTGAGGATAAAATTTGGGGTCAGATCCCCCTTCCTTCAGATCTGCAAGTGAAAGTGGTGGTGTCGCTGTGTTTGTATTTTCTACCTACTTTGCTATATGCTCTAAGCTACTTCGTTCTAATTGCAGCTGTTCTTCTAAAGCTTCTACACAGATTGTCTTAAAAGTTTTGAGATTCTTCATCTCCAGGTGTTCCAGACAAATCCGTATCTAAGTTAAGATTAAAAATGTTTACTGTTTTGCTTGCTTTGTAGTCTCTTTTGGATATCACAGTGTGGCGAGTAAGGAGCAGAAAAAGCATTTGTCCAATTTTATTTTGGGATTATCTCATGGTTATTGAAAAAATGTTACTTTTTTTCCCGTTAATCCCAGAAGTGATATTTCTTATTTTGTTTCATACAGAGAAAACAAAACAACTGACTTGCACTTTCTTTTTTGTTTTGTGCCAGCTCACCATGCCTTCTCCCATGCCCGAGTATCTCAACGTTCACTATATCTGCGAGACTGCCTCCAGGTTGCTTTTCTTGTCCATGCACTGGGCACGTTCCATTCCATCTTTCCAAGCTTTAGGGTAGGTGTTCAGTCACTCTATTTGCTCGTATTGAGGTGACACGCTCTTTCGTTTGTTATTTGTACTGTCATCTTCAAGGACTTTTTAAAATATAAACCAGTTTATTAAAACTGTTGTATTGATCTTAAACACAAAGGTAAATTCACTCAATCAGAATGATCCCCAGCTTCACTTCAAATCAAGTACTTGGTTTAGTTTGGAAGAAAAAAGGAGCAGCAAAGAGAATTCCTGCTTATAGTTAGGGATTGTCCCCTTTACCAGGAATCTTGGCAGAGCATGGATGATCTGTTTTTACTTAGAATGATTTGGCTTAAGCACCTATGTTGTTTAAAATAGTGAATTGTGTATTATTGAAACTTCAGTTTTGAAGAAGAGTCAAGTTCTATAAAACTCAACGATGGCAAGGGGAGGAAGGTAGGTAAATATGGCACTTTAGTACAAATTGCTGCTGCAGAACCTGAAAATACTGAAAACACCATTTAACCATTTTCCTTTTGAAGGGTCAAAAATCCTAATGTTGTTTTTCAAGTGGAGGTTTATTTGAAATTACTGAGCCTTTTTAAAATTCAGCACATTAGGCACTGTATAATTCTAACTTTTAGAAGAGTGACTCATATTATAGACTTTAAAATGAAGGGAAATAGTAATTGAGAGTAGCTGATGGGCCAAAGCAAAACTATAATAATTGTTTTGGGAGGAAGATAGGCAATTGTATCAAAGAGGTCCCGTCCTCAAGCACAGGTTTCATTGGTCTCAGCGAGATAGCTGTCTTTGATATACTACTTTAGTTAATGGGATCAAGATGTTGCTAAGCTCATTTTCCCACACAAGAATCTCAGTGGGAAACAGAAATTCCTACTGAAACGTCAAGCAAGCTGGTTGCAGCCGCTTTGTGTTTGGGGGCTACTTAGGGCAGGACTAACTGATTAAACCTGAAGCATCCATAAAGTCATTTTAGATCGTACTTCCATGTGCATGTTGTAGCCACATCCCAGCCAAGTAGTCAGTATGCGCTATTTTCACTGTAGACCTTTTGGCAGGAGGTGAAAGGCGATGTAACAAAAACTTGTAGAAGCTGTACGATGTCGACTGAACCTATCGTAAGAGGAATTGGGTCATAGAAGAAATACTGCTGTAGATAAGCTCTCTGTATCCTACACGGGACAAGCCTACATTTATCTGTCATTTGGCATATTAGTAGCATTGCAGTAAATCATAAGAAATCTTGAAGACTACATTAACATTCTTGAAAATTCCATTCCGTTGTATTTTTATAATTAATAAGACTGAATAAGCTTTTCTTCTTTGATAGGTCTTGTCCTTCTTTTAACATTCCGTTATTTATATTTACTGGCTAAAACTGTGAAGCACAGTCCCTGAATTTGACTCCTCACCAGCAGGATTTCCTTTTTAATGTACTGAGCTCTTGTTAAGCTCAGCAGGCTGGAGATGCTTGGCATTACTGAAAGTTAGGTTACTGATACAGAACTGCCTGAATTAATAGACCTAATTTTAAGCTTCAGCATTTGATTTAAAAAAAGTAATATTGGCTATGTGCGACACTTAATTTGAGGACTGATTCTTACAACAAACAAATCCTCGTGATTTCTCTATATACTTCGAAGTCTATTTCTTACCTGATTCCAAATGTGAGAGGGAGACAGAAAGTTTCAGTCAGGAAGCTCAGAAACTTGATCTCATGTGTTCTGTTTCACCAGCCTGTAAGATTTCATGTTTCAAAAATGTAAAATAAGACTTTTGAATCCATTCTACATCCGCAATGCAGGAACAATGCAAACTGTTGTTACTGAAGCATGTAAACGTAACTTAAAATTAGTGTAAATCCTAAGAAAACGAGCGTGATGGAAACGCAGTACTCCTAAACAACTGGCATTTACTGCAACTTCGGCTTGCTTTTGTGGCACAGATCAGACATTCCGACAACAGTGATTTCATTACAAATGTCACTTAAAACAGGCAATTTAATCCTAGCATGCAAATAGAAATATTTTTGATGCAGGACCTCATTTTGGTACTGGCTGCAGTGGCGGAATCAAATCAATGTTTTATGAAGTGTTCTTCAAATTGAAAAACTGTGTAAAAGCAAGTGAGTGATTTCGTTAAGTGCAATTATTGTGTTTTTCAATTTAATAGACAGGACAACAGCATATCGTTAGTAAAAGCCTGCTGGAACGAACTTTTTACCCTTGGTCTTGCACAGTGCTCTCAAGTCATGAATGTGGCGACTATATTAACTGCGTTTGTTAATCACCTTCACGACAGCTTGCAGCAAGGTAAGGTGCTGACTGAGCACATCCGCAGACTTGGGGAATTCATGGGTTTTAAGAGTTGAATTGAGCAGAAGCTCATCCCTTACCTATCAGTCGTTAATGAAAACCTACCATATATGGAAGTTAACAGAGTTGAAACAAAGTAATAGAAAACACAATGTGTTTTTTTTTAATCATTATAATTGTGTGTGATATCCGATAGTATTCCGTAGCTCCGTTAGGATACATCGCTCAAAATAGGAGTCTTTCAGGCAACACCAGCTTTAAGAAGACCGGTGTACTGGGAATGATTCCCCCCTGCCTAGGGTGTGAAGGAGGACCCAGCTGTCCCTGCATGTGTAGCTGTGGAACAGCAGCCAAATGCCTCCTTGGTGATATAGCCCCTTTAAATAATTTGGCTGATGTATATATGTAGGTTGCTCTGAAAGTAATGCCTCCTATTAATTTCCATGGAAACTACAGCAGATATACAGAGCACAATGTTGTTGTTAGTCAGAGCAAATGTTCAGCTACAAGGCAGTATTTTTCAACACAGTTACCACCATTAGCTGCGCGTTTTTGCCAGCGATGAGCAAGAGCCTGCATGCTTCACTTGTAGCAGTCTGCATGGCTGTCCAGGATGTGGCTTGTCTGTCACATTGCTGTCACCACTGCTGAAATGCACTGCCTCACTGTGCTCATATCCACTGAAGTAACTCATGCAGATGTACACTGATCTATTCCATCGATTAATTAAGTACAGCACCTGGCTCTTAGATGTACAGCACAGATCTGCAATAGCATGGTATTCTTCTTTACTTACAAATAGCCTTTTCTTTCCTTTTTCATTCTGGCCTGTAGTCCACCTCTGATTATTGGAAATTTTAGTGGCAGGAATTGTTGGTGTAAAGATTATTCAGTTCTGGTGTATAGAGTTTATAGGTGGCATAGATGTTTGAATGTGCTTTAAGTGATGAATGTTTTAGAAATTCCAACATGACTACACTTTTGCATGCCTGTTGACTTTGGGGTTTTTATATTTTATGTGTGTGTCAATTCAGATAAGCTGCCAACGGACAGAGGAAAACTAGTAATGGAGCACATCTTCAAACTGCAGGAGTTCTGTAACAGTATGGTGAAGCTTTGCCTTGATGGATATGAATATGCATATTTGAAAGCAATTGTACTCTTCAGTCCTGGTATGTAATCATTCTTAATGTAAAACTGTATTATTTTTCTGTGACTGTAGAGACTTGAGTGGTCAAAAGTTGGTTTAAAAATCCATATCTAGTATTTTCTGTTTTCCACAAAGGCATACTTCAGGTAAGTTTTTTCCCCTGTGTCCTGTTAAGGGGTTACAGAGGAAGGAAAAGGAGGTGGAGCTGCTTTAGGAAATGGGGAAGTAACATCAGATAAGTAGACTGTGTGGGAACTGGGATGAGCCCGCTCGTCAAGTCTTTGGTTTTGAAAGTCAGGGCTTTGCTAAGTACTGGACAAGATGAATAAGGTGACAAAGAAGTATCTGTATGTATGTTATTTTCTGCTGTAAAATTTCTCTTTCATTAGATGCTGCTGCTATTACCTCTAGAATCTCTGCCTCCCTTGTTGAGGAAACTGGGAAGGTGTAATGAATGACACAAAACTGTAGGAAGAAGAGGGATTTTGTTTTAATGAAAATAGTTGGATGATGCTTTTGCCTCTCCTACTTATTTATTGCTTTTAAATGTATGTTTCTATTCTGGGGTATTTCTTCTGAGGGCATGGAGTTTAATTTTCAGAAATATTGTTCCTATGCTTCCTGCTGAGATGAATCCGAGTTGTGCTTTTAATGTATGACAGTCTTTCCAAGCCTTGATTCTTGCATATAAAATCACAGTAAGATATCCCCTCACTTCACATGAGTATTATGAAAATGAATATTAAACACAGCATTTCCTTTTATTTCTGTTTTCTGGTCAGTATATGTGTAATGTACTGTAAGTAAAGTTAGTGGCTATATGTTAGGCAGTGATGCTAAAATAAAATAATGACTATTTTTTTCCTTCGGAGTGGTCAGTCCCCAGTATGGAGGAGTAAAGGTTCTCTGGTTAAGACAGAAAAGGACTGAGTAGATTCTGTGACACGTATAGGCAGACTATAGAAAATGACAAAACTAAATTGCTTTATCTGAAAATTGTAGAATTAACTTTTCAGTAAATGCATTCAGATATTCTGTCTTTATGCTGCAGGTCTTAGATTCGTCATTCAGAATTTAGGAATTTAGTATAAAAACAAAGAAGTATATTTTGATAAAAGAAAAATATATAAACCTCGAGCGTTTTCTGTATCACGTGGAATTTTTCACTATTAGATTTAGCAGGTAAATATGGAGTTACTCTATTTTGCATTAGAAAAGTTTAGAAGCACAAGCAGCTTCTCGTTGCTCTCTGTTTTCTAGATGCTGATGTTTTGTGGAAAAGATCAGAATATATTTTAAAAAGCTGTGTGAGTCATAGCGTATTCTGTCTGTTGTGTGGGACGTGGTGGAGAGCCGGATAGTACCTGCCGCTTCTGTAGATGTCTTAGGTCTGAGAAGAGCTGTCTTCTTCAGTTCAGTTGCAGCTCATCTTTTCCAAGAGAAATCAGTTGGGGTAAAAAAATCTTCTTGAACTTTGGCACTTCAAAAGTATAAATTTTAAGCAAGTTTTCTGATATGTACACAAACGAACGCTGACGTTATCTTTTCTATAAGTGGTATCCCCAAAGAGAATCCACATCTTCCAGAGAAAGTGTCAGCATCAGCACAAATGCATGAAATTTGGCTAAGTGCGTAACAAAACCTTGTTTGTCTTCCTTTTTTTCCCCCTTTTTAAATTTTTTCCTTCTCTTTTTGCACTTTTGGAAGACCTATGAGATTAAAGACCTTCCTGCAAATGAGAAGCCATTTAAGTAATGTCGGAACCCTCTGTTAAAGATGAGAGATTCACAGAGGAGATTCCAGAGAGTTCTTTTGTTCTCAATCTCCCAGAAAAATCAGACCCTGAATATTTTCACTGTAGAGCATAATCTTGCTACCATCCCTCATGACTTGAAGAATTTTGCATGGTTTTGTGTTTGCTTCTGCAGTCCAATGAAGCACAGGAACTATTTCAATTTTCTGATCAGCAGTATCCACTACGGGTCTAATTTCAATATTAAGGGTGCTTGAAAATGTTCATAATTTTTCCTTCCTGCTAAGGATTGAATATGCAGACACAGGGACTTCCTTTGAGTGAAGGGTAAGAGGGTGTTTGCTGCTTTAAATTTAGTAGATCTTGCAGGAGATTTAATTCATTGTTAAGCATTCCTTACCCCCAAAGCAGTCCTTTCATGGCATTCCTATACTTGTAACTGGTACAGGGTCCTCCAGGAAAGAATTTTTGGCAGAATGTGTTGACCTGACTAAGAAATCAATCCTGTTACAGACCTGAAAATATTTCCTTAGAGAGCTTACACTTGCACAGTAACATTTACTTATTTGTTCAGCCTGAAATTAGCTTGTTTCCTTCCAAATTGTGTTTGATGATTCAAGAGGTAGGAGGACAAATATTCTAGGAAAAATCTGTATCAGGCCAGGTGGACTGGACTGGACTGACTTTTCTTTAGGTCATGTGGTTTTGTGATCACATTCCTAAGGATGTGCAGCTGCTTTAATGTCAGCATATTGACCCATAAGCCAATACTCCTGACAGTATCCATGCAAGACATAAAACTTGTACCAGTACATTGAACAGAAGTGATATTCTGGCAATGATTTATAGGCCAGAAGTTACAATTTCAGGGATTTTACTGCTCTCCTACAGGATGGGGCTGGACTGCATGTGCAGCAGTCCTAAGGTAAGAACATCCGCTTGCTAGACCCTGCTGATTTGCCGTCTTCCATAGCTGGAGATTGGAAGATTGATGAAAATCTTGTGTGCCACGTCAGCTGTATGACTGTAGCAAGTCAGCCTTGGGCAAAGAGATGAGTGCAAGGGAGTGCCTACAAGACTTGGCATCTTTACCAATGGCTACTAGCATGCTAGCAGTCTTCAACTACTGTTTTGGAAGCAGACTTCTAGCTGTTTCTGACATTGCTCTAAAAGCAACGTCATGAAGCAGTATATATTGCATGTCAACAATAACTCTTCAAATCTGTTGCTTCCTTTGCTAACCTCCTGTCATCTGCACTGATTTTTGACAAATAACTTTACATAATTTGTCATGGTATTATGACAGTAAAATATTTACATTAAGCCCAATAGAAAGTAAAGATTAAACTGTGTAAAGTGGTCAGAATCACCAGAAATAATAATTTCCAAATGTGACTTGGCCATTAGATTAACTAACCTTTCATTCCTGCAAAATTTAGGAAACAAAGAGTTCATAGCCTTTTTTTTCTTTCTCTTTTTTTTTTTCCCCTATGGGTATTTATATATATATATTTTTTTTCTTACAAATGCTGTTTGTGCATACCATGTTTCAGTAAATATCAGTGTATTGGAACAATACTGTTCCATGCGACACAGAGAACAGAGGTTTATTATCAGGAATGATGTAAACATTGCAAGCACTGCACGTATTTGAACTTCTCCAATTGTCTGGTTGTATTTATAAGCAGTAAAGTAAAACATGAGCATAGAGGAAGAGAAATAAGGAGGTAAAGCAGCATCCTTCATTAAAACTGTTGGAGAACTTGATGTTGCTACAGCTATCAAATAATCATTTCAGCATGCTTACAAGTAGATAATTTGTACAGCTTTTAATGCGTCTTGGTGTGGCGGGTATAACGGTGTGGGGTGTCTTTCAGATCACCCAGGGCTGGAAAATGTGGTACAGATTGAGAAATTCCAAGAAAAGGCGTACATGGAGTTCCAAGACTATGTAACAAAAGCATATCCAGATGATACTTACAGGTGTGTACCCTTACGTGTCCACTTGATGGTTCTCTTTTCAGAGCATCAGTGATACTGATGTGCACAGTATTACTTATAGTAAACATGCATTTTCTCCTTACCTTCTTAAAGCTTAGAAATGACTTTCAGAACACTTAAAATATTACTTAAGTGCTCCTACGTATTATGATTATCTACTTATTATTAATTTCCAAAATGAAATACTGGAAGGTAGAGGAAGTATTTCTTTCATTTTGAATTGCACCTATTTGGAGTATTTCTAAGTCCAAATATTATACAGTCCATTGACGAATGCATACACATTTTTGGTACTGTCAAAGAAACAACTGACTGCAAAGTTAACACATTTTTGATCTAAGTATTTAAGCTTCTCATGAAGTAACTGTAGCAAATTTCTATCACTGTTGTCCCTTATTAATTTTTTGTTTTCTTATCGATAGCATGGTTGTGAATAACGCCAAAATGTGTGACCAAAGTGACTTTCTGCCAAACTTACTTTGCAGACTGTCTCGACTTCTTCTCCGATTGCCTGCCTTGAGGCTGATGAGTGCTGCCATTACTGAAGAGCTGTTCTTTGCAGGACTAATTGGAAACGTTCAGATTGATAGCATCATCCCGTACATTCTGCGAATGGAGACGGCAGACTACAATACTCAAATAATTGGCCATGCCGTATAAAAGTAGCGATCAAGGATTCTGTACCATGGCAGTCATGGTGATGTAAATGCATACTCTTGTCTCCAAGAGATGGCAACAGGCCTTCCCATGCACCTTTCTAAAGAAGACTCGTGTTCCTCCTTTCCAGTACACTTGGGAAATGCGGTGGAGTGTCTCAAGGAATATAGGATCGCTTCCTATTTTTCATCTGATCTTCAAGGACTTGTAAATTAACTTGGAAATTAACTTGAGGAAAGTCAAGAATTGTCCATCCTATTTTTGTAGATAGATGAACTTGGAATATTTGTTTATGAAACCCAGGCTTGTGAAGAAATGGAAGAAGCTTTGACTGAACTAAGGTATCTCAACTTAGTTTGGTGTTTTGGACAAATAAATTAAGTTTCCTCTCTGAGTTGTGTTTTCAGTGTTTTGCTGCTAGTTCTTTCTCACTGATTAAATAGAAGATACGATCAAACGTCTTGAAAAGGGCATTGTTTCTGTGGAAGGGAGACCTTTGTAACCAAACTTTTATTTTCTGTTCTTTTGAAAAAAGATTATTTCATGTTGAATGCAGCAGTGGATATTGTTACAAGAGCAGGGAAGGCAGAGGAACTCCACACTTACAAATATTCTGCTTTCGTGTTGATGCAGTTGATCAAAAGTAGAGCTGCAAAGGATCAGCATTGACTGTTCTGTGGATGCCAAGGTATACTATGCTGTAATATTGTGTGTTGGTAGATATCAGCTGCTTTATACTACGAAAAATTGAGAACTGCGTACTGCAGGTATTCAAAGAGAACAGCCTCCTGTTTTTTCTGCTCTCAAAAGTTAAAGGTTTTTCACAGTACCCTTTCCTCTTTCAAACTCAGCACACAGGGAAGGAGGCATTCTAGATGTGTCTCAGCTTTTACAGACTTTTGCAGCTTTTACAGACCACCTCTGTAAGTAACAAATCGTGTTTAGAATTCTGTGCACGTGTTCATATTGTTTCTCTTGCATAGGACTTTGTATTTTATTTTATTTTTCTCATTAGCCTTTCCTATCTAGCTGTCCTTTCCAGTCAGTCTCATATGATTATTTTTTTTAATAAGAAATTATTGAATCCGGTACTTCTGCTTATACGAGCATGGTCTCTGCTTCTTTGCCTGTCCATGTTAGAAATGAGTCTAGATACTTTGCGTATGTTGACTGAATCATACTTCATGGCTCCATCTAAGGATGAGTTCAGATGCTTTCCTATCTTGAGGAACGTGCCTCATTGTCAAATAACACTGGTGATTGATCGCTCCTAGCTTCCTTTTGCAACAGGAAACGATATATTCCTAGCACATTAAATATCTGTTGCTTAAAATTAGAGAGAGATTCTAGGAAAAGTGATGGTCTGCTGCTGACAGTAGCTTGTAGGTTTATCTAAATCTTGGATCGAGGCGTAGTTCTATTTATCCTGGTCTTTTTAGTTGTCTGGCAGCACTGAGTGAGGAAAAGCCTTGCCCACTTGTTTAGCCAACAGATCAGCTTTAAAGGAGGCCTTTGCCCCTCTGTACCAGCAACTCCAAGGCCATGCTAACATTGAAGAGACAGGTAGATGAGACATCGGTGATTTCTATGTTTTTTCTCAGCACCCAAGGAACTCAGTCAGCCAAAAAGAAGCAGATAACTGACACTGAATTATTGTGTCCTTCTTCATTCCACTAATAGAGTTGTTTGGATCTTCCTCTGCTGCCTTCTAATTGCTCACACACAGGTGGAGATGCTTGGTGCTGAGGGCCTTTGATGGGATGGAACTGTTCTCCCCTGCTCTGAATTTGGCATGTAGCGACTTCCTGGAGAACAGCCTTTAAAGATGCTGGAGCTTCCCATGGTGCCCGAGCCCTTCCCACAGTGCATGTGTCTAAAGGAGAAGGATTGAGGCTCTGCATGCGCGTTCCCTGGAGTTCATGAAGTGTGAGGACTTTTTTTCTGTCTCAAGAGGGCAGTAGTTACAGAAATGTGAAAGACAATGGCTGCCAATATGCTGTGCTTGTCTCTTCCCAGTGGTTACATGCCCTGCCATCTTGCTGTCTTGTAGAACCAAATTGTGGATGGGAAGTGAATTGTTCTGTTCACGTCTCCTCAGAAATGTGGACCCTGTCTTCTAGTCCTGTGCTATACTCAGCCCTTCTCTGTTGCTAACAGGAACAGATGCAGTTGTGTTAAACCTTTTAAGGAAGTTGCCAGGAGGTTAGTCCTGAATAATTTGTAAATGGTTTGCCAGGCATTCCAAATACTGGAAGAATTTGACTCCCAATATTCTCCAAATTCAGATAACCCATTTTTCTTCTAAATGCAGTAGAGACTGCAAATCTCTCCTTAATCTTGCAGATTTATATTTTTTTAACCTTTGGGACTTGTGCCTCAGGCAAGATAAGCAGCTCTTTGTTTACAGCTGGCCAGAAGATTCAGCAAATGTGGTTTCTGCATGGTACTGTCTAACTGCAGAAGCAGCTGAGAAAGTACCGATGTTTGTAGAGAGGTAAATCTTTAGGGATTAAATCCCTCAGCATATCTGTCTTTGAGAGCCATGTTTTGGAGGATGTGGCCGTAGAAACTTATTTTCTCTGAAATTCTGCTTGTTCCCACTTCACACTGTAGTCTGAAGACAGGTTGGCCTACTTTAGGGAAGTGTGGACTGCTAGCACCGCTGACTGCTGGACTGGGACAGCTTTCTTAGGCTGTGCTAACTCAGAAGTACAAGAACCATGGTCGCATTCTTTTTGGATGCCTGTCACCTCTGCATGGCAGCAGAAGATTCAAATCTCAATGGCTGACTTTTCCCCTTCCCACATCTCTTAATGTTACTTCCCTGGCAAAATCTCTTGGGCTTCATCTGGGATTTTTTACCAGGTCACTTCAAACAAGAATTCAACCCAACCATGTTTTTCTTTTTAAATCCAGTGTTTCTAGATGTGAGACTACCCATTGTGTGTTGGGTAGCAAGAGACATGTGTTACACCCTTTCACGTGACAGAAACTTGCAGATATCGTAGAATCTAGTTTTCTCAGTCAGGTGAGAAGTCAAACAGGATGCCCATCTGCAGGCTCAGTTACAGACTCTATTACCTCTTTTGAGAGCAGTATGGTTGAGTCACCATCAGTAATCAGGATATACTCTGATAGTTCCCAGGCTGCATTTGGGGCTTTGCTCAGTATCTGTATAGTATTATTACAATATGGAAACCTAGTTCAAGAGATCTTCAAATTGCCAAGAAGCTGCGTACACTTTATGTACTGCGTGGCTATGTGTGTATCCATCCAAAAAGAAAACGTATTTATCTCCAAAAGATTCCAGTTACTTCTGCTGTCCATCTGTGCAATAACCGTGTGCCCTCCCTTCCCCTTGCTGTGGGTGGCTAACCAAATGTAAGCTCCATACTGACTGCCACGTGAAACAAAAGAGGGAGATAGATGTGTGTACACCTGAGGTATTGTAAGGGCCTCCCCAAAAAACCATAATCTTGGATACCTCCAATGTTTGGACTTCTATAGAGTGAATGTGCGGATACGCAGCACACTGCAAAAAGTGCTGCCTACTGGTAAGTAACCTTTTCCCCAAAGTTTCTTACATTTTTTCCTCATAAACGTTCAGTGTAAGTTCAGTCCTGATTTAAAGGCAGGGTGCGGGCTGGTCTGTGCTGCCTGGCAAGTATTCTCCCGTCTTCTTGATGATCAAGAAGGTGGATCCCATAGCGCAGGTGGTTGCATTTGCATTATTCACTTTTCTTACCAAGATTTTTCATTTATCATTTTGGGTTCTTTAAGTTCATGCTCTTGATGAGGAGCGAGGCACAACTGGGCTTTCTCAGGAATGGGCTGCCCTTCTAGCCGTTCAGTCACACTGTTGTTCAGCCAACACAAATGTGAGCGGTAAGGCGCACTTCACTGTGGATGTTAAAGTACCTCATTATTTTTGTGACCTTTTCTCCTTTATGCTTTATTTTTTTAAACTTTCTGATCTGAAACTTTCCATACCTAGTCAGAATACAACTAAACTGCAGCACTTACTACTAATAATTGGCTTTGCCAATGAAAGAACAAGCTCTGTTCTGATAGCTTTGAAATGTTCGATGTTAAGAAAATTCATTTCTGTATCAATCACATGAATGGAAAAATGATGCATTTGGAATCCTATCCCTTCTGATGGGAGCAGTGGTACACAGAACAAATCGACTAGTTTGGAAGTGTGCGTTGTGCGTATATACATGAGTTTACGGGGCTTGTTTCGTACTGGTAGAGTTTCTGGTACAAACAGTTGTTGTTCTGTTATAAACTTTCTTCAGTAGCACCTTCACTGCAGTACCTTCTGCACTTATAAACGTAACCTGTTGGGAGCTCTCTTCTGTTACCATTGGCGTCACTGAAAGTCACTGCTCTGTTACTGTGTTCAGCAGCTGAGGTTTCCCAGTGCAGGCATTAGAACGTTGCTGTACCTGTTCTGCTGTGGTGTAAAAATTCATTGTAAATCTCTTGAAACCTGAATTTGTGAAGTCTATTTTGGCTGTATTTTTTAAAATAAATGGTAACTTTCTATTAGAGAAAGCAATAGTAATCACCTGTCTGTTAGTGTTCTACACAGGTTGTCTTACAGCCCTGAAGCAGTGTGTATGATTCCAAAGAGTCCGTGGATCACCTTACTGTACGATGTTGTGTTGCCAACAGATTCATTCTCGGATTTGCGACCACTGTGGTATCTTGCTGTTTTCTACCCCTGTTGCTGTGAATTCTTTGTTTTTGTGCTTACTTCTCCTTTCTGCCCTGGGAATTTGACTGTTTGAAAAGTAATGATGTATTATAAAATGTAATTTACCAACGTTCTTTTTTTCTTTTAAAGCACTACATATAGACGTTGATATAATGAATTCTGATCACAGATCTTCATGCCAAGTAAAGCAGTAGTTATTTTTGGAGAAGTTCACTCAATTCATTATGAATTGTGAAATGATGACAAGTTTGGGTCCTTTCCAGAACTGATTTCTCAGTGACAATTGAAAAGTTGTCTTTTTTTTTTTTTGTTTAGTCCTCTACTACAAAGTGATTGCGGTGTTTGTGTGAATTTGCAGATAGCCAGAACAAATGAGAAATGAGCTACCATTCTCTCCATGCTTAGATTCTGAAATGTATTCATCCTGAAGTAAATGGAGCACTGTGGAGTAGATGGTGCGTTGTAGAGGGAAGCTTTGTAGGATGAGAGAGAAAGTTTGGGTAACACTGATGAGAGCAGGGAGTAAACAGTTGGACTCTCTTCCCCCTCCGTTAGCAAATACTCCAGTTTCTCTGTTGCTTCTGTTTTAAAAGCTTACCCTTCTCCACACTTCCACAGAGCCCTGTTCTCTGGTCGGACTGCTAATCTACTACCTGCTCCTTCCCATACCAGTAATATTCCACAGCCTCTTGGTCACCTCTGAAGGAAAAAAGGAAGAGCTCTCTAGGAAGAAGTAAGCGCTCTTCTGGTTAATAACAAAAGAACTCTAGAAACTCTCCAACGGGGTTACTCAGCAGCATCTCCGACCAACATCTCTAACAGCCCCATCTTTCCTCCTCATACTTGTGTATGAAATAACCCCAAATAATGTTTCTACTTCATCATATGATCCCCTCTCTCCCGAGCTCTGCTTTTCCTTTGTTAATGTGCACAAAGCCCCATTAACCCATGCCTGTAAGCAGCCCTGTTCAGCCACCTGTCTTCCTTTCACCCTCAGCTCTGCAGCATGAAGTGCTGCCCTCACCCTGATGAGTAACTGCTAGTATGTAACACAATTTTCTGCCATATGAATCTTTTATCAGAACTCAGCGTTGTGGGTTTTGGCTCCAGTGTAAGAACCGAATGCATTCTGAGTCATGGCACTGGATCTGACCTCTGTTCAAAGTGGTCACTCCTGGATACATGGGGTTTTTGTGGCTGCTGGTACTGAACACATACGTAAGCTCCAATATGGAGACCTCAACCCTGCTTCACCTTGGGGTCTTACCAGAGAGTAAGCTGAACAGCCACGTACTTTGGTTTATGATGGCTCTCATGAAAGTTTTTCTTTCACGCTGTAGCCAGTGGAATTTTGCTATAGGGAAATGAAAAGTAGAGGCAGTTGCTGTGTGAGATGGCCCGAGCAGTTCCCAAGAAGTGGCACGAGTCTTCTTAAAGTGCCAGCACAGTAGTATTTGAGTGTCTTAGTATTGTCACAGAAGTATATACGCACCACAATGTTTGTGGGGTTTTTTGAAAATTATAGAATACCTCCGTTCTTCAGTAACACTGCACCTTGGTTCCAGACCGTGAATCAATCTTTTAAAGCAGCTGAAGACAAGTGAAAAACCGTTTTTGATCGTACTTTTGGGAAACGTGGGTTACAGGAGGGCTACAAATCCAAGGGGGAAAGCATCAGAGATTGTACTCTTCAGAACAGAGTGAGAGAAACTAGGTCAGAGTCTGGGCCAGCAAAGTGTAAAGAATGGTAATGTGAATTTGACATTGCTTCTGAGACTCAGAAAATTTAGATGGGGCAGATTTTCAAAATCTACATAGCTGGATCTGTTGTCTGTTGGATTTATTATTTTAATCGCAAAAGGAATTCCAATTAATTACGCAAATGTATGTTCCTTAGTTGTGAAATCATTGCAGCATAAACTTATATGACTTCCCATACAAAGAATAGAAGGAATTGCAGTGGAATAGATGAACAATTAAAATATATATATTGTAAGGTAAAATGTAAATATTGAATTGCTCTGTGGGTTCGTTTTTTACACTTTCTGTGAAATACTTGAACTTAGGTTTCTCTAAATCAATTTACCACTGAATAAAGCTCTTAAAAAAAATAAAACGTAAGATTCAATGAGACTCCTCTGTGCAATCATTGAGTCATTCAGGAAATGGATTTATCTTCAAAAAATATGTTCTTGTGTACTACACTGTGATTCTGTATTAGAAAAGAAAGAGCTAACTGATGTGTTCAGGGCTTGCATAGAATGGTGTTCTGTCACTACGTCTGTGCGACTTGTTGGGACCACAGGAAAAAAAAAAGACAGCATTAAATGTAGTTAGGCAGAGTTTTTAAGACAGTGAGGTTCAACATGCAAAACTTTTGGGGCACAGCATATCTAACAGAGACTTAGCATCAAGTCTTTGAAACTGGGAACAAAGAATTATTTATGGGACCATGAGTTTTACAGTCAAGTGAATGCTGTCTCCCAAAAGTGCCCCAATAAGTCCTTAGGAAAGCACTACTCTTGTGTTTGCATTACACATTATTCAGTCATGGTATCTGCACAGAGTTTGAGGATAATGTTGAACAGAGCAGTAAGATGGGGTTTTCTTGAGTGGTGACCAGGTGTTACCAGAAGCACTGTAAGTAGGTGCAATAGGACTTGAGCAGCTGGGCTAATGGCAACGAAATTCTTGGTGGAGACTTACTTGGCTTGGGAAAAAAATCAACATGTAATGTAAAGATGCTGTAAGAAGTTCCTGTTTCTACAAATGTTGCTCCATAAAAGCTTCAATAAGCTGTAAGAAAAGCTGTAGGATTAAAGTCGCATTACGATGCTAATCACAGAACTGTAGGGGCTGGAAGGGACCTCCAAAGAATATTGAGTCCAACCCCCTGCAAAGCAGCCTCCCTATGGCAGGCTGCACAGGTAGGTGTCCAGGTGGGTCATGAATACCTCCAGAGAAAGAGAATCCACAGCCTCCCTCCATCACACTTACTGTGAAGAAGTTCCTTCACATATTGGTATGGAACTTCCAGTGCTCCAGTTTATGGTCATTTCCCTTTGTCCTGTCCCCACAGACTGCTAAAAAGAGGTTGGCCACATCCCTTTGACTCCCACACTTAGTAGGATATTTATAAACATTAATCAGATCACCTCTCAGTCTTCTTTTCTCAAGGCTGAACAGACCCAGTTCACTCAGCCTTTCCTCACAAGGGAGATGCTCCAGGCCTGTTATCATCTTTGTGGCCCTCTGCTGGATTCTCTCAAGAAGATCCTTGTCTTGTCCCCTGTACCGCGGAGCCCAAAACTGGACACAGTACTCCAGGTGAGGCCTGAGGTAATCCCTTCTCCCAGCTTTGAGTTACAAAGTGCCATCCTCCACAGCGGTCTCAGTCTAGCTACAAGGACACATGGTGCCATGTGGGTCCATTAAGTGACCCAGAGCTTGTCCATCGTAACCCTCAGGGAAAGAAAAAAACAAACCCAACAAACCTGGTCAGACCACTGCCAGCAGAGAAAACGTCCACAGAATTAGACTGTCAGTGAAGATGATCCCAGTTTCGTGAATAGCCTTAGAAACTGGTTTGGGAGTTGGAGCTGTTTAGTGATCCAAACGTTGGCTGGCCTCTTTCTAAAATTTTTTTTCACTGATCTTTTTTCTTAAGTAGTTCATAGCAAAACAACAGTTTGTGAAGTTTCAGAACAAGTGAACGACCACCTCGCAGCCTCAGAGCTCGGCGCCCCGCCCGTCCCGTCACCGCCGCCCCGCCCCGCCCTGCCCCAGGCGCACCAATCCCAGCGCGGGGCGGTGCCGGAGCCGCTGCGGCGCCATCCCAAGATGGCGGAGTACGTGCAGGTGGTGAAGCGGGCATTCAAGCACCTCGGCGGCCACGGCGGCGTCCGCGGCGCCATTTTGCAGCTGCTGAGGTAACAGGAAGCGCGGCGCGGCGCGCCCGGAGCAGGCAGCAGGCGGCTCCCGGCTCTCGGCTCTCGCCTCGCCGCCTCGTCCCGTGGGGTCACCTTGGCGGCCGTGCTGGGTCCAGGCCGCAGCAGCGGGCCCTGCAAGCCGGCCTGCCGGACGGCTGTACACCGCCGTGCCCGTCTGCAGCACCTCGCTGTGGCCGAGGCCCTCCCGCTGCGCCCGGTCTGGCTGCCCGGTGGCTCTGGCCCGGTGTCATCTCACGCAGTGAGTGGCCGCCTCTGCGCGCCTCCTTCGCGCTGAGTGCGATCCCAGTAATGTCTGGCCTGCCCGGTGCGGTAGGAGCTGCGGGCTGCTGCGGGCAGAATCTGAGAGTCCCATAATGTTCGGAGCTGGAAGGGACCCGCGGGTATCATCGAGTCCAACTCTTGGCTCCACATGGCAGCACCCAAAATCAAACCCTCTGTCTGACAGTGTTGTCCAGATACGCTGAACTTCAGCAGCTTGCAGCCATACCAGCTGGGCAGCGTGTGCCAGTGCCCACCACCCTCTGGTGCAGAACCTTTCCTTAACCCCCACCTGACTCTCCTTTGACAGCTCTATGCCATTCCCTCGGGCCCTGTTGCTGTACCCGGAGAGCAGAGCTCAGCACTGCCTCTCAGCTCCTCTGCTCTGTACCATGCAAACTGAGGGACCGCAGCCGCTCCTCGTACGCCTTGCCCTCACACCCTTCACCATTTCTGTAGCCCTCCTTTGGATGCTCTCTAGTAGCTTTATATCCGTTCTGTACTGTGGTACCCACACACAGTACTCGAGGTGCAGAGTAGAACAGGACAGTCTTTGGTATCAGTACACCAGAAGTCAAATTACTATGGCGTTGTGTGCCTGGAGACATTTCCCTTAGTTGGGTCACACTAAAATTGGCTGAGAAATGTCCCTTGGAGGCTCTAAATGACTCTTAGTGTTTGGTGTCGGTGTTCAGGGCACGAACACCACAGCAAGGCATAACAACCCTTACAAGGAGGGGAAGGGAAGAAGTAAGGGAGAGCAGTGATGAAACATTCCTTCTTTTCCTGAAGTTAGTTGCTCAGGCTTAAATAACATGGGGGTCTGAGTGCTTCTTTATGTGATAGGTGAACACCAGCCAAGGAAGCATGGGCATGCACATGTGTTCTGGCACTGGATGGAGAGTGCCCAGAGCACTGCAGGCAGCTGAAACTTTACATGATCCTGCCTAGGGTGAATGTCAGTGAAGAGGGGGGAAAAAAAAGATACAGATCTAGGTGGAGGAAAACACTTTAAAACTTAGTCAGTGGAATGCAAGTCATACGTGTGACTGCGGTACTCCCTTCACATGATTTTCACAAGGTTTTATGGGTGTTACATCATGCTTTATCTTGTGCCATAAAGAACTTCTGAACAGCCCCCCAGAGCCTCTCTGTATGACTTCAGTGTCCTGTCAGTGGGACACACAGTGAAGGGTGTGCTGGTGTCAGTTGTAGGAATTGGTGATTATGTTCTGCACTCCTTAAGTCTGAATAGTTCGGGGTTCCTTTGTTTGTTTTGCTTTACATACACGTGTTTGAGCTTTAATTACAGATTTATGCCAACCTCTAAAAATCTTGTGTTGCAATTTCACTCTGAGGCAAAGGTAATTAAAGCTATTGTTCTGGGCATTCACAGGGTCAACGATTTGAAGACTGGTACGCTGGTAGGAGTTGACAAATATGGAAACAAGTACTATGAAGACAAAAGAAACTTCTTTGGTATGTGTCCTGACGTGACCTCCTCCCGAGTGGCAGCCCAGCTCTCCTGCTGGTGAATTAGGATATATTGCTTGCCCACTTTCCTTGCTCTTTGCTTGTGTGAGTGCACTAAGTTCAGCAATATAAGACTGCAGTGACAGTAGAAATGCAGAAAGCTCAAAAAAACCCAAAAGCCTGGTCTGCTTCTTAGTCGTAGCTGTACTTGTCTTGCAGTGAGGGCCCATAATAGCAGATATTTTTAGGCAAAATAGTTTTTCTTGTGTTTTCATGAGTTTTCTACTTTATGTGAAAATAATTTCTTAAGTTTATACAGTGTTTATGTTCATTTAATCAAGGTCGACACAGATGGGTCATATATACTAGTGAAATGAACGGCAAAAATACATTTTGGGAAGTTGATGGAAGTATGGTGCCCCCCGAATGGTAAGCCATTTAACTTAGTGATTTGAATACGTTGTGTAATTGCATGTATGTGTTCCTCTATTACAAAGCAGAAGATAAAAAATGGGTTCAGTATTCAGAAATGACTGTTGGAACAGCCACAGGATCACAGGATGGGCAGGTTATGCTTTGGGCACTGGGAAGCACCAAGGCGCAGGTCTTTGATTTGTGTGTTCTCCAGCAAAAAAAAACACAAACAAAACAAACAGAAACAATGCAGCTTTCAGACACTGTGCAACTGAAATGTAAAAAGTTGTATATATGCATAGATGTATGGAATAGGTTTAAATTATGTGGGCATGGGAGACAGAGTGACGTGGCTCTTATTAGAACATCTGAGCGATGCGTGGGTAGGCTGTCTAGGCAGTCAGTTTTGCTTCAAACTCTCTGTCTTGAAATTATGTTTAACGCAGTTAATGCTTTCTCTTTCATCTCCAGTATGAGTTTTATGGCACAGGTTTTTAGAAGAGACGTTAATATCTGAAATCTCCATGACCAGCGTGTTTATGCCAGTGCAGGGCTGGTCCTTACCGGCTGCATAATAACCACTGTTGATTGCAGTTTTTATCCTTTCCGTTATAAGGCTGTGACTCTTTTCAAGATTATCATTTCTTTGAGGCAGTGTCCTTACAATATTTTACAGAGTTTATTTCTGAGTATCAGTCATGTTTCTAGGTAGAGCAGCTTGTGTACATCCCATAAAGCAGTGAGGTGAAAAGCTTTCCTGTTATTGTGGGAAAACAAAAAGCCCTGGAAGAAACAGCAGACTTGTCATTATTATCGACACTGATCGGTGCAATGAGACATGAAAAGTTAAACAGTCTCGCACTCAAAGATATTTTGTCAGGAAGTTTAGTTGTGCAGTACTCTGCTGGGGCTTCTTTTGGTCTTGTTATGTTTCGTTTTTTTTTAATTGGAGCACAGGTCTGATGGGGAGCAGCTGAGGGAACTGGGATTGTTCACTCAAGCTGAGCAAGCTCCATGTTTCTGGTTGTTCAGTACACCGTGCATCTTAAAGGATAACTGTGTGGGCAGCTGCGTGCATTCAGGATTGTGGAGTGCTGTGGACTGCTGAGATGCAGTCAGGTGTACCTCGCGTTTCATGCATGATGAACTGGGGAAAAAACACCTCGGCATATTGGAAAATTCTGAAAATGACTGGGAAGAAAACGAAATAGGAATGGACGTTGTCAGCTTTAGCTGTCTGCCAGATACTGGAGAAAAGGAAAGAGCAGCAAGGAAGAATGCCTCGTGCAGTAATGTAGCACAGCACCATTTCTGCAAGCTGTTCCACGTTTTCAGCATTCTGAAATAATTGGTGTGATGTCTTTTGACAATGGATGTGCTGAAATCACAGCGTGAAGGGAATCAAGAGCTGTTTTGACATATGTGTGCTATGCAGGGAATTGGGCCTGCAGCTGCTTTAAGAAGTTGCCGTAGCTGAATACGTAGCCTTCTGGTTTGTTGTGATTTAAATCACCTTACTTAACCTCCTTATTGAGGGTTTTCCTTACTGAGGGTTTTCTTCTCATCAGAATCAAGGTGATGGTGTCTACTTTGTTGGAGACACGTTCGATTTCTTTGAATCCTTTTGACGCTTGTGGAATGATTGGTGCTAAACTTGTCATGCTGTGCAGCATTGCAGGCTGTAGGAGTGCTAACTTCATAACATGAAATTTCAAATTTAAGTTAATTTTAATAATGAACACTGTTTACATTAGCTGATCTGGCAGCCGAAATGGGGAGGAATAGAGCATCTCAGACTCAAGTGCCAGCATACCCCAAAATGGAAAGGAATGTGTTTTTCCTCTGTAAAATCACTCTTTTTCAAGTCAGCCTGTGAGGATAAGAGTTTAATCAGGAATGAGAGGAGGGACTGAAATTTTCATCCATTTAGCAGCTTCACAACAGACTTGTGTTTCTTAACTATATTAAGTGCTGGTGTAGTGTTTTTAGGTCAGTGGGATTCTGTCACATCACTGTACAGTGGTGTCTTGCAGTAGCTTGCATGAGAAATCAGTTCTCTCCCATGGGTACACATCTTGTCCCTTTTTCCTCCTATTCCTATCCATGGACCTGGAAGGATAAATGAAGACTGTCTTTAATAATAATGAAAAAAAACCCACTGGGTACACTAGTCAAAGTTAAATCTCTGCTTTTGTGCTGACTTAAAGTACTTGGGACTGCACTGAGATGCCTTCTGACCATAGCACACACCTTCATCTTTCTTGTTGCAGCATGGTTAGCTTGTTTGGGAAAAAATAAGTAGATGTTAGGAAGTTGGCAAGTAGCCTGAACTTACATAGCCAGCGACTGAACCTTGCAGGTGCACATACACTAGTAGCTCTGGAGTTTGTGTTGCACCAGTTCTTGTTTGACAGTTCATACATTATCTAATTGGCTCCAGTCCTTCGTAGCTTCAGTTTGAAATCACTTTGCCTTTAAATATTTGTCTAAGAATGGAGAGAACATCCTACACGGTCTTCAGGGCACTTGAAGGTATTTTAAGGTGTCTCCTGTCTCTTTATGTAGGCAAGAAGTTTGGAGGCTTTATCAGCTTCAGCATTGGTGGTGCTGCACTGTGTCTCAGCAAACTGCTTCAGCCTCTTCCGAGCTTCTGCTGTCTTCATTTTCTTTACTTTGTATAAGCCGTCTGCTCCAGGTTCTAAGTCATTACTTGCTTTTGAATCCTATTTTTTTTGTGCATGAATTTATAGGCAGTTTGTACAGAAATCTGGCCATCTGCAAGATGTCAAATCTCTTTATTTCTGCTGTTCAGTCTAATGCATGAAGAGCTTTTCTTGAGCATCTGGGAGTAGAGTCTGAGACACCAAGGCTTCAAAGGACTGTCTGAGGGATGTTGTCAAGGGGAAAGTCTTTCCAAAGCAAAGTTTTTAGTTTTTGTATGTTTTAAGTGGGGAAGGGACCACAAATGTTGTAAATATCTTCTGGGGATAATTATTTTAGGACCTGTGGCGAGCAATTTTATTTCTACTTTCAGTGAGAGAATGTGACTGAATGGGGCTTTTTCTGCTGATCCATTGAAACTTGAGCTCAGCTTTGTATTGATGTTGTTGTGCTGGAATGTCCTGAAAGCAGAGCATTATTCCAGAACACCGTGTTTTGGAAAACTTCATGGATTTAGTCTAAGAAGGACTGCAAAGCTATACAGTCTAAACTGGAGAATAAAACTATTCTGTTTTCTGTCTTCTGAGTTAAATGAGTAAATAAACTCAATACGATAATAATTTCACATTTCAGGAAGTGAGCGTATATACACTTGTAAAGAAAGAGATGCAAGGCATTGTGTAAGCTTGAAATGTAGTCAATTTTAGCTGAGCTTTAATGCATTTCTTGTGCTCCATCTGCTCCAGCTTTTCTGTCGGGGCTTTTGTAATTGCATTTCTAGCCAAGAAAACACTTTTTTTCCCTCTCAGTGTGTACTGATTTCTAGGGGGGCAGGAGACATGGGAGGATGGTAGGGTATGGTGACAATTGCATTGCGTTTGTATTAGCAATGGGAGACTGCATTATTGAGTATAAGTGTATGACCCCAGTTCTCCAAACTCACCTTTTTTTGAAGCAAGGTGCTATGGCATCTCCTTCTTCCAGACAGAAATCTTCTGACTTTTTACATGGTCTGATAGTGTTAGGACGAGGGGGAATGGTTTTAAACTAAAAGAGGGGAGATTTAGGTTAGATATTAGGAAGAAACTATTTACTCAGAGGGTGGTGAGGCGCTGACACAGGCTGCATAGATAGGTTATGGATGCCCCATCCCTGCAGGCATTCAGGGCCAGGTTGGATGGAGCTCTGGGCAGTCTGATCTGATGTGTGGCAGCCCTGCCCATGATTGGCAGTTGGAACTCAGTGATCTTTAAGATCCTTTCCAGCCTAAGCCATTCTGTGATTCTATATTTTTAAGAAGTGATTTTTTTTTACCTAAAGTAATATTCAAAGTGTTGATTTCTTTTCCTTTCTAACTAAATGCCTAGAAGCTACTCAACTGAAAAAATATCCAACCTTCTGTACAACTCTTTAGAGTATACTCATCAGTCAGAGACACGCATCTATTTCATACGACTTGTATTGTGCTTTTGTGTTGCTGTATCGGTGCAGGCTTCAGGAGTCGTTGCTAAAGGATGAAGATGTAATTTTCAGGCTTTCTAATAAAAACTAATAACAGAGAACTTAATGTTTTTAGGTGAAGTCTTTGACAAAAGCTGCTAAGCAGAAGCCTCTTTTAATCCCATCTCAGTAAAAATATCCATAGGCTTGCAAAAAGCCTCACTTCTGTCTCATTACATGTACTTCATGCTGCATGCAGTTAACTGGCTTATAACAGAAATGATTCCATTTTGAAAGTTGCTTTGGGCACTGAAATAGAAATGGGATAAAATCAATTCAGTTTATCCCTGCTGAAGTGTTTCTGTAAATTATTACAGAAAATGCTTTCCTTGAGCATTAACGTTATTTGCAGGGGGTAGGGCTGACATTTAGTTCGTAGGTAAAAGGTAATGACTATACTCACTTGTTAATTACTCCATTACTGACTGGTATTAATCACTTTATTGTGGAGCCAGTAAACATTTATGTGATTGCTTAGATGAACTTAAATCATTCCATATCCCAAGTGGCGGCTTCATGAAGGCTTTGGAGGTGGCTATTGAAATATCATTGTGCAACACAGTTTTCCGGTGGTTAAAAAACAAACAAACAAAAAAAACCACAAAAACCCACAAGTTTTTTTTGTGCCATATTTACTGCCTGACTTCTTGCTCATTATAGATCACGTAATGCTTTTTAATATGCCTTAGCAACGTGTCTTTTTTTTTCCTTTTCTCTTAAGGCATCGCTGGCTTCACTCAATGACGGATGACCCTCCAACTACTCATCCTCCGGTTGCTCGTAAATTTATCTGGGAGAACCATAAGTTCAACCTGAGTGGTACTCCTGGGCAGTACGTCCCTTACTCTACTACGCGCAAGAAGATACAGGAGTGGATCCCACCTACAACAGCTAACAAATAACTGCCAAAACAACAGCGAAAAGTGATTTGCCTCCACTTTGGCTTTCAGTGTAAATTGTATCTTCGCTAGTTTTATTTAAAATAAAAGCTTCCTCTGACTGCTGTAGTTTTGTTTATTGAGCTGGGGGGGAAACCAAGTGAGAAAACACTGGGAAGAAGTAGAGGACAGAATACACAGCAAGTCTTCTGCCAGACGCTCGGCTTTTTGTCACTTTATTAGTGGCTCTTATCTTTACATAAGCAACCCTCACATTTTAGCATGGTAATCATTCCCATGGCAGTCACTTCTTGCAGTTGTACCATTCAAAAGAATAGAAACATAAATTTGAAATACAAAATTCTGCTCTTAAAGAGCATTATCTCTTTTATTATTTTATTTGACATGGAGAGAACATAAGAGAATTATCCTCTTATGTTCTCTCCATGTCAAATAAAATACCATTACTGTAGTATTTTAGGAAGCAATTTCCTTAAATTTTTGCAAGACAAGTTAGAATAATAAGGCCTATCAAGGCCTATCGTTTTTATTTGTATTTCTTTTTGTGCATGGTGATGTACTATAATACTGCTGCTGTATTGCAAGTTTTATACTATGTATCATACCATGTAAGCCTACGGCAGTCAAATGAGAACTCAGCTGTAAGCAAGTACCAAAGCTGTTTCTGTGCTGCTGTGCATCTGCACAGGCCCTCTGGTACACCAGTTTTAGACTAAGAAGCAGAGAACTTGCTTAAAATTGGCTGTCAGGTAGACTTGTAGGGGTGTTTGATTTGTTGCCATATGGTTATCTGTGAGAGTAGCAAAAATTAATCAAACAAGTGCAAAGATCAGACCCTTGTCACATTTTTTTGTTGCTTGTGTGTCATAGGGATGTATAAGATTTTCTCACAAGGGTTGGAATCATGGAATAGAATAGAATCATAGAATAAAGTCACGTAACCTTAAAGGTCTGCAGACATTTGAGGGTACTTAAGAGATGGGCAATGGAAGCGGATTTCTGCATGGGGCAATGTATCTTGACTCTTCGGTGTGGAGAAGAGAAGGCTGAGAGGCATTCTCATAACTGTTTATATCTGAAGTGCGAGAGTCAAGTCAGTAAGGGTGGACAAATTCTGGTGGTGAACAGCAATAGAACAACAGGCAACGGGCAGAAACTGGAACACAGGAAGTTCCATTCTAACATTAGAAAGAACTGCTTTACTGTCAGAGTGACAGCACTGGAACAGGCTGCCCAGGGAGGGTGTAGACGCCCCATCTCTGGAGGTATTCAAGACCAGGTTGCATGGGGCCCAACCAGATCTGGAGGTTGGTGGTCCTGCTGCGGCAAGGGGCTTGGAACTTGATGATCCTTGGGGTCCCTTCCAACCCACGCCGTTCTATGATTCTGATACAGCCCTCTGATTGTTACTCAGTGTTGGTTTTTCATGTCGGTGACAATGAGGTAGCAAAAAGAAGTCTCAGATGCTCTTTTTTTCCTCACATGTTCCCCCTGCTCCAGTGTGAGTCTCCTCCACAGGCTACAGTCCTTTGGCATAACCCTGTTCTGCTCCATGGGCTCCCCTCAGGCTGCAGAGGAATCTCCTTCAGCACCTGGAGCACCTCCTTCGCTGACCTTGGTGTTCTCCCTGTTATTCCTCTCCTGTCTTTGTTCTTTCTTGTGTGTGCCACCACAGAGGTGCCCTCATTTTGTCTGTGGGGCCCAGATGAGCCCTGGTGGGCCCTCTGACAGGGCCAGCGCACCTGCATCCTGTACACGGCCTTCCTTCACTTCAGTGCTGTGAAACAGTCCCAGCACTTCTATTAGGAGGAAGTAGCCCTTACCAAGCTCTCCTAACCTAATTTAAAAGGATAATGTTTAATCTGTGCTAAGCTAACAAAAGCACAGAGCACAACTGAAAAGCAAATTGTGTAGTAATGAGCAGCAGGTGTGGGAGGGTTTCGTCCGACCTTCTCATCTTGGCAGATGTGCTGACCTTAGGAACCTGAAGAGATTTCCCCGAGCTGCTGAAGAGCTCCACTGCCGACCTGCTTCTGTGTTTGCCCTACAGGCACAAACTGGGGTAGAACAATTAACTCTTATTAGCCTCGACTTTTTTAATGATGTGTTTTTACCTAATTTCATGCCTTTTCCTGCTTTGTCGCATGGGTTTTTTGGTCTGCAGCTTGAACGCATTTCAGCACAGAACATTTCATCACTATCAGAGTTTTATGCAGATTTGTGCGTGGCAGCATCCCAGAGGAAGGCAGGAAAATGTCTCTTCCTCCTGCCCCGCAGAGCTGAAGCGAGCTTAGGCTTCAACAGCTGGAAAATACTGTCAGTCCCGTCTCTGAAGAGCACCCAAACTCGCTCATCCTTCCCTAAGCTACAGGGACAACATGTGCTGGACTTCAAGAGCAGAATTGCACTGATAGCACCTGTAACACTGCTTCATCAGGTAGGTTGCAGAAGGTGTGTACAGGAAATAAAGTGAGCACGTGAAGGAACACCTGCAGTCTTTCACAGGGCTCTCTGCAAACACTCCTGTGATTCAGCTCAGTGTATCAGCAACGTCCTTCACTTGTGGAAGTTCACCTTTGCTGATGACATCTGCCTCAGTAGATGGAGGATGCTCAATTGCTTTCTGATCTAAATGACACTTTAAATGCCAAGCCAGCTGAGTGCTGCAGCAGATGGTGTCTTCAACCGAGTGCAACTGAAGCAATGACAGGAATATTCTCCTAAATGTGACTTTAAAAGGAGCAACTATCAGACACATAAACCATCTCCCATTAAGAAGACAGCTCCCTCCTCCAGTTGCAGCACAGTGATGAAGCCTGCTTTTATTTTAAAGTTGTGTCTTTGGGAGTACCTTTGCACATCCCCATGGTCCTGGCTGGCCCTTCCTGCAATGGAGCACTGCTTCCTCACTCGTGGCTGCCTGGACTGCACCCTCTGTCTCCAGCCTAGAGAAGAATGGCTGAGAAGGGGCTTCAGGAGACCAGACAGGCCTTAAAGCAGTGCCACGTGCACCTCCTCTATGCCATATCCAAGGCCCACTGCGCTGACTGGAGCTGTACAGCAGGACACCAGCCCTGTCCCCTCCATAGAGGTGACTGCCAGCAGAGTTCACCATGGCCCTGGTAGTCCAACAGGCCAGGTCAGCACAGTGTTACCATTTCAAGAGGGCTCCATCAATAGCATCCATTGGCACCACACCTCTCCCTGGGCCTGGCCATTTCCTTCTGCTGTGGTTTCACAGCACCCACATAACATCATTGCTCCAAGTGGAAGATTTCGCAGATGCTCAGGAATGCTGATCAGCCATATGAGATGAACACAAAGGGCAGACTCAAAGCAGCATTTTGAGAAAAAGGCAGTGGTTCTTTTAGTTTATATATGAAGTAATTACCTATGGGATTTTCTAAATAAACCCTTTGAGACCTACATTTATAATTTCTTTTAAGCATTTTACTTGGAGGTTGTGGTTCAGGATTTTTCTCCTATTAAATGTCAGCAGACTAAAAAAAAATCAGAACATGAATACATGTGTGCTAAGCAGCAACTGCACACACAAATGTGCATAGGTATATTTGAACTAGGAGCAATGAGTGCTGTATTTAGTATAGAGACTGCAGTTAGTTGCAAATTTATATTACAAAGTTTCCAACAAACAATGCTCAACTTTCTTCATCAGATTATGAAGATTCGTAAAACAAGTAAAATTGAAATCAGGAATCGCTGCATTTAGATCAGTTTGTCCTGCACTAAAAAAAAGGCCGAAGACATTGGCATTGCAACCAAAGATTTTCTTTTGTGCTCGTAAGAGTGTTTCTAAAATCCAGAGGTTTTTGGAATCTGCTTCAATTATGGAGGATTATGCAGCAAGCTAAAATGCTAGGAGTCCGTCTTATACCTCATGTAAGTTATTCACCAACCACCACACTAAGTGCTTGGTGTAATTTAATCTCTGTGATAACAGCAGTGGATACAGAAGCTGTGTAAATAATCTGTACTGCTGTTAGCATCGCTTTGGCAAACTGCCGCTCAAGAGACTTCTGCTTTACACTGATTTGTATTCTTGGAATATTATGCCTATTTGTTTCTCTTTTTCTATGGGGTAATTTCTTTTCCACCCCTCTAATGGACTACTTTATTTTAACTTGTGATTTATCTTTTAAATATTAGCTTTAGATTAAGTGTTTGTAGGGCCGTTCTATTTCCTTCAGTGCCCGAAGGATTTTCAGTTGATGGAACAGCGATCCATCAAAACACAGCCTGTACGTAACAGATGCAGTCTCATGTGGTTAAGCATTCAGACACGGGCCTATTAATAGTTTGTTTTTTGAGGGTAACCATCCATAAAAATTCAATGAGGCAAAACCAAATTCAGCAATATCTGTCCGTGTGGTGCTTCCCTCCTGCCTTGCGGCAAAACAATGTCCAGAGAAAGCAAGAAAACCCTAATGGGTTTTAATTTGAGGCAGCTGTTAAAAAAGAAAAGAGGATTTGTTTACTCTGGGTATTTGGGAGTTCATGGGGTCGCTTAGCTTTTTTCTTTGGAAAGGAAGGGGCCGGGTTTTCGGAGCATGGTCCTTGCCACTTGCCCATAGAGACATAAGACCACTGCTGGCACAAGCAAGAAGTTTCTGTTATTTGGCACCTCTCTCCTTCAGCACCTCCTGCCTGACCTCTGCGGCTCCCTGGGCCCAGCCAAGGGTCTGTGCAGGGTGAGACGGAGACCTCTCAGCCTGTGCTCGGGGAGGTCGCCTCCACCTCTGAGTGGTCCTCGTTGGTGCGAGTCTGGGTAAGGTGCTGAATCCCACCAGCGCTGGTGGTCTTCTGGATATGTCAGAGCTTAATATCAGAGTGTCTGTGCCCAGAGAGCCCATTAATGTGAATCTATTCAGAAAAGTGATTCTGAAAATGGGAACAAAAGTCAACAAGTGAGTTTTACTATCTCCCATATAACAGGTGAGAAGATGCAGGTGTCCCAGGAGGCTGCCAAACATGTTGGAGTTATACATGTTGGAGGCTCCAGAAATCTCTCCTGCTGGAGTCTGCCCAAGCAGGCAGAACAGGACTTCATTCAAGAATTTGCTATTTGCTCAGCATGAAAGTGTTAACACTCTCATTTTTATTATAAAAACAAAGAAACAAACAAAACACCCAGAGCTATTAGGTTGAAATCTATTTGGCTTTCCTGCAGTTCTTGCTCTTTAACTTGCATTCCCACCCAGCAGGATCTGGTTTCATCCCAGTGAATGAGCAGTCCCAATTTGGGGCTCTCCGGCCCGCAGTGCTGTTGCTGCAGAACTAACAGGGGGGGTTAACTTGTGCTTTCTCAGCTTCAGATGATTTCCAAGGGACTTCAAATGATTGCTGACGGATATTTTCTGATGGCTTTTTCTTCTTCTTCAAAAAAGCCTTACCCATCTGTTGGTTTTAAAGCCTGATTTGGCCATTAAAGTTTGCAGTTTGAAAAAACAGCAGCAGAGGCAAACGCATCCTGGCAGAATCACTTCAAACACTGCAAGAAGAAACCATGCTTAATACAGTTCTTCAGTCAACTCTGATGGTTGGTAGCAGCAAGAAGCAATTTGTGCTGAATTAATTTCTGCCCTCTTGAGTTCTGTGCTGTCCTGCACGTCATACTCTGCACTGGGAGCCATGGGATCTGCCGTGGGTGCCTGGCCCATGCATGGTGCTGCCCTGTACCACCTCTGTGCTGCCCACTGCTGCAGGAACTTAAAGCTGTTTGCCTCTCTGATAAACAAAACCCAGGCACAGAGATGAAGCCCAAATGCAACAAGTAAGTAACAACTGTACAATGCACGCCACAACAGCCACTGTGCAGCCAAAGCCTCTCCAGAGCTGCAGCAGGCTGCTGGTGCCTCTGTCACCCACCTGTGCTACAGGCCAATGGAAGCTTGTTTCCAAAAATTAACACTGAAACAGCCACGTCTTTGTCACAGCCAAGCACAGACCAGATCCTCCAAATCCAAGCTGCGAGCACAATTACGTACCTACAAAAGCAAAGTGGTGAGCAGTAATTAATCTGTGCTGTAGCAGCTGTCAAATTATGTTGGGTAACCTTCTGTTTCTTCCAGAACCTGAGTGGAATCATCTCTGTCTGCATAGCTCCTATTAGCAGGAACTGTAATTGCTATTGGTACTGAGCAACAGGAAAACACAAGTGGAGGCTGACAGCGATGGCAGCATCAGGCCTGATGGCAGTGAGGAGACCTCTGCCCATTTGTCTGATGCTGCACTAGGCAAAACGATGCTCAGCCAGTCATTCTCTCATGTCACAACACATAATTATACAGTATAATTGACTTCATGTGCTGCAATTAACAAAATAGCATCTTGATACTGAAATACGTCAAGGAAACAAACAACTTTTATCACCTACCATATGCTGCCTAGCATCAGACACTTAAAAGCTGCTGAAGATTAGCTGTGGTGCACTGTAATTCATATGGGTCAGTCAGAGAGGATGGCATTTTGCAGGCACCTGGACAATGTAACTCCTGAGCAGCTTGCCAGTGCTAACAGGGAGCAGTAAGGCAATGGGTACCACCATCCTGCTCTCCTTACTGCTCTTCCTCTGTGCCTCCATTAAAAAAAAAACAAAACTCTTCCAGCAGAGAGACTGACATCCTAAGCAGAGATTAACTAACACACATACCTTTATACACACAAATGGAATATTTGTGCTTATCACCTGAGCTGCTTGAACCTCCAATTTCTTTTGGTAGCTATACATTTCTTTCATGGGGGACCTGCTCCCACCTTCAACACTGCCCACAGCTCCCAATTCTCTTCATCCCTCCCCAGGGAGATGGTTGAGTCACCATCCCTGGATGTGTTTAAAAACCATTTGGATGTGGTGCTCAGGGACATGATTTAGCAGAGGGCTGTTAGTTAGGGTGGTAGGGTTGGGTTGCAGTTGGACTCAATGATCTTTAAGGTCTGTTCCAACCTGAGCGATTCTGTGTGCTCCCCGAATGCTGTGCTGCAATGAGTCAAGAGAGCTGAAGCCTGGAGGACGTGTGTTTTGTCCCTACATTGCAGTGAAATTGCAAAGACCACTGAAAAGCTTTTCATTTGCTGTGCTGGATTGTTCAAAGAGCAGCTGAGAGCACTGTAGCTTTTACCTCTGGGACCCAGGAGCCACCTATGCACTGCAGCACGGCTTCTCCCCAGCTCTACAGGGATGACTGCAGCAGGCAGTGGGAAGCTGGGAGCACACGTATTTTGTACCTGTGATCACCTCTGTGTGCTGCCATCTCCCCTCACTCAGAGCTTAGGGGTCCTGTGCCCCCCCTTGCTTCCCGCATCAGGCTCTGCCCTCCCTTCTCATGGCAGGAGCTCTGAGCCTTTCTCCTTCCCTGTCTAATTCTGCAGGTTTTTCCTTCTCCATGTTATAATACTGTGCTCATCACCCATGGAGCTGAGTGCTTAGTGCAAGTGATTCAATCCAGTCTCCACTCTAAAGCTGGCCTCTCATCTTCTTTTTCTGAAACATCCTATTGGAGGTTGAATGGTAACTTACCACTACAGAGGAACTGAGCAGAAGATGTAAGGTTTCCACTGTGTCCTGCTAGTTCATCATTCATAACCATACATGCATGGTTCTTTTGTGGTCCACAGCAACTGGAAAGATTTCACCGTGTTCCCTTAATCGGATGGACACCCATGAACTGAGCAAAATAAGCTGATAAGCACTTCAAAACAGAAAGACTTTTTTTAAGCAAAGTATTTGAGTATTCAGTCTCTCCTCCTGGAGATTATTAGCTTACATTTATATCTCAGGGTTGTATGAAACGTCTTAGATTTGGCTAAAGTACATCTTCTTGTGTAGCATCCTGTCTGGCTCTATAGAGGCATCTATACTTGGTCATGATCTGTAATGACCAGTTGCCTGCACTGTTACAGAGCTAATTTCTAATTTAATTAGCCTGTCTGCAGCTTTCAGCCACTGGATCCTGTTGTGTTTCTCTGCAAACTGAGATGCCCAGCATTTTCTGACTGCAAAGCACACGTACGCTGTAATCAAGTCACCTCTCACTTCTCTAGCTGACAAGCCAAACAGCCAGAACTGTACATCTATCTCTGAAAAGCACTTTTCTTGTGTCATTTGTGTGGTTCTTTACACTCATCAGACTCTTCAGAATGGGGATTATCTGCCATACCAAGCCTGCACACAAAATGTAAAGATGGACTGTAAAAATGGTCTTTCTCCACCTGCTTGCTTGATTCCCTCACACGTGGCAAGAGGTCAAGGACATTTAACCTTTTTTCTTTCTGCATTTTTCTGCAGGATTGCACAAGGAGCTGTGTGCCACCAAAACCCACCGTGTCCCTCCCTGAGTCGCTGTTTGCTGCCATTTTGTAGCACAGCCTTCACTTTCTGTAGGGGCACGTTGACTTCTGACTCTGCACACTGATCCTTGCTCAGGATCCAGCTTACAGAGTGTCTCAGACGGAGTTACCACATGGCCCGTAAGAAACTTGTCGCTTTGGCACTGACTCTCCTCCCCCTTTGCAATTTCACTTTGAAGTCTGCTGGTTTGTCCGCTTGCTTTCCAGATGGGAAGCAGAAAACATGTCCTGAAAGCTGTGGGGAAAGCTCTTCCCGGGGAAGAGGCAGCTGAGGGGAGACCTTATTACTCTCTTCTTTCTTCTGAAAGGTGCTTACAGAGAGAGCGGGGCTGGTCTCTTCTCAGTGGTGACAGGTGACAAGATGAGGGGAAATGGCCTCAAGTTGTGCCAAGGTAGGTTTAGGTTGGACGTTAGGAAACACTTCTTTTCAGAAAGGGTGGTTAAACATTGGAATAGGCTCCCCAGGGAGGTGGTTGAGTCACCGTCCCTGGACGTGTTTAAGAGCCGTTTGGATGTGATGCTTGGAGATATGATTTAGCAGAGGGTTGTTAGAGTTAGGGTACTATGGTTAGTCTGCGGTTGGACTTGATGATCTTTGAGGTCCCTTCCAACCTGAGTGATTCTATGATTCCATGATTCTGTGGGTGAGTGGGTCCCTTCTGACAGATTTTGCTGGGGTTTGTCAGCTCTCATGCCAGGAGCTCCTCCAGCTTTAGTGCTGGGCACCGCTCACTCTGTGCTCCAGATCTACCTTTTGTCCCTCCCACCCCAGCTCACCCTTGTGCTGTTGAGTGCTACTCCAGCTCTGCTCTCAGACACAGCTGGGTTAAGAGCTGCTGAGTTATTTGTTAGCAGACCCTGAGAGCAAGGACAGGCTGGGACATATTGTTGTGAGGGAATAGCCAAATTATTCATGCGAGCTGCTGAACTAACCAGTTCTTAAACCTCTTAGCAAGCGCTTTCTGACACAGCACATCACTAACTTTTCACCAGGTTTTACATAGTACAGCATTAAACTCCTTGCAATTATCTAGGTGTGTTACATCTCCACGTTTGTCTGTACAAACCTGTAATCCAAAATGATGAAATTAGATTTCTTTGGCAATTCTCAGAAAGTAAGTAAGTAAGTAAGTAAGACACCATGTGCCTATCATCAGTTCTTTGAGTGCTCTCACACCCTGCTGTCTCCACTGGAAGTTCTTTCCATTCTCCTGGTCGGAGTTAGCGTGTATTTATCTATTTTATATACTAGGACAACATAACTGCTTTTCCAGCCTTCTGGAATTCCCCCAGTGCCTTCAAAACCCAGGCCTGTGAAAAAGAAGGATCCTCAGCCAGTTCTTCCACCACACTTGGGGCCCACTGGTACATCTCAAAATGTCAGGTTAGTAGTGTCCGTCTCAACCATCTTCCTCAGTTACCATCAAAGACCAATTCCTCTCTACTTGATATGAACAAATAATCCTACTTCTTTCTAGATACAAGATAAATAATATTAAACTGCTCTGTTTTATTGGCACTTCTGCCTTGCAGTTCTGATCCATCTACCTTTCTAAGATGCTTTGCTCTTCACAGACTTCTCTTCTGCTGTCAGCCTCAACAGGACAGTGTGACGTTTAGGCACATCAGTGTTTGTGTTTCTCATGTTGCTGCACCAGAGGAGCAGGGCAGCTGCTTCCTCAGAGGTGCGATGAGGCTGATGACAACTGCAGGGAAGAGCAGGCCATGGAGCAGCTTTTGTTCACCGCCCATTGCCGATGGCTGATAATCATTTTGCTGATGATAACCTGCTTACAAGCTAATGCATGTTTTAAAATGGTTGATGACTAACAGTGCTCTATCTGGCAAGGATAAGTGCTTTTTCTCAGGGTGAGTGCAACCTGCCCCGCACTCGGATTGGCGCGACGATTTCCATATGATTGCTGAGTGCCTGATGTGCATCAGCTCGTGGTGCTCTGCCTCGGTCTAAAATCAATCCCATGAGCAATGTTTAGACACTGCTGACCAAAGAGCTCTGTCAGGCTGGTGTTCAGGGGGCAGTGTGACCCACAAGAGTGCAGTTACCTTCTGAAACAGGGAGCGCTCACAGGCACAGGCAGAACCCCAGGGCTCAGCACTACCTGGGCAGCAGGGCCAGGAGCTGCCTGCCCAAGCCAGCTTCGCCTCAGGCCTAGAACTGCATACTGGCTCATACACACTCCCAATGAGCAGCAGGGTTTTAAAGAACACTGGAAGCTCCTGCTGTGCTTTTAGTTGCCGAGTGTTTCTGATTTTCTCCATTTCTACCAACACCAGTGCTACACTAGGACTGTGTTCCCTGATCATCTGGGAGGACTGTCATTGCCCTGATCACCATCTATTACAATCAAATGGGAAAAAAGCATTTAAGCAAAACAACAACAACAAAAGATCATAGCCAAGCTTCTCATTACATTCTGCTTCTTGTGATATTCAACGTATTTCAGGTTTCAGTTAAATAGAGCTTGTTTTTCCTCTTGCATATGTTTTGTGTCGATCCTTTCAATTGCTTTACCTCTGACTGGCGTCAGAGACATTTCAAGGGAATGCAGGTCTATTTTTTCTCTGTTGCAAGGCTGTAGCAAAACTAGAGTGTAGGAAGCACGGAAAGCTAAAATTACGCCTTGTTTGTCTATTTAGTGCACAATTACCCAGCTGGCTCCAGACACCCTGGTGCATTTTGCTGGGGATTGCATGCATGGCTCCTGCAGGCAGAGCTGGGGATGTACGCTCTGTGCCTGCTCAGGGCTGCAGCTCCCAGGCAACCCCAGGCTGATGGCCACACTTGGCATTTAGCGCACAGGAGTCTAGGGACATGGTGCTTTATTGCTGCTTCTCACAATTCCCAGATAGGTTACAACACCCTGCTCTGTACATTGTACCTAGTGTGCTGGGCTTTGCCTCCTCAGTAACACCAGCTCTTGCTTGGTTCTGTTATTCTAAGGTCAGTCTGTCATTCAGGACTTTCTGATCATAGGGCTGGAGCGCCTCTCCTATGAAGAAAGGTTGAGGCAACTGGGCTTGTTTAGCTTGGAGAAGAGAAGGCTCGGGAGAGACCTCATTGTGGCCTTCCAGTACTTGAAGGGAGCATATAAACAGGAGGGAATGGCTGTAAACGAGGGTGGATGGTGGTAGGACAAGGGGGAATGGTTTTAAACTGAGACAGGGGAGGTTTAGGTTAGATATTAGGAGGAAGTTTTTCACACAGAGGGTGGTGATGCAGTGGAACAGGTTGCCCAAGGAGGTTGTGGATGCCCCATCCCTGGAGGCATTCAAGACCAGGCTGGATGTGGCTCTGGGCAGCCTGGTCTGGTGGCTGGTGACCCTGCACATAGCAGGGGGGTGATCATTGTGGTCCTTTTCAACCTAGGCCATTCTATGATTCTGTGGTTCTATGAAATCAAACTACACTTCCCCTGTTTCTGAATGTGCTACACATTAGGATTTTTTATCACCGCCAGTGCTTCCTGAATCACTGGCTTCCTCACACATGCACCCTATGAAAAATTTGGTGCCACTACAAAGCTGTTTTGGTGGCCACATGAGGCCGTGGGGCACAGGCTCATTCCGCTCTACAGTGATTGTGTGATAGTGTTTGTGTTTACCTACATTTATCAGCTGGACTTTGGAAAATAACAAACCAAACCATGAAGTGAAAGGTTGCCCCACCATTACCAGTTATCCACGCTGCCAAAGATTCCACCTACTTTTTTCTATTTAGAAAGAGTGACCTTCTATGGCTTGACTGAATGACACTGCAGTAGACAAGTTCTTTCCCTTCCTTTCTCCTGCCAATCTACTGGAGCCAAATTGATTTAATATGTGCTGCCACAGAAGGTCTACTTAAATATTTTCAAAATAAGAAAATATAGTCTACTGGATATTGCTAAAAACAGGCAAACAAAAAATCCTATGTCAGGATACATTACATATTGAACTTGTAGTTCCAGTGTTTGCTTTACCACTCAACAGTCCGAACATATGCAAACATCTTCTGTATGAGAAATGATTTTTGTGTGGTTACATCTAATGTTTCCTATTTCATAAAACCCATAATACACACTTGCCTTCCTTAGCTAATTCAGTGCAGCCATCCACAGCTTTCCGTGTTGCTCTGCACAGCCCAAATTCCACTTGCAGCACACAGTGTTGAGTTAACAGATAGGAAAATGCCAGCTAATAAAAGTCAGCTTTTCCATGTCTTGTTTCTGAGTGCCATAGTTCTTGAGGGCTTCGATCTGGTCACAGTTGATGTTGCTCAGCTTTAAATGGAAATTTTCTTGGTGAAAATCTGTCCCAGTCTGAGAGATTCCATTTTTGAATAGAAATACCAGATGTTATCCTGAGATTTAATATGTTCTTTCATTCTATTCTACAGCAGACAAACTGTTTGATCTGACACACACTGCACGCTAAGTTATATTTTTTATTCCATGCTGTGTGCTAAAAATCACTTAAAAAACCTGTCAAGTAGATGCCTGACAGCTTTATTTGTACCTGGTAATTAAGGGGCCCGATTTGATGTCCAAATGGCTCTGGAAAATGTTACATTTTCTTTGCCAAATTTGTCATTTATTCTCTCATTATTCCTATTGTTTAAAGTGTTCTCTGTTCAGCAAGAAAGAAACTGGCTACAATTATTGGCTTGGGGTGAGAGGCTCAGTGAAGGCGATATTAGCACTGCCTATGTTACCTCTATATGGTGAGGGGGATATTAGCACCGCCTATGATACCTCTGTATGTTTTTGCCATATAAAAAGTCTCCTTATGAGCAAGGCAGAAGTAAACAACTTCCCAACAGCTGAGCTAGACTCTTAGCATCTGTCGTGTGAATACCCACCAAGACATACACAAACTGGTAAAGGCAGATACACACTTCCCCATTTGGTCTAGCTGACTACGTTTTCAAATCCTTGCTGCTAACAAAAGTAGGTCATTGCTAGAACTCTGCAGTGGCCCATGGTGCTTTACATACACTTAGTTATCCCATGTTTACTGTTTTGTGTAGATGTTTACACATGTTCAGCATTAGGACTTTTCTGATAATTCCCAAGAGAGCCTTCTCCTCAGCGTTTCCCTCCATGCAGAGAAGGTATTGGCAGTGGACTGTGAAGGAAGGAAGTGCAGGAATGTTTCTAAACCTACATTTCTTCTACAGAGGCAGTGGAAAGCAATGTTAAGGTAACATAATTTCAGGACAGTCTAGTGCTGTGTGGGTATAAGTAAGTTCAAGAAATGTTTTCAGCAAGTACTAAACTTAAAACACTTTAAGCAAGGGCTTAAGAGACTGAGATATACTGTTAAATACTGCCCTGAGTCAGAACCAATATCTGATCATTTAAATAAAATTCAGAATTCTGTCAGCAGAGGCAGAATGCAAAACTGAAGTCAAAACCCACTTTGATAAATGATCTACAGCCCAGACAGCCCTGCAGAGGGCAGGCACTCTCAAATGTCAGTGTCAGTCAAGAGATGCAAAATATTTCCTTGCAGGAGCACCATATCTGAATTAGCCAGCCCTGGCAAAGGCTGGGCTTATTTTTACAGCAGCTGGGGGAGAAGTATTTCATCTATGGAGAAGGTGAAGCCCAGTACAAAAATATTTTTGTATCTTTCAGAAAGTCTGCAGGCTTGAAGCAGAAGTTGTTGCCTACTGAAATTGTTGCCAATGCAGCTCGGTGTGCTGGGTTCAGCTAAATCACGCTTAGATAGTCTCATAAAGAGAAGGGTAGCTACCTGCCATCTTGCTATGTAAGTACTGGAGAAGAGCATCAGTTCCGGCTGAGCTTGTTTCCTTAGCCACAGCATAAAATATTTCTATTAATTCTGGTCTGTTCAGCCTGACTGGAATATTTTGTTTCTTTCAATACATTTTTAGCCCTTGAGACTACCCAAGTGCTTCAAAATATTGGCTTACGTGTTTTGACTAGTCTGTATTTGCTTTAATAATAAATGCTAGATACTGGTAGTAATGCTATCAATGTAATAGTTTTCACCTCAGGACTGATGATATTGAAATTGTGACACTGAACACACATACATACGTTCATTATAACTCCTTTGTCTTTTTCTGTTTTGGGAGAAGTTATCTTTTTAATATCAACTCTCTTATATTCCTTATATATCTAGACCTGTCTATCTATCTGTTGTTAAAAACGTATCGAAATAACAGTACTGTAACCAATTATTAAGGGATGATATTCTATATTTGTTCCTCCTATGAGAAGGCTGGATGTACAAGTCCTATTTTAAATGTGATGCTCATATCACAATGCTGATCTCTTTCGTCTTACAACAGCTCAAATAAAAATGTTCCCATGTAAAATTTCCTACTCTCCTGCAGCTTTCAATGGAGGAAGAAAAGAAAGAGCAGTTTCAAATTTTCTGCCTGACTGAAGCACTCGATTCCTAGCTGTTAGGTTAACTCATTTAATTCAAGTACGCAAAAGGATGAGTAAGCAATAAACCATTTCACATCAATCCATCTGGCAGTAGGTAAAACAGCTATAATGAACAACATGTTTATAGAGCACGTTTCCTACCCAGTCTAGTCATTTGTAGGATCCAGGCCACAGATGTCACAGGTTGCCTGAGAAGCATTAGATGCGAGGGGATGCCTGTGTTTGAAACGGGAGTTTGAGGATGATCTGTGATGATGGATGTTTGCTGTTTATGCACACTTCATTAGCTCAGTCAGTCTGGCTAGCACTCATAGGACTACATAGCTTACCCTACTGTCTGCCAATGGCCACTTGATCTGGAGTTTGTAGGTGAATGAGCATATGTTTTTGGATGGATGATTTGCTTTATGATGACTAAGGAACGCACAAGGCATCTGTTATGGAGATGTTAGAAGTTTGCATGCCCTACGGTGCAGAAGCTGGGAAGAATGTATTGTAGTATTTCTCTCTTATGGAAAGAGGAAAGACACAATTGATTTCTATTTAAAACACAGCAATTGTGTTCTGACTTCAGGTGCCCTAGGAGCAAACAAGATCTTAAATCCGCTCTTAGCATGAGAAGCTTTGGATCTGCCTCAGCCAACGCTATCAGCATAATGTCATGTAGTTATGAATCTTTGGATTGCCCTCAATGGGGACAAATGTATGTAAACAAGAACAGGATTTGGCTTTGTGTATGTAGAATTATTAGGCAAAGAAGAAGGAGCAGCAAAACCAACCAAGTAACCATCTGAAAAGCAAGAGCACGAAGTGCCCTACCATCACCCTGAGCATGTGACAGTTAAATTCACAGCGAGTTAGAAGCTATACTGCAATTATGCTAGCATACAGATTAGCAAGGGTAAGCCAGTTCTTTATTTTGTGAATGAGGAACAATGCTATATTTTACAGTAATAACTAAATTCCTGGTGTAAATATATTTGAAAACATTTATTCAGGCAGGAACAGAAGCAGCTGTTGGATTAACATCACATACCTTTCAGATTTCTAGGAAAAAAAGGGTACTCTAAATAAATACATACTTTACTGTTGCATCTCTTTATTCTGAGTGACAGCTTCCAGGAAATTGTGCAAAGGAAGGTACAGTTTTGAACAGACAACTCATTCAGGTTGCTTTGCATAGCTTGAGATGTGCAAATAGCAAGAGAGCTGAGAATATTACAGCAAAAAGGAATGTTCCAAATGACAAAACCAAACTACTTACTTACTTAATAAACTTAAATTACTTGTGCACCATTTATCTTTTCACCAAGCACCTACGCAGACAACACCAGATAACCAGTATAAATCAGAAGGATCTGTGGCTGCAGGTCCACAGAAGAAGCAGTTCAGTAGTAAAGCAGCTTTAAAAATTAGATATTAGGAGGAAATTTTTTGCTCAGAGGGTGGTGAGGCACTGGAAAAGTTCACCCAAAGAAGCTGTGTGTGCCCCATCCCTGGAAGTGCTCAAGGCCAGGTTGGATGGGGCCCTGGGCAGCCTGAGCTGGTGGGGGCAGCGCTGCCCACGGCAGGGGGTTGGAGCTCAATGATCTTTAAGGTCCCTTCCAACCCAAGCCATTCTGTGTTTTCTGTGACGATTACTTCAGTTTAACAAATTCAGCATAAGAACTAAACTGACAAAATGCTCCAAGCTTAAGCACAGTAGAAGTACTTGTACAAGTATTGGAAATACTTGTCCCTTAAATGAAATTAACTATCCTGGTAGAAATGTCTTATACCAAATAGCTCCCTTATTCTACCCATATTTTTTAAGTTGGGATAGCCGCAATAGAAAGCACTCATTACCAATTGGAAAACTGAGTTAATAAAACTGTGATGTGTAGAAAAGGCCTCAGGACCTTCTTCCATGCTTATTTTGAAACACCTCCCTTCTCCTTGCTTGGGTGTTACAGTACACACTCTGCAGCACTGGGCACCTCTTCAGACCTGAGTGGGAAGCTAACAAGGCAGCAGCCCCAGCAGGTCCTCTGCGTGCTGAGCGCTTGAGTGCTCAAAGCCCTTCTCAAGCCAGGATTGAGCTTAGGTCAAGCCTGGAGTGTGCCCCTGGTTCTGAGTTAGCACTGCGTCTGACAGCACCCTGACAGCATGAGAAACACTGAGGGGTTGCCATAACACAGGCCATCACCACTTCCTGCTTTAAATCCCACTATTGATTAATTAAAAAAAAAAAAAAAAAAAAAAAAGGGTTAAATAATGCTTATGTTAGATGTGAATGTAGGCTGATCTGTAATCTAATAAGCTACGTCACTATAATTTCCTATAAACCCATAAGAACCACAAAGCACAGATCATCCTTTTGTAGTAGTTACAAAGAAAAGAACTAGAATGATGCTCAAGTTTTAGTTTGTACCTATGCAGATTGTGTTATTTTATTTTTATCGTGGGCCTTACGAATGCGCCGTTACTTCCTTTCTCCTTTGCACTGCTTCAGAACTTTAAACTTACAGCTCCTGGAGGAGAGAGACAGCCTGTGACATGCGTACCGAATCCAAGATTGATACAGGTGTGCATTCATTCATTATCATGACTAAGAAAGAATGAAGATTGACAGTTCAATTACGCAATAATGAAGACTTGCTGTATGCTCATTCATGAATGTGTTAGTCGATTAAAAACAGTTTTGAAGGATATTATTATTATTAAAGTTTGGTTAAGTACATTCCCCTTACTTGACAGCGTAGAAAGATCTCAATCAATAAACAGAACTTTAATTAGTCTAAAAAATACCACAAAATCACTGGTATGTATCTTATGTATTTTTTTTTTTCCCTTTAGAAAATATATTTTCTTTCATAGTCTGATATCTGATATGAGGCAGGACTTAATTATATGTTTGCTGTAGTTTTGCAGGTTGCTGGAGGCTGAGCCAGTCCGCAGCAGTGCATAGCACCAGCCACTGAGGGAAGCCAATGGTGCCCTCTGCTTCCACGGTACAGCTGGTTGTATGCTGTGTGAGAGCAGCCCACCAGCCCTGAGGTGCCACGGGAGGCAGCTCAGGGAGCGTGGAGCCAACTCATGGGAAAGAGAGTTGCCACATAAAGCCGTCTCTGTACGTACGCAGGGTAAATGAAGCAATCACAGAACCGCGCTGAATCTCGTCCTCTTAGAACTACTCCTCTTCCGAATTCTTTGGGCACCTCTTCAAGCAAATGCTTTCTTTCTTACGTAAAGATTTGGTTTCATTTGTACAATTTGTAGTTTAAACAGCCTCACACCCATTTGTTTCCTTGATTTTGTTGTCAAGTAGGATTCATTTGTCAGTTATTGCCTGTTCATGTTCTACAGTAAGATAGCAATCTCCTGTCCCTCAAAGGCTCCTTTTTTATGTTTTTTTTGTTGTTGTTTTTTTTGTGGGGGGACATGGACGGACAGTGAACAAGCCATATCTTTCCACAGTTTGAGTGTGAAACTGGTTATTCTCTATTTCATGCTGACTGATAAGGTGAAGTGCAGATACAGGCAATCTTTGTATTAAAAAAAAAAAAAATCCTCTTGGTTTGGCTGGTTGGGTGGAGGGAAGGTTTTGTTCCCATAGCAACGTTTAGCATTGAGCCTGCAGAAATGAGGCTGCCTGGAGGCATGTCAAACATGCTGCATTTAAAGAGCTGCTTGCACTCTACAGTGTGTTTTTGTTGATGACAATTACTTAGCGAACAACAGGGAAACAAAAAGAAAAACCTCTAAAACCCAATACATTAAACTTAAGCCTGCTGATACTAGACGTGCTGTGGAGCATCACTTGAACTCTTCTTGGAATACGCACACAGGGAAGAACCTTGAAGCTTTACTATCGGCTGATGAATAGACACCACAACTTTAGGTAAAAATCAGTCCGAAGCTGTGGTGTCACTTTTGCAAAGTGTTTTTCTCCCACCTCCATCTGAGGCAACACTGAATGCAGTGTTGTGAAAACTACTGTGGAGGGAAGTGGTGAGGAGACGGGGGACCAGAAATCCCGTGTAGGAGCTGTGTCAGAGATACGGGACAGCAGCAGGGGAAGGGCTGCTGAACGCTTCCAGAGTGATGAGACGGGACGGAGGAAAAAGTCTTTCCCAGTACAGGCCGGTGCTGAAGGAATACCCTAATGGAAAAGGAGTGGAGGACAAATCCAGACTAGGCTCAGGTTTTTGCACTTTACAGGGCAAAGTTTGACCATGCGTTAACAGGACTGGTGTTTGTGGCTAAAGAAGAATGAACTGAACTGTGGTGATGACAGGGGAACGAAACAAGGAACAAATTTAACTTCAGCATTTTTATTTTTATTTTTTTTTGCAACGTACTGGGAGAGAAGGACAGGACACAACAAATTCAAAGGAGTCTTTAAGGGAGGATGAATAAGCCAGTCCTTCCTCTGTGGCTGCCATCTCTCTGTGTTTTGTCAGCCAAACACTCTCACTCACCACAAGTCCTGTTCAGACAGAACTGGAAAATTCCACACATTTGTCCAGGATTTCACTGTGGGAGGGACACAGATCAGTGGCACAGTGTGCACGTCAGCATGTCAGCACAGTAGCTTTGTCCAGGAAAACATGATGGAAAGTCACCCAGGAACACAGAACCACAAATGAAATAGAATCAGTGTTACGGCATTTTATGAACTATATTGTTCATATACGGTGATATTTAAAGGGAAATTCATTCACTGGCTTTTCAATTCACTGAATTCTGTGTCTACCTTGGCACACCAATAAGCAGAATAAAGACATGAAGAATATCAGTGTTATTGGTACGTACACAAGAGGGAACAAATGGAAAGAGCACACGTATTGTAACACCGTTCACTGGTAACATAAAACTGTAAAATAGCCCCAGTATTAGAAGGCAGTCAGTTACTACCCAAAGTTTTTGGAGGGAGGAAAACAAAAGCAGAGTGGTTTCAGAAGTGGTTGTTGACATGAGTTTTTAATTAGCACTTTGACTTTGTTATGGTGCCTATTATCTACCCTGGCAGGGTATATTGTACATCCTCAAGGCTGGTGGAATGTTGACGGTCTGCTTTCAGGCTCCAGATGTCCTGCTTAACTAAGAACAAAAACCTTCCCAAACAAAAAGAGAGAATGTCAGTTTGCTGAAGAGTTTTATTTAATTGCTGAAGGGCCTGAATTTATTGCTGGGTATCAGAAGGAAGACACTTTAAGAGGTCAGAGGGAAGAAGAAGAAGCAGGCAAGGTCCTGCTGAGTGCTGCTGCACTTTTGTTACTCTCAATCTGAGTTTATCTGAGCTGACCCGGGATGAAGTACCTGGTTATAGTTTGTGATCAAGTGGCACTATCACACAGAAGGAAAACTCTCTGAAGACCAGCAAACTAGGATGGCCTTATCAGAACAAGCTCAAAAATAACAGTGCAGTATGAATGAGGAGGAGGGAGTACATCTGCGTACAGAGAAACCGATCAAAGGTCTATTCCTGGAGACCTTGGATCAAACTCACCAAATCACACACTGCTTCATGCCCAGAGCTCCTCTGAAGAGGCCCCATATTGCATGAGAATGATAAATGAGCTGAAACTGTAGGAGAGTGGCACACAGACTGACATAGGAGTGAGCGTGCTGGGGAGGAACAGAGGGAGCTGACAGTAACAAAGGGGCAGAAGAAAGGGTGGGTGCCAAGAGCTGCGTGCAATCAGAACTGACAGAGCACATACAAAAACGATAGCAGTGGGGTGGAAGAGTGGAAACAAAAGCAGTGCTGAAGCGCTGAAATGATGTTATCTCAGGCAAGACAAGACAAGTCAGCGAAGTTAATTATTTGCTGCTGGTTGGCCAGATGGCCCTGGAGTTTTATCATAAGTCCTCTGCCCACTACATTGCTCTACGGGTCTGCAATCCAAACTTTTCATCTCAATACAAGGAGACAGCAGCATTCCTGCTGTTATGAGACAACAAATGAAAACACAGCCTATGGTGAGTGATCTGGTGAGTGATCCAATGCAGCTTTTGAAAGACACAAACATCAGGGTCTATCTCCAGGGTAAATTGGGCAGCTCTGCACTTTGAGAGGACAAAAGCTTGAGCCATGGAGTGGGGAGCCAACAGCCTGTCATTGGAGGCCCCTGGGGCTGCTCTGTGGGAACCATGTTTGGGAACTGACCTAGATTGCCTCTGGACCATCAGGAAGAACAAACCGCAACAAAACCTGCTTTAAGATGTGGAACTCTCCTAACAGATAAAAAGCAGTGGTGCTGAGGAGTGTGGTTGGGGTACACTAAAAACCACATGCCTGTAAGTTAAGCATTGCACCACCCACACTTTGGAGTTCCAGCTCTCTTTTAATTATACTCAGAGGTCTTCAGAATAGAAATGGAGGCCACACATCTTTTAACGAGCGTGACTGCAGATAAAGCAAACCGAACACTTAGAATGGTTGGTTACCCAACTGCCTACAGCCCAGGATTATTGCTGATGTTCGTACTCCTCTCGGTCATTCAGTTTCTCAGAGGTTTTGCTCTGGTGTCCCCCTCTATTTTAGCACCAAATGTAACCCTGGGCAGCACAATGTTACACTGCAACACCAAAGAAGGCAGCAGGGTATGACTTTGTCTGCACGGTGGTACAAAAATCTCACGGCAATGGGTAGCCATGGGGTAAGGTGCAGAAAGGAGCACCCCGCAGGGTCAGACACCCTGGGCATGCTGCTCCTCTGCCTCCGGGTGCAGCCGCGGGGCCGCAGCCCACCTGCGGGCCCAGCAGCAGGAGCCCGGGGCTTTGTGATTAACGCTAATGAAGGGAGTTCGTCGTCGTGAGCACTGAACAGCCTTCGAGATCAGGTGCTGTTTTCATTTGAGAACCGACAGCGCACTACAGCTTGTAGAGAGAGTAAATCGCTGCTGGGACAGGCGTTATCTGCTTCGGGCCAGACCTGTTCTGTTACAGGAAACTGCTACGCGTACACAAGCACCGCGTTCGGCGTTGAAGCAGCCGAGCGGCGTCGTTCCCGGGGCCGGATCCGGGCACGGCCGCGGGGCCATTCAGCTCTGCCTCCCCCTCCCCGCAGCGGGAACCCGCCCCTCCGCCGTTGCCCCCACCGACCGGCGGGAGGGGGCCGGACGAGGGGGCGGGAGCCTCGTGCCGTCGCTCCGCCGCTCGGTGCGGGCGGCGCGCGGAGGGACTCCGGGCATCTCGCGGCCGCGCCGAGCCAAGCCGCGCTTTTCCAAGCCGTGCCGCGCAAAACCGCGCGCCCCGCCGCAGCCGCGCCGCCCCTCCTGCATGGCCGCGCCGTGAGGGGCGGGAGAGCGCGGCGCCGCGGCGGGGAGCGCTCAGCGCCGGCTGCCCAGCATGCTGCGTAAGGTAAGCGTCGCGCCGGGCGCCCCGGGAGGCAGCGGCCGGGCGGCGGGGAGCGGGGCGGGGCGGCGCGGCCGGCAGGGGGCGCCACAGCGCCGGCGGCGGGGCGCGCGGGGGGCGGTGTTGCCCGTTGCCGGGTGGGGCGGCGCGGCGCTGTCCATGGTGCGGAGGGGAAAACTTTGCCGTCTCCGAGCGGGCCGCCCCCCGGGCTGGAGTTGCCGTGGACGCTCGCGCTGCAGCCGATGGCGGCGTGAGGCGGCCCGCGTGCTCGAGTGTGGAGAGCGGGGAAGGTCTCCCTGCCCGCCTCCGTTGCCGCTTCGCACACAGGAACTGGCTCGAGCAAGCGGAACGGCTCCGCGTCCCACGCGGCGGCAGCTCTGTTTGTGCTGCGTGGAGGTGAACTCGAGGCTGCCGTGACTGGCGAAGGCGCTGCTGAAAGCTGTAGAAAAATACCCCGAAGGGCTGAGCGGAGAGGAGGGGGGTTGCATAGCAGCATCAGAGCTGCTGTGGAGCTGCAGCCTAAAGCTGTTAAAGTCAGTGGGAATCTTTTTCTTGACCGGTAAGGATGTGCGTTCAGAGCTTCCAGCTCCCAGCCCGGTCCTCAGTGGTCCTGCCAAGTCTCTTTGCACCCGTGTCACTCCTTTGCCTACCGGGAGCAGTGCAGAGATTATGAAGATCTGAGGGGACGCAAGGTATCTGAGCCATGTTTCACTTGCATGCTTAATTCACAGGCTGTCCAGGGGTGAACCTAACTTTGAGGGTTGCTCTGCCCTGGCACCCTGTTCTGTGCTGCGTATTCAGCAACCTGCCTTTTCCAGAATAACCTCTGTGTGAATTCTAGGCCACTCGCGCTGTGTTCCTCTGTTGTACCAGAAGTAGCACAGCACAAAGAGAAGTTGCACTAAGCTAAGTTTAGCTCAGAAGAGGTAAAAATAGTAATCCCTAATTCTTAGAGAGCACCTCAGGGCTAATGAAGGCTGCGGAAGGAACCTTCTAAGAGAGGGAGGCTCCCTTTAGGAAAGGTAGCAATAAATAAAAAGAGCAGTCGTACACCTCACTTTGGATCACAAGTGCCCAATCCACATTTTTGTTTTAGGCATCTCAGTGGAGAACATTCCTACAGAATTCACGGATCAGGTCCTTCACATGTCTTAGTAAATCAGTAATCATGCAGTATCCAACAGGTAAAATTAGTTTCATGCTGTGGCTCTCTTTTGTCTCCTTTTCATTCTCTTTGGTTCCAGAGGTGGGTCTTTCACTTGTGACTTAGCATCTTCTTTTTGCTTTTATATCTGTTGGGAAGGTAAAAGCCCTGGTTTCTTATTCTTCCTTCTGTTGCTTGATTTTGTGGTAACAAGAGGAAGGCTGACATTTGGGAACCGTCTGACTTTGCTGTCCCTAAATGCACTTGATGCTTCATTGATTACTTCAAAAATTGATTACTTCAAAAATAAGCTGGAGAGAACCGGGCCACTGAGACGCAAAGCTGAAATGCTTGCATTGGGTTTAGTATGGGTGAGCAGCTCAGTGTTAAATTCACGCTTTCCATTTAGATCAAGTTTTCAAGCACCGTCTGTGCTCATAAAGGAGCAATAAAGAAGAGTCATTTCAAACACCTCAGAAGCGTAATAAAATCCTTTGAGGGCGTATTGAATTTTGTCTCTAACATGGAGCAGGTGGGCTCATCAGAATGGGTGGGGTCGGTGGGATCTTGAAGTCTTGATGGGGCTACTGTTGTGTGTGGGGTTACCTTTCCCCTGACCCTCAGCTGAGCTGATCTCTTGAGGAGCCCACCTGCTCCCTGGGCTTCAGTCACCGAAGCAGGGCAGAGCCCTTCAGACAGGGGTGACCCGATCTCAGCTGTAGCGTGCAGGTGCAGGCAGTCATGTAGCTTCCTGAATGACACAGTAGGGCTCTATGTATGTTTCTGCACTTCTGCTTGGCAGCGCAGAGGTATGCCTTAGACAGAGGACCCTCCTTGTGTTTCTCAAGTTCTTGCTGTGGTGGAAAGCAGAGTAGCTTAGGCTAAGTGAGATGTGGTGCAGTGTGCAGTGGAGAGCTATGCGTTTAGGAGGAGAGAACAGCATGGAGAAGGACAGGCAGTAGCACGACACTGCTGATCTGGTTTTAGGGCTTTCTGCTGAGTGGAAACTTGGCTGAGTTGGAACTTAGCTGAAACAGCTCTCACTGTGTGCTCCAGCTAGGTAGCAGTTGAGACCACCCTGCCTGCTGCCCACCTCATTCTGCTATTTCCAGGTACATATGCTGAAATTGAAGGGAGTGTTGATAAATCCTCAGAGTATGAGTGACATCAAGGTTTCCTAATTCTCCTAATGCCTTATTTGAGATGCTTTGAAGCAATCTTCTCTTTCCAGAGAAGGTGTCCCCCTATACTTTCTCTACGAAGTCCCTTTTTAGACTTGAGAAACATGATGTACTGAGTTCCCTGGCCAACACTGCTTTTCCTCCCTCTTCAAGTGGATCAAAATAGTTAAAGATGACATAGGCATTTCCACGTACTTTATGCTTGTACAGATACACATTTTTAAGAACACCACTTCATAGTAGCTGGGTTTATAGCTATGTCAGCTGAGGTTGGTCCACTTGACCTGATTGCGGTTGAAAAACCCAATTCTTTTTCTTCCATGTGCCCTTCACTTTTGTTGTGGTTTAACCCGGCAGGTGGCTGAGGACCACACAGTTGTTAGCTCACTTCTCTGCTTTCCAGTGGGATGGGGGAGAGAACTGAAAAAAACACCAAAGTAGAACTCATGGATTGAGATAAAATTATTTACTAAGATAGAGGAAATGAAAAGGATCATAGTTATGATTATACATACATGTGTATATATATATATATATATATATATATATATGAATGTATAGTATATAACAAGTGGCATATAAGCAATTGCTCACCACCAGAAGAGAGTGAGATGAACTCCCACTCCCTTCAAAACTCTCCTTCCACGGGATGTCATATGGTATGGAATATCCCTTTGGCCAGTTTAAGTCAGCTGTCCCGATTCTGTCCCCTCCCAGCCCTTCGTTAGTATGAGCCGAGAAATCTGGAGCAGCCTTGGCTCTGTGTAATAATCTGTCTTAGCAATAATTATGAACACTGGTGTGTTATCAGTATTGTTTTTCTCCTAGAACCAAAACATAGCATCATACCAGACACTCTGAAGAAAACAATTCCATCGCAGCTGAAACTAAGACAACATTTTACTCGTGTTTGTATTAGCATGAAAGTATGAATGCAAATATAAGCAGGAAGAAAAACCCTGAGGTTGTTTTTTTTTCCTCCTCTTTTTACACATTTCCCTCCCCACCATTCAAATGAAATAGATTGGCATTTTTGTTAATAGAGGCACTGTCTGTTAGGCAGGGTAGGAAGGTGGTAACAGAGTTAAGCGGGGAGTGACTACATTCCTAAGCAATGAGTGGAAAACCAGTTCTTCAAACCTTAGCATTCCTACCTCTTTGAACTTGTTACTTTCAGCCTCTTTTGCTAGATGTATGCGTCTTCATCTACCATAATAGAAGGTAATTTATTCAGCCTAGACAGTCATGCAGCAGATCACTGAAGTATGTATTAGATATAAATTCACACTGGCTGATTTTATTCTCACCACTGTGTGTCTTGCTCATCTTCACTAGGGAACATGAAAGCCCAATTCACATGTCAAATTCTGCTGGAGTTATTTTTTCAGGCAAGACGTACCCCTGGGAAATTAGTAGAACTCAAACACATCAACAACGGATTATAACAGTATCTGGAGACAGCAAAAGGAAGAAATTACTATACGGAGAATATACTGAAAATCCAGGCTGGTCTAAATAAAATGCATAATGAAGATGAAATTGTGTGTTACTTCTGTTTTTATTATAAGTAATTTAATGTTCTTAGATTTGTTAATGTTCTGACTCTCGGTAATCAGTAGTTACGGTTATAGATAAAAATGAGGGGAAGAAAACAGCCTGCTTGGTAACGCTGTGTTTAATTCATAAGGCAGTTAGGAGGGACATACATATCTTGACAGGTACAGTGCTACATCTTGCTGTAAGCTGTAATCGCAATGTATTCGAGCAGAATGAAAGATTTATTTTTGAACAAGTTGTCTTTGTCTGTTCTCTACAACTTGTAGTGCAGAACTGTACATACTGGGATAAGGGGAGTGGGTGGCACTGTAGCTCTGCAGGGGAAGGAAGTGCCCTTTTGGTATTTTAAGTTACACAGAGATTGTCTTCATAGCACTGTCAGTCAAAAATGACACTTCAGGGCTGAGGTAATAAAGAGATCTTCCTTATTCAGCGATTTTAGAGGCTCTACTATGTTGGCTGCGCTCCGGGAATATAAAATGTGTTACCAGTTAAATGCATGACAACAGATAACTTACTTCAGCAGTAATCTAGCTGAGCTAACACGTATGCAATTTAGTTGGATAAGACACAGGCCATCCTGAATTGAGGGAGTACTGAGTGAATTCTTGCTCCAGACGCAGCAGTGAGATTTGAATACAGGTCTCCTGCCTTCCCACTGGGCTGTGGAGAGACACAGGACACATGGGGAATGGAGATTCCTGCTAGAGCTTGGGCAGGCTGTCACCGGGAGGGTTTTGGCAATTCTCACAGTGAAAATACAGCTGTCTGGAGGAGTTTAAGGGCCTAAAAGACCACAAGGTGTGTGAATAAAGGTTTCAGTGGGATATTGGTGCTGGTTTGAAGGCACAAAAGATAAGAGGATTTCCAGCTTTTGCCTCAAGTACTCCTGTTAGCTAAAGAGTTCCGTTTTTCCCGTCACTGATTCTGCTGTTGATTTGTGTGTGTGTGTTTTACTGTGACTCAACTGATCCATCTATGCCAACAGTGTATGAGGCAAATATGAACGTGCTTGCATGCATTGAGAAATTCTCGTCTCAAAAAGACCTTGAGGCAAGGAAGAGGCTCAGAAAGCCCTTGGCCTGCAGATCCCTAGCAGCTGGACGGTTTTCTAGAGAGCATCATTCCATGATTATCTTCCGCCTAGAGTCCTCCCTCAGCATCTGCCATTGGCCACTTCTTTAGCCAAGATACAGGCATGGATGTAATGTGATCCAGCATGCTCCATAAAGGCCATCGCCGCAGGACTGAGCCTTGTTTTCACTGAGTTTGTTCGTGAGATACTGAGCCTGTTAGAGTCATACACTTGGCTAAGCAGGTCAACTGAGAAGTGTTTTATGAGTCTAAGCTGAGAGTGTTCACATAACTTATGACTGAAGCAGCATGAGAACAAATAGAGGAAGGTTAAATTCTCTTATGCGTGTTGACTTCATTGATCTAAAAGCAGTAGGATTTTTAGCAAGTCATTTCTTGTGTTAGTGACCTGGCCCTGACTCCTGCTCAGGGCCATGGAGATCAGAGTGACCGTTTCCAGGCTTTTCCATTGGCTGTCCTCACCAAGATCTCCCTGGCCTCACGTTCTGAGCTTGTGACAAAGCAGAACTTAACACAAAAGATACGGAAGAGGGCAGTTAATACCTCTTCCTCTGTACGTTCTCTACTGCTAGAATATTGTCCTGCTGAGAAAACAATAAAATACTAATTAAAAAAAAAAATTATATATATATGTCAAAAGTCTCCAAGCAGACATGGAGAAAAAAAGCACAGATGTGCTGATTCACCTTTTTTCTTGTGAGTAGAGGGAGGGAATTTTGCCTCCTCTAACAAAGGTTGTTTCCAATGATAAATTGGTCTGCCCAACGATAAAACTGCAATATCAGAATGTTTTTTCTTGCTGTTGTTTGTTTTCATTGCTTGGGGATACGGCTGTGCTGGATTGAGTGGCCAAGTAAATAGAATTAATAGGTTCACCATGGGATGAGTTTTTGATGAACAAGACACGTGTCACTATGTTTTCCTGTCAGTCTTTTCTGCAGCAGTTAACAGTCTGTGCAAAAATGGATTTCTTCAGCCTGCCTCTCTAAAACATAGCAGAAATTGGCACTGATGGTTTGTGTTTTTGCCTCCAAGGCTGCCTGTTTCCTCTTAGAGAAGAAATGACTCCTGCTCTGGTGAGAGTGCTGCCTGCTGTTTCTGCCCAGAGCACCGACCATTAACGCCCCTCCTTAATAATTCAGCCGAGATTGAGCAAATCTGTGTATTTCATGGAATGCTGTAACAATGACCAGATCATTTGATACTGAGTTTCATGTAGTTTGATTGCAACTGAGGTCTTCTTGAGTTGAAATATTCAGCTTACAGATGCATGCTACCACTCTGTGGTAGGACTTCTTGGCCAAATATCCCATGTGTTTCAGACCAGAGGATTATTGCGAACCGTGAGCCTCTCTAAACCTGTACTGATTGATTTTCAGTTGGAAACTGCCGTGCTCTTCTGTTCTGTGCACCATTTTTCTGTGGCCTTAGCTATGTTTTGCAAACAGTGGTAAGCATTCAAGGTATCTCTTCCATGCCATTCAAGAAGGTAATTTCCCTCCTTAGAGGACAAGTGGCACCAGCCTGTAAATCCTTGTTATAATGATCACCCCCTGAATGTGGGGCGTGTGTCAGTGGTTTGGGCATGAGGTTGATTCAACAGGAGTTCTCTTCTCACTGGGATATTGGCCTGATGTGTGATTTGCAGGCAAATTTGTCTGTTCTTTTTCTGCTATGGTCTGTCTTGTACAAAAGGAAGAAACCTTTTATCTCCTTGAATAATAAGTAAGATGTTCCAAAACCCCTGATATTCTCCAGTTGTAATGTGAAAAATGGATAGGACTCACCTTTTCTGCTGCAACGTCTGTGCATGCTATGACAGATCTCATGGAGATTCAGGACTTATAAAATGAAGACGTCGGCTCGTTGGTCACAGGTTTGTTGCTTCTGAACAACTGATCTTCAGCTGTCGTGTTTAACACAGTGGAGCCTGACCTTGACTGTCAGAAGCCATTTTAAAGAAAATGCCTCACTACCCCACATTATTTTTGCCAAAGGTATTTTAATAGAAAACAGAGTTTTGATGTTAAAAAAACAAAACCAAAAACAAACAAACAAACAAAAAAAAAACAACCCAAATCTTCAGAAAATGTATTTCTGCTGAAAATACTGAATTATCCCTGAAAATACAGTTGAAAAATAACTTAAAGCTCTTTATTCATAGAGGAGAATCAAAATCTTTTCCTGAAGGGGAAAATACATATTTTTCCTCAGTAGCAATATAGTAATAATGCTTGCTAATTTGATTCAGGTATTCTGTTTTGTAAATAACTGTTTCCATCTTTTTTTTTTTCTTTGTTGTTAATATTCATCTTGGACATTCACTATCATGTCATTATTCGTGCCAGTAGCTGAATTGGCAAATCCTTCTGTAGTTCTCTGTCTTTTCCAGAAGCGCTAAAAACTATCCCATTAGATGTTCTCTTCATCTCTTTTTTGTCTTTCTCCTTATTTATGGAGAGATGAATAAGTACACTTTTTAATACATTTTGATTATCTTACTTTTTGCCAAGATTTATATTCAGGTGACACAATTAAAACTCCATTAACAGTTTCAAAATGAAATATCCCCTAGTGGCAGTTCTTTGGTACTAGTCAACTTTAGTTAATGATTGCAAATGGATGTACAGTATGTATTGACTTGCTCAGAATTAAAAGAGGATTTTTGACCTTTTCCTTGCTATTTGATATATAAAAGAAGCCCAAAGAGACGGATACTCCTTCCTCTGCTTTTTACCATTTAGATTCACTTCATTCTTCCTGCAAGTTAAATTTTAGGGCTAATTCATATTATTTTGTTGAAAGCAGTGCTGATTGTATAAATTGGTGATACCTTTATAGCAAATGAGTTCCCTCTGACCTTTAATATGAAAGAATTAGGGCATATTTTCCAAGTTTTTTTATTTGATTTGGTCTCAGCAGAGGTGCCGACCCCCACCTGCTGCAGAATGAAATTTTCCAAGCTTTGGTTGATAACAGAAGGCACATTTTCCTGACACATAATTAGCTATCCCTCCTACTTTTGATGCGTTGCAAGAAGAGGATTTTTTAACTCAGCCCTACAGCAGGTGAGTTTTTTCAATTGCCATTTTCAGGTATTAAAACGTAGGGGTGCAGCCTTAGCAACCGAGGAGGTGTATCTACTTACCTGATACTCTGGGAATTCACACTTGCTTGGAGAAATATACATATTTACATCTCAGTTGCCTGGCTTGCCACTTCCAGAAGTGAAAGCGAGGAGTCAAGACTTATGTATTCGGCATCTCTGCTGACAGACACTACAGAAATTGAAATAATGAAAGAAAAAGATAAAGTTACTTCTATTCAGTATGTCTCTTGCAGAAATACAGTGATGGAGAATGGTGGAGTCTAGAATCACTGGCAGTGGCTGGCAATCTAATGTAAATCCTCGGGCGGGTTAAGTTAGTCTGTTCTCGGCATGGTGCCCAGAGTAGGATGGGGGGGGGCAGGAATGGGGAAGGATGAATCAGTTCTGGTGTTTTGCAAGATTCTGCCTACTAGTTCAATATTGTCTTGTTTTCTTAGGCTGAATTTATTTCTGACAGGTGGTGACAGAATGTTTTCATTAAAGAAATGCTCATATCTTCTTAGAATCATAGAAATCAAATAAAATCGCTTGTGGCAAACTAGTAATCACACTGACTAACAGCCAGATTCTCTTCGCTAGTTCTTTGAGCTTTGGAAATCCTCACTGCTGCACAGTAGCAGTCAGCCCCAGTGTCCACCAGCACACATAAGCTGTCCCTTTTGTTCCTCTCCTTTGCCCACCCCTGCCCCCTGTGAGCAGAGCTGCCTGCACTTGGCCTGTTCACAGCTCCCCTCAGTCTTTCCATGTGCAGCCGTAATACTGTGGCCAGGCTGACTTCTTCAGGGGCTTCAGGCAGTGATAGCATCACCCAGACAGATCTTAGCACTACTTGGCTCCCTATTGGGCTGCAGCGTGGGGGCAAAGATGAGAAGGTGGCTGTCTGTCTGCTCCTGAGCTGGGAAGGCAGTCAGCCAGGGAGCTGCTATTTCCAGTTTGAGGGCCGTTTGCAGGGACCACATGTGGGCTGGATCTCTGCATACAAGGCAGGAAAGGGCATCTGTCTGATGGGTTATCAAGCAAAACTGGGTATGTTTTATTTTGCATTCTGCCACACTGTGCAAAGGCACTGACTCTGAGGGGTCTTTCATGAAAGAAATGGGATTTAATGAAAAGAGTGAGGGTGAGAAACATCCAGTACACATTGCAGCCCAGTGGCTGCAGAGAAGAAGGAGCAGCACTGAGAGCCAGGGAAGGGAGCAAAGGCCCTGTGACTAGTGCCTTGTGTGCCTGTCTCTGAGATATAATACACTGTTTGGATGCTTTTCAGATAATGGGCTAGGAAAGAGCTAAACAACTTACTCAAAATCCTCTAACTGCTAAGAACTGACTTAGATTCATGTATCATCTGTAAACCTGCCTTCCTGAAAACAGAGCAGGAACTGATGTCCCGATTTTCGCTCATGATCTATTTTCAGACTTTCTGGGTAACAAGCAAGCAGGATGTGCTGGTACCCAAGAACCAGGTTCCTGTGATGCTTTTGCATCTGGCCCTTTCCTGAGAAAACAGAGTGACTGATTAGTGAAGCACTCTGTTTCTTCAATTGTGTGTCCTGTGGTTTTGTTTCCTTTCCGAAGAATGCCAGGCAGGTACGAGCAAGGATGATTAGTGAATATGATGTCTCGGTAATTTTGTGTGCTTCTGTATTTGAGATAAACATAAGGGAATTGATTGCTCTGAGCAGTCAGTCTTCCTAGGCTATGGGAAGACATATGCTGAGCTCACTTTGCCTGAGTGTCTTGCATTGCATTGTTACAAGAGACTAAGAAGTAGTCAGCTTCATCTCACGTTTCGTAGTACTAGTTTAAACTAATAGAACTAATTGCCTTCTGGGCTCTCACTCCTCCTAAAACCAGCTGATAATCAGTGCCTGTGTAAGTTAGACATCAGTAAAATGCTGTTCAGCTAAGCAACTTGGAAAACGTAGCAAATGGTGCCATTCTGCATGCCTGTTCAGAGCACAGAAAATCAATCTGCTTCAAAGCTGGAGCACTGCCACTTGATTTGTTGTTTCCTAGCAGTTTCAGACATAAAGCAGTTTACATTATAGTTAGCATAATCACGCTGTCCAGACATCAGCATATAAACTGCACAGATTATGCTAGAGAATTACATTGTAGAAATACAGATGGATCTGTTTAATGAGGTACAAAACCTATTTTGCATGAAATTTATAAACCTCAATTATCCATATGCCACAAGGGACAAATAATAATTCTGATTCTTAAGCTTTCAGAAAATGGAGGGAATATTCAACATGATAAGCATTAAGAATCGCAACCTCATGTGAGGTAAAGCAAGGCTTGGATAATTGAAGTGCTTTTGTATTGGATTCTAAGAGTGCAATGGTATTTTATGTTTGGGCTCCAGTTCAGTATCCAACTCAAAAACATGTGTAAAAGCCATCTAGGTCCAAGTGCTTCTCACCACCACTGGTGAGAAGTCTTTAATTAGATAATACTTGAGGCAGAAGTAGAGAATTTGATGACCTTCTTTTCAAAGAAAACTAATTTAAAAATTTTATAGTGTATCTGCTGACTAAAATAAGAAAGAAAGAAGTAATAATGACTTTAGGTTTCTCTGAACATTGTGTTTTAAATTTAAATCTTGGGGTTTTGTTTGTTTGTTTGTTTGGTTTTTTTGCTTAGGTTTGGATCTTAGAATGCTTTGGAGTATTTTTGTTGCTCATTTAGAGTAAATCCTTCTTCATTTGCTCTATTTTTCTATGGTGATATGTGATACAAGGATCTCCTTAATGCTCAGAAGGGGAAAGAGCTGGACTAAAAGTCATCATCAATCTTGCAGTTAGAATGTTATCAATTCTTCACGCTGATACTCTACACACTGATATATTTATTATATTATATTCTTGCAGTTAGAATGTTATCAGTTCTACATGCTGATACTCACAAGTTCCTGTCATCCTTCTGCCTCCCACTATCACCACCTGCTGTTTTTTTAATCCAAGGAAGGTTTTTTGGACTGCTCAGATGTCAGTAACCTTCTCATTGCTTTACCAGAATGGTAGAGATTAGGTAAAAATTAGCTGAAGTGGTACACGCTGAAGAGGACTATTTGCGTTCTTGGTATGGATTAGCGTATTCTCCTGTTTGAAACTCATAGTAAGTTAAGTCATCCTAATGTTTGTATAGTTAGAATCAGAGAATCCTTAGAGTTGGAAGGGACCTCTGAAGGCCACCTAGTCCAACTCCCCTGGGAACGGGGAAATGCACAGCTAAATCAGGTTGTCCAGGGCCTGATCCAGCCTTGCCTTGAAAGTCACTGGGAAAAGGGCATCAACCACATCTCTAGGCAACCTGTTCCAGTGTCTCACCAGCCTCACTGTAAAGTTAGACCATACTGGTGACTTTCCAGCTGATTGACATCACTGCCAGGCCGTGTGTAAGTGTAAACTGCTCCACTGCCAGTGAACAGATTATTATATACAAACAGACAGATGAGCAAATGAATGGATGCTGTTTTTCTGCTAAAGACAGCCTGGGTCAATTCACTGTCAATTGCACTCTCCCGAAGACATTCTGAAGCTGATACTGCTCCATTATTCCACCACCCATTGTGCCTGGAAAAAGGTGTGTCGCTGTCCATGGTCCCACCGGCTTTTTGAACGCCTAAAACCATGGTCAGAAGGGATGGCAGTACGTCACTACTGGGACGTAATGCTAGATCAGAAGTACTTGGAGGAAAGAAAATGTCAAAGTCTAGGCTCAGGTAGTTATGCTGTCTGCCCCTGATATTCTTCTGCATAGCATGTGGTAGCTGGAGGTGGACAAGCCATGCTTTGTGACAGACTGCAAAAATAACTTGTTCAGAAACTTGCATGTTCGTAGTGAAGAGCAGCCTGAAAGCTGAGGCATTCTTTGCAGTGCAAGTGACCAGCTGGATGCACAAGGTCAGAGGATACCTGAACTTGTGACCTTGATGTTTTGAGATCAGTCGGTTTCTTACATGACAGTCCTTCAAAAGGTTCTTCAGTTGGTAAGCATTTATCTTCTGACCCATTTCTTTTCCTTGCACTCCACATAATTGGCACTGTACTCTGAAATGCAGCCAGCATCTCATCCTCTGTATGTGCACAGGACATTTGGCAGATAGGAGCTGTTTGGGCAGGATCCTTATCTTTGCATTTGAGAAGATGTGTTAAGAGTGACAGACTTGCGCCATTGTCTCCTAGACTGTCATCATCTCCTTCCTTCTCATACCTGCCTTTAGGTCTCTTTCGTCATCCATTTAAAATGGTGCCTGCTTTACTGTGCTATTTCACAACAGCACATCAGTAGCCACAGGGAATCTCTATATTTCATTTTAGCATAGCCACTGTTCATTTCCAGTAACTTCCACTTGCTGATTCCCTGCTCAAAGCCTGCTTTCCCAAAAACTGTGCCAGTCTTGTCCTGCATGAGATATGAAAGAGAAAATTACTTATTAAAGTGTCTTTGTTGGATGTTAATGTGGCACAGAAAAAGAACAGAATCTTTATTGTACTGCATGCCAGAGGACAGTCAGTGGTACAAAGCAGGCGGGGAGTGGGGGGAATGCTGTTACCCAAGCAAACATTTTGAAAATACATTTTCAAATTGGAGGTATGGTATTTGAGCTAAGGTATTCAAGACATTTAGTTTTTCAGGACAGAACTTAGCACTTTAAGAGTAAAAAATGCATGTGAATGTATACACACCAGTGATGTTAATGACCACTATACTGATCAGAAGGATGACTCTGTTCGCTTGATTTCAGTGGGAACTGTGTGCTCGTGGAGTACAAATAATGGCAAATCAGGGGAAATACTCGGAGGTAACATTTCTAAGCAGTGCCACCTAATGGTGCGTTTCAGAATAGAAACAGGTGGCTTTCATTCATGAGAAACATAGCCTCTATATAGCCGGGCTCTCTGGCTTCCTTAGTCACTTTTCTGTGTTTCCATAGGAGTCCTGATCATAGTGTGACCTGTGCCTATCCCTATTAGGACTAACTGCAGGGCAACAAATACAATCATTAGCCCTCTTCTCAAAGGGCAGACGTTCCCTCTGTACAATTAACCATTACCTCCTGCCTCCTGGTCCCTCCTTCCCACACTGCTTGCAGAGGTGCAGTTACTGTTTAGGACTTCCATTCCTGCTGTGACATTTAGTTCCAACCCAGGGTCACAATCTATAAGCCAAAACCAAAGCCACTGTCTACAGCAGCCAGCTACTTGCTGCAGAAGTTCTAGGAAAACAAGACGTTTCCTTGTGCTTAAGGACTTTCAGCAAAGAGGGAAGGGACAAGATAGTTAAATAATGTATCCTCCACACAGTTTTGCTGTTCAGGGAAGCAGCTATGAGGCTGTCTTCCCAAAAGTGAAGTCTTTCAGGCTGTGGAAACTGAACAAATAACTCCACTTTCTGCAGGCTCGGTACTGTGCCACTAGGTACAGTGTGGGCTTTCTCAGCCCAGTCATGCCTAGCAAACAGAGTAGAAAAAGAGTGCAAAAATATCTCCCACTGAGATTGCTAGTCCGAAGTGGAGGTAGCTTCTGTAGCTGGGATCGAGGAGGGCAGCTTTCAGGCTGAAGAAAGGGCTGCTGTAATCAGGCAGCTGCCAGCCAGAGGCTGATAAGATCAGAGACACAAAAGTACCTTATGCAGCCGAGGAGGGGAGTGTTACTGGAAAAACAGGCTCCATGAGTATTTCTCCTCTGAAAAAACACACAGACTTGACTGGTCTTAAAGGTCTCAAGCTCTTCAGCTTGGTGCTGTTCACTTCAGCATTCCTGAAACTAAACTCATATTACCACTGGCTACGCTTTTGTCCTGAATGCTGTGTGAACAAACAGGAAAAATGCTGACAGACTGAAGCAGTATTTTAGCGATGTTCTCCCTGTTGTCTTTACTTTTGTTTTTGCTTACTGCCTACATTTGTCCTTATGTAAAACCAAAGAAAAGCTCTGTTTTACATTTAGCATACCTTTCTGAATAATACTCCCATAGGAACGTGTTTTCAAAGCAATTCTAACATAAGGGTGAATTTTATGTCAGCTCCTTGTTACTCATGTGACAGCATCCCACATGCCTGCTGCACCATCCCGCGCCTGCTCTGGCAGTGGTCGTGCAGCTTCTGCCAGCGATTCCAGCTGGGACAGGGAAACTTTCCCCAAATCCAGCTGCACTGTGAGAATAATAAAAGCAGGATGAATGAAACAAACCTCTCTTTTCTCATTTAGAAGAGGCATGTAAATGGTGGCAGATTTAAGATGACAGCCTTTCTGGATTACTCCAGTGACAAAACAGTGATAGGCTGTTACTGAAAACAGTAAAACAGTGATAGATGTCACCACGAAGCATATCCGAAAACACACTTTTCAGCGGAGGATTTAAGAAACCTGATTCTAGAGGTAAAGAGTAGAGGGACAGTTTCTGGCAAACGTGGTAGTCCTGAGAGCCTTTCATTATGTGCGTTGGCAACATTTTCTTGCTAGCTGCAGCCCGTATTCATCACACCTATCCCCGCAGTCCTGTTGTTCACACCACAGTAATGAGTTGCTGACTGGCCAAGAGTGGGAGGAAAGGTTTTGAAGTACTGCAGCCCTGCTGCTCACTGGTGCCAACTTCCCTGATCCATCAGCAGCATGGTTTTACAGGCCTGGATGTGATGCTGTACCAAGGGAAGATGATCTCAGAAAAATCCTTGCAGGAGAAACTGAGGTTATTATTCTGTTCTTGCTCTCATTCCAGTTTCTGGTAGGATAAGCAGCTGCCTGGATGCCAGAAGCTTGTCAAAGCTGTCTGGTTGTGTGGCTGCACTGAATTCCCTGTGAAATCAATTTCAAATTAATGTATGTTCATGCGTTAATTACAGCTACTGGTACAGCTTGGAGACCTCTTTTGCCTGAAGTAGCCATAATAGCTTCTACGATTGTGGTTAGCTCGAGAGAGAAGGGTCACTGAATGACAGAAGAAAAGTGCTAGGGATGCTTTAACTACATTCTAGATTTAAAGGTAACAGTTTCTTTCAACAACCTCAATGCATAAAGCACATAAGGGGAATTAAGGAAGAAAGGATTCCTATCTGCCCTGCTGAATGAAGAGGAATTCCATTTCACGTAGGAAATACTATTTGATATTGGGAATGAGAAGGAGCACAGGCCAGAGCAGGTGGGACTCATGTTAACCACTGCTGCAGTGCTGCTCAGTGCAGTTTGTTAGCCAGCAGCACCCTGCTGTTCTCAGGTTTGATCTGCCATTGGTTTCAGTGTGGATAAAATGAAATGCAAGCCATTAGCTAGGCTTCACCTCATTCTGTTGAACCACTTTATTTGTATGCAGTCCTTTCTTCTTTGTTTTAGTACCCAGAGCGCACTGTAGCTTCCCAAAGTGCTGCACAGAGACGGACTGCTAAATTCCAGCAACAGTCCCATTTATTGTGGATGACAGTAGAGTTTAAAAATAAATATCTCATCAGAAATGTTATATTAAATATAGCTACTGTTATGAATGTAGCTTGTTCACAAAGGTGCGTGCGTTATGTCCTGAGGCTACAGAGAGCTGTGAAGTCAACAGACAGTAAATCACATTTAAAATTCCCACCCTTTCTCACAAAGCCTTTCTTCTGCCAAATATTTTGATAGCTCTGTGCAGGCTGCCTCATTTGACCCATTTGGCCAACAGAATCAAAACTTTGGCCTTCTCTTGCTAAAGTTTTACAGAACACACAGAAAATTCACCGTGTTTGAGATCTGTCTGATTGGTGTGAAACTAATGTTAATAGTTTGCTATAGATACATGCACAGACTGATCCTGGCAATCTGAATTCCAGAGGGAGCCAAGCCAGCTAGGCCAAGTCAAAAATGTTGGACTTAAAACCAAGATGAAAATAATGGAAGTATGGAGATAGAAAAAAACAGTCCATAAATAAAAGTCTTTCTACTCCATCAGTCTTGTATGAACACCTGAAAGTTCACTGTCTTCCATAATTCATGGCATTCTGCCAACTTTGTTAATGAATGCCTTGACTCAGTTACTGGGGTCGCGATCTTCTTAGGAGTAAAATGTTGTAGTTTTCCTGCCAGCAGGTTCACACTAGCACACTGTTGAACACCAGGGGAGTGGGAGTGCATTTTGGAACAATTTTGTAATACATCTTGAATCATGTATGTCCTGTATCACTTCTGAAGAACAGTGCTACTCTGCCTTGGGGCATCCATGGCAATTTCAATACATGGTTCTGGTTTGGCAGGCCTTTCTATAATTTAGACTTACACTTGACATTTTTTTCTGTTTATGTTTATGTTTCTCTTTCATTGTAATACACTTTTTTTTTTTTTTTTTTTTTTTTTTTAAATCTAATAGTGATTATATCTGTTTAAAAAGATTTATCCTAAATGAGGAAGCTCACTGACAAGGAACTTTACAGGTTTATTTTTGTCCTTGACATAATCTTTCATGAAGTGTATTCTCATTTGGATACATGATGGGTTTATGAGTGTCACCCAAACTATTAGATATTTAGCAACAGGACAAGAGGGAATGGTCTCAGGTTGCACCAGGGGAGGTTCAGGCTGGATATTAGGAAACATTTTGCCTCCAAAAGAGAGGTTCTGCATTGGAACAGGCTGCCCAGGGAGTTGGTGGGATCACCGTCCCTGGAGGTGTACCAGAGCCATGTGGATGTGGTACAGGGGGACATGGTTTAGTGGGGAAATATTGACGGTAGGTGGACTGTTGGACTAGATGATCTTGGAGGGCTTTTCCAACCTTGGTAATTCTTTTTGTCACTGTTGTTTGCTTTAACTTTTCATGTCAGGTGTGGTTTTAGGTGTGAAGCAGTGAGACACCAGCTTTCAAACCCTCTTGTTAGTATTCGTGTCTGGATTTAAAGATGTGCAGATCTTCAGTTGCCTCCAGCAATATCTGCAGGCTTAGAGTATCCCCAATTTTCTAGTCATGAATTCTTGCTGTAACTCTCATACAAGGTCTCACTGCTGTATGTGTAGTTGAATATTTTTAATCCTCTGCATTAGAAAACGACTCAGCTTTGTTCAAGTTAAGAAGACTGAAAGCCATGCTGTGTCTTGCAGGTGTTTTTTAGATCTGTCGGAGCACTCTCTCTTGTGACATCTGAGCTATGATTTTCTTCTAGCACTTCTGGAAAATATTCATGGCTTATTTTTATGCTGTTTATTTTTAAGGCATTTGAAGCCTTTGTATTTTTCTCATGTTCTTAGCAAGGAAAAAGTTGGTTTTGGAAAATTATACCATAAAAGAATCAAACCTTTCTCTCCTTTTTTACCTCACAGATGCACAAACACGCAAACGTTTGTGTACAGTGATTAAGCATTCAGTGCACAGAATGGTGTGTTGTGGATACTTCTTGTGTGAGTACATTTTGTTTCAGTTACACCATTTGTTGTATACCCTGGAAAATTATTACAGATGCTGCAAGCTGTGGAAAAAGTAGTGCTGCTAAAGAATATGGGGTAACAACTGTGAGGCAGGACTTCATGCTTGCCTGGATCCTGCTGCAGGATGAACATGTGATATTGATATGTGAAGCTCAGCCAGTGAAGTGAAAGTGCCAGGTTTAGGGGCCTAAGATGCAATATAAACTCTGTCTTTCTGTTTATTTTTCTAAGCTCTGCAGTAGCTACTGCTTGAATACTCTTCACTCCATCTCCTCTTTCTTAGGTGCCCAGCAAGAGTGCATCAGAACTGCACTCTTTAGGTAGCTGAGGTTACAGCCCCCTGTTCTTCTGTGTCCTTCTGACAGAGCACTGCAAGAGAAAGAAAATTATTTATGAGAGATCATACTAGGCGCAAGGCTCCCTGCAAGAGACAAGTTAACCCCATCTCCTTGCAGAAACCAAGCATGTCTTTCTTGCATCCTAAATTCCGTTTATACAGAATGACTTTAAGCTCTCATGAGCTCTGCTGCTGATGCAATCAGTCTCATTTGTTGCTCTGCACTCTGTTTTCAGAGGTTTAGGTTTTGTGCAGATGTTGCTCTCCAGTTCCAAGGCTTACAAGAAATTCATGAGGTACCCAGTGACTTTAGTGAGTACTGATGCCTTTCAGAGGACCAGAAAATTAGGAGGAGTTTTGAAACAGGCAAATCAGCAGGATCTCTATGCAAGGTACAACATATGACACCTTTTTCATCAAGTATTCTGAAAGTTACTGCCTTCCCTCAGATTAATGGATGTGATTTCATACCTAAACTGGTCTGTAGTAGGAGAATGTGATATGGCTTTGTGCTTTCTATATAGAATCATAGACTGGCTTGGGTTGGAAGGGATGCCAAGGATCAGGTTCCAAGCCCCTCGCCGCAGCAGTGCCACCAACCTTCAGATCTGATACTAGACCAGGTTGCCCAGGGCCCCATGCAACCTCGTCTTGAACACCTCCAGGGCATCCACAACCTCTCTGGGCAGCCTGTTTCTTACATATGTATAGTATATGTTTACTATATGGTTCTATGTAGCATACATAATGTATATACAGTGACCTTAAGACCTTGGTTACTCAGTCAACCACTGAAGTCAAATGGAGTAATTTTTCTGCCTTCTCTAATACATAAAAGAAGTGATTGTTGAGAAGGTTGGGCCTTTGCCTGGCTGCAGCAGCTAGCTGGGAGCACAGGTCCAAGCACACTCTGAGGCAGGAGAGGCTGCTGGAGGCTGGGAGAAAGGAGTGGGAAGGTGGGAGACCTCCTGGCTGGCCTTCAGGGCCAATGCATGGTTGTGTCTCCCTCAGCCACAGTCAGTTCTTGCAGGTGCTGTTGTCTTGCTGGCCAGAAAATCTCACTCAGTTTCCTGCAGCATGTCCATTCTGCCTTTGCACACTGTGTTGCTTTTACCAGCACACACTGGGCCTGCCTTCAGGAGTGGAATGTTCTGAGATATGTGAATACTGATTTCTATTTCAAAACGCTATGTACTTGTCAATTCATTTGGTATTTATTTTGTAAAAATAATAGAATTGTTTTTACTTGATACAACAATAAGTACACACAGATGAGAAACCTGTATATTGTGCTTGTAAAGTGGGACTGGAGAGTAACATCTCTCATTGTAAGCATCTGTCAGTTTCGGAAGAGCTGGCGTGGCAGTGAGCTGTCAGCTGTGCTTTGTCCTTTAGTGAATGTCCTGAGATCAGCAAGGCAGCAAGTATTCATTTTACTCTTGCTCAAACACTCCTCTGGTACCACATAAAAAAAGCAAAGATTTATGAGGAAACGCAGTGCCATTTGGTGGTTTTGGCAGTGGGATTGTACTGGATTCTTATGGCAATTTCAGTGCTGCTCTGTTCAGGTCCATGGGGGGATCTCCAAAACCAAGGCTGTGTGAGTAAGCTTCAGATCCATCTGTGGTGAGATGTAAGCCTGGCTCTGTTGATTTCAGTGAAAGCTTGGGCTCTAGTTTTATTTGCTCCTCTGAGCTCATAGCTAGGATTTCCAACCACTGGGCCTGAACACTTCAAGCCAGCCATGGGGGAAGGTAGCAGCTGTGTGGGCAGACGTGCTGAGGCCCACCAGTCCCAGCTGCACAGTGCCATGCGCCTGCTATGTGGGCCGCATAGCAGCTGTGCCCCATGGCCTGGGCCATCTCTGACCCCTGTGGCTTTATGGAGATGCCCAGGGAAGCGAGGAGAGGCCATGATGAGCATCTTCCAGGAGGCATCTCCCAGCAGCTATCACCTGTGAGTTCAGAGAGCAGCTGCTGCTGCGTCCCCTGTGCTCTGCTAAGCACAGGTCTGTGGCTTCAGGGCCTCGAAGGGAACAGCAGATGAGGTGAGGAGGAAAGGTAAGACTTTTTGACTTCCTGGCCACTTGTGCTGTCCAGTGCATCAGATACGGAGTCTTCCTGCCCTTCTTAGGCAGTTTCTCCTGTGTGGTGAAGTCAACAGGAGCTTTGAAATCATTTTGTGGATTTCATTTTACTAGTTCTATTGCAGTCCCCAAGAAGCCATTGAATTCTTGCCTGGCCCAGGCATTTAGCTTGCATGTAATCACAGAAGTTGTGAGCCTGCTTCATTAAAATAGACACATTTCCCCAGCTCTTGTCCTCGGTCTGTGAAGAGGAGCAGACATCCTGGGGTCATGGCAGCCCTCAGCCTCCTCCTTGAGCCCCAGGGATGAGAATGGGGCTTGTCTGAGTGCCGCCATGCTGGGGCTTCCAGGAAGCAGTTTCATTGGCTTTGCAGTATATGTTGATATCCTTAATGCAAAACAATCAGCAGAAATGGAAGATCTATTTACCTTAGCTACAGCTGAAAGCTTAGCCAGTCATTTGCATCTCACTTGTGATGCAAAATTGGTGGTCTTTTGTGGAAGGACTGAAAGTATGAAAGAATAAAAGTGCCAAGATAGCTGGTTTGAAGATGGTTCCTTTCATTTTGAGCGCTATGCATCTCAGAAAAGCTTTGTTGACTTGGGTTGGTTTTGAACCAATCTCTTCAAGTTGTGGATCTGATCTCAGTTTAAAAGCATGAGGTTAAATAATTCTTTTCACCTGCTCTTGCAGCTCAAAAGAGGCTGTTTCAAAGTTGCTGTTTGATCTGATTTCAAGGTCTGTCAGCATGCAGAGTTATTTTTTGGACTAATGTGAGAGAAGATGGCTACCCATGGTCTGGATGGGCGTACGCTCTGCTGGGTGAAGCAGTGGCTGGACGGCAGGGCCCAAAGAGTTGTGGTCAGTGGAGTTGAATCCAGTTGGCGGCCGGTCACGAGCGGTGTCCCCCAGGGCTCAGTGCGGGGACCGCCTCTGTTTAACATCTTCACTGATGATCTTGATGAGGGGATTGAGTGCACCCTCAGTATATTTGCAGACGACACCAAGTTGGGAGGGAGTGTTGATCTACCAGAGGGGAGAAGGGCACTACAGAGGGACCTGGATAGACTGGATCGATGGGCCAAGGTTAACAGCATGAGTTTCAATAGGGCCAAGTGTCGGGTCCTGCATTTTGGTCACAACAACCCCAGGCAACCCTACAGGCCTGGGGAGGTGTGGCTGGAAAGCTGCCTGATGGAAAGGGACCTTGGCGTGCTGATGGACAGTTGGCTGAATATGAGCCAGCAGTGCACCCAGGTGGCCAAGAAGGCCAAGGGCATCCTGGCTTGTATCAGGAATGGGGTGGTAAGCAGTACTAGGGAAGTCATCCTGCCCCTGTACTTGGCATTGGTGAGGCCTCACCTCGAGTACTGTGTTCAGTTTTGGGCACCTCAGTACAGAAAGGACGTAGAGGTCCAGAGAAGGGCAACAAGGCTTGTGAAGGGCTTGGAAAATCAGCCCTATGAGGAGAGGCTGAGGGAGCTGGGGCTGTTTAGTCTGGGGAAAGGGAGGCTGAGGGGAGACCTTATTGCTCTCCTCCAGTATCTGAAAGGTGCTTGCAGTGAGAGCGGGGCAAGTCTCTTCTCACTGGTGATGGGTGACAGGACAAGGGAAAATGGCCTCAAGTTGCGCCAAGGTAAGTTTAGGTTGGACATTAGGAAACACTTCTTTACAGAAAGAGTTGTTAAACACTGGAATAGGCTCCCCAGGGAGGTGGTTGAGTCACCGCCCCTGGATGTGTTTAAGAGCCGTTTGGATGTGGTGCTTGGAGATATGATTTAGCAGAGGGTTGTTAGAGTTAGGGTACTATGGTTAGGCTGTGGTTGGACTTGATCTTTGAGGTCTTTTCCAACCTGAGTAATTCTATGATTCTATGAGGGTTTTTTTTCATCTGTTATTGCTCTCTTTGAACAAAGTAGCAACAACGTTTTCAGGTACTGCATTCCTTTCTGGAAAAATGTTCAGAAGCTGTTAAACTATCAAATGAACCAGCACCTAGCAACGGGCTGCTTAGGATATGTATGGATTTGATGTGATGTGCTAATAAACAACTCAGTGATTTGTACACTGCCAGATGATTTTTCTGCACTACAGTACAGCAGTGCCAGCTCTGGATCTCAGCCCTTTGATTTATTTATTGTTTTGCGGGTCACAGGTGATTTCGATTTCAGTCTATTATTTCTGATAGCTAGCAAGGCTTTTGCACGATCCAAAAAGAGGAAGATCCCACCAAATTAAACTGTTCTATGGTTGAGGTGGCAACAGGAAAGTAGATCTGGGTGTCGAAATGTGCAGAGCCCAGTTGGGTGCTACTTGCCAGCAGCTCCGGGCATGGCCTCTGCCCAGCAGAAAGACTTGTCCTCTGTCCCCTGCAGCCTCTCCAGCCACAGGAACCAACACAGCTGCCCATACAGGGCTCCTGAGGGAACACATGGCCACCCAGGCCTCGGACTGCAGGGTGTACTGAGCTTTCTGCCGGTGTCTGATGGCAACAGTGAGCACACCTGTGGGAACTGTGCCCAGACAGAACTGCTCTGCCATGGGGACAGAGGCCGGGGGAGGTGTGCTTTGCTGTAGAATCACCATTTTGAAATTTTAAATAAAATTAGAGTTTTTAAGCATTAATCATTTTGCGGAACGTGAGAAAACTTTGAATTTTTCTTTTGCTAGGAATTTAGAAAGTGCTTGTTACCTTGTAACATCCAAGTCATCTTCTGAGTAAAAAAGAAAGAAAAAAAAAAGTAGAATATGAATCAGTTTGTCATTAAAACAGCATCAAATGCTATGGGGATGATAGCTTTCTATTAACTTGTTCCAGTGGCAGAAGCCAGCACCTAGATGTGCTTGTGTTATCCAAGAACTAGCAGCCAAATTTTAGCAGATTATATGACAGATAGAGTGCCTCAGAGTCCTTATGGACTAGAACACAGGGCTGGATTTGTCAAGAACGATGCCCAGTTTCTGGAGGGCATTTGGTTGACATCTAAGAAAGTAAAGACATACATTGTCTGTGAGTTAACCAAGTTAGCTGCATCAATATGTGCTTGGTTTGAGCTCTTCACATTGTGATAATGGCTTCATTTCCTTTTGCTGAACGTTTAGCTCAGAAGCTGCTGTTTCTGTCATGCAAGTGACATCCAAACCAATTAAACCTCAATTTTAAATGTGCATCCAAAGCCACTTTTCATCTTCAAAGATGAGTCTTGCTGCGCTTTTGAATACCTACTTTGGTCTCTCATCAGTATTTAAATGCAAGTCTCAGTGTTTTCCTCCAAAAATTAAGGAAATAAGGTTTCCTTTAGAAAAAATGTTGTATAAAGATGTTCCCAGTTACTACTGTCTTGTTTTCATTATTACTGCATGCACAGATGTGAGAGTTCATAAGTAGCTTTTGCTGTACTGTGTTGCTCAGTACAGCCTAACGTGCTGTAAAAGTGCTGTAACTGAGGGGAAGGAAAGAACAGAGCTACATCTGTTGTGCAACACACTCAGGCACAACCTCAAGTGCATTTTCTTCGCAGTTTACATATCTCCTGTGTGTTGGGAGCCACAAATGTTCAGTCTTTAATTAAGATGAAGGAAAGAAAGGATGGGAAAAACACCACCATCATCTCTCACTGTGCAAGACTGTATGACATAAGGCAGTATTTGCTTCTTGGTGACAGCTATAAAATAAAAGATAGCAAGAAAGGTCTGGAACAGATCGTTTTGTCTGCTTAAGCATATTCTCTGAGTTCTGTATTTTAAATGAATTAAGTTTAAAAGCCTAGTTCACCTGTAGCCCTTTATTGCTTTAAACCTTTTTCAATTTGAATTGTATTGTTCTTGATTCCAGAATATAGAGCTTTCAAGCCATTAGTGAAAAGATGTACTTCCTGAAGTCTTACTGCCATTTCTTTTCTTACATTTTCCTATGAAACATCTAAAATCGTGTCCTGAGGCAAAGAAACAAGGTTGTTTGATTTCAATTGTGTGCTAATTATTTAACTTTACCCTTTTGCTATAGCTGTCTCATGATAATTGGTCCCACATTCTTGGAATAAGCTCTACAGGCACCTGCAGGAAATAGTAAAAACAAACCAAACTCTTAACCCAGTAATTTGGAGAGGAGCACGGTGACTGCTGACCGTGATACAGACCTGTGCCAGTTGAAAGGAATGTTTCTGTATGCGTGCTGATATAGCTGTGTGACTGCCTGTATGCTTTCAAACCACATTTAGCCAGTGTTATGTGGCTAAAAGTGCAGCTTCAAGGAAAGGCAGTAAAGCCGTTTTCAGATCAAGAATGTCCATCAGCTCTTAACATAGCTTTAAGTTGAAGCCATTAGAATTGTGTGTAGGCAAGCTTCAAGATATGTGCAGAGGATGCCCTAAATAGGCTGAAATGTCAGCAGGGGCACCCACGGAACCTGATGTCTCTTTCCTTTGCATCCTGTACATTTCTTTTCACAGCTGTGTGGAATGAATGACATTGCTGTGTACTGAATTTACACAGAGCAATGTGCAGTCCACGAAGCCTCCAGTACTGCGACTCTCGACATTTATCTTCTAACAAGCTCACACATTATTTTCAGTGTGTGCCTTCAGACTTTACGTTTCCCATCCAGACCCTATCTCCCCAATTTATTTTCTAGGCTGGACTAAGATACTGTCTTTGACAAGGGATGGGGAAGGGAAACTGGACTTGCTTTGCTGCAGGAGGACCATCACCCCATCACCACCACCACCACCACTATGCTCATGCAGTAAATTCTCCATTGGTTAGAGGACCAGGAAGTCCAAACAGGAAAGACCTGAAGCAGGAGCTGTAAGACCACTGAACTTCCTCTTCTGTGTTTAAACTGCCAGTACTGCCTGTTAAGAGCAAGAGCAGCGCATGCTTTCTCATGCTTTCACTCCCAGATCTTTATTCCAGGATGGCAAGAAAGTCTACTTTAGTCCCTGGCAACACTGAATACATAGGTATGAACAAAAATATAATTTGTAGTGAAATGTGAGGAAGTCAGAGTACCGAGGCAGAGTTAAACCTACTGGCAATCTGCATTATCCCATGCGTTACTAACATTTTTCCTGTGCTTAGGCAAGCATGTATTGGTTTAGACAGACCAGAACCCATCCAACGATACATGCTTTCTAAGTACATTGGTAGTATGAAGACTGAAAGGAAAAAATTCTTTTGTTGCTCCCAGGTAGAATGGGAGTATCCTGCAGGACTCCCTACATAGCCAGCACCCACATTGTCTGAATCTCCACTGCAACAACAAACACAGCACTTGTCTTCCTGGCAGGTAACCTTCCTCATCTCTACATACACCTGCTGCCAGGATGAATGAAGCAGGACTGCTCGCTGTCATCTCTCTAAACCACAACAAGGTGGCAGCGTGCTTCAGACCATTCCTGACGCATCAGTGGCTGGCAAGCCATTAGCTGCCTATTCCTCGCGACTCCTCTGGTGTGCTTACGTCTGGTGCCGAATGCTTCGAAGGCAGCCCTATGTGTGCAGGAGCCATGAGAAGAAACGTTATTAATTATAAGTCTCTGACAGAATCATGGCCATACCATGATCCACTGTAGCTTCCTCATGACAGTAGGTGTTAGGTCAGATTGTGTGGGTCTGTGCTCCCTGCTGGATGTCTTCCCTGGCTTCCCAAAACTCCTTCCTTCCCTACCAGCCTTCTGCTCAGGCACCTGCCCTGCTGCTCTTGCACAGGGAGCACTTGGCTGTGCTGACTGTGAGCAAGGAGCTCAGAGCTTGTGCTGTTACAGATGGGGTCTGAGAGCTGTCAGACTGACACCAAGGCATGTAGGCACTAGAGTGATGAGGAACATTGGGATCCTTGCACCCTTCCTAGAGATATGCCTTCATGTGTGTTTCAGAGGAGTGAGTCTTTGGGTTTTCTGACTCTCACTGAGTTTGCTCAGCTGTATGTAGGTCCAGAGATGTATGTAAAATGGAGGGTGAATACCCTATCAGCATGTAGAGATGATAACAACTTTTTATTCTTATGGAATAACTTTTATTTGTTGGTTTTGCCAGCTGAAATGCAAGCTTTTTGCTCTTTGTTGCATATGCAGCGTGGGGAAGTACCACTGAATCTTTTAGTTAAAGCAAGATTCTTATCTTTTGCTTTCAGACTTCCCAGAGTCAAGATACCTGCTTTCCACAGGAATTACATCCTTGTATTACCTTTCAGCCTCACTTAGTGCTGGGAATTAATCTGCTGCTCTTTTTACTTCTGAGTTTTGACCCTGGGACTGCATATGGACAGAGGCAAACTTGCTGAAAGTACCTGTGGAATGAAACGAGCTTAAACTGGTGACTCAGTTGTACAACATATTCTTGTAGGGATCTATCTCCTTAGCGAGAGGTCCTACAATAACAATTGCAGCATTGGATTAAGGCTTGAATTCATTGCAAGTTCATTGGATTTACAGCAGGTTGTAAATGCTGCCACAGTGCTTCAAGATTCAATACATTTCTTCTGCTAGAGCCACCCGAGGGGGACAGCCCTGTTCGGTAGATAGGCGAGACTGATGCATAGCTACCAGAATTTTTCAGCAGTCTGCTCTGAAGGAGTGCAAAGCAGATCCAAAGCTGTCCTCATCCCTCTGGGAAGATCAGATGGCCAGGACATTGGCTCATCTTCCCTGAGGGAGGTGTTTTGTCGGGGAACACTGATTCACAACAAGCCATTTCTATAGAAGTCTGATTGCAGATTGGAAGGAATCCATGTCTGGCCCACAGACTGGAAAAAAAAAATGGGCTGTGGTAGATGATAAGTGTATGCAGTCCTTGGCTAAATGGGTACCTGTGATCAGGTTGGCAAGCAGAGGCATCAGTCGCAACGTGACAAGTCTCAGGGCTTGCATTTGTTAGTTCCAGAGTGTGTTTCACTGCTTTAAACTGCTTGCATAACAGCAGGAAATCAAATCCAACTTGGAGGTTTAAAGTGTTTGCTCCATGAAAATCCTCTGAGTTTAATCTTCTTTGGAACATATATATGATTCAGTGAGAATTAAATCTCAGCAGAAGGCTTATGAAGCATGAATGTATACATAAGCAAATGCACGCACTTGGATATGCACATCTGCACACACTGCATCGAAGTCCTGATTTCCTACTTAAAAGAAAAAATAAAACACTACTTGGCTCAGAATTATAGAACTGAATTGAATTCCCTTGAAGTAATTAGGGCAGTGCACGGGGCTTGTGGTGGATTTTTTTTTTTTTGCACATCTGTACAATTGTATGAAATAGTAATTTCTCCTAAATTTCGAACTCGTTAAGAGATGAGGTGTATATATACATTGGCTTCACTTGTTTTTCAGTGGTCTTCAGGGACTACAGATGTAAGCATCTTGCCTAATTGGAGCTGCAACTGCTCCAAAGTACAATAACAGTTCAGATAGGACTTCCTAAACTTTGTTCCAAATGGATCGGCACAGCCAGCTGCTTTGGAGATCACCTATCATCTACAGCTGAGAAAGAGGGAGGACCGTTTGCTCTGCATAGAATGGGATGTGAGGGGACTTACAGCATATAATTCTGTTTTCAGTACTGCTTATGTACTTTATGCACAGAGAGAAAATACTTCAATTCTCTGTGGAAATCTTTTACACCTACCTTCCCTCTTTTTACTCTTGTGTTGAGGGGTGTAGTGTTAATCCCTAATAACATGCAGGGAAAGAACCCCCATTTAAAAGATTTCATTTTATCCATTTATATTAGCAGTTTTCAGCTCTTTGTGGCATACTGCATGAAAGATACTGTGTGGAATGGAAGCAAAAGATAAACTGAACTGGAAAAATGAACAGACTTGGGGAATCTAGAAGTGCTAACACCACTTCTTAGCTAAATTACTAACACGTACTTTGTAGTAGTCAAAAATTATATTGGAGTAATTTCCTGGCATTCAAACATATCTGAGAACTCCTGCTATTCTAATTCTAGCTTGGTGCTTCCAGTGAATAGACTCCAATAAATGTTACATTTTGTTCTCATTTTCCTTATACAGACTTCAGTTTCAATTTACATAAATCATATGCTGTGGGCTGTTTTTCTACTTCCTCTGTTTGTCTTTCTGTATATTTTCCTGTACGTGGTAATGCTTTGAAAAGATTTACAGTCTTTCTGAGGCATACTGAACTAGGAGACTTATTCCTTAGATTTATGCTCTCGGTGTTAATTGCCTTACTTTATAAATAAATTCAGCAAGCTGAAGCCAGAATTTTATTACATTTTATGTTAAAGATGATGAAGATAGTCAAGTGAATTGGCAGACATGCAGCTCCTTTTTATTCCGTGCTGTGTGGTATGTGTCTGCCACAGGTTATCTGTCTTTGCCCAACAAATCAAAATATGGTAGAAGCTTGTTTACACCACGTTATACTTCCGAATGCTCTTATCTCACAACACGTGCAGTGCTTGGTTGGCTGCGAGCCTGTCGTTAGAGAATTGGTTGATTGACAGTACAGATGGGTAAACTGATCTGAAAGTTGGTTCCGCTGCATTTTTTCCACTTTCCTGCTACTTTTGATTAATGACTGTACCTTCCTACTGTTTCTACTAATCCTTAGCAATGCAAATATTATCAACAGATTTAATAACAAACAATAGAAGTATGAGTTTTAATTTGAATTCCAGTTTCTTTAAGTGTGGCGCCACAAAATAACATCATCAACTGATCAACAACCAATAGGTGTTGTATGCACTCATTACCTCCAAAGCCTGACTTGTGTAGGCTGGTTTGTCTTCTGTCTGATTTCTTCCCCCTGTTAGAGCCCATAGGAACAAGGCACAGACTGAGCATTCTCTCAGAAACTGAACAGCAGCCTCCATTCGCTTCACATCCTAATTTTGCAGTTGTAACACGCAGTGGTAAAACACTTCTTTGCTAGCTATAGTTTTGCTAGCTCTTCAAAAAAGAGAACGTGATCATCTTGTGCTTTAAAAGTAGGCATAATTAAATCATTGGTAACCGAGAAAACAAATTAAAAGTTCTTTCACTAAAATAATTAATTTGCAGTGTTAATTTGCAAAAACCTGGGGGATGATGGGGATTGGTCTTGTGATGGGTGTTTAATTTGATGCTTCTGGTGCATGCAGTGCTTTAATCCTAATGACTTTCAAATGATGGAAGAAATAAGCGGTGTTCATCTGCCGTCATCTGAGAATCTTGCTTGCATAAATCAAACGCTGCAGTCAGTTGAGAGGACTGATGGAAAATGACAGCACATAATCTCGTTTCAGTGAATCTGTATGCTCTCTGCAGGTTATTACTGACTTTCTTTTCATCCCAGCAGATTCTGCACTTTTCTGTCTCTAATGTCCCAAACCTTCCTCCCAAATGTGTATCACCATGCAGCTCTGACACCAGCCAGCGGCACACTGACGGACAGAGAGAAGAGCTGGGGAGGAAAGGGCAAAGGGCCACGTGGCCCCCCATGCCTCTGCCCTGTGAGCAGATATTCAGCCTGTAGTCATAAAAGCTTCATATGCTAGTGCAGTAAACTGGAAAACACCATGTTGTTTTTAATATGCATCAGTGTCCACTTTTATTATTTCTTGGCTTGTCTCTCATTTGTCTTTAAAACGGAATGCCAGTAATGAAGTAATTGTGCATAGTAGGCCAGAAGTGCACTGATGGCAGCTAGATATTAAATGTGCTGCTTTATGCTAAAGGTTGAAACCTTCTCCTTTGGTGCCTGTGGCGAACTGCAGGAGGGCCTGTGTTTGTCCTTCAGGCCAGGCGTGCGTCAGCAAGGACTGGAAGATGGAGATGCCTTTGTAAGCACAGCCCTTCCTCAAGGCCAAAGTGGTACTGCTTTCCTTATTGGCAGCGGTATCTGAAGCAAACAAAAAGGACCAGCAGATGTCTTGTATGACACGTATTCATGCTGAAATTGCTGTGGCCTCTGGATTACCTTTGCTTATGTAAGGCAGGGAGGGCAGCGAGGCGGGAGCGGTGTGCTCTTCACCCAACAAGCACAGATTGAGGGTGGCAGTGGGAACTGGCAGGGACCAGGAGCTCTCTTTGGATCCTTCCCTCGCTGCTTCCCTGCCCCGGGTCTGGGAGCACAGCCATCCCCATGGCTCCCAGCAGGCTGCCACCGACAGGATGAGCTTGCCTACGTCAAAAGGGCTTCATGTTTTCCTGAAAACAGTAAATATAAAACATTTGCAGAGACAGTGCAGCGTAGCCTTTGCTTCCTGCAGGCATTGTAATATTGAAATGATGTTGGTTTAGCTTCTCTGTTTGAGAGAAACATATATTCTCTAGATATTCCCATAACTTAACTGCTGTGGAGCTGAGATTCCTGAATCTGCACTTGCCCTGAGGAGGGGACAAGTATGAGAGGTTTAGTGTTTACCAGGCATTTCGTGAGCTGAAAACACAGCTTATCTGCAGCATCTCACAATAGGGAAATGGCAAAGCCATTTGATGAATCTCTGTTTTTCATTTACCAGTGCAGGATCACAAACAAGCATGGATCCCTGTGAAGTCCTTTGCTGTTTCTAATGCATCTATTGCTTTTGATTTTCACATGTTTGGTTGATATTAATTGACACTAAAAGACACTAAATTGACACTGTTATATTTAATTTGGAGCTTATCTGGTGCTAGAATAGCCAGTGAGAGTACTTGGACTCTGGAGGACTGTCACACGCAGGGACTTCTCCAATTAGCAGCAGCTCTCCACTGGCTTGTTTGCTTTGTCTCTGGAAGTATGTCAGTTTCATTCCTCCTCTTCTTTGTCATTTGAATATTTTTTCTCCCTGTCACTTCGCAGTAGAAGCTGTAATGTCACTCAGCTTACTGCGGTGCCTCCCTGTCCTCTCTGTGTCAATCAATTCATCTGGGACAGAGAGCAGCTCAATATTACGGCCTCACCTTTGCTCTGGCTCTAACATTGAAACGAAGGCTGTAAACTAGAAAGGAAATAAGCTGTGCTTTGACTGGGATTCTCTGAGCCCTGGGCCTTCGTTGGTTACTCTGTGGTAGTCTGTCCTGTCTGAGAAGTGTGGTGCCCAGGCCATGTGCAATGCTCTTGCTGAAGCATTAACATCTATGGCTGAAACAGAAGATTTCAAAGTAAAGTTTGTTTTAGGGTCATCAGTTGGTTGTCTGGTTTTGCAACAGCACAACATGAATGTGAACTTATCTATACGCGCATCCTTTCTGGTGAAACAGGTATATATGTATCCATTATCCGTATTGTATTTGTGCAGCTGATAACTTCAAGTGTACTCTTCTTTATTTGTTCATACTGTATAGGATTGTATTGCGGAATTGGTGGAAGTCCGTTCCACTAATTTCTCAAATCCTTTTCAATCTTAATTCTGCCCTCCCATGTACTCACAGCACCTTCCAGATGCTATCTGTATTGTGCATAGGAAGTGCATATACTCTATTTCCCTATCCATATTGGAGACGTAGGAGGACATCACATGAAACTCCATTCCTTTTTGGCAGTGAAGCATTGAGAAGCACTTCCTAGCTGGATGTTTGTATTGTGAAAGAGAATAGAAAAGCTTCATATTAACTGAACATGCAGAGAATCTCTGCTTTCTGTTTTATCAAGAAGGGCCTTTATCAAGCCGTAGGCAGAAGACTGACACAGTCTCTCTCTGATAAATTTGCATGATCTTTTTTCTTATCACTGTACAACCTTCTAGGTGCTTGCAGAAAGAGCTCATTTCCTCTGCTGTCTCCATGTTTCCTCTGAAGTTGAGCGAGGCCAGGAAGCTGCTGGTCAGTCAGAATATTCATTGTTCTCAGAAAGGCAGTACGTTTTCTGCTGAATGGAAATTTCAGAGCACAGCCCACCCAATTCTTAGGTAGAGTTAACTAGCAATCCATTTCATTTTGATTTTCGCAGCAGAAAGCCATGATGATCTGCATTTTTACCGAAGCTATGCTTTCCATCTCTATTTTTGACAGAAGACTCCTGGCAAGCATACTTTCAATAGCCACCACTGAAAACAGTGTCCTGTATTTAGTGAGTTATTATGGCAGTGACAAATGTGGTAGTCTACTTTTCAAAATAGTGGGAGTTAGAAAGCAGAGTCCTACCACTGACGCGAAAGGATTTAGTTGTCTGTAGATGAACTACTATACTGGGACTTCTACATACATCAGCCCAAATTCATCCCACGTAGTTGGAAGCTTAAATGCTAACTCCTTTCTCTTTGCACAGAGTACAGAGAACTGTTCTACACCAATTTGGGTCCTACAGTAACATAAAACAAGTTATCTGGGTGAACTTGGGCTACAGAGAGCAAGTAAATACATTTTGAAGTCAATGATTTACTGCATGCATCGATGCAATCACTTAACGTTCTGGAAAAAAAATGCAGAGACCTCACTAAGATTAGAAAGGTCTGAGAGAGACTCTATCTGTAATGAGCTTTGGCCAAAAATATAATGACTGTGGCTATCCAAAATGCTCAGACTAAGAAGACAGGCTGATCAGCCAACTAATTTAGGTTGTGATCCAAATTGCACTAAAATTAATGGATGGACTGCGACCTCATAAAAGTTGGATTGAGCTGTAATTGTTAAAGGAATTCACTAAGAAAAAAGGCACTTCAGAATATTTTTATGCTGTTCAGAAGTTATATTTAGTTTAAAAGTTTCAGTTCTCTTTCTTAAAATAGCGTTTGCCTACGGTGAGCTTTAAATGACTGGGCTGGTTTGCAGTAGGGCAGAAGTTAATGAAATCTCAGTCTGTTCATGTCTCTCCTCAAAATTTTGAGCTTAGGATTTCTTCCATATGATTACCCTAGCAAATATGACCTCCTTCAACTTTTACCTTGGTTATTTTTTTAGCATTAACATCTCTCAGAATGTTAACATTCAATTAACATCTCACTTAGGAGCAGAAATTCTTAGGAGTCTTAGGAGGAAGGTGAATCACAGAATCAAGCAGGTTGGACAGGACTGATGAGTGACTCTGTTCCCTCTTCCAGCTCAAAGTGTGTCTGGATAGAGCAGATTGCTCAGGTACTCTGCAGTGGAGTTTTGAATATCTCCGAGAATGGCAATTGCACTGACTTTCTGGACAGCCTGTCCCATGGTTTGGCCTAAACAGAGCTGTGTTGAGCAGATGATATCCAAAACAGAACTCTGAAAGAACGACCTTGCTGTGACCTCTGCACATGTACAAGTATCCTGGGTTTCCTCTAGCAAGCAGCAGGCATTTGTAGTTTTGAAGAGGCCCAGACAGACAGTCTGTGCAACACATACTGTGTTCCAGCACTCTTGGCAGCCTCAGTTAGGTGCTGACTAATGCATACACGGTCTGTGGTCTTGTTGGAGCTTTTCAAGCAAGGTGAAAACCCAATCTCAACTTGATTGCTTTATTTACCATTACGTTTTTTTTTTTGTTTGTTTTTGTTTTTCCTGATTATAATTCTTTGTTTTCTTTGGCTGCTACAGAAGTTGCTTTCTAGGGTTGTTCATTTGGATCAGTGGAGAAAACCTGCAGGAGGCTGTGATGGATGTGGAGCTCACTGAGCTGGCTTCTGAGTTTTTTTTTACTTTGATCTAGTCACTGTGGTGCTTTCCCTGTGTGTATTTGACTCTGGCTCAGCAGAAGGCCTGTCTGCATGCAGGCAGGAGGGAGGACATCACCTCTGATTGCCTTTCGGTGAACATTTGGAAATGAAGTCGGCTGTGATAGTAGCCTCCATCCCCGCTGCTGCTGTGAAAATCAGTTTGAGAGGATCAGAAAAGCCCAGAGGAAAAACACAGCATAGTTGCAGAATTAAAGGTGACTCCTCTTCCGTTCCAACCCAGCCTGGGCTGGTGTGGAGTTGCCTCTTTCAAGATTTAGCTTTCTCATTTCTTGAGGCTTGGCCTTATTTTGCCAAGGTGGGACTGCAGGCAGCTGTCTCCTTCTCCCCCTCCCTGTCTGTAAGGTTGTGGTTAGCACTTGGAGGGACTGAGCCTGCTTTTTTTTCTTATGGCCTCCTTGAGATGCATCAGTAAACCGTGCACGTCATGTTATGGGAAACATTAGATGCAATAACTTTATTACAAGATCCAATTTTTTTTTTAATTTTTTTTTATTTTTTACTCACTGAGCATAATGAAGATTAAATATAATATTGGTTGAACAGATTCCTTCTATTGTAAGAAGCATGCACTTCCAGAGACACTCATTGCACTGTGCTGATTTCGAAATGATTTCTTTTTGGAATGACTGTGCTCAGTTCTCGCCTTCAAATACCAACTGTAGTTTCTCAAGATACAGGAGAAAGCTGGGAGAATAAGAATTAAGAGACTCACTAATCAAAAGACAAAAACTTTTGTTGGAAGTGTGTAATTGGAAGTGTATAATCTAAAATCTCTTGAATGTTTTCTAAACCCAGGTCTCGAATCTCATGGACTCCTGTCAGCCTTTTCTTAAAATACTGCAAATCCTGCTTTGACCAGCCTTGCTCTGCAGGCCCCAGCTGTCTAGAGTAGCTGAAACAAACCTTGGTTGGAGCCTCAATACTCAGATGTTAATACCACTAATTAACTTCTGGCATGGCAAAGGGGCAAGAGTATTAAAATAGGTTTTCACTTTGTTTCACTGTTTTGACTGATTGGTTTGTTTGGATGTCATTAAGCTACATACGTCTAGCAAAAATACGAGCACTACGCTGTGAGAAGTGGAAATAATTTATGGCTGCTTAGCTGGCAGTCCAAATGTTAATTTTTTGCTGGTGTTTAAATTAAATGGCAGCACCATTTTGTTCCGTTCTACAGTATCCAAATAAATCGATTACACAAGTGCAATTAAGACAACAAGCTTAATCTCTCCTTTCATTGAGTAAGTTGGCAGCGCTAATATTAGCCTGCAGTCTTCGTAAGGTGCTTAAGAATATTTTACATTGCTTTGCAGTCAGTTTAATTTTATAAAGTTTATGAAGAAAAATTGCTCAGTTGCTCTTAGAATAATAGACCAGATGTCCATAGCATGCAGGTAACAGTCAGGTTTTAATCAAAGCACATCATCAGTAGAAGGCACTTTGCAAAACGTATCTTAATGCTGACTGTGTTTAATCTCAGTTTTACACACCTGATGTAGCTCATGTTCCAACACTTTAAAGCAGTGGTTATGCACAATGCAGTGTCCTCAGATTGCAGAGCTCAACTGTTAATTAAAGCAACGCCTTAGGAAGTTAAAGATCCTATTATGAACAAAAAAGTACAGGAAAAAAAACCCAAGTATTTCCTGACAGGAAAAACGTTAGGAGCAATGCATCTCTTCCAGCAGAGACCGAATTATAGACTCAGCATGTTCTTCCTGCACCAGAACTCAGTTAATGAACTTTTTTTAAAGCCTACAAAGACCTTGGCCTTACAGATCTCCCGCCTTCCTCCCTCAGCTCCAGCTTTTAGCTCTTTTCTCACTTGTTCTTCTACAGCTGCACTGTAAATACATTTGAAAGTCTTTGGAGCCTAGCTCAAGAAATTAACCATTTCTGGAGATTTTTACCCTGGAAACTGTACACAAAACTCGGGATGATCTGGGAAGTTTGTATTCCCGGGTCATCCAGGTGTGGTTTGGTAGCTATGGAGCCCTTCCATCCTCTGTGAGTGAAGACTACGGCATCTGCAGTGCTTTGTGTAGCTGTCACGCCCAGGTCTGTAGGAGAAATAGCATTTGGTGGCACAGTAGCTTGGCAATGAGCTACAAAGAGAATATCAGTTATTGGAATCCCATTTTGTTCTTGCACCTCCTGCTTCCACCTCTGCCTGTGCCTGGACCTTCTCTTATCCCTGGAATTTTCTGCCCGTCTGCCTGAAGTACATTTTGCATCTGGCTCTAAGCCCAGGGGACTAAACCTAGGAAACACTAGGGGGTGATTAGTGACTGAAGGAGGACTGAGCTGATGATTCTGATTTGCTAGAGAAGTGGATAAATTGCTTTGTCTTGGGAGTAAAAAATAGCTTCTAGCTTTGTCTTTTTTTGCTGTTTGCTTGTTTTGTTTTGTTTTTCAGTTATATTTGATAAGGAGTTCTGCTGGGAATAGATAGACATGTTGACGTGAACTCTGCACAAGTAAATCAAAATAGACCATGGTGCTGCCATCGATGGCCCAGGATTTAGCATTAGATGGCAGTTATGTGTTAAGTGCTCAAGTGAGAGAGTACTCTGCAATGTTAATACACTTTGTTTGGGCTGAAGTAGGTAGCGGGATGGTCCATGGCTGGAGAATACATGCTGCACTTGGGTCGTTATATCACTGTGAAGTAAAAATCTAATTAAGATACCTGATAGAAAACAGTGCAGGGAATGTGTTTACAGGAAGTAGAGGTAAAATTACTTCTAAAAAGGGAAATATAGTTGAGTGGGAACCAGGCTGAAAGTGCTAGCGAGCTAAGTCCTGTTGGCGTGTTCCAGATGTCACTCAGATTTTCCTCACTGGGGATTACATTTTGGTGCTGGTTTGTGGCCAGAATGCCAAGCAGATCTGATCGCTTGTATGTCTGCTGGTTTTACAGAATGCAGAAAGTACCAGGTGTGAGCAACAGAACCACCTCCCTTGGTCAGATCCCTAGTAACTAACGAGTCTGGAATTGTGCAGGATGAGGGAAAGAACCTCTGCTGTATTCAGACATCTGGTGAGAAACAGCAGAGGAAGGGCGCAGGGAGGAAGGCAGCAGCCTCCACCCCAATGTGCTTTCTATTGCTCCACTGCACTGGTGTATCTCCCTAAATTTGTGCAGCATACTTGCTGGTGTTGTACTAGCTGGGTGTGAGTGAGTGTCTGGATCCAGGAGCTTCCATTTGTTCTCAATCTGAGAAAAATGTTAGAAGTGGTTTCATGGTTTAAAACGAGGAACCTGGGATCTGAAGTAAAAGTCCATTTATAGCTTTATAAAAGTTAAAGGTTGTTTTTTTTTTTTTTTTGTTTTTTGTTTTTTATTTCTAATACAGTATGTGCTTAATGAACTACTTGGTGTAGACTTAAATATAATTCAAGGGAAACGGAAGAATCCTGAGGCTTCCTATGGCTAGGTTAATGCAGATCAAACCACCTCATGAGTGCAGTAGTCTTGCTGGACTTAATAACTGCTAATTCAAATCACGTCAGTCATTAACTGTTCATCTTTTTAGTCTTTTTTTTAGAAAAGGCACTCACATTTTTCATCTGTTTTTAATGAGGTGGCTCCATTGGATTTCTTTTCATAATCGTAGTTTGCATATGTCTGCAAGAAGCAGTTCTTCTGGGTTTTGGTCTTTGTTTTCTCCTGTTCCATTAAATCAGTCATAGAAGAAACCACGGAGACATCTGAGTGGAAGATCCAAGTAGCCTACCAGGGCGCCCTAAGATCAGACATCTGTTGGACTAGGCTAGAAAGAGCAATGCCATCTGGACACAGACAGAGCTCTTCAGATGTTTTTGTATCACACAAGGCTAGTTATGTGGTAAACATGTTGCAGTGCTGACTGCCAGGGATCTGAGAGCAGCTCCATGCACTCCCTAGCAGCTGCGGGTGTTTAAAGTCCCAGAACTAACAGCCTGCGGCTGTACTTCCATTATCTCCCCACAAATTTTATCTCGGTTCCTAAATGGTAAAACTACTTAAAAAAAAGATCTCATTTGATTTATTACTTTTGGTTCTCTGGTAGGAATCTGTCCTGAAGGCAGTTGCACTGACAACAGCTGAAACATGCTGCTTCATCCAAATTTAAGTGAGTGCTGGTATTCAGGCATGATTTTTTAGCCACCTACTAAATCCAGCTTTTAAACTAAAACTTTTATTACAGCTTAAAGACTTAAACCATTCTCCAAACTTGTCCTGGCAAACACTAAAACTAACAGGCCCTTGAGGTAGTTTAATTTAGCTGCTCCTGTGGCAGGAGTTCGGCAGATTCCATTGGCTTGCCATAGAATCAGTACGTCAGAAAAGATATTGGCACATTGCTCGGTGCAAGTGGGCATCATCTGCAGCAGGGTGCTTGGGCTTTGGGGTGCACTTGGAACAATGTCAGCTCTCTGCAAGGAGAAGATGCCCCCATCAAGTGCGTTGCTTTGATAAATGTTTCTTGTCAATGTTGAGTCAGTATGTGAGCCCCAGTGCAGCCAGTGGCACCAGTTTCTCAGAAGCTGCCTCTCCAGGTCTGGAGGGAACTGTTTGATCTTACACATCTGAAACAAGAAAAGGGGGTATTGCATCCTGCCATTGTCCTGCCATTCATCTGTGCTCTCTCTCTTCAGAAGATGTCACAGCTGTGGGGAAATTTAAATGATTTCTGCAGCCTTCTGCTAAGCAGGACCCTTTCCAGGAGCTAGTCCAACCTAAATCAAAATGTGATGAGAGTGAAGTTGAAAGGAGAAAAGCTTAAATGCCAGCCTGTGCAGTATCCACCTTGTGAAACTTTCCCCCCTCATTTGGGTTCATTGTCCCACCCGAGGAAGCTTAAAATCAGACCAAGTGCAGATGTTGTGAATACAGTTCTGTATTCTGAGTGCAGAGCTCTGTGTTGCCTCCTGACTCTGCTCCATTTTTAGCTTCAGGGTAATGTAGTGCTCTTATGATTTATTACACCAAACATTCTGGCAGCAGAAAGGATCAAGAGTAGGTGAGTCCATTATAGCTGTTATCTAATTCCTTTTGAATGTTAGAGACTATTTAAATAAAAAGCCCCCCTCCCCCTCTTTTTTTTATGTGTGCTGTGGAGTTTTCATTTTGTCTATGCAAAGGAGTGATGTATCTGATAGCTACTTGTCTCTCCTTAAGCAAGAGAAGATCCAAACACTGAATATTGTGAGTAAAAATTTACTATGTTCCTGGTAACCTGAGATGGGGCAACATTTTTAAACCCCTTGTGTGACCTCAGAAGAAGCTTCTCTCCACTCTCCAAAGGGCAGGCTGGACCATCCACCTGCCTGTGCTTTCTCTGCAGGTTTTAGTCAGTGAAGGATAGCCATACAGTTCATTAGGGGGGCTGGAATGGTTGCAATTGGATGTAACAGTGGTAATTAAACTCTTGGTGAGCCACCAACTCTGTCTGATGCTCCTGTCTAGGCAGCGTGCATTTTCCCTTTGTGGATGCAGGTTGCTTAGTATGTCCACCTGAGGACACAAGGAGAGGTAGGAATGCTTTGTGGAGGGTGCTCTGAGATGCAGCAGATGCAGGCAGCGGGACTGATCTGGTTGGGAATGTAAGATCTAGAATATTTGGGAAAAAAATAGCATTATAAAAAAACGAAGAAAAGATAAGCTAGTGGTTGTACTCCTTCAGAGAAGCTTGCTCCTCAGTGCAGAAGCTAGCCAAGGTGGGAGAAAGTGTAGAATTGCCTGTGGCTAGGAAGGCCCTACAGGGGATCTCAGTAGGCTGAGGCCAATTGGATGAGGTTCTACAAGACCAAGTGCTGAGTCATGTGTTTTGGTCACAACCCCATGCAATGCTACAGGTGTGGGACAGAGCAGCTGGAAATCTGTGGAGCAGAAAAGGATCTGGGGGTGTTGGCTGACAGCTGGCTGAATATGAGCCAGCAGTGTGCCCAGGTAACCAAGAAGGCCAATGGCATCCTGGCTTGTATCAGAAATAGTGTTGCCAGCATGAATAGGGAGGTGATCATCTCTCCGTACTCAGCTCTGCTTCGGCCGCACCTTGAGTACTGTGTTCAGTTTTGGGCCCCTCGCTACAAGACATTGAGGTCCTGGAGCGTGTCCCTCTGGGCAACACAGCTGTGAGGGATCTCGAGCACAAGTCTTGTGGAGAGCAGCTGAGGGAACTGGGGTTGTTTAGTCTGGAGAAGAGGAGGCTCAGAGAAGACCTTATCACTCTCTACAGTGACCTGAAAGGAGGTTGCAGCGAGGTGGAAGTCGACCTCTTCTCCCAAGTAACTAGTGATAGGATGAGAGGGAATGGCCTCAAATTGTGCCAGGGGAAGTTCAGGTTGGATATCAGGAAAAAATTATTCTCAGAAACAGTGGATGGGCAGTGGCACAGGCTGCCCAGGGAAGAGATGGAGTCACTGTCTCTGGAGGTGTTCAAGAACTGTGTGGATGTGGCACTGATGGACATGGTCAGTAGGCATGGTGAGGGTGGGCTGATGGTTGGACTGGATGATCTTAGTGGCCTTTTCCAGCCTTAATGATTCTATGATTCTGTGTTTCTCCACAAGCAGCATTCAGCCCACAGAGGTGGCTGCTATGTGGGATGGGCTGTGTTTGCATCCTGACTGTCAGGCACTTGGCAGTAATGCTACAAGTGATTAATGATATGACATGAGCTGTATGTGATAATTTATACCAGCATTTATGGGTTTTGCTGCACTTTTGATGTTCATGCAAGATCAGAAAATATGTTAATAGTATTACTGTCATCTATGTAGCCCTTACATGAGAATACAGCAGATTGGCTTCACATACCTTGCAATTTTCCTTCCACTGGGAAAGGTTATACAGGCTGCACGGTACAGATGGCACACAGCAAAGCTGCTTTGGTTTCTGCACTGTCAGTGCTACTGGATAAGCATCAGTAATCTGTCTTTATTTCTGTAGGGCATGCTTGTTTGTTTGGAGTTTGCTTCAGTGACCTGGATGATCACAAGTGAAATTTCATGGGTGATACATGCAGCAGTCAGGCAAGATTATGAGCAGGGGAGTGTCTGCTGCTGTGGATGGCAGAAAGAAAACCACAATGGGATTTACCTGACTGTGAGAAGGAAAGCTGCAAGGTCTCAGCTCTGTCTTAAGTCATCCAGTAGTTTTCTTAGCAGGAGGACACTTAAGAAATGGGATCCTACCCTCCCAGAAGGGATAATTATCAGTAGTAATTAGTAATGCAGCAGGTGTGCTATAAACGTATAGGTAAAAGAAGGCTATTAAATCCCAGGGGAGAAACTGGCCTGATTTGTGCTTGGATTTTGTAATGTACTGTAATGGTGCTATTGCAACTATCAGTGAGCAGTTGCTCATGGCTTCCTCTGACCTAGTGTTGTTCCTATGGGAAGATGAAGTCTGTAGTGGTTGCATCCATTTCAGTCCATTTTTGTCAATCATGGTGTCTGAAAGGCAGCAGCTCCCCTCTCGCTTTGGAGCTGAGCCCATGAAACCTTGTATGAATTGTTTTCATTCCTGGGGCTAGAGGTATGCTGGGTTATTCTCCAGCCTGCTACTGATCCAGATTGAGACTCACATAGTGGTTTAAGTCAGCAGTAGCAACAGATTCCTTCTCCTCCAATTTATGCACCTTGGACAGTCTGTGTTGAGGAGTGATACGGTTTAGGGAAGTCAGAGGTTGAGACACAAAGCACGGAACACTTGCCCAAGGAGCACAGGGCTTCCCTCTTGTTTCTTCTCTGGCACCTCCAGTTTGTGCCAGCAGGGTGAAGGTGCTTGGAGTGGAGGTAGGCTGGTCTGGCTGTGAATCCCTTATGCCAGGGGATTACTGTAAGTACCAGTGAGCTGAGGTCAGCAGTCAGTCAGGAGGCTCAGGAGAACTCGTCTGCCCCCGCCCCGGGGGGTTCCTGAGTGGTTTCTGTGCCCTGTGTTGTACAGCACGGCAGAGTAGCACACTGCGGTCTTTGCTGCTCTGAAACGTCTTTGCTTATGTGAACCAGTGAAAATGTGCAGTTCTATGTAAAGAAAGCCAAGAGACTTCATCAACACTGTGCTTAACTCAAACCATTACTGGATGTGTTAACTTAGGTGCTGTTTTGAGTTCAACAAGGGATATGATGTTAACTAGACCTTTGTGTTGCCATTACTCCTTCAAACAGTTCCTGCATTACAGGATTTGGTGTGGTGTCACCTTATCTCCCTTACTAAGGCCTTTCACCACTGAAGTATTCTTAGCCTTGTAAGAAAGTACTCAGGAATAAAAGGAATAAGAAGAAGTAAGAAGAACTTAAGTATGGCTTTCACATCAGCAGCTTTTCTGACAGCCTTTGACTTCAGCTGTCTGGAGTGTTTGTCAGGAAGAGCCTCCAGGTGACTGTTGCCCAGCTGGTGTCTGTTCTCCTGAGGCCATCAGTGCAGGTGGCCCTGCCCCTCTGTCATGGGCTGTTTTCCACTAGCACTGGAAAAGCGCAGATAAGATGACTGAAATGATGATTTTTCTACTTGACACCCATGTACACTTCTAGCCCTCTTCTGGAAAAGTAAAAGCATAACATACAATGTTCCACAAATTGTCACCTGCTCAAGTCTGGCCAATTTTCACCAGCCTTGAGCTGTAAAAACCAACCAACCAACCAACCAACCTGTTTTCCTCTTGCTTTCTGGAGGATCTTGGTGGTGTTGCATTTAGTCAGGATGACTTGGCCAACTAACCCAGGCCCTTACTAAATGAGAGGCAGAAAACTGGAAGTTTGGAAGAGAAGAAATACAGAAGATGGGACAGTGGGTGCTTTTTGGAGATACAGAATTTAGCTGATGTCACTAGTAATAGATTTTGCATTCTGTGTCACCGGAAATATCTGTGTAGTTTTCACTAGTGAGCAGAATGGAAACAATTTATGGTATCTTGCGATCCTTTCAGACCATTAAGCAAGGCTTCTTGACCCCTTTGTGCGACATTGCAGAGTGGCTGTATTATTGATGGGACACTTGGTGAAGTGTTTTCGTTACTTTCTTTTTTTATAGATTCTGGAACGGATTCTATCCACTGTTAGTTGTGACTTTACAGAGTAAGATGTCTTCAAACAAAGTTAATGAATGTTTTAGTTTTTCTATGGAAAAAAAAAAAAAGTAAGGACACTTATCTTTCTATAGTTACACATTAATTGGCATTGATAAGCCTGAATATGGACATGCCCCAGACTTTCAGAACAAAAGAGCACAAACTTTCCAGCACCTGGCTTGTAGGAATATGCTGGGATTGATGGCAAAATGTGTCATGGTTGCAACACACCTACAAAATCCGCTGGCAAAATCTACACTTAGTTTTTCAAAGTTTAGACAAGAAAAAAAAAAGGAAAAAAAAAAAAAAAAAAGCCCCCTCCCTCAAATTTATGGGTTCATTTCAAGTCCAGGTGAACTGTGCCTTTCTGGAGACCTCAGCGGGCTTTGGATCACAGTGGTATCTTCAGAAAACACAGGCTGAGGCTAAATAATAAAGTAATAGAAACAGTAAATTAAGTGAGAGGTAAAGCCTGCTGGATCATATTCTTCATCATTCTCCGTGAATTTCCCAGTGGTATTTATGCTATTCTTTTCATGTGACTGCAAATCACTTCAGCAGTGAAGCTTCTCCCAGCTGTCAAAGGAGAACGTCCTTCAGCATGACAGAGCTGACTTCCCCAAAGCTCAGCATCCATTCTCCTTCCCACAGCCAAAACCATTGCCTTCGGTCATATCCCAGCTGACAGATCATGCAGCATCTCACCTGGAGAACCTGAGGCTGCCTTCGAGGACAACCTGAGGGTTGCTGCCTATTAGCATGTTTTCTTCTAAGTGTTATCCGCTCCCCTCTCAGGCTAGCACTCATCAGGAGTTACGTCTGCCTTTTAATTTGCTTTTCCAGAGATACCTGCCAAGGCAAAAGCCTGCATACCAACACTGGTGCTCCCCACCTGGTTTGCTCTCAGGGGCAGCATGAACCGCTGGAAGCGCAACAGAGAGAAGGGATGGCACTCCCAAGCAGGGCAGGCTGCCTTCCTCCTGACAGCACGAATAAGTGCTGCTGTTATGAGTGTTGATGGAAATAAATATCATTTGTTTGCATTTTTTAGAGACTAAAATCAGGCATAATACAGTGGCTCTGCAAATAAGAACACTTAGATTACGTATTCTGTTCAGTGTTTGTGTTGTGCCAGGCACAGTGGGAGCTTGTCCTAGCCTGTAAGATCTACTGTGCTATAACTAATAAATAATAGCATCTAACAGTAATTGTTTCATTACTTTATGAGTCAGACTTTTTACTGGGGGATTTGCTCGTTGACAAACATATTGTTCAGCTCTGCATTTCCATTAGGGAGACTACCAGGCTTTTCTGCATCATTGTACTGAGCTGAAGACTTGAATGTTTTAAAAATTATAAGAAATTAGGCAAATAAGATGGCGTTCTTGCTTTGGGCTTCTTCCAGTGCAACAGACAAATGCAGTTAGGTGGTTGGGGTTTCCAGTGTTGGGGTTTCATAGCCCGCATCCCCATGATGGAGCAGCTGGCCTGTCTGGACGGGCATGGGCATTCCTGGGGGAATGCTCCAGAACTGAGGGGCACATTGGTTTCAGATGAGCAGAGCCTGATGCTTATCTGAAAACAGTAACGTTATTCCTAATTCTGCCATGGACTGTGCTGATGCTTTAGACATGTTGCTTCTCTCCTAATTTCCAGAGAACCCTGAAAATACCAGTTTCTCTCCATCTTGCCCAGTTTCTTTCCACAAGTGTTTTCTTTGGGAAACAAAGGATGGTTTTGGTTGGAAGGGACATTAAAGAAAACCTAATTCCAACCCTTTGCCATGGGCAGGCTAATCACTACACTGATTTTCCCACCTCGTTCAGAGATAACTGCCAGTTTTCCAGGTAAGATGCCCGAAGATCATGTTTTCATCCTTTTAAAGTTAAAAGAGCTTTGGATGCATAAGATTTCTCAAGAGCAAAAAACCCAAACCCAACAAACAACAACTGTCTGCTTTTGTAAGGGTATTCTCTTTTCAAAACATCCAGATTTTTAGTCTAATCTCCAAATTACTGTATTGTAGTTGAAATATATTAGAAAAATGTACTTTATTAAAATACAGATCTGAGTGTATTTTTCCATGCTAGCTTATCTCTGTGACTATGAAAGCACACCAGAAACACTTTAAATGCAAAGGGCTCCTTCCTTCTCAGAGGAGAAGAGTAAAGGCCTAACCCCAACCTCTATGCGATGGTCAATGCTCAGGCTGTTCGGTGGTTTTAACAGCTAGAAAAACAGTTTCATCAGTGCAGCGCACTGAATCCATTCTGGCTCTGTTTTAGTTGAAAATCCCAGGATCGACATAGGGATATGCAAGAAAGTCTCCCAGCTTATTGCCTTCTGCATCATAATGGAGCATTCGGAAACAAACATCACAGAAGAAACAAGGATCCTCTGGTGCCAGGCTGTCCTTGTTAGTCACCCACCTGGCTGTATACATTTTGCACACAAAGCATTTTCTGGTACATAACCAGTGTTTTTTGATTAACAATGGATAGAGGTTCCTGTCCAGGCAGTCCTCATGATGAATAAGTCGTATGTCTGTGACGATAATGATGTGCTCACAGTCCCCTTGGTGGCAGAAGAGGTACGGATAGCCAATTCTGAGGGACAAATCATTGAATGTGTAGTCCTCCATTTTGACAGACTGAAGATTTCCATAGCCTCTGTCACGAGATTCGGACCACTCAATAATGGTTCTGCTCAGATCTCTGCACTCTGGGTATCTGCTATCGTTATAAAAGATGCCTTCAAAGTAGAAGAAGGCAGATTTGTAGATGTCCTTGCTGATGTGCTCTGGTGCTCGGTCTGGCTCGCTGCTGAACTCCCCGCCAATCTGCAGGTCGCTGACACAGGACAAGGAGTCTCTGAGTTCAGTGAGCCTCTGGCTGCCCAGCACCAGGACTGTCTGGTAGGGCTTGTGCTCCTTGTGCTTCTGGAATATGATGGGATAGAAGACGTTCAGAGTTAGAAGCAGCTCTCCCTCCTCCACCAGGTCTGCCGCGTCGTCCGGCCTCTTCCCAATGGCGTGCGACTCCATCTCGTAAGTGAGCGTTTCCTGTCTGCAAGCCCGATCCACAACGATCCTTTCTTCTCGCTTCTGGAGCGCCTTCTTCCTAAACCGAAGAGTTTCCAGCCCGCTGTCTTCAGGAATCGCTTCTGGGTCCCTCTCTTTATCAGCAGATACTAACGTATCAACACTGCACAAGGCCCGCAGCTCGGCCGCCGTCTCTGCCGTGCAGCCCAGCTCCTCCGCCACGGCGCCGGCTGCCTCTTCCTCCTCCTCCTCCTCCTCCGCCAGCGAGAGGTCTCGGGGCTGCAGGCACTGCCGCCAGCCGCTGCCCAGCGCGGCCACGCGGAAGACGCGGGTGTGCGGCTCCCCCGCCTCGTACTCGACCGCCTCCGCCGCCATCGGGCCTGCAGGCCGCCGCGCAGCTGCCAGCGGTCGCGGTGGAAACGCGTCACGGCCGGCCCGCCCCGCCTTGGCTGCGACGAGGCACCGGCGGGGGTGTTCAAGGAGGGGGAGGCGGGCATGCGGGGGCCGTGGGGACAGTCGTGCGTACGTATTGCTGCCTGGAGCGGCTTGTACGACTTCTTCTGCTCTGGGTACATCTCACAGTGCCGCTTTTCTCAGGGTGTTTTCCAGTGCAGATTTCGTTTCTCGTGCCCGTCACGGATTGGCGTCGCTCCACTTGTACTAATTGCAGTGAATGAATGCTCTTGCTGCAGCCTGATTCTCCCCCTGAAAGCCGGATAGCACGGTATTTTTTTCATCTGCCGCTTCCCACTGCCAGTCTGGCTCTGAGTCTGACCCCTGCGGTGATTTCTGTGGGCAAGGCAAGGCCACAGCCTCAGCCCTCAGTGCCTGTATGCTCACGAATGGCTTCTGGCATACAAGAGATGAAGCATGGCATTTATTTCCTGCCTGTGTTTGCAGCAATAGTGCTGTGACATTCATGACACCATGACACCGCTCTGATTTCAGCCTGCTAGCATGTAGGAAGATTATCTACACTAGGACATGAACACAAAACTAGAGGCTTGTTTTCTCTGCACTCATCCCCACCTGACAGCTGGGCCCCAGACCCTTTTCCAGGGAGGACCTTTTGACTTACACCACCCAGTAAATGCAGGTCAACCGTGTCCCATCCCAGGCCGGCTCTCTGGCACTTTAAAGAAGATCTGTTTTGCAAGCCACGCACTCCTCTTTGCATGATGTTTCAGATTTGATTTGCTCATTTCCGTACCTGAGGGTATGACTCACGCTGTGTGGGCTGGTGGGGATGAGGTGGATGAGCTGGGGTTGGGTGTTCTCAGCAGGCCCTGTGTCATCACAGGTCCCTGGATGTCCTCTGCCACAGCCACCTTGGCCAGGGTGGGGGCTTGGTGCTATGCCCAGGGCTCCACTGCACATTTTCCACCTTTTCACGGTACCGAGCAGAGTTCTGGTCTAGTGAGTGGCTTTCTTGTGGTCAGATGCTACCTGTGTGACTTCTCGAACCATGCTGAATAAAGCCCAGCACACTCAGAGGTAAACCAAAGACACTTGGTAGGACCCAACAGATTGGGAATTTCCTTGGGCCAAAATCAGTTTTACTGTGTGCTGCAAAAGTGTCCCCTGAGCCCCAGCTGAGCCAGAATTTCCAAAATGAACTGAAATGCCAGTTTGAAAAAGGTTAACTTTGAACAGTGTTTTAATGTTTTGAGATGTCAGTCAGTCTTGGAGAAAGGGTTCAGATCAGACTGATACAAGTGTCATTTTGTTTTGACCTCTTCTTTTGCTTTCTTAACTTTGTAGCATAAGCTAACTCAAATTTTGACATGTACAGAAGTTAAGGACTTTCTGTAAAAGTCAAAATTGAACATTCCCAATGGCTTTTTTCTCAAATGGAGATTTGCCATAAATCAAGCATTTGGGGAACTGTTTATTTCAAGAAATCTGTCAACAAAAAAGAACCTTAAAAAATGCTATTTAATAGGGAACCTATTTAAGGAGCAAGAAACCAAATGTTCTGGAAAGCCTCACCTAAAGTTGTAGTTCATTTCTCAGCTAGAAATAGGAGGACTCTTGTCCCCTGATGCCCAGCTCAGCCTCTGGTAGTGCAGCTGCCCTTCCTGGGTAGGCAGAAGGGAGCTCCGCTCCCTCTGGAATGAACATTCCCAGAAAACATTCTGTGCCAAAAATATTGATGTAGCAGTTTCTTTTTATTCATGTTGACTGAATGCTGCGTTCCTCACTGTCCAAGAAACAGATTTCACATCTGTCTCAGCATGTAAGTAACTTCTTACAAGAAGTACCACAGCAAATTCATGCAAATTAAGTTACACAGGTGTTTGCAGGGCCTCGCTTAAAAAGAAGATGGTTCTGACCCCATATGCAGGCTGAAAATATCTGAGGTTGTAGCCAAAAAGGTCCTGAATTGAAATGGCAACATCTGGTTTTGTCTTCAGTAGGTACCGCTGTGCTTGGTGATGGGACAGAACTTTCCATGAGCAGAATTCAAATGTGCTGTTAGAAACCCTTGTAGTGGAAAAATGGCTATTAACTATGATACAGAAAATAACCATTTTTTCATATTCAAATTTTAGCAGCTATAAGGAGGGAGATAAAAGCAGCATTTATTCAATATTTACCTACTTCTTCATATTAGGACCAGCTCTTATTTTAAGCTATATGTCATTTTACTTTGCAGAGTGCTACTATAATTAGGATCTGAAGAAGTGGTATTTGGGGGCAAATAGCAGAACTGCTAATGTCAAGTGTTAAAAAAATTGCTGGCTTAAGCTGTTGTTCCTAGACTGGGAGACTGACCAAAAAACCCAACAAAACCCAGCAGTCTTTCTTCATTCGTCTTATGATTTCTGGGTCTTCAGATGTGCTGAGATCACATTTCACTTTTCCTTTAGAAGAGCTAAAAACTTTGAAGTGTTGTATTGGTATTTTTCGTGCTGTCAGTTGATATGGGAACATGGATCCAGGAACTGGGTTCTTCAGCACTACTGTGGGATTCATGCCAGTAACTTTGCGGTCCTTTATGTGTTTGAATAGAGATCATGAAGCTGGGTGTCTGAGTTGCTCTGAATACTTTGTCTAGAAGTTGAGAAAAAGAACATCAGTCATTTATTTTGAGAGCAAGATTAAGGAAAATGGTTGGCTGTTGTCTGTTCGCTGGTCTTTCAGACCTTCTGCTTCAAAGTACAAGCCCTGGCTCAGAAATAGCCATGCCATCCCTTGCCCTTTGCTGACCTAAGGGTTAAGGAGGGTCCTGTCTTGTGCTGCTCAGTTAGTCTCCCACTGAAGGCAGCTAAGCATGTTCTGAGGGGGCTGTGGGACGCAGCATGGCATACTGGTGTGTAACCTGGAAGGGGAAGGAGAAGGGCTTTCTTGTTTTCATGCAGGCATATTGCTTTAGATGACCACTTTTCTCCCCAAAAAGCAGGCAAGTGGAAGTCCTAATTCTGGGAGAAGCTTAAGTCAGGGCTGACAAACAGACGTCAGTTCAGGAAGCCAGACCTTAGTCCTGCTCCTCAGAGGACTTTCTGTCTCCTTTGAAGGTTGGTAGAACTGAGTGATGCAACTGAAGACTGTGTCAATTAGAGATGCACTTTGGACTCACTTAGTAAGTGCTGTAAAAGCGCTAAGTTCTGTGTGGAATGAAACCAAAATTGGTGGATATTATGGCAGTGGTATTTGCGTCTCATTTTACCTTCTGTAAATTCAGACCCGGTTTCTTTCTAATACATTTGAAATGGTTCTGGGAATTTTGAGAACTCTGTGAGTCTGTTGTAATGCCCACACTACTGCCACTGGAGAAATGCAGGGTACAGGAACTGTAGTGACTTTATGAAAGAAGGAAAAAGACACAGTTAGATTGGCAGATGAATACCAGCAATGAATGTCATTTTCTTCATTCAGATGAAAGAGGCAATCATTTTGTTTAATCACTGTCCATGTTTCCCTGTCCCTTGGTGTCTGTGGAGGTACTGCTGGGCTGTGCTCTGACCAGGCTCCCCAAGGGACAGGTTGATGTCCCAGGCAGGTGCCAGATGCATGTTTGGCCATCCTAGGAAGCGGCAGAGTGTGGCAGGCCCTGCTGCTCAGGCTCATGCATGTGGGTCTCCAGGAGGGCCTGTAACTGGCTGCTCCAGACAGCAAGGATGGGAGCGAGATGTGAGGCAACCAGAAGGCACGTGTGTGAGCGGATGTGCTTTGCCCTGGGAATGGTGAAGTTGGGAAGCCATTTGTGTTCCCCTGGCACTGTGGAGCTTCAGATGAGACTGTTGTGTCTGGCGTCTGTGCCTGACACTGCCTCCTGGTTAGCAAGATGAGAGCAGCCAAGCACTGAAGAAGCTGCCCTGTTTCAGGACATGATTTCTTATTTCCTTCTAATTCAGCCTGTGATTTTATTCCTCCTAGCTCCTCTGAGAGTGCCGACAATTCTGTGCTTTGAGACCATCCTCTTTCTGCAGTGCCCTGGCAAACACACCCTCTGCGTGCTGTGTCCGTACTGTGGACCAGGGGATGATGATGCAGCATTGCTGAAAGCACTGCGCTGTGCTGACATGCGCGTGCTGAACCTTTTGTTAAGTAGGAGACATGGAGCAAAAGACCTGGCAGTATAATGTTGAGGAGAGACAGTGGCAGCCCCGGAAGCATCGTTCCAGATAGGGCAGGCAAAGCCAAGGAAGGTGTTCTGGGAGTTATTAATTGTGCCTGCTTTAGCCTGCCTAATCCTGTAAATGAAGCTCTGGCTTCACAGAGCCCAGAGTTGAACCCTAAGATTACCGAGGAGGGATATTTGTAGGTACTTTTGCTGTGGTGTTCATTTCAAGAGCTATTTAAAATAATGACATGCTGCAGCTTACTAATGATTTAAAAGGTTCTCCTTTGTGTCTTGGTGTGAGGCTGATCTGATGCAGCCATTTTCATGATAGCATCCCACAGTGCTTTGTCTTTATGAGTACATCTTGTTCTGGCTTGCTTCAGAAATCCAGTCTTAGCTCTAAGGTCTGCAATTGTTGGCCTGTAATTAGTACCAATATTTCAGTGCCATTACTGCATTGGTCTGAACTCCTGGCTATTTTTGGATATGGTGTTCAGGTTTTTGTTGCATAGCTTGTTTCTCTCATCGTGAATCAGCAGGCCTCTGAGTACAAGAATGCTATTTTTTAGAAAAAGCAGTGCCAACTTAAGCAGATACACCTTAACCAGTATTTACACAAACATATCTTTAGATGGAGACCATGGTCCAGTCCTAGGCTGAGGAGCGTGGGGTCTGTATTCTCTTCTGATGGCTTGAAATAACTGCATATCTGCCTTCCTTGTGGGCCAGATGGTTGGCTGGATTTATGCTTAGAAACCAGACAGAATGTACACAGGTCATGTAGGCAACATTTACTGTAACTAAAAAAGTGAATTCATTGTCAAGAAGTAAAATACTACTCATATCCTATTGGGAATGCCAGGTTTATGCTTATGGAGGACTGACAACAGGAGACCCTATATTGTTTGGGTAAGCATTGACGTGTACGGTGTTTGAACCCTGTAGCTTATGTCTGAGGTGTCTCAGCTTGCATCTTCCCTATGAATAGTAAAACACTGGCCCTCCAGTGGCTGTAGTCTCTCTGGGTTGCAGTTGGTATTAATCAGAGATTATGTAGCTTTTCTAAATGAGTAGCAGTTGCGTATTTTGGAAATCTTCTTTGAATGCCCTAAGGTTTTGTTCACAAGTACATTTGTATTCTCATTTTCTTTCTCAGTGCTGCTGTTAAAAGAGTACTTGCTTTCTTTTACACTTTAAATCAAGACCAGGAGATGGTCCATTCGAAACCCACTGAGCCTGGTTTGGAAAAGAATCCATACAGCTACTGAAGGCACAGTCCTTGATTCTGCAGGAGAAACACTTAAGACTATAATACTGCAGAGAACAAGACCAGCCTGCATAAAGGCTTAGACTGAATGAGGGGTAATTAAAGCTAAATAAGAAACAGGCAGTTTCCATCTGTGATTTCGGAGTCCTAGAAAATGTTTACATTAGAAAGGAAGATATCAGAGCACACAATTAGACAAACAGAAATCAGGAGTCTGCCTCCAATATGGATGTTCACTTTCTGTGCACACTGAGCAAATCATGGCAGAGAAACAGAGAAATGGAGTCAGAAAACAAAAGGAGAGTCGGTCTTCAAAAAGCTAGATCTGGGGGGAAGTTTTCTTAGAAGAGAAAACATTTGCAAGGATCAATTCTGAAAAAATCTCAGGAGTGAGAGTGTGCAGTTAATCAATTATGGCAGTGCAAATAGTATTCATTATTCTGTATATCTGATAGCACTCAGATATACCAAAACCGTATCAGCGTCTGATTTTTTCTACATAATTTATTATTGTTTTACCTATACTGACTGGCTAATTATTGTGTAAATCTCATGATTTTTATGAAGCTTAATTCATTGATGTCTTTACAGAGCTGTGGTGCTTTGCACTAAAAATGACAGGACTGTAAAAACCAGGGTAATTTAGCACTTACATTTTAGTGCTATTTCTGGATTTTGTTAGCTGACAAATCTCTCCAACATGTGTTCCAATGTATGTTATGAAAATGTATGTATTTTCAGTTTCAGATGTGTGCACTGCTCCAGTCTTTTACGCTATGTTTCAGAAGGAAATTTAGCGGTAGTTACAACCATCACATTTGTGTATAGAGGCGTTGTAAGCCTCATTTCAAATGGGAGAAACACATTCTGAGATACGGCTGAGCAGAGCTGAAACCAGTGGGTGTCACAAGCAGAGAGCAGGTGGGACAGTGCTTCCAAGGCCATGACCCCGCAGTCTGGAGGACTGGAGAAGACACGAGCACATTGTGTGGGTGGAGGCAGGATGTGTCAGCCCTTCTCTAGGTACTCCATATCCAGATGTCAGAAGAGAGGAGACCTCATGCCTGGAGTGGCTGATTGTTGTGACGCTCAGCCACAAAAACCAAAGGGGTGCTAAGCAGTTTGGGAAAAATGGAGATGGATATTCTTGAGCTTCAGCTACAGCAATCACAGCCTCATTCTTCTAACTGGGTCTCTTTTGTAGGTAAGCATAAGAAATTAATAGCACTGGTGAAACTATCCTGTAGACACTCGTGTAGTCATAGGAGATGCTAACGTGGCTGTTCACTGGAATGAAAAACTGCTTCACTTAAATATGAGACTGCTGCTAACAGGACAGCAGTATTTCTCAAGCCGGTTTTCCTCTCTGGTTACCAAGGAATCTGTCCTCCAGAGGAAAGCAGAAGAGAAACCCTCTTAAAACTGTGGTTATTAAATTGAAATCCAGGGGCTTTTTTTTTTTTTCTTTGTTTTAATTTTTTTTGTTTGTTTGTTTAGTTCTGAAAATCTCTTTTGTCTTTGGTATATCCTTATTAACCTTAACAGGCAATGCTGCTGAAGATTATCGGCTCTTTTTAGCATTTCTCTTCTAAATGCATACATGCATACATATTTCCAGGCCTCCCTGAGCCACTCACCCAATGTCTCTCTTCTCTGTTTTCTAGTACTCTAGGAGGTGCCCAGAGCAGACACCCATCCTGCCCTATTCTATGCTATCTGGTCTATCCAAGACAGAGCCCATGCTATGGCTTAGTCTTGAGAAGTTGTTCATTTTGTGGCAGACTTTGCCATTTGGATTCTTTCCTAGCCATTGGAAATCCATAGGAAGGTGCTGTACCTGGGGAAAACAAGAGCTTTAGGGTGACTTAAGTGAAGGAAAGGCTGCTGACTCCCTTTGGGTGCTTCAGGCTCTAGAATTGAATGCAGGGCACTGACAAACCAGTATACCTTTGGAGACACAATCTAGCTTGGGGATTGATGTGGTGCAGTGAGACAACTCCAGCTGCTTCTCATTTCCTCTCAGGGAGTTTGTCTGTCTAGTTGCTAGCTTGCAATACGGCCGTATTGCTGGTTGCATTGACTCATACTCTCTTTTCCTGGTGATGCACCATGATCAATTGCCCATATGTTGCCTCCAATGCCTGTATTTGCTTTTCAAACCATTCCTCCTGAGGCTTTATTGACATTCTTGTGGAGCATGAGTACTGGAGGGAACGCTCACAAGCAATCTCTACTAATCTATTAAGAGATACTGAGGAGGGAACCAGAAAGTTGTTTTCCTTCCCTTACAGTGCTGTGTGATAGATGGATGTGTGAGTCCTCTCTGAACGTGTTTTCACTTATTGATTTCTACATTAAAAGGTGTGTCACTTTCTGCATTAAAAGATGTGTTCTTATGGCTAATATGCAGCAGAAAAAATTTCCTTATTATGTGAAGACCAGAAAGTGAGCTGGCTTGGTGCAGATAAAACAAGCTTGGAAAGAATACCCAGAATATGTCTGTCTCCTTTACCGTGAGGCAGTGGTAGCACCCACATGCCCTTGGTGATTCCAGTTAGACTCCCAGATACAGCAAAGAATCAGCATGCAGTCATTTGTGGTAGCTGTTTCATTTGTCGCCGTGCACTGTTACTTCTGTATCAATGATGCTTGTGATGAATAATATTCTGAGTTGCTTCTAAGTTGCTCCATTAACAAACTGAGCATCTCACTTCAATGATAATACAGTATGTTTTGGTTTCATACTGAATACTCTTTTCATTAGGTGTAAAAAATACTGCTGTTAAACCTAAGTGGATTGAGATATTCTCGGTTAAGTGCAAAATCCAATCTCAGGCCATATAGCTGCAGCTGAGAAGGTACAAGTAAGTTCTCGAGCTCCTTGGGTTCCTTTTCCGAGCGCCTGGTGTCTGGCTGTGTTGGGTGCGGGGCTCAGCAGCCAGAGCAGGACAGCTCTCAGGCCAGATACGGTATTTCTCAGTGATTGAGGCACTTTGTCATCCTTGCGGAGCCTCACATCTGCTGGCTTCTTATGTGCTGATTGCTAGATTAGAAAATGCCTCATTGACAGTTGTTTCTTGTAGTGAGTTTGTTTTGACTGGACACCGTGACACTGGAGGACTTTTTGTACAGAAAAGGAAAGTTAATATTCATTATCTGAGCCTGACTTGGCAGAAGCAAGGCCATGCTGCCGAACCTAGTTTTTGCAGTGTCTTGGACTGAGAGTACTAACTCATTCTTAATTGTATGAAACTTCTTTACATGAATATATCCATGTTTCGAATTGTTTGTGCCAAGCAAATATTTTTGAATGCTGCATTTTTCCCTAATTTCATTTAGAGCTGACAGAATTAAGAAATGCCCATGATCTGTGTGCTGCAGGAGGTGTGCTTTCCAGCAAGCAGAGAAGTTTTACCTTTGTACTTTGCCCGGTCAACAGGTGTGTAAGAGCCAACGTGATAGCGATTTGTTAGGCTGGTTGGTTTGTTTTCAGAGAATTGAATTACAGTCTGAGGCGCATACAGCATGCAAACAAATGACAGCATTGCTGTCTGAAAATACTTTTGGGTTTCTATTTGCTTAGGTTTATTTTTCTGTTTAATTACTTCTATCTAATGAAGGAAGCAGACTACATAATGGCACACAGGAATTTCCACTATGGATCTCAGCAGTAGGTCACAGCTGCAGTTGTGATTGCAGCTAGGTGCACCAGAGGAACATGCAACAAAATGTGGCATATGGTGTACTTCATAATTTGTCTCCACCTTAACCTCTTCTGTCTGCTGCTGTTCATGCCCCTCAGTTGTGAAAACTTACTTTCTAATGTTACTTATGGTCTTTAATTTGTAACTTACGCTATTCTTCGTGGGCTGTGCTGGTGCACAAATCCTGTGTGTGTGCCAGGTTGAAGCCAACTCCCAGCTGTGCGGGTTTGCTCCTGACAGTCTGTGCTGATGTTGGGCAGTCCACCATTGGCTTGCCTGCTAACATCTGCCACTCCTGTGAGCCAGGCGTGCAGAGCGCACTGCTGACATTTCACGACACTGCAGTGAGCAGAATGGAATTTTAAGGGGCTTGATTGCACCCAGACCATTTGACAGCTTGGTGTAGAGGCTGCGCCTGTTGTTTCCTCCATCAATCAGGTATTTGTTTATGCAGATATTAGCAGGTGACAGCAGTGCATTGAAACACGTGCTGCTGTGAGAAGCACCCATACGGGCCGCAAGCCTGGCAGTACTGCGGGGGCTGTGCACGTCAGCTTTTCCAGCTAGAGCTAAAAAACAAATCCAACTCGCAGTGGCATCAGGTGTTTTTGCACATTCATGTAAACAAGCAGAACTGCGCTAACATCCCACTTCCCTGAGTGCCCTGGCAGCATCCTCACTTCCACCCCAGAACCAAAAGCCACCTCAGTCACCTCCTGCTGTGTCTGCATGGGCTTCTGACACAAACATTGCTCCGGGCACCTCTTTCTGAGCTGTCACTCTCTCACATGCACGTTTCTAACCAAATGTTTCCTTCTCTGCGAAGCTTCATGCCCGGAGCCCAGCAGCCTTTGGCCTTTTCCTGGTTTGGAAGGTGAATACATGTGCTCCTGCCAGCAGCTGGCCACCAAGCACTGTGTAGCTGGCAGGTCCCCAGGGCAGGACCAGCTCTGTGGCTTTTCAGCTCCCTCCCATTGTCTGCTAGGTTTCTGTGAATTGTGCTTTTTCTTTTAATTCCTTTAGGAGACTAACTAGCTGCTTGCCAATAGGGGGGTCTGATACCACCAACCCTGTCAGTAGTTTTGTGGAAGCTGTGTAACTTTCTTGTGAACTTAGCTGAAAGAACAAACATTCCCGGACGCAAATACATTCAACTGATTGTTTTAGAAATACTTGACCTTATTAATTTCAACCAAAACTTTGCACATGAATTCTGGCTGACTTGCAGCTTTTCCCAGGGCAGTGGAAAGTGCACTGTTTTTCTGCAAATTAACTGCTCGTCACCATACTGACCCAGTCTTTCATGGAGGTCTGCAGTTGAAACAGCATTGAAACATGGCTCTACCGTGATAAAATAAGCATGTTTCCCATGTCCTTCTGGGAAGTGCGTGTGTCTGTGAGTTTCAGTTTGAATGGAAAGGCTGACTGTCATCAGGTCAAACAGATCTGTGGTCACTCATTAGAAAATTCAGGACCACTCACTGAAAGATTAAATGAACTGGGACATGCTGTATGTTTCCCCTTTTTTTCTTTCCCCAGAGGAAGTGGAATCATAGAATTGTAGAATCATAGAATGGCCTGGGTTGAAAAGGACCACAATGATCATCCAGTTTCAACCCCCCGCTATGTGCAGGGTCGCCAACCACCAGACCAGGCTGCCCAGAGCCACATCCAGCCTGGCCTTGAATGCCTCCAGGGATGGGGCATCCACAACCTCCTTGGGCAACCTGTTCCAGTGCGTCACCACCCTCTGTGTGAAAAACTTCCTCCTAATATCTAACCTAAACTTCTCCTGTCTCAGTTTAAAACCATTCCTCCTTGTCCTGTCACTGTCCACCCTTGTAAACAGCCGTTCCCCCTCCTGATTGTACACTCCCTTCAAGTACTGAAAGGCCACAATGAGGTCTCCCTGGAGCCTTCTCTTTTTCAAGCTAAACAAGCCCAGTTCCCTCAACCTTTCTTCATAGGACAGGTGCTCCAGCTCTCTGATCATCTTAGTGGCCCTCCTCTGGACCCGTTAATAGAGTAGTTGGATGCCATTTCCCAGATGGGCATCTTGTGAATGAGTCTCTAGAAGGCCGTCTTTTTACTTTTTTAATTTTTTAGAATTATTGTGTCACAGAATTGTGGCTTACAATGTTTTAAGTCCCTTTATTTCCTAAATATACAAGAAGCACTTTCTATCTTTGATAAAGGTGTTTTCTAGTGTCTATTTTGGTGTTAATAAAAAATCCCAAAATGCATTACCATTTAAATGGCCTTAAATGAGACAGTTATATCATGACTGAAGAACAACAAAACCAAAACAAAATGCCTCTAATACATAACCCAAACAAATATAATTCGCAGATACTTCAAGGACCTAGTTAGATTTGGCATCTTTTAATTGGAAGCTTACCACTGAACTGTGCCAAAACTACAGTTGACTTGGACTGTTACTAATGAATATTTTAAATACATTTTTATGCAAGTTGTCACTATCCAAGTGCTGGAAGCAAGGCAGTGCTGGGGAACCATATAAGCAGTTGCAGCAGTGTCTGGGATTAATTGCCCCTTGGCTTGGCTTTTCCAATTGCTCGGTTTTCAGCAACTTCGATTTTGTTGGTTTTTTTTCGTGGAATCAGAGTCAGAAAATAGGAAAGCAATCAAGTAGTTTTGCTTTTGAAGAGCCTCATCTGTTACTCGTTTTCAGCAACTGCTGAGACAGTGATCTCCTTGGGCAACAGCAGAAAGAACCCTGTGTCTAGCTAAGCTGAACTTTGTAACGTGAGTGAATTGTTTCTGCCAACCCACACCACAATATTAATCAATTTTTTTTGCTACATCAGGTTTTGGGAGCAGAATGCACAACTGTTTGTGTCAGCTTTGAGGTGGTCTGCATCCCACCTGCCAACTCCTGTACTTAGAGATGAGTCAGACCTCCCGAAGTAATGAGATTGCAAGCACTGACTTCTTTTCTTTGCCATCTGTTTTATGAGTTGCCAGGTGACACTCTTGACAAATTTTTTTAGCTTTTCTTTGTAATCACAAATTTGCACTATTGGAAAATATGAAAGTTGAGAATCTCAGTTAGTTTTACCATTCCAGGATTGGGAGTTTTGAGAAACTGTAAACATCAGGAAATCTGGATAAATTGATGGGAGTTGACAGGGCTGCCATGGGAGCTCTCTCCAGCATCTGTGTATGTGCCTGCTGGAAGAGCCACAGCCCTCTGGTGACATCAAGAGGTCAGGACCTGCTGGCCCAAGGACCCTCTTGGACAAGAGAAAAGTTACTGCAAGTGGCCTTTTTGAAGTCTGGGTTTACTCTTCTCCGTGAGGACAAGACTTGTTATTGTTGTAGGACACAACACAAGAGTGAGTGACAAGTAAATGACAGTAAGGAACCACAGAGCAACAGCGTGGTCCCCTTTGGAGGATTGTGCAGGATTGCAGCCACATCTTGCCCATGTCCGTTGTATTGCCACCTGTATTTGGTGAGGAGCTGCGGACACTATCTCTTCCTCAGCTCTACTCAGTCCATGACCAAAATTGATTATTTGGCCCCTGTGTACTGTAGATGGTCATTACCTGTTTTTGTGATGTACCATGAGAACTGTTACTCTTGGTGTAGGGAAGGTCACGGTCCAACCTAATCTATCTCTTGTGACAGTGGTGCAGTGTTAATCTGTTCTTGAAAAGAAAATAAAGTAATAACTTGAATTTACTGTCTGGCTGTTCGTGCAGGGATTTACTTGCTCTTCATCAACAACTGTGCAATGTAAGAAAAGCAGTGTTTACAAGACAGAGCTCCTTACTGCATTCAGAGCCGCTTTCCAACTGTTTGTCAAAGTGACTGCAGCTTGCAGAAGGGCATGGGACCAAATCCTAAAATTAGCAGTAGTGGTTTGCAGTTGTATATTCTGACCCCCTAAGATTCTGTAGCTGGCTTCAGTAAGTAATCCAGCACAGAAGGGTTCTGGTAACCCTGGGGAATTTTTCTGCAATGGCCAAATAGAAGAATGATTGGAGAAAATGTCAAGAGAGAAATTACTCTTGTATTTCACAGAAATAAAGTGAAATGCAATTATCTTTCTAATTTTCTACGTGTTTGCATCACGTTTTATATTGATTTTTACCATCATGATTTAAGTAAATCGAGAAAATATTTCTCTGATTTAAAACCTGATTATTTTTTATCCTAAGGAAGATTTGTACATCATCTGAATGACGCACATTTTGGAAGCTGCTTCTGTTCTGCTGAAAAGTCATTAGGCTAAGGATGAGGAATAGCATATATTAGAAACTCAGCAGCGTAATTATGTGCAAGAACTCTATTACAGTATTTGTTGATAAACTGCAGTCTAGATCTGGCCCTTGAAGATCCATGCGGTATTACTGTGTTGAGTTTCTTAGCCTGACTCTGCTGAAACCTTTTTCTGCACTGTTACGCTGTGTGGTGTGCTCCCACCCTGTGGGAAATCTAAAGGCAGTGGTCAAAAGAGCACGTCTATGATAAAACCATTTCCTTTCAGTTTGCATTACAGTCTTACTTCCTTTTTCTGGATGTGAACAAGTGAAAGGTGGCAGCTTTGCATGCAACACTCCTCAAATATATTCCTTTCAATCAACCGAGCTAAGACGTGGTGAAATCTACTAAGAGAACAAACGAAAAACTCAACCAATCATCTGGTAGCTTAGGCATTTCGGCTGTGATGTACACATGCTCTTTGATCCGTCCAGCCGTGTGAAGGCCGCAAGTTCTCTTCTGGAACTGGGGGAAGCTCAGAAGCGAATATTTAGAGCAAGATGTGTTGACTCTACAGAAAACTTGATTTCCCCACCCCCAATGACACTTTCACTTTGTATCAGCTCTCTTGCTTATACATGTGTGTGTGCTGCTCCTGTGACTCTCCGTCAGCAGCCTGCGTGCTTACCACCAGCTGCTGCGTGGCTCTGATGGAAGTGGGTAGGCTGGAAGGAAGGTTGCCAAGGACAGGATGCACCAACCACATGCAGTGTGCAAAGAGGGCTTGAAAGGAAGAGGTGGTCACTGAGCTCTCCTTCTGTTCCACCTGAGGTTTATCAGATGTGCAAGACTTAGATGGCTAGGGCAATGACAGCTTTAATGTGGAGGAAATGAGAAGATCTAAACCTATGCTGAGATTTGCAGTAGTTACCATATTTAGTGTTATCATGTTTAGTCTTGAGGAATTTCTAAGTGGTCAGTTGCATGTATTTCTCCCTGAACCCAGTACGAATCCTGCAGCATGAAGAACATAATCTGATTTCAGAAGACTAAAAGAATTTCAGAGCAAAAATGGGCGAATCTGGCAAAACAGTCGGAAGCCTGTCAGGCTGAAGAAAGCCATTTCTTTTCTCGAAAACTGAGCTACCTTGAGAAAAAAACAGGAACCAAATCTGCTACAGGTAACTTTGTTTTTGATGTTATAACTCATGTGGGTTTTTTTTTTTTTTTTAACATGGCTGGCAAAATTACCTCTGTTCTCAAATCTCAGTAGAACTTAGTCACTGGCTACCAAGGCTGGTAAGAGTAATAGGACCTGACTTTTTCTGGGTATTTTAAAGTATTGAAGATCCCCAAATTCTTTTTTGGATATTTTTTTTTTAATATATTTTTTTGATATGTCAAACTGTCTTGAATGAATTAGTATTCTCCATTCCCGTATGCATTGGTTATAAGACAAGTCTTTGACTTTTGTGAGCTTTAGTTAGCAAAAATTGTTTCCTCTGGGTTTTGTTGAAAATTGGGTATAGCTGATGGCATTTGTGTAACTGTTGTTGTTTTAATGGGACAGTAATTAGTCGTTTCTCTTTTTTGTATTTGATTTATTCTTGTAAAGGGCAAGCACCATCCCTGGGGCTGGTTATTTTGCTAGAGTGGTAAATGCTAGATAGATACCGTCTTCATCAAACGAAGACCTTGGGAAGGGGTGGTGATAACTATGTGCAGGTGAAGGAGTGTGCTTCTCTTTGTTCCCATACCTGATTTCAAGAATTCTGACAATTGGCTGGTTGATGAGAACAGACATTTTAGCAATTGAGATTTTACTTATGAATAGAATAATTTATATTGAAGTTTCCCATGGTGATCTGAGCCAGATGGACTCTACATGCCTCAGAGCATTCTTTCATAGGTGACATTGGGCTGCTCAGGTGTCAGGTCTGCCTCTTGCACTGGCAGCCCACAAGCATATGGCAGAAAAGTAGCTGGAGGCTGTGAGTGAGCCCATGCATTTGTCAGCTCAAAGAGGCTGAAGGAAAGTTTAGCTCTCGGTCACCCTGCAGCAGCCATTTGTCTTTTTCTGAAAAGTGGATCTGATAGGGCTGTTTGAGGTAGGCTTGCAGCTCTCCAGAACTTTACATGTGTGTTTGCATTTTCTTTGGCAGTTCAGATAAAGGAAACTCCTTTGTGTGGGAGCTTTAACATATGGCTGGAAGTCCTACGAGCACACTATTTGCAAAAGGCTGCTTTGCTGACTTCAGATAAGTCTCCAGCCTCTCAGTGAAAATGTATCAATTTATTTCTTCCTGGATTTCCTAATCCATAGGAGGGATTTTTTACAAGATGAGCCCAAGTCACAGACTCAAGGAATTGCAGCTGAATGTTGGCTCATCACATGCCTATTGGTAAGCCATCTGCAAAGAAGATAATTGGCTGTAATTTGAGATATCTCATCTGAAGGCCTCAATTTCCATTGCCAAGAAAATGAGACTAATGCATACGACACAGGACTATTGTGTAGAATGACACTCTGTATCTAACTACTGAAGAGCTCTTTGCAGGTGTAGAGCTCTTGTTAATGGCTAATGAGCACTATTTAATTGCACTTTCCACCACTGCAACTTTACTGTCCCAAACTAAACCAAATCAAGCTTTATTATAACCTCTACATAGAGAATAATTTTTCCAGCTATAGCTGTGCTTAAGTTGCCATTTGCTCCCATCTGATCCACTTGTGAGAGTCACTCAAGAGTGACTCAAGTTCAACCTCATCTGACTCAGCTGAGGAAATAGCTCAGATGTTCCTAGACTTCTTCCCAAACATCTTTGGTCACAGTTGCGCTTTAAATCCCCATTTTGTTTGATGGGGCGACTGTCCCATTTCATGCAATTGAGGGATGAGGGTCTTAGTAAATAGGCGTAGGTTAAAAAACAATCACTATGTGTCACACTCAGCAGGAAGCTTTTTCAACCGGTGGAGAACAGACATGATTAATTGATTGGTTGGCTGTTGCTTACCTATTGCAGGTATTGCAGTGCTGCAGGCTGCAGAGAGCCTTTTTCTGAAGAAGGGACCAGCTTGTTCAGTTTAGGTGTACCCCAAAATGGCACACACTTCATCTCTGCTTGTACCAAGGCATGACAAACTAGGATAACGCAGTACTTCCTTTCTTCTCAGTTTCAGTAGTTGGAGGTAAGTTCATTACTCATTTGCCCAGCACAAGTGTCAGAGCAGGCTGTGTGAAGTAGCACAAAAATACCAATCATTATCTGTAATTTCACTGTGATGTTTATGGCTGTGTTTCTCAAAAGCAATTTCCTTTATGAGGCAATTTCATGCCTTACTATGTGCTAATGCATCTTGCTGCTACCTTCAAATGTACAATTTTAGAAGACATTTCCACAAAATTCAGTTGCTAAATTTAAAAATTCTCAATATACTCCAGTGTGAATGTTATAGGCTTTGGAAACTACAGATCTACTGTGTTTACTTCTAATTTCATTCTCGATAAATATTCAGTTACTTAGAGCGACATATGATTGATTCAGTCTGGTGGGCTAGTAACTGGTGAAGACAGTTACTAGTTCAGCAAAAGTTCACTTTTTGAGAGGTCACAGAGGATACACATTATCTGAGAAACAGTTTTCAGCAGTTTCCCATTATCTCCTCCTTGCATGTACTTAAGCACTACCTCAGCATTGGTTGTGCTGTGCTGAAATGCTCTGCCTCTGCCAGCGTGATTCCTGCTCTGGGTGTATGATGTGTTCTCACTCATGCCCTTCCAGGTGAGCTTCTAAGCACGGGGCAGAAGCCTGACCCCGAGCACTCTGAAACCAGCTTTTCCAGCTGTGCCCACTGGGCTCTGTATAGAGCCTTGGTTTCCATCATCCTCCAGTCAGCTGCCCAAGCAGCTCAGCCCTGGGCCCAGGTTTCCTGAAAGTGAGTTGTCACTCTTTTTGTCACTTTTCTTCAGTTAAGCCTGGGCTTAAGCTAGCTGATGTTTCTACCACTGGATGTGGCACAGTTAGGGACCAAACTCAGCTCTCGTGCCAGAGGCTGCTCTTGGCAGTGCCGGTGGGTGCCCGGGGTGCACTGCACGGTTGCAGTATGCCACAGAAAGTGGTGTGCCTGCTGCAGCATTGGATTCGATCAGACGTGCCCAGTGCTAAATGTGTAATTTATTCAGCATTTATTGCATGAATGTGGAGACAGGAGTGGTACGAGTGTGTCAGAGAATGGGAGAAACAAAGGAAAGGCAAAACTTCAAAACTGGTTAGCTCAGCCCAGAGCAGCGGAGCTGAGGGGAGGCTTCATGGTGGCTGCAGCTCCTCACAGGAAGCAGAGGGGCAGTGCTGAGCTCTGCTCTCTGAGCCCGACTGCTTATATTGTCTTTAGTCCTGCCTGCTGCACGTTAATCAAACCAGAACCTCTCTGTCCACAGCTGAGAATAAACCCATGTATGCCCCCTCACCCCTTACTTAAACATCGCTTTAAAATGTGCCTACCTTGAGCTTCTGGCTGAAAGGACGCTGTGCTGGCCTCCTGCCGGTGGACCTGCAGCGCCGTTTGGCCTTTCCAGACAGGACCTGCATTATGTCACCCTGATTAACAAATGGACTGCTGTATCAATAAGCTACCACTTATCATGATGTCAGTCTGCACAATGCCGTTGATTTGGCAGACTTTTTAGAAAAAGAATTATAACCTCTTTCTTCTTGATCACTTTATTAAATCCAGATTGATCTTTCATCCAAAATGTCAAGGAATCTGCCAGCAGCTTAGCTATTAATGAGAATAATGATCTGCAGTAAAACAAACAACTGTGAATTAGAAGTGCAGGTCATGTCTGCATTGGCTGACAAGGTCAAGGGAACTTTACTTCAGCTGTTATTAATTCTCATATTTGACAGTGACATAGATAGCAGGGAGTGTAGGTCCCTGTTAATTGCAATTGAACTTGTGCTCCTATCTGAGTGCCACTGAGACCTCAGTTTGCAAATAGGGATAGCTTATGGGAAGGCTGTGTTAGTGACCCTGGCCCTGAGCATTTCACTCAGCTCTGTTTCAGAGACTCGTGCCACTGCGGAGGGGATTGCTTGGCAAATCATACAGCTGTCATGTATCTTCTTAAATTGTATCTGGATGTACTGGAAGGGACCCAGACTGACACCAAGGTGAGTGAGCACACCCAAGTGAGAAGGCATCTCCCTTGCCAGATGCTGAGCTAACTCTGCCAGGAGGGAGGATGGCATCTGAAAGGGGCAGATGGCTGGAGCAGAGAATTCTTCTAAGCTGAGCTATCACTACTAATGAGCCAAAGCCTTAATGCCTAATGAATTAAACAGATACTTTGTGGTGGCTTTGTATTTGTGAATCTCTACAAATCCAGCCCTTAAATTCCTAAGATATTTTGATGATAGGATTGAAGCTCCTAACTCTCTAAGGCTCATGCAGTGTTTTATCTAAAAGGCCGTAATTCCATGCACACAGCTCTGACACAATCTCTCGAAAATGTTCTTGATCAAAAGGAGTGCATGCTCCAAGCGCATGGGCTGCTTATGATTCACAGCAATAATTAAATTATTTTGAAGGTTAAATGCTTGATATTTTTGAACAAACATGGAAGTGAAACTGTGTTAAAGGTTAATGTTCTACTTTTCTCTCATAAGAATGAAGGCCACGTTGGTAAGATTTTATCTGCCTAAATGACAAGAAACATCCCTATTACAGTACTAAAGAATGCGGGTGAAAGCACAGGTCCTTGCAGCAAAGAATTTCTTTAATTTTTCTTTGTGTAGTCTGAGCTTGCTTCTCTGCTGAATTGGTAGTGCTTTGCAGATGTCCACTGTAGGAACAGATATATTTTGTACCCTGTTGCACTGAGCTTCACACCCAATTGGGATTATCCACTATGTGGTGTTTAAGTGGTGTTTGTGTTTCATTTGTCAGCTCATAACTCTTCTTATGCACATACACATGACAAAAGAGATCCCAAAAGGAATATCTACGTTTGGACCAGGATGATTAACTAATATGAAAGACAGAGATGTCGGCATCATTTGTATTCTGTATACGTGCATATGTTAACTAATTTTGTTTTCAGAATAGATACATCACGGCTCTCTGGCTCTGAAATAATTACAAGCTTCAGCTATAGCTGAGGTGTTAGTCACAGTGATTTAGCTCTGCTGGTAATGTCGTGAATATACAGAATATTAACATGGTATGGGGCAGCTATAGCTGAACTTGAATCTTGTCTGTGCTGAGTGTCTGCCCTTCCAAATAGCAGCACTCATCTGTCTGGCAGTACTGGCACCTATCTACTCATGTAAAGCCAGGAAGCCCTGTTACAACTGGATCCTTATTTTCAGTGAAAACCACTTTTTAAAAGTGGCCTTCTAAAACAAGACAGCTATATTCTCTAGTTTTCAAGCTCTTCTGTTCCAGCTATCATGCCCATCCTCACATACCATGGTGCCTTTGCACTCTCAACACGTTTCAGTTCTTTGCTTAATGATAAGACCAAAATGTGTCACAAGCATTTTACTTTATTACTCCAACTATGCATTTCTAGTGATATTTTGGTTTCTTCAGCTTTTCACAACGCAGCTAGCACTCACAGCTTCTTTTATTTTTCCTGTGACATTTGCAGATAGCAAGCGTATCTGGAAATGACAGCACTGGGAGCAAAGATAGGAATTCAGATGCATTCAGAAACCTTTGTGATTGACTTATTCATAGCTGTTCTTCCCTCAGCAAACTGTATAGTCACCACTATAGACTGGGACTATCTATTTTTAAGAGAAAGGAAAAAGGAAAAACATTTCACTGAAGATAAGAAAGTTCCACATTTTTAGAGGTTGCTCACCACTTCTGTATGGCACCCTGCACCATGCGAGTGCATGCTTTCTTAAAAAGGGACAGAGTGCTGTGCCCCCTCTTAGACAAAGAAGCAAAGGAAGGCAGTGGCAGCTGCACGCTTGGTGTTCGGAGCTGTGGCTTGAAGCTATCCAACCCTCCAATTCCTCATTGAGCAGAGCAGCAGCTAGCTTCAGCTTTAGGGTTTCTGCCACCCTGTTGGCGTGCCTGGTTGCTGGCAGATTGCTGCAGTGTGTCCTTGACTGCCAGTGGGAGCTACCTAAGTATGGAGATACTGTCTGATCACTATGAATAGAAAGAGAGGCTTCCCCCCCCCCCCCCCCCCCAGCAAAAGAGAAGTTTTATTTTTACCCTTTTTTTCCACTTAACTTTGCAAAGATTTTCCACGTTTGGTTAAGGAGCAGTTTACTGAATTGGACAGTAGATGTTCAATTGTAGCCTGTAGCTGGAGAGTTGATGATGTTGCATCTTCAGTGAGTTACATGGGAACAGCAGCGTTTATAGGAGTGTCAGGGCAGTGTGTTTCCCTGTGTTGCTTTTTGTAATTAAGGAAGAGAAGAATACCTGTAGGTGGCAATAGCACAGTAGCTGTAGCCATGTGCCTTTTCTTTTAATTAGTAGTTTGCCATCAAATGCATTTTCTTTTCAAGTGCATTTTCAATTCACTGTGGTCCCTAACACTGGATTCCGAAATGTAAAGTGCCAGGTTTTCCACGCCCCCAGCGCTGCTGAGCTTAGGCAGATTCATGGATGGCCTTAGAAATTGAAACATTTCCTTATATATATATATATATAAGGAAATGTTTCAATATATATATAGGGAAATGTTTCAATATTATATATATATATAATAACATAGTCTGAAATGAAAGCATTCTCTTAGTAAACTGAGTTATGCGTGCCTGAATTTAAAAAAGTGAAGTTGGTAGGCCCATGTTCCAGCCTGTGGGTGCTCTTCCAAGATGAACATGTGGTGCAGGTGGGTACTGATGGTATGCGGGGAGCAGAGCCACACCTGTACAGTTTTATGAGGTGGCCAAGGGCAAAGCTGTGATGGGAGCACAAGCAGCGATGCTGCCAAAGGCCAGCAGTGAGTGGACTGGTGGTTTCACATGGGTTGTTCAGTGTCTTTTGGAATACACTCCTTTAACAGCAACACATCTAAAGTATCAGAAGTTACAAATTTACTTGGTCATTTCATGATGATGCCTTGGATGTATCTCTGTATTGGTTAAAGGCCAACAGCACAGAAGTACTGCAAACAATTGCACAGATGCAAAGTAATGTAGAGTTCTTAGTTTGCAGCCTGCATCTGTATTTCTTCTGCATTGTTGTCAATACTTGGTAGGTTATTTAAATGCCTACTAAAATTTACTTTGGCTTGAATATTGTGCTTTAAATGAGGCAACGTTATCTGAACAGAAAAATCAAAGCTCTCTTTATGGTCCCAAGTCTATGGTGGTATTTTCCTTAAATTCCACAACATGAGGAAGCAACATACAGCTCAGAGTTCTGGCTGCCCCTAGAAGAACCATTTGTCCAGAATATTATTTTCTGGGGGAGTCTGATGTATGCATTCCAAGTACTTTGCTGGCTGACAGTAGTTCAGAATAAAAATCTTTTTCCACAGAAATGTAATCATTACCTTTAGCTGTAAAAGCCCATTGCTCAGGGAAACCTGTCAATGCTTACATCCCTGTAATTGCACTATCATTTAAACTGGCATTTTAATTAAGGCTCTTCAGCTAATCAGCTCAAAACCTGGGACTATTTGTTGCACACCTGAATTAACAGACTAAAACGAACAAGGTGAAGTAAGCTCAGTGTAAAATGTTGGAGAGTTATCTGAAATTATTTGAAGTTATTTGAAAGACATGCGAGTGCCAAAGTAATGTGAAGTTGAAGCCCCTACGAGCACAGCTGTTGTGGCTCCGGGAGCAACAGGTGGGGCAGCGACTTCTGCAGCACTGTTTTGTTGGTGGTGGTAGTTCTCCTGGTAGCCGAAACTCAGAATTCCACATCTGTTGATGTTGTTGCCCACATACTTGTAGAGAAGCCTGTGATGGCAGTTTCACACACAGCTGTGATTTATTGCTGTGATTCACTGTACCTGACTGGACTTGTTATCCTTTCAGCAGAAGGTTAGTGTGTTGTTCTCATTCAAGTATTTTATTGCTCCTTTTCATTTCCTTTTGCTCTGAAGCTTCAGATAGTTCAGACCTCTAAGGAAACTTTCATGCTGGTAGAATTCATTGGTGAAATATCAGAAAAGTTGTATTTAAGGCTAAGCTTGGAAATGGTATACTTAGATCTTGTCTTGTATTTCATTATTGATTTGAAGTTGTTTGAACTATGTAGTAACATATGCCTGCTTTCTTTGCAGCCTTAAAGCTTGCAAAGGAACAACATTACAGCCTCTAAAGGTTAAGAAAAATAAGCAGCCAACACAGATTAGAGTTTTATAACAGTAGTGGGGGCGGAAACAAGGTTAAAAATCTTTCTGTGAACCAGATATCAGACACAGGTTTCCATTGTCAGGACTGGGAACTCAATGAAAGCACGATGACCTCAGCTGAACTTAATTATCTTGTTGTATAATGATCATAAAAAGAAAGGGAGAGGCTCAGAAATACTGCCTTTGCTGTTCTTGTATAAGTGCTGGGCAGGGAAGCACTGGGTAACAGGGAAGTTGAAGGTTTTATTTTGTGTTTATGCTTCAAATCTCTCTGTGTGTTTTCTTTATTAATATGATATTTTAAAAAGGTTGTGAGAAAACTTAAGACTTGACCACATAGGTTAATTATCTTCTGAGGAACACATGGGCCACCCAGCCTCTGGTGATTATGCTAGACAATACAGATCAAGGGTTTACAGCCAACTGTAATGTTCTAAAAATATTGCAGTTTCTCAGTTTTACAACATGGGCAGATCCCACGTGTATGCTCCTGGGTTCGTGGGTGATATCATGCCATTTATGGTGCCATTCCTGGGTTTGTTACTGCCCTGTGCTGCAACAGCCTTCGGAGTGGAGTTTGGTGCTGGGCCACAGTGGGCATGGAGCTGTGGGGCAGCCAGCTTGTTTGCTCTGGCCCTGCTCCGGCTTAACAGAGGGATGGTGTGTGGCCTGTGGTGTGTGATCTCTGTCAGAGGGCATGGCAGGGCCAGTCTGACCTTAGCCCCTCAGCACCTTCTCCTGTGCCCCACCTGGCACCTTCTCCAACTGTTTTCAGTATCTGATGGACACCACGGCCTGCAGTAGTGTTCCTATGGCCAGCATGGGATGTGGAGAGCCTAGTGATGGTGGTGCCTTCTTCAATGAGAAGTATGTTTACAGCAACAGCAGAGGAAACAAATATCAATATAAATGGTTTTATGGTTCACAGTTTCAGTAATGTCTTCAGCTTTCAACTGAGCTGAGGCTTCTGTGAGGTAAATGACCTGTTGCAGGCTACACAGACATTTCAGGTTACATAAAAATTTTAAGGCATCCTTAAGTGCCTGTGCGTGCTCCTGGGAATTGTAAGGTTACTGCAGATTTCTGTTTCTTTTGCTGTGTGTTTTATTTTGACTCTTGGGATGATTGCATGGAGGCAGAGGTAGCAGCTGGTTCGACAGGCTGTCTGTGGAGTGGGAAGGCTTTGCCCTTGTGTTAGGTACCCTCCATCCTTGTTCCACCCTGAGCACATCAGACAACAAATGCCACCAGCTCTCCTGGCTTCTGTCATCTCTGCACCTGGCATTGTTCTCTGCTTCCTGGGGGCTTCCAAAGCAAGCTGCAGCTGCTGGCCCCGTTCCCCTGCCCTCACTCCAGGAGCCAGCCATGTGGCAGACATGGCAGGGCAGGACATGCCTGCATGTCTACTTCCCAAGGACATGGTGAGCGATGGCTGCTGAGGCAGTGAGGGGCCAGTGTGCTGCTACTCTGGTGCCAGGAGGCCAGGGATGATGAAAAGAGTGCTCACAGTCTTGGCCTGCTGCAGGAAAACTGTACTTAATGAGGCTAGAGGTAAAACACCTGCAGTGCTTGATGTTGATGCCTTTCTTAGGCTTCCAGTTACCAATATACATTTAAAGATAAGACTTGACATATATAAGCATGTTGTTTATGTTAAATTATTTCACTCCAGGGCAGATTTAAAACTTGGTACCACTGCATTACAGTGTGCTGACAGATGCAGTGAATCGTCTCAGGCAAGCTATCGCGTGTCTCGCAGCATCACCTACACAGTAGATTGCTGGGTGTTGCTGCCATGCTTAATGCTAGCTATAACTTTCTAGGTGCCCACCTGCTTTTAGCTTCCCTTGAAAAGTGGCTGCTGCCACAAAATAACCCAATTTCTGTTATTATTATAACGTTTAAATGACATAGCATAATCAAAACAAACCATCTGTGCTGACAAGAATTTTCCACCTGAACACAGTTGAGGCTTCAGCCTTCAGCAGCAGAGGAGACCCAGCTAACAGCATCTATCTGTCTCCCTTACAGTTTATTTCAAATTCATCTGAGGCATCCATCCACTGTCTCCCATCTTTCAGAGAGGATGACAGAAATGAGATTACTTGGAAACTGTCTGAGGGCTGAAATTCATTCTGCGCTGGCACAGAGCATGGAACCCAGTGGGAGAAAGCCGCAGAGGGCTTCTGTTCTTGGAACACTGTCATCTATATTTTGCTTGTATATCTTTATCTGTGCTGTATTAACGCACAATGGATATAAACAGCTTACATATACATGCATATATAAACTAAAAATATCCCTCAGGCTGGTATATGGGGGGTCCTGTATGTGTCAAGTCTTTCAAGCGAGCCACAAAATTCAAGGATGCAGAAAGATCATAGTTGAATATTAATGAAGGGTTGCAGCGGGGGGGCTTTCAGGCTCCCTGGGCAGCAGTGTCAGTGCTGGGGCCATGTCTGAAAGTTAACACTGTGGGTTTTTCTCTGTTTTGGTTTGTGTTGGCGCCTCACCTCAGTCCTCAGCAGCTCTTTTTTAAGGAAAGACAGATAAGTGATGAAGTAAAAAGGCCAAACGGATTACCCAGTGATGATTAAGTTTTATCAAGTGATTTGTGTGCTACAGCCTTTAGTAATTCGGCAACAAATCGGTTTGCCTTTGAAATAATATCACAGAAGAGGCATTGGCCATCAATTAAACCAACAGCTTGTATGTGCACATTTTGAACACCTGAAAAACAGAGATCTCTCTCAGGTGCCTCAAGATCTAGTGAGGTTGGCATATTCTTTAAAGTACTTACATAATATGTCAGTATCTTTGCAAAATGCTGTGGAATGTGAGTGCACAGAATTAGCCTTGAGCACCCACTGCCACTGATGTCCCACCTACAGACAGTGGCTGCAGCAGGGGCTGGTGGTGAGCAGTGCAGGCAGTGTGATCCGCAAAGTCTAACAACTGTGACTTCTCATGTGCAGGACTCCCCGCAGATCTAAGCAGCAACACCAGTCTGCTGATCAAATCTCTGACAGTCAAAATCACTTTAATTACTATCATTAGATTGATATCAGAGGGAAAACATGCATCCAGAAAACTAAGATATATTTCTGAAATTTCTTATGAGCAACAAACTGCTGTCACATGTATGGTCTTTAGGTAGCTCTTCTGCACTCATTCAATTAAATCCTAGTAAATGGAATCAGGAAAAGCCAGCTAAGAGATGTGATATATTTCTTCCCTCCTCCTGAGAGACTGCCTGCCAGCTTGCAGCCCACCTATTAGTAAGAAAATACTGCGGCCACTCGGTGCTAGAACTGTGAGTTTTCATAGAGCATCTCACACTTGTGATTTGGGAAACAATACAAATATATGAATTTCTGCATATTTTACCCGAGATACATAGATTTGCATGATTAAGTGTGACTGGAGACTCTATCCAACAATTAAAAGGTAGCCACGCATCACAGAACTTGTGATGAAAAGACTTGCTTTCCAGTTTAATAGCAAGGTTTGAAATGCAAGGTTTGACTGCATACCCCCAGCAGGGCTGTAGTCAGCCACTGACCCTGACACTGCGTCTTATTTGAATGGTTCTGCAGACCATGAGAAACTTGTTCCAATTACAGGGCTGATTTTTTCCCTACTTTAATGGTTCTCTACAATTTACTGAACTGAAACCTGTCATCAAAAACAGAAGAGATTTGAGAGGGTCCTTAGCTGTTGGAAATTGATAATGGTCTCAGAAGTCAACAGCTTTGTCCCAATTACAAAAAAACAGCCCAGAAAGCCCTACAATCAACATGTACCCTGCAGAAAAAGCCCGCTTATTCTTTGGGGTCTCTCTGAAAACTTCTACATCCCTCCTCAAATTGCTCACTTTCTTCCCCTTGTTCTGTTTTGTTACTTACTTTTCATGTAATGCAGTGACCGCCTGAGAACAGCTCAGGCTTATGGCAGACCAATAGGAAGATGTGACTGGGGTGTTCCCCTTCACGCTGCCCTGTGCCACAGCCGAACTGCTTGCTCTGCCTAAAATATCCTGGAAGCATTGGAGAGGCATAAAGAAATGATGCGCATTTTTGGTGCGTATGCCTGTAGAATGGCTAATGAGCAACGAAACGATAGCTTGAGCAATGTATTTTTAACTTCTAACAGCTTTCTGTCTGGTAATTTATTTCTGCAATTACAGTGTGATATGAAGACCTGGCAGCAGGTGTTCATGTGCTAATTCAGAAGCTGTGTCCTTCACAGTGAAAAACCACAGGAGAGGTAGATGCTGATGTGTATGTTGTTACCTGCACGTGCTTGCTGCACATGTAGGTGCGTGCAGATCCAGTGGTACAGAAGGAAAAAAGAGGGCAGCAGCAAGAAGTTTTGGTGGAAGGGGTGTGAAGTTAAAGCAGGGCTTGTCACCGTGCAAACAAGCTGCTGAAAGTTCTGTGCATGCAACCTGATGTTTTAGGGTCTGTAATCTCTTCTGGTTTAAAGTGACTGATATGATTTTGATAGATGGGTTGAAGAGTCTTGCCGAGAGCCGTTGCCTAGAAGTTGTTTGTTTTTATCCTCATCCTAAGAAGAGGATTCACTTAAAAGTATTCACTTTAAAAAGCTTGGGGATGTTGTTTAACTTTATATGTTTACTCTGCTTCCTGTCTACATTCACTACACAGGAACGCAAGATATCTCTGCTGGTTTCATTGAGCTCATCTACTTCTTTTCTGCATCAGTGAAGCTGGGTTGTGTACAGATGCCCTTATTTGTTACTACTGGATGCCTTAGAAAAATAAATACATTATGGTTTGAGGGACTGACCAGGCAAAGTCCAGTTAATGAGAGGAAATTTCCATACCAGTAGCACGAGGAAAATTTAGATAGATGTAGTGAAGCAGCCCCTGAAGATGACACATTCTTAGAGAACACGGGGGCATAGTTTTCCTGCTGGGTCAGTTATTTTGGTTATGTATAAATGTTTTTCCCTTCCTGGCAGATCAGATAATTGTTTGAACTATTACCTCAGACGCTTTATTTCCACAGATGTTCTAATGCCACATTTGCATTTTCCTCGGTCCTTCAGGCAGCCCTATTAGTTTTCATCTCTCCCTCATCATAATTTCAGCAGCTGGCATTGCAGTCCCCAAAAGCTGACTTTTCCAGATATAATTGCTGATCTCAAGTTCACCAGAAGAGTCACTTTGATGCTTCCTGCTAGGTTTTTGCTTGGGTGAAGCTTGTTTTCTTTCCAAGGCTCTAATGGGACTGCACTACTTTTGAGGTTCTCTTAGGAAAGGGGTAAATGGTTCATTTTGAAGGGAGTTGTTTTGGCGTGCCCATGCTCCTATGGCTGTTTACACATAGATGTTAGCTGGCTTACCATTTGTCTGTATCCTCATTCCTTTCCTTACACGAGGATAATTAACCTCTATAAAGATCCACAGATCTGCATAAAGATCAGTTTGCCTGTTGATGTACAGATGTACCCTACATGCTACAATGTACCCTACACCCTACAAATGTACCCAACATGCTGTGACACAACAAAACCCATGGCAACTAAGATCCCGAATTCCCGATCAAAGTCCTCACTCCTGCCTTCTGCAGGACCTTGGTATCTCCCTGCCCACGGCCAAATCAGGCCTGCTGTATGAGGAGCTGTGTAAAACAAATCCCTCTCTCTATTGCTATCCAATCATGTATTTTCTTTTAACAGAGGTAGTTGTCACCTGTATCAGCTCCCTGACCAGCTCAACAATGCTGCATCCAAATTACAGCCCAACCTCAAGAGTAAAATATTAGACCAAACACAAGCATTAGATGTATATCCCTCTGCCATGATAATGCATATGTATGTAGCATTACAGGGTACCAGCTCGATTGGTTCTACATGCTAATTCTGAAGCAGGCGTACCCCAGCAGTCATTGTTTTGTGTTGCAGCTTAGGAGCGTGACATAAACACGCCCCCACCTGTGTTATTGCTTGAGGGCAGCCGGCATGGGTTGATTCCAGGTCCATAACCATAATGGGCTGTTAGTGTTTATGGCTCCGGTGCCATCCTGTGCCTGCGGCTTCAGGGCCGCTGACGTCATGCTGCTGGGAGCACCCACTTGCAGCTCTGCTGGCCCTGCGCAGCCCGCCTTTATCTGCATGGGGCAGCACATATAGGGGGAGCCTGCTGGCAGCTGTGTGTTACTGCTCTCCGTGCAGCTCCCGTGACACTGCAGGTATGTTCCCCACAATTGCTTTGCTTCATAGCCAAGGTGGAAGGGTTCCCTTCAGCTTAAGCAAATCCTCAAACCATTACCTAGAGTTTCAACAGCACGGAACAGAATTGATGGAAGCTGTAGGTTTTGTTCATGAAAACTTGTGATAACAATGAAAAACATAGCTTTTTTTCTCTTTTCTGTTAAGTTTTCAAGTGGTATAAAGCTTGTGATGCATTTTTTCGAAAGACAGAAAACATGAGGAACCACTTTGTGTAGAAAGAAAACAACCTTCCATGGGAACAATTTTGATGAGTGTTGGTGAAGATGGTGCTCCTCTGTTTTGTAGTTGTACCAGGCCTGTTTGTCTGAGGTGCTGAACATCGCTGGATCTGTTGAGTGTCAGAGCAGTGGTGAGCTGTGTGCTTTCCCTTCTTATCACAACCTGTGCAGCACTGACTGCTGCTGACTGGTTTGTATGCACTTGTGCAGCATGCCTTCTCCTCAGCTAAAGCTGTTGGCTAACAAGCTGCCTTACCTCATCATGACTTTTATGTGTCTGCTCACTAGAAGGCTTAATCCCTTCTGATATATGCCACCTTGCTGTTAGTGATTTTACGCTGCCATTAGAGTTTATATATTGCTTTAGTGCTTTCTAATATGACTCCTGATTGCAAACGTTTCAAAGCTTACGTGTCACAATTAATCTTTATTAGCTGAATTGGAAAGTTGGAGTACTCATTTTCTCCCCTTATAATACTTCAAATAAAATTGTTTATAAGGTTGTGCGTGCGTGTGAAACACAAACAGAAATTCAAGGGAATGTTGTAAAAGAACAGTTTTGCTATTATGCCTGTAATTATTACAGTTTTCTTCTCCGTTTTGACTAGTGAGATTCCTGTTGATAATGGCATGCCTTTATACCGGGCTTCTAAAATCTATTTGACATCTGTAAAATTGTTGGCCTGAGGTGCTTACAAAGAAGAAGTGGGAGCTGCTTGTAGCTTGAGCAGAGGCAACTCCCTGCCACTGTTCTGGATCAGACCGACCGCAGCACTTCTGGCTACAATTGCTTTTTTAAGGCAGGAGGAGACAGCCTCATCTTGAGGCTGGCCAGTGTGGGGCAGGGCTGCAACTCCACATGCCCCAGGAGGACAAAGGGTGCTGAGGACATCCTCTGTTGCACCCTTCAGTGGTGCCAGACTACTTGGCACCCAGGCTGCCCATGCTGCTGCCGGCTTAGAACGCTCTCACTGTCACGGGCTTGCTTTATCCAACATGGCTCTACCAGATAAGGTAAAGTAAAAGAAGGCCCACGTTTCATGGATTTAACTTGAGTAAGAAAAGCTGAGTTACAATTATACTGGGAAAAAAAGATCTTAGTTTGTTCCAGAAAATCATATTCCTATATGGCAGCGCAGAAATTCTTATTGACCCATGTTGCATCTGCAACTTTCCACTTTCTAGTGATCTAGTGCTGTAGTGTTTTCCTTTCATGGAACTTATAGGAAAAACTCCCCTGAAATGCTGGGATGTCTTTGGGACACAAAGATGATGATGGGCCTGGAGCATCTCCCGTATGAGGAAAGACTGAGTAACCTGGGTCTGTTCAGCCTGAGGAAAAGAAGGCTGAGGAGGTACCTGATAAATGTTTAAAAATGTCTAAATGAGGGGTTGGAAGCAAATGGATGAGGCCAGGCACTTCTCAGTGGTGTGTAGTGATAGAACAATGAGTAAGGGCCTAAAACTTGTACATAGGAAGTTCTGTACTAACATGTGGAAGAATTTCTTTACAGTAGGGGTGACAGAGCACTGGAACAGATTGCCTAGAGAGGCTGTGAAGTCTCCTTCTATGGAGATATCCAAACCCATCTGGACACCCACCCGTGTGCTCTATTGTAGGGTACCTGCTTTAGGAGGGGGTTGGACTTGAGGTCCCCTCTAACCCCTGCCATTCTGTGATTCTGTGATTGTAACTTGTGTTGCTACAGTTTCCAAAATAATTGTAAAATATACTACTGCTCATATATTCCTGCTAAAACTCAGCTCCCATGGATGAAAAAAACAACCATAAAACTGTGTGATATCTCATGCATTTTATTGCTTGTAGAAGAACAAAGTAGAAGACTTAAATCTCTGACTTCTCAGACTTCACTGAATCACAGAACCACAGGGGTTGGAAGGGACCTCAAAGCTCATCTAGTTCCAACCCCCTGCCATGAGCAGGGCTGCCAATTTCACAATGAATAATAGCTTATGGATTTTTGATTTTCAAAAGGTCCATAAGGGTATGACTATATGTTAAAAATTCAGTTTTATTTTTTCTGCTTAAAATATAGTATTTCACATACTGTTCTTCAGCATCTGTCAGATGAGGTTTAAAAACAGAAATCTTGCTGTATCTTAATCTAAATAATTATTCCAGTAGTCAAAATTGTATCATTCTGATCCAGGAAAGTATGTGAGTGTGCAGGTGTTGCAATTTGATCTTGTTAAGAATGAATACTTACTTGCAAGAAGTTATGAAAATCTACAGCTATCTTTGGAACATTGGTAGCAAGTGAATGTGCTGTGAAATATGCAGAAATATGTGATTAAAGCTTTGCGTAACGAAGGAACTGGCAAAACTTTAGGTAGCAGATCCGAGTTTTATCCGTAAGAGGCATTATAAAATGAAAGTAAAGTGGATTTAGTACCTGTCTGCAATACAGCTGAGGAGCAATTACAGCAAATACTTTATTTTATGGAAACTATTCTGTAGAATTATGTAGTAATACCCCAGAACCCATTCCTTGATAAATTACTGTATTCAGGTGAGTGAAGGGAGAGTACTGGTCCATACCTGCAAACGATGAGTAGTAACAATTTACTTAGCCTAATGCATACTGTCTGTGTTGTGCTGTAGGGCTTTTGTGTGTCTGTCTGGTTGGTTGTTATTTTGTTATTTTCTGCCTTTAAGACATTTGTTGTGAAAATCAGGCACTCGGAAAATGTGTGCCAATTAAACAGAATGACATTTTGGCATTCTGCTTAGTTGAGGCTATTTCAAGTCCCTGTCACCCAAATCGGAGCTAAATGTCATATGTTTAGGTCTGGCACATGGAGAAGCAAACTGGAAGGAGCTTTCTGTTTTCATTATGCTCATTTAAAATGGGCTCTTATTTATCTAACGGCTTGTATTAATGCCCAATAACGCACCAGACAACGTGCTTAACACAGGTCTCTACACATGTAGTTTTAAAGAAGAGCTTTCATGCTGCAGTGAACTAGAGTTAGCGGGACTGCAGCTAGATGAAGTGTAGGTAGTTGGTCGCCTGATGGTGGAGAGAGAACCTGAACTTCGTCCTCCCATCATTTGCATGTCTGTAAATGGAGAATGACTGTAGTGAAACCCGGAGGGCTGTGGCAGTTTCCATATTGTAACAAGGCTCACAAGGAAGAAGTGTAGGCGTACTTGTCTAATCATTAATTTTTCTGTCCTCTGATAACCCATCTGTGTTTTCTGGCTGACTGGCAAAGAAGTCCTGCTTCAGCGTTTGACATTGTCTGTTGATATGGAAATAATTGATGCCACACATTTAGCATGACTTAATGTATACGGGGTCACAGACGGGCAAAGCATTTCACAGGCAAATGGAATTGGCAGGTTCCTGACAAGTACAATGTACAATCTGCGTGCAATCATCAGCCGTAAACAAAGTTGGGGTGTCTGAAGCTGCAGCCAAACAGCAGTACGGTGGAAGCTGTGGTGCTACTGTATTGACTTGCAGTGCCTTTAGAAGCTCAGGTGTCAGCTACCCAGCTACAAACACTTCAGTGGGCTGCATACTTTTCTCTGAACAGAGGGTGGAGGTGGTGTGCCCTGAGCAACTGTTGTTATCATGGGCTATGTCTAAGTTTTTGGCTTGTTTCAGTTTGGGATAGAGGGTCTCGCTGGCACAGCCTCTGGCACAGTGTTTTGAGTACAAGTTCACATTCATGTTTTGGAAGGGTGTGCACCTGTATGTGGTAGCCAGCTGTGGCTGTCAGTCCTGCACACCCCATGGCAGTGTCAAGGTGGCTGATCTGGGATGGGCAGGTTGGATATGTTCATTCCCAAGTGAGCTCTGAATCAGATATTGTGAAGCTGAAATTTGTACACTGATGAGCAGAAACCATTTCCTTTTCCCAAGGGAGAATTCTGTACCACGCTGCCTGTGCAACATGGGTCATCTTTGTTGTAAATAGCTGGATGCCAGGTAATTTCTTGGCTATAGAGAACAGCTCTTATTTCAGTTAGCTAAAAAGGTGGCTCTTTGCCATAGCATTTAACGTGCAAAACACTGCCACCATCCTGTAGGTAGTTTGCACTATCGCCGGCAGCAGCAGCAGTGGGGAATTATATAGCAACAGTTTTCTTGTCTGTACAAGGGCAGGGCAAAGAAGGAAGGGGGAGGACTTCTGCTGCCCTTAGCTGGAATTTTTTACGTTCTTATCGGTCCTTAATCAGTACATTGCAGTGATACACAGAGACAGTCATAGGTTGGGAGTTTTTGGGTATACAAAATGGATACTCTTGGAGTGTACATGGCTGTTAGATCCTGAAAGTGCATTAAAAAAAGGTCTATATGAGGAGAGGAGAGGGGGAGGGGATCTGATTGGAAGTTTTTAATAGATATCTGAATGTTTGTCATTGTCAGAGCTTCCGAGTGATGTTCAGGCTGGCAAAGCAGCCTGTCAGGCATAGTGTGATCCCTTGCAGGTTCATGTTGGTACAGGCAGACCAAGTACCTCCTTTCCTGCGGGTGTGAGGCTTATGATTTGGCAGCAGCACTGGGAGTGGTGACGCGTGCTCACAGATAACCTATGCTGTTCAGCACTGTCCCGTTTGCTGTCAGATTTAGAAATGGCACTGGCAGGCTCTCATCACGTCGGATTTCTCCCTGGGGACTGGTTGTGACAAGCTTTTGGAAAATGTTTTGGAGGCAGTGTTGAAAAGTCTCTTGTAAGAAGCCCCGGTATCCTGTTTAAGTGTACAGATGTTATCATTGTGATAAAAGGGACCTTCACCTTCTTCCTGAGTGTGCCTTTGCCAGCTTATACTTAGCACTTTACGTAAAATTTGTCCCAACATCATCAGAACACAACATTTAATAATAACATTTTTAATTCTGGAGGGCTCAAGGTTCTGCACGGAAAATAGGTGCTATGGTTTTCCTTTTACAAATGAGGTAGTGGAAGCCCAGAGAGGTAAGCTGCCAAGGTTCGTGATAAAACTGGATAAAGAACAGGGCCAAACCTCCAGCCAGTCTCCTAATTGATAGGACTGTGGTGCCTTTCATCTCCCTAAAGGTTTCCTTTCCTGTGATACTTACTTCCCCATGCGTGCAGAACCCCATCTATCAGACTACTCTGTGAGGAGCTGGACTTAGCTCAGTAATCCCTCTGTCATCACTGCCACTTCTTCTCCCTCAGGGGCCTATGCGTAAGTCGGTCCATCTTATCAGTGTCTCCCAGACGGAATGGCTGCGTCTGTTGCGTGGGGTCATGCGGCAGGAAACGGATGGCAAGGATGCAGCTCGTGGCAGGGGGAGCAAGGTGGATGTCTCATGCTTTGGTCACTGCCTCTGCTCACCCCCCAGAGATTTTGTTTTCCTGAAACAGGACAACGCGGTCAAACGCAGCACTGATGTCTGCTCTGCTGTGTGCCACCTATGGTGCTATATGCCCTTGTTCTGTCATCCTTAAACAGACCTTCCATTCCTAACTTGCATGATTTTTTAAAAGGTCACTTCTTTAAGAAGGCCAGCAAAATAACGTAAATATCAAGAGTTAATCACTGTGAGTAGTGCTGGTGTCCTGAAACAAGGAAAAGCATTGAAAGAATGCTGTGCCTATAAGGACAGCTGGGCAGTCGGTCTGTGAACCATTTTGAGAAATCTGAACTTTAAATTGGCACAGTGGATGGCTGGGATGATTTAACGGTTCTATCATTAACTTAAACCGTAGAAATGAATATAAAAACGACTTTGTCAGAAGAACAAAGCATTGAGAGAATTATTCTATGGGCAACCACTTCTATCTGTGTCACTTTGAGCTCTGGTTCCTGCCCATGCTTGGAAGTGTTTGCTTTTGGAAGATTCAGTTGGGAATAGGTGCAGTGTGTGGGAAGAACATTTATCCGAGTCTGTGGGCTTTTGAAAATGACAGTGAGAGGAAGTGTCTGTTGAGGCTGTGGGAAGTACTGTGTTGGGCAGTTCTGCAGGCAGTCCTGTCTGCTTTGGAGTGGGGAAGGAGAGCCGTGCAAACCAGCTCTGTGTGTGAGAGGAGGGGAAGTTGCCTGTGCTCGGCCAAACACACCTCTTCCTAGAAGTTACGTTGAGTGCTTGCTTTGCATATATGTTTGTATCCATGTTAATACTGCTGTGACCAAGCGCACATGATATTCTCCTAACTATATATTACATGCTCCTAGCTCTCTTCCTCTTGAAGAGAAGTTTCATCATTTTGTTGATAGCCTGCTGGTATTATTTAAATAAAGTTGATATTATTTAAGTAAAACTCTCGATTTTTGAATCAACTGTGATTTACAGGAAGACCTGTGTTGCTTAAAAGCCAAGCAGCTGAAGCCCTTTACATGTCCTTTATCCAACTTATCCTCTCCATGCTTTGATCAACTGCGTCTGCCAAGACTTAAACAAAAGTCCTGAAGGTTTCTGAGGTAGTAAGGATGTTTCATCCTATGTGCTGGGAACCACACAGTCCCCTTTGGAAACTGCAATTATCACTTCAGTGAAAACCCCAAACCCGCAACATTTGCCTGTTTCGTTTCCTACTGACCTTCATCTCCCGAGTTCCCAACCCTCTGGCATATTTGGAGTCATGAATTAACTTTCATGTCTGAGCCGAGGGACTGAAGAAACCCAGTTCCCACTTGAAAGCTTTTTCCTGACAGCCTTCCAAGCTCAGATGTTCTTGTTAGCTATGTAAGAAGTATAGGAAGAATGACAAGTCATCACGTGTGTGCAGGTAGCTTGCGTGGGTTTGCTTGCATGATTACTGCACAGGGAAAGTACTGCTTCCTGCAGCATATTCACCAACTGCTTAGTTGGTCTCTGAATTTTGAATAACTTTGAACAAACCAGTGTTGGAGTTGAAGAAAAAACACCTGCCAAGGTTATTTCTAAGATGCCTTTTTTTTTACCTTAGGAATGCTGGGTCTTAAATTTTTGAAGGCCTCGCGCAATGAAAACAGCAAGAATGTGTCAGATAATAATGTCAGATAATTTACCTCTGATAGTAGATTATCTCATAGTACATAGGATTCAAATTAAAAACACAAGTAAATATCAGCAGGGAGATATATTCATAAAGGCAGCAATCCCCTCCAGTGCCGTTAGCTGTGTTGATATATGTGTGTTTATGTATGTGCACGCCTTGGGACTGTTGCTGCCTCCAGCTAGAGAAGGCAAGCAGTGTGACTCGCACTGAGCATCCCAACAGCTGAACCTGAGGGTGAGGTCCTGCTGGGCCCATCTGATGGAGATCCAGGATCGCTTTGTGTAACAACATAGAGATGGTGACAAGTATTCTACTTGGCCCAGAAAAAGAGAAAAAACTTCCTCAGCACAATTTTCCGAGCGATTATAGGAAGAGCATTCTGCTTACACTTTTCTGTAGTTTAAAATGCATTAAATGTTATGCATTTAAATATATTCCTCGTGTAGCTATTCTGAAGATCATAGAATGGTTTGGGTTGGAAGGGAGCTTTAAGATCATCTAGTTCCAACCCCCTGCTGTAGGCCCATCCAGCCCGGCCTTGAATGCCTCCAAGGTGGGAGCATCCACAGCCTCATTGGGCAACCTGTTCCTGTGTCTCACCACCCTCACAGTGAAGAGTTTCTTCTCAGCCCTCAGGAATTTAAGCGCAGGCTCCTGCCCTGGGAGGCATTTCCCTAGGGAAGGTGCGCTGTGCACAGGTGTGGCTCGAGGCTGCCACACATTTGAACGCTGAAGGATTTATCTCCTGTGTATAATGGGAACCGAAACAGCATCACCAGTTGCTGCTGTCCGCCACTTCGGAAAGCCGAACGCGGACGATTTAGTCGGTTCGACAGACCGCGTGTGTTTCGCGCACAGCCCCGGGCTGCACCCAGCCGTGCTCGGGGACTTCGGGCTACGGCACGTCGCCAAACCGCGCCGCCGGTGCCGCCTCACCTTCTCCCTTTGGGCCTCCGCCTTTCTCCACCCGAGGCTGGGAGGGCCCCGCACTCAGAGGCGCCGCCTCTCCGTCGCGCCGGGCCGCCGAGGGGTTAATCCTCCGGATTTACGCCGAGGGGTGTGCCGGAGGAGAAGCCGTGCAGCCACGCGCCGCCCCGAGGCGTGCCCGTCCCTCCCGCACGGCGGCGGCAGCAGCGCCGAGCCCTCAGTGCCGGTGCTGGGCGGCCGCTGGCGGGACCTCTGCCCGGACGGAGCAGCAGCAGCGGCGGGAGAAGGAGGAGGCGCGGCCCCGCGGCGCGATGCCGGGCAGCGACACGGCGCTGGCCGTGGACAGGACGTACTCGGACCCGGAGCGGCATCGGCGGCGCAAAACGCGGGTAACGCGCGTGGGGGTTCGGGGCCGAGCTCGGGAAGTTTTGTGCCGCCGTGCCGGGCTGTGAGGAGCCGCCCCGACCCGCGGCTGCTGCCAGGGGGTCCCCGCTCACGATGCACCGTGCTGGAGCTGGAGGGATGTGGGCTTTTAGTGTGCGCTTCTGTGCCGTGCTCCCGATCCTGAGCGCTTGCTTGTCAGTATAAGAAGGTGGAAAGAAACCGGCTGTTGGCATAACAGAAACCGACACGCGATAGAAACTAGTGGGAGGTGGGAAGGAGAGAACTTACTCACCGGCAGCAACAGCGCTGGTGGTTTCGGGAACTCCGTCTGCGGGTCTCCGGGCTCGGGCTGGCGCCGCTGACCTGTGGGTCGGTGAGTTCATCCAGCAGCAGGGCACAGTAGTTGCCCTGCTCCTGAGCCTGCAGGAGGGCAGGGCTCTGCCCTGAGGTGGACTCAAAGGTGTATCTGTGTGCCTTGGGTGATGGCATACACTAAGTGCGTTGCCGATGTGCTGCTGTGTGGGATAGCTTTTCCTTATGGTCTGTTGGCGAGTTGAGCTTTCTTTTATTATTATTATTTCATTCGTGCAACATATGCTACCTGTATTGATAACTCCCTGCTGTGGTGAGGGCAGATGGCTCTCGGGGGTCTGTGCAGGTTTGGGTTCTTCCCTCAAGGCTCATCTCCAACAGGTGTAAGGCACACACTCCTTCTCGCTGAGCACTGGAGGACTTGGGGTTTTTCTCCCTTCTGTCTGTGATGTTTTCTCCATCCCCTCCCAACCCATGAATTAAAAGTGCTGAAAAGGTGTGCTGCTGATTGTTGCTGCGTAATGAAGTGTTTTAAGATAAGGAAGCCTACACACTGTAGTTTTACTACTGAAGTCTAGAATGCTCCTCATACTGCAAGCTCAGTGTGTGCTACTCATAACCTGGTTACAAACAGTGCGTATTTCCTTTCTTTTTCTCTTTATGAGCTGAACTAGTTAGTTTTTTTCACTGTTCTTGCTGAATGAATAACATGCTATCTAACACTAACGTAGTGTAGCTGTGGAAGAAAACTGCATACCTTCAAGGCTGATTTGGGGCACATGTAAGAGCTAAAATGGGAGTTTCCACTCTGTAGTCCAGCTGATCTGTTTAAAAGCATAAGTATTGTGGCAAACGTGGTACTGTGGGTTTATATTTATATAAAATAATGATTAAAAAAAAAATCACTCTTAAGACAATTTCATGAATGCATTGGGCTTCGGTCTAATTTTGAGTTTCGTTTCATCAGGCTTAACCTCTCCTTTCCTTCCTGCAACCATGGGAATCGGAAATGTAACCCTTTAACAAGTTCCTAGAGTCCCATGTAATTATGTTGTTCCAGGGTCTGTGCTTTAATAGTTGTGTGGGCTCCATGGAACTTGTAATGTAATTGGCAGAGATAGATAGAAGCAGCAGGCTTTGTACTCCAGATGATGGCAAGAGCTGGCATTAAGTACATTTGTGCTTATTAGGGACAAACAGGACGTTTTCCTGGGTAACTTCATCATTCCTCTTGCTGCTTTAAGCAGAGGGACAGAAATGGCCAGGCACTGGAGCAGCAACAATTGGTGCTATTATGTAGGAAAGAAGCAAGAAAGAAGGATGCTGTTTCTCTCTTAGAGACTGAACAAAGAGCGTCAGAGCAGCTGGAGTTGAAGCTGCAGTTCTCAAACATTCATGGAGGAAAAACAACACAGCGAATGAACACAGCAGCAGTGGGAGGGTACTCTGAGAGCCCAGGCAATCCAGGCAGTGCTTGTGTGAAGCAGTCTTAGAGCTGCCTCTATCAGCACAGTGGAGACAGTGCGCAGTAAATGAGGGTGAGGTGCATTTAATGTAGCTTGAGAAAAAGAGGAAGCAAAGTAGCTGCTGGACCTCTTAGTCTGCTTGAAATAGGATACTGAGTCTGGTTTTTGGGAGGGTAGGTTTTGGAGGACTTAGTCAGCCCTATGAGTTGCTGCCTGTGTCCTTTGTGCCCATCTAAGGATTTTTCACACGAGAAAGTAAAGCCTGCTCTATGGATGTTGAAGAAGGCTGTCCCAAAACTGCTACTGTGTATGCTGGAGAAAGTCATCAGCGAATTCAGTTTGTGGAACTGCTAGAGCAACCTACCATGAATATAGCCTTCTGAGGGGGAGAAAAGGTCTTACAATTCCTGCTGCTGGTCTAAAGCTCCTTCAGTGTAAGGCAGCGGCTCTGTTCAGTGCCTTCCTGTTCGAGGCCACTTGAAGTATGATTTCCTGGGCTCTGCTAACAGCTCTCCAATGAGCTGTGTTACATTTTGTGCAAAGATCTCAGAGCCTGAAAGAGAAAATGCTTTAATGAGGAACAGCTGTGTCATTCTTAACATACAGAGGATTACTGCTGCCTGAGGAGGCCAAGAACTTTGAGGCTGAGGTTGGGGTGCTCTCCCTGGCCAAGCTGTTGGGGTGCTGCGTGTTGCAGCACCACGTGGGGCATAAAACCACTTCAGTCTGCTAATTTATGCCTTGTTGTGTTATTGTGTGCTTCAGGACTGCCTGTCAAAGCCCTATTAAATCTCTCACCTCTGAGTGCTCATCAGGTTGTCCTGTTTAGACCTCAGAAGCCTGTGTATACTTTTTTGCTGCTGATCAGAGCTCTTCAATCCTGATCCCTAGAGCTTTTCAGAACAGGTGTCCTCTGCAATGCATCAGGATTATCAGTGTATACGTGTGGCCTTGTAGAATAAAAATCCTCTTCTAGTACAACTGGAACACGAGTTCCTGTACTGCATCCCATTGTAAGCCTATGCAGCGATGCATCCTGCTTTTAACCAGCACCAGATGCATTAGACAGAGATGCAGGAAGCCCTGGTTGTGTAATGCATGGTACGTTGGATCCTGTTCAAAACTCTACCTCAATAGTGATGGGTTTTATGTTTGAAATGGTAATAATTACTTCATCATTAAAAAAAAAAAACAACCAAACCCACAAAAAACCAACAGTCTCACCTGGAGCAGATGTGGATGTGTGGGTTTTTTTTGTTAACAAATAGAGATCCTTATTTTCAATCTTGTGTTTTCAGCCTTAGCGAGAATAGCAGTAGAATCAGTGTTTGAGGGATGAACTGATTCTTGTGTATCTGCGCCAATGAAAGGCTTATATTAGAAAACTAATTTTACAAGTACAGGTTTCCAATTCTTTTCTCACATTCTAGTGATAAAAAATGTCCTCTGAATGTCTCTTCTTTTTTTTTCTCATGTCTGTCTTATGATCCCTCCCATTCATCTTGTCTACAAGCAAGGCAGACTTCTTAATAATCTCGCCTCATGTGGAAGTCTTTCTAAGCCTGTAATCACTTTCATCATCTGTCCTAGGATTCCTTTATTTCTTGTAATCTTTAGTATATTTAGAGGATATGACATAAAGGGGCTTAGAAAAGATTATTATTATTATTTTAAACAACAAAAACAGTCATATAACAAAGAAAACAACACGCACAAAACTAAAACACCACAGTTTCAGGAGAAACCAGGATTTATTTGATGCTCCTGGTGTTGCTTTCAGTATGGGGCTGTGCTTGTTCTGGGCTTCTGGAGCTCATAACCAAGCCTCCAGATATTTTGTGCTCAAAGAACTTGTGTGCTTTTCCTAATTTCCTCATTTTTTTGGTGTAAGATGAAGATAATTTGAAGAGACAATGTTGTTAAGACCTCCAAGCATTAGCTTTAAATCCACAATGTATCTAGACATCTGTGAAACCTGTCAGACAGTAGGCTACATGATGCAGGAGTGGTGGGGATAAGAGAAGGAAGCCGCAATTGGGTAGGAACTCCAAAAGACAGATTAGCCATGTAGAACTGAAGAAGAGCTTGGTTTGTTCGTGCAGAACTAGAATCCAGTTTTGATTATTTAGTCGCTGCAAAACTATTTGGGACACTAACTTCTTAATATTTTTCTAGTGCCAGAAAGAGCTGTTGGGAAGTTTACGAAGCTGCTGGTTTTTTTTCTTTCTTGTTTCTTAGGGGTGGGGATTTGTGTTCTTTCCAAGGTTTCAGATGATTTTTATGTTTGGAAGTTTTGTACTTGAACATTTCATACCTTTTGGTCTCCCTGCCTGGGACCTTAATGTCTCCTTTCCTTTGCTGTGCTTTTGGCTCCTCCTTATTGCAGTGGGTGATGTTGCTTGCAGGACTGGGGCATCTGCTTGCAGCTCTTCAAACGTTAGGAGTATTAACAGCAACACAAAGCCATAGGCACTGGGGGAAAGCCTCCATCCTTGTGGTTTGCTTGTTTTGAAGGACGTGTGATTGCCCTCCTGTCAGATTGCCAGTGCTGATGCAGGGGGGTTGCAAGCAGTTCTAGATCCATAACTTGCTTACTGTCATCATCTCCATCAGTGAGGCTGTAGCCCTGTGCCACCTGGCACAGTGTCTACATCGAGGCTGAGCCTGTAAGGATTTGGCTGGATGGGACTGCTTTCACTGCCTGTTGTCCAGTTTTAGGGCTTTTGGCACCAGGAGAAAGCGTGCAGCTTTTATCTTTGCCCCTAGAGCTCAGTGTGGTTTTGGGAAAGATGTGGGTATGAGATGAGATTATATATAGTGTTGGGGTGTGGTGCTACATAGCAATCCTTTTTCCTATTATATATTCAGGTGGAATAACTTTGCTAAAGAACATTTGCATTATCACTAATGAGGATTGCTTTTTTTTTTTTTTTTTTTTTTACTATTGGAATTTTTAGTTTTTCCTTATGTCCCGAAGAGGAATGAAGTATTAATATGCAAAGCCAAAAATAAATCTGCTGTTCTAAAACCTTGACATATGGGATCTGGTATGCAACCGGGGTGGCTTGTGCCTGTGCAGCTAACCTTCTGCAGACTCTCTCAGCCAAGTGAGAACTCCTCTGAGGCCATTTTTACACTGTACTACATGATCTAAGCTCTAGTTCAGGGGCAAGAATGCAAGAGGAGGGAAAAGCCTCCTAGCTGAGGTGTAATGAATATCTACAAATCGGGAGCTTCATGACGTGGAGGCATGGCCGCTTTACTATTGTCATGTTTTGGTGTTGCATGTGCGTAAAATTCAAGAGGGTAAAAATTAGTAGCAGTAGTTTCCCATGTCTTTTCTTAGTTACCTCTATCCTGGGTGCTACAGTGCATTTTAATGGACCTCTGATAGTAGAAGTTTGGTATGTTTTTTGTTAATAGTTTGTATAGTAGGCGCCTCTTCCATGCTTTATCTATTCCTATGGAGCTTGGTAACAGTTACCTTCCCTTATACATTTTCGTTTCAGTAGCTCTGAGTGAAGCAGTAATAGGGAGGTGCAAAGAATTAATACTGCGCTATTGAATTAAAATCAAAATGTGGTGAAAGTAGCTCTGGAGTCTGAGAGTTTCCATTGACAACAGTGGCCTGTGAAACCTATCTGAGATGGACTGAAGCAGCCTTACAGAAAACTGCCTTTGTATCAAGTAAGTGTTCAGTACAGGTTGGTAGATGCTATTTTCAGTTTGTCTTGCAGTCTCATTTAGCTTTAATCAGGATGGTTTAGGTGGGTTTTCATCTTGGATTTTGTTTTGTAAATGCATGATCTTGTAGCAGGCCTGGCTGAAATATCTGGAAATGGCTTTGCTTTCTGGCAGAGGTTATTACAAAAAGAGCAGCCTCTGTATGTGTGTCTGTATGTACATAAAGAAAAACACTGAGGACTGCCTTGTTTTAACACTTCAAGTGATTGTCTAAGTCATATGATTTCACTGAAATTGACAGGACTATGTCTTTCAAAAAGGCTCCTAACACTACAAGGTCACCACTGTTTTCTCAGGCATCACATAATATCTTATTATTATTATTACTTTGCTTATGCTGTGTTTAGAGGAAGTATTTCTAGTTGGAGATGAAACATGGTGGAAGCTGTTGCTTTAAAGATTGGGAAGACTACGCTACTCTGAAATCAGTTTGTATGAGCTAAAGGTGTCAATTTTGCAAAATGATACAAAGCTTTAGAGCAGAGATGGTGGCAGAAAAACCTGATATTGTCTACCACTACCATAAAAGCCCTCCATGTTCAGATAAGTAACACAGCTCAGAGGAAATGTGGGGAGTCAGTGCTTTGGGGTCTGTAATTGGGTAGTTTTTAAATCTAAGTTAATTTCTACCTGGGATTTCAATGCCTCACTACAAGAAATACTGTGACAGGAAGAGAAGCTCTGTAAGGGAAGTTGATGTAGCAACTTTCTCTGGTTTTACAGCATTCAATTTTCCTTTTATTCTGAGTTATTCCAGTACATTTAATATAGAAATTGCAATTAAGCCAGTAGTTATTATTCAAATGCTAAATGATATAAATATGCAGAAATTAAGCTGTGTTATACCAGCATGCCTGGACAGGAAAGTGACACCCAAAGATCCAACTGACAGACCTGTTGGAATTGACTCTTAACATTTTTTCAGTAAGTGTGCTAAAGATTCATTGCTTTGCCTTTGCTTTCTAGGGGACTAAAATCAGATGGGAAGTAGCTGTTGTTTGGGCTCTAGGGGCCACTGACTGTGTTTGGATTACAGCAGGCAAAAAGCTTTGGTTGAAAGCTGCAGGCAGCTGCAAGGGAAGGTGGAAGCTTTGAAACACAGTAGGATCAAACCCAGTGGTAGTCTCGAAGAGACATCTAGTGTTAGAAAAACTAGATGAACAGATCTCATTGAGTGAGAGTTGCCTAGATCAGGTCTGAGACGCCTTCTTAAGGAGGACCAAGGAAAGCTTCTGGCTGTGTGCACCCCCCACTTCTCTTCCAGTTTGTGGCTTTGCACGTTGCTGCTTTCACCCTGCCAGCTTTCCCCAAGCTGGCATGCTATCTTATACCAAGTCCATAAATGACACCACAGCATGGGTCTCCTTCACCCCACTGTGGTCATACTGTGCTTACAGCCTTTGAGTCCACGCTGCTGTTTGTGCTGTGTGTGGGTGCTGAATTACCAGCTTTTTACTTCAGTTTAGAAGACGCATGAATTCCTGTCTGAAAATGACAGTAGAAGACAGGGAACATGCTTCTTTGTGTTGGGTGTGGGCACACGCAACCAAAGAAGTGGGAGAAAAGGTAATGAAATACTATTTGTTAGTGTCAGAGTGACTTAATACAATAGAAGGGTTAAGAAATATGCATTGCTCCCAGGATGCATCTTTTTGCTTAGGCATTTAGTTACAGGAAAGTTTTGTTAAATGTCAACTTTTGGAGCCTTTCCTTTTCTTGCCTACATCAATTCTCCTGTTTACCATTAATGTCTGATACACTGTGTTATGAAGAGAATTAATCCTGTATCACGCACCTTTGGATTCTCTTTGTCCTGGTAAAAGAAACTGGATGGTATGTCTTGAATTATACCTGGCTTGAGGTTTTTTGTTTTGTTTGCATTTAAATCACTTGGAAGAATCTGCAAAGTGTCGAAACAAGTGTAAAAATAAATAAATAAATAAATAAAAAATGTGGATTTGGCTAGAATCAGGCTAAACATTTATTCCAAAGGTTGGATGCAATTTTCTTTTTTTCCCCTTCATACCATATAGATGTTTATTAAATAAAATGCTTCAGTACTTCTTACTGCTGCAGTTATCGATGTGTGTGCATAATATGGGTGTACGTGGCTCTTACTATGCTGGGAATCTTTGTTTTACTGGAATTTCTGGCAGGAATAACACAATTCTGTGTCATCGTTGTCTCTGATGTTTATTGCCAGATCTGCACAGTATCTCTCCACCCACTCGTCAGGTTTCTGATTTCTTTCTTCCCCCTTTCCTACTACGTCCATAAAGAGAGGCTATCTTTGTTCAGTTTTTTCCTATTACTCAAGAAAGAAATCTGGCTATGTTTTGTCAGTCCTCTTTTTGGAGCAAATCACGCAATCTCAGTTTTGATGAACAGAGGGAGAACGACAGCCTGCTCCTAAGAATATCTCTTTAACTCTTAGGAGTGTCTTTTAAAGCCAGGCAGTAAATGGCAGCAGACCGATTCAATTACTGCCAGGCTCCTGTGGGGCTAAAATGGGTCCAGAAGGTTCACAGTGTGTTTGCTGTACTCCTGAGATGTTTTCCTCTCAGCTTTTTGTGACCATCTCTGCAGTGGTACCATGTCTTCAGCCACAGATTGATGCAATGAGTGACCTCAGGCCCTTCTGAGATGTGCCATCAGCACCAGCAGGGTAGCTTGGCTGTGCCTGGGAATCCTCCTTCTGTCATCTGCAAGTGGACTGAGCCTGGCATCTCAGGAGCTTGGGAAGGCTGGGGGATGTGGGGGAGCAAAGGTAATTCTTAACAAGATCTGAGGAAGGGTTAAGAAAAGGGGAAGAGTGAAGGCAGAATAAGGTCTTTGACAATCAGCAAAAGTTCCTTTTCTGTATCCAGTGGGTGTATCTAGCAAAATCTGTGTCTGTCCTCATTGACGCCTGCATGTTTTGTTCCCATAAACTACATGGATGTAGTACTAAGTGATTTCCCTTGGAGAGTACCAGGGAGCATTGCTGTCTTGAAATGCTGGCTGCTTACTGCTGCTAGTAAAGCATAGGCCTTGTTATCACCTTCTTCTGTTGTGTCTTTCCCATGTTAACTCCTGTGGTCTTCTCTCTCTTTAGAGCACAGAGAGATGCTAGTAAGCAGATCTATTTCTGGCGTTTATGAAACTAGCTTCCTATAGTTTTCTACCTGAGGGGCATGATTGTGTCCACTTAATGTAGAAAAAAGATAAACAGATGCATCTTTCTTTGTGCTAGTTTTGTGCCTCCCAGGAAAAAGCTTTTTTGTTCAAACATATCAAGGAACTGGAAAGTCTTGAATCACATGCAAGTATTTAGGAGGGTGGATAAGAAATAAACTGCCAAAGCTCAATCTGAAAGTCATCAGCTGGCTTCTCTAGTGACATCTTATTCCTAAAACTCGGTATCAGGCTTTTGTTTGTGATCTGTTGATGCCAGAAGCCATGATATCTTTATTCCTTCAGATTTAGGAAACTGGGCTTTGAAGATTGAGTGCAGTAGTTTACAAACTGTTTTTTCACAAAACATTTTACATGCAAAGTGGCAACACAGGTCAAACCTTAGGTGGGATTTCTCATTTACTAACGAGTGCAAGCATTTTGCTGAAACACGTATGTAAATTGCTCTTTACTTTTGAAGAAGTACTCTTGCAATGAAGATACACCCATCTGCAGTGTTTAGAAACAAATAGCCAAGCCCTTGTTTCAGTTATTCTTGTTTGTACTTGAGAGAATTGGCCAACCTGTGTGCTTTGTGCCATTTTGTGGTGTGGCAGTTAATATCAGAGATGGCTGAAGTGATTTTGGTGAAGATAATTTATGTTTTTGAAACAAAGTCTAGAGCAATGGGGACAATATTAGCCTAAGGCTCTGCAGACATGGATTCATAGTACTGGGACAGCTCTCAGCCCTTGGATGACGATGGAAGTTGCTTCACCTCCCCGAAGACAATGAGATTTCTCCAAGCATGCACAGTGTATAACTGCAGTGAAGGATGTGCATCTCAGAGCCATTAGCCATCAGGATGGATATGTTTCAAAATAAATAAATTCAACTGAACATCAAAACCAGAACAAACCCCAAAACCAGACCTATTTGATGCTCCAAAAATATGCAGTACATGCAGCTTCCTGCTCTCCACATCAGGCAGACTTCAAGGAGACTATCTGTTATAGATGCTTCTTTCCCCAAAACAGTATAAGCCTTGTGTAATTGCTTTAAATCGTCCATCTGCTCCCAGGCTGGTTGTGTGGGTCACTTCTGTAGCTGAGAGAGAGGCCCAGTTCCTGAGGATCTGATTTCTAATGATTTAGGAGGAACTTGAACTGAATTACACAGAGGCGGGCACCTGAATCAGGTTTAGATTGTATCCCCTCAAAGCAGCTGTGTGGCAGTAGATATTTTGGGCACTGCAGAAAAGATGCAAGTTTTATACTTTTTCATGTGTTGTAGAATGAGATGTCTGTACTGAATATCTAGGCATGTATGCCAAAACATCTTGACTCTCGAGTGGGAGAGTTCTAAGGGCACTTTCTGTTAGTCCAACAAACAGAACATTTTTCTGGCTCTCCCTCTTCATTTCACTTATGCGTAATTCCTCTGGTTTAGGAAACCTTTTTCCCCTTGATCTCTATATTTTGCCAGCTCTGCCATTATGCATAAAAAGCTGTTGGTCTCTGGGTGCTCAGACATTTGGCAGTACAGGACGTTACCACTCCTTTTCTCCTCCTCTCTCTGTTTTGGCTCAGTAACATTCATCTCTCTAACAGGTTCTGAATTTCTGAACCTTGGGAAATTTCTTTAGGAGTTGTTAAAAACTGGCTTTGTAAAATCGGAGTGAATATTGCTTCTCTGTGTGTGTATACAGGACTATTCTGGGTTTGAAATATGATGATAGGGTATGTTGGTTGTTCCTCATCCATCTGTCAGACAGGCCTGGGTCTCCTGTAACCTTGAAGGCAAGTTCTGCCAATTAAAATGAATCCACCCAAGGGAGCATACCTCTAAGCTAGTTTCCAAAGGATAGGCTGTGAAGATGTATAGCAGATGAGCATATGCAGGTTTTTTGATCTTAGCAAGAAGTGCTGTGGGGCACATTTTCCGTATCACTGTTACATGTTGCTCATATGGGACTGCTCTCTGCCCGGCTCCTGGTGTTAGTGCTGTCATGTTTGCTCCGTAAGGTAGATCTGGCCCAAAGAGGACGCAAGGCTGATGTTGGAGGTGGACAGACTGTTGGACTTCTGCTGTCATATTGAAGAACGTAGGGGATTTATAATTAATTGATTCCATGAAGGTCTGAAATAGAGGCTGCCTGAAAAAGGTTGTAACTTCACTTACATAAGTCCTCACCTTCAGAAGATGTGTCCTAATTCCTCCGAAACCTTTAGTTTTTATAATGAACACAAGAAATTCGAAGATCTAATCCTCAGAGTAAGAATGCATCAGTTATCCTTGTGAGTGCTTCTTCAGCACGAACTGTTAGTTAATTCCCAAAACAACAGTCTTCTTTTCAGAATGTGCCCTGCCAACTTCAGGATGTAATTGATTTTGCTGTCTGTGAATACACCTTTTCAATTTGAAAACAAGAGAGTGAAGGAGAAAAAGAGGAGCTTTCTGTACTTCATCTGCAGCGCTGAGACTCAAATCGGTGTTTGTGAGTTAAGGAAGTTTGGGTCTGATGCTCATTGCCCTTCAAGTATAGCTGTGCAGGTAATATTGGTGTCTGCTTTCTGCCTGCTGGCTTGTGGCTGTGATGGACAGTTTGCTGGGAGCTGCAGTGCTGTTCCTGTGGCCACGTGCACCTTAGCTTGGTCTAGTATTGAATGGGGAGGTTGGTGGTCCTGCCTGTGGCAGGGGGGTTGGAGATTTGTGATTCATGATTGGCGTCTGGATGAGGAACTACAAGATATGGTCTAGTGGCTTGTGGTAGCAACAGTAATGGGAGGACAGTTGGACTAGGTGATCTTGTAGGTCCTTTCCAACCTTGTAATTCTATGGTACTATGATCCTTGAGGTCCCTTCCAACCTGGGCCATTCTGTGATTCTGTCTCTCGCCTTTTCTTTCTTTAGCAGTGTGAAGACAAAGGTTGTTTATGCTTATGCTGCTTCTACAGAAACTGGTTGAAATAACTTGTTAATATGGAAATGGAATTCTTAAATGAGAACTTGAGTTTTTGTGGGTTTTTTTTGTTTTGTTTTGTTTGTTTTTAAATATCTGTGAGTGATTTTAGGAGAATCAAGGGCTACAGTTGATTTGAAGGCTGCCCAGTAAGACAGTTTTAAAAAGTCACGCAGAGTTAAATTTATTTTATTGCTATCCCTTGCAAACTGCAGTAACTCTTAATGTCTATTTTTAAGAAGAAATTTTGGTCTCTGTTTACATCATTTTGGTCTCTGATTACACCCAGTGTAGCTTGCTAATTTTAGGGGTGTGAACTCCTCGTGGTTTAGTGAGACAAAGTTTTAATAGCTGTGTCTGAATACCTGGATAAAATTGATCGCCGTGTGTCTCCATGTAGGGCCACATATGTTGCTTGTGGCGTTGCTGTTTGATTTATTCACATAGGGGTGGTGGAGTAGGAGTGAAAAGAAATTCTTATTCCAGTATGTTTTAGAACAGTGCTATGTATTAATAAACAGAATCCTCATATTGGTGTGTTTTAATGCTGGAATTGGAATTCAAAGCTCTGCATTTAAACCGAGTTCTTTAAATTTACATCTAAGTTATGGTGAGCTTGCTATATATTTTGTAAGCAAACACACAAAGTGATACCTTTATTTTTTTGTAGCAATTACTCTGCTAAATCTGGGAGAACTTTTAGAAGAGCAGCAGTGCCTGGCACCACCCAGTGCTGCGATTTACCTACTGGGAAGAGTCCGTCCCAGCTCCTCCCAGACTTCTGCGAGCAAGTTGCATCATTCTCTAAAATGTCTTTTCCTCCTGGGGCAGACGGGTCTATCTGCTGTCATTATCTGTGCAGTAGCAGTAAGGTTTAGAGACAGTTGTGCTACCAGATGTACAAAGTATACTCAGCTCAGTGGCTCATTTCCAGATGCAGAAGATCTCAGCGCATACGCTCGTGTTGGATGCTCAGAAGTAATCCTTTAGGCTTACGCTGTGCTCAGCTCTCTTCTGCCTGAGTAAGCTTTGTATTGTTTACGCAGCCTTTCTGTCATTTGAGAAAGGGAGAACAAGGAAAGACGATGTTCCTGCATTATTTGAAATTGTGTTACATTATGCAGCATTCCTGCATGCTTTTCTCCAGGAGTGAGCAAATGGACAATGCAAAAATATTGTGACGTTCTGATAGCTGAGCATCCCGGAAGATGCATATCTACTTCTATCCTCTGTATTTTGAATTATGTCAAGTTCTCCCCGTTCCCACCCAAGTAAGGGACTGTCTCTTTACTGGATAAAACTCTTCTCTGCCAAAGTATGCTGGTCATGCCACGTGGCACTCAAGATGACTTCCTTTAAACTGGACTCCCAGCTCTGTATTTTTAGTATATTAGATATTATTCTTGCAGGTGCTACAGTTGAAGATTCCGAATTGCTAGACAGGGATTAAAAATGACCGGCTTGTACCAATTACCTATTTTCAGCAGTCCTTGTATTGTGAGAGAAGAGGACAAGAACATGACCTTACTGCCATCAAATCTGCCAGTGTGTATTTTATTTTATATTATACACACATCCGCATATTTATGCGTGACTGTATGTTTTATGTACTTCGTGTTTTTAACCTGCTTTTCCTTTTAGAAAAATTTCCACCAGCAGAATTGAAGGATGAATGCTGTTTTTATGTTAGAAAATCTGGCTGATCTTTGCCTCCAGTGTTTTGTTTGTGAAAACATATTTGTAAAATTTGACCCTGTAAAGCACACAGAATATGTTGTTTTTCCTTTTGCCTACTCTTGTGTGTGTTACCACGCACTTCAGCTGGAAACTGAGAAGCTGAATTCCTTATGGTGGTTGTGGTGTTGACAGTACTTGCTGCGCTACTGGATGACTATAGATTTTGTAACATTAAAGGAAATCCAGAAACCCCCTAAACAAGGTTCTCACATTACAGCTCTAAGTCCTGTACAGAGCTTGTATGAATTGATGCATCTCTTTTCAGATTTTTCTGATTTGTTTTTGTTTTTCCACATTCCAAGTCATGCAGATTTCCTATTACCTCCTATGCTGATCATTCTCTTCCCTCTGTATCCATGTCATCTCATCTTGAACTTATGCATTTTTAGCTCTTTGTTCTCGTTAGGTTTTGCCTCTCTTAGATACATATACATTGTTTATTAAGAGATTCAGGTATGTGTTTTCACAGCTTTTTTTTTTTTTTTTTTAATCCCTTGCAACTACAAGCAGCGTGTTCCACCTTGTAAATAGAAAGAGAATGGATAAATGCCCCAAGGCAAATTAAATGGGAATGAAATTAGCCCGTTTAGGTATATGCATAGAGCTTAATCTGTTAACTTAGTCCTGTGTGTTTAATGTAAGAGTGGAGGCAGAGTGGCTAATCAGAGTGAATGCATAGAGATGAGAGGCACTCATAATCCAAATGAAAATAAAACATGGAGATCATCAGCTACTGTAAGAAGTCAGCGGGACTGACCTCCTGCAGGAAAACAGTGAACACAGGACCTCTTTATAACAGAGAAAGGTTATACCAAGGCTTTTATTTAGAGTATTCTTAAGTGACGTGGGAGGCTTGACGCACGTGTGTATCCCTGAGCAAATTTTCAAAGGAAGAGTAATTAAAGGCTTAGCTGAAATCTTGGGAGGTGAATAAAAAATGAAATAAATGTAACTTTTGGGTTAACCAGTGGTGGATCTTGCCAGTTAGTATGGCCTGATACCTTAGCGAAGATGAATACCATGTATGCTGAGTCCTGGGTTGAACAGTTGCTATGGTGCTACATAATAAACAGGTTGTGAAGTTGGGGACGTCACGAGGGAGAGGGGAATAGAAGAGATGGAGTTAGAGGTGGTTAAGTCTTGCAAAGCTTCTGGTATAATTCCACTTTAAGCAAAGAGGAAGTTTGTTAATGTATGTCACTTGCATTTCTGCACCAGTAACAAGGAGGAGCATTTGAAATGGATTTGGGCATAGAAGAGAAGGACATGAGTAAAGCAAGACTAGAAATTGAGATGAAAAAACATTAACCCGTGGGAATAATGGTGTTCTGAAATTACTTTCCTAACTTAAGGAGCAAGAAAAATACATGACTTCTTTTGAAAGAAAGCCTGATAAGCTTATGAGTGTAATTTTTCATTGTTAGGAGCCAGGAAATTCCTTTAAGTCTTTTGTTTCTTTGCTGGAAATATTTGTTCTTATTTCCTGAGGCTTTTGCATTATTCAGATGCACTGAAGCTGAGCATTTTCTTCCTTCAAAGGTAATGAGTGAAGACATCATGTGAAAATAGGCTTTGTCTCTTCACCAGGAGCTTGGCTATTCTTCTAGGAAGTAAAACTTAGAGAGATTTTTCCCATTTTCTACTTGCTGATGTGCTGGCTGGTCAGCAGATAGATAACCTTAAGATTATCCGTGGAACATACTCTTCTGCTCATCTGCTAAACCAGACACTGCTAGGTGAGGCACTGGCACAGTTTCCCCGGAGAGGTGGTGGATGCCCTGTCTCTGGAGAAAGTCAGGTTGCAGGGGCTTTGAGCACACAGATCAGCTGTAGGTGTCCCTGTTCATTGCAGGGGAGCTGGACTGGATGGCCTTCAAAGGTCCCTTCCAATTCAAACGATTCTGCGATTCTATGAAAGATGATGGTAGAAACTCTAACAAAGTTGGAGCTATTATTAGTGACAAGGATACAGAGGGAAGCAGAATGTGCTCTATAGAAATTTAGGGACGTAAGAGAATCTGAAGTTATTGTGGTGTGTGGATGGGATCCGAGGAGCTGATCTGCAAAGATATCACCGGTGTTGTTGCTGCAGGAAATGAGTCTAAGGTCCATATGATACCATATTCCATTGTTTTTTGCTGAACTGATGTTTCTGCTGAACTGTGGGGGGTTTATACAGAGACTGCCCCTGCCACTTTTCTATCAGTTTGAATGTTTCGGGGGGGGTACAGCAGTATTTCATGCTGTTATTCGCACTGAACAAAGGCTTGCTTTTCTGAGAGGTAGTGGATAGGTTTGTATTGTGGAAAACTTGAAGAATTCTTTGTGGTAGAGAACTGTCGTGCCTCTTAACTCACATACTTTTCTAGACACAGAGAATATTTCTGTTTGCCTGATAAAAAGAAATTACTATGTTAAACTGCTTGGTTAGCCATCCAATCCATTTAGTGATAGGTAAGCCGTAATTTTGCTTAAGTGTTAAATATGTTCACTGTAGCACTCTGTTATCTGCTGGTCTTGATACCTTCCATGTGCACTGGATGGGCAGCATGTTTGTGGAGTTTGTAGTCTCAGTAACTGAAGGCAACCACAAATTACTGCTGAAAAAAATACTATAACGCAAATGGTTCTTCCCTTAGAGCTCACCAGTTCAAGAATTAAGTCAGAGTACGGAAGATATATTTTCCAGAGCATCCAATATATTACTGTTTTTAAAAAAAAAAAAAAAAAAGGTTGGCAAGACATTGTGGGCATACGTAGTTTATAGCAGTGATTTAGAGATGCTTAGTGGAAAATGCATACAACTCGCTTATCTGTCAATTGTCAGCTGTGAGAGAACTATGTTGCTTTTGTCTTTAAAGCAGTTACTGATATTTGCTTTTGAACTGTAGGCAGCTTGCTTTAATGCACAAGCTAAGCTTAGGTACGGGATTTCCCATTTAGCCTCTTCAGTAATCTTAAAGGTAGATGCCTGTGTGCTGGTTTTGACTACGGCCTGATGTTGTTGCCTTTCCTTTGACCATCAGTTTGCATGCAGCCAGCCTTGCAGAAGAGTTCTTTGTGGAAACAAATTTTTAATCATCTGTGCCCTGATTTGCATTGCGTTGCTAACAGCTCCCTTCAGGAGGAACATAGAGTTAATTTGGGTCAAGTTGTCTGTCTGATGGTAAGTGCACAAAGTGCTGGTGCTTATTCAACTAATGGTCAGGTGCAGCACGTCACCTCTGTCAGTGACTGTGCTGGTGCCATGGAGTGCTCCCATGACAGGCAGCTGACTTGAATGAGGCTGTTGTATCAATTGAGTCATGAAGAACTGACAAAGTGTGTTAATGGTGAAAGCTGTGTTAATATTCTGCTCTTAATGCTTGGGTGAATGCATTCTAATGTCTTTAGTATGTTATGTCTTCTTGGAGAGCAGAAAGAGAAGTAGGCTTGCCAGAGAGATCTCTGCAGAAACATTGCAAAGACTGGTTTAACTGGGACAATCTCATAGCCATCTGTTGTGCTCTTAGCAATGGATAGGGGGCCAGAGAAAGGCACTGTGCTGAATTAAGATTAGACCATATCAAAATCACAGAATCATAGAATTGCTTAGGTTGGAAAAGACCTTCAAGATTACCGAGTCCAACCATACTACCCTAACTGTAACAACCCTCTGCTAAATCATGTCCCTGAGCACCACATCCAAATGGTTTTTTAAACACATCCAGGGATGGTGACTCAGCCACCAAAATAAGATGGTGTGCCTCTGGGAAGGTGACATGTGCCAGGTAAAGAAGCAGATACTGACATCAGAACGTTTTGTTCTGGTGTGGTGGTTGGTGTTCCTCAGCCAAAGAAGCTTGCCGCCACAAATTAAGCGCAGTTTTTCTTACATCCACATTTTGGTGTGTCCATTTCTTATAACACCATCACTCACTTCACTGAGAACAGATGCCATAGGAAAAGGGTTCTGCATTTGTGCCGATACATAAAGAATGAGTCACCAAAACGTTAGAAGGCAGCAAGTTAAGTTTTATTTTTGTTTTGACCTTTCCTATGGTTATATTTGTTGTTGGAAACTGAAACTAAAATTTTAGTTCCAATCATTTGTTGATCTAACTTATTGTAATACATTTCATGAGTTATATAAGACTACTGAAACTACACAGAAGACTACTGTTAACTAAATTTGGGCATATGCATTACCTGAAGGGGGATATACAGAAGGTTCTTAGCAATCTACGTTCTGAATTTTTTCTCTCGTTGCTGTCTAGCGTGTTTTGTGTTGTTGGTTTTGTCCATTCAGTAGATACACTTAATCTTGACTGTTTCACTGTCTTCAGGTGCATCCTATAGTGATGTTTCGAATAAGTTTTTGAGAATTTGTTTTCATTGATGCTTGAGAACCAAAAAGCAAAAAGTCAAGTATTTGAGATTCCTTTCCACACTGCTTAGCTGCCATATAATATGGAAGAACAGTCCTTATTTATGTACCTCTGGTGGCTGCTTCTGAACTTCTGGATCTAGGTTCCTTGGCAGAATTCTAGGGGTTTTCACTACGTATCATACCATGTGCATGACATGAATATTTTTATTTTATGAGCACTGAAGCAAGAAGACCATTTACTTAATAAAAATATTAATAGATGTTGTTTTTTTTTTTTAATAGATCGTTGAGCAGAATCTCAGCAAGTGTTTTAGTGCTCAGTGACTTGTCAACATGTAGTGCACTTTCATTAAAAAATAAATTCTCACTTTTAATAAGAGTTGCTTTTTGCTGCATACAGTGTTGGACACTTCAGGTAACTCTTAAACTGAGGTTCAGCTTTCCTTCCCAAACTTTAGTCCTCTGTGTTAATACCCATAATATGATAGCTAATGCTTAAGGTGATACTGAAACTTTGTTTTTTGAGGCTATTACCTTTTCTAATATCTAATATATAGAGCAGAATTATCCAAGAAAGTGTTCCAAAGGATGTAAGCTATTTTGTGCTGGTACTTGCTGTTCTCTGACTAGCTGAAGAAGATCATTCATGAATATATTTATTGGAAAAAAAAATTAACTGTGTTTTAAAACATCATGGGCTGCGCAGTCATAACAGTTGAAGTTCCTGCAGCCAAGCAGCCTGGGGTTCTAAGTCAGGAAAAGTGCAGAGGAATCTCAGCAGTGACAAACCCTTGCTGCTTGATTTCAAACTGGAGTGCAATCAGCACTCCTCGGCAGTGAATTATTTAAGGGTATAAGTCAATTCAAGCCTAACGTTTTAGAAGTAACTGGATGGCGTTTTTTGCATAGTGCTTTTACTGGAGAGGTAAAAAAAAACAGTGTATGGAAATCAAGGTCCAGGACTTCAATTTATTCCTGTCAATATATCAGGTAGTGATGGGTGTGGTTTTTGGTAAGCTCCATTCTGGTCGTAGCTGGTGGTGAATATTACAGCCTGAGAATATAAAGCAACGTAGTAGAGTGCCCTCTTTCAGCAGCACGTTTCTTCCAAACGCATCTGTTGTGTGAGCACAGTTTTTCTCTTTCCAAGCATGTCCTCACTGCTGAGCTACTGCCCCACTTGCTTCTGTAATCTCCTCCATAGACCTCAGGTTGCGGCATCAGACATCTGTTTGGAGAGGGAGAGGAATGCTACCATGGTCAGTTTGGTGCGTGGGGTATCTTCCTCAAACCTGTGAGTTTGAAATATTTGAAGCTGAAGAGCACCTGGAACCCAACTGTAACTTCCCTAGTTCAGTCATCTTGACTGATAAGGAAGCTGCTGCTTATTTCCCCGCCCACCGTGCTTGTCACTGAAGACATTTATGGCTAAACAAATGACTCATCTTTGATGGACTATTTCTTCCCCAGTGATTTCTACAGTGATGTCATGGTACTTTTGCATCTGAACTGATTTCCCTGGCAACAGGGTGTGATGTCAATACCTCGGCTAGTAGACTAGTAGGAAGAAATTACAGAGAAAAAGGAGAGAGTACACTCTTCAGATAAAGTCTTTCAAGCATGTGAAATAACAGGAAAAAGAATTTGGGAAACAGTTGGTTAAGTGCATCATTTCAAATGGCAACATTTGCCGAAAGTGTGTAGTCTTCAGGTCGCCTACATGTAGGCTCTTTAGAATTACAGCTCTGTTTCAGTCATCTAAAACTACTTTTGAACTGTTGCATACCATCCTTCCAGACCTTGTTATTTGAGTGGCATGGAGAGACAAAAAAATGCTAATTACTTTTTATTGTGCAGGTACCAAATGACTTAATTTGTTTAATTGCTGCAAGTTTAGGAAAAATAGCTAAAAGAGATGGAAAGTAGATTTTCTTGTTCAACTGAAATTGTCTCTGCTTCCCACAGTGTCTGCAGGACAGCACAAAGGTAGGTTTTAAAGCAGGTGTTGTTTTTGCTTGACAGGCAAATGGCAGCCTGGAGAGCTGTGTGAGTAGATGATGGTGTTTAATACCTTAGAGCTTCAGCTTTTTTGGCAAGGTTTTCTGTGAGTACTTTTTGTTTGTTTGTTTTTAAAATCTGTGATCCCTCTCAGTCTTCTGTTAAGAGAGCCTTCAGTCTTCTGACACAAGAAAGGGAAGTTTCTTCCAGGCAGGCTGATGCTCACTTAGCCTTCCTGGTTAGAAGGAAGGCTAAGTGAGCATCAGCACTTGTTAATAAGTGCCTTACAAAGCTTGTCATTCTGCATGCATGTTGTGTCATAGCCCTGCAGCTGCATGATATTGCTGCTGTTAACTTGCTGTTGTTCTGCTAGAATTAAAGCTGCTGGGGCTTTTCTTGTAAAGTTATGCAAGTTTAAGAAGATCTGTACATTCGATAAGGCATTTCTAGAGACCAGGAATGACCCATTAGAAAGTTAGCTCTTGGATAGAGATTTTCTTCAGAGATAAAAATGTGGGTGGGTATTGGTATGATTTACAGGAAGTTGTACAGTTTATGACAAATTGTATGTTTCTATTGTTAACGTTATAAAGCTAGGTACTAGCTTCAACACCTCTTGGCACAGAGATGAATAAAATCTAAATCAAGTCAGGAAATTTTGGGGGAGTTTGTTGATCCTGTAGTTATGGGGAAGATACCCAATGATGACACGGTAAGTAGACAGAAAAGTGGGAGGGAAGTAGGAACTGAGAACTGAAGAACTCACAAAAAATTAAAGACAGAAGGAGGCCTGAAAGGAAGTAAAGGGAAAATCTTGAGCTCACATGAGGTATAAGCTCATGAACTCGTATTTAACTAGTAAGCTGTGATTTGAAGTCCTTGTGTGTGGCATCCTCCTGTATGCCAGGAATCACCAAAACACCCTGCAGTGTCTTTCCAGAGCTTAACAGTGAAATGTTCCAGGCCTTGCCACTTTACCCAGAGTAGCAACTGATTCAGCTTCCCTTCCAAAGTGAGTGCCATCATCACTTGTGAATGCCATCCAAACCATGGATGAGATAAAGCGTAAACATACGAGTCTAGAGGTACTGATTTGCAGGTAGCAGCATTATGATAAGCAAGATACCAGGTGCCTGTGGTAACAGATTGAGGATGAAATTTCATCTGAGGTGGCTTCAGAAGCTATGTGCCATCTAAATCTAAGTACAGATCAAGTGTCTGGTTGTCAAAGCCATGCTTTGTTTACTTTTGGCCTGACAGCAATCCTTGAATGTTTCAGCAGTGAAAGCAGTTGTGACATTTGATCTTCTGTGGGCAGGAGATCACAACATTTTCATCCTATAAATTCATGCTGAGTGGATTCTGGAGGCAACACTAACAAAAAGAGAAATTAATAGATCATGTTTTAATGCTTGGAACCTGTGACTGGTTTGAAGGTGATTCGTTTTTGTTCAGTTCAGGCTCGCATTTCTCATCTTAGTGTCTGTGTGCTTTGAAGGGAGGGGGAAAAACAAATTCCTCTGGAACAGGTCATTGATTAAATCTGGCACGACCATTTCAATGCAAGCTTTGATTTGGAATTTGTCACTGGAACTGCTCTTGCGTCTAGTGAGGTTCTTCCAAAATTTGCCCTTTTGCTTGTCAAAAATACTGCTGAAACCATACCAGCAGGTTATATTCCAGAGGCAGGTATCTAGAACTACCACGTGTAACTTTTACCTTCTGCTATTATAATGAGAATGTCTAAGAAGATGATTATAAGGCATAATACTCCAACTCTGATAATTCTTTTGCTCTGAAAACATTTTGTCTGGGCTGGATCTATTCCTGCTTAGGAATGCCGGTAAAGCTGCCAAGTCTGTCAGTGGTAACATGTACATTCACATCTAGCAGTCTCTTATAGAACCAGTAACATCTACTGAAACCATTAGATTTTCTATTAATTGCTCTGTGAGATTTTGTCTGACAGCAAGGAACTGCTCCTGGGTGAGTCTCCACATTGCAGCTTGTAATGAAAGCTCAAAATGTGGGTTAAAATTCACATAGTCTGTGAGGTTTTTGCTGTGTGTAATGAAATTATACCTCTGGGAATAATGATCTTTCCAGGATGTATTTCTAGGAAGATTCCTTAATGGTAGAACTGTAAGAAAATGTGAAGTCAGTTCTGATGCGAGTTTCAAGCCCTGTACTTTAGGTAATCAAATATCACAATATTGTATTGTAAACATGGTGAGACCTCTTCTTCTTATCTGTTACCTCATGTGACCCAGATGCCATCTAGAAGATTTGAGAAGCAGTGGTAAAATGCTATAAATTTTGTATTATTCCACGTTATAAGTCTATTAATTTATTAATGCTCTGCTGACCCACAACCCCAGCCCTGCATGCTGAACGCTATTTTTTGCACAGCACTGTGCAAAGTCCTTCTAAAAATTGTATTGTGAAATCAAAACCAGAAACTATACATCACCATCTTTGCAGTGAGTGGGAGGGAAACAGCTTTTCAATAAGTAGGTAAAATAGATCAGTAAAAAAGCTAGTTCTTATTTATTTTAATTGACTTTAAACGTACTTGAGAGTCGTTACGTGGGTGCTCTGCATGGTGGTGGCCCCAGCATTTATGAGATGGCAAATCTAAAACTGTTTGGACATACAGCTTTTTTCAGTGTGGATAAATCTTTGGCTTTCAGCTAGCAGAAAGGCTCAATGAGCCTCTCCGATCATTTTGTTTTCAGGTATATTGCTGCTGTCTAAGTGTTTTAAAATTACACGAAGGAGCATAACACCTGGTGCATTTATTTCTGTACTGATCTTTATTTTTATGACGCCCTTGTTAAAACAGTAAATGAACAAGGAAGATAATCAGAAGCAAGTAAAAAGCCCACAGACTAAATGGGACAAATAATTTACTGCTTCAGCTTATTCCACGAAGCAAAGATACTGTGGTGTTTCCTTGGTAGTACCAGCATCACTTGTACAGACACTTCTAATTTGTGCCTTTTTGTTTTTTCCCTTTTGAGGTGGTGAGGAGGTTTCCTTGTGTTGGTGGTTTTCCTTTTTGTGTTGCAGGAAAGGTTTTGGCCTGTGCAAGGCATTACAGCTCCCAAAGAGTTTGATTGTTTGCAAATCTACAAGCTTCCGCCCTAGCTGAGACAGAATACAAGCCATGGTGCTCTAAGAGTAGCTGAAACATCAGCTGTTCTTAGGCTTAGCTTACTACCTGCTTTTCTTTTGAAGCAGTACTAATTTAAGTATACTAGAACAAATTCTTAAATTATGTCTCTGTTCAGACTTAATGCTGATAGTGAGTATCTTTCTTAGCTTTGAAAAACAATTGATAATCTGCAACCAAAATCTGAGCTGCAGCCAGGTAGCTGTATGTTAAACTCCTTCATGCTCAGTGGGGCCCCTCTGCTTGCTTACCTGCTAGCAGTGTACTGGCACTGTAACATGGACCAGGAACTGAAAGGCAGCAGCCGAAGCAGCTTCCATTGGAGTCTCCACTACGGATTCTTGGACAGCCCTCTATTTCCTTGAATTCGTTGTTGTATCAGTAACAGCTTCTTAACACAGCAGCAAGTGCGGTTTTATTTCTGGGAAGGTCTCTGAGATGGAACATAACCTCAATCCACAGGGCTCCTGGATTTCTGGCCTCGTTTCATGGCAGGACTTGTGAAACCTGGACATACACTGTGGAATTTTCAGTGACGTAATTGGTAAAAATGCTCCTTGCAAATGATTTGAACTGAAGTCGAAGGATGACAGACTTCATGGGTGAGCAAAGAGCAGTAGTTGAAGGGAAGAGTAGGATTTGCTTGAGGAACTTTCAGCACCACTGACTCTGTGAAAGAGCTGTGGTGCAATTTATGCGCTTCTCAAACTTGCCAAGTAACTGACTGCAGCAAGTGAGGGGATTTGTCAGCCTGCTTCTTTAGGGCTTCTTTAGGAGGTCTGGCTGGAGGATGTATTTTTCAGTGTGTAGCACAGTGTAGAGTATTAACTTGTGGGGTGGAAGCTGTAATTAGTTTGGGACCGTCTGGCTCGTCTCACAGGAAGCGTGTGTTTGATGGTGTAATGGTGGAAACAGAGCTTCATCTGCCTGTTGAGAGCGCTAAATATCTGATTTATAGTCTGCACTTTATGCTGGTTAGATTACTCCAAGGACGTGACCAAATGAGAGATGAGGGGAAGAAAAAATCCACCGAGGCAATTTCCTAATGCCTTGATCTTTTAAACTCAGTGCTGTGATTTGGGGTTTTTGTGCCTTTCCACTTTGAGCAGTTCTCGGTGTCCTGTTGGGAGCGCCCAGCTGCTTACTGCAGGCTGCCACGGGGCTCCCCACACAGGTACGGGGCTGCTAGGAGCTGTGCTCAGGCTCCAAGGACAGCAGGGCTCTTGTCTGCTTCCTTTCCCGCTGTGCTGTGCTTTGTTCCTTTTTTTTTTCTGTACTGTTGCTATGACTGAATATGGTAATATGTTTATAAATCTTTTACACCGAAGCCAACCATGTGATAAAGCATATCCTTTTAGTCCGACTGAATAGCAGCTTGAGAGAGGAAAAAGTGAATCTGTTCAGAAAGTTCAAAGGAAAGGGATGCAGGCCGGCTAGGAATGGAATATTGATTGTGGCTTCATTTCTATTCAAATCATATCAGTGAATACGCAGCTGACATCTCCGTAGCCCTAAAAGAAGAAAAATCTAATATAAGTTGAATACTAGGAGCCAGCATTTTGGAAACCAGTGTTTATGTCTGTAGAGTGTTTCTCAGCACTCTATGTTTAGCTTGAATGAATGCTGAACACTTGCCATCTTCTGTTGGTAATTTGTGTTGAACGCTCTGAATTGAGATTACAGGCTGCTTTAAAAAGACCATCGGGTTTATTGCAGTATTCTATGGCTTAATAAAATTATATTGGGAAAGCAGGTAGGGAGTTATATGACTGAACTTCTGTATCCTGCTTTGGTTCTGTTGTGCTGTAATTGCTGAGGAACAAGGGCAACAAAGTTCCCTGAACTGGGTAGCCTTCGGCTTCGTACTGGAATGTTACAATTGGGTGAGTGCAACTGCTGTGCTCTATTACATTTATCTGTGACGGTGGCTTGAATGAGGCTCTCCTGATTCACTGTGGTTAGGTCAGGGAGATGGTTACTTCCAATAATGTGCAAATGAACTATTAAGAGAACCCTGAGCATCTTCCGTTGTTTTCATCCATGTCTTGGAGCAGATGCTCAGGGTACTCTGTGACTCAGTTCCTAGAAGGTGTAAGTCACGGATGGTGAGCATCTGTGCCACAGGTTGGCCAAGCGGAAAAGCAATAGCGTCTGCTCTTGTGGCAGAAGCGTGTGCTAGCCTGCTCTAGCTAATTGAGGGTATGGCTGTATGAGAATCTGAAATAGCTTTTTGCTTCCTCGGGTTCTCCTTAGATGTAATACGAATCACTCCTATCGCCGTTTCTACTTAGACAACGTAGTTATACCTTTTTGTTTCTTAGTAGCAAATGAACCTTACCTCCAGTGCTGAGAGAGGTTGTTGGGGTAAACCAGAGGTCTACCCTGATGCTAAACTTGAAAATGTTGTCTTTATTGTATACGTTTATACAGCCTGACTTAATCACTTTTTCTGATGATAGACACTACTGAGGATGTGGCAGAATATCCTCTTTTATGGTTGTTTTGTTAATTAAGCAGTATTACCAGTTGTTGTGTCAAGTCCATTCAAACCTATAGATTGCATGAAGTCATGCCCTTTGGATTTTGTAGTATCCAGAATGAACACTTTGTATTTATGTGATCTAGTATAAATAACTCCCAGGGTTTAAAAAAAACCCTGAGACTATTCAGTGCTGGTCTTCATTTCCTGTATCTCCTCCCATAAAGCTCTTAAGAAATGTTAATGCGTACTTTAGCAGTTTTTGTAACTTCTGGCAAACATTGTGCCAGGTAAAATGGATCCTATATAAAAACAGTATGATGAAACCCATTTCAGATAAAAAGATGGGACTGCAAATATTAGAGCAAAAGTTAGATAAGAGGATAGATAACAGAAAAGAAAAATACACAAACTCAGCATGAATAAGCACATTGCTGTCAATGTGGATATTATTATTTCTGGAGCCAGCTGTACTTATTTTTACGTAAAGTTGGCTGTACTGCAGTATTCTAATGACAGGTACTGGGGTTTTCTCTTCCAGAAAGCCTATTTGATCAGCCCCTGTTAACATGAAGCCAGTGAGAACAGCACAGGCTGCAAAGCCCTTGCTGCATCCTTTTCTTCTGTGACTGGTAGTGCTACTGTCAGGTTACTGCTGTTGTCTTTTTGGCCCTGCTGTCTACCATGATAACTCTTGACTAGTTACATGCTGCACTGAGCACCATTTTGCTTAAATGTATTAAGGTAGCAAGGAAATTCCATGACGTTAATCTAAATATTGTATCGTCCTTCACAATTACAGTATCTGCAGTAAGTGGTTTTTAATTTCACCGTATTAGCTGACTTTTAGATTAGCAGCATGGTTTGAGCAGATTAGGATGGATGAATTTGGACACTGTTTTTCCTTCTGCCTTTCCCATCACGCTCTCTGCAGTTTTGTGCGCTGTGTGATGGTACAGTTTGGGCCCTTCCCAGCAGGCTGTTAGGCAGAGTCGCTGCTGGTTCACACCTTGTTCTAAGCTCACTGTCCTGTGTTTGGGAATGTTTTTTGTGCTTGGTTTTGTCTGTTTTTTTCTACTTAGTTTATGAGCTCTGTATTTGTGCCTAAGTTTTGTGCCGAATATGCATTCTCTGTGTGCTTACACTGCATAGAGGGATGTTCATCAGATGTGCCTTGCAGTTGTAGTAGGCAGTGAGCTTTGTAATGAGCCTTCAGAAATGACAGGAGATTGTTCCACCTTTGGCATTTGAGTTCTGGCCAAACAGATGGATGTATTTTCTCTTTGCAAACTGTGATCTGTCTCAGTTTGCCAGCACTACCCAAGCAGTGCCCAACTCTTACCACTCAGGTTTGTTGGGAATGACATCAGAGGTTTTGTACAGCATTCTCCACGTTTGTGACTCCCTGTTGTTTAAACAATAGTTTCTTCCTTTGTTCCTGAAACTTCAAAACCTGTGATTAATACTTTTATTCCAAGTAACGTGGTGACATAAGTATAATTCAGCTCAGTTTATTTTCTGAAATTGTCTGAATTGCTATCTCAAATTAATTCAGGTTAATAAATCTAGCTAATTGGTGATGTGTCCTCCAAGGATAGGAATATTTCTGAGATTAGATAAACACTTTGCAGGGTTTTATTCCTCTCTAATTGAGTGAATCTCTTTGATTTCCTTTTCAGCTGGATGAGCTTTCTGCATTTCAGTTTTTTAATTAATTGATGTTATCTTACTGGCTTGTGAAAATTCTCTCAGTACAGTTTGTCTGTATTGAGATATCCCCTGCAATCTGTGGTAGAATTTGAAAAGTATGGCTTAAAAATAACAATTTAATATATGGTTCCTTCAGGAGGACACTTAACCAAAGAGTTCATTTAAAAATTTTTTGTCGGCTTCCATAAGGTTTTCTTCCCTTGTAACTAACAAATAGGTGATTAGTGCAGCAAATACACCAATTGACACACAGCTAATTGTGGCCTGTATATGAATTGGAATGTTCCTGTGGTTGTATTGACCCTTTGTCAGCCTCTATGATGTAAGCAGGATGATTTCTATCCCAATTCCCTAAAATAGAATCATCTATTGGCTGAAAAATGTCAGTGGTGTGTTTTATGTTGCCTCATCAGTTAAAAATAAAAATAGGAAAGATTTTGTCTTTAAAAAAAAAATTAAACAAGAAAATGCTTTAAAGTTCTGTTATTGTGATCTTCAGGAGATGTAAGGTTAAATCCATTGATTCTGCAGAGAATTCTGGCACATACTGCACTGCGATGAAGACGTTTTCTCTCTGGAGTTTATTCGGAGTACTGTTAATCAGTTATGTCTCTGCAGTTCTCTGCCTTTGGCCTCACTGATGCTATTGGAATCAAGCCTTTGATATTAGGTATAGGAACACAACTGAAAACAATGTACTTCATGTATGTGTGATGTGACGAATAGTGAACGCTTACTCGTGTGTATGAGTAACTAACCTTTGTAAAAAGAGGTTATTTGTGAAGATACACAGTAGTTACTGTGGAGAAGTCAACAGAACGCTCTTCAGAACAGAGTAGATTGAAGTGTAAGGGACAAGGGTGGGAAGGAGGGACCTTAAAGCTCCTAGAGCAGCGTATCTGATAGCTGCTGCTACCTGGCAGGAGGGCGGCTGGGTTTCTGAACCAAATGGACAAGCACTGCTTGAGCATCTAATGTCTGAAAGTCAGAGGTGGGACAAGTAGATGTGTGAACTCTTCTTAAAGAGGGATCCAAGCCATAACTATAAGTTCCCCAGGAGTTCCCTTAGTGTGGTGAAAGCTGGCATCTGTTCTCCTTTTCAGGCAGCCCATGGCAGCTAGTCACACTGCGTAGTGAAGCAGACTGTATCTTCTGAGGCTTTTGTATAGAAATAAACTGAAAGTCTGTGTAGACAGAGAGCTGCTGATGTAACAGAAGGGTTCTGATCTTCTCCTTCATCAGCCCAGTGTACTGAGAAGGAAGAGGGGCAAAAGAAGGAAGAAGAAGCAGGCTGCTTGAGTGAGTGGCTCAGTTCGTGTACAGGACAAGATGTGATTGTTTATGCGCTCAGGATGTGCTGCCACAACATTAACACAAATGAAAAGATCTTATGCGCGATGGAGCTATTGTTCTGTTGTTTATAAATGGAAGTTTTGCAGCAGTTAAAGCAAACAAAATACCCGCGTGTTGGGTCTTTTGTACACGAGGGCCACTGCCTGGATTTGAAGTATTTGTCTCTAACATTTTCTTTTTGTTTAGTTGTAATGTTCCTGTAACAAAATAGGTTTTATGTAAGTGTTACTGGCTCAAAGCAATAAAAAAGTCATTAATGTCTGGTTCTGATTTGAAGTTCTGTGGATTGCACTCTTTAATCATACTTACAAAAATATCCATATCATTGTATATGCTCTGGGGGAAGGAGGACTTCATTGGTTGTCGACTGTGAAATTAGATGTGGAAGATATTTCTCTCCCTCCAACCCATGATAAGAAACTTTTAGTAATGTTCCCCAAGAATATCCCACATGCTTGCATGCTTCCAGGAGCTGGGATCTCAGGAAAGACCTAGACGATCTGACTGGCAATTAAAGCAAAAGAATTGATTGAGAAAGAGAAAGGACTGGGTTGGGGGGATTGCAGGTGGCCTGCTGTAGCTTAATTAACACTGACTATATCATCTGCGATATGAAGCTGGAGAATGGGGTGGTATGTAGGAAAGCATCCCCTACATCCCTGATGGTGGGAAATCAGGAGGAGATGCTTCACTATGAGAAGTGGTGGTCATGGCAGAGACAAGACTGGATTTTTAAGAAATTCTCATTCATAGAAAGGAATTTAATAATTGAGCATGTATGGAGAAGGATCTCCAGGGTATTTCACGCTGTTCTGGAAGTTTTCATTCTTGCCACCTGTTTGAACACATAAAGAATGAAAAAAGGCTCTCCTTGAATGGGAGAGGAAGAAAATCTATGGGAGTAATAGTGGTGCTGGGATGGAAGGGAGCATTTCTTAGAAACACTAAAACTGAGTTGAATAATGAATTGGAAAGAAGACATGCTGAATGCCTTGCATCCTTCTTCAAAGATCTGCCATCCCTGTGCTGATTCATACCGGCCATGTTTTGAGGGATTTGTGTCAGGTGAAGGATGCTCTCCTTCAGGGGGAGCGGGAGTCTCACAAGGCACCACTGTGGCACCTGGGGCTGTGGGACCCCTGTGCCTTTCCTTTTATCGCTATGGAAACCTGAGGTAAAAGGAGCGTAGACACAAAAGTGATGTTTATTTTGATTTAAGAAGCTAGGAGAGAGAATTTTAATGAACATTTGTTAATGGTGCTCATCTAAACAATGGGACTGAATTGAAGCAAAACAGCTATGTCATGTGGAGCTCACCTCTTACACTCTTAGGAAACTTACTAGCATAGTAACTGAGAGTGTTAGTTCATCTCTGTTTTGTTGTCCTTTGCCACGTTGGTGATTTGGCATTGACTGCTACGGAATAAGTAGAGGGTTTGTTGAATTTGTCTGGGCACAGAAGTTGTTTGTACTGGAGCTGGTTTGCTTGTGTCGGCTTTGTGCTGTGGAACAGCCTGGAATGGGGCTCATGGTGAGTCGTGAGGGGACTTTTCAGTGGATGTTGTGTTTTGAAGGATTTGGTGTTAGTAACTAAGCAGAAAACTGCTTCTTCCCTCCATTGTTCTCACACTGTTGATTTAATCTGAAGCAATACTGTATCTAAATGCTTAATTCAGGCGAGCAGTGACCTAGCTAATTTGGCCTTAGTTCTTTCCTTTAATGAGAAATTGGATGAGAGGTTATTTCGTCCTTTCAATAACCGTCCAAGACTGCTGGCTAGTGTGCCTCAGCGTGATGCCTTGCTTGTGAAACGGCGCTGGAGCTCCCCAGATTCTGAATAGTGGAGCCCAAATATCTGCACAAGGGTTTTTGGGGCTACCTTAAAAATTTCTTTGCTGCAGCTATGGATTGGAAGTGGAAGAAAAACAAATAACCAACCTCCTCTGGTAATGACACTAGCTTTCTAGGAACTGTCATTTTGTGCCAGTGGTGAATTTGGTATTAGCCCATTATTCTGTGTCCCTCTCTTCATCAGTTTCAGTCTTTAAAAAGTCTTTAAAAAGAAGTTATACACGTACCAGGCAGAGCTTTGTTTCATTTCAAAATGTTGATGGGACTGGGGCTGTTGGGCAGGAGCCAGTCTTTGACTGTGACCTGAAATAAACCCCCTGTGTTTTGGTGCGAGCTCCATACAGCTTTAATGTTTGTATTCTGACAGGCAGTAGAGGAACTGTTGATGATGAAGGAACTGTCTTTCATGTTAATTGACTCCAGCATTTTTTGGGTGGTCTCAGACCGGTCATTTAACCTGGATCTCTGATTTCCCTAGTAAAGACTGGAAGCAACATTTACTGTCTGCCCTCATTCCTGCATTCTTAACTCCATGTGATTTGTTGTTATGATATATTGAGTGCAGCTACTTCTGGATGTTATAATTAAGCAGCTTTTTAAGAAGCAAAAAATCAAGAAGGTGTCTTGCAGTGAGAATACTGCGCAGCAATAATTTTGTGCACTAATTTTTATATAAGTAAGAGCCTTCGACGATCATCGAGCACAGGTTTCAGACTTACATGAAGAATTCTTCTCCTGTGGATTTTTAGGAGAGCTGAATTTGTAAGCAACGGTAAAATCACCTCCCCAAACACATTTCTGCTTTGAGAATATGCTGACAATTAAGGAAAGTTCAACTGCGTGTTCTTTTACCCATCAGAACCACTGTTCTTCTGGTGTGTGGATGTTTCCTGACAAGAATAAAGAATTAGTCGTCATAATCTTTGCTGCTGTTGCTAAACCCTAAAAAGCTCTAGAGCTGCTCTTATCCTATTTTGAATGTTTCTAGCAGATTTTTTTTTTTTTCTAAGTGCTGATCAGATATTCCTGTAACAGTTCTTAATAGCCTTAAGTTGTCATCTAAGCTTTTGCTTAGCTTGCATGGCTGGTGACAAGGCTGTGTGGCAGAATAAATGCAGCAAATGAACAAAACCAAACCTTTAAACTGAGGCTGGATGAATAAGACTATCATTTGGTGTCTTCATGGTTTGCTTCTGTTAGTGAGGGGACCCACAGGTGCGTGCTTTCTGCAGTTCCCATCCTCGTGGTACCCTTTCCCACAGACATCTTATGGGTTTACAGTCTTACCCATGACATTTGGGCATGTGGGTCCTTTGGCATGGTTAGCATGTCCTGCACATGTGAGCTTTTGGTTACTTTTGCAGATGGTGAATGAGAAAACCGGTGTATCATCAAAATGCTGATGCAATCCCTACCCTTTCTTCTGTGCTTGTGTTTTTAAAGCACTGTTGTGCTCTGAATGTTTCTACTTGAATGGCACTTTGCCTTTCACCCACTGCCGCTTTGACCCCATGTGCTCAGGGGAATGGCTTGCTTACAACTCCGCTGTGCCCGTGGTGAACTCTTGGTCCTATCTTAAGATAGAAAAAAATTCTCCTAGCATTTTATTTGGGAATCTAGACTATTCTAAACTTCACAGAATTTAAACTGAACCTACAGTTGGTTCGCTTATTTCACAAGTAGATTTACCACGTGCTAATTGATTCTTCAGCTCTACCTTTTCCTTCATGCAAAAGCAATGAGTCTGTCAGCTGATGTAATCCCTTGACACTCTTGTTTTTCTTTCCCTATTGTTATGACCTTGAGGTTCCAGGAAGGCGTGGGGATGAAGGCAGACCTTGCTGACCGCTGGAAACTCCAGTGAGGGAGAGGACAGTGAGGGATAAGGGATCTGATTGGGCGTATATGCAATTATTACAGTGTATTTTTAGAGTATTTTGTGCTCAGGAAGTAAACATTCATTGCTGTGCAGAGGTTAGAGATGGACCCACCCATTCTTGGAAATACGTACAGCTTGTCCTCAGTAATATCAGCGATGGATCTGCCTTGTGTGTACAAGCAAGTCAGTGATTTATTATAGTATGCTTTCGTGCCAAAGCTTATTCAAAAATGTCTTTGGTTGTTTCAGGAAACTACTGTTTTATGCTCAGCTTTTTCTCTTTACTGAATCTGTTCAGACCCAGTAAATGTACTTAAAGAAATATCTGCAATGTGGGATACAGATCTAGTATCAAGCAGCTTTTCAGCTGTTTGTCTTGGTTGCTCTTCTTTTCTGTGTGAGTCTTTGGAAAGATCCAAGTGTCCTGTGTGAATCTATTTTTGTGTAATTTAAGTGCATGTTTTAGCTACCAGAATGGTATTATGAGTATTACCACTTCAAAAATGGTAACTGTTTTTTTCCGCTATAGTTATATTTCTAAGACTTGTTCAATAATAATAATAAGTACAAAAAATTGAAGTTAGCGTTGAGCCACCTGTGACTTTTGTCACCTTTCAAATTAGATGTTGTAGTAATAAATATGAAACGCCATCCCATCCGTGTGTTGCATTTGTGCTAGATACAAAAATGAGATGGTATCACTGAAAGGTATTGTTTCTTTTATCAAATGCATACGATGTGATATTAAGTCATGTATGTTTCTCTCTCTACAAACAACTTGTATTCCTTTTCAATAATTAAGCACATGGCTCAGTATTAATTATTTTAAGCAAAGTGGTAAAATGCAGAGCTATTAGGCTACAGTACTGGTTTAATCCTTGGAATAGACTCCAAGTCTTAAGTGTCACCATTAACCAATATTGTCCTGAAGAAACAGCCAAACCCAGACCCGTTCAGTTAGCGTTTCTTCCAAGCATCCATTTATTTTGGAGGTCAGGAAATGTGAACTTCTACTTCATCTGCTTTTTTTTTACCACTGCCAGATCCCAGCTCTGCTAGGGCCGCTTTCACATTAGCAGTATCATGGTTGGAAAGGCAAGCGGGCTGTTGTAGCTTAATAAATTCACACAGTAGAGACTTAGCCAGGAAGGCTGCTGGCATTAGACCTTGTGTTATCACAACGAATTATACTTTCCAACCAGGAGCCTGCCAGTTTTTTGTAAGTTTTTATGGAATTGGAATTTAAAAGCCTCATCAGCTTATGAAATAAACACATCATGTTTGGTTGGGGTGGGAAGTGTCTTGTGGGCTTTATTAGTTTCTTGTGCAAGTTTTGATGAAGTGCTTTTTATCTGTGAAGCAGATGCTGTTGCCTGTGGCCAGCTTGGCATTGTGCTGGTTTCCTGAGAGAGCAATTTGTGGGGAAAAAAAGAAACATTAGGGAAAGGAGATTGATGGACTTTCAAGCCATTGTAAGCAGCTTGTTTAATGATCATAGAATCATAGAATGCCTTGGGTTGGAAGGGACCTCAAAGATCATCTAGTTCCAGCCCTCCTGCTATGGGAATGGTCACCACTGACTAAATCGGGCGCTAGATCTGACTGCCCAGGGCCCCATCCAACCTGGCCTTGAACACCTCCAGGGATGGGATATCCACAGCTTCTTTGGACAGCCTGTGCCAGTGCCTCACATCCCTCTGGAATAAAGAATTTCTAATCCAATCTAAATTTCCCCTCATTTAGTTTAAAACCATTCCTCCTTGTCCTGTCACTATCTATGCACCACTTCCTTATGTTATCCTGTTATGATGACTCTGAGCAGTGCAGTAGCAAAAAACAACAACAAAAAAAAACCAGGCAACCCAAACACAACTAAACCAACCAACCCTGTAATCCTCTGTAATCCTAAGTAATAAAAGGGTAAGAATATAAAGCAGGAGCAGAGATGATCTTGTCTCTGAAATGTTCAGGGACAGATCCAATTTCATGGCTGTTACTTCCTCCATGTTTGTAACTCATCACAGTGGATGTAGGGTGAGGTTAGCTCTTGTGGTCAATCTGTGCATGGTGCGTGTCCCTCAGTGGGGTACCATGTCTTGTTCCTGAATCTCTTCTAAGAGCAACAGAGGAATGCTGGAGCAAATTCCCAGGAGGGAAATCCCAAATTCCCACCAATACTGCCCAAGGTTGGGAAAACAAGCCTCACAGCAGTGTTTAATGATGGTTTTGGTTTCAATCAAGAAAGTAAGTTGAGTGGTGAGGACAGGATAGGTATGCATGCAGAGATCTTGCTAAAAGGAATTCCTCGGTATTACAAACAACACTAAGTAGTGTGTTGGAAGTCAGCCTTTAATGCAGTATGTCAGGCCTTTTGAAGCAATGAGTAGTCAAAAATTCATCGGTATTTCACCAGTGCATCTTTAGAAGGTGTGCTTTAATACAAGCTTCTGTTCTGTCTCTGCAATGGTCTTGCCCAAACAACCGCATTAGTTCCCTCTGATGTTAAAGCTCTGAAAACAAATTATGGCCAGAGCCTTTGTTAAGCAGTCTTTACAGATGAAGTGTTGTGGCAGCTTGAGTGAAATGCACCTACTTTGTCAGAGAGGTTTATATGAGAAGATAACAGAGATGAAACTATTCTGGTCAGGTCGTTCTTGTCTCATTGGCTCCTCTGTGGCTTTGAGTTTACAGGAGGAGATACTCTGTATGTTTTTGATCAGACCATCTTGCCTTTCTTTTGAGAAAGGCGAATAATCCATTGTGCTGATGTTGTGACCATGCTGCCTGATTGTTTTGGTTACGCTTCCTAGGGAAGTTGTTAAGGTGTGTGGATCCTACAGTTGAGTGAGTGCAGTTTTCTTTCCTGAGTTTCTTTTGGGAAATCCCATTCGGTGAGTTTGATATCAAAACAAATCAAGTTGTTAGGCATCTTCATCAAGCATGGGAAGTCAACTGTGGGCCAATTCCATCTCTGTGATGTCTGCACTAAAAGCTAGCAGCTGCTTCCTGCTGAAGCATGCAGTACATTTCCAGGAGTGTTCAGTCAGGTGTGCAAAAACTTCTGAGTGTGATGAACTTGAATGGGAGGAGCATTTGTCAAAAAGAGGCTTTATCCTAATAAAATATGCAGTCCCCTGTAGAATGAAAGATCTGTTTACCAACTCTATCAGTATTTGACCATTTCTACAAGAGCAATAGAGCAATTAACAGTTGTGATCTCTCTGAAGTTCTTAATGTTAGTATTTAGGAACTCTTCCTAACCAGGCATTGTTCTGATTTTGTAGTGAACTGTAAATGATTTTGAAGAACGATATTTGCGTAATTGTTGCTCTAATTAGTCTTGGTTTTTTTTCTGGTTGTTTTTTTTTTTTCTTTTTAATGGAGATGGGGCAGTTCCTTGTTCTGTTTTTCAGTCAGGCAAACAGAGGAAAATGCTTCTAATTTCAATGAAACTTGCTACAGTAAGCTACCTTGCATTTTCTACTTGTTATAATTACATGCAGAAATGGAAAGTGGGATTTCAAAAATAAAACTCACATTCTGTTTGTCTCTTTTCTCTCTCCTCAGGTGGAAAGACATGACATGAATACTCTCAGTTTGCCACTTAACATTCGCCGCGGAGGCTCTGACACCAATCTGAACTTTGATGTACCAGATGGAGTCCTAGAGTTTCACAAAGTCAAACTCAGTGCAGATAGCTTGAAACAGAAAATCCTCAAGGTTACAGAACAAATCAAAGTCGAACAAACAGCTCGAGATGGAAATGTGGCTGAGTACTTGAAACTGGTAAACAGTGCAGACAAGCAACAGGCTGGACGCATTAAACAGGTCTTTGAGAAAAAGAACCAGAAATCTGCCCACTCCATTGCCCAGCTGCAGAAGAAGTTAGAGCAATACCACAAAAAGCTCAAGGATATTGAACAAAATGGATCTTCCAAAAGTACTAAGGATACTTCCAAGGACAATTTGAAAGATATTCAGCATGGAAAGCCTCGTACCTCTGGGCATGGAACAGAGAGCAGCAAGTCGAGCGTGCCAGGTGTATCCTTGACACCACCTGTCTTTGTTTTTAGCAAGTCAAGGGAGTTTGCAAATCTGATCCGAAACAAATTTGGTAGTGCAGACAACATCGCTCATCTCAAGAACACCCTGGAGGAATTTCGGCCGGAAACGAGCTCTAGAACCTATGGGGGCAGTGCCACCATTGTTGCCAAACCAAAATATGTTAGTGATGATGAATGCTCAAGTGGGACCTCCGGCTCAGCAGACAGCAATGGAAATACTTCATTTGGTCCTGCCACAGCAGGTGCCCTGGACAGCCAAGGGAAGCTTTCCATGATTTTGGAGGAACTAAGGGAAATCAAGGAAACACAGTCTCAATTAGCTGATGACATAGAGAATTTAAAAACACAGTTTAAGAGAGACTATGGCTTTATTTCTCAAATGTTACAGGAGGAAAGATATAGGTATTTTCTTTTAATTGTTCTCTCAAAATGAGTTTTATGGACATAAAAACTATTTGGAAAATGTGAAGTGTGTGCTTGCGTGTGTGTATGTGATACTCTAGAAGTAAAAGGAAAAAATAATTCCCACTGATATCTAGTTCTAAAATGTTCCACGCCTCCCAATAACTGCCTTACTGAAGCTGACGGCTGCCTTACAGCTGTGGCATCTTCAGTGCTGAGTACCTTGTGCAAACAATTTTCAGGCACAATGCTATCTAGTGGACACAAGGGCACAGTTTACACAGGTGTGGTGTAATTTTAAGTACTGTAGCACTACCTCCTTTTGCATTTGCTACTTGTAATTAACTCCTTTGTCACTGTGGGAAGTATGATATGTTTTGCAGAGGGCTTGCGCCCACTTTATCTACATGCCGTTTGTGCCAGGGGAAGTATTTGCCTGTTTGTGTGCTAAACCAGGTCACCAACTGACAAAAAAGATTAAGCTTTCTGCTGGTTTAGTTGATTTCCCGTTTAGAGATGTGTGCCAGAACAGGCTGTACGTGAACTATAGGACTTTACAGCTGTGATTGAGAGGGAATCCAGGGAAATGTGTCTTTCCTTTCACAGCTGGTGAGTTGTTAGCTGGCTCATGCTTACTTAAGAAACCATATTTTCTTGTCTTAATGAACAGTGAAAAATATAAAATGCGAATTGGATGCTTTCAGCCACTGGCTTATTGTCATATAATTCACCAGTGATATACAGATATTTGTTGTTTAATACGCGCTGCCAGCAATGAACACTCACAAAAGGCTTTTGGTTTGTTGAGTAAATGCTTGTGAGTGTTTCCAATAACGCTACTGATTTCTCTAATGCTTTCTAATGCCAATTAGATGAAGCAATACTACTGAGAAGATACTTTTAAAAATGTGTGGTTGTTTTCTTGATTTAGCATTACTTGAATAGGAAGCACTAAATTTAGACCTTTTTTCCTGAAAAGATATGAAAGATTGGAAGACCAACTAAATGATCTCACTGATCTTCATCAACATGAGACAGCAAACTTGAAACAAGAGCTAGCCAGCATAGAGGAGAAAGTGGCGTATCAGGCGTATGAGCGATCACGAGACGTTCAGGTACTTTTTTAATGCTTATTAAACTTGTAACGTTTTCTGTAAATCTTGTACTGTAAAGCATTTGCATCATTCTACATCCTTCTATGCAAAATTGTGAGGAAAGGCGTAAGCCCGTGTTTTCTATTTTGAGATGAAACCTCGGCACCTTTCAATTAGTGATACAGTCTCCACGTGTTGCAGTAGACCCAGAATTTTACTGCTGGAATTGAGGTTACAATATGGGCAGACTTGTGGATGAAGAATGGACACTGTTTTAATTTCTTGCACCAAAGGAGGAAGGATTTGAGTGTATTGACAGCGTCTTAACACAAACCTCCTGCTCAAACTTTCTCCAATATGTAGTCGTATTACATGACAATGTTTGTAATAAATTGAGTTTAAAGTGAGAAGAGAACTGATAGATTTGTAGATTTGTCATTACAACGTAAGGATTTTAACCTATGGTTACAATGGCCCCTATACTCAAAGCAGTAGGGTGTGTTCAAACTGATAGGTTACGGTCATGTCTGTCTTCAGTCAAAAACCACTAACGTCTTCAAGTTTGCCATGAACACTGAATTACTTCAATATTTATATATGATATAAGCATTGGTATAATGCCTAATATTTCTGTCTGAAGTCTGAGGAAGTGGTGAATGCCTTACTTTTAGGTTTACATTCACTGATGACTGAGGAATGCTCAATGACTGTCATCATATTGGCTCAGATGGTGAATAAAAACTGTTCTGTACATCCCTGTGCTCACATCGCTAAGCATAGCACAGGCAGCAGGCCTGGAGCAGGAAGATTAGTCTCTCTCCTGGTTGATAAAGAGAAGACTGAGAACAGTCTCTGTGTACTTAATATTGCTAATTCCTAGAACAGAGAAAGGAACCTGTCTTTTGTAAATGGCCACATGCTTTTTGCTGACTCTGGTGACTGACTGGTCCCACAGTAAGCCAGAAGCCATGGAGAACTGACCCAGTCAAAGAGCTAATAGCTCTGTATACAGCGCGTTGGTTGTTTTTTTTACACAGAATATTGGATTGAATCAATTTACTGTGTAATCAGGAGGACACCCCTTCCAGCCCGAGGAAAATGATCGAAGTTTGAGACTGGGAAGGAAATAGGGATGCTGGAGCATGCTTTCTTCCTTCTGTGCAGTGTTAAAAGGTTGCACTAAGTTGATCCATCTCATGTAACAAGCCTTACACTGTGTCACACGATGGTGCCCAGGTCACAACTCAAGCAAGAAGTTGCATTTAGGGAAGTTAATGAAGCAGCTGGATGTGTTTCCATGAGAAGTTTTGTGTGTGGGTGACTGATTCAGCAGCCATTTGACTCTAAGACCATTTTTAGTCCACTCCTAAGCAGAAGAGCAAAATCTACTTTCTTTAGAACAAATTGTGAAGTGGAACGTATTGAGAGAGAGAGAGAGAGAGAGAGAGAATGCTGTGCAGGCATCACTACAGATGTCTCCACTGCATGTTGTTCACTTGAGGTGTGGATGAATGAGCCTTGACATGGTGACAGAGTGAGGAATCAGTAAGATACTGAGAACTCAGGCCCAGTATTTTACAGTTGGTGGCTTTGAGGACAAAAGTATTGTACACCAGAGAGGTGGCCTAAGTCAAATGGTACGTGTTACGCAGTAATTTAATTAGTATGAGAGTAAGCCATTACTACTGTAATGTTTTATGTAGGCTGTGCAAAGAAACTCACTTTGACACTGTTTTAATGTAGTGTCTGTTGCTATGACAACAACTTTCCCGGTACTTTCTCTCATCAGTATGTACAGGACACGTTACCGTGAACATTAGAGCTATGATAATTTTTCTCAGGCATGAAAAATGGAAATACTATATTTTGGACAGTGTTGTCAGACTTGATTATGCCCAAGCAGGCAGCGATACGTAAAAGTAGATAAATACGTACGTTTATTTTTAAAAGAGTTGGCGTTTCATTCAAGTTTTAGCTGTCTAATATAAATGACACTTTCTATTCTAGCTGATGGATGGTCCTGCTGCTAAAACAAGAAGTGCTGTGTAGGGATAGAGCTGCCCTGATTCTTGTTTTCTATCTCTAGGAAGCCTTGGAATCGTGCCAGACTCGTGTTTCAAAGCTGGAGCTCCATCAGCAGGAACAGCAAGCACAGCAAACTGAAACAGTTAATGCCAAAGTGCTCCTGGGGAAATGTATAAATGTTATCTTGGCCTTCATGACTGTCATCTTAGTGTGTGTTTCTACTATCGCAAAGTTCATTGCGCCTATGATGAAGAGCCGTTTTCATATCATCTGCACTTTCTTCGCAGTGACACTGCTGGCAATATTTTGTAAAAACTGGGATCATATCATTTGTGCCATAGAAAGGATGATTATACCCAGATGAAGCTGCTGGTCTAGCTGTTGTTTTCTCTCTTCCTCTCTGTTTTTAGGTGCTGTGTGTTTACAATTTCTTTTTTGTCAGTTTAAATGTGCAGACCAAATGAAGAAGCCTACAAAGACTCCCGGTCTGTAAGGTGTAAATATGTAAATGTGTACTTGTTGGCAGTCAGTAGGTTGTTCAGTCAGGTTGTGTTGAACTGGCCATGTCTGTGATAAGCTGCTATCTTGTGTCAGTCTTCTGCCTTAATCCAACCGGTTGTCCACTCTACAAGCCTGTGACCACAGAAGACGGTGGGATGCTGTGGGAGGGATCCAAGCCACTGCAAGTGTGAGGCGTTCTTTTCACTGGACTGGAGTGCAAGAGTGTGATCACAAGGAAGCGCATCACGTGTCAGCCCTTTTCGATAAATCATTTTCCCTCTGAATCCAGCTACTATAAGCCAAACTGGACAGTATTAATAATTCTGGTTTCTAAATTAATGTGTAACGATATTTGGAGTTTCCAGTTTTCAGGACCAGCAAAACCTGTGATGCTTCTGCTAGTAACCCTTTGCACAAAGAGTTTATTGTTCAAAAATTAGACCGCTGATGACTAATGACCACAATTAGCAGTTGTTCTGTTGTCCCTTATCACGCTCAAGAAAAACATGAACGTGGCACAAAGCTTCCAAAGATGAAGAACTGAATTAAATAAGATCTCCAGGCCACTTCATAAGGGAGTGAGGGAGCAAGTGTAACTCATGGGTATTTTTCCATGCAGAGAAAAGTGCTCACTTGCTTCAGGCACAGAGCGTGGCAACATTTAGATAAGCCTTTGCTAGCACTGAATTGTTGGGGTTTCCTGACAGAATGCAGAGCAAATACATACTGGGACTCTGGGTACAGTGGATTTTTTTTTTTTTTCCCGTATGTCAGATTAAACAATGTAGAAGAAGCATGAGGGAACTGATCCTTAGGGGAGCAGGGAGTTAAACTTCTGTAAATAGACAAACACTGTGCAGACTCTGTTAACGGACATTCCTGAAAATGATGTATTATCCTACAGTACCACTACTAGGAGACAGGGTTGGGTTTGTTTTCTTATTAGAAATTATTTTGTCTAGGAACCGCGGGGGAAAAAAAGAATCCCTGAGATCGTCTGCTTGGCTCTCAGCCATCGTGTGGAACGAGATCTTTAATAAAAAATTCAGAAACAACAACAGAATTCTCCTCTGCTCTGTATTAAACGGGGGGAGAAAAGAAAAAAGTGTCTCTAGTTATGTGATGTTCAGTTTTTAACTCACTTTTAAATTAAGTATCATTACGATTTCTTTTGCAGTTGTATTTGTTATGCTGCCTTTACAGGAGGGGTAGGAAGGGAACTACTTGGTGACTGGGTGCAGTTTTGCTTTTTTTATTTTTGCTCCATCATTACAGTTGATGTAGAAATTCAGAAATCTTTATTCTGAGGAATAGGGAGGCAGTGGAAGAGCTTTGACATTTTATGACTGCTGGATTATCAGTGAATACAGTTACCTTTTGTGGCTTCAGGGACTGAACAAAGGACAGAATTAACTGCATAAGTAATGATATGACTTGGCATTTAAAAAAATAAATTAAAGCACTATAAAGGTCATTAAATTTCTTTTTCGTACATGTAACAGCTCTGAAAAGATACGAGGAAGGATGGTACCTGGCCTGCAGGCACTGGTAGCGAATGGGATCAGGCACACCCATGTTCATAACCTGGCCCTGCCCAATCTTCCAAGGAAGGTGGAGTGGAAAGCAGAAGTCTTGCTGCGAGTGGCATCACATCATAAAGCCCAAATGTACCAGTGGTCTCTGCTGTGGCTGGAAGAATTATTAGATAGATGCGTTCTTCCTTACATATTTTTTTTTTCCCCCTTTACCTCTGTATTCCCTGAAGATGACAATTGTGCATGACAACTGTGTTATGCATAAACCTTCTCTGCCTTAATTGCTGCGCGTGTTCCTGCTGCTGCTTGGTGCAGGAAGACTTTTCTTCCCACTCCTCTTAACCTGTTTTGGCGCTGTACACAGCAGCAGGCCTGCAGCCCCCTCCCCTTTCAAGTATCTGCACTTAGCCTGCTTTCTCAGCCAGCTGATGAACTGAGATTGCATCCACTGATGCAGCTCATAGGCTTATCTTCACAGGAAAGTCTGTTTACAATTTTAAAAAGATTAAAAAGAGGAAAAAAGAAGTTGCACTTTTCTGGCCCTTACATCACAAGAAAGGACTTTCCTTGGTTTCTTTTTATGCCCTTTTGATGTATGTGAGACTTCCTTGGTCTTTACTCTTTCAATATTCATTTTTGAAAAGGCATATTCTATAGTTTTAATTTGTACTTTTCATTTCTTTAGATAACGCACATGCTTCTAGTCAGAGTCCATTGCTTTCTGAAGCCATTTGCTAAATAGCAAATAATCCTTATGACTTTTTGTTCTCATTTCCCCAGACCACAAGCATCTCCATTTGTTCCAAAAAAGCCCCAGCAACAATGAAAACATGAGAATCCTGGAGGTGATCCTCGGAAATGCGTGACTCTTGATGTTGCTCTTTTGCCTTCCTTATAATCTGCCTCCTGCTTGGTTTGTGCAGCTGCCTTCTGCTTAGGCTGCTCAAGAAACCACTGTCTGGCATGTAGTTACATGGGTTCGGAAGGGTACGTGCAGAAGGAAGTTATACCATGCACTGTTCATTTTACTTAAAAACTCCTTTGCCTGATGCACAATTAGGTGTTTAAATAGATGAAACTCCCTGTGCTAGTGTATGTAGTTAAAAATGAAACATCGGGTAGCCATCGCTTCTTGTAACAAAGGCAGTTGGTATCAGGAGGCAGCTGGTACATCCTGAGGATGCAAAGGTTTCTGCTCCAAGGTCATCGCATTACAACACTGGAAGATGTCCTCTGTGCAAAATGAGGGTAGAACATAAAATCAATGGGCCTATGAAAGATTGCTCGCTGTCCTGATAAACTATCTGGGGCCAAATTGGAAACAGAAGGGCCTTGCATTTCCATATTGGCTTTATCTGACAGAGGACGCAGAAAAAGCTGTAAGCTCTGAGTAATGTTACTTACGCAAATTAAACAACCTTAATGGATAAACGGGCACAGAACTTCTCTAGGTTATTTCCCTGCTGTATTTAAATTGCTGGGTGATGTGACATGCATCAAGAAATTAAGCAAGATACGAAGGGCAAAAGACAGGCTGCAGTGCAAGGAGCTCTGCCAAGTTTGTTTCCACCCAAAAGGGAGGGAGCCTCCCCTCCTGCATTCACCCGTTTCTTACCTCATGCTGACACGGATGTGTTTTGCGGAGGACCTTGTTTAACTTCTCAATCCATGTTCTGTTGGGACAGTGTGAGCTTTTTTGTTCTCCTACAACACGCTAAATGTTATCCTTAGTATACTTACTGTGCTTACTCATAGTGAGTCCCTCATACGCTCCCACTCTACAAAAAATTGCCTATGTCTTTTCTGCCTGATGCTGCCTGGTAGTCAATTATTTCACTTCCCTTTGATGTCATTCTCTAAATGAAATGTCTTTCAGTTAATTTTTAATGCCTGTCCTTATGGTTTAATTTCAAAACACCTGTGTTATGCAGCATCTCTGCTGCAGGACCATTGCACATGGACCTGGTACCTGCTGTATATGGAGGATCTTTAAAAGCCAGTGTTTTTCTTTGAACAAAACCACAAATGTTTATCTGGGGACTAGAAACAGAATAGGCAAAGCCAACTTGCTGTAGCAAAGATACAATGACTGGAAGTTGAAGCTGGACAAATCCAGTGTAAACATAGTTTAGTGATCCTTAAGAGTTATGAGCTAATTGTTAGCTACAGAATAACTTAGGCAAGGACGCAAATATTTTAAGCTCAAGTTGAATGGTGTTGCTCAAAGAGGAATCAGTCCAGGCTTATGGTTGATCCAAAGTCAACGACGTAAACAAAGGTGGTGCTTTCTGGAGGTAAAATTGATGAATGAGAGAGAATCTGGGAAAACAAAACAAAACAGAAGCTTGTGGTTCATTTAGTTGGTATGGGAATTTGGAAGCCAAGCCCATTTCTACTGTGAATGAGATACATTACTTCTGGATTCAATAGTGCAGCAGAAGGTAAATACAGATTGACATAATTAAACGTTTTAATTTGGATAACAGAATTTAATCACTTCTGAAAGTCCAGCTAGGAGCTGCAATCAGGCAAGTTTGCTCTCCTCTTTTTTAATCAAGCAAATATCTGTTAATGGTCTGCGTTTTTTTTTGTGTGTGATTTTATTTTTTTTTCCATTCACTGTGACGCCAAAATTTGGCCTTTAATTAATTATATTGTTCCCTTTTGAAAAGCAGTAGATGATAACGGCCTTGTTTTCAAATAAAGTTTGAATGGTCTCTGATGCTGCATAGAATCCAGGAGAAAGAATCAGATCGTTGCACGTTGCAGCAGTGAAAGACTAGGAAAATTCTAATATCAGTTAATGGAATTGTGTATTGTCCCTAAAAAAAAAAAAAAAAAAAAATGGAGTTGATGCTGTATGTGAAGACTGCGTAAGGACTGTCAGATGATCCTGTACAGCTGATTGGCTTTATGTGTAGCATATGAGTCGCACTGTTGTTGGAAAGTTTTGCACAAAGCCACCCTTCATTTCTTTTTCTTCTTTTATTTCCTTCCCCTCACCTCCCAAGAAAGGCCTGTTAATATTAACCTGTACCAGAAATTGTCTGTTTTAATTGACTAGAGTTAATTGTCTCAATGTGCAATCTCCGTTTCTTATAGCGTATTAATTTTGTGCACCACTGTGGTAAGATGCAACTATAAAAATGTAATTTTTGTACATTTAGTTGTGTAGTCATGACTGCCTCTAAGGTGCCACTGACATTTCCTTTTTTAATAAAACACATTTACATTTATTTGATGATGGAAGTTGTCTCTTAAACTTACTGTCTGATCACTCCAACCCATATTGGTTTCTCTTTGTCAGTAGCAGTGCTACTGAAATGAAAGAAAGCTTTAAAGTACTGAACAATCTGAGCACTGTGCTCTGTTGCAGTTCTGATCCAACTGGTCATATGAATTGTATTTACAGCTATGTCACAGTAGATCTGCAAACATCAAAGGAGATATCATCCTGCTATTCTCAGAGCTTGTGTGAACCTGTTCTGCAAACATGATGTTATTGTGCCAAGCAGCTGGGACCCACTTTGGATTATTTTTTTGGAAAACAGAATTTGAAACCAAAGCGAAATTTTTTACGCTGTCATAAATCTTGGTCGTGTGCTGTGGAATCTAATATGTGATGTGCCTAATAGCCAACATAGCTGACATGAAGCAAAGCAGTTATATTTCTTTTTCACAAAGCAGAGTTTCTGTCATCTGGCACTGGCAGCCAGTAGCAATGATCTTATTTTTACACCATGAATGGTGAAGGAACAGTGCAGTAACAGCGTTTTGCTTTGGGCTCATGCTGTACTTCCTATATCCTTCTATTCCTCCCATTCAGTTGCTCCTAGGTCACCCGCAGACTGGTCTTGTCATGCTGAGTCTCACACAGATGCCTGGAACTCAACTTCTATATTAAGACTAACTCAATTCTCAAACAGCAGGATCCCCACCAGCTGCTAATAACTTCTGCCCTTTTCTGAGATGAGCTGAATAACCCCTGCTAACACACCAACAAACCAGACATAAAAATGGTGTCTCACTCATCATCCATTTTGAGCTGCTTGCTTCTCTGGTTTTGAAGAGTGCGCAGCACGCTGTCCAAACACTCCTTCAACTCCAGGAGCCTGGGGCAATGACCACTGCCTTGGGGATCCTGTTCCAGTGCCCACCACCCTCTGCTGAAGAACCTTTTCCACCTGCCCTGCCCCTCCCCTGACACAGCTCCATGCCGTTCCCTCTGCACTGTCGCTGTCACACAGAGCAGAGCTCAGCGCTGCCCCTCCGCTCCCTGTGAGGAGCTGCAGCTGCCATGAGGCCTTCCCTCGGCTCCTCTGCTCTGGGCTGAGCAAACCAGGGCCCTCAGCCACTCCTCATACCCCTTGCCGTCAGATTCTTCACCATCTCTGTAGCCCCCCGTTGGTTGTTCTCTAATAGTTTTATGTCCTTCTGATACCGTGCTGCCCAAACCTGTACCCAGTGCTTGAGTTGAGGTCACACAAAGCAGAGCAGGACGAGCCCTTCCCTCTACGGCTGGCAGTGCTGGGCCTGATGCACCCAGAGCTCTGGCTGCCATGGTACACTGCTGCCTCACATTCAACTTGCCATCAACCAGAACCCCCAGATCCCTTCCCATAGAGCTGCACTCCAGCTCCTCATCCCCCAGTCTGTAGACAGAGCCAGGGCTGCCCTATCACAGGTGCAAAATTCAGCATTTGCTCTTCTTCGTGCAGATGAGGGCCACCCTCCAATTTGTCAAGATCTTGGCGCAAGGCCTCTCTGCCCTCAAGGGAGTCAACACTCCTCCCAATTTAGCATCATCCACAAATTTACTTAATGTAAATTTCAGATCTTTACTGGAGTAATTGATGAAAACATTAAAGAGAACTGGTTCAAAAATGGAGCCCTGTGGAATCCCACTAGTGCCAACTAGGGCAACCTGCAGGCCATAGCCTCCCCTTGCCCGACACAGCCATGTTTTGGTCCTCATGAGACATTCTTAGGGTCACACTGCCAAGCCACCTCCCGATAAATACAACCACTATAAATACAGCGTCTCTGACAACAGTACACCAGTCTCTGACTGACTTGTGCAATTATCTGACACAAGGAACAATTTAAAGTCCCTTCCCACCCCGTGCAGGAATAGGACTCAGATCTCATGACTCCCATTCCTGAGTCTTAATCACTAAGAGATCGAAGCTGTATAGCTAAGACTAGAAGGTGGGAAGGGTGCGGATCTTCTTTGAGTCAAAACGAAATGCAAGTTTCCTGGAATGGAGCCACCACTAATTTCAATAAATTTACTTAGATCTTGAGCTTTGGGATGCCATGAGAAGAAGCTTCTGCTTTAGGGGAGCAGCAGTGAACCTGAGCTAATGGATGTTGATCCACCTGATGGTGACACTGAGCCCTTGGAGGTGGGCCTACCAATGGAAGTGGTGGAAGCCCCCCAGGGCTGGGCGAGCACTATATCATCATGCTTGCCTGGAGACAATGCTTGATAAAGGAGGAGCTTACATCTGAAGCAGTCGTGAGCACTTGCATGATAGTTCACATGAAGTCCCATCCACCTCCCATGTGTATGCAAATTAGGAAAAACTGTCCTTTAGTTAGTGTGTCTAGCACTGAGCCAATTGAGTAGGAATGGAAGTGCAGTCAGATCTGAAGCCTGTAATATACAAGTACCCTATGCTCAAATGTGAAATCTCCCAGTAGACCAATAAATTCCACATGCACTTTTTGAGTACAATTTTAGTAATTTGGCACTAATCTGGAAAACATCCCTTTCTGTCATAGCTGTAGAGGGGAAGGAAGCAGATGATCAGCACTGTATAAGCGAGAGATAGCCTATGTACATGCTGACAGAACACTGGAGATGTCTGTGCAGTCAGTAGTCCTGTACAACACATTTGACTGAATAAAGGTTTCATAAACTGCCTCACAGTTTCTATCTATTGTGGTCTTACGTGCTAGCATTTACTCTGTGCTACTGCATACTAAAAATTATATTCACGTCCTAATGATCTCCATGGTAAAAACTGTTCTGTTTAACCAGAAAAGAATCTTATCACAGCACTATGGCATTTAAAAGTGATTTCACCTTCTGGTTTTGCAATGCCAAAGGTATTCTTTTTTCAGGCAGTTTACACCAAACAAGGTACAGCTTAGCTGTCCAACACCAATACCGTGTTCTCAGTTATAGATATCTCTGCTGTTGTAAGAGACGACGATTCCATTCGCATGCTTTCAGACTCTGCTGACTGCTGCAGAGCGGGGCTGCGCTGCCAGCAGTACCCCCAGCAGCCCCTTTTGGCCGCCATCCTGATAGACTGGATTCGGGTCAAGGTGACATAAGCTAAGCGGGGATTAAACTGCAGGTATGACCAGCAGCATGTGTCCATAACAGCAACGTGCTTCTCTAAAAATACGCCCCTGGGTTACAGGAGCTGGAGGATTTATCTAATCTAGCATTGACACCAGGGAAGCCTAATGAGCCTTCAAACTCACCAGGGCATTTTAGGACCAAACTTAAACAGTATCCGTCTTCCTCCAGAGAGAGTATCTGTGAAACACTTGCAAATATTTTCCTGGGGTTTCTCTGCTGACTTTCCACCTCTTTGCACATTGCTCGCTTAGTGCAAGGATGAACCCTGCTGCCATGCAAACTTCTGATCTTCCTACAACTCATGTGACATCGAAAGAAACATAAATATGCTCGAATGCCGTCAAGCAAACGCCTAAAAGAAATCGCTACTTCGACTCAAGCTTTCCCACTGCTGTTTCCAGCTGGTTGGCCAGAAAACCCTCTTTGGACACGGCTAAGCGAAGTACAGCGTTCATTCTCTCGGCAGCACAGAACCGGGCAGTAGTGACGCGGTACCGCTGAGCGCAAACCGCAAACCCCGCCAAGCCAACGCAACCCAACCCAACCCAGCCCGCCACAGCGCCGCCACCCCTCCCGCCCGGACCTGGCGGCACCGCGGGGCCGTTACCACCCGGATCCGCCTCCGTCGCGTGTGGGCGGTGCAAGGGCCGACGGCGCAGGCGCAAACGGGAGCGGGGAGGCAGCGTGAGCCCGTTACCCCGGCAACTCCGCCCCGCCCCCTCGCCGCGGCCCGTCCCGGTGCTCCCAGGGTACCCTGCGGGGCCGCGGCGGGCGGCGGCGCGAGCGGGCAGCGAGGTGAGGCGTGGCGGGGCGCGGCGCCATTTTTAAATTCCTGGCGGTGGCGGCCGGCCGGGTTGCGTGTGGAGGTTTATTGGGGGGTGGGAGGGGTTCTTTCTGCTTGGGGCTCCGCTCTGCGGCGTGCGCTCAGTCCCCCCGGCCTTGCTCTGTTCGTCCGGGAGCGTCGTTCCCGTGCAGGGGTCTGTAAAGTGGGGAGTAGCGGGTAGCGCGTCTCAGAGCGCTTGTCTCGGTCTCGTGTCCCGTGTAGGGCTGGCGGATCTGGAACTTGCCTAGGCCCCGAAGTTCAGGGGCAGAAGAGTGCCAGACTTCCGTGTTTCTCCAGTTATGCCCAGTTGTGTGTTAATTTTCGTCCACTGTGGCGTTGGTGGGAAGCCTGATCCCTGCTGTGCTGCATAGGCTAGGGCTAATGTAACCTAACTTTATCAGAAAACCAAGCGCCTAGTAGAAGGCTGTGATTACAATGAGCATCTAAACTAGCGATGTGACTGTTCTCTGTGCCTGAAAAGAGAAAGTCTTGTCCCTCCTTCTGCCTCCTTATTTGGCTCTTTGTTCCTTCATGCTAGCCAGTACCAGTTGCCTGCTTGCACCGATTCTGCAGCTGGCTGGGTTTTGCCATGAGCTAACGTGACTCATTGATCTCACCAAACAAAACAGCTGTTTTCTGCTTGTTGGAGTTTATTGGCTTCTCAAGTTAAATCATAGGGTCTGATGGATGTCAGATCTGGGAATGAGGCTGGAGAAAGCAGGGGGGTAACGCAAAACAAAATGAACCTCCCCCCACGCTCCCCCAAAAAGAAAACAACACAACATTTAAAATAATATAGATCAAAATATCTTATGAAAGTCCTTTCATGATGTGTAGGTATTAAAGGAGAGAGCGATGTGAAGAAGGTCTTTGAGCAGTGTTTCTTGCCATATGAAGATAATAACTGGAGAAGAAAGGCAGAACAGAGGTGGTTCTTGGAAACGTGGCTCATTTCCTTCACTTAGCTTCATTTTCCACCAAAAATATAACCGAAGCTTCAGGGCTTTGCACCAATACTTTTCCGCGTGTACCTGCACAATGTGATGTTAAGATTTCATAGTGTGGATTTGGGCAGCTGATAAAAGTTTACAGTTCTTTGGCATGATCGAATTTGGCGAATGTACAAATAATTTTATATACATCGGAGTTTTAGTTTCTTTAAAGTGTATTTTATGGTTCTCTACTTTTCAAACAGGTCTTCATGGGAGGCAGGAATTTTAACTAGCATTCTTGGAAAATGCTTTTAAAAAATGGCATGCGTTGTCTTGAGGAAATTTGAAGGTGTTTAGGTCGAAGCATCAGCTGTGAGATAGTGCCACTGGCACAGAAGGTTCATGTCAGTAGACTATTAGCAGCCCTATTAGTAATTACTGATTGGCCTCGAGTTGCACCCGGGGAAGTTTAGGTTGGATATCAGGAAAAAGCTTCTTTACAATAAGGGGTTGTTAAGCACCGAAATAAGCTCCCCGGGGGGGTGGTTGAGTCACCATCCCTGGATGTGTTTAAAAACGGTTCGGATGTGGTGCTCAGGGACATGATTTAGCGGAGGGTTGTTAGTTAGGGTAGTAGTATGGTTGGGTTGTGGTTGGACTTGATGATCTTTCAGGTCTTTTCCAACCTGAGCGATTCTGTGATTCTACTTTGTTTTGGAAGAAAAAAATAAAAGTAAGAAAGGGAGTTGTTTAAATGTTACAAGTTGCTGTCAATGGTTTCAAGGAGAGCGATCTCAAGAAATCTGTCGCTGCGGACTGCAAATCGCGAAGTGTGCCACTAGATGTCCCTGCAAGCCAAAATAGCTTCGTTGCCTTTAGTACATCCTGCTTGGGTTTTTGAGGGTGTGAAATGGTTTTGTGCGCTACGTTTTTTTCCCCTTTCTTCTTTCCTCTTTTCTTCTACTTGCAGCCTTTAGGCAGATGAATGCATAACTGCATGTGTGTTGCTTTCTAATCTTTGGAGTTTCTGATAGTAGTGAAAGCTGTGAGAGTGCATGTGGAGGCCTGGAACTGAAAGCGCAAAGAGCTGCATTTCCATTTCTCTCTTTCTTTTAGTCAGAAAACTCCATGGTGTTGTGGTGATGTTGAATTTGTATCTGTCATGACTTCAGAAGCACTGCTTGCTCATGTAAGTCATAGGTTTCAGGCCCAAGCCCTGTGCTCCTAATTCTGCAGTTTGGCATACAGCTGGTTATTTACATTTGGTACTGCAGCTTATGGAACCGGAGATATGAGATGAAGTGAAGTACTATTGCTTTCTTTTTTATGGTGGTCACGATTAACCTTGTTGATATGCTTAGAAATTCTGAGGAGCATGCTGCCTGGAGTTCTCTTTGTCCTCTCACGCAGCTTATTGTCCTTAGGGTTACTGAACAGTTTTTCCCACATGGCTGTTGCTTGAACAATAGCAAATGTCATAATTTTGAGTCTGCAAATGGCTACTGTGCTTTGTTTCTCAAAAAACAACGAAAGCCGGGAATGAGAAATAGATCCTAGTTTGGTTAGAAGGTTCTTCAGAATTTGTTCTGTTAATGTACAAAATGTGCAATGTGTGCATATAGGGCAGCCATTGAGGAGAACGTTCTTTATTCCAATTTTCTCTTCCTTACCCTCGGCAGATTTGGGCAGAGCAGAATGAAAGCAGTTGCTGTTGTCACCATGTGCTGGTACTAGAACACTGGTGGGCTCTACTCTCACCTTTTCCCATATAGTGACAGAGGAAGAAGCTGGGCACTAATGCATGTGTTTTTTCCGATCTGGCAGATAATTTTCATCTTGTTTGTAGTTTGGGGCTTTCTAGAATCAAATGCTGAGCATTTAAGGTAGGTCCCTGGAAGATTTGGGGAGTAGAATGCAGGAGAACGTGATGTGTCCCGCTCCACATGTGAAGAAGGCGAGGTACTTAATGATGCTGGAGAAGGAAGTTGTTTTATTCACACTGCCAATGTGGAGCTCTTAGGCACCAGTCAGTTATGCTGAAAGCTAAAATGGCAGAGCAGTTGGTTTCAAATCTTACAACTTCCCTAAAATTCAGTTATGGCCCTCCCTCCCCCACACCCTCCAGAGGCTGCAGCAATGATCAGTCTAAGGCAATATCTTGCTCCAGATATCAAGAATCGGTGATGTATGTCATAATACTTCCTCATTTCTCAGCATCTGATGATTTGCAGCTTTCTCACATCCCCCTGAGATTGTCGTGTTTAGCAAAACTCTTGCTGGAAAGTTCACAAAAACCCACCACATAAACTCCAAAAACGAGGAAGTGACACGTGTTGGTGATACGTGTTGGAGCTGAACTTTGGGTAGTCTGGAAGATGGGCGCATGTGAAATCATCCCTCTTTTCCAGAAAGGGCTTGGTAGGACCTCAGCAGTGGGGATTGTCCCTGTTCTTCCAGCTGATGTGATGGTGTGCTGAACAGCGTGATGTGTTAGGTAGTGTGAAAGACAGACTGTGATAAGCAAAAGCTATTTGTATCTGATGTCTGTGTCCTCTGCTTGAACCATAGTTAGCAGGACAAAGTTAACTCCGTAGTTGGATCCTCAGTGTACAGAATAAGTAAAAAGAGCATTTTATATGGTCTGGCACTGGCAAGATGCTTGTGTTTGTTTTGTGTTGACTCAGAGAATCTCCATGTTGAAGTTAATTTTGTGTCCCCGAGAGAGCACGAGCAGAGAAAAACTACCTTTTTATCAGGAGGTTTCTAACCTGAGTTACAGCGGAGCCAGGATTCTTCTGCATTGGAAGTAAAAGTGGCATGTGCAGTCTTTGAGCAGTGTGTCCTTGACTGCTAATCACACCGGCTTGTATTTGTGCCAGGTAAACCTACCTTCTGGGTTGGCAGCTGAAAAAGTGGATGTTGGTGTACATTTGTTATAAGCTAATTTTCGCTTTGTCCTCTCAATAGCCATTGTAAACGGTCATCATAAAATGGATACTCTGGACAGCCTTCTTCCTCCCGTGGTTGGAAACAGTGATGTGGCCAATTCACAAGAATTGCAAAAACTTCTAATTGATGAAAAAATGCGCTGTGAACACCATAAAGCAAATTATCAAACTATAAAGGCAGAACATATAAGGTACACGAATTTAAATAGGCTTCTTCATTTGATCTGTTAAAAGATGGAGCTCTGCATTGGGTGGAAGGGGTTTTGTGTGTGTTGGCTATTTCTCTATTTAAGGACATTTTTCAGCATTGTTTACTGCAGAAAATAATTCAGAATTCCTTAAGACATTATAGGTGTGAAATAAGTTTTCAATATATTACAGGAAAAGGATATTAAAAGCTTAATTCAGTCTTGATATTTTTATTTTTGCTTCTGAAGATGAGCTTTCCGAGCTTTAATCTGGAGAGTAGCTGTAAAAGAAATTAGCCTTCTCTTGCAGGTTACAGGAAGAGTATACAAAATCACAAGATGAACTGAAGCGGTTGCTAGTTGAAAAGCAGACTGTACATGACAAATTCCAGCTTCTTCTTGCGGAATACAGAGAGGAGTTGCTGGGTAAAACACAAGAGTTGGAAAAACTGAAGATGCAGGTGAGGTAATTTACTGGCAGAGCTTAATATGGACTTGAATCCTGTAACAGGGCCATGTTTTACTTCTGGTTGTAACATGCATACACTTGGCTTGAATCTATTTCAGGTATCTCAAAACCTACTGAATCTGAATAGTGTTTCCTCCTTAGAGTGACATGGCATGAGATTGTTGTTTTGTTATTTAACAAAATCTTCCAAATTCTTTTGTCGTGCACTACACTAATAGTGAGACCCTCAGTCCGAGCCTCAGTCTCTGTCCTTGCGTGTTGTCCTGTTGTGAGGAGAATCATCTGCCCTGGTGATTACAAGAGTAGATACTTGTTTCTCTTCACGATGGCAACTTTCCTTATCATAAAAACAAACAAACAAGCAACACCAAAAACAGTTACGTCCAGTTCCATGGCATTTTCTATAGTCACTTGTTTCCTTAAATGTGTTTCCTTAATGTTTCCTTAATGCGAGGCATAGTTCCTAGTGAAACAAATACAGCATCTAACAGAGGATCCCCAGACGCTGACTGACATTTGTGCTGCTTCTTCCAGTGAATGCTGACATTTGAAATTGGTTATCTTCCCAGAATATCTTTAGTTCATTAATATCATATTTCTTTGCTTCTGTAACTACCATTTGAAAAATTCCTTAGAAAAAACATAGAAAATTAAGCAGAACTTGGAAGACTTTAGAACTTAACTTAAAATACTGAAGCCGTACTTAAAATACTTTATTTATGGATATTTGGGCTGTCACGATGTACGTAAATAAATATGAATACCTCTCTCTCTGAAGGTGCTAACTCCTCAAAAATTAGAGCTGCTAAAAGCACAAATACAACAGGAATTGGAATCTCCAATGACAGAACGCTATAGGAAACTAGAAAATGTAAGTAGGATTTAATTTTGTTTCTTTTAGAGTGGTGGCTACCAATTTGTAACTGTTCCTAAAAACCTTAGGAAACTGACACTGAAGGGCAGTCAATGTGTGTGACTTTGCTTTGTCTGGTATTGTTCAGTACTGCTAGCCCAGGTGGTAAGAGGGAGGGATCCATTTCTACAAAAATCCCTTAAGAAATGACTGAAACATTGCATGGATGTTTGAAGCTGGAGATAAAACTGCAAACTTCATTCATACTGAATGTTTCGTTTGTCTGATTTAGGAAATGGAAAAATATAGAACAGAATATAACAAGCTTCGTTATGAACATACTTTCCTGAAATCAGAATTTGAGCATCAGAAAGAAGAACACGAACATGCTTTGGAGGAGGAGAAAATAAAATATGAGGCAGAGGTACATTAGCTTCAGTTGTATCTGGTGAAACTGTGTGAATGCTGTGAAAGTGTTGGTACTTCGATGGGTCATCAGTTTGACATAATTTCATAACGTAATATTTGTTTCTGCTCTCATAATTCTCAAAACATTCTTATGACTTAGCCTCAGGCTGTCTCTCTAGGCTTATTCAGTGATGTGTTGCGATATCGTATGTGCTATCGTAAGAAAGAGTAGACTTTCCTTCTAATGAATGTCAACTAGTAGCTCTGCTTAAATGCTTTTTGGAAATCACGTTTTTGATAGGATGTGAGACATTACGCTAATCTGAAATTAAGAAGTTATATGAGCAACCGATTAAAATAAATAATTTAAATTACTTATGTGGTAACTAATCAGAGAAGTTCAGAAGATATTGTTGCTACCAGACAAGGGTGCGTGTCTTGAAACTAGGTTGGGTTATGACAGTAGTGGTGAAAATGATACTGACAGGGTGCTTGAAGCTTTGGTATCTTGATTTTAGTTGTGTCAACTCTTGAATAAGCAATCCATAATTTGTTTGTTTCAGAACTGGACTTTCAAAAGTGTAGCTAAATAAATTGGCATCTTATTCATCTTTTAAATACATGCAGCGGCGTAAATGAGTGTTGTACATGTCATTTGCATATTCATTTAAGTATTTGTCTGGGAGCATATCAGAAGATGCCAGATTTGAATGCGTTAGTCCAAACATGAGGCACAAATCAAAGGCAATCATTGCTTTCAAAATCAGTCCAAATTCAGAAATGAAAAGCGTTAAAAACAGAACGCTTGTCCTTCCCAGAGCTAACTGCACATGCTGCTTTACAGCCTGCCTGTCTTATGGGCTTTTTTTTTTATTTTTATTGTTGGGTTAGTGCTAGTGCTGCAACTAATTAGCACACTTAGAGAGAATGGAATTACCTTGAGCCCAGGGCAAAATACAGTCTAGTTTCTTTCTCTTATTTAGAACCTTTTTAACCTCCCACATTACTTATTGCAAGGAGGCTACAAAAACATCCTAATTCCTAAATACTGCCTCGGGCATGTCATGCAGTAAGACTTGAATCTTCTCATGAAAGGGATTTAGAGGGCAACTGCTGCAGATTTTTGCTTTGTAGAAATTACTGATGGAAGTTCTAAAAGCACTGCTGCCGAGCAGGGTTTGGAATATTGTCTTCAAATATGGAGAAAGCTCTTTCAGATCTTACTTTCTGACTCTTTTGCCCCCAGTCTTCACAATTCATTTAGTCCACGTAACTTATTTTGAAATACCAGGATCTATGTGTATGTGTTTGTTACAGTCTCAAGATGAGTTTGTATCTATCTGTACTGCCTTGGAAACTGCTTTGTTTTCTGTCTGACAGGTCAAGTCATGTTGATTGTCTTCAGTTACTAGTGTGCTGGAGTTATACTGTGGTTACAGAGTTATAGAATCGTATGGTAGGTTGGAGGAGACCTCCTTCTAGTTGAACCAGTTTAGCCTAATGCCCTGCTTAAATAATAAGATGTAATGAGATTGGATTGCTCAGCTGAGTGTTAAACATCTGTGAGGATGGAGATTCCACAACTTTTCTGAGCAAAGTATTCCAGTATTCAACCACCTTCATGGTAAACATTTTTTTTCCTGTTATCTATTTGACATTTTTCATATTCCATCTTGTATCTGTTGCCTCTTTTCCTATCACCATGCACCTCTGAGAAGATTCTAGATCCATATTCTTGGATCCATCCAGATCCATCTGCTATCTCTTCTTGGAGGGTCTCTGTAGCAAACAGTAATTATTCCAGAGCCTTTCTTCTCCAAGTTGAGTGGGCCCAGTTCTCTCAGCCTGTCTTCATGTCCTGCTCTCCAGAACCCAGACATTCTTGGTGTCCTACCACTGGACTTACTCAGTATGTCAATATTTGAGTACTGGACACAGTATGCCAGCTGTGGTCCTACAAGAGCTGGAAGGAGGGAGAGGATCATTTCCCTGGATCTGCTGGCTGTCTTTTTGCCAGATCACCAGGTTACAGTAGGTTATCTTTGCTGCAGGGGCACTCTGATTAATATACAATTGTCTGCTAATACTATAGCTGTCAGCTGGAATACCCAGCTTCCTTCCTGTGCAGCAGTAGCTCTTCCACGCTTTTTCATATATTTGTTCAGCCCATATCTCACCAATTTGGTGAGTGTACTTTCTTAGTCTGCAGTGCCAGGCACCTCTTCCTAGAAGGAAGTAAGTTGAGCATGTTTTGGCCTTGATGAGCTCTACATTCCATCATCTTGTCATTTCCAGACGCACGGATAAACCTCTGAGCGGCTTTACTTTGTAACCTTCCCAGAAACAGATGTGAGGTTGACCATCCTGTAGTTACTTGGATCTTCTTCCTTGACTGGTTTGCCCTTCTTAATGACGGGTTTACCATCTGCCTCTTTCCAGTCTTCAGGAACCTTTTCTGATTGCCATGACTTTTCAGAAATGGTGTAGAATAGATGATTGATAGGGATGATCTCAGTGAGTTCCTTTGAAATGCTTGGTGCATTCCAAGGACTTGTGTATCCAGTGGTTTAAGTGATCCCCAACTTCTTCCTCTGCTGTAGCTGCTGTTTTACTTCCACACGTTGGTAGGCAGTTTAGGAACATCTGAGGACAAGCCTTATCAGTGAAAACAGAAGCAAAAAAAGGCATTGACTGCCGTGTCTGTTGATTGTTCTAATACAAATGCTGATGTAATTTCATAATAAATGCACACTGTTGGACTTCCCTGAATTGTCAACCCCTGTACTTACTGCTGTGTGACACCTAATCAGTCTAAGGGCTTGTATTTTTCCAATTAACAACCATCAGATTGCGAGGCTGGAGAAAGATAAAGAAGAACTCCATAATCAGCTGGTCAGTGTTGATCCCACGAGGGACAGTAAACGTGTGGAGGTCCTCTCCAGAGAAAAAGCACAACTGCATCAGAAATTAAAAGGCTTGGAAGCAGAAGTAGCAGAACTAAGAGCGGAAAGAGACAATTGTGGTGTACAAGCAGAAACTGTTCAGAGGGTGCAAGTACGGCAGTTAGCTGAGCTGCAGAGTCTGGCAAGGTCTCTAGAGGTAAGATTCTTCTTTTATTTGATGTTTTGTGTCATTGGGAATGATACCACTTTCACAGTCAATAAGATATTCGTGTCAGCAGTGGTAGCTGAGTTGCTGTTAGAAACTGATGTCTGTATGTTAACCTGCTACAGTAAAATTGTAATTCTTTTGAAAAACTTTATCCTTTCTATCTTTGTATCTTCGTTCTTCAATACATTACCATGACAATATAGTTACTGGCTTTTGTTCACTCTTTTAAGAACTTTCATTTCTGACCTGTTTTAGTGTTCCTCTTCATTCCTTGCTTTCAGTTCTTGCTATCTGCCTAGCTAGTGAGTCTTTTCACGTAGACTTCTCACGTAGCTGCAAGATATGGATATATGGCTTACTTTCCTTTTCACTTTTATAACTGTTATATAACTGTGTTACAAAGAGCTGTGGATCTCTGCCAAGTGCTCTGATCCCAGTTTAAAGAGGATCATAATGTTCTTAATTTAGGAAACTTAAAAAAAAATCCTGCTGGAGGTACGCAATTGGAAAAAATAAGGTGAAAACCCGGGTTTAATTGCTTTTTTGATACTAAAATAAATCTCTCGTCTTCAGCCTAGAATACTGGTGATTCCTGTATTTAGAGCTGAGTAATTGACTGGTAGCAAAAGGTGCTGCCTTGTAACTAAGTCAGATTATCTCTGTTTTTTGAAGTAGGATTGCAAATGTGTGTGGTTCTATGCAGGCAATGTTAATCAAAATAGTTGTTGTTTCTGAGTAAAATATGAGACCCTTATTGTATCCGGAACATATTGTTAACCAAAGTTGTATGTATCTTTGCATATAGTTATTGTATAAAAGGTCAGTAATATTTGGAGATCGATTGAACCGTACAGGTGAACGGTTCAAAGAGACAGCGCTGCTCCAAAAATCTCACAGATACCTCTTTTATTCAAGGCAGAAAAGAAGTCAGCTGAACAACACATTGGTCGGATTGAGGAAGAACTGCAGGTGTGTCGTGAGCAGAACTTTCTTTTAACTAGCAAACTTCACAAATCTGAACAAGAAGTCAATTCCTTGGCTGCTAAAGTAAGTGCTTTTATGATATCTAAAATGGTTGTTCATATAACATAGAAATTTTTCTGTTTATATGTTACATTAAGAATAAGGTGATGTTTTCTTCGGTGACTTAAAGTAGGTTTGGGTTTTCTTCCCAGTTTCAAACAGAAGGTATAGATAGAGTATGTAACTTTACAGGAAAAACTTCATCCCTGAAAGTATCTAAATATCTCCAAAATTGATGTTATGCACTTTTTTTTTCATTTTAGAGATCTTTTTTTTTTAAATATAGCAGTGCACAAAGAGACATCTTCATGTTTTTAGTACTCATGAGGATGGTCAGCCTGTCCTAACGGCAAAAAGCATTCTTTTCTCATAAACTGTGTAAAGGGCCATGGAACATCAAATAATTCTGTTGGTTTTTCTTTCTTTCTTGAGTTATCTGCGTTGGAATCACCTGCTGAGATCTAGGTTGCTTGTGAAACAAGACAGTAGTGTTCCTATAGCATCACTCTTGGGCTCACGCCAGCATAGCTTGTACAGAAATGTTTCTGTACAGCATTGCATTCCATCATTTTAAGTAGATCATGGTCTAACAACATGTTTGAGTGTCTTACATGTTGGGTTGGCTCCGTATCTTAAGGATTTTGAGAATTTTTTAGGAAAATCCTTAGGTGGAAAAAGAAATCAAAAGGCTTCCAGTATAGGGAAAATCTGAAAGTGTTTATTGAGAAACTCGGCGCCACTTCTCAGTATTTCAGGATAATTAGATCAGCATGGACAGCAAGTTCAGATCTTCATCTGGCTGCAGCTCCTCCTCAAGCACTTGGCTTACAGACAGATCTTTATGCAATTCTCTATTTGGGTATTTGAATAAGGAAGCAAAATTGAATTTTTTACCTCAAATGTTGCAGAATAGTTATGTTGCTTTATGTAAATCTGAGCCATCATACTAGTCCTAATGAGATAAGTACCCCATTAATAAATGCTGGCATTCTGTTGTTCCTTATTCCTCCCTGGCTGGAGAAAATACTGGGCGATAGCTTTTAGCACATTTGTCAGTCATTGGTAACAAACTTCATCCTGTCTTCTTGCTCTTTTGAAAAGGATTTAACTATTTCTGAACTAACTGTAAAGCCAGTAATTTTGGTCTTGTACCTCTAGTTGAATTATCGTAAGCACTGTGTTGACCTAAGGCTATCCAGCATTTCTAAATATACTCTCCAAAGTAACGCTGACACGTTCTTTGTATGGGTGTGATGGTTAATATTGGTGTATGCCTCCAAGAGGGATACAACACAGGAAAAAAAATCTTCAACTTCTTCCATAATTGCTCTTCAGCTATCCTACATTTATGACTATGAAGTGTTGAGTTTTTATTCTTAATCCGAAAAAGCTCTTGCTTACCATGTGAATAGGACACATCACAGTTTTAAACCTCTTTATACAATGTGTCATACTTGTCGAACAGGAATGATAAATTGGAGGAAGAAACTTTTATGAAACATTTTTTTAATCAATAGCCTCTCAGAATATATAGAAGATGATTGCAGTCTTTACTGTTTGTATCAGCCACTGTTCTCTGCTCACCTCCAGAAGTTGGAGGAAATGAAGGTGTTCAGCTGAAGGGATGAAAGTAGAAAATCACGTCATATGCTAACACCTTCCCCCAACGCTTCTACACCCACTCAAACTTATTCCGGAACAAAGATGGACTTCTGAATCTTGTGCCTTAGAAAAGCCACCTTAAATATTTGCAAATTACCCTGAAATGTTCTCAGCTTCATATTTAAGCAACCAAATCCACTAATGTAGTTCCTTAATAAGCGACTGTGTCATTCTTAACCTTTTGCCACTTGCTTGTGCTAGCAGGTTGTAATTACATTTGTCACTGTGAATGGATTCTCGATATGAGTGCTTTCCTCTAGGTATTTAATTCTCATTGACCATGTAATTACTGTGTACAAATGCCTAAACTATAAAAAGTTTCTGTGCAAGCAGCAATTGTCTTTGATGATTTGATATTCTTAAGACTCCTGCTTTTAAGAGGCTGTTTGATGTGCGTGTCACAGCTGGAGAGAACTATTTGATTTAAAATGCATTTTACATCTATGAAGACTTGGATTTTGAAAGTAGTGTAGTGCTCCAGGAGGTCAAGGGTGATAAAAGGGAGAAGCAATCATCACATTGAAATGACTTTGGGGGAGCAGTGGATACCCTTGTTTTGCCATATCCCTGTTTTGTTTTACTCTAGGGAGATTACACTGAACTTAAATTTTGCTTGACTCTGAGGAATTTTTAGTCAGAAGTGAGGTATGTGCAAGCTGACACGCTAATGCTTAGTGAGGCACCGGGGTCTTATGCAATATTAGATCAATGTCCCGGCAAGACAGTTCAAATAAGCAATCTTTTCAGAACGACTCCAGTGTTTGGAAGCTTGCTTGCAAAATGCATGATATTTGCTGACAGAGTTTTTACAGGTAATCCTGCACGTTTTTGTGTGTATCACCAAATCTTAAAGACTATTTCCTACACTATAGCTTGCAGTAACTGTCTGGTTAAGGATGAAATCCATGTCCATTGTCAGACAGCTTGGTTCTTGGAACGTATGGGGGTATTCAGGCACTTTGTCTTAATTAGGGAACATACAAGCCTTGTGTTTCAAAATGAATGATACAGTCATGAATTTTCAATGTCTGACTTGAAGTAATAAAACATGTCGATAGATTGATTGTTATGATACCTATAGAATCACCATTAAAAATGATCTACAAATCTGGGTATTGTGGTATGACTTTGAGGAAAGCTGTGGATAAAAAAAAAAAATATTTATGAAGATATTTAAAATAAACCTAATTGTCATTATTTGACACATTTTCTTGTTTGCAAAGTATTGCCTGAAAAACAGTAAAGCTGTGAATATGTATGGATTTATTTTCAGTGGATTTGTTATTTTTCTAATTCATAGGTAGAAGAACTTAAACAGTCACACAAATTAGAAGTAACAAATGTCAAACTGGAGGCAGCAAGAACTAAGAATGAAGTAGAAAGAGAGAGAAACAAGATTCAAAGTGAAATGGATGGTAAAATACACAATAAATTTCTAGTGAAATTAACTTCTAATGGTTTCTTTGATAACTTTCACTTAGAGCACTTTAATTATTTTTCCTCCAAATGTTCCCCAGCAATCTTCGCCTTCTGCTTCTGGTCTAAGTGATAGATCAGAAAATTCATTTTGGTGTCTGAAATAAGTGTACCTTATCAGTTGATCTCCTAGGTTATGAAGGTCTGTTACAGGGCAGCCTTAATTTGTGTAAATGAATCAGTTTGTGATACAAGTTGAGCATAATCTGTTTCAAATCATGTACTTCATAGGGTTTGGCCTTTTTATTAACTGCCGAATTGTACAGGTATTTGCAATTTGCTTGAAACCTTAATGTACCATAAGACTTCAGAGTTTTATTTGTTTTCCAATTCTGTATCCATGGAATTGAGGAAAAAAAAACCCATGGGTTAAATGTTTGCGTGGAATAGAATATACCTTCTAGCTTATTCTTTGAGCAAAACAGGCAATGGTCTGAGCAACCAGGTAACAGCTGAGCCTGTTGGCAATGTGAAGTAGCCTCCTGTATTGTAGGGCCAAAGCTTTTAAGGACCAGTTGCTGATGATGTAAATCACCACCCAGCTTTTATTGGACTGACTTCACAGGGAGCCTATAAACAAGGGTAGATAATGGCAGGATAAGGAGAAATGGTTTTAAGTTGGAGGAGGGAAGATTTGGATATCAGGAGGGAGTTCTTTACTGTGAGAGTGGTGAGGTGCTGGAACAGGCTGCCCAGAGAGGTCGTGGCTGCTCCATCCCTGGAGGCATTCAAGGCGAGGTTGGATGGGGCCCTGGGCAGCCTGGTCTAGTATTAGACACTGAGGATGGCAGCCCTGCATGCGGCAGGGGGGTTGGAGCTTGATGATCCTTGAGGTCCCTTCCAACCCAAGCCTTCCTTTCTATGATTCTGCGATGATCTCTTTTGTCTTTCTTGTTTTATTTTTTCATTCATTCACATTCCATCCTGTGAACTCAGATCTTTAGCTCCCTTTTTGCTATTGATAAAGTGATTCTAATAATGAATTTCATCAGGTTGACATCAATAATGACATTTTAACCTTTTTTTTTTTTTTTTAATGTATAATGCAGGATTGCTGTCAGACAAAGAAATTCTTAAGGAAGCTGTTGAGCGTCATAAAGTGCTTTTAGTAGAAAAGGATCAAGAGCTAGTTCGTAAAGTGCAAGCTGCCAAAGAGGAAATTTTTGGAAAAATTGCAGCCTTACAGGATGAAAAGTATGTGTTGATTTACTGCACAGCTTCTAAAAGTCCTGGGAAGAGTTTTTGGAGTAACTTATTAAATGTCATTTTTAGTAATAAACTCTTAGCGCTTTGTCGCAGTTCTGTAAATACTGAATCATGTTTCAGGTTGGAACTCGAGAGCAGATTAGCTCATCTGGAGAAGGTGAAGTTGGAACAGGATGCCTGGAGACAAACTGAAAAGGATCAGTACGAAGAGAAGCTACGTGTTGTACAGCTGGCAGAAGAATCTAGCAAAAGGGAGCTTCAGTGTCTGCGGTAGTGCCTTTTCTAACGCTAAAGCAAATGTCTCATTTTTTCCCTAACTTCTTCGCGCTTGTCATTAGCCAGGTTTACTGTTTATGGGCATGTAAACGTTCATGATGTGAAACGAAACAAAGTATCTTGTGCAGTGTGTAAAAAGATGGCAGAAGAAAAAAAAATGTGCTGTTGGTCAAAAGTGAACGTTTTTCATCCGAACCTTAAAAACACTGCAATTTTAATGAATGTTTTTAGTAAGTAAATTTCATTATCATCTGCGTTGAAATTTGGACCACGTTGGCCACTGGCATCACGTTAGCAATTGGCAAACTGGGACAATAATACGATATCTCTGAGTTTTTTATTATAACTCATCTCTGAGTTTTTTTATTATACCTCTCAGCAAAGTTGGTCTACTGTAGTATTTGTATGAAGGACAGTATGATAAAACCAGCAAAATTCTTACTCCAAAAGTAATCAAACCAGTGTATGTAGTCATCAATAAAAATAGATTTTTAGACATCATGTAGTTAATTTGTAAGACTGCTAAATGTGTATGCAACATGTTCTATTGTCAGACTGATTTGTATTAGCATCTAACATCTATATTTTAATGAGATAAAAATAAGAGTATCTATCTTAAACAATTTTAGATTAAAAATTCAACAGCAAGCTATTCAGACAGAGGAGCTCGAAGAAAAGAAACGTGAAAGAGATGATCTAAAACAGGTAAGGGTTTTGGTAACACTTCATAGAGAAACACAGTCTTTCCTGCAGTTACCATGTCCAGTGTCTGAAGATCAGATTGGATTTTTAAGGATTTTTTTTTTTCCTGAGGGACAACATGCATTTAATGGCTCTTTAAATCAAGTGTTCAGGAATCAGCCCTGCTTTCCTGGACCTTCACAAATGGATTACGGCTCTCTGCCTCATGCATTTTGTAGGTATCAATGATTTCAAAATGGAATGTTTATAGGCCGCTATATTGAATATGGTTATGCACTATTTAACTGGAGATTCAGTTTCCATGGAAACTATAAATTGTTTCTAGGTAATGCTCTGCATTTACACTGCATCTCTCATCTGAGGTTCTTCAAGTGCTTAGCAGATGTTTCGTAAACGAATAAACTGGTGTAAAGAGATATATTTCTATTGCAAGATGAATTGATGGCAGTAATGCAAACAGAATCTAATTCTTTTAACTCCTGCTCACCCGTACTATTCCTTGGTAGATATAAATATGGCTGTGCATTAAAGAAATCTGGAAGCTGTGTGCACCTGGAGTTAAGGCAATATTTTTTTCCCTGTAGAAATTAGGATATCTATGAGCGTGTAATTAGGGAGAGGAAAAGGGGAATAACCATCCTTTTTATGTGCTGACTGCCGTGATTGGACTTTTCAGACGCTCTCCCTGCTTTTGTGAACTGGTTGGTGCAGCCACTGAGGGCTTTAATGGATAGAGAAGAGTCCGAGTAGCTCCAAAGCTCAGCTCATTGGTGTGGTGCGGTGCTCTGGTTCTGTTCAGCTCTAAGGCATAATGTCAGATTCCCTGAGTTATGGGGGACTCAGACTGGATTCCTTCCTCTCCTTCCCTTTCTTATTTCAACAGCAATAGAAAAGCTCTTTCTTGTCTTTCTTGTCTAGTAGTAGACAGCAGCTAGGTAAGCTGATGAGTAAGGAGAAAGGGAACAAGTAAGAAAGGTTTATGATAAATGAATGCAGCCAGTTGGCATGTGCAGTATCACAAAATTGATACTTGATACAATTATCAATACAATTGATAATTGATACAAAATTGATATCTATAAAATAGATATTTGTGTATCTTCTCAAATGGAAATATTTCATTTTTTTATAGCAAATTCAAGACATGCAACTCCAAGTCGCTTCACTTTCTCAATCAGAAAATGATTTGCTGGAATATAATCAGAAGTTGAAGGAAACAGTAGAAAGATTGAGACAAGAATGTCAAAATGCAAGAACTCAGGCAGAAAAAGCCCAACTGGAAACAGAGAAGTAATTTTATTCTTTTTTGGTTTTACTTTTTGTTTTCACATTGCTTGTATTGCTTTCACATGGACTGTTCAGTATGGAATGTAGATTCTGAAAATGTCTGAAATTAACCTGAAGTAGCTGCGGTGTCCCTGCTCTTTGCAGGGGAGTTGGAACAGATGACCTTTAAAGGTCCCTTCAGACTCAAATGATTCTATGATTAAATGTCAGCAGGAAAGACTGAACAATTGTGCTGACAAAAAAAAAAAAAAAAAAAGCAGCCATACCTTCTGTTATGCAGCATATATAAAAACTTTGCTCCCGATAACTTCAGAAGTGGGAGTTTGATTCCATTCGTATCTGTTACAATTAATTATTGACTAATGAAATGAAGCAATTTTATAAAATGAGATTCTATTTCTTTTGAAATGAACATAAAGCTTGCATGTGGAGTGGATCCGGAATTTCACACAGTGTTTGAGTGTTAAAGAGTGTTGAAGCATGAAAAGTGAAACAAGTGACTGTATTATTGTGCTTTCATAAGATTTTGGGGAGCCGGCCTGTATATGTGTACTTTTTACTTCTTCCACCACTTCCTTTTAGCTGATAGAAGGCCAAGAGAATTTTTTAAGTCTATAGATAATAGGAGATGCACCAAGACTGCTACTGCAGAAACTAAGAAGCTTTGCAGTCTACCTGCAAGTCCTCCCAGTCTGTCCTCTTACTACGGAAGTCTTGGGATGTTTTCCTTTTTTTTTCCTGACTCTATGGCTGATATGACTTCTTTCCTCAGTTCAATAATTCTTCTGAGCTTGAACTCCAAAAATTCAGGAGCGCCAAAGCAGTATAGCTTAAAGAGAAGCGAGAAAAGGACCGAAAGATAAGAGAGCCTGAGATAACCAGTTTCAGATAAGTTAAACTAATGCTATTTGGGCTAACAGCAAAAGTAGGCAAAGAATTTAGCTGTGTCTGGCTTAAGCTTGGAAATGAAAGAGTGGAATGAGAAAAAGAGCCAAAGGCAAACCATGAGCCTGCTAAACTGGTGAAGATGAGAGATGAGCTCAAGGAGGCACTTATTAAACATTTCAGGAACAATGTTAGTGGAATTTCCTTAAAAAAAAAAAAAAAAGTAAAACTGTTGTGAGATTTTTAACCAGTGTCTCAGCTGAAGTTCTGCTGTTAAGCAGTGCTTTTCTCTTTGGTTCCTGGAGTAGTAAGATTTTTTTTGCGATTAACTGAAAGAGCTGTTAAGGATTTCAGGTAGGCCAAGATCCTGGTTCTGATTTGAGCGATGTTAACACTGCGGGGAAGGGAAAGGGTGTTTGATGAGGGCTTTATGGAGAATCATTGAGGCTCTCATCAGGGAAACTGCGTCAGGCCAAGTCTGAAGTGATACAGATGCATTGACACCCATCTGCGTTTCTTAAGAACTGCTGGACAGAATCTCACCGTTTGATATATTTATATATTTTTTGTAACAATGTAGTTAAATGTAGTTAAAATAGGCAGGTAGTTCTTCTCTGCTTTGAGATAGCTGCAACAAAAAATCCAGCAGAGAAACTTCCTCCTTTGCCTGTCCGCCGCTAGAGATCACAGCCCAGTTTTAATATGTTACAACCATGCAAAGTTCTAAACAAAGAATAGATGTTGGCAGTGGAGTGCATTCAGCTGCGATGCTGTCTAGGAAGCGTATCTGTGGGAGCTTCTTGTCATGCTGGTGTTTGTTCTGCTTGGGAGCACGTAATAGTCAAGTCTAAAGTTTTCTATTAGAAAGGATTTGTGCAGCACACGGGGCAGCAACCCACTGCTGTGCCTCACCTCTTGAGCACAGAGAGCAGTCATCAGCCCTTCTGACAGCTGATGCTCGGCACAGTTGTTTCGTGTTGTGTTCCAGTGTGATGATTTGATTGGAATTTAGAGGTGTTCTCTGGACATTTTGACAGCATGCCAACCAAGAAGCAGCCCGCGATTAACTCGTTACTGGATTTAGTCTTCAACATTTCCTTCGAAGATGAAAAACCTCTAAGGTTATGTTAATGCACAGGTTCAATATGGTGAGTCTTGAGCACAGTAACATTAAAGTCAGAAGCTTCAAGTCTGTAAAGGTGGGAGCTGTGAAAAGAAGTGTTTAAGAGGCTTCAAGCATTCATCCAAAGCACTGCTTCATCTGTGTCATTCCTTACCCTTTTAACCTGTTTTTTGAAGGACTTTAGAATACAAGCGCATAGAGTGGCTGGAGGAGAAGCATCTGCTTACTCAGCGCATCTCAGAGAAGGAAGAGAAATACAACGAGGTGAAGAACAAGCTGTGTCGAGCTGCAGTTGCTCAAAAAAAGGCATGTTGGCTCTTCCTTTGTAAATGATCCTATTTATGAAAAGTTCAGCTTTCCAGACCAGAATTGTGTTAATATTAAGAGTTGATTTGCAATCTGCTGTATGTAATGACAAAGTACATCCAGGTCTTAGCAGATAAATGTGTTGAAGTGATGTGCACTAGAATGTTAAAGCTGACAACTTTGTTTTAATGCCATCAACCATTTGGTGAGGGTTTCTTTCTGTATTTCTATTCTTTTAAGAGGTGGACTCCTTCATTATTAAGGATGATGATTCAGGAATCAGACAGATGATGTTCTCCTTTTCCTTGAGTATGCATTCCCCATCGATATTCTGTGTTGCATTGTGCTTCACTCCCTGCAACATTAGAATTTAATATATTCTCCTAAGCTTGTATTTTATGCAATAGCTTGAAAGGGAAAGCTGATTGTTTGCAAAAGCTCAGGATTAATTGGCAATTTCATACGTAGGACATATAGTGGTTATGAAACTAGTTAGTTTCTAAGGTTGTTAAAAGCTTAGTTCAACGTGAGCAAAAAAGAAAAGGTCACAGGATAAAGTGTACAGTTTTTTAATTGTATTTATATGTGGTCATCTATTTAAAGAAAGAATCTTGTATTTATACAGTTAGTGCTCGGTAATACACATAGTCATCAACCAATGAGTGGGTTACAGCTGGGCATTTTTCAGCCTCAGCTCTGGATTATTTCTCATCTCTTTTGTTCCATGTCACGCGGACTCAGAACCTTCCAAGAGCACAGCACTTCTAGAGAAAGTCCAGCCCTAAGAAGCATCAGAGCATTAAGCCGTGTGCAGGGCGGGTTTGATTTCACAGGAACTGATATAGCAAGGTGTTACTTTGCTTTGTTTGAAATGTCTCTTTGGCAGAGAAAGACTCTCAATGATAATAAACAAAGGAGGATGCAAGAGAAACTACAACTTTTGGAAGCCAAGATAGAAGAACTAGAAAAAGAAAACCAGGTGTTAAATAGGTAATGAACAAATAATTGCTTTTTCTTAGCTTGAAAAATGATATGCGCTCCAAATGCGACTCAGAAATATGAAGCGCTTTTGGAGATGCGTGCCGGTTAGTGTGGTAACTGGAGTGCAACCTAATGGTGTCACCCACGTGGGAATTCTGTGAGTGGAGTCCATTTCTGATGGCTGTGTTGGTGTGGACAGCTATGAGTTTCTGAGACAACTGCAGGGCTGTCATGGGGAGATGGAGGAAAACCATCTGAAAACTGTATAGAGGTGGTTGCAGGAATCCCTTCACAAGAAGGAATTCATTTTAGGAAAAAAAAAAAAAAAAGAGATGTGAGTGAAGCAGTGCTGGAGTTGAAAGCACAGGACATGGAAATGGAAGACAGGAAAGAGAACTGACTTCAGAATGACAAAGGAAACAGACATAATGCCCTCTTGGAGGGACCGGCTTCTTTTTCTCTTCACTGAGCCATGTGGACGGCTTGATTCAAATCATGAATTTAATGGTGCTTCTGTGGCTCACTACAGTGAGTGCTATTAGCAGCTTAGTTTATTCCATGTAAAATCTAATCCTGCTGTAGGTTACTGTGTAGTGGTGCTCCCAGGCCTTTAGGCAGAGAAATATGCACGGGTTATCCGCCTTCATGTCTCGGGGGTAGTTCATGGTAGTTTTCTTGCACAAGGATGGTAAGCAACCAAGTACTTACGGAGAGGTGCGCTGCCGTGTCGGGATCAAAGTATTTAGTGCACTAAGAAATGTGATTTCATAGGCAGAATGTTTCCTATGAAGAATATGCTCGTCTCCAGAAGAGACTGAAGGACTTACAGCGCAGACACAACGAATTCCGGAGTTTGATTTTGAATCCTGGCATCCCATCCCTGAACCCAGTCAGTGTAACATCAGCGTCTGTCCTGCCTCCCGGGCCTGACCTGTCCTTCCTCCTCCTCCAGGTACTGTGTCACAGCACGTGGCAGTAATGCAACAGAAGGGTTTGGGACCTTAGTGGTAAGGAAGGGAGGAGCACAAGATGTTTAAAAAGAGGGAGGAATTCCTTTTGTTATGTTCCCTTCCTCATGATGGGAACAGTTCTTGAGAGACAAAGGGCACTTTATGGAATGTAACAAACGCAGTTCTAAACCTGTTCTCTGCTCTCTGTGCTTATTCTGAGGCTTTAAATGGCTCCTTCTGGACGAGAAGTGCCATAGTGTTTTCCCTCACATCAGGACTCCATAATTACAAAACAGTTTTGCTGCTCTTATTTCTTGTGGGCTTAAAAGCGTTCTGTGTACCCCAGAGTGCTTCTGAGGGCGATAACCTCTCTGAGGTTGGCCCAGCCGGCACTGCTGATTGCTGTCCCTGAGGCGAGGCCTCGGCTGCTGTGTGTTCTCGTCTGAGAGCAGCAGTGCTGCACTCCCATTTCGTGCTGCTGCTGTTTGCCATGAGTGTCGGAGCGAGACCTGCTAGAACTAGGGGGCGCTGGGGGCTGGAATGTAATGAATAACAACATTCCGAACGTCACAGTTTTTGTTTCAAAATCATTACTTGAAAAAATGAGATGAATGCTCATTTTGGTCCCTTGGAGGTATGCAAAGTGTAACAGAGCCGTTTCTATTAATTTCAAGGAGGAACAGCATCAGAGAGAGCTCTCCCTGCTTCGCAAGCGGCTGGAAGATCTTGAAACCACGCAGAGAAAGCAGCTGCAGGAGCTTGGGCCAGCTGGGGAGCGGCTCACAGCGGGAGCACGCAGGGAGCTGGCGTCCAGCAGGGGAGCAGAGGGAGTTGCTGTGCAGAGCGAGGACTCCACATAAAGCGTGCGAACTGTAGGTGCTGTTTTCAGTCGCTTCTGGATATGTGCTCTTGATATCCTCCAGAGCACGGCTGTGTGTGCTGAGGTGCGGGTTATTTTTGATAGGCTGCCATCCGTTAACAAATGGAATGGTCTCCATGTGAAAGCGTTACAACTGCATTTTGAAAATGTCTTTATAGAAATGGTATACAAATATTTGGAAGTCAAGACATGAAATAAACTACGTTTTTGATAGTACTCCCTTACTTGTCCACTGTAGGGCTTTGTCAGAGCGGAGCTCTGCGGAGTCAGGGTTTGGATCGTAAACCAGCTGCTGGAATCCGCGCCCAGAGTGGTACTCCAAAGTTCCCAAGGGGACAGACGGGGTGTAATGGGTGCTCCTGCCTTTGCTCTTGTCAGTGTGCCTCTTGGTTTTGTAACGGGAAGAAGCAGCAATCAGATTTTTTTAAAAGTCGTGTCGTAGAGATGAAGTATCACAAATTGCCTTCACGTGATGAGAAGTTTGTGTTTGTTGCCACTTGTTTTGTCAGCTACAATAAAATCTATTTATTTAAGGCTTGTTTAAATCATTTTCTTTCATTACCAGTTCAGTAACACCTGTGGAGGATCAATTACTTTTTGATAATTTGATAGCGAAAACTCGGAAGAGTGGGGATGACTTTTTTTTCTTGCTGTTTGTTTCTTTTCAGGATACTCCAATGCAAATTCCTTAATGAAAAGTGTTTAGTACTTAATTGCATGCTGTTGGTAGACCGTAGGAACAGACAGCTGAGGACTGAGCTGCAGATGGTGGCTGACACTGTCACAGATTCCGCTTTGCTCTCCAGCGTGTTTTACTTTCTGTGCCGCAGGTAAATATAAGTGCTGTATTATGGTTTCCCGAGTGCTCTCCAAGGAAAGCAGCGCGTGGCACCTGTAACTGCTGGAAGCCACGGAAGCTGATTTTACTGCATGTTGCCCTCCCCTCCTGCCATGGCCCGGGCACCACTGCAAAGCTGTTTGCTCTCTTAACCGTTTTAAATTACACAAAGCAATCTAACCAGCCTTCAAACGCATTTTATTCCAGATAAACCCATACAAACACCAACATGTATTTGTCGTTTGCACTTTTTTCAAACCATTCATTTTAAACAACAGGTTAACTTCTGTACAACAGGAATTACTTTACACATTAGTAGCATTTGACTTTAAATGACTGCAAAATAATGCTCTGTAAGCTAGTGTTAGAAAATAAGCTGTTTGCAATAGCAGTTTGCCTGTAAACATGTGGAAATCAGTTCGAGAGAGGTTTGCTTTCATTTCAGAGAATGCGACTACAATTGTTGGGTTGCCGGAAGGCAGCTTTAGTCATACCTTGTTTTGTCCGAGTAACAGCAGACTGTGAGGGTGGGAGTTGTGCCAATGTTTTGTGAGGTCCCAAACCTACCACGAGAGCTACAATCACTTCATTATACTTCACGTCACTTTGTGAGATCCACTTCATGGGTTACAAAGTCCCAGCATGACTTTAAATGGGCTACAACAGAGTGAAGCTGGTTAGGAGGCTCCGATACAAGGCAAGAATCCTATTCCAGGCCGTAGGTAAAGCTACAGGGCCTGCTTCAACACATACTTAATCTCTAGAAATCATTAACGCTATTGCAGCAAACAAGCAGTAGTACAAATACAGAATAGGACTGGTTTCAGTTTTCTCATCATATAAACACACAGAGTGAGGTTCACAGGATCAGACCCACGCAAACAGATTCTATTTTACAGCTTTCCAAGCAGAAGTCGTGAGTTGTACTTCTGCCTGTACAGAAGGTCACTGTTGAACAAAACGATCGCGTTTCCTTCTAGTGCACTTCCAGCCAACAACTGAAATGGAGCTCAACTCGTGAGACGTCTGTCTGACTGCAGCCAGCAAACCGCTGGTGCCCGTCCTTCAGTGGTAGTTACTGTGCTTTATTATTGATTCGTTTGATGCTGCTTTAAAAGGTCAGGTTAAGAACATTAAAAATCACAGCCCTTCAGTGCAGCTGATCTGCGTTTTTGTGCTACTCAAGCCACAGTCCACTCCTTTAGGACAGAGGGCAGGACAGGTTAGAATCGGTTCGGCTCTTTTCCATTAAAATGAAACTGATCACGCTGTATTGTGCCTGGTGGAGGAGAGAACTGCTGAAAGCACTGCAACATTGTAGTGCAGCTTCCTGAACAAAGCCATACATTCCATCAAGTATAAAGTGTAAACTTAATAGCAAGTATAAGACTTGAAGTAAAACAAAGCCATCACAGTACGGACTGGCGGCTCCCCTCTCTGATATGCAAGAGGAACAAGTTGTGCAATCATATGGCAGGGAGGGGGCGGACCAGCAGGCAACGTGTTTTGTTTTATTTTTCCCGTGGTAGCAGACGCCCTTCCTTCTGCCCAGGTGTGGCTGTTTGCTCCCCCCTGCTGCTGGCTGGTCATGCACAGCCAGCCTGGCCAGCTCCGCTCTGCTGGTGTGCTGCGGTCTCCGGGCATCGCCAAGGCAGTGCCGCACGGGAACGCCTGTTTGGAGCGCTCAGCTGCCTGGAAGCCACGTGCCACATCTCTGCCTCATCCCAAGCTCCAGCAGGTGCTGCCTACTCTAAGTGTGAACCGCTCGTACCAAGGCAGGGGACAGCTCAGGGCTGCTGCGTTGCCTGCAGTGGTGGGGCACTCGGGAGCCTTGAGGCAATGCTTTTTGGGCCTTCTCCCACGTTGTAGAGGAGATGCCGCTAATCAAAGCCCTGCCTGAAACCTGGGTGCCGGCTGAAGCCTTAGCATGAGCCATCGTGGCGACCAAAGCAGAGCCCACAGTGGCCAAACCTTGCAGCTTTGTTATGGCAAGTGGGAGGGCAGCCGTGTGGCAGCAGAGCAGCACCACAGCTCTTCCATTGGGTGTCAGCCACAAATGCAATTCTCCTTCCTCCCCGGTCTTTCTTTGAAACCGTCCTCACCTCACAAGCCACCCCAGCAGAATGAGGGCGGGCTGCCCCCGCCCCAACTAGCCTTCTTTTGACAAAACCTTTGTTTGGACAACGTGGAAAAATAAAATGAGACGCTGGCGTTGGGTTTGTGAGCCACCTGCACACAGGCAGTGAGGCTGACAGAGCTGGCAGCCAGGGGCTGTGTGCTCTGAGTGCAGCCATCGCAGCTGCCTGTTCTGAGGCAGCGCGGCTGCAGAGATTACACCTGTGAAGCTGCTCACAGGGGTTTCACAGCTTGTGTAAGGACGGAGAGGCAGAAATGTAAACACAGACTGATGCCAGTGCAGGTCCTTCCTCCAAAGCCTTGTTCAGTGGTTGGCTCCCCCTGCAAAGCCATTTCTGAACTCCTGCCATGTGGCATTTGCACTTCAAAGCTCAGCCCCACCCCCTTGCTAAGCGAGCTTCTCCCAAGTATCACCGGGTGCTGGTTTTCATTGCAACAGGAGCCAGCCTACATTTGTCTGGAAGGAAGGAGCCTGCATCTGGCCAGCGTGCTGACCCCACAGCCTGTCTGCAGAGTGCCGGGGCTGTGGGAAGGGTGTGGCGAAACATCAGCTTTCTCTCTTCAAAACAGAGCAAAGCAACGTAAAGGTTCATGTGGGCAACTCTGAGCTTGCAGCGTGCAGCTCCTACAAGTTGCTTTTCAGTCTGTGGGAAGCTTACTGAGGCAGTAGCTTTGAACCAAAAAAAGGTACCTGGGTTCAAGTACCTAAAACCTCTGGGCTGCCAGCGCCAGCCTCAGCCGCACCGTCACAACGGCATGTCCGATATCCAGCCCTGCACACCCTTCGTTCCCAAACTCGGGTATGGAATGGTCAGAGTGAAGCAGTGTCCAAGTATCTCGAGCCCTGTACAGAGTCATTCAGAACTGCCTGGGGAGCAGCAGCGCTTATTTCAAGTTCCCCGCAGTGAAGCTGTGAGGCAGTGCTCTGCTCAAACCCATTTGCATTTCTTCTTTTCATCAAATAAGGCTTTTACTTGCTGGAGCTGTTTCTGGACTTCTTCAAACCCCCGTTCTCGCTCGAGTTTGCTGACAATCTGTTAACAATTAGCAAAAAAGAGAATCATTTTGTTAGCGTTTCTTTGATTTGCTGCTCTTTAAAGCCTGCTTGTCTGCATTCCAGCAGCCACTGGCAGAAGAACTCATCTGAATGCCCGTCTGTATGTAAACATTCTCTTCTGACTTCAGCACTTCATTTTGGTAGCTTTCCTTTCAAGTCATTATAATTATAGCATTTGCAACACTTCTACACAAGGAAGAATGACAGAACCAAGCTAAGAAGCAGATGAATCCCCTCCACGTTCAGCTGCTGGAGTGTGAGGGGTGGTTTTACCCCAGTGCAGACCTGCACTTAAACATTATTTCTCCTCTGCCCATGAGCTGAGGGCAAGGAGCTGCAACCCTGCAGCTCCCCTTTGGCACCCAGCAGGCAATGGGAAGCAGCACTGAGCACTGCTGTGTCAGAGAATGCTGCTGGCACTGCTACAAAGGGGCCAAGGGCAATGGCAGAGGTGTAGCTGCTCCCTCCTTTCTCCCCCACTTCCCCCCCCCCCCACCCGAGTGCCTTGGGGAAGCACAGGGAGAGTGTCCTATGGATGGGGGTAGGTGTAGTAAGTTTTTATGCCTTCCAAAGACCAAAAATTGGCATTAAGATCAGAATCTATTTTGAACTCTTCTGTGTCAGTAATTCTAATAAGCTTAATAAACTGTCCTGCTTTTCTGATTATCATGTCAAACTTCTTTTTGAGAGAAGTCTGATGCCAAAGCCAGATAACTTGAGATGCTGGAGACCATAAACAGGAGCCACCAGGTGCCCAGCAGCTGGGCACTGCAGCCAGGCTGCCACTGTGCTGCTGAGAGGCCCTGGGACTGCGCCTCAGTTGCCTCTACAGCTGCAAGTACTGCAGCCTCTCATGAAGAGCTGAGCAAATTGAAATGAGAACCCCCCTGGGGCAAAGCGAGGGCAGGGAGCTCCTCACAGGGCCGCCTGGAGGCAGCCAGTGGCTAAGTGCATCCAGGTGACAAAAGGTTCTTTGTTAGTAATAGCACTATAGCTTCTTTTCCTTAAGGGAAAGGCTGTTGGAGCAGAGGGCTGTGATGGGAAAAGAGCAGACATGTCTTGCTGCAGGGCTGAGTGCTCAGCTGAGGGGTTCGTGCCAACTGTCAAGATCCCTGGTGCTGCATCCTAATCTGTTTTCTCACTCCTCAGAGAAAAGGAGCGCAAGCACAGGAGCTGTGTCTGGCATTAAGGGATTCTCTGCAAACGCTACAATAAAAAGCACTGGCTACTTTCCCCAAAACTGCAGGGAGAGTTCTACAGTGTGGTGAAGCAGTGCTGACATCAGGGGGCATCGTGCCCTGGGCCAGTGACCCCACGTGCAGAGGGGACCGCAGCAACACCACCTTGGTGGCACCCAGCAGGGAAAGGCCTTGCCAGGTCGGTGTGCTGGGCCCAGTGAGTGCTTACCTCATCGTAATACTTCACGATGTATCTGTAGATTTCCATCAAGGCCACTTCCTCATTAAATTCATTTTCATGTTTCTAAAACAGAAGAAGAACAGCTCTGGTCAGATAGTTCTTGTTTTCTAAAAAAGAAAAACCCAACACAAATGAAGCTCGCACTGCTCAACCGCACCTTAGATTCCTGAGTTAGAAAGTCTTCAACCTCTGAAGTGGTCAAGGGAGGCAGATCCCTGATGGCTTTGTAGTACGCCTTCACCTCCTTCTTGTAGAGTGGAATGTCCTTAGCGTAGAGAAGCTTGTTTGTTGGTGCTTCCTTAAGAGAAAATATTGGAAGCATTGTCAATTTTCACAGCACGCATTTCCAGAGGTTCCACCTCCACACAGTTAATTGCATCTAATTGTGCCTCTGTGTGACTCACTTCTCTTTGCGGTGGTTCCATGCAAGCAATCAAGGTTACAAAAGAAAGATGAAGAACAGACACTGCTAACAGCTCACTGTGTTTTGTGACAGCTGCCACGCAATTATTTGCAAAGGCATCAGGAGTGCTGATCATTTGTCCCTCAGATATTTTTCTTTCTAATCTTTCCTCTTCCCCTCTCTGGACCTGAACAATTGTCAGAGCTGAAGCACAGGGCTCAAGGGAGAGCAGATGCAGCAGAACTGTAGAAAGGTCATAGAATCTTTTGAGTTGGAAGGGATCTTCAAAGGTCACCCAGTCCAACTCCCCTACAATGAGCAGGGACACCTACAGCTGATCAGGCTGCTCAGAGCCCAACTCCAGCCCGACCCTGGATGTCTCCAGGGATGGGGCATCCACCACCTCTCTGGGCAACCTGTGCCAGTGCTTCACCACCCTCACTGCAAAAGACTTTTTCCTTATATCCCATCTAAACCTCCCTTCTTTTAGTCTGAAATCATCTCCACTTGTCCTATTACAACAGACTCTGTTAAAGAGTCTCTCCTTTCTTGCAACCCCCTTTCAAATACTGAAAGGCCACTCCCAGTTCTCTCCAGAGTATTCCCTTCACCAGGCTAAACAGCCCCAGCTCTCTCAGCCCATCCTCACAGGATGATGTTCCATCCCTTGGATCATTTTTGTGGCCCTCCTCTGGATGCTCTCCAACAGGTCCACGTCTCTCCTGTACTGAGGACTCCACATCTGGACGCAGTACTCCAGGTGAGCTCTCACCAGCACAGAGCAGTGGGGCAGGATCACCTCCCTTACCCTGCCGGCCACACTGCTTTTGATACAGCCTGGAGTACAGTTGCCTTTCTGGGCTGCAAGAGCACATTGCCACCTCATGTCCAGCTTGCCATCTACCAGTACCTCCAAGCCCTTTTTGGCAGGGCTGTTCTTAATGCTTTCATCCCTCAGCTTGTACTGATAACAAGGACCGCCACCGCCCAGGTGCCAGACCTTGCGCTTGGTTTTGTCGAACCTCATGAGGTGCTCCTGGGCCCACTGCACGAGCCTGTCTAACTCTCTCTGGATGCCATCCCATCCCTTGGGCTTGTTGGCAGCACCCAAGTTCCCCTTGGGCAACATGCCAGAGAGCCCTCTGAATGCTGTGCTGGTAGAGGTTTTCTAGAACACCGTTCCATGCCGTGCCTTCCCCTCTTGGGTCTTTAAGAGTGTGCAGAGCTGATTGCAAGGCAAGCACAGCCAAAGGGACTTCTTTCTTTCCCCGGAACTTGAGCAGCCCAGGTGAGTGCTGCTGACCAGGCAGCTTTTGACTCAGCTGAGGAAATATGTGCTGGTGTTTGGTAGGAGCCAAAGCCCCATTTGGAAACCACGACTTCAACATGCAAAAGTGGGGGCTGGTAGTTTCCTGTAACTGCTCAAATTTAAATTCTGGGGACTAAATGACACAGCCATGTGACACTGTGCCTCCCCTGTTTCCACTGTGTGATGAAGCGTTTTCAGCATATTTATTTTCTAACTGTCTATAAAGAATGTTTTAAGATGAAAGGCTAAAAATCATGAAAGGAAGTTTATTTTACTAATATCTAACAATATGTTAACAGCATCACAAACCGTCACCTTTTCACATGACTAATAGGAGCTGTTGTAGCAACAGGACTTCACAATGGGTGGTAGGTGCAGAAACTTAACTGACCGCGCTCCATTTTTCCCCATCAAGCAAGTGATGTGATTAGCTTTAGTTCATGACACTTTGCTCCTGAAGCATGAGAGATGAGCAAACTACTTGTTATTTAACAGATGAGCAATTGGCGCAGCTCAGCTCACACAGGAAATTACTCAATTTTTCTCTACAAGATTTTAGTCTGAAAAATCTCTGGCTTTCTTTCCTTGGTAGCACGAGCCTGAGTAAGTAATGCCAGCTTTGCTCCAAAGAAAAGGAATATTTCCTCAGGAAAAAGGAATTCTTTCTGGTCTCCAGAATTCTGGACATTGTGCTAGAGAACTTCTGAATGCAAGATTTCTGGATTTGTTCCTTCAGTAAATACTTCTGGATATAAAAAGAGAGTGGCTAATGCAGATGAAAGGAACCGTGTTGAATTCTTGCACTCTTTCAGGTATTACAGATCCCCGTAGCTTACTATGATTGTTTTCTGCACATCAGCAAGTGGCAAAGTGCGAAATACTTCTTAAATAACATTAATGCTTTTATGACCTCTGCTTAAAAACTTCATTAAAATTTATACCATTTCCACCCTCTTCCACATATTCTATCCACTGCAGTCTTTTACAAGGGTAGATAATAGCAGGACAAGGGGAAATATAGTTTTAAGTTGAATGAGGGAAGATTTAGGTTGGATATCAGGCGGAAGTTCTTTATCAAGAGTGGTGAGGTGCTGGAACAGGCTTCCCAGAGAGGAAGGCTGTGGATGCCCCATCCCTGGAGGTATTCAAGGCCAGGTTGGATGGGGCCCTCGGCAGCCTGGTCTAGAATTAGATGTGGAGGTTGGCAGCTCTGCATGTGGCAGGGGTTTTGGAGCATGATGATCTTTGAGGTCCCTTCCAACCCAGGCCATTCTGTGATGCTATGAAGATATGCAGCAGTTAACCATACAGGTAACATTTTGCCTGCTGTATCTGTTTACTCCAATGAATTCTCCAGAGTCTTGTAACATGGAGCAACAAGAAATGGAAGCCCGGCTTAATCACACCACAGCCAATTTTGCCCTCAGCTTCAGTAGATTCAAGACTTCATCCCCCAAATCATTAAATAGTTGGAAAAAAAAAATCACTGGTTGAGAAGTTGCACAGGGCTGCATTACCTTCCCCATTGTCTGTTCTGCTAGAGAAAAGGCATCCATGAAAGCTTGTGCGATGACAGACAAACAGCCATCTATATGTGACGTCTTCTTAACATCGAAGACGAATTGGGGATTCTTCAGTATGTTCACCCAGAAGCGCAGAGGAAGACTAGACAGAGAAAGAACAAGCACCTTGAAGATTTAGTTCAGGCCACACGACTGCTTTTTAATGGTACTTCAATCACACTGCCCTCATGGAAGGAAGTAGGTTTTTGTGCTGTTTGCTGTTTGAAGAGGGACTGGTGAAAAGAGGCTACAGAGCAAACCCATCAGTCGGTCCCCCCTCCACCTACAAATACCACTCTCAATCTCTTTCTGGCTCTGAAGTGAGTGTGCATACTCCTAAGCCCTGGGAGTTATGGGGGTTTTATCAGTACCTAATCCATGTCCTCACATTATGGGGACCCACAGAGCCACACCACACCTTCACCGTGACCTATCAAAATCTTATTCTTTGGATTATGGATGACCACCACTCTTTGCAACTACACTTTCGAAGACCACATACACTCCCGTGCCTGTCACATGGACGTACCTGTTGGTTTTCCATATGTGAACCACATCAGGGTCAGTGATTCTTTTGCTCTCAGCCTGGGCATCCAGAAAGTCAAAAAAGTACTTGATAGCAACAGGTGCTTTATTGTTAGGTAAACTCCAAATACTCCGGAAGAGATTTTCGACAACAGAATGAATTGCAACCTGAGAAGTAAGGAAGCGAGGAGTGCTACCATCACACAGGTGAAAAACAAGATTCATCATCACCGAGAGCCGAGTGTGCCGAGGAGAGCCACGCACGGAAATTACAATGTGTTTGTGGCAAACACCTGGGCCATGGGCTATCGGCAACCAACAGTCAGTAACAAAACTGAAACTACAACCACACCGTAATGAGCCGCTTTCACACATCACTACCGCTCTGCCGATGGGAAACAAGTGACAAATGGTACGTGAAAGGAATCGCTCGTGGCATTTCCTGAACAAAGCACAGAAGCTCTTCAGATGCCGTTCACACCTCTGCTGAAGGCATTTGAAACACATGACTGCAACAAGAGGGAGGTGAGGAACTGAAGTTTAACCGGCTCTTCAGGCCATGAGCCTCCAAGCTGCCATTACAGATAGAATGTGAGCTGCTCTCACCAGAAGCACCTCTCAGCCAAGGTGCCGTGGCTGCTGATCTAACTCTAGGATAGTGGCTTTGGGTGGGGTACAAAGATGAAAAACTAAAAGCTGGGTATTTCTGATCCACAAGTGAAGCTGTTAGGCTGACAAAAGCAAGGCCGGGGCTGCCGATGGACCCACTGACATGTTCACTAATGGTTTACCCCAGCAATTCCTAAGGGCTGATGCTAGTTTCCACACCTAATGAGAAGTGACCGGTCTTCACTCTCACTTCAAGTAGTGTCCCAAATTGCCTCAGACGCTATCAACAGTCTAATTAAATGATGATTGATAGTTTTTTAAATGCAAGAAGGCGAACGTCATCATCATCCCTTCAGGCCCCTTGTATCTCACAGCTCTCAGCTTGGCGCACTGATTAATATTTTAAGTAATATGCTGCTCAAAGAATTTTATATCCCATCTGAGCACGTCAGAAACAAGATGACACTACTGGAGGGAATAAATGTGGCTTATTCCCAAGGGATGTGAACTGTACATATTAAGTAATTATATTACCAATCCCAAGGACCCTGTTTTTAAAAATTCATCTAGTTATTTTGGATGCTTCATTTGAGACCCTAAAAAGATTATTTTATTTCACGGGCAGCATTTGCTGAAACTCAGGCACTGGAACATAAGAAGTTGTCTCTGAGCTGGGCAAACTCCACCAGAGAGCAAGAAGATTGCTGACTGAAAGGGACTGTTCTTGCTCTGCGAAGCTCAGTGGCAAAACTCAATTTCTATAGCCCCAATTAAAAAACATAAGAGTTGCACTTCTTGGGGAGATGGAGTGTGTGACAGTGTGACAGTATTTTAGAACTCTAGCGTTAGCAAACCTGAAGTGTGGCTATCTTTGCAAAAGGTCACAGTCAGTAGTTAGCAGAGTGATTTTTCCAGGCTTTTTATTTAGCATTCGATAATGCACAGGAAGCTTGCATAATTTCTGCTTAAATTTCTATTTCCTTTGTGCAAAACTTTCCAAGCCTAACACCAACCTCCAAACACGACCTTCACAGCTTACCTTGGTTGACAGCAGCTTTGTCAGATACATTTCTTTCACTTTGAATTTTTGCTTTCCTTTGTGACCCGATCCTTTTATGTCTTTATTTGCTTCAGAGTCTGGTAAAATCTGTCACGATAAAATTAGAGAGATTACACAGATACAAATACAGTTTGGTACCACATCTACTGTGTAACAGTGCAATGACTGAACTCACCAAATGACAGTGCTCGTCAGAGTAGTCCACATCTAAACAACAGAAGGCAAAGAGCAAATAAATAGGTATTAATGAAACTCAGAGCTGTGAACTCTGTGCTGTGATGCGTCAGGGTGCTGAGCAAGCAGCTCAGTGTCAAGCTTTCTCGCCTGCAGGGTGGGGGAAATCCCAGAACGGCACCAGTTCTGGGTCACCTCCTAGTTCCAACTTGTCCCACTAAGACACTCATCAGCTGCTGCTGGAGTGAGCTGGCCGCAAATCACAGCCCCTCTGAGAGGAGGGTGATCAGCAGCGGGGAAGGTGACTGCATGGTTTCATGTCTGGGAAGAGCCCTTGGTGAGGGCAGGCTGAGGTCAGGTTTGAAAGCAATGGCTGGGAATGGGCAACTCTGCTCTTGCTGTGGGAGAAGGCAATGCCACCTCATGACTCATTCCCCAGGGGCAAGTCTTCTAACTTCAGATGCCCTCTTTGATGGCACGGTGAGTCACAGTCACACACCACTTGCACATTTCTCCCCAGGGGCTGACGCACTGGAGCAGGGCACGTTTCCTCTGCTGGTCTCATCCGTTTGTGCTATTATCTGGGCTTCCCTGCTTTCCTGCCTATGAGTTTGTACCTTGGATCATTCAGCAGCCAAGGACTATAAGTCCTGCCTCTCTTTTCTTTGCTTTCTTTCTTCCTCCCGGGCCCACTGTGCCTGCCAGAAGTCCACAGCCAAGGTAACATGGCTCTTCATCTGGCTCGCTTCTGCTGAAGTGCCAGTTTTTCTGAGCTGCTATTGACTGAGACACAACCTGTCTTAGCTCAGCTCTCTGCATCCCCAGCACCTTCTCCACAAAAGATCAAATAGATTGCAGTTCATTTCTTACCTGATCGGGTATTTGTCTTCTTTTTCAAGACTTTTACGGTTGCCCCATTTGCAATCTGAAAGCAAATCCAAACACGTCTTGCTGAAATAGGTCACACTGAGGGTCTGTGGGGTCTGACCCCCAGAGCTATTTTCAAACTCAATTCCCAAAGCCACCAACTTGTTTATGCCCCATGGAACGTAAGGTCAAGATGCATATCTAGTTACCTCATGAGTTTTAGAAAGAGCTTCCCTCTCCTTGCCTGAATCTATAGTCCTTCCAGGACAGTGACTGTTACCTTTGAATGAAAGTACAACTCATGCTTTTATTGTCAGAGAACAAGTTTTTATTGTCAGAGAACAAGTCCAACATGGCTCACACTGAGAACTACACCACTGCTCTGCTGTCAAATGCTGGGTTTTGCCAAGTGCTAGTTTACTTCACTCTATAATTACAAAAACAACCGGCCAGTTCTAAGAAGGGAAATATGCCAAAATATTTCAAGTGTCTTTTAAACCTTGTCAGCCAACCCAGCGAGAGAAAACAGTTAAAACATTAAGATACACTCAATCAAAAGCTGTGTCTTGCACCAAAGAATTATGTGCTTACACTTGCTCCCAGAAAGTAAATATAATCTATTTTATAAGCCTTATTTTTTGCAGCGTTTCTCCTTATCATACAGCGTTTCAGAACTCTTCAGATAACACAGAGCACTTTAAAACCTGGCACAAGTGGGAATATGCTCTAAGGCTATCATCTCTTGACATGACAAAGACCCAGAGAGAACAAGAATCCTCCTTCCTGTCCCTGAAGACAGGCAAACAGTCCCTGAGCAGCGTGGGCCACATGCTGCTGGCAGTCCCTCCCTGAGGAGCAGAACAGCAGTCCAGTGCTGGGATGGCAGCTCCTGCCCTGAGGGAGCAGGAGGGCTCAGGAGAGAACTCTGTTTCCCCCCAGGAGCAGAGGTGCTGCTGCAGCATGACCAGGATCTGAGCCCCCGCTCCAGCTTTTACTTCTGGGGCAAGAGCTGCTTTTAGAACCGAATGGAATATGCTTCCCCTTCTTTATTATTGCTGCAGTGGTCATACTTACAATTTCTTTTAGTCTGGTCTATAAAAAAACCCCACAATATAAACCCTTATTCTGGGGTCCAATTGCCTGACTTTTTTTGTGAGCTGGGTGTGTCACTGAGGGAACAAACAAAGAGGGGTGATCTGCACAGATCCATACAATGCGGTGTAAAGAAGCTCTGCAAAACAGAAGATGCAATGTGGCTCTGTGCCTCTGCCTTGCTCTCCAGGCCTCCTGTCCTCCCTGTAATAATTATTTTCAAGGTCTGTGTTGGTTCCTAGAGAGCGTGATGCCACTATAGCCTGAGAAATAGAGATCCATGACTGGGCAGCAGATCTGAAAGTGGCTCTCTAGTTCCCTTCTTGTGTGGAAAATAAGACTTCATGATAATCAGCAGCTTTCTTGCCACGGCTGGTAGTTATTCTCCTGCAAGCAATGGTGCAGACCTCATAAATAATCATATCAATGCCCCTACGAAGAAAACAAACTTACAGAAAAAAGGAACACACAAGGAAGAAACACACGAAGTTATCTCTCTCTTCAGAAACACTACACCAAAACACGAACACCCCCTACTTCTGCATTTCTAGTGTAGAAACTGCCTGTTTTTTCAAGAGTGGTTGGTGTGCGTAGGATCTTTACAATGCAACCTTCATGCTTGAGTGTCTTAAAAAAGACTCGGAGGTACTTCCCAGTTCCAGTTAGTTATTTGATTAGTTTATAGTGTTTAAGGGTGGTAAGAAAAAGAAAAGTTCTGGCTTGCCACAGAACTCTAGGTACTGTTGAGATGGTAAGCTCAGGCAACATTACTACTCTCACACAGTGCAGGCAAAGTTTCCTCTTCTTGCTTTGCTTGCCTATATGTTCCTTTTTGCATCAGTACACATACAAGAAGGTAAACTGGGTAAGCTAATTCCTGATGCCTGCTACTAAGATGCTGCCTAAAATGCCAGTAAGTATAAGTAAATGTGTAAGTAAATTTACTGTACAGTATCTTCTCAAGGTCAGAAAAAAATGGACTAAAATATCTAACAGATATACCCAGCACTATTTCCACAGGGCAGCTGCTAAGCTATAATTAGTATAGTTACAGCTTTGTAGAAAAGAACAAACCTCCCATCTAACTTGCATCTGCCTGCAGAAACCACAGACGAAAACAAGGTCTGGGACAAAGATACCCATGGATGGCAGTGATCAACTGGAGCAAACTTCTTTGCCATGAGGTACAGCACCCATAAGCCACAGCATGCCACGAGCTCAGGGTGTGTAAAAAGCTGCCCTGTAAAGCGAGGCAGCACTTGAAACAGCTGCGTGCAGTAAAAAGGGCTGGTACTATCATATTAGGTGCAAGTTTAGATACTTTGTCAGATTCAAACCTACAACGACCTTTACTGCATAGATACTGACTGCAACACTGCAATGTCCTTATTTGTTCAAAATCTCTGCTAGAGTGGAGGGAGGTCCCATGCTGACGCACAGACAAGATTCAAGGGAAGTACAGGAAAATCTCTAAGACACTGGACTGGGACTCAGGATGTCTGGTTCACCTCTGTCTTCCTGGGATGTAAGGAGAGCAACAAATACCTACAGAAAACTATGAAGTCGCTCCAAAGGAGCTTGCTTCAGACCTGAGCAGCCTTATGCTCCACCCAGGCTACAATCAGTACTGCTGGGAGTCCTTGTAGCTGTCTCTGGATGGCACTGTACTTGCAGACAGCAACTTGTTCAGGGTTGGCTCTGGTTTCTGAGAACCACACCGCATTGCACGATGCAGACCTACACTCATTAGCAGAGCTTACCTAAATAAAAGTCGACTACCATGGCTCTCGTCAGACTTTCAACAACAAGGCATGAAGAAAGCTCACTAAAAGTACTCAGCACACAAACTTCATTTCCAGCACCTATCGGTGAGCATCAAAATGTGAGCTACCATATCAGTTGTGGCCAGCCATCTGCTGCACACCTTACCTCAGTCTCTTGCCCTCCAGTTCATCTACCATCAATGGCAACTCCTTGACAGGCAATGCTGCTTGCTACGCTTTTGCAGTGTGCTACTCCCAAAAGGGTTTTGTCCCTAAATGTGGGCCTCTGTGTTGTTGTAATGATGGAGAGAGAAGTGCAGCATTAAAAAGGACTGTTTGAAAACTGGTTGCAATTGGAAGCGGAGGGGAAAAATTAGGGTATAAGTAAGTGGTAATATGGATGGAAGCAAAAACAGAAAAAGGGAAAGAATGAAAATCAAACTCATCTCAGCAGCCATTTTATTCTGACTCTCGATGAGCTTTCACAAAAGCTCAGATATAATGAAAATATGAGGTGGGAAGAGGATCATAGCTGCTGCTTATGGCGAGGAAAAAACTCAGTAGGAAAGAATAGAAGAGGGTCAAGACAGTGATTATAGCTGGAAATCAGATGATCTGAATAGTCTGACTAAACTAACTGTCTCTCTGCAAGGAGCCCCGCAACAAGCAAAACTCTCTGAAAAGCAGTAGAAAATGTGACTCACTGGCAATAAGACTGGGTCACATTTCTTTCCTTCTGTTGGTCATGCTCAGCTGTGTCTCCAAGATTTTAATCAATCGAGATATTTCTGTGCAGACAGCATTTAGAACTGGGGGAAAACTGCTTCTCAATTCATTGCTATTTATTATTCATTGGTTTTCCTGCTTACCTTGTAATGAGCAATGGTATTTAGCTTCGTTATCCCATCCTCCATCATCTCAGAGGAACCATCAATATCTAGCAATTCTCTTTGCTGCTCCTCAGACACAAGTTCTGCAGTATGACAGCAACAGAAAACAATTACATCTCAACCACATTCTCACCGTACGGATGGTTGTAAAGAACACCACCACCTAATTATTTTTGTACAAGTGGCTCCTAACTAAGCTCTGCCTCTCTCTGTCCCTCTGTAAGTTCACATGGGAGCGGTTTTGTAATCCCACACTACAGATTATTCTTACGGAAAGACAGTCAGGATGGCTTCCATTCCTGGAAGCTATTTTGTGTTGGTCAAGACAGAGTTTTCAGAGGTGCTATCACCTGCTATTCTTTTGCACAAGTGTGCCTTGGTGTTATGGCTATATTAGGACTAGAAGACACGAAGGGTAACATGTTTACTGTTAATGCATACTGAAGTCCCGGCAGAAGTGAAGCAGATGCAGTTCTGCTGTTCTAACTGGTACTATAAATCATGTAGTGTTTCCCTAGAAATACCTTGTAATAGATGATGTTCTGCCTGAAAGTTAAGATATATATATATATCAAAGCCAAATGCAGGAATTCCTAAATGAAAACTCCACTGACAGATCAGTGAACGCGATGAAAATATAACACAGTGCCATGCTCTTACCAAGACCAATTTCATCCAGGTGAAGACCATAGGGAAAGCCGTTCTTATTAAGGAAAGCTTGAAGGCTCTTCTCCTTGGTTTGGCCTATGGTGTCACAGTCCAGCACATTAACTTGAATAGTCTGACAGGCATCTCCACTTTCATTTTCTGGGATTTTTTCAAAGATAACATTCACAGTCTGGGGGAAGAAACACGAGTCATTCCAGCTTAAAGGGAATATCTGGCATGGGAAACCTACAGCAGCCTCCCAGTAGAAAAACTGACACATTTTCAGCATATTCATTATTAAGCTATTTTGAATAAGGATTATTAGAACAAATTAAACAATGAAGCATTTAGAACTCCTTATGTCTGAAGATTCAAAGATACATAGCTATGTATTTCCAAAAGTGCTTTTTTTTCTATTCCGCTTTTGTGCAGAATCTTTTTAAATGAATTACAGCAAAAGGCCAGAAAAAGTTACAATACATGTTCTGAAAAAAACCCAACAACACCGAAAGAAATAGACCCCAGAACAGTTCTTTCCTTTAAAATGAATGTCTTAAAAGCAAAAACTGTAAGATCTGAACTAGAGATCTGATAAGGTTGCTAGGTAAGTCGTCATGGTAAACATGATTGATTTTGAGCAGATAGGAAGCAATGTTAAAATACATATTCACACCAGCGGATTATGCTGAGCAGCCATATCATACCAAAACAACAACAACAAAAAATACAGCTCCCTTGGAGACATCAGTTTCTGTCTATACACAGCCACATCCCTAAAGGCAGGGCTGTCATGGTCAGCTACAGAAGCAATGGAAGGGAAACACACATTGCAGGAGTCAGAACCCAAAGTTCTGGTCCAGATCTGTCCAGAAAAGTGTAATTTAACCTATGCTGCGATACTGCAGTCAAACAACTCAACAGATCCTATGGTTGTAGCACCTCTGCCCTTCAGTTCATAGCAGCTTTTAGCTGGAAAACAACTTGTCTGCTAGACTGCACACAAGGTATGTATGGGTCAGGGGGACGTGTCACTGAGACTGGGTGAACATCTGTGCTCTTTTTTTCAGTCAGGTTCCATTTCTGGGCAGGTCAGGCAGATCAGCTGCTTCCAAAAGGAAGGGAAAAAAGGATGACAACGGGATAGCTACTGCATAGTGATAAGAGCAATCCCTCCTAGTGCCACAGCTTACTGCCCATGGACGCATCACTGTTCATCTGCATGCACGCAGATGTTCTGCTGGTGACGTCTCCAGAGAGAATTACAGCAAGCACTCTAGGTGCCTGCAAAGGAAAAATCGACCTACTTGAATTATTCTGGCTGTTGGACACCTCTGGTATAATGACTATCTTGTGACTGAAATGTGGGGACTGCAGGTACAACTCAATAAAGGAGTGACTGTTAAAAGAGGAAGCAACTATAAATGTTTATTTTCTTCCTGCTGTCATGTGAAGGAAAGAACTTCTGTCCAGGTTGCTGCAGGAACATGCTTTGTCTCTTCTGAGAAAAATGAATAGTTATTAATAGCTCTGAAGTGCTCTTTTCTGCTCTGTTACCCAGCAAGTGTAGAAATTACCAGATGCTGCTGGTATAAAAAGTAGTCCAATAAGACATTAATGAATTTCACTGCTTCTATAGAAGCAAAAGAATTATTAAAACAGGGTCGTGCAGCTATGAAGATCAGGATTTAATGAAGACCAGGACATAACTAGAGTAACAGAGAATAACTTCATCATCAGGACATGGAGAGGCTTAATTGTGAGGAAAATGAGTCCACCAGAAAGACAGACAGAACAGAAGAGGAGGAGATGTGGGAATGGTGCCTGCAGAAGGAGAAGCAGACTGGATGCCATGCCTCAGGTAGGGATTTCATGCAGAAAATTAGTAAAAAAAATACACTGGCACAAGAATGAGGGAGTCATGCTTGGTCAGGCCTACAGACCAACTGAAGAGAAAACAGTACTGTCCTTGACTTTGACTTCACTGAGGTCGTGATCTTGTGGGATAAAACAGTGGAAAGAGACTAACTGCATTTTGTCTTCGGAGATGTCTCCTCTACGTTTGAATCAAAGTCTTTGTCAACCTGATCTTTCGGGAGTAGCTGCTCACTCTTCAACTGACGCTGATTTGTCCTTACATTCTTGGAAATGCTCCTTCCTTTAATTGAACCTTGCTCCTACACTGCATTTTTTTTTTTTTCCTTTTGGACTGTCAAGAGCAGCAGTCCTTTACTCTTCTGCTATTCCTTTTCAGCGCAGATTGCTCATAAGTGTGCAGCCTCTTCACTTAGTAGCACAAGTGTCCTCCTAGGCCTGCTCAACTCGCTGTAGGGTGACAGGACTATAAAAAGAGAAAGGTAGTTCCTTATGTAGGTGGAATATAAGTCATTTACAGATTCCTTAATCTGAAGTTTCCATTAGGTAAGGAAAATGACACTTTGTGACTCAAATAAATATTTGAACACATGAAGTCTATAAACCAGGGGAGCCAGACAGTTTTGCTGATACAATTTCCTGCAGAAGTTAATCTTAAGAGATGAAGCAGTTGATGAGGAGCTAGAAAGCCAATTATGATTGTCTCCTCTCTGCAGCTGAAGTTTTCACAAACAACATTCAACATGTCTGACAGCACAATCCCCATCTTTAGAAACCATTAATCAGAAGCTGACAGTCACTATCACTGCATTTAGACACAAAGTGTGGAACTGGAAAAAGAATCAGAAATGACTGGAAAATTAAGGAAGCCTTTTATGATGAACCACGAGGGTCAGAAAACACTAAGAAAAATCACAGGAGGACACCTGGGCATCGTGAGGAAATATTATTAGGCCCTTTTCTAAGACTTTGCAAAGGAAACAAACAAACAAACAAACAACCATCACAAGTTAACTTCGGGAAAGAGTTGGGAGGAAATTACAGGACATTTGGTGCAACTTAGTAGTACGTAGAGCTGGGATTCTGTGCACTAAAAATTAGTGGTTAGAAACATGAAGTCACAGTGCTCTTCAGCAAAGGCTTAACACACATTGCAAGAATCGTTAGGGCTATTTAAGGAGAAGGCAGCAAGCATCTGGAACTTCTTGTTTGGAAACTAACTTGGAGCCTAGCTAAAAGACAGGAAAAATAAATTAAAAAACATTTTTTTCACTCACGCACTGACAGTAATAATGACATTTGAAGACAATGTTTACAGATGACTTTTCAGATTAGTAGTTTTCCTGAAAATGAATCTCAAACAATGAATTATTCAGTAAAGCTATTAATATCCATAGCAGATAATAAGTGAGATGCGGTTTAATAAAGAAATGCCACAATACCATTTCTTTTATTAGATGTAAAGAAAATTCATCCAGGAAATTCAAGGGCTCTTATTCGTTACCCTGTTCTCTATTCAGCTTTGCATCTGAACAACATATATGGCCTTTTATGAGACAGATTAAGAAAGCAAGAAAACCTTTGAAGCAGTAAAAGAGAACCACGAAAAGGAGACAGCACCAAGATGTGCAAACAATGATACTGCGTTAAACCTATTCCCTTATCTTCCAAAATACCAGAAACACGAAAAAGCGGATTGATCACAAGATCCTCCTGAAGCAGACAGAACAGTTGTTTGTCGTGAGGTTATAGTAAAGCCAAGAAATTGGCATAGAAAATGTTACGCACTGCTGACTTCCTTGCAATGGTTACTGTGTCCCTTTCTGCTGATGAAAATCTCCAGACATCACACACTTGTAACAGTTTCCTTATCTCTCACAAATATGACTAGTAATACCATATCCATTGCATCTTAGTAGGAAATCAGCTTCTGCCTCTGTTTCACTCCCTCGCATCCCTCCTACCATTTCAACACCCTTCTTTTAACTAGTAAAGCAGTTCAACACTTTAACAACTTCCTACCACCACACAGCTTTGCTTCACTTTCGACAAAAGACTGTTAGCTGAATTAAATCATTTATTCTCATCTGAAGATGCAAATGTACTTATCTCGGCAAAGAGAATTCAACAGCCCAAATCCCTTCTGAAAATTCAAGATACGTTTGTAGCTCTTAAGTGCTCAAGCACCGATTCTACCACATGATCAGATCCTCTCTTGATTTTCCACAGGAGAAATCGCACCAGGAATTTCTCCCAGGTCAGGCCCACACTGTGTAGCTTTTCTATTTAAAACCAATCACTTCAGTCAAATGGCAACACTCAGCTGGGCACAGTTTTTTTTTCATCAGTCATTGAGCAAATAATCTACTGAGAGGTGCAGCTGCTTGCCTTGCCTGTGAGAAAGCAGGCTTGCTTCCTCTGCTTCTGAAAGGCTCTGTGACGCATCCACATCTCTTTCAAGGCAGTTTTATTTCTCAGTACTCAAACACAAGCACAGCATGAAACCCACACGGCTTCTCAGCTTGCACTGGACCATTGCTTTTAAAAGCATCTTTCTTTCAATCCCTCTGCTTGAATATTGACTTCAGAAGCTCATTCCCATTCAATATCTGGCCCTTTCCAGCAGAGAGTGGTAACTGTAGGGGGTTAGCTGGTCCCAAGGTCTGTGGCCTTTTTAAAAAATGCACACAGCTTAGCCAAGGGATGGCTCTAATGTAATTCAAAACCAACACAATTCTTAGTTTTCTCTCTTTTTTTTTTCCTATTTCTGATTTTTAGAAAACCTCTCCTGCCCTTCTTTCTGCATGCCCAGCACTTCTCCCTTCTCATGCCCATGGGCCTATCTGCTTAGTGGTGTGTTTAGGAAGGACCTATGGAGCTTCTTCTGATTTTTGGTTTGGCTGTATCCTTCTTTTATTGGTTTGGAATGGAAGTCTTGCTTCTGAATTAAGGATATGCATGTAGATTGCCTACACTTGTTTGTAGGGCCCTGCCACTGGTTTCAAAGCTCTGCTCTGTACTAGATGCCTCCCTGCATCTTCAAGTGTCTACATATCACAAAACTCTGGACACCGGCTGTCTGCAGATGTGCTGCTGTAACTTCCTGACACCCTCTTTTGGGCTGCTTTTTATGCTTTGCTCTGAGCAAGCATGCTTTAGCATGCCACTTTTGCAGGGCCTTCAAAAGGGGAAAATTAAAATACCTACAAAAGGTTACAAGATTCAGAATGCAACTGCAGTGACCAAATGTGCAACGGCACTTGAAAATCCAGATCAGAATTTATTTGATATAGAAAACAAAAATGCAGTCCTTTAGACAGTAATTTGCTTCTAAAGAAAGGAGAAACATTACTCCCTGTCTGTTCAATTGTGGTTCCCTCTCTGTAGAATCAGGTCCTGTATGTCCTGTGGTGTTAGAAATAGAAGAAAGGCTGTCTCCTTCTACTTTAACATCCTGTTAAATGCTGCTCTTGAAGAGAAAACCTGCACAGCTGGCCTGCTTCATCACCCAGAAAGCCACTCTGTTTCACCCAAACCTATTTCACAACACAGTTTAGTTTCCAGTACAAAACTTAGACAAAACACAAAAAAAAGCTTTCTCCCCATCCAGCCAGAGCCAGAGTCCTTAACACTCCATCTCCATAATTCCAGTGCAAGATCCTCTCTCCTCTTCTGATAGTTGTAAATGGAATATTCAGCCACTTCTCACCTGAGTCCAATACACCACAGGACCTTGGAAGAGGAAGCTACTTCATTAATCTTCTAACAGTATAATTTATAAAAGCAGTACCATTTAAAAGCAAGAATACAAAGTACAAGTCAGCAAACATTTGAGAAAGGCTTTTTGCTCTCACTTCCTCATCCATCCCCAGACGGCCTTCCCCAAAGATACCGAGTCCTTCAGACCACTTCCCCTCTCTTCACTGCAAGCTGCCCACAAGACCCTATCAGCAACTCCATGCACAGAAATGGGATAAGAATTTAAGGCAGTGTTCAGTAGGTTCAGAATCAGCTATCCCCGAAGGTGCCTCTCAATGTAAATTTGTGCGATAAATAAGAAAAGCCAATCAATTCCACAAGACTAGATGAACCTGTGCTAACTATTAGCAACAAGCACACTGAGCTCTAAGAAGATTTGACTGCAATTTTGTCAGTTTTCAGCAGAAAATGAAAATTTAGAAAGATGTCACAGAAAAGTTATTATTTCAGTGAGCTTCCTGTATGACCCAACTTACGATCTAGCTAATCCAGTGGGCTGCTGATCAGCCAAAATTTCCAAGGTCATGAGTTTACTCCCATACAAGGCATCTTAGGACTTCCAGATCCAAACATGGAAGACATGCAGACCTAGAAACTGAAGACCTGCCTCAGAGTATGGGATATGGAAGGGCCTGATTTTTCCTCCAGAGCCACTGGCACTTGCATGGTCCTTGCCATGGTAGTTGCTGCTCTGGTCGTTTCTGCTCCTAAGTTCTGAAGCCTACCTTTTGATCACACTTCCCAGACTCGGGAGACATTCAAGGTCAGGCTGGACCAGGCTCTGAGCAATCTGATCAGCTGCAGGCTCACTACAGGGGAGTTGGACTAGTTGACCACTGAAGGTCCCTTCCAACTCAAATGATTCTATGACTCTACTCCTAAGTACGTCTGGTAACTACAACAGTAAGTCAAGAGTTGAGAAATAAGAAAGTCGTGGAATGACTGGAAATGCAGATTTTAAAGTTCTCCGACTCAAAAAAATTTAGAAATTCTGGGGAAAAATGTGTTCCACTTAATCTGAAAACCTTTTCAGATCTTCTACTCAAAAAGTCACTATTTTTACATGCTCAAGAATGCAATAATCTTTGCTGTCTATTCTCACAGTTTCAAGATGACAGTCAGGGAAGTCCAGTTTTCAAAGAATTCTGTGTGCAACTGTGAAATAGGAAGCATTTTGCTGTTGCTTTGGGAAAGACAAGAGATCTATGGTAAAGTTCAGAAACTCAAACTAAGTTTCCCAGATAGCTTTAACTAAGCAGCTGATTCAAATGCATTACACTGTAACCTTGCTTATTTGGAGCTAACAACATGGAATCCCATAGCAAATTATTGCTGTCAGAAGATTTGCCACAAGACGACACAATGGAAAAATAGAACCTCTGCATTTCATTCTTTCATTCACTGGAGAAGTGCAATTTACTTAAAATTCTAAGAGTATGTTTACAATTTTGTAGACCACTTTAAAATCAAAAGGAATTTCAATACAGTGAGGCTTTACTAAACCTAACCTTAGGCAATTAAAGCACGCTGTGAAGCCAAGGTGACAGCTCTTTTTAAAATGTATATTGGTGAAACACCATCACGTTAGACTCCATTGGATTTTGAAACTTTGTGAGCAATAGTAATTTTGTTCTTCTCTATCTGGGAACTTAACCACCACCTTTGTGTCTAAGAGCCTTCATTTACCTTACGAGAAAAAAAGAAAACATTGTAGTTGCCTGTTTTCAGAATGTGAACTGCCAAACATACCACTGTTTTGAATTCAGACACTTGCCACAGCAGCCAGTCTTCGTTAAGTGTGTACAGGGCTTTGCAAGTTATTGCGTCAACAGGTCCTTTGTTTATCTTCTGATTGAGGGTTGTCACTAGCAAATAGAAAGGTTCACCAATTGTCTCCTAGGACATGAAACAAACACAAAGAAGGTGTTTATTTTTGCAGTCACTAAACAGGCATAAATAACTAGAAAAATAAGTTAGGTGTAATAAACATTTCCTTTTAACTAACTCGTTATCTTGCAATTAATTAGGAAAAAAAAAATCACTCTGAGCACTATCTACTTATTTGTTTAACGTCCATGCTTTGTCTTTGCTTTTCAGTGTGAAAGACTCGTGCAAATAGTAAGAGACAGCCGGAGTGTGTGGCAAAATAGCTCACAACCCCTTGCTGTGCACAAGTACACTACAGACAAGCTGCTCCTTCTCAATCTGGCACATGCTTCCTAGTTCCATCAAACTGCTCATGTTGGGGGGAGATGTGCTTGTGTTCACGTGCATACTTCAGCTACTTCTTCCTTTTCAGTTTAGTGAGAAAACAAGGTAGTATCTGGTTTCCTTTTAACTTACTTCTCCTGTTGTGGTTTCTGAAAAATTCCTTGGGAGAAAAGTGGTGGGACGTACCATGGTTTATCAGTGAGAGTGAATGGTACTGAGCTTCCCCTTCCAACCTGCACCCCGGTATACAGGCAAGCACTTGAAAAAAGGATGGCTCTTTAGCTCCATGCAACACCATTCCTGCAGCCCAGCTAAGGCATTTTACTAGCAGAGCTCCGTAAAGGCAACTGATGTACCGAGAATAAACCTCTCTGACAACTCCTTGTCTCTTTCCTGGGGTTTCAGGAAAAGTGCTCAAATTGCTGAACCCCAAGGAGTTCTGCTGCTGTACCAGTGGTATAGGTGGGACTGATAAGAGTGATACCATCATGCTTGTGATTGAGATACAAGCAGGACTGATATGAGTGATACCATCATGCTTTTGAGTGAGACAGGAAACATAACCAAGCACTGAAACCAAGAACGAAATGCTAACAAGAAGGCTAAAATAAACAAGCTGCGAAAGAAAAAATGCTTGTTTCCACTTGAAGTTATAGAGTTATTGAAATTTACAACGCTGTTTGGAGGTTAAAAACCCTGGAAAGAAGTTTAGTTTTCCAGGAGATGGTTTCCCTTAAACCTTCACCTACACAGCAGCTTTCCAACAGCTTGCACAGGCAGGTACAAAGTGCAGTTTAACATGAAATAATGGCTGACATGAGAAAAAGATATGCTATGGTTGCAAAATTATCCAAATCTCATCCAAATAAATGAAACAACGATTTCTTACAGTCCATCTCTTTTCCTACATCCCCTTAACGACATATCAACTAAACTAGAAGCGGGCACTTTAGTAATGTGTTAAACAATGATTTATACAGATGCCAATAACATTCCTTACGGAAGAAATCAGTTAAAATACTGTTTTTGTACGTGATGCAGTGAAAAGATGTACCCATACCCGGAGAAACCCAGAAAGGCAGACAGACATCCAGTTTGTCAGCAATTTTTCTACCACAGATTCGGTTCGTCTAAGCAGGAGTTTAGGCTGAACATTGCTTGACTGTTCCATTAAGTCCTTCGTCAACACTTCCAGAATATGGGTTAGATAAACTAGCTTAGTTTGTAGTGCAATAGTCAAGAAGGATGCAAACAAGCACCTGTTCAAAGAAAAAAACAAACAACGAAAGAGAATGCTATAATATCTGAAATTTCTCTTCCAAAATATACCTTTAATAAAAGAAACACTCCTCAGCACAGTTTATATCTTAAGTTTTTAATCTTTAGGCATTGGATCTGCCCACCGATGTCAGCAGAAATATAAAAAATGCAAGTCCATCTGCTCTTGAGATTATTTTTTAAACATACAATTTGTCTCTACATTTAATTCTGCAGAATTACGACTGCTTTGGTGACAGAACATTTCTAAACTGTAAAACTGTTGATGTAACTGCAGGAAGTATTTACAGTTTTGATGTGAGCTTTCCTGCTCCTTTCCCTCTTTGTTTACATCTACAAACATTCTGATTTCTCCGTAATGGTTTGTTTAACTGCAATGTTTTTCCCTCCTCAGTGTGTGCAGATGGAGAAGATGGAAAAACGCTCTGGAGAAATGCAAGTTTGTTTTGTAAGAAGTGGAAATTACATTTGGATGCTACAATCTATGCTGACTTTTCCTGTTAATTCTCTGTCTTGAAGATGATAAGCAAAATCATACTATACCTGTCTTTCACAGAGAAATTTTTCTGCTTTTCAAGAGTGTGAATGAGAGTAACAAGAAAGTTCTTGTTACAAATTAAAGCATGCAACATGTTGAAGCTTTCATCCTTGCGTGTTTGGTCTCTGCTCTGTAACAGTTAAAGAAAAATAAGCAAACTGTAGTTTGGCTACCATGGATTCTTAATGTTCAGAATGATGGCAAGCAACATACGGGATAAGATCCTGGCTTCATTTCAATCAGTGGGAATTTTGCATTTCATGGGTCTCGGGATTTCACTTAAGATGAATTTGTGTACAACACAGAGTACACACAGAAAGAGCATACGTTTTCTGGCATGTCCCCAAAGTAATGCCAACAGCTAAGTTTGCCTGTTATCTGCCATGACTAGATCCTGTTCATGTTATTTAAATATACGCTGGGTAACGGAACCTTACATATCAAATTCCTTTTACACGTAAATCCATGTAACCTCCCCCACAGGGAAAAAGAACATACAGAAAATGCAGTTTGATGTGTTATGGGACAACACAGCCAGAAGGGATACAATCGCTTGTGAAAAAATATTTATTGAGACGTGTCACACTACACGGACTTACCTGTGGCATGTCTTCACTGAAGATGGACGCAAAACCTCCTGACTAAAATACAAGACAGGTGATATATATCATTCTGATGTATACGAAAAGTTTCACATTAAACATGCCAAGCACATTTCCCGATGGCATACAACTCGAAATAAAATGATGGAAATCCTGGCCTCTACACAGTGACTTCTTCTAAGTTCACCGAAAAGTAAAGTCCAGAAGATGACCTGGTATTGATTTCAGTGCCATTGTGTGTTACTCTACGCTGCTGAGCTGCACCAGCACAGCAGTGAAATAATGCTCTGCGGGAAAGACTGTTCATTACCCTCATCTCCAAATGAGCAAGGGTTACTCCCGGCTGCATCCTGCTGGAAAGCAATGATAGGGTTTTCGTAGCACAGTGACACTTGAGTTCATCTGCCTCCATTCATTTCAAACCACTTTCTGAATGTTCCCAAATGAACCCTCCAGGAGGTCCATGCTGTCAGAGGCACAGGTGCCACCGCACACCCAGCCCTAGTGAAGGCTATCACAACACAGGGACACCTCCAATTCTCTGACACCTTGCATATGCTCCTTGTCTGACTCTCACAGCCTGCAAGCGCAGCACCAAATAAACACTAATAATATTTACTATTGCAAATGTTTTATCTGTGATGCTGGCAGCCCCTCGTTTCTTAATCCTCCCCTTTCTGCGTGTCTCAGGTTTTCTTCTTTTCTATTCTCCTCTTCCTCAACTGGTATTCTCATCTTTTTTCAGAACTCACTCAGCACCCCTAACATCACCTACCAGTAATATGTTCTCTCTCTACTCCCCCACTGTCTGTGATGCAACCAGAACCATGTAGGTTAAAAATAGTTGCAAACAGGGAACATGCATGTTAGCGTTAAACCAAACAATGTGGAAAACAGAGAGAGAGTGCAGAGGTAATAAGCCCAATTTCACAAGAAAAGCGAAAATCAGGCTGTACGTAATGAATACTTAAAGAATAGCTGTAACATCCGTTTAATTTAACACCTACAAGCATTAAGCTCAAAACAAAAGCTACCAAGCTGGACTAAATATAGAAAACTGGAGCAGCAGGAAGCTAGAAGCTCAGAATGAAGATGGAGTGCATCACTCTTAATTTTAGGCATCTGATTCCCTCCTTCAGCAACTAATCTCATTCTGAGACAGATGTCTCAGGCAAGTAGGATGAATCATGTTGAGCTGTCTCTCCTTACATCAACTACAGAAGATGCTCAGTGAACAGCTTTGATGTTCATGTTTGAGCAGCTTAGATTATATGAGACAAAACCCACTAAACTCACTGGAAGGCAGAATGAGCACAATGTAGATATCATTTGAACACATCAAGTTAGCAAGGGAAGTGGTGGCTTATCTTACTTTGACCTTTTCGACACGAGGTTGCAACCTACTACGTCTTTTCTGCTTATCTGTAATATTTGCTTAATACAGCATTTCTCTCCTGCCACATCCACACTGCACAAGGTATATTTGAGCACTCCCGCAATGTAAATGATAACCACTTAGCAGGAAAGATTGACACATACGACATTTAATAACTTGCCTGACACTACATGTCTGCAGAGAGCTAACAGGCAAGTTCACTTCCTCCAATTATAGGTATTTCAAACTAAGACAAAGTTCTAATTGGAAACACTTCAGGGCTGTAAGATAACACACAAGGTGCGTTTTGCCCCAGTGAAAAAAAAAAAGTCTGTTCTTTTCTGATCTTACATAATGCAATAGAGTGACACATTTTGTACCTTTTTTTCCCCTTTTCATTTTCTTTACAAAGTGAACGCTTCCGCCCAGTAAAACAAACTGAAATGAAAAAAGGCAGAAAGCAGGCTTTGTTGGCCCATTGAATTCAAACCTCCCAATAACCCCATACAAATCAGGCTGGCAGCATCATAGCAGGGTAAGGAGAGATACTGCAACTTCCTGCTGTGTGAAAACTGGACTCAAGCATATAAAGATTATGCTTATGTACTACGTTAAATATGAATCTGATTTGGTAACTGGTATTTGGCACTGTACCAGCAGGAGCTCCAGTTCTGCATTTGTCACATGGGTTTAACTTTATCACGATGAGCTTTTTGTGGGCTTACAGACAGCAATAAAGCAAAGCAGTGTGCAGACAAGATTGCAGGACTAGGCCACAGCAGTGATGAGTGACATATGCCAAGCAGCGTGTAGCTGAACAAGTAGATACCAGCTATAACTTAAAACACCGCTGTACTAAGCAAACATTTCCACTCATTGGTATCAGTTACACAAGAAAATATTAACAGCTGAGACCAGAGCCTTTGCCAATTAGTAAACGCCAGTCAGCACTGTTTAACATCACAGTATAATTTTGAAAGCTGTGGCAAATGCACTTACCAGCACAGCAATGTGCCACATAAACAAAAAAATATAAATACACACACACACACACACATATATTTATATATACAAAGGAAACCTTCAAGAGAAGGCCTCTCCACTCCTTTTATTACGCAGTGCCATAAACTATTCCAAAGACCAATGAAAATATCCACTTCCAAATAGGACGGCATTTAAGCACTTATGTAATTTTTAAGAATTTGATCCGTATTCCTTTCAATCGAGGTCTTATCATTTCTGTCAGCAGGTTGAAGTAGGCAGTCAGCACAACCTGAGAGCCATCTCCTCATTCTAAAGTCTAATTAGGAAATGTCGTGATGATAGCTAGCATGTTAGCTAGCCTGACTGTTACTGTAATTAGCTATAGCACAGGAAACAAATACATGAGAACAAAAAAGCAATGGATAAATTATAGTTTTGTTAGGACAGCCTGAAAGGCGAGGCTGAGCAAAAAGAAGCTGATGTATACACAACCCTTGAAAATTCAGCAGCGGTGCTTTAACTACAGCATTTAGGCTTGGTTAAATATAGAGATGCACAGCCTTAAAGTGCTCTTTGGTAGCTGACGATTTAGGAAGAGTTTCTTATAAAAACAATGTGCAGTGACTGTGTAGTATTTTGTTATTTGATCCTTATCTTTCTAGCTTTTTTATTACTGTACAGGGCTGACAAGTGAAAGACTTGTAAATATTTACCTCTGGAAAGAAAGTTCTAATAGCAAAGTGTTTGTAGTCAAGGAAAGGAACAGTTCCAAAACTATCCACCACATCTAATTCATCCATCTGCAATTCAGCAAATCCTGTAAAAACACCCCCCTCCCCACCCAGAGAGTTAGTTTACTTGACACAAAATCATCTCTACAATTAAAACTTGGACCCAATACACGTTCCTTAAAAAACAGTTTTCAGTCAAGAGGGTTTGCTTTTCTGAAGCAATTAAGGGGTGGAAAGAACCCCTTTCAACCCCTTTTTAAAAACAAAATATCTGTTTTTATTTTCACTTGTTGACAGAAATTATTGCATGCAATCCTATCAGCTTAGTGCTGCCTGCTACTGAGGAGCAGACTAACATTAAAGAGGAACTCCGATGCAACACAAAAATAATTTAGCAGCATTAAATTAAGTGTTCATATAATGTGAACTTCTTGACAGTTTCAGATCAGAAATTATATTGTACACTTAAGCACTATAAAGCTCTTTCCACCTACCCTCGCGTATTTCTTTCCGAATCTCGTACTCCAACAGTTCAAGTTGCTGACTCTGTTTACGAGTTAACTCTTTGGACTTGTATCTAGTAACTATGAATGCCACTAGAAGGGAAGGAAAACAGGCTCTGAGTGCAGAAATTGCAGAATATACAACGCCACTAAAGGCCATATTTTAATATGATTAAGAATATAATGTGGTATGAAGATTAATATACAATTGCAATCTTCAGATGGATTAATGCTTCTACCATCATCAGTGTGATAGTAGTCATGAGACCCAGTTATCTGGATCTAAAACCATATTTAATAAAAAAGCATTCCCTGTAATGACATCTTGGAATTTTGAATCCAACCTTACTTGAATGTACAGCACACTGCTACAAACAACCTGTGCAGGGAGGTACAGCATGCAACAACCACTTCTACTACTAACGGCCTACTTAAAGTAGCACTGATTAAACAGGAAAAGCAGTTTTGAAAAGGAAATCCACTTCTAGACTGTTAAATTCTCCAAAGCTTATTTTGACAGAGAAAAAGTGCTAGATACGGTTCTTGTAAAGACAGTGCACTTTACAAAAAGAAATCCAACCAAATAAAAGAAGAGGCAAACACCAAGCTTATTACAATAAACCGAAATGTATCAAATACATAACCAGGCCAAGACATTTAGGAAACAGGAGTGACAAAAAGAGAAGGGGACAATTATGAAATGATGGTTCTTCCTCATTTTTATAATGACCTACAAATTCATAAATTATCCAAATAAGACTAAGCAGAAGCTTAGAACAACGAATGCCTGAGGATGAACAATTGGGTGGGACACATCCACCCCCAAGGAGGGGAAAGAAGCTCAACTCTGACTGCTAGAAAAGCCTGAGGATTTTGCCTGACATAAAAACACAGATCCTAAGGCTTGCCTCGCTACATGCTAGTGAATAATCCCAGCAGAATGGCCAAAATGACTTCTTCATAACATGCTGTCATCTAGTGAGATGGGACTGCACCACCAGACCAAATTTAACTTTGCCTGCTCTTACTGGGAACAAGGGAAAAACACCAGATTGCAAGTGTCTTACACAAGAAAGTCTGTCTTGTGCATATATTCATATATTTTCAATAAATTTCAGTGTATAACAATAAGTTTGGGGTTTTGCTCTTCTTTTGTTTGTTTGGCTTACTTTTTAGGTGTTTCTTTGTAAGTATTTATGTACAGCAAATCAAAAACTGAAAACATATGACAGTACTTACCTATTATGACACCCACTACAATAGGTAGCAAAATAAGGACATATAAATATATGTATGATGACGTTGGTTTAACTTCAAGCTCGAAATTTCCTAATTTGACCTGAAGAAAAGTAATGGCTGTGTTAATAGAAGACAAGTGTTTCAGCAATACTTAAAATGGCATTTCATATATATTAAAAAATTATTTGAAGCACATTTGAAGCGAGGAAGGCAATAGTTAAAAACATTTCTCTGCACACACAGTGTTTATCTGTTGAGCAGAAAAGCAAGGTAAAACTCCAGCTGATAATGAGGGAAGTAACATTTGCAATAGAGGCCCTGGCCCACTGTCCTCTTCCCCTTTTCTTTGCAGATGTTTCAACCTCTTCATGTAGGACTTCTGGGTGCTCCTGAAGGTCAGCTTCAGAACAAATACAGCATACACAACAAGTACAATGCTGTCCACAGCCAGCGATATGCCAAAGGCAGGACAGACATTAGTTTTTAGGAATACACCAAAGTTCTGAAGCCTGTCAGACACTGAACTGAGGCACTGACCACTGCTGATTATGGCAGAAGAAATTTTGCAAAGGAGGACCTCCAAGAGGACTGTGAAAACACATAAATAAAGGGTAGCTAAGACTATAAACAGACTAGAAGTAAAAATACACTTTGATACAGAAAAAGAATACCACCAAGTGCTGGGGATAGAAATGAGCCTCAGATAATTGAAAGGGAGAGTTGGGTTGAAATTATTTTGGGTTACAGCAGGGAAGACAGAGATCTGGTGATTCAATCGCTGGCTTTTCACAGGAGGTGAGCAGTCAGGGCAGCTGCAGACTGCCAAATGGATAGTCACACTGCAGCTATACCAACACGAGTTGGCAAAGATGAATCATAGGGCTGGAAGGATACAGCCGTCATACTTTTGGGGCTGAAAAGAACAGAAGAAAAAGCAGGCCTATTTCCTCCAACAAATGTATTTTTTCCTTTATTGTTTACATGTTTTCAAGTTCTTATACAAAGTACTTTTAGTCTGAGCCTTCCTAGGATCTCATTTGCTTTTTCCAAGGTTGGAATGCATTGGTAGCAAAACATGACTAATATATCTGCCCTTCTCCTCTTGTTATGTCCAACCAAAGTGCTTCAGAAGCAGAATTTTCTGTTACTCATCCCTGTTTACTGCAAGCATTCATTTAATTTTCAGGTCATGCTTAGAATATCTTCCATCTTCATCACAACCTTCCTAGTCTGTAGCCCCATTTCTTTCCTTCTTATGAATCAGATTAAATACAGTATACCTGAAATCATATGACTTCTATTCCTATGTTCATTTAATTCTTCCTACATGGTATTTGGAAATTTCCTCTAGATCAGTAATGCCTCCAAACTTTACGGCATCAGCAAATGTTATTACTGCATAGTTTATTTTTGTGCTCAAGTCACTAGTGACATTAAATAGTATCTATATAAAAATCAACACTGCCCAGAGTCAGCTTCCAATACACAGCACTCAGTTGTTTTACTTCCTAGCATCTTCATAACGACCATGTTAAGTAGTTTACTGAATGACTTCCAGGTACATGCAAACTACTGTTGTTCGTTGTTGAGAAAATCACTCATCTTACCAAGTGAACAGATATTGTATAATCTGCTTTTATTAAAAAGAAGTTGGCAATTATCCCATTTTCCATCTATTTCTAGGTCTTTTGAGAGCCCCTCATTCAAAACACATTATAAAGCTTTAGACAGAGGTAGGATTAAATCAGCAAACCTACGTTTGCTGAGTTATGGCTTACTTGCTTTTTAAATATTGGTTGTATATTTGGTGCTCTCCAGTCATACAGTACCACTCCCACTCTTCCTGTCTTGAGCCCCCTGATCTGTCTGAATCTTGTTTCTGTCACTAGAACGGCATTTTCTTCTTTGCAGACTGATCATCCTGTCTTTGAGCCCCCCCTTAACACCCTTTTTCTTACTGAAAACTGAGGCAAGAGAGACATCTATTCATAAGCCATAATTATCATCTTTAGCACCCAGATTATCTTTTCTTCATAGAGGCTCTACTTTTCTACAGTTATTTATTTACATGATTGAAAAAAAACCACATATGACGATACTCTGTTTTCACATTTTTCTTGTTGGAAAAAAAAAATTAAGCACCAGAAGTAAAATGGTACATTATTAACTACTACATTTGATTTGCCCTAGCAAGGTGGTGACCTTTCAGTGACAGTTATTCCTACGAAGCTTGCAGGGTGACCATGTGATATTACAAGGCAGTGTTAATATTTAAATGCAACACCCATCTCTGAAAGATTTTTCCATGCTGTAAGTGGCTCAGATGGACAGAATCCACAGATGGGAGACCAGTTAACAGTGATATGAAATTGAGAATAGCTTCGTTAATCTTTACTATATGCCATATGCCTTGAAGTCAATACAGTTATTTCTGCTTTGTACCAGTTTTACGCCAGCATACACTGCAAAAAGAGTCTGGTATCATTTTTCTTCCTTAACAGTGGTGATAACTGCATTTAAAAAATATATACATCTTCATCTTACTCGTGAAGCAAATATCTTAAGATGTAACTTAGCCTTGAAATCCACACTGATGTTGTCATATTTGGGCTTGGCTTTGTGCCATATATTCATATTTTGGTCTCCTCGGTGCATGTTGAATTTTACCTCTTTTTTTATTCAGAAATGCTTCCTTTTGTAGTGACCACTACGCACTCGATCACATAGTGATCAAGATACTTAACTAGTTTTAAAAGGGAAAAGTGAACAGGAGGACAGAATCCTTTCTCCTCGGTCACACTGCAGCAGCAGATTACTTACAGATCCTGGCACACCCAGTGATGCTTTATTATTAATTTGTGTGCTGCAGCCAGAGGTGTGACAAGCCACTACACTCCTGGAGCTCAGAAGGAGGAAGCTCAGTTTGGGTTGTACAGACCACTTCTTACACTAGGACGGCAACCAGGCTGGAAAAGAACTCAGTACTGCTAGTGATACCTGTGCTGGGGAGGCATGCTTAGATGTGAGGAATATAACCAGACAACCAAGTATCAGGAGATCAGAAAATGCATCCAATTCCCCCCTATAAAGGAATATTCATTACCAGAACACGCTGGTACATTCTACAGCATTTGTATAAACAACCAGTGTTAAATTGCATAAAGGGAAATTCTACTTACAAAAACTTTCACTGTGGAAAAGTCAATCTTTTCTGTTCCTTCCCTTTTGAATTTGCACAGTATGGTGCTACGGTCTGGTTTTTCAGTAATATTTTGGACACTGAAGTGTATCTTTGCAGTCTGTGAACCATTCATATATGACAGATATACTTCTACCTCAGTTTTAGAGATATTCAAGTTGTCATTTTCTTTCTACAGGGAAAAAATTGAAGATAATAAGCAGTCGCTAAATATGGTAAGATGTAACAGAAAGTTCAATGACTGTTTTAAATAAGTAATTACAGTTTATTACTTTCAAACTTACATATATTTTTAATTCCAGATCGGGATCCAGTTCAGTGTGCAGCTGATAGTTAATGAACACCGGGTCAGGGTGATAGTGCAATTTGACACATGGTATAAAGGTAGTTTCCACTTTAAATATCATATCAACAACTTTACCCTCCGTTGCATGGTTCAGACTTGGCGATAAGTAATGGTACTCAGATTTATTCTGAGGACACTCAGAGATCTAGAAAAGCAATAGCAAAGCTGCAACAGTCATTAAGAACTCAACAGTGTGTACAATTACAAACTGAGGCAATCAAAATAATTTTAAAGTCTTCCTGACTTCACACAGATAACCGGTAAACGTCTTCTCTACGATCACGGCTGCATGCAGAGCACCTGAGAAAGTTTCTTTGTTGAGACTGTGTCTACCTTTAAGCATATTTACCACTCTCTCTGTGTGCTCTTTTAAGGCTGACTGAACACTGTAAAGGCAGCTATTTCCTGCAGTGAGATGGGAATAGTGACGATGAATTCTCCTTCCTTCCCCTCAATGCAGGTTCTATGAGACAAGCAGAACAAGCTTTTCAGCACCCTTGGGCACTGCCTCTCTCCACTCCTGCACTTGTTAAAGTGGAGTTCGTTACAGACATCCATCCCATGGGCAACTCCATGGGCTGCTGCTGCTGTTTTCTGGTCTTTGTGCTACAAACTCTGGGGGCAACTGGAGGCACAGCTTGTCACAGCCGTGGAAGAAGGCTTTCACCTCAGCGTTATCTTGTCTCCTTCTGTTTGCTGAGGCATTGGCACCATATGGGTGCCAGAGAGACATACAAGACCCCCTCCTTCAACTGAACCACATCTGGAGCTTGATGGGATGCTCAAGAGAGGACAGTTTTGGAACAAGTCTCTGGAGCATAGGAAATGTCACAGAGAATCATGCAGGAGAGTAGCTTATGTTTATCCATGATCCTGTACTGAGGATGTATGCAGCCATAATCCTACAAGTGGTCATGTTTATTTTAGGAGAATGACTGATGTTAAGTGTGTGTAAGCATTTGAAAAATGCTGAGATCCTCCTAAAACCTTAGGAACAAAACCTAATCCCTTAAAAGACCTCCATTTGGTATTGTAAAGGGGATTAAGACTTACGGTGAGGTTTGATCTCTGGTCATCTGAAATAATCACTTTGTCCACCACATTCAAATTTCTGCCAGTTGTAGTTATTTTGCGACCACCACTGTTAAAAAAGAAAAAAAAAGAAAGAAAGAAAAAAGGCTGGTGAAGGCAACGTTAAAATTATCTCTTTTCCTATAGATAAACTCCCTATTAAAGCTTTAGCTGTGAATGAATTACTCATGCATTTTCCTTTGGTAGCAGCCTATAAAATAGAGTCAACATGCAGGACAAGATAATTTGAGCTATATAGCATAATGCCATCCTTTCTTCATAATGTTATGATAAATGCTTTGGCGCAAAACCAAATGACTTGAAAGCATACGAACACATACTCTTTTTAAAAAAAACCCTCTTATTGTGTTTTCTTTGCACACAGCCTAAGAACTAGACTGCAAGTTAATATTCTGTCTTGAGGAAAGAACATCATGGTATTTCTCTATTCTGAAGTAGCTCTGCCTGTGCTTAATTCCTGCCTTCCTCAGGACAAACCAGTGGTGCCAGGCACCTCGCAGGGAACATGCTTGTCAGTGTTCAAACCATCTGTCTCATCACACACAATGGTGCTTGTGTATGAGGGCTGGCTCATCATCTCTGCTGAACACAGTTGGAGTGGTTTAAGGCATTATTAATTTCCAGCTGTCTGTCTGTGCTGTGCCTCACCTGGAGGCAAGGGCACGTGTCCTATAGCTGCTCAGCTGCTGCAGCTGCCAGCCCAATGCTTTACCTCAAACCTACACTTGGCAGTGCTTGATGCCAAGATGTCAGCTTGAGAACCTGAAAGTGAGTAAAATCCCTTCTGCTGCTCTGCTGCACAGGCAGACGGACAGGTGGAAAGCTGTGCCTAAGAATGTCTCAAACCACCCTGCAAGTCTGACACCAGAGCTGAGAGCTTCCTGCAGAACACAGCAGAGGCCTGAAAGGAGCTCTTCTGGCTTTAAAGAACCCAGTCCTAAAGCAAGCCTGCACCTACCAATTCAGTGCTGGGTATTTTCCCTTTAAATTCATGGACACTTTATATTGTTTCAAAGGTGAAGTGTATACGAGCACCAAGAAATTCATCAGAGTTTGAAAGAAAGTTAACTGAAGTTTGAATATGCATGTGCTAGCAAATTCTGCATTTGCCTTTAGCGCAAAGAGATGACTTTTAGCTTCTACTGTGGACACTTGAGACAGGCAGTAAGGAGTTTATGGAATCCTACAAGTCACAGAATCATTCTTGCAGCTATTGTGACCCTATCTGCATGTTAAATGTTAAATCAGTTCACTGGCAGAAATTCATCCTCCACAACACATTACTGCAGTCATCCATGTTCATATTAGCTGCAGTCTGGCCAAAGAAGAATGCTCACTCATATTGGCTTAGTGGAACTACATTTTAATAAATACATAAAAAGTATAGACAACAACATTTTACCTGATCCAGGAGGTATTTGGTGTGATTCCAAAACATGCCGGCAGTGAAACATAATGCAGGGTGACTGGTGGTGAACATTTTCTCCCATCAGCCTGTACGCATACACTTTTGGCCTCTTTACGCGTTGGTGGGAGAGCAAATGTCATTTGTGTATCATTTATCACATTTCTAACTTTAATGCTGGAGGAGAAAGAAAACAGTCACAGATGCTGAATCACAGATGCCATTATGTCACTCATTTGGTGTTACTACATGAAGCCTATAACGTAACGCAAAGGATGAAGAGAGGAAAGGAATGAATCTTTGAGCTGCCAGATGGAGGTGAAGAGACAGAGCAGGGAATGGAAAAGAGAAAGAGGGGCTTCTTTTGAGTGAAGTTGCTATGTGTCACAATAATCATACAATATGATGTATGATACCGTACATATGGTACGGATGTTGGTCGCAAGGCCTTGGGACAAGGCTATATAATGCAGTGAGCAATTTTCCTGTTATTTCGTATGTTGTTCAACCAAAATGGTTCAAAAACTAGTCAAGAATGACAATCTTCAGATTACTCTTCTTTTCCACTCTCTTCTCGTTTCGTTCTTTGTCTTTTGCTCTTCCCTCCCTTTCTCTCCTTTCTTTCTTTCTCTCCATCACCCCTTCCTCTTTTTTCCCCTCTTTCTCTCCTTTCCTTCTCTTCTTTCCCCTTCTCTCTCCTCCCTTACCACACTTGTCTTCCTTCTCTTTCTTCTCTCTCTTCTTCTGTATCTCTGTTCTTCCCTCCCTCTCTCCTCCTTTGTTTTCCATGCTTCTCAGAAAATTCATGGTTGAAGTAAAAATTGAACAGTACAACATGAATACTTGCTCAAGTGCAAGCTATATAAAAACGGCTTGGTAATCACAGGCAGCCATTGCAGCTGCTCCTGAAAATGACTGATTGAGAATAAGATAGCCTAATTACCTAGGGTTTTACACTGTGCAATCATCAATAGAGAAAAGTACAAGTTGTTGCATGAGAGATTTCCTTCCCTGGCGTCTTGTCTATGCCTTCAAAAGCCAAATCCTAGAATATGTGGGGAATAATCTGAAGTAGAGGAGAGCCAAACAAAAGGTGAGGTTTTTTGTTTTCCTGTGACCTAATTTCTGGTTGCCTGCTGCAAGAACCAAAGGGCCACACGTACAGACATGCCCTAACTACTGTTGAGAAGAATGCCCACCGACCCACCCCACACCTTGTACTGTACCCAAACACCACACTCATTTCCATCCTTTGGGAATACTATGTGGAAGATTAACTAAAGGAGTGCACAGCATCCCACTTTGCTGAGGAGAGGTCCAGGACAACTGTTCACACAACAGTGCTGCTAGGGAAAAATTGGGTTTGGGGTATAAACAAACAATTTACACTATGCAAAACAAACAGTAGTACTTTTCAGAGCTGTGCTAACTCACATTTCTTGCTTACAGCCACTGCTTCCTGTCAGTATCAGTTTTATGCCTGATTCATGTGTAAAGTTTTCTCCTTTGACTGTTATTTCACTTTTGCCCAACGTAGAAATCCACAAAGGCTTGATGGAATGAATGTTGATATGCTATTAGAAAACAAAGCAAAACAAAATCTGTTTATAAAAAGGCTAGGCAGTTAGACAGCAGCAAAAACAACCACTGCTCAGAAATGTGGGTTTGATGGCACTGAGATACATTTTTCTTATTAATTTCAGATCTTGTTAAGTTTGATCCTGGGAAGTACTGTCAATCACGACTTCTTTACAAGCCAACTATTTTTACCTACATAATTTATACTTCAATTTATCTCATAAGAAATCTGCCAAAAGGAATCACAATCTGACATGCTGGAAGGTACGTAGCATAAAAACCCAGTTTGAAATGATACATTTTTTATGACTCTTGAAGAACTACGAAACAACACGAGACAAAAAACACAGTGCTGTCACTATAAGAGATTGGAGAAACAAACAAAGGTAGTTTTCTCATGACCTGAAAAAGGAAAGCAGAGTCAAATCCCAGAATGAAAACTCAAGAAATAGTCCAGAATGAGCTTTACTACCTGAAGCACAACTGCAGAAATCTTCTGGTATTCCATTTTAATGCAAAGAAGCTCACAAATCTATCATCTCCATGCATTTAAGAATAACCCTGGTTTGTGCTGATGCTGTCAGTCTTACATAAGCAAGCTTAGTTTTTAAACTGGGCTTTTCTATGTGTTTTTCTTTGTACATCTTTCCATTTACTTACTCTAACTTACTAGCACCACCAAGAGATTTTTTTTCCCTAGCATATTTACTTGATGTGATAGACAGCTTCTCATGTTTACTCAGTTTTGATGCTTCCCTATTTTGATAATCAGTGTCAGGTTCCTCTCCGTGCATCTTTCAGACATCAAAAGAAAACTGTAAACATTCAAAAAACCAGGAAAACACACGTGAAACCACAAAGTGTTTGAAACCTTCTCAGGCAAATGATTTCTGGCTTGGTTTTAGATTGCCTGTACAACCAGTTTCAATTCAGTTTTTAGAGTTTTGTGATTCTCCTGATTTCTGCTAAGTCTGCCTGTGGATGTATTCTTGGGTAAGTTCAGCCCCTGATACTGAGAAGAGAGCTAATGCAAGACCTCTTAGGAAAGCTAGGGACGTTGTTGCCACAGCGGTTTTCTCCCTGCCAATCTTTTCCTGTACACAGATCAGCATCAAGACTTTGGCCTCATTTTCTGAGGGGGTGACGTGGGTCCCATCTCCAATTCTCTAAAAATACAGCCACTGCCTGCTTCAGAAAGTGAATTTTCACCACACGCTACCATCAAACGCCTAAGCAATGCAGAACAAACATGAGACCTGTCACAGCTGACTAAAAACCACAGCCTGTGCCTTAGGAAAGAGCAAGGGAGGGCAAAGGCCAGGGCCAAAGGTCTTGCAAAAGCAAGGAATTTGTTAATGAATTTCCTTTGCTCCAAGGTGACTTCTGGTAGGAATAATGGAGGAGGGCAAAGGAAATGCCTGACAAACCGCTGGAGGGGAAAGTTCACTCCCACCCTGATTTGGGGATCAGATTAACCCTTGCTAAGTGAGGAAGATGAATGAGGCAGAAATTTGAAAGCCTGAAGCCCTCAAAACAGCAGTGCCTTACTGCAGCTACATCCTGTCCTGTCCCTCCACTTGTGCCCCGGTGTCTCACACACAGCCACCAGCCAAACACTACATAAAGGAGGCCAAAACTGCTTAGGACTCCCACAGGCAACCAGCAGGATCATATAGTATCACAGAAGCACACGGAAACCCCACACAGCTACATTAAGACAGCAAGCACCAGACAGAAACACAGGGTGCCCAGGGGTGCAGGCAGGAAATGAGGCCTCCTCACCCTGCAGCTCACAGCCACTGGCTGTCTAAGCAAAGAAAGAAAAATGGTGTTGTTGTTGTACAGAATGCTTTGCCTGCCTTCTTCCCTGTTTTTAAGCTAGAAGTGGAAATCAGGAACGAGGAGAAGCTTCACCCCCAGCTGAGCCTTCACCACAGTGCTGTGACACTGTGGCCTCCTCACTGCGCCCTGCCGTGCTGCATGGCATCAGGCACATAGGGGCCAGCTTGCCTCCATCGCTGGAGAGCCAGCCTTCAGACCTGCCTGTGGCAATCTGCAGCACTTTCCTCAGCAGCAAAGAAGCTGAAAGCAGGAAAAGCAAGGCTTTCTTGCAGGCCAGCTAGCTTGGCAGTCCTTATTTCCTCTGAGCAAGGGACCCGCTGCCCCTCAGTTCCTGGACACGCAGCCCTTGCTTAGCCAGAAGAGGCCCCTGCAAGTGAGAGGGAAGGAAACAGCAGAGGCAGAAAGTCATTTATAAAAACCAGAAGTTGTGAGGCACGCCGATGCCATGGTGACGAAAGAGAGGCACACAGAAAGGGCGCAGCAGGTCCTCAGGTGATGTAAATCAGCACTGCCCTGTCAGCTCCAATAGAGCTCGGAGCTTCGAGACCTAGCCCCGGCCTGGACAGCATAGCACTTCCCTGGGGCTGTGTAAACAGTGACAGCCACATCCTCAGAGCTGCAGTTAGCGCAGCTGCAGGTCACAGTGAGATGCTTGGCAATGGCCTGATTTAATCAGCCTCTGTCTCCCGGGGGGAGCTCATGCCTGTCCCTGCACTCCTTCCCCAGCGCTGGCACAGGACTCCAAGGCCACACGGAGACCTGGATCATGCAGCCGACCCAGCTGAAAAACAATCTGCTGAAAGAAAACATTGATCTCCAGCCAAATGAGTTCCCCTGTCAAATGCACGTGCACAATCACTCCTGCTGTTGTTGTGGTGGAAGGGGAGGAGGACGCAGGCATGAAAACTAGCAGCTGGAATCAGGAGGAGGGCTGGAGTTCCCATCACCAAAAGAAAGTGTATTAATATAAATGCTGTGCTGGGGTAGTGCAAAGACACAAATCCTCTTTCTTGGCCCTCCAATATGTTCTTCTTAAAGCCCCAATAGTCAAAGGAAAACAGGATTTCAAATGCAATTTCAAGCCCTCTGAAAGGATCAATCATGTCTAAATAAACATCTGTCTTGGGGCTGCCTCTAGTGCTTTCACAGTCTTGTCCATCACTGTCTTTTCCAGATAAGGCATGTGGAAGAAAGCCATCTCCCAAAGAATTCCGACTATTTACCAATGTCAAATTAATGCTCTTGGAAACAGAGCAAAGAAGAATTTCCTCTGTTCTTTCACCAGCAGTAATGCTTTGTATGCACACCAAATCTAGAATATTAATGTTCAGAAGCACAAGTATTGAAATCACACTCTCTGGAACATAAAACAAATTTTGTGATCTTGTTTAAGACGCCTCAGCTGAATGGTTGGATTTAGGAGGTAATTCCTGTCTCCACAGGTGAAAGTTTGTGTAGTTCTAATGAAACATTTAGAGATCAGAACACAGTGCCTATTTATACCAACCATGCTATCATTCATAGAAAAGCAGAAAGCAAAACGGGTAGGCAGCAAATCTCTATGTACTTACTCATCAGTCAAATTTTTCTTCACTACTCATTCCTCTCCTAGTACCTGCATGTCACAAGCAACCACTGATGACAAGATTGCTCAGTTTTATGAAAAAAATAAAACCACTTGACCATAAAGAGTAAAGAGATAACCTTGTGGTTAACAGGCTGTTCTATGAGGAAAAAAGAGTAAGTTCACACACAGTCTTTATGATTTCAGGAGAGAACTGAACAACCAGATTCAGACAGGTACTGTGCCACCAGGAACATTTCCTTTCTTGTGATGCAGCTTCATGGGATAGACGGAGGTTAGTTCCATCTACATACAAGCTTTTGTGGAGTGCCTAAGCACAGCAAATGTGGAATTTAAGGTAATTCTTCAAATACTGCATCTAGAGGTAGGCATGTGACTTTTGCGGTGCTTACTGCCTCAATGCCTGGATCTGAAACCCAAAACTTTGCTGGTACCTTTAAACATCAACCAAGCACTAAGAAAAACAGTTTTAGTCTGATATATGCATTACTTTTCTATGTTCTTCATCCATAACTGAGTTGCTCCGCGAAGTCCTCTCATTTTGCAAAAATTTCTCCCCCCACGCACAGTACTTCAATAGAGATGATCTCAAAATGTTAACTAACCTCTGATCTCTGCGCTGTGGTGATATCCTTGGAAGCATTTTGGACACTGCAAATATCCTGAAAAAAAAATCAGCATTTCTTCATGTCAGGCCAAGAAAGAGACAGATTACTGCTCAGATGTAAAGAATACAACAAAAAGGTATCACAGGGGATTCCAGCTCTCCTCAACAAACTTCACCTGGCAGGCAGTGGCAGGAGAGACACGTGTCCAATTACAGCTGGCACACTCACCGTCGTGTATGCACCGTGAACAGCTGTTAATACACAGAACAAGAGTTTTTGTAAGACCAAGGGACTCAATCTAGATTCAGTCATGAATGTGAAATTTCAAGTGACAGAAAAAAAAGCACAAATCCAAGAGAAAAACCTGGCAAGCGTGTAATGAAATACGTAAAACATAACCTGAGTCTACCCTCCAAACCTACTGTTCTGTTCTGCTTATTCTGAGGACAAATTTAGTATGAAATAGAACCTGTGCTAAGATGCTGAAAGTCATACACTTCCAAAAAGGAAGAAGCACTTTATATTTTATTTTGCTCTGATCTTCTCTGGTATGTAAGTGGCCAGTTAACACATTCTATCCTGAAAAGGGCAAACTTCCAAACTTCTACTCTGTGTGCATAAGTGTTAGCAAGTGTTGCTAGTTTGTTGTTGCCTCTCCTTACCAAAAAATAGGCCTATTGGAGACCAGCTCATAGCTGATGCACTGATCAGTGTAGAGGGTGGCCAAGAGCAGCATGCTCTTCTCAGCTCCATGCATGCTGAGAAATGCTATGCCTTAGACAAAAACAGTTCCTTCTCTATGTTGCTCCAGGGACCAGGCAGCAATGTGCTATTTCCTAAAAAGCAGGAGTTCAGTTTCATGCCAGGTGCCTATGAATTAGCCTCCTCGTAAAGAAGAGAGGCATTCTGAAGGGAAATAACTACAGCTACCTAGATTATATGTTAGTCAGACCTAGATTTTAACAACCACATATCATAAAGGTTTTGGCCATGTACTGGGCACAAATGATTCCTATTGCAAGCTCTCAACAATGAGTTTGGCTCTGAAAAAAAAAAAAAAAAAGTACATATATGTACAGAACAACGGGTATTCGTTGTTGTTAGCAGATTAGATGTTTTTTTTCTGGTTAAAATGTATTCATGTTATTCATGTACCACATTTGAATCACATCCTGCTCAGCTAAAGAACAGCTCCATAAGGTGACTTTCACAGATTCTCTTGATTTCTCTGACCTAGGTCTTATCCTGAGTACCAGAGGCCCACCTTTTTCACAAGAACAAAAAGGATTTTAATGTCATTATGACATCCTTTATTATCTCTTCAGGCACTTGTCATTCAGGCATTGTAATGCCTCTCCTACAGCTGCCAGGGTCCCATTAAATAAAAGAGTCATCAGAAGAAGTAGCCTTCTAAAGGCAATCAAAAAAGAGGAGGAGGAAATGGGCCAAGAAAAGGGATTCAGCTATCTTTAATGAAATCTATTTCCTTAATAAATAACAAAAAAAAGAATGATCATGCTTCCAGTGCAAACACATTAACCCCCCAAAGAACTGCAGTAGGAACCAGGTTCTTACTTTTCCAACTGAAAAGTTTCTGTGATATTCCAAGAGCTTGAGGACAGCGAGGCTTCAAGGACCAGACAATCTGGAAAAACGTGACCGTTAGACAAATGCCGAATATTACAAGAAACACTTGTTAAAAAATAATTGACCTGAAGTCCTGCATGCATTCAGTTGTTCTCTACATGGTACGCACTATCCCTCTCACACATAGTCCTCACATTTTTGTCTAATAAAAAAAAGTAGATTTTGTCCTTCCATAGCACCCTTCTGTTGGATGAACACTAAAAGTTCTGTTGGGTCAAACACTACACACACACTCATTAATAGAGCTAGATGCACCTAGACAAGTAATGTTACCGACAAGATACAGATAAGGAAATGTCACCATGAAGTAAGGATGTAAAATCATCCCCTGAAGAGCACACAGTATACTCGTGGCACAGCCAGACTCTGAATTCAAGCTTTCCAGCACAACAGAACAGACTGTTCAAATGCAGGAGACCCTGACATACTGTACTTCTATCTCTTTCTGTCTCACTTGGGTTCAGAGTCTTCTTTTGTAATCTATGTGGTAGCAATTTTCATCCTATTTAAATCTTTTATGATTGCATGAGTCAATTTGCTATTATTTCAGCTAGTAATTACTACACCGACAATTCACTGGCAGCTGTGGAATGAAAGAGGATCTTCTCCCATGAGCAGAATACCACATCGAAAAACAGAGTTAGATATATACCACTTAAGCCATGGTCTCTTTCATCTGTGTGCCTGCAGATGTGTACGTCTGCAAAATGAATGACTGTCTGAGATCAAATGAAACCCACGTGTGCAGATCTTCCTAGCTTTCCTACGCTAAGAAGCAGATAGCTTTTTAATACAGGAAAGCTACACAGATTTCAAGTATATCCACCTTGCAAAGGTAGAGAAAGCTTTGTCTTTATCACAGGCTGGCTTGTTCAGATGAAAACCAGCTTTGGCTACATTTAAATTGCTAAATAAGTAGTATCTATCTCCTAGCTCCACATGCCAGCATGGCACTTGGGCGCTTACTGCAAAGGCCACCTGACAGCTTGTTAGAAACAACCCTGGGGACTGCTGGTGTGCTTAAATACTTTACTAAATGGAAAGTAGAGTCTGACTTTAAAGTTATTTCAGTAATTGAAGATGCATCTGCATGTACAGACAGTATGAAATCCTCCACCAAACACCCATTTTTTTTCTTCAGGAATTTACATGTCTGCAGAAACCTGGCATGCTGGGCACAAAATTGCCTATATGATTTCCCTAGTTCATCATATGAGAGCTCAAACCACGAGCTACTGAAATGTAGTATTTTACTAGGAGTAATAAGTGAAAGCTTGAAATTTATCTGCCTCTGGCAAGGCTTTCTTCTAAGTTTATCTAAATACTTCAGAAAGAATACTGTCAAAAATGGTTTCCTGATTTTGTCCACATTGAAATTTAGAGAAAACAAACCTATTGCTTCCTGCATGTCCTGGGCTGACCTTTTGAAATCCACCAGACTGCACTGAATAGCAGATATTTCCAAGTTTTGGTTTTTGTTGGTTTTTTTTTTTTCTTTCTGGAAATGACACCTGAAGGAGTTTTGCAATTGCATATTCGGGTGAGACTGAGGCCACTTCACAGGAGGTACCATAACAGTCAACAAAACATAACTCCTATATTTCTATTATCCACTAACATAAGTAAGTCATAGGAGCACATGAATGGCAGGCAGCACTACTGTCAGGCACAAGTGAAGCACGCAGCCTTCTGCTTAACACAGTAAAAGGGCTCATCTTTGGCACAAAGCACAGGCAAGGTAAGCAAGGTTCCATAATACTATATACTCTAAAGATCAGCTAACTGAGTGTAGTGGAATTCCAGGGTCACAGCCTGAACCAATGGGTGAGCTACATGAGTACTGAGTGCCTGGAGTGGCGGGGGGTCTGGAACCGCCCTACTTCCGTGCAGCCTGAGTCTGTGCGGGTTCCCCCTTTCCCCTGCCCTTCTCTCCTGCAGCGTGACTGTACGAACGGGGACAGGTCACATTCCTCAGCTCGTCCCTTTCTCCAAACTGTTACTGGGAGCAATGAGTTAATTCACAGAATCACAGAATCGTAGGGGTTGGAAGGGACCTCCAGAGATCATCGAGTCCAATCCCCCTGCCAAAGCAGGTTCCCTACACCAGGTCGCACAGGTAGGCGTCCAGGCAGGTCTTGAATACCTCCAGAGAAGGAGATTCCACAACCCCCCTGGGCAGCCTGTTCCAGTGCTCCGTCACCCTCACCGTAAAGAAGTTTTTGCGCACATTCGTGTGGAACTTCCTATGCTCCAGTTTCTGGCCGTTTCCCCTTGTTCTGTCTCCACACACTGCTGAAAAGAGTCTGGCCTCGCCACTTTGCCCCCCACACCTTAGATATTTGTAGACCTGGATCAGGTCCCCTCTCAGTCTTCTTTTCTCAAGGCTAAACAGACCCAGTTCACTTAGCCTTTCTTCATAGGGGAGATGCTCCAGGCCCTTCACCATCTTTGTGGCCCTCTGCTGGACTCTTTCCAAGAGATCCCTGTCTTTTTTCTACTGGGGAGCCCAGAACTGGACACAGTACTCTAGATGAGGCCTCACCAGGGCAGAGTAGAGGGGGAGGATCACCTCCCTTGACCTGCTGGCCACACTCTTTTTAATGCACCCCAGAATGCCATTTGGACATGAGGGCACACTGCTGTCCTGCTCTGCAGAGCTCCTCTCCAGCAGGTCATGTCCCATCCTGTACTGGTGCATGCAATTATTCCTCCCTAGGTGCAAGACTCTACACTTGCTTTTGTTAAACCTCATCTGGTTTCTCACTGCCCAGCTCTCCAGCCTGTCCAGGTCTCGCTCAATGGCAGCACAGCCTTCAGGTGTGTCAGTCAATCCTCCCAACTTTGTATCATCAGCAAAGTTGCTGAGGGTGGCCACTATCCCCTTGTCAAGGTCACTGATGAAGATGTTGAACAAGACCGGACCCAGCACCGACCCCTATGGAACACCGCTAGTTACAGGTCTCCAACTGGACTCTGCACTGCCAATGATGACCCTCTGTGCTCTGCCAGTCAGCCAGTTCTCAATCCACCTCACTGTCCACTCAGCTATCCCGCACTTCCTCAGCTTTGTTATAAGGATGTCATGGGAGACAGTATCAAATGCCTTGCTGAAATCAAGGTAGACTACATCCACTGCTCTCCCCCCATCCACCCAGCTAGTGACAACATCATAGAAGTCTACCAGGTTGGTCGAGCATGACCTCCCCTTGGTGAATCCATACTGGCTACTCCTGATAACCTCCTTTCCTTCCAGTTGTCTGGAAATGGCATCCAGCACAAACTGTTCCATCACCTTTCCAGGGACAGAGGTGAGGCTGACTGGCCTGTAATTACCTGGATCTTCCTTCTTTCTCTTTTTGAAGACCGGAGCGACATTGGCTATCCTCCAGTCTTCAGGCACCTCCCCTATTCTCCAAGACCTCTCAAAGATGATAGAGAGTGGTTCAGCAATCACCTCTGCCAGCTCCCTCAGCACCTGTGGATGCACCCCATCAGGTCCCGTGGATTTACAAACACTGGTGTTGCCTAGGCGCTCACGGACCACCTCTTCCCTGACTAAAGGGAAGTCTTCCATTCCCCAGACCCTCTCACTAACCTCCAGGGTCTGGGATTCCTGAGGGAGAGCTTTTTTACTGAAGACAGAAGAAAAGAAGGCATTCAGCATCTCTGTCTTCTCAGCATCCCCTGTTAACAGATCGCCCTCCTCAATTAGTAGGGGACCCACATTCTCCCCAGTCTTCCTTTTACTGTTAACATACTTAAAAAAAAGTCTTTTTTATTATCCTTTATCACTTTTACCAGATTCAATTCCAGGTGGGCTTTAGCCTCGTCGCATCCCTGCAGGCCCTGACAACATTTCTATACTCTTCCCAAGTGGTCAGACCCTTTTTCCACACTTCATGGACCTTCTTCTTCCCTTCGAGTTTGTGCACAAGCTCCTTGCTCGTCCACGCAGGCCTCCTGCCACCCTTTCCTGACTTCTTGCTCACAGGGACGCACTGGCCTGGAGCACAGGCCTTATGAGGAGCGGTTGAGGGAGCTGGGATTGTTCAGCCTGGAGAAGAGGAGGCTCAGGGGAGACCTTATAGCTCTCTATAACTTCCTGAAGGGAGGTTGCGGTGAGCTGGGGGTCAGCCTCTTCTCTCATGTAATCAGTGATAGAACTAGAGGGAATGGTTTCAAGCTGCACCAGGGGAGGTTCAGGCTGGACATTAGGAAGTATTACTACTCGGAAAGGGTAGTCAGGCATTGGAATGCACTGCCCAGGGAGGTGGTGGAGTCACCGACTATGGGAGTGTTCAAGAAACGTTTGGATGTTGCGTTGAGGAGTATGATTTAGCTGGGAAGTATTGGTAATGGTTGGACTGGATGATCTTCTAGGTCTTTTCCAACCTCGATAATTCTGTGATTCTGTGATTCTGTGATTCTGTGACTGATCCTGAGCTTGGAAGAAGAGCCGTTTAAATGCTGACCAGCTCTCACAGGCCCCCTTACCTTCTAACAGTCTAGCCCATGGGATGGCTCCAAGTAGGTCCTGGAAGAGATCAAAGTTGGCTCTCCTAAAGTCCAGGGTAGCAATCCTACTTTTTGCTTTGCTTCTTTCACTCAGGATCTTGAACTCCACCACCTCGTGATCACTACAACCCAAGCTGCCCCTGACCTTTACTTCCTTAACAAGTCCTTCCTTGTTAGTAAGAATAAGGTCCTTTTGATATCTTTTCCTACAGTGCCTATTTATCAAATAAAGGCTCTGTCACTGCCCGTATTTGCTCTACATTTTGGCAAGGCAGGCAGCCAAATATCATTAAAGGTACCCAATTATAAGACCCCTAAAATAATTACCATGACATTTTTGAACAGTATCATGGGATGGTTTGCACGGGAAAAGACTAGCCCTATGAGTAAAGTTTTGCCAGGGCACATCCCGGGATTCCTAGGATCCCCATATCACGGGATTGTTTGTATTGTTGAAAAATAGGGCCCCCTGCGGGATGGAGGAAATGTTCAGGAGTCCCCAGCCCCCCCGGTGGAGTATTTCAATAGTCTAAACAAAAATGTACTCACTACTTGAGAACAACAGTTAGCTGCCTCCATGGTGGTGTGGCCACTGCTGATGGCCTTGAAATGGCTAAATGTAACTGAAGCAGCTCTCACTGGTGAAAATCAACTATTGTGTGACTGTATTGAAGAACTGGAAAGACTGGTCACAATTTTGAGAGGGAAGGAAACTAATTCTATCATTCCCCTACAAAAAATCTGGAATATCTCTCTAGAAATTACTGGGGACCCTGTACAAGAGAATCCACAGAATCTGGACTCTGTAAATGAAAGCACTAAAAGGTTGGATCTCGAGGCTCCACTAGAACTAGATCCCTTTGAGATCCGACCATTTGTAACTAAAAAAACAAAAAAAAAAAAGCAGGATTGGCCAGCGAGGCTGCCCCCTGATCAGTGGCCCCCTGCCCGAGCATGCTACATGTGACAACTCGCCCATATCCAGCAGCTGAATTAACGTTCAGTGGCTTAGACAAAAACCAAGAGGGAGCGTGCCAGCATGGCTGCTGCGATTGTATGACATGGGGGCAGAGAGCATTGTGGTGAATGGACTGGAAATTTCAAAACTGGCATCCACTCACCCTGCACTCAGGCAAAGACTATATGCAGCTGTCCAACATAATGAAGAAAATCATTCATTGATTATATGGTTAATGGCCGCATGCCGTGCAACATGGACAAACAAGAGTGATATACCATTAAATATCGGCCTATAGTCCTCTATGGAGGACTTGCAAAACTACATTCAAGAATTAGGCATGAAGGATGAAATCTATGAGGAGGATTTTGAAAGCCCAGACATGATGAAGTTTTCAGCAGGAATAAGGAACCTCATCCTGCAGCAAGCTCCACCACAGTAGTATGGCACTTTGGTATTCATACTGGATCCCCTAGTGGCCTCAGAGGCCATAATACAACAGGTTGCCCAATTGGTGGCAGATCTGAGGGAGACAGGGCTCCTACGGGCCAGGCGCAATGTCCAAATGGTGGTGGAAAAGTCGGACATCAATCCACCACCACGGCCTAGGAGACCAGCCCCTAGGGTAATTCAATCTGGACTCATCAGGGTCTCAAGAAAACAAATGTTCAATGACCTGATTAGAGCAGGAGTTCAATTTCAAAAGATTGATGGGCAGCCTAATCAGGTCTTGTTGCAACTATGGAAACAGTTACCAAACAGTCAGAGATTCCAACGCTTGCCTAAAAGGGAAGGAGTTAGACTCATAGAACAGATTCCACAAAACACATGGAATCTAGAAGACTTCATAGTCCCATCGAAAAATGTAAACCTCCTCAGGTGGCCCGGGCAGCCACAGTCGAGCCATCAGAGGAAAAAGACTTAGGGGTTGCAGAGCTGATGGCATGACAGAGAAGCCAAAATGCCCCAAGACTAGGGGCTCTAGAGGGGGCCGGAGACCCTATGTCGAACTAATGATTAATTGGTCCTGAAAGAATGTGCAGCGGGTTATGGCATTAGTAGATACTGGGGCAGGAACATCAATTATATATGGTGACCCAAAACAATTTTCAGGCACTAAGGCAATAATAGGTGGGTTTGGGGGGCAGATGATCCCCATAACCCAAATATGGTTGAAACTGGGGGTTGGGCGTCTACCACCCCAGGAGTACAAGGTGTCTATCACCCCAATTCCAGAGTACATACTGGGGATAGACATCCTGACATCCTGTCTGACTCTCCAAACCACTGTGGGAGAGTTCAGATGAAGGGAAAGATGAATTAGTATCCGAGCGGCGCAGGCAATCATAAGGGGTCATGCAAAAATTGAACCTATTTGTTTGCTACAATCAAGACTGTGCAGGAGCTGGAGAGAGTAGGGATCATTAGACCTGCACACAGCCTGTACAACTCCCCCATATGGCCAGTCAGGAAGTCAGATGGTACGTGGCGAATGAATAAAGTCATGCCGCTGATCCATGTGGCTGTACCCAACATCGCCTCCCTCATGGATACATTAAGTGGAGAGATAGAAACATATCACTGTGTTCTGGATCTGGCAAATGCATTTTTCAGCATTCCAATTGCTAAGGAATCTCAAGACCAGTTTGCATTCACATGCGAGGGCAGGCAGTGGGCTCTTCAAGTCCTACCTCAGGGATATGTGCATTCACCTACTTTTTGTCATAATTTGGTGGCAAGTGACTTGGCAAATTGGAACAAACCATCTACTGTCAAAATGTACCACTACATCGATGATTTGATGCTAACTTCTGACTCAATCGAGGCATTAGAGAAGACAGTACCATCATTAATTATTTATTTACAGGAAAAAGGATGGGCTATAAATCCACAAGAAGTACAAGGACCTATCAGTTAAATTCCTGGGTGTTGTCTGGTCAGGTAAGACTAAGGTGTTACCCAGTGCAATCATAGATAAGATTCAAGTGTTCCTGGTTCCCATGAAACCAAAGCAGTTGCAGGAGTTTTTGGGTATATTAGGATACTGGCGATCCTTTATACCCCACTTAGCACAGCTGCTAAAACGTTTATATTGATAACCAAAAAAGACCAAGTATGGGATTGGGGTAGAACAGAACAAGAAGCCTTCCAGCAAGCAAAAATAGCTGTTAAACAGGCCCAGGTGCAGCGTTTATTTGATCCAACCCTTCCAGCCAAACTAGATGTGCATGTGACCCAAGAAGGGTTTGGCTGGGGGCTGTGGCAGTGCCAGCGTTCCGTTTCAATCCCAATTGGGTTCTGGTCACAGACTTGGCATGGAGCAGAAGAGAGATACAGCATGGTTGAAAAGCAGTTATTGGCAATCTATTCTGCACTGCAGGCAGTAGAACCAATAACTCAGATTGCAGAGGTTATTGTTAAAACAACTTTACCAATTCAGGGGTGGGTAAAAGACTTAACCCACATTCCTAAGACCGGGGTGGCCCAATCACAAACAGTAGCACACTGGGTCACCTATTTTAGTCAAAGAAGCTGCCTGTCATCATCTCCACTGAAGGAAGAACTGCAAAAGATACTTGGGCCAGTAACATACCACAGTGAGACACCTGAGAAAAGAGTGGTTACTTGTCCAGAGAAGAGCCCTGTACAGGTGGGGAAATACCCTATTCCGGAAGATGCCTGGTACACAGATGGATCCAGCAGAGGGAACCCAAGTAGCTGTCGCATACCATCCCTCAACTGAAACGATATGGTTCAAAGAAGGGGATGGACAAAGTAGCCAGTGGGCTGAGCTACGAGCTGTGTGGATGGTGATAACTCTAGAGCCTGGCAACAGCGCACTGAACATCTGCACAGATAGTTGGGCAGTCTACTGAGGGCTCACGCTCTGGATAGCACAGTGGGCCACTCGGGATTTGATGATCCACGCCTGACCTATCTGGGGCAAAGATATGTGGGTTGATATATAGAATGTGGTTAGGCACAGAACCATACGAGCATACCACGTCTCTGGACATCAACCCTTGCAGTCACGAGGCAACGATGAAGCTGACACACTGGCTCAAGTCCAATGGTTAGGAAGTACACTAGCAGAAGACATAGCCTACTGGCTGCATTGGAAATTATGACATGCAGGACAGAAAACCATGTGGGCAGCAGCTAAAGCATGGGGCCTGCCTGTACAGTTACCAGATATTGTCCAGGCATGTCAGGACTGTGACGCTTGCTCATGAATGAGGCCAAGACCTCTTCCGGAAACTACATCCCATCTTGCTAGAGGACAGAACCCATTACAGCGATGGCAGGTTGGCTACATAGATCCCCTTCCTTGAACTGAGAGGGCCAGTTATGCCCTAAGTTGTGTTGATACAGTGAGTGGATTGATGCAAGCCTGTCCTGTATCAAAGGCAAACCAAATCTATACCATCAAAGCTCTAACTTGGTTGATGGCATCATAGGTGACTCCTGAAGTCATTGAAAGTGATCAAGGTACACATTTCACAGGTGCAACTGTGCAGAAGTGGGCTGAAGACCACAACATCGAATGGCTGTTTCACCTGCCCTATAATCCAACAGGAGCTGGCCTAATAGAAAGATATAACGGGATCCTGAAGGCTGCTCTGAAGGCAGATTCACAGTCCTTGCAGGGGTGGACCAAGAGGCTTTATGAAACACTGCAAGACTTGAATGAGAGACCAAGAGATGGCAGACCCAGTGCTTTAAGAATGTTGCAACTTGGGCCTCCCCGCTTAGGATACAAATTAGAACCCCCTCTTTGGTACCCAATACAATGATTAAGCCACAGATATCAGGCCAAAGGGTGTGGTACCAAAGACCAGGACGTGCCCTGATACAGGAGGAGGTGTTGACTCAAGACCGAAATACAGCCTGTATCTTACCATGGAGGGCAGACCTACCCCGCCTCATACCTATTAAACATCTGTTTTACGCCCCTTGAGGTTCTAAGTTCACAGGATAGCTGGCAGGAGCAACATCACTCCAGCATGCTCCAGTGTCCATGAGGAAACATCGTGACACCCTGTGGTGCACTGCTGAACTTTTGGGAGCTGGAGAGCATGAATCAGAATTGCTACTGGTCCTTGAAGAAGATATGCCTCAAGAAATAAGATCAAGTGCTGGCCCAACAGAACCATGGAAAAGATTGCCAATAATTACCTTTATCGTCTTAACAATCTACATTGCGGCGGGTATTGTACATGCGTCACGATGTACGCTGTATTTTAAGTCACCAAATTGCAGGAGCTCACCCCCTACCTGCTCAGTCATTGATTCATGCTACATGAGTACTGAGTGCCTGGAGTGGTGGGGAGTCTGGAGCCACCCTACTTCTGTGCAATCTGAGTCTGCGTGGGTTCCCTCTTTCCCCCGCCCTCCTCTCCTGTAGCATGACTGTACGAACAGGGGAGGGACATATTCCTCAGCTCGTCCCTTTCTCCAAACTGTTACCGGGAGGGGTGAGTTAATTCCTTTTGATAACTTTTCCTATAGTGCCTATTTCTCAAATAAAGGCTCTGTCATTACCTTCATTTGTTCTACACTGAGTAAGAAAAAGTTCTAGTCCAGGAAGACAGAGAAAAAGGATGGTGATCATGTATTCCACAATTGCAGGAAAATGTGGCTTTTCAGGCTGGGTTAATAAAGGACATATTTTCCTCTCTAATGCTTTTTTCCTCTTAAAAAGGCATTTACAGTGTTTACTAAAGCCAGCTTAATAGTCCAGAATACTTGTGTATATCACTCTTACTGTCAGCTGCGGTGGACAAAGTCTTTTACTCTTGATTCTCAAATCAATATTGGACAGGAACTTAGAACTTGGCACACAGAAGTTACATGATACCAGAGGAACTTTTGCCATGCCGGGGCTTTGGATGAGCTACTGAAATCTCAAATTTGAGGGGAACCTGTCTCTATTTTGTATTCCAACATTGGCAACATAAGAAAAGTATGAAGACAATCTGTATTAAAAGAGCTCTGTGCCTCTATATAGATCCCCAAAGCAATGCAAGGGGGTTGTTCTCTCCCTGCTAGTCCAATAAGACCCTACTGTAAAGGATCATTACCTGAGCTTCGGGGCCAAAACCTATGGAACGCACAAAAAAAATACAGATATTCCGTAATTTACCACCTTATTCTAAGTCTCACATAGAATCATAGCACCATTAAGGCTGGAAAACACTTTCCGGATCATCAAGCCCAACCATCAACCTAACTTATAGAGTCTCCTCACTAAACCATGTCCTTTAGCACCAAATCATACATCTCTTAAATACCTCCAGAGATGGGATACTATCATCTCCCTGGCCAGCCTTTTCCAATGCTATCCACCCTCCCTGTGAAGAAATTCTTCCTATTGTCCAATCTAATTCTCCTCTGGCACCATTTGTGACCATTTCTTCATGTCCTATCACTTGTCACCTGAGAAAAGAGCAACATCCTCCTCACTGCAACCTCCTTTCAGGTGGTTGTAGCCAGTGAGGAGGTGTACCCTCAACTTCTCCAGACTAAACAGTCCCGTTTCCCTCAGCCACTCCTCATAAGTCTGTTTTTTCCACTCCCTTCAACAGCTGAGCTGTTCTTCTCTGCACATACTCCAACAACTCAGTACCCTTCTTGTAGCAAGGGGCCAAAGCCTGAACACAATATTCAAGATGCAGACTCGTCAGCACTGTGTACAAGGTCACAAACACCTCCCTAGTCCTGCTGGGCACGCTATTTCTGATGTAGGCCAGGATGCCATCGGCCTTCTTGGCCACCTGGGCACACTGCTGGTTCATGTTCAGCCAGCTGTCAGCTAACACCCTCAGGCCCTTTTCTGCTGGGCACCTTTCCAGCCCACACCACTTCATGGAGTTGTTGTAAGCCACATGCATCCCCCAGCACTGAGCCTGGTTGGATGCCATGTGGCCAAATTTGGCACACTGATTTGGCTTATACAGATCCCTCTGCAGTGCCTTCCTGTCTTAAAGCCTATCAGAAGTGCCACCTAACTTGGTGTTGTCTGCAAACTCACTGAGGGAGCACTCAACCCCCTCTCCCATCTTTATAATATTATTAAGCAAAACCAGCCCTCAGACTGAGCCCTGCGGAATGCCACCCATTGTCCGCTGCCCATGGAACTGAACTCCATTCACCGTGACTCTGAGGCCAGCCATCAGCCAGTTCTTCAGCCACAGAACTGTACACCTGCCCAAGCCATGAGCAGACGATTTCTCCAGGACAAGTTACCCACAAAATGCACAAAACAGATCAAATGATCCATGCATCCAGTACACATAGCTCAGATCTCTAATCTTGAGAACTTGTGAACAATGTAGCACAAGAACTACTGAAAAAGGATTCAACCAATAATTCAGAAAGATGAAAGAAATCCAGACAAACACAGACAGATACATCAGTGAAATTGCTCTTTTAAAAGAAAATCACTTCCTCACAAGTGTCTAAGCTAGGCTGAAAGAGTTCACTGAATGTTGAGACTATTTTTTACACAGACATTCACACTGAGATTTTCCTCATATTTATGCTGGAACAGCTTGCTTTGAAAACAAATCCTGTTTTCAGGTGAAAGAAAGGCTAAGATGGGTTAATCTGTCAAAGCAGAGCACTGCACCAGTGCTGCTTCTATGGCTCCAGCCTGCTTGACTGTCCTTGCAGCTTCCCTAAGTTTCCTTACACATCTGCTAACTGCACCACGTAAATATAGCCCCCAAAGCTGAGACATTGAACTGCTACAGGCTGATTTGAAGAAGCTGCTTCTGGTTACAGGTTAATGGGTTTTAATACTTCTAGAGAGGACTCCATAATAACAAATCGTTAATGATCATGAGTACTGTAAGTATACTCAAAATCACTTGACAAAACAGGAATAATTTTTTAAATGACATTTAATATAAAATATTACCTACTGGTCTAAGATCTGTATTTACACACAGTTCTCCTCAGTAATAAATGACAGCGAATAAGTATTAAATAAATGTAATATTAAGACATACCATTATCCAGTGTCGCTGGAGCAGCGAGATTGCAGACACAGGACGAGTTTTTCAGCACTACATTTTCATGAGGCATTTCAACAGGTTTTACAATTCTTATTATACAGGAAGTAAGGGTTTTGCTTATACTTGCAGACACAGAAATCTATAAAACAGTAAGAACATAAGCATTCAATAGATATCTTGTAATACTTGTTAAATTGCCCCCTTGCCTTTACAGAAACCTTCAAACTGTGAAATGTAGAAACAATCTTTTGTGGCAGCAGCAGACAATTCATTAGGCATCTTCTCAAAGGAGAAGACCTCTCCCAGCTGGAGAAACAATACAAAGAGTCCTGAAAGGAACAGCATGGCTTACTCGCACAAATTAAATGGATCTCTAATGTACGTGAGGGGAGCAATCTAAACTATTTGGGATTTTAAAACAAGAATTTTGCTGTAGCAGTATTACAAGCTGTCATGTTTCCTTCAAAATATTTGAGTAAGAATTACAAATCCTCACAGACAGCCAGCATTAGCAACCATATCTAAAATGCACTCAATTATGAAGCAGAATTTGTCTTGTAATTAATTATTCTTTGTTTCTGGCTGAGAGTGCTTTACAAATACGAGCACATTAATGCATTCAATCAGGAAACCAGAAACAATAGCATGCAGATTAAGTGGCCAGTCACAATACTTGATAATCAAATACTCAAGGCTATGTTTGCTGAGAACAGATACTGAGCAAATACTAATATCAAGCACTTAAAGACGCACTTGTGCTAGCCTATGTGTCCCAGTGAATGTTTAACAACTTGTTACAAAGCTCAGAACTTACATAATGAACTCAATACACAGTCAATGGAAATATGAAAACAGCTAATATAGTGATATAATGGAAAAGTTGTCTTTGTCAGTATAGCAAATTTTTGAGTCAACATCATGAAGTATTGCTTCAAGACATATTTTATAGGAGAGGAAGAGAACATCTGTCTGATCCATATATTCAGCTTACAGAGTTTTCCAATACATTTGCCAATTGTTGAGGTAAGAGGGATTAATATATGGAACGTCATGACAAAAGAAGGGAAGCTGCAATAAGTAACAACATGACACATTTTAAGACACAGTAAACAAACATGCATAGAACTGGGTGTACATACCTGATTTCTGGCAGGGAACCTTAGCAGGATTTTCAGATCTTTATCAGGTGCATGTGAAATGTTAAACCAACCCTTTGTGCTGTTTGAACGTGTACAATTTTCTTTTAATGTGCACCTAAAATTACACATAAGATTATACTAGCTTCCTTACGGTGGCTTTGATTTCAGACACTGTACTTCAACTTATTTAGTATGCTATTGATTTTTACAGGAACACTATTGATTTTTTACAGGGAATATGGTTATAACTGCAAAAAGCTCCGGGGAAACAATCAGTAAAATCTTTTGCTTATCAAAATAAATTACAATGCATTGATATATGCTCTAGGGACCTAATTAAGTCAATGGGACTCAAGCAAATGTTAGATGCTTGGTAAGTAACAGCAGACTTGGGATCCAGGGACAGACTTCATTACCCCGACTTTTGACTGCTTCATTGTACAGCTCTGAATCTGACCTCTCCCATTTCCCTCTACGCTCAGTGGAGAGAAATATGCTCTTTCAGGGTCAAGTTGTCCTAACCTATTTTAGACATTAATGCAAAAACGAAATGAACCACATTATGAAAGCTGCTGTTTCTATCCAATGTAAATAAGAGGAGATAGGGGTGAAGCTCACATGTGGAGCTACACTTTGAATGTAAAGCAGAGGTGAATTAATCCTTCTTTCCAGTCACCTCTGTTGTCCACTGATATGAATGGTAATCTTTGCTTTTGGTTATAAACACCTGTTTTGAAAAGGTAATTCAAAAAATATATCTCAATCTTCAATAATAAAATTAATTTCAGAAGGATGGTAAAAAGGAAATGAAAATGCTACAGATGCCAAACTGTAGGACGAAGAAACTATGCAACAGCATAAGATTAAGAAAGAGTGAGGAAACACCAGAATATATAAGTACTATAAATATTACAAATGAAAATATGCAATAAAGAATGGAGGACGCTGACATAAAAATTAGATGGATGATCACTGAGTCCGAGAAATGCATCCTTAAACTATTACCTGATGTGAAAAGCAGCTAATGAACAATTCAAGGATTAACTTCAAGTAATTTTCTAAAGCAAACAAGTAAAGTTATTTCTAAATGCACATATCTTAATATTAAAAGTGAATATTCATAAATAGAAGCAGTATTTAATATTAATGTTTTAATAACAACACTTTTCTACAGAAGTAGAAGCACATTTAGCTTCAATCACGTGACAGTGACATGTGCCTCAGAAACTGTTCTTTTGCTAAAAACTAGAAATGTGGACATTCTTGAAACACATGGATCTTCGCACTAGGAGCTCACTGCATAAACATACTTCATGAACAATGCGTTTGCTCTCCAGAAGGAGAACACTGGAAAGACTTAAAAAAAAAAAAAAAAATCCATCACTTTCAGAAATGCCCAAAATAACCCCACAAACCATACAAGCCATAAAGCCATCTTCTCTTCACATCAAGACATTGGCAACAGTAATGCACTTGAACACAAGGTCACTTCCTTTGTGGTTTAACTGAGGAAACTGCTACATAAGAAGCTTGTGGAGCTTTGCATCTGAATGCATTCAGATCATAACTACACTATCAGAAATTGAGAGTATGTCCGACATATTTCAAACTGACTTAACCAGGACAAATTTCAGTCTCATTTAGATCTTTCTTCACCTTACTGAGATCGCAAAGGTCCATCAGCACTGTTTTAGAACCACAAAGGATGGATGGGATCTGTCATCAACAGATGCCCACAAACCAGATGCTCAGCTATATGGAGTTAAGTAAGTCTAACTGGCAATGAGGAATGGGAGAGAGACATCTGTTTCTGATAGGCTAAGGATCACACTCTTGAACATACAAGACAACATGCTTGTCATACTTAGCACTAAATAAAGACATGCATTTCAGTGACATTAATACTAAAATATTAAATAAGAAAACAGTTGATAAAGCTGAATAATCAAAACTGTCCTAGTACAAAGATAGTTATATTCTTAGACTGCCAGAAGTGAGCCAGTTTCCCATTTACAGTGAAGAACTTAGGAGCTTCATGGCAAAAACGTACTATCGCTTATTACCAAGGGCTGTACTTGTCTTCATGTCAGGGAAAATTTGTCTTTTATGCTCTAAAAGATGATCTTTAACATTCAAACAATGTGCAATGGAGAATGGTCATTCCATAAGAAGCAGCCACACGGGAAAGTAGAGTATCTGATTTCTCTCATCACAAAAGCTCACAGTTGCCTCGTACAAGACAAGAGTAACATGAATTCCACTCACTTAAGGGTAAGACTGTTTTGTTATACCCCTATTTTGAGACAACATATACTGTTTGCAAGCACACTGAATGTAAATACGGTTCTGAAAAGTAACATACAAATTCAGACAACTACTAAGAAAGTAAAAATATGAATGCAGCAAAAGTAGCTGAAAGATTCTGGACTCAATCTTTCCTGGAAAGGCAGACTGGACCAGACCCTATACAACACAGAAGAGAATTAGCCATAGCAGCAAGACAAGACACAAAGAAAAGGGTGAAGTTAATGAATTAACTGGGAGAACAAATTTAGGGAGAAAGACTCTTAAAGACTCCCATGGGAGACAAAGGGGCACTTTCTGCTTTCAGTACCCCCATAAACTTCAGGATCAACTTTCAGGCACACATAGACATACTGTGTTATTTCCATATTGAAAATACACGTAAAACATCAGTGCCTTCTACTGGAATAATTGTAACATAATTTGGATAAATCCGGTTCATCTAGAAAATACATAAACATCAAGAGAAATCACACTGTTCTGTGACTAATTGTTTTAAATGATTTTAAGGGAAAAGGGGAATATGTATATATTTGCCCCTATGGAAGACAGAGCAGAAATAGAGTAGCAACATTTTGCTTCATTTTGTTTTCACTAATAATAAGATGTTCGTATTTTTCATCAAAATTCTGGATTGAGTTCACACTGTCTTTAAAAAAATATTATGTAATATATTGTTTTAGCGGACATGTGTGGACCTTGATAAAATCAGAGCTCTCTCCAAAAAAACAGGCATATAATGATGCTAACAATGAAGAAAATATGTAGGCGTTGAAGAGGACTCATATGACAGTAATCCATTTTTTCTTCTAATTATTTCTGTTTCAACTAGGTGGGAACTCATGGTGATTTTCCTCATAAGGAGGGGATTTACTGACTGATAACTGTTATCTTTATAAGATAACTAAAAGCCTGAAAAGCTCAACGCTGTAATTCATACAGTCTAACAAGGTAGCAAAAGAGAGAAAGAGATTTTGGAAAAAAAACACCCAATCACCACAGAATAAACACCTACTCTCTTCTGATCACCACCTTTAGAAACATAAGGGAGAAGATCTTCAGCAAAACCATGGTAACGTGGTAAAACAAATCAATCTCATAATCAGTTTTCTTTAATGTTTTAACCAGTGATGAACTGGCATAAAAAGAAATTCTACACTGATAACATCTGATGATGTCAAGAACATTACTGTGTAGAGTAGGATGAGACTGATTATCACACAGAAAAACTTGGATAACTTTGAAATGGGATGACATTTTGAAGCATGAAGTACAAGAACATGTACCTACAGCAATAAAAATCTCACAACCCATATGTGCTATAGACTGGAAACTCATCAGCTGGAAAGAAAACAGAGAAAGAGAAGGGCCTGGGGGCTTTATTTGATCATGGATGAATGTGGCCCATCAATGTGATGCAGTCATGAAAAAGACATTTGTGATCCCAGGATACATTAAGTAAGGTGCTTGCTGGTCAGACTGGGAGGGATTGAAGACCACTGAGCAATGTACAGTTGAAATCTCCTGTGGAATAGTTTGATAGCTTTGGCCATCCTTATTTGAAAAGGATGCACAAAAACTTCACAGAGGGTGAACTTCAACAGAGTTAAAGAGAGCAGTGTCTTATATGAAAGGAGCTTAGTAAAGTTAGCTGTTTCAGTACAGCAGAACGAAAGTAAAGAAGGGGACTGTTTTCACAAAAACAGTGAGAAGATAAATGTGAGGGACAAAGAAAACCTACTGAAGCCAAAGCAGAGAGGGCAATGGAACCGGCAAGTATAACTTGATCACCAATATGTATGTGATGAAAATGAGCCGAGAGATCTTAACCAGGAGAAAAATGGAACTCTTGGAGAGTCAAACAGTCAAAACAGGAAGAACAAAAGGCCTATGTAAATTTAAGATGGAGCTTGATGAGGGTGGGTTTACATGATACGATTTCTTGCAGCTGTCAAGACTAGGCTTGAAGACCCAGGAGCTCCTTAAATCCAGGCCAAAGACATGCAGTAGCTTTCAAACTTGATTCAAAGAAAGCAGCAAAACTAATCACTCAAATGCAAGGATTAAGCACTTAGAAACTAATTCTCCTCTAGCCTAAATGAAAGGCAGTGATTCCAAAGCACTATGAATACTGAAGGCAACTGAGCACTCTTTCCCCGTTCTCCTATGCAAGCGGCAAGAGAGAACGTGTTCTAAAACCAGAATATTTCTTCTTTTTAGCTTAACATATATTTTATGAGTAGAACTCAAAAATCTGAGGGCTAACACATGCTTTAAAAGGTGCAGAGTTCCTTTTCACATAACAATAAAGCGTCTCACATTTATAGCAATGATTGATTTCATAAAAATTCAGTAGATAGAATTTTGATGCTGAATACCCCCAAGCCTGTAAAAATGTACACTGAGTAATGCATTGCTTTTATAGTTAAGGCTAAAACACCAGAAAATACCTTTGATTCAAAGAACACCACCCACAGTAGGGATCCTTTGCAGATAAGCATTCTTGCTCGGAAACATATCTACCACAATTTGCAACTGGTATTCTTCTCACCTAAAACCAAAGAATGCAATAATACACCGAATTAAAATAGCCTCCAGAAACAAGGAAATTGAGGGTTACCATAAAAATTCTGACATCAGTCAAGCACGATTCCTTCAGAGAAGTTTCCTTATGGACTCCCCTCTGCCAGAAGACCTTTGGATAGAAATATGCGGCCTATTTTGCACACACTGCATTTTGCCATCAGATGGTGAAACTCCTCTGACAATGACAATTTGGTTCTACTACTCAAAGGCCAGCATGGACAGAGTAATGCAGGAAAGTCTGATTAGCATAGTGAGTTATAGGCAACAATAGAAAGGAGGATTATTTTATGAACAATGCTCTGCTTAGCAGCATAGTTTTCCTCTCATCAAAACTGAAATTTTTAAATGATTGATGAAGGTGCATTCAAAAATGCATGCGCAAAACAAAATGCTTCTGTGTTTACATCAACATGTCAGGTAACTGCATGTGCACACTGGAACAAGCGCATGCAACTACTCAGCATGCATGCAAGCAAATGCTATTTCAATAAGCAAATATAGATAATTGTGGCTATATTGTATGTATCTATACTTGTACATTCAGCTTGAATATCCTAGTCAGCCATTTTCAGAAAAGGAAAGGAAAAAGAAAAAGAGAAAGCTGTTTACAAATACAATAATGTTATTAATAACAATGTTAATTCATAATATTAATAAGAAAAATATTCCTGATTCAAACCATTTGTTTACAAATTCGTAAGTTCCTATGTTTTGTGAACAGAAACAAGGACACGTAGCAGGTATGTATACAGGTATTTACTTTTTTCCAACCACAAATTGTAGAATTCAATTTACCTGAGGGTGTGTGAGATAATATGCTCAGAAACTAGCCAACATCTTAGACAACTAGCAAGTAAAAAAGAAGACAGCATAGATGTCTTATTTAAGCTACAGGAGATGACTAGAGAAGCACGTAATCCTAAAAACTGTTGTTCCTCTTTAACAAGTTGCTCTTTTACCAGTGCCAAAGAAAATGGAAGCCTTTCCCTTGAATATTTACGTATATTTTTGACTGAAATATTGAAAGTTTCTGCATATGTGATACATGGTTTGTATCAGTCAGGAGTTCTCCCACCAACTTACCCACTCCCTCAGACGGCAGGCTAACATTTATGTTCACTGCTGGAGAAGTGATCTTACTGTAAATAAAGTAGCCACGTGCTGGGGTAAAGCCCCATCCTGTTCAGATGGCCCTTATGTTTTTCCTGACATTTTCCCAATTATTGGTGAAACAATGGAGTTTGCTGAGTTAAGTCTCAGCAGCCCTGCTGCAAGATGTGCTGCAATGACTACGCGGGCTATGGGGAGCCGCTCTTGGCTTGGGATGCGGCTCTGAAGTCGGTGTCCATGTGCAGAAGCTTACAGGATGGCGCAGCCTCACTATGTTAATCAATTCTAATCATGGAGTTGTTCTTTTGTTTGTTTGTTTGTCTGTTTGTCTGTTCGCTCATTTGTTAAGTCTAGGCCTACCTGAAGATGATGACAACTTTATTATTGACTTCAGCAGGACTAAAAATTCAAAGCTACCTCTCAAGTTAAGAGATATCTCCACATCTGAAAATCCCCAATTGAATAACAAGCTCTAACCTACCAATACCCGGATTACTACTTCAGAGGAACTGTCTCCAAAGAATCTAGTTTTGTGTGCTACCTTCAGGCTTGATTCTGTATAATGCCAGACTCCAGGAAAAAAAAACTAAAAAAAACCTGACTTTCTTGACTGAATGACATTAAATAATCAAGGGATTAAGGGCCTTGCTGGATCAGAGCTAGAGTGGGCAGCACCATGGAAACAGAAGCTCTTCTGAGCTCTGCAGAAGTGCAACCAGAACTCAGAGAGCATAACCCGACCTAAAGCATAAAGCTGGTAACTGCAGTTTGGATGTTACAGTTTGGACTCTGACTGACCCAAACTGATACTTCATCTATAAATGGCAGAAGTCCTTAAAGCAGCAGTTTATTTGAATTTATTTATTTTTTTAGTGCTGTGCTTACCTTATTGGCAGAGGACAGATAGATGTAGTTACTATCTACTGGATCAAGTCGAAGTTTGGGAAAAACAGAGGTTTCTTCCTCAATTTCATACAAAATCTCTGGGCAGTTAGATTTCATATCCTCATTAAGAATAGCCTAAAACACATGAAAGGAAATTATTCACAAACTCTCTTGTCAATATGTTAGTATTTTAACCCAAAACCTAATTTCTCTTCCTTCACTAACAACATCAGAGTCTCTGAGATGATTTACTGTGCCCTGATACTGTTCATGTACTGTACTGGTTCTCACGCTGCAGAAAGAAAGAGGAAAAGACCATCAGAACAGAATTTCTACAACATACATAGCAGACAAATTTTGCATGGAACCTGCCACTGCTTTAGTGTATGAAACATACCACTCATTGAGTATGTTCATGATTGGTGCAGAAACTGGATGTGGAAGAGACACCTATATCTCAGAGTCATATTGTGTTAAGCAGAATCATAGAATCATAGAATCACAAGGTTGGAAAAGACCTACAAGATCATTTAGTCCAACCGTCCTCCCATTACCATTGCTACCACAGGCTACTAAACCATATCTTGTAGCTCCTCACCCAGACACCTCTTGAACACTGCCAGGGACGGTGACTCCACCACCTCCCTACTAATATTATTCTTCTGAAAAAAAAAGAACACCTAGGCACCCAAAATGTAAATGTGGTTCTATGCTAGTAATTGACAACTGCCTTCAACAGCAGTTTCTTTGTGGCTTTTTTGAGTATACATATAAGGTGGTGTTCCATCATTTCTTGCCCAACTTTAGTTTTCTATCATCCTTCTCACCAAATTCAAGAGAATCAGAGATCACAGAAACTTTAATTTGCAAGTTAATAAGCACACAAACATGAGTTTTTTTTTCCATAAACATGACTAAATAGGATCGTGTTCACTGTCTTCACTGTGCTAAGGAGACATGAATGACTTTATTTTTCAATATCAAAAGCACAGCTTTATCAAATGGACAAAAGCTTTTCAAGCTATTATACTCCTTTTCAACAGCCTGAAAAAAAAAACAAACAACAAAAAACAAAAACAAAAAAAAAAAAAAACCAAACCAAAACCCCAAAAAACTCATAAAATTAGAGCCATCCTTTGCAACAGACAGGAAATGCACATTTTAGCAAAACTCACAAGAAATTATAGCATAAAAGATGTTTTGCTGAATGGTTAAGAAGTTTGAGAGTGGGATAAGATGACTTTCACTTCTGTGTGATTGATTTAAGCTAGCTAGGTCAATTATTCAGAAACCAAGGCAAAATGGGCCTTGAATTTTCTAATGGACAACTATTCACATGAAACAGGCTAACAAACCAATAAATGTGCTGCCTTCCAGTGCTCCTCAAATCTACCCATATTGAGTATTTCCACTGGAAAATGTAAAGGAATTCATAAGGAGAGTGTCTGCTCCTTTAAGGGTACATGGTAAAGGATCTTTTCCATTACTATCATTCATCTGGGTTATCTGATGGAGGACTTCTAAGCTCAGAGATAACCACAAGACACAAACCTCCCAGTCAGGGGCTATAAAATGTGTTTACTACACACAGGATGTAAACCAGGGGGTCCTGGACTGGGAAAGTGCAGAAACCACAGAGCTTTGCAAACCCATGGGGCTGCGCACAGGAAGGGGAGCAAGAGGGATAAAGAGGGGAATAGGTAGGAAAGAGTAGAAAAGGGAAGAAAGGGGCCAGTCACAGGTAAAACTGAGACCATCAGTATACTTGTCTGGCCAGGCCCTGTGCCTGATCACTGCAGTCCTCCCTATCTCCTCACATTTTCTCATCAAATGTTTCCTTAACACTGTCTCTGCATATTTACACTCTTACATGTATGCCATGGGGCAGGAACACTGTGTGCTCCCAAACCTGGGCTTGGGGTCCAGGCAGGGGTGCTGGGCAGACATGGGGACTGTACCAGTACATGAAGGATCCATGAGTACATTTGTGCTCATGAACCTGGAGTGTGCTGTGCGTGTGCTTTCACCAGTGAACTTCTGTCTCTCCCAGAGGGGAGTATGGAGTTTTGGCTTTGTGTGTTGGCATTTTTTGTGAGTCATGTGCCTGGGCAGCCAGAAGGGCAAACCATACATCAAGCATGGCATTGCTAGCCAGGCAAGGGAAGGGACTGCCTGCTCTACTCTCTGCTGGTGTGGCCTCACCTTGAGTACCGCGTGCAGTTTTGGGCATCACAGAAGAAAATGTCCATAAGTTCTGGGCTCCCCAGTATAAAAAAGACAGGGATCTCTTGGAAAGAGTCCAGCGGAGGGCCACAAAGATGGCAAAGGGCCTGGAGCATCTCTCCTATGAGGAACGACTAAGTGAACTGGGTCTGTTTAGCCTTGAGAAAAGAAGGCTGAGAGGGGATTTGATCCAGGTTTATGAATACCTGAGGTATGGGGGCCATAGTGGTGAGGCCGGACTCTTTTCAGTAGTGCATGGGGACAGGACAAGGGGAAATGGGATGAAGCTAGGGCATAGGAAGTTCCGCACGAATGTGCGCAAGAACTTCTTTACGGTGAGGGTGATGGAGCACTGGAACAGGCTGCCCAGGGGGGTTGTGGAGTCTCCTTCTCTGGAGATATTCAAGACCCGCCTGGACGCCTACCTGTGCGACCTGGTGTAGGGAACCTGCTTTGGCAGGGGGGTTGGACTCGACGATCTCTGGAGGTCCCTTCCAACCCCTACGATTCTGTGATTCTGTGATAAAACTATTAGAGTGTGTCCAACAGAGGGTTGCAAAGATTATGAAGGGTCTGGAGGTGAAGACTTATGAAGAGTAGTGGAGAGAGAGATGTTTGCTCAGCACAGAGCAGAGGAGCTGAGGCGAGGCCTCATGGCAGCTGCAGCTCCTCACAGTGAGCAGAGGGGCAGCGCTGAGCTCTGCTCTCTGTGACAGTGACAGGGCCGAGGGAACGGCATGGAGCTGTGTCAGGGGAGGGGCAGCGGGGGTTAGGAACAGGTTCTTCACCAGAGGGTGGTGGGCACTGGAACAGACTCCCCAGGGCAGTGGTCATGGCACCAAGCTTGCCAGAATTCACTTAACATCTGGACAACACTCTCAGACACATTATCTAACTTTTGGGTGGTCCTGTGTGGAGCCAGGATTTGGACTCCATGGTCCTTATGGGTCCCTTCCAACTCAGGATATTCCATGACTCTATGCTTCCCATTACTGGTCATGTCAGTGTCCTGTCTCTGGGATGTCTGTCTCTCTCTGGGATACGTACTCGGCTTTACTGATGGCTGGACCAGAAAAGGGGAAAGCAGCAGCCACATCTCAGTCTGGGCAAAGACCCTTGGGTCCCCAGACACTGGGCTGGGCCCCAGCAGTCAGACACAAGTGAACTTGGGCTGGAGTGACCAGAGAAGGCAGACATGCTTTTTACCCCACTTAATAGAAAATCAAAACAGGGTAATAAACAAAAGACAGAGTAACTGAGAACTCCACAGTCCATAAATTGATTACCGAGGGCATTAGCAGATTAATGAAATGTTTCCCTGCACTTTAAGCAGGATACACAATTGCTTTTGAAAGTTATCTTGTTCTTCAAGTAGCAATACAGCAATTACTTCATAAACAAACAAAAAAGAGAGAGATTCCAGGTGGTATATCCCCTCATAATGCAGTGCCTAAACCATAGGAAACACATATGTATTTGAACACAGTAGTAGTCGATGCAGAAGGGAGAAATTCCCATGCTCTACTTACCTTCAGTAACTGTCCATCATCTGTTCCCAGAAAGAGAACGATCTGATTTAAAACAACTGTGCCATAAACAGCCACTAATCCAGAGTGAATCAAGGTGGGTGATTTCTTGATTGATTGTACCTTCTGAAAATCAGATATAAGAGAAAATCATTACAGACTTATTCACCTGTACTACAAAATGTTTATAAAACGAAGAATCCCTGGTAAGATTCTCAGAGAAGTCATCTATTGTGTATAGTAGTGTGGGTAACATTTTTATTCTGGCAGTACTTCAGAGCAACACATCCTGGAAATGGCACACAAAACTCCTTTTTTATATACAGGGCAATTGGTCACATCCACGATAGAGAATACATCTGCTGCAGCTAAACCACTGATCTCAGTGGGACACAGACTTGGTCTAAAAGCTGCACGCTAATTTTCAATATAATTTCCTCTTCTTCGGGACATAATGCTCGGAAACTATTCTGGACTGCCAGTATTTCTCAATGCAACCATTTTTTTTTCCGTCACCTGACAGCACCTATCATAAGGGCTACAGATACACTCAATAAGCAACCACATGAAAAGATATGCAAATGTTCTGGAGAAAGGATGTTCTTCAAACACTCAGACTCTTTTCTCTCGCCAGAAAATGCAGAGCTTCATCCTCTCTTGGTACGGTTTCCTGCTTTACGCTAAAAGGAAGTTAAGACTTGCATACTACATAAATATAAAAATGATATAAAGCAGCATAAAGTTCATGTCAGGGAGGATATAAATGTACTTGCACAAACTTCAAAATCAAATGTTACCTACAATTCTCTGTCCAAGCTGGATAAAGTTTGGAGACAAAAGAAGCTCATGAAAGAAAACATTGTGTAGGAAATCCCTACAGCTTGTGGAACAGCAACAACAAAAAAAACACCCATACCAAACAACCCAGATCTTCACTGCAGAAAGCCAAGCGTTAAAAGGAAGCCCCTTCTGTATGAGAGGCTGGGGGAAGAGCTCAGGCAGGACCAGGCCTTTGAGAATAAGCCCCATAGGTCAGCTTAAAATGCCCAGAATCTCAGCAACAAGGACAGGTTCCTAAACCTACAGGAACACCCTGAATGTGAGAACCTATTTTGCATTAATGCACTAGGCAAAGTGTAAGAATGGACTACCAAAATCCACATTTTGCAGAAAGGTGAAGGCATTTCTCAAACTTTCAAAGTCAACAAAAGACTTTTTTTTTTTTTTTTCCAATGACAACAAATAAAAAAGAAACAAATCTATAACATGGTAACAGCTGAATCCAACTCCTGCATGTCTGAATGCTGGCTTAACCCAAAAGCCTTTCCACATAGAAACACATTTTTTCTGAACTGCAATCCTAAGTCAATTAAAATCTTTTTCAGTCATCTGAATTATTTTAATTAGCTTGCAAGAACAGCCATTTGGAGTAAAAGAAGACTTGATTAACTTTCATATTTAAAGATCTTTTTTTTTTCTTCTTTTTTTTTTTTCATGCAGCAGGAAGAAAACATAGGAACTGCCATGTACTGGCACGGGATTTTAGTAAAACCCACTTTGGCATAAGATTCCAGTATCACAGAGGTCTCTTTTATATATGGGGAAGGAAAAGTGATTGCATGCATCAGAGGGTAACAAACTCCAGCACTGGTGCACACAATGAGCCCTTGCTCAGACCAAGGAGTGAGGAGATGAAGTGTTCCAGCTTTGATTACCAAGAGAATTAGGATTTTTTTCTCTCAGTGCTCTGTATAGCAGTGTTAGGAAGAAAAACCACCCCAGGTTTCCTGCAGACTCTGTACAATAGGATCACAGAAGAGGGGAGGACTCACCCAGTCTCTGAAAAGCTTTGCTGCCAGATTTTATTTTGACCCACATACAAGTAAAATAACCAGTGTCATATCAGTGCATCCTCCTCATCTGACTGAGGAACCAGTACTGACAAGTGTGGAAGCCTCCTCCCCTCACTCTGCTTGCTAGAGGGAGGGTCAATGCGACATTGAGCTAATATAGATAAGGAGGAATTTAGATGGTGGACAATCACAACAAAAATTGTCTTCTCTCTTTTGCAACCTATTTCTCCAGCTTGCCCATTCCCTCCAGGGTGCAGCTGCTGCTTTCACCCTTCTGTCATCCCTTTTCTACATACACTTATTTTTTTAACAAGCCCTTTTACTTCTTCCAGTGTAACTAATGGGGTTACAGCACTGTAGGGCCTTCCCAAGCTTTTCTCTTTCACAGCTAAACCCAGCCCTAAAACACATTTATGGTCTAAACTTCTTTTATACTTGAAGAGCCATTCGTGTCCACAATCATCTATCCTGTAACGCTTCCAGACTCATACAGAAACAAGAAATGCAAACAAAAAGACAACAAATACTGCTATAGAACGTTTGGGTTTTTTTTCAATTCTTCAGTTGCACTCTTCTATTTTAATCTATTGTTCCCCAGAATCTTCGCATTCATAGGTAAGCCTACAGATTTCCTGAATAAATTTACATTTTGCCTTTAAAATCAAGCATTCTATGCTGTTTGGTTATTGGCATTAAAGTTATTTTTATTCATTTCATATTTTGCATCTCATTTTCAGATTTCTCTCCATATTATTCCAGCTGCAGCAACCATATTCACACTTGTCTTTCTGTCTCAATTTCCTCTTGATTCTCACACCTCAGAGGGAAGGGCAGCACTCTTGCTCAACCAGCACTCAACATACTGCAGTTGGCCAAAAAGTAAGGGTTTGAGAATTCAGAGTGAACAAATGGAAGCAACTGTACAAAAGGGCACAAAACTTGTGAACTCTGTACAGCAACAGTCAACACTGCAACAACACATAAGTGTCTTTCCCAGTGGGAGAAATCTCCTGGGACCTCATTCTGGGACCACCCTTCCACCTCTTCCATCAATTTTTATGACATCAGTGGGTAACAAACTTATATATCAGTGCATGTTGTGAGCCTTTGTTATGGCTAAGGAATGAGGAGTTGATCCATTCCAAAATCTGATTTTCTTCAGTTTTTTTTTTTTGTTTGTTTGTTTTTTAATTTGCATACTGCATAGCAATGCTAGGAGAACAAGTCATCCCAGGTGAGCAGACTGCAGAACATCAAGGAGGACAATAGGAAATGAGGGTCTAAACAGAGACCCTGTAGACACAAGATCCTGACCTTCATAATGCAAGGCAGGAGGGACATTCGGAGGCCAGACCTGAGGAAAAGGCTGATTGAGGCTCCTGAGATGTGGGATGCTAGAAGCTTCTTGCAGCAGAAGAAATGTTCCTCCTCTGCCCCCATATATGAATTTACAGGATCAGTAAAGTGCCCTAACAACCAATGAGGAGGGAAATCAAGCTCTATTAAGGAAGGCTTGAAAAGCAACTGGGCTTGAAATGAATAGTAACAGAAAGAGCAAGAGGAAGTGGTGGGTGACAGTGGCTGGAGATTCCCTTCTGTGAGAGATGAAGGCACACATCTGTTAAACAGTCATGCTGCTAAAACAGGTTTCTTTTCTTAGGTTTCTTGCAGAGAGACTGCCAATGATGTTCCATCCCTTGGACTACCATCCAGTGTTGCACACCCACGTGGACATCTAAAATACCGCCTAGAAAAAAATGAAGGCTACAGAGCTCTGGAGGAGGGAGGAGTCCAGGTCTCATCGGTTCTACAGGATCAGTGAAAGGTGATGCTATGCTGTTCTGGATTTGCTACTCCTGAACAAGGAAGAACTGACTGGAGATGTGATAATCAATGACAGTCTTCTCTGTAGTATTTATGAAATCACTGAGTTCAGAATCTTGAGGGCAGTGAGGAAAGAACAACAGTGTACAGATCCTGCAATTCCAGGCTTCAGCTAGTTCAGGGAAGTGGTTAGTGGGATCCCCCAAGAGGCAGCTTTGAAGGGCAGGGCCCTCAGGATAACCTTCTCCAAGCACAAAACTCAGGAAAACAAACAGACATAGCAGGAGATGGGCTAGCTAGCAAAGTCAATGTTCACCTTGTGTTGAAAATGGCAAGAGATGTTACGGGCAACAAGAAGAGCTTCTATTCTGTCCACAGACTGAAACAGGGGATGTTTCAAGTGGACATGACAAAAAAAAATCATGATAGGAACAATTAAGCAGAATAAGTTGTTCAGAGAGGTTGTGAAGTTTCCATCCATGAAGGTTTCGAGATCCAATAGAACAAAGCCCACAGCAACCCTGTCTGACCTCAGAGCTCACCCCTCTGCATGCAGGTGGCTGAACGGAGACCTCCTATGATGCTCCTCTCAACCCGAATGACTCTATGGCCCCAAGGAAGAAAATCCTCTGCTCGAGTCCCCAGGCTCTCGAAAGTTTCCGTTAAGAACACCTGGGGAAGCCAGATGAGTAAAAGCATCTCTACTTCTTACGGATATTGTGAGAACTCACAGGTCTCATGTGACTTATTTCCAACACCAAATATGGACACTGAAATTGAAAATTCATTGTAATTGGACAGAAATATTAACTCCAGAAATGTTAATTCGAGAAGTCTGTCAAACATCAGGTGAAATACATGGGAGACGACTTAACCACTGGAAAATTAATTGCAGCGTCAATTTAGATATCAAATGATATTTAGAAGTCTGTAAATGTCTCCGTAAATAAAAGATCATTAATCATTTTGGAGTGAGTTACTGCACAAATTCAAATGTAATTTCTGCAAGTTAATGGCCATGATTAAACTGATGCAACTGTTGACTTCAAAACCCAATTTCAGTCAATCTTCCACCAGCTAATATTTGTCCCAAGACTCTAAACTAAGCTTGCTAAATTACGTAGCATATATCAATTCACACGTTTATCACTCACTGAGTAACACAAAAAATCAGTGAGCAGGCTGTTATGTATCTACTTGCACCAAAGAGCGGACGAGAATTCAGCAGGGCTATCGTTTAGTAGCTATCACAGCCACTTTGCCTTTTTTTGGGATTTTCTCCTTCAAATATTGTAAAGCCTTTTATTTCCCATGCAAATTTTTCAACCGCAAACCTAATTTCCAGATTTCTCATTGTGGGTAGGTAATTTCCTACAACACTCTTCTGTCGTCGTTCACTCATTTGAACACTTTTCCAATGCACCTGATTATCTGTGATCCACTGGATCCCGGGATCTCTGGGAGAGATCTGATATTCTAGTAGCTCCCCGGTCAGCCACAGAACAGAAAGAATGGCTTTCTAAAAGCTCACAAACTACTGGAAGAAATCTGTGACAAATTCCAGCATGCCTCATGCGTCCCGGCTAAGAAGCTTCTATTTTATAAGATATCACTGAAGAAGTTTCTTAGTGCTCAGCCAAATTTCTGAAAAGAAACCGAGGAAGAGATTTGGCTAATTCAGACTTAGTAACTACAGAAATCCTGAAGACAATGTGCTTACATACATGTAGTTTATGTGATCAAGTCCATTAACACATACAGCTCAACAGTGTGTGTAAGTAGATGTATACAAAATGAAGAGACATGCGGATCAGTGGAAAAGGTTTTCAAGGTGTCACAAGTTCTGTTGTCCCTTGCTGGTTATGGATTGTGTCTCTCTCATGTATACCTCCAGAATAAATATTGCCAACTATGACTAAATGCTTTGCGCGTACTACTGAAATGAAAGCAAATTATGAGCAGATTCCAAAGGGTTTTTAGCAGTCACGTACTTCTTGATAAAGCTAGTAAGCAAAGATTTTAAAAATTACTTATTCTGAATGACAGACTCAAATCCAGCACTAAACCTTACTGCAAATGTCAGCACTGGCCTAAGTACTGATGCGAGACCAAAGAGATTACACACCTACAATGAGATCCTACAGGATGGCAGGCAATTTGGCTCCAATCCAGTGAGGTACTCCACGCTTAACTTTAAATGCATGGGCATCTGCCCTGAAGATGATGGAAGTACTTATATGCCTAATGTTAAATATGCCCTTAAGTGCTTTACTGGGCTAGGGCCAGAGAGCTCGGTACCTTATAGGAACAAGCTCACAGTGGAACATGCAGAAATAGCAGGGCAGGAAATTCATGAGCACAGATACCACAGAGCAAGGAATCCAGGTGCACAGACACCTCAGGTAAGCCCTGATCATACTGTTGAGAGTCACAGTGCCAACACAGCGCAGGCACAAGCAGCTGTGTGACAAGTAAAATGTCTTTCCTAAAAGTAATCAGAATAGTTACAGAAACATGAAGAATATAACAGAATCAGAAGGAAATCAAACTGCCACTAATCCTTAACATATACCCTTACCATAAACCTCATTTCTGCAGTGAATAAATAGTATTTGCAGTTCCTCCACAAACTGTCAGGACACATTCGTGCACACATACCTCATCGCATCTTGTCTCACCTCTACAGCTCAAGCACACCTGACAAAGATGACTAAGACATGCAGCACCCTACAGACATGACATCTTC